>CM055977.1:43529166-46128333 GCA_029531755.1 Holothuria leucospilota
TTACACAACCCATTCGCCACTGACAATGTACACAAAGAAAAACGTATTGTGGGTAAAATAGGCAATATGGCGGCGCCCATGGCCAATTTTTGTACCGACCAGAGCAAAACTAGATTCTTCCAAAAGGGGGAATCTCCCGAACTGGTCGGAACCGGGTAGAAAGTTAAGAGGAAAGTGCACCCAATATCCTAATTTACATTTCTTTCAGATATTACTATAGACGTGTTAGAAAAATGGCCAAGTAGTACCTTAGGAAATGTATAAATCATGCAGGAGATAAGAGGTTCACCCCACTCACAATCTTAGAAACATAATTCGGGGTCCATGAACCCTGTATACTACACAGTGCTTAAAACTGCCCAAGGAAAGCGTGACATCAGAACAGTAGGTTCTGAGAATCACTACTTATTGCCGAGGATGAAAATGACAGAAAAGTGCACATTTACCTCGAAGTGGTGAAATTCACACACGGACGTGTTTTCACAACCTTAATTTCCATACCCTCTCATGATTGAGTTCAAAACATGAACAATAAAAACACATATGATTCATAATTTTTTGCTTCATAACTTCGTTGTACTAACTGACTAATAAACGTCTCACATCGCGTATATACAAAGTGGCTTTCAACCTCCTCGAAGGTTGAACACATTCTACTGAAAAGGTTCTGGAGATATGAAGAAAAAAATCGATATTGCACTCTAGATACCTGAATACCGGTAATACCTACTTTGTCAGTATTTCAAGGGAAAAATTTAAGTATAACCCCCAGAGGTTGTACATGGGATTAGCCCCCTCCCCCCTCCAGTCAAAAATGTGGTGGGGTGGAAGTATGCTTCCGTCCCCCTCAATCCAAGGACGAAAAACCCTTGTTCCCTCTGTAAAAAATGTAACTAATTTATAATAATTTTCCTTAAAATTTACCCAATTTGTTGTACCATATTTCATATAAGGGCCCTCAAATAATCAAAAATGTTTCTCCCTTCCCATACACCCCTTCCCCGGGACGTCAGTCCGAAAAAAACGCCCATACCCCCAGTCTCGAACAGCTTTCTGAGCATTGGGGTGTAACAAACACTGCCACTTGGCTATATCTTCATTCTCAAGAGAACAATACTTATTTTCTTGGCGTGGTTAAATATCTCCTTCTGTTTCAAAATATGGCGCCCTCGTTTTTGTATGTGAGTAGTTCCCTCAAAATGTAACTTCTCCTCAAGTTGGGACTTATACCCGCTATCACCATGCACTGTCTTTTCCTGGACCCAACTGAGGCCTTAAGAAGGCATGTGCATGAACATCGCAAAGGGATGTCATCTTTGCAAAATATAGGTACAAAATATAGGACCCTATACTGCTATAGGCTATCCAAGAAGCAGCAGGGGTGGCGCCAGGATTTGCCCGACAGGAGGGCCAAGCTCCCCGACGGGGGGCAGCAACCCGAAGCCCAAAGGCGAGAGAATGTCGACCGCAAATTTTCGTAACGCGAAGCGCGCCCAAAGCTTTCCGGTTCTCTTTTACAAAAATTTAAAAATTTGAAGTTTTTTTTTTTGGAAGAAAACGAAAAATTTGGATTTTTTATAGTTGAAACTTTGAAAAGTTTGTGTTTATATTGAAGAAAATTTGGAAAAGTTTGAGGTTTTATTGAAGAATTTACCTTCATGAGAAAAAAATCAAGCAGATCGTCGGGGCAACTGACCGTCGTTGGGATTACATATTTTATCGTTCGTACTAGAGCTCCCCGACGAAATTGAAAACTGCCTTGACGGGGGCAGCCTTCCCCGACGGGGGCATTCCCCCCGCTGGCGCCACTTCTAAGAAGCAGATATATAATACAGACTTGGTATTTGGTATGGTACTAAACTGTGCCAAGCCAGAACAGAATGCAGCTAACTGAAAATATCTTAACCTTGGTAGCATGAGCTAGTCAAGAAGGTCAACACCAATTCTTCAAGAAAAATGTCAAAGCCTTACCAACGCAAAGACGTCCTTAACAATCTGTTCTAACCAGGCAATGTTTCCACCCGTTATGGTAACAAGTATTTCACAATAAAAGCGTTAAAGAGAGTACACTCGAGCCACAAGGGCGCCCGGGAAGGGTGCAAGAGAAGAATCTTTACCTAAATCCGTAACTTATAAATCACTTGCAGTCGTTAAAGGACCTTGAGAGTTGTCAACCTGTTTTGTCAACAATTATGACGACTGTGTTAACCTTTACCAACTGAACGAGACGCTAGTGGTCAAACCATGTGTAACGATACTAACTTGGTTACTGTGGGGGTAATCGCAAATAATTGTTGCGGCTTGGTTATTCGTTTTTATTTTCTGGAGGGTATACAAATCATCACGAAGAACGAGAGTTCCAATCGCCCACAGCCGAAGATGGGGTGGGGCATGTTTTTTCCAATAATTGGTTGCGGGAAAGAGCGCATTTCGTCCCCCAATTTGTGGCAAACAGACCGTGAGACGTACCATTTTACTGGGGGGGGGGGGCAGAAAACGACGTTGCCGACATTAGAGAACCAGAGAAAAGGGGCTTTTCATTTTTTTTATTTATTTATTAATTTTGTTTTTGTTGTAGGCATAGTTATTTTTAAGTTGGAAATGTTTCGAGAACATCTATACATAAAAGAGGACAGCATAATTTTCTTGATTCAACTAAACTCACCATTTATAATATTAATTATTTATTAGCTACATATTTACTGAAAATGTATGCGATACATTGAAGACTGTAGACCTATTCATACATGAAACAGAACTTAATGCGTTTAAAACTTATTGCTACCTATATTACCGATAATCTTTAAGTGCTCAACGTCACACACAATTTATATCAAAATCCTAAATGATGTGCTGTGAAGTGTTATATTAAGTCGAAAATAGTTCATCCTAACATAAGTGTTGTAACGAGTCATGACTCGAGTCACTAATTTTCAAAAAGGAATGACTCGAGCAATTGTATCATAATTTTCCTCATAGAAACAATACAATGACTCGACTCGAGTCACATTGAAAGTAGTAAATGACTCGAATCGACTGCAAATTTGAGTGACTCCTTACAACACTGCCGCATGAGTTAGGCAAGGTATCCTCCCACCGCTCCTGTTCAGCATACTACTTGTAGTGACTTGGGGAAATTAGAAATTTTAGATTTAAGAAATTTGTTATCTCCGAATGAAAACAAAGTTGAAAAGATGACAAAGTTGTCTTCACAATCTGTATGGTTTGCTCGGAAAGAAACATGATCTCAACGGTGCATTAAATCTTCAAATGTGACAAGGCTTAAATGACACGAGAAAATGTCCGTAAACGCAATTACAACGGAAAGTGTCATTTTCTTAGGGGGTTTTTAACATTAAGGATAAACAGAAAGGTTATTAACGTTAGGAATAAACCAGATATTCACTTTCGGTTATTACAAAGTGGATACAACTATACATTACATGACAGTGGAAATCAGGTACAGTAAGAGATTCACAAAATTTCTCACTTGGTAGGTATATCAAGCGAGACCAAGCGAAACCTTCACCAGTTCATTATACTTAAAGACAGACAGTCATCACCCCAAAGTATAATTTTAGTGTGGGTATATCAAAATTCTCAGTTGGTGACTGTTCTTTGATTGACATCAAAGTTTGAAAATTTGAAAGATGCAGAGTAGCTCACATTCCACACAAGGCAGAGAGAGTACTTTTATTACATTTTGTAGCCTTGTATGCTCGCCAGGACATGTCCTTGAGCAATAAAACAGGTTTACTCCTGCACAAGGAAGAGCTTCATACAGTTATGGGAGGAGCTAGAAGATGCATAGTTGGGAGAACTGGAACTGTCTGGGATCATGAAAATTCCCCTTTAACGTATCATGCAACCTCCCATATGAAGCCACGCCCCACGACTCAGAATAACTATCGGAACTGCGATCGTTACCGTACTTTTAAGACTTCCTGCAGGAACGTAGGAAAGATGTCACAAATTTCAAACAATACGGCATTATACTACACACGAACACTTTAGGGCCCACTCGCCCTATTACTGCAAGTCATATTTTACGGATGATGATGTCCCTTGCAATGAGTTTTGCATCAAGAATGGGTTCGGTAAGGTATGGAGATGACAATTTCCTGTCAACAAATAACGGGTGACTTGGAAGTAGAATTCAAGAGCATTACTGTGATAAGGGAGGTCGGAAGGGTTAGCCTTGCAGGTGTACCCGCAAAAGGTGAGACATTACAACCAGTGTCTTTAAATAAGAAAACATGCTCTCAGTTTAACACTTACGTATTCAAAGACGCCCCCCCCCCCCCCACCCGCCATGCCCTTCTCCCTTTTTCGACTCATCTGCCTGTAAGCAATACCTTTTCGCAGTTACAAGACTGGATCTAAGAGAAAATTTTGTTCAAATTTTAAAAGATAAAGTAAGCAACAAAACATAATTTGGTAATTACTTTTCATTTTTATTATTGTCTTTTCACATTTTGCACTTGTTTCATCACCACATGTATGTACATGGTTGAAATAAATATTTTGAGGTCAACCACACGTGAATCGGAATAATTCGTTTCGGGTAAGAAGGCGGGCGACCTTTTAACATCAGGCAAGAGATCGCTTTTTCCTATTGCCCATCAGGCTTCGCATTGATAGCAAATATTCTCGGTGCCCGCGTGTTGCCCATTAAAAAGCATTATGACATAAACCTTTGGGTCCTCTTTACTTTTGCAAGTGACCACTGTGACACCCCACTTCACTACACGGACTGTCCAGCACAATAGTTGATAAGTAGATCACGATTCTCGCACAATTCTATCATTACGCATGCTTTATAACTTGCTCCTGCAAGGCGTTGCAACTAGGGCGACTCGCTGCTTCTGCAAACTTCATTTTCTTCGTGGTTAATATCATAAACCCATTAAATCTTTCCTTACTGGCCCCATCGCCATGTAGCTGTCAGACTATAGTGCATGAAGGGGACCACTTGACCGGAGAACAGTAGTTCTTATAAAGTGTGAAGTACCCCCTCCAACCCCCCGAGAGTCAACTACCATATCCTATCCCACCTCACCCAGAAAATAAAGCTACAGCGTTTGCATCAGACACATACATTGTAATATATGTATTTACTTTAACAATTGGTAAACTCTTGTCTTCTCTAAGACACTCACAGTATTACAATACACAGAAGTAAAGAGTCTGTTATATCAGGGAGTTGTTCCGTAACAGCTCCCTGGTTATTTTAAGCCTTTCCAAGGTAAACCTAATAGTGGAGGGAGGTAGGTTCTAAGATTTCCAATCCAATTTCAGCTACTTTGCCGCTTTCGTAATGACGTTGTATAACTTTTAGCAGCTCTGTGATATATCATGTTTATATAATACGTATTTTTCATATTGATAGATACTGACAAATTCCATAGGACAAACTACCGAGCTATATAAAATGCAATTAATTGTGCGTAATACACACCGTTATTACAAATTACCAAAATGATAAGACTCTCACTCGCGTTGTAAATTTAACAGAGAGAGAGAGAAATGGTAGGAAGTGCCAGACAGTTCGGAACAGACATGAAGTGAAATAGTGGCGATATAGATACTATTAACGTTAAGTTTACTACATAAGCAGTCGCCTGATACAACCTTCCAACTTTACTTTGAAATAAAATTATCTTAAAAACCCCTGATTTTCTTAAGGAGTACTCTTCATAGCGTTTAACTAAACACATTGAAGGATATAAATATTGAAGGTACACGAAGGTGTTGTTCTGCACGACTTAATAACAATTCATAGCCAAACGACTGTCACATGATTAGAAAGAGCCATACAGCAATTAGGGTACCGGGCATAACTTATATTTAAATTGAAGTGTCTTCTTTCCCACTTTCACCCCCACCTCCACCTCCACCCCCACCCCCACCCCCACCCCACCCCCACCCCCACCCCACTCCTTAAGGGGACAGAAAGTTGAAGTACACCCCATGATATATTATACAAGCACGATGTTCACAATACTTACCAACAGTAAAGTTACCTATCTGAAGCAAGTTTGGGCCGTTATTTGACTCACAAATGTGAATGAATTCATTTTAACCCTCTTTGGAATCAAAATGACCCAAGTGTCTTTAGGGTGTAGTCGTTTTCATGGTCACAATCAATCAATAAACACGCAAAAGTTCACAAGACGGACATGCAGTGTGAGTATAATATTACGTATATGGTTACAAATGTGAGTACCATACGAGTACAAGTGAATAGTGTCCTATCTTGCAAGAGCGATAACGAGTGCAACTTTCTCATCAGTACATAGGCCTACGAGTCAGAGAGCTAGCGGCTACACGGCAAGACCCTCGCATTTTTCGGATAAATTTTTAACAACCCAGACAATTTTGTAGGAAAGTACAGGTCTTTTTCTCAGGCGAAAGAATCCCCCCGGATAAAACATGCTGTGGGTCTATGGTTGGTTACTACACGTTTGAAGATTCGCATGGGCACAAATGTTCAACTGTAAAATATGTGAGAACGAGTGCATGCGAGTGCAAATACAGGCATAACTACGAGTACAAGCAAATGTGTCAGGTATGAGTACCCCTGAACCCACTATAGAGGGATTTCATGTGACGTCACGCGAGTGGGATTCCCAGACACTGAAGGGCAAAACACGCACGCAGTAAGCGTATTTACGGCACACTCGCACGGCATAACCATAGATACTATACTGTGACACAATGGACGCGTTCCCTTCAAAACACAAATGACGCGCCATCTTGCCCTTCAAAATTGCGTCTAGTTGGTTAAAGTCACGTGACTGAAATCCCTTTATACCAGTCTTCTGAATTTGTCCTGACATTTACCTTCAATATAACCAACAACATTTAAGTAGCGACAAAAACTTCCAAGCTCATAACTGGAAATATACGGAATATTTCCCATTTTATGGGAAAGCATTTTATCATTTGAAGAACTTAAGATATCTATACGTATAATATAAAAAGTGTCAGGAACACTGCTTTTCTTTCATTTCGAGAACACATGTTTGCATTGGTACAACACAAATTCCATAATTTAGAATACGAATACAAAGTCCATAGTACCCATAAGGAAGAGAAAGACGTTTACCACATCGCGTGTACGTATAAGCACGGAGAAGGTATTAGCTATTACCTCCCTGGGTTCAGTACAAGTCTAGCCTGCATCTCTCTTTGGCTTACGCCACACGTGGGGGTGTTGTTTTCTTTTCTTTCGCAGCAAGGGGCTGAACGAAAACCTTCGTCTGCTACGGGGTTACGAAAAGTCCGGTGTTTGACAATTCGAAATTAAAGTGGCTTGTGCCCGGAATCTGTTGGCAGAAATTCGGACCAGGAGTCGTAACAGCTGAAGAGGTGATATCGCAAAGCATCTTAAACTCTTGGTAACCAGGTAACGAAAAATTGAAACCACTTTTACAGCTCAAAGAAGCTGAAAATGTGATCATGATATGTTCGTCGTCCGTTAAACAACGGTGTAACTTTTACTGAATTATTAAATACACAATTTATTACTTTCTGCGGCTCAGACGATATTCTGCCATAATTTCATGGCAGATTCAGTCTCGTGAGGCCGAGTTCGTCAAGAAAAGGTATAGGATCTGAAACGGCTCGTTGGACGTAATGGAAGTCGAAGTCGCGAGACACTGCCGAGGTTTTCAGCGAAATCTGCTTCTCCATCCGAACCATCGCTGGAGTTGAAACTATCGCTCGAGTTATAACTATCGCTCGAGTTATAACCATCGCCATTATCGTAACCACTACAATTTTCCTCACACTCTGTATTCCTTCCCTTTTTCGTTAGTGACTTTCGACGACGTGTTGCGTCTACGATCGTGCTCTCTGCGAATCGTGAAATCAAAGTTTCTATGTCTGGGGTCGGTATTCCAGTTAGAACATTGGCCATACCGTTCCTTCGACCACGGCGCCCCTGGCGGCAACTTCGGTCACTTGTTGTCCCACTGTAACTCATGTTGAAATCTTTCTTTTGATGTTGTGATAAAATAGATTATGATTGTTTTGATATGTTTCCGAATTTTGCGACAGGAATTTTGGCCGAGACTCCAAAGTGTCTAACCTAGTTAGAAACTTGAGTTGAAAAGGAAACTATACGGATATTAGGCAAATCTAAGATTTCACTCGGCAAGTCTTTTTGATCTATCTACAGTGTGTGAGTTTACTCAATTTTCTGTGACGGCTATTTTAGCTATTTTTAAACAAACTTCGTTGAGCCTGACCACATACGTCACATGCAATCACCGTCAGTGAATAAGTTTTTCTAATTTTCTCTCTTCTTCCTGTTTTATAAGTTATCTGTCTGTTGATATGAACTGTAAAACAGATGAATCCACTTCTTGAAAAGTTCAGTTCAGTTGAACCTTCCACATGCAGGCTTATAGTATAGAAAGACAAAGCTGTAGAAATGTGTTCAACAGTCGTTTCAGCTATGAGCCGAATAAGATCAAGAAGATAGAGGTACAAAGAAAAGAGCCAAAGTTTCGAGCGAAGGTTGTACAAGGTGTCAAGTAGACTTTAAATCTACGACATGAAGCCACAAAAATGAATACAACTCGGCAAGGTTTATGTCACACATATATAGCAGAGTTGTGTAACAGCTACGCAAGCTCTGTCGTCACTTCAACATTCAGAAACATCATCCTATCAGAAGGCTGAATTTTTTTCATTCAAAATAAGTAATCTAACCAAGGGAGGAGGTGATCTGATAAAGAGATCTGCGCGGATAAAATGAAGAGAGGGACTTGTTACAAGAATTAGCAGATGGTTGGCAGGTTTGTGAAATTATCCCCGAGCTGTAAGCAACAAACAACATGTCATGATGAAGAGACAAATGAAGGTATCTCTTAACACATGTAAGTGCAAATTCATCGGGGAAATTCGTAGCCAGCGTTTGAACAGTGGCGTCGCCAAGAGTGAGGGCAGGGGCCCGGGCACGTGCCCCCACCCCCAAAGTTTGCTGTGCCCCAATGAAATTTAAGGTATTGAAAAAATTGCACAAACACATCGTTTGTAAATCGAGACGGACACGAGGACCTACTGTAACTTTATCAGTCAATCAGGGGACTACTCTTGCACAAAAAGTTCTCCAAAACATGCATTTTGCGGCGCGCTTGGAGCGCATCTATTGTTGTGAACTTAGTGAAGTACCGCACTGCCTTACTGGAAAGTATATTCCATAACTATGGTCGTTTCAACATCAATTTTAACAGCTATGGATCACTGTGGCGGTGAGTCCTCTCCATTCAATACAATTTCTACATCGATTATTTTTCACTCCAATGTGATGTTCGAAAACTGTTAAGATTGCGGTTTTTGTTGCGTTTTTAACATGCATCTAATTAACATATGAGGATTATTAAATAGCTTTATATCTCATAGGCTAATGTTCGTTTATTTTAAATACCGGTGATTACAACTTGCAAGGGGAATTTTGCTCTCCCACATGCTCGCTGAGGCAGAGCGGCGCACCACACTAGGGACCATAAAGTAGTGATAACCCCATGAGGAGTGCTTGCACGAAACTTCCTTTACGCTTTATACCAGAATTTTGTGCACGCTTCGCACGTGCACCATGTAGGGGGGGGGGGGTCTCAGCGGGATCTAGCCTTACTTTTTTCTCATTTATTGCGGAAGAAAATGCAGGGAATGTATTTGTTATAATTATAATCTTCATGAATTCAATAAATCAAATACAAGGGCTTTTTTTCCAAAATTCCCCGGTGAGGCCCTGGATCCCCCGCCCTAGATGCACGTTCGATGGAGTAATGTGAGAGTGCCCCCTCAGTGGGCTGCATATGTGGATGTAGTTAGATGCTTCATTCTAAATGGTCACAAGTTTGTAAATACCACAGACCTGAGGGGCGAAGGTGGACCCCACTGGAGGTTTGTCCTTAGACCCCACAATGGGCCCTACGGTGCCCCTCGACGCCAACACCTACAGGGGAGCGCCTCAGTCATCATGACGATTCCAGCGCCATTCAATACTTCCTGTTGGTGTGCCCCTACAGCGGGATGTTGTGCCCCCACTTCGAAGTCTGGCGACGCCACTGCATATGTAGCGGTTCTAATGGCTTTTTTGGGGGATCAAGAGGGTCCCGGTGGTCCCCTTCCCTTAATGAATAGAGCAGGCATTCGTAATCACGGAAATTATGAAGTGTATCGGAGTCCAACGGCCTGTTCAAGGACTATAATAGAAGCTCTGCTTGATTTGGGCCTGTTACGATTTGCTTGAAAGTGGAACCAATATTGAGGGCGTGATGGTAAGAATCCTTTCATCCTTTAGGACACTGTTTTCTACCTTTAGATGCATAATCTGATAATGATACTGCCGTTGGAAGTTAATTTTTTCCTATAATTTTCCCTTTTCATGTTAGTCTGCCAATAGATTTCTGTGTTGTTTTCACCAATCAGGTTAGTCCGTACAGTAATCCAGTGGCATGATAGTTTGTACAGAACTATAGGATGACTTGCCTTAATATAAGAATAATGCAGTAATATATATATATATATTTTTTTGGAGGGGGAGGGGGGGCTGAAACAACTTCCAGGAACTATCCTGTTGAGAACCGCAGGCCTATCTCCACCCCAATGCCCATTCTGGTCCATTGTTATATCATGGCCATTACGTATGTAGGGTGTTTTTTTTTTTCTTTATTCAGGTACCAATGATAAAAACACTTTCAAAGGCTACTGCCATGTAAGCTTTGTTCACATGGTCTTACTTGTATTTTTATTTTGTCACTAAAAATTAGGTTTATTACACAATTACATAAAATTTGTGTCGTGGGAGTTAATCTTCCCAATTTTGATGAAAAATGAGCTTAAAGTAGTCATTCTTAGGCCAAAAATTAGGGCATTTAAAGTTACCTTCTGAAAAGTTAGATTTTTGCCTCTTTTTGGCTTAATTTGCATAAATTTTCAAATTAAATTTGTTGTTAACATATAAATTGTGACAACATAACACACACTTTAATCAAAACATTGGCATTTTGTCAATTGGCGAAGTTTAACTACAGAGATTTCACGCGTAAACTTTTGTGTCCCACTTTACACGTGAAACATTCCTACCTTTTTCCATAGTATTGCACTTGTTAAGTGTTTAATTCCTCGTAAGTAGTTTGTAGATTGTTGAGACCTGTGCACTGCTTCATGCATTCAGCAGTATCCAGAGAAGTTTCAACAAAAATAATAAAACAAGGCCATTTTCAATTTTGAAGACTGGTTTGGTGTCCCATAGAAAATTTGCATTGTTAAACTTTACAGTTGAAACAAACTTACTCTGTACTTGCCAATGTTCCTTCTTTGAAATATTTTTTGAAGTAAAAGTTTTTAACATGGCATATGACTTGCACTTTGTGAAATTTTGCTGACTGATTTAAAATTTGAAATATCAGAAAATGTACCCTTTGGTGTCCCACCTATCCTCTTTACACGTGAAACATGTTTTTGTTCCACAAAATTGAGATAAAAGCATGAACTGAGAAAGAAATGAAATTTTTAGCATCAAATTACTCAAATTATCTAAATAATAAACATAAATGCTTTGGAACAGAACCATTTAAGGTATTATTGTGGTAAAAGTATTTTGGTGTCCCAGTTTGCACGTAAAACAAATCAGTTTTTCCCAAAAGAAGGCCATTTTGAGAATGTAAATAATTCCTGCACCCATGAATGGAACTTACTCCTCATCAGTTTCAAAGAAATTAGTGATAAAACAAATCAAAACAATTTATCACAGAAAAAAAGCATGGATCATGAATTTAGGGCCAAAAGGGTCATGTCACAGCTTGGTACCCAAATAAAAAATCACCCATGTATAAAGGACTGAACACGTAGAAAACAGGACCGCTGTAAATTAATAAGGCACGCGTAGGCAAAACAACACCGCTTTTAAAACGATTTCTCAACTAAGTGCTAAGCACTACCACACGCTGCTCTCGTGAAAAGCTGATTATAGTCAATACTTGAGATCACGCTGAAAGAACTTTAAATTATTAAAGGAACGAACTGACGCAAGCAGAATCCAACATTGTCTATTTATTTAATACTGCATAAACAAAAACAAGTCGCCACATGAAGCCATTCTTTGGATTGACTGCATGGCTAAAAACTACGTATACCACTCGCGCCATGTGACAAACCGATGTCATTAGTTCAAACTTGAATTGTAGATACTTCATTCCCATCGATGTCATTACGATCATTTTATAGATCATTTGTCCTTTCTGAAACATGACTGCAGGCACGTACATTTATATAAGGTCTTAAAGGGTCTCACTGAGTTGATATCGATTATTTTGTGACGAGTTTGAAGGGAATCATTGCATGACAATGCTTCTAATTAGCCTCATTGCTCATGTTTCACTTCCTATAGTGACCAAAACTGTTAAAAATTGTAGTTTTCATAGGTTTTAGAGCTTGCAGTTCACCAAGCTTGTCTAAGCCCATGACAGACCAGCCTCTCTTTTAAACAACACTTATAAACAATTGTGACCTTCAGTCACAGCAGCTGTTTGTTATAGCATGGAGTTACCACCTCCGAGGTGGTAACTCCATGGTTATACGAGGTGCAAGCCTGCCAATGCAGTTGGGATAGGCCTCACTTATTGGTTGTCTTTGAACAAGGGTTTCATATGATTAATACCTAATTGTTAAAAGTACGGTCTGGTCACGAATTTGTAAGAAATGATTTTAATCATTAATTACCCTATCACTACCATTTCAGTTGTGTGTCAGATGTGCAGAATCTCTTAGTTTGACCATTTACTATCAAGATGTGAGTAAACCTCAACAGGTGTAATAAAAAATCATGAATTACGTGAACCAACTCAATGTGCCCCTTTAAAATGTGGTAAAAATGTGAGTGAACACTGCGTGGGGTACACACAGTCCGAAAGATGTCGAATTATGAAGTGGGAATTTTATTTAACCAAAATCTCAATGTGACTGGGTAAGCAGGCTAATTAGGCTCCCTAGACTCAGAAATCGTAAAATACCGTACGCCTAATAGGCTACATTTGGAGAGAATGAAACAAAACAGGCCATCAGACACATAAAATCAAATTAAATCCGTAAATTTTGTCTCACGTTTACTATACGACCAACTGAAGACTTCAACAAAAGCGATTGCGGTAAGATTGCAAAACACTGCATTTGACGACCACGACGTGCATACGATAGAGGGGAGATAAAGCGACAATAACAAAACATACCCGTCACTACATAGCAATTCGTATTTGTAATCGCTATGACGATGACGCAGGCCAGACGTGACTTCTTCACGTAAAAGACATTCCATATTACCTACTGCGACGGTAGCCAATGACTGCCTTCAATCAAGAAGCTGCGCGGCCAAAAGAATCATCTGGTCAATCAACACCGTTTCAGTAATCGAATCGTCCAGGGAACATATACGGGGGGGAGGGGGAGGAGAGATAGGGAGCACACCCCTGTAATAGAAAAACCAGAAGTCTTGTCTTCGAGCGATTCCATGTTAACCTCCAGCAAAGTGAGCCATCCACACCTATGGTCGTAACAGGAATTATCCAAGGGCACTTGACGATAATTAAATGTTACATAATAATGCCCACAAATCTGCACATACCCCAAAACTTCCGGGGGTCTGGTTCGTAACCCCACCCACCGGTGCATTGCCCTGGATCCCAAGCCTCAAGGGCCGTTGGTAATTTCGACCTATCAGTCAGTTACTGATGTCCATGATAAAGACAACATGGCTACATCATACAAGACTTGACTAAAGCATTTTCTTTTTCTTTGAAAATGACACTTCGGTTGAAAACCGTGAGAAGTAAATAGTAATATCTCTCGACAAGCGAACACGATATGAAATTCGGTTGGCACAGGGTTTTAAATTTTGTTCTTTCTTTTAGTCAACTGAACATTTTCTTCGCCTTGCAACAATGTAGTTACGAGATCTATCCCCAGTCAGCCACTGAACAATAAAATTCACTCTGCATATAAACCGCTTTGTAATCGCTTTTATGTGGCACTCCTTTCACTTTATGATTTTTATAATATTGCTGAATAAACAGTTCGTCACAAGACATCTTTAAAATAATAAATACGTTCGAACATTTGAAATTTGGTTAAAACCTCTGCATGTTATTGGATATGGTTAATACTGACAGGGATACAGACTAAGTCACATAAGCTTAGTACCCTGTGGAACAGAGGTCGCTTAAGGCCGATTTGTACTTCAGTATAAAGCTATGAAAAATTGAACAATCTTCAGTTCTGAACTATGTCCGTGATTGACCCGTATGAGCAAGGGTTAGGCTATTCTTATAGCGCGTGAAAATGTACAATTGGTGTATGTAAAGATCACATGCCAGCCAACAACGCAGGCTAGCTAAGTATAGCCCTGCTACGACTAAACATCACTATGGTTTGCCTGAACGTATAGTTTTGTTGGCAAGGTAATACCTTTCCTGTACCACTCTGAAAAATGCTGTTCGGGTAAGTTTCTTGCTTCACCCTTATAATGATGAACGTGTCACTTACAACAATGCAACTCCCTGCTTACAATCAATAGTCGTTAAAAGATCAGGTGAGTTGTGTACACTTTATAAGGGTCAGGGAGACTGTGTCCACACCTGTAGGAAACCTGTTAAAACCACAAGGTGGTCACATGTACCTGAGAGAGGCTAAAGTTAAAGTGACGAATGAGATCTGATTAATTTTATCATTATACTATTGAGGTTTATCTTTCCTTGGCCTCTGTACAGAAGAAAACAGTGTCAAACGAAATGTCAACAATACTGTGGGGTCATTGATGCTATCACCTAACAATACGTATGCAGAATGACAATCAACACGGTCAATTCGTTTTTTTTTTTTGCATTGCACAAGGTCTGGAAATATGCCAGCCTGGATAAGTTTTTATTTTGACGCAGATGTAGGCACATATCAAAGCTTCAGTCTAATATCCTAAGCGTCCAAGAAATAATAATAAAAAAAAACAAATGTTTCGCTCAACAAAGTACAGCTTTTTCAATTTGTCTTACTTTTTTCAGATTTGCCAAACAGTCAACCTCCGTATGGAGGGCCCAGCTCTCTTAGAGTCCCTCGACATGGATCAAGGCAAGTGTTCCTCAAGGCATAGCCTAAGCCCCCCCCCCCCCCCACCACCACCACCACCACCACTTCCTTGTTTAAAAAGGACAGCCTCAGCGGGTGAGAACTAACGGAAGTGGCTTTATTCATCCATTTTCGGTGATTGAATACGGAAATATTCTGATTCTTATCTACAGGTATATCATTAAGGGCACATTTCTTTCCATATACCACCTTTTCTGTCAATATAGCAAACAATAAATTCTTCTATCGTCCTTCACTTCTGGAAAGTAAGTTCTTTCTTCCTAAAACGATGGAACTGTTGTCAAAACAACTGCCTTTAAAACGAAATATATGCCGGTACACTGCTGGGAAAGTGGAAATAATTTACAAGCTAAATCATTGTTTACATACTCGAAACACTATCATGGAAACAACTTTTCGCTCAAATAACATCGGGGCGAAAAAGTTTTTTCATGGTGCGCCCCACACAACATGTCGTAAGATTGAACTGAAGAAGACTCGCAATTCATGAGGTATCAAACTGCCAGCTATGGGTACCAAACTGCCAAATGTGAAGTACAAAACAGCCATGTATCCATGCATGGCACGATCTTCAGCAGCCTTTTGAGTCCGACAGATGGACAAATGAACCATGCTTTTCAAAATGTTGACGTTAAGGGTAGTATTAATGTAGATCAAAGGAACATGTCGCCGAGCAGGGCGCCTTATTTCATTTCCGTTTTTGTTTTCTTTCTTATTTGGTTTTTTTTTTTTTTTTTTTTTCTTTCTTTTTTTATGTTTAGATTTTTTTTTCATTTTTTCTATTTTTGTTTATTTCTTCAGCAAAACAGACAAGCAAAAGTATTGTTCCAAGATTTTAAAATGTTGTTTCGAAATGTAGCTTTAATAAATTGGTAGGCCCGGGAGAACAAATGATAGTTTTTCATAATTCGAGGGCAAAACAGGAAATATGGTTCAGAAATTCGCTTTCCAAGATCTGCGAATTGGACTGGTCGTAACTAAGATTTATACACGTATATGTCATAGGTTAGAAATGGCAGGGGCGTTCTTTTGACGACACATGAGTGGAAGAGTGATTAGGTATGAGTACTAGAAGGTTGGATGTTACCGTTAGAGCCTATGTATGTCATTTAGGTGTTATTCAGCAGAAATGGACTGATAAGAAAGTAAGATCCTTAATCATTTCGATAAGGCAGCGAATTGAAATATGACTCGTGTCAATGACGCGAATCGAGCCTAAACCTCGATTTTTGATATTCTAATTTGACCCAAGTCATAAACTCAACAGACTATTAAACTGAAGTCATTATATTTACAAAAGACTCTACTCAATCCCAATCCCTAATTAGTGAAGTTCCAAAGAATCGCCTTACTTCAATTCTCGAAACTTAGAGACTAGCCTCGAGCCTTTACACCTCCTAACAGTGACTCGATTTGAACCACGCCCTCAGTTGTGTGTATCGCTAATCACTCACTTAAAAATTTGAAACGCCGTCCAAAGTGCTACTATATAGGCTATATATACTTCAAGTGCTTGCTTCTATGGCACAAACATTAAGTAACATAACTAGCCTTGCTTGTGCGTGGACACCTGACCTAATTTGGGAAACTCAAAGCCAGGATTTGCCAAAAGCAACTACCCCCGCTGCTAAAAGTGACTTGACCTAAATTCGCACAAAAAGGAGTTGACGTAATTAACCTCCTGCGTGCGTTGACACAGACCTGATTTACATAATAGGGGCCTGAAACTGGAATTTGTCAAAATCAGCTACCTGGCTAGAAGGACTGAACACACAGGACTTGTCGCGACTCGAACTGTTGAACCTGCAAAGTGACTCAATCTGACCATGAAAATACTACCTCCGAGCATGCACTGTTAAAAATAATTGTAAATTTACAGTAATTTTGATGTCCCTTCACAAGGAAATTGTTGTACTTTTACAAAGGTGTATGTTTCATGTATTATTTAGCAACTTCAGTTTACAAACAGAGATTTTCTGTTAAAAGACAAACTTAAAAAAACTACATGCGGTTTCAGAAAAATCGTACATTTACAACAACTTTATGTCCCATTATAAGTCATTTTTTGTACATTTACAATTTATGTATGTTCATTTAATTGTCACTGATTGTCCGTTCAAAAACATTTACTTTCTGTAGAGAAACAAATCTGTAGCCAATGTATAGGTTACCACCAGTGACTGTAAATTTACAGTAATATTATATGTCTCCTAAAAACTACTGTCAATGAACAGAACCTAAATGTTTGTTAGAATATTAATACAAAGGCGCTGATTGAATGCTTCTTCCTGAATCTAACTTGTGGAATTAAAAGCGTGGGAAGCGCGCCAGAATGTTTTGGTTAAGCCTACCCTAGAAAATTCTGTATATATTTAAAACTTATATAGGTCATTTGTCTGGGCAGGTGGGTCTTATTTTGCCTATACCTTAATATTGTACTACCCTACTCGAATCAGGAGTTAACGACTGTATTTGGCGGTTTTACAAGAGAAATTGTCCACTGAGCCTCTTCAGAGCCAAAAACAGGTAAACCGTACATCGTTGTCAAATTGAGTAGTTCATTCGAGTGAATTTTTTGCCCCAGATCGCCCGTGGACGGGGGGGGGGGTCGACTGGAGGAGCGGCAAGACAGGCGTTTGCCTCAGAAAGCCCCCACCTAGTAACGTTCCCATATGGGACACTTAGGGGTCCCATATCTTGGTCCATAAGGGGCCCATATAATTTTGCACCCGAGATTAATAAAAGGGGCCATATGGGTCACCCCATGCATGACCCATATGACCCATGGGAGGCCTAGTTCTGAGGCCCATGTGACAACTGATGTGGAGAAAATGTGGGTAAACCCCATAATATCCCTCAAGCATGTGGGCTACCCATATGGGCCCCTTGTTAATCCCGGGTGTAAAATTAAATGGGCCCCACATGGGTTACCCATATGGGGCCTATGTAGGTTTGCTACCGTCCGCCAGTTCCCAGTGGCTACGCCACTGCAACTTGGTCACTTCCGAAAACATGAGGCTTTGAGGGCTACGCTTTTTACTCCATGATCTAGTGGGACTGGAGACAGGGACAAGTGAAAACTGGCCAAAAATAAACACATGTACACGATTCCCCTTAGACTCCTCCCAAACGCCGGCGATCCCCATAATGCATGCCCCTTCCCGGACAGTAGGCCCTACGCCACTGTCCGAATTCATATTATAGCCCACGATGTACCCGTTAGCCTATAAATTGTAATTATCTAGGAAATTCGGATCGTGCAACTATGTGCCAATGAAAGTCGGTCTCCAAGAATGTAAACTACATTCTTGGAGACCATACTTGGAGACAATACTATTGATGGTCCGAAATAGTTTACACCCCCTACAAATTCATGTAAATAGGCCCCTGATAGGGTTTCAGGATATATAGCCTTCAAGACTCAGTTGCTATGCCTCGTAGCTATACACGTTCACAAATCACAGAGGGCCTGTAATTCTCGGCCGGATGTAATTGAAAAGGGTAAAAGTGCATTCCATACCTCCCAAGTGACCCGCATTTTGCGGGTTTGACCAGCATTGAACACCCAAACTCACTGACCCGCCCAACCCTTTGAAAAAACCCGCATTTCAATACATGATAGAGCCACAAAACAAACCCCTGCCATCAGAAGTATCATACCTCCCAACTAAACCACAAATTTAGCAAATTACGGTACCAATCACATCTTAGTGCATTCCGCTGCTTGTCTTGCAAAAGGCACTCTTGTTACGGAGACTGTAGCAACATAGCTAACCTCCATAGCAGGTATCGAAAATATCCTAATGGGAGCAATCGAGTCTAATAGCCGCGCGACGCAACTTCAAACCAAAAGCAAATGCCCGTTTCGCGGGTTAGAGGCAGGGCTTGTCTCAGAAATTTCAACCCAACGAACGAAGGAAATGTTTTAGCCGACTTTATCATAACCACTCAGTTCTATGCCAAAATACGTAATTACCTTTGCACTATCAGGGCCGCGTAAACATTTCATTCACCTTACACCCACCCTGTGGTAATTCCTTTAAGGTGTATACATATTTTTGTGAAAGAAACAATTCAAGAAAAATTCCCTTTTTGGAAAGTGTGTGATGCCATTTCGGTGTGAATTTTACACAGGCCCGCTTCCCTTGGTATATCACTTGGCAGCAGTACGGTGTCGTTTACGCCGAACGTGCTACGTGATTCCTGAACTGTGCTGCATCAGAAATTAAGGGTAACAGTAAACAACCAATGATCGCTATCACTTGGAAAGCTTTAAATTTTGCGAGCTTGTGAGTATCTAAGTGCTGATATTTTTGGCGGTAAATTAATGAAATTACGTTGACTGATTTGCCAAAAAAGTGCTACCATTTTGCGTGTAAACACCTATAAAATTCCAAAATTTTCCACTACCCCTCCCCCAGGCCGGCGGTCCACCAACGAACAGGTCAAAGGTGGACCCGCATCTAGCTTTTTGGAGCTTGGGAGCTATGGCATTCGCTGTAAATTTATTGCCGTAAATCTATGTATAGCTACCTTACTGTAAATTGTGTTATGTGTGGTATTATTGTTATTAAAATTCACACACGAAGCTAACAATATATGTTCCACAGAGGACGTGATAATTCGTAGGCTACACTATATTGTGCTGCTTTCATTTGTCAAAAATATGTTTAAAGATCATTTATTAGACGTAGTTTAGAAGCACTGAGAATTTTCGGATGGAATCTCTGACGTATACTAAAAGAAAATACAGATTCATCCTTTCATCCCACAAATTTCGGGTTCTAAACACTTAAAAGCAGTCGAAATGAAGTCTAATCTAGCACAAAATATGTTCAAGCTCTCTAAGACTTAAATTCCCTCCTTTAACGTTCGTCCAATCAGCGGTCAGTATTGGAGCATTCTCTTTCACGTCCAGAAATGCTTACTTAAATTAAAACCGGAGCCATTTGACTTCAGTTTCAAAATATGTGTTGTACTATGTTGGTGGGGATAACGCACAGATGTAAGCCTTTCCTCCTCGGCCTCGCAGTTACAAAGACTCAACACTCTTTAAGAAGTGACTTGAAAACAGCTTTTATTCAAGAGAACAACTCTTTCAATAAAAGCCAGATTCTTCGAGCGGAAAGGTGACTTTGCAGAGGAATGGATGGTGTCACGAATTATTCTATCAGATCAAAAACAACGACAACGCTTGGTTGAAAAGGAAGGCAGCGCAAAATTGTACTAAAAATCAACTTTGAAGAAGAAGAAACCAAGAAGATTTTTGACAAACTTCTTCGGCTAAGTTCAAGAAAGAGGAAAACCCCAAAGAAAACACCCGTACCTGGTGTTGAAGAAAATCCGGACAGGCTAAACCAACCAAGGGCTCCTTTTTGGGTCGCCAACTTCTCCCGAAAGAGTGGAATCTCTTCCCTGCAAACATGCTTATGAAAAATGAAATGTATTCTAAGTTTTCTTCTAAGTCAGAGACTAGCCTAGGCCTCCCAATTGACAAAGAGAATATTCGGCCAGATGGGAGGGGGGGGGGTAGAATGTGTAGCCAGTTAGAAACCTAAAGCCTATTATAAACTACCCGAAAGCAAGTTCATAAGTACCTCAAAAAGTGCATACGGCGTATCCCCCTATAAAACTGAATTTTTGCTGTATAAAAGCTGGTGAAAAGCGTAAAAATGCAGGCTGGGGCGGTTGTAAAACAACTTGCCCTGTAATTAAACAGAGGAGTGCCTGTAGGTATGCATGTGACATCTTGTAAAGTACTGAGCAGTTCTGTAAAACTACAGCGTTGGTCCTATACCTGAATTAAAGCATCCTGTACATAGACGCGTGCTTGTTGTTCATGTATGAAACCCAATTGACAGCAGATTTGTTGTAAACGAACAGAGATGCACTTCTGTAAAAATACAGAGCGGTTCCTGTAGATAGACTTATGCTTGTTGTCCCTGTATGAAACCTAATTGACAGCAACTTTGCTGTACACCAACAGAGATTTTTTTAACAGTGTGGAAGTTATTTCCTCGTAGTACTTTCATGCTCCGAGGCGATACAAGCTAATAGTGGAGACTTTACTTAAATCTTGGAAGACTCAAGTAACTGTACAACCACACTGCGTTTGAAGGTGGTCATTAGTCTGTTATACACAGTCAACTGTTCAAAAGTGTAATCACTGTTGACGCACAAATCGCACAAATTTTTACAGCGTTTGGAATAAAGCCGCGGTCACACTACAACGAATTCGGATCGGATTCCGATCCGATTTTTGTGATTTTTTATTAAAATCTTCTCCATTTCGGGTCGTAAAGAACCCAAAACTTGCCAACCTGTGTAATTATATGATTTTTATTGCAGGACTACGAAAATTAAATTTATACGAATTATTTCGTGACGTCACATCGACAGACAGCTTTTGTCGGACTACGCGTGTCCGATAAAAGCTGTTTGTCTTTGTGACGTCACGAAAAAAATCAGTTAACATTTTATTTTCATAGACCTCTGATGCAAATCATATATTTACACTGGCTGGCAAATTTTGGGCTCTTTCTGACCAGAGATGGAGAAGATTTTAGTAAAGACTCACAAAAATCGGATCGGAATCCGATCCGAATTCGTTGTAGTGTGACCGCGGCTTTAGTCGTAAAATGAACACTTCTTGCCAAAGTTCCCTTATCCTTCTCCAATTTGTCTTCACCCAAACTGTTTTACAGCATCGGACTTTTTTCCGCTCTTCGTTGTAATGCTATGATTTTATTGAACCCATGTAACCCTTCCACTTTTCAACATAAACAATAAGTGTTAAAACAAGAAAGATAACACGGAATTATTCTCTTTGTTCACGTGATCATTGTTTCCAAAATCATTACAGGTAAATATTATGGAAGATATGCTTTGAGGTAAGAGGTGTGCGAAGAGGAAATCTGAAGTTGAATGATTACTGATACAGAAGGCAAACTTGTTATGATAGAAAGATCCCCCCTCCCCCAACCCAAGGTCCACATCTACAAAGGAATTATAGGGAAGTGCTTCTCCCCACCCCAAAATATTACTTCACTTACAAACCCTTATGATGGATCCATGCAAGCGCCTTTTCAAAACGTAATCTTTTCCCCTTCCCCAAATCTGAGCAGCTGGATTCCAGCTCGACCCCAACCCCTTCCCTATATTCTAATACCCCTTTGATCAACCGCCTGCGGTGGATCAAACCATAAAAGAGAGGAAACCTTAGCGAAATGGCAGAAGAAACGACTTAATAGAAGTTACAGTAATATAAATACACGACTCATGACAAATAAGTGCACATATAACACGGTTGCCACTGTCACAAGATGCTCCAGGCTGTCTAGAGACATGCATGGTCCTGTAGGGACGCTTAGACGAGAATACAATACAATGTTAATTAGTCACAGAGGATATCAGATTGACTTCGTGCATTTAGTTACATGGTTGGATGATATCACTAATCAGCGTTTGTGGCTCATTAAATTTAACAAAGGAATCCTTGTTCCATTTGACAGACTCCCATTCTTTGTGTGTCTACCGTTACTGCCTTTACATCTTAGCAAAGATCTCGGTGCCTATACTGCATATTTTAAAGTAAGGCTAGACGACTAGTCTGTTTTACTTTTTCAGTTTAAATTATTGCAAAGATACATTGAAATATACCATGACACGTCATTAATAAATACTATTACGCATGCTGTATAATACCACAAAATGACAGTTGTCCACCATGCATACGGGCATACTGGAAAACCCCCATGTACCAATTAACGATCATAAACCCAGCAGGTTTCATGTGAAGTATGACTACGTATATAGCTGCACACGCACTATAACATTAAAATGACGTACATGCTGGTAAGATAAATGTTTTAAGTGGTAAAATCACTGAAGAGTCTTGCAAGGAGTGGACTCTTCAGAGTTAGTTGAGAGGGTTTTACACCCTCTGTTATAAGATCTCAACTCAGTGTTGCTCTTCTATGAAATTGTTCACTCCCCCTCCCTCACTGCCCTCCTTTCTGGAGGAGGTAAATCTTGAATGGGATGGGTACAAATTCGAGGTTAAATGTACATTCTGAAAGTTGTTTTCAAAAGCAAAAAACAAAAAGGGGGATTAAAATAGCTGGGAGAGACTTTGCAAAGTCTAAGACAAGAGAGAAGTCGAGGGAAACTGATGAAAACTTTGACAATAAATAGTACCGAAATACGACAGAAATCTGAAGTCATAGCCTTGAAAAACTGAATATCAACCACAACTGATAGATGGACGTACAACTTAACTCACCTTTCTCATCGAACTTATGTTAACGTTGTTTTAAAAATGAAATACACAGTGCGGTCCACGCAGGGACTACACTCACAAAATACAAATACCGTAATTAAGAGATCGCCTAATCCGATACTAAGAAGAGGAATAAACACAATACTTGATTAATTCCGTGGTTAACAAGTTAATGGTTGACTTCACGAGTCAGTTCTCTTCGTCAACGAATACGAGTTAATGCAAACGGAGTAGTGTATCATCAAAGAAAAAATAGCTATGACCATAAAGTCCAGCTCTCGGGACCGCAACTGAATAACGTACCATCGCATACAACGGACAAGAGTGCCAGAACGTCTTATGCCACCTTCTCCCAAAGCTGTACCGGTCTTGCCAGTTTGCGACTGAATGACTTATAGCAAAGTAGCCTATTACTCGTTTTTTCAATCAAAAGTTCTTTGTGCAAATTGTTCAGTTTACTTGATAATACCGTTCTCCCGGCAAAAGTCTGCACAACGTTCTGTTCAGTGTGCTATATACTTAGTACACGGAGTCTCGTACGCTCGGCTTCGTCAAGGATTGCTAACGCATCTGGAACCGCATTTCGCCGGTTTCTGAACTTCGATATATCGGTGGATGACGCGAATGTTGAGATAGCACGACTATTTTCGAAAACATCCAGGAAAGTATCTTCTAGCATCTCCACGTCCGAGCTATCGCTGGAGTCGTTCTCAAAATTGCAAAACTTCGTATTTCTTTCGTAATCTGGCGTCGTATTTTGCAGACGTGTTGTGTTCATCGTGTTTACAGCAAATCGTGAAATCAGAGTTTCGATATCTGGGGTCGGTATACCAGTAAGAACATCGGCCATGGCGTTCCTTCGGCCTCGACGTCTCCAACTTGAGTCAGTTGATGCCCGTTCACAATAAGTCATCTTGATAGTTGGTTTACAGTTATTTGACAGATTATAAATTTCCTCAGTTTGTCTCTTTGACGGCAATTTCTCGACAGAGCTTTCTACGGCTCAGCAGTTCAAGCAAAATACCAAAATTGTTCAGAAAATTGCGAAGAAAGATAAGTTATATGAATCACTCAGACAAAATGTTTCTCACCGTGCAGGTTTACAACAATACACGGACTATCTCGTCAATGGTTGCACCACAGTTCTGCTGATTGTTAAGTTCAACTATTCTGAAAGCCACATACACGGTCTGTGAATCGACCTCCCACTGTAACCTGTTTGACAGCCTGCAAGCGAAGTCTCTCCACAAATTTCTCTGCAGAAATTTGTCTACAGTTATCCAAGTCCTCTGCAAGATATTTCTGAAGGTAACCACTTTTAGTGCAAAGTAGGAATATTGCTAAAGTAAACTATTTTGCAACTTTTCAATTTGTTGCACGACTAACCGGCGCGTCGTTCGTGCAGGGAGTTGCTATTTGAGTGCTTATACCGCAAATATGCTTTTGTTAGAGAATATATACCTTCCCATTGCAAGCTTCGTTACTCACTGTCTACAGCGGTCTGTTTTCAATAGCCGGTTGATGTCGTCATACGGTATTCAGTAAGATTAGCCAATCAGAGGGACGGAATACGGCACAGCCAAGATGAGTAACCACTATCTACAGCAGTGGGAATTGGTGAACTAGAAAATAAGCCTGGATAAGCCAATTAACAAATAGACTTATCACGTACTGCGCTAGACAAGACTTTCCTTTGCACAAAGGGATTGCCTTCCAGCTCCCTGCTACAATGTAGCACAAGTGGATTTACAAGGTGATAAATCTCTAGATCAAAGCAGCGGCCTGGCGAGGCAGCGCAGGGGGCGGAGGGTTTTCCCTCCGAAGAAGAACAGGGCACGAAATTTGGATTTTTGTACCAAGGGTTTGATCGTAGAATAAGTGAGATTGTGAGGATTTTTCAAAAAAAAAAAAGGTACATATATTCCAATGTCATTACTTTTCAACTTATCTGGGGCATCTGTAACTTTTATCCTGTCCTCGGGGAGGTATTGAAGTATTTAAGAGTGTTCCTCCCTTCTTTGGGGGCTCAAACCTTCGTACTCGTCACCCCTGCATTTCGAACACTTATTGGACCCAAACAGGTCCCTCCTCATGCACTGAGTCAGGTTTCAGCTCGGAAGAATTAGCCAGAAGCTCAGCCTGTTTTAGGCAAGAGTCGCAAGTCGTAACACCAGGCACTGGTATGCGAAATAAAAGTCATTACCTCAATTGTATAGCCATTCTTAGTTCCAATGTCTACTGCACCACCCATGGCATCATATAGCTAGCCTGTTATTTTGCTGAGAACACTATTGAGCGTGATTTCAATGCAGTAAGCCTTTTTGCGATTACGATTGCCGCAAGGAAATTGTGGGATGCAAGGACGATAAAGAAAAAAACTGCACTCGCCATATAGTATGCGAAATAAGGTACACGTAATTTGGGACAGATCAGACACGAAAAGGATGTTCAAGTTATTCAAGGCACAAAACCATTGGTAAGAACATCAATTCTTACGCCCGGGCTGATTTAACAATACAAGGGATGATTTGAACATCTAAAATAAAGCCCGTTTCTTGGCACGTGTTGTGGGTACGGCAGTGTCTTTGTTTATCCTCAGATTTTCAAGATGTGAGCATGCGCAGTCGATATTGCGAAAAGCTTATTGTACCGTTCTCCTGTGATCTGGATTGTTTGCTATGGTTACACCACACCACCTTCACTGATCTGCACATGTCACGACTGACCAATCACAGTGGCTTATATGCTCCAGCAAAGGTCGAGTTATGTCAATCAAAGTGAAGTCACCAATTGTAGACGGAGATACGCGGGGTTTCGTAATATATTTCTGGTGAAGCAAGAGCACCTTTACGGGTTCATTTTACAAGGTAAAATTCAGCATCTCTCTTCTTTACTGGTGAAAGTCGACCTACGGTTTACCTTCATAGCAGATGTCGCATATGTACTCTTCTGGCTTGCATACTCTGTACATTAACCGGTATTACGAGTGCAGCCGATACAGGTACAGGAGTAATACACGTCCATCAAGCGGGCAGACCTACGGTACGGGATACGTAATACTGCACTGATTTGTATGGGTAATAAATACTTATAACTTAGAGACTTGGAGGCTTTTCCGAGAATTTTCAGGAAGAAATTTACACTCGATTTATATAATCACATGCAATAATGTAGGATCGTGCCGCATTACATCTTGCATATCTGTGTGTTTCGATTGATGATACACGTGCATGGTCCACGTAATGCATTTCCATTGGTACACAGTATAGGAAGTTGTAAAGCTATCAGCCCAGCCAGACGCTTCAAAAGCTCCACTGACGCCACTATATTTTGCCTACGCTCAAAAAAACTGGCATTAAGGGCCACTACCCGACTAAATCGAACCAGGGAGTTGCTATTTGTCAAATAGCAACTCCCTGATCGAGCCCTGAACCAAAGGCTGTACGACAAAGCAAATCTCCTTTGACACACAGCAACATGTACACATATAAACTGATGACAACCAAAAATCCCCTATTTGTTAAGTAGGAACTTCCCTCAACTGAAAATTCTAAAACTTTCGGTTTGTAAGAAAATCCCTGCTTGCGTTTTTCGCCAGAGCTGGTCACCTGAGGGGGCAATATTTGTGTAACTTGTAGCCCAAATGATTACAGTACGAGCAAGGAGGGGTTGTAGAACCCCCTAGGTATGAGTAAATAATGTTTTCCTACCAACCCACGACGAATAAAAGTTAACGCTGACGTAGGGAAATTCCCGAATGTACGGTGGCTCAAAGTTGCCTTCCGTTTCGAATAAACCAAAAACTGTTTTGTTAAAAACATAACATTTTTAAAGGTTATAATTTTCACGAGGATATTCGTAAAGTTTTAGTATACTGGGAGGAAGCGCGGTCATATTATGTGGACAGTGAATATTTAAAGGCCAGAGGCCGTACCGCTAAACAGACATAACAACCGCAACTAAGGAAGAAATGAGAACTATGTTATTTTGTGATAATATGACTAACGGTTGGAAAAGATTCACACCGCATATATTACATTAAAGATTGTGGCTTTGAGTCTAGTGGCAATCGGATTTGTAGCAAGCTGTTAAGATGCAGAGGGGATCGCTTATGTTTGAATGTTTTTTGTCTATAAGAAAGTCGTGTTGGAGTTAAAGTTTGCTGCAACAAACCAATGTGCATAATTCAAGTGCAGGACCAGAGCACGCACGATACCGTAATCGACAAAAAAAAAAAATATTGCTATATAAAAATTGTTTTTCATCCATACCCACAAGCACCAGTGAAGCATAAAATTTGCTCATCTCTGACGTACAGGGGAATTCCCAAATACACGCTGACTCATGGTGACCTTCAATTTTGAAAAAAATAAAAGTTTTAGAACGATATGAACTGTTCTTACGCACACGTTTGTGTTTATTCGCTTAATTCAAAAGAATTAGGTCAGTGTGCCTATCGAAACTACGAATGAAATTCAATCCAATTGAGGAGTATCCATAGACCCTTTTCCAAATAGCAATTACAAAGGACTGTGGGATAGCATTTTGGTCTGCATCATTCTTATCTACAGTGAAATGCCATTGACAAATATAAAAGCACACAAAAACTATCCCACAATCCTTTGTGACTGCTATTTGGAAAAAGGTCTATAAAAATTACTTTTAATTCTATGGGACACGGAGTTGTCCCTGACAACTCCCTGTATGGGAGTATCTTACTCTGGAAAAAACTTGTTAATCAAAATTTGCATTGGTTGCTGATGCAAATCTTTAAACATTTTTTCTTCGATTCAAAGAGTAATTAAGTAGACTATACAAGAAGAGAGCCAAGTCATTTGCAAACGTAAGATAGGAGGGGGTTTGGGGTTAGGATTATAGATATGGAAAGAAGACAGTACTCTCCAAATGTTAAGTACGTTTCCCCTTCCCGATATTTTTCGTAGCTATAAGACGCCCCCGTCGTGGTTATGGGTAAGTACCCTCTAAGCATAAGTCCGACAACAAGAAATATTTAAAGGCCATCAGGATATCATGAAACGAATCACCGGAACATGTGGGTCGGAAAAGGCATGAGAAATGAAAGAAAACACCAGTGGCCGTATCACCATAGAGACAATAATAAACAAACAAATAAAAAAAAATTGTTGTTTACAACGAAATCTAGCCTATGACCAAGTTTGGGTATAATTGTAAGAATCTTTTGATTTACTACAAGTCTGTTGATTTGAATCATGCATGCATAGAGCTTTTACGAAAAAGTGTAAGTTTGGACTTAGTAGAAATCGGGCCCACTTACGCTATACTGCAGCAAGATTCTCAAAAACGAAATGGCCAAATCATGTTTGCAGATAAGCATTTGTACATAGGCAGTGGCGTCACAAGGGCTGTTTACAGGGAGCCAATTGACTCGACGTATGCCCCAGTGCCCGGGGTCCGGAATACCCGTCTGCTCGATCATCCCCTGTGGGAACTCAGCAAACTCTTATTTAAGGCCCAGCTGGCGGTGTAATTCTTGCAACAAAAGAATATGACCGCATCATACCGCTCAATTTAATTTAAGTGCTCTTGCCGTCGCGAATTAACAATTCATCGGAGGCGGAGGGGCGCGAAAAGTACACAAGCTTTCATTCTCCTTTTCGTTTTCTTTCCATTTTTTTAATCTTTGTTTTCCTATTTTTTTCTATTTTTCTTTTTTCGTCTGCCTTCATTTTGCGCCCCTGGTCCATGTAGGGAGGGGTGGATGCCCCTCCCAGCCGCCCCTGCCCCCCTTTATTACGCCACTGCCCAGACAGTAACAATTCTCCCTACTAAGTCAACTTTTAGCCCTCCTCCAATATAAACCAAACCTCCTGTCTAGTACACCTCTTTAAGACAGAGCTACAGTAGCCTGAACTGAGTTTAAACTGCTGGACGCAATATTGTCAAGCACAGTGTGTGTGAGCTTAATTGGGAACACAACAATGTACAAGTCACTTGTTGACCAACCAAAGTGAAAATGTATTGCTTGGAGGAACGTCAATCAAGTGCAGCCATCAACTGTGTTTTGAACTCTAGGGTTATCCCTAAATATGTTTGGGCAAAGTTGCTAGCAACTCTCTGGTTTGGGGGACGCCATATCCCCTTTAAGACATTTTTCAATAATTTTAATATGCATTTTTGTATTCTTTGAGTGCTGACAAGGCAAAACTTAGGGTAATATAGGATAAGCGAACATAATGTAACATTTTTTAAAAACTATTTACTGTAGGAGAAACGTTTAAAAGCGGACGAAAGGAGAAAATACGATCCAAAGAATGCACTTGCAAGTCTTCGGTTGGCCAATTGTACGAAGAGTGATAAGACCCAAACTGTGGCCCTCTTCAGCTACTGTATACGTGCCACTGATAAGCATCACCAATAAAACACTTCATGTAAACCGCAACAAACATGTCCATAAAACCTGATATGAACATGATATGATGGACGTACAGTCAGCAGTACAATAACATGAGAACAATGGAGGGCATCCTGTAATAAAAGTTCTACAAAAGCACTACATATCATGTATTTCATAGCACTCCAGTGCCGAAGTATACGTACACCATTGAAATGTTCGTGCCAGAGCAGCATGATACTACTTTGTGTATAGAACGGAGAGCTTTTAAACTTCTCAACTGTCTGTGACGTCATCTAGTTCCCGCAATAAGTGTCAGTCTAGTGGGTTGACATTTTACGCGGTAATTCAAATGTCACATATTTAACCCCTGTTGTAATGCACTGTTATTCATCATCATCACGAGACAACGTCAACAAAAGGAGGACGTCGACACGACAACTCAACACAAAGTCACTCCGTGTTTCCCCAAATCTGAGTACATGAAATTCAAGTCTTTTTCAAATGGACATTTTCGAGACTTCAGGAAAAATATCATGTTGGGGGTAAAAAAGCTTTTGCACTTATTATTATGCATTTACGAACTGCGAACACATGTCGCAGCATCATTCCATGTAAACACAACCCAAGAGTTTCAAGACCATAAAGCATTTCCAGACTTCATTCACCTTTTGTCATTTTCCCTCTGCGTGGGAACCCTGAGAATTGTAAACCCGCTATTCACAACACCATATATATATATATAGAAACACAATGTAAGAATTATAATAACTTTTATCTTGACAGCCCCGTATGCAGCTTTTTCAGTGGGGAGGTTCGATTTTACGCTAAGCGGAACAAAAAATTTTCCGCGCGATGGACGCGCGGTTTATTGCCCTTCTCAGGTGGTATTTGGTCTGTTGGTACGGTATGTCCAAAAACTGAAGACCTTTTTTTTCCCTTTTTCTTACTTTGCTTTTGACCCTTTTAGAGGCCTATTTTGTGGAACTCCAAGTCGTGCTGGGGGTTCGGACGAACCCCCGAACCCCCTGGATACGGGCCTGCTTGATAGCCTAAGAGCAATTTGGACTGAATCGGGGGGGGGCGAGCGGGGGGGGGGGCGAGCGCGTCAAGGCTGCTAGGGGTCGCGTCTCAAGAGTCATTTGGGTAAAGACAATGTAAAGATACGAAAACCTGTACGAGACTCTCAGCTATTTTATCCGATTCTGGAAAAAAGACTATCTCTAACACAATTCCACCAACTATGATCGTACAAAATATTCACCTAACCAGTTACCAAGGAATCTTCGTGAGCCGAAATTCCAAAAATGGATCGAAATTTTAAGTCGGAGTTCAGATATAAAATACGTACCATAGGATTACTGAGTAATGCAGCAATGCAGTGGAAAGTAAGGTAGCCTGAATTGAGACCTGAAGATGTCAAGTGAACCCCTCGGACCCTCTTATAGGTACGAACAGGGTCTTACCACCTCCCTGGCCCCTGGCACGAGTCCGTTTTGCGACTTCTCGAGGTTTAATATTTCAAAGGCTGAGCAGAGAAAAGTTTCTGAGTTAGAGAAAGTGACGTACGAGCCAAAACTGCCAAAAGCGGTATGACGTACTTGAATTAAGTTGGACGAAATTTAGACTGACGAAGGTCAAGACTTGTCTCTGACAGCAACGACTGTAGCAACTTACCGACAACTGGACAATGGTCTTCAACCTGGGTCCAAAGGGCCGCCAAGGAATACTAGGCGGAAGGGGTGAGTGGATGGCATGAGAGAGATGAAAATAACTGGATCACGTGAGTACGGAAAATAAGAAAGGTATCTTAGGATCATCCATTAACTGCTGATATGATAGATATAACCCAGGCCCCCTCCCCCTCCGGACAACTCCTACGGAACAATTCTCACTCCACCAATTTCCAGCCCAGACAATTCCTGTCCGAAAAAATTCCGAAGTTTGTGGTGGGGAAAGTTGTCTTAAGGGTAGGCCTATACCTGCCACGAATGGGAATTGCCCGGGGTGGGACTTGTCCGTCAGTCCGGGGAAGTTGTCCGGTCGTCACGTTTAAATGAGATATATGACGTTAATTGGCTGAAGTGGGACGTTGGACAATACTAACAGTCACCATCGGAAGGAGGAATGGGTCAAGCAAGTTCGAGAACCACTGGTTTTACAACAATTGCCTGATAGCGATGCTGTTATACAATATCAATTTCATAGCAATCAAATATCTCGTACAGCTTATACGACACCATATATAACCAGGGACCTACAGTGACGTGAGCTTTACAATTGTTTAACCAGCAGGCTTGTCGTCAATAGTGCGGTATTTCTTTGACAAATCTCTTCCTTCAATTATCGGAAAAAATACATGCATAACGAGAGATATACACGAATGCATTTCAACTATTGACTGACTATAGCTCTTGTACCTATATACATGGCTGTATTTGTCATACCGAATAGCTAGAATACGGTTATAGAAATGGTAAACATTCACACCTGCTGCGAAGGTAAGAACGGCGACTAAATAAGGTATCCAATCGACAGGAAGGGACTGGCTCATGCGAGACTGAGAATCGGGGGTGGATCTAGGGTGTGCACTGTGGAGAGGAGCTCATTTTGGAAATTTATCTACTGTAGCATGGGCCCCTGCAGTCTTAACGTACCTGGAAAATATTGGGGAGAGAACCCCATATACGCAATGTCCCGGGTTCTGAGGGACTTGATATGATACTGGTAACTAAATTACCAGTATTTTCATCAGCAGTTCATGCGAAAAATAACGGTACCCTACAAAAGAGAGGGCACGGTCCTACTTGGGTCCGCGCCTAAGGAGAATCACTAGTAGTAAAATCCTTCATGCTGACTTATCCTGGTTAACATTCACCAACGGTAAAGGGCAGACCAATGCATTGTGAGGATCACTAGTCTCATTCCCGTTCAACAGCTACCATCGCCGGGAGGGGAGGAGGGGGCAAGTAAATATAAGAACCAGCCTGAGTGGTAGGCTAGGTGGGTGGGGGCAAGTAAATATAAGAATCAGTGTGGGTGGTAGGCTAGTACAAATCTTTGGCCAAATATTGGCCAGTTCTGCTACTCTAGTTTCCGTCTCATGTTTTCCCAAACCTTAAGTCTATATACAACAGATGTGGGAAACGTGTTGTCAACTGACCGTCAGGATGGATGGATTTCCAGGAGATCAGCAACTTTCTTATATTTTAAAAACCTGTGCACGCGATCGGCGGGATGATCCACATTCACGATGTAACTACTGGTGACTGGAAGTTGTAGCACATACGTTATGATAATTTAAAACACATGTTGGAATATGGAGACGTTGAACTTCCTGATCTTTTGTTTCCCTTCAAACTATCTTTCGATTAACTGCAGAGGTAAAGATTACTATTTGCGCGTGTCTGTACATGTATGTACCGCCCTCCACTTGTCTTTCTGTGCGCCATACTTGCGCAGATACTAACATTTACTGCTGCAGTTAATCGCCCTCTTGTTTCGAACAGTTAAAGCCGATTTAGTTTTCTCGTGGAGACATTCGGAAACACTGGGAATACAAAATGCCCGGGCAAGCAAGATCAATGCCTTGCTTATCCCTGAAACCAATTCGTCTAGTCATTACTGATATTAAAACTTACGTTTTCAGATGAGGGGAATTATAGTTATACGCCTACTTGGCGTTTATGACTACGGTACTAGTCTTCATGCATGACGGCCGTGAGAATGGTTACACAGTCGTATAGCCACATGGTCCTACAGTTCATTGCTTTCGATGAGATTTCGCGTGAAGATATGCTTTGTGGGACTAATGATCTTAAGGACCAATTGACTGTTTCACCATATGACAAATAGGCTGTAGGATTACAGATGGGGGGGGGGGGGGGGGTTATGAGATCAAAGGCTGTAGGACCAACTCTGAGAATGAGCCGGCCCTATGGATTTTCAGCAAATAGCCTTCATAGAAGGATCAGGCGTTGAGACGTGTATAAAGTCAAGGAGCGCACAAAGTTTTTCGTTCACCTTCAACTATGAAAATTTACAGAAGCGGTATGTGTGGAGAGGGGGGAGGGCCTCTGGCTTCAGCCATTACGAGGTGACGTGCAAGTAAATGGTACGACTTGGACATTATGTCATAGGAATGAACGGTTCTTGCAAGGGAATCCCCTACAGAATTGCACTTACATCACAGACAGACAATCAGATATTTCATAAGGGGCTGACGAAGTAATTAATAACCAGGGGCCCATAAAGAAATCATTTACCATTGTTCAAACAGCAGGCTTGCCGTGAGTGATAAGGCATTTCTTTAAAAAAAATCTTTCTTTTCAATTATCGGTTGAATAAAAAACGTGCACGAGTGATATACACGACTGCACTTCAACTATTGGCTGCCGAGTTGCCTTATTGTCTGAAACATCAACTAAATAGGTTCCTCCTAACTGTTACGCAGGCACAAGGAACACGATCAAAATCAGAATACTATACTTCCAAGGGGTGCTGCCCTTTAGTACTATAGCTCATTAGTACTACAAAAAGTTTACAGTGAAAATGTGGCCTCATCGCAATCGCACAGGCCATGGGTCCTGTATTAGAACACACAACCCAATACTAAAGTTAACTGAAAATAATAACGTTACAATCCTACAGCCTATACTTCCTTAAGTAAAACATTCCATAGGCATTACAGCTGATTAGCCGGCCCTACACTTCTGTACTGTATTGAATACGAAATCCCATTGTCTGTGGTACATATCTGGCTGTACGCGACCAACTGGTTCTAGCAACAACCTATAAGCTGTCGTACCACTGGGTTGCAATCCTTCCAATGAGTCCCTACGTCTACAGTACCGGTATTTTTTTTGTCAATTTCTGCTTTACTTGTTTCCCATTGACTCCGCGGCGGGCCATATACCCAGAAGCACGTGGACCCCCACCCCTTCCCTAACCTTTCTTTTCATTTCCAACTGAAAGTAGTAACTGATAATATTAGGGCTTGTCACTCAGTTATTAAAGAGGAGGGCAGTTTTGTGGTAACATTTGGACTTTGTCCTACGTCGATAAACAGCCTTTCAAACCCATGAAATTGCACCTATAAGGAATTTGAAGTAAGCAATAGTTACTCCAGAACGCCGTTGTGCCTTAGGACAGCATCAGTTGTGAATCGTGTCTAGCAGTAGGTCTAGTGTATCGCCACCTCTGTCAACTTTCGAGCGGAATCCCAGTCAAGACAGTCCTAAGTGTTTACCTACAAGAAGGTCTGTACATAACCAACATCCACTGATCAGTACAAAGACGGCAGTGGATCCTGTCGCAGCACCCACAAAGAGCCGCTATGCAATCCAAGGGGGGGGGGGAGGGGTATCCATACGACCAGAGTTAACCACCTTTTCATTGCGTACACTTTTCTTTCTTTCATGAATCCCTTTTCTGCAGGAATAATACTATAGGCAATTACGACTAACTGTTTTCTTGGATATCAATAGCGAGACGCAATTTTCGAAGAACGACCCATGCTATTTACAAAAACCTCGTAAATGTCATGTAAGGTCATCAGAGGTCAAATTGTAAAACATCATAAACCAAGATAAGATAACTTTGAAGGATAAACTTGGTGCGACAAAGCAGGTAGTAGGCTATGTTGGGTGGGAATGTGAAAGCAACAGACAGAAACTGTATTTTTCCATTATCAAACAAGCTCTTCGTATTTTAGGGTACAATCAAGAAGCAGTAAACGCATCCTATATTATCTTAGGTCTAAACTTAACACCGTTTGTTTTATAACAACCACCCCTTCATGAAGAGCTTAGAAATGCTCCATCCCTCGTAATGGGCGGATGAAATTATAATATGCTGTCACAAACCGTCATAAATCTTCGTTTATCCCACGCTGTATTAACTTTTTAAACAATCTCTTTATTCGTCTATGTTTTAGACTTTAATTGCATCTCTGTATATGTTTATTGAATGTTTTTGTCTCTCTTTGATGTGTTAACCTCTTTGAATCTTTGCGTTTTACTTTTTGGAATTTAGTAGTTTATTTTCTTAGCACTTTATACCTCTCAATAACCTTTTGTCTGATTCTTTCAATCGTTAGGGTTCTGGTATTGGTTCTTACCTTTAAAGTTGCTACTTTACCGGTCTTTACCTTCTTACGAATGTGTATATTTATTTTTATTTTCACATTTGTATATGTATTTGTTTTAATTTGCAAGCCTTTCCTTTGGTGGGAATTAAAAATTCTTAGATAATCACTTTTGCTTTGGTCTATATGTGCTCCAAGTAGGCTTCTCGCCCCCATCAGGGTTCCCGTGAGGAACGGAAAATGTAGACAACTAGGAATAATGCCCAAGGTTTCTTTCTTTAACCTTTACTTATTTTATGTCATGGTGTGTGTATGGGTGTGTGCATATGTGTATGCATGTGTCTGTGTAAATGTGCGGCAACCCAGGGATCTCTGTGACAAAATTCTCGTTATGCCTTAAGTGTAAATATGTATTTTGTGTGGTTACACTACACTCCTTGCCGCAGTATTATTACATTGCACGAAGATGAATAAGGAAGCTTTGTCACATATCCCTCAAAACAGCGGCGTATTTAAGGAAAGGGCCCTGTCAGCAGCTTGGGGCAGGGGCCCTAAGCCTCTCCCGAAGAAGATGTGGCGGGGGAGGACTGAGGCAGTCAAACGACTGAGCGGGAGAGAGGCTGGGGGTCCTCCCTCCCAGCTCCAAGAAATTGTTTGTTTTTATACCCGATAATCAAGTTTTTGAACTCGTTTTAGATATCATTCATTTATTGATTTGTTCATCAAAGGTTTATTGAGAAATTGGAATTGAGGCCCGAAATGTGGTGCGGTAGTTATACTAGAAAATATCGCATACATGTACGATAAATTCACAAAATTAAAAGTGAAAAACTGCTTTAGGGGATCCGAAAACCTTGACAAAGAATTTTTTTTCCAAAATTCGAAAATTTCAAATTTTCGGCATTTTGGTCTGTTGAACCCCCCCCCCCCCGGCCATAGGATTTAATATAAAAAGAAACATCCTGTTTTCTAACAAAATAAGCTATAAACCGTGAGGGGTTATGGGGGATGTGAGATTGTGGGGTTAACCTAACTCGAGATATAACTGAATTCTCATGACAAAAACTGTCATGTGGCCGTAAGGGCGGCGAACGAGGGGGGATGGGGGACTTGGTCCCCACAATAATTTGATTGGGGGACGGACCACCTTTCGTCCCCCTCAATATGTGGTCAACGACCATATAAAATTTGCTCATATTGTGAGTGTGAGACATAGTCTCCTCCAATAATTTGGTTGAGGGGGACGGAATATTTATGATATTGTGGCAAAAATCACAATAATTACTCATATTTGTGTAAACAATATACTTTTTGATGAGTTAAAAGTCGTAAAAAACAATTTTTCCGGCGCGCTTTGCGCTCACCCTAACCAGGGTGCATGTTCAGTGATCTGTATACATTCCCTCTGTTGGTCGGGAATTTAAAAGCTCTGTCCAATCTTCCCGTAGATTTGGTAAACTGCAGTGATCTAGTGATACTTGCTAAAGCTGGTGGTGTATGTTACACATAGTCCCCTCCAATAATGTGGTTATAGGGTACCAATGCGAATACGCTCAATTTACCCTTGGCTTTCAGCGTTTATCTGGGGTGGGCTTAAGACGTTATCTTTTGTAGTGCCCCCAGTCGCCAACCTCTGGCGGGCGCTACTGCTGATAAATGGTATGTGGATGCGTCACAGTACAATCAGTACATATGCAATATTCTGTAGATCTAATTAAAGCTTAAAGGAGATGACAATCATGACCATTTCAGGAACCTTATCAGAAAGTATATAATATTCTGAACCCAATGCAAAAAACCCCATCTTCATAGCTTATTTGGTTCTCGAGATATCACAATTCTCATCCCTTACAGGGGCACTGCCGTACCAAACTTGTAGCAAGTCTATTACGACGTCACAGGCTCACTTTATTTACAAAAGTTATGTATTTCTTTATAATTAAAGTCAATTTTTTCAAAGGTCCAGCTACCATTTAAAGATCATTTCAGAACTGCAGAGAGCGAGTCCTGTAATTTTGAAATCTGATACCAACAAGAACATGCTAAAACTGTGTGGAGAGAAACAATGAAACAAAATACAAAGGAAAACAATAACATCTCAATTACAAAGTGAGCCTGAAAGGTCAAAATCAACATGCTACAAGTCAGTTTGTTTGGAAAAAGGCAACTCCAATGTAAATGATAACCAGAATGCAAAAATGCATTGAGGTTTCGATGATATACTGTATGTTCTATTCCAAATAAAGCCATGATGTCCCATATCTTTCAGTCAATGGTCAAATGCTATCTTAACATGTTGGAAAAATACAGTTTTGTATTCCTATTTAGTCTTGGGAATTCTTGGGAATTTTGCTCTTTGACCTCTGGTGAACCCATGTGATATTCTTGGGAATTATTGGGAAATTTTGCTCTTTGACCTCTGGTGACCCCAAATGACCTTTGACCTCCATCAAAAACAATAGGGTCCATCTTTTCACCATAACACATCCACCTACTAAGTATAAAATCTATCCAAGCTTTCTCCCTTGAGATATTGTGTTAACAAGGTTTTAAGTGTTTGACCCCTGGTGACCCTAGATCACCTTTGAACTCCACCGAAAACAATGGGGTACATCTTCTCACTATAACACATCAATTTACCATACATGAAATCTATTCAAGCTTCCTACCTGGAGATATCATCTTGAAAAGGTTTTCAGACATTGATCTCTGGTGACCCAAGATGACCTCTGACCTCCACCAAAAACAAGAGGATTCATCTTCTTACTATAACGCATCTACATACTAAGTACGGAATCAATCCAAGCTTCCTACCTGGAGATATTGTGTTAACAAGATTTTCAGAGTTTAATCCCCAGTGACCCCAAATGAACTTTGACCTCCACCAAAAATGATAAGATTCTTCCTCTTACTATAACGCTTCTACATACAAAGTATGAAACTTATTCAAGCTTCCTAGTTTGAGATATAGTGTTAACCAGGTTTTCAGGGTTTCACCCCGGTGACCCCAGATGACCTTTGAACCCCGCCAAAAATAATAGGCTTCTTTCTCCAACTATAAGGCATCTACATACAAAGTATGAAATTTATCCAAGCTTCCTACCTGGAGATATCAGGTTAACAAGGTTTTCAGGGTTTGACCCCAGGTGACCTCAAATGACCTTTGACCGCCACCAAAAATGAGAGGCTTCTTCCTCTTACCATAATGCATCTACATACAAAGTAAGAAATTCATCCAAGCTTTGTAACTCAAGTTATTGTGTTAACAAGATTTTCAGAGTTTAATCCCCAGTGACCCCAAATGAACTTTGACCTCCACCAAAAACAATAAGATTCTTCCTCTTACTATAACGCTTCTACATACAAAGTATGAAACTTATTCAAGCTTCCTAGTTTGAGATATAGTGTTAACCAGGTTTTCAGGGTTTCACCCCCGGTGACCCCAGATGACCTTTGAACCCCGCCAAAAATAATAGGCTTCTTTCTCAAACTATAAGGGATCTACATACAAAGTATGAAATTTATCCAAGCTTCCTACCTGGAGATATCAGGTTAACAAGGTTTTCAGGGTTTGACCCCAGGTGACCTCAAATGACCTTTGACCGCCACCAAAAATGAGAGGCTTCTTCCTCTTACCATAATGCATCTACATACAAAGTAAGAAATTCATCCAAGCTTTGTAACTCAAGTTATTGTGTTAACAAGATTTTCAGGGTTTGACCCCAGGTGACCCCAGATGACCTTTCACCTCCACCAAAAATGATACGGTTCTTCCTCTTACCATAATGCATCTACATACAAAGTATGAAATTCATCCAGGCTTCCTACCTTGAGATATTGTGTTAACAAGGTTTTCAAAGTTTGAACCCCGGTGACCCCAGGTGACCTTCAATCCCCACCAAAAACAATAGGGTTCTTCCTCTTAGTATGGGGCATCCATGTACCAAGTTTGAGAACTGTCAGAGCTTCCCTTCTTGAGATATCATGTTAATGAAGTTTTCAGGGTTTGACCCCCGGTGACCCCAGATGAACTTTCACCTCCACCAAAAATTATAGGGTTCTTCCTCATACCATAATGCATCTACATACAAAGTATGAAATTCATCTAAGCTTCCTACCTCAAGATATTGTGTTAACAAGGTTTTCAGAGTTTAACCCCCGGTGACCCCAGGTGACCTTTGACCCCAACCAAAAACAATAGGGTTCTTCCTCTTAATATGGGGCATCCATGTACCAAGTTTGAGAACTGTCAGAGTTTCCCTTCTTGAGATATCGTGTTAACGAACTTTTCAGGGTTTGACCCCGGTGACCCCAGATGACCTTTCACCTCCACCAAAAATGATAGGGTTCTTCCTCATACCATAACGCATCTACATACAAAATATGAAATTCATCCAAGCTTCCTACCTCAAGATATTGTGTTAACAAGGTTTTCAGAGTTTGACCCCCGGTGACCCCAGGTGACCTTTGACCCCCACCAAAAACAATAGGGTTCTTCCTCTTAATATGGGGCATCCATGTACCAAGTTTGAGAACTGTCACAGTTTCCCTTCTTGATATATCGTGTTAACGAAGTTTTCAAGGTTTGACCCCCGGTGACCCCAGATGACCTTTTACCTCCACCAAAAATGATACGGTTCTTCCTCATACCATAACGCATCTACATACAAAATATGAAATTCATCCAAGCTTCCTACCTCAAGATATTGTGTTAACAAGGTTTTCAGAGTTTGACCCCTGGTGACCCCAGGTGACCTTTGACCCCCACCAAAAACAATAGGGTTCTTCCTCTTAATATGGGGCATCCATGTACCAAGTTTGAGAACTGTCACAGTTTCCCTTCTTGAGATATCGTGCTAACGAACTTTTCAGGGTTTGACCCCCGGTGACCCCAGATGACCTTTCACCTCCACCAAAAATGATAGGGTTCTTCCTCATACCATAACGCATCTACATACAAAATATGAAATTCATCCAAGCTTCCTACCTCAAGATATTGTGTTAACAAGGTTTTCAGAGTTTGACCCCCGGTGACCCCAGGTGACCTTTGACCCCCACCAAAAACAATAGGGTTCTTCTTCTCAATATGGGGCATCTATGTACCAAGTTTGAGAACTGTCAGCGTTTCCCTTCTTGAGATATCGTGTTAACGAGCAAAGTGTCACAAACACACATACACACACACACGCACACACACACACGTACACACACACGCCATCATGAATGCATAGGTTTCTCTTATCATCGAAACCAAAAATGGCGATATCTCATGAACCGAATAAGTTATGAAGATGGGTTTTTTGCACTGTTTTGAGAATTTTGTTAACTTTTCAACAATGTTACTGAAATGGTTATTGTTGTCATCCCCTTTAAGTCTGGACTTGTGAAATGAGTGTGTTTAACAATGCACTTTTGTATTCTGCTTTACGTTTCTGGCCCATTTCGTGGACAACCAGTCGGCGCAACGCACTAACCCACAGTGCATAATTGAGAGTACCTTCAAAGTTTTGGTAAAACTACACTATTTGCGTTGAGGTTTAGGCCATAAGACACAATCCTAGTGTTCCGATTGAGGGGCACTGAATCCTTTTCGTATCTAATTGGGATGTTCCCATGCAGTCCTGCGAGTTCCCCAGGGCTCTAAAAATAATCTAATCCATAGTGGCACGAACCGGATGATCTTGTCAAAAATTTACTAAACTTCATTCAACATTTACCAGATGTGGTTCAAAAATGAAACAACTCGGTTGATTTTTAGCTAAATCTAGTGAAATATATGACAAGATTTCTGTTCGTGCCCCTACTGATAAAATTAGATTTTAGATTAATGTTTCTCAGAAAAATAGCGACATTCTTATTTCAACTATTGCGTGGATATTGTAACACTAATTTTTTTGCCTTTTCGTATCCCCGTTTTTCCAATCCTTTAGCAAACTGAATGACAGCATATCCACAGAACGATCCCAAAGAGAGACCTAACTTTTGTCGTCCATCTCCATATTCCTCAACTCAAACAGGTTCTGGATAACTTTCATTTTGTATTTTGAGCGTACTCCTAACGCCAGTTATTCATGCCTAGAGGAGCAATACTGGGAGAAACGTAAGGAGTTGAATTATTGTTGTAGGTGACTGACTTAGTCAATTGCCATAAGGAATTAATGTTTCGAAAATAAACTTGAAGGTCCATGGGGCCCTCTTTTCATTAATTCTCTTCATTCAACACACTTCGTTCTCTACAGTAGCAGTAGTGACCAGCTTTCAGACTGATATCTTTAAAACCAAGCAGGTGGAACTATTTTTCTCACGTACGTTACACCAGCTGAACCACATTCGAATGTCGACGTTTTTTTTTTTTTTTTTTTAACGGGTCTTCACCCTTTCTGGGCATAGCCTAGTGGATCACAACATGAGCGTATACTACTTAGGATCTCGTAATCTCGCACACTGTTGTACTTACGTACGTACATTTTCTTCAACATACCAATTTTCTGCGCGCTTCTCGCTAACGTGCAGCTTTTCATCACATTAAAAGGAACTTTCTGTTAACCACTCACATCATGGAACAGTAAGAGACAGCTTCCTATTTAAAACAAGCGGCTGCTGGATATAAAACTGCATGATATGCCTAAAAGTTTGGCTGTTACTGACTTCAAAACTCACATCCAATGCTATTTGCGACCACCGGTATAAGAAACTGGAAGATTTGTGCCTTAAGTTTTCAGAGCAACGAAAGACGAAATTTTGTAACCAGCATTACATAAACATATACGTTTACATTTCCTTCGACGTTTACGTATACACATAGGCCCATGTGTAGGCCTTCGTTTACGCATGCATATCCGTATACGTATACCTGCAGGTATATACACATACATTTACGTATATGTACACATATACATACAGAAGATCATTTTGAGGTTTCCGACCAGTGTCCCCCAATGTCCAACACAAGTCCCCCCTTGTGTGGGCAGTGGAGTAGGGAAAACAATTCAGTGAGCCACAACTGGAAAAAAGGGCCGTCGCCGGCCCGACTTAAACCAATTGGTTAGAAACTGAGCTGTAAAACCTCATCTAACTAACTAAACCACAAAGGGCTAACAAACGCTTAACAAACGCTTGTCGACTTTAGAAGTGATGCACACAAAAAGTGGCTCAATTTATTTTGGGGCCCTCACAGCAACTGCTGACACTGCTGACTGTTAAATCCGCCGCTGCTTCACAAGTTTCGATGTTTTATCCTAGCCAATGAAACTGCCACAAGAAAGCATACTAACAAATACTGTACTCTACTAAACATAATACATGGCCGCTTTCACCCATATACACTTCTACATGAGGAAGTTTTACACGACGTTAACAGGGAAGCCCTGTCCGCAAGGCAGCAACATTTTGACTTATACACGTATACTGCTTGTTTTTCTAACATTCGCATAGGAAAGCTGTAAGGAAGTTCCTAGTTGCTTCAGGGAAGGGTCAAAGGGTGCAAATTTACAATTGAACTGTTTAGTACAGACATTTACAATGCTTCTACATTGCAAACGTGTGACGTAGCGTGTTGGCGTCAACACGAAATGACGAACACGGACAGAAATTACAGATCTGCAAAAACTGTTGAGAGGCGAATGTCCCGTGTTGGTAAATTATGTCTTACCCATGGGCGTCAATCCTGGGGGGACAGGGGGACACGTCCCCCCCCCCACATTTTGGAAAAACGCCCATTGACTTAAGATTTTTACACAGTAAATTTTTGACAGAAGTGGCCATGTCCCCCCCCCCCACATTCGAGTAAAGATTGACGCCCATGGTCCTACCCCCTTCTATCTTTCCCCACTGTCCATCAACCCAATAGCATAGCCAGTGGGAGACAAGGGGAAGGCTGCTACCAGTGGGGTAAAGGGAAAAAGTGCCCCACATAAATTTTCAGGGAGAACCAGGGTAAGTATCATCAGTCAGCAACGAGTACTTTTTTCAGAGTTGGGCGTTTGGTAACCTAAAAGGAAGTTCTGCTGAACACAAAAGCAAGTGCATCAACAGCAGAATTCTTGTATAAAATGTGTATAAGTATATACCATGTATTAAAGTTTTCCAAGCTTCCAAGGATGAAATATCCTTTTTAAAAATGAAGTTTTTAAGAATTTGACATTTACTAACCTCAGATGACCTTTGACCTCTACCAAATACCGCTGGACAATTCAAATCAATGTAATCTATCTATGCGCCAAGTATGGGAAGTATACATGCTATCTTGTCATAAAAGTGTTTAAATACTTTTCAGAATTTGATCTCTGATGACCTCAGATGACCTCTGAACCCCACCAAAAACAGTGGGACGCTTCTTCATACTGTATAATGCATTTGCATGCTAGGTATGGAAAGTGAATTCATTAAATATCATGTGAATGAGGTTTTCAATGACATTTTAAAACCACGAAAACCAGTACGGTCCTTCCTCTCTCTCTCTGTAATGCATTTACATGCAAAGTATGAAGTGCATCCATGCTTCCTATCTTGAGATATCTGGTGAACAAGGTTTTTATAGTTTGACCTCCACTGATCTCAGATGACCTTTGGCCTCCAGCAAAAAAAACAATGGCGTTCTTCTGCTCAACATAATAAATCCACTTGCAAAATATGAAAGTATCCATGCTTCCTATCTTGAGATATCTAGTTAACAAGGTTAGCTTGACCTCCAGTGACCTCATATAACCTTTGACATACATCAAACTTAATAGAGTTCTACCCTACAAAATGCGTGCATTTGCAAAGAACAGTATGAGGAGTATCTGTTCTTCCTATATTGAGATATCGTGTTAACAAAGTAGGGACTACTTTGCGTTATCTGGGACGTGTCGTCAACTGGTTTTTCTTCAGTTAGAGGCGGGGCTTGAGGAAAAGTTTGTCAGTCCATCATGGAGTTACAAGCGTAGATTTAACTGTTTGGGACGAGATCATTGGCCCTTCAAAATGGGGACAAAAGTTCGACGGTGTCACCCACAATGTAAGGGCCCGTAAGAACATTGAAACCAGAGATGCTTTGGTATCATGGCTACCGGAAACAGCAATATTTCACGGCACTTGAGATGACGCAGATTTCTAGAAGGTCAGGAACGGTGATCCCACCTCGGGACACGATTCTAAAATTAAAGACAGTAATAACAAAAATGACAAACAATTGGTACAGCCTGATGACAGTAAGACTTGAAAATGACGGATGAGTTCGATTCACAAGAGCTTGAGGCTATAAGAAGGAAATCCACATGGATTCGAGACTTGGATGTACTTTAGACAAAATGGTTGTGATTTACAGACTCCTGTGTGGGAGTGGAACAGGCACATGGCAAGGTTTAAGTCACAGAACATTAACATGAGGGGGGTTGTTCGATTACGCCCATGAAAATTTTGGGAGGCACATCAGTTTTCTTTGGTTTAAAACACACCCAACGAAATCATGTTTGCAACTAAAGTGGAAATTGCAATTTTGTAAAATATCGGCCTACTATAGAAATGAGCACCCTTTTTGAAGAACTTTCACTTATGACAAAAGTGGTGCGATGGTGGCGTATTCCCCCATCCCTCCCCTGACCACGTCCCCTCTCGGGAAGGAGCTAAATGCTTTGGTTTTATGCTCACTACCTTAATATCTTTGAAGACTGACATGACATAACAGGTAATCCTGAGTGCCAGAGGGTTGCCATGACAACTCCCTCTTGCAGAAGATTGGCCTCATCAGAAACAAACAGCTGCTTACATCTAATGAACTTGAAAAGACTTGCAATTTCTCTAGTTTAGTCCCAAAAATACTAAAAATAACGGACATTTTATATATCGTTTAACTCCTCATTAATTACATTTTCCATCACGTTAAGGAAACATTGTTCCACCTCAGTGACCATAAACACCAGAACATTAACTAATCCAGCTGCTGAGAGCAAGCCACAGCAAGATGAAACAAAAGCTTCTCATTTGGAGGTAAACAGGAAAGACCTTTTTCGTCAGTGACGTTTAAAAGGAAGAAGCAACCTCTTCAATCTTATTTTGCCACAACAGCGAAATCTCACAGCTTGTCCTTCTCTTATTTCCCTAACAAGTATCTTAAAGATTTTCAGATGATCAATATTGCAAACTAAAGGTAAACCAAAGAGAGCTTGTGCGGTATGTACACAGCTAAGTTACAAAAATATTGTCACATGATTTAAAAGAGCCACTCATGAATTAGCATACCAGCATACCGTACTGTATATGGTTAAATTTGAGAAGACTGCATTTTCCCTTTAAAGCCACCGTGGCATCATGTCGAGGCATATTTTCTTCACACCTTAAAGAGAATCAACACTTCTTTGAGAAATGTTTCCTGAAAGGTTTATGGAATGCGGATTGCTAAGGACATGTCTTCCCAAACCTGGCACTGTTTGCGTCGGAAGAATCTCTCTCCCCCCAAAGCACAGAACTCTGACTTCCTGTCAGGTGCGTAGCTACGGGAGGGGAGGGGGGCGCTGGGGCCCCAGATGTTTGCCAGGCCCTCCCAAAAGTTGTGCGTGTCCTAAAAAAATGTGTAAGAATTAAGGACGGCGATCCCCCATTTGATACCTAGACGGCAGGCCACCTTAAAAATTTCATCCTGGCTACGCCCCTGCTTCCTGTCTACTGTATCTCTACTCAAAAGCGATGTGCACGTATTGTGTACGGTAACCGTAAGTAGAGCTTTCTGAAATGATACACAAAAGCAAACCAACAGAGCACTGAGCTAATGCACGGCAATAAATGACCGCTCACACGCACAGCGAACATAGCTTTTGGTTCAACTCGTCGCTATGAAAGAACTATCACAAGCAGACAGGAAAGGTCGAAGCCATAAAAGTCCGCTATGAAGACCAATAGGAAAAATTATCATGTGTCATCAACTTCAAGAACTATACAGGGCGGGGGAAGGTTACCACTCTGTTTACTCAGTCCCTCTTTAGGAAGGCTATGCCTGAACAAGGAATGTGCCGTGCAGCATGCTACGCAGACAATGGGAAGGTGGACCGTCGATCAGACTCACAGTCGACACTGAAATCCCCAAACCTATAGTCGTTTGACTTGTTTTTTCCAGGTCATCATCGGGAAACAAAAAAGGAATAAACTAAAATTAAAAAAAAAAATGATTTTCTACTCTTCAACAATGACGTTTCGCGATCCTGCTCATGTGACCTATGTAACACGAGGTGGATTACATTTCATGGTTTGTCAATCTGCAAGTTGCATTATATGGGCGGAAATCATGAAGATGGAAATGACTTTAGTAAGTTAATGTTGGGGTGTCACCACTGTGCCTTCAATGGGTTTGAGATTCACTAAACCTGCAAGCAGCTGGCTTTAAAATCTTCTCCAGAATATTCGCACATCCGATTAACCTCCCAACATCTGCCACAGATGTTTCTAATGAACGGGTAAATTACTTCTCACGTCATTTTACAAATTTCAAGATCCTGTTTGCGGAAAAAAAAATGCTGGCACGGTCTTCAACATGTTGGTGAAACTTTTCAAAAATGTCAATAAAATACTTAACACACCCTTTTGTCAATATTTGCACAGTTGATGGAACAGATAATAGGTAAATACTTGCTGGTGTATTGACAGTCGGGTAATATTTTGAACTGTGCTTCAAAGAAAGGTAACAGAAACACAAACTGTGTGGGATTTACAAAAGCCATGGTAACATTATAAAGAGAGAACTACACGTTTACAGCCATATCGTGGATGGGCAGGGGAAATGAAAGAGTGAAACAGACTGAAATTGCCCAAGGTTGGGAAGGCCTTTTTTTTCTCAAGAAGTCCATGATGTCCGACACCACTTTTAAATGGATGGTAAGAGAAAGTATCTTTATGGTAAAATACCTTAAGAGGGTAGGAGAGGGGTAGGAGAGGGGTAAAACAAGGAACAAGACAGCATGAAAATGGGTGAGGAGCACAAATATGGAGGGAGACCTACTGTACCATCCTGTATTCCAAAAGAAGCCTATTCTACAATGGGCAAAGCTCCCTCCCATGGACTCCCATATTCACACAGCTAGATATCAGTAGTAGGCATTAATGATGGCACCATTAAGTGCCCCTCCAATCATAAACTTGCACCTTTACATATGAGAAGCTAGCTTGAGGTATGGGTACATGGCCAGGAATCAGAAGGTAACCCTGAAGGAATGGGCAGGAATCATGATATAACTTTGAGGTTTGGGGAAATGGGCAGGTATGTGAAGGAGACCGGGGTATATGGGCAGGAATCAGAAGGTAGCCATGGCATGAAACATGGAAGAAAGCTCCTCATAAATAACAGTGTGATGAAAGCAATTAATACTATCACTCCACTCCACCCCACCCCACCCCCCCCCCTTCACCTTCTCTCACTCAACTTCCCATTCTTTCACATCTGTTTTGCCTTTTTTATCAGTTTTAGCAAACCTCTAGTCAGGCGCATGTCTGAGTGGTGATAAAAGAAGAACGACTAAGTTTTTCTGATACCAAGAAATGCAGAGGGAGGAACAATAGAGAGCAATTAATGTATGTAAGCAAAGTTTGCTGTACTGTTGATGTTATCATACAGAACTGAATGTAAAATGAACAGGAAATTCTACAAGCAATAAAACAAAGACCATTAATGAAAACCTGGCACACTGACTTGCCATAATGCTATGGCACTTTACACTCATTCACTGGCTTGGTTGAGCACTTAAACCTGTACTTGGAACCGAGATCAGGCATCAGGCCTGTAGCCAGACAAGGTACTGTAGGGGGGTAAAAAACTTTCCGGGGGGGGCAAAAAATTTTTCAGGGGGGCCAAATGTGTACAAATGTATTAAGTCAATGGTAAGATTCAAACTCTTGGGGGGCCAAAAAAATTTCTGAGGGGGCTTCGCCCCCCCCTGGCCCCTCCTTGACTACGGGCCTGTCAGGCATAACAGCTACACCTCTATGTTCCAACCTCTCGATGTTCCAGCACACACATAATCCTATGCCCATCCTATTTTTCCAATTTTTCTTTAAAAAACCAAATTTCTCAAATTTTCTTCCATAAAAATCCCAATTTTTTAAAATTTTTTCAATAAAACTCCCAAATTTTTAAATTTTTGTATAAAAAGCCAAAATATTTCAGCAAAAATTTTGTGTTCCTCACCCTTTTGGCAACTCATCACCTTTGTCAGGGCTTTGGGTTGCTGGCCCCCCCCCCCATCGGGGAGCTTGACCCCCCTGTCTAGGAAATCCTGGTACCACCCCTAGGGCAGAGGGGATCTATCAGACCAAACATCCACTGGTTCACTAACCCTTCACCTAACTCAAAATCCCACTTGAACAGCAATCAGTACTAAAAGTTGATATTCGGTCCCACAGGCCTTCAGTCTAGTTGGCTTTCCATCTTCTGGATCTCCAACCTACTGACCTTGTCCAACAACTATCATCTCCATTTCTTCAGACATTTCATAATATAATTAAACAACCACATTACCTTCAGAGTTGCAGGCAAAGCCACAGTTCCCAAAGCTGAGGAAATGCCCTCTGAAATGCAAGGCCATCACCCCTGAGGCCACCCCCACCCCTTTCTGAGGCCAGCGACCCATATACTGATATGATTTACAATGCTTTAGACCTGAAACTATTCCACTCCTGTTTGTGCTATAGCTGTGTAGTACTTGATATAGTATGACTTGGCAAGGCAAATTCTAAAACATTTTCACTGGGATGTGGTTCTTCAAAAAGAAAAAAAATATGCATTTCTGCATATGATCTTTGGGAAAGTGCTAAGTGTCATTTAATCATTTAATAGAGGGTGGAGTTGGCTAGGTGGTTGAGTGTACTGCTTTGCATACTAGAGGTCCTTGGATCAAATCTAAGTGGAACCACTCGGAAATTTTCTGGGAACTAAAATCTACTCGTTCAGCATAGCTGTTCAAAATGATACTCATACTGAGGTGGTTTAAATTTGTGATTTTTAATTGGGTATCTGATTGTCTGTTTCAGGAAGTTGTCCGATTCAGGAAGTTGTGAGCTTTGCTCAGTTTAGCTGTCGAGCAGTGGTACAGAGCAAGGAACCGAGTCCACCCCTCCCAGCCTTTGGCAAAGTGGCTTAAGATTGGGGATCCATTCACGTCCAATGGATGGGGACGTTAAATGGCAGTCCTGGGATGCAGGATTGGGAATGATTAGTACACACCTAACTCATTAACCTCTGCGCACTAGTTGAAAAGAGAAGGCGAATCTCGCCGGTGTTTATCCATGCTCACTGTGGTATAGGGTCTTTGATGAGCCAGTTGGATTTCTGACCCTCAGACGTCAAACTATATAACCAGGCTTAGCACAGCACCTCTCCTAATTTTCATGGCCAGAGGGTACCAGGCTGAGCTCACAAGCATTAGCTGAGCTCACAAGGCAGAGGCCAAAAAAATCATCCCTACGGTGGCCAGGAGAACCGCTAACACTTCTCAACATTAATCAAAATAAGGCCATGAGAAGTTGTCTTGGTGCATTTCTAAGTAATAACCGTCCCAGCCAGTGTGGATATGTGACTCTAAAACCTGAAAATGATGACAGAGATCAGCCCATTCACTAAATTTGCAAGCATTATTGGATGTGATTTATCCACTGCAGATTGGTTATCAGACATGAATACGCATACTTAAAGGCAGAACCAGGGGCGGCGATCTGTTTAAATTATTGGGGGGGGGGGGGAGGACATCTGCTTGAGTGAACACTTTGCGCCTCTGGCTAGGAGTACAGGGGGACTTCCATAGGCCCCCTGTTGGGGTCCAGGGGTAAAGCCTCTGCAAGCCAAGTGATTTGGTGTGTTCTAGAGGACACTGATCACATAGTTTTGATCTAAAGTTCTCCCCAGCTGCCATTAATAGGATAATATCACAATTATTCATATTGAAAATGTGAGTAACAACATTTATTTTTCTGCATTCCTCTAAATATTGGGGGGACATTTGATAATATATCCCCCCACTAAAAATACTGAGGGGTGACATGTCCCCCCGTGATTGCCGCCCATGGGCAGAACTGAACCAGTAATACTGTTCTAAGACCTTTTCCTGTGACAAAGTTAGTCAATGAAAGTTCTTCATCAAGCCTATTGACTGTGCTAAAAAGTGTGTTCTTCAGACCACACAATTCTATTGTCTCAGCTGCATACATCATGCAGGAACCGTATCACTTATTGGCAGTTGCAAATACAAGGAGCTCTGCAGTGCCTTTCTGTTGGAGGTATTTGTGTCAATCAGTTAGGTCTTCAAGCTCACTACTTCACATGAACTGTACAACAAAGGTTAAACTATAAAAGTAACAGTTGACCACTTTTAGGAAGGTCAATTTGTCATCACCAAGTTGCAAGCAAGAGAAAACAGACACTAAACCCCACTGAATTTGTTGAGTGAATCGGATGGTAATCAGACTGACCTTTGGCTTTGGTCAACTTTTGTTGAATATTCATAATCTGTTCTTTAAGCAGCCAACACACGTGAGGAACTAACACATGTCCCCATGGCTAGCAAGATGAGTGACCCCTATAATATACAATGTGCTCAGGTTCACAAACCAAGGTTATACTACTGCAAAATGCAGACCTGTGTTTAACAGATTCTTTGATGACCTTTAAACTGAAAAAGATGCAGGTATTGTGGCTTTGCAAAGGCTGTATTTACAAAAGATTCCAGAGCTCCAAAACCGCACTGACTTTGTTGCGTGAACCGTATGGTAATCACTTTGGTCGACTTTTTGTTGAATTTTAATGATTTTTTTTCCAGTCAAGACATGAGAGGAAGAAACACATGTCCCCATCACTGGCAAGATGATTGACCCCTATATATAAAAAAGTTCTCAGCTTCATACACCAAGGTCATATTTCTGCAGAATGCAGACCCGTAGTAAACAGATTCCTTGATGACAAATCTCAAAAAGCTGCAGGTACCATACCCTGCAGAGCGAACAAACTTTTTCATTCAGCTCATCGCTACACGAAAACCAGCAGCAGCCCAAGGGGGAGGCAGCCACAGAGGTGCTACAGGTACCGTGGCTTTGCAAAGTTTTTATTTACAAGAGATTCCAGAGCTCCCCTTACAGCAAACAAACAATGAACTTGCTAGGGTAGCAATTGTCAATCTGAAAGGATGGTAAGTCTGGTCATGGTACCAATGACCACCTTTTGTTCAACATAATACATGGGAATGTTTAAGACAGGTTCTTAGTTTGTTTTATTTGAGGTAAATAGTGACAATTGTGGACATGTCAACTTTAGGGTTAGTCTCAGACAATGTAGGCTACCTTCAAACACCCACTTATTCATAATTCATTATCTGAGCTGAATTTGATCTTCAGCATACCATGCATCCCCAAGTATAAATTCCACAGGTATCAGGCCTTGCTTTATATTTCTCTAAGTTGACTTTTTCCTGAAAGTGCACTTAATTTGAGAGAAACTCAACAAAAGATACTTATCAGAATGTCTCCAAAAATCTGCACGAACTGAAACAAAACTGTGGTTTGATAGATTTCCCAAAGTTTAGCCAACTTATAATCAAAGGTGCTGCTAGCCTACAGCACTGGATTTAAGATCAGTTCCTAAACAGTGAAATCCTTATAAAGTCGGAAACATGTAAAAAAATCATGTAGCTGGTACTTCTAATAACAAAAGTTTGCTATGCTATGTAAGGTGCTATTTAATAGTGAAGATCAGACAAAATTAACAGTGCTGGATTTTGTTCCGCTTTGTTAAGTGTTAAAATTGATATGACCATCTGTGCTTGCTCAACCTCACTGTAAAGAGTTTGGTTTGCCATTGGACAGATGTCACATCTAGGTCCAACTGGTTGGACTGAGGTCTGGTGCTACTTGCAGGTCATTCTGAGGTTGGACTGACATCTCACAAGGAACAACTCATATGAAACTTAACTTTAGTATGATGCCAGGCAGACATCTGAAAATGTTGTAGTCCTTTTACTGAAGTTGGTATGACTGAAAAGTCAGATTTGGGTACAAATAATTTCAGTTGGACATCTTTGCCAGTGCTGGTTTGAGGTAAAACCAATTTTGTGACTAGAAAAGCAGTGGACCTCAATCCCACGTAGGTGCTGACCCCAAACTAACATCAACATGCTAAATATTCACTGTGCTGTATATTAGCATAACTATGGACGAGTGATTTTAGGTAGGAAAAGAAAGTCTTCAGCTCAGTGATTTTGCCAGTTCAGTTCTTCAATGGAACATTCTGAATAGATGGCTGATGGAGAGGTCTACGGGGAAGAGTGGAAAATGGTGCAATATTTGACCAAAATTTACCTTGCAAAAGATCTGAGAGGTATAAGTTGTAATGACTGAATTTTTGCAAAACTGATTCAAAGTTTTCTCTGAAATAAACACCTGCTCAGAAATTGCTATTCAGATGCTCTTTGTGCAACATTCCTTTGCCTTCGTGCGACATTTGTTGCACTAATACAGGCTGGCTTAATAACTGCCTCAGTTTCATGTCCTGCACAGTAAAGCAATATGTCAAAATAGCCAAGCTGCACCTGCCCAAGCAATGCTGCAGCTCCCTCAGCAAAGCTGCAACAGTTACAGTTATATTTTGTCACTATACACATTAAAATAGCAGGGTTTCTTTAATCCCTCTGTTGTCTTGTGTGTAGCAATATAGCATGGATGCAGCCACCCACTGCAGCTATATGACGACACAGGTGCAGGTTAATACTTTGACATCATGCCCTTTGCTGTTGCATGATGGAGTGTGTGCTAAGTAAGCACAGTCACTGAGGATATTCACATTTACAAAGGTACCATCACTTTGAAGAGGCAGGCTTTGACAAATTCTTTTTACATTACTTGTCCATCGGGCTACCTGTTTTCTTAGTCTACTTGATCACATGAATATCTACTTGTCCACTTTAAATAAGTCTTTGAACTCCTTTGTTGAGGCGACTTCCCAAGGGTACTTGCCCAGTGGGCTATGATATTGAACAATACCCTTCCTGAATCAGTTTTTACTTGTCCCGGACTGTTGTCGAAGCCTGTGAAGAGGTCATCCACAAGCGACCACATGTCAATAAGGTTTCCCTAACAGGATCCCAAAATACAACTGAGGCTTAAAGTTTCTCCCATACTGTACGAACTTTATCAGACAGCGGTATATGTTGCATTTAGTACTTGCAAAGCATATGATCATTAAGGCCTTTGGTCCTCTGTCAACTACTAAGCCAGCTTCATCCAGATGGCAATGATCCATGGAGAGGGTGGCACTTTAAGGTAAATAAGTAAACAGAACATTCCGCAGAGACTGACCAATGTGACGATGGATTAATGTGTCACTGGGAGGATACTGGATAAGCAAAAGATTTCACAATTAAATTCTGTGTGAAACCATCATTACTCCAATTTGCACTCGTGTGGAACTGTTTGCAATACAAACAGGGAAATACTGTGAAACTCTTGATTCCTGTAAAGGTGATTTAACTTGCATATAATGGGCACAAATTCACCATTAAAACTTATATTTTCCTGTTTCCCCCTGGCTAAGCGGCATCACAGGACTAGGGAATTGTACTACTTTGTTAGTGTTCTAGTCAAAATAGGTCTTAGGTCATCCTCCTTGTTTCCCCCCCTCCCCTTCCTCCTACTTGGCTGACAAGATGAACACACAAATGTAGGCTGGTATATCATGGGAGTTAGCACCTTATCACCTGCCCCTTTCCTATCGATCCTAAGTGTAGGACTCTCCCTATTGTTCCCAATTTCTGGACCCTCCTCTGTAGGTGGTTAAAGGGAAGTATTGCATTTGAAATGTACCAACATGGCATACAAAGAAAATACCTTAACTTCTTATTAAACCATTCAGTCTCACCAATAAACTCCACCAACAGCTTTATCTGCTCAAAATATTATGCATTACAAGAGTTAAGGTAGTTGCATCATTTGAATTTTGGAAAGTTCCAGCAAACAAATTATTTTTGAGCAACATGTAACTGAATTTCTTTCTGTGAGAACCTTATTTCTTGAACCATACTGCCTCGTTTTAAATTATCTATCATTCTGTATCTATTAATATACTGGTTTTAGAAATACGAAACTTTTCTGTATTACAAGTGCAATATTTCCCTTTTAAGTTGTTCAGCACACAACTGTCAAACAGTGGTCAGAATTAAAGAAGTCTATTAATTCAGGCCCAGGCAGGTGTGTTAAAATGCTTAGTGACAGCAGATGGGCAAAAAGCCCTCAAGGGGCTATGGATTGCGCCTTCACCATCTCCCTCCCCTGTTACTTCAAATAAACCATTTTAACTCAAAGTTGGATTTCTTTTGAAGGTTAGAAGGTCAGCTTGGATGACAAAATTGTAGAATCTGCTGTAGAATGAAAAACCCTTCTTGCTTTGATCCAGCAGATTTAAATCAAAGCCTAGTCTCTCTATTGTTGTTTCATAGCTTGCTTGTACAAAGTTTTATTTGTTCAATGTGAATTTTGAATTAGTATACAATGGGATGCTCTTTCATGCATAGTCCTTTTTAAGTTCTGTTGCTTAATTGTTTAATTCATCCATAATGTTTTGGTTTTAGGATATGCAGTAGCTGTGCTGTGGAACATTACAAAAGAGCTCAAGCTAGAAATATGAGGAGATCTGAAGTATTAGATTTCTTGCTCCAAAAGAAAAAGTAGTCCAGTTTCCGGGCAGATTTCATACTTGATTGAGCTACTGTAGTAGTGCTTACAGCAATTCTTAAATAATTTAATTTAATGGCTCACTTCACATTCTGACAGTGTCACGTAGTCCAGTGACTACATGGTGGAACTGAAAGTCTGTGAATACACCCACTGCACTACCATGTATGAACTGACATTTTGTTTCTCTTTCATATTAATTGTCATTTCAAGTTCTGTTCTTGTGATTTTTGTTTCGTTAAGTAAAATACAACTGATCATATCTGGTAACAGTTAATAGTTAACAGATAATAGTTTGAGCTGTATTTAATCAAGCGGAGGGCCACAGATAAATATGGCAATAAATAGTTCCTGGAAGATGTTTACCTCTGAACCAAAGCTGACATTCTGAAGTATGGTTAGGGCAACTGCTTGTGCCCCTAAAAGGAAGTGTTTAAGTAGAGCATTAGGTTTGATAAGTGAAAGCGGAAATAACTGTAAGAATTTTTGTAGTGAGGAATGGTGTGTCAAAAAATTAGGGTTTGCGAGATAGGCCTGCCTAGTTTGATTTTATTGCATTTTCTACACAATTCAGGTGTGCTGAATCCAAAAATGCAGGGTTCCATTTTTTTCTGACATTGGAAAGGCAGCCATTTTAAATTTCAAAATGGCCACCATTTTTCACAGAAAAATGACCATAACTTCCTTATTCTAGAAGCAATAAGAGTGATTGTGATGGCTAATCCCATGTTTTCAATACCAACTAATACATTGATAATATTGCCACCAAGCATAAATGGTGGCCATGTTGAATTTCAAGATAGCTGCCATTTTTTGTTAATGTCGCTCTGAAAATCGCTTTAAATGTCTAGACTAACTATTTAGTCTAGTTCTGTTTAATGAATGAATTATTTTATGCAGCAATTGTGACGGGCAAACTAAATTTCAATACGGCAATCATTTATTGATTTTAGTCTGGGTATTAACTGCTCTGTCACAACAGGCATGCTGCCTTGTGGTAGATGTTAGGTAGCATATCACGCTGACTTTCCCTCCTGATGAAGGTGCTCGTGGGCTTCAATAGTAAACATGAAAATATTTATTTGTACTTTACTGCTTGGATATTGGACACATGTATACAGTTGAGAATTCAACCAATTCTAGCATAGGGGTATATATGTACATAACAAACAGAAGCATCGTATATAGCGCCCAGTCAAATCTTGGATGCAAAAATTGTGCAACTGAAATAATTTTTGCTTTACCGAATACCTGTTCGATGTTTCAAAAACATCAGCTCATCAGTCACATCCCAAAACCCAACCTTATAAGGCCTATATAAATTTATGCTGTATCACAACGAAATCACACCCAGCGACTGGACTTTGTACCGGACCTGAAAACACATTCCCCAACATATTCAATGTATCAACAACATACCGGTAGCCATGTGACAATCAAAGCATTATACTTTCCATTTTTCTTGATTGTAGAGAAAGGCTCCTGGTTCCATCAAAATCCCTGGGACCAAAGTGGGATTTACTGTCTCCTGGTCCTTGGCTGCTTAATGGAAGGCTTGCTTGCACCTATCTTTTAAATGCAACCAACTTTACAAACTTGACCACAGCATCAATCCCTAAACCATATATTAAGAGAGTAGTTCCCTTAAATATGGATGGACCACAGGTCTGTTCCGTAAGACAAATAATTCTGAAAATTGAAACTTACCAGTTGAGTGAAGTTTTTCTAAGAGCTTGAAAAGGATCCCCTTATGAGAATGACCATCAAGGTGGGATATAAGGACATCTACATCACCACAGGTTTTCTTTCCCCTTCTGAATGACCCACATGTTGTGCAAATAAAGTTTGGATCAAATTCATGTGCTGCTTGTTCAACCTAAAAATGGAAAATAAAAAAGTACAAATTAAATCACTCATTTCAAATAGGTCCAGTAACATATTACAAGGTTTAATGCATTCAACAAAATTTTGTCCTTATTCTCTAGAAATGTGAGACCATGGCAGTTGTTACCAAACACTACAGCAAATGTCATAAACTGACCTAGCTCCGTCTTTCCCAGTGTCAGTCTCCCCCCCGTTGCAAGGTCACTCTACCCTCCACTACCCCAACCCTGCCCTGGGAACTTGCAAATGAATTACCTAAAGGAATTTTGTAAGTTGAACAAGGTTTAAATTATCTTCATAAATGGCAATTTAACAAATCTGCTGAGCATGAAGGATTAACAGAAGATTAATGCACTTATTAATTGAATGACGCACCCCACTGTCCCCAAGACATGGTCAGTCATTGTCCACAACTTCATTGACAAAACATATACATTGACGTACCCCTCAGTCACTTCTGTTACCAACAACTGGTTGCCAAACTGATGAACAATTTGCAATTTTGACGGACATGCGAGTCACCAAACAGTCTGACAAAAGTTACACGAGGAGCAACGCTGAATGTTGAAATCTTTGAACAAAGAGGAAACAAATGACCCACAGTGACTCACCCCTTGGTCAGCAAAGTGACTAACATCTGAGGTTACATGACTCACCTTTTCATCACTATAGTGACTGGCAATATTGTCACAATGACGTACACATGTGAGTCACACTGTCATTGGTCAATGACCCACATTTGGGTAGTGGGTGCACCATTCAATTGATAAGTGCATAAGATGCCACAGCACATGGTTTCTCAACAGATGGACCATGGTCCACTGGTGGGCCATGGGGTGCCATCTTGTGGGCCACAAAAAATAAAAAATGTATGTCTTTGTTTCATTCATTGTTTTTTAATACAGTTTTGTTTCATGTTAAAACTTGTCTCATATGGTTTAGTCAAAAATATATTGCAATTTTCATTTCATTTTCAGTTCATGGTGAACAGTAATTTCAACAATCAAATTTGGGCCTCGAATTTCAAAATGCTGAGAAACCCTGCTATAGCAGACATACGAGTACAACAAATGCTCATAACTATGCTGCTGGGAAAATAAAACATAGAGGACAAAAACAGAGGACTGAATAATTATTAGTTTGACATGAGTAAAGCATTGTAACAACCAGGTGTCATAAATGACACAAAAGCTGCTAGGCTTGGGCTTGAGGGTTGTTACTGAGGCCAATGTTCCCAAGACATACAGAGCAGCCCCCCCCCCAAAAAAAGGTCAAGGCTAGCTAGCCATACACAAATACAAATTTCAAGGCAATAGGCCACTCCTAACAGCTACACTGTAGTGCTCATTAGCCTAAAATGCCCCACAACAGGATGCAATAACACAGAACAGCTTAGTAAGAGATATTGCAAACATGAAATGAGGGAAAAGCATTCTAGGAGACTAACCTGCATTTTTATATTGGATTTGATTTCTAAATAAGAGCACAATTATATTACATTTAATAGATGGCCTCTGATCAGCGCCTCAAACCAGCCTCAACTAAATTTCTCAGACTAGAGGGTGCAAGGATAAGGCTGCAAAAACCAGACCTAAGGCTAGCCTTGAGACTTCCAACACTATGGAAGGATTTATTAAAGGTAAAGAGGCCATACCAGACATACTGTACCCATACATAAAATACTGGTGGGAAAATACTGCTCACCTGCCTTTTAACTTCTTTAAAAGTTCAAAGTGGTTTCATTTTATTGAAAGCAAACACTTGTTAGGTATTGACTTTGGCATCCATCAAATAACTGCATGAGGGTAGTAGGTTACATTAGTCACCAAGTACACACACAGTCAAACAGTAGTAATACCATGTGTTGGAATCATAGAAATAAAAGTAAAGGAGAATGACGTCAGCCAATCTGGACTGAAGCCATTGATTTGGCCAGTCTGTACAGCAACAGAGCAACTGCACGTAATACAAATATCACATCATTGCTTTTGCCCCAAGTATTGGCAAAGAAACTAAAAGTTTTCAAGTTAGGAGTATAAAACAAAATACTTAAGGCACCATGACTTATTTCTGTTGTGAAAATTACTCCAAATCTTTCGAAAAATGCATAAAATAAGCTCTAACTTCTGCAGCAGAATGCACACTGTACGTACGGAGAGACATCAATCAACCGGTCTTTGGCCGTACAACGAAAGCGCCCTCACAATTTTCGTGGCTTCACCGGTTAAACATGCATGGATGCATTGTGTTAGCGTTCTCCCTTACTTTTATTTCTATGGTTGGAATTAGTTTCACAAATGTAGAGGGCAGCAAACAAGCCTTGATGAATTGATGCCACATCATACAGTAATACAGTAATGAATTACAGCATGCAAAATGAAGATATCATTGTCAAAGATGCTTTGAACAAAGTTTTGTGCAATCTGGATACAGTCCTTGTATAAGTGGGACTGCACACCATAGTCACAGTCCTACAGACTGTTTGTCCTACAGCTAGAGTATACCCCTTTCGTACTATGGCCCATTAGCCTTACATCCCAGTGGTACCGTGACTACAGCCCCTTTGCCCCACATCAATGCATGTACCGATATGCAAAATTTTGTTGACTGTAGGACAAGCGGGTTGTGTAACACCAATCAGCTGTACGCACCATGGGCAGTACAGGGTAATACCAATACACCCTTTTCCAAACAGCAATTATAAAGGATTGTGGGATAGGTTGTTGGTAAGCATCCTTTTTGTCATCAGCATTTTACTGTGGCAAAAAGTGACGCACATCAAAATTCTATCCCACAATCCTGTGTAACTGCAATTTGGAAAAGGGATATAATACACAGCTAGGTGATACAGACCACTGGGCTGTAGTGTAAACCAAATGGCAGTATGGCTACCTGTATGTCTGGGACCATTGTAATCAAACACAAAACAATGTTACCTAGCTCTTCTCCCTAGGCTCTTTCCTTCCTAACCTTCAAAAAAAAAAGGAATAAACAGTGAAAAAACAATGACGTAACTGTAATTTGACAAAAAAATTCTCCAAGGTGAACACCTACCACCTACATTGAACAGCAAAAGTCTGCTGAGTTTTATCTTAACTGAGCGAATGGTTGAAGTTTGAGATACCATACCAGCATAATAAAAGCTGATTAAGATGCACGTGGGAAGATATACCAAACACTAAAACAGATGTAACATTCCCGTGACTTCATTTTGTTGGGAGAAAACACATGTTCAGTCTTGATTTTTGCATCCATCAAATAATAAATTCAGGGCAAGGATCACATCAGTCATCAAGCAGGCCTGTTACATTCACAAATCAGCAGCTAAAACCATGCATTTGAAGTTTCACAAAATTAGGGGGCAGCATACCAGCTTAGATGGATTGAGAGTTAGAAACTTCATACAGTAATGCAAATATTTGCGACATAAATGAGTAAATATGTGAGTACATTTAAAGGGGTTTCCTTCCTCACAAGTTCTTTCTTTGAACTTTCTTGGAAACTCCTCAATCATTGCTCTTTTGCTTTTCATTTGTACTTTCCTACAATCTTTTCAGATTTTGAGCATACTGTCTGCATCCTTGTAATATTTACCAATAACTGTTATCTGTATTTTTTGTGTGTTTGTGTATTTGTGCATTGATTGGAATAGAGTGAGTTGAATTAATATCTGTGATATGTGAGTATAAATCTCTGTAACATGTGAGTAAATCTCTGTGACATATGAGTAAATTTCTGTGACATGTAGGTGATGATCTCAAAACTTACCAGGGTTCACCACATAACAGGCAAAAGTTTGGCCACCTCTCAGTCTGTTTAGTAGGACACACTTATCTGGTTTGAACTGAATCAGTAAATTACAAACCAGTTGAAACCTAGTCAAATCTAATAAATCCAGTTTACATCTACTTAAACCTAGCCTTAAAACCTTAATGAGCCTAGTTGTAACCTATGCCAACCTAATTGTTACTTTTTAAATCCTTACCTGGAATTTGGGCAAAACTGGGCTGTTTTAACATCATGGAATACAGTTTAACCCAGCTGAAACTGGGTTAAACTTTACTCTGTAAGGCCTACAGCAGGGGCATAGTTAGGATGAAATTTTTAGGGGGGGCCTAGGTATCAAATGGGGGTTAAGGCTTTCATGATGTTTCCAGAAAAGACAATCGATATAATCCAACCCCTAATAATCAAAATTCGATTATAATCGATTTTTTTTCCACATACTTTACTTGTTCAAAGTAACCCACTGTGCCAAATGTAGCATCGCCAGACAGTGTGTACAGTATATGACCTGTACATGAGCGCCAAATTGGGGCCCAGTCTAGCCTTACAAACTGTCACAAAATCTTTAGTTTTTTGGTCTAAGAGATGATTAATATACCCTCTCTCCACAATTTTTTTCAATTATTTAACAATTACTTTGAATTTTACGAATATTTCAATCTTTTCGATTTTTCAATTTTCTTCTCATGCAATAATCATACCGAATCTAAACCGGTTAAAACTGGTATCGATATAATAATTGGTTTACTGTGAAAGCCTATGGGGGGTCATGGCATTGATCACCGTCCTTAATTCTTGCACATTTTATTAGGACACCCATAATTTCTGGGGGGGCCTAGCAAATGTCTGGGGGCCAGCCCCCCTGTAGCTATGCGCCTGGCCTACAGCACTTAACCCAAATACAGATATTTGTCATGTCACAAGTTCAAAACAGCTAACTCAAGTGGAAACCAGTTACTGTACATTTTGTCAACTGGATCCAACTGAAATTTGATCAGGTTGTTCACAATTGTCCATTATATTATATTTTCTGATGTTAAACCATCTGAAGTCATAACCTCTATGGTCTTAACTAGTCAGGGAACCTTCCACTAATAATGGAAACAAAAGTATGATGACGAAATGACATCAAATGCTATCTCACCACTCGTCCAATCTCTGCCGCCTCTTCCCTTGGCATTCGATCCAGAAAGTCATAATAATGATTAAGGCCAATCTGCTGTTGTTTGGTCAGTTTAGCTTTAGTTTTAACATCCTCTAATGTTTTGAAACCCTTCGAAGTAAGAATTGAAAAGGAAAACATCTAATTAAAAGTGGAAATACAATGACAACAGTCATGGAGTTCGTATACAGCAACAAACCTGAATTTTTCACCACTGTTTCTCTGGCTGATGATTTCATAGCAGACCTATGATATAATTTGCACACTAAGGAGAATGTAACTGGCCTTTAAAAGATAGACTGACATGTGCCTATACTAAGCATGGCTTGGCAAACCCTCCCTGTGCCCAAAACTGGTGGAAAGCTGTAACATTAGCAATTATGAAATCATCCAAAAGTGCATGATTGTGCTTGAGTTGTAACACACCTTAATATGCTCAATTGTAATTTGATGTCTGTTTAACTCAGTCTAAGCAGGAAGGTAGTCCAAGCAACTCCCTGGTCTAAGGTAGCATACCGACATTAATACATATGTTATTGCATCCGTTTGTTTGCCTTCACAAATATCACCAAGAGGAGACACTGCCAGGACTACTTTTTGATATGTTACCAAATAGGATGGGTTCTTTTGTCACTCTTATATGGAAGTAGACTATATGAAGTATCACTGGTACCAAAATGGGTCAGTTGAAGCAGTTTCTGGAAACTACGGGCTTAGAAGAAGCTGGTAGCCTTATATACCCTAAGGTTTGACTGAGTAAAGGTAAAAATAGAAAAGTTTGAGTTCCTCTAGAACAAACCCTCACAATCATGGCATACTAAATTGAAAGTGCAACGAATGGCCAATTTGTCAGCTTTTGTATGAGTGGTAGCTTGTACCTAGCAAGAACATCTACAATGTTTTAGAGGCCAGTTTACTTTTTCAAATAAGTGTGTAAATCCATGGAGGATTCATTGCAGGTGTACTACTGTACCTCTGAGCAAGGAGAATGATGGTTTCAGCAATGCACTAGTCATGTGATCAAACACAATAAGCTAAGAACAATAGCCACTGTGTCTAAGGGATACAGTATCTGATATGGTCAGAAGCTGAAACAGTTCACAATGCTGGACCAGCTTCATAATGAAAGAAGATTTTCTGCTACTGTATTAAAACTAACTGGTGGTAAATGGGACAAAAACTAATAGTAGGGTTTGATATGAATTAGAAACCTCTGCAATCTCACCAAAAGTGAGGTATGAAGGAGAAGGACCACTTTTTAAAAAGAAAAAATGTATGCGTCATGGGAGTTACAAAAATATGTGTTTAACATACAGAGGTTTAAAAAGAATACTATGATACAACTTTTATCTTCACTGCAAATTTCTTTGCTGAATGCAAAATTTCATAAAAATTAAATTGCATAATAATTTGTGAAGTAACTCTTCTACTTCTTCAATTTTCTTAAATACTTCATACTTCTGTTAGGTGCTTATGACACATTCTTGACAAAATTTCATTTTCTTCATTTATTAAGCTTAAAATTCAACATTTAACTTAAAGAAAGGGATTTCTTAAAGAAAGGAATTTCTTTACATTTGACTCACCATTTGCACAAATTCTTGAGCAACTGTTGGTCCCACACCCCATATCTTGTTAAACAAATCCAAGGTTTTGGCTTCCTCTCCTTGACAAATATGGTCAATCTTTCTTAAGTGACCACTCTGAATGATTTCAGATATTTTGTCTGCAATCTTTGACCCAACTCCAGGAATAGCACTGGCTTCTTCCCAGCTAGTAACAGCTTTTGGATGTGCTTTCAGAGCACCAATGGCCTTACGATACCCCAAGGCTCTCCACTGATCTTTGGTGTTCTTGTAAGCATTCATCAATTTCTTTCAAAAGAACAAAGGACAAATTAAATCGCATCCAACTATGTCATGTAAAGTATGTTTGTTCCAAAAAATTTCAACACATTTAAGCTAAACATATTTTACATAATTTTTCCATCTTAAACCTATGTGACACTATAAACTATGGATTCCTTGCCTTGTGGAATGGTAACGTGGTACAAATCCCCAGTCCTACCCCTTCCCCAGAATTTATTTGTCACCAATTCAAAGTGAAACAACTTTGGTAAATTTCTAGCACCATCAGGGCAGGAAATAAGATATCATGAGGGCAAGACCATTTCCATCTTACTTTCAAAGGGCACATTTTTGCATCTCAAAGGGCAAAAATGCCAAATAGAAAATTTTTTGTAATCTAGTATAAGCTTGGTTGAATTTGTTAAGAAGGGCCTGAAAGCCAGGGTGGCCTTGAAAAGTATGCCATTTTGTAGGGCACTAAGGCCACTGCAAGAAATATAAAGATCATGTCCTCTGGCTTTTGTTTTTTTTCAGCCTTGTACCCCCACTACTCCAACTGAAACTGGGTCTGTTGTGAGGAAGGTCTCAGGGCAGTTTCACTGCATTGCCAATTTCTCATTACTACTGGTACCTTCAACTGTTCTGTCCTCACCCACTAATAAATTTCATTTAACAATGACTCCTCCCACTTGCCAACCCCTTCCCAGTGGCGTAGCCATGGGGAGGGGTTTGGGGGTTGAAACCCCCCATGACCCAACCTTGAAAAAAATAATTGCAAAAAACACATGATCACTATAAACTTTATTACATTTGAGGCACAAACATTGCACCATTTTGCATCTGGAGACCTAAAATAGCCGTTTTTTCTCCCTCCCCTTAGACCTTTCTCTCATGTCATACCCCAAAACCCTCCCCATGACACAATCCTGGCTACGCTACTACCCCTTCCCAATAATTCCTGAGTCTCCCAAATGTCATATCATTTACTTATCTCCTGACTTTTCAAGAACTTTGAAACAGTGCAAAATAAAAAGCTGGCTACTTTTTCAGTAGCTTTTTAATGCTTTCTACCAGTGATGCTCCAAAACTGCAGGAACTGGCATCTGAAACAAGAACAATGTTTCAAAAACGCCCTAAAACCAGGCATCCGTAACCAGTTTTCCCAATTTGAAGTTACTGCTTAGAGGGGCAGATTTCTTGTTTGGGAGCATTTGCAATGTTACATGGATCAATCTAGAAGTATGATAAAAGCACAGTATCTACAGTATTTAAACAGAACATAAAAGCACCTGTGATATATTTCAGTGGATATTGTACTTATTTTATGCAAAGTATTGTTATTCTTGTTAATGGCACTTCTACTAAGAAAGGTAACAGAAAAGTATTTACAGTACTGTACGAGAAGAATATCATGTACAAGACCCTTCTTTATTTACTCAAAGTTAATTGACACTTAAAGGGGAATTTTCATCATCCCAGACAGTTCCATTTCTCCCAACTATGCAACTTCTAGCTCCTCCCATAACTGTATGAAGCTACTTCTTGTGCAGGAATAAACCTGTTTTATTGCTTAAGGCCATGTCCTGGTAAGCATACAAGGCTATAAAATGTACTAAAAGCACTCTCTCTGCCTTGTGTGGAATGTGAGCTACTCTGCATCTTTCAAATTTTCAAACTTTGATGTCAATCAAAGAGCAGTCACCAACTGAGAATTTTGATACCTACACTAAAAATATACTTTGGGGTGATGACTGCCTGTCTTTAAACACTTTAGTTTTCCTTACCTCCAGTTTTTCGGTGATATGTTCATTGAAATTAACAGTCTGTGATGTTGAAGGTTTGGCACAAACCCAGTTACCTTTCTGTTGAAAAAAAAAATCATTCGTAATAATGAATAGTCAAAGAAACCTACACCAGGATGTTTCTAAATGCAGGTCACAGATATTGCACAGGTGTTTGCATGTCACAAGCATATAACAGGTTCCAAGGTACAACAGTGATGAAATGAAAGCTTGACAGATACAGTAAAATATCTCACAAACACAGGGACATACATGAAAATCTTCCACAATCTCAAATTTATAACAGGTTACAGTCCTGTGGTCCCACAGCTCATTAGCACTAAACTCACCTGGGCTTGGCAGTAAGTATTAACCGTAGTAGTAGAAAGCTATAGAACTATACTGCATATTCAGTGCATAACAGACAATTTATCCCACAAGTTTTGCTATAGTAACTTACAAATCACATAATTTCCCATTTTTTTTTTTTTTGCAAACTTTTCTTGCCAGTTCATTAGTTGCATATTGCAATCACCCTTGAGTCAAAATGCTATGATATCAAGGAAATATTTTGTTCCTTAATCTATACAAAAAAAATGGACACTGGGGAACTCTTTTAAGAACTTGTAATAATGTAGCTGACTTATTGCACACTTCAACTTCTATGGAAATTGATGCTACAATCACCATTACTAATTTCACATTACTCTCACACATTATACATCTAATTCAGATGACCACATCTTAAATCTTTAACAATCTATTTTTGTAAGACATTTGAACCCTTCCAATGAGAATTAACGACAAAATGAGAGCTTACCATACATACATGTATGTTTAACAGCTGTAAAACTGTATGTGTTCAAGCTATTGTACACAGCAGGAACAAAACTTTATAGTTTGACTAGACCATATGGCAGACAGCTTGAAAGCATTTGACACTACAGTACAACATGAATTATAATATAAAGGCTAAGTCATACCCTAGAACAGGGGTCTCCAAACTTTTTCGCTCGGTGGCCCCAATTTTCTACTCCGGGATCTTGGTGGCCCTCAAATTGACGGGTCGGTGAGAGAAGTTTGATTTTACTTGGTTATGCAGTGTTAATAAAGCAGATCACTGGTTCTTAAATTAGAATCACTCCCATTGCTTACTTTTAATAAGAAATTTGACAATTATTTTTCGCTCCTGAATCCTTTTCGCGACCCTCCGAAATATTTTTGCGACCCTCAAAAGGGTCACAACCCCTAGTTTGCCGACCCCTGCTCTAGAATAGTGCATATCACCCATGTACAAAGAAAACACACACACACAAATATACATTACTGCCTTTACACCATAACGTTGACCTACACTTGGCTGTGGCATTTAAGTTTCATTTTTCATTCATTTTCATTTGACATTTATTTCAGTCTTTTTTATCAGTAAACACAATGTACAATTTCGTTAAAAGTAAAAGTAAATACACTGGGGACAACTCAGAGAAAGCAATGGCTGCTTGTGGGAATGAGCTACCTCTTGACAAAAACAAAACAAAACAGGTCAGGGCTCGAAAATAAGCTTTTCCTCTCTGGAGCTAAAAACAGCTTCTAACAACCTTCATTTTGAAGCTTTTCTGGTGCTATTTTCCTATTGTCTAGAGCTGTTTTCAATTTTTCAAAGAAACCACTGTTCCCTGCATGTAACATTCTCTGATCGTCTCCCGAATGTTACTTGTGCATTTAGTAAAAGAAATTCAAAATAACAGAGACAGGAAAGACAAAGAGCATTTTTGGTGTAACACCAGGCTTTACTAAGCATGGTGTCGTCACTCCATCTCTGAAAAACTTGGAAGGGGCTGGAGGGACTGGGTGCATGTATAGCCTACATGGCAGATTTAGATTGACCTCAGTGGCACCTTGAATGTGGAGGTGTGTGGGTGGGCACAGGAGTTCATAAATTCTATTGCCTCATGCATCTGACACTATTTTTAGTGCCAGACAAACACCCACTTTCCCGTTTTTCTGGCACAGTTGCAGCGGTCTCTGGTGCTTTTGCGCCAGAGCGCCAGTCTATTTTCGAGCCCTGCAGGTACACAATTACAGGTACTCTGTTTTGACGAAGACATCCCACCATACCAAAAAGACCAAAAAAGACCAAAAATCTACTTATGTTCGGGGCTAGGATTACAGTTAGGGTTTGGAATAAAATAAGGTTTACAGGATTAGAGTCAGGGTTAGTGTTAGTACATGTCATGTCTGAACCTCTAGTCACGTCAAACTTCTTTCTACCGGATAGTGGGCCATAAAGTGGAACTGCAAGGTTAAAGAAGCTATGGCATCCCCCCAATATATAATTTGGACATATCTCCATAGTTATAAATCCAGTTGGTGACTGTACTTTGGCATTCATTCAAACAATAATAGCACCACTCTGGTTGGTAATGATGACTTGGACAGTCAGTTGTGTTCCTAATTAGGCTCACAGTCACACACAGTTTGTTTTTCAATACTGCCTCAGGCAATTGAAACTCTGCAGTGCAGGCTACTGTGGCTCTGTCTTGGAAGTGTTCTACTACTAGACAGTTGTCTGTGTTTAAATTGGAGGCAGGGCTAGAAGTTAGGTTAGTTGGGAGAATTTTTACTATCTGGGGTGAGCTTAGAGGGCCTTTAAAGTTAAAATGGCTTACCATAGCCATGCTCTTTTGACATCAGCTGCCCCTCATAACTAACCCAATTGCTGTGATTAGAAATAACCACAGACAACATTCTTCATAATTCACAGAGAATACTTACTGGTAATTTTGTGGGTGTTGTATTTGGTGTTGATAGGTTTGATGCTGAACTTGTCCCTTCATCCTCTTTCCTCTTCTCATCCTCATCTTCATCACTTGGTACATAACTGCTGTCATCACTGTCATATCCCAAGTGAGTTTTGACCACAGGTTTCGAAACAACTGGAGTTTCTTTTTCAGAATTTCCTGGTTTTCCTACCTCTGCCACTTTTCCGGATTTCTCCTCCCTCTTTTTGCAAACATCAGAATCATTTTCATCCCGCTTCACAACTGTACTTTCTGGCATTGTAAACTGAATGAATAACTCAAATTCTGAGGTGCTCACCAGTTTTTCTTCAGATAAGCAAGTACTCAGCCAATTTGCTTTCACAACCACAACATTTCCAGAAGATAAATCTTCCTGGGAGATATTAGTAATCTTTAGGAATCTTTGTGATGTCATTGCCTCATCCACAATGATATGAGAAGTCATGTTGTTAAATTTTTCCTGAATTTGCGCCCCATTTTTAATCAGCTGTTTTTGAAAGATTCCAGAGCGTGCCTTCCCCATGCCTGCTGACAGAACCACCACTTTGAATCCATTGAATAATTTACCTGATTCCAGAGCTTCTTCAGATGTTCCAGAATCTTTAAGTTTAATCCGTTTTGAAGTTGACTGAACACGAGATGAAAGTGGTCTCTTCTTTTCCATGACCCCCTTGGAAATCTTTCATAGCTGTATTGTGAACTGCATGTAAAAGAACATTGCAAAATACTTGAAATTTAAGTTTACTGTAACAGAAATGGGTAATATTGACAGAGCCGCAGAGTATTATGCCCCATAAACATTTTCTAGGTTAGTACTGTATGTTCAGTATTAAGGGTCCTTTAATATTAAAGATTCAAGATGGAACTTGTTTATTAATTTGATCTGGCCTTGGCTTGAGTACTGCACATTTCCCTCAGCTAATACTGGGAAGTTTGCATGCCACATACCATAGAATTATGCCATTTTTGTCATGCACACACTACTCCATGCCAACTCTCCCGGCTCAGTCACAGGATTTATAGGCCTACAATAGGGCCTAGGCCTAACATACAGTTATTGTGTATTTAGGCAACGGGTTTAGGAACAATGGTCATTGTGCAACACTTCAATGAAGAAGTTCACTGAAATTGGCAATTACACCCTATGCCAAAAAATTTGGCGCACACTTTCAGACCCCACCAATTTGTGTGGAAACTGTTAAACATTCCAGTATGGCCCTAGACCCCACCTAGGTTCTCAAGTGGCAGCCTGTACCGGGGCCAATTGTGGCCCAAGTCATGCACTAAAATAAAGAAGTCATAAAGTTTACATAGGGTTCCTTGAGTGAGTAATCTTCATTGAAAAGCATTTCTTGGCCACAGGCATTCGAAAGATTTACGTACATATATACTACACACTATATATATAATAAGACAAAGTAGGACATTTCGAAAGGAGAAGACTTCGGGCCAGTGACTGCACTGCCACCCAGTGCTTCCACACTCTAAATTCATTTTTCCTGAAATGGAATCTTAAATTACCTGAAATCGGCCATTTCAGGAAAAATGATTTTAAAGTGTGGCAGCACTGGCTGTGCGACTGGGCCGATGCTCTTACTCAGTTTTTATTCTTATTTTTATTTTATTTTGTAACCAGTTTTTACTGTATAGAATTTATCTTATGCACCAGCACAAAGTTGCATCCGAATAGGTGTTGGATATTCTGCTAGAACAGATGACATGATCGACCAAGTCTTTTGAGGTTCACAGTAAGAGTAGAGTGTAAAAATTGGCCAACATTCGTGCTTCGTCCTGAGAAATGTCCTACCTTGTCTTATTATATATATATAGTGTGTAGTATATGTGGGTGTTTATTTTAATTAGGGTACCAGACTGTGACATGACATTTATAGCCCTAATTTCATGTATCATAATTTTTGATGTGAAACCATGGGTGGAATTGTTATATATTTACTTGTTCATTGTAGGCTTAGGCCTAAATGATGTTGTACAAGTTGTTTTATGAATGTTCAGATGACGTTTGACCTCAAAATAGCCCCATTGCACAGAAATTATAGGTTTCACAGTGTAACATGAACACCAAAAATATGTTTGTCCCACTAAGACTACTTATTGAGTTATTTTATATCATTTATGGGTTTTCTATAATTAATCTAAGCAGTCTGAAGCTAAAACCTCTTGTGATTACTTAGTCAAGGGTTTCATCTCAATTCTGTGGTACAAACAATACGTTCCACGTGTAACCTAGATTGGGAGAACACCAAAGTAATATTGTATGATATTTCAAATCATAAACACGATGGCACAGTTTTACTACCTGTAAGTTAAAAGCTATGTTAAATACTATAGTTCAGCTAAAAATGACAACATATCAAGTTTAGGAAGTAGTAGTATTTTAACTGCAAAGGTTCACTATGTAACATATTTCCGTGACACCAAAGTGGCCTGTCAAAATGCAAAATGGCTATGTTTTTCTTTTCTGTACAATTGCTTTTGTCCAAACCTACATATGCATTAAACAATTGCACAGGCTTCAATCAACCACTAAAACAAGAAAGATTTAGTATTTACTGTAGGTAATTTTTGGAAAATAAGATACTGAAATTTCACACTGTAACGGTAACACCAGATGTTACACGTGGAACCTCTCTTTCGTCGAATCCCAGGAAAGAGAAAAATGTCAGTTTCTCATAAAATATGAGTTTCAAGGGTACAATTGATACCTCATCAACCATTTAAGTTAAAATAACTGAGCAAGATAAGTGTAAAAATAAGGGAAAATCTAATTTCTGCTATGGTAGTTTAAATGTCACACTTTTTGCCCCCAAAATTGCTAATTTTAGCCAATTTTTTCATCAAAATTGGGAGGATTCACTACAATGATACTTATTTTTTGGAAGATATGCACTTACATAAATAGTGAGGACAAAATGAAAGCATAGCAAAGACCATGTGGATTAAAATAGCAAGACAGTTGCCTTTAAAAGCATATTTTACCATTGGTACCCTAATTTAAATAATCACCCATGTACGTAATGTTTCGAACGCCTGTGTTTCTTGGCATACAATAGTTATACTACAGTATTCAACAAGTAGGCCTAGGCCCCAGATTGGAAAGTTTGCCCTGCACGGGGGATTTATCCCCCGCGCAAAAATTTGAATTTCGAATTTGCCAGCCGCGCAATTTAACAACTGACAACTTCAGCCGCGCAAACTTGTTGGCAGCAACCAAGCAAGTTGACTGGGATAGGCAAATTTCCTGCAATGTACTAGGAGGTAGTTTTGGCTTAAATTTTCTTGCTATGTTCTGTGCCAACTCATGGTGGCGCTCCGCTTAGATAGTATCGGCGGCGCAATTCTCTTGGCCATTATTAATATGCCCCGCGCACCACTGCAAGCTTTCCAATCTGGCCTAGGCCTAGGCTATAGCCTACAAAACAGTACTTTTTAGTAGGCTAGAGCAGAATAATCCTGCCTTGGCAAAGGCAACTTCGTTAGGCCCACTGTACGTTCAATCTATACGTAACTTTACTTAGGCCTACGCACTACAATAAGACTGTGTCACATCTGAGGCTAGTTCCACGAAATACTATCAATCGAACCTTAAAATTACCACACATGAACTATCGATGGAGACCACCATTAGATCATAATTATTTAACGCAGCTTCCTTTCTTACTAGGCTAGATACTCACAAAAAATAAGAAATACCTCGTGAATTTGCAGACATGTATGAACACGTATGAATTTATTGTGACCGTCTTGTACTGTGTATACACGGAAGAAGTCCGTGTGTGTATACTTGTAAGTGTGTTGTTGTTTTTGATCGACGGATGTGGGTACAAAAGTATTAATTCTACTATTAAGCCTGTACGATATACACACAACACACATTGAGGAGAAGAATGCACAGACATCCGTGGAATAACAACTCGGATGAAGTCTTCAGTTTATCACCGATTAAAACGAGGAAAGCTTTGCGGCAAAGGTGTTTTATTTGATTTAATTAGTACCTTTTTAACCCCTGTTGTAACGCTGACCCTTGATTGAAACGCTGATGGGTTAAAAATCTGATTCCCATAGGCCTACTAACTGTTAGCGTACTTTTTTGGGTTGACTCTACCTATGAATATAAGAGACTAACGTAAAAAGGCCTAGGCCTAATCTAAGTTACAGTAGTAGCCTTTTCACGAAAAAACACAACGGTGCTTACAGTTACAACTTACAGTACAGTAGGCCTAATGTTGAATAACATAACATAACAGGTTAAAGGGCAAAGTAGGGCAAAGGCGCCATAAGATGCCCAGAAGTCCATACAACCTTAACTGAAAACAACCAACCAACACCAAACGAGCCCAGCACAATTAGATATAGGCCTACCACACTTATGGAAGAACTTGTCAATTGATGTTAACCTGTGCACAGATGTGGAGTTAACTACCCACTCAAATACGAATAGCCTAGCTAAATGTTTCAGTTTATTGTTGGAACTAGTTTATTTGCTCTTTTATACCTCCTCTAAGGTGTGAGAGCCAATACAAAACACAAATTACATACATGATCATGATGTCAATGATCAGCATAGGCCTATACCAACTAGAATTTATCCTATGGTGCTAGACCTACTGTAGGCTATTGTCGGTCCAACATCCGGGTATTTGTGTGACCTAGGTCATGAAAACTTCAGCTGGAGTGAAAACAATCACAGTCTGCCAATGTGAGTGCGGTGCATATACGTAATACTAATAGGATTAATACATTAATTGACAAAGTTTCTTGAAACTTGAAAGCTGACAAGAAATCGGAGAATATTTCAGTTTATAATGCCATGCCAGTGCGAAGCTGTTGGGTGCACAAATCACTCACTTATGAAGGGGAAAAAACCACTGTAGTGAGTACGAAAATACAGTACGAACATATTCATGCACATAAACGTATACAGTGCCGTGTACATAGTACTGTGAATACATTCTAATACACCAACAACACTATAGGCTAGCTAGATCATACAATCCATGTGTGATTTCTGAAAAAGTCCTATAATTTCATCATCCTCTTGGTCTCTGAAGTGAAAAGAAAGTAGATACACTTGTAAGTTAGTCTTTAATTTCGAACGTTTTTTTCTGCCCCAGTAATTTTGGGGGCCGAAAGTCAGTGGCGGAAACTACTGAGGCAGAAAGTAACGGTACCCACTGTACTGGTAACCATGCGTGGTAACAATGGTTTCCCTCCAACACATCACGTGATTGAAACTTCGCACTGGATGTAAACCTTCCACAGTTTCATGCTGCTAGAATTGAAAAGGACATTTTAGCCAATATTACCCAAGAAAAAGGCTTTTTCCCAGGTGAATCTCTATAATTGCAACAGTTAATCCCTTTTACAAACAAACTTGCTCTATTGACCAAACAGTCTTTAAAGGGGTTCAAACCCCTTTAACTTCATTGATCTAAAGGTACCTGAACAGGAAGTTCTCTGATAGATTCTGGATTAAGAGTGGTCAACTAGAGATGGCCAAAACTTGCTATTCATGTCTAGCATCATGTCAAACAGTCTGCTTTAATTTGTGGATATCATCTAAAATTAAAGGGGGGGAACAAAAATTTTTAAATCTTCCTAGAAAACTCTTGATAATAACATATGAGACTTGTTTAAAATCTCCAGGTTTGAGATGTGATTTCCAGGTTTTCTTGTGAAAACCTTAAGGTTTGCTATTTTTGAGGTTGGCAAGTCTGAACATCAGACTTGCCAACTCTCACAGTTTCAACGTGAGTCTCACAGTGTCGGGCATTGTCTCACAGTGAAAATGCCCTTTTACAAACAAACTTGCTCTATTGACCAAACAGTCTTTAAAGGGGTTCAAACCCCTTTAACTTCATTGATCTAAAGGTACCTGAACAGGAAGTTCTCTGATAGATTCTGGATTAAGGGTGGTCAACTAGAGATGGCCAAAACTTGCTATTTGTGTCTAGCATCACGTCAAACAGTCTGCTTTAATTTGTGGATGTCATCTAAACTTAAGAGGTGAACAAAAATTTTTAAATCTTCCTAGAAAACACTTTTTAGTTTAGTTACTATCGAATCATAGATGTATCGTTGTCACAAAAGTGACTAAAGTGTGACAGCCCTTCTATATGTGTTGAACTAAACCTTCCACGATTTTCAATCAGTCTGCTTTGTAAATGGAATTTTAACTTTATTTAGAGGGTGAACCAAAAAATCTAAAACCGTCTGAGTTTAGAAAACACTTTTTTGTAATAATGTATGAGACTTGTCTAAAATTTTCAGGTTTGAGGTGTAATTTCCAGGTTTTCTTGTGAGAACCTCAAGGTTTGCCATTTTTGAGGTTGGCAAGTCTGGAACATGATAGGCCCAAACTGGATGTCCATCAGCTTATGTCTGGATAATCCCCCACTTGACAACTCCACTACCAAGAACGCACATAGACAATTGCCCTCCAGACATCCCATCCCCGTCTTGGAGAATTGTATGATGTGCAGGAATTGCCCAGTAGCCTACAGGTATTGTCTGGGTGGAATTGTCCAAGCAATAAATTGTCTTCTGCATATGGACAGGGGGATATTTTGCTGGCCTTCCTGAGCCATTTTCTCCTGAAAAGCTGATTTGAATCCTTTTCTTTTTTTGCACCAAATTGTCTGAGTATTTCCAGTTACATGCCCAAACCTTAGCTTCCCCTAGCACTATGCAACTGGAAGACATAAGCAGTTCAGGGATTCTGCCTTGAAGTTCCTACTTCCAACAGGACTAACTCAGCATGCACACACCAAACCCTGCATGTTTGACCCCTACCAGGAGTGTTGTGCAGTATTTTTCCAGATCAAATCGAAAGAAGAGGCTTAGGTAGACTTTCTTTCCCAGCACTGCCTGTGTCATATGCCTGGGGAAATCACATGGGTGAAGTATCCTTGGGTAGGGGGAAGTTTCTCCAACTTTCCATATGTTGCACAAATCCAGTCGGTTTTCGAAAGTTATGTCACAATTTAAACCAAATACTTCCAATTCTTTCCGACATTTTCACATTGAATTATCATTTGCCTGGGTAATGCCAATTCTATCTACTGCTTGATAAACTACATTAGCTTACAAGTGAGCCCTTTCCAAAACTTTCCTTTCCACCCTCTCATAATATGAAAATCTGAATTTGCTAGCTGTTCATTGATTTTGTTTCTTTGCAATTTACATCTCAAAGAATTGCACATCATTAGCCAATTAGCCTGCATATAGGAACTCTTGAATGCTGCCCCTTCCATTGGTTTTCAGTTGATTCTGTCATAGCAGTGAGCTGAATGAATAAGATTGTTGGCTATGTGGGCATTATTCACCAGTCAGGGTGACATATAGGTACTACATTTTGAGGTAAAGTTTCAATTGTCAAAGTATGGTGGACAATGACCAATCTGAGTGATACACAGTGCTTACTATAACTATGAATGTATTTTGGGCTGATGGGAGTCTGCATTTGTGGGGAAGCCACAGCCCCTCTGGCTGTGGCATCTCTCCCCCCCCCCTCCCCCCCCCCCAAAAAAAAAAGGTATTTAGGAATAGCCCTGTAGTTCTAAATACAATTAATGAATGCACTTTGATTTACATTCATTCATTATTATTTATTCATTACAAACAATAGCTCAACTCTGGTTGGTCAATGATGACTTGTACATGCAGTCAGTTGTGTTCCTAATTAAGCTCACACACAGTTGTGTGTCAATATGGTGTGAAGAATTGAAACTCAGGGCAGCCTACTATGGCTCTGTCTTAGAGGTGTACTACACAGATGTTTTTGTTTGTTGGAGGAGAGGCTACAAGTAACTTTGGTAATGGGAATGTTTGCTGTCCGGAGTGAGGTTATAGAGCCTACAGTTAAAGGCTCTGCAGTCTTACCCCAGACAGTAAAAATTCTCCCTGCTAAGTTTACTGCTAGCCCCTCCTCAAATTTAAACAAAAACACCTGTCTAGTACAGCTCCCAGACAAAGGTACTTAGCTTGCACTGTACATTGCTGAAGGCCACATCAACACAGTACTGTGTGTGAGTGAGCTGAGCTTAATTGAAAACACAGCTGACTTTGCAAGTGAGTCATCATTGACCACCCAAAGTAAAGCTCCTGTTTGAAGTAATGCTAATGAAAATGCAGTCACCAATTGTATTTAGAGATATGATCATATTCCTAAATATCTTTGGGGTGATGCCATAGCCTCTTTAAGGCATTAACTGAACATTTTGTTTTCTTTCACTAGACTTGGAGGTATACATGTTGATAAATGTATATTTTGGCACATGGCAGGTGAGAAATATGTCGGCAAAATGGTTTATTCATGTGGTTTTAATGGATTTGGTCAACTTCCTTTGGTGAGCTTGGAAATGCAGAAGAAACGAGTTGTTACCTTTCCTCAGCTTTGTACACACAGACCTTGTCATGAAATCTTGGCTGGAACTCTTGCATTGGGATGGAGCAGCTGTTTCCTCTGTAAAGGTACTTTATGCATCATCTATTTAGTTCCATCATTTTTGTAAGTGTACAAAATGTATCATACATTAGGGCAGGGTTAAGACCTACCCTTTTTCCAATATGATATAATAAATAATGATGATATTGAGCCAAACTATTCAGTGCAGCTTCAAGTAACATATGGATTTACTGTACATGTTGTGCAATTTGAAGGCAACATGAACTCATTCAAATTTCTTGAACAAAATAATGCCAAGTCCTCCTTTGCCAAAAGAGGTGACTTGAAAGTGCATTTAGTCATTTAAAATAGAAATGTGACAACAGTTTTACCCTGTTAGCTGAGCAGATTACTGTATTTCTCATTTCCAAATTTCCACAGAGAAAATGGGGAGAATCAAGGGAAAATACTGTAGGGAGTGTAGCAATTTGCAACTGAACTTAGGTTATGCAGTAATAAGAAAGCAATTACAGCACAAATTCATTCAGTCGGTGCCTGCTTAGGGTACAGTGCCTGCTTTAATTGTTTAAATATATTTGGAAATATAGGAATTACAGTACCTAAGAGGTGTATGTGCTATGTGGCCCTTATTTGAAGTATGCTAATGTGGATAGAATCATTATGCTGAATTATTCTGGCATTAACTTTGGAAAATTATTTTAGCAGTACATAACTTAACAGTAGTACTGTTAAAAATGAGAGAAAATACAAAAAACCAGGAGGATGGGGAATCAGACTGGGAGACAAAGAGATTTGAATAAGTACTGGGATGCTCCTGGTAAAACCTTTAGAGGTGATATGCATGAATTTTATTAGCATGAATTTGATCACAGTCCTTTAAAGAACTTTAAGTCAAAGACACTAGAGTCAAACAATTAAGAAGGGTACTGTAGCTTAGGCCCATTCATCGAAATATATTTACTCGTAACCGTAAATAAAATTAATTGTGAATAAACTAATTGTAAATAATATAATTGTAAATAAAGTAAAACATATTATAAAATTATTCTCAAATGTCAAGTGGGTATTTTCTAATTGATATACACATAATTAGTGTTAAACAGATTCCTGATAAGACCAAGACTCTGAAACTACCTCCGTAATTGTAAATTTTTATTTTGATAAGCATCATTGTTGATGTGATAGTGTGTTTTTCTGTTAACTGAATAATAAAAGCCTTAAAGGGGCTTATTGAGTTGATATCGACTATTTTGTGACAAGTTTGAAAGAAGTCATTGCATGACAATGTTTCTAATTAGCCTCATTTAGTCATTTACTCAAGTATTACCTCCTGTACTTCCCAAAAATGTAAGAAGTTGTAGTTTTTGTCAACAGGGGTTGCAAATGATTAATACCTAACGGTAAAAAGTGTCTGGCCACAAATTTGTAATAAATGATTTAAATCATTAATTACCCAATCATATTCATCTCAGTTGTGTGTCAGATGTGCAGAATCTCTTAGTTTGACCATTTACCATCAAGATGTGAGTAAATCTCAACATTTGTGAAAAAAAAAAAAATCATGAATTATGTGAACCAACTTAATAAGTCCCTTTAAACTGCTGCTTGTGAAGTTTGGTAGCTAGACTGTTTTGTCCTTTGTGTATATTTTGTAAAATGGACATTCATGGTGGCTTTAGCAAGAGAGAGCGTATCTGAAAGTCATTTGGATTTTTGCTTGATACACAGACAAGGAGATTGAGATTCATGGATTTTTCTCTGAACAGACAACTCGTGAACATAAGCTCCCTTGCATTTGTGATGTGCAAAGTGTTCATGCTTTCCAAGGTTCTGTCCTGGCTTTGCCATCTTCTTGTGGTGCACTGTTGATGCTGATGGAAAATATGCAACTGAAGGAGGTGAAAGCTGAGGTCAAAGGTCATGATGACTCAAAGATTATGTCACTGGATAGTACAGATGATACCGTTTACATTGTAACAGGTAGGTGTTAAACAAGCAAGGCTGTTTTAAAACACTGCAGGGCCCTGGAAAGAGTACAGACTGTAAACAGCTTGGTATTTACCCAAGAAATAGATTTTTTTAAATTTGATGGGGAGGGCAAGAGGGGAAGGGTCGTTGTAGCCCCTTGGTGGTATGTGACCTAACATGTAGTTGCATGGAAAAGTTTTTTATAATCAATAAATATCTGAAATTATACAACAACCCATTGTTTTGTGTTACTTTCTGATTAAATCAAAACTTAACTTGTTCAAGTGAAAAATGCCAGCAGCTACCAGCCTCAAAGTTACTGTATCTCAGTTGGGAAATTTGTCCCCTTAATAATAGTATTACAAAGCAAGGGGGCCCCCTCAAGCTAGGGCCGGGACAATATCTCTTTTGCCCTGTGGATAAAATAGCTATGGTAAATGCCTTGTAGATAACAGGCTGGAGGGAAATTTTTTCAGGGGGTAGGATTAAACCATTTTTACCCGAGACAAGAATATATAACCTGAAAGACTTAGTGACTCTTCACAAAAATCTGTCCGAGAAGCAGGTTTTTCCCAAACTCTGGGAAGGGGGAGCTGCAGTTCCCTAGCATAAGGTTTTTTAATACTTAAAAATGAAGGACAATGTGTCAAGCAGTTCTTGCTCATAACTTTCCATGACTTCCTTGTTTTTCTTCTATGGATGCTTTTTAACTCATTTTATCTTGTTTACATTATATGTTTTTCGTTTGTTCATTTTTCTGTCTGTTTATCCATCCATCAGTCCATCCTACCTGTGTCTGTCCCACCTCTGTCCATCTGTCTGCTTGGATCAGCTGGTCAGCCAGGTGGTTGTGAGTGGTTGTCTAAAGTATCTTAAATGTGGGGTGGGAATGTTGATCTTTCAGTGTTTTATCTTTTTTGCAGAAAATCATCATCTGGTTAGTCTTGAGCAGAACACAACAGATTTTATCTTCCAGGAGATATTTTCTGACCAGCCAGTAGAGGTCATAAGCTGTGGTAAAGAACATGTTATGGTCCTTACCATAGCAGGATCTGTATTTTCATTTGGCTCTGGTAGGTATGTTACAGAAATATTTACTAATTGCTCTTTTGTAGTTCCACAGTACCAGTGGTACAGATAGGTTACCATGCAAATAATTTGAACAGTTTATTTTTTGCCCATCTGCTGTCTTAAACATATGGGATCTTTACTCCAGATGCAAGTAGAATACAGTGACAGCATTCAGTTCCCGTCTTCCTTCCTTAGCACCCCTTTCCTAAATAAATCTGTTCCCTACTCCTTCTGACCTCCCCTCCCATCCTACTCCTTCTGACCCCCCCCCCCCCTCCCGTAGCTAGCTGTTTAAGTGTAGCAATTACTACAGTGTGCTATGAATGCATTTGCACAAAGAACTAAAAAATATTTAATTTCTTCTTTACTTTGAAAAGTGCATGAAGGAAGGTTATTCCAATATTTTAACTCCAAATATTCCTTTTGTTTATTTCTTTCAAGTCAACATTCCACAGAATAATTTAGGTCTTTGCGGCTTTGTTTTTCTTTCTCATAGATTATTTTCCATTTGTTTGTATAAAGTTTGATCATGGATTCTTCAAATTGTGTACCAGTGACAATTAAAGTATATAAATGTAACAATGTGTAGCATTTAATCCTGCAATACCAGATAATTGACCTGCATCCCTCCCTCAGATAGTTTTATTAAACTTTATTTCAAGAGGACCACTTTCTATACACATAAGCTAAGAATATACTCTTACTGTACATCAATTTACAAAACCACAGCTGTGTAAACAGACTATATGCATAGGAATGGATGATACTTCTATCGTGTGTAGATTGACCAGTGGGAATTGCTTTCCAACAGTCCTTCATCTCCACAGTGAGCATAGGCATATGGGGGTCAGAATATGTCAGGGGTCAGGGATAATTTTTTTGCCCGAATTTAGAATTTTGGACCAAGTTGCCTGAATTTTGATAACGTTGTGTCGGTTGCAAAAGGGCATAAATTTATTTTCTTGGCTGTTTCATTTTCCTGAAAGGATCCACAGTTTTTGCCCAGATTGGGAGGACATATGCCCCTGCCCCCCCCCCCCCCGCCCACTTTCCCCTCCTCGTACTGTTATGACAGTGAGTAACATAAAGTGAACATTTTTAGTGCTCATACTTACAGAATAAACAAAGCACAGAAAGTCAGAGCTTCCAGTAACATTATTTCTTTTGTACTCTGTTGCTGTCAGATATATTTCACCACAAGGATTTTATTTCCATCAACCAAACATTTAATCAATTTTCTTACAGCCGTGGTCAACTTGGGCATGGTATAGTGCAGGACAAAGTTGAGAAACCCTTAGAGATTGAGGCACTGTCAGCTCTGCAGATTACTGGTATCAGTTGTGGAGGATGGCACTCTGCAGCTGTTAGCGGTCAGTAATAGTTGCAAGATAATTACTTGTGACATGATGACCTTTTTTTACACTTTTGTTTTTATTTGGGGGGGGGCAGCATAGTAGAGGGCAGGGTCCCTGTTGGCTTGCATTGGGATGCCCATGATGCCTTGTCTAGTGATTTGAATACACAAATTTCAAGTCAAGTCTAACCTTTATTCCAATTTATAAGGCATAATCAGTTTGGCAACAATGACTGTCAAAATATTTCAATGAACCATTGTGACAGTTTTGACAGTAGACTACTAAGTGTTGCAGTGACAAAATAACATTTGATTTTGTTGTACTGGACTCTTGTTATATGCATATGGGCACACCATGACTGTCAAACTCAAAAAATTATTTTGACTGAAATCCCAAATTTCAAGGAAGGCAATGGTTTTAGGCTCTAGTTGACCTCCACATGTTTGTCCCAGTTTGAACACTAAGAAAGGTATAGGAAAATTGTTACTCTGAAATATTAAAACAAGCAACAAATCTAGTCAACATAATTAATTTATGCAAATTTTATACCTCACTTTTGGTGGATGTTCCATCATATAAAGAATGAGTTACATGACACCTAAGATGTTCATACTTAGTGACAACAGGGCAACAGAACTACAGTATTTGAAAAGTGAAAAGTGTGTGTGTATGCGCGTGTGTGTATGCGCGTGTGTGTATGTGTGTTTAAGACACTTTGCTCGTTAACACGATATCTCAAGAAGGGGAACTCTGACGGTTCTCAAACTCGGTATATAGATGCCCCATATTAAGAGGAAGAACCCTATTGTTTTTGATGGAGGTCAAAGGTCATCTGGGGTCACCGGGGTTCGAATGCTGAAAACCTTGTTAACACGATATCTCAAGTTAGGAAGCTTGGATAAATTTTATACTTAGTATGTAGATGTGTTATGGTAAGAGGAAGAAACCTATTGTTTTTGATGGAGGTCAAAGGCCATCTGGGGTCACCAGGGGTTGAATGCTGAAAACCTTGTTAACACAATATCTCAAGGTAGGAAGCTTGGATAAATGTCATGCTTAGTATGTAGATGCGTTATGGTAAGAGGAAGAACCCTATCATTTTTGATGGAGGTCAAAGGTCAGGTGGGGTCACCGGGGTCAAATGCTGAAAGCCTTGTTAACACGATATCTCAAGATAGGAAGCTTGGATAAATTTCATACTTAGTATGTAGATGTATTATGGTAAGAGAAAGAACCCTCTTGTTTTTGATGGAGGTCAAAGGTCATCTGGGGTCTCCTGGGATCAAATGCTGAAAACCTTGTTAACAAGATATCTCAAGATAGGAAGCTTGGATAATTTCATACTTAGCATGTAGATGCATTATGGTAAGGGAAAGAAAGCTATTGTATTTTGGTGAAAGTCTCAAGGTAGGAAGCTTGGATAGATTTCAGACGTAGTATGTGGATGTGATATGATGGGAAGATGAGTACTATCATGTTTGTTGGAGGTCAAAGGTCTTGTAGGGCCACCGGGGGTCAAACACTGAAAATGTTTTTAACACGATATCTCAAGATAGGAAGCTTGAATAAATTTCATACTTAGTATGTACATGCATTATGGTAACAGAAGAACCCTATCGTATTTGATGGAGGTCAAAGGTCACTGGGGTCAAATGCTGAAAACCTTGTTAACACGATATCTCAAGATAGGAAGCTTGGATAAATTTCATACTTAGTATATGGATGCATTGTGGTGAAAAAATGAATGCTTTCATTTTTGGTGCAGATCAAAGGTCATCTGGGGTCAAAAAGCAAAATTTTAAGAATTCCCAAGATCGTCTCATGGGTTCACCAGAAGTCAAAAAGCAAATTTCCCCAAGAATTCCCAAGATCATCATCTTGAGTCATCAGATGTCAAAATGCAAAATTTCCCAGGAATTCCCAAGATCAAATATGAACCTAAAATTATTTTTCCAACATGTTAAGATAGCACTTGACCAGTGACTGAAAGATATGGGACAGCATGGCATTATTTGGAATAGAAGATATATCATCGAAACCTCAATGCATTTTTGCATTCTGGTTAAGTTTGGTGTGGGGGAGGGGGAATACCCCACCTATGTTTCTGCCAACCCTGTACAGATTGCAAATGTGACATTGGAAGAAGACACATCAATATGGTGACATCCCTTTGCTTTTTACTCTATATATTATATGTGATCACTGGTAGGATTATGTTATTTTTGTGAATGAATGTTTTTCATACACATCATATTGATCTCTTTTACTCTAGTTTTAACTATTTCTCATACAGAACATGGTGATCTTTATATCTGGGGATGGAATGAAAGTGGGCAGCTTGGATTTTTAATGAAATCATCTAAAATAGATGATTTTAGGCCAAAGAATTCAACCAGCAAGGAAAGCAGTTCCATCACTCCAGTTGATGATGCCATTCATCAACCTTCAACAGCAAACAAGGTATTAGAGAAGTACAACTGACCTTTGACCTTTTATGTAACTGAGGTATGATGTTTTTATGACACTGAAGTGGAAGGAGAGAAAGAATGTATGGGTAATGGTGGAAATGAAAAAAGAAATGTATTTGTTTGTAGGCACTTCCCATTGTACACTGAAAATGAACCAACTCATGGTCACACAAGTCACTTAATATTGTGGGTAGGTGAACATAATAGGAAACAGTTGCTGCAAATGAAACTATCTATATCGACATATGTAGAAGCCAAATTTTGATCTTGGGTGGCTATAAGGTTTGATGATGTGTAGTTTTAAATTGGGGGAAGTGGGAGGGGAAAGGGGAAAGAATCACTGGCAGAACTAGATCTGGTGGTGTGGGGTACAATGATAGAGATGATCCTGAGGGAGGTCCAACCCATTTAACATAGGCATGCTCTGCAAGCCATAGAGGGGGCCACTTGGGTGGTGATGGGAGCCAAGGGGGTAGCCTGCCCCCATTCTCACCATCCCTTTCAGTTACCCATCTGGCAAGAATTTATCAAGCAGGGTAATTTGGATGCCTGAGAGGGGAGATGACAAGCTACACCACTGTTACAGAGTGCCCAGGTTAGGTAACATTGTGCATCACTTTTCTGAGTGTGTTTGTTTTTTTTTTCAGGATCAAGAGTGGCATGGATCTCGTAAAGCATCCACTGAAGACAATAGTCCAGTCACATTTCTTATGTCACCCCAAATTCTGGACATGTGTCCCCCAGAAGAGATCCTCATTAAGAAAGTCAGCTGTGGGTCAAGGCATACTGCAGCAATAACACAGGAAGGCCATCTTTATACGTGGGGATTCGGACGATGGGGACAACTGGGGCATGGAAATGAATGGACCCTGGACACCCCTACCAGAGCAGAGAGTCTGGGGTTGGGGGTTAAATTTATAGATGTTTATTGTAAAGAGTGGAATACATTTATGCTTGTGGAAGAACCCACGTGACAATTTCAAGATGTGTAGGCTTGATGAAAACAGATGGTTTTCTGCTCAACCAGTAAACAATAGGCTGAGGATACTGGCAGAACTACCAGCCTGAGAGTTCTAGGGAACCTACTGTAACATCTGGATCATTTCTGATTTTGGTGACAGCTCTGCCACCTAGGATCTCCCAGTAGCATCCCCCTGATGATAGCTATGTGCTCGTAAGGCAGATTCGTATCACCCTAGTTGGTTCACATTTGTTCAACAAAGTTGACTTTCAGCCCTCATCCAATGTCATTAACTGTCTTTGACACTTCCCACAAAGTAGTTTCATTGCCCATTGAATTATTCCACTACTGAAGATACTTCATTACATAAGCTTGCCATCCTTTTGCAGTGAATTTAGAATAGTCAAAGATGTATGAATCCATGAACCTGGAGGGGAACCCTGACCCCTCCTCCTTTCTGCCCCTTCCATTGTGTAAAAAGTATGCAGACACCTTACCAGAGAAACAGAAACCACTTGTTCAGGTCTGTACAGTCAAGGGGTATGTTTGGTGGGGCACTGTTGTGGGTGTATCCTGAGAGCCTGTGATGGACTATTTGAGTCAGACAATGGGGAAAAATACCAAAACTGTCTCTCCTTTGGAAGTGCTGCAATTATTTTGAATTATGCTTGCCTGGTGACCTACAAGGAATTATACCTTTCCATCAGGACTGAAAGTCTGGAGTAGGTAATCAGTCTTTGGCTTTATGAAATACAGAACTTTGCTTAGATATCTGTTTTAAAGTGGCCAGTGTTCTGACCAGAGTCATGACAAAATAGGAACTTACTGCACTGAGCTTTGCAAAGGTGGCTGGCAAATGACTTCATAGGCTCTGGGTGTGTGATAAGTGGGAGTAACATAGAGGGGAGGCTCTGCCTCCAGTGGTGCCTAACAGTCACACTCACGCTTTAAGCCTTCAGGAAGAAGAAAAAATTGCTGCTAGGTAAAAGGAGGTCAATGTTCATAGCATCACTTTGGTTTTTTTCTTCTCAGAGGTCACTGGGGGAATTTCTTTCCAAAAATATCATTTCATATCTATATATAATATGACATGTTAGCATTTTTTCTTGAAACATTTAACCAGTGGATGGGAAGATGATCTCAAATGCATGGGCCAGTCACATGAATTGACTTTTATTTGAGTTAGCCCTTGCACATGAAAGGTACCCACCTCCTCCAACTCCTATATCATACCCTTACCTTCATAGCAGGTGTTGAGTATATGTACTCCTCTTTGGCATACATACTCTTACACCTGCAAACAATGACAGAGATCATCAGTTTTGCTATATTCATGAGCCTAATATGAAGTTACCTCTGGACTGCAGATTGGTTTCAATGTATGAATATTCATATTACATGACAAAACTTTAACAGTGTTCTATGATGTTCTCACGTTTACACAGTTAGTCAATGGGACTTCTTCCTTGGTTGAGTTTTAAGCAAGAGGAATCACACACTAATACTTTGACTTTGGTCATGAAAATTGCATGGTAATCAGACTTGCTTTAGTCAAGTTTTTGTTGAATATTTATGATTTGTGTATGTTGTGGTTGTATATATGGATAGTTTATAGTGTACAGTTTCTACGCAGTAAGACAAATATAAATTCCTGTGAAAGTTCACAGACGTTGGTACTATGAGTGCATCCAATGTAGGTGCAGGAGTAATACGTGTCTGCTGGGTGGGCAATTGTACCACCGACCCTAACCCCTCCTGCTTCTGTCTTCCTAACTCCTTCCAGCGGGAAAAACCTGAGCTGATTTCACACATTGCCTTGAGGATATGAAAAGTCATTGATGAAGAAAGAAGCTAATTTTTGCAAGCTTCAAAACAAAAAAAAAAGATGACTCCTCCATAGCTACTGTTTTCTTCTTGTTTTTATTTTTGTCATATAGAGATGTATAATTAGAAAACTAATTCTATTTAACATGAAATTGTATAAACAACTCAGGCCACAAAATACAAACCTTATGGCCAATCCCTGGAGTTGCTTTCTTATCTTTCCAAGATGATTACATTGTGTAGAGGAAGTTATGCTCCTCAAAAACTATTAGAAGTTATAAATATTATTTTATAATACAAATCAAGGTAAACTGCATAACTACTGTTCATACATTATTGGAATTCTATTGTTTCTATCCTGAAGATGCTGCAGCAAAGAGGATGGGAGGGGGAAGGGGAGGGGGGGCATAGGCAAGCCATGATGATAACGGGTATTCCAGGGTAGACCCACCAACCTCAACTCCACCCCATCCCAAATTTTTACTCGCAAGAGTTTTTCAGAGGTACTTATATTTCAGTTACAGATGCTAATCATGATTCCTTGCCCCCTTCAAATATACAAACTGTGCCCTTCCAATTTGCACAGCTGACTGAAGGCCCACACGTGGGTAATGTGGAAACGAAGATTGACTGAATACTAGAAAAGTATTGGAAACAGAAGGCTTCTAGTCACAGACGAAGAACTTACAAACTCTTTCACAAGCTTGAATTATGAGCACAGAATATGGCTGAAAGGATAAATTTCAATGAGTTTTGAAGCCAATAGTGTGGAGGGACATAGTGTATTATACACTTGCCTAGGTTAGATGGGAACATATACCTGGGGCCCTGCCCTTCTCAGCATCTCTGTATCTACCCTCTTGGTTTCTGCCAAAATTCAGTCACCCAGCCCCTCCCTTCATCATTGTGCCTATGACTGCAATGATCAGCTTCCTACAGAAGATTGGTTTTCTGAACAGCTTGACATACATAAACATAAATTTCAGTAGTGTTGTGCTATTTTACAAACTATCATTACATACTATGTCATATGTGTTATGAATACTGAATAAAATGTGTACACGAACAAGGTATGAAATAAATTGAAAGAATATATTGATTCCTGAGTGGCTAAAAACTGGTGAGAAAAAAGTTGCAACTGAGAAATTAGAGTGCAGTTTTCTGCATTGTTTGAAGATTTTTTTCAAGAAACATTAATCATTAGAAGAGAACTACATGTACTGTTTTTCTATCATTAAAGGCATGATCTGGTGACCAAATTTGGATTTTTCAAAAAATGCAGGAAAATTTAACTGTCTTGGGCGTTGAAAACCCTATCTCAATCACACATTGCATTGGGAGGATACTAATTTGTGAAGAAATTCTAATTTTCCAGCTTCCTCAGTGCATGTGATGTTATCTGGTCAAATGATTAAACATAGCTTTTGTATTTCTCTATAATGTTAATACACTACGTTGAATATTTTGTAACTTTGTTTGCTACTCCATGAGAATGGAACAGTGTTACGCTAGTTCTTCACTGAAAAATATCTAATCATTCCAACACCACCCAAATTTCAAAGGACAAACAAGGTTTTCAAATATAAAGGAAAACCAAAAGATGATCTGAGGCAATTTGCCCACTTGGCATTACATTCTGTGACCTTGAGGAGACCTGGAGGTATTTCTTGACAAAAGCAACAATTATTCAGAGAGTATCTTGAGTTAGGAATGAGTTTTTGTAAGAGTTTGGGTGGAATGTACTGAAAAAGTTTTCTCTTTCATATAAGGCCTCAAAATGGCACCGGACAATGCCTTTAAAACCTGAAAAGTCGAATGAAATCCAAAGAATAATTTGACTTCTGATCACAACCAATGGAAGCTCACTAAGAAGAGTGATGCTTAACAGCTGCCACTTATAAGATCTGTCCTTTACCCAGTTTGGCATTTCAGGGATCATCCATTAATCATTTTCACCAGCATACAGAATTTACTAGGGAAGGGGTTAAAGGTCATGTACACTTACTCGAAATAGGCTATTATCAATGATGATATTTTGCCAAAAATCAACATTTTGCAAAGTACATTCTGGGAAGGGGACAGGGTCCAAAGAAAAAGCATGAATTATATGCTGGTGAAAAAGATGAAATTAATGACCCAGGGGATCCATATCTCACTATATCTAGGTCAATGGAATTGACTAATCTAAACCAGGTGGCAAGAATGAGAACTGTTTATTTCAGAGTACTGTACTTAATCAAATATATTTGTATCAAGGTCGTATTGTATCTGTTCAATATCAAGATCAGAATTTTTAAAGTCATTTAGTAATTCTGAACATTTACATATATCAAATAAAAAAAAAATTAAAAAATGCAAAGAAACCCATCACTTCAAGCACTGTTTAGCTTTTGATGTCATTGTTGTCTTGCTTGTGGTCCTCTCTAATCACCACTGTACTTCTTTTATTAAGTTTAATGTTCATTCATTCATTTATTCTGTCCTTATAAATATATACTGTATTAAAATACAAAAATGGACAGAACACTAGAAAAGCAACTGCTTAACAAGCTAGTACCTGGAAAAACCAGAATGCAAAAATGCATTGTGGTTTCGATGATTCATACACACCTACAGTATCATGGAATTACAGTAGTATGAAGTGACTGCAAACTTTTTAAGGCCAGACCCCTGATGACCCCAAATGACCTTTGACCTCCACCAAAAGTGATAGGGTTCTTTCTCTCACCAGTAGGCATCTACATACTAAGTATGAAATTCATCCAACTTCCTATGTCAAGATATCATGTTACCAGGGTTTTCAGGGTTTAATCCCCGGTGACTCCAGATGACCTTTGACCTCCACCAAAAACAATAGCATTCTTTGTCTTTCCATAACTCATCTATATACTATGCACAAAATTTATCCATGCTTCCTACATCAAGATAGTATGTTAACAAGGTCTTCAGTTTGACCCCAGTGACCCCAAATGACCTTTGACCTCCACCAAAAACAACAGAGTTCTTCCTCTTCCCATAATGCATCTACATACTAAGTATGAAATTCATCCAAGCTTTCTACCTTGAGATATTGTGCTAACAAGGTTTTCAGTGTTCGACCCCCAGTGACCTCAGATGACCTTTGACCTCCACCAAAAACAATAGGGTTCTTCCTCTCAATATGGGGCATCTATGTACTAAGTTTGAGAACTGTCAGAGGTTCCCTTCTTGAGATATCGTGTTAACGAAGTTTTTAGGGTTTGACCCCCGGTGACCCCAGATGACCTTTGACCTCCACCAAAAATGATAGGGTTCTTCCTCTTACCGTAACGCATCTACATACAAAGTCACCGGGGGTCAAACCCTAAAAACTTTGTTAACACGATATCTCAAGAAGGGAACCTCTGACAGTTCTCAAACTTAGTACATAGATGCCCCATATTGAGAGGAAGCACCCTATTGTTTTTGGTGGAGGTCAAAGGTCACCTGGGGTCACCTGGGGTCAAACCCTGAAAACATTGTTAACACAATATCTTGAGGTAGGAAGCTTGGATGAGTTTCATACTTTGTATGTAGATGCGTCACGGTAAGAGGAAGAACCCTATCATTTTTGGTGGAGGTCAAAGGTCATCTGGGGTCACCGGGGGTCAAAGCCTGAAAACTTTGTTAACATGATATCTCAAGAAGGAAAGCTCTGACAGTTCTCAAACTTGGTACATGGATGCTCCATACTGAGAGGAAGAACCCTATTGTTTTTGGTGGAGGTCAAAGGTCACCTGGGGTCACCAGGGGTCAAACCCTGAAAACATTGTTAACACAATATCTTGAGGTAGGAAGCTTGGGTGAATTTCATACTTTGTATGTAGATGCGTTATGGTAAGAGGAAGAACCCTTTCACTTTTGGTGGAGGTCAAAGGTCATCTGGGGTCACCGGGGGTCAAACTCTGAAATCTTTGTTAACACGATATCTCAAGAAGGGAACCTCTGACAGTTCTCAAACGTGGTACATGGATCCCCCATATTGAGAGGAAGAACCCTAATGTTTTGGTGGAGGTCAAAGGTCACCTGGGGTCACCGGGGGTCAAACCCTGAAAACATTGTTAACACAATATCTTGAGGTAGGAAGCTTGGATGAATTTCATACTTATTATGTAGATGCGTTATGGTGAGAGGAAGAACCCTATCATTTTTGTTGGAGGTCAAAGGTCACCTGGGGTCAAACTCTGAAAACCATGTTAACATGATATCTCAAGAAAGAAAGCTCTGACAGTTCTCAAATGTAGTACATGGATGCCCCATATTGAGAGGAAGCACCCTATTGTTTTTGGTGGAGGTCAAAGGTCACCTGGGGTCAACTGGGGTCAAACCCTGAAAACATTGTTAACACAATATCTTGAGGTAGGAAGCTTGGATGAGTTTCATACTTTGTATGTAGATGCGTCACGGTAAGAGGAAGAACCCTATCATTTTTGGTGGAGGTCAAAGGTCATCTGGGGTCACCGGGGGTCAAACCCTAAAAACTTTGTTAACATGATATCTCAAGAAAGGAAGCTCTGACAGTTCTCAAACTTGGTACATGGATGCTCCATACTGAGAGGAAGAACCCTATTGTTTTTGGTGGAGGTCAAAGGTCACCTGGGGTCACCAGGGGTCAAAACCTGAAAACATTGTTAACACAATATCTTGAGGTAGGAAGCTTGGATGAATTTCATACTTAGTATGTAGATGCGTTATGGTAAGAGGAAGAACCCTATCATTTTTAGTGGAGGTCAAAGGTCATCTGGGGTCACCGGGGGTCAAAGCCTGAAAACTTTGTTAACATGATATCTCAAGAAAGGAAGCTCTGACAGTTCTCAAACTTGGTACATGGATGCTCCATACTGAGAGGAAGAACCCTATTGTTTTTGGTGGAGGTCAAAGGTCACCTGGGGTCACCAGGGGTCAAACCCTGAAAACATTGTTAACACAATATCTTGAGGTAGGAAGCTTGGGTGAATTTCATACTTTGTATGTAGATGCGTTATGGTAAGAGGAAGAACCCTTTCACTTTTGGTGGAGGTCAAAGGTCATCTGGGGTCACCGGGGGTCAAACTCTGAAATCTTTGTTAACACGATATCTCAAGAAGGGAACCTCTGACAGTTCTCAAACGTGGTACATGGATCCCCCATATTGAGAGGAAGAACCCTAATGTTTTGGTGGAGGTCAAAGGTCACCTGGGGTCACGGGGGTCAAACCCTGAAAACATTGTTAACACAATATCTTGAGGTAGGAAGCTTGGATGAATTTCATACTTATTATGTAGATGCGTTATGGTGAGAGGAAGAACCCTATCATTTTTGTTGGAGGTCAAAGGTCATCTGGGGTCACCGGGGTCAAACTCTGAAAACCTTGTTAACACGATATCTCGAGGTAGGAAGCTTGGATAAATTTCATACCTTGTATTTTGATGCCTTATAGTAAGAGGAAGAACTCTATCATTTTTGGTGGGGGTCAAAAGTCATCTGGGGTCACCAGGGGGGTCAAACCCTGAGACAGAGCTCCCAACCAGCACGGACTTTCCATATTCAGTACGGAAAATCATTGTAAATATGGGAATACGGATTTTTCCTTGATAATCCAAATTTTGAATGAGTAAATAGGTCCTTTCACGAACTTTATGATTCTTTAGCCAACATATCAAAAGACTGAGAATAGACTACAGTATTTCACTTTTCTGTACAGTACTGTAGTGTATTTATTTGTGCCCAGTAATCTATGCTGTTATGTTATTGGTTAAATTTTTGTCAACAAGTTGATGTTAAACCAATCAGTAGATAGTTTGCAGCAGATCCATGACATTCCATAAGCTACCATATCATTGGTTGATCAGTTGTAAACAGATCCACTTTCAACCAATCAAAAACTGTGTTAAAAGCTAGTTTCTGAGTGCAGTGACAGACTCCTGCCAAGGTCTGTTGAGCTGGCTGAGTAGCCCAACGTTAATGTTAGATTTGACTGTAACTGAATTGGAAAAATAGCACCAAGAAATCGAATAATAAAAATTACAGCAGGAATATCACAGTATGTTGTAATATGGCTCCTCTTCAGAGTAGCAGAGTAGTATGAGTAACTTTAGTGGAAAATTTACCAGGCAGATCAAGTTTTAACGTAGGCCTAGGCCTAACAGTTAGGGCCTAGCCTAGGCCTAAGTGTTGTTACAGAACCAACAACAAACATTAGCCTACACACACAATAACGTTAGACTCAGTACATAAATCTAATGCAGAGTTCCAGGTTTATGGGCTAGGCCTAGACAAAGTCCTAGTCCTGTGACTAAGTCCTAGCCTAACTGCCACAGTACAGGCTAGCCTAATTTTAGTACAGTATGTATGGGCTGATATTACTTATTAGAGGTAGGCCTAGGTTACTGTAATAGCTATGGCCTAGGCTAGGGCTAGTCAAAGCAGGTATTGCCTGTCAAATGTTGGTACCCATCATCTAAGTTTGTAGTGTTTACAGAGAGATTTCTGTGACCAGCTGTGCATAGGCCTAGGCTAGGTTTATACTTATAGCTAGGCCTAGGCTAGACCTAGGCTAATGTTACTTAGGGCCTTGCCAAGTATTTAGCATAGCCTCTAGGCTATACTGTAACGTTAGGCCATGGGAATACTTGGGATATTTTGCATTTTGTCCTTTGGTGACCCTGATGACTATCTTGGGAATTCTTGGGAAATTTTGCTTTTTGACGTCTCGTAACCCCAGATGATGATCTTGGGAATTCTTGGGAAATTTTGACCAGTGACTGAAAGATATGGGACATCATGGCATTATTTGGAATAGAACATATATCATCGAAACCTCAATGCATTTTTGCATTCTGGTTAAGAGTAAGGATTATTATTTTATACTGCTAGTGTACTGTGTATAGCAACAAAGCATGGCTGCAGCCCCTGCAGCTTGGCTGAGGCAGCAGCGTGCCTATTTTGACATGGTGCCCCCCCCCCCAAAAAAAAAACATTCTAATAACCCCCAAATACTCTCACAGTATCATCAGTCAAAATGTGATTGGTCCCTGTAGTTTGAATGACATAAAAAGAGGGCAAATTCAAGTTGTAAATTCAAATTTCAAAAAATTCATTACAGCCAATCTCAGTGGTTAATGATATTTGCAGATCATTAAAAGATAAAAATTGCCCAGCAGAGTGACTATACAAAAGGGCAACACACCAAAATTCTAAAATTATATGACATTAGGTTTTTTGAAAATGGTTAACGAGGTAGTAGCTACAGCTCATAAAGATTTACACTAATGCAATAAAGGTACTGAGTGCTAAGTGGCAGTGGCTCATTGTCGTATGGCGATTTTCTTATTGGTTGTAAAGAAATACTTTTCTTCTAGAAGCCCAAACAGCCAAGTTCCAAGGGTGTACACAAATATCCCAAACTGATGTGCAGAAATGCACCTCAGCTCTAGCATATTAAAATACTGTGACAGAACAGATACTTTTCTTTCTCACATCCACTGACCAAGTGCACAGTGCAAAGTTCCTAGCCAAAAGTAAAAAAATAACCATACAGTCTCTTACTCCACAATTATGTTTCAAAATAAGCCCAGCTTGTCCACAAACTTTTAGCAGTTTCTCTCACAAGGTTCTCTGTAAGGTAGGTTCAGGTGTTCAAATATTTCTCTCTCTGTCTTTGCTTCAAGGAATTGGTTCTGTTGGTAAAAATGTAACATTGCTTTTGTATGCACGATTCAAATACCTCAAGTTTGGGCCCACTTCTTTGGAACTGTTCAGAGTAACTCTTACTGGTGAAATCAAAGCCAAGTTTCAAGAGATGTTACATACAAACAAAACAATGAGCATTCATGTCTGGAGAGGACATCATATGAGCCATGGGTCAAGAAGACCAGGAGGAAGTCTTCCAGATGGCCCATATTCACTTGCTGAAAGTCAACATTTAGGCACAAGGTTACCTATACGCATGTTGTATACAAATGTTGACCTTGTAAGGGACAAGATTGTTCACACAAAGTAAGAAATTACTTATTCTGACAATGATACTTAGATTATCCAAGTAACTGGGAGAACATCTACAATCATAAGTACATATATTGGGACATTTTTGGGCCTGTAAGATATATTCAGGATGTCTTCTACACCATGTGCTAATTTCTTTGGCACCTGACACTACATTTGCCTTAAAAACTACAATGATGAGGTTTCTAGGGACTTTTTCCAGAAAATGTCCAAAACTGTTGCACAGATCAAAGAGAAATGCCCCTTACACCTTACAACTTGATCTTAACCAGCCATGTCCTTGGTTGTGTAAAGTACTGTACAAGCAAACAAACTAGCTTTTTGAGTACAAAATGGTGACACAGCATGCATAGAAATTTGGTGCCAGAAAGTGACAAGATATCTCAATGTGTGTAGGACTTCACAGGACTGTCTCACATGGAGCAAGTGTGGCCCTCAAAGACTACCAAATCCACAAACCATGAAATATTAAGAATGTGCACAGACAAAGTAAATTGAATGCACAAATTCTCTTAAATTTAAGCTTTGCTAGCCCATTTTTGTAACACATTCTCAGAATTGTTTGGAGTTTCAAAGAAAACATTCCCCAAAGATATGAATATGATGCAAGTGAACATATCATTGTCAATTTTGTCTTAACTGCACTCCAGGCTAGGGAGATGTACAAATATCACTAACTGGATACAACATACTTTTACAAAAAAAAAATGGAGCCTTGTAAAATCATCCTACATTTAAGCTTCTCTGGCACACCTGTTTAAGCTTAACTTCTCTGGTATAATATTCTGTCTTAGCTCGGCATTGTTTAAAACTTCAGAGAGAACACCAACCAAAGAGGAAATTGCACATTATTTCTAGTCTTTGTTGCACCCAATTTTGAAATTATTTGTGAAAAAAATTTGAACTGAGCTGAACTGAATTTAGGGAGCTGTACTCGCAACACTGAGTGAACATAAAGACACACTAAAACACAAGTTCATCTCAAATCCAGGCACATATGAAACATGCCATGAACTGCTATGCACATAATTCAGACCGAGAGAAGTATAAAAGAGCCAATACCTGTTTTCCTTTAAAATGTAAAGCCCCAAAGACTAATTCTAACCTCAAAGTGCAAAGGGTATACCCTGACTACATTTCCCAAAGAAAACATTTAGATATAACATCAAAACAAAACTTTTTATTACATTATAATATTTTTCTACACTGATGAGTTGTCCTTCTCCTTTTTGAAAAGTACAGAAACTGCAAGACCATTTTAAGCACTGGCAAGTACAGCATGAGCCTGCCTGCAAAAAGCTGGACGCAAAGACGCATTGCATCCGCGAAAATCATGCTGCAGCTAGAAATTTTCATCTTAGTCCCAAATTAAGTAGACCAGGTGAGCTAGAAATTTGGTTTTCAAAGTATGTGTGCCTGCAAAGTTTTGCAAGTTTTGCAGCCCTGAGCATGAGCCTGCCCTACACTGTACATCCTTGCAATTTGCAACTCAACTAGGATGTTGTGACCCAGTTTTGAATCACTTTCATCATTTCAAGTTGTACAACAGACTCCAAACACCATAAGACTAATGAGTTTTGATAAGCTCATGTTGATGCCATTGCACCATAGTATTGACAAACCTTCCTACAGCTTTATGAATAATCTCTGATAGATGGTTGATTGAATCGCTTAAGACCCCATTACTTCAGTCAGGAAAACTGAACATGTTGAGTTGTCGTCATAGCCGTTCTCACACACACACATACACACACACACTTCACAACTTTGACAGATAGGGTGTTTGAGTGGAGATAAATTGTGCAAACTTGTGCAGTATGCAGCAAGCTTCACCCAAATGTTGTCTACAATTACTCACTGGTATAAATATAATCATACATATGATCTTCCATGAAGGCACTTACCTCAGGAAAATATTGTGTCAAATGTAATAACAAGAAAATAAGTAAAGCCTGATTTTCTTACTTTAGTTTTGTCAAAAAGGCCATGACTTGTCAAGATCATATTCATTTCCTTGTTAGCATAGTCTCTGATGGACCTGCAAAACATCCTGGACCCAGTCCATCCCATCAAAGCAAAGGGGTGTTGGCTGGCTGGTGTGATCACAAAGTCGACTCTTCTTGCAATCCATGTTCTGGGATGAGAGCAAAAGATGTCAGAACAACCAACTTCAAAAAATATCAGTTATGCACAATCATTTGTTCAGATAAGAATTTTGCATCAGTAAATTTCTTGAAAGGAGCTTTAAAAATTTAGTAAACGGGCGTGATTCACACCAGAAGTCATTACAAATTCTCCATTCTAAAAAAAGTGATTGTAGTCAGCAGTGCGAGACATGAACTTCTGCTAACTGAACAAGAAAGAAAAGGAGAGATTATTTGGTTTTAAAAGTTTTCCTCCTTAGATGGTTGATTAAAATATCACCCTCTCACCTGACACTGACCCCATCACCCTGAAAATGATCCCCTCACCCTGTCAATGACAATGTTTGTCATTTAATCTTTATTGGGCTGTGTAGTTTATTGCCTTATTACTGAATTCAATCAGAACTAAAATATGTCTGAGTCAATAAATGCAGTGACATTTAAACCAATTAGGAATGCAATCTTGGGACCAGGCTTGATTCTCAGCTGAATCCTAGTGAAGACAGTTCATAGGAGAGCAAGTCTACAGCCTTTAGGCATGAAGTAGCATTCTAAATTGCATGGTGTATCCAAACTTGAACTGAAATAATCCACTGGAAGCCACAAATGAGATCTAAGTAGTCACTTGGCATAGTGAAATAGCTTCCCCTTAAAGCCTTAAGTATTGTCATCTATGAAAAAGGTACACAGATGAAACACGTACGTTTACTGATCATAGTGTTCTTTGCAAAAATCCACAAATGAGTTAAAAATAATTACTTTTTGTTATCACTCTTGGGGCTGTCTACCTCTGAAGACATCTTCATCTTTTTGCTGGGGTTACCCCCCTCCTGTCCGTCATCCTGATAACGTTCTTCCCCTTTGGCACCATTTTCCGAAGCTTCACTCTCAGAAGGAAGTTTGAAAATACTGAAACATCTCTCAAAGCGATCCATTGTGTTCTGACGTTTTGAAGAAGACACCTCACCATAGGTTTTCCTTTGGATATCGGTATAAAGGAGATATTTTCTGAGATTTTGGAGAAGTTTTGCTAACAATCCCTCCTCCTTCCCCTCCTCTGGATGAGAGATAAGGAAGTCAACGTCATGGCCTGAACTTTTGCCTCTATATTGAAGAAAAAATTCAAAAGAAGCAAGTGCTATAAGTGTAAATAACACAAACAATCTCATTTAAAGACGCATGCACAGAAACAATTTCATCACTTTGTATTAAATTAAAAAGAAACTTTGTTAGTTGTCAAATATAGCCCATGCACAATAAATGTTCTTTGATTTCTACCTTTCAGACATTTTGTAGGTAAGGGGGACCAATGTAGTGCACCTAAGCATTACCAATGCAGACTACTTAACTGTTAATTGGGGGAGCTGAGCACTTTTTGTCCAAAAATTAAATGCAAAAATTTCAACTTCTGCCCAAAACATAACATTTTTTTTCTAAATTTAACGAGTGTTTTGCCTGCATGGGATATAGCTCCCATCTCCCCAGCCTCATGTATCTGTCTATACATAAACAAAATGACAAACGTTGACATACAGACTCTAGTAATGGAACTAACCATCACAAAATAATCCAGACCTGGACTGAAATAACCGAACAAGCCCACTATTAGGTAACATTATGAACTTTAAAATGAGACAATTGCAAATGAAATCACAAAAATACAAAAGCTAAAGCAATACTTTTTTTTTTTTTTTTTTGAGGAGGGGTGCTTCTTCCACTGTTACAGTAGTTTCCCCTGCACCCTAAAGGGGAAATAATTGTCATACATATGTGACATGAGAAACATTTATGGGAAATACTGTGTTTAAATTTGACTAAAATAGTGCAGACAGCAAACACTATCCACTACTGACTCAGTCTTACCTTTAAACTTTGCCAATAGCTATTCTTCGCAAAAATTATTACAAATTTTAAAGAGTTATGGATATTGCATCATTTGAAAATTTGGGCCAAAAAAATCATCCATGAGCTACAAAGCAGTGAAATTCTCTTGTGTGCATTTCATTTCTTGGAAAAAAGGTACCAGCTAGTTGACTACCATTCTCCATTTATAAATAATGGTCTTAAAAGCATCAATAAATTCTACATCACCAATGCAATACTTCCCTTTCATGCAGTTCAACAGGGTTTAAGATTTGATTTACCAGAGGACAAAAGTGACTGAATGATTTACCTGATAAACCCTCCAGTAATGATGACTGTTACACCAGGCAGAATTTTCTCAGCTTCATTTCTAACAATATTTAGAACTCTTTCAGCTTCACATCTGGTTACAGGAGTGTTCAAGTCATTGTAATGTTCTATTCCTAGATGCAAAAACAAGAATGATACAAAATAAATCACTAATAAGTTATTTCCAACAGTTTTGAAGGGATCATCTTTTCACCATGTTCCCAAGCACACAAGATGCACATGGTGGGGGGTAGGTGGAAGGGGCAGGGGGTGAAAACCCTATGTAAACTCTTTCAAAATGTAAAAAATTATTATGGTTTTGCTTAAAATGACACCTTTAGTTCCTAATCTGCCTAATGCTTTCCACTGCCATCACCCCATACACCTTCCCACCCCATAAAAAAGGTTTCTGTGAAAAAAACCTAAACACTCAAAATAAGTTTTGTGTATTTGTTGGGTAGTGGGAGGGTTCAATGTGCTGAATAGGTGGTGGAGAAGGGGTTGTACTTAACAAAATTCTACTACCTTTCATCTGTTCCAAAGTGAGACTACCTCCTTCTGATTGCATGATGTCATCTAAAGTACGATGGCCTTTCTCATACCACTTCCGAGCTGTAGTAGACCCACATCCAAAAATGCCTGTGAAGGTCTGCAAAAACAATGGCTGGGCTAGTAGTATGGAAGGGGGAAAAATCATGGAAATGAACAAATAAATGCAAATAATCCTGTTTGAATACATGTAAAATACCAAAATATAAAATCAGTTGCAAACATTTCCATATTTTCATATGGATAGTAATGTGATCGGGATGATTCCAACCCAGATGATCCCTTCCTGGAAAACTCCCACTGGAAAAGTCCCGTTGGAAAACTTCCAGAGGAAAACTCTCCCAGGACACTTCCCACTCGGACAATTTCCACCAATGACAATTATACCTCAGACAACTGTCCCCATAGCTGTACGGGACGGTGGAGCTGGGGGTGGGTGCCCCCCCCCCCCCCCAAATGCCAGAAACCTGACTAAATCAGGCAGATATTTTGTCTCAGTCGGGCGGAAAATTGGACAGTTAGATTAGGTCTGGAGTCAGGCAAAAATCACTGCCCTCCCTGAGAAAAACAGTCCGGTACAGCCATGACTGTTCCCACCAGAAAATTTGGAATTATCCTGGTGCGAATTGTCTGGGGTGAGAATTGTCTTGAGGGAGTTGTCAGGGGTTAATTGTCCTTGTGGGAATTGTAAGGGGGAGTTGTGTGGGAACCAATCAAAATTCTGAACAGTGGTTAAATGGCCACTGTATTCACACCAATTTGAGTAAGTATTCCCCAGTATCTCAGTTCATGAGCGACTCTTTTTTTATGATGTGCGGATATGCATTTTTGAAATTGTGGCTACACAATGTGACATTCTGTAATACAAAAGCTTGTGGATTTCCTCCATGCATTCAATGATTTCGTGCGACAATCTGCAAACCGTCTTCTAGATTATACAAACTCATCTTTAAAGAATTTCTTCAAACTTGGACCTCACCATTCGGGATCACCTTCTTAGTGTGATTGCTCTTGTATTCAAAATCAGATCTGAATACCTTCAACCTCACATGGAGAGAGGAAGGTGGTGGGGGGGTCAGATCTGTATTTAGTTATCACAGCAAACGTCTGAATGATAAGACATTCAGGTTAACCCCAACATCCAGATTACATGTAAGATAAGTATACATCTGATAGATTTTCAGGTTGCTTAGCAACCACTTATCACATAACATCCAGTAGAATGGCCCCTCCCCCAAGGTCGATGAAGTGCAAATCTATTTGCACATTTTGCCACAAAAAATGTTACTTAAAAGAAGAAATTCTGTCCAAATGTGAGAAACATTTCTGAGAATTTACCTGCATGGTTTGGAACCATTCATCACTCTGGATATTTTCCACCTCTGTTGAAAAGTTATCTTCTAATATCTCCTGCAAAATCAAATCAGAAAACCAAACACTGAATTTGCAAAATCATAAATCAGACTGATGTCATACCTGCTACCCTGAGAAAGCTGATGTTCAATATCTAGACAATATTTATATTAATATTCAGTTCTGAATAGCATTTGACATCAGCACTAGCTCTAAAAGTACTCAACACAAGGTACCACAATCTTTTCATTCCTAGACATTCTCAAGCAGCCAAGAATTATTTCCACCTAGCAACCAGGCACTCACTGTTAAAAAAAAAAACCTTGCAAAAAAGCTCATTCAAAACATACTTATTCCTTTTTAATCTCATATGCTAAAGACCAAGTGAGAAGAAACCAGTTCACATTGTTTACAATTTTTGTTACAATACAATGAGTACTACAGGGTTTGAACCCCAGCCTCCTTCACTGAAAAGCAACTGCTCAACCACTAGGTTATCCCTTTGGTGAAAATTGCTACCATTAAAACATCTCTCACATTTAGCACTCCTGTTAATGTGCTAACATTACAGTACAATGCATCCCTGTAAAAATCATTTGTGCTCTCCTCCCCACATTCCGAGCACTATGACTTATGCAATTTCTCCCCCAGGCACCAGCAAACCACAAGTAGGTCAGACAGAGAAACATTTTTCTGACTAATCTTTTCTCTAATCAGGTTGTCACACTCAAAATGAACTTGTTTACAAAAGAGATGGATGACAAAGAGCTGATCCTTTTGCATAACCTTATTTTAAAACACTTGAAATAAATTAAATTGCCCAAAGACATCTACTTTTTCTCCATACCCTTTGATTCAAGACAGTGCGATGAACCAACTTTTATTGCACAACTTCAGTTGTAACCCAGACTGCTACATTTTCACTGACCAATGAACAGACTATTACTTTCAAGGTTGGCTCACTGATTAGTTGAGTTAACTAGACCCCTTGGTCTGGCTAGCATCTTTCCTAATAAACCTGGTAGGAACCATTGTGGGGAAGTAAAATAACATACCTTGCCACTTTCAGATGCTCAGGCATCTGGAAATGGCAAGGTACTTCCCAACAATGAGCCCTACCAGGTTTTAATGAACAGGCTGTTTTTACAATAAGTGCAGAGAATTTTTGTCCATACTAGGAGATAGGTTTAGAGACATTCATCACCAGATCTCTCCCACACCCTCTACCCTTGTATTTCTTCCAACAAATATCTATTTTATAGCTCATTCTACCTGAATAACTCTTTTGCAATGTTTGCCTCCTTTGAGATCATTTAAGTTTTCCACCTCACTCATACTTTTAATTGGTCTAGGGTGAGCTCTCAGGGCTGCAGAAGCTTTCCTGAATGCCAAAGCTCTAGCCAAGTTGTTGTCACCTCCAAGAAATTCTGCATGTTTCTCTAATAACTCCAGAGCATCCTGAAAAGAAGCAAATTCAAACAAAATGAATATTTCAATACTTCCTGATATTTTTAGTCACAAAGATGAGCTTTAGCTAGGTTGTAAGCATATTTATCTTTGACCAAAGAAAAACAAGTTGAGATAAAAGGACTCAATCCATTTATAGAAAAACATATTTTGCTGTACTCACAGAATACTTTTGGTTTGGGTTGACTAATGGAGTGACCCTTTGGCAGGAATACTTGGCATTCTGATAAGGATCAACTTCAATGGGATCTTCTGCAACTGGTTCAACTTTCTGGGAAGGGAAATATAATGATTTCAAAAATAACAAGTTTAATCCATTTTTCAAATGCACCTTCAGTTATTTAATTTGCTGAAAAATTTAAGTCCCAATAGACCAAAGCATACTGTAGGTGTTGGAAGCTGTTCTCAATGAGGGGGGTCTGAACAGTGTTTCAGATGGCCATCTTGGGGAGAGATCTAATGGGAGGGGGTATCAACCTCCCCTTTCAAAAATTTTTGAACATTTGAGGGTCCTTTGATGCAATTTGGTGCAATATATTTGGCAAATTTTAAGAAAAATTACAGCAAATTTTTTACAGACAGAACAACAGTGGGCTTTCATCCTTGAAGTGAAGGGGGTGGACGCATACTTCCGCCCCACCACATTTTTGATTGGGGGCTTATCCCCCCAGCTCTCCCCTTCCTATGCCTATGACCAATGGCTGACTTTAAACTCTCTCCACAAATGTTGTCATACTTTTCATTCTTTCCAAAACTCTAAAAGTAGCCAACATTTCCACAGACATGTCAATACTGACATCCTGCAATACTTTTTTAAACTATTGTTCTGTACTTTACAAAACAAGACTGAAATCACAGATACTCCAATAGATGCTTTAGCACTTGAAATATTTAAATACTACACAATATATATAGAACAGAAAACTGTAAAACAGTAAAATAAACCATGCATCAAAACATTTCATTTACCAAGGGATTAACCTCAAATTAATGACAAATGAAAAATTTAAATATTTTACAAAGGAATGCACTCAAAAATGTGTAGTTATTACTATGCAGATGTTTAAATTCCCTCACATTTGTTGAACATGCAGTTGGAACAGAACTTTGCAAAATTTCTCAAAAGGAGATACTGTAACAGTATTGGAGCCCTATTAACTAATAAGTATTTTTTTCTTTTTTTTTTATTTTAACCAAACATTAAGGTATGACCTAAGGGTCCTGACCCTTTTCCACCCTTTTCACATCTGCACAAGAGGAAATACTGTATTGGGGATAATGCAGGCAGAGGCACAATATTACATTACAGCTTGATGCAGCATCCATGAAAGTTCCTTCCTATGTCATCTCTTTATCAATTACCTTAAAACAATGGCAGACTATGACCTTGACACAAGCTCTTTTATCTGTTGGTAATGATCTGATATTAATAGATGTATTCTAGTGCTGTCATTCTTAAATAAGAACAAAAACAATTCATTTTGTTTACCTGTTTTTCAATTTTCAGTCTGTGATGATCACTGACTTTGACAAGTGTACCCTCTTCCATACATGCTGTGAACCACTCTAAATTCACTATTTCACATTTTTCTGATAGTTTTTCCACATTGGCTTCAGGATATGATTTCTGCAAAACTCTTATCACTTGTTCATGTGAATCTAACTCTGAGATAATGTATGTTACCTTCTCCCTTTGATGAAAAAGAGAATAAAGACAGTTGAATTTGAACTTGCAAATAAATGTGATGAATATTTTTTGCTGGAAAGGGATGTACAGTACTTACAATAATGTGCTGTTTTTTTTTTTTTTCACTTCTTTGACAGCCTCTGTATTTCTCTTTCTTTAGTAATTTGTTTCATAATTGATCATACCTGTATGATTACATGTACAGTAAGTGCGTAGCAAAATACAGAAAATTCTTATAAACAGCAGTGAAGAGTAGCAGTATTCATCATGTAAAATAGATGATAGTTAATAAGCGTAGAGTTAATAGAAGTATCACCGTAGTTAGAATTACAATAGCTACGGCTTAAAAGGAAAAAGTATGTAAAGAGTATAAATACAACATCAGACATCTAAAGGCATCTGCCAGTTGTTGTAAGAGATATCCCCATAGTTGAGATTAATTCCATTGCAAATTTACACTTGTATAAAAAGTTATCAACCGCTATGGCAGATGCCAGACTGCATCTTCTACTCCAGCTACAAATACATGAAAGTTTGGTGAATTCTACTATTCAGATTGACTCCCTTTAGTATATCTACTTCAATGTACAAAAATTTCCTGACTTTTTGAGGAAATGAATGTTTAAATGAAATATGAAGATGTTAGCATCATGTTACAATTTTGGAATTTGGTGAATGCATGAAAAGTCTAAGAAAAATCAATAACAATCTAAGGAAATTGGTAGTTCATAAAATTGCAAAGAAAATTTGATGACGATTTGAACCAAATTTTGAAAACTGGTGTCATTTACATGTCAGCACCACTAGCTTACAAAACAATTCCTTTTTTATTTGTTGCAGTTCACTCCAGAAAATTGGATTGAAGCACTGCCCTCACTGATATCCTAAGTTCCACACACATAATAAGGACTCTGAGTCCACTTACAAAGATCTTCTGGCAGATGAATATGAACCCATTTGAGCAATAAACCTGGAAGGAAGGGTTTTCTATAAATTGAGCCATTATTTTTTTTTGTTAATCTAGTGGCCCTGTGAGTTGCTTTACACAATGAACATTCTGCTTGGAAAATGTAGAAAAACCATGAAGTTCAATGAACAAAACTTTCAAAAAACATTTGCTCATGTGTATTCCTCATTCTGCAATATTTTTATTCTGTTCAAAAAGAATGATCTAAAGCAACTGCACTTTGAATGGAAGATGGAAGTTCCGTAAACCCATGCCTCATTTCTGATGGAACTTACACTGTAAGTCAATCACTTTGAGGGACTTTATTGAGAAACCGAAGGACTACAATTTCCCAAAGACAAGAGTTACTACAATTGCTAAAACGTTGCACTTTTGATGAATTCATTGCACTACACAAGTGTTTGTTTTTTTTGAATAACTACCAAAGACATGCTTTGAACCACTTGTCTTACAGTACAAGGTTTCTGATTTTGATGACTATTGACCTCCACCAAAAACAAGACGGTTCCTTTTGGTCAGTATATAACACATCTGCATACTAATAATAAAAAGTATCCATGCTTTCACTAGTGAATAGCGAAGTATACAGTAGCTGTCCAGTTTCAGACGTGTCACAGTCTTTAAGTCCCACATGTTATCATTTCCCTTGTGCTATCATGTTCTATAGTTGCTACACAACACTTTGTAGTTTTCTATATATTATATCCAAGGTAAATGTTGAAATATGGGATTGATGACCATTTGAAGAAAAAAATTTGTTACTTCCTCTTAAGTGACTTCCCTACGTCTAACTCTAGCTTCTAGCCATATGTTTACTGTCCCTGTAGAATGCTGTAGAATGAGTTGTCACATTTCTCAAACAGCAATATTTTAGATAAAGAACTGAACAATGACATTGTGCAACTAGTTCCAAAGAAATTAGTCATATTTTTGTACAAACTAGGGCTGTGACTGTGTAGCGATTAATCGCTAAACAATCGCATGTGGAATAAATGTTTAGTACAAGCTACTAAGCGATTAATCGCAAAACCTGTTTTCGTCCATTTTCTATCCATCTGAATACTCTGTAAATGCAGAGTGCATAATATTGGCCCCTATGTAGTATGTAGTATGTCATCATGTTGTGATTACTGTTTTGACTACGAACAAGCCTTTACAGGAATCGTGTTTGGGGTTCATGGGTATTACCAATTCATTTTGAATAGGCCTATTTATCACGTCAATCAACACACACCGAGTCTTTCTGTTGTGATAAGGTAATCGCGATTAATCGCTACACGGTCGTAAAGTTTTGCGGTTAAACGTTTAATTATTTTGCTACACATTCACAGCCCTAGTACAAACTTGAAAAGACTGACTGTTAAAATCGAATAGAATCAATCAAAACACAGGATTTTGTCCAGGAGTAATTGGTATAAAGTAGCTTGTCCTACTTGTAAATGATGAACAGTAACAGCTCTTGCATACGCATACATCAAAGGCCTGTGCAAAGTACTAGAGCTTGCAAACAGTGGTACCACTGCTTGGGAATTTTCCCAAAATCTTGTGAATTTGTACCTACCCAGGAATTAAAATGATCTTGGGAATTTTCTCCCCTCCATTCAAAATCATACACAGCACCAACATGTAAACTTTTATTATTTCTATTTTACACATAACAAGGTCTAGAAAGGACTGAAATTTAAGCCATGATGGCAGATCTGTTTCTAGCATTTGTTAAATTCTTTGTTTATATGTTGCGCAAGTTGTAGTTTAGCAGTTCAAAATTGACCTTGGGAATCCTTGGGATTTTTTGACCCATGATCTTGTGAAATTTCCAAAAAGCTACAGGCAGAACTGCACACAGCACTGCTTTTTTACAATCTGAAATTACAGAGAACAAAATCAATTTCTTCACTAACATGAACACTAACTTTTATCATTCCATAATATGCATGTTGTGAAGGCTGCAATATTATTGAAACCCCTTTGCAAATGATGAGAAGTCACAGCGCACTGGGAAAGGCCTTAGACTCCTGCGCATTAAGTTCAGAGTTCAGTTCTTCCTAAGCTTTGCCTTTGGCACTTTTTTCCTTCAAATTTGTCCACCAATTTTTAATTTGTCTCCTGTTACTTGATCTTTGTTCAGTAATTCATATGGGCATGGGCCTTTTTGGGTGCATGTGGTTGGTCCAAAATGAAATTTGGGTATGCCAAATGTATGGATGCTGTGGGAGACATCTCCATACCTTTCCTTCACCAGTTTGCAATCTGAATTAGAGAGAGTGAATGCCTCGCATTCTGGTTTGCTTAGAGATATTTTGTTACATGCTTTCAGAGTTTGATTTCTGGTGACCTTAAATGACTGTCTCTGAAAAAAATAAGCTTCTTTTACCCATATAAGCACTGTATGAAAAACTATCCAAGATTCTGATCTTGGAAAATTATGTTAACAAGTTTGACCTCTAATGACCACAAAGGACCTCTGACCTCCAAAAAATGGTTAGGTCCTTTTACAGTCCATTAACAGCCTTAGTATGAATCCATGCTTCCTCTCTTTAGATTTTTGCTAACAAAATTCTGAGTACTTTGTCTTCTGTGACCTAAGATGACCTTTGATCTCTACTAAGAAGTGAAGAGTTCTTCTATGGCACACTACAAAGTGCATCCACAGGCTATGGATGAAAAACATACATTATGCTTCCCACTTAGAGGTGTAGTAGTCAAGTAAATTTTGGTATGTTGCTTTATTTTTTTGCTATAATTGATAAACATTTGATATGATCTAGAGTAGACATCAGAGAATCAAAAAGTATGTGCTCCATTTTTTATGTGCAAGCGAGATTTTTTTTATATTTGGCACAGGTCAAAGGTCATTTGTGGTCACCAGAGGTCAAAAGGTTAAAACCTTGCAACATGATATCTCAAGCAAAGAGAATCTCATACTAAGCAAGTCAATGGCCCATATTGATTAGATGATCCCTATTATTTTGGTGCAGGTCAAAGGGCAACTGGAGTCACCAGAGGTCAAAGAGTTAAAATGTTAAAAATATCTCTAGCAGGGAAACCTAGATCCATATCATACCTAGCATGTGGATGGCCCATTTTGAGTAGATGATCCCTACTGTTTTTGGTGGAGATCAAAGGTCATATTGTTTCATCAGAGGTTAAAAGGTTATAACTTTGTTAACATGATATCTCAAGCAGGCAAACTTAGGTGAATCTCATACTTAGCATGTGGTTGGCCCACTTGAGTTGATGATTCCTCTCATTTTGGGGGGAGGTCAAAGCTCATTTGGGTTCACCAGAGGTCAAAAGGTTGTAATATTGTCAACATGATATCTTGAGCAGGGAAACTAAGATGAATTTTATAACTATTAGCATGTAGACCTTGAGCCCTCATTCAGTAGCTGATCCCTTAGATGATACTTATCTTTTGGGTAGTCAAAGATCATTGGGGTCACCACAGTTCAATGGGTTAAAACCTTGGTAATGTGATATCTTGACTGGTAAACTGATGAATCTCATGCCTCATTTTGCATGGCCATGTTGAATAGATGATCCCTATTGGTTTTGGTAGAGTTCAGAGGTTTTGAGGGATTACCAGGAGTTAAATGGTAAAAACTTTGTTAATAAAATGATGTCTAAAGCAGGGAAACTTTGATGAATCTAACACTTGGTGGGTGGATGGTACATATTGAGTAAAAAATTCACTGTCCCTGGAGGTCAAATGGGCTGAGCCTTGAAAACTGCTCATTAACAATCTATCTCAGACATGAAGGGTACCTCATAGGGGGATCACATACTGTACAGTAGTTGTCATGTGGATGGTTCATAATGATTAGATACCTGTATGTACTCTATGGTTTTTGAGAGATTTTAAAAGTCACCAGAGGTCAAACAGTGAAAATGTTAAACATGATTATCTTGAAAAACATACATGAATCTTTAATTGCCATCTGTAATTGTCTGCTGTGCATCATGACTGCCCAGAGACCTTACAAACAACATGATCATACATATTTTAAAGTAAAATGAAGTTAATTTGGTGGTAGCTTTCATATTTTTATGCCATTCCATGATTTTATGGTCGTTAATTTCAAAATTTAAAGCGTAAATTGCTATATGGTACTTGATTCAAAATCACAAATCAGTAGTTGTAAATTCTAGCACCTGGTGGTTTTCTTTAACGATGGCAGAAGTAATTTGGTTGTAAACTTTTGCCAGTAAGGTGTATAAAATGACCATTTCAGTGTATAAAACATGCCCTTCTTACAAATGCCAATTTTTCTTATCTAGAAGAGACTTTATGAGCAGATTTGTGTCCAAAGAGGTGTTGGATATTCTGCTTAGGCCTAAACAAAATGTTTTGAATGAAAGGGTGTAGGCCTAGGCCACAGGCGTTCGAAAGTACATACCCTGTATACTACTACACACTATATATATATAATAAGACAAGGTAGGTCATTTCTCACAATATGTAATGACAAGGAGTAGGCCCAGTGGCACTTCACTGCTTGTGTTTCCACACTCTAAATCGTTTTTCCTGACATGGCCGATTTTCACGTAATTTTAGATTGCATTTCAGGAAAAATGCATTTAGAGTGTGGAAGCACTGGCAGTAAAGTGCGACTGGGCCATAGAGCAGGATATAAGCACTAGAATGCGCACTGCTAATACTGCGTACGTAAATCCGCTGTGATTGCATGGATGTACATGTAGATCAGAGCATGTGTGTACAAACTGTATGGCGGCCGAGTTCCCCCCATGCGATTACAGCTGTTTCGGGGAGTGAGCACTCTAGCCTAGTTCCTATATCCTACTCTATGGACTGGGCCTACTCCTTGTCATTACATATTGTGAGAAATGACCGGTGCGAATGGAGAATCCGTGACCGGAAGTTGCGTAAATTATAACTTAAAACTTACAAAAGATCAGTGACAAGTTAAGTTCTAAAAGAACCAACAGTAACATGACAAGACAAGCTGTTCAACAGAAAGCAACAGTGGGATTTGAACGCGGAACATTGCAAGAATACGAACGCGGTATAAATCGCAGTATAGCGATCCTATGCCCTAACCGATAGCGCTGCGAGCCGAGCTGCCGGCAAACGGTTTTAAATATTATAAGTACTTACAGATGTATACGTAGGCTATAATTATACATGTATACGTATTCTATACGTATATCCCTACGGGTATAACCCTGACCTTATCTCTATGCGTACCATATGTATAACCCTATCCCTATCCGTATGCTATCCGTATGCCTACTATGTATGTAACCCTATCCCTATGCGTATGCGTACCCTATCCGTATGCCTACTAACGTATATAACCCTAACCCTATACCTAACCCTAACCCTATACCTAACCCTATACCTATGCGTATCACGGACGTCACTTCCGGGCACGGATTCTCCATTCGAGCCAAATGACCTACCTTGTCTTATTATATATATATAGTGCGTAGTATATGTACTTTCGAACGCCTGTGGCCTAGGCTAAGCTATTAAATTTTTTTATTTTATTTTTAACTTATTTATTTTTTTTTTTTTTGCTATTTTCAATCCCAAAACACCCACGAATTGGAACAAGACCGTCACTGTCTTATTTAAAATACAGTGATAATAACAGGGCAACGGACTGAAAACCGGACGATTTGTCGAGAGATATGACTTCTCACTCTCCGTACTAAGTCCTATTTCGTGGAACTAGACCTAACGCAACCAGACAACGCCTACTTTTCAGTCAACGTTTCAACTTGGTCTCCATAGTATACGGCAGTTCTACAACAGTTTTTCTAATTTGATACTTACGAAAATTCATCTTCAACCACAAATCCGTTTTTTCTTGCGATTTTCTTTAAATGCACAAAGCGAACTTTTTGTATTTTGCTGTTGAGAATGTAGAGCACAGCTCCTGAGGGAGCCGCCATATTGTTATTTAAAAAGCTCAATCCGAATGCTGAAAATTTATAAAAGATTAGATCATAAATAGTCTCAATAAAAATTAATTTTTGTACTTTTTATATTTTAAATTTTTAAATAATTAGCTCCAATGGTCCACTTACTTCCAAGTACAAGACAAATAATTTATTCAAATGTAATTCTTTTCCAAACACAGAAACAAATTACTGTCGTCTGCTGTCGTCGGTTTGCTTCACAGCTTCTTGCACGCCAGAATGAGTCAAAACTTGTGAAGAGTTTTAAGGTTTGTAAGGATATTCCAATCAAAAGTCGTATTATGCTAGGTTTTTGGATCGTTTTTTTCTATGTGAATCGGACCCAACAATATTTTCCGTGTTTTCCTAGACATATTCGTAATTACAAGACATCACATGCATCTGTCACTGCGGACGTGACAATATTATTATTAGCCTATACTACGGCCTAACTTGTTAGTTCTTACGTAGCCTACGTAGGCCTACATTTGTTCCCAGAACTAGGCTTAGGCTAGGATCCATAGATGATAGAGCAGGGTACTACAGGAACATCCTGCTCTATGGAAGTATCCAATTTTTGACTGCATGTTTCTGTGACTGTGGGAGTAACATGAGTTAGCACACATTGCTGCAGTGATTGTTGATACTTGATTTCATAAATCTTTGTCTCAAACTTGGCAAATTGTTGATACTTGATTTCATAAATCTTTGTCTCAAACTTGGCAAATGGCCTTTAATGGTGACAAAATGCAAGGTAGTCTAGGCTAGTTCATTTTGGTGCAAATAATTCATCCCCATAAGTACATTATGGATGGGAGAGTTTTGACAATGTCAGGGCTGTCACCTTTCCCCCCCCCCCCCCAATCTGTGGTGAAGAGCCAGTGGGGGAAACCAAACATAACTCCCAAAGGGCTTCTGCTCCCCAAGGAGCTATGTCCCTGAGAGGACAACAAACTGAACTGACCAACCCCTTGACCATGTGACCAATCCCTTGACCCTCAGACCTTGATATCATATGATTCTGTGCTATCCAGTCTCTGGCCAGCTAGTAATTTAAGCTTACTTAGGCTATTTCCTACCTTACCTTATACTTGTGATAATACTTTAGTTTGTTATGGCACTTCATCAGCAAAGAGTCAAGGACCAAGGTACCAGAGTGCACAATTAGTTACCCCTAGTCTAGCACTGGAACAGGGGTATACAGCATTATGTTACATGGCCTAGGAACATTACACAACACTTGTGAAGTGTAGGGTAATGTGCCTATGGGATGTAGTGTAACACACAGCCCTGTTTTAAGAGTAGGCTTGCCAACTCCAAGAGAACAAATTCTAAGGCACTACCAAATCTTATGTAGCTGCACCATGACTATTAAGGCAGAGTTGAAAAGGTCAACTTTATCCCATCTGATTTTCCCAACAGGCAGGGGAAATTCCAGCATGCGATTTCAAAACTTGCAGGATCATTGAGAAGAGTGTAGGAATTGTGCAATTCTGCTGCTGAATGCAAGCAGTAGCCTGAAGGGCAACAAATCTTGCCCCCTTGCCTCAAAGCAGTAAAAATTCTTTTACTTCTGTCTCATCCATTAGAAAAGAAAAACACCAGTCTACACTGTAGTACACCTTCCTGTCAAAGCTGTAGTAGCTTGTACTGAGTTTAAATTGTTTAAGCCCATGTACCCACATACTGCTGTTTGTGAGCTGTCTGCTCTGCATTGATTCAGTCATCATTGAGTAGCCTAATCAAAGTAATACTATTGTTTGAATTTATGTGAATAAAGTGTTGTCACCAATAGTATAGAGATGTGTTGACATCCTAAATATGTTAAGGATATGTGAAGCAGCACAGCCCCTTTTATCAGGAGAACTCTAAATGTGGGATACATATGCAGTATACAATGTTTATTTGGAACATAATAGTTTATTTGGAACATAATAGCATCATTTTATATGTTTGATCTTATTTTATTTTCATCTCCCTTTTAATTTTTGTGAACTTCTATATGTTTTACACCTTTACTTTTTACTTCTTACTTTTGCATGTTTGTAATCAGGGCCTCGGGTTAGATTAGCTCTTTAGCTAACCGAGTTTCTCAACCCTGTTTTCAAAGTATAAATAAATAAATAAATAAATAAATAAATAAATAAATAAATAAATAAAGAAAGAAAGAAAGAAAGAAAGAAAGAAAGAAAGAAAGAAAGAAAGAAAGAAAGAAAGAAAGAAAGAAAGAAAGAAAGAAAGAAAGAAAGAAAGAAAGAAAAAAGGAAGGAAAGAAAGAAAGAAAGAAAGAAAGAAAGAAAGAAAGAAAGAAAAAAGGAAAGAAAGAAAGAAAGAAAGAAAGAAAGAAAGAAAGAAAGAAAAAGAAGAAAGAAAGAAAGAAAGAAAGAAAGAAAGAAAGAAAAAAGAAAGGAAGAAAGAAAGAAGAAAGAAAGAAAGAAAGAAAGAAAGAAAGAAAGAAAGAAAGAAAGAAAGAAAGAAAGAAAGAAAGAAAGAAAGAAAGAAGAAAAGAAAGAAAGAAAGAAAGAAAGAAGAAAGAAAGAAAGAAAGAAAGAAAGAAGAAAGAAAGAAGAAAAAGAAAGAAAGAAAGAAGAAAGAAAGAAAGAAAGAAAGAAAGAAAGAAAGAAAGAAAGAAAGAAAGAAAGAAAGAAAGAAAGAAAGAAAGAAAGAAAGAAAGAAAGAAAGAAAGAAAGAAAGAAAGAAAGAAAGAAAGAAAGAAAGAAAGAAAGAAAGAAAGACAGAAAGACAGAAAGACAGAAAGACAGAAAGAAAGAAAGAAAGAAAGAAAGAAAGAAAGAAAGACAGAAAGACAGAAAGACAGAAAGACAGAAAGACAGAAAGACAGACAGACAGACAGACAGACAGACAGACAGACAGACAGACAGACAGACAGACAGACAGACAGACCATCTACTTGACAAGCAGTTATGCCTACTGTACCAGTATTTTGTAAATGTGTCATGATGATCATTGGTTTAGTGTGGAGGACTGCATAGCTGAGTAGCTGTACAGAGATGCAAAACATTTACATTCTGAACTGTGTGAGGAGAGTGTTGAAAAGGTCACCAGTCAGGTGTAATCAGCTTAGGATGGATTGCTGTATCATTGTGGAGGGTGTTCAGATAGTTGTTTTGACTGGGGATAGGGCTGAAAGCTGAACTGTGTGAGGAGAGTGTTGAAAAGGTCACCAGTCAGGTGTAATCAGCTTAGGATGGATTGCTGTATCATTGTGGAGGGTGTTCAGATAGTTGTTTTGACTGGGGGTAGGGCTGAAAGTAAAATTTGTTGGGACAATTTGAACCATTTTAGACAAGAACTTGACCCAGTCTACTCTAGTGAACAGTAGCCAACAAGTTTTTGTAGACTGTAATATCTTGCTGTACAGTAGATACATGTACCATAGTCATCTCTTGTTGATAAAAGCACAAAATTTAATTATTTCACTTTCAAAACCAAATTAAAGATGTTAAAGTTTTATGTCCACTTCCTATTACTTTGCCGTCAAAAGTCCCTACAGCCTTAAGGGTGAAGGGCCAAAATGATCTACAGTACAAAGAGAACAGCAGTTTGTGAACATGTCATAGCCAGCTTTACAGTACAAGTGTAGTATGCAGGGCATAATTTATCCGGTATGGCAGTGCAATTTGCTACACAAGCTGGCCAGATTGCTACACAAATGCAAAAATGTGTAGCACTTTTTGTGTGCATAACCATAGGGTTTTCAGTGATTTTACACTACAGAAGGAAAAAATTTTCAAAACTGCTACGCAAAGTAATAATACTAAATTACTTCCTGGTATGAGAGAAGCGCTGTCATGAAGCAAGAATCTGTTGACTTATAAATGTAAACAGGGTCCGCAGTAGCTGTATCCCATCGCAATTTTGCGATGCAAATGAGCACAGTAACGATACAAAAATTGAAAAAATAACTGTTAATTGCTATACAACATAAAAAATGCATCTACAGTTTTGCTATGCAAAACAAAATCCTTAATGCAGACCCTGAATGTAAATGCACTGGAGTTTATGTGCAAACTTGACAGTTGTACAAACAGGCTGGGCAAGGAAGTGGAAAGCACATATTTAGAAATTATATGTAAGCTCATGGATGTATTGTGTTCCTATATCCATGGACAACATGGTCTACCACAGTTGGACTTTGCAGACTTAATATTGCATGACCTCAGGCTTTCCACAAAATCCAGCAGTTGAAACTTAAATTATTACTCCCTAAGACTTGATTTAATTTGGCAAACTAATTCTCTTACAGTACCTCATTCCTGTTAAAGTGGGTTGTAATTATAAGTACCCACACTATTTAAGTCACCAACTGTAACGTACAAGTTGTATACTGTCCACAAGTTTTCAGAAGTTGCAGATGAATGGAATCAAACTGCTCATGTAGAAAATAAATTTTCCATATACCATTTAGTATCTGAAGAACAACCATTCAATAAAGATAAATCTTAGCCTCAATAATTCTTTAGCATCATTAAATGATGATATTGAAATGTCATGGTAGAAAAACTATTTTGCATACTGTTCAGTATTGTAGATATTACTTTTCCTTTCTATAATTGCTTAAAATTTCTTTGGTTTTTTTTTTTTAAATGTCAAGGAAGACAATGGGATCTCAAGAAAGTAAGGTGACCAACCCTGCTCAAGATGTTGGTAAAGTTGAGAAAGGTAAAAAAGTAAGCACAAACCATCAGACTGGACTAAGAGGAGCACAAACCACAACACTATTCAGAGCTGTCAACTTTGAACTTTTTGTAAAACCAGTAAGTTTCAGGTGTTCCTTAACCTCATTTAAAGTGAACTCTGGTGACTTAATCTGATGGTTTAAAAATGGCAGATAAACTTGTAATATTGGGAAGTGTAAACCTTATTTTAATAGTATGTTGCAATGGCAGATGGGAAAGACTTTCCAAGAAATCTTACATCAATTGGAAGAAATGCAGTGTGTGATGGGAAATTGTGATGTCATCTTGGCCAATTGGTTTGACTTGGCTTGTGTATGTCTGTATTATGACACTGCTTTTGTCTATGGAATGTCTTGTAACTTTGTACAGTATGTCATACCCTGAGTATGACAAATCTTTCCTCTTGATCAAGGAACTGCTACCCCAAAGCAGCTCTGTGACTAGAAGTACCAAGAGAGATACTTAAATATTCAAAGAGTATCAAATTTTAAGGAAAAGCATATTGATTGATTTGAAAGAATAGCAAAAGGGCTTTTAGGCAAATTGCCCTCAATACATAGCATTTGTAAACTTAAAGGGAATATGCAGTTGTCCTGAACTTACTATGATACATGAACTAAATCACCTCTTATTTCTACTGCAAGTATCTTTCACAATGTTTCAGAATATAAAGGTGGTATTCCCAAGATAAAGGGGTTATTTTGCATAAAATTTAAATATTCATGTACAAAATTGTTGTCACTTGATGTAAAAGAGCCATTCATGAATTTGGATATCCTAGTACACTAATTCTACTTGGGGTGACTGGATTTTCCCTTTTAAGAAACTGAAGCATTTCATGACAGGAAAAACATACTAACTAGTCTTAGGACATTTTAGTCTTCAAATTTTGATGTAGAAAATTGTTTGGCTTTTAGAGATTGTGTCTAAAGATCTGACTGAAGTCTTTGTTGAAGTAATTAGAGGATTCTTTAAAGTGGAACATGTCACATCATAAGTACCATGATAATTTGAAACCTTTCCTTACATCATTTTATTGTTTTACTGTGATAACTTTTTCATGAGTGAAGCCCCTAAAATTTTATGTAATCACCCATGTAAACTTCTGTAACATTTTTACCAACAGAATAAAGTGGTGATGGCCTTTGGATTAATTGCCATGACAGGATGTGTTGCATACCTTGCCTACCTGAATGCTGTCAAAGAAAATAAGAAGGATCAAATGATGTATGAGCAATATTTTGAGGATGGTTCTACTATCATGAGGAAAAAGAAGACAAAATGGGATTAGTGCACTTTTGTAAACTGCAGGTAGAACAGTGATGGGCAACTCCTGCTTTCAAGAGAATACTGATGGCACCATCATAGAGGTTCAGCTGCAGAAGCAGTTCCACAGATTTAAAGCTTTCATTGACAGCATGGTATCTTTCCTTTGAAAGTCCCATTTGCCAAGGGGTAAAGCACATCACATCACTGAAGAAAAATGTGTGAGGCCACATTTCAGTCATTGTTTGGTACTGTTCAGTAGCTGTGTGAAAGTGTTTACAGCATGTATGCGTACATATGCCATCCTTGATTCCCCAGAAAATAAAACAATTGGGAGGTTATCCTACAAAACTCAAGGAGGAGGAGGAGGTAGTGCGTGGCGAGTAGTTTGTCCCCAACTCTTGCCTATAAAATGCGCGCATGATACCGTTATTACTCACCCCATGACTGGCGGGTTGTCGGCGCCACAAAACCGAGCAAGCCCCCGCCCCCATGGTTGGGCCCCCTGTGGGCAGGGGGTTGTAGAATATGCCCACGGTATTCCCCGCCTGTCGTAAGAGGCGACTAAAGGGGAGGACTTGAAACGAATTTATCTAGTTGACACTATATAACACATTCGTGTTGGTGTGTCGTTAAATATTATCTAACTAACTAACTAACTAACCTACAAAACTCAACTAATGCTCCATGTAAGCACAGGGATGTTCACTTTGTGCCTGCCATGTACTATCAAATGTGCGGCATCTCCATGGTACTAGTTTACAATGCACTTTTTGTATTGGTATGCAAGACAAGTGGAAGTGTACCAGTGTTTCCCTTCACTTCTTTCAGGAAACCTACATTTAGTCATGTTTCAGAGTCATGACCTAATCTTCCTGTGATTTTGATTGTTACATCATAGTTCTGCTATGGTCTTGTACAGTTAATTTGGGCAATAGTCTCACACTGTCTGTGAGATCCACCTAAAATTGCTTCCAAACTGAGGCTTGGGTCATGGCCCCACTACTTTAGAAACCAAGGTAATTGGTACATGGTATTGCAGTACTTGATGTAGCTTTCCAACTTGTCTGCAGTGTTTTAAGTCAGGCAAGAAGTACAGTGTAAGATAAAACTGCTCTCTTTAATGCTGTAGATCCCATTCAGGTGTCAGAATATGCAGTGCTGTGCTTTGCATTAGTTGTTGCAAGTCTGTATCATTATGACATACTGTAGGCAGACTGGTAAAAGATCATTGCAGGGCATAGTGTCTGTACAGTGAGGTAACATGTTCATGTTCTCAAATTAAGAAGATAGTCTGGAAAGGTTTGTCTCAATCTACTGCACTGTAGTGACTTCAGCAGTGAAAAGATCGAGCCTCAGGCAATGAAGTTGCTCAGCAGGGGGCTGTAGGATAGTTGTAAAGACTGAAAAATGGGCTAAGTATATAGACTTGGTTTGGAGGGCTTTGAATCATTCAGGACAAAGATGTTGGCCCTTTTAATGGCAAATGTAGCAAGACTGAGGGGTTCATGGATGGCAGTGTGGCTTGTGCCTGTGCACCACTGTGTCTTACAAGTGTTGTTCGATTCCCTCTCTTGGTTCATAGTTCTATGTGTGGGAAGTCCCATTTGAAATTAACAACCAGGGTCTTGTTTTGTAAAGTGTTCCACTAGACCTGAAATTTGAACTATCATGCAATAGTCCTATGTAATCAAACATAAGATTGAGCATAAGTCTTCTATGAAATAAGACCCAGGTTTGCAAAATCAGGAATGGATAATTGTATAAATTACCCACATGGCAGTGATTTTGTATACAAAATAATTCCTTACTTTACCTGTGATTTACGCAGCATTTATGATGTCAACATTAAGAAAGATACATGTAAGGAATTTATTGAGGAGCTTTGATACTGTAACTTCAGCTGATATTTCAAACTAAGGTTGGAACAAAGATTGATATCATACTTGGAGTATGAGTACAACTAAACCTCTTTTTCAGGAGGACAAGTACAACATTTGCATATGCAGGAAAGGCTTACTTTCAAAATCTGTTAGTATTAGTACAAATCTATTCTCACAAGTAAGAGTACAAACAAGTGTATCAAAATATGAGAATGCCTTGAATTCTGACTAATGTCTTTTAATGATATGGAAGTAATTATGGGATGGTGGAGATAGAGAAGATACTGTTCTCATATAAAATACAAGAATTGCAGAAGTGTTGGCTCTGTAAGTACCCTAAATTGTTGATGTTTAATTATTCAAAATAACAGCCATAAAGTTTGGGGTGGGGGACAAGGCAAATTTAATAACCTTCCTGAAATTTTTTCTCGCTATTATTCAGGCATCATATTCCCCTTCACTTTTCCATTACCTTCTATCCAATGCTTTTCACTGTTTTCTTTACATTGCTTACAGTTGCAGCCTGCCTGGAGATCATTTCCAAAATTGAAAGAAAGGACAGGCATGTCACCCAATCCATGACCGTGACCCTTTTCTCAATGTTTAGGTTTATTCTGGAAGTGAAAAGAAATAATCACTGGTAATAATAATCAAATACCACTTTGAATTTCATGTCCATTTGGCATATTAAATATTGAAACCAAAATTAAGTTCTTCATGCTTGTGGTTGACATGAGAAGTCAGATAAATATCTTTGACAGGTGGGAAAGATGACAGATAGATGAGGGTATACAGAGGGCAGATGTTCAGCAGTGAGAGGTGTCAATATGCCTTAAATCCATCTGCAATTGATGTGGGTAGATCAAATGGACCATTACATAGATTGGATGCAGCACTGGTCTTGTGGTTTAGGTGTTGAAATGAATTATGTATGCCATGCTGCCATCACTTTCATACCATTGGATTTTAGCTACATATGAAATCTATGTCTAACAGAACAATAAATAGAAACGCTTTGTCTGATACTTTTTTGTGAACAGAGGAAAAAATATATTTATAAATTTGTAAACGACCATATATCTGTCAGTTATTTCATTGTCTCATGAATCACCTGCAGCTCCTACTCTACGTTCAGTACATAATGGTGCAGTCGAAATGCAGTTGAAAGTGTAGCTAGCTTGATAGGGCAAAGTCGGTATAAAAGTATACAAACAATATATTGAACCACATTTCTGGAAGAATATATCTTGTATCATGTCATCCAATCTTGGTCAGGTCATGTGAAGTCGGTTTTACACATAGAAATAATGGTTTTACTGAGTATAAGAATTACCTTCTACAAAGCTCTAGATAAGACATGGTAAAAAATAATTTTATTGGCGACGCCACTGCGCTGGCGGTACCTGACCGCGAAATTTGTTAGGGACTGCTGTCTCTGAGGGCCTTTTTCGGTAGCCACAGGCGTAACTTCATTGAAACTTCACGAAAGCTTGACCACAGGCGCTCGGTACTTAGTATAAGTATGAGCTGGCCAAGACTGTATGGAGTAACTGCACACACTCTTGAGCAGCCTGTACTAGTACCGAGCATATGCTTTTTGCGTGCTTAAAAAAGGACACGGTGACCAGACGGTGAAACAAGTTTCCCAAACTGACACCAAAATTACGAACACAAGAAACCACGAGGTAACTGCAGCTGCTCCAAAAGAGCCACGAGGCAACAAACTGCAGACAGGGCCTCCAACAAACCACCAAAACAAAATCTTCACAGGGTATCTCAGGCCCCATATGTAGGCTTCAATACATACAGAGTATTACAAATTCACTTTATACAGCCCACTAGGTTCTACAAGAACGGAGAATGTAAAAAAAAACACCCCAACGACCCACGCGAAGGCAAGCGAGACGGCGGCAACAAGCCCGCCCAAGCGGAAGGCTCAACCGAAAGCACTTGACCTCCCCGACGAGACCGAACGAGCCATGTAACACACACGTGCGCTCTCGCCGGTGAACAGAACTAACCACCGAGGGCCTGTAAGATAACCTACGTGGACCACGGGCGGCTCTATAATAAATTTTGTTGGGGGGGGGGGGGCAAAATCAGGTCCGTATTCAGGAAGGTTCGGACGCCTCCCATATAGCTTTCCAAAGCTCTTCAGAAACTATCTCAGGCAGCCAGTCATGCGCTGTACAATCTTCAAAAGGAAGCACAATCGTAACAGGCACTCGCTACTCTATGGGTGTAAGAGACAGGGAAAAGAACAAAAACCTCTTCATCAATTTGGATAAAATGAGGCACCCGGTAAATTAAGCACATTTAACAGATTAATATTTAACACTTCATGATCAGGACTTGAGCTCAAGGCGAAACCAACACCAATTTGATCGTGAATGAACACCATAAAAATTCGACTACAGCTCGATGCTAATGAGACAAGAGTGTACTAATCTCCCCCAATCCTGTGATCCTGCAACCTCCATTTATCACCCCCCCCCCCTGCAACGGACGGAGTGTATACCCAATCCTGAGCTACTTTCTCAAAGGCTGGGTGTCAGGATGGAGACTCCTAGTTCGACACCACAGCTCGGCCCCACTGCTTGATATCTGAATCGAGTGAGTGAAGGCATGAATCGGATATAACTTCCTGTGTCTCACAACCAGAAACCGAGGTAGGCCTACTACCAGGATTTGATCCAAGGAAGTTTAGAATGAAAGCAATATACACACTCATCTACCAAGTCACCTTTGAGTCCACCCTTAAACATTTTGTTTCTTTTCGTTGTATCACAATACGTTTTACATTTGCCAAGAAGCCATAAAAATGTTGGTTGCCTTGAAATGCTTTCCTAAAATAACCAAAATATAAAGACACTTGTAAATGTAGCACAAACTGGATCTCACCACCTCTCGATACATTTTTTCAAGAACGACTATTCATCTCCTATACAAATATAGGCCAATCAGAAGTCTCACTTCAGCTTTCGTCAACTATTGATTTTCATTTTGAACAACTGAAATGGCAACTTAAAACATTCTCGCAACTCGGTTTAGCAAAACATGACTTTTGCTCATCCCCGTTCTTCTATGCACTGCTTCTACTAGACTAAATTGAACACTGATTGGGGATGCCTTCAGAACTTTCAGCCAATTCAGTTTTGATCAGACGCTGATAAAGCTTTGAATTAAAAAATTATCGCATTTTACATTTATCTTCACCCGTGCCGGGCACTTATGGCTCTAGAAGACTCGTGCAGTATAAGCGAATTCGCGATTATTGGTGGTTACCAACAGTGGCGTAGCCAGGGGGGACGGGGGGGGCGAGTTGCCCCCTCTGGAAAATCTTGGGGGAAATTTTGAAAGTGAATATATGGTGAAATTTGCGCATGATCTGGTAAAATTTTAAATTTTTCAACCAGTAGGCCTACACTTTACTTATTTACAAGTATATGCCACACTGGCACAACCAGTCCTATAAGGTTTTCAGAGATGGAATGATGCACCATGCTTATAGTTGTACTAGATATGTTTTACTATCTGTTTTATACAGCATGGGATTTCTGGACCTCCCCCTCCCCTTAAACCCCTCCCCCAGGACGGCGATCAGTCACATCAGCCAGGTCAGAGGAAAGCACCCGGACAAAATTTGGACCTGCGGAGAACACTGATTATTAGCAAGCAGATCACTAAATGGGGGAAATCTTGGTGCTCTTGCCCCCCTGACAAAAAACCTGGCTACGCCACTGGTTACCAATTCAACCAAATTTTCCTATTCACTCTTTTGGGGAAATTAATTTTTTTAACATATGAAAACTCTTAATAAAACAAAAACTCAAATTTCATAAAGCAACTAAATTATAACTTATGTTTCCGGCAATGCACTTTGGAGACATTTTAACAAGAGAAATATTAGCTCTACGCGCCAACCGATGATGGTTCCCCTATTAGACAGTGTGACATTTTATCATTATTCGTCATTTACTAGAATCTCTCCCTTGAAAAAGCTGCATATACGAGCTGAAAATTAATTGAAACCAAGACGCCTGCAGTGATAAGTTACATGACCAGTGGTAGAATGACCAAGTAGACCTTGGTTGAATCTTGAAATTATCACGAAATAGGCCTACATAGCCTACTGGACAATTACGGAGAAATTTTGCAATAGCATATAAAGCTTCATAAATATTATAACACATTTGTGAGATGGAAGGGATGAATTCATCACAAATTGGAAGTATACCTTTTATTTATACAATCTCATACAGCCTAACCAGATAACATGTTATTTTTATTTTTTATTTATTTTTTTATTTTTTTTTTTTTGAGAATTAAAGACCATGCTTTGCAAACTTTTGGGGGCATTCCCTCCCCCCGGTGCCCCTGTGGTGAGCCTCTTGTGACATGGACAGTATTTGACACCCTAGTAGTTTCCGGTTCACCACCTCGTTGTATGGAAGCCTTAGTACACAATAAAAGTGTCCAGGTATGGTTCTACCCTAAGAGGAACTTCCCTTCAAGACACATGGGCTGATTACAGTAGTACTGTACCTGCGTTCGTACATAATAAGTGTCATGTCCAAACGTGGTACTGTAATTATTAAGTACGTATACGTAGTAACTATCACGTACGTACGTAATAATTATTAGGTACGTAGTAATTGTCACGTACGTACGTAATATTAACACGTACGTACGTGACTACGTACACGTACGCAATTTAATCATTTTTTTACCATATCCTCCCTAGAGCCTCGTAATCTTCCTACCGAGAGGTACACCGTTATCAAACATCCATTATAGTCACTGATGAACTGATTCCCTTTTATAGCATTCAGATTTGCTGTGTAGCGTGACCGCCCGATTTCACCTGCAATCAGATGGAAAGATTCGGAGAAATGAAAGAACAGATTTCAAAAATATGAATCAGTAATATCCCAGGCCAACGTGACATTTACCAGTGACCAGCATATGCGAGGGAAGCGTTTGATTTGTGCCGCGTGAAATATTCATGTAACTCTTTTTGGTTTTTATTCTGTTTGAAACTTTTAACTTAAATTAATTCAGTTCATTGTGGTAGGTACAGGGGAAACATTGCATGATTCAAAGTAACGTTCTGTCTTTTCCAATTTTATGCCACAAACGAATACTTTCAATGCGATCTTTAACCACTGAGGTCGGTTTGGGCTTGTGTAGTACTATATTTGGTATTTGACGCAGGTGTGGGGCAGTTGGCTGTGCGCCCCTTCGGGGAGGCTCCCCCATTCTTCTGGGAAATTTTTTCATCCTAGACGGTTCCATTTCCCCCAACTAAGTTAATTCTAGCACCTCCCAAAACTTTCTTAAGCTTCTTGTTCGGACACAAACCTATTATCCTATAGTGAGCATACAAGGCCCTTATGTGTAATGAGAACACTCTTTCTGTGAAATGTGAGCTACTCTGCGTCTTTTGAATTTTCTGACTGTGATGTGAATCAAAGAGCAGTCACCAACTGAGAATTTTGTTTACCCCTAACCAAAAATGTACTTGGGGTGATGAGTGCCTGTCTTTAATAGGTACGATAAAGCATGTAATCCCCGAAGGCAATCAGTCGCCCGGACGGTTTACTTTGTACCTGATTTTGCTCTCAATGAAGGCAGATTAGTAAAGAAAAGTCCAAATGTTTAAATTTACTTCAATAAAATCCCAACATTTTCAAATTTTGTTGAATAAAACCCAAAATTTTCCTTAAATAAATCCGCAAATACTTAAGATTTTCAATAAAAGCACAAATTTTTCGACACACTTGGCGCCCAAAAAATTTGTACCTGCCCCCCCCCCCCCCGCCGGTCGACCAAATCACGGCGCCACTCTGAGTTAAATAATGACAAACGTGCTGGGGCAACATTATTCAACGTGCGTGAACTCAGTAGCTAAAGGGTGACTGGTGCCTATATAGCTTAAGACATCACAGGCCAAAATCTCCTGGCTGGCAAAGGCAGGGAGTTGCCAACCGAAAGGGGATACACCCTCCACTTTTTTCACACAAATTTAGACTCCGCTATCCTGTGAGACATTTACCAAAACTTCTAGATTGCAATGGCCTTTCATCACGAAAAGCTTATCGACAATATAGACATTATCGGGGGATGATAATGTTACCATGCAGGCTTCGATTTACCCAAAACTCAGAGGCTAGTAGGTTTCACGCCAGGCCAGTTAGAATTCTAAGAAGCAGACCCCGTGGACAAGTTGATGGTTAAGGTGAGGCTATATACAGTGAGAAAGTCTGCCTAGTTATGTCCTTGCTTCATCATTATTGTATCTCTACATCCTCGTTTGCCCTGGAGGAGGGTAGAAAATACAATGATCATAAATCAAACCCTTACATAATGTGTCACTTTAGTATCTAAGCGGAACCTCACCAATGGCCCGGCACGGGGGGTAAGGGGGCCCGTTTCCATATCAAGTTTCGCAAATTTTCGATCCCAAAGGGAGTTTAAGGTATAGATTTCTGTAGGGGTAGGAGAGGTGTGTTTCCACTGACTGATGCATCTATTTTAATATTTTCTGTCACAAATCGTTCGCAAACTATCGAAAGTTTCGTAAATTCCAAACTATCAAACTTTTCGCGGACTCTGCGCGCGTTAGTCTTCATTTCTAATATTTTTGCTTTAATATATATATCCCCAAACGAATTTGTTCAAAGATACGGATATGGGTATCATGACGATTCTTATGCAAAATTTGGGCGCGCTTCATGAGCAATAGACGAGTTGGGAAATGTTTTCACGCAATGCAATATGGGAATGGGTCAAAGGTGAAGTGTACCACGCTTACCATGTCCCAGCGCGAGTGTTGAAGGCTGAGCGCGCAGAGCTAAACGGTTGCCCGTTGTCATGGTACACTTGACCTTGTGACCTCACCGGAAGTACCGAATTTCCCAACTCGTCAATTGCCACGGTTAACACTCGAAGCGTGATGATCATTGTTAGGACAATGTCATGAAAATTTTTTTGACGAGAACTTTTTTCCAAAACCTAGAGGTACAAGTTCAACTTCGGGCTTGAATCAAGAAACGATTATGCGGTCATCTCATATTAGGGAGTTGCCCTGTTTATGTTATTGTAGGGAGAATGTACATGATTTAAAGTATAACAGTGATTGCACAAGATTATTCAAAGGTCGTCAAGTTCATTTACAGAGACTAAACATTGTGAAACATGCTTATCATTGCTCTACCCATTTTATTATCTCATCTCCCTACATGTAATGTATAGGGAGATGAGACATTGTACGCCTATTTCACCTAATAGCAGAACTGTGAAGCTGTGTGTGAGTGTCTGAGGATGGAGCTAGTATGGACTCCATGATCTGTGAGTATGGGTGTGTTTGTGGGGGGCAGTGGCGTAGCCAGGTTTTTTGTCGGGGGGGGGGGGCAAGAGCACCAACATTTCCCCCAGTTAGTGATCTGCTTCCTAATAATCAGTGTTCTCCGCAGGTCCAAATTTTGTCCGGGTGCTTTCCTCTGACCTGGCTGATGTGACTGATCGCCGTCCTGGGGGAGGGGTCTTTGGAAAATTTTTGCTCATATAAGGTGGGCTAGATGCAAAATGGTGCCACATTTGGTGCTAAATGTACACTGAATACATCACCAAGAATTCCTCTTTTTAAGAAGCTTTTTTTATCTTGCTTGTCTTCAGGTCTTGGTGAATTTTCTTGAGTCCTACTGGTAGATCAGAATCACAATGGGCGAAGTACAGTAATTAAGTGAACCCTGGTACACCTTTCCCTTCATTAGTTCACCATATTCACCACAATCAGTCCAAATTTTACGAGGACCTGCCCTTGTAGCAGAGTATAACACTTGACCACTGACCCATTCCATGGGCGGATTTAGGGGGGGCCAGGGGGCCCGCCCCCCCCCCCTTCCAAGAATTTTTGAAGTTTTTTCAACAAATGACTAGGCCCTATTTCCAATTAAATAGGCCTTTGTGATGTGTCAGAGTGAAATTCAAATTTGTTCATTATTTAAATTTCTACCTCAGAAAATCAGTCTTATGTTAATAATTCTGTTACTGACCTCCGGCTGATAACATTTTGGCTTATATTGGTCACAATAACGTTTTCCGGGCATTACTCATGAGCGCTGCATTGGACTGCTAACTTCAGTCTATTACCGGCCGGGCCCACATCATTGGGAACACTGCTTCTACTTTCAAGGGAAATTCAGAATTCTTTAATATTTAGAGGAATATTTTCAACAACCTCAGGCTCTTAAGTTAACTATAATTTGCTGCAACGTTAGCATCTTCTTTAAGCTTTGTAATTTACTTTAATGAAATATACTTCGAATTTAGGGTAATGTAAGGGAAAAGGAGACTTCAATTCGGGAAACTGCCATCCTAATATGTGGACAACAAAGGCAACTTACTCTCCTCTTTCAACCAACCAAAATTTAAATTTCACTAAATTATGAGCATTTTCCAGCCATATATGATCAGTTTCAAAAATATGCTAAAGACATCACCATTTTGCATCTAAGCAATCTTAAATTAACAAAATTTTCTTAAAGGGGAGGGGACACCCCTCCCCTTAGACCCCTTCCCAGAAAAGCATCTTCCACCCAACCAAAAATTAAAATTGACTGAATTATGAACACTTTCCAGTCATGTATGATCAGTCCAAAAAATATACCAAAGGCATCACCATTTTGCATCTGAGCAACCTTAAATTAACAAAAATTTCTCAAAGGGGGAGGGGGCACCCCCTCCCCTTAGACTACTCCCCCAGGACGGTGATCACTCATCACATACTTTACCTCCTATCAAAATACCCTGGCACCACCCCTGGCGCACCGCCTCCCCCTTAGATCCCTCCCCCAGATCGGACTTTTATACAAACCACTATGACCTGGGCCCCCCTTCTGCCAAATCCTGGATCCGCCACTGCATTCTAACAAACTGCATATACCACAATGCTGCTGCTTTAATTATCAAGAAACATTGGAAGTATACAGTAAAAGGACAGAGTCCCTTGTCAGAGGTCCAGAGATCCTATGCTGTATAAAACAGAGATCCTATGCTGTATAAAACAGATAGTAAAACATAACTAGTACAACTTTAATCATGGTGTCATCATTCCATCTCTGAAAACCTTATAGGACTGGTTGTGCCAGTGTGGTATATACTTTTAAATAAGTAAAGTGTACTGGTTGAGAAATTTAAAATTTGACCAGATGATGCGCAAATTTCACCACATGTTCACTTTCAAAATGTCCCCAAGATTTTTCCAGAGGAGCAACTCGCCCCCTGTCCCCCCTGGCTACGCCACTGTGTGGGGGGTTGGGGTGTATGAACAAAAAGTGTGTCGTCAACTCCTCCCAAACCGTAAGTACGATGAACTTCAAAATTGGTGTGTAGGTACCTGATCATCAAAAATTGTGCATGCGTAATTAGCGTCTGCACAGATCAAAGGTCAAAGATTCTGAAAATGGTTTTCATCTCTCTCTCTTTGCATATAAACTTAAAATTACCCTTATTGGTTGCTAAGGTGCGACTTTAAAGGTCAAAATGTAGCTTAAGGCTATGTAGCTAATGTAGCTTAAAGCATAGGCTAACTTTGCCAAAGTTTTGCGAAAAAGTCTATCCTCAGCTCCTCCTTAATTTCAAAGTTGGTGGATAGATACCTGATCATTAAAACTTTTGCATGCGTAATCGTCCGTCGGCGTCATATGTCGAAAAAGTCAAGAGGTCAAAGTTCAAATGAGCTAAATTTGGTTTTTATCCATTATTTGCATAACGATATGTTAGAAAAAATCATGAAACCATGGATGAAAGATAATGATTTTTAGATACGCTCAGTCTAGTTGCTTACGTTTGAGATTAAAGTTTTAAATGACCTACAATTAGTGATATTTTGTCATGATTTGCTTATCAGTTTGGGGAAATTTCTTTAACCCCAAGGTATGTAGAAAAGATATGAGGTAGATGATATTTGCAACTCCATGGAATACCCTCTTGTTATAGCTTTACTCCCCTCACTGCCACTAATGCCATTTGAATGTTGTTTATAATTGTGAAGTACGGTACCGGTACTTGGTGTCTCCTCACGTAGTGTAGTTTGGATGGTCCTATGCCGGCCTCATGGTACAACTGAAACATCGGAGGGGTCCATGTCACACCCAAAATATCACTAAATAATGCTAATTTTTTAACAGTTAACTTCAGTCAGTTCAAAGCTTGCCAAAGACAACACCATTTTGCACCTAAGCCACTTAACAAAAAAAATCTCAAAGGGAGGAGTTTCACCCCTTCCACTTAGACATCACACCCTTCCCTTACTCCCAGCAATAAGAACAATTCACTCAAGTAGGAGAATTTCTCAGCATACGATCAGTCCGAAACGTTGCCAAAGATAGCTCCATTTTTCTTCAAAATAACGTTGAACGAACAAAAATTTCTCTTACGGTAGGGGGAACCCCTTCCTTACTCCACTCCCTCAGGACGACACCTCTCCACTATGCTACAAAAGGGTTTAACCCCCGGATGTAAAGTATCGTAAATACGCATATTCACACTTTACACCGACTCTCTGGGTTTATCTGGAGTGGGATTACAGCATTTCCTGTGGTTGTGCCCCTAATCATCAGACCCTGGCGGTGTCGCTGAACCTCACCATCAGTGTGCGGAGCTTAACAAGATTTTTCTTCACAAAATAAAAGCCGAGATGACCCTTTCCAGGATTTGTCATAAGTTAAAAAATTGCTCATTTCTATAAAGAACAAAGGAACCCTTCTTCGTGGTCAACTCCAAAACAAGAGCGTATGCACCTAAGTTTTTATTTATGTTTTTTTTTTTTTTATTTTCTACTCTAACAAAAAGATCACTTATGTTTTAATGGCTATACTTTCGTATGGAAGGGCCTTTCAGCTGACGGGCCGGGGCAATTGCCTTCTATACCCCTGTATACAAGTCTACGGCTCCTGAGGTTAGCAAGATTAAAGCGGACTGGCGGTACTCGGGTACTGCACGACTTCCAAGTTGTTGAAAATAGAATACGGTATTATACAGTTTGCATGGTGTAACTTAATTTACACTTTCATGAATAGTAAATTAGCTTCACGATCATCATGTTTAAATACATGGCGAGGTTTAATCTTCTGTTTTTCTTCTTCACTTCTGTTTTTCTTTTTCACCCTCCCCTTTTTGCCTTTCCTGGCAGGGGGCCATGGCTCCTCCGTTGGGGAAGACTGCCCCTCTGTCGAGGAAATGTTCCAGTTTCGTCGGGGAGCTTAATGAGTGCGGTTAATGTTATCCCCGACGACGACAGTCGCCTCTAGAAAATTCTTGATTTTGCTCTTAAACGAGGGTAGATTCTTCAATAAAAACCCAAATTTTTACAATTTACCTCAATGAAAATTTCAAATTTTCAACTTTTTCCAGTAAAAAGAAACCCCCATATTTTGTTTCGCCATCTTTTCGGCAATCCTTCGTCTTTGCCGGGGCTTCAGGTTGCTGGCCTAGCTCCTTCTAGAGCTTGGCCTCTGTCGGGTAAATCCTGCAGCCATTCCTGCTCCGTCCTCACCTGTCTACCTTCCATGTATGGTTCTTCTCAAATCACGTGAAAACACTTCTACTTAAAGGTCAAAAGCAGTCGCCCCAAACTTATTTTGAAACAATAGCTAAATGTCACAAATTTCTTCTTATTTCTCTTCCAAGTATCTTTCATAATATTTTAGGACATAAATATTGCATATTCAAGGTAAACCAAGCAGTTGCTCCTTATAAATTTTACAATTGAGGGAGAAAAATACTGTCACATGATTCTCAGGAGCCATTTAGGAAATAGGATAGTCTACCATACAATTCTTTATTGGGTGACTGCATTCTCCCTTTAATTATAATATAAGATGACTCGTTTACTCTTAATATCCAGTATTTATATTCAGCTTGTAAAATACTATGAAAGTTCGTATTTGTGTCGGAAATATCCTGAAACGTGATTTGCCAATTAATTGTGTCCAAAAAAAATAATGCATGAGATTGCAAAATAATTCACAAGAACCATGCAGCTTCAGTAATAGTATACAGAACGGTTTCTTTCTGGACTGATCACGTGACGCGTAGGCTGTTCAGTTATTTACTCCTGTTTGGGTGTAATGCAATACGTAAGTGTATAACACGAAAATTGCAGTTAACAACATACCTAAAAGAAATCCATTGAAATATTATGTATAGTGAATTAAACAGATTAAATTCAAAATCCTGCGTTATTGATGCAGCCTGCCGTTATCTAGTGGGCGAGTTTTTCCGGGACTTCAACCATCCATGGAAACTGCAGCCTCCAAGTATATATGGGTCAACCTGGTAATAAATCCAGGGGCCACTTTATTGCTAACGCTCTGTCACCTTTAATCAAGTCAAATCGATGGAAAATAAATTTTGGTTTTAATTGAACATCTCTGCAGCATTTTACGGCAAAGTATAAAAATAAAACGAAGGCCTTTCAAATGTAACTATATCACCTTTATTAATAACAAGTGTGGTAACTCTTCTAATGTCACTACCTCAATTTATGACACAAAAAGAGAGACATTACAAGAATATATTTTTGTCAGAATAGAATCTGTTACAACGAGTAAAATGTCATAGTTCGTGTGATGTACGGATGGTATGCAGTGTAATGATAATATGCTTGCCTGTACTCATCTACTAGGGCTGTTTAATGTTGCCATATAACTATATAAAATGATGATTGGCTTTACGCTTGTGACAAACTGCAGATCACTCTTCATAGTGAACAACCAAGTCGTGATCGCATGCATGTGGTATACTACCGTACCAGTGCCGTGAGTGGTTTACAGGTTTCACCAAGCCTGATTCAAGCACCCCTTCGCTCACAGAAGAGCTTCATTCCCAGCAACGCCCCTTCCCACCTGCTCATCTCTACAGTTATAGGGTTACCATCCGTCCCATTTTATTAAACGGGGTCGTCCCGTTTTTAGAGCATAAAATAGGTGTCCGTTTACAAGACAATTTGTCCCCCTTTTGCCCTTTTGTAGGAACAAACGGACTTAGGTAAGCTAGTATTTTTTGTTGCTTCTTGTGTGCCAATGTTGTAATGTTACTATGCTATTTTACCTTTTATCATGAATGTGATATTTAATTAGCTTACATTTGATCACACACATACAACTACAGTGGTGAAATCAATTTTAAATATGGCACCATTTGACATTTTATAGGCATCTACTCAAAAGGATGCAGTTTTGGGAGAGGAGAGGGACCTATTTCTACATAAACCCTTCTGCTGTCACATAAAGTGTTCCGTTTTTACCTTTGACAGAGATTTCAACCCTATATACAACACACTACAGGAATCGTGAAACAAATCAAACCGAACAGTGGAAGATAATAGCAACAGCACAGTTGAATGGTGACGAGAAGCGCCCTCACTCGCTGACCCAACCTCCCCAACCCCCTCTCGTTAGATTGGACTGCGATATACTGCTCTGCAAAAATTTCACATTTGTTCGACACAAACTAAAACCAGAATGCAAAAATGCATTGAGGTTTCGATGATACAGGGTATGTATATGTTCTATTCCAAATAATGCCATGATGTCCCATATCTTTCAGTCAATGGTCAAATGCTATCTTAACATGTTGGAAAAATACAGTTCTGTGTTCCTATTTAATTTTAGGAATTTTGGGAAATTTGCAGTTTGACCGCTGGTGACCCCAGATGATGATCTTGGGAAATCTTGGAAAATTTTGCTCTTTGACCTCTGCTGAACCCATATAAAACTCTTGGGAATTCTTGGGAAATTTTGCTTTTTTACCTCTGGAGACCCCAGATGGCCTTTGACCTTCACCAAAAACAATAGGGTCCATCTTTTCACCATAACACATCCACATAGTACTGTAAGTATGAAATCTACCCAGGCTTCCTACCTGTAGAAACGTGTTAACAAGCTTTTCAGTGTTTGGCCCACGTTGACCCCAGATGACCTTTGAACCCCACCAAAAATGATAGGGTTCTTCCTCTTACCATAATGCGTCTACAAACAAAGTATGAAATTCATCCAATCTTCCTACCTCAAGATATTGTGATAACAAGGTTTTCAAGGTTTGACCCCCGGTGACCCCAGGTGACCTTTGACCCCCACCAAAAATGATAGGGTTCTTCCTCTTAATATGGGGCATCTATGTACCCAGTTTGAGAACTGTCAGAGCTTCTCTTCTTGAGATATTGTGTTAACAAAGTTTTCAGGGTTTGACCCCGGTGACCCCAGATGACCTTTCACCTCCACCAAAAATGACAGGGTTCTTTCTCATACCATAACGCATCTACATACAAACTATGAAATTCATCCAAGCTTCCTAACTCGAGATATTGTGTTAACAAGGTTTTCAGAGTTTGACCCCCGGTGACCTTTGACCCCTACCAAAAACAATAAGGTTCTTCCTCTCAATATGGGGCATCTATGTACCAAGTTTGAGAACTGTCAGAGCTTCCCTTCTTGAGATATCGTGTTAACGAAGTTTTCAGGGTTTGACCCCCGGTGACCCCAGATGACCTTTCACCTCCACCAAAAATGACAGGGTTCTTCCTCTTACCATAACGCATCTACACACTAAGTATGAAATTCATCCAAGCTTCCTACCTCGAGATATTGTGTTAACAAGGTTTTCAGAGTTTGACCCCCGGTGACCCCAGGTGACCTTTGACCCCTACCAAAAACAATAGGGTTCTTCCTCTCAATATGGGGCATCTATGTACCAAGTTTGAGAACTGTCAGAGCTTCCCTTCTTGAGATATTGTGTTAACGAAGTTTTCAGGGTTTGACCCCCGGTGACCCCAGATGACCTTTCACCTCCACCAAAAATGACAGGGTTCTTTCTCATACCATAACGCATCTACATACAAACTATGAAATTCATCCAAGCTTCCTAACTGGAGATATTGTGTTAACAAGGTTTTCAGAGTTTGACCCCCAGGTGACCTTTGACCCCTACCAAAAACAATAGGGTTCTTCCTCTCAATATGGGGCATCTATGTACCAAGTTTGAGAACTGTCAGAGCTTTCCTCCTTGAGATATCGTGTTAACGGGGTTTTCAGGGTTTGACCCGGTTGACCCCAGATGACCTTTGACCTCCACTAAAAATGATAGGGTTCTTCCTCTTACAATAATGCATCTACATACAAAGTATGAAATTCATCAAAGCTTCCTACCTCGAGATATTGTGTTAACAAGGTTTTCAGAGTTTGACCCCCGGCGACCCCTGGTGACCTTTGACCTCCACCAAAAACAATAGGGTTCTTCCTCTCAATATGGGGCATCTATGTACCAAGTTTGAAAACTGTCAGAGTTTCCCTTCTTGAGATATTGTGTTAACGAAGTTTTCAGGGTTTGACCCCCGGTGACCCCAGATGACCTTTCACCTCCACCAAAAATGACAGGGTTCTTCCTCTTACCATAATGCATCTACACACTAAGTATGAAATTCATCCAAGCTTCCTACCTCGAGATATTGTGTTAACAAGGTTTTCAGAGTTTGACCCCCGGTGACCCCAGGTGACCTTTGACCCCTACCAAAAACAATAGGGTTCTTCCTCTCAATATGGGGCATCTATGTACCAAGTTTGAAAACTGTCAGAGTTTCCCTTCTTGAGATATCGTGTTAACGAGCAAAGTGTCACAAACACACACACACACACACACACACACGCACATACACACATACATACACACGCCATCATGACTGCATAGGTTTCTCTTATCATCGAAACCAATGAGACTACATTTTCTCAGCCTTTTCTGTTTTTAATTCTGTAACTAGGCAAATAAGAATAAACTAATTGTGGGGCTTGAAACTGTCCCGATTCTGAGAACCAAAAGTGGTATGCTAGGGCAAAGAATCAGTGCAAATCTCAGTGGATCACCATGGATGTCCTCAGTTATACGGATGATGCGTATTTGAAAGGGAAGAAGTATAGCGATAAGTGATAATATTTCTTTCGACATTGCATTGTGACATGCGAATCGCGTGGATCCCATACCCTCTTCAAATACGAAAAAAAGACTACATCGATGTTAAACGAAAGAAAATTGAAAAAAATAAGTAACTCTTGTCTCGACATAAAACGATAAATAACAGTTTATATCAAGCGTGGGAGCTCCTGTCTTCCACGACGTCCATACGTTACACCACTGTCCAAAGGAAGTTAGGATATAACAAGAAGGTGCATTAAACCGCTCAAGCGGACTCCCCTGGGTCCCCAACATGTAGAGGCGTGGTGTAGCCCATCACCAAAAGTAAGATGGCCTCTTTGGCTTCAGCATAACGACGAAAGAAGGGTGAAATAGTGACGACTGGAAACACCGATCTCACGGCAAAGAGATCATCCCAGCGTCTCCGAGAAACCCACTCGAGGAGCACTTGCCCTTAAAAATTCGCAACGACCTCATTTCCTCTTAGTGCTGTCATAGCCCTCCCGGCAATTCTGCCCTGGGCTAACAGACGGGCTGTAGGTGTGGTCGCCTTCGAACCGTGTAGACCAGTGACCCTAAATTTAACATTTTTTCCATCATACTCCCATCCTGCATACACTATTACGTAACTCAATATTTAACTGAACATGCTAGTTGCTTGGTGTCACCAAATCCGTACGTTTTGTTTTGTAAGGTGACACATTTGTGTCTCAAGACATACATATATGCATGGTATCATGTCTCCAGGTTAGGTTACGGTTAAAGCAGTCAGGAATGGTATAGGGTTAGAAGGCTCGAGACTTCTTATATGCCTGATATCATATTACGGATTGGGTGTTGGTGTGGTTACCCTACTTATTCCTCCCATGTGTTCGTGCAACACCTTAAACAATAGACCTATATAACATCGATTACAGCTGTCCTGCTAAGGTCACCTCAGTTTGAGGAGGAAATTCTAAAGTGAGCGTGATATGCATGACTGTTCAATTTTAAGAAATCATGAAATTTCATACCAATCTTAGCCTATATGCCAATTTCTCTCAGACACTTCATATGCAACTGCACTAAATTATGTGAAGTTCCAAGCTTTACCAGTAATAGTACAATTTTGCACCTAAGACACCTTAAAGGGAAATATTGACTTGTGTTTAAAATGCACCAACATGACACACAAAGGAAATACCTTAAACCATTATCAAACTAAATCATTCAATCTCACCAATAAACTCTAGTGATAGCTTTATTTCCCCAAAGTATTATACATTACAAGAGTAAAGGATGTTGCATCATTTGAATTTTTGAAAGTTTGGGTCTTCCATGGTCTTCCAGCTCCCTGGGTGAACAAATTACTTGTATGCTATACAAATATCCAAATTACTTCCTGTGAGAGACTTATTCCTTGAAGAGAAAGTTACCGTACTGCCTTATTTTGATTTGTCAACCATTCTGTATCTATTAATATTGGTTTAAAAAATATGACAATATTCTGCAAAACAAACACAGTATTTCCCTTTAAAAAGAAAATTTTTCAGAAGGAAGGGTCGTCCTCCCTCAGAACGGCACTTCTGCACGAGTTGTCAAAGGTAGGATCCCTCCGATGCTTCCAGGGTCTTCCAGCTCCCTGGGTGAACAAATTACCTGTATGCTATACAAATATCCAAATTACTTCCTGTGAGAGACTTATTCCTTGAAGAGAAAGTTACCGTACTGCCTTATTTTGATTTGTCTACCATTCTGTATCTATTGATATTGGTTTAAAAAATATGAAAATATTCTGCAAAACAAACGCAGTATTTCCCTTTAAAAAGAAAATTTTTCGCAAGGAAGGGTCCTCCCTCAGAACTGCACCTCTGCAGTGCACGAGTTGGCAAAGGTAGGATCCCTCCGATGCCTACTGTGTGGGTACGCATATGCACAGTTAACGCCAGCTTTGGTACGATAACGACATCATCTTCTGTCTCCCTCGACCCTCCCCCCCCCCCCATCACACGTCACAAACTCCTTGCGGCACCACTGGTAACAACACAATAGACATGCCAACATGGGGCCTACATGAGTTACTTGTGAGCAATATTGCTTTTCACTGACATGCACTGAGTATTAAGGGCCCATGTATGTGGACTTATGGTGCATTAATGGGCAAGTTCTCCCATGTGGGGTCCACAAGACCACGTGGCCAAATCTTCAAGGATCCCACATGGGAAAGTTCTCCCTCCAGTTTTCTGAACACGTTTGCCTATAATCTTAATCCAAGTTTGCGCGAAAGCATCATATATTTTGCCCGAAAACAGCAACAAATCTATCCGAAAGGGGGGGGGGGGAGGGTGAGGACTGCAAGACCAGTCCTCGTCTCCTAGGCTATACTGGACTAAGTCTCTCATGGTGTCCTCTGTCCTCTCTGCATAGTCGTGTGCACTGTGCCGATCTAGTTTTGAGCAACGGTTGCTTATTGTTATAGCTCTGTGGAATGAGGTACCACGCAGCCGTTAGAGAGCGTGTTGAAAAAAAAAACGGCACGGTAGCACACGACCATGCAGAGGGAAGAGAGGATACCACGAGATACTTGGCCAAGTGTACTCCTAAGGCTTATGTGTAAAGGTTGATCGTACTGTCTAACCCATGACTCTTAAACATATTGGTTGCCCATATGGGTAGACAGCCGGTTTATAACTGGGGATCAACCATACATTTCTAGCGAATTGGAAGAGGGTCGGTGGGATGGAGAAACTGTGACCAGCGCCCCACCTGCGGTGTTCAACAATTAGTAATTATTTGATCAAGAAATCAAATCAGGTGACACCAGTTATTGGGCTCTCCGTTGTCTTCGTTTCATTCTATCTTCGGGCGCTTCGATTTGTACTTCCCTGTAAACAAAGTACCAACCTGTCTTGTTGCTGCTTTTGGTAGCTGGTTCCAAATGTCACTAACCTTGTGCCTTTGACTAAAAGATACTTCCTCAGATCTAGCCTACATCTAGTCAGTTTTCAAAGTTTTGGGGAATGTCCTCTTCTTCAAAAAGTTTGGAGCTGCATTGCCATGTGGAGTTGCCAACTCCCTGGACATATTTTCACATCACTGCACGATATAACTTTGACACCATCGTGCATTAAAACTTGAGAAATGGAAGCATTCAGAAACGTTGAAACAAGCATACTGATAAAAACTTTCCAATGCGTGACAAATATATCATCAGTAAATTGGTGACTGGTTTTGATGGTTCGTGTTGGACATTCGAAATTAGTCTACCAGCTCCGCGGCGATGATAAGCGCAAACGCAGTCTTTTAGGGCCTTTCCGATTTGTCCTTGGACTTCTTCTTGCGATAGAAGTCTTTTTTTTTTAAGGTGTCATTGGGATGGGTGTTGATGGGGGACATGCCCCTTATCGACCAACCCGCCGAGTTCCAAACTTTACAATTGATACACTTACAACAGGCTGGAGGAAGGTCTTTGGCGTTGGTATGCTTTATATAACGAAGCTGAGCTGATTTTTGTCGTAATACATGACAGCTTATCAAGGGCATCAAGGGCGGGAAATGCTCATGACCCCTCCCATCATGTCGACCGTCCTCGAGATTCGGAGTTACATTATGGTACGGTACCGTTCACTTCAACCTGATTGGTTTCTCGCTGTGGTGCCTTCAGACGATCTTCGAAAGATTCGGTCACTGAAATGTAATTCATAACAAAAACAAGAGGGTCCTGACACTCCTTGTCCTTATGTAATTTCGAATGTCAATTTCCTTGCATTGGCACTTCCTTGGCCCTCTCGCAAGTTGCCGATACCACCATTTTGTCGGTTGTGCACGAACCTAAATACCATGCCGTTCAAACTTCTATAACTAGCAAGATACTTGATACCAACCGAACATGCATACTAGGACGATTACTAGATAAGCGCGGATGATGCCAATTTGTAAATAACTGGTTATTGTGCTGCTTCCTCTTAACTATGGCAAGCTATTGTTGACAAACATATTCAAATTTACATTTAATTTGCATGTATCAATGAATTGAGACCAAACCCTCTCTGTGATTGGCTCGTATTTCACCCCTTCAGAGAATAACCAATCAGAATGTAGTTTACATGGTACCATGTGACTCCGAGGTCAGTCCACAAAATCAAAACATTATGAGGAAAGCATAAGCATGCGCTAGGCTCTAGCTAGCTAGCCTTAGTTTGTCATATCACAACACAACACAAATCAGCCTAACGTTGTAGCACACCGATACCACTAACATTTATTTAAAACCTAGTTATTTGCAATAAAAAAGCAAAATATTAATTTTTCTTATATTTTGTCACTTGGGAAAGAAGTATAACATCACAGTGGACTGAATTTGGTTGACTGACGGGGATTCTTTGCCGAGAACGGAGCCATGGAAGTTGAGGTGCCTAACATGAACGGAGACGTGGAAAACGGCCGAACTGAAAACATTGACCGCGTCGAGGCACTAGACAGCAACGATAACGAACAGCTCACTTCCATCTCCGAGACCGAAGGCAGAATCTACCGTAAAGCCAAGAGACGGCTTAAAAAGAGCCCATCAAAAGAATTCGCCGATGGTGCCAACATCAATGGGGTTTTCAGTGTGCCGTCAAACCAGAAAAACTTGAGACGATCTCGTACGGGTAACCGAGGTTTGCCAAAGAAAGGTAGGCAATAGTGTACGCACAATGCGAGCAGTAGGCTATGTTATAGTGTAAAAGTTTTAACACAGGCCTAAAACATTAGGGCCTAGGCGTAGGCTATATCGTGTACTACAAGTACAAACGTTACTTGTACTAGCCTTAGGCCAAATGTAAGTTATAACGAAAAGTTACAAGTAACGACATGTTTCTTTGTCGATGACATTTAACGTACTAATCATATACTCCTAACTTGTCCAGTGGAGGCTTAAAGACAGACTGTCATCACCCCAAAGTATATTTTTAGTGTATGTATATCAAAATTCTCAGTTGGTGACTGCTCTTTGATTGACATCAAAGTTTGAAAATTTGAAAGATGCAGAGTAGCTCACATTCCACACAAGGCAGAGAGAGTACTTTTATTACATTTTATAGCCTTGTATGCTCACCAGGACATGGCCTTAAGCAATGAAACAGGTTTATTCTTGCACAAGGAAGAGCCTCATACAGTTATGGGAGGAGCTAGAAGATGCATAGTTGGGAGAATTGGAATTGTCTGGGATCATGAAAATTTTTACTATAAAAGCTTAGCCCTCGCATTGTCTCAATATTCACTGAAGTGAATGATGGCACGACCTTATAGCCTTGGCCACTCTAAGAAAGTTTTCGTTTTTATAAAACAAGACAAAAGAATGTGAATCTGTTTGTACTTGAAAATTTTTGGCGGACTTGACCATATTTGAGAGCTAATAATCTTAAATCTTTACCACAGAATTTTCCTTTCAAGAGGTACCATTACGACAAGTTCAGCATTTCCAGCTCAAGCCTAACAGAGTCAGAAGTAACCTAATAAGTCCAGCGGGCGCTGTTTACAATTTTTGTACAGAGCTGTACGTACGGGTTCAGTGTAGGCAGTTTGTGCGTTCAGTTTGAGGCTGCATATCTTAGCGTGCGCGTGCTTGAAATATTAGGCTAAACAGGATAGGTTCACGCGCATTTGCAATGGAGTTTGCTGTGCACGTGCTGCATCAAAAATTGATGCACTGATTGTAGCAGCAGTTTTGACATGCTTTGTTGACTGTATCAATGCACAAAATTCGAAAGTGGCCTTATTAGGTCATGTCACTATAGACATAGAGCAAGCCCCTAGACTCCTGTACACTATTACTACTTCAGAGTAGGCCTAGAATATACTTTGTTTACCACAAGTGTAACATTAGCTAATTTAATGGTCAAGTATCACAGGTGTTTCTCTGGAGTATTTGTTTATTGTTTTCACCTAGGCCTATGATGCTACAGGGTGGTAATAGCTACATAAGAGACATTATTGGGGGTAGCTTGAAAACAGATAACACTAAGCCTTTCTGGAATTTCATTAAATCAAAAAGAACTGATACATCTGGTATCTCACCGCTGCAGGTTCATGGAAAACACCCAAAGATAAAGCCGAAGCCTTAAATAACCAGTTTTGTTCTGTATTCACAAAAGAAGATAGTATGCCTGTTATTGACTCTAGTCCCATCCCTGATATACATGTAGGTGACATTAAGATTTCAACCACTGGTGTCCTTAAAAACTCTGAACTGCTCTTAAAGTGCACAAGGCTGCCTGGGCCTGACAAATGACACTGCCAGAGTCTTTAAGTCCTGTGCCAACAGTATTGCCTCAATTTTTCAGAAGTTGTTCCAAAAGTCGGTGACAAGTAGATGTGTACCAACAGCCTGCAGTTTGAGAATATGAAATTGAAGTTGCATTGGTTGGATTGAGTGCTGAAGTATTTCTCTCCCTATACAAATACTGTTGATTTCATTGAATACTGTATAGTTTACTAGCTATGTGTACTTACAGAGCTCTTCATAGGCAGAACTGGAATATAATAAAGACACACTCAGAGCCATTGTGGGGGAAAGGGGGGTTAAGGGCAATGCCCCCAAAATTTTGGTCATCCTTCACCTGCTCCATTTTTGTCAGGTTTTGAATAAGGAAACTGTATGGTGGATTCATACAAATGGCCATCAAAGAATTCTGCACCTTCAAACAAATACTGTGCCTTTCCAAATTTGATATTGGCAGGCTGGCAGCAGGTCCAAAAAAATTTCAACTTGAAAGGCCAAATTTGCTCTTGAACAGGAAACTTTGAGATATCCTGTACAATTAAATAGTTCCTAAAATGCTGTGTACCATCAGGGACAGTTCTGAACTTCTGAGCAACCTGCATTTAGTGTACTGTATGTCTGTTCTGAATTTCAAGGTCACTCAAAAAAAAAATGTACTGTACAAAGAACATGTATAGTAGATGAAACCGTTTACTTGTGTGTCATACCTTCCCCCTTTTTCAGGTGTCCCTCCAAAATGTTTTAAATTTCCACTGATGACTTGATGGGTAAGGTAGCTTGCAGACCTGTACTGTAGGTACTAGGTAATCTGCAGTTTACTGTCACTTAAGAATGGAAGCATGATATTGTAATCTGAAACATATCGTTTAATGAACCTTAACAAGTGAAAGTTATCGATCATGGAAACACTATTCCTCTTGTGTTGCAGTACTTTGTGGGCCACACATTTATAGTACATGTATGTAATCACTGGATGTTTCATACATCTAGTTTCTTTTTTGGCTTGTTTCATGTTTGTTTTCCAATTTGTTTTCTTTTTTTTTTTTAAAAAAGAGTTCAAGCTTCATAGAGCAGCTTCATTTTAGTTCCTCATGAGCAGTGTTGCTGCAAAGCCACTAATGTCATAAACTTGATATGTTAACTTCTGCATTGATGCACAAAAGAAACAATATAGTGGGTTTCATAGCACCTGAAATTGATGTGTTTAAGTTGGGCATTTTGACTTCATGGATCATTTCTGGTAGGAAGTTCTGCTCCCAGATCACTTTCGGTTTTGTTCTTCTCTGTTTATGTAAATTCCTATTTTAAATGCTGAATAGTCTCAAATACTGTCAATGTTTATGTGAAATCTTATCTGTGTAAGTACACTCAAGACCTGTTTTAAACAAAAGAGCTTACAAAATGTTGTAATTTTGATTACATGGTTAGTTCCTACGGAAAGGTAAATAGTCAAGTCACAGCAAGTTTTTTTTATTACATTGCTTCACCAACTGGGCAGCTTTTAAAATCTACAGAGATGGTAGGCTTTAGGTTTGGGTCAGTTGTTTAGTCATGACTCCTGGCCGGGAGTTTAGTAACTACTCCACAGTTGTGGGAATCGCTACTCCTGAAGAGTTTCAATAAATATGCTGAACAATCATATTTTGGACTGGACATATTTTAGTTCGAAGGTTTCAACGAAGGATAATAACAAAAACTTTTTTTGGCCATTTCCTTTATTCTATGACAAGTTTTTTTTTAGTGCTGGCTACTACAATTCTCTGATACTGGCAGGTTGTCATCTCAGCCATAGAGGAGCCAGTTGTGTAAGCCTACTGGTGTATTAATACAGTACTAATTGTTAGACTTGTGATCAACAGCTTGTTGTTGCAGTGTATGTTTCTGCCTCAGATATAATGTTATGGTTGGAGTGGCAACTCCATTCAGAGTCGCAACAAATAGGGCCATGGGTACCTGACTCCAAAAATATTGGGAGTCGCCCAAGCCTAGTGGGCTTAGTCTCAAAGTACTTAGTACTGCATGCTGTGTCTCAATTCACCATACTGTACCTTCAGTTCATAGAGTACAAGTGCACACTGTTGCATGATAGGGAATTTCCCTTCTTTGTATCAATTGCTAATTTATAACTTGGCCTCATATTTCAGGGAGAAGGGGATTCCCCGCTTTTGATAGCAATGAAAATAATAACTGTTTCAGAAGATAATATGATTTGTTTATCTTCAACACCTTTGAAAAACAGTGCAGAGGCAAAAACTACAGAGCTTGGATACTGTAGAATGACATGCAAGGTTCCTGAATTAGGTTCAGATTTTGTGTACAGGTCATCTCACTCAGTGGGTAATTTGTGATCTAGATATTTATAAGGGTCAGGATTCAGTAGGTCAAATGTGCAAAAATTGTTAATACTTCCCCACAGCATGTTGGTTAGCCTCCTCCGGTCTTGTTGTAGTACATAGAAGTGCCATAAAAGATTGTGTGAAGTAAAATGAAACTATAGTGCCTGTAGTTTCCACACTGTCATTGTTTGTTGTAAAATTGGCTTGTTTAATGAACAGATACAGTACAGGACTTTCTGTAGCAAAATTTATGAAATACTGCTACTTTTTTGCTATACTTTTTTGCTACTTTTTTGCATTTGTATAATAAACCAACTGTTAAGCCTTTAGTAGCCTGCATGTTGGTCACAAAGAAAATGATTAAAGTTCATGCCAAAAGTTGTCAACAAGTGGTCAATCAATCTGGTAGCTGCAGGGATTATCAAGCTGTCAAGTGCCTCCAAATTTTGGTAATGTCACACCATTCCCACTACCCCCCCCCCCCCCCAAGTTTATTTTCAGATCTGTGCTTTTGAGGCAGATCTACTCATCACCTCAATGAAAATTCTTAATTGGTGACTGCTCTTTGACTTCACAGTCAGAAAATTCAAAAGATGTAGTTTCACAGCATGCAGAGAGAATTCTGATAATTACACATATGGGCCTTGCTCAGCAGTAAACTAGGTTTGTGTCTGAACAAGGAGGAGCTTTATGGCAGTTTTGGAGGGGCCAGAAGTAACTTAGCTGAAAAATTGGAAACTTGTGTCTGAGTTGAGGAAATTTCCCCTTTGCATAAGTAACACATCCAAACACATACTTTACCAGGCCTCCAGAATTGACAAGCATGGTACTGTAAGAGCCCATAAGAAATGTTTTATTTTTTTTTCTGTGTTATGTTTGTTCAAGCTTCTAAACACTAATGAGAATGCTGATTTTAAATATCTTTTTAGTTACAAGATACAGGTAGAATTTTTCATACTGTACATTAATACCATGTACAGTACATTGCCCCCATTAGAGTTTCATTGAAAAGAAATTCTAATGTTGCATTTGCTACCGTATGCACAGACATGGCATGCAAAGAAGGCAGCTATACAGTATGTAGTCATTCCTAAACCATTCAGATTCACTAAAGACATGAGTTTACCATTTTTCGGAAAACGGAAAAAATCACGGAAATTGTTGTATCCAGGGAAAATGTGAGAATTAGCGGAGAAGAAAAACAAACTTTAGGAATTGAAAATAAATATATCGCAACTCCAGTATTTTGTCACTGTTTTCAAATGAGAAACATGCCACTGGAGTCAACTTATTTGTGATTCAAGGCTCCATAACCCGTCAATTATGTTTAACATTTGACGATCTCCGAGTTCCCTTGTCCTCCCATACGCAGCAATGTTTAGGTAAATTACAGTATGAATTACAAGGTGAAAATTGGCTTTTACAAAACTCAAAGGCATGCAAATTTAGAAAATGGATGACAAAATGGAATTTGGCATTTACAAAAGGGTGAATTCCTGTCTTAAAATTTGAACACCAACAATCTCAGGCAGTAGCTGTACCTCCCAAAATGTTACCTGTACAGTATGTATTACAAGAGTAACAGATGTTGCATCATTTCAAATTTTGAGAGTGTAGGCCAACAATTTCTGTGAGCTGCAAATTAATAGGGATTCACTGGATCCAAATTTTTAGATCCAGCGGGAGCGAGATATTGCCTGATAGTATTTCAAGTCCGGCTGGAGAAAGTCTGAGCTGAACTGGAGTTTTGCACTTTCAAAGAGAAATAGAACAGCCATTGAAAAGTAACTGATTTTTTAATTTTTCTTTAAAGATCCAGTCAGAACCAGATAATCTTTCATTATCTGGCAGGATAATCCAGCTGAACCATACAGTGTATGTTACAATTTTAGAGTATAAGTACAGGTAGTTGTTTCTTTGCTTGTCACTTACATATTACTGTTGAGATTGGTTGAGCATAGATCACTCATTTCACCAGTTTTCTGACAAAATTGTGGGAAAATAACATGTATTTACAGAAGATTGGAACAGTAAACATTAAAATGCCAATACAATGTCAAATATATTTTTGCATAATTTGATATATCAGCATTGCAACCCTGATGCTAACACTGTAGCCTCTCATTTATATGAAAAACAATGGGAATGGTACAGTACACACTACCTTGTGTACATATGTACCTGTAGACTGTAGTGCATTGCTGTGGATTACAGTTTGCACTCTCATTGTGCCTGCAGTACAGTTTCTGCACACTACTGTAACATCATTACAGTACTGGGTACTTCCATGGTAACATTCACAGGAAAGATGCTAAAAACAGGAAGACCTACAAAAGAGGTCACCTATCCAGTGTTGTGCCATTCGCCTGTATATAAGGAGTGGCATCTCCCACGTAAAACTGGGTTATTTCATCATGTTTCCACCAGCTACCATTGCGTGTTGCCCAGTACATGGCATGATATCATTTTCTATTGTGATTGCCAATGAATGCACTCACAGCTTGGTTTAGAGTGAGGTTTGCTTTTGGTGAAGGCAGTATTGATTCTGAAGTTTTATTCAGTTTTTTGTGGTAGTCTGAACTTCATAGTCAAACATTGAACAGGGTCTCTGAACTGAAAGGGAATCTGAAATAATTATGTTTGATTTTCATCAATGTGGCTTAGACAGAAAATGCCCTCAAACCATTTCAGTCCATCCAATTAACTCTGGCAATAGCTTACAGTATATTTTATACTAGAGTTATTTGGTTGTATCATTAAAAAATTTAAGTCTGGATGAACACATCATTCATGAGCTTCAAAGTAGTGAATTTCTTTCTACGGTTCTATCATTTCTATAAACCTATGCAAATGACATCATAGTGACAGAACAGATATTACGCCTCCTGGTGGAGGTATTAAGTGAGTATCATTGCGCTTTACACCAACAAATGCAGACAGCTGACTTTCGAACCGGTCAGATACATGCCTAAGTCTACTACACACATGTACAAAGTCTGTCATGCATACAGTGTGTTTCATTGTTTACCCTCCAAAATGATGCTGTGTGGCCAGTGGTGTAGCTAGATTTTTTGTGGGGAAGGGGGGGTGGGCAAAAGCAAAAAATTTCCGACAGATTAATATCTTGAAGTAATTATGTACTGTACTATCTAAGTGTAGCGCCACCATCATTTGGCGTATAGCCCAAGGAAAAAATTAGATTAAAATATCTCCAAAATTGCCTTAAATGACACTTCCAGGCCTTATCAGTAACCATTTTGATGCATGTGTAATTCTGCTTAAAAACGTACAGTAAGAAGTGTTGTACGTGTTTCAAATGAATTATTTTTATTTTATTTCCGACAGAGACTAGAAAATTCTGACAGAGGCCTTCGGAGGCTTTGTGGGGGGGGGGGGCCTGCCCCCCTCTAGCTACACCACTTTGTGTGGCATATATGTCTTCCAAATAAGTCACCCAGCTATCTTATTGAATTGCTTATATTAATCCATAAATTGGCTTGGTTTTAAAGGTACCTGAAACTTTTTGTTACAAACTCGGTATTTCCCTCTTTAAAGTTCAACTCCATGGTGTAATGGTTTATAGTTACCAGGGTAGTCTATGACTATGCATGGGTAATTAACAACAAAGGGGAATATTGTCCTGCCAAATTTTTGTTTGAGGTACTGTGCAGTACATTACCTCAAATAATAGGTTTTGGTGTATATACATACTCTTGTGATAAAAGTGGAACAGGTTAGAGACTAAGAGACTATGCAAGTAGAATAAAGATCAGAAAAAATTAAATCTGTCAGATTTACAAATCTATCTCTTAAAGTCAATAATTTATCATTTCCCATTTGTACAGTACATATCAGGGAATGTACCATCGTAAAGGTCACTTAAAATATCAATCATGGCCCCCTGTAATGTATCAAATCAATAAAGAAATCAAAACATTTTCTTCTTTGGTTACCATTGTTATAAAGGAATACATGTCTCAAGATAAATGACTAAACTCCCATGCAAAATAATGTACTGTTCCAGTGTTTGAAGTTCTGCAATTGCCAAATTACTGCAAGGAGTCCTTTAGACAAGACTGACAGATTTTCATACTGTAAATCCCAGTTACCTTTACAAACACTTCTCAGAATAAATAGTAAATTGGTACATATCATGGTTCATGTTTGCAGTGGAATTGCAGGAATGGCTCGTAAAAAGTTGCCAATTCCCGCAGCAGAAAATGTGTTGGGGAAAGTTTCTGCACAAATTTCAGGATGGACCCAGTCTGTGAAATTTCTGTACTTTCTGTCATGTGTGCAGAATGATTAGATCTCACAAACTGCACACACTGATTCAGTGCAGTAATGCTGCAGTAATGCATTGACTAAACTGCATTAGTTAATAATACTCCAGCTATGTTCAACATACTTGTCATATGAAAATCTTATCAGCCCCGTTGCTTGTGCTATTAATGGTTATTGATATACCAATAATGTAACTACTGTTTTGCATATTATGAGTGAGGGCTCAATAGGTGATCTGACTGCTCTTATACAAACATCACACTATTAGGTTCAGTATGTCTCCGTATTTGTAAACACTTTAGGATAACATGAGAGCTGGTGTGGTTATTTGTGAAGAAAAAAAGATTGTACAAGAAAAGTACTGAAGAAAAGCTTCTGAAAATGTTATGAGATTTGGATTTAGGTTTAGATGAGGGTTTAACAACACATCAACACAAATGTGTAACTACTGTATATTGTGTCTGCTACTGTACAGATAAAACAGTGTAATGTTGGTGGTGAAAATCTGCTAGGACTGACTGGACAAAAGCAGATGCAGGAGACATGTCAAAATTGCTTGTGAAGGTTACTTTCCCTGAGATAGCCCAAAATGAGAGAATGGTCTGTATGCTCAAATAAAATCTTCAGGTTTGGCACATCGTGGTACAGTATTTTCGATAAATACAGTATGGGGAGTATTCATAACAGTCAATGCTTAGTTACAGTGATTTAATACACATGCCTCATAATTATTTTATTTATGCTTTTCTATTTCACATTGAAGATTGCTACTCACAGGCTGTGGCATTCCATATGTAGTGTGTACTTGTAGAATTATAAATTGTAAGGTCTGAGACTTAAGAGCACTTGATTGTAGGCCCAAGTTTTAGGACAACAGTGTTAGCATATACAGAATTGCTCGTTTGAATTTTGTAGCTGTATCAATTTTATTTGGTACTGCAAATGTTTTGGCCTTGTCTGCAGAGGGACCTTGTCACAGTAGTTCTTTTGAAGTGAAAGCTACATGTAGTACAGCCTTTTCTACAGTCTGCATGTATAAGAGCAGCAGTACAGTAGTAGACAGGGCCTTTATTTACAATAGTCAGTTCAAGTCAAGATGTAGCTTTATGGTTAGGGTTATACTGTAATTTGAAGTTGCATGAGGAAAATTGGCCAGAATTACAGTAAGCCTATGACTAGGCAACAGAAAAGGGTGAAGTTTGGTCCTGTCTGAAACTTAGTATGCAAGTTTGTACCCTAGCAGATACAGTACCTCATAATGTTGCTTATTTTTCAAATATTAACACATTTTGAATCTCCCTCCCCCAAACATTATTAATTCCCCCCCCCCCCCCCCGTCTCCCCAGATGTAAGGTAAAGGGGGAATTCTCCCCTTATATTTTGCAGCTGATGCTAAGCCTGATTTATATGCTTCGTAAAGGTCAAGTACAGTACAGTAACCTACAGGATTGACATTGAAAAGAACTGATCCACTATCATTAAGACTTGAATATCATAGTTTGCAGTCCACACCCAGAACTTATAAATTCACGTCGCTGACATATATACTTCAGAGGAAAAAATAGTCGACGGCATCGACGGCAAAAGCCCCTGTGGCAGCTGGTTTTGCCGCCGATTATACCTAGAAACGGTGGCATGTTTTTGCCGTCGATCATTCTCTCTGCATTCGCAATTAGCTCATATTAAGTTTTTTTAAAACATTGTCTACGTAACATTTCTTTCCCACGGACATCGGAATTTTACGTAGACAAACTGGATGTAATGCACAGCTACGTAGCTATCATTTTCTTTCTAGCTAATAGCTGTATGATCTACCAATTCGTACAGGTGTTTAATACACTGGCTTTCCTTCAGCAGCCGCCATATCACATACCCATAAATGTGTTTCACGGCAAACCTAAATTATGCAGTATAGGTTTGAAAATAGGCTACAAAATCAACTTTTCCTTCTGCCTTGACTCTATGATTAGAGCTTAACTGCTCACCCCACAGAAAAAAAGATTAATTCTTTCAAAATAATCTTTGCCATCTGTGACCATGAATGCAAGTTTTTGATTCGAAAATGGAAGAGATTTCAGCTCCAAAGTATATGGTTCGACTGCACAAGTAATCTACAACTTGCTGCATACATGTTGTACTGCAGAGAGTACCATTTCAAAACACATCGTTTTTCAGTACCAAACATAACCAAATTTGTCAAAAATGACAAAACATTCACCTGGCATGTTCAAAAGACTCTCAAACAACTACCTTTAATATATTGACAACTTTTAATGAGGAGGTTTCCCCCCACGAGGCACATTTCTTTAGAGGGGCTTTGCAGTTTTGTCGTTGCCTAACATGTAAAATACATGGATAGGCCTACTCAGATGCTAAAGCAACACAATACATGGCAAAAGTTGTCTGCTTACTTGTAGAGCTTCAGGGTCTAAAATTTCCCAATCGTTTTTGTTCCAAAATGTTAACAAATGTTGTCTAAGATGTTGATATGAGTGTTCAGACTTATTTATGGTCAAGAAAGGGTCTTTGCTTGTCAAACCAACTTAGCTAAATATTTTGGAAGTCTTTTGAGTTTTGCCATACATATACTGTTACGAGAAGCTGATAGTCTCATGACTTCAAGTCTGGCATGCAAAGTGAACCCAGTTAGTTCATATGAAACTAGCACCACTCTAAATCCTCTTTCCATTGCTATATGGGATGGGGGGGGGGGGGGAGTGTCATCAGTTACCAGCAGACAAGAACACTGTGCCCCACCATCCCCCACCCCTGTCTTAACAAAGGTACTGATGAAAGTCCTTTACACTGGGTTTCAGTTCAACATTAGATGAACTGCAATGGGTAACATCACATGAACAGAGCACAGTGTATGGTAGACTCGTACTCCATGGAACGCGTTGGGCTGCTGAAACGACTTGTGGCCATGCGAGGGAATTTTAAAAATGCTGTGGACATCCCATAAAATGCCGTGGAGAGCTGCTGTCTCCACAGCATTTTTTTACAGAAATTGCTGTGGAGACATTAGGGGAATTTTTTGGCCTGTACTTACCCCTTGCTACATCTAATTTGCATTATTCTTGTGCCCTGCGCACTGCCCGGGACAGTTCTGACACCATACCACCTATGTCCACCATCTTGGCCGATAGCTCGTCCTCATTTTCCTGCTGCAAGGCTACAGGTAAGTACTGCCTTGGAGGTTTTTGGGTCTCTAAAGTCTTGAAACTTTCGAAGTTCTCTGACTTGGATTCACGCTAAGTGTATTCTATTATTATCATAAATGTATTTGACTCACTTTTAGTCCTTTTTCATCTCCTCTATATCGATACTGGTTTGAATCAAGAAGCCTGGGATTTACTTGAGAAGAAGGGGAAAAAATGAGTATGTTGATAATGTTAATAATACATTATAATACAGTACAGTAGGTTGACAGGATTGCAAACTGTGCTGTATTCACTATTCAGTGTTCTTTACAACCAGTTCAGTGAGATCCATGATAATCATAATCACAGAATGAAAGTACTGAAATTGCTGTACATTGATTGCCTCTTATCAGACTGCCTCTTATCAGATTTTTATGGGTTTGGCTTTAAAACTTTAAAGTGGCAGTCAACCAGCATTTTGGAGTAGGAACCAACCTGATGTCATCTGCTGCAGTATGCAAAATGGTTGTGAAACTGAGTGTTCTTTTGAAGTGCAAATGAACTCTTGTCATCACATGTTTGGCCTTGATTGTCCAAAGTAGTAGTACCCTGGGAGGATTGCCAGATGGAATTTTAAAACAGTGTCCTTTAAAGTATGTATATTTGTTTGCTTGTTCGGAAATACAGAAGCAAATTTTGGTGGTAAAGAAAACCTTGAGGTGCAAATTAATCAGCAGCCTAAGTGGAAAATTTTGGTGCGTAATCTGTTCAGTATTATTGAAGTACATCTACAGTTGTAAGCCATAAATGTTAATAATTTACTAGATATGGCACAGGTACTCAGTAGAGAGGAAGCTTTTCCAAGTGAAATTAACAAGTAGGCCTTTAAGCTGTGGTGCAACTTGGCATGCAGTGTTAAAAAATATTCAAATGATCTGTTGATAGGAAATGTGATTTAGGGTCATGACTACTTTTCAGAACTGTATAGTTTTGTGTACTGTATTGCAGCCTTGTAGCCAGGAATATATACACATCAGCTATGCAAGAGGCCAAATACTTTACTTTAGTACTCTCATCACTTCTTTGTGGGAATTGTCACAGATTTAAGTACTGCAGTAGTTCCTCACCTTTTGAGCTTACCTGTACAGGAGGTAAGCATCCACCCAAATTTATTTTGAAATATCGCTGAATCCTACAAAGCTCCTTTCCTTTCTTCCCTTGACAAGTATCTTTCATGATGAGGTTAAAGCAATGAGCCATTTTATATTCAGAAACAAAAAGATTGTCACATGATTGATTAAAGGCAATCTAGGCAGTCACCCCAGAATTTGCTTTGAAAAATCAGCAAACTCTTGCAAATCTCCTCTTATTGCATTACAAGCACCTCTGAAGACGTTTTGAAAGTTACTGTTATAAACAATAGGTAAAGCAAGGAGGAATTCTCCTTGAATTTCACAGTTCACTGACAAAAGCATTGTCACATGATCAAAATAGGCCAGTCATGAACTAGAGTGACAGGGCATACAGTCAGGGATGTAGCTAGCCAAATTTTAGTGCCGGGTGATTGTTTCATCTGGGGAAAGCACCTCACCCTACCCCCATGGCATCTACCCCATTTTTCAGCCATTAATGTTTCATTTTTCCCTCGTTTTACTTTAGGGAGTAAATTTAGGGCTATAGTTTTTGGTCTCGATAGGCAGATTTGTGGTGGGTGGGGAGACATGTGTTTGCCTGGAGTGCCGGGTAGGAATATCGAGTGCTAGGTGTCACCGTCCAGTGCCGCCCACCATAGCTACTGTACATCCCTGCATACAGTACTAACTCTGATTGGGCCGACTGCATTTTCTCTTTAAAAGCAGCCAGTCATTACTCAGTATACCAGGGCATACCAACTCAAATTGAAATGACTACATTTTCCCTGTTGGTGCACTTCTAATGCTCTTGTCAATGGTAACTACATCCCCACCCACCTCCCATTCTCTGGCAGTAGGTGGTTACAGTCCAACACTTTTACCAGGGATGTGCTATTTATTTTGTCACCATTATACAGCAAGGAACTTGATGGTGCTATTACTGTAGCAGGGATATGCACTGTAAAGAATGAGCTGGGGAAATTGTGGGATGTGTAGGGGAATTCATGCATACTTTCAAACTGTGAGAGGGAACCTTGCATAGATATTAGTGCGTATGTGTAGTCAAATGATACCCTGTCCTATCAGGACTTTAAATTTAGCTGGGAATAAAGTACACTTGTACACAAGTGGTATTGCACCATTGCCTACAGTTTACTAAACAATAAGGTCATTTCTCAGATATTGGTATTGGATCTGTATCAGCTGATATTGGGAAGTGAATATTGGATATATCAGTAATAGGGGCCGCTTGTACTCTGTACAACACTACCTTGCGCCACTCACACACACTCTATTCTGCATTATTCTCAGGCTTTTGGGCAACAAGCAATGACTGTACACAAATATTAGAAAAAAACACTTTGTTAACACCCACACCTTTGGTTCAAACATTCTGCTATGTACCCTACCTCAAATTTACCTGTCTAAAATGTAGAATTATTGGGAGTAAAGTTTGATTGACGTAATGTAGACTTCTCTGATTTTCTCAGTTGTTTGTTCATACACTCCGCTTAACATTCTTTGTTTCTTTGGCCCAGGACAGCATTATGCCACAGGGACAATGACCTAGTACCCGCTGTTTTGCTGGGCTAGTGTTCAAGTCTTGTTTTTTGCTTCATTTATTTTTCTTTCATCTTTTGAAACAGACCTGTATGGATCGAGGAAGAGAGCAATAGTGCCTTCATTTATGACACTTTTGAGGGTTAGTTACACAGCAAGGAAAGTACACAAGAAATGTTTGCTTTGCCTTCCAAATACTTGGTTGTTGGCAGGGTGCCAAAGTTTACTGGTGCGTAAAGAAATGTGTTCTGTCAGGGAGTTGCCAGAGTTTGTAGCAACTCACTGGTTCACTAAAGAGCTACATCTATGGGGCAAGGCACAATCAGGGAGTAAAATTTGACCATGCAAAGTTAGTACCATGGAAGCACGTAACTGCTGTGAAGGCACTTAATGATAAGGTGTGTGTTTAACTCTGACAAAAAAAGTGTGTCACTAGTAATGCATAGGAAATGAACTTTTCTAGCCCAGGTCTATTTTAAAATTGATCAGTTCTTAAATTTAGCTTTTTGAACAGGGAAAGTGCAAAATTCTAGTTTGTTGGTGAGTGGTGCCCAGTGATTGTACTTAAATGCACATGAATTTGGTAAGTTTGGATGTGAGGGGTCAGGGGTTTGCAATAGCCTACATGCAGAAGTACTGTAATTGAGGAAGATATGAGTACAGGGTACTCATTTTTGAAATCAGCATAAATACCCCCGGATGTGAATTTTAGTGCATTTAAGGCCAAAAATTAATCTCTTTTTGGAATAACAGCCCTCTTTCTGTATTCGGTATAATGACCCTTTGGAATAAATGACCCTTTTTCTCTTTTCGGAATAATGACTGTCTTTCTGTATTCGGAATAACAAACCTAAACCTTACCTTCATTTTGGAATAACAACCCTTATTCTAGTTTCGGATTGATGACCCTTCAGAATGAAAACCCTTCGGAGTAATGGCTCTTCATAATAACAGTCCTTAACTGATAATGGGAATATTAACAACCCCTCAGAATTAGAACCCTTTGGAATACAGGAACGACAATCCTGGAATTGTACACCAAAAGCAAAACATCTTAGCATGGAGGCTAATGCAGACAGAGCTTTTTGTTCAACTCGTGGCTGTGAAGGAACAATGTATGGAGGATCTGAAAGGAGTAAGCCAGTGAGAGCCAGGATCACAGAAATCTCCACTGGAGAACTACTTTAAAAATAACACCATGACATCGGTTAGTTTGTAAAAATATATTCAATAGCTCTCACTTTAATAGAAATGTTATGTTTTTGTCTACATAGTGCTTAAAACATGGACCTTATTTCTTTATTCATTTGTACTGTTACAGTGGCAACTGTCCAAACACCTCCCTTATGGTATTTCACTGTACAGTACCTTTTACACAGGATTCCAGCTAAGATGGCACAATTAAACTTGTCTCTCCATTAGCCTACAGTGTCTGGCTGGGACTTGGCCACATAGTGTATGTAAATCACACCACCATGTCCATATCCAAGGTGTCAATTTGATGAAAAACTTCCTGTCCCTGTGTGGCTGACAAGTCTCTAGTATTACACACTCTCTTAGTGCTGTTTGCTTCTTGGTTTTAACATTTTTCCAGACTATAACCTCTACACACAACCTGTGTTGATTAAAATACCAGACAAGGTCACACAGAGTTCACCAGACCACAGAACCTGGCATTGTTTTGGTTTCAGCACTGAGTCACTTCATTGATTACAAACTAAATTCCTCCTCATAAGGTCTTGTTGAAAACATGCAGGGATAGTGAACAAACACACCCTGGATAAAGTACTGTACAGCAGTTACATGTTACAAACAGGAGGCTACCCTGTTAAGCTGTTGATATGACAAACTAATAACTGTTTCCAAGAATTTGTTTGACTGCAGACCTTACAAACTTTCAACCAGCTTTGTTTGATAACCTATGGAGGGTACTAGGGTACTAGGGAGAAAATATTGAATAGTGGTGTAATGTATTTTTATGCAGGAGGTGATGTTTGGGGCATGTGGAAAAATCTATGTAAAGATAGAGTTAGTGATTAGAAAATGCATTGTTACATGACAAATGTCACATCTGTTGTAATTCCCACTAAGAAACCAATTTTGCCCAGGATTTGATTATGTTTTATTTTGTTTTTTGTTTTATTTTGTTTTTTGGTACCTTTCTAATTTAACCTCAATAAATCTGGTATTTATGTATAAGCCAAACATCCACAGTGTCTCTGTACAAATGACTGTAAAAAGAAGTTACTGTAATTATTTTGATTTTTCTTTTTGTTTTTTTGGAGGGGGAGGGGGAGGGAGATAGGTGAAGGGGGAGGCTAGCTGGAAATTAATAAAGTTCCAAGATGTAAGAACAAAAAAAAAATTGTAGATGAGTGATCTGTTGTGAAAGTGTTCTTGGTGTCAAGTACTGTTGAGTGTAAAGTCACTGCATGGTGAAGAGTTTGCCATTTGGCACTAATTATGAAGCTGCTGTATCATCACTCAGTTTCATTTTGTTTTTTTTTTTATTCCAGTATATAAGTTATAGGCTACACAGTTTACTAAAATGGATAAAAAAATTTTTGATACAAAACCTTTTTAATTATTTATAAGTAATAGGCAAACTAACAATTTAACAGATTTGGTTGAAAAAAGAAGAAAATTTTATCACTGTGAGTGTGCATTTAGGGAGTGATTCAAAAAGCGTCTCCTCTCAGGAATCTGAAAGGAAGTTCAAAGAAAGAACAACAATAATTTTAGGCAATGTCCTGGAAAATTTGCACTTCTGCTAAAATATGAACAAAACTCATAGATTTTCAGTTTGCATACATGTACTATTTTGCAAGTTTTCATGTTGAACCTTTGTAATATTGTAATAAAACGGGCTTTTCACTTGGACACCTCATCCGTTTATAAGCCTGTAGTATAATACCTACAGTAGCAGTGTATTGTCATTGGTAGCTACTGTAGTAATGCAGGGTTTCCCCAGGCACTCATTTTGTGAGGCGGCCACCTCAAAGTTTTTGGCCACCACCTCACAGAAATTTGCTATAACTGCCACCTGTACTGTACTAGCTATAGAAGTATTGATAGTTTCCCTCACTGATGGTGCCAAAGCTGGCACCATATTGCCCCCATAGACTAGTACCACCTCACACTCTCTAAAACCCAGGGGAAACCCTGTAATGGACAGTTTATAGCTACTGTGGTATTTGTTCCTGCATCAGTTCTGTCATCATTTTATTAGTCATGACTCCTTCAGGGTCAAGACTAGCAGAGCCTGGGGTACCCGACTCCAAAACTATTTGAGTCGCCCAAGCATAGTGTCAGCTAGGCCTTTTATAGTAGAAATACATTAGTAACCTACATGTCCCTGCACTTAGGGAAACAATAGCAGAAAACTGTCGGGAGTGAAGCATTGTTATACAGTTGTACAAACAGTGCAAGGAAAGTGAGGATTGTTTAAATATTTGTAAAGGCATACATGCCACTTTCATTTACCCAGCTTTAAAGGGAGAAAACATTCGCCCCAAGTTTATTTTCAAAAATATATTGAATCTTACAGATTTCTTCTGATTTTACTCACAGGTATCTTGCATGATGTTTCTGTAGAAGAACATTGAATGTTGAAAGAAAACCAAGGAGTTATACTGCTTGAATTTAACAAATAAATAACAAAAATATTGTCACCTGATTGGTAGGAGCCATTCCTGAATTAGGACGATGGGGTACACTTATTGAAATTGGGGGGGAATGCATTTTCCCCTAAAAGGGAAAGTTTGCATTTGTGGTACAGAAAATCTTCATATCTTTGAAACCATGATTCATAGATACAGAATAATAGCTAATTCAAAATAAGGCAGAATGGTAGCTTTTTATCCCAGAAGTAAGGCCCTCACAGAAATGAAATTTACTCAAGCAATACTTCCCTTTATAAAGAAAGCTACATATAAGCTGTACTTTATTTATCTTTTGCAATCCATGTTTTTAATGCATAAAAAGGACAACTTTGTGCAAAACATTTTGCATTATGTGGTAGTCCTCAGAATTTCTTGTCATCATTCAGTACAAAAATTCGGATCATGTTAGCACATCACGCCGTGGGTGAATTTAAGGGACACCCCGGCAAAGACAGGGTAGGGGTATATATACTGCATTGCATTCCGCTGTAGGGCTCTGAGTCGGAGATTCAGGAGCCAAGTCTCGAAAATTGATTGCCGAAAGTGTAGTCTTCATTCTCTCTCCCTAAATGGACTATAATTGGATTAATATTTTTTCCTAAGGACTCGGACATCAAAGGTTCTGTAAAATAGGTAAGATTCAAAATTTAAGCAATTGCGTCGTAAAGGGTAGGGTATAGACGGAGGTGGTTCCAACGGCCACGGGCATGGCCGTACGGGCCGGGGCGCCCCCCCCCCCACCCCAAATGCCAGAAACCTGACTAAATCAGGCAGATATTTTGTCTCAGTCGGGCAGAAAATTGGGCAGTTAAATTAGGTCCGAAGTCGGGCAAAAATCACCGCACTCCCTAAGAAAAATAGTCCCGTAAGGCCATGGTCACGGGTGGGGTTAAAATGGGATCCATATCCATCGCAACATCAGTGTGAAATGAAAATGCGGCAGTCTTTGTATTGTACCGGAATATAACATAACAGGTTGAAGGGCAAACGAGGGCTAATGCTCCATAAGTTGCCCTGAGCGGGCATGAGGGTGTCGGAACTAAGATGTGTTGCCATTGCAATGGCATTCTCTCTATTTTTTTTTTTTTTTTTTGTTAGAAAGCAGAATGGTTGAATTTCGTGGACCTGAACAGTTTTAACATTTATTCCACAGAATATGGGGTTCCATGCAAACTCAAGACTGTTTTAATAACCATGCATAACATGATACGGATACTCGCGACTGAGCATGATACCTGTATTAACATATTTGTGGAAGTTTAGTCAGTTGCTGTTGTGTAGGAATTCAAAACATCGAGATCGTTAGCTCGTTATCAAACCTGAACATTAATCGACATTCTCTGACTACAAAATAAGCTTTAGTGCCATGAACCCTGCCACCCTATCCAAAGTATTTGTAGCACTACAGAGTAGCGATAATTTTGGCGTAGCTTTTTTCAGTTTTCAGCGGCACCATATCGTGCAATGGTTTCTAGTATTTAAAAGCCCTTGCAAATTCCAAATTTTATCATACAGGACTGCACTTCTTGTGAAAGTCAAAATCCATTTATCGATTAGAAAAAAAAAAAAAGAAGTGAACTTTCACTTTTTCCGCCCCTTGTTTTCTAAAATGTTGGGTACCTGTCAGTGGTGCATGCTGTAATATTTTCGCCAGCTGGCATTGTCCTTTACTTTCATAAGCACCGAACGGCCTTTAACCCCGTGCTGTTCGTTGACTTATTGATCTCATGTGTATATGTAGCCCCCACCCTTAACCATTTTATGACAGCAAAGTTTTACGGCGCGGGAAAGTTTATTTGAAGCACACCAAACTAGAGACGATTGTACACCATTGTTTCAATCAAACTCTGGCCTACATTATTTCACATCGGAGTAGGCAAGATATGATCACAGAAATAAGAGCTCAGCATGAAAATTATATGTAGTACGTTCTTGGGGAAATGGAAGGCCCATTCACTCTCACAGAAAATTCGAAACAACTGTAGGCTACAACACCGTGCTTGAAGTTAATATAAATGCAAGATACCATTAGTAAACGTACTGTGCGTTAACCTTCTACGGTTCTGCCAGTAACTTGCCCTTGTCCGTTTTGTGTACGTAGCTACGTAGGAATGAGAAGTAGGTAACTGTAGTACAAAGGGATTTCTTCGATTTATTCCTATCCATTTCTGATATTGCTTTTATATAAACTTGGCCTTTTCCATCACTGGTCATTGAAAGAATTGCAGTTTTTACACTTTCCACAAAGTAGGCCTATGTACTGTACTGTATGTAATGCTTGCTTACGCAATAAGCCTACACATCAATTGCTATTTGTATGCATGGGTGATTAGCACGCTACTACAAAAGATCGCCGAATCGTCGAGATTATCGACGATCTTTTCATTGTTCGGGAAAGTTGCGGTCGATATAAACCTTTCATCAATAGACGCTCTCCAGGTTAGGATTACTAGAGTTGATTTTACGATCTTCGACGATCAGAAATTTAGAGTAAAATTGCTGATGGTCGAGTATAGTCGCAGATAGTAGGTTATCGTAGCGACCGTCAATGTCGGCTAACCTCGACGATTCGGTACTGTAGACTACAGGTGTACTGTAAGTTGAAAACTGGAAAGACAGTTCTGTGTAGGGAGTTAACCTATATACAGACAGTGGTTTTGTATCAAACTGTATTTTGTCACTTCCAGCTATTGTCTTGACAGGTACACTGACTTTGTACATCAAGTTTCTTGAAGGGTCACTGTATGCTTCAGTTAATGAATTTCTCATTTTGAGTACATTATGCAGAGCTTGGATTTGACAGAACTTTGACCTATAGGCATGAAATCAAAAAAAAGTTAGCAATATTTTCATTATTTTGGCTGAATTTTTAAACTCACGGTTTAGATACAGTTACTAGTCATAGCAATACTGTACCTTGTACTGTAATCCCCATCTGTGGCCATTTGGCATTGGGCCAAACAAGATCAGGAACCTACCTACCCTGCACAATTGTACTGCACAGTATACTACCATACTGTATGCAGTTTTATAGTCTACAGTATGTACACAATATGATGCCCTGGTATTCTAGGTGTTTGGCACAGCCACACAGGATACTGTATATGGGAAGATGCAATTGATTAAAATCTGTGTGATGGTTATAGTTTGGAAATTATTCAAGATGATGCGGTCTGTAGCGGAATAACAAACTTTAGGATGTAATGAGTCATACTGTAGAGTGAGCTATAGCAATATGTATGAAACTCATGCCACCTGTGGCAGTATTGTAAGATAACTTTCAGCCTTTTAGATAAATTTTCTGTTTATTTTATAAGATAAAGACAATGCAAAGTTCTGAATCATTGTGAGAAAGGAGCACCTGACTGACAGGGTTTGCGTTTCTCTGAAAAAGTCGTGGTAATTTTCATGATAGTATTTTCTTTTTTACGACCATTCAAAATTTTGCGTTGTAATTTTTAAAATTTCTGGCGTAAATGATTAAATATACAATGCCAGGGTTCAAAGTGATCCTATATTTCCTATAATTTCCTATAAATTTCCAAAAATCCTATATTTCCTCTATTTGTATGATTTGGGGCTTGTTTTCCTATATTAGGACTATATTTTTGATTCCTTGCCGAAGGCAGGCAAGGAATCTATGCGATGGTGATGTCGTGTGTGTGTGTGTGTGTGTGTGTGCGTATGTGACGGCATAGCTTGTTTACACGATATCTCAAGAAGGGAAAGTTGGACAGTTCTCAAACTTGGTACATAGATGGCCCATATTGAGAGGAAGAACCCTATTGTTTTTGGTGGAGGTCAAAGGTCATCTGGGGTCACTGGGGGTCAAAATCTGAAAACCTTGTTTACACAATATCTCAAGTTAGAAAGCTTGGATAGATTTCATGCTTGGTATGTAGATGCGTTGTGGTGAGAGGAAGAACCCTATCATTTTTGGTGGAGGTCAAAGGTCATCTGGGGTCACCGGGGTCAAAATCTGAAAACCTTGTTTACACAATATCTCAAGTTAGAAAGCTTGGATAGATTTCATGCTTGATATGTAGATGCATTGTGGTGAGAGGAAGAACCCTATTGTTTTTGGTGGAGGTCAAAGGTCATCTGGGGTCACTGGGGGTCAAAATCTGAAAACCTCGTTTACACGATATCTCAAGTTAGAAAGCTTGGATAGATTTCATGCTTGGTATGTAGATGCGTTGTGGTGAGAGGAAGAACCCTATCATTTTTGGTGGAGGTCAAAGGTCATCTGGGGTCACCGGGGTCAAAATCTGAAAACCTTGTTTACACGATATCTCAAGTTAGAAAGCTTGGATAGATTTCATGCGTGGTATGTAGATGTGTTATGGTAAGAGGAAGAACCCTATTGTTTTTGGTGGAGGTCAAAGGTCATCTGGGGTCACTGGGGGTCAAAGTCTGAAAACCTTGTTTACATGATATTTCAAGGTAGGAAGCTTGGATAGATTTCATACCAAGTATGTGGATGTGGTATGGTGAGAGGAAGATTTCTGTTATTTTTGGTGGAGGTCAAAGGTCGCCTGGGATCACCAGGGGTCAAACTCTGAAAACCTTTTTTATACCATATCGCAAGGTAGGAAGCTTGGATTGATTTCATATTAAGTATGTGGATGCGTTATGGTGCGAGGAAGAAGCGTATAGTTTTTGGTGGAGGTCAAAGGTCATTTTGGGTCACCAGGGGTCAAAGTCTGAAAACCTTGTTTACACAGTATCTCAAGGTAGGAAACTTGGATATATTTCATACTAAGTATGTGGATGTGTTATGGTGTGAGGAAAAACCCTATTGTTTTTTTGTGGAGGTCACAAGCCATTTGAGGTCACCAGAGGTCAAAAACTGAAACTTTGTAAACATGTCATTACAAGGGAGGAAGCACAGATAAATCCCTTCTCATACGTTTTATTTTTTTTTTTTCATTTTTTTGTGGTTATTCAAGTTTCGGTTTAAAGGTCATGTGACATGAGCTGATGTGAGCAGGGGTCAAATTGTGACCACATCATAAAAAATGATGTAGAAGAGAAGTATAAATTTGATGGATGAACCTCAGTGTAACAAAGCACCCCCTTTCGGCAAGGAATCACTAAGCCTTTTGGCTTTCTGGTTCTTATCTGGGAAAAAAACTTTTCTTTTATGTGGTGTTTTGGGGTGAAATTTGCAGATGTATTCTTTTTCCAAGATAGCTGCTGTAGACTCAGAGTGGCTTAGTCAGACAGGTAGCAGTGTATAGATGCCAAGTATCTTAATTAGATGCAAGTACACAAAGACCAATTATAGGATTCAGAAATAATCTCATATGAAACTGCATAGGACACTAATAAACACTTATTTCATCACCCATAAATGTTCCACTTTCATGCCTGTGATTTTAAGTACTCTATTGTAGTGGTATTGTCAAGGGGGTGGATTAGATTCCTTTGCCTGGCATCCCCTGTAGTCATGCAGTACTCCACAGTTCAAAACCCTTACCTATGCTGTGCATGCACATGCAGGTAGCTGGTCTGTGATATGACTAATTCTTTAATTCAAAATATTGTAGTACAGTGGTTCAAAATACCAGCATTTTCCCTGTCATCTACCATCTTCCCTTAAACTGAGTTCTACCATTAAATCAGTTGATTGTTCAAAGTGTTGTACAATTACAATTGTCCCTTAAAGAAAAAGAACTTAGTGCTTTGAGAAAATTAACAGTCACTCTGTGATGGTTACAAGTTTACAATGTGCAAATCTCTAAGTCTGTTTTCCCTACTGTAAACTCTACAAGAAGCTCTATGGCAGGTCTCTGGATGCCACATCAATTTATCCAACAGACCAAAGTGGAAATCTAATCCATGTGTGGGATCTGGTGCTGCAGTGCCCATCAGTGGTGGCAAGGGGGGCACTTGCCAAGTTGTCCTTTCCCTAATTTTGTCATGTAACTTCCTCAAGTGAGATTTTAGATGTTAAGTATGTTAATGCACAGGCAGTTTTGCACACTGTAGGCATCTTGACATATGGGGACTACACTGTTCTTCCAAGTTGTACAAATTCAAAGTGAGCAGCACATTTTTAGGGGAAGGGACCATTGGACCATGCCCTCTCTCCTTCACTGATGCTAATTTTTTCTTTAATTTAGTAACCTAAAATATGTAAATTTTTGAAAATTGTACTTCAAAAAGATAACATATGTAGCACCAGATCGCATGTAACTCACCCAATCATTGAGGGGGACACCCCCTCCCCTTAGACCCCTCCCCCATGCTGGCAATCACAGAAAAAACTACATGGCCCTCTTGAGACAGTTCTGGCTATGCCACTGGGACATGAGTTCGAAGGTTTTCATGGCAACCATACAGCTGTCACAGGCCTATGATCATACTGTCATCACCCACATGTCACACTTATCAAGATTGACTAGCAAGTAGCAATACAGTGCAGTTTATAGAAAAATGTTGTATTGAGAGACCATTTCCTGTTACAGTTTTTAAGGTGCAAAAAATTCGAAAATTTCCCCACCTCAACCCGATTATTATTGGAGCTGAGGTGAATTCTATTTGTGTACTTTAGGACATTAGCAACAGTTCATTGTCCACGTTAACTACCCATCTTTTGAAAGCACTATCATGGTCACATTACATGTTCTCAACTTCAAATATTGCAAAGTTTGGTGCCTATTTGATATGCACAAATAATAACATTTATGGATACTTTATTCCAGGGTCAAAATATGCAAATACACTACCGTCAGGGGATTTGCCCTTTCCCTTCCACCAAAATATTTAGGTGGTTTTCTTAATTCCATGTTGATGGTAGAATCACACAGTTCTGCCACATGGTCCGCACTTGTGATACTTTGAATCACATTTGTATCATTTAAACAGTATAGTTCATTAGTTTCCTAAGGTACTAGGGCCTATGTTTTCCCCATCCACAACTTTGAGGAGTTTTGAAGATAATTAGAACTGCTAGTGTGTAACATTCCTATATTTACTCTATATTTTCCTTGAAAAATCCTATAAAACCCTATATATTCATCAGTATCCTTCCTATAAAACCTCCTATATTTCTGTGATGGACCACTTTGAAGCCTGAATGCCTACCACGATAAGCCGTAAACAGCAACGTTAGGCCTACAGTAGCCTAGCCTGTAGGCTATAGCCTACAACAACGTTAGTGCAACTTATCGATAAATTCAAGTGTGAATGAAATAATTTAATACTGATCAGTTTTTTATGATGAGAAATAATCCTTGGATAATAAAAATTATTTTCACTTCCCTCAAAGAGAAATTTAGCAGAAAATATCCAGTATGTTCCGTGCATGATCCAGCAACAGGTGTAGCTTTAGCAAACGTTAGCAAAATTAGATTACACACAATGACAAATGTATTTCCATAAAGTGTACATGTATACAGTATGCATGCATTGTATGTTGTATCACTTGTATCCAGGGCATCCCAGTATTACAGACTGCGCACACGTTTTACGAAGAATTTGTTGAGCACTCGTCAGTCTAGTATTAGTCTACTTAGTACTAGTACTAAAATAACCCATATACAGCAGCGCAGTAGATCCTGCCCTCGATGTGATGTAGGGCTGTGAACGTTTAGCAAAATTACTAAACGTTTAATTGCAAAATTTTGCAATCGTTTAGAGGTTAATCGCATGTACCTGTGATCAACACAGAGACTTTAAATGTGCTCTTGAACATGTAAATATGTTAAATGCTTTAGTGACGTCCAAGGGACGTAGTTTCTACGAACCTTAAACACTGATCCTCATAGAAGCTCAACTTTGACGTTCTATGTTTACGTGTGTGCCAATTGTACTGTGTAATTATGTATTTCACTTTTTCAAAAAGAGTTAAAGTGAAAATCTAATTTTCTGTAATGACTGCAGACTGTTTTTTATTTCGTACAGAAAAATGGGTTTTGCGATTAATCACTAGTAGCTTTGTACTAAACGTTTATTACACATGCGATTGTTTAGCGATTAATCCCTAAACCGTCACAGCCTTAATGCGATGTATGCTACTGGTTTTAGGGTTTTTTATTGTTACGGTAAACTAGTGGAATGCGTAGTGCGAACAATATTATAATTCAACAGGTGAGTGTTTAGTGAGATGAACTTTCTGTCGTAAAGATGGGCAAGTCAAAATTTATATTTATGACTGAACTGTATTTTTGGTCGTAACTCGTAAGTAAAATTTCGGTTGGCGAAAAAAATGCCCGTTTCAGCATAAAACGCAAATTGTGCTGACTGATATCTGTGCTTTGTACAGTAGAAGCTGGACAATGTAAAAATTTAGATACCTGTATGGTGTCAGTACCTCTACCACTATGACATCATTCCTACAGATTCTTGGTCATGTTCCTGGTTCTTTTATACTGTACATGTATATATACTTATAGTATCCCTCGCTACATACTACTGTATATTTAGCATTATTGCTTAAAGCAAGCCATTTTCTTGTGATTTTTTAAAAGAAATCGGGAATCCTCTGGCAGGGCTGCAGGGGTCGAAATTGAATTTTCCTGCCGCTGTTCTACGGAACAGCTCTTTTCCCAAAACTACTGTTCCGGATCAGATTTTACTGTTCCGAAGTACCTCGAAATACATAGGGTTTGTGCACATGTACAGAGGTACAAATTGCTGTTTAATGTATTCAAGTTGTATGACTGCCCGACAGGACCAAAATGTGGGGGGGGATCGTGAATTTTCAAATTCAATGGGGATTAACCAGTGGGATGTCCTGATTTTGTTTTTGTTCATGTTTTTTTAGCATAAGTTGGTATATAATCTTCCATTCAGTGTCCCGAGACTGGACGAAAAATGCTCAGAATTGATGCAGAACACAGCAGGCAAGGCAAATGGGATTCGAGTGATGGCAAAAAAGTTACAGTGTATTGCAGTTTATTGCTAGCTAAGCAATGAGTGGGTTCTCCAACATACTGTATGGGAATGCACATACTGATGTTATTTTCTCGTTGCAGATTCACGTGAAATAGTTGTCTTATCCTTTGCCACAACGTTGCTTCAGTATGTGCGTTTCCAAAATAGAGGTTTACCATGCAGCATAGGGAAATAACACATGCAAGTGTAACCAGCGCTTCAATTGATCATGGCTGGAATGATATTGCATTTCACACTTTAAGCCAAAATTGAGGGGGAATTTCTTATATTCACGGTGTGATTACTTTATCAGAGATAAGGATGTGTGTGTATTCATACATCAATTTGCGTCTTGTGGGAAAAGACTGTTCCACGGAACAGTGGCTTTTCAAAAGTTACTGTTCCAGCACTAAAACTACTGTTCTCAGAACAGCAGAACAGCGGGAATTTAGACCCCTGGGGCTGGTAAAAATGTTTATTTCCTTGGAAGGGATTCAAAATTTCCACACTTCCTCGTATTTTCATGTACATAAAAGGTGTAAATTTCTCTCCAATGACCAAAATTTCCCTCCAAATACCCAAATTTCCTGGGAAGGAGCCACCAAGCTTCCCAACTTTTTCCACTCAGGATTCTCTGGTTTCGTAGATCTCAAATTGAGATTAAATGTTTTAATATCCTGCATTGTTAGACTCAGTGCTAGAAAAGGAAGGGGGAAAAAGGAAGACGGTGAATTTTGCTGAGTCTGAGAGATATACTTTCTGCAGTAAGAATGAAGAATTATTGTAATACTGACTGAAGCAACTTGTTACTTCTCAAATCTTGAAGATTTTTCTCAAAATGTGAAAGACATGAATTCATCCTTGGGACTTTCCATTAGTGAAATGAGATCCTTTCATTTTGTTATAAACATTTCAAATGAAATAGCAGCGTTTTTGGAAAATCTTTGTATCCTTTTGTTAATGAGGTGTGGAGAAACCCTGAGGGATTCATTTCACATACAGTACTGCATTACCATGCACCCTTTGCTACATTATGTAGATATTATTTGGAAAAGGAGAATGCAGAATTTCATATTTTCAGATGGGGTACCTTCTGTGGCTACCTGAGTGGTGTGTACAAAATTGACTGATACAGTACAGTAAATATTTGCTGTTAAACCATGTGCGTGTTTTCAGTCCTGGCAGGAAAGTAGTGTATTTTGATGGGGTGCAATTACTTTGCCTCCAGACTGAAGGTGGAATGGAAGTTGAACTTAATTGCCTTTAGAAGCTAGTCTCCTTACAGTATGTAGTAAAGTGTATTGTACAATAAATGAGATAAGTGGTTTTATCGTCAGTGTTTTCATCAGTCATAATTTCTTTTATTTTTAGGGGGTGCAGGTGGTAAGGGCACTTGGGGCAAACCTGGTGAAGTTTATGAAGAAGACGACACTGAGTGCCAAGATGTGAATGATCCAAATTATGATTCGGAAACTCAGGTAAGGATCTGAGTATGTTCAGTAGCATGCACAGTAAATTTAAAGGGAGAGAGCAGTCGCTGCAAGTTAATTTTCAAAAATCTACTCAATCTCACAGGTACATACCCCTGTATCCTCTGATCTTGCTCACAAGTACCCATCATTATGTTTCTGTATAAAAACATTAAATATTGAAAGTAAACCAAGGAGTTATTTTGCATAAATTTAACAAATAAGTAACAAAAATATTGTCACATGATCTTTATTTAGGAGCCATTCCTGAATTAGGATGATGGGGAATTCAAATGGGAGGGGAGGGGGGGGGGGGGAGGTGTATTTTCCCTTTAAGGTACAGTACTGTACCTTAAACAACTTGCTGAGAGTCATACTGCACCTTAAGCAGTCACAGGATAACTTCATAAATACTGATGATGGCATTGAAGCAAGTCATAACTCGTTTTAAGAGCTGGCTACAAAAGTTTGTCTGCGTATCATATGTAGATACAGCCCTTTGCAGGCATTGCCAAAAGTGTTGTAAGTGGTACTAAATCTCAGTACAAACAAACTTAAAAGTTTAGGCATTTCATGTTCTTCATTAAATATATTACTCTTTTTATAACCTTGATGTGGATCCACAGTGGTCCATTCTTTAAAAAGGACAAGCAAGGAATTCAAGGGGGAGGGTAAAATTTAAAAATTTTTTGACTACTTTATTATATGAGAAACAGAAAATGACACTTAGTTTACGATAATTTGCATACCTGCAGGTGATGGTTTTGAAGAGCATTCATTTTCCCATTGAGTTTTTTGTCTTAAAATGATTTTGAAAACAAGGAAGTCCTCATTTTATTTTTGCTGTGTTGACAGAAACTTGTCAAATTTATCCATGTTCAGTAGGGCTTTTCCTGCTCAACTGTAAACTGCATCAAAGACCAGCAGTACATATAGACCACAGTGTTGTAACAAGAGTATGCACCACAGGATCAAAACTTTTGAGTGATGTTTACCCTACCCCCCACCCATCCATCCCCCCCCCCCCGGACAGTCTTGTCATGTGACATGTTATAGCATGTTTTGTATTGGTATGAAACATTGCGACAGCAATTTGCACTTCACAAAAATTGAGTGGGCCCTTTGCACACTGTGTTTTATACCTGGAGATTATATGGCATAATGCATGCAGTGGTTCTACAGTACATGCATGCACTTCATGTACCAGCACTGCAAATTTGAACTGTTGCCAAAAATTGAACCTTTCCATGGAATGTTTGTCACTCAAGCTGAGACAATCTCTGTTTGTAAACACCTGTCCTCTTTAATGATCAAAACATTAACCCACAATAGAGTATGGTACTGTAGGTTATTTTATCAGGTGTTGTTTACAATATTGTTACCTGGGACTGAATCCAATTCTTCTTGGAACAAGAATGGTTGCAAGTTTGAACTTGTGACATTCTTAGTAGTACAGCTGGTAGTGGATATGAAGTGAAGGTACATGTCACAGATACTGCAGTACATTTGGATAATTTATTCCACCCCAAGCCAACTGCATGGTCAAGTGGTTAGAGCATGCGACTTGCCGCTGGAAGGTCTGGGGTTGGACTCTTGACCGGGTCAAACCAAAGACTTAAAAAAATGGAATCTACTGCTGTTGTGCTTGGTGTCTCAGTATAAGCAGTGGAGGAGGGAAAACAAACCAGTGAGCCACAACTGGAAAAAGGCCGTGGCCGGCCCAACTTAAACCAGTTGGTTAGAAACTGAGCCGTAAAACCTCATCTAACTCTAACTCCACCCCTTCTGTCATCCCTGCAAGACAATGTTGTTTCTTATCTCTGTACTATTATGTTTAAGGCTGTAAGTGCTGTATGTAGTTGCACAGATTTTTAAGTCACGTCCCATATTTTGATATGCATTTATCAGGGGTTCCCAACCTTTTCTGATGGTGACCCATTTTTAGAAACTAGCATTAAAGCACCACCGACACTGCCTGACCTCACTGAAAAGTACATTAGAATTCACTTGCAAGTTTAGGTACATTTTTGACTCTGTAAAAAATCTATTTGGACCCCAGAGTTGTGAAACTGTGGCATGTATAAATGAAGGCTTTTCTGCATTTTTTTTTCCATCTTCCAGGGAGACTATACTGTGAAGACTGTGACCCCAAAGTTGCACGGTCAAGACTTGCTGGATGTCTTGGAACCCATTGTCAAGGAATTCTTTGAGCATGGTGACACCAAGGAAGTATTGGTATGGTGCTTTGTTTGAAATTTGCTTGCATACATAGAGAAGCGTGAAGCTTTGACACAAAAGTCAGTAATAATTGTTGGTAGTGCAGAAATGGGCACCACAAGCCTGTAGCCAGACAATGTACTGAAGTAGGGTGAGATTGTATTCGGGGGGGGGGGGAGAAAATATTTTTAGGTGGCAAGATACACTGAACTGCATTAAGGTAATAGAAATTTCTAAGGGGCCCTACCCTCCTGCCTCCCCCTTGGCTATGGGACTGGGTTCCAAAGCCACCAAAATTGGCCAAATGGGCCAAAAGTTTAGTGGGTTAAGCTGGAGGGGTCTGCTGCACACCTCAGTTGTTTACTTGTGGAATTATTTGTTACAATAATTATAACAATCTACACTGCCCATCCTCTTACCTCCTACTTACATGAGTAATGCAAGTGAAGTAACTAAACTTTACTATTTTTGTCAAGTTTCTGAGAGATTGGCATACAGAAAAGGGGAATTTTCTGTATCACAGCTAAGTGGCCCTTACAAATATGGGTTCAAAATACATCGGCCTGCTGCATGATAAAGGGCATCTGACAGCATTTTGCCCATCTATAGTATAGTTGAAGTTGATACCATATGAGGCATACAGTTTCTTTCAGCTGACAAGAGCTACTTAGTTAGATTAGGGAGGTGTTAGGAAGGAGACCCAACAATTTATTTGACTCCCACTTACCTCATCTATTATGTGTGTGGACAATCCCATCTACCGTGGAATTAGACGTGGTAAAGTTATATTGGCACAGGGGTGGTGCTTTGCATACATTTTGTAGTCTCTGTGAAGTAAGGTTCATTCCCAGTAGCAGTCTTGCCTCTCATTCACCTGTACAGTATCAAGGTCAATGAAGATTGGTGATTTGTCAAAATGACAGTGAAAAGAACCACTCACATTGAGCTTGCTAACTGTTTGTTGTAAGACATCATACTAAAATCATATAAAATAAACATTCTTTATTGATCACAATAAATCTTTAGTATATGACTTGACTGAAGAAATTTTCCAAAACTTAAATTTTGAAAATGTTTCTTACTGATGATGAAAGTTGCCAAAAGTACAAGGGATGTTTTAGGCTTTTGCATCATTTCAAGCAGCAAACTCTCTGGGACACAAAGAAGTTATTTGTTGACAGTTGTTAAACTTACAGTATAGTTTAGGCTATTGTGTGTCCTTCCTAACAAACCACTCTGGTTGGATAATGTTACAAATACTAACATGGACAGTTCTCTTCTGTCAAGAGATATATTTTAACTGGATATTTTCATTTCCCACATCACACTTCCCAGAAGGGCCCAGCTGTATGCATAACATTTGTGATTGGCAATTGTGCTTTGAATCTATGTTGCCCTTCCTTACTTTCTATAATTTACATTTGTATCCCTCACTCATAATAAGGCCCTGGCAAATCTTGACCGTACTACTGTCCATAGTCCTCAGGAAAGTGGCTGTATATGACGGTGCATTCTGTTTCGTAAATAACTTGGTGGTAGATTACTTGGAAAGGGCTTACAAGCTACAGAAGTAATGTTTGCCAGTGAAGCTGATCAGCCAGAGATGGTTTATACAGTTGTCAAGTTTGGAGATGTTTTAAAATGTAAAACTTGGTTGGGAAAATTTGTGCCTTGTGGGCTTGATGACATTGGCTTTTCAAAATTATTTTCTTTGCCTGACTGCAATTGGATTTGGATTAACTTAAAACTATTATCAGTGTATAAAAAGCTTCTCCAGGTATTAAATCTGGTCTGATACTTGTCAAGTTTCCTTGAAGAGAGGATATTTTTCCTGAATGCCGATCAACTCTATTTCTTTTTCTCTTTAGAGCTGTTTGAAAGGGTTGAACATTCATGAAGACAGCCGCCACCATATGCCTGCTGTTGCTTTGACCATGGCCTTGGAGGGTAAGGCAGACCACAAGGAGATGACCTCTGTGCTCCTTTCAGACCTGAGAGGTCAGAAGCTTCTAACGGAAGAGGAACTCAGCTATGCTTTTGATCATCTTCTGAACAGCCTGAGAGACCTGAGCCTGGACACTCCTGACGCTCCTCTGGTAAGCATTGTGAAGACCACTAGCAGGGCTCGATGTTAACTGTCGTCCGGTCGCCTGTGACAACCAGAATTGTGACAGACAAGTGGTGGGTTGGTTGTCCATCTGACAACCAAAGTTCATGCTGCAAGTTAACAGACTGCTTCTAGGGTTACTGCAAATTTCTTTGTGGACTACTAAACTTTCTTTTGGACAACCAAAAAAAGGCAGACAGGGACAGGTTGTCCAGTGGACAACCATAAAATTTTCTTAAAATGGAGGCCAGTCCAGTAAGGTCTGTAGTACACTATTAACTGACTTCTGTTTCCCAGGGCAAGCTGTTTTTTGTCATATCTTGCCCAGTTGGACAAAACTGTTCTAGTCAAAAAGTTCTAAAGAATGAGAAAATTGTTAACTGTGAGCTTGAGAGAATTGAAAAATTATTGTACTAACATGTCATTTCAGAAGGCATTATTTTCTGTAGGCCAAACTACCATATGCTGGTGCTCCTCTTAGTCGGTTGTGCTGGTAGAATTCTTCGGACTGGCAACTGGCTCAAGGTATTTAGACCTTACTTTAAGAAAGTTTGGTACGCCCATTTTGAAAGATTTTGAGGACTATTACTTTTCTTTAATAAATGAAGAGAAAGCATTACTTTCTAATGTACGCAAGATCAAACTTTCAATGAAAATTACAAGTTGTTACACCTACAGTAGAAGTCATGACCTTGTCAAATTTGCACCATTGAATGGTAGTCTTGCAGAACATGGGCTTTTTCAGACCAGGGGACCTGGACAGTTGAGCCGTTTGGATAAAACCACCCTGATCAAAGCATTTAATTCTCTTTTCTACAGCTTGTTGGCCAGTTCATTGCTAGAGCTATTGCAGATGACTGCCTACCACCAAAGTTTTTGCAGCAATTCCAAGCTTCTGTGGATTGTGATTTCAGCAAGTATGTATTAGCATTTGTTCTCATCAAAAATGGCTTGACTGTATCAATTAAAAGAAGTACAAAATAAAATATGACATAGCTTTATGACAGCATTAAACGGTTATGATTTTATCTTTGTAAAGGTGTTTGCACTTTGAAGATGTTGCCAAGGTAATCAGTATAGGAACATTTTGTTATCATCTTGTAAATAAATTTGATGTTGAATGGTTCAAAAATTGAATCAATAATTCAAAACTTTGGTGTGAAGTTTCACTGAACAGTTTCACTGAACAGCAAACTTTGCAAAGTTGCAGCTCATTTACCTTTTTGAATTATTTATCAATGAAAGTTTGTTGCAATTTATGTAATAAAGCACAAAGAGAACAATCCTGCAGATGAACAGCCTGCATTATTTACTCCATAACATCCAGGTTACCGTAGTATGAAGGTGCCTTCATTTTGCAAAGGTTATATGTAAATGACTACAAACTTCTTTTGTGGGTAACCCATTCCTTTTTGGAGTGAGTTGGGGAAGGAGTGAGGTTGGGGGTGGGAGGGGGAGGGGGAGGGTTGACTTTGAAGTGGAGGTGTGTAAGAGGGGCTTATCAAAGAGAGTGAATGGGTAACTTATTGCAATAGTCTTCAGATTCAATTGATTTATTCCAATTTAATAACTGAAAATTTAAATACAAATAGCATAAAAACAATAGAACGGTGTGTATGCTAAACGGTGTATAACATAATCCATTCAAAAGTTGTGAAGTATATGATAATTCCTCTAATTTGTTAACTAACCGGAATTGCAGCTTTACAGTTCTTAAACCATTGCATAAATGCATTTTCACAAAATATAAGGATTTCCTAACTTTGTTTGATTGCACGTTAAAACTTCTTAAGGAGACATGCAAGTGGTGGTTGTGATCAAAAACTTCTAAGGCCACCCTTATGAATTTTGTTCTCATTGAGACATTCACAGTTTCTTGTTTTTATGGTTAAGTGAAGAATCTTTTTCATTTTGGGGGGCTGGGGGAGGGCAAAATTGTTTAATGAAATGCTATAAGTATATGATCTGTTAGGAAATGATATTCATGGTGCACGGTTCTGAGGACCTTGCATTATATAAATTTGCCTGCTTAAATAGTTTTTGTATGAACCAACACTGATGAATTGTTCTTACTTGACTTACTCCCTGCAGGAAAGCTCTGGCAAGAGCAGAGCTGCTACTGAACATGAAGCATGGAATCTCCAGATTGGATAACATCTGGGGTGTCTCAGGGGGGACTCGACCAGTCAAACTGCTAAGCAAGAAGGTGGGTTTATCAGTGATGGAAGGTTGCTATAGGATGATAAATAAGTTAAAAGGTTGCAGAGATGGGGAATGTGTAGCTACAGCTTTCCATAGGTCATGGGCCTCTTTGGGCAATGGTACCACTGCCACCCCCATTGCAATTGTCCCACACCTTAAATCTGTTCAAATTTTTGATTCTTTAACCAATAGCAGACCTGTTTGGTGGATCCATGAAACTCCCCTTTCCTGGCCCAAATTTTGATTATATCCTTACCCCAAAGATGGATCCATGCAAAAGCCTCAGCCTTGTTCAAAACTGACATGCTGGCATTTGGCCAAAGGAAAAGTTTCTGTGTATAAGTATATTGTATATTAAAGGGTATATGCACTCGCCTTACACTTAGTTTGGAAAAGCGGGTCATCCTGTGATATTCTGTTTTATCTGTCTTCTATATCAAGATTGTCCTTGTACATTTGTAATGTTTTGAGTACGACATATTAGAGGCAAGGAGGGAAGTTCCCATATCGATAAATCCTCGCATAAACAATTTCCTGAGGTGTGTTCAGGAAGTCATAATCATTTGGTGGAGACAGGTGTCATTAATTATACTTCAAGCCAGAGAGTATTAATATTCAAATGTGTACTCTCATTTATAATTGCACACTTGGCATTGTACAACATACTCAAAGAGTTTGAAAACCATGTTGCATTTAATAGTACATAAGACTTTGAAATCATGCGTGTACCATTTGGGAATTTGTACTTGCAATAGAAGTCTGCTTGAGGTGTGCTCAGGAAATCATAATCCTTTAGTGGGATAGGTCTCATTAATTATACTCAAGACCAGACTAGTAGTAATACTAAGTTTTCAAGTATGTACTGTATGCTTTACTAGTACTCCTATCCATAACCATGGTACTGTACTCATGCTTAGAAGGTTGGAAAATAAGGTTCTTGTTATTGTATGAAAGACTTTAAATTTTGCATCTAGTACTTGCATCCCTTCCAGGGAATTTTTACTCACACTACTAGTTTACTTGCAGCACCTCTAGTCACCCATTAAAAGTTCAATGGACTTCACACCTTGTTGGTTATTGAACTTTGGCTAACCTAGTCATATGCATCAGGAGCCCTGAGTAAGATAGGCTAGACCAAAGCTTCTCAAGGATGTCTGTACAGAAAGCATTAAACATGTCAGGGGAATGTGAAAGAAATTTAATATGCTGGAGGTAGCATGCTATTAACACATTCGTTTCTTCATGACTTGTCCATTAACTTGATTATGTCCTGTTTGCATTTATAGATGATAATGCTTCTAAAGGAGTACCTCAGCTCCAAGGATTCCTTAGAAGCAATCCACTGTATTCAGGAATTGGCAGTACCTCACTTCCATCATGAACTTGTGTATGAGGTGAGATCTTGAAATCTTGTACACCAGGGGTTTCATTTAGAGCAACAACGGAAAATTGAAGTTGTTAAACTTAAACCGTGTTTGTGAATGAACAAAATTTTGAGACTTAACAAGTGAGAACTTAAAACTCACTGAATTATTAAATCATTTTTAAGTCCTTTAGGTGTTTTCTTTTGTGTGTAGCTAGTAGTTTGCTTATGTTTTACCTGTGTAACAATATTGTACTGGGAGCACATTTTTTTATTCAACTGATTTTATGGAAACCAACATGGAAGAAGCTTTTGACAAATTGGGAAGGTACTGTCCCCTATGCATGTCTTGAAATGTGTTTGTATGAAGTTTGTGAAAGCTTGCTGCCTCAAAATGAGCCCCAGCAAGTATAGCATTGATGATGGAGATAATATATGTGTTACATGTGTTGAGTCAGCTTTATTCAAGCATTACATATAGGTAAGGGGTGTTTTGTTTATTTCTGCAGGCTACTGTCATCGTGTTGGAGTCAGGAAACAAGGGCTCTGCTCAGCTGATGGCCAAACTATTGAAGACACTTCTAGATTCAGCCATCATTACCACCTACCAGCTGAACACTGTAAGTTAACTATAACAACCATGTGTATTATCTCCACAGATCATATTCGTATTCACCCTCCTGGTGTCATCTTCTTCCAACTCTCTTTCTCTCCTAAGATTCTTCACCCCATCACCCACCTAAGAAAAATGAAGAAAAGTACCCTTTCTGGCAAAAGTTATCCCCCATAATCTCTTGGTGAACCCTGTTGCCCCCAAACTCCCTTCCACATAGCTCAGAACAGTAGGTAAATATCCTTCTGTCTGTGTGTCCATATTCCTCCATCTTCCTAGACTCTCACTACCCCCCCCCCCCCCTCCAGAAAAAAAGAAACATTAAAATATATGTACCTTAAAGGCAGGTAGTCCATTATCCTCTGTCTCCCTAGACTCTAGATAACTCCCCACTTCCCCCCTCCAAAAAATGTCATTCTGGTAGAAAGTCCATTGGCCTCAGAAGCAAGAAATCCCTTAAACTGTGATCTGGAAAATCCATTACGTGGTTAACCAAGGAGACCAAATGCCTTAAGTAATTAATACCTCAACCACCACAGGGACTTGTTACAAAGCTTGAAGGACTTATTTTGTTGGTTGTCAATCATCATGAGGTATACATTCAGACTGGGAACTGAAGTTTCCATCCAAGTTCTAATTGAACAAAAGTTCAAATTGGGTGATACCCTTGGTAAAAATGGCTTGCTAGGAACTCTGATAGAATTCTTGCTGGTTCTGTATATATGTTAAGACAAAAATCCTTATTCACTTCCAAGCATAGTAAGTTTTTTCCCAAGTGTTGTAGGCTGCAAAGTGTGATACTTAAAAGTATGGAAATTTGAGAAAGATAGTTCCAATTTCCAAGTTAAAAGATATTCCTGGCCTTTATGGTTCCTATGCTGGCAGTATGATTATATCAGTTTTAAGCATTTTATCAGTTTTCAGACTCTCTGTTAGTGTTTTCATTGTTTAATCAACTGACTGCAGGGGCTGTGAATGCATATGTGGTGAAATTTAGTAGTAAGCCAAGTTATATTTTGCTTGCGTGTATAATAAATCTTCAAAAAGTCATTGTCTACAAATGTGCTCATGGATTTAGTTGTTATGCCCTTTGGGGTTGATATTTATACTATGGCAGAATACTCAAAGAAAGAGAAAAATGTCAGTGTTCACTGGTTTTATTTAACCTAAAGAAATTCTTAAATTGGAGTTGGGGGCCTCCAAGATTGTATTCTTCAGTTTGGTCTTACTGGAAAGAGGTAAGGGAAAAATTTAGAACGAGATGACCTCCAGCAAAGGATGTCTGTGTTGGGGATAGACTTACAGATTAAATTATTCATTGTGTGTAGCAGCAAGCAGGGATTTTCAAACTAAAATTTAAGTAGGAAAAGATTGCTGAGAAAACTTGTAGGATAGTGAGAAATAAAAATTTATAAGAGATGTAGTACTATTTACTAGAAATTGAAATTGAGTGCTGAGATGAAAACATTTACAAGGTTGTGTAGATGTTATCGGTATATTGGTACATGTGTGCTTGTCATAAACATTTGGGATAACTTTGGTTTGGATACAATTGTGTAAACAGAAGCTAGCTAAAAAACAGATTAAAGAGTTGTATTGTACAACTTTCCAATGTCATGCCATTGTAATCACAAGGAGACTATATTACTCTGTTTGAATTGTACATATATTGAAGTACAACAGTTTGGCCCACCATAAATAATCAGTCTGCTAAATATTGAAACACATTATGCACACCAGCTGTCAGGGAAGAAGATCCAATGCCCAAATCAGTCAGTGCTTGAAAATATGTTAGTCCCTTTTCAAATAACAAAATTTGGTTGACAGGTCCCTTTATTCCCATTGTTCCCTTTTCTGACTTACACTTCCTAATGATGGTCTGCTCCTTTCAAATCCAAGTAATCCAGAAACAAAGGCCATTAATACGCTACTTTGAAGTGCAGCCTCTTTGCCGACAAGGTCTAAGCTTCAATAAAGATTTCAAGTAAAACAACTGTCCACAAACGTTTAACTAATATAAGTTCTTTTGTCTCCCTTAGTTCCTGAAGGTCGTCTCCTTTGACACATTGTTCAAACCTAACAAAAAATTTTCTTAACTTTCTGCATTAGTAGCAAGCATTTTCAACATAGGAGGTTCAAAGAAATTCTTCATTGATGTTAATTGAAATGAGGTAACTGTGATGACAAATGCGGAAAGATTAAAATTTTTAATTTTTCCTTGACGACTGGCAATGTACTGCCAATTGGTGAAATCATCATGATGAGTCTCTGAGATGTAACGGAGGACACAAACTATTGTCTTCAGTACTCAATTTCTTTCATGTTTCAAGAGCAAGACAATAGGCAGCTTAATGTCAAAAACCACTTTGTCTCAAAGGACATATAAATGTTGGATTTCCTTCCCCAACAACTCCCTGCTAAGAGTATAGACACATATTCAAAGAGGATTGGGGAAGGGGAAGCTCCCCCCTCCTTCTAGTCCTTTCCCATATCAAGGATTAATAATTTGGTCTATGCCCATTGAAAAGTTGAAAACATCCTGTTTAAGGTCATAGGTAGTTATATCACAATTGTGTCAGTATTTCATTTGTTTTGCATTTTATCTTTCTGCTACTGCATAGGGCTTTGAGAGAGCTTTTGATGCTCTCCCAGACCTAGTATTGGATGTGCCGTATGCCTACCAGCTGATGGAACAATTTGCGGAGATGTGTGTTCAGGAGAAGATCATGACCCCAGAGTTCAGGAACAAAGTGCCTGCCAGGTGAGTACAGGTTTTAGATCTCTCTTTTGAGTTGTAATGTTCACATTAGAAGCCACGTGATATGGACCTATCATCAGGGATTGAAGTACTGGATAGGTTACCTGATAAAATTAACCTGAAAAGTTGAGGGGGAGGAGGGGATTAGCGGTGACAGTGTTCTTGTGAGGAATGTGCCTAGTTTGTGATGCAGATGCTGTAGTAGATATTTTGAAGTACTCAATTTTTAAACAGCAGGTTAAAGGGAGGTGGTCTTGTCACTTTTGAGTATTGTATATTCTTTGGTCATGGAAACATGTGTTTTGAGTGAAATTTTAAAGGAGGAACCACCCTGTTATAGATCCTATCATATCTCAACATTTCAATGGTCTTTGCCACGTAAACCTCCAAACAGTTAAGTTCAATGAGGTGCATCCAAAGTACTACGGCATTTAAAAGTATGCATACCATGAAAATAGGGAAATAACACGTCATATAATGATTCTTGACTCATAAATAGAATGTGAACACCAGCTTCGATACTTCGTTGGTCCATACACTCATGCATACATGTACAAAATAATTCCTTCAGACATCATTTATCAAAAGGAAGCTACGTAAGGCCATTTCATGACTCACAACCCAGTTTACCAGTACATTTTTATACCACCCCATATCAAAGTCTGTACAGTCAGTTTAATGACCTCAGCAGTTTATTTGGGGTGTGCAACATAACTTCACAAAGTTGGTACTTCACAAGATGTGGGTATACGATTTGATTCCCTTGTCATCACATGGTTGGCATATCAGCTGGACACTGAGCAAAAATGAAGTAAATCAATAGGCATGGCTGGTTCAGTCATGGTGAGTGGGCTATCATTGCTGGTGGACTGTCATTAGCAAGGTGTGACAAGCTTAAGCTATGCACTCCTTCCTAGCGACTACATCCCCAGAAAAGGAACCAGTAAGTGCAAGCCCAAAACATGTGATGGAACAAATTTTCACTTGAATAAGTTATGTTTTTAATGGTATTTAATACCAAAACCTCACAGTATTCATTGGTAGTAACACTTGACCATAAATACAGATACAAATTATTTCTCAAAACTGGAGAGGTACCTGAATTCCTAGCTTCGTAACAAAGCTGTGTCACATAATGCCTTGCACTTTTTACCCTTCAAAGTTGATGTGTAAGTTCAATGTGTAAAGATCTTAGTTGGGATTGCTTTTGAGGTCACCAGCTGTCAAAATATAACATCTTTTGTAACCACATTATCCCAGTAAGGGATACATAAAGAAACTTTGTCATACATTTTCTTCTGTTGATAACACAAGCCTACCATGATGTCCTTATTGATTGCAAGAAAGATTTAAACTTATGCTCTCATACCTACTCCATCTCTCAGCTTGGCAAGGAATCACTACGCCTCTTGGCGTTCTTGTTAAATTGTCGTTACAATACGTCTTCTTGTAGGATTACGTCAGCTGGAGACTCTTTACATTAACATTATGAAGTGAATCACATGCAAAAATATACACTGCTAGTATAACAGTGGGCCACTGCTTTTCGCAACAAATAAATGTTCTCTTACGGCCTAACTAAATGTTTCCATAACACACGTCATTAGTTGCATTTTATATTTACTTCAAACCTAAAAAATCCTTGACAACCCAAATGACCTTATACTCAACCCTTCTATAACTAAAAATCTTTTAATTCAATTACATATTGTGCTAATTTGTCAACACTTTTCCATGAGTTTGCAACAAGTATTTCCAATTAGTTATAGTATCCCCTATTATCTCTCCATTTGCCATTATTACTTCACACTTCATGGAGCTTGTCCACATACTTCTTCAATGCATACCTTTCTTATTTCAGTCACATTACAGTTACATAAAAAAATTCTCTTACACTTTAATTGCAATATAAAGCATACAAGTACATGTAACTGGCTTCACAAGTCCTTGCTCCATGTAGGGTCCAGCCACATTTTCTCCTTTCTACAGGCTTTTACACAACAGTCCGTACAGCACTTGAGAAATAGGTTAAGTTGTACGCAGAGGGCAGAATCACGTCAAAACTCCTACAAAGCACATCTTCTCATAACAGACTTACTCTCCTTGTGGTCTTGCTCTGTACTGACCTCATGCATTTCTTTATGTTACTACCCTCGCATAACCTATGGAAGAAATGTGCATGCAGTCTACTACTAACGTGCTATATTGTTAGTCAAATTATAGTTATTTTCACTATGCAAAAAAAAAATTGTTTACTGTGATATTAGCTGCCAGAACTTCTCTTTATTAAAACCCATTGCACTTGCCTCATAAATACAATCTGAGGCAACTGCTTTTACCCTAATACAAAGGTGTTCAGGATATTTTGGAAGCAGAGGATGAGCTGGGCTCTTTCTGATTGATTAAACCTGCAATGCTCAAGAAAATTTGCACAATATTTTCCAGAAATCTGCCCACAAAATAGATTTTGGCCCAACTCCAGGGGGGACAGGGGAGCTGCACCCACAGTCCCCTTTCTCAGCTCTTATGCGTATGCGTATTACATAACGTTACAAAACTAACTATCAATTGTACACCTCTTTCTTTTGTTACAGAGGCCGGAAGCGTTTCGTGTCCGAAGGTGACGGAGGAAGAGTCAAAGAGTACTAAACACCTTATCTGCAGTTGTCAAAAATAATTCTTCCTCTTTCTTTACGTGCAACATCTTTTAAGCTTTGTAGTTATGTTGAATAATATTTCAATAGAGTATTTCTGAAATTTACCATACCCATATACAAACATCTTTTACATAAACCTTTTCACACGTGACTGTTGCTCTGTAAAGTCGAGCAATCATTTTTGGCTCCTTGGTTGTGTTGTATGTGTTATAGAGAGGCATTAATACATGTAAATAGTTAACTGAATATGTACAATACTAAAAGTTAATACAAAAAAATGTTATTGTCCTCCAAGAATTTAGAAATTTTCATATCTGACGTGTCCTACATTTAAACCTTAGTATTGATTACTTTCTTTCATTCGTCGGTCAATAATACGGAAATGCCTTTGATTCGTGGACATGGAATAAGAAGGACTGAATGAAATATAGCAGTTTAAAGGGTAAAGACATTTTTGCATGAGAATTTCTTTTTCAGATTTATTCAATTATGGTTTTCCAAAACCTTGCTTTGAGGAACAATGTTTGCTTTTTGGAAGAATTGTGAAGGTATCTGTCAGACAGCGTGGGAAGCTGAAAGTTGCATGAATATGGAAAGATTACAAAGTTGAAGTGCATTCCAAAGAACTCTTTTGTTGGTGTTGTTTTTTTCTTGAGTTAATTTTTATTGTGATGTAGGGCTGTGACGGTTAGTCTAAAATCAGAAACCGTTTTCCCTGGCTGCTAAAACCAGTTTTTGAAACAAAAACCACGTACTGGACATGGTATATAATGTTGACACAGACCGACGGAAGTGTATGCATGCGCATGTACGTACGTAACAAGTATACCTGGTTGTGATCGTGCAATTCAAATTTATTTGTTACAGATAATGAGCAAGAGTAAATTTTGAAAGGGAAGTGAAACCACAATCCATTATAGACCGGTTTTTTCAACAACTGGTTTTTCGGTTGTGAAAAAATTTCAAAACCGAACCAGATAATTTTTCAAATCAGAATCGGTTTTGTGAACAGCCTTATTGTGATGTAACGTTTGCATAGCCAGTCAAGATAAGCAAAATTAAGAGAGAGAAACTGAAACAGGAATACCTGGGGATTTCATTTATTGTTAAGCTCTATGATACACTATTTGCCAACAATAAAGTGTTCTTTAATCCCTGAGCCTGTGGTATGATCAAGGCTGACAGAGTCACTGCTGAAAATTTAATCCTCAGTATGAAGTATCCTTCCTGAACCTTTGTACCCACAGGAAATGTATCCCAGAAGCTTCCATACTTGACGAGGTACATACCCTTCAAGGTATCATACTTACCGGGGTACTTATACCCCACAAGGCGTAGGTTTTCAAGGGGTGCCTGCGATGTCCATTAATGCGGCCTGCAGAAGATTCGAGGGGCCAGAATATTTTTTACGAGCCATTTCCTGATTACAATGTAGAGCATTTGGATGCTTGTTTCTTCATAGGCCAACTGGTGACTCACACATGGTACAGGCACAAAAGTCTAGTTACAAACTAATGGATAAAGTGGGATTTCCTACAATCTAGAGCATTTGATATGCCAATTTCTTCCCCTGTAGTGGTGACCCCCGCATGGTAGATGCAACGTTATTGCTGAATGACAAATGTGTGTTTAAGAGTTGCCAAATGCCAAATTATCTCCCCTTACTGGTGACTACAGTGGAACTACCAATGCAAATTTGCGTTGTACAGTGCATTTTCCTGCTATGTAGCACATTTGAAATATCAACTTTTCTCACCTTAGCCCCAACCTTGGCAGGGCTGAGGATGGATTTGATCCCTTACAAAGCCCCCACTTGAAGAACCACTACCCACATTAAAAAGCACTGCCTGCTGCACAGGCACTCTCAGAACTGTTATGTGTAGGCTTCTGCCTCAAGAATGAGCCCCTCCTCCAAACCCTGGATTTGCCCCTTCTGGCTACTACAACATTGTTAAAGGATAAACTCAAGGAAATGTGGCCCGCGATCGAAAATAGTTGAGAACCGCTGCCATGATGAGGTATGTATCCGCCGTTATGTACCTACATGAATTACATATCCTACAGGGTATTTTGCTAAAGGAGGTACATGCCCTGCAAGGTATTATACCTAGTGAGGTACATTCCTGAACTCTACAACATTGCCCCAGGAAGTGCCTCAAAAATAAAATTTTCTGATAAATGGCAGTAAATGCACTTCAGGCTCCCAGCCTATATTGTCAAAAAAATGAAAAAAGAAAAAAAAGTGTAATCCAAAATAAGCTAAATAAGCTTGCGATTTTGTCAAAATATTAGCACAAAGTTCTTCTGAAAATAGTAAAATTCAAACCCACGTCCAAAGGGTGAGAGGGGAGGGGGAGGGGCCAAGGAGGCAATAGAAAGAAGTACACATGTAGTCCAGTCCTTATATTGGCAGAATAGGTACTGTGCAGGGCATACTGAAGAAATTGGAATATGGTGCAGGAACTCGTGGAGCCATCGAACTCGCTCAGCCGCTACGTACAAGGAATTGTTGTCATGCGTGTAGTCAGAAAATTGCCCCCAACGAGAAAATGATAGGTTCAGTGTAAATGTCTATGACAGGGGCTTCTAGTAAAGCTTCTACGAAACGAATAGACTCATATGAGAAACATTGGCCTACCTATAACCTACCGTCCCTGCGACAGGAAGACCAGTTTGCTCACAAGCTGTTGGAGTTAGGCTCCCACAGTGATTTTGAGGGAGATGGTACTCACAGCTTTGCGCGCCACCCTGAAACCATACAATAACGAAGGCAGGATGTCAAGCAGTAAAGTACGAAAGGGTTTTAAGTTGTCAACCTTGCCAAAAATGTCAATAAAATTAGGACACTTCCGACAAAATCGAATGTTTTACGTGCAGTAGTGGGCTTAATTTGCAAAAGCTTGTTCCATTTCATATATCTCACTTCTAAGCATAACATGAATGTATTAAATGCAAACAGTGTAGATTCATCGTATTAAGAGAAAGAACCCAGGGCCGTAGCAGGGAGGAGGGGGGGAGGGGAGGATCTCCAAATCGTAAATGAAAATTGGCCTACTTTTTGCTGAATAATACGGAGCCCGTAAGGGGAAATACAAAAAAATTTATTTCGTTTATTCGAAATATTATTTCGTTTATTTGAAATACTATTTCGTTTATTCGAAATACCATTTCGTTTATTCGAAATACCATTTCGTTTCTTCGAAATACTATTTCGTTTATTCCAAATACTATTTCGTTTATATTCCAAATATTATTTCGTTTATTGGAAATATTATTTCGTTTAAACGATTTTTTGCGTGTCCCCTTACGGGCTCCGTAAAATGATGATTTCACTAGTGCATTATAATTTATTGCTTTTTCGAGAAATTTCTCGGCTAAAACCTTTTCCAAATGGAGTCACAACCCCGAAGGTATATGACACTTAACCGAAAGCCCCATACCCTGAACTTGCATGGTCCAGTCAGAACTGTCATGGACACCTCAATGCTTTATTTTGACTGAAAAAAAAATTATAATTTAAATTACTATGACACTGGGGGTGACTCTCTATAATCAATCCACATTCTTAAGTTTTACAGTGGGTAAGCAGTATACGCAATCACTCGGTGTCTGTGCAAGGTTTGGCACAGCCAGTCTAGAACGGGATCACTGTCAGGTGGGTCAGTTCAGTCAAAGTTTGTCTCTTGGGGACGTTGTTACTTCTTCGGGGAGCAGAACTCCTTTGGGAGTATTGTTTGGTTTTCGCCCCTGGCTCTTCGCCAGAGAGATGAGGGGACTTTTGGAAAAAAAAGAGGTTTGACACTTCCGTCGTCCAGGGCTGTGTCACTTTCTCCCTCCCTGCAGGCTCGTTCATCTATTAACAGGGAACGTCCTTTCAGATGTGGGTAGAAGCGAAGTAAGTAGCCAGTGTGCGTTGGGCTTAGTCAAGCACTTGACTCAGTGGGGTATGTTTCACGATGACCAGCGTCTATGAAAGCGTGACTCTTAATCTTTTGGCAATTTTTAAGCAATGGAGTAGGGAAAACAAGGCAGTGAGCCACAACTGAGAAAAAGGCCGTGGCCGGCCTGACTTAAACCAATTGGTTAGAAACTGAGCCGTAAAGCTCCATCTAACTCTAATCTTTTGGCTACTTTTCGTTTCCCCCACTTAAGACTTTAGGGGTGCTCTCTTGTTTTTAAAATTGACACTTGGTCGTGTTGATAAAGGGTAGTTGCTCTTAAAAGAAGATAGCGCCAACTTTAACTTTGGTTTCTCGCTGGTGTATGTCTCAAGGAGAAATTTGAATGCCAATGTTCTTTGCAAGAACATGTCTTTTACTGCTTCAAACAGGGAAAAGCTTTTTAAGAAAGATAGGCCTAATCGGCATTATTTGTTCTAAGCTTCGGTTGAATTTGAATCTTATAAGTGTATTCGAGCGTGATACAACATTCCGACACAGGACCATTTCTATTGTTGATAGCCATTGCGACCTTCGGGTGTCTCGAAAACACAGACCTCGAAAACACAGACCCCAGACCTCAGACCTCGAAAACACAGACCTCGAAAACACAGACCTCGAAAATACAGACCTCGAAAACACAGACCTTCCATTGCGGACGGAACCCGCTGTCAATCGATGCACAGCATGTTTACCCATGCAACATTACATTTCTAGCGAACGTGAAGTTAGCTGATAAGCCTTGATAATTTTCTCGAACGAAGATCTGAGGTGTCTCGAAAAGACAGACCTCGAAAACACAGACCTCCGGAAAAGACAGACCTCGAAAACACAGACCTTCCATTGCGGACGAAGCCGTTGTCAATCGATGCACAACATGTTTAGCCAGCATTGAATTTCTTGCGAAGGTGTAGTCAGCTGATAAGCCTTGATAATTTTCTCGAAAGAAGATGTGAGTCACAATTATTGTTGTAACAGTTTCAATTCTTCTCCCAAGTATAATTTCCGACGTGATGAGAATTGAATCTATTACACTTGTCAAATACACTAAAGTATGTTGCAGGCGCAGATTCAAGGGGGCGCTTCCTCAGGCTCAGCCCCCCCCCCCTTTCGCCACATAAGCAATAACAAATACGCGAAAGTTAGCATAATGTTAATCTAGGAGAATATTCAAGGGGGCTTTCAGCCCCCCCCCCCTTTTTTTGAAAGGTCTGGATCCGCGCCTGTACCTGTACCGCCATTTTGGACGTCAAATTTAGTGCACGCGCAAGACTTAAACTGTGTACACACAGTATCGGCTAAAGCGCGAAATGATATGTTCCTCTTTTTCAAAGAATATTTACTTCACTACTCTATGTCGGGATGCGATTGGGATTGCCCGGCAGTGCAAGGCAAAGCTTACGGGCAGTAAGCGTATTTTCAGCACAATGATGATACAATGGCAACGAAAATGACGACGAAAATGTGTAACAACCAGAGAGACGCACGATCTCGTGATGATATCAGTAAAACACCTCTGTAAGCCCTCCCCCGTATCTGACGCCAAACAGGCGTGAGGCGTAAGCTGACCTCATATTAAATGACAAATCGCCCAGATAACCGGATGTGATTCTGTCGCTTCTACACGCAATAAACGGTAGTGTATTTGACCAGTGTAATTCTCATCGGAGATTCTACTTGGGCGGAGAATTAAAACTGTTACACAGGCATTACCCATAATTGTTACTCACATCTTCTTTCGAGAAATTATCAAGGCTTATCAGCTAACTACACCTTTGCTAGAAATGTGATGCTGGGTAAATATGCTGTGCATCGATATACAGAGGGTTCGTCCGCAATGGAAGGTCTGTGTTTTCGAGGTCTGTCTTTTCGAGGTCTGACTTTTCGAGGTCTGTCTTTTGGAGGTCTGTGTTTTCGAGGTCTGTCTTTTCGAGGTCTGTGTTTTCGAGGTCTGGGGTCTGTGTTTTCGAGGTCTGTGTTTTCGAGACACCCTGCGACCTTCCCTACCGTGACCCTCCCATTTTCCCAAAATGCACCCGAACCACTCAGGATTTCTTGCAGAAAAGTATGTACATACATGTATTTGTTATGTTACAATGTGTCAAAATGTATTAGTAGGCCTACGCATTACCTTCCAGTCACAACAGGTGTCGAATATGTATTCCTCTTTTGACGTAGGGGCCTACACTCTTGCTGTTAGTTACGAATGTAACCAACAAAGGTGCGGGAGTAATGCACGTCTGCCAAAGGGGCAAGCCTACGTATCTCGCGCACACACACGTGCGCATTTTTTCCCCTTAAGACAGATTTGCATCACCCCAATTATAACTTTAACAAAGGGGTACGCAAAAGTCTCAATTGGTGACAACTCTTTGATTGACATCAGAGTTGCAAAATTCAAAAGATGCAGAGCAGCTCATATTACACATCACGCACAGAGAGTTTGGATTACAAATAGGGTCTTGTATACTCACCAGGATGTGGCCCTAAGCAGGCGCGGATCCAGACATTTCGAAAAGGGGGGCTGAAAGCCCCCTCGAATATTCTCCTAGAATAACATTATGCTAATTTTCCCGTATTTGTTATTGTTGATATGGCGAAAAGGGGGGGGGCTGAGCCCAGAAAAGCCCCCCCCCCTTGGATCCGCACCTGCTAAGCAATGAACTATGTTTGTGTCTGCACAAGGTAAAGACAGTTGTGGGCGGGGCCAGAACTAGCTTAGTTGGGAGAATTGGAACTGTCTGGGATGAGAAGATTTCCCCTTTAAAGCCCATCGGTTGGATGCCAGGGGAAGACTAACCAAACTAAGTTTACCCCTCGTGGGGTTCTTCTCTTCAAAAGAAAGAAGTTACGTCACAGCTCCTGATGGGACATTTATACCTTAATGTAGCCTCCTGTCTTTTCGACTAGCCTATATGTAAGAGTATGATGGCTGAGACCTCAGCCGTCATACTCTTAGATAGGCTAGTTGAAAAGACAAATGCAAGATCTGACTTCTTGTATGGATTCAACAAAATGCATGTAGGTAGATCTACAGAAAACATCCTAATGTCCGTTACAGAACCGACAATTTCACATGGTGTAGATTAGAGCTATACTATTTCGGACTATACTGTCCGCTTTTTACGATGGATTTTTGAAGAAGAGTTATACTACTGCAAACAGTGAATAGCACATAACACGAATACTTAGACAACTGTTACCTTTAGCAGTAGTTGAAGATTGGAAAAGAACTGAGTTCGTACACAGTGACACCATCAATTTAAGCTACCCTACACTCTAAAAATGTCCTAGTCAAATTTGAACAGAATCTCAATCAGTAGGGGCATGAACCGGAATCTTGTCAAATCTTTCACTAGATTCGGCTCATAAATGAAACGAATAGTTTCATTTTTTAACCATTTCTAGTCAATTTTAAAACAAATCTTGTCAAATATTTGACAAGATTCCGGTTCGTGCCCCAATTGACTAGATGTTGTTTAGAGTGTAAATTCCCCTAAGCATTTTTTACAAGGGATTAGATAACAGTTGTTGCAAAGTCTATTAGAGAGAAGGTAAGGTTGGAAAGATTGGACGGTGGAATTAAACTGTAAGGAAAGCCGACTTATTTAAATCATGGAGCTAATACTTGGACCATGCAGTAGCTCCATGTTTAAATTAGCAGTATAATACTCCTGCACTCTAAAAAACATCTAGTCAATTGGGGCAAGAACCGGAATCTTGTCAAACATTTGACAAGATTTGTTTTAAGATTGACTAGAAATGGTTCAAAAATGAAACTATTCGTTTCATTTATGAGCCGAATCTAGTCAAAGATTTGACAAGATTCCGGTCCATGCCCCTACTGATTGAGATTCTGTTCAAATTTGACTAGGACGTTTTGAGAGTGTGTGGTTATTAAATCGTAGACGGAATTGCTTGCCAGTTTTCAATGAAATATACAGAGGAACGACTCTGAAGATAACATGTTGAGAAAAAGCTTAGGTTTTGTCTACAAATAAAAAAGAGTTTTGTCTTTCAGTAGTGAAAAGAGAAGTTTGCTCCTGTTCATGAAACTCGTAACGCAAGGGGTGCTACAATGATGTGAATTGACACCTTGGGATGAATATTTTGTTTCTTACAAGTGGGTTAATTTTGCAGGTTGAACCGTAGCTATAAGCATGGGGATGATAACATGGGGTCACTGCATGATCATCTTGTCTCTACGATTTTTCAGGGACCTTAAGTAACTCGGCACCGGACCCTTCACTTCTAAGGTATCGCGAATCACTTTTGAAGAAGCCATGGTTAAGGTAATCCCCACCCCACTTTTGAGAAGCTTTTGATGTTCCTGAGTTATTGTCGGATTTCAGTACTACGTTTCAGTAGGCGTTTGACTTTTTCTTCATTCTTGCTGAGCATAGTTAAATAAAAAGAAAATTTCTGTCCCCTAAATACCTCTTAAATGGCGTAAGGGAGATGCCCTCTTTCGGGCCTAGTAGGCTGTGTCCAAATCTTCAGGATTTGTAAACATTTATGTCTCCAGAAAGAAAATAAGAAAGACAATGCTAATAGGTTCTGAAAGTTACTCTGAAAATTCATGTGAACTTGGTATTTTAAGAATATTACAAAATGGCCGATTTCAAACTAATTTGACCCATACAATTGGTAGTGACTTTTCAGAATTTTTAATACACTGAATTTGACAGGAATATACGGTAGCCTTTTGCCACATAGTTTATTAAGTTGTCCATAGCACAAAGTTGTTGTTTATGAAAGGAAATACAAGGAATAATGATGTCATTTCATTGCTTAATGAAAGGTCAGGCTCTGCACTCAGATAAACATTTAGAAGTTAAAGAGCGTGCCGCGGTACCTATTCTTTGCATTCAGGGGATGTTTTGTCACCTCGTACAGCAAGGTGCCATCTAGGGGGTCTAAGAGGAAGGGGTTCCCCCTCCCCTTTGAGAAAGTTTTGTTCATTTAAAATAGCGTAGATGCAAAATGGGTTCTATGTTTTGCAAAGGTTCGAATTTCTTCGGCTGCACCTGTGCACGGTGCTATCGCCCTACATTTTGTTTGGTAAAGATGGAGTTGAACGAAAACCTTCGTCCATCCCGGGAGCTAGAATGTGAAAATTTTGCCTCTAGTATAAAACTTTCATGCCTTCTGCCAACTTTTTAAGTAACTTTCTCGGGAAATAGCGATGAAACAACAGCCTTTGAAAGGAATGTTGAAGAACGAATGTTTATTCATGATGTGTATGCTTGTGTGCGAGCTTTCCCCTTCCCCGCCCCTTTGCCGGGTGTCAGTCAAAATTTTCAAATAGTTCAAAATGGTTTCACGCTATAGCTGTAAAACAGGAGTAGAGGAAGGAGTGTTTCCTAAGACGAAACAAGGCCCTGGAAGTGTCATTTCTGGAATTTTTAGGCAAAATATTCTTTGTTTGCGGCACGCTAACTGATGGTGGCGCTACACTACAAAGTTTGAAATTTCGATCACATCCTTGTAGGACGGCGCTAGGTGGGGTCAGAGGGTCATGGCCCCTTCGGGGGAATTTTCCAGTTTCGTCGAGGAACCTAAACAGGTAAGATGAAGTATGTAATCTCCTACGGCGACCAGGCGCCTCGAAAGATTACCTATTTTTCACTTTCAAGAAGGGCAGATTCTTAGTTAAACAAAAATAACAAAAATCAACTTGATTTTTTTTTTTAGAAAAAACCAAATTCGCAAATTTTCAATAAAATTCCCAATTTTTATCCAATAAAAATCCAACCTTTTGAGTTCGCCTTCTTCCGGTAACTCGTCGTTTTTACACTTCGAGTTGCTGCCACCCCCCCCCAGCCCTCGGGGAGCTTGGGCCCCTAAGTTGTTGGACAAATGCTGGTTCCACCCCTCCCTCCCGACAACCACGGGTGTGCACCACAGCAACATCTTGCTATATAAGTATCCTTCTATTATGGATGGTAGCCGGCCTCTCACGAGGAATAAAAATCTGCCAAACGTACAAAGTTAAAAAATAGGTACGTGACTAGTAGATAGTGTCTGCTTTCCGCTATACTTAACTAACACTGGCCTAACTGCACGCATTAACTACTACGGTACCACAAGAATCGATCGTGTTGTCTTTACATCCTTTGTGGTCCTATTTGTTTATGAAAGCAACTCCGAGTTTGTAGATATTAACTCGACTACTGCACGGACCCACACTAATTCAAAATAAGGTTAGCTTTGTGAAAAACTATACTTGGTATTGATTTGATGATCGGTTAGCTAATGTCCAGCGGTGGATCTCTGAGACGTTTTAAATGAGACTGAGATCATTCAATTGTCTCTTCTTCACTTTGCAAAACAACGCTGGAATTGACGAGGTAATATCCTAAACATTACCTTTCATAGTTATATAACTAAAGAGAAGGCGGCCCCTGCAGGCATTTTACCTTTTGTGGAATGCAGATGGACAAAGTGGTTGCAAAATAGGTCAGAGTTATTGAGTTGTACCGACCACGCAGGCTCAGTAACTACACACCACAGGATTTAGAAATAAAGATGATAATAGTACTGCGGTTTCTACGGTGGCCCGTTAGGGAACTGTAAAGTAAATAGTTTGCCCATGTCTAATTCGTTATAACGGATTATTAATTCGTTATAACGGATTATTAATTCGTTATAACGGATTATTAATTCGTTATTATTAATTCGTTATAACGGATTATTAATTCGTTATAACGGATTATTAATTCGTTATAACAGATTACGAATTCGTTATAACGGATTATTAATTCGTTATAACAGATTACGAATTCGTTATAACGGATTATTAATTCGTTATAACAGATTATTAATTCGTTATAACAGATTAATAATTCGTTATAACGGATTATTAATTCGTTATAACGGATTAATAATTCGTTATAACAGATTACGAATTCGTTATAACGGATTATTAATTCGTTATAACAGATTAGTAATTCGTTATAACAGATTAATAATTCGTTACAACGGATTATTAATTCGTTATAACGGATTATTAATTCGTTATAACGGATTACGAATTCGTTATAACGGATTATTAATTCGTTATAACAGATTGTTAATTCGTTATAACAGATTACGAATTCGTTATAAAGGATTACGAATTCGTTATAACGGATTATTAATTCGTCATAACAGATTAATAATTCGTTATAACGGTTACGAATTCGTTATAACGGATTATTTATTCGTTATAACGGATTATTAATTCGTTATAACGGATACCGAATTCGTTATAACGAATTATGAATTCGTTATAACGGATTGTTAATTCGTTATGCTCCGCATAAGCAATGGAGTAAGGGAAAACAAGCCAGTGAGCCACAACTGGAAAAAAGGCCGCGGCCGGCTCGACTTGAACCAATTGGTTGGAAACTGGGCTGTTAAACCGCATCTAACCAACTAACTAACTCTTGAGAGCAAAAAACATGTAAACTGTCGGGGCGACTAACCGTCGAGGGGCCATGGCCCCCTGCCCCCACCTGGCGCCACCACTGGATTACATTTACATACTGTTCTTGCTAAAATGATTCATTATGTACAGATTTATTATGTTTTTTGTATTCAAAGTGATTTTGTTTGTAATGCAGGAATATCAGTCTGCACAGCAAAATAATGTTGATATGGCACAGTGTCGTACATCGCAATCAAACCTACTTGTTCATGCTGCTGTTTGAAATTAAAAGGCTTTAAGTTGTTTCAGAACATTTTTGAAGTTGATTTTTGTTTTAGCTTGCTGAGACTTTAATGTTGGTGTATGCAGCGTCAAACACCTGGAAATTATACCAGAATCCAGGCCCAGGAATTCTGATGTAGGGGGCACCAAAAAGGGTTATGTTTGTAGTCAGTGGTACCACCATGTAATAGCCAGTTTGCGGGAACCACAGTGGAAGGTATTTCAAGTCTAGCTTAAGTGTATCGGTGTACGTGTGCACATGCACGCGAAAATTTCGCGCTTCTGGTCTCCAACATTGAAGGGAACAACTGAAGAAGTCTATGATGACGATGATGCTTATTCAGCTCCACATGCGCAGGCATGCTGGTGACGAGTTGAGTGACATTGTACAGGCGCGTATGCAGGAATTTTGTACCCGTGGCGCACGACTTTGGCCGACCATCTAAGCGGAGCTCCACCATGAGTTGGAGCGGAACGTACGGAGAAAATTTTGTTTTTCGTACCTCCCAGATGCCCGGAAATGACCCTTCCATGCAGGGCAGTAGCTAGGGTCATATGTTTGAGGGTGTGAAGGTCCCAAATTTCGACTGGCTGGATGATTTTTCCAACTGAGTGGTGGCACGTGAATTACACTTTTCTATGCGCCTGCCTTAACTTTATATACAGCAGTCGGGATCCTTCCTTATCACTACGTAAATGTGCCGTCCTGGGGGAAAGGTTTGAGGGGAGGGGATCCCCTCCCCTTTAGGAAAGGGGGTGCCCCCTCCCCTTTGGGAAAATTTTGTTAATTTAAGGTTGCTTAGATGCAAAATGGTGCTATATTTGGGATATTTTCTGAGCTGATCATATGTGGCTGGAAAATGTCCATAATTTAGTGAATTCTAATTTTGGTTAGGTGCATGAAGAATGTATGTTGTCCAAGAGAAAATAACGTTGTCAACAAACCCCCTGAAGTCACCCCCCTTTGGCTATTTACTACCCTCTAATTCGGGGAAACTTTTTACGCAAAAATACGTACGTGGAGTCAACAGAAACATTCTGGGACTATTACGAAAATTTTATGTTCTTTCATTGTGCATTATAAGAGGGCATCTAAGGCTGGCAGATATCTGTATAAGGCCTCCTGGAAGCTCGTGATCAATTATATAAAATGGAGCAATTGCATCATCCACATGATAATATATAGAGTCTGGGTTCTTAAATGGCCGCCCGCGAGGCGATCCAATCCGGCCCACGAAGATATTGGGGTTGAAAACAAAAAATGAGGATGGAAAAACAAATGCGACTACAATAATCACGTATCTTTTCGAGATATATTTTTGTGCAGAAGACTCGCTTTTGTTACTTGAAATAGAGTAAAGCGTACCGTAACTAAAATGTGCCGAAACACCCTTTTTCGGCGCGCTTCGGACGCACCTGTATGTCATTTATTTCACTGTATACTTCTTAAACCTTCGGCGCAGTTACCGTATTGTTCTAAAGAAATATGCAATCAGGAACGTGGCTAGGGGTTCCCCACCCATCTTGGTTAAGTACACAAATCTTGGAAAATTGGGGTATGAGATTCGGGAATTTCGACTGCCGCACTCTAAATTTTCTGGTATAGGCCCCTTTGCAGATTCATGTAAGACAACAATCCAATGTTCAGGTCAGTGAAATGAAAATTCCTACGACCGAAATCATAAAGAGCGCGGATACAGCGCGACCGTGTTTCTCTTTTTAGTCATATTGGGTCATTTTTGCCTAACACGAACCTCATTGGATGGCACGGGTGGTCAGGGCATAGCTGATGGAGGCCTGCAATTTATCACGGGCCCGGAGCACTAGGGGTAAGGTGGCAAGGATATCTTTTCGAATGATTGATCTTTTAATTTCTTGTACCAAAAATCGTCCCAAACAACCAAAATTTTCGCGCGCTTGGCGCGTTTTCCATGTTCAATTTCAATTTAGAAAGTTACATTAAGCAACTTACTTATCCACTAGCTAACTGTGTAATTAAAACGATGGGCAATTTGTCGGACATAGGCTAGATCAGCAAGGGTTGGGTAGGGGAAGTCTGTCAGACCAAATTTCATTGTCTTGTAAATTATGGGGGACATATATGCTTCTTGGTAGAAGTAAAATAGGCCTTAAAGTTGTCTCTCATTTGCTTTTCTTATTTGAAGTGTTTTTGAACGATTGCTTGAACGATTATTGAACGATTGCTTAGATACATCTTAAAAGGCTTGACTGAAACTGCTTCCAGAAATCTCGAAGATATTTGTAACAACTACATTCTTGACACGCTAGACGTACCAGCCAATGGTAACCCTCCGGTCAGCAAGTGTCATGATAAAGTTCCCCGTCCCCACCCAAACACATTCTTTTCAAGGTGGATATTCACCGCTGAATCTAGAATTAATAATCCGTTATAACGAATTCGTAATCTGTTATAACGAATTAATAATCCGTCATAACGAATTATTAATCTGTTATAACGAATTAATAATCCGTTATAACGAATTAATAATCCGTTATAACGAATTAATAATCCGTTATAACGAATTAATAATCCGTTATAACGAATTAATAATCCGTTATAACGAATTAATAATCCGTTATAACGAATTAATAATCCGTTATAACGAATTAATAATCCGTTATAACGAATTAATAATCCGTTATAACGAATTAATAATCCGTTATAACGAATTAGACATGGGCAAAATATTTACTTTACAGGTCTTTAACGGGCCACAGTAGGTTTCTAAACACGCCTGTTATTCTATTGTAAAAGCTAAAGGTGAAGGTCCTTAAAGGCAATAGGCAGTTGCCCCAAAATTTGCTTTGAAAAATCAGCAAACTCTTGCAAATCTCCTCTTATTGCATTACAAGCACCTCTGAAGACGTTTTGAACATAACTATTACAAGCAATAGGTAAAGCAAGGACAAATTCTCGTGGAATTTTACAATTCACTAACAAAAATATTGTCACATGACCAAAATGGGCCATTCATGAACTAGAGTGACGAGGCGTGCTAGCCTAACTCTGAGTTGGGGTGACTGCATTTTCCCTTTAAAAGATAGACTGTACCTTCATGCAGTATTTTTCTTTCAAACTTAAAGGGGAAATGCAGTCACCCCAACTTGAAGTAGTGTAGTAGACTGTCCTATTTCATGATTGGCTCTTTAGAGTCATGTGACAGTATTTTTTCTCCTCAAATGTGAAATTTACTAGAAGTAACTGATTGGTTTACCTCGAATATGAAATACTGAAGTCCTAAAATATTATGAAAGATACTTTGAAGAGAAATAAGAAGAAAATTGTGAGATTTAGCTGTTGCTTCAAAATAAGTTTGGGGCGACTGCTCTTGACCTTTAAGTTGGCATGGGTTTCAGACGGGTATGAAATGTGAGTATTTGTGGACACACTTATCTATGAGCAGTAGTAAGTATAGTTACAAACCTTTTCCAATAAATAAATGACTGAGGTCCACAATCGTTCCTTCAAAAATGAAACGGAGCCGAATATGGGGAGAAAGGTGTGGGGGAAATAGTTTATTTACACTTCTGCGGACAGAGCTTTAATTTCTGCCAGCTGTTGGGGGTAAATAATAACTGTGAATAGTGGAGGTTCACTGTACGCAGACTTGAACCCAGGATTATACAAAGGGGACTCATGTTGTAAGAGCCTAACCTGAATTTGTGAGAATAGAAAGCCTGGCACATTGAAAAAAGTGTCTGCCAGGTTTGGGGTCAAGTCCCTGATATCCGAGTCCGAGTGGTGATGTCTGAGTCCGAGTCCGAGTCCTAAGGCCCGAGTCCCCTAATCCCTGTGTAAATTGAACTTGCTTTGTTTCGAGAGCAAGAGGACGAGAACTTATTCTAACCTTATTCCTTCCCCTAATATTAAAGATGGCCATAGATCCAGACAACAATAAACTTAACAAAACAAAGACCAACGAATTTCTTCTTATGAACATAGACGGATAGGCCACGGATCTATAATTTCCAAAAAGGGGGCCAACCAAGTAATAGAAGAGCAGAGCAATGCTTCACCGCACGCGCAGCTTTTAGGCCCTATAGCTTTCCAGAGGTCTATGTTACCGTATATGAAATTGAATTATTTACTACCAAAAGTTCCAACACTGAAACTCGACTGCTTTAAGATTAATGGCTAGGAAGAGAAGTGGCTAAATTTCCCTGAGCTCCGCCTAGATCCGTGCCTGGTATATAAAGATGACCGGAAGTGTTTGCCCGAACCCCCCACCCCACCTCTCCCCCAATCAGGGCCGGATTGCACAGGGGCCCACAAAATTACATTATTGTATTTTTGGGTAGTTTGTGGAGATCACCTGTGCTAAGTTTCGTTTTGTAGGCTTACATCTACATAAGAAGGAAATCTATGGAGTTCATTTCGAGTGGGGGCGGCGGGTGTGAAAGTGACCACAACTGGGCCCTCTTTTCGTGACCTGCGCCACTGTAGTCCTGAGGAGAATTAAGGTCGGAGGGGCCCCACATTAGTTTGAGCCCAGGGCAGTTCACAAAATTTGTTCTTTGCTGAGATTTCCCCACAGAAATCCCATAATTTTACTTGGTTATTACCAAAATCTCATGGACTAGGGATCTTTTTTTCTGAGAATCCCCATGGGTTTGATTTTTTCAAACTTAGACCGAGTTGCCCAAGTAGTATTTCAGGTACCAAGATTGAGCTATGCAAGAGGAGCACATGGTAAATGCTGAATGCGTAATTCTCATATGATATTGCAATACATGATTTGTCATTATAATTAAGAAGTTAATCAGCCTGTAGGCTCCTGAAAATTGCCCCAGGTCTGAAACAAAAGCTTGAGTACTAGGGCCCCGAAAAGGCTGGACGCCAATATCTTATTTCGACCCCGACACGTTTTTGGATACAAATAACATTAAAGGGGCTTATTGGGTTGGTTCACAAAATTATTAATTTTCACACCTGTTGAGTTTCAGTTACATCTTCATAGTAAATGTTCAAACTAAGAGATTGTGCACATCTGACACTCAACTGAAATGACAATGATATAGTAATAATTACTGATTAAAATCATTTATTACAAATTCGTGACCAGACACTTCTTACCATTAGGTATTAATCATATGCAACCCCTGTCCACAAAATCTACAATTTCTCAAATTTTCGGTAACTAGAGGAAGTGACACATGAGTAATGAGGCTAATCAGAAACAATGTCACACAGTGATTTCCTTCAAATTGGTCACAAAATAATGGATATCAACTCAATGAGCCCCTTTAAACCGTGCTCAGACCTGAATGCAAATTCTCCAAACCGGCATTTGACCACTGAATGCTTACTATACAGGTTTACAAGTGCAATCCCATGGACGATGTGTTTAACATTTGGTGCTGGATCCGTGCTATCTTCAATCTAGTCTTGGAGGCCTGAGATCTAGTCGATATTCCCAGTGTTCCCTCTTCATACTGCACACTGACTTATGCAAGGTACGCAACATGTAGCAATTGTATTGTATGTAGTGTTCGTAATGATATTTTCAGCAAGGATTTTTTTTTTTTTTTTTTTTTTTTGCGCAGTTCCTACCTGAGTAATTTTACGGTCGTGGGAAAAAGTAGTCGGTCTCGTACCCGGTCTCGGCTCGAGTCCTTGAGTCATGTCGGTCGAGTCCGAGTCCTGAGCGCCGAGTCCGAGTAGTCACGACAATCGGGACTCTAGACCGAGACTGTCTCGAGTCATCCAGCCCTGGTGTCTACTAATCCCCCCCAACAGGAGTCACTAAAATTTGATTCTTTTACAAGTGATTTTCTGGATAAAGTAGGCTACACAATGATAAATATATTTGAAATCATTATAAATTGATACCATGTTAGTGTTCCTTTCTGCAAGTCAGTGAGGTATGTAAGCAATGTTTGAAGATAACGTAATTGCCCTTTTTGTGAATGGACTTACATGAAATGAACAAGCATTTTATCAGAAAACATGCTATCACATCCTCTGAATGCCGTTTCTTGTGCTAATGGACATTTGGGTTTTATTTTTTGTTTTTGTCTTGTATGAGTCTCCCATGCGGCTGTAGTCATCAATGATCATTCCCAATGTAAAACAGAAGATTGAAGTCAATGAAACCGTAATATAAGGCAATATCTGATGATTGTAAAAGTATTTGACTGTTGACACTACATCTGAATACTTTCTGGCAAGTCCAACATGCACTGAAGACCAACTATCGGGATTTAAAAAAAAACTACATGTCGCGTTTCAAGAACGTCAGCTGTTTGTACCATGATTTACTTACCACATGCCACAGCCAGTAGAATCTCACTCTTCTCCTTATATAAATATAGGCACAGTCCCTACATAGCAAATTCAACTTTGTTCCAGCTGATAGTTGACATAATACATGAATATGATACAATTAATATGACACAATCAAATACATAGAGTAGCTTTCAAGTTAGAAACAAATCTAAACAAGCTATAGTATAACCGCATCAAACACAGGAAATGATGAAGATTCAATTATCGTTCCAGTTTAAAATTAGTCAATATTGCATCCGATATGCAAAACTTGATATTTGAAGACCCTCTGATACTTAAAATATGGTCGAAAGTGGATCTAAATTTGAAATTATACACACCAGAAGTGGAAAATGTTGTTTTCAAAAGAAAATAACTACTATGATTTTGGCACAAGATTCAATAGGCTACATGAATAGTTTAGATATTGCCAGTGGTGCATTGCATCTTCACGGTAAATCCGCTTTGAAGATGGCATTACAAGTAAGACCTGTTTCGTGCCCCTCTTCGGCTGTTTGAATCCCTCTTAAACGAAAGTATCGGGGACCGCCTGCTCTTGAGCTGAATTGTGGTGATAGGTAATGTTACAAAGTTCGCAAACAGCATCAATTTCAGCTTTGTTCACCAAATTATAAGTGAGACAATGGGATGATTATTCCATGTATAAAAAGTACAACCATTTTGAAATATCTAAAAGGGCCATTTTTTCGACCTGTCAATCAATTATTGAAGTGTTTGAGTAGCTATGTTTCCTACTTCTTACAGGTCAGTGGCCAAAAATTACAAGCGCAAATATAAGAGCCCGTGGACACTTTAAATAGGACCCATTTAGGCCCAAAATGTGAAAAAGTTCCTCCTTAAATCGAAAATTAAATTTTTGAAGGCCGATATTTTTCGACATAAACAATAGCTACTGCAGTTGAGATGACAGATTCAATTTATTTGGCTAGGTTTAACTTATTATATAGTCAATTTCTCAGCATAGTATCTTCGTCCAATCAAAAAATTATTAGACTGCAAAACCGGTAATATTGGTACTTAAAGTGTACCTAAAGTCTGAAAATTCAAAAATATATATTACAGAGCATGAAAACTGAATTCCAATGGTCCAATTCCCATCTTCACAGGACTTTCTTAAGCTGAGATATAAAATGTTGAAGTTTGTTCACTCGATTTAAAAAGGTAGATTGCGCAATAATTTGTGATGTCATTGTTGTACTACTCAAATTACAATCTTTGTATTTCTTTGTTTTTCTGAAAGCTGCCGCACCTTGTGCCAAAATGTGATCACGTTCTTACTGCTTTGGGGTGACTTGACTATATAAGCCCTCTCTGTACAACATGTCATGCAAGAAAACAGGAAGCGGTCAAGGTCATATAAACATTTTTAATTTTAAAAGAAAACAAAGCATTTAATGTGAGTTGTACAACAAGAATGTCAAAAATTATTGCGCAATGAACTGTTTGGATTTAAGTGAATAAATTTTAACATTTAATATCTCAGCAATGGAATAAGCTATGACAATGGGAGTTGGACCAATAAGATTAATTTTGTAACCTCTAAAATATATATTTTTGAATTTTTAGACTTTAGGTCCACTTTAAGCCCCGTTTGGCCATTTGATTACCTCTTAAGCTGTAATGCCGGGAACTGTCCTGTCTTAGGTTATAATGTTGTGACAGGTAATATTAGGGAATATTATGACATGAATTTCAGCTTTGTGCTCCAAAGTTAAGTGCGACAATAGAAGGACTGTTCATTATGTCAAATTCTGAAGTATCTCAAAGGACCATTTTTGGACCCCAGCCAATTAATGATTGAAAACGGTATGTGGCCCTGCTTCCTGCGTCTTACAGACCTGTGGCCAAACAATTATGTCACTTTTGAAGGCCTGATGATGCTGCAAAATAGGGCTTAGGTGGGCTCAAAGTTTAAATCTGCTTACTGAAGTGAAAGATAACTTTCTTTAAAAAAAACGACATAGGTACTACAGTTTTGACGACAGGATGTGTTTAATTGGCTATCAGTTACTCCGCATACTCATTTTCAGGTTTACATTATATTCCTATGGAAAGTTTATAGCCTCCCAAAACAGTAGAACTGTCCATTGGGCCTAGTTTGGACCCTTCTCAAGCTGAAATGCCCTGGACCATCCTTTCTTGAGTCATGCGTCTGGTACTTTCGATCTAAGGGGATGTCATGGGATCAAGTACAGCTTTGTTCTCAAAAGTGTAATTGGGTCCCAGTCCGGACCCCAAATTAGGCCTTTCGTAAGCAGCGAATGCTCAAGACGCTCTTCTCTTAGGTTGCATATTTCAAACTAGGGGTTTAAGTAGTTTAATTATGTACGAATATCAGTTTTGTTCTCAAAGGTGTAAATGAAGGTGATTTTTGGGGACATTAGGGCCCCACCTGTCCTAATGGCCCCAATGCTGCACTCAAGAATTGGGTCTCATTTCCAGGGTTGTATCAGAGTCGTAATAAATCTTGGCCCGGACTAAACGCGGGTCTTTTAATTGTGTATGGAGTTTGTAATGGACAAACTGTTGTGAAAAGTGCGCGAGAAGCGTGCCGAAGAAGAGCACTAGTGGAGACATTAATGTGTTTTTCGATCTACTTTGCAAGAGTTATCCACTTAATTTTCGACCTACTCTTGGGGGGAAGAGGTTCTGACCCCCGGAGTCCACCAAAGCTAGCACAGTAGCCAGGGGTGGCTCCAGGATAGCCGAGAGGAGCATGCACCCCAGTGGGGGGCCAGACACCTGAAGCCCGACAAAGGAGACTCAAGACTGGTTGCCAAAAGGACTGCGACGGCAAAATTTCGTGCGAATCACGCCGAAGATTTGGGGCTATAAGGGAACAAAATTTGGAATTTTGAGGGAAATTTGAGGATTTATTGCAAAATATTTAAAAAATTTGTTTTTATCAAAGAAATTTGAAAATTTGAAGTTTTATTGAAGAATTTGCCTTCCTTGAAAGCAAAATCATTTAAAATCAGTTTTTCATGCAAATTTAAAGTATGAATTATTACTTAGTGTAACAGAGCTATGCTTGGGAAAAGATTTATGTTGTTCTTTATAATTAATCTTTGGAATGGTACAAAAATTCAGCCCTCTCTTTTTGGTGGTCACGAAAAGACACAATTTGAAGGCAGGGTCCACTATTTATTCAGTAGATGTAGGTTCACGTCCGGTGAGCCTACATGACCTTTGACCACCACAAAAATAGGATTCTTTGTCATAATATGATAAATTGATATACCAAGAACGAAATGTGCCCATCATTTCTATCTTGAAATTTCAAGGTTTTTGTATTTCCACCTCCGGTGACCTAAATAACCTTTGACCTCTTACTAAAACAATGGCATACATCTTCTAACCATAATGCACTTATATGCCAAGTATGAAATGTACCCATGCTCCCTACCCTGAGATTTCGTGTTTGCAAGGTTTTCGGTTTTTGACCTCTGGTGACCTCGTTTGATCTTTGACCTTCACCAAAACAACAGGGTTCTTACTCTTAATATGATACATTGATATACCACTTTTGAAAAAAAAGTGTCCATCATTGGACAAGACCTCAGATTACCTTTTACCTCTACCTAAAATAATAGGGTTCATTTTCTGACAACGCATTTACAGGCCAGCTTAAAAAGTGTCTATGCTTCTTATATTTCGTGTTTATAAGGTTATCGAATTTTGACCTTGGATGATTTTACATGACCTCTGACTCCACCAAAAACAATAGGGTTCATTCTCTTAATATGGTAAATATATATACCAAGTATGAGAAGTATTCATCCTTACTATCTGGAGATATCGTATTACCTTAAGGTACGGTAAGTATCAAAATACACAAACAAGCACACACATACGCATAAACATGCACTCACACGTGATCGCATAGAATCGTTTCTACTTCCCTAAAGGAATCAAAAACAAACAAAACCAAAAAACAAAGACAAATCAAGACAAAAATACCTGTCGTTATGCAACTATTTTATTTTCACTCTTGGCATTAGTGATTTCTAAATACACTAAATACACCTAACAGGCCACTGAAGGGTATTTTGCAGATTTTCTGCCCTTAAAGGGCAAGAGCAGTCGCCCCAAACTTATTTTGAAGCAACAGCTAAATCTCACAATTTTCTTCTTATTTCTCTTCAAAGTATCTTTCATAATATTTTAGGACTTCAATATTTCATATTCAAGGTAAACCAATCAGTTACTTCTAGTAAATTTCACATTTGAGGAGAAAAAATATTGTCACATGACTCTAAAGAGCCAATCATGAAACAGGACAGTCTACTACACTACTTCAAGTTGGGGTGACTGCATTTCCCCTTTAATGTCAAAGCCGCTATACATTGTTAACATCTCCTTAAATTTCTGTGCCGTTAGTTAGTACCTTAACACTGAACAAAGAAGACAAACCCCGTCGTGAATCAAACGTTAAAAAGTTAACAATATACAATGGTTTCTTTTTCTAGTGCAGCCTTTGACATGAAAGTCACTGCCATTGATCATGTTTGACTTAATGTTCCACGCATCTTTTCACCAATTCTTTAGAACCTAAGCTTTGAGTAGATGTTTTGTCACTATGATAACAAAGGCACCAATATTCCCTTGATAGATCGTCAAAAGGATTCTAATGTTTCTTGCAATTTTGTTAACGTCGTTTTTTGGTCATGATGCATGAGACTTACATTAGCCAATCAATTGCTAAGACTGAAAAGCTGAGGAGGAGAAAATGTTCCTTTTAAAGAAGTCTTATGGTCAGATACGAATTCATGAGACACAAAATCTGTTCATCTTGTTTTTATCTAAATATTACTTTTCCCAGTTTCCATGGCAACTGTGGATGTGACTATTTATTCCTCTGGGTTATGTTGCAGCTTGTATGTAACAGCTAATCGCAAGCGACAAATATGCCGGTATATATCAATGGACACTTTCAATATCCAAAGTTAATAATGTGCAAATTCTACAAAAGTTATTTTCAGTTTTTGCAACCGTTTCTGGAAAGAGATTAACTCTTATCCTTTAGAGTGTGTTGGACCACGGACGGAATGATAACTTATCTTCCTTGTTTGTTGCAAGTGATCTCGTAAATTTTGCTTACACTTTTCACTTACCGTATATTATTTGAGAATGTGGGTGGCGTGGGCCAATCCTTCTTGCCCATAAACGAATATATTTATGTTTACTCGCCGTTTATTGAACACCGTATTCGTTATACATAAGCCAGCTTTTCTTTGTATGTGCCGCGTTGTAAAGTACTTTAGCATTTTAGCATTTTATTTATTAACATTTGTCTGTTATTACCACAATGAAGCATTCTGTATTATAACATATAGCGGCGATGAAAGCAAATCTGCTTGTAGCTGGCGTGACTCATAGAAAGACCGTGCACATTTACACAGAAGAAAACTTAGGCCCATGCACATATGAGATTAAACACAGAAGAGAATACAAATAATAAAGCATTTAACTGGAAATAATTCAAAGAAAAAAGATGCCTTTGTGATTCAGTTATTTAATCAAGTTCGCATTATGTTATCTAGAAATTTCTTTCTTTCTTCGAGCGAATAGCGAAGTATATCTGTTGTGGTTCCGACTTGCCACGGTCTGTAAGTCCCATATGTGGACATGTCTCGTCTTGTTATAGCCTATCCTATACTTCTTATACAAAACAATATTACTTTTTAAAATTGTGTCCTTTTCGAGGTTTAGTAACAAAATAAGAGATTAGTGGCAATTTAAAGAAAAAACTATATGCGTTCCTTGCTCTTACTCGTAGGCGTACGAGGTCAATATTTCTGGGGGATCAAGGATAATTTTTGCCCGAATTCAGAATTTTGGACCAAGTTGCCCGAATTTTGATACCACTGTGTCGGTTGCAAAAGGGCATAATTATTTCCTTGGCTGTCTCATTTGCCCGAATGATTCCAATATTTTTGCCCCGATAGGGAGGGCACATGCCCCCTGCCCCCGCCTCGTACGCTTATGCTTAAGCTTAATGTTACACAGTCATTATGTTAAAAGTCGTGACGGTCCTGTAAATGTTTACGATATGCCAGAGTATTTTACTCCCTTTTCAGTGACGTAGCTAGATATTTTTTGTGTGTGGGGGGCAAAAGCAAGACATATCGATGTGTAATTCTCCTTAAAAATATAAGAAGTGTTGTAAGTGTTTCAAATGAATTGTTTTTATTTCCGACAGAGACTAGAAATTTCCGACAGAGGCCTTCGGAGGCTTTGTGGGGGGCGACCGCCCCCTGCCCCCCTCTAGCTACGCCACTGCCCCTTTTCCCGTCTTTTCAGCAATAATGACACTGCGCTTACAGAAATATGGCCTTTTGAACATGTAACGTGTTTTGTAAAACTTGAAATTAAATTACTTACCAGAACACTCAGAAGTCATGAATAGCCCAAGGAGAATACAAAAATGATTTTGTGCAATTATAAACCTTCTTAACATCTGTTACAGAAGTTTCCAAATTACTTCGGATACTAAAGAAAATTTGGGGTAAATGTTGTTTTCCACTGAAAGAATTGTTGAGTGCATGCAAAGAATTGAAAAAGAATTTCATTAATTTAAAGGCAATAGGCAGTCACCCCAATTAGAGTTAGTATGCCCCGTCACTCTAGTTCATGAATGGCCTACTTCGATCATATGACAAGGTTTTTGATAGTGAATTGTGAAATGCAAGGAGAATTTTTTGCTTACTTTACCTATTGTTTATAATAGTTATGTTCAAAATGTCTTCAGAGGTGCTTGTAATGCAATAAGAGGAGATTTGCAAGAATTTGCTGATTTTTCAAAGCAAATTTTGGGGTGACTGCCTACTGCCTTTAATGAATCTGACACAGTTGTAACTTAAATACCTGTCTATATTAAGTCAGGGAGCTGTTACTGAACCTCCTTGGTTAAAACTTGTTTAAAATTCTGATAAAGCAGTCAAACGAAAAGAGTCCTCTACAATTGTAACCTAGAAAAAAGTATTCATTCTTGTGTAATAAACTCAGTTTTTTAAACAAACCTTCATTACTATTGGCGTCTAATTCCCAATTAAAGTTTCCTTTACCTTCCTGAAATTCAGGTCAATGTCCTTTGGCTACGTATTATTTTACCTTATTCTAACCAAAGATTCTCCCTTGACCTCTTGCATTTATCCTGTGTGTTTTTTTTTTAAAGGTGATCAGTCGTCTTGAAATATTCTTTGTGACGTCAGCCTTTTCTTGACATGTTTCTACAGTCGTCACTGTTCAAGGATACACCGTACAAGTAGCTATGATGACATCGGTATAGCTAGTAGGTATACAGCTACAAGCCGTCTCTTCTTGCTTACCGATTAGCTATACCATGCTTGTACGGTGTATCCTTGAACAGTGACGACTGCAGAAACATGTCAAGAAAAGGCTGACGTCACAAAGAATATTTCAAGACGACTGATCACCTTTAAGTTTTGCTAATAATTTATATCAGTTTTCAAAAGAACCTCCTCATTTGTTTTATCGTTACCATTCCCACTTGTCTAGTTTACTAAATAAACTACTTTGATTTCACATTGCTTTATCTTTTTTAAACAAGCAAAGGCATTGGAATATTTGTTTTGTAACGTTGCTAATGGCCCCAGTAGGGAGGATCAATTTTGTCGGAAACTTTTTAATTTTCTCGTATTTTCTGCTTATTTGCCTCATTATTCTTGTTTCGATCTCTTTAAACGAAAAAATAACAGTTCATAGTTAGATGATGGGTCTCTCTTCACCGAAATGGATCAGTTCGAAGGTGCTACGAAGGCTTCAAGGGGAATTTTGACCTTTCGCTACCGGTCAACTGTTCAAATCATATTTTGAACGCTTTTGTTAAGATTCTGAACACACTTTTCCCTATTAATTTGTACTCCGGACGCCTATTGGAACACTTACCGTATTTGAACGCCTGACGCGTTTAGTGTTCCAATTCTGAACGACAGGTTCAGCTCCTGAAGTGTAGCGGCATAACAGGAGGAATAGCCTAACACATTAAATTATTCGGCATCTTTGCATTGGATAATGTATTACGAACCAAAATATACCTATCCTGCATGAGACTTAATTTTTTACCCAGAGATTATGAAGCACCCTGGACCCCCACCAGGGGACCTAAGGCAGGCCCAGTGTTTTAGCCAGCCCCTATTTGTGCGAAAATATCGCATAAACGGCGACAAATGTCGCACTAAAGAAATCTGACAAGCAAATTCTACCCGGGTGTAAATTTTGAGGTTCCTCATTAGGGCAGAAATCCACTCCAATATTGCACCATTTGCGATCTAAGCACCTTTCAAATTCCAAAAATTTCCAAAGGTGAGGGGGACACCCCCTCCCCTTACACCCTCTCCCAGGCCACAGATCAGTAAACGTCTGGCGGACCTCTGGATCCCAACCTCTTAAAAGTATAGCGGCCTGACGAGAGGAATAGCCTAATACATTAAAATTATTGGGAATCTTTGCATTTGATGATGCATTATGAACCAAAATATATCCATTGTTAATTTTTCACCCAGAGATATGCTTAAACCTCAGAGCTTCCGGGGCTTCGCCCCCTGGACCGCCAGCGGGCTTTGCCCCTGGACCCCACGAGGGTTCCCAAAGTGAGCCCCTGGACCCCACCCACTAACGCTCGTTTTCGCGCTACGCATTACCAGATCTATCGGCAAAACGTAATCTCCAGATGCGGATCCAGACACTTCGAAAGGGGGGGCTGAAAGCCCCCTTGAATATTCTCCTAGATTAACATTATGCTAATTTTCGAGCATTTGTTTTTGTTGATGTGACGAAAAAGGGGGGCTGAGGTCGGGAAAGCCCCCCCCCCATTGGATCCGCGCCTGATCCCTACACTCCCCAAAAGATGACACCTTCCCTACGGCCCTGCTTCAGTCATCCCCCAACCATTATGCCATTGCGCCAAGATTGTCTTCTGCCCCAAGTGACTGCTCCACTCTTAAAAAACCCAAATGCTGCCACTCTCTCACGATTTTGGTTGTCCAGACGAAGTCGGTTGCTCGCCGGACTGAAGGGCCTTTCGGTAGGCCAGTCAGACTTTTTACAGTCCCCCACGTTCAACAAGAGATCTTCATGATAAATTCCTCACGAGTACCCCATCCCCCTCCCTTAAACCTGAGCACCTGGTCCTCATGCGGGGCCATGTGCATACATCTGCTCATGTCTTAACTACGAACTGATATGTTTTCATAACTTTTTTAGCATTTTCTATATAAATAGGACTCTTGAGTGATTTAGGCCAAATTTAAAGACCGTTGGCTGTATACAATTCTCATACTGTTCTTTGGACGAGAGAAGCGTTCAAGAGATGAAATACTAATTGCATTTCTCCTTTGATTCCAAAGATGAAAGAAAATGCTCTTTGAGGACTATCTTTAGCGATCTATAAAAAGAATTGAAAGAAATCTAAACTATACCGTCAAAAATACACATCTATAATTAACAACAATGAGAGTATTGATCGATAATCGATTTTTATTTCTTCTCACATTATTAAAACGATCACGCTATAGATACAAGTGTCTTTTGTTCCTTTCTCTCGGTCAACATAATGGACAAACGATTTTTTAACCATGAATTTTAGTGATTGACTCAGACTTCCAGGGATGTAGCAATGTATTATGACACTAGATTGTTGGTTCCCAGCTTATAGGTCAAAGCCATAGGCATAAAAAAAAACATTTTTCTGGGGGCTTATAATAAATGCTTTTGAGTTTTTGAGTTTTGAGTTTTTCAGTAACCTGCCCTAGAAATTGGCTCCGCCTCAATTCCAGGGGACGCAAACACTCGACCCCTGGCATATACGCGCTTTCAAGTGGCTTTCCAGGGAGAGAAAAAATTAATCAGAGGAAACCAAAAACAAAAAAATCAGAAGGAAGGAAATAGGAAGAAGGAGATGTACATCAGGTAAGGAAATTGAAGGAGGGCTGAAAGATCATTTACTCTCTAAATCCAGAAGAGTGAAATTATAGGGGCGGATCTAAAATGAGGACTGAATATCCACTCTACGAGAGTGAGAATGACTCTTTTTGGATTGAAATCTTTCAATCCAAATTTAGATTGGTCCCTAATTTACTCTAAAAGAGTGACTTTTCACTCTAAAGGTTTAAGAGAGTATGCACGTTAGCCATAGCTCTAATGTCTTGAAAAAATTAAACCCCTTTATATGGTGGTTGTTTTTGGTGAGAGGTGGTGTCGTAAGGGACGCAATCAGCAGGTTTGGGATTTACCACGTATTGTAGAACCACTGGGCTAGAGTCTATTTACAGACGTCACCGTTTCACCGTTTTCCTTGTTTATTCTTTTTCCACAAACTTTAGGCCTACACATATTATTATATATACATTGCAAATTGTTAAGACGGTACATGTTTACAACAATTACAAACGCCCCATGCATTATAGTATGTATACAAACATTGAAAACAGTTCACCCAGAATTAACCGTATCAAGGTTTATAAACCTTACTTGAAATGCATGAAGCGTTCAATCTTTTTCTACCATGCCAAAGTTAATGACAAAAAGTAAAGGATAATTAAGCTATGCTCAAAAGAACCAATAAGGTAAACTTATACTTTTAAATGCAAATTAGGTGAAAGCTAGAACTGTGGCTTTACCATCAAGATTAAATGAAACATTAAAATGAGTAAACAGGATGTGCATTAAGTGTTTTCGTTTTACTATGCGAAAAGCCAGGAACTGGCTTTAAGATCTTATGATAAAATGCTATGAGGAGGAATCATTATAAGTACTTAGGACTAAAACGTCTTAACATAGGGAATTTGAATGATGACGGTGAGAATATTTTGCTCTCTTGCTTTACAGAATTCAAATACGAACATAATGAGAATTTTACTAATCTGTGACGATAAAAATAGCTACTTAAAGAAATAATGCTGTTAAGAAAATGAAAGTGTAAGTATCGAAATTGAGAATCTCAATTCTTAAAAGACAAGATTGGTAAAAGTAATGAAAAGTAATGGGGCAGTTGATAATTTCAAAACAGAAATTCCCGTGCCATTTTTTGTGGGCATCCTGGACAGAAGTTGAACTACTTTTGAAAATGATGGGATTTTGGTATAAAGAGTTAAAATTTTTGTATGACACAATAGACTCAACGTAAAGTCGTTTACCTAAACAGCGTTAGATTGAAGAACACTGTCGATGCAAAATATTGTTTATCTTAATCAATGAATTATTAAAAACAGTTTGCCACCTAAAGTTATAAACATTAGAGAAATAAATCGAAAAATTTAACAGCCAGTCTCCCTCATAAAACGTATCAGTTTTGTTCAGAGTATACCATTCGATGGAAAGTTGTGTTTAAGCAAAATGCGATGTACGGAATTTAACAAAGTACAAGAAAAAACCTTCCAGTTAAGAAATGTTATTATTACAGATCATTCTTATCCATTTAACAAAAAGACTGAGTAAAATGTTGCGAGTCGATCATATCGAGGTTGCTATGCATGTAATTTACTATCAGGATGGAGTATTCCACCTTTAACATATAGGCCTACAGGAGCGGCGACCTTCCTGGAGCTCAGATAAGCTGATGTTTCTTCACAAGTAGGTTTTGGTGGGTAACAGCTCATATGGGTGTCATTTCCTTTGGCATTTGTAAAATTTTGACACGACCTTGGGGCTGGTTTCGTAACCGAGACTTGTTTTCGATACTAGACCTTTATGTTGTGCGAGAAGTAATAACACAAGCTAGATACGTTAGCAGTTAAATTGAGTAAAATCCCTTCGACTACAAAAAAATATTGTAGCTAGCAAAAAAAGTTGGGTGGATTTGTTAATACAGCTAGCAAAAATTTGTTTTTATTTTGGCTTTAAAGTTTAGCCGTATTTCGCTCCTTTTCAAAACAATTACTGTACAGAAAAATCTCACGTGACACTGTCTTTGGTTCCGCTGAGCTGGTTTCATAAAGACGGCTTCAGAATTGACGCAAATTGCACCCTTAAAAGGATAGTTTGTAAGTCACGATTTTCTTATTCTTTGACACAAAACTAAGCAGCACAGTTTGATTGAAGTGTCGTTAGGGACATCGATGTGAGATTCTCTTTTGTGCAGCAACATAGAAACACACACTAAATTAAGCCGAAGAATTGAGCCGAATATTCTGAAAATCTTTTCCTCATTAAGAGTATCGTTTCTGGTTTACTTTTTCAAAGCCACCCTCAATCTTTAAGAACTCCCTGATCTAAAGAAGTGAAAAAGCTTTTCATCTGTTCGTACGCGCTAGTTTGATTGTTATACCGTCTGCCTCTTTCTAGCCGTAGTCGAAAAATGATAACTTTTTTGAAAACGAAATCATTACGAAGGTAACAGATCATCGATAGACGTTTTATTAATAAAAATGCAATGTATAGTTTACATGAGGCCGACATGTAGCGCTAGTATAAACTCCCGAGTATACGAATTTCTAAACTCTGAGTCCGAGTACAAAGCCATGAGCACGAGTACGAGCACAAATTTATGCGTTCGAGTACCAGTACGAGTACAGAAAATGTACTCTAGTATGAGTACTAATACCTATACTCGAGTACTACAAGTCTGCAATGAGGTAAAGTTACCCGTTATGTGAGCTTATCCCCATCAATTGGTTATGTGATGTCAATATTGATTTCTGACTGGATATGATAAAATATATGTGACGCCTCCGCATCCTTAAGCATAGATTACTGTATCATACAGTACATCATCTCTCATGACTTCTTGTTAATATAGCTTGCTACATGAGGAATATTTAATGGGACAATAACTAAGTGGATATCTTATAGACGATGGCGTTAGAAGCCACGAGTCTTTACAGCTTATATTATCAAAAGATCGTAGGTTTGGTTTCCAACTGGCCGCGTCACTGAGTAGGGGTTGTTCTACGTCGTGATTTTCACATCTCTGATCAAAGTTTCTAATTGTAATAGATCAAATTTAAATAAAAAAAACGTTAACTTCGAAGCATTTGACACAAGGAGTAAGTTAACTTGGATGCCTTTCTGGTCCTCTTTCGTATTCATAGTCACCAGTGTAGTAAAATAGCCTCCCGTTAAGATCTGAGTTAAAGGAGCTTAGTAGTGGCGTACTTCCAAAATAAATACATCGTACTAAACGAGGTGATTACCCTCTGTGCGGGGCTAATTTTAAAAATATTAATCCTAATGCGTTTTATATTCTCATTTAAAATAGTCTTGCAAAGTAATTTTGCCATGACGTTCCTATACTATTTCTTGAGTTATTTGATTTTACACTTGCAAGATATTTTACGATTTATTTTTTGAATTTCAAGTTCGTTACTTTTTCTTCTGGCACCGGCAATTTTGAATCGTTTCCTCTTGTATTGGTTCTGATCGATGCATCTACCCAGGCATGTAGTACACACAACTTACAACGTACGTACGTATGTAGTATATTAGCGTTACTAGTGGCAAGGCACACGCCTATTTCGCTCATCATCTGCAGGAGGTTCATGAAGAACATTGTGAATTTTGCAGGTATTGAAACTGTTTCTTTCGATCAATGAGTTTGTTTTTCGTGGTAGACTATGCCCTAACGCTAGCCTAAGTTAGGCTAACGTTAGTACTATTAACGACAGTAACAAGTGTACTGTTACACCAGACACACTGCATGCATGGCTTTGATAAGTATCGGTATCGGATCGAATCGATAAACCAAGAAGCATAACCGGATGTGACGTAAGGAAGTCGGCGGGTCCTAGAATTTATTCTACTTTGGCGACCGTTCAGCTCCTTTAACATTTTTCCCCCTTTGAAGCGGATTTCCTGCTTTTAATCACATTTATCAAAACAGAGAGAAGATGGAATTTAATGTCTGTCTGAAGGGTGTCGGGAAACGAAATTGATATTGCAAACGAGAGTGAAATTTTTTTCCCAACCTACAAGATCCGAAGAAACAACCAACAGTGTTCCTCATTTTGTGCTTAGCATTGAAATATCTTAACATGAAATGGGGGAATCAAACAGTAATCGAAAACTTATACAATAAGAAAAACAAATTCTCTTCCCATCCCATCACCAAGAGACTTTACTCTTGATGTGTCATAGGACTATGCCGTATTTATACGCTATATTAAAACATCCATATGGTTTCCACACCAGATTTTGTAATAATGTTGCATCTCTCCATGTATGGAACTGGTCGGGTTGGAATTTTAAAAAGTCCTGCATGTGATGCATTTTACATTTGGGATGGCAAGTTTACTCAGAAAACATTTGTCAAACTGAGGAGGTACTGCTAGGCGATTAAAATCAGGGAGTTTTCAGGGAAGGAGATCCAACATTTATATGTCCTTTGAGACTAGGTAGTTGCCGACATTAAGCTGCCTATTGTCTTGCACTTGAAATGTCTTACTCTCTAAGACGTGAAAGAGATTTTGGCACTGAAGACAATGGGTTGTGTCGTCTGCTACATCTCAAAAACTCATCATGATGGTTTCACCAATTCGCATTACATTGCCAGTCGTCAAGGAAAAATTAAAAAAAATTAAGCTTTCGTCGTCCGTCGTCGCAGTTAAAGTCATTTCAATTAACATTAATCAAGAACTTTTTAAAACCTCTTTCGTTGACAATCCTTGATGCTTATGCGGAAAGTTGCGAAAATTGTGATTATTTTTGAAGGCTTGAACAATGTGTCAAGTAGGCGACCCATCAAGGTCATAGCAACACAAAATACTTATAGTAGTTAAACGTTTATTGACAGTCGTTTAATTTAAAATCTTCATTAAAGCTTAGACCTTGTCGGCAAAGAGGCTGTACTTCAAAGTAACTCGTTAACAATAACCTTTCTTTCTGGATTACCTGGGTTTGAAAGGAGCAGACAATCATTAAGAAGTGTAAGTCGGAAAGTCTAAACAATGGGACTAAAGGGACCTGTCAATCAAATTTGTTAAAATTATTTTCAAGCACATATTGTCTGACGGATTTAAGCGTTCGATCTCCTTCCCTGACAACTCCCTGTTAAAATACTCCACAAAGTCCCTGTTTTGTAAGCTGAGCAGGTCGCTCATGTGTTCTTTTTACTAAATCAAGTGGATGTGGTTTTGTGCTCAGAAAACAAGAGGCAGGAGGACTGTCTCAAAACTTTCTGGTGGATTGTCCCCTATATCCTATTCATATTTGCAAAGAGTCTGATCAATCGTGGCACGAAATGAAATCTTGCCAAATATGTGGTTTAAAAATGAACCGAATTGTTTCATTTTCAGGCGGTGACGGTACCAAGATTTCAAAAGTGGGGGCAAAAGATTGGAAAACAATTCGGGGCAAAATGCAGTTCGCATGTTCATTGTTTCTGTAAGTTGTGTACCTTTGAACAGAAACGAAATGGGGATGGGGGCAAGCGGGGAAGAGTGGGGCAAAGACCATGACTGGGGGAAACGCCCCCATGCCCCTCCTCTTGTTGGTGCCGCTGTGCATTTTTGAATCAGTTGTAATAAAATTTGAACCGAAGTCGTCTAGTCAAATATTTTGTAAGCCTCAGGCTTATGCCACGATTGACTAGATTTTTTTCGAGCTTTGGTCTGTAGGTGGTTTCACAAAGGTTTCTTTGCCGCACTTTGCCCACCTGTCGTCTATTTAAAGCTGCATAATCCAGTTATTTGTAGGTAATTTGAATTTAACGTGATAAAATAGGTGAAAATGCTGTGAAGTGAAAAATTTAAAACTGAAAACCATGCGCACTTCCATCCTCATAAGTATTGCGAGTGCCAATGTCGAGTTGAAAGTTCTTAACTTGCGTAATCGATTGATCAGGAGGCTCCTTTATTGAATACAACACAAATATCTTTTTGTTTTTTTTTAGAACAGAAAATAGGAATCAGCCATCAGCTTGGTATTATTCTGTAGAAACATTTCTAAAAGTCCTACCTATCGACCCCAGATATTTCTTTCAAACAAATAGCCACTTTCACTGTTATTCGACGAGGAGTAAAGATGGATAATCCCATCCCTTCACCAGAAGTCAATTTGCCCATCATTCACAACAGTCACAAGTAAAAAGCTTAGGCGTTTTCCTGTGGGACTCTTTAGTTAAACAATAATATCAAAAAATGCTGCCAGTTTAGATATATTTAAAAAAAAAACATTTACAAAACAACTGAAATCTGTTTCTGGATAACTATGTTTACAATATCTGATAAGTCTCTGTTTTCCCCCTTTTCCTCTTTCCTTAGCCTAAGCCTAAGTCTTGTGAAACAGACGTTCCATACTTATGTATTTGTAGGCAGTGGTGTAGCCAGAGCTTTCTATGGGGGGGGGGGGGTAGAGAGGTGTTGGATCTCCAAATCGGGGGGCTGTTGTATGTTCTAGCCTACTGATATTTTTTCAACATGTCTTCGATCACCGGTGCAGGGCTGCAGGGGGGACTCTGAGATTTCGTGGGAGGGATGCAGCCCCCAAGCCCCCCTTAGCTACTCCAGTGTTTGTAGGGACCAAACTAGAAAAGTTTTCTGACTTCCTTCTGCTCCCTCTCCGTTCTCACCCCACAGTACCGTTATCACTTGCATTGCTATGTTATCAACATCGATTTCAATCTGTCAATTGACTACTGCTATGCTACATTAATAATAGTTACGTTGTTAAGTATACTGTGATACTCTATTAATCAATCTGTACATATATTTGATGAAGAGAAGGAAGGAAGTAAACTGAAACAAACTGAAACTGAAGAAGTCTGTAAAGCCTCGAAACTACTATCCATATAGACGGAATTTTCTTCGGAAATCGTTTCTTTGACCATGTCGAATTTCTGCGGGAATAAGATTAAAACTTATAACGTGTACATTACCTCACCAGTGATACAGCAATGCCCACTTCCGTTTATGAGTAAACTAGCACTAGCTGGTTATCCCACATATGGTCAAGAAAACACAGGCTTTGTTCATCTGCACATAGCTTCAATGGGGTCTTTGAATAGTCAGGAAAAGGCTTAAGTACCTACACTTGGCAAACTCATGCATAATGTTGTTAATTTGAGCAATTAAATAAAGTAAGAATAAGTTGTAACCCGATTTGTGCCATATATAATTCGGGTCGTACCGTGTAGTACTAAGTGGTACACACTTTATGTGGGATTTTTCTTACCGTCGGGTTGCCTACGTAGCAGGCTGTACGGCATATTCAAGGAGGAGCTGAGCAAACAGAGTCCGCTCCGCGGGGTAACCGTCAGGTGATGTAAAGTTGCAAATTATCTGTAATGCATAATCGGAAACTCATTTCATAGGAAATCAAACAAACTTTGAATTCCATTCAATGTGATTTTTTTTTATTTTAATATCAGCGATCGAAAACTGAGGACTTAAATTTTGATCTCATTCGCTTGAAAAGAAGAGAACAGTCCGCTCTGAATCTCGGATTCATAAAACTGTAAAGCACGGGATTTACAGCGTGATTGATCGATCCGCTAAGTCGGATAACGGCGACCACAGCGAACAAGCCACTGTTTCGATGGAGTCGTTTGGTTAATGACGATAACATAAAAATCGCGAGTGTGAGGGTGTATGTTATAAGAAATATAATAGTTGATAGCAGTAGCATTTGACTGAGGCGTGACATTGACCGAGGTTTTCGCTTATCTGTCACAGCGCTCTGTGTAGCATTGATGGTAATACCCGCTGTGGTATTGTTGACAACGCCCTCTTTCTTAACATCAACACCACCACTTTCGTTGCCTTTAAAAATTTCGACTTTTTTGTCGTCTTTCTTTATAGCCAGTTTATTTTCGCTGCAATCGATATTTGACAGACTACAGTTGACCGCGTCCGTCTCCAGCTCTTTTCGAGAAGATTCCTTCAGTTGACCTCGACTCGCATTTGCTATCGTTCCAGACAAATTTGAATTTCCCTGAGGTAACTTTTCCTGCGTTAAATTCAGCTTGGTCGAGCTAGATGCCTCTTTTGTTGAAGTTGACTGGCCCACGGGAGGAAAAACGCTGGAATCCTGCCCCTCAATGTATGTTTCACATCGTGTAGCTTGAGGAAGTTCAATACATTCTGTTTTTGCAACAGTGGGGTCGTTGACTTTTAGTCCGCCGACTTTGCCGCGCTTTTTGAGCGTCCTCCAAAGTTTTATGTACAATGCAATGATGAGAACGAAAAAGACGAGAGAACAAGAATACTGCGACAGCGTCAAGAGTAAGGCAAGACCCTCGAACGTGTTCTGGCGCTGTTCGCATGTTGTGGCGTTAAAGACCCCAACCGTCTCTATGGAAACGACCGTAAGTCCGCTTGTGAAAGGCATCGCAGCGTTCACAAGAACTGCAACATCAACGCATATGAAACAAACCCACTTGGCCTGCCGGCGGGACCAACGGCCGTTGACAGGTTTAGATACAGCGAGGTATCTGTCCATGGCAATCGCGACAGTTACGCAGGCAGACAAATAAAACCCTACAGAAAACAGTGTAAAGAAAATCTTGCAGAGAACTGTGCTTTTGTAGTCGAATTCATTAAACCAATAGTGCGCTTCAAGTGGAAATATTATACATGCATATAAATCACAGATTGCTAGGAATTGAATAAAAACTTGGGCGCTTCCCAGCGCTTTTTTATTCCAGTAGACACAGATGATAAGTAAATTTCCTGGTACTCCAATAAAAGTAACGAGACAGCGATACACAAACACGACGTAGTTATACAAGAACAGTGCCCCAGCCATCATGGATGCTCCTCTCAAAGATCAATCCTGGTGACATCTAAAAGACTGATGAAGAGAAAATAATTATTTCCAGAACCAGCATTGCCATGCATGCCATATAGAGCATCGTGTAAACCTCTTCAGCGCCTTACGACTTGAGAATATTGAAGTAAATACGAAATGTCGCTTTAAATGTACGAATACCGCTGACGAAAAATATTTACTTGGTTGAGTTTGTAATGAGCATCTTCTTTGCAATTTTGTAAACGCTCCTTAGAAAGTAAAGTATCATTAAATCCACTTAAATATTCAGCAGGTTTAAATCGCAAATTCGATAATATCACCTAAAATTCTGACATCAACACCAATATTCCGAATATTGCGTGCAAGAAGAGCATGCAAATGTCACGAATCTTCAAGTAATCATCAACAGACTGTGGTTAAATGGGTCTAAATTAATTCATCACATTGTTTGTATAAGTCCGTAACGAAATTCTACAGAAAAGATAACCACGTAAAGAATTCAGATTTCCCGAATTTCACGCCGGTAATAAAATGTTTCGTGCCAAACTATATTGGCGTCTTTCGAGAACATTAAAACAGGGATGATGTTGCATTATCAATTGCTGTTACGGTGCAGTGTTTTGTCAACCGTGGTTGGAAGCTCAGTGCAGCGTCATTTTAGTTCATGATTGATCTAGTCCGAAGTCGTCAAATTGAATATCCGAATATGATAAAAAAGACCAAAACTGAAGAATTGGAGATTATTGTACCGATGTCATTTATCATTCGAAATATGGTACAGAATCTCAACACAGGCAAAGCTGGTTTTAGAAACATTGTGCAACTGTTTCATAGCTATCGTGTATACTATTTCCCGACTGCATTAGAAGAACATCTGTTAGATAGAACAAAGAATCGCTGTTGCAGCTCACGCCTTGCTTCTTGTGTGTTTAACTAAGAAATAAAGCATTTCATTCTTTTGATAAAATGCTAATGAATACCGAGAGCTCCTTAAATTTTATTTTCTCTACAGTTTGTAGACTTGGAAAATCTAATTTGATTTGCATATATTTAACTGTCGTTTGTGGGTAATTTTCTCCCTTTTTGTCAAACTAGGAATTGTCGATTTTTAGTTTTATTAAATGAATTCCTTTTACTTATTCCGATGCTAGAAGAGACTTTATCCAAGAACATTCGTCGCTTTATCCAAGAAATGATGGCAAATTGGCTTCCCAGATCATTGAATTAAAGCGCTTGGCAACGAACCATGTTAAGGGTCACCAGCTACCAATTCCATCAATTCAAATACAATGTAATATCGTCTTTGGTGCCACCCAAACCCTTACTTACAAGACTTGATCATCCTGTCTTACTTCATAAAAACACCTCGTCATAGAATCACATTTTCCTCACCGAACTTTCCAGTGCAAAGCGGCATTTGTCAGTTATCTTATGTGACACGTGTTACAGTATGTTTCAAACCTCCAGTCAAGATGAAAACCACTTTTCCTTTCCCAAGATGCAGCTTGGCCCAGGAAGTATATCTTCTAAAGTAAAAAGTAAACTATCTCTCTGTCAAACTTTTTCACAAAAATCACTTCCTCATCATTATTTAAGTCTAAGGATGCTCCTGCCGTGATGTCGCATCGTGCCTTCTGTGTTTTCCTAGATTATACCATTCGCTTTCAGTTCAAGTGGAATCATGGCATATAACGTTCATTAATAAGTACGTTCTGTCTTTTTGACTAAAGCGGCCAAGTTTGCAATAAAACTGAGATTTGTTGTCAATATTTTCCTTATAAAAATAGCTGATGTTTGATTTAAATCTTCACTCCTACGCCACTGATAAGAAAGATACTGATAAGTCTGACCGTTTCCCGTGCAATATTATACTTTTAAATGGACTTGCTTGAAAAAACAGCTATCAGTAAGTCCCGGTGACACTGTGATATTTTCTAAAATAAGATGTATACACAACGATCACACAAGATGAGACGGGTGATTGCCCGCTTGTCCTAAAATATAACGGAAAACAAACAAAATTCACAATTAAACTACGCTAATGATGAAAGTTCCTGTTTAAAAAGTACCACACCTGATCGGTTTCTAATATATGTGCAATTCGAAGAGAAATTGTCTGTTGCGTTTACACGCGAAGAACGTGTATCCATTGACGCTTGAGCAGTAATGCATTTGGGTCTGTGATTGGTCGAGCTTTGTTTCGAAAAGGTTATTTTCACTATGTAATGTACATAGCAGTTTATTAGCCCAATAATGGGTAGAAAACCACACTGTGAAACCTTTTTATCAAGTTTGATGAAAGTTTTTTTTTTGTTTTGTAATAGGGCTCAAATGAAAGAAGATCGGATTGAATACCCCGTGTTGTAATCACCGTTGTTCATACGATATTACATTTTTATGTGAAGCTGTGCCTATAAAGAATATTTGAAAGTAGTGTTCATTGAAGGAAAAGCAGTATTTGAATCATGAAAGTAATCGGTCAGATTTTCGTGTGATCTAGCGTTGAAAATTGCGACATTGAAGTTTCAGAATGGTAATCAAACAGTAGGCTATTCAAATTACGCGAAAGATTACATGAAGAGTTTAAAGGAGCTATGGCACCCCCAAATATATTTAGACATATCCCCATAGTTCTAAATCCAGTTGGTGACTGTGCTCTGATTGGCATTCATTCAAACAGTAATAGCACCACTCAGGTTGGCAATGATGACTTGGACAGTCATTTGCTTTCGTAATTGGGCTCACAGTCACACACAGTTTGTTTTTCAATATTGAGTCGAGCAATTGAAACTCAATGCAGGCTACTGTGGCTGTCTTGGAAGTGTTCTGCAAATAGACAGTCGTGGAATTTTCCGCAAACTTTTAAGCACTTCTTACTACCTTTATCGAAATATATATATATATATATATATATATATATATATATATATATATATATATATATGTGAAACCGATGTGTGTGTATATAACACATGCACACACTTTCACAACATACTTTCAAGCGACATTTCGCAACCGTTTCAAAAACTGAAAGGTACATTTATGGAATTTGCACATCTATTCACTTTGGATGTTGAAAGTGTCCAGTACGGCATAGTCTATTTGTCGCGTACAATAAGCTGTTACATGCAAGCTGCAACATTACTCTGATGGATGAATAATCACATACACGGTTACCATGGAAACTGGGCAAAGTAATACTTAGGCCTAGATAAAAAAGAGGCAGAACAGATTTTATGTCTCAAAGTGAATTCATATTTGTACATAAGACTTCTTTGAAAAAAGTATTTTCCTTTCTTTTGCCCAACTTTTCAGTGTTGGCAATGGAAGCGCAGCATGATTATCACTGTCGTTAAAATGAAAAATGGAATCTTTTCTTGACAATCAATGAAGGGAATATTGATCTACTGTTCGTTAAAAGGATAACCATTCTGCTCAAACTTTATAAGAAATGGTGAACATTGAATTAAACGCTAAGAATGACAGCGATTTTTGTATTAAAAGCTGCATTAGAAACCAGAAAGCCGAAAGGCTTAATGATTCTCTTTCGAAAGGGGGTGATTTGTTGCACTGAGGTTCATACCTTAAATTGATACTTCTTGACTATATCATTATTTACCATGTTTTTCACAACTTGACCTCTGCTGACCTCATATGACCTTTGAACCCCACCAAAAGTGAATAACAAAAAATAATGAAAAAAAAAAACTTGTCATGGGAGGGATTCGTACCCTGACCGCAGTGTTGTCAGGAGTCGCTCAATTTTGCATTCGAGTCAAGTCATTTACTACTTTCAATGTGACTTGAGTCGAGTCAGTGACTCGAGTCATTGTATATTTCTATGAGGAAATTTATGATACAGTTGCTCGAGTCATTTCCCTTTTGAAAATTAGTGACTCGAGTCATGACTCGTTACAACACTGCTGGACCGTCTGCGTGGGAAACGGAGCTCTTATCCATTACGCCATCAAAGAACTCGTTCAGCGTATGGTATTTCTATTATGCTATAGCTACAGCATCCTTTTCACGTGTTCATAATCAAGGGTGGCGCCAGCGGGGGGGCCATGCCTCCCCCCCCCCCGTCGGGGAAGGCTGCCCCCCCCCCCGTCGGGGAAATTTTTCGGTTTCGTCGGGGAGCTGTTATGTATACGGTAAAATATGTAGTCCCCACAACGCCCAGTCGCCCCGACGATTTACTTAATTTTGGTCTAAATTTAGGGCAAATTCTTCAATAAAAACCCCAAATTTTCCAATTTTCTTCTTCAAAGTCCCATTTTTTCAAATTTTCCATGGAAAATGCCGGCAATTTTTTCAAATTTTCTCCAAAAAGAGCCCAAAATTTTCGGCGCGCTTCGCGCGCCAAAATTTTCCTTCAAACAACTTTTCGGCACTTTATTTCCTTCGTTGAGAATTTGGGTTGCTGGCCCCCCCCCCCGTCGGGGAGCTTGGCCCCCCTGTGGGGGAAATCCTGGCGCCACCCCTGTTCATAATTAGGTAATTTAAATTAGTATTACTACTGTAACAGTTATGCTTGTGAAAAAATAAATGTTTCCTATAACTTTATCTTTGGAATGGTAGCAAAATTCAGCCCGAACTTGTCGTTGGTAACGAAACGCCGGACATAATTTGGAGGTACCGCCGACTGTCTATTTAGGTAACGAGGTTTTCGTAGTTGCAACTCTGATGACCACATGTGACATTCGACCTCCAACAAACTCGAAGGGTCCCCTCTCTCTTAAAGTATCACATCTATATACCAAGCATGAAAAAAGGATCCATCATCCCTGTATTAAAATACTGAGTTTTTCCAAGGATGGTTTGACCTCTGATTACCTCAAATGACCTGTAATCTCCACTGAAAACAATAGATTTCTTCCTTTCAATATGATAAAGTTATATACCAAGTATGACGGTCCATTATTACTATCTTGAGATACCGTGTTTACAAGCAGTTTTGAAGAATTTCGGTGACCTCAGACACCCGTTTTAAATTAGGGAATAAAGTCAATGGTGCCCATGTCTCTATATCAGATTCGAACAGGCTATGACGTCACGCATATGGGCTGCCTGAGAGACCCGAGGCACAGCCGAGGGTCTACATGCGTGACGTCATAGCCTGTTCGAATCTGATATAGAGACATGGACACCATAACTTTGTTCCCATTCATAAATACTTTAAGTTAATTTTGGAGAAGCTAAAAGGCGAAAAGCTTTCTTTTTTAACAATTTTTCATTGATCGTGAGAAAGACATGATGAATAGCTACGCAGGCTACTATCATCTGTATCGCGGGTAGTGAAGTGCGACCCGACTTGTGTTCCAAATTTTATGTTCTCACCTTTTTTTACTGTTTGAAATTAATCTTATGCACAAAATTGTATCCGATGAGGTGCTGGATGTTCTACTGGAACAGATGACATGATTAACAAGGTCTTTCGAAGTTCGCGGTAAGAGTAAGAGTGTAAAAATAGGCCAAGATTCGTGCTTCGTCCTGAGAGATGTCCTACCTTGTTAGGCCTTATTCTGTCGGTCCAACATCCGGGTATTCTGCGTGACCTAGGTCATGAAAACTTTAGCTGGAGTGAAAACAATCACAGTCTGACACTGTGAGTGCGATGCACGTACGTAATACTAATAGGATTAATACCTTAATTGACAAAGTTTCTTGAAACTTGAAAGTTGACTAGAAATCGGAGAATACTTCAGTTCATAATGCCGCGCCAATGCAAAGCTGTTGGGTGCACGAATCACTTGCTTATGAAGGGGAAAAAACCACTGTAGTGAGTACGAAAATACAGTACGAACATATACACGCACGTAAACGTATAAAGTGCCGTGTACATAGTACTGTGAATAAATTCTAATACACAAACAACACTATAGGCTAGCTAGATCATACAATCCATACGTGATTTCTGAAAAGTCCTACAATTTCATCATCCTCTTGGTCTCAGAAATGAAAAGAAAGTATATACACTTGTAAGTAAGTTTTTAAATTCGAACGTTTTTTCCGCCCTAGTAATTTTTGGGGCCGAAAGTCTGTGGCGGAAACTACCGGGGCGGAAAGTAACGGTACCCACTGTACTGGTAACCATGAGTGGTAACAACGGTTTCACTCCAACACGTCACGTGATTGAAACTTCTCACCGGATGTGACGTTCTTTGGACCGACGGAATATATATATTTATAGTGTGTTGTAGCCATATGTATGTAATGTTTCGAACGCCTGTGATTAGAACAGTTATAGGCTATAACGTTAGGTTGAAATTCACATCTGGAATCCTCTGGATGGTTTTTAGTGTTTATCTAACTTTTAGTGCACAGAATACATGGCCAGCGTTATCTTTTGGAACTGAAAGATGACTTTTTGAGGTTAATGTGAGTCCTTAGTTCTCTTCTTTGCCTAGGCCTAATTCTCAGTAGGCCTAGCCTAGCCTAAGACTAAGTGCACTGAGGAGGAAATTTGGGGTGTGCATGCCAAGTGTCTTTGATGAAAACAATTATTCAGATCGCTTTCACTAATGACTAGTTTAGTCCTCAAGAAATCAGGATGACTAGTTTAGTCCTCAAGAAATCAGGATCATTATTTATAGGCCCACTGTCTGTAATCTCCTCCTGGATGACGTCATATTACTAAGATCATTTCGATCAAAACTGAGACCAAAATTTTGCAAATCACTTTTTTTCCGTCTGCCTCAGAGAAAGGTCTTCTAGAGTAAAGAAGCGCAGTACAATTTCTTCTTATCAACAATTTACAAAAACAAGCAGAAGAAGTTTTGACACACTTTATTATTAGACTGGGAACCTACTCACGGTGATATTACCCTGCGCTAGTTTTCTCTTGAAAAGCGAGGAATATCGCCTGTAGAAGCTGGTTATTTGCCTAAACTTGCATGCATCATTAGGCAGCTGTCAATCTAAGCATATTTAGTTGCAATGGTAACAGTGAGAGGAACAAAAAATGCAGTATTAGTACCATTGTACCTAGTTTAATTTGAACGTTCGTCTATAGACCAACGGCTAGTACATGCATGGATGCTGTGTCTACAGTCCGAACATGTTGATCGCACACTTAATAGCTCTCCATACACCCTATGTCTCTATAGTGGATTCGAACATGGGTAACTGACCAATCAGAGGCCAGCATTCTCAAAAAGTATTTATGAATGTTGGTTCGTGATTACTTCCTATAGAACATCTTGCATGTTCCATATTCATACCAATTCTTCTATCATCATAGTAACCACCTACAAGCCAAATCCTTCAAAATGACCTACAATTCTGATTGAAGCTATTATTAAAAAAGGTCAAAATGTGATTCTTCTGATCTGTTTATGTGCACATCCGATGAGTTTTAAGATAGCGGAATGCTTCATTACAATGGCTTTTATTCTTTTAATACCTCAGGGACTTGGATTCCGGAGGCGTTTTCCCTGGATCACCACCAGGGTGTCATCCCAACAGGGCCCGAGGGCTGGCCCCTGGACCCCACGCCTTCAAAAGAGCGCTTTGCGCTCCCGCGCCGACTTCGACCCCTTTTGGTATTCCGCCCGGGTTTACCCCCCACTTTCACACACCAAATCCCGCCCCTGTGTGTTATGATATAGGCCCTGAGTCATGATGGAAGTGTGTCCTTCTTTTATTGGTCATGTCGTGTTACTGTATGTATGCCGAAATGGTGCTGCTTTTGTTTCCTTTCTTACTTTGTATTGGCGGAAAGGTAGGAACTGAAGGAGGTCTGTTGGGAATCGGTGTCGGCGCTAAAGCTGTGACTGGAGGTAGGGTGGTTGTCATTTTTGGACGATCGATCTTTTAAAATCTTCTATTAAAAATTGTTGCACACTGTCAAAAGTTTCTTGCGTTCATGGTTCTGCTCATTAAATATGAATCGGAATATATCGACACCTTTTTGTAAGTGTTCCGGACGCAACGGGCCCCGCACCCGCAGATGGATACCTTTGGTACTCTTTGCGTGAGAGCGTCTTCATTTCGAATGTGACTCATTTCTGCAACTGTTTCTTGCTCCTAAGGGTGATTACTACCGAATGCTTGTGAAGAGGGCACATTTGGGGTATAATTTGCCAACAAAACAATTGTGCACAATGCTGACACCCCGACAAACACATCATTTTGGAAGCATAAGGGAATGAGCTAGACGTGAGGTATCTGGCTACATCTTGGTTACATTAAAGTCTATATATTGACCTGTATGGACTACGGTAGTTGGAATTCTCAGCCTTCAAACCTACCTTGAATTTCAGCTCTCACATACTATCACTTATCCCTCACCACATTCCTATGTGCGAACCGCACCATAACCCAATAATCCCCCACCCACCAACCCACTCACATGCTTTCTCAGGCTGCAGTCAAATCTACGGGCGATATAGTTTCAGGTTTGTAATCCAGTGGTGGTGAGGGGGAGCTGGCATGCCAGCTGAAATGAATTTAAGAAATCTTAGAAGACCATATGCCTTTTGACAGAAACATATATAGGCCAAATATTACTTTCTTTCCTCTTATTTGCCTTTTCTTATTTGAACTATGCATTTCTAAATAATGATATGTCAGAGCAAAGAATATTTACTGTATGGAGGTACAACTTTTTCAGCCTGGTAACTTGCCGCTCACGGCAATCTAGGAGGCTTGTTTGGCAAAAAATATTCATGTTACGCTATACGAATCAACAGATATATAGTGACCCTCCGCCCAGATTAAGTCACGCCAAACCACCTTTTCCTGCAGCGATACACTTTTCAAAAAGATATGCACCATTTAATCTGATATTATTTTATTTGTTGCCCAGGCCTGGCTTGGACCTAATGGTCAAATGGCATACTTGTGATCATCAACTGAGTGCGCATTCAATGTCATTTACAGACAGCGTATAAATGTTCAGATTTACCTCCTCTATTTTGAAAATACCCTCAGAGATTCCGGGGCTAACCTTTTTAATTCATTCGGTGCTGCTCTGAACCAGGGACCTTTCGACAGACCCTAAGACACCACACATTTAGGTAAAACTCTAACCATTTCAAAATGAGCATAAAGGTAAAATCAAGGGTATAGGCGTCTGGCTGTGGGCCCGTGAGATCTCTCCGAAGAAACATGTGGACCACCAGCGGATATAATTAAGGACCCCCATGTACGTTTTTATAACATAATTATAACATCATCTGCAGTATACGGCGCGTAATGCAAAGGCATAAATACCGTGTGATATATAGAAACTGCAGAGCACAAGGTAACGCCATGTGAAGACGGATTAACTGCATAAAAGTGATTCCCAAATCCTGCCCATTCTGCCTGTCTCGAGCCCTGTCTCGGAAAATTTGGAGCCGAGTCACGAGTCCGGACTGTACGAGACGGATCGAGTCCGAGTCCGAGTCCGAGTCATCGCCTTCCGAGTCCTAGTCCTTAAAATCGTGACTCAAGACCGGTCTCGAGTCCGAGACTTGTCTCGGGTACTATACAGCACTGCTCAGAAGCAGATGTGAAGCTAAAAAAGTGACTCGTTTAAGGAAATTTTCGGGGGCCCCTAAAAGTCAAAACATCGGGGGGCGTGACTAGGTTGCCACGATTATTGGGTAAATCCGACCATGGTGTCCATTGAATATGTTTCTTTTTTACCTTTCCTGAAAATAGACAAAGATTCCCGATAACTTATTTTAAATTTGTTAATTAGAGATTTTTTGTTAACAACTTCATTTTTTGTATTCCTAACATTGCCACAAATCTATATTCCTTCACCCCCTTGCCATTCAACTAAAGCATTCTTCCTTAGATTTTAAATTACTTTACCTTCTTTTAAACAAGCAAAGACATTCGAATATTTGTTTCGTAACGATGCTTATCGCCCCCGGCCAGTTGGGAAAGTTAAATTTTGTTGGAAACTTTCCGATTTTCTTGTACTTTCTGCTTTATCGCTTCATTATCCATGTTTCGGTCTCTTTTTCACGGACAAAAAACAGTCCAAAGTGAAGCGTTCGGTCTCCCTTTACTAAAATAGATCCATTTGATGTAAACTGCTGCGAAGGAGCTTGAAGTCAAGGACTGATGTGAAATTCTGTATTGTGCAACTATACATACACATACAGTAAATAAAGCCGAAGCTAGTGTTTCAGAGCAATCCTGCAGTCTTAAAGAAAAAGTAGGACTACCTTCTTATTGAAAACAATATCACCAATACAGTTGTAACAGCTATTCTAAAAAAAATTTAAGAAGATTTTCATTTGTTCATACGTGCGGTTTTGTTTCTTGGAATGTCTTCCTCCTTTCAGCTATTGTCGAAATCACAATTTTACGAATTGATACTTTTAGTTTAGAAATGAAATCATCACGAAACAATTAGGTAAGAGATCATTGATAGAACCCATTGTGTTTGTTTGTCCCTCACTTGCTTATGTCATGTGATGTAAATATTGATTACTGATTGGATAGGATAAAGTGCATATTGGACACCTCTGCATCCCTAAGCATTAATGTATCATACAATACCGGTACAACTCTCATAGCTTCCTGTTAGCATAACTTGCTACTTAAGGTATATTGTTAATACGACAATAGATGAGTGGGTATCTTATAGAAGACGGCGTTCGAAGCGATGAGTCTTCACAGCTTAGTTATCAAAATTGATAGAGGGTTCGATTTCCGACTGGGTCACCACGTGATTTTTGCCACCTCTAACCTGAGTTTAAAATTGAGACAGACCAAATTTAAACAACAATCATAACTTCAAAGCATTTGTCACCAATGAATAAGTTTTCTGAGAAGCCTTTCCAGGCCTCTCCCGTACTCATAGTCGCCATGATCATAGAATAGCCTCCCTTCCAACGGCGCCACCTGGAGTGGGTAAGGGCCTTTCCCCCAAGGCAAGGTCTTTGCCCCCAATTCCAACCAGTCCGCTCATATACAAAGGTTTTTTGTACTGGAGCAATGCGCACAAGCAACAAAATTCTGCTTGCCCCCTCACATGCATCACTTTTGAAATCCTGACGTCGATGCTGCGCCCTCCTATTTCAGGATTAAGGTTTGGTCTTCTTGCTTTGATACGGATTTGCTGCTTTTAAAGTCATATTGATCAAAAATAGAAAAAAGATGGAACTGAATGTCTTTCTGAAGGATGCCAAGGTATAAACTTGATATTGTGAGCCAAGAGAAATTTTTCCCCAGCCTGCAAGACTCGAAAAATACTCAACAGTGTTTCTGATTTTGTGAGTAGCATCGAAATATCACATGAAATGAGAAATCAAATTGTAATCGAAACTCACCATAAAAACTCATCGTTTCACATCTTGAAAATATTGACATCAAACATCAAAGTATAATAGTACTATGTGGTTCATAAGCGGTATTTTTACAGTATTGACTCCATTCAATACCCAACTCTTATATTATGTTACAACTCGCCAGATATATGGGACTGGTCGGGTTGGAACTACAACAAAAGTCCAGCATGTGATGCATTTCACGTTTGGGACGGCAAGTTTGCACGGCAATCAATGATCAACCTAAAAGATACGATAGAAGATTTTATGTAACTCGTTATTAATTCCTCTACATCTGCTTGGAGGATTGGTAGTCACATCTCCTGGGTTATCTGGCACTGTCAAACGGTCGTGTCGTGTGTCATCCATCGTAGGTTAGTCTATACAATAACACACCAAGTATGACCCTATACACTCCGTGACTCATATTTATACCAAAATCTGAATTACTTAGGAAGTTACGTGTTATATAAAACAAATAATGTTTTCCATTCGTGTGATAGTATAAATAATTTCATTCCTTGAAAGATGAACGTTCTATTCAACTCGGCTTCGCCTCGTTGAATAGAACGTTCAGTCTTTAAACTCATGAAATTATTCATACTATCACACTCATAAACATTTATTATTTGTACAATAACACTCCTTAAAACGTCTGTGCTGTAGGATGCTCTGGTCACTCTTATGTGGTTATAAAGCAATCCAGTGGGGTATGGTTTTATGGCCATTAGACAAGAGACAAGAGGATTGTCGTAGAGCTTTCTGATGGATTGCACCCTACGTCCTGTTCAAATTTGAAGAATCTGATCAAACATGTAACGAAATAGAGTTTTGTCAAATTTTGTCGACTTAGTTCACAATGAACTGAATTGTTCCATTTTGTATTAAATCTAGTACAATTTTAAGCCGAAATATACTCAAACATTTGAAAAGCTTCCGGCTCGTGCCCCAGTTGAATATTTTGTTTTTGCGTGTAGGTGGTTTGGATAACATTTCAGTGCCTACATCACAAAAGTTTCTATGCCGCACTTTGCCCACCTGTCGTCTATTTAAAGCTACATAATCCAGTTATTTTGAAAGTAATTTGAATTTAACCTGATACTGTAGGTAAAAGGGAGGTGAAGTGCAAAAATATTAAGAACTAAAGACGATGCGCACTTCCGTCCTCACAAGGATTGTGAGCACCAATGTCAAGGTGAAAATCATTCAACTGCGTAATTTATTGATTGGGAGTTATTGAATACGATGCAGATAAGATCTTCGTTTATTAGAACACACAAAGTAGAAATCAAGTCTCGAAAGTCCTCCGCACAACTTTCATGTATAGAAGGAACATTTATTTGGAAATTTTGTCTTTGACCATGCAGGATATCTCCAGGAATAAGATTAAAACCCATAGCGTGTACATTGCTTTTACCAATGACACAACAAAGTCCACTTTAATGGCCATACGCAGAATTCTTCATTTTCGGGGGTGGGGATGGGAGGGGGAAATCAGGAGAATTCAGATGGAAATAACACAATGGCGACGAAGGCGAAGTGGGGGCGCTAAGTGCCCCTGACGGCGTAGAGTATTTAAGGATATTAGAATGATGCATGTTTGCTTTTTCAATTAACATTGAATGGGCACTTTACAGACAACAAAAATCACAATTTGACATTTGTCGGCTGTATTCTTACCCCATGTGACTAACAGCCGGCCGGGACTGATGATGCAGAGGGCTTGAGGAAGGAAGGGAGGATCAATTATTTTGCGGGTTTTTGGGGCTTTGGAACATTAATTTTACCCCAAATTTCCCTACAGGAAGTAAGAATGGGAGAACTAGTAGCACTAAGCATATGTGCAAAACCCGTCGGAAAAATAGCATTTGTAGACTTTCTACTTTATAGTAATATGAGTAATAGAAAAAGTAAGATAAACATCTTCAAGTTGGGGGCTGTGGTCCCCCCCCCCCCTTCACTACGCGCCTGTCCCATATTACCGGAAATGGCATTTTCCGTGCCTTGCAAGTTGCATCTAAACAATCTTTATTTGAAATGTCGGGAATCTGGAAATTTACACAGATCGATGTGATAAAAATTTTGCTTTGAAAATTTCTGAGGGCAACTGCCCCTGTTGCCCCTTTTGCCCCTGTTGCCCCCGCTGCATACTGCCATATCCACTTCTCTTTTAAGAGCAAATAGTAATTCTAGCTGCAATGGGATCTTTGAATAGTTAAGGGAAAGATTAGCACGTACACTTGGCCATCTCATGCTTAATGTTGTTGGCAATTGATCAATTAAGGGACAGAATAAGGAATTCTAACCGGCCATGCCCCATATATAACTCGGGCAGCGCCTCGTGCTGTTCAGTGGTAGGAACAGTATACACACTATGTGTGAGACTCATTTTACCATCAGGAAATGTAAAGTTACAAATTACATTTAATGTATACTCGGAAACACATTTCATAGGGATCGAACAAACATGGCAATGTGAATAACAAAATCTTTGTTTTTAAATTCCATTCATGTGATGTCTTGAATGAAGTGATATCAGCGACCGAAAACAGATGAGTTAAATTTTGATCTTATTCGCTTGAAAAGAAGAGAACAATCTGCCCTGAACCTAGGATTCATAAAACTGTAGATCACGGGATTAACGGCGTGATTGATCGATCCGCTAAGTCGGAGAACAGCAACCACGGCGAACAAGCCACTGTTTCGGTGGAGTCGTTTGGTTAATGACGAAAACATAAAAATGACGAGTGTGAGGGCGTATGTCATAAGAAATATAATAGTTGATAGCAGGAGCATTTGACTGAGGCGTGACATTGACCGAGATTTTCGTTTAGTTGTCACAGCGAAATCTGTCGTATTTATGATGACGCCCGTTGTCGTATTGTTGACCTCTCCCTCTTTATTTACATGAACAGCGCCACTTTCGTGGTCTTGAACAACTCCGACTTTCTTGTCGTCTTTCTTGATAACCAGGCTGTTTTCACCCCAATAGATGTCTGATCGATTACATTTGTCCAATCCCGTCTTTCGCTGCTTCCGAGAAGAATTTCTCAGTTGACCTCGAATTTCATTTGTTATAGTTCCAGGCAAATTTGAATTTCCCTGAGGTAACTTTTCCTGAGTTAAATTCAACTTGGTCGAGAAGGATGCTACTTCTGTTGAAGGTGATTGGTCCACGGGAGGAAAAACGCTAGATTCCTGCCCCTCAATATATGAGTCACATCTCGAAGCTTGAGGAAGTTCAATAGATTCCGTTTTTGCAATAGTGGGGTTGTTGACTTTTAGTCCGCCGACTTTGCCGCGCTTTTTGAATGTCCTCCAAAGCTTGATGTACATTGTAATGATGAGGACGAAAAAGACGAGAGAACAAGAATACTGCGACAGTCTCAAAAGTAAGGAAAGACTTTCGAAATCCCCGGGGCGCTGTTCACATGCTGTGGCGTTATAAACCCCAACCGTCTCTATGGAAACGACCGCAAGTCCGCTAGTGAAAGGCGTTGTAGCGTTCACAAGAACTGCAACAACAACGCATATGAAACAAACCCACTTGGCCTGCCGGCGGGACCAACGACCGTTGACAGGTTTAGATACAGCGAGGTATCTGTCCATGGCAATCGCGACAGTTACGCAGGCAGACAAATAAAACCCTACAGAAAACAGAGAAAAGAAAATCTTGCAAAGAACTATGCTTTTGTAGTCGAATTCATTTAACCAATAATGTGCTTCAAGTGGAATTAATACACATGCGTATAAATCACAGATTGCTAGGAATTGAATAAACACTTGGGCACTTCCCAGCGCTTTTTTATTCCAGTAGACACAGATGATAAGTAAATTTCCTGGTACTCCAATAAAAGTGACGATGCAACGATACACAAGCACGAAATAGGTGTACAAGAACAGTGCCCCAGCCATAATGGATGCTCCTCACACGGATCAATTAGGGTGACTTTCTACACAATTGATGAAGAGAAAAAAATTATGTCCATAACCAGCATTGCCACACCTCATAGATCATCGTGTAAACAGCCTAAGCGCCTATCGACTTGAGAATATTGAAGTTAATAGGAAATGTCGCCAAAAATTTACGAATACGATGACAAAAAGATATTTACTAGGTTGAATTTGTAACTTCTTCTTTGTTAAGTTTTGTAAACACTCCTGACGAAAGTGAAATAAGTTTAATTATACTTTACTATTCTGCAGGTTAAAATTATAAACTCGATAACATCACTTGACATTGGAAAATCAACACCGATAACCTGAATGTTGTAAACCAAACTCCAAAGGCGGTTCAAAAAACTATTCAAACACGAATTCGCATAAATTCATTCAAATAGGGTGCAAGTAGAATAGGTTTACACATCACGTTGTTTGAAACTTTACACTGATATGACCACGTGAAGCTTTAAGATTTACCGAATTTCACGCCAGTAATAAAATTGTTGGTGACGAACTATTTTGTCATCTTTCGAAAACAGTAAGGAAGGGATCCTGCTGCATTTCCAATTGATCCTTGTTCGGTATTTGGCAACCGTCGTTTGGAAGCTCAGCTCAGCGTCATTTGAGTTGATGATTGATCCTGCCTAAGGTTGTCGAAGTGAAACCCCAATACCGTAAAAACAAACAAAATCGAAGGATTGCAGATTATTGTGCTTATCTCATGTAATTATCGTTCGAAAAAATTCTCAAAAGAGGCAAGAGTTTGCTTTAAAAAACATATTGTAGTCCTCACTGTTCCATAGCTATCGTGTAACTTACTCGTTAATCGCACTTGAAGAATATCAGGTCGTAGTTAGATAACACGATAAAGAACTGTTGCAGCTCAGACATTGCGTCTCGTGTGCTCCAATAATAAATACAGCCTTTCATTTTATTTCTGAAACTCTAATAATACCGAAATCTCCTGAAAGTTTATTTCATCTTCAGTTTTAGATTTGGGATATGTAATTTATTTTGTTTATATTTAATTGTTGTTGTGGGTGCTTCCTCTCCAATTATCTCGGACTAGAAACTGTAAAATTGTAGATTCATTAGATGAATTCTTTTTACTGATTCGTCTGCTATAACCAAGAACATCCGTCACTTTATCCAAGAAATGAGGGCAACTCGGCTCGCTAGGGTATTGAATTAAAACACTTTCCACCGAGCCATGGTCAAGGCACCAGCTACGACTCCATCAATTTACAATACAATGTAATATCGTCTTTGGTATAAACGAAATAAACTAACTTAACTGAAAGTGACCTGGTGCAACCCAAATCCTTACTTGATAATTCGGTCTTACTAAACAAAATCAACTCGTCACAGAACCAAATTTTCCTCAACGTACTGTTCAGTTCAAAGCGGTATTTGTCAAATATTTTATGGGACAAGTTTTACTTACTGGATGTTTCAAGCCTTCAGTCAAAACTGAAGAAAAGCTCGTTTTCCTTTGTAAGATTCAGCCTGTTCCACGCAGTCTATCTCCTAGAGTTAGGAGAAAACTACCTCTCTCACATGCGTTTTCACCTAAAATCCTTTTCTCATCAGTGTTTTAGTCCAAGGATGCTCCACGATGTCGCATTGTGCATTCTGTGTTCTCCTTGAATATACCATTCTCTTTTAGTTATGTAGAATTATGGCAAACACGTTCATGAACAAATGCGTTCCGTCTTTGAGACTAAAATGAACCAGTATTCAACAAAAATGAGGTGTTTTATCAATGTTTTTTTCTCGATGATGTTTAAGTTAAATACTCACTCATACACCTTTGATAAGTAGGATTAATATAACAGTCTCCAGTGCAATATAATACTTTCAAATGGACTTGTTTGAGGAAACCAACGATGAATAAGTCCCCCGACACAATGATTTTTTTTTTTTTTAAAAAAAAGAAATTATGTTCACGCAACGATCACACAAAATGAAACGGATGATCGCCCCTCTATGACTTAAGGAAAACTAACAAAGTTAACAGTTAAACAGCGCGATCGATGAAAGTCTCTCATGATAGGTTTCTAATATGTACAGTTCAAAGAGGAACTGTCTCCTGCGTTTACACGCGAAGACTGTATATCGCTTGAAGCTTGATCAATGTTCATTGGGGTCTTTCATTGGTCGAGATTTGTTTAAAAAATTATTTTTCCGTATGTAATATAGATAGCAGCTTAATGACAAATTATCCATCACTGTGAAACCTTATATATATATTGAAACTACAATTGGAAACCTTCTCGTCAAATGCTATTGAAATTCAAAAGAGCCCGCAAATGAAAAGGCGATCGGAGTGAATATCCCGTGTTTTAATCAAGGTCTTTTCTCATTTCATAATGTAAATATACATTTTCATGTGAGGTTGTAGCTATTGAGAGGATTTGAAGGACTATGTTAATTCAAAATAAGCAGTATTCGAATTAAAAAAAAATAGTAACGTTATCAATCAGTTTGGTCATATGAACTGGCGATGAAAGTTAGGACACTGAAGTTCCATTATGGTTATTAAATATAATACAAATTATACACGAGAGATTTTACGTAGATTGTAATGTATGACTTGATACTTGTGGCCATGGTGATCCAACAGGAGCGTTTGCTGCGGCCGTGGTCCCCTGTTTTTCCGAAAAATGAGAAAATACTTTGAGTTGGCAATATGTTGTTTTGGTCTACGGCTAAAAGACCTCCAAACGATTCAGTCATTTAACATTTTAACTTATATGGGCACTTTTGCCCTAAATCCAGTTAAAGGCTTTCTTAACGTTAACAAGTGAAACTCACTCGATTTGGAGTGACTTCTCACTCCAAGCAAGAGTGTGTTCAGGGACCACTCTTAAAGAGTGTCACTCACTCGAAAAAACAGTGAAGTGCCTGTCACTCCTGATCTAGTGATCTATCCCTATCTCACTCTTTGGAAGAGTGCAGCCCTTAAAAACCACTCTTAAGGAGTGAATTTCTCTCAAAATGGAGTGATTATTAATAGTATTCACTCCACTAAGAGTGTTTACCATTACTGTCATTATCAGGGCCTGTCCACGGTTTTAAACCATTCTTTTTAAGAAACGAGAGTAAAGAAGGAAAACAAGCAATATATTTGTTCTTCTTTCGATTTTATTCTTTATCAAAAAGTGGAGTAGCTACGGGGGGCTTGGAGGTCGCGAGCCCCCACAAAATCGTCGCGAGCCTCCAAGCGCCCCCACTGGCGAACCCGACCAAAAAAAAAAAATCACTCTGAATAATTTTGAATAAATTAGGATAGATTGTTGCAAACTTAATGTGTATGAGAATAAGATAAAATCAAACTTTACAGATTTTCACAAAAATTGAACATCTTGATGGCTGCTATCAAGCCTGGCAAGTGCCATTTCCGGCCATCTGGGATGTATTAAAATCTCAAATTTTCTTGGTACGCTCTGCGCCAACTTATGGTGGAGCTTCGCTTAGATAGTAAAGGGGATTCAAACTTGCAATCCTTGGACCCCAAGTCCGACCAGCTGAGCTAATCCGTCCTCACAGAAATGTGTTGGAGACTAAGATGAATCAAATTTCACATTTTCTTCACAAAAATTGCACATCTGACGGGCTGCCATCAAGCCTGGCAAGTGCCATTTCCGGCGATCTGGGATGTATTAAAATCTCAAATTTTTTTTGGTACGCTCCTCGCCAACTCATGGTGGCGCTCCGCTTAGACAGGAAACGGGATTCAAACTTGCAATCCTCGGACCCCAAGTCCTACCAGCTGAGCTAATCCGTCCTCACAGAAATGTGTTTGAGAATAAAATAAGATCAAACTTCACATTTTTTTTTCACCAAAATTGCACTTCTTGATGGCTGCTATCAAGCCTGGCAAGTGCCATTTCCGGCGATCTGGGATGTATTAAAATCTCAAATTTTCTTGGTACGCTCCTCGCCAACTTATGGTGGTGCTCCGCTTAGAGAGTAAACGGAAGCCCCCACAAAAATCTCCAGCACCCCTGGCCTCCCCAAACAAAAAATTCCTGTCTACGCCACTGTTATAAGAGTACTGTATTTACTTTAATAACGTAACAAACATTCTACCCGGTAATAAATGAAATAAAAACAATTTCATCAATGAGCAAAAACATTACAGCCAACAGAGTTAAAAGACAATTACGGTTAGCATGCATACTGAAAAACATCAACCATCATAAATACGAACAGAATCTATATTCTATCACTCTGAGGAATATTGAAATGCGCACGATCTGGGCCCGTGCCGCGTTGCTCTACAGTAAAGTGAGAAACGATGTTTTTAGCTCATAACATAAAGATTCAATCACTGGGATAAAAATTTATGCAACTATTGAGGCAGAAAATACATAAATAGCTAATTTCCCTAAACACCAAATCAACTTTTCATGATAAATAGACTTCCTTAAAAATGGTTTGCTTTTTCGTAGTATTACCGTAAAGTTTAGGTGAAGCAGTGATCTCGAGGACACAACCGATTGACCCAAGCATCTTTCACACAAACGCATTCCACAACGTCTTGCAAGGGCAACGGCCACCGACACGCGAAGGCATTGATAATATGATAACTCCACTCAGACATTAGAGAATGTATTGGGTTTGAAAAACAGCGTTTTGAATGCAGTCAAAACAGCATTTTGGCTCCTTTCATTCACAAAGACTTTCAAGAGAGCTTTGCAGACGATGGCACATGGAATGTCTCTTCCTCTCAAATTGTCTCTTCGTCTCAAATTTTTACTTGTGCTTTTAGGCCATGCATCCATTTTCAGCTATTAGGCTAAGTGAACTAATTCATAACCGGTATACTACTTTCTCCCTGAACATGTCATGTCTAAGACTGTAGTTGTCATGCAGCAAAGAGGCTTGGCCACTTGAAGCTTTTCTTTTGCTGAATTAAAGACTTAATGTATGCTTGGTGCAATATTTCAACCTACATTTTCGCAGTAATGGCCCTCATTTTTAGACAAAAGCCGAAATAACTATTAATTTTATTTGGTACCAAACTGTCAAACAACGAAGACTATTTATTGCAGGGAAATGGGTCAAAACCTCATGTCTACAATTTGTTTCACCTCTAAATATTTTACAGATGTTTCAGAATTTGAGTTAAAATGACTTCTGATGGCCTTTAAAATTTGTCATATTACATCATGAAGCAATCTGGATACTTGTGAATTAAAGGTGTGCATAGACCACTCACAACCAGGACCAAACCGAAAGCAACCGAAAGCGAAGTCAATTTTGGATGCCTCTGTGATCTCTGATCGGACGTTTGATGGCTTGACTTTTCATGAGACATACGTAAATTTGATCATGGATGGTCTGCTAGTTTTAGAATCAAACCGAAGAAAACTGAAAACACCGAGGGTACAATTGCTGTAAAGGTAACGCCTTTTCCCGGCACAAATAACCATCTCCCCCCTCTCCCCGGGCACCAAAGTCTACGACTGGACTGGTTTAAGTCTCTGTGCATTGTTACTTCGGTAAGAGATACACATGAATTCGTCCACTTCTTTTTTATAATTTGTGCTCATTCAATTCGTACATCATGAAGACTATCCTTTCAAATCAGCAAAGGGCCTTTACTTGTCAAACTGTGAAACCTTACTTTGGTTTTTTTTTAGTCAGGTGGGTCCCAGCTGGCCTGAAAGCTTGGTCTGTTTGGATGGGTTGGCTAACTCCCAACCTGACAGTTTGGTCTCAGGTGGGTCTGAGTAAGGCTTTATCTGTCTTGGGTAGTCTCGGTTATGTCTAGACCAACATGTGGGTGGTCTGAGCCTTGAAAACCACACGAATTAGTGCACACTTTTATTGTAAATGATATAACACTGCAAAGCAAACTGAAGACAATTTTCCCCAGAAGCTCGAACTTAATCCCTCTCGGATTTATATAATGTGTTCAGCAAATTTAAGTTAAACCAATGACCTCAGCAATTATTGATACTTAAACGTTTTTTAAACGTTTTCTACCTTTTGCACTAACTTTCAAACAAATTCAACGATATTTCGAAATTAGACCCAAATTACCTTCAGAAGTACTTCAAACTTTTCAGCATGAAAGATGTTCATAGTTACTCAAGCATATTTGCAAGGGATTTGGAAAGCACACCTACACTTTTTTACAAAATGAAGGATTCTGATGCACCTCAAATGTCCTCTAATACCTTACACAGAGAGATGCAATTTTCCACAGCTTTTTCCTGAATAAAATATTTATAAATAACTTGAATGCAGTGCAAATTAAAACACAGTTAGAAGGTAAATTCCACAATTTTCAATTATTTTGATTACATTTTACCTAATAAAAAGGGAACTTTTTGTGGTTTGTATCAAAAATAGGCAATACTTCCACATTATATAATACTTTTGTAAACTGGTTATGACAATTTTCCATCTCTTTTTCACCTATCATGAACAACTGAAGTGCAAGAACTAAATAGCTCTAGTGTTATCAAAGTAAAAGTCTCATATATCCTATACTTTGTCAGGAACAGTAGCTATGACAACAATGATAGTCCACTTTAACTCTTATCTCTTCCAACACATCTGCACTTGCATTAGCCTCATCAACGTTGTCTACATGTAGGTCAGGGGATAGTGTTGTTCCAGGCCAGTAGCCAGACAAAGTACTGAAGGGGGAGAGATGGCTCCCAGGAGGGGTTAAAATTTTTCGGAGGGGCGAGATGTGTAAACTTTGTTAAGCCAATGGCAACTTGATTTTTTAGGGGGGCTTCGCCTCCCTTGCCTCCCTTGGCTACGGATATGTGCTGTTCGCTTTGATGTTTTCTTCAAGGTGGGCTGGTCAACATGAAGTCTGTATTAGATAAAGCCATGACCATTAGAGTACTAGTGCTCCTGACGAAAATAACAAACATATAATTTGTCTATAAATACTGAAAAATAGTCCAAAAGCCTCACACAAAAATATGAAGAATATTGTATTTGAAATACTTGTAAAATGGATGTGCTGTTCCCAGGGTGGAGGGATTAGGTAAATCATGGTTTCCTGTGTGCTACCAATAAAATATGGAATGACCTACCCCTCTGTATTTAGCAGAGCAACACTGGATCTGTACATGTCTCTTTCAAAACCCATGCCTCCCATGGTAAAAGGTATTTATGGACTAAATGAACTAGTAAAGCTAAAAGTGTTGACCAATTTTCCTTTTGTTTGGCTGCATTTTCTGAGCTTTTCACTTTTTGCTCCATTCGTTGCACCTCTTGCTCCAGCTAGGGCACTGCTGCACAATGGCCAAAGCTTTTTGCACAGAGGTAGGGTACCTGCAAGAAATTTATCAATATAATAATGCCAGTCATTACCGGGAAGATTTGGAAATTTTACTTGCCTTTAAGAAAAGTGTATGATCAGCATGATCGAATGGTAAAGTTTTGGCCGGTAGCAAATGAAGGACCTCGTGGGAGGGGGGGGGGGGCGTTGACACTGTGTCTATCCTAAAATCATTCTCCCACTTGGTGATCATGCAGCTAGATGCTAGATGTTAATTCAATTTAAATTCAAACTACCCACGGTGTGACCAAGTACAGGTTTCACCTTAAGTAGGAAGATGTATTAAAAGGTCTGGTGACATGAAAATGATGTAGTTGGATTTTAATGAAAAAGCTTTAAAAACCTACAAAATAGCCGTATTTTTCATCAAACTCCATCAATTTTTGACCATTTTACATAGTAACTACTATTTACACCAACCGGGGGCGTTATCGCCCCGGGGGCGTTTTCACAAATCAGGGGCGATGAGTGCTAAGGGGGCGTCAGGGGCGTTTTGAAAAAATGGGATACTCAATTTAAATCAAGACTTTACAAGATTCCAAAAGCTTTTTTCTAGCTGGACTCTCAAATTGGTTCGTACAAAAAGGAGATAAATGGAGTCAACAAGTTGACTGTCTAATATTTGCTTTCCAGATGCCACAAAATCGCATCTACTGTAACAACAGTGTTTAATTTCAATTTTTCCTGCAAGGACCCTCATATTTCCGTCAGTGACAGTGAAAGCGGTGACCGAAGGGGTCATACCGAAGGGGTCATAACTAAAAATCGTTCTGCAAATTTAACCTTGAATGTACTAGCCCATAAACATGTGCAGTCCATAAACATGACATACTGACATAAGTGACAATTGTAGGTAACTAACAAAATAGATAACTTTGGCAATGTTCTATGAAGTAAAACTTTAAAATGTTTTCAAAAATGCAGTTTTTTATGCGCCAGTTTCTGCCTTTTCATTATTTCTACCTGTTGGACAGCTTTCATTTCCTCATGCCACCCCTACCATCCTTCTTCCTCCCGTGAGAAGACACGCCCCTTTCAGCTTTCAGCTTCGAAGTAAACTCCCGTTATTTATTACTGAAATACAAACTGGCATAAGGCTAATTTTGCAATCATTTTAGTTTGTATTTAAGGTTATTAGGTAATCGGAAGATAGCCAAAATTTGACTGACAGAACGTCATTCTCGTGTCAACAATATCGTTAATACTTCACAGCTTCCGGGGGCGAATCCCCCAGTCGCCCACTGGGATGTTGACTTTAGCCTCATTTTGGGGAACAGTCCACAACTCAATGGGGCCCTGGCAAACTCAGTTAAATACCAAAGGCGTTTCTCCTCTCTTGACGTCGATCAAGCCTTCCAGCTTTTGTAAATCGTGGGTTAAAGAGTCGCCATCTCAAAAGGGTGTCAGTCTTAAGTCCCGCATTGCTGTTTTGCTACCCTGGGTCGAAACCACACGTTAAAACGATGCATGTCACGGTAGGTCTACCCTTTTATGTCAGCATGTTTTTTTATTATCGTCGTTTTATCAATAGCAATAGTAGGCTATAGACAGGGGGGCGTTTGCCCATCCTCATTTGGTGAAAGGGGGCGTTTAGCTGGAAAAGGTTGGGAAACACTTTACACTTACATCTGAAAACATGGGATAAATATGCAAATTTGTGACGTCGAAAGAGGGTCTGGCAAATATATTTCTATCATGTTATCCTTTATTTTCCAACCTTCATTTCAAGGACAGTTGTGACATTGGTGTGTTCTGAGGAATTTATTTTGGAAGTTAAAATTATCTCCTTGAAGGATGTCAGTATCAGTCACCAAACGTTAAACTATCTGATGAGTTATCAAGAAATAATAAAAATAGGATTAACACAACAAATACCAACACTCTGCAACGCTCCAAATCATCATTTTTGCATAGGCTTTGAGTAACTCCAGAAGATGTCAAACTTTGAGGAGGTATATATCTTGATAACGGTGAAAGCTATTGGAATAATTCCAACTGATCTCTCCTCAGGGGCTTTTACTCTTCAAGTGCTGCCAAGTAAAATGGCAGGCCTTTCGGTGGCATGTCATCATAACTTTAAATGTGTAGAGGACCTGGAAATTTCCATGAATATAAAGAGTTAGTTAAACGAAACTTAAACACTTGTTGCCATAACTTACAGAATATGGAGTGAGTTGGTTACCTGCATAAAAATCATGTTTGGAATTATCACGTGCAATCTAAAACTTTGACACTCACATGTGTCCAATTTTCTCCACAAGAAATGTTAGGCATAGCTGCACGAGAATCTTCCTTATAGGGTTTGGATGATCTTCTGATTTTATTGCTGGGAGTACTTGCTTCCCATCTTCAAATCCATTCAATACGCTTTCAAAATAGAAATGCTATTTGGGTGAGACAGTTCATTATCATCACCACTACAATGTTAGCAAAAAGAGCTGCCTGGTTTTATTGGTCTCACCGGCAGGAGACGCTTTCATAACAGATCTACCAATTAATGTTCAATAATTTGTTTCATTTGTACAATTGTACCTACGTACAGCTTATACAGAGGATTATCAATATCTTCCAAAGGTTTCTGGTCCAAATGAAACAAAACTTTATTCAAAGTAAGTAAGTAAACCTGCTGTTGCCTTATAGGTACAAGTATGTGAATGATCTGTCCAAAAGACAGGATAATAAGCATATCTTCCAAGAATTATATACATATCAGGTTTGTACTCAGTACCAAATGTTATCATAGAACTTTGAAACGAATACACCATCATGGTCTTCCAATTTCTGAGTAATTGTATAAGCGAGCGGACAATGTATTTAGTTGAAGTGTGTTACCACTTAAAAGTTGTGTGACATGCCACCAAAAAGAGCTGTTTCACTTGTCAGTTAAAGAATTAAGTCCTCCAATCAAAGATGCGTTGGAATTATTTCAATATCTTTTACCGTTCTCAAAATATACGTCTTCAAAGTTTGATGGTTTGTGAAGAAACTAATTGCCTATGCAAACATAATGATGTGGAGTGTTGCACAGTGTGAAGATTTCTTTTGTTAACCCTATATAAATTATCTCTTAATTACTGATCATACAGATTACCGTTTGGTGAGTGATATCAATATTTTTCAAGGAAAACATTTTAACTTTTATAATAAATCCCTGGGGGATTAACAATGCTACCAGCGTCCTTGAAATTAAGGTTGAAAAAACAAAGGCTAACATGTGCCATATATGGTATGTCCCTCTTTGGATGTCACATATTTGCATATTTAGCACATGTTTATTCATGATACAAGTGTGAAATAGAAATTTACCTGTAAAATGATCAATATTTGATGGATTTTAATGGGAATTGTGGCTATTTTCTGGATTTTTAATGCTTTTTACATCAAATATCCAACTATGTTATTTTCACGTCACACGACCTTTAAACACTCGAAAGCAGATGTGAGCGTATGCATTGGTCGATCATAAAGATGCAACATCGGCTTGCAACTTTTAAGCCACCGTTTTCCGAATATTTTTTAAGTTGCAATTAACATTGTGCTAATTTTTTCACATCGTTGTGTTTCAGTTTCCGTTTGAAGCAGGATGATATTATTAATGGTTCAACCACTCTAATCCAAGTTGGATAGTGGATCATATGATGCTGTTTGTTGATAATCTTAACAGTTTGGATATCCTGAAATGATGGTGATATTCATATGCCGTAAATAAATGATATGTCCCGGCTTCAGTGATGATGCAAAAATCAGTTCCATACATTTTTATCAACGAAACTATACGAAAGTGTTGTGATCCTTCCATTCAGGTCTTCTATAGAACTTAATTTTCAACTTTCTTCCAAAATTAGTTGGCAAAGAGTAACTTTCACTTCAATTGGGTACACCCGGGCCCTTCTCACATGTCATGTGTTATGTCAAAGTTATAATTTGTGGCTGCATGGAAATATCGTATCTCACTTTCCCTTCACCCCATTTGTTGAATTACCATTTCTCAAACCATGTGCTCATTTCATCATGACCCTCAATGTTTCGCAAAGTGAAGTGTTCTTCCTCAAAGAAAAAACCTCTGTGATTTCGACCTGCCAAGCACATCCGACAGAACTTGTTTGCAGATGGACTTAGAAAAGCAAAGAGGTCATGAAGGGTCATGGTATCCCCTCATACTGATGTCAACGTGCCAACCACCTTCAGAATGTCATTGGGAATTACCAAATTATATCCACTGTCAGACTCTAAGTTCTTCATTTTCTCAACAAAAGGTCGAAGAAAGGGATCAAATCCAGACTTCGTACTGTCTAAAGCATGAAAAACAGCTAGGAGATAGACGGATTTCGTGCTTGAGTTCATCCTTGCTGTCACATTCTATAGACAGTAGTACAACATACCTAATTTTTGGACAATGCTCTTACTTCCAATAGGATTTGCAAGTTCGATTTCACCATAGTACAGTACTATTCATTGTGTATGAGAACGTTCCCCGAATAAACCATGAAGTTTATATTGATTCCATCAATGTAACTTCTTATTCCACTTGTTACTTCATTTATCATTTCTGCTGAAACAGGTTTTGTGTTACATCATTGAGGATGAATTGCAGTGGGTCACTCATTGGTATGTGCTGCAAGTTTCTGTCATCAATGTTTGTCTTAAGGTAAAAGTGTTGTAGTCAAAATCATGACCGTACCTGTGTCCTTAAGCTCTTTCCTGTGATTTAACATATTTTAGGTTACTTTAAATGAACCTCATTTGTTGACCTGCATTCTCATGGCCTTCCGGTACACTTCAAGGGAAGTCATACTTTTTCAAGTACTGAGATAACTTTGTTTGTCAAACAATCAATATATTATACTGCATGAGCAAATTCTGTACATCATGCTTGAGAGTGTGAAGTATATCTGAAAGTATTTCCTTGTGTTTGCTCAGTACAACTCCTGTCACCTGGCTCACAGTGGTTGCTGAATTACTCCTCATTTTCAACATGAAAAGAGCTGATTTTGCTTTCAAATCTTCCACACGAACAACCTGCACTTCATCATATGCTGAATATCTGGGTAGTCCTCATCTTCTTCATTTTATCCATTTGACTGACCTAGATTAATGTTTAATTCATAACCTCCGGCCTGTCTACCATCTTCATCAATGCAGTTGTCACGTGGATGATCAAATTTTCGAATATTACCCATGAGTTCAACAGGGAAATGTTTTCATATACATCCAAGTAAAAAGCATATCAGTTTTCATTCCATTTGCCAATCGAATGAACTGTGTGAAGATGGTTTAACAACTCCCTTAATTTCTCGATTACATTTAAAACATTTGTATCACATGATAAAGTATTCTGGCATCAGATGCCTAGGCATGAATCCACTCATGGAAATTGAAATAATGTATCTGTAGATCAAATACAAAAAAAAGTTTACGAAGCCACATTTACATTGTGCCTGTTTTATTATTATTATTATTATTATTATTATTATTATTATTATTATCCGCATGGATTCTACCTTAAGGCGACAGTTCATGCTAATTCAACAACATTAAGGCGACACTTGGAATTAAGGCGACAGTTTATGTGTCGCCTTAATTCTCAGGTACTAGATAGAAAAATAATTTTATTGTCGGAAATAGGCTTAAATTGTTCGTCCTCCTCTAGAATGTATCTCTACAAAATTTGGTTAGGGTAGGGTTAGGGGTAGGGTTAGGGTTAGGGTTAGAAAAATTCAAATTTTTGTACACAAGTCAATGTAACTGTCGCCCTAAGTAGGTATTCACGCTTATTATTATTATTATTATTATTATTATTATTATTATTATTATTATTATTATTATTATTATTATTATTATTATTATTATTATTATTATTATTATTATTATTATTATTATTATTATTATTATTATTATTATTATTATTATTATTATTATTATTATTATTATTATTATTATTATTATTTTTTTTTTTTTTTTTGAAATACTCCATATTTTGTTCATTATAGTGTTTTCAAATGCTGGCCTACACACTAAAAACTCTAGTGTAGGGACAAAATGTAAAGGCATATTAAACCTCTAATCTTTTTTGATCACATTTCTAGATAAAACCATACATTAAAACAAACAAACAAAATGTGTACTTTAAAAATTTCCCTTTTCTTCATAAGAATTTCTGAATAAGTTGCCACAGGGGGATCCCAGCAGACCAAGGGTTCACTAGACAGAAGATCTGCTAGTCCAAAAGTTTACTTCGGGTCCTAGCTATGGTAAACTTTGTAGATCGTATAGGGTCTATCACGTCGAATGGGATAGGATGTTGTAAATAAGGAACATGTATAGGGAGCTGCTATTGGAGAGCAGCTACAGGTTGGCCTCTAATGAAGACTTATGTTAAGGTTTGCATGTACATGGCTGTGGATAATATTAGGTCTTGTGCCTACTTTATGTACGGATCCACGTAGTATATTAACTTCAAGGGTTTGCCAGTCAAAACGTCTCTTTAAGAAAAGTGGCCTTACCAACAGACCAAATTACGTCCTAGCTAGTTTGCTATTAGTCAAAATGCCATGTGAAGTTGACGCTTCTGGGGTAACGACATTTCGTCTGCATGTAATATTTTAAAAACGTTTTATCCAAGGAAAACGGAGGCTATTTTGAACATTCAAATTTGTCAAAAACTAAAAAGTAATTGCAAACAGGACTGAGTGCTACTTTCATAGTAATATATGAATGTCCTAACTTACAGTATACTCGCGATACCTAATGTTGCGCACGATGCGCGGTACATAATTATGTAAAATCAGTTTCCGTAAATTTCCGTCCGGTTATAATAGCAACTGTAAAGAATGTTAATTGAATAGCAGTGTTGTAGTACTCGAAACGTACTCAATACCCGAGTACTTCTTTCAAGGACTCACGTACTCGGTCCTCAAATTTTGACGTCTCGTTCTCGTCATTCCGTACTCGTACTCGAATGTTGTAATGCTCGTACTCATAGTCGATTTTTAGTATTTATACTCGGCTCAGAAAAAGTACCCGTCCTTCAAAAAAAAAAAAACTTCCTGTAAAATAGAGTTTGTAAAACTAACAATTAGTTACAACCCCGAGCACATCATCAAGTCTCATCCTAACACCCTCCCTGAATGAATCATCTAGGGTAAAAAAGTAATTGGCAGTTTTATTTTATGCGACAAAAATATAGAGGGATGTTTAAAAGATGTGCTTGTTTCAAACCATTTGATCGTCATTTTTTTAAACAATTAAGAATGGGAACAACACCATCTCACAGATTCAAGGAGAAGGCATATTTACAAAGCTGTTTATCACCAAACAGTTTTCTCTGTGTTCACATGGGAAACATGCCCGCCATAAGATAACTACGTCCTTACGAGATCGTGATCAAATTCTCTGTGAGAACGTACTCGCTATCAAGATGTGCTGTCTGGGATCCGAATTGCAAATCAAGACGGTATATCGTCACTCTCAAGCGTTAGTTGTCAGATCACCCTAAATACGACACGTGAGCGGTAAAACGTTTATTTTCGAATGTCTGTCTACAACGCCGAAAGCAGGTGCATTTTCAAACTTCGCTTACTTTTGTAAAGCGGAAGATCGCAAGATCTCAAGCAGAAGATCGGAAGATTTTGACGATAAGCAGGTCATGTTGATCACTTCATTGCCGTTCAATGTGAATGCGCTTGTGGTCTTGGTGACGAGAAACCGCACGGCATTGTGTTTTCACGCTATAAACATGCCACGCGTTTGAACCTTTTCTCACATGCCAAACTGTTGGACATTAAGGTATTCTTATTATGTCAAGCATACGGTTCGCTTTTTCTCAAATGCTTTTCATCGAGTTATGAGACGAACAGAGATTAGATGATGAAAAGTTCGATCAACCTGACTGAAAGCTCACAAGCAGGCTGTTGACCTAAATTAAATTATTTTAAGTAAAAAACGTACAATGAATATTCTATTGTATATTGGAAGAAGTACTTGAAAGTACCCGAAGAGTATTCTGGTAAAACAGTACTCGTACTCGGTACTCGGATTTAAAACGTCTGTACTCAGACCCTGGTACTTAGTAGCCTACTCGCAACCATAAGGACTAGGAAGTACTTGGTACTTGAATAAATCCATTTGACTGGTGGAGGGTGGGAAAGTGGTAATTATGGGGCTGGAATGTGTGTTTCATGTGTAAACATGCTATGGATAAGGGCATATCTTGTGCAATCCCCTAAATACAAGCAACCGTAAATGATTGAAAAAAGTTTTACGAGAATGTCACTTACTACAATACCTCAGTAGAATAGATCCTGCATATAGGCCTACAGGACTCTCAAGATTAAAAACCCAGTGGTAACCTGCAGCATCAATGTTGTTAGCTTGCTCGCTCCCACTCTCACCTTCACAGACCGATTAAGAGACCGAGGGATAGCGTGGCCAGCTCTGCAGGATGGTCATGACCAAGGTAAGTTATATTGTAGATGAGTAAGAATGTGACATCGAGTGTAGTAGCATCCCCCTATATGAATATAACTTCAACATTAACAAGGTTGTTATCAAGGTTCAGCGCAGTCAGTCTTTGTGTGTGGTGATGGGGATGGGGGAAGGGGGATGGGGTGGGGGAAGGGGATGGGGTGGGGGAAGGGGAAGGGGTGGGGGAAGGGGAGGGGAAGGGGAGGGGGAAGGGGTGGGGGACGGGGAGGGGGACAGGATTTGTCCAGCAGGGGGTATAGTTTTGCCGATATCGAGGGGAAAGCTGTCACAGCAAAGCCTATATTTGGCACGTGCGTGGCCACCATACAGCCTACGTTCTCAAGTGACAGTCCAGGAGCCCTTTGATGCCTGCAAAGTGCATAAAAATGGCCCGTGAAAGATTCGAGGAACCCAATTTTGATAAGAACAAAAGCTGTTTAACGAAGCCCTGACTGCGACAATAAATTTAAATAAAAAACTCAAGTTAAAATGCCCGGAACCTGAAACACTTCAGAAACCCTGCCATGCATCGTTTGACCCCCCAAGACCTTTTATCGGAATGACGTCATAATATGAATGTCACAGTATATTTTGCACCATACAACTTGATGTTCCGAGTAACGTGTTGAGTCCCAGACAACCTGGAATTCCCCTGGATCCGCCCCTTCCCACCACCACCGGATATTTTCAGTGTGCAACACAACTTGCCACCGCCTTTGTAAGTCACCCTCGTCAAAGTGAGCGTAGCATGAAATTATTTGTCGATGTATTGTCAGACACTGAGCTTTTGGGTTCCTCGCTGATGCCATACGGTTTTATGCAACCATGTGGGTGAGTGTATGTGTAATGGTGGGTGTTTGAGACGCTGAACTATTTAACACGATATAAGACTAATAATGGAAAGTTTCTACACTTGGTATGTAGATTTGCTATATTTAGAGGAACTACATTGTTCTTGGTGGAGTTCAAAGGTCATTTAGGTCACCACAGGTCAAACTGAAAAACCTTATACACAATATATCCCGGGAGGGTAATGTGAGGGATCTCATACTTTGGCATGAAAATGTCCCACATTAAATTAAACAAACTTCTAGTCTTTGGTGAATGTCGAAGGTCATCTGGAAACACTAGGTCAAAATAACAATCTTGTAAGCATACTATACTTCATGTACAATAAATAGGCCTAGTACATGTCAAGTTCTGCTGTGTTGCGATCGACAGGCATCATCGTGCACTGAGCAGAATGAACTGATGAAAAATTTGACGTGACATGTACTTTTTTCTTTGCCATGGAGTCTTAGAAGAGACGTTAGATATGTGTGGTTATACCACATAATTTAATTGGTTCTTAACACTCGATCTTTATTTCGAGATCTCATGGTTTACAAATTGCCACTTCAAAAGAAAACGGTAATTTGTTATTGAAAATGTGATTCAGTGAAATCATAAGGGAACAACAATAGAGGGATTTCATGTGACGTCATGCGATTGGGATTAATCCGCAATGAAGGGCAAAACACACACGCAGTAAGCGTATTTACAGCACAAGCGCATAACCATAGATACTACTGTGACACAATGAACGCGTGCCCACCAAAATTAAAGAGACGCGCGATCACGTGACGTCGGTGAAATCCCTCTATAGAGGGATTTCATGTGACGTCACGCGCAATGGATTCCCAGGCACTGAAGGGCAAAACACACACGAGTAAGCGAACTTACAGCTCACGCGCACGGCATAACCATAGATACTATTGTGACACAACGGACGCGTGCCCGTCAAAACCAAAGAGACGCGCGATGTTGCCCTTCAAAATTGCGTCTAGTTGGTTAAAGTCACGTGACTGAAATCCCTCTATAGAGGGATTTCAGTCACGTGACTTTAACCAACTAAACGCAATTTTGAAGGGCAAGATCGCGCACCCTTCAGTGCCTGGGAATCCATTGCGCGTGACGTCACATGAAATCCCTCTATAGGACTCCACTGAGCCGTCCTGCGGGCTACAGGAATGAGAAATGGAACAACTATATGTAATGCAATGTGTATACATACACATAAGAATGTTTTACCGGTACCTCGTTTTACATGGCAAAAATTATAATGAATTTTAATAGTTTCCTCCTGATTTCAGACTCCACCCTGCTGTATTTTGAACACCCTTTAAAAAGGGGGAGGGGTCCCCAAACACCAGTGCCTAAGTCAGTGAACTTGTTAAAGTCCCACATGAGATCACAACTAGTAAAGGTGCATCTGTGGGGGAGGGGAATCTGTGGAAAGTTTTGGAAAAGGGGAGCCCTTGCATACCAACATTCTGGTTCTTGGGGGCCTTACGGCTATTATCAGGACACAATACAGTTGTGAGGGTTGGATATGTGTGAAGGGGAGAAAAGGAGCTGAGCCAGGTGGGACAGGGGCGATGGCGTCCCCCTTCGGGGAAGTCCCTCATTAGGGAAAGTTTCCAATTTCGTTGGAGAGCCTCAGTAAGTATAATAAATTGTGTAATCCCCGACGGCGACCAGTCACCCACAAGTTACTCTCTTTACACTCATGAAGGGATGATTCTTAAATAAATATCGCAAGTTTTCAAATTTCCTTCAATGAAAAGCCCAAATTTTCAAATTTTCAGTAATAATATCCCAAGGTTATCTACATTTCTTCAACTACAACCCGAAATTTGGGCTGCGCCGTCCTTCCGGCCACTCGTCGCCGTTGTTGGGTTTCGGGATGTTATTTCCTGTCCAGGAGCATAATCAGTATCGGACAGATCTTGGTGCCACCTATATCAGCCTGTGGTATATGTGAAACAGCTTCTTGAGCTGCGCTCTTTCTTGCTTCAGTGGTTTCACTTTTGATCTTCTGCAATTAAAACAAAAGTTACAAAATATGGCATAATAACTTTTTATAGGGCGTAAGGCCTTCACGGTTTCTCTTCTCTATGCAGGGAAAAAGTCAAGTGCCTTCCGAATGGCATGAAGTCTAGCTCAGTCACTGAATGGAAAATTAAACTTTCAGCATTAGGGCTTACCGTGCCGGTTGATCTCATGACACCGCGTCTGGTCAGCAAAGCCAGTGGCCAAGGGGGGGGGGGGCAGAGGGAGCGAAGCCTCCTGGAAAAATGTTAGCCCCCTAGAAGATCAAAAGTTAACATTGCAAATATTTTACCCCCTGGAAGCTATCTCGTTCCCCTTCAGTACCTTGTCTGGCCACGGACCTGTTGTCAGTGAACTTTTGTGAGATTTACGGGACCATGGATAAAAAATCACTGAGCCATATTGACAAGGCTCTAGTTCTTGTGTTGACAATGTGAGTGTAAATCAAATGTTAAGCATTTTTGCTATCTGTATTTGTTTAACGTGGCATGGCAGGCAGGGACCTGTTTCGAAGGCCAGGTTTAGCTGAGAGGCGTTTCGTGTAGAGGATTAGGTGTAGGTGGCTACCTACATAGAGTGCTACAAAGGCCTAAGCAAACGCACACTTGGAGGACTATGTGGTTGTCTGATTTAGCTGATTTCAACAGGGTCACAGAGGCTAACCCAGATCATCACATCCACCACATAAATATCGAGTTTCCGGGTAGAAAAAGTTTCGGTCTTAATTTGGTCAGGTTCTTGAAGGGAAATGCAGTCACCCCAATCAGAGTTAGCATGCCCCGTCACTCTAGTTCATGAATGGCCTGTTCTTAAAGCAAGCCAAAATTTAAAGCAAGGGACTGACAGGCGCGGATCTAGGATTTTGAAAAAGTGGGGGCGCACACACCGTCGGCCGAATTCTCGAAGCCACGGCGGAGGGTTTGGGGGTTCTCCCCCAAGAAACTGTGAATTCTAGATGCGCTTAGATGCGATTTTCCAGCATCTGGGAAGCATATTTTCCATATCTATTTGCTCATTTTTTTTTTCAAAAAATCGTTGGTCATCGAAAAGGGGGGGGGGGCGTGCGCCGGGTGCGCCCCACCTGGATCCGCGCCTGACTGATGTATATGACCATGTTAACACGATATCAATATTCGTGCTGTTTTGCCGCTGGATTTTAAACTTGTGATACCTAAATTTAACTGCACGATAAGTTCGCTATGAAAATGGGTTAACCACATTTCTAATATTATATCCATGTGGCAGAGAACCGCTAAGCTATTTGGCTTTCTGGTTCATGAGAGGGAAATACTGCGTTTGTCAGCCTTTTGATCGAATCCATCCTCTTTTACACATGATCGGGTCCCATCCAATGTAATAGAGGTAACTGGGGAAAATGCTACCCGGTGAGCACTAATAAATGAGTAATTAACCTTTCTGTAACAGCCGATAAATTTGTTCACCCAAACAATTAAGCATGCAAAACCAGACCTTCGTTACCCCTGATTTGACATCCACCAATCAATTTTTTTTATCACGTCACGTCAGACAATAACGAACGCCTTCTTCAGTATGTACACAACGTGCGTAAAATACGAACAAACTATTGAGAATTATTTCTACTCTTATGTCTGTACTGAACCAGGACGTTTGACACTCTGATTGAACTACAGTTAGTAGCCTATACTATATAATATACACAAAATCCCTCGAACAGTCTCGTAGCTAGGGTTTGTGGCGCCCGGGGCAAGAAACGAAATTGGCGCCCCTACCCCTTTCCGGGGGTAATCTTATGAATTCTTACACAACTCAAGATCTTAAATAGAACAAATGTCCATGGGCGTCCGCAGAAAAAATTCAGGGGGGATTTTTTAGGGGGCCCAACTTTTTTATGGGAAATATTTTACTCCCAGAAAAGAGTTTAGATGCTACCTCACACCGTGCTGACAAAGGCGTAGCCAGGAATTTGTCGGGGGGGGGGGGGCAAGCCCATAGACAGACTCTCAGCGCTCCGCGCCACCATGGGTTGGCGCGGAGCACAAGAAAATTTTGTCCCAAAATGCTTCCCAGATGGCTGGAAATAGCACTTCTAAGGCCTATTTACGGCATATTAAAAGGGGACACACTAGCAATATCGTAAATATTATTTTGTTAAAAGATGAAATTGCTGTATCAATATCATGCTCATGGCAAATGGTAATTCCAACATTTTATTAAGTGATCTCGATTTGGCGCCCCCTAAGGTGGCGCCCGGGGCAACTTGCCCCTCCTTGCCCTCCCCTAGCTACGCAACTGACCTTGAATTGTAGCCCTTGGGCTTTAGCAGCTAGGTTGCTTCGCTTTCGAAACAGCAGGATGTAAAAGAGATTGTTGGTGCTTCAGCAACTGCTTCTATCGGTTATAAAAAACGAACCTGTGATGTTCCTCTTCAAAACAATTATGTTCAAGCAGAGAAAAACCGCCCTGTAACGGCATGTAACGCACTCTGCATGTCCTGTAACAACCAGGGGCTGCCACTAGGCGCAATCGGTGTGAGACGTGAACCGCATGCATGCGCACGGTAAACCACGAAGATGGCATTGTATCTTTCTGGGTGACGGAGTTACAGTCAGGGCCGTCGCGACCGGGGGGGTGTGGGGGGTGTCTCACCCCCCAAAGTTCGTCACAGCGACGATAGTCGGAAAATCTGAAATGCCAGTTGGAATTTCTGATATCGCAGTCTAGCACATTTTTCCGACTGAGCCTGTGTCAACTTTGTATATATTTTCCAACTAGACCAAGTGAGAATTATACCAAACGTTATTTTCCTCACGTAAAATCAAACCAAAGCTGTCCCTTTTTCGCAAATTCTTCTCAAACTCTCAAAATTTTCGCGCGCTCCGCGCGCTTTAAACCCTACCTCAGTGTTGTTCTTATTATCAATATCTTCCGATAGCAACTTTTGGAGAAGCACAACAGCAGAAGTTGAAAGCTGTTTACAAATTACCAGGTAAAAGACTGGCTTTTTGAGTGGCATATTGGTTTGTTGGGCAACTGAAAGTATCTTGATGCAGATTCTGAATGCAGGTTTTATGATAGAAATCTTACTTAATGGAAATTTGGGCGCGCTTCGCGCGCATGCGTCACGATTTACAATCAGTCTCATGGACATTATTAAAGTAATTATACCAGACACAGTTCTGTGGGAGCTAGGGCGCTTTAGCCCCCCTCCCCAAATTTTTCCGAGCCCCACAAAATTGCGCAAAATTTCATATAGACTAATATTGGTGAAGACACATCGTTGCGAAGTTCTTTCCTCTTTTTCCTAACTTTTGGAAGATTCTTTCTTCAGCCTCGCCATCGTGGCAAACATATTTTGTAAGAAAAAGATCTTTCAGTTTCGTAGCAGATCCTTAATGGGTAAGATAAAGAATGTAATCCCCGACGACGACCATGCAGCCACCCGAACAAATTTCTTGGTTTTTGTCCAGATTCTTCAGTAAAAGCCCAAACTTTTTCAACTTTTCTTAATGAAAATTCAATATAACCCCAAATTTTTCGGCGCGCTTCGCGCGCTTTATATTTTGAGTTCGGTAACCCATTGCATCTGTCGGGACTTAGAGTAGCTGGCCCCCAGTCAGGGCGCTCCCCCCATGTCGGCAAATCAAAGCACCACCCCTGGCTCAGCTTGCGTGCAGGTTTTTCATTTTGGCATTGAAGTATACCCCAAATTTCGGCGCGCTTCGCGCGCAATCCTCACAATCCACGTTGTATCACTTATGAACATTATAAGCACAACGTACCAGTGAACTTTTATAGCATAAACTAGGTGTACATTCTGAAAACGTGCTTGTTAGTCCTAAACCCCTTTTGCTATAGGGCCTACCTACCTCGGAGGTCTAGTATCATTTTTCTGCACCTATACTCTCCCTCCCGCCCATTTCCCATTGCTGGAAGCTGTTCGTCTGGATTTTCGTTCAAAATTAGTAAAAATACGATAGATGTAAAGTGCTTGGCGTAATACTCTATATCATTATTTAGATGCCAGGTAGTAAGCATTATGTCATTGCCCCATTTTTTATAATTGATCCAGAGCTTCCAGGAGGCCTATACAAATATATGCTAGCATTAGATGCCAGAATAGAAGACATTAAAGTAGTCAAAGGGGGGTGCAGGATGTTTGTTCACAACGTATTCTTCTCTTAGACAACATACTTTCTACTTTCACCTAAGTAAATCTTAGTATTCACTAAATTATGGACATTATCCAGCCATATATGATCAGTTTCAAAAGTATCCCAAGATAGCACCATTTTGCATCTAAGCAACCTTACCTTAGCAAAAATTTCTCAAAGGGGAGGGGGACACCCCCTCCCTTTAGGCCCCTCCCCCAGGACGGCATCTTTATTTAGTGACAAAGGAAGGATCCCCACTGCTGTATGTAAAAGCAGGGCGCATAAAATGGTGCGATTTACGCGCCACCATTCAGTTGGAAAAAATATCCATCCAGTCGGAATTGGGGACCTTCACACCCCCCCAAACATATGACCCTAGTTACGGCCCTGGTTACAGTATCCCACAGTACAGCACAGGGCAGTACAAACTGTGGTGGTATACCCTGTTGTGAACATAGGGTTGTGGAAAATGCGGTAAGCAAGGTCAGACGTATTGCGTAATGAGTGTAAATATGACCGCTCTTCCTAAACGAATATGCATCAGTGCGACCGTATGTTCGTACATTGCATGTGGGCGAGGTATCGTATGATGAGCCGGTTCGATGAGAAAATTGTTGCTTCTTTCTGTCCATATTTCGTGAGATTAGTGTTGATCTTCTGCAAGTTATTAATGGTTTCATGTTTGGAAAGGGAAAAAGACCACAGGCTGGTGTCACTTTGTGATAATTTTTCAAACGCACTATTGATTTACCATTTCGAAATCTCGACGGGGGACACAACTTTCCCCTTGCCCTTCGCAGGCTACGGCCTTGTATATACATCTTCTTATTAGGGTTACCTTGTATCTGTCAAAAGCTTCTTCAGGAGTCCTGCATGAAGACGAGCAATGTTCACAATATGTTTAAGTCAATGTACTCTACGAAAAGTGCTCTGTAATCATTAGTATTCACAGAGCAGAATATCGAAAGCTTTTAATTCAAATGTCACGCGCTACTTCCACTTGCAATCTCGAGCTCACAGAATAATCGGAGGGAATGTTTCATCGTATTCAATTCAGTGGAGGTACATTAGTGAACTAATACCTGTAAGAAAGGCAATTACACAAGCTTCGATGGATGGAAGTACATTTATTGTATTGAAAATTTGAGTTTCGAGCCGTGTGTTCTAAATGTGAATTACATTCTCTCGTCAGGTGAATTTAGCGAGTCCAATTAGTCAATGTCTATTAAACTTCCTTGGTTACAGTATTTTCCGCTTTGGATTGACGAAAATACAAGAAGTTGAATGTATGCAACAGGATGTTGTCAAGTCAACAAATTTCGTTGATGTTTGTTTATTGTAAAGATTGTTGCATAATAAGACCATCGAGCTGGTTTCACAGCAGGTGAGGATCTAGGGTCTTTTCTGAGAGGGGGGGGGGGTCCAACATACTTAGAAGGGCACATTCCTTTTTTTTTCAAAGTTTGGTTCCCATAAACCTCAGCGATTACACAATTTACCGCATATTGACAAAGAAAGGATAAACCAAGAGACGTGCAAAAACTGGAATCAAAATCTGGAATCTAAAAGGTGAAATTGCAAAAAGCGCGAATTTTTTTGGGTAAGCCTACACTCATAAGAATCTGTACTAATTTAAAGCTTATGCTTATATAGAACAGTTTTCAGGAAAGTTGGGCCCTATCGGGCATAACTTTATTGTACTTCCCCCCTCGAGTCACTAGCCGTACCGTGCGACAGACACAAGTGAACGTTAACCAGGTTTAGCGAAAAGTGATTCAGTTCCCGACATTTACATAAATCCATGCATTCTACTTATTAACTTGAAAAGGTGGAAACGGTTTGTACTATATTTACCTATAAGTATAGCGGAACTGAGGAAGAGTGGACAAAGCGTATTGAAAATTTTGGGTTTTATCCCAGAAATTGCCCTTATCAAAGCAGGGGTGGCGCCAGGATTTCCCCGACAGGGGGGCCAGCAACCCAAAGTCTCAACGAAGGAAATAAAGTGCCGAAACGACATTTGAAGGGAAATTTTGGCGCGCGAAGCGCGCCGAAAATTTTGGGCTCTTCTTGGAGAAAATTTGGCATTTTCCATGGAAAATTTGAAAAAAATGGGGCTTTGAAGAAGAAAATTGGGAAAATTTGGGGTTTTTATTGAAGAATTTGCCCTAATTTAGACCAAAGTTAAGTAAATTGTCGGGGCGGCTGTGCGTTGTCGGGGACTACATATTTTATCGTATACATAACAGCTCCCCGACGAAACCGAAAAATTTCCCCGATGGGGGGCCAGCCTTCCCCGACGGGGGGCCATGGCCCCCCTGCCCCCCCCCCCCGCTGGCGCCACCCTTGTATCAAAGCCAAATAAGTAAACCGACCATGGGTAGCGGCAGAATTTTCCCAACAGGGGGCCGGGCCATGTCAGCTACCCCAAGTTCCGACATTCCCTATTTCGAGGGGATGAAGAGAAGGGCAAATGGAGGAGCCTCATTATCCCATGCCATTGCAGGCATATTTTGCATTATATCAGTTAATACTTCAAGATCCGAGTTGCGCACTGACAGTGTTCTTTGAATCTGGATCATGAAGTTGAAAAGCGCGCGAAGCGGGCGAAAATTTTTGATAGGCTTACACATAAAGCATGCGACGAAACGAAAAAAAAAAGAACTGTAGGGTTTGTACACCGATCGGGTGTAACATACATTTTATCGAAACCACCTGGACTACACGATGAAACAACCGAACTTTGCTCCGTAAGTCGCTCACTAACTGACTGTACCGCATGACACACACAAGAGAACAGCAACTAGGCTTTGCGATATGGGGTGAAAGTTACGACCTTATAAACTATGTAGCCTTCTCTGCCTATATGTTACTTGGTAAGGTGGACAGGACTTGTGCTATCCTGCTATGTGGAATGGAACTATTGAAGAAAATAGAGTGACTCTACATTTTGGGTTCTTATTTGAGAAATTATCCTCTTGAGAGCAAAAAACATGTAAACGTCGGGGCGACTATATAGCCGCAGCTTTCGGGGGGACTGCATACTTTTGACTCAGACTCCCTGACGAAGCTGTTAAAGTTCCTCGATGGGGGCCAGCCTTCCCCGACGGGGGGGGGTGGGGGTGGGCATGGAACCTTCCCCAACCAGGCGCCACCGCTGTCTTGAACGGGGGAGGGGTTTAAAATACTGTATGTTGTGTTCCCTATATAGTTGCTGTGCGACTGTCAAAAACACTCTGTCAGAACAGATAACTAAGTCGAATGTTTGCTTTTTATTTGCGACAGCAGACCGGCCATCGGCCCAAAGACGTCAAAACATTGAACCGACTGACATTGCGTTATTTGACCTGGTGGTGATTTTATATAGTAATTTTAAAATGAAACAAACACCGATTCTTCTATTGTGACTTTTGGTTAACTCTTGGCTGTGGACTGCAACATAAGATTGGCTTTTTATCCCCATCACTAGGGCATCGCTAAAAAAAAAAGAAAAGAGAGTGATTCCAGACCATGAATATCATAGCGAAACGTATTTACCTACTATCTCTTGTTCATGAGAGGAGGGATACTAGCGGGTGGAGGGAAGTTTTCGTAGATGTAGCGTTTAGGGAGTGTGAACAGATCATTATTTTGTAAGACCAAAAGACTAGCAGTGAACTTTCGGAATCAATATTAAGACCCAATAGTAATACGTTGCATAAAGCGCTAGCTTGTGAGTATGACGTAATATCTGCGTATTTTGTATTACCGGTACTTTGAATGCCCAAGCACGCCACACGTGGTTCCAAGCGAAAAGTGATTAGAATGCCTGACTGCCACGCAGGCATTAAGACATACAGTACTCACATTCTCTGTAAAACGATTGCACGTGTTTCGGGGCGGGCAATATAGGCTACCGTAGTCAAATGTATTGGCGAAAATTTCTGCGATGCACGGCTAGATTTTTACGGGTGGATTCATCGATACTGGATGGGGGATAACCAAATCTCCTCGGAATTGGACGACGTCATTACCTGTGAAACTGTCTCGTTTTTTTTTCTTAGGCTACTGTGAAAAAACCCAATTTTGAGAAATTGGGAAATTTGAGGGGGAAAGGGTCCGGACGTCGGCGCCCCCCCCCCCCCGGATCCGCCACTGCATAGAGGAAGAGTATATCTTACCTACAGGTGGTTCAAAATCGTTGCGTTTGTATTATACCAAACAGTCACCCGCAAAAACATGCCAGAGATTGGCGAGATAGGCAATATAAGTATTACAGGCATTTCAGGCACCATGTCAAAACCTCAGGCTGCGGCTGCCTCGGCGACGCTGCAGTCATGCTTTGCTGTTACGCACATAATAAGGGAGGACTTAATAAATCCTGCTATTGTAATGTACTACAGCAGCAAAAAACTAAAGCTTTGCTGCTTCGACATTGTGCATTAATTTTAAATATCTTTGTCCATGCTTGGAAAATTGTTAAAAGCCTCGCTGCAAGTTATCCGGCTAACATGCTGAACACCACACATGAGAAATTTCCCCACTTCAAATCAATGTCATGATTCGAGTCACTAATTTTCAAAAGGGCAACGACTCAAGCAGTTGTATCATGATTTGCCTCATAGAAATAATACAATGACTCGAGTCACTGACTAGACTCGAGTCACATTGAAAGTAGTGAATGACCCGACTCGACTGCAAACTTGAGTGACTCGTTAGAACCCTACTTCAAATATATGTGTTAGACCGTACCCAACCTATATATCTGTACGGAAATCATCCAAAACGACTCCTTTCAGTACATTGCAGCCAATCCCTGGAAAAGTCTTACCCTAAGTCCAAGGTATGCACTCTTTTAGATGTTTCAACACCGAAGTGTCTAAATTTTAACTTTCAAAATATGCCACAATTACTTCAGGTTTCTTTTCCTATCGTCCCGTTATTCTGTTACAATATGCATCAACTATTTTACTTCTGGAATACTGTTTGTATGATTTTAGTTTTTTTAACTTTTTCCTTTTTTCTTCTGTCCCTACGAGTTTCTTCAGTACGTTGTGAAAATATGCTTTATTTGTACTTTTTTCGTTTTCAGCTCCAATGAAATTTAAACCTTTGCTATTTGACTTGGACTCTAAATATTCAGACTTGAAACTGGTACAGTTGAATCAGCACACAGATTCTTATGCAATTACATTTAGTTGAAAGCATTAAGAAAATGAACACTTAAAAAATTTCCAACTGTTATCGCTAAACGTGTTTAGTGACCCATTATTATTTTGTTCCAAGGTGATAAGGTCTTTGCATATTCAATTCACTAGAACAGCTGTTATGTCCAATATTTTGTCAAGATGTCTCCAAGCTCTTAGGGAGATAAATTTGCAGTTAGGCATGCACAAGATATTAAAGATTTCGAATATGATGAATTCGTGACACGCAAATGTCCTTCAATTAGACAAACTTTGTAGATATTGACCTGACTTGCATAAAGCGCTACATCGGGTACAATTTTGACTGATTCACGAACTCCCTGGATCGATGCTATCTAACAGGACAGGAAAGTGACTGAAAAACAATCAATGTATATCGTGATTACTGAAACTTAAAAGACTACATGTGAATGTAAACAACTAGACATGGGCAAAAAAGCTGACACAATGATTCATTTATTCCACATATTTGTATTCGATAAACACCTTGTAGTAAGTTTATCATTAGGTTTAGAATAATGTCAAAATGGCAAATTTAAAACAAAATTTCAGTGATTTGATCAGAATTCCTCTTTTTCAAGCATACCTCTCATCATCTCCAGTTCGCCTTAAACTGAAAACAAAACAAAACATTGAAAACGGAAATTAACTAAGCGTTTCAAAAAACTTAACGAATAATCAGTACTACAAACAACTCTGCATGCTCTAATAATAAAAAAATATCCTTCCAATAAAAACCCCATAAAGGACAAAAAACCAATCCACTTATGCTGCAAAACCACTAATCTGATGCTTTGGAGCAGCCGGTTTGACTATTACCTTGTTAAACAGATACTTTTGAATAGCAAAAGTGGTTTCGTCAATTTACAAGTGAGATTATTGCCTTCCTTAAGTACACTTTTACATCAAGGGAAATTTTGTACTTATGATGTTTATGACAAGATGTACACAAGCGGAGATGAACTTCCCTCATACCATGCTATTACCCCACTCAAACGATTTAGTGCAAAGAGCATAAGAAGCTTTGCTCAATTTATGAGCAAAAGCAGTTGATTTTGCTTCACTCTTTGCTGGAAGTGAGCATCGACATTATCAACAGTACTGTCCAGTTATGAAACACAGGCAAGATAATTTCGTAGTTTTTAATCTTAATTATGCAATATATTCACATTAACAATGCAATGCAGCCACTTGTAGAATTCTCTTCACTTTGCTCATCTTTTCAACAAACATGGTTTCCATGACAACAAATCTGTGAATTCAATGACATTTGTTTTCAGCGTTAAGACCTTTGAGTAAGCCAAAAGCAACAGAATGGGTCACCCAATTTCATGAAGAATGCACGACCCATTTTATGCTTTTTATGACATTTCAGTCTTACATATGGACCACTAACACCCACAATCCTCCTACAAAAAGAAAATTACAATTTTTAGTCAAAAGAAAAGAAAATACATATTCTGCATTATACAATAGCATCAATAATGATATAATACCTCTCTAGAGCTTTACAGATAGCAAACAACGGATATGTTACGATTAATTCATGTAAAGAGAACAATGAAATAAAAGGTTTACTAAAAGGCTACATTTAACTTGCAGCATTGCTCGGTGTTCTTTTCGTATTTGAGATATCTCCCTGCTTACTCTCTTGTAAGTTCTTAAATATCTATAACGTCTATTCCCATGAAAGATTCATCACTTGAAAATGCAATGACAGATGGTGGGTTCAGACCCAGATAAAAAGGACATATATATGTGGCTCAAATCCTTGCGGCAGATTGTCAAGTGCACTTAAAACCAAGCAATGACTTCAAACAATTTACTTCGTCATTCAAAGTTTGATTACTTGCTTTTAGTCTTAAACTGGCTCACAAATAATGAGAGAGAGTCACCTTTCATAAATTATCATATCTTATGTTTTGGCAAAACTGCAGTTGACAAAGATCGCCTAAAAATGAAATATCATTTTCTGGTGACACCACGAGGGAGAAGGAAGGTATGAAATGAATGCAAATGTCAAAGAAATGTACAAGTTTAATAGTTACTGAGGCAACCCTGTATTGAATTCAAGGTAGGAGAAAGGATCTGACAAATTTAATATAAGACAGTTCAAAATAAAAAATCTCTTTATCAAAATCAACAGCATCTTAGTTTCTCCTTATTCCACATCATCTGATTGTGCTAAATTCTCCAAAGTTGTGTATTTCTTCATAGTTAAGATTATATCAAATACTGTCAGTAAAACAAGAATATTTATCTCTTATACATTTAACATGTTTGTACTATTACACGTTTTCGAGCATTTCGTTGCAGTACTAAAAATACTCATTCCTACACCAGCTGAAAGCCTCAAGGGGCTTCACAAGGGTTTGCCATAATTTTTTTTTTTTTTGCCAAAAATTCTCAAGCCCTGAAGACTATACAATGTGGGAGCTACTGAGGTGTTTGCGGTAAAAACCTCCAACAATGCATTAAAATGCCCAAAACATACCTGCTTTGGGAGTCTATGAGCTCCAATACTTACTCCTATTTACTCACTTATTTCCCTAATTGCCTGCAATTCCCAAGGCAAAGACTTCCTACCACTGAGGGCACCCCTTTCCTATCCTGCAAGGCTCCTATCTAGCTTACATCATTCTCTCCTTGCCTTCTGTTTCCTCACGCTACTTACTTCTAATTTTCTGGACCTATGCTAAAATTTGATTTGATCGGTAATCAACAATCGAAATTAACATAACTTCCCTCTTTTGTGTAAATTAGACTTCTTTCATATTTTCAAGCTGACTAACAACACTGTGTCTAAAATGATGAAAAGGTTATCACTGTAATATCCAAATAAACAAAGCAGACATTACAGGTGAAAACAGCTTGCTGTTAAAAATAAATCTAAAACGAAAAATGCATAGATTGAACCATAAAAATTTGAGCCAACATTTACTGCATAACCAACTTCCTCCTTTGAATAGTTTTGACCTTTTAAAGGCAATATAACTTACAAAAATGTTATTTTAAGACTAGACAAAAAAAAAACATCTTGCTATGAATAGCAAATGATAATATTCTAAAATAAGTTCTACATCAGAATTTTGAACAAGTTAATTTCCTGGCCAACATCTGTATATATTAAGTAACACACAGACAAACAGTTTATATGCACACATTACAACAGTCAGAGACAAACCCAGCAAAGCAAGTTAGTGGTTACAAACAGATAAAAACATTGAAACAGACTTACAAACAAGAAAAGAGAAATAAAATGGCACAGACATATTTTTTTCAGACTTGAATACATCTCCATCATCTCACAACACCATCATCACCCAAAATTTTGACACAACCTATTTTGAGGGCAGTATTTACAACTTGACTGATCATGTTCACTTTATACACAACATGTAAAAGTTCCCCCTCTTCATAAAACTTGCATCTTAAGTTGCTGAATACCAACTTTACCAACAGTCACCTGGTTTGGCAAATTATAAGGAGTATTTCACTAGAAAGATGAGTTTCATTTTAAGACAAATATCACTACTGTCTTCTACTGTTTTTCAGTTTTTTCTTTCACATTTCATCTATATTTTGAATGCCTCAATTTTGTCGATAAATGAACTAAGCTGATCGTCTGTCCTGTAACCATCTTGCAGCTGAACCATCTTAGTTTTGTTCTCAGTGTAGTAATATGATATGACCTTCCAATGAGCGAATACTTTCCATGAGTTGCGAAGAGTATCCATAGCACAGCTTTCAGCTAGATGAGAGAAGAACAGATATATCTCATGATGAAAATATGTATTACATCACCAATGACACCAAATGACTTGTCACTGAATAAATGGAGTAAACTGCCCTGTCCCCCTCCCCCTCCCCTTTTGAAGCCTTTAATGCCATTTGCCTGAATGGAGTTACCTCTCCCCCTCTCCCCATATTCTTTATAAAGTCTATAATGTCACATGTCACTGAGTGAATGAAGTAAACTCCCCCCTCATATTTTTCTCTTTCCTACTTGAAGTGTTTATCAGGTTCCTTGTTACTACATAAATGGAGGAAACTCCCACCTCCCCTACCCCCAACCCCTCTTCTCCTTCTTCCTACTACTTCCTCCTTAATATGTCATTAATGTCGCTTACTAATGAATAAATGGAGAAGCCCCCTCATCCTTCCCCTTCCACTTCAGAATGTCTTTGATGTCATTTGCCAAAAAATGCAATAAACTTCTCCACTCCCCCTTCTTTCTAAAAAGTCTATGAAGTCACTTCCAATTCATTTCTGGTACTTTGACTTTAAGAACACAACAGTTGTAGGTTGTTAACTTTTAAAGGTCTTGTGACATGAAAATAACATAGTTGGATATTTGATGTAAAAAGGATTACAAATCCTGAACAAAACTGCAATTTCCATTAAAGTCCATCAAATATTAACCATTTTACAGGGTAATTTCCATTTCACACTTGCATCATGAAGAAACTTGAGCTAAATATGCAAATATGCGTCATCAAAAGATGGACAACCATATAGGCTAATGTCAGCCTTTGTTTTTTTCAACCATCACTTCAAGGACACTGGTAGCATTATTATCCCCTGAGGGGTTTATTATGAAAGTTAAACTTTCATAAAAAGGTTAAAAGGTTTATAACAAAAGAAATCTTAACGCTGTGCAAACACTCAACATCATTATTTTTTGCATAGGCAATGAGGTACTTCAGAAACCATCAAACTTTGAAGACATATATCTTGAGAACTGCAAATGATATTGAAACAGTTCCAAAAGATCTTTCACTGGGAGATTTGTTCTTTAACTGACAAGTGAACAGCTCTTTTGGTGGCATGTCACAAGAACTTTAAGATGAACATATGTCAGGCCTTGAAGCAGTTCATATTATGCTGAGAGATTTCAAGGTTAATTTAACCATCACAAAATAACATGAAACCCTTAGCATTATGTGTTCATGTTGCTATTTCATCAGCTTGTACATAGCAGGACCAGGATACAATGAAAATAATAGTATTTCCTGCAAACTCAGACAACATAATTATTACTAGTAAGGTTCCAAACAAATCTGTAGGTTAGCAGCAAAAACTAATATTACAAAAAACAAAACTATTTGTTTTTTGTCTGGTGATCCATTACATACAGCCCTAAAAAATGGCAACACAAGGCTTCTATTTACATCCTCCCACAAGTAAATCATGTGCCTTACCATGTCTAATCTCTCTTTTATTATTCATAAGTAAGAGCACTTAAAAGAAAACTGACAAAAATTTTTGTAAAAGGTTAGACAGCCTCAAGGTTTTCAGAGTGAAAATTGCATGGAGGGTGACAAATTTGATATAGTACACTGAACTGCAAAAAGGGCAACTAGGGCAGGGAAATTTCAGTTTTGTCACTGCAAATGACTAGTTCACCTGTAATAACATAGCCAGGCACCAGGATTTGGGGGGGGGGGGGACAGTAGACAGGGTTACATTTTGTTTATGGGGGGAGGGGGGAGGGGGGGAAGGGGGAGACCAAAGATGCCTTCCACACATTTGACCAATTTCACAAGAATATGTTATTCCATGAGGTGAAGGGGTGAGGAACAATGGGAAAGCAGGCCTCTGAAAGGGAACATGCCCTGTGCTGCTCCCTTCAGAATCCTCCATTAATAATTTACAACAAACAAATGCACTTTGTGTTCTGTGATAACTCATTCTGTTAGACAGACACATGATGCTCAGTTATTGCTTAAATACAGTAGAATATACAAATTTCCATGTTTCTACATATTGTTTTCTTGAAAAGGAAATCACAGAACAATTTTCCCAAGGGGTAGTAGAATTTTGGGTGGATACATTCTGTGTGGATATGTGTGCAGAAGAAATCTGTTACAACTGATTTATTATTACGGCCGATAATAAAACATAATCTGCCACAATACCTAGCATATCGGTTGCTCTTCTTTCAAAATCTAGCTTTCTAAATTCTTACCATATGTGGCGAGGCCTTTGGTAACTCTCTCTTTGGCATATGAGTTTGTGATGGTTGCAAATTCTGACTCAGGCATGTCATTGTCGAGTAATCTCACTAGGTTACAACTTGACAGCCAGTATCCTTCAACAAAAGGTCCTAAGATTCTTTGAAAGAACATCAGTTTCTCCAGACCTTCTTCAGAAGCTAAAATCTGTTAGAAAATAAAAAACAAGGTACTTTGTTGTATTTGATTGTGGTAATGGTATTTATGTCTCCCAGGGAGTGTCCTTGATAACATCTACCAGCAGGGGCAGATAAGTGGGTACTGCAATAGCATTTCAATCTAAATGTCCACAGTTGTGATGTAAAAATAAAAAAGAAAATTATATGTGAACACAAATCTACTAGACATACCCCACAGGGGTATAGGGGATGGCATTTTGGCATTAAAAGTTGGGGGCAAAAGGGCTGACCCACTCTCCCAACCTCATGTAGGCCCAGTCTAAGTAATGAAAGTTTTTATCTAAGTGAAATCTACCAACTTCCCATCTTTAACTGCGGTCAGTCGCCCTGCCATGGCTTCCTTAATTACAAGGCAGAGGCTCCCACTACGTTTGGGTTTCCCTTACCACTGTCAAATTACAGCCCCTCAAGGCCCGAATTTACATGAAATATGCAAAAAATGCTTACCTCTAGTTCAACATCACTTTGTGCTTGGGTGGGACCTTCCCCTTCCTCTCCATCCCAGAATGTGGACCTTGCAATTCTTCTTGCCCACTGCGAGTCTGCACTGCAGCTCTGCAGATCCTGTGCAAGGTAAACATGTATAAACATTAACAAGTGTTATGATACACAAGTACCACCCCATGTGATACTAAACAGCTAACTTTCATATCAAAAATTATTCAAAACTTACGTAAATCCCCTCCTCCAGTCTCAGCAGACTGTCTGTGCACCTCCCACTAAGCAGTTTCATTGAATTCAACTGAATGTGCCACTTTGTATAGCCAGTCAGCTCTGCTAGCTAAATCTCATTGATCTGCACACATTACTGACCAATTAGAAAACCTTACATCTAGAGGTAATAGTTTGAATTTGCCCTCTTTTCAAGTTAATAATAGTGAAAATTTTTAAGGATGTACAAGTGTACCTTCAGTCTATTAAATGATAAAAATTCGTCATACAAAGATTGAGAAACTAATCCCATTGATGCAAATTCCATCATCACATGGCATTCCTGTGCTGAGATATAATACGCTTGAGTTTATTCACTCAATTCTAGATTTTTTTTTGTTTGTAGATTGCCAATAATTTGTAATAAGACTCTTGTGCTAATCAATTACAATCTTTGTTCTAACGCCACTGCACCTTCAAACAAAATGTGATCACTTTTTCACTGCTTTAGAGTGACCTGACTATACAAGCAGTCTTCTCACAACATGTTCTGCTGAAAGAGTGAAGGTGTTGAGGTCATATAAACCTTTTGATTTAAAAAAAAAAAATATTATTCAATGTGAGTCGTAAAACAAGGACATCACAAACTATCACACAATGGACTATTTTAATTAAGGTGACTTAACTTCAACATTTTGATCTCAGCAACTGCATTAGCTTACAAGTATGGCAGATGGACCAGTGAGATTCACTTTGCAATGTGTAGCATAACTATATTCTTGTGGTTTCAACTAGGTACACTTTAAAGTGGACATTTTTTGGGACAATCTTTCCATTTTTGGTATATTTTAGTTGTTTGACAGTAAAAATACATACCTAAGTAAGACAGAGCTTTCTCTGTTAAGACGATGTGGACTTAACTTAGCTACTGCTTGCCTATCACTACATTCCTCAGCTCCAAAACATGTTTTAAGTCTACACAAAAATCACCCTAAAGCTACTCTCCTGTACCTTAATGGAATAAGCATCAACCCCAAACTAAATGTGGGGGAGAGTATGATGGAGCATGAAAAATAGTATAGGAGCATATTTGGATTTTACCCTAAACTTTCTGAAAGAGTGTGTGGGGGGGGGGGGGGAAATGGGGGTATATGTCACCCCTGTCCCTGATCTGTTGACACCCATGCTTAATGCTATTGTAATGAAAAACTGATTATTTGAAACATTGAGTGTACAAACTTGACTTATTTGGCCATGTGATGGAAAGTCATTTTTAACAATTCCCAAGATTTTCTCCCACATTTGAAACAGCAAATTTTTGTGTTTTTCTTTACAAATGTGTCAAAAACAGCCTGTGTTGAACCATATATTATTATTTCTACTTGAAACATGACAAGTTCCCATTTTCTTACAAGACAATCTTAGAAAATATCTGCAGAGGTGCTTGAACCACAAATGGTAGAAAACTTATTACAAAATGCTCTGTGCTTACTTTTGATTTGACAACAACTTCAGCAGAGATAAGGCTGTCCAGAGCTTCTGAGATGCTGGTCAATAAGTTTTCACAAGGCTGTAGCAAAGAAAAAAGCTTGCTTGATTAGAAAGAAACAAAGAACTCAGTAGGAAACCAAAAAGGACCAATGATACATGTGTAGTCCACGGTTTCATTTACGGTGCAAAATGTTCCACAAGTACTGATAGCAACTCCTATGTAATAGTGGTATGCATGGCCTAGCCACTAGAGAATTTTCTATCTTTGGCCCCCCCTTAGTGATTTGTGCCTATAGACCTTATGCATATGACGTCACAAAACAGAAAGTGCGCCCTCCAATGGAGGCAAGCGCATACTGCATCATTGCAACTTACAGCAAAAAATGCAGACAGCTGAATTGTGAACTGGTCAGATATGCGAGTCATCTTCTACATGCTCCTGTACAGTATGCTTCATTGTTTTGCCACCAAAATGATGTCATGTGATGTCAATGCATAAGGTCTAATGCATAGTTATTTGTGACTATGCATGGTGCAATGAAGTTTTATGGAAATCTAACATAACATCAAGAAAGAAACTGTAACTATAGATGAGTGACTCATTGTGGGTGCATTTCCACATGGAAATGCTTGACTAACCACAGTTTGACAGTGTTTTACAATGCTATCAACATATCAATGGTTATTAGCAGTTTAGAAGTTTATATTCTCAAAAACCAGCCACTAGTTATCTCTATATTAATTTTTCAAATTCTCAAATTTAAAACCAGTAGGGAAAGAATGTGATGACTAAAGTGAGTTCTTGAGTGCAAAATGTATTATATGACAAGTGTTACTCTCTTCTGCACCTAAAGCTAGTCCTACACTATACCACTATGCCTGTTCTCAAGTTGTCGTGTAGGGTGTGTGGGTCAATGAATGTGACTGGCACTTTAAAGACCAGTTTTAAGAGTCACATTGCCTTCAGTTGGGGAAAACGAACATGTCTTCTGTTTTTTTTTTCAGACTGGAATCTGCAACAGTCGTACGTTTGATGCAATTTGACCCATCAAGTACAAGAGATTGTGCACAAAGATGAAAGAAGGGTGTCAAATACCATAGTAAAACCTTGTCATGCAAAGTTGTGCAGTGTGCACAAGCTTACTGTCTACCAACAAAATAGTACCAACCCTTGTGAATGTAAACTCAAACTGCAGGAGATCACAGAGTTCTTCAGCTTTGTGAATGACCTTTGACCTGGAAACTGGGATGACTTTGTTCGGACTGTTGCTGGCAGTTATCAATTTCTCCCCGATCAGTGATGTAATGGCATTGGCTAAGAAAGAAAGAAATTGTAAAATGTCATTTAACCTAACTTCATACTGGGTAAAATCACTTTACTTGACTAAAACCTGACCAAGAGATATTCTGTTTCTTTCTGAAATGGACACACTAGACAAAGAGACATGTTTTTCGGACTCAAATCTTTTCGAAACAGTCTCAGAAAATGAGGTGTTTAATTGTGGATATTCTTTCTGCTAACACAATGAAGTGCATGTCTATCAACACCTATGAAGCAAGAACAAACAAATATCTGATTTCTATACAGCAATGACAGATGCACTTGTTTCCTTTGTTTTCTGTATTAAGTTTGGCTTGTTTCTTTACAAAGAAGTGTTATGATTTGTCAACCATACATGCTTTACCAAGAGAACCGCAGAGACTGTGCGTGTTAATACTGTCTGGAAAGCACCTTAGGTTTGAAAATTGTCTGTGTTTTATGAGCTGAAGGAAGGAATAGGACATTAAATTTATAAAGGCGAAAACTGAGCCCATTAAAGCAGGTAATATTGTAAGGAAATGTGATTAAGTTGTGAAGAGGTGTTCCTGAGGTCACAAGGAAGAAGGCAGTGATAAGTTTACGAACACTTGGTGAAGACAGAATGGAGATACAATTAGGATGTAACAGAAGGAGTAGGGATTTAATGCTGCACTGAGAGAATCAAAGTACACTTTTAACTAACCTTACAGGGATAAGGAATTGGTACTTTGACAGGGGACAAGCATTTGTTAAGCAAAACTGTCTAACTGTCCAGTTACTGGATACATTATGACCCTTTTGTGGGATACAAAGGATTGCTTTATATTCTGTTTTTGCTGGGATACTGATATACAAAGTGTGATATAATATCACTTTATTTGTTCCTAGACTATCACAAGATGGGTTAGTACTATATATGGGTTGAAGTGGAAGAAACTCGAACAGAACTTGCCAAAGAAAAACTGTAACAATGAATCGATTGATATTTAAGCAATAGCTGACAAAGCTCGATATTTGATTGGCTAAACCCTCCCAGACAACAAAGTGCTTACTTTCCCATATACTCCATGAAAGTTTACACTCATTATGATAAAATGTAATGAAAACAATCTGCTGTCTAATAACTCACCAACGACAGACTCCATGACAAAAACAGATAAGACAGCATTTGCATAGTAACTCAGTTCCAGGACATCAGGCAGGCTGGTATTGGGGACAATCAAATCTCTCTTGTTTCGTAATTGATTCCTCTCTCCCTGGGAGAATGGCACAACATCTGGATTCATTGGTCTAATCTCTGATTTCACTAGCTTTGGTCCCAGTATTTTTATTGCATGTTTGACAACATCTACAGATTTGCCAGTGAACCCAACATCCCGTCTCCTGGCTATGATTTCCTGCTTCAAGGCATCCAGATCTGCCGATAGTTGGTTCAAGGATATTCCCTTTGAAATATCAAGAGTATAATAAGTTAGTAAAGGAACATGCATAGGGTTCACATTGAAACGTGACTTTCCCTTAGCACCAGAGCTTTTGGCTTGATACTTGGTACCTCCTCATCCTCACTGAAAATGCCAATGACTGAACTAGAAAAGTTAAAACAAGTTTGAAGTTTGAGGGTCAGGAAGCCAACTGGCTCATCGAGGACTCTATACCAGAGTGCACAAATATTAAATTACAACTTAACTAAACAATTATAAATGACTTAACACCTTCAGAATAATCCTTCAAACTATTTTCAATCGAATGTTTATCCCACACCAAACTTTTAGACTACTGTGATTCAATGTTGACTTAATTTTATTTGATATATTGACATCCACATTTTGCATTCTTAGTCAACTGGCATCGCGTAAAATGAGGCAAGCTTAAGCCAACTTACTCGTCTGTATTTTGTCAGAAGCAGAAAAGCCACAAGGTTAGTACTCATGAGAGCAGTTACATCCTGAGAATCTTGAGGGAAGAAAAAAAAAGAAAATTTTCATAAACAAGGACGAATTTTCTGTCAATAGGTATATTTCTTAACTCAAAATGGTTACATCAATAACTAATGCCACACCTTCAAAAACTTTAAGAATGTTCCTAACATGTAAGAATGCATACAGATAAGCTCTCACCTAATACAATGTGCTCTCCCAGGCCTCGGATGAGTTGGCGCTGATCTTCCAGGACCACATCTGTCCCATAGAGGGAGTTATCACTTATTGCTTTTCTCAAGCGAGGTTTCATCAATATCTCTGACTGAATTGGGACCACTCTCTGAGCACTGTCAAGGTACTCCTATCAATTAAACAAAACCAATCACATATTATGATGATTATTACATCTTTTTCCCTTTTTTTCTGAACATGTCTTTTCCATCCTATTCAGGTCAGTACTAAAAGTGTTATTTCTTCAAATGAGATTTATACACCAGTATTTACATTATCCAGACCACCCAAATAAGCACAGGAGAGTAACCACAGCTAAACAGTTTTGCAATGTTTTGACTTCTAATTTGACCCATAATGATCTCTTATACATCTTCGAGCACTTCCCTGTTGGCAAAAAGTAAATCCTTGATACATCTCTTAGAAGAATGAATTTTTTCTTTTCTGTACTATAACTCCTTCCTTTCCTTAAATAAATATTTGCTTTGACTTTTTTCGAGGAAGGGGGAGAGAAGAGGAGGTGAAGGGGACAAAAGAGGAGAGTGAGGAAGTGACCCATAATGATCTCTTTATGCATCTGCGAGCACTTCCCTGTTGGCAAAAAGTGAATCCTTGATACGTCTCTTAGAAGAATGAATTTTTACTATAACTTCTTCCTTTCCTTAAATAAATATTTAATTTTGACTTTTTTGGGGGAAGGGGGAGAGAAGAGGGGGTGAAGGGGACAAAAGAGGAGAGTGAGGAAGAGGAAGTGAGCATCATGCTATAGTCAAAACTGTGCTGTGTGGCTACTTACCTTCAGGGAGAAAGGTTGTGCAAAGTTGATTCGGATGTTTCCAAAACTTGAGTGAAAAGCTTTCCAAAGAGTTCCAAAAAGGGCAAATATGCTCTCTTTCTTTTTGGCCAAGCCCTGGAAAGAAAAGTGTGAAATAACTCTTCTACATAACTATGTAGGTATCAAGCTGCCTTATGTGACTTTTGGGCAAAGTTATCCAAAGAAAAATGATACTTGAATCATCACATTCTTGTTTAGATTAACCAGAAAGCCTAAGGGCTTAGTGATTCCTTGCCGAATGGGGATGCTTTGTTGTACTGAGGTTTATCCCTCAAATTTATCTTCCTTGACTACATCATTTTACGATATTATAACATTTTCACCTCTGCTGACCTCACATGAACTTTGAACCCCACCAAATATAACAAAAAAGAAAAACGAAAGTGTCTTGAAAGGAATTCAACTCCAATGGATCTTGGATCTTGAAAATTCTTGGGAAATTTTGTTTTTTGACCTCTGGTGACCCCATATAACAATCTTGGAAGTTCTTGGGAAATTTTGCTTTTTGACCCTTGGTGACCTCAGATTACGATCTTGGGAATTCTTGGGAAATTTTGCTTTTTGACCTCTGATAACCCCAGATAATGATCTTGGGAATTCTTGGGAAACTTTGCTTTCTGACCTCTGGTGACCCCAAGGACAATCTTGGGAATACTTGCAATATTTTGTTTTCTGACCTCTGATGACCCCATATGATGATCTTGGGAATTCTTGGGAAATGTTGCTTTTGATCCCAGTGACCCCAGATGACAATCTTGGGAATTCTTGGGAAATTTTATTTTTTGACCTCTGGTAACCCCAGATGACCTTGACCTCCACCAAAACTCTCAACATGGCAAATTTATATACGAAATATGAAAAGTGGCTGTCATTGCTATCTTGAGATATTATGATTACAAGCCATTTACAAGGTTTCTGTAGTTCAACCTCTGGTGACCTCAGATGACCTTTGACCTCTACCAAAAACAATAGCGTTCTTCCTCTCAACATGAAAAATCTATATTTGCCATTCCTATCTTGACATATCCCAATTTCAAGGTTTTTGGTCTTTGACCTCTGGTGACCTCAAATGACCTTTGACCTCCACCAAAAACAATAGGGTTCTTCCTCTCAATATGAAATATCTATATACCAAATATGAAAAGTGTTGGTCACTCCTATCTTGAGATATAGTGATTACGAGCTTTTCGGCCTTTTACATAAGGTGACCTCAAATGACCTCTGACCTTCACCAAAAATAATAGGGGTTCTTCCTCTCAACATGATGAATCTATATACCACATATCAAAAGTGTTGGTCATTCCTAACTTGAAACAGCTTGATTACGAGCCTTTTCGGCTTTTAACCTGCGGTGGACTCAAATGACCTTTGACCTCCACCCCATGCAAAATCTGTATACCAAATATGAAAAGTGTTGGCCGCTATCTTGAGATATTGTGTTTACGAGGTTTTTGCAGTTTCACCTCTGACCTCAGATGACCTTTGACCTCCACCATAAATAACAGGTACTGCCTCTCACCATAAGTGATCCACATACTATGTTTGAAAAGTGTCGGTCATTCCTACCTTGAGATGTCGTGTTTAACAAGGTTTTCGCAGACTTTAACCTCAGTGACCCCAAAAGAACTTTGACCTCCACCAAAAACAATAGGGTTCTTCCTCTTGACTATAATGCAATCTGTATACCAAGTATGAAATCTATCCAAGCTTCCTACCTTGAGATATCGTGGAAGAGGTTTTTGAGTTTTACCCCTGGTGACCCCAAATGACCTTTGACCTCCACCAAAAACAATAGGGTTCTTCCTCTCACCATAATGCATCAACACACCAAGTATGAAATCTATCCAAGCTTCCTACCTTGAGATATCGTGGAAACAAGGTTTTGAGGTTTTGACCTGTGGTGACCCCAAATGACCTTTGACCTCCACCAAAAACGATAGGGTTCTTCCTCTCACTATAATGCATCAACACACCAAGTATGAAATCTATCCAAGCTTCCTACCTTGAGATATCGTGGAAACAAGGTTTTCAGACTTTGACCCCTGGTGACCCCAAATGATCTTTGACCTCCACCAAAAATGATAGGGTTTTCCCTCTCACCATAATGCATCAACACACCAAGTATGAAATCTATCCAAAGCTTCCTACCTTGAGATATCGTGTTTACAAGCCGTTTATGAGGTTTTCGCAGATTAACCTCCGGTGACCTCAGATGACCTTTGACCTCTACCAAAAATAATAGGGTTCTTCCTCTCAACATGAAAAATCTATATTTGCCATTCCTATCTTGACATATCCCAATTTCAAGGTTTTCAGGTTTTGACCCCTGGTGACCCCAAATGACCTTTGACCTCCAACAAAAACAACAGGGTTTTCCCTCTTACCATAATGCATCTACATACCAAGTATGAAATCAATCCAAGGCTTCCTACCTTGAGATATCGTGTAAACAAGGTTTTCAGAGTTTGACCCCTGGTGACCCCAAATGACCTTTGACCTCCACCAAAAACAATAGGGTTCTTCCTCTCACCATAATGCATCCACACACCAAGTATGAAATCTATCCAAGCTTCCTATCTTGAGATATTGTGTAAACAAGGTTTTCAGGTTTTGACCCCTGGTGACCCCAAATGACCTTTGACCTCCACCAAAAACAATAGGGTTCTTCCTCTTACCATAATGCATCCACATACCAAGTATGAAAACTTTCCAAGGTTCCTACCTTGAGATATCGTGTAAACAAGGTTTTCGGAGTTTGACCCCTGGTGACCCCAAATGACCTTTGACCTCCACCAAAAACAATAGGGTTCTTCCTCTAAATATGGGGCATCTACCTACCAACTTTGAGAACTGTCAGAGTTTCCCTTCTTGAGATATCGTGTAAACAAGAAAAGTGTCACAAACACACACATACACACATACATACACACACACACGCCATCATGACTGCATAGGTTTCTCTTTTCATCGAAACCAAAAAGAGTGTGTGAAATATGAAAACAATCAGAATTTCCCTTTGAAAATAGTCCTTGAACGTTTTTAACATTTCAAGTAGCACATGCCTAATTCGGGAAAATCCCTGCAGGGGATATTACCCTACTAATTTAGCACCCTACAGGTAGACAAATATTTGGGGGCACATTGTAGACCATGTTGCTGAAGTGATGTGTTCAATTTATGATGTGTATGTGGTAAAGAAGGAATTGAAGTACTCATCATGCAAAAATAAAGAAAAAATTGAAGGTACTTAAGGCACTTTTTTGCAGTATATCCTTCCAAAATGCAAAATGGTATTTTCAATGAAGTTAAAAGCAAGAACCCACCACCCTCTTTTACAAGCTCTCCTTGCTCAAAATCTCATCTGTCATGGTACACAAATCTGAAATCATTGAGAAAGGCCTACTTATGAGCTTTCATACAAGGGGAAGCTTGTGTAGGAGGATGAAAACTTCTTTCTACAAGGGTCCAGAAGTCATGGAAAAAATTAGTGTGTAAATCAATGGTGGAATAATCAGTGGTGCCTTACCTTCGAAAAACATCCTGTGCTGGAGAATTATCAAAGCTGGAGGAGTTTTACTGCTCATTTGCCTTATAAAAACTAATCTCAAGAGTTTTAGAAAAGTTATAAGGAAAGCATTACATGAGCCGCATTCAAAGAGTCCACCCAATAAAACATTTAAGTTGACCTGAACTAACTGTAGAACTGTGTAAAACTTTGTAACTGCTCTCCATACATACCATCTGCTCACTGACGAAATTTCCCTCAATAATTTTTTCGTAACTGACTGAAGCTGGTAGAATGTATGCATCAGCTATGACACCTGTGAATAAAGAAAAAGGAAATATTGCAATAAATATGAAAAAGGTTCAGTACTGTTTCAATTTAACCTTTAACCGTTCCCTAAGAGTAGTAAATCTTTAAGTGGAAGATGCTGATCAGAGAGCCATGTTGGGGGAAGGGGGTCGGTGGAGGGGGATATCTTAGGAATGACAATGAAGCAAAGGGTAGCAAGCAGACACTCGATAGTTGCTACTGCTCTAAATCTGTCACTGCTATGGAATCCTTGCTACTCCAAAGGTTGAGGAGGGGGGAGGGGGACTTTAAGCTATTAAACAGGATATTAAAAGGCATTGTACTTCAGAGAATTTTGGCTTTGCAGTGTGAAAGACTTTTAGCAAATCTGTAAACGGTTTGATTGATGAGCCCTCAAATGACCTTTTATTTTCACTAAAAACAATAGGTTCTTCTACCCAGTATGAGACAATCACATACCAAGTATGAAATCCATCAAGTCATGACGTATTATGTTTACAAGATTTTCAAAGATGTGTCTCAAAACCCCAAATTGCCACTGACCCTCCACCAAAACTCAGTGGCTCTGTATTCAACATGGACATCAACATGCTAAGTGTAACTGTAAGATCCTTCCTTGTTACCTGAATGAAACTAATACATCATTATTACAAGAAAGATGTTGATGCACATAAACATGTACATAATTCATACTGCAATACTTCACACTTTCTCCTTCCTTCCAGCTGAAAACATTCCAAGTCTGGAAACCACTAACCTGTGATGCTAAGTTGATGTTCCATTTCCCAACTAAACCTGTCTAAGAGAGCATGTGAGCACAGAGTGGACTTCTAACCCTAACCTCTAACCCTAACCCTAACCCCTAACCCTCTGGCATATCACATATGGCTTCAGAGTCTGAGGTCACATCATGATAAAAGCTTTACAAATTTTATGAAGCGGTAACAGACTGAACATAAAAGATTTTTTACCATCCATGTAGGCATCTATAACCACTGACATGAGACCTCCTTTGGGAGCCAGGGCTTTTCCACTTCTTGTACGACCTCCCTCTGAGAAAAAAGAAAATTTCCAATGATAACCTGCACCTGAAAGATTCTTTTCTTCAAGTATGTTATCAGGAACAAGCAAATGTTATGCTGGTATGGCCAAGTGAATAAACGGTGGCATTTTCAGGAATAGAGCCTAGCGAGGAGGAGAAAGGGATGGCCTGGTTTCAATTTGCTTCTGGATCAAAGCTAGATAGGATTTTAATGACAGAGGAATCCATCAATTTCTCATCTTGACTGAACAACTGAAGTTAAAAAATCCAAACTTTAGCCTTAAATCATAACCACCTACCACGAAGTCTCCAATATACAAGCCCTTTCATACGTCTATCATGTTTTGAGGCTGTAGGCATCGTGAAGTAACTTCCCTTCCAACAGAGAATTACTTTTTTATGTATTTAATGTAATTATAACATTAGTTGTGTTATGTTCATGGCAGATAAATGCTCTTCATTAAGACAAAAATACACGTAACTTACCAATATAAAATTCCATGTTTTGGTTTTTGGCAAGAATTTGTTCCATACACTGCAATACAATAAACAAACAAAACTTAATATTGTTGGATGTACTGCAATCAAATACTTTGACAACAGACCATCAACATTTGGACAACATAATTACATCAAAAATTTAGGTTTCTGCGTTAAGATGCCCAAACATCTAAGCTACTGCAATTCAAAGACTAAGATGGCCGTTTTCAAGGCTGCACAGTGAACTAGTTTGGAAAGAAACAAAATTAAGCATTGTGGACACTTGTAGTAACATTATCTCAAGCACAGCCTGTGTAAGGCTTTAAGCTTTCCAGACCTTATGGCAGTTTTTCCAAAACGAATACATTTATTAAAGGACTTTCAAGACCAAACAAAAATCCCAGACATACTTTTCACATTTTTCCCAAATTTTCGAACTGCCCAATTTCAACTTTCACTAAATGCAGTGCAAACGTAGAATTTTGCATATCAGGGAAAAAATTAAGTACAGTTTTTCTGGACAAAACTCGACCACTCAGGAACAAAATTTATTTTATCCAATTTTTGCCCAAATTTTCTATTCTCCTGCTCAAATTCTGGCAGTTCCTTGCCTGAAAATAATATTTAGGGGTAAATTTCCCCCCTCTCCCCTTGGCCCCCAGCCCGTATGACAATGGCTCATGTAAAGCCCTGTAAAATAGTAAACAATTGACTTCTGATAACCAAGGAAACATAATCTACTTACTGTATGTAATGCAGCTCTATAAACTAAATCTTTTTTGCCCACCTCCTTGTCAAGTTTTCGCTTAATGAAGAAAGCACCAATATGCCGGAACCACCACCTACAGATAAAATGAATAAAGAGGAAGAATACTGAGACCAGGTTGAGGGCAACTGGTTGATTTTCTTAAAAGCACATGCTGTCACCTACCTTCAATACTCTCCTACTAAAAAGTAAGTTGGGAAACTTCGATAAACAATGAATGCCGGGAAGGATAGTGTACCATAACAGAGACTGCACATGCAAGACAGACATTTTTGTAATCACGCACAATTTTGAAGTTTAAAACTATGGTTTCAAGACATCAATCATGGGTCAAAGAGAATGTCCTTTGAAGGAATAGTTCTTTTTGAAGTTGGTCTCCTTAACTTAGACCAAAAAGGTTGGGCAGTATGACGGTAACTTGTGGAAGACAAGAAAACAGGCGCTCCGAAACTTTGTATCCACATGGAAACATCCATGGACTTGATCTGTGGTGCTCTATGGTACAGCAAAATCCAATTTTCCAACTCATCTATCCATGTAGGTAATGTTCTTTGCAATCATGTGACAACACAGTTGTAACTGACTAGCTAAATTAATGCAAGGTATCATCTCAGTCTTCATTAACATGTAATATTTTTTTGTTCTGTCTTGAAAAATACTGCAAACTCTTAAGAGATGTAAGACGAAATACCACAGATTTAAATGATGTGCTAAAATAAGGCTGACTGGAATTGCTTAGGAGTAAGAGTTAGAGTAAGATGAGGTTTTACGGCTCAGTTTCTAACCAACTGGTTTAAGTTGGGCCGGCCACAGCCTCTTTTCCAGTTGTGGCTCACTAGCTGGTTTTTCCTACTCCATTGCTTATGCTGAGCACCAAGCACAATGGCAGTAGGTTCCATTTTTGAAGTCTTTGGTATGACCCGGCCAGGAGTCGAACCCCAGACCTTTCAGCTGCATGTGGGATGCTCTAACCACTTGACCATGCAGTCAGTACTGGAATTGCTTTAGACATTCAATGGAATGCTATGAAATTAGACAAATGACAAAAAAAAAAAAAAGAAAATATACAATTTTGCCAGTAACTAAGTGATCATACACATTAAGAATATTTTCATCCATGCTGACAATATTCAATGTTCTAGGTAGATGTGACCTTACCCAATTATAGGTATGTTGAGGTTATCTCCAGCAGCAATAAATGGGCATGGTATGTCGTGAATGAACAGTGACAATGACATGAGCAGGTAATCTAAGTGACTCCGGTGCAATGGAACCAAAATAACGGGAATATCCCTCTATAAAAGAAAAAAAAGGTTTAAAAGTTTATTGAGAAAGCATCTACCCCCATCAAACCCAATGGTAATGAAAATGGAACTAGTCACTGAAAGTATTTGTGTACAGTTCATAGTTCACAAAGTTGGATTTTAGGCTCAGGGGTCCCTTTTGGAGGGGGAAGGGGTTCAAGGTGAGATCCCCCTTTTCATCACCCTAACTTTGTTGGCCTATGGCCATAAATCAAAATCATCAAACTGCCCTCAGAGAAAATTTATTAAGAACCCACCTTCATGACTATTATACTGAAGGCCTAGGAATGTTTCAAGCAACTCAGGAGAATCAAGTTCTAAAGTAAACAGACAAACAAACACAAAAACAAACAGACAAACAAACAACCCCTTACAACAAACAGGTAACTGCTAATAACATACCTCTGCATATAGTCATTGGTTGATTCAATACTTTTACTGCATTTCACAAATTCATATTCTCGTTGTTTCCACATCAACCTATCATGAAACATCTTAGAAAATGATTCTGATACGTCATACCATTTGAGCAAGCTCCCTTGTTCAAAATGTTTACAAAATAGGTCTCTTATTGGCCACCTTACCTTGCTTGCTTGTTTTATTATCTCTGCCTGACCCTGGTGTAAGTGAATTCCCTCCACAAGGAAACTTAAGATCCTCAATAAGAGATAACCAGTTACCCTGAAACCAATAACACCAACAGGCACCTTGTAATCTCTTAAAGTGATTGTAAAGAGGGTAAAAAATTTATTCATGTTTTGAAAAAGTTGTTACCACATCTGGAAACAAAGTTGCTTCCTTGCTTCCTGCCCTTGGGTTAGGCAAGAGTGCAGTGTATTATTTAAACAGACACACTATAAAAAAACAACTACAAATAGTTTCTCAACTCTAACAACCCTTTTCAAACATCCTGTCAACAGTAAGACAATAGGACTATTTAATTGCACCTATTTAAGACTCAAAAGGTTTCAAATATATATTGCAAGCCTGGGACTACTTCTAGGATACATATCACCCAATTCCATGTATCTACTATCTTTTCACAATGAACACAAGGCCCCAAGAGTCTGTCAATGTTTTAAAATAGTTAAGCAAAAAAATGTTTAAAGTCTTCAGAAAATTCAATGAATCTCACCTGAGCATAACATTTAAAATTGTAGTTGACATTCTTTTGATGACGAACAGTGCCCTCCTACTGTGCTTGTGTGCTGCCCTCTGGTAAACATCCTCATTTTGTGCGCCTGAAAAATATTAAATACCTTTCATATGATATCACAAAAGCAGTTAACTTGAACAGTTATTTCAAAAGAAGTTTGATAGGTTCAAGGGTGGGCTAAGAGAGTAAAGAGGTGCCAGATAAAGAGTGCCTAGGTAAACATAGCCTGCGAAGCAGACTCTGTAGCAGCCTTTGAAGGATGGCGCTCTCTCAGAAATCATAATACACCGCCTGTATATATTCTATACAGAGTCTGCAAACCTTCGTCCAGTTTTCATTTACGCGAATCCCCAAAATGCGGGATAAATTATTATTCATAAGAAGGTCACATGGTGTTCACGGTACTGACTATTCATGTCTATCAACGGCCTGCCTGCCACGATGCACATACGAATACTTCTGAAGATCGGTGACATCTTACAAAGGTACGTTATTATCATGTATGGGCTAAAAATCGAGCTCATCCTTGCAGTGGAAAGTCAAGCCTAACGTTAGGCGTCAACAGTGGCCTGTATATAGGACCTCGCATGGACAAGACGACAACGTTCCTTGCTAGCTGTATATGTATACCTGTACATGGTAGCAGCTAAGCCAGTGACTATACAGTAATAGCCGTACTGCACTGCATGACGTGTATACAAGTGTCTGCTGTAGCGAAGCAACCGGTCGCTCGTGCTGACTCCACCCCTTACCAACGCTGATGACCTGTGCATTGATTATCATGAAGTTATTTTTGTCTCGGAAATGAGATTGGCTAGAAAGTTGGCAGGCTATTGTATTGTATTAAACTTCGTCTGTATACTGTACATTAACATAAGAGTAAGAAAATACTAAGAATTGTACTTGTAGATGATAAAACTCAGCAATAGCCTGCTTACAGCAGGCTAAGGTAAACAGGGTACGGATTGAAGTTGCCTAAGTTATTTTGGCTCATTTGGAAGCGAAAATGAACATGGTAGGCAGGGAAGGGGTAAGGGGAAACAGAAGGATCAAAATTAAAATTAATACCATGCACAAGAATATCAAATAGTAACAGGATCACAGTACTTAACAAGGCAGAACTTAGCAAAGCAGGGAGAAACAACTGACCACCATGACAAAACAGGTGTGGGGTTATGGATTCACTACCCATGACCTCTGTGAAACTACAAACCTTTAACTGAACCTCCTTTGATCAACATCCTATCACTTTAAGTTGACATACCAGTGCAAGTGACAAAATAATGTGACAGAACTGATAAGCAATAATTTTTAATCAAAGTTCATCAGCAATTACTGCTTGATTAGCAGATTTCACAGGAAAGACTATTTAGGCATAAACATGTAGGCAAAGCATGGAAAAATTTGAAAACCCAACAATTTTCGACACGTGAAGCTCACCAAACATTTTACGTTTGATGTCCTTTAAGCAACTCATCCTCTTTGTTGGGGCTTCAGGCTGCTAGCCAACCCCTCCCCCATCAGGGAGCTTGGCCCCCCTGTAGGGCAAATCCTGGTGCCACCCCTGCTTGAGTTGCAAAATGCAATGCAAAAGAAGACTACTTTCTCCCTTGCATTAAAATTGTAGCAACATCACTGTTGATGGTTTTGCTATTCTTTATGAAGCAGAGCTACAAAACCCAAACCAGTTGAAATACAGTAGTGGGCAATGCTACAACCCTAGAATCAACTACAGCAAGTGGAGTGATAGGTCCTACATATTTGTCAGTAAAAATATGCCAAATAGTCTCTTACCATCGCTGTCATTCATTGCACTGCGGTGAATAGCTCTTTGGACCCTACAACGGAATGAAGGGAGGAGAAATGTAAAGGTATCATAATCTCTGTGAGATGAAAATAGTTCAAAAAGATAACTGTGAAGAAAGGGAGGATGACATTTTCTCTAAACAGCTCAAGAGAACCTGAGGAAGGGATCACACCTGTGTACATGGAGATGAAGCAATGCAGTGGTAATATTCTCCTGGAATTTCAAACTAAAATGCTCGGGTGTCAACTTATGACACATCAAGGTTATGAAATCCTGGGGATTTGACATTAAAATTTTACATACAATACTGACAATAAAATGTTAATCTATTTGAACGAACCTTTTATTTTGAACAGTATCTGCTATCATGGATTTAGAGTTGGGATAGCCACATGAGTTCCTCACTGAATAAACATAGGCAGCGTATGGAAAAAATTTAGACAGGAAGCTGTTGGAATAAAAGATAAAAGAAAGAATAAATTCAACATGCAGGTGTCACAATATTGTACTCAAACTATTTAATTGTATAAAGTACAGTATCTGACTTGTTTACAAAATTCCTTCTCTTTATGAACATGTAAATTATCATAAATTGTCAGCTTTTAGCAAAAGGTAGGTAATGATGCAACATAAGTGTCTTTTACAACTATCTTGGGTGGGGAGGGGGACATCACTTCAATTAGAACAAGCATCCATGGTAACTTGAAGGTTAATGACAAAGAGCAGATCAGCTGCAAACATGATAAGTCACTGAAACCCTCTTACTTACTGCTGCACATTGCCACTGTTTAAAGCGGTCATGCACGAACTTTTCAGGAGAGAAGCAGTTGTTTGCCATAATACATATTTTTTTGGCCGTTAACGGTAGCTATGGTATACTTGGTGCAAAGTGCCCATGAATGTCACAGTGAAAAGAGCCAATGCTTTAGAATGACAAATTTGCATCAAGTGGATGATTACTGTACCCAACTCAATAATAGAACACAAAAACATGTTTCCCTCAAACGTCATTCACTCACCAGTTTTCCCAAACCAAAACCATCAACCAAACAATTTGCACGTTACCAAAAGACTAAGAAACATGGATATTTTGAAAGACATGCTCATTTGTTGAATATGGTACAAAGAATTTCTCACACAGGTGGCTAACATGTAGCACCAAGACTCAAGACATGTGCAGTAGCATTGAGACTGAAATTATCATGTAATAGGATATTCCCACACAGGAAGGCCCAATAGTTACGATCAACACAAAAACGTAAAGCCTGTCTCACTTTGACTTCACCAAAAACCTTTTCTAAGAGTAAAATTTTACAACTACCATGAAATCCATTCTTTATCACATCCTATCTATAAAATATTGTGTATAAAAGCAACATATAAACAATCATATTTTTAGTGCTTCAATAAATGTTCACCTGCAAAACGATGGTAAGGTGTCTCTAGCTATAAAAAGCAGCCCTGCAGCTATACAGCTGAATACAGCAAAATCTCCTTCGAAAAACCTTGTAGTCTGTAGGCATACAGTACAGTATGTTTTGTATGATCTCACTGTAAACTTACTTTTCAGTACACTTGCTATACACTCACATTCATCAGTGTTCGTATTATACTCATACATTTTTGAGGTTTAAGCCCTTCAGCTGAAACACTTGGGAGTTATGATGAAGTCAAAGGACTTGTACTGGGATCACAACAAAAAAAATACCACATTGTACTCTGATCTTACCCATGACATTGTCCTCACCAGAGGGCAATTTAACTGGTGTTGCATCTCAGCTCAGATATCCTCTTAAAAATTGGAATGCACAAAACAGCTTTAACATTCCACAAATATGACACCAACTCACTGGACACTCTTACACAAATTAAACAAATGTTTGGGAGAGGCACTCCCATGCTTGCAGAGATTTTAGAGTTCTAGTAGAGATGAGTAAATGACCCAGATGAGTTTGGTTTTCTAGCAGCTATGCAAAATGTGCTACTGTTAACTACAGTGCACAATCTTCAACCAATTTGTCGATAGTCCCTTATTTTAAAGACCAGCAAACCTCACACCTGACAGTGAAATTCTCCCTACTCTGTTTCCTTCTAGCCCCTCCTCAAATTAAAAAGAACAGCACCTGTCTAGTGCACCTCCTGGACCAAGCTGTGATGGTTTGTACTGATTGCACATTGCCGAAGGTCATATCCACACACTACTGTGTGTTAACTGTCTGCCAAACTGAGTGATCTGCAAAGGCATCATTGACCGATCAGACCACTATTGGTTGAATTTATGTCAATCAAAGTGTAGTCTCCAATTGTATTTAGAGATATAGGTATATTTCTGAACATGTTTGGGGTGATGCGACAGCCCCTTTCACTTTCCCTCTCTTTCAAAGAAAAGAAAGACCTAGTCTTCTCCTTATTAATTGATACTGTGACAGTAGCAGCCTTCATAGTGGCCCACTCTACTTACCCCTTCCTAGGTGCAGCACCTATGTTGACCAAACCCATCAGTGGAATATCTTTGTTGTAAAAGAGCTCCTAGGAGAAAAGAATTAGTAGTAGATGACTAACATAGCTCAATTCCTCATGGTCACTGTAACTGTACCTAAATACATGTAAAAATGAATGGCATTTAAAGCGGCACATTGAGTTGGTTCATGAAATGCACCAAATTTTGCCAAACCTGGTGAGTTTTCTTCACATACTAATGACAAATGGTCAAACTTAATCAATCCCAACATCTTGCATACAAATAAATGTTTCATAAGTGATTAATAAACAATTCAATTCAGTTTTCAAAAATTTGTGACCAGACACTTTTTCAAATTATGCACACAACTGTTGCAAGACAGGATACCAAAAAAATTCAAAATTTTAGCTTTATGCATAACTATTGGATGTGAAACTTGACTAATTACAGTATGCTAATAGTAATCATGGTCATGTGGTAGTGCCCTTCAAAACCCTCGTTAAGTTATCGATATCAACTCAATATGCCCCTTTAAGCAAAATGCTGGCAGCTACAAAAAAAGTCTGCTTCATAAATAATCTTACTGAACATTTAGCCATTTTTTTGGAGTTCAGATTTTTAAAGTTTCGTCTTTTTTCCAGCCCCTGACAGTTCATCAATCCCTCACATACAGTCACTGTATCACATTACCACAGTATATAATTGGCCACTTTACAGCTGAATGCAATCCTTCTATTACAAACATCTGTCTCCCATGTTTTTAGCTTCTTCACTGCAGACATGTGATACTGTATAATGGGAAGCATGGTGAAGTATAACATGACATCTTCACCCTTCACGAATCAACACCATCCATAATTTTTCATGAAATATTATCTGCAATGGGCCAAATGACACTGACATAAATTTACTGTCTGACCCTTCTTTTGACAGTAAACTTTGCAGGGACACACCTACAATTAGATGAGTGATCTACAGTTACTGTAGTTAAAAGAATGAAAAACTTAAAAACACTTATCAAACAAACTTCAGAAAGATCTCCCACAGATGTAATATATGGTCTACCAAAAGGTCCAGACTACTGTCTACCAAAATGTACCAGTCATGTACAGGGGCGGCGCCAGGGTATTTTGAAAGGGGTGGCAAACATGGGGTGAGTAATAGCCGTCCTGCGAGAGGGGTCGAAGGGGAGAAAGATACCCCTCCTTTTTTAAAAAAATTTGTAAATATTAGGTTGTTTAGATGCCAAATGGTGCTTTCTTTTGTTATATTTTTTGTACTGTCACCCCACCCCCACAAAATTATGTCTTAAAATGTTATTTAGACGATTTTATTTTTTTGAGCTAAAAGCCATAGGGGTGGCAAATGCCTACCCTGCCACCCCTGTGGCGCCGCCTCTGGTCATGTACAGTAGCACACTATACACATATCTTGCAATCTTTAGCATAGACATTTTCAACCATATTTTATCAGGGTGACCATGATGTATACATGACCAATGATTTGTAATCTATGCTCATACATTTACCACCATTCTTGCATCCTTTGTGGCCCATTAAAAACAATTAATAACCCCAAAAGGGGCCCTTAAATTGGCCCCAAGTTTACAGACCAGTTTTCTAGTCTAATAGACATTAATTTTTACCCTGCTATGATGGGAACAGCGAGGACATGCCCTTCCCATGAACGGTCGGTATTCTTTCTCGTATGATGTTGTTGTAGGAGGACTTGTCTTAAATTTGGCAAGTTCTGGCATTAAGTCCTGTAAAGAAACAGAAAATGAAATCACATTACAACAGGTCATGGTTTATTTGGATGAGCACTTCAAAATTCAAGGTTTGAACTTGTTGCATTCAACCTTCAATGAAAACTAATTGTATGAATTTAATGGATTAGATGTCAAAGGACTGCAGAAAAAACTATGCATTCTATACTGTGTATAAAACAAACGTTTCAAGTTTGATGTCAAATAACAAGCCCAAGAATCCATATATGCAGGAAGGATGATATGAAGCCAAGCAAAACATATAGGTTGTGGATAGTTCATACCATGAACAATTAAATTTACATGTATGTAGGTTAGTTAGTTAGTTAGATGAGGTTTAACGGCCCAGTTTCCAACCAATTGGTTCAAGTCAAGCCGGCTACGGCCTTTTTTCCAGTTGTGGCTCACTGGCTTGTGTTCCCTTACTGTACTCCATTGCTTATGAGGAGCATCATGCACAATGGCAGTAGGTTCCATTTTTAAAGTCTTTGGTATGACTCGACCTGGGAATAGAACCCGGGCCTCCCGCGTGAGAGGCGGATGCTCTACCGCTAGACCAAACACGCCGTCTTACATGTATGTACGGTTCAGCACATTGTGACATATGCTGGATGGCATTGATCAGCAAGTATGGGCAATACTTGGCTAAATACCAACTTACCCACCATTTACAGCTGTATAAATATAGATCTATACTGTACCTTCTGCCCACATTCCAGGATACCTGCAGCTGGTAGCCTGGCACCCTCCTCCAATTTCTACCAACAGACAGTGTGTCAGAAAATGCTGGCATATGCCTTCTCCATGAAATAGAAAAGGAACTAAAACTTGCAGACATGTAAGAGGCACTATTGGTGTACCTGTCTACATACATCCTTAATGGGAGAATGCAGTCACCCCAATAAAGAATTGTATAGTAGACTATCCAATTTCCTGAATGGCTCTTGAGAATCATGTGACAGTATTTTTCTCACTCATTTGTAAAATTTACAAGGAGCAACTGCTTGGTTTACCTTGAATATGCAATATTTATGTCCTAAAATATTACGAAAGATATTTGGAAGAGAAATAAGAAGAAATATGTGATATTTAGCCATTGTTTCAAAATAAGTTTGGGCGAGTGCTTTTGACCTTTAAGTATGGAATTTATTCTTCTTTTTAAATGGCAGATTACCATACTCTGTGACACACCAAATACTGTAGCTACTTCTACAAGTGACTCCACAGACGTACAGTACAGTGCTTGCTACGATACAGTAAGCACTGTCTACTGAATTACCCTGCATTATTACCAGCAGAATTCTGCATTTTGTACAATACATTCAATATTTATTAATTACGGTACATCTCAAAACCATGGCAAGTAACAGTATACAGTGTAGTATACAAGTTGCAAGAACTGAACAGCAGAGACTAGCTCATAACATGTAAGTTTAAATGCATCAACAACTCATGAACAGTTCAACATTCTATAATTGAGACCACAGAAATCTGAACAAAGTCCAAAACACTCAATTTTCTCTCCAACCTTGGAAGAACTTGTGGCAAGCACATAATGGGCCCAGGGAGCTCAATCCCAACAACTCATAACAAGATCAACTGTACAGTATAAGCTAATGAATTAAGTTTCCTTAGGACTCTATGAGACTTTGTATGAACCAATACAAGTTCAAAGAAGTAAGATTTGGTGGGCACAGTATTCCACACTACTTCTGGTTACTTCTATTCACAACTCTGAATAAATCGTCAAAAACCGTAAAAGCACAAGTCACAACATGCAGCTTGCTAAAATTAACCCGAGGTCTGCTACTGTATTGATCCTCATAAAAGCTTACAGCCAACTTGAGCCTATTACAGGGTATGTGTGAGGGCCCTGTGTGAAGCCAGACGATTGCACAGAGCAAACGCAACGTCCTAAAATCCATTAAGGTATACACATACTGTACTGCAGGGCACACAAACTACATTCAGTACTACGCACAGTCCTTCTAAGTACTCAACACTTAATTGGGAGTACTGTAGCCCTGGGAAATATCAGTAGCCAAACACTACACAAGACACGAACCGAGCAGTGGCAGGGAATAATTTATCCCATATCAAATTACAATTTGCTACACAAGCTGGCCAAATTGCTACACAAATGCAAAAATGTGTAGCACTTTTAGTGTGCATAACCATAGCATTTACTGTGATTTTACACTTCTGAAGGGAAAAAAATTCTCAAAACTGCTATGCAAAATTCAAATACTAAATTACTCCCTAAGTGATACTGTTCAATACATGATAGCTACTGTAACATACTGTACTAAGCAAGATAACTGAGTACAATTGCACCTCTTTGGTACAGCTTACCAGACTTGTATTGTGAGTACATTGTCATTAGTCAAGTACAAGTGGGGTGTCTCTGGTTCAGAGTACGAGTACGAGCTCACATCTTTTTCTTGAGTACCTGTACCAGTGCAGAATTTTGCATTAGGCCCAATGCATAACTTCCAAAGCCTGTGAGTATGATTATGAGTACAAAAACATTCTCACAAGTACTGTATGAGTACAAGCAACTGTGCAAAATATGAGTACTAGTACTGTACTCACTGCAAGCAGGGCTTATAGCCAGCATGTTGAGATCAGGGAGTCCAAACAGCAAATTCTAGTGAAGTTTGTGTATTAAAATGTATTATACATATATCGGGCAATGCAAAATTTTGGGAGTGCAAATGACTCCTGGACTGCTCTCTGGCGTAAGCCTTGACTGCGAGTCTGGTAGACACAACACAGTATTACAACACATACATATGCCACATTAGTAGTGTATAGTAGCATACACACCAATTTAAAATTTAGGCTGGCAATGAATGTTTGCATACTGTGAACCTGTACAGATGAAAGCTGCACAGTGACACACAAGACTGTAAAATTCAATATACAGTACCATTCAGTTCTGAGGTTTAATTTTTTTTATTATGCTTGGAGCATCTGCAAATTGAATTGTAAACTGTGGTTATTCACAGCATTACATGCTTACCCAGTACCCACACATTGACAAAGTATATAATTAGTGTACATAAAGGATATTTGAACTTCCTTCCACGAGTAAGTTACAGCAGAGCAACGTCAAAAGCAACCTTGCCACATGTTGTTCTGTGTACAGTGCAAATGGGCTACGTGTACAGTATGCAGCATGCAGTTTGCAACATGCATATACAGTACAACAGTAATGAATATCCCAAATGTTGCATTTCTTGCATGGCAGGCAACCTTTGTGAAATACAGTACAGTAAATCTTCACTGTATTGTTGGTCTGCCACATAAAGACAGTATGCATACCGTAGCAACACAAATGTGGACAGCATTTTCCTACTTTCCATTTGATTTTCTTTGCAGTATCTGTTAAAAAATGCATAAACATATCCTCTTACCAACCATGAACTTGTGACTACATTTTACTGAGGTGTGAGGATTCGGTAGCTAGTGTATAAAAAGTCCAAGGTTACATGTATCCTCATTTTTCATGTCGCTTGCCAAGATATTTTGAAAACAATATCTGGTCTGCTTAACTACAGTAGCTTTAAAGGCAGTAGGCTGTCGCCCCAAAATTTGCTTGGAAAAATCAGCAAATTCTTGCAAATCTCCTCTTACTGCATTACAAGCACCTCTGAAGATGTTTTGAACATATTATGAACAACAGGTAAAGCAGGGAGAAATTCTCCTTGAATTTCACAATTCACTAACAAAAACATTGTCACATGATCAAAATAGGCCATTCATGAACTACAGTGATGGGGCACACAGTACTGTACTAACTCTGATTGGGGTGACTGCCTAAGTGCCTTCAAGAACAAATAGAATGTTTACAGTTACATGTACTGTTTCAAGTCCCATCTAGCACTTGACATAAATTACAAAGAATAAAATTCAGGGATCTGCCCCAAGCTCAACTGATTTTTTTTTGGGGGGGGGTGGGGTGGGGGGTGGGATTTTGGTCATTTTTGTGTCTAGGACTAACAGTAGATAAGTCTCTGTTCATACTACACTATGGGCAAGGTTCACTAGATTGCAGGTGCGCTAGATTGAAGGTTCACTGGACCAAAGCTTTTATGCTCAACTTAATCCTAACCCTAATCTTTACGCAAATCCTAATCCTACCAGAAGGTAATCCTTAGCCTAATCTTAAACCTTATTCTCAAACCCGAATCCTAACCCTAATTCTAACTTGAAGTAGATTTTTTATCTTTGGTTGAGCAAACCTTCGGTCTGGTGGTCTACATACAAGGAGATACGACAATGATAGGATGAAGTACACTTCACCATACTGTATCCAAAAAGGACACAGCACTACCCTAGCCCCCACCAAGCTCTGCCCATGGACCCCAAACAAGACAGGTCTCTGGAGACCTGGTCAAAGAACTGCAGCTCTTTGCAAACACATGTAGGCAGTACAGTGCTGTACTGTTCCCATAAATGGCCCTAAGCAAAACAAACTTGACTCAATATACAGTAGTATACTGTACAATAGGAGAACAATACCATCAACTCTACAGTGTAGTTTGCCCACTACCACTCACTCTCAATCATATTATTCCCCACCAGAGAGGGTCATTTTTCTCCCACCAGAGAGGGCCAATCTCTTTTTAGCTTTATCATCTCTTTAGAATCACATAGATTTAATATTTCTTCTACCCTTGTTTCAGACTTTCTGCAAACCTTTGAATGAGATTTTGTTTTGTCTTTTCGCAAACATTGCATAGCTCTAACATACAGTATTACCAGTAGATATCACACTTTGCATGATAAACAAAAGATAATTGTATAATCTTTAATTCCAATATTTCCACATGACAAAAATGCACGTTGACAGTTGCAGCTAACTGTCCAGTAGTTACACTACTGTATGTCCTCAGATGAACCCTTCAGCACATATTGACCATACCGTACAGTACTTTCTACATACTGTATCAACACAGTGACTGTATGCATAACTGGGAACACAACTGACCATAGAAGTCATCCTTGACCAACCAGAGCAAAGCTATATTGTTTGAATGAATGTCAATCAAAATGCAGTCATCAACTGTATTTAGAACTCTAGGGCTATTCCTAAATATGTTTGGGCAGGGACTTTATTAACTCCTTGCTTTGGGAGGATGCCATAGCCCATATCCCCTTTAAGGAAGCAATTCGACCACTGTGCTAGTCCAATCCATGTTTTAGCTCCACCTCTTGTACATATACTGTAGATTTCGGCAGAAGTACATGTAGGTGCCATATTCCCATGACTGTGGCCTACCCGACTTCTTAAGATCATTGCAAGTGCAAACCATAAGAGTACGGTACATATGGCAAGTCAATTTGGCATGATGGTCATGTGTCACAATATGCTAAGAATATCCTGACTAAATTACAAGTTACAACAATTACACGTATGTACAAACTTGTAAATTAAGCTCGAACTTACGGTACGTCAGTGTTTATTGCAAATAATGGAAAATTACTCACTCACTAATTAAAAGACTTCACTATTGGATTTAATGAGTTCATTACAGTATTCACAAGGTATTTTCTACAAAAGTGACACATTTTTGAAACAGGATGCTGAATCTCTGGGACCACAGTGTAAATATTGTGTGGTGCCTAATTAATTTTAGGCATGTTTTGAATTAGCCAGAACCAGCTCCGTTAGTTTGATTGGATGCATATAGTAGTACACTAAGGACAAATGCAACCCCCTAAAACTGCACATGAGTTAATGTGAACGGTCCAGTTATGGTCCAACTACAGCTGCATGCAGCCTAGAAGGGTCCATTTTGGTGAGTAGAATATACAGGCTGTTTTCTGATGCTTGTTGGCTCAACCAGTCAATGAACCAACTTTGAAAGTAATACTGCATACACAGCAGATTGTTTTTACAGTGCACATAAATAATAGAAAACATTCTGCACTGTACTGTACAATATTTGCTGTTTAAATGCAAGTTGTAAAGTTTTACTGTAAGTTTAGCACTGTGGTGGTGCCTGTCTGCACCACCTGTTTTGAATATTACCTAAGTTAAATATTGAAAAAAAATTATCAGTGGATATTGTTTTGGTACTTTTTGAAAATGGTAAACAAGCATCACATAGGCTATACAACCAGGGTACAGTAGTAGCTAATAACTACCATGGGCTGGGGCTGGGGCTGGGCAGTGCCCCCCTGGAATATTCTTTAGATCCCAGGTCTCGCTACTTAATGTGAATAATGCCTGCCACCACTGCTAACTTCCCTTCCATTGGTAGTATACATGATGCATGCTTTTAGAGGAACTTGGAAGGAAAAACTTTCTTTTCCCATTGTGTTGATATATAGCGTAGGTGTAGGATGGGGTGGGGTGGGGTGGGGGATCAGGGTCCCCCAGTCAAAAATCATGTGATGGGGCAGAGGTACTGTATGTTTCAGCCCCCCACGGTTCATTGAAAATCCCTTCTTTGTTCCCTCTGTACAAAAAGTCAAAAATTGGCAATAATTTTCCTTAAAATTTAACAAAAATGTTGCACCCAATTTTGTGTCTAACGACCCTCAAATATTGTCCCCCTCCTCTTAGACCTCTCCCAAAGGATGGCGTTTTGAAACAATGTTCAGCCCTGAGGACAGCTTCTTACACCTACAGTATGACATATGCTACCCCAATAGCGCACAAATAAATCAAGAATATTCCCCTCTTTTCAACAATTAGGCCTACTTGTTTCACTATACAGTAGTACGTACACTCTGGTTGAACTCTTTACTAGGAGCCCATCACTAAAATGAGCTCATACAACCCTGGCTATAGCCTACTGTACCTACTCTACATATAGGCCTACATGTTACAAAGCATGCAGCAGCAGTTTCTAGCTCAAGCAAAAGTCCCATGGTAATTGTGGGTAAACACAGATATAAGCGGTATCAGCACAATGTGAAGATGATGATTTAATCATTCACTAAGGATCAAACAAACACCGCCTTTGAGGCAAACTTTAAACATCCAGTGACCTACATACAGTACTTCATGTGATCACATTTATGGACTATACCACACCAGGGAGTACTCCCATGACCACAGTACAAGCCAGTGAGCCACAATTGGAAAAAAGGCTGTGGTTGCTCGACTTGAACCAACTGGTTGGAAACTGGGATGTTAAACCTCATCTAACCTAACCTAACCTAACCCATGACCACAGTATACTGTAACAGGACTTATACTACTCAGCATGGGCACACCAGACAGTTGGAAAGCTGAGAAAAAATTAAAACTATAACTCCAAATATTACTTTAAATTGGGTATTTATTACAGCAGAAATTCAAAATGTTTTCAATTGAAAAAAAGGAGGGGGGGGAGGGGAGAGGGGGGACAAAGCCTTAATGACTTAAAGCAGTGGCAATGATGGTATTAGCTGAATACAAGTTTAAAGTGCTCCCACACAGTACCCTGTAGGTTCACACACAACTTTCTTGAACTGTTCTTCTCAATGACTCTAAATAAGTTTGGAAAACTAAAAAACTCTTGCATGTCTCCTTTCCATTTGCCTTTTGACCTTTGATGACATTTTTTAACTGCTATACGAAAGCCTAGGCTACCCAAAAAGAAGGAAGTCTTGACCAATTCAATGCATGTGGCTGTGTGACATCAAAATAACTTAAAACAATGAGAGGTACTGTACATGCTGTACTAGTACTTAGTTTACAATGCACTGCTTTATCGCTGCTTTTCTCATCTCCTTCAACCAACTATGTGACTCCTAACCTTTCTTTTGTCCCCACTCTCTCCATGTATCCTGAACAAGTGTTACTCAAAAACAAAAACCATGAACAACAATTCCACACACATGACACTATGCCACGACTACAGCACTTCCACAATTTATTGACACAGCTCATAAAGCTGAGGTAGCTACAGGGTTAATATTTCCTTAAGGATTGAACATCAAGTTCATATTTTTCAACCCTCACAGCTCTTCTGACATGCTGCCCATACACAGTAATTAGACTAATTCATTCTTGAGGTCACTAGTACAGCATACAATAGTGTATGTTATCCTTCTTGCTGCCCTACAGAGCAGAGGATAGTTTTTAACAAGCTCATTGCTGTACAAATAGATTTGTCAGGACGGACCACTTGGCCAGCTACAATATGAAGGTCATCCTTCTGCTTGACCTTACCTTGACTGAATATATCATTTGACAACAACAGAGCCAATGACAGGAAGTGACCATAGAAAAGAAAACCCCCAAAACTTTAACCACACAAAAAACAACCAACACTATGTGAGCAATCTAAAAGGATTGCCCAAAACAATGGGTTTTAATGGTTTTTAGATTTGACATTAGTTGTAAGTGTACACACTAAAGCACAACAAAACACTTGACAAACATGAGCCTTTTTTCTACAGTACAGCAGGGATTTGCTCTTCCAGTAACTTGTTACTTACCTATTGTAAGCAAATTTTGCTTGCTTCTGGCATACAGCCACACATTCTCTTGTTGCTAAGTCAGCTGGGGAAATCTATTATGTTGTATTGAGGTCAACTTTCAATAGAATAGCAAATTAGCCAATCAGAAGCCTTTATTTGGGGGCTTGGCAGAGGTAAGGACCTTAACTTTGTTTCTCTGCACAATAGTGAGGGAAAGTGTCAGAGATAACTGAACTGTGTAAAGCAAAGACAGGCTCACTAGTATTGAAAACATAGTTTACTAACAACTGCACTCAAGGTTAAAGGAGGGGTCACAGGAATGAAGACATGCTTGAACATCACTACAGTAAGGATTTTTGTATGAGAATTATTGCATCTTATCCTTTTTGAATGCTATGAGCCCAGTCTAGTTTACAAGCATGGATTTTTCTTTTTGAATGAAACTTGTAAAAGAATGAGACCACAGTATGGCAATAAATTATATAAATCCACCCATGAATTTCAGAAGTTGTTACTACTGTGCACAGTCCAATCAAGGCTTCATATTGCCAACTACATTAAAAAGTATTTTAAAACAATTTTTCAAGATCATAAAATGTTCTTATGAAGAATGGGTACTTTTAGTTGTTGGTAGCATGTTCTGATACATAGAGAAAGGTACACGGTCCATATATCATGAGGAATGGTGTACAGTTAAGTGCGCGGGGCAATATATACTATAGCCTATGAGATGCATGCAAAACTGCACACTGACTTACTGTATGTCTAATACTGAACCCAATGCAGATTAGACCATCAGGTAAGCACAATTAAGGAAGCATAATGTCAAAAGTCAATATCTATCCCTATCCCATCCCCTGCGAGAATCTGCTGCTGATTCAAATATATGCAAATCCAAATGAAACAAAACCACTCTGGTTAAGTAACCACTGCTAACGGGAATGGCTCTTGCTTCTACAACTGCCCTGTTCCCCCACAACCTTGTTTGTACACAACTGACCTAATTTCATAATTGATCCACATTCCCTGGTCAAGTTCAATTCCCAGGCACCTTCACGTTGTGTGATTGGTTTCCAGATCACGTGGATTTGGTCGTGATCGCCAAGGCAAATTATGGACTGCTGACCAAGTGCTGACCTCTTACAAAAGTAATTTCATAATATTAAACCAAAGATGTTTATCATGAAGAAAGCTGTGGTTAGGGGATTGACCCTTTTGATTCAACCTGAAAAATAAAATTTTTGACACAAAGAAGCCTTGGTTGAAATCTGGGAGGCTCCTTGAAAGAGATTTTGGGATTATGGCCTCTTCAGGGAATATTTGGCTTATGGAAGATGCACATTTGTAAAAAGAATAAAAACTTGTGGGAAATCTGAATTGTTCCCACGAAATAATAAACATTTATTTCCAGCCCTGACAACAAAAGATATTTCGGCTTGGTATACCATACAGTACATGTACTGTACTGTAAAGTATTAAGTTAAATGGACACACAACAATGCTCAACAATCATATGTATCATGGACATTTCTTCAATTAAATCTCATTTATAGTATCTTTACTTAATAACTTATGATCCATAATATTTGGCATGAGGACTTTAAAGTGTCTACATGTTTGGAACTCTTTTTAGAAAAAACTTTCAAAGTTGCAGGTTGGTCAGAGGTTTAAAAATTTGTTTTCTGTTCTTGTGAGCAAAACAGGAAACAGCCTGACCTGTGAATAAGGTTACCCATCAAAAATTATAGAGAGACAAGAGCCAATGCTCCCCCTCCCTCCTACCAACCGCCCCACCAACCCCCTCCAACCTTCTCCAAAGTATTTGTACCAGTATACCATTACGCCCCTCATTCAAAAGATGGTATACTGTGCTTGACTCCAGTAATTGCACCTACTGTATAATACTATTTTTAACACCAGAGAACAAGTGACATAATGTAAAACATAATCCATGTTTACAGTACAGTAGGTTTGATGGGAGGGGCTGAATGGAGGAGGGATAGTGATATGAAGGCCTGTCTTATTAAATACCACACAGAATCAAAGCTAAACATTGCAATTTCTTAATGGAATGCTTACCAAAGTTGGATAAGAAGAAATTCCAGAATGTTTCCTTCTTGCTGGTTTTGTGTCTTTGTGTGACATCATTTTACCTTCTTGCAAATCTTCTATCCTTGTCTCTGGTGTAACATCTCCAAATGGGGACACATTCCCCCTACGTTGCGTTTGCATATTGCTGTAAGTACCTGAAGGCACTGCAAAAAAAAATACACAATATACTCTATCAAAATCAAACCTTGGACAAACTGCTTTTAGATTACCTTACTAATTACTGATCACAAATTCTACGAACATTGTGAAAAATGATTTCAGCACAGAGACTATATGCATTGCATACAGTGTAAAATTTACAACATATAACTCAAAAGTTAGAGAATCATTTCATTTTGGTATAGAATAATGTTTAGTATTGGGTCAAGAAGCTCTACTACAGCTCTTCAATGACACTTTCAAACATACAATCTATGATAAAATCCCAAGGTTCCAATTTGGTGGCACTCTTCCACTCACAAAGTACAGAAGAACGGTTCATAAACTGATCATTAACTGATAACAAAGGTGTTCATAAAATAAAATTAAAATAGACTCACTGTTTGATATTCCTGTTCAGTAAGTTAAAGGCTTAGTTCTGTAAAATAAAGATCTTTTAGCAGAAGCACTCTCAAAATCTGATGAAACATGCCCATCACAATTCCAAATAAAAGTATGAATTTTCTTGTCCATTAATAGCAAGAATCAAAAGAATTTCATCAAATACAGTATTGACTTGAAGCAAAATGTTCTGCCAGGTCTCTACCATCTAAGTTTTTACACCTGTGTAGATTGCACCGTCTTCCCTCCTCAACATTCCAAGCCAAGTAACTACAGGTATTACAAGGAACTTTCCTAGAATTGATGTCCCAGGATGAATGACCCTTCAGTGAACTCAGGTAAACAGTATGGAGGCTTGTACCATCCATTATCACAGTAAATGCAGAAAATGTACTGAACAAACAGACCTTGCAAAGTGCTTGGAAAATTTAACTCCCTTTTCAGTACAAATTAAGTAATGATCTAACTGCTGCTCTTCCATGAATATATTGTTTATTCAAGGTAAATGTGGATCTCAGGAAGGACAAAGATTCCATGCTCTGAACCTAGTGAAAGTCACCTACTGCAGTGTTAAGGCAGAGAGAGAAAAAAAGGAGGAACATTGCCCTACTTGTGACAATGAATTGCTCAATTTCCTGTTTTGTAACAGAAGCCCTTGATGTGAGTGAAATGGATAGACTGCAGTATCCTTGAACATTTATTCATGGCAAGTATTCTGGCCTTCCAGCTTTCCCATACAATATAGGCATGGCTGATTTCAAGGTGCAGTAACTGTTGACAGATGTAATCACATGTGAGCTATTTGTCAGATTTTTTTCTTTGTCCAGGATGACAGTTGCTGCAAAGTGCAAAGCTAATTTGCATACAAGGGGTCCAAAGAGTTGCAACAAGGGTTTACTAGAAGGCTACAGAGTACTTGATCACCAAAACACTTTGATAACAGTATTATTTCAATTTATTTACCTGTGTGTCATGCTTATTTTTCAGGAAAGAATAGAGTACATCTGTGTGTTATTAGATAATGACTGACAGGTTTGGGCAATTAATAATTATACCTGTAAATAACTGCACCAACATTACACAAGTGCTGTACAGTACCTACACCACAATGAGTTCATTACACCCCAAAGTGCAGTACAGTACCCAACTGAAAGCTCCCAGCTTATCACAGTTCACTGATTGGTGAACTATTCTACTAACAAATAATTATGAAAAAATGTTTTCCAAAACACATAGGTACATATTTCAATATAAGTTCCCCAATTGCTACAGGCAGAACAGCTCTGCGTCCATCTAGATTCAATTCACAATATAGTACACAAACACATACTGGATGTCTGAGGAGTGGGTCCACAGGAATCCACCTAGTAACACTGAGGGGTACCTGCAGTGATACTGTACAGTATAGGGCCTACAGTACAGTATGTTATGGGTCTACAAAATTCCAACCTTTTCATATTATTGCTTGGAACTGTGTTCCTGCCTTTGAATTCTTTCCAATCCAAATTATGCACTTCACTCAAGCAGTTTAGACCAGTAAACTAATGTAGGTTACAGAATATCATTCTCCTGAGGCCTTATTTATGGATGAAGGATGCTGCCAGTACTGTAGACCTTTGTGAACAGGACTTACTGTGAGTCTCTTCTTTATGAGAAAGTCACCTCAATGTGATGATGTCAATGTAATTGAAAAGTTGAAAATGACCTTATCAAGAGTGCAGATAAATATGTGCAGATCAATAGGTTCATTGGATCATTGTTTCTGCTGTAATACAAAGTATCAGTTTACACAAGGAAGCCAGAGAGCTGCATGATTTGATAACCATAAATTTGTCACAATCCTGTATTATGAGTTATGAACATCCTCCTGATTTTTTTTTAAGATCTTTTACCTCTTCAAAGTTTGACAGTTTTCGAAGAAGGCCTAATTTATTGCCCATACAGAAATAATGATGTAGAGTATCGCAATGTGTTTGCATAATTTCTTTTTCTAACCCTTCATTACCTGTATCTCATAATTACTGGTCGGGCTGCCGCGATAATCTCCACATCACGACATCATCGTTATACTTTTGCCCCGACAATATTGATTTACTGTAAGTTTTTTCACGATCGATAGTGAAACAGAATGAAATTTATAGATGAGTAAACCTCTGTGAACTCTCTTTTTTCTTAATTTCTGCTTCCCAAGTTCTGACAAAATGCAATGCCTTTGTTATCCCATTCCTAGCAGTTGACCAAATCTGCTTATTACTAAATGATATGGCTGTACAAATTGATTCAGTTCTCAGTTTAAACCGTATTTGTAGCCCACGTCTCCCACAGAACGAACAGCAAGACAGAAATAGTCTGCAATATTCAATGCATGTACTTGGACATCCTACCATGTTTTACCTATACATAAACAGTGTAGGCTAATACTTGTTTGTTTTGAGTGTTTCATATAGCAGTATGGAAGCATACGCACTATACAGTATACTGTATCCATACATAAATCTGTTCGGTGCATGATGGCTGTGCGCAAATCAATGGAGCTAGTACGAGTATGACCAGGGCGGTGATATTAGATGGAGATCCATCAAAAACTTTAATTTATGCTAATCCAATCAGATTGACCTCAGAGTGGAAACTAAATCCTTTCATGGGGATTATTAAACTAAAGGCCATTGAATTCCTTTGTCTAATAGCTAGACAACCTCATTCATACAGTACCTACAGCGACCCCACAAAAAGGATTAGTTGGAAAAATGCTTTCATGTCTAACTAGTTGCCGACAGTCAAGTACAAAACACTGTTCTGACATTCAAAATGACTGTTTATTGCTGAGGAAACTACGTAATGATGCTGGCGCTAATCCAATACTCATGATTTATGCAAATGAGCAAAAGAAGCGTGAGACTAAATTTTGTTGTCAGATTTTGACTAATTTTCGTTTTCGCTCACATGATTTAAAAGAGTTTAAGTGACTGGCAATGTTAAGGCAAGGGGTTTATTTCTTGATCTGCTTATCCGAGATGTACATAGCAGACGACACGTCCCATTTGTACTTACTGTACATGTAGTTAATAACACCTCTCACTGTAAACATATTGAATCATCAAGAACAACATGCAAAAGAGAGAATTTTCTGCAACTACTCTACTAGAGTTTAAAGAAAAAGTTTACTACGGAGTATGAATCTCCATCTAACACCACCTCCCTGGTACCATCAAGTTTGGTACCTTTCTGCAATGTAACAACTGGAAATTTAGCAAACAAGCAGTGATCAAAAAAATGCTTTAATTTTCCGTACCATGCCCAATGTTCTTGCAATGTACGTCAACTTCTGAACAGCAGGTGCGCCACTGCGTAGTCTAATGTCTTAAGTGTTTGCATGCAGTTACGGACCAATGCACAATGAAAATATTTTGTGAAATTCGGGCAACATGCTGAGAACTTTTCCGGCACCTACTGAAAGAAAAATAATGCAATGATGTAGCTAAAGGTAATCAATAGTTTAAAATAAAAACTTTCTTGGTAATTGTAATTGTATGGCAAAATATTTTGTAACGCCATGTTTGCATTGACACTGTCCAATATTAAGCCAGACCAAATATTTTGGCGATCTATATCCTTGTTAATACGGCCATATATTTTGGCATTCGAAATCGCATTGAACAGCCAAGTATTTTAACACCGCATATCGCGTTGACACTGCCAAATATTTGGTCACTCCATATTTGCTTATGTGCAGCCAAATATAAAGCAAGATCGATTCAATATTGACACCACAGCATATATTTTTACACAAAATATGGCCAAACACTACAATATAACTTTAACGGCTGCATAAATTGACACCATGAAATCATTTGGGTACACCAACATAAATTGGCGTAAAGTTCATGCCATATATCGGTGGTGTAGGGGGGCACTGGACTGGTACAGTTATAGAATACCCTGCCTTTTAGAAGGTCTATTTTTGAAGTGGAGTCGGAGTCGCAGTTTACCGCGACTCCAACTCCACTTCACAGGATACATAACAGGATAGTTTCTCACTGCGACTCCGACTCCAGAGGAAAAAATAATTCCTCTCCCACCTCGACTCTGACTCCACTTGACAAATACAGGTGGACCCAAAGATGCATCGTTCTCAAACAGGATATACATCTAGATAGTTTCTCACCGTGACTCCGACTCCAGAGAAAGATATTTCCTCTGCCACCTTGACTTCAATTCCACTTGACAAATAGGCCTACAGGGGGACCCAAAGATGCGTCGTTCTCAAACAGGATATTTAGAGGCAAGTGTCTGCTTTCACTCCGACTCCGACTCCATCAGCAAGTGCAATTGCATCTTCACTGCGACTCCAACTCCACTCATAAAATACAAGTAATTCAATGTTTCCTACCTTAACTCTGACTCCATTTTCTATGTTAAATTGTTAAACAGGCCTAAGTATACGCTGACCACTATGACTCCGACTCCACATTGAAAAAGTACTCTACCTATAGATGGCGCATGAGACTGAGTGCGTCGTTCTCAAAGCGCAACACTCTGAAGTAGACTTAAAAAGAAAAATTCAAATCCCATTTTCTTCAGAGAATGTCTTGTAATCCTCAGCCACTGCGACTCCATCGGTTAGGTTTCCTTTAAAAGTGCGGGGTATTCTATAATTACTCCCATTGGGCCATGCCTCCCTCGATGCTGATTTTGTTTTTCTTTTTAATACCTGAAATACGTGAACATTTTAACACAAATTTAACTTCAAAGCGGTAGTGTATGTGGCACCAGATTGCATGTAAGGTCACCTAATTTTTCAAAATTTTCAAAGGGGAGGGGGACACCCCTCCCCTACTGTAGGCCAGCAATCACACAACAAAATGTGTGCTCCCCAACCCCATGAGAGAAATAAAAAAAAATTATAACCAAATCAACATGGAGGGTAGTAAAACAATAAATGATTGTATGTAATTGGCAAGCAGGGTGATAAAACCGATGCATTCCTATATGACATATACATTAACACGTTGAACGCATGTGGAGCGTGCGGAAATTGTAGGTTATATGTTTCGGGCAAGTCGTTACAGCCCCCCAAATCAACTTGGGCTCCTACGCCTAGGCCTATGTGCAACGTGCACTGACTAGCCAGTATGGAAAGTCTGGCAACTGCACACCTGAGATTTTTTTGCTAGATTTTTATTGCACACTTAAAAATTCACATTGCACACCTGATTTTTTAAGCAGACGGTGATTGCCTCGTATGACCCTAGGTATATGTTATATCAACTTGGCCAATTGGATGATCACAAGTCGTGATCATGATGTGCTGATGACTTGATAATGATTGAATGATGTATGCAGTGTCAGCCATCACTCTGCCAAGACCCCTGGAGTGAGGGGTATTTGGAACTTATGATCCAGTATATCGAACCCATACTTTCCACTCTGGATGTTAAGGCCTTCAAGAGTTTTGTTTAAATTTCTCCCAAGTATTTATTTTCACACTTGACTTTTCGTGTTCACAATTCAAGTGTGCATTTGACACCTTGTTGCACACTGCACACTTCAATTTTTTTTTCGTGCACACCCGAGATCTCGGCGAAAAGTGCCATAGGCTACTTTCCAATCTGGCTTACTAGCCTACTGGCTTTGGCCTTTACTTTCAACATGAAGTTATGAAGATGGATGTTTAAGTCGAATTTAAATTGTTTTATAGCCTTAATAAGGCAATAGAAGATTACTCAAAAAAAGAATACTTCTGTCTTTGTTATCGGTGATTGCAGATTAGTTGAAAATTTGTGGTGTAGTTTGCAGTTGAACCAATAACATATGTAGGCCTAGGCCATAGAGTAGGATATAGGAACTATATAGAGTGCACACTCCTATTACTGTGTACGTATATCCAGCTGTGATTGCATGGGGACCACTGATCTACATGTAGGCCTAGGCCTACCTAGATCAGTGATGGGGACCACGTCTGCCATTATTGATGCCATGATGGAGGCAAGAAGGTATGCTGTGTGTGAGCACCTACCTTATCAGCACCTACCTAGGTGAGCACCTACCTGTGTGAGCACCTACCTAGGTGAGACACCTACCTTATCATGTTAGACTTAAGCATCTTGGGCTTACCACCCTGGAGTTGAGAAGGATTAGGGGGGACATGCTTCAGGTGTACAAATTTCTCTCTGAAAGGAATCCTTTGTCCTCTTGCGATTATTTAAAGGTTCAATGTAATTCTCGGGTTCGAGGCCATTGTAAGAAGCTAGTTAAGAATTTTGCAAGGCTCGACATTAGGAAGTTCAGCTTTTCTCATAGAGTTGTTAACGAGTGGAATAGTCTGCCTGAGTGGGTAGTTAACTCCACATCTGTGCACTGCTTTAAGGTTAACATTGACAAGTTCTTCCATAAGTGTGGTAGAATCTAGTTGTGCTGGGCTCGTTTGGTGTTGGTTGGTTCTTTGTTTTCAGTCAAGGTTGTATGGATTTCAGGGCATCTTATGGGGCCTTAGCCCTTTAACCTGTTATGTATGTTATGTTATGTGTGTACAAACTGTATGGCGGCCGAGTCCCCATGCGATCACAGCTGTTTCGTAGTATATATAGCCTATGTAGGCCTATACTATAGTGTAATAGCCTACAGACTACTGTAGGCCTAGGCCTGCTCCGAACGCCGTAGGCCCTACCACAATCTACCTTCCAATGATAATTATTATTGCCTTGTAATATACTTACGATTCAAGTACGATGATGCAGCATTCGTTCTTTAAATTAATTCAAAGTAGCCGGAGCTAGCCTGTAGGATGGACGAATAACTGTCGAAAATTGTGCAAAGATATCCCCACGTCGTTCTATCGCAGTATCGGTTTAGCTTTCGGGCTACTGTACAGTGTACATTTCACCCTGTCCTTGGCGTTCGCGTGATGGACAATTTCAATTTTTCCTGTTTGCAACAGCCCTGCCGCATTGGATGCAAAATGCACCTGCTAAACATTACTTCACATGAAAGTTAACATAGGCTAATGAATCGATGAACACATGAAAAATGCTCTTCGATATGTTGCCAGGACCAGTAATACTATAGTACGCTAGGTTCAGTACAAGTCGACCATTGCAGAATACCCATGCATGATCCACAATTTCATTGTCATTAGCCTACATACATGTACACCACGCGCATGTGTACATACGTTGTCCAAGTCGGTCAAGGATGATGAAATACAAAGTTCATACCTACTAGACAAAGAAAAGGTTATTTTTTTTAAAAGAGCATCAACATCCCTTTTTATACAGGTCATGAAATTGAGACAAAAAAAAATTATTAGGAAATTAAAATGATATCAATAAGCTGAAGCTGTTTTGAATTTGAACAAAGGTACCAAAACCTGTGATTTGGAAGTGACTATGTTGACTTTAGGGGAGTTTGTATTAAAAAGTGACCGCAGCAGTCGACATGAAGAGAACACACACAAATATTGCGAAATCACGCGATTCAAGTTCACCTTCACTGCCGTTGCTATGGTAATCATGCTTTAATGACTCATTTGCACCGTTTTCTCCGTCTTCGGCTTCGCGTGGCTACTTTGTGGCACTGAGCATGCACTGACGGTGAGTAGGACCAGTGCTTGACGCAATAGCAAATTCCGGCGCTCTGACTGTAGGCCTAGCCGACACATATGGTTGTTGCTATGCGGATGGGCTATCTTCAAGTTCCAAGTCAGTGCGAGCTTGCGGATGTGGAGGCTCAGGAGGGGTAATAAACATTTCCTGTTTCAGTCACTGTATTCATTACAGGGGTCAAGGGATAGGAAAACAGAGAAGGGCACTGGGAACTTTTGCGGCAAATTGTAAACCACACTGTCTCTGTCGAAAATGAAAACTTCTCTGGTTGCTCCTTTTCGAAGTTGATGTATGCATTTTTGAGGCCATGTGCCTCCAGGGGCCAGGGCTGACTTTCTGATTTTCTTCGTCTCACCGTCATCGGATGCAGAATGGGAGGGGCACAACAACTTTTAATGAATGTGACGTTTCATCATCAGAAGGGCAGACTTTCCAACATGGTGTGTGAACAGCGTCCCCGGGAAGGGGTCTAACTGGAGGGGGACCCCTCCTCTTCCACTTTGAAAAAATTTTGAGATAGTAAATGCAATAAGATGCTAAATGGTGCAATATACTACAACCACTTCGTCTGTCGTTTGGTACAATTGTGTGTTGTCATTTGACCGTATTCACCTTATAGTATTGCAAATTTAGCCATGAAAATTCTTTGTATTTGTAATTCTCTGTGATGATTCTTGTATCGGATATCTTGAGTTTGGCCTTTTTGAGTATAAGTTCAGTTGAGGTTGTTATGCGTGTGATAAATAGTGAACAGCGTGTGAGCGTCAGGGCCGACGCTAGAGGGGGGTGTGGGGGTGTGACACCCCCCAAGATCCACGCAGTAGTCGGCAAAATCCTGCACTAGTCGGCAAAATGAAGGAAAAGGGAAGTGCAAAACGAAGGAAAGTTAGAGGGAAGAAGAAAGAGGAAAAAAGAGAAAAAGAGGAGAGAGAAGGGGAGAGAGAAAGACCGAGCTAACAGAGAAAAGAACAGGGGAGGGAGGGACAAAGCAGGGCAAGAGAAAGGTGTTGGTGCAGACGGAAGACAGGAAATTGGAATGCATTTGTAGACAACGTTTATTACAATATTTTCAAAGCCCGTAACCAACACTTTTTGAAACTTAAAGCATATCCTGTCGGTAAAAAAGCTACGTAGGGCTTTTCAGTATCATTGTATACTAATGGAGTTCATCGTTCATGTGGTATTCTGGCACTGAGTCGGTAAATTCTGCATCAGTCTGAAAGACGAAGGAAACATGAGGGAAAGAAGTGAAAGAAAGAGGGCTATTTCTGTAATCAGAACCCAAAATTTTCGAAGCGCTACGCGCGCAGTAATGTCACTCCAGTTTCTTCAGTAATTCCATTCCACATAGCTAGATAGCATAAGTCCTGTCAGCCTCACCAAGTAACATGTAGGCAGGGTATACAGGTTATGTAGAGGTCGTGAATTTTATCCCATATCGCAGAGCCTAGTTGCTGTTCTCTGGTTATGTCATGCGGTACGATCTGTTGGTGAGCGACTCATGGAGCAAAGTTTGGCTATTTCATCGAGTAGTCCAGGTGGTTTCGACACAATGTAGGCCCCCTATGTTGTCCCCGATACAGTCTACAACTCCTACAGTTTTTATGTTTTTCTTTTTGTTCTTAATGATAACATGTTTTTTTGTGTCAGCCTACCAAAAATTTTCGCGCCCTTTGCAATTTCACGATTCAGACTCAAAAGTACAGTATCAGTGCGCAACTCGGCTCTTGACATATTAAGTGATATAATGCAAAGTATACGGTACTCTGCAATTGCATGGGATAGTTATGCTCCTTCGTATCCCCTTCTCACCCCAGGGCCGTCTTAAGAGATCACCGGGCCCTGGGCCCGGCATTGGAACGGGGCCCCTCAATCAAGTGTGTTCGAAAAAAGTTGCGTGAAAAATTGACATCCTTGACCATCGCTCAAGCATAGACATGCCTGCATTTACCCCCCCCCCCCCCACATGTCGCGCATAAAGCATGGAAATTGGAACTTTTATGTGAATAACATATGTGATATATCTAAAAGCTGAAATACATTATAGAAGAGTAATCTTCCAGTTGCTCTCCATCCCTAATAACAACACTGGACTTTTGAAAAGTATTTCCACACAAAAATCTTTTACGCAAGGGGAGGTATGATTTTTTGCGCAGAGGTCAATTTGCGAGGCCCCTGACATCGCGGGGCCCTGGGCCTGGGCCCAGTGGGCCCATGCGTTAAGACGGCCCTGTCTCACCCCCTCGACATGCTGTCGGAATGGGTCGCTGGCATGGCCCTACCTCATGTCGGGAAAATTCTGTCGCCACCCATGGTCGGTTTACTTACATTAGCTTTCAAAAGGGTCATTTCTGCGATAAAACCCAAAATTTTCGGTGTGCTTTGCCCACTCTTCCTCAGTTTCGGTACTAATAGCTAAATATAGAACAAACCCTTCCCATCTTTTCAAGTAACTTAAGTAGAATTTATCGTTTTATGTAAATGGCGGGAATCTCATCTCATTTCGCTAAACTAAGTTAACGTTCTCTTGAGTCTGTCGTTCGGTACGGCTAGTGACTCTAAGAGGGAAGTACAATGTAAGTTGTGCCCGATAGGGCCCAACTGCCTGGACAGTTGACCTCAGTGGCGTACACAGGGGGAGGACATTGGGCCATGTCACATCACGCATGCCAATTATTTTTTCTGTTCTTAAAAAACGTATATGTTTTAACACAAATTTTTCTTTCAAAGGTGGCATATGTGGTATCAGATTGCATGTAAGGACAACTAATTTTTCAAAAATTTTCAAAGGGGAAGGGTCCTTCCCCTTACACCCCTCCCCCAGGCCGGCGATCACACAACATATTGCATGCCCCCTTGAGAAAAACATGGGGGCGCCATTGGTTGACCTATATAAGCTTTAAATAAGTACAGATTCTTTTTAGTGTAAGCTTACCCAAAAATTTCACGCGCTTCGCGCGCTTTGCAATTTCACAGTTTAGATTTCGGGAAAAACCTTAAATCGGGTGGAACTATTTTCCTCTAGTATATACAAAATTTTATGCAATATATGCCCCTCAATGGCATGGTATAGTACACAGGTTTTCTTCAAATCTCCCCTCACCAACCGACGGCATCGGTGCTGTCGAGGCTTCGGATCGTTGCCTTCCCCCGTTGGGTAAATCCTGGCGCCACCCCTGCTGGATCACTACCGGTTGGACTATCGGTTCTCAGCTCTATCTGCATCGCTTATCAACACTTTCAGTCGGCATTTGCTTCTTCTCAGTCGGCAAATACGGCACCACACCACCCTATGATAAATGCTCTGGCGACGCCCCTGGTGAGAAGCATGGGGCAATGGGTTCAGACCATCACCCAAAAGGGGGGAGGGGGGATGCCTGCAGGGCGCCTGAGTGCCACTTCACATGAAATCACTTCAGGGACCTGGGAACAGGATATTTTAAGAGGGCATTTTTATTGTCAAAACAAAAAAAGTATTGGCATACGGGAGGAGGAGCTCAATGCAAGTCAGTGCTATTTCACAGTGTTTTTTGATATGGCGCACTGCAGTAAGCATTATTTTCAGTGAAAGTGGCATGGGAGAAGTTTCCTTTGCATCGATCCTACTTGCCTCCAACTGATTCTACTACTTAAAAGCCCACAAAATGATAAATGAATGGCTAATATTTTGTTTTGTTGTATTAGAAACTAGCTTTTAATGCAGAGCATTAATTAGATTCTGCTTTGTTAAGGACTAAAAACTTGATTTTTCAGCGCGCTTCTCCCGACACTCATCGCACTGTCGGAAAAACGCGAGTGATATAAAAATGTTTCAGCCCCACGCAACTAAACTTATCCACGGCCACACGCCTACGAGCCCTTGCGTCATCATCAAATCGACCATCATCAAATCGACTGGTCGTTACGGTCCAAGGCTATAATACAGATGGTATCAAATGTGGTACGGCATTTGTTGTATGTAAAATGTGCATCAAATTCCATTGAAATAGTTAAATGACTGATTCTAATGACTCCAAGTTTATAGATACCCCACAAGTTCAGGAGCTTTGCGCTGTCCCCAGGGACCTAGCCAGTAGACCTCCACGACGACTCGGGGCCCCAGGGTAACTCCCAGGACCCTGCGCTCTCCGCCAGTTTGAAGAGTACAGTATGTGAAGTTCAGGCCTATGTGCATGGCAATTTGTCGCACTTTTTACCTTTGTCGTGTCCCAATAAAAATTCCCTACCGCCGACTGTGGAGAGTGCCCTTCAGATTTTGTGGCCTTCATTTTTTATGTTACTACACCATTGATTCAATGTAGACGTGATATTAACAAAATGTGCATCCCCTCCGGAGTTGGGCCAAAGCCAACTCCTTCGGCAGATTTCTTGAAAAGTGGGTTGGAAATTCCGTCTCAAGAAAAGCTTCCCTTTAGGTTTTCCTGGGACGATAGAAACTTTCTAAGCCCCGCCTCCTCTCTGGTCATATACCAAGCATGGGCGTCCGCAGAAAAAAATTCGGGGGGGGGGCAAAGCTTTTAATTGATCAGATCAGCAGACCCGTAGTTGGAGCAACCACTTGGAGGGGTCACATCAATGTAGGATTGTCACTGGCCTGGGGGAGGGGTGTAAGGGGACGGGGAACCCCTCCCCTTTGAAAAGTTGCAAAATGGTGCGAAATTTTCGACTTTTGACAGAATTAGTCTGGAAGGTTTAGTCTTTTTTTCTTCAATTTTTTTTTCAAGTTTTTGACTTTCCAGGGGGACAAGTGCCCCCTTGCCTCAAGCTGCGAATACCAAGGCCTATATAGCCAGAAGAGATACTGTAGGGGGAAGGTAGCTTCTAGGTGGTGAATTATTTTTGAAGGCGAGATATGCTCAAATGTTGAGGCATTAGTGATTTCAATTTTCTAGAACAGTATGGACCGAATTCTTTCTAGGGAGCGAATTTTTTCCAAGGGAGGGGGGTCACCTCCCTGCCTCTCCCTAAATTTGGCTACGGGCTTGACCGTAGACCTATATCCCTTCTGAATCTGAAGTGCTGTCGGCCACAATGTAACCGTAGTTGGCAAAAAACTTGAAGGGAGACGAAATCATTTCTGTTTTAATTGGAAGGGAGTTACACCCGAATTTCCCCTGTGGCCACAGGCCTGCATGAAAAAAATTAGGTGAATATTCTCCTGACAGGATATTGCAGCACGACAGATGAATTTTGAATGGTTGCTGTCTAGACTGCAGCGTGGGTGGATCTTTTACGCTTCCATTAGACAGCACCAGCAGCGTAGTAGCTAATCGAGTTCAGGGGGATACTGTATGAGAGGGACTTTTGGACTCCTGCAAAGAAGAGAGAAAGGATTTTCTACGTACGGGGTTGTTAAAATCGAATACTGAAACCGGACAGCAAAAACTGTAGCTACGTCACTGTTTTTATGCCCTGAGTATAGGCCGGTCCATGCGGTGGGTTCTAAAAGCTTGTAGAAGTTTTCTCAAGACAGTTGACGAGTTGGCTATTCATGGCACTTTTAATTTACCACAACATGACGATGAAGATTTTTTGCTAAACGAGTTAAAACTCACTAACAGCTCGATTTTCCTCTGACAGCTTCTGAGTTCTTAAATAACCCCAAGATGTCTTCAATTTACCCTATTTTGGCACCACTGATGCTTCATCTAGACTTCTTTTACATCAAAGAGACATTTCGTTTGTTAACATATAGAAAAAGTTGCCCTAATACCTCCCATTTGTGATATTTATGAAAATAAGTGCATCAATGTGTTCTACCCGACAAATAGAGGGCGCAATGTCAACTTCAGATAAGAGAAGAATGGATTTTGCAGTAATCCACTCAAAGAAATCTGAATTTCAAGTGTTGCAACTACCTGTTGGTGTGTTATGAAGGAATTGTAATAAGGAGCCCATTAGGCTCTGATATAAGCTTCCGCAGAGAGGGACAAGACAGCGTTTGCTCCCCCACTCATTCCCCCTCCCAGGAAATCATAAAGAAATGTTACTTTACAGTGACCAGTTTACCCCAAAACTCTTGAGGTATTCTTTTGACGAGTTAGATCATAGGAAGATCAAACTACCAAATTTATCAGTCCCTTACACCTATACACTATCCTGAAGCTTTTAAGGGATAAAAGTGCAAGACTTTTGCCCACCCCCCTCCTATTTGTCGTTTTTCTGAACTCCAAATTGGCTAGCAGGATATTTGAGGTACTTGTAACTTTTTGGCGTGCATTTGATGTCGTTTTGCAAAGCAGAATTTTAAAGTTACCTCTTATGTCGACAGGTTTGTAAAAACATCTCAATGCCTGGGCCTCACGAAGTGTCCCATAGAGGGCACGTCCCTGGACATCGTCGTTTCACGTTTTTATATGTGGTGCGTTCTTAGACTTTCATTTGCGAGGGCCTAGCACATTCATGGGGAATTCCTGTTGGAATAAACTAGCAGAGAATAGCGTGTTTCCAGGGGTCGCATTATGGCCATGGTTAGGTTTAGTGGTCAGGCGAGTAGCTACGGGGGGGGGGGGGGGTGGGGGATTATCCCCCAGATGTTTGACAGCCCCCCCCCCCGAAAAAAAATCGTGCATGTCCTAATAAAATGTGTAAGAATTAAGGACGGCGATCGATGCCGTGAGCCCCCATTTGATACCTAAAAATTTCATCCTACCTACGCCCCTGCTAGTGGTACGTTCAAGTGGAAGTCCAAGGGTCAAACTCTCGAAGCTCTACCGTATTTACAAACTTATGGGCAATGAAGCTTGTACTATTTTCAAATAGACGTTCAACTGGATGATGCACACTAAAGAGACCGTATATAGGACAATTGGACCTTTCGCTTTATAACAGTACAATTAGGACTAAAACGCTCATCCATTTGAAGACGCAATTAAAGGTTAAAGGGGGTGGATCCAAATCCAAAATAGGGGGGGGGGCACCACAATGTCGTAGCCAGAATTTTGTCAGTGGTTGACTTAAGGTTATATTGACCGAGCAGCGCAAAGCGTTCCCTAATTCCTCCGCCATCTCGGGTTATTAGAGTCCAGGCCCCCTCGGGTTTTTTTATAACATTGTGGCTTTGGAATGAAGCACATGAGTATCGTAAACAGACACCAAAAGTCACAATTTGTGATAACGAAGGATGGACGATGGTAAGTAATGGTCTTAAAGGCGTGGGAACACTTATTTCAATCTATATTACCCAACAAGATACAATATGAAGAGCAGGAGACAACTGCGTGGAAAGTATCATAGTTGTATCGGGGCCGAGCGGAAACGGTCAGTCTAGAGAATAACCTATTCCGTAGCAAAGTATTCCGTTCGACGAAGTATTCCGTCGAGAGATGTTTCCTTGGATCAATACATAATCTATTTCTTTTCAAAAGTATTCCTTCCAAAGGATCCTATTCCGTTCAAAGGAATCTATTCGGTTCAGGCGCGGATCCAGAAATTTCGAGGGAGGGCCCCAAGAGGGAAAATCTCATGTGCACCGAAGGTGCACCACGAGCGCGAAGCGCGAGTTCCTACGCGTGGGATCCAGGGGCCCGCGTTAGGGCCCCTGGCGGGGTCCAGGGGCGGAGCCCCGGTGGGGGTCCAGGGGGCGAAGCCCCCGGAAGATCTCGCAATATTGCATTTTAAGAGCACAGAAATCGGCTCCAGTTCTTATGTCGGTGAGATTTTATACCTTTTCATGTTGCATGGAATTTGATGTGTATGGCTCAGTATAAGTTACTATATGTACCTGCAGAAGTTCCGGAGAATCTAAGTTATCTTAAAACTTACACGCCAACATTATGAGCCCGTGTGGGTAACTTGAAATGATTTTTGCCAGAATGAGTGTTTTATTTTCGTTGTACGGTATTCGAGTATAGGACGCCAGATGAAACAATTGCGCGCGAAGCGCGCCGAAAGTTTGAATTTACATTTAAAAGCATTGCTATGACTAATGGTGTCAATTCCCTTTGTGTGTATCTATCAATTAGAAGGTGGGTTCGATACTAAGTTTTCAGTTCTCATAAGAAGAGAAGGGTGAAAAAATGAATATCAGTTGCTTTACATCCTTACAATGCTGGCTCCTCTGAAATCACGTTTATGCACACGAATAATTGGCTTATGGTAGAACCCCACCGATGAATAATGCGAATACGTTTGGGACCTTATTGATAGCAAAAGGAGCAACTCAAGGCTAACAGTGCGCAGATCAAGCGAAAATCAAGAAATATTGAGAAGACTTTGCAAAAATCGTGAAAGATTTCAAATGATTTTTGGTAAAAAGTGATAAAAATAAATCCATCACTCAATAAAAACGTACCTCTTTCCGTAAGCGTAAACAATTACGCGCGAAGCGCGCCGAAAATTTTCCGTATAGAGCCTCCCGAGAGCTCTTCATTAATTGTACACTGAAAAGGGGGACCAACAGGACTCTCACAACCTGACATCCATATGGGAGGAGAGATGATATATCACTTTCTTTATGGATTTCTGAAGGGTATACCCTTGTATGGCGAAAACTTTGCCTCTCAATCCCTCTAGATTACAAAAAATTTCACTCTTTAACACAAAATTGTTACTAAATTTTAGTGCAGCTAGCCGGGCCCATACTGCATATGCCACGATATTTACTTATTTAGATCTTAAGTCAAGGATCATTACTCAGCTATTCACCTGTTTTCGAACATTGTAGCTCTCCTTTCGTCGCCAACCACTTTGAAAGATATATAAAGAGATAATCCAGCTATAGCTCCACCCAACCCCTACTACAGAAATATATACTTTGAATACGTTCTTAGACACTGTTATTCATTTTTTGCTCTTAATTTTTCTTTCTCCTTTTCTTTTTTTCTTCCTTTTTTCTCCTTTCGTTTTTTTTTCGTGGCGAAGGGGGGGGGCAGGCCCCCCTGGATCCGCGCCTGATTTCGGTTCAAAGGAATGTTTTACGCTCTTTAAGAAGCAAACCCGATTTACAGTTATTCTAGGAGGTTCGCGATCGGGAAAGGGTAGTTTCTATCTTTTCTACTCTCCTTAAAATTGAGGGGGCTTGTTAAATGTTAAAAACCGCCACAATATTTACGGCATTTTAGTAACGTTTTTTCAGGGACCGCGGAGCCAATTTTGAAGTGGGAGGGGGGGGGGTAATTATCGAAGCCGCCCAATATGTTCAAGAAAAATGAAAAAGCCTATCATCCCAGTTTAAGGCGGCCCAAAATGCTCACGGCAGAAAAAGTGCGAGGGCTGAAGTCTCCGTGGTCCCTGTTTTTTTTTTTCATTCCAGAAGTGTACCGTAAAGTAGAATTTCCCTACTGTCCTCCAATTTTACAACTTTTAGTAAAAGTGTGAGGGCTTTTCGGAGTCTTTACTCTTCAAAAAGGGAGGAGTGTGATCTTTCCCATTATCCAACCCCATTCACGGGACTTAATGACAACAGCACTTCCCCAAACTGTCCAACAGAATGTAATCACCGTAATGACACGTCTGTATAACCACGGTGAGTGGCAGGCGAAGCGCTTTAAAACAGAAACACTTTTTTAATGTTTTATTTTATTTCATATTGTAAAAATATCCATTACATTAAAGTTTCCACCTAATTTCTCACGTCTCCTTCTCTTTCCTTTTATAATATTGCATGGATGTGAGTGAGATGTTTTTGGGGGTGGCAGAAGGGAACAGGTGCCCCCGTACCTACGCCGTTGTACGGAATTTTTGAAGAACGGGTGTTACCCAAAACCTAAGAATTTAGATTACGAATAATAGGCCAACTGGCTTCAATAATCAGTGAGGTCTATATGCCCCATCCTTCCAAATATTTGAAGGGTATTACGCAAGGGATGCCCCGAGCAGGTCCGTAGCTAGACAAGGTAATGAAGGGGAAGACAGTTTAAAGGGGTTAAATATGTTTTGGGGTTTATACTAATACTTTAAAGCAATGATAATGTTTTCATTTTCTTGGGGCCCCCTGACGTTTCCTCCTCCCCATCCCCATGGCTATGGGCTTACCGCCTCAGGGACAACAGTTGCAATCTATAGTTCAACCCTTGCACAACGATAAACAGATTTACGAAAATAAGCATGGATAATATTACCAAATCTGAATTGAGCAGATTCAAAATTTTACTACATCATAAGAATCGTCATGTTACGCAAACGTCCCTACACTTATGCCAAACCAATGGATGTCCTACTATACTTTCTACTTTGGGGAGGTGCAAATATAAACCTTAGTGACGAGAGTGAATGTTTAATAAGACCATACTTCAAGACTGCTATGTTTTCAACCATATGTGTTCTTATTCAGAATCTAGGAGTATCGTAGCTCCAATTAATCTTTTCGAGAAGTGCGCTCTCACTTTTTTCTTCCCTTTGTTTTTCTCTTCTTTTTTTTTTGACAAAGGTTTTATGTTGCGAAGAATGGATATTTAAGGTCATGAACGGTTCCCCCCTTACAGAAAACTTAAGGAAAGTACGAACAAGGACCCCCAAAAAAACTTCTATATGTCAGGTATGTGTTTCAAACTACTTCGCCAATTAACTTTGAAAGGTCTTCTGATTCCTATGCGAGTAAAATCTACCCGAGTTGTAGACCAAACCCGAATCCTTACACTCTACATTTACCAGGGCTGAGTCCTCATAGTACTGCGTAACCCTATAGTCAAGAGCCTGATCCGATGGCTCTACTGTGACCTACTTCGAGGAGACTAAATCCTGCAAATCGAAAGAAAACGTGAGAAAAACCTTATGTAAACTTTCAGCTTTTAAGGAAATGGCGCAAATAAGTCCCTTCTCTGGTATCAAATTCCGTCACGACATTAAAAGGAAAAGGTCAAGAGCGAGCCTACTTGCAAAGCGCTTGGGTTGTCCGGGTAGGGCTAATGCTTACAAGACACTCGCACAGGTCCACCACAGGCTCTATAACTTATATGGGTGCGAAAAACTGAGATGGGATCATTAATTTGAAATGTGCCTTCCGCTGGATAACCCCTACCCCACCCCGCCCTCCCCACCCTGTCCCCCTTTTTGTGACTTTAATCCTGGTCGGGATCCTCGAATCATGTTTTCTAAAGAGGAATTTAGAACAGTGAGATGAAGGTGATTCTTATTTGGAGCAATAACAGAAAATTGGACCTTGATCTAGGTTCAAGTATATTGTGGATTTTTGACCGTAGATATTCCCATTCGATTTAATACTCTAGATTCTAGATTGAAAATAGGTCATGTCTTAGTTTGAGCACACGTTCAAGTAAGCATGAGTTGTGGTCCATTTTGCCAACATGAATTTGCTGTGTAAAACTCATTGCTCTCATATTGACGGTTGCTTAGCGTCTTTAAATCATCACCTTTATTCACTGCTCGGTGTATTTATTTAAACCATCGAAAAGGTTAGTCAACCCTCTTACTTATGTCAATTTTACAGTTTGCTATTAAATCCGTGTGCGTTACACTCCGAAAATGAGTATACACGGTATATTCTCATCAATACACCATAGCATGTACAGTAGCCTACCTACATACATTACGTCAAAGTACAAAAATTCAAGAGGTTGTACAAAAATATCGTATTCTCTCAAAAGCGGTCAGTAGATAGTAGAGAAAAAGAAGGTACTTCTTTAAAGATAAAACAGTCAGCATCAAATGCGATGAAAACACTCGAGAAAACCCGAAGGAGACATGGCCTTGCGGGAACATCTCATATATTTACTCATACCCGAGAGATCATATTTATATGTTATCAAGTATTTAATAACAATTGCCATGGCAACCCGAGAACCTCAAAAGTCAAGTGCGATCTCTCTTTGAAAAATCCTCAGGCGATTGTCATGCAGCGCCACCCATTTACACTTCAATTGAAGCGATTTGTGTGCGATAGGCAAGTGTCCAGAGTACACCTACGGAACTGCAAATTGTGATAAAATACACTTATGCGCCATTTGTTTAACTTATAACTCACACCATGGAAAAAGGTTTCAAAAATTGTTACCATAGCTGCTTTGGGAACTCCATGCGTGCTTACATTAAAAAGTGAAGCTTGTGAAGAGGAAGAAGTCTTTTGTTGAGCTCAACGTTCGCTGTAAAAAGTGGTATCTCGTTTAGCAGACGCTAAGGCTGGTAAGGGATTTGTGAAGGCAAGTTATCTGACGTTTTACGACGAAAAAAAAAATGATTCACACAGCAAAAATTGACAAACAATGATCAGTATTAACTTGAGTACATCGTACAGGACCGATACTCGTAAACAAAGTAACAGACCCCCATGGGCGTCCGCAGAAAAAAAAATTCAGGGGGGTGGGCAAAACTTATAATTGATCAGATCAGTAGGCCCGCAACTGGAATAACCGTTCACATCAACGTAGGATTGTCGCTGGTCTGGGGAAGGGGTGTAAGGGGAGGGGTGTAGGAGAGTGATGTCCCCCTCCCCTTTGAAAAGTTTTTGCCTTTTTCAAGGAGCTTAGGTGTAAAATGGTACGAGATTTTCGACTTTTGACAGAATTAGTCTTAAAGGTTTAGTTATTTCTTTCTTCAAGTTTTTGATTTTCCAGGGGGCAAGTGCCCCCCCCCCTTGCCCTAACCTGCGGCCGCCCATGCAGACCCTCTTTTTTATGATATCCTTCAAATATCGTTAAATTTGTTAAAGATACTTCTCTAACAATTTAATTTAGCTTTTGCTTACTTTTTGTGTGACCACCCCTTCAAATATCTGGTGGCTGCTCACTGGAGGAATTGGGTGTTTTGTAAATCTCTTGTCTATTCAGTACTTCTGGAAACCCAACACATGAACTAGGGCTTTTAGCCGGGGGGGGGGGCACTGTCAGCACCTCCTTAGAAAAATGTTTACCTCCTAAGAAGTTTTTGAGAACAAAAAATGTTATTGCCTTAAAATACATCTTAGCATATCTCGCCTCCTGAAAAATATCTTCACCCCTAAACTATCTCTCCCCCTCCCTTTAATCTCCTGGCTGGCTACGGCGCTGGCATGAACTTCAACCTGCAGTGAGTAACTCCAGAAATTTGGCTATCAGAACACGTGAGTACCTGCTCTTTTGGAATGGCGCCACGCTCAACAGACTGTGACGCGAAAGTACGAGGGCTGAGGCTCATTCACACATTGAACTTTTCGGAAATTGTTTTCACCTTTCGGACCTTTGCCGTTGGACTTTTGAAAGAAAGGTATCTTTTACCGTCTTGACAAAGAGAATAACATTTAAACACAGTCCCTCAACAATGTATGGATAAAGAATATGCAAATTGTATACGGTAGCCAACGACGTTAAGAGTAAGCACTGTATTGATGCACTTTAGGGATTCGATTTTCAGGCTTAAGTATAGGTAGAAAAGAAAAGTGAAGCACGGTATGGTTTGCGGTGATATAGTGTAAATCAAGACAAAACAGGGGGTAATGTCAGTTAATCCAAGGGCTCTTAACAAGAGACAAGAACGTTCGAGGGTCAGGCATAATGATAGCCTAGTGGGTGTAGTTTCAACTTAATCTTTAATAATATTCGGCCTTAATTGGAAGACACTGAGCATTGTACGATGTTAAAAGACCGCACATTTGAAGATATCAGATAATCTTCGCTTCATGTGGAGTAGCTGTAACTAAATCGAGTTTAATCAATTTGGATTGGATAATCGTGTCTTAGTAACCTACCTCATTGTTACCCGAACGTGAATCGAATCCCCGAAAATGAGTCCCGTTTGCGAAGGCCTTTTCCTTGAAATGTCCTTACCTTTCCCTACCCACCAGCATCCGTGACTGAAGTATACCGACATGACTTGAAATCTGTACAAATGTTGGACACTTTGCCAATAACGACACCCCCGTGTCCCGCCCAGAGTCCCTGAAAATGGACTCCTTTCCTCAGCATTTTACTGTGCTTGATCTAAATTACTTGCTATTTTGCACGGCTGGGAAGGGTCATTTCTAGCAATCTAGGAGTTATTTTATCCGAAGCTAAATTTGGGGACACCTTCAAATTTGGACTCAAAGAGCCCATTCTCCTCCGTAGTTATCATGACGTGGCTGATCCCTCACACTGCATTGCCTTCCAAGTTCCAACTGAATCCACCCAGTTATACTTGACATATTATGTTCCACATACATTACCGATTACTTTATTATCACCTGTTCCTATACGAGATGTATTAGAGTCAATCAATTCGTAGAGGCTATGAGAAAAGTTGCCATAATATTGTTTTATTTTGTTGCTCCTGCATGGTTAGCATGTCGACAACTGCGCATGTGCACAGTCATCCATCGAAATTCCCTATAACAGAACATGAAAACCTACATGAAAACCTTGAAGTGCCCCGCCAATGAAAACCAGTGGTTATAAAATCGCGCTCAGAATCAAATTGTAACGAAGACAAAGTGCACGCTCATTTACGTTCGAATTCGAACGCGAAGAGAAAGCATTAATCGACGGTGTACGTCCTTGCTGGAACTTGTCGCGCCGCTAGTTGATGATAAGAGACTAGGTTCTGCAGACGGAATCGGAGAGCGATGGCAATGCCGTAAAAGGTCGCAGTTTTTTCAAGGATCCAATTTACCATGACAGATTTGGAAAATAGACGTCTTTGTGTGTACTTATCTAATTTGCACTGTTGCATGGACGGGTTTGCGAGTTAGACTAATGATTCGTTGCTAACTAAGGTTTATGCTATATAATATCAGTGCAGCTTACAATATGTTGTGAATTAACTCACATTTGCCGACTATTTATGGGAATAACGTACGAAGCGAGTAATGACACAAAAATAAAACAGTTCTTGACAACCGAATTTCGTTGTGACTGTGTCCTGGTATTTATGCCAAATTAATGACCCATTTTCACATTTTCGTTTGCGGATCCAAGCTTCGTCGGGAATTCAGTCAACGCCTGGGTTGCAGGACATCTTACAACGACTTTCTACCATTTAATTTTTCACAAAAATGTCTTGCACTTGAATTTAAAAGGAAATGAAGAAAAGTAATCTCATTTTCTGTAAAAGCTGTTTTTGCATCATTTAAGGTTTTGTGTGGTTTTATTGTATTTTGACTGTTTCTTTAAGCGTAGCCAGAAACAACTGTCACACCAGGAATGGACTGTGAAACGGATAGGTGAATCTCCATTCATCATTTGTTAGTGCAGGGTGCTTGGAAGTTTTCATCAATTGTGCTCAATTGAACCAAGGAATTACAATTTCTTCACTGGTTTTAACTGTTTAATAAAGCGATTGAAATAGAAGTTCCTAGACTTCTCACAAGTTTTCGAGAATACAAATGCGAGAGCGATTATGTAACGAGAAGACACCATATCGCATGGAATACTCAGTGACTTTAAAAACGAATGGAAATTAATTGCTCACGCCATCATAGCTTCTTTATCACTGCTTAGATAAACAACAGCCGTTTCAGATGATGGAAACGCTTTATTTCAATTCAATATGATGAAATAGTTAATTATAATACTACATAAGACATTATGTGCTCCAACCATTGGCAGTGTAGAGAGTTGCCACTGGGAAAATTAAATACTGTGATTTTTTAAGATGCAAAGGAATTCTGTCGCTAAATTTTTCGATTCGGTAAATCATCATAAAATGATACGCTTATACTGTTCTTTAAATCGTGCCGTTATTTCTAAATGATTCCCAGCCTGTATTCAATGTAAGTCCCTAACATTCATTTTTACCGTGGATTATATTTCTGTATTTTATTATACTCATCCCCGTCCCGGGAAGCGTTGATTAAATCCTTCGGATGAGGGAAAGCTTATAGCATTTGCTTCAAGAAGTCTTTGAGTCAAAAATTTAATTACCTTGGAGCCTGCCGTCCTCTCTTCGTATTTTAATGTTGCTGGAACATTATTAATTAAATTGCAGTATTTGAACTTCACGCAGACATTCGTAAAAAAAAAAATTCACAGCACTTTTCCTTCTTATGGTGCGAGAAATATCCCACCCAACAAGTGTTGATGGATTTTCCATGTGGCTCTCAACAGTGCGGTGAATACTTGAATTCGTAGCTAAGCTATAGAAAGCCTTTCCCTGGGTGGCCCTAGCATTCAAAAGTTATAGAGGATACTGTGACAACAACGTCAAATTTGGCTTTTCTGATTGGTTGACGGACAGTTCATTAAATCGTGTAGACCTACTAAGATCATTTGATTTGAGGCAATACAAGCAGTCTTGCACAGAATTTGAACCGGTTCAAGGATTCATTGGTGAACTAAGGCAAAAAAGCACTGATTTCCCAAGGCAAAGTAAATACTTTAGGAGATTATGGACTATTTTTTGTATCGATCGAAAATTAACGAAAAATGGGCGATTCTTCTTACGTATAATTAATTTGATACAAATAAGGAGACTTTTATGGAGATTGCGTCGGGATAGAAAAAAAACGAACCAAGCAAAGCAGACTAAAGAAAGAGCACGACGATTTTCTTGTATCTTTAGACATTTGGACATTTGGGAAATATTGCGGAGTCGATTCCTTTTGGAAATACTAAAAAAGCGCATTGAACCAGGATAAATTTATCGGTAAGTACGCAATCATACATTAATTAGTGATTCTAGAACGTGTTCCTTCATTAACTTAATTCTCTGTTTCAAAATCATAAAGAGTATTGTAAAAGGAAGTGGTTTACAGACCCTTACCAATAGCCGGATGCAAGGGTCGTGCCTCCGTGTATAGGCTAACGACCCAATATGGCAAAATTATTGGAAAAGCGAATAACCACAGATATATTCCTTGTCGATGTCACCGTGGGCTGGGTACGATTCCATGCATGAAAACTAGTTTATGGTGCACCATTCTGTTCCTCTACTTCGACCGTCCATCCCCTTTCCCCACAACCGGAAATAATATATATATATATATATATATATATATATATATATATATATATATATATATATATATATATATATATATATATATATATATATATATATATATATATATATAAATTAAAGCAATGCATTTGAACTTGATGCAAAGTTGATCCACGTACTAAGTTGTTGCTTTATATAACATCGGTGTGATTAACTTAATGTTATGTGGTTACTGACGTACCGAGGGAGAGGCATTGGGCCATGTGACCCCTTAACATCCCTGCTCATATTTTGGGTTTGGGGTTTGGGAAGAGCCCTTACCCTTGGCCAAATCTTGAGCTGACCTCCTCTGCTACATCTTGGTTACTCGTGGATAGTACATAGGCTTAGTTGTGATCATTTTATAATAGGTGACGATAACCTTTGGTTTGAGTAGTGATAGTACACTGTACATAAAGTATGTATTTAAAGATGTGAGATATCCTATATCCATTTCTTTGATATCTCGGCTTACTGCATCACTATGGAGACACATTAGCATCAGCGCAAGTTTGCTCTCTACCATAAGCGTACGAGTCGCGGGGCTCTGGGGGCTGCAGCCCCCACCAGATTTCGGAAAAACCTATTTTTCGGGCAGAGTTGGGGGGATTAAGTGCACTTTTCTATGTGATACAGGTTTTTCTATAGGACTAAAATGGCGCGACTCCCCAGAAAAAGTGTCCCGTAGATCCATGCTCTCTACATATAGTCTATATATGAAGAAACTATAGTCACGGAATCTTTTGCTTCTCCATGGAGTAAACATATCTAAACATACCGGTCTGCTGTTCATTCTGTGTCATATGAGGAGAATAAAACTGCTTGTTTTAAAAATCCGTAACGAGTCTGACGACAGTTACTGTCGTTTCAGAAAGGAACAGTGTAAGGTCTCATCTATTGTTTGTTCGCCAATGTCACAAGCGTACAAAACGCTTTCTTTCTTATAGGACCCCTCGCACTCCCAGAGGGTACTTTGAAAATGTTAATTTTCGGCATAATATCATCATCATTGTTATGTTTTGTATAGGGACGTTAATAGGTCTTTTAGACCCCACCACACCACAGTGATCACAAACTAGTCAGTGGATTAGCCCGTGTGACACCGACTAATCAACTGACTAGTTTGTGATCACTGACTAATTTTACGCTAGTCAGTCAAATTAGTCGGGAGAGATACCATCCTGAGTAGTTTAGGTTTTCTGTGACAGGTTTTGCAGTACGTTCCCGTAAAAATGATGAAAAAAGGATGATACTAACTATTTTAATAGAATAAGACTGTGGCAGGCTAAACTGATGGTATTAAGCAGGGGGAAATGCCATTTCTCCTCCTTAATGGAAGAAGAGGAGAGGGCGAAGTATTTCGTTCAGTCCATCACTTAGGAAAGACCTGGTGTGACGGAAGTAAGAGAGAGCCCAGATTTGCAGGCTACCTCATTGTTTGCTGGTTTCAGTTAATAGCTAGTTATGATTCATGTTTAAGTAAGGGACGGTGGCGGATCCACAATATTGTAGCAGGGAGGTGTTATTGGCTAATAACACCTCCCTGATTGTAGTAAGAATCTCAAACCATGCCGTCATCGGAGAGCTGACCAAGGACGCATATAGCCTTTGGTCGGGACCCAGACGGGTGATTACTTGCTCTGAACTTTCTTAAGGCCATTTAACCCTGTGTTCTCGCCACTGCGAGTGTGCAACAGTGGCGAATATCGCGGGAGACAGAGGGGCCATCGCCCTCTCAAACCCAAAAGTTTGGGAACTAAGCCATCATATCGTCCCTGAAAGTGTGTAACCTAGTGGTAATAATAAAGAAGTTGACTCGTGAAAATTCGAAAATAATAGATTACTTTTGAAGTTTAAAACCTCATGCAGTAAAGTGTCCCTATGTCTTAAACACGCTATTTTCAAGCACGATTCGCGGGCATCAGTCATGTACTCTAATCGTCGAATTATTGGTTCAAGTAGGACAGCTGTGTCTACGATTATTGTATAGTTCCGAGCAACTCATATCCTCTCAACCCTCAAACCCTCTGCATCATGAAGAAGTCGACTGGTCTTCTGTCCAAATAACTGAAGACTATGATTGCAAAAGGCGATCTGCGTTGTTCAGGTCTGTTTAGTGAATATTCTTTGCGTATACATACTTAAATGCAGTCGCCACAAACCCTAACTTTCATTATTAGACCTCCTTCGTGCTTAATGCATCCTTCGTGCTTAACGAGCATTTATCTTAATAGGATACCCTAACGTTTCAGTATAACTCCCCTTAGGAGAAAGTACAATTCTTGGAAAACCCTAAAGAACCTCTGCAATCATCCATCCTCCTTACCATCAAGCCCGCTACAGCCTGAAGAAATCTACGATCTACCAACCGTAAGTCCTAATTAGTCTCTTTTGAAAGAAAAAGTCATCAACTGAGATACTCTATTAAGTGCGTATTCATTACTCTTTTCAGACAGTTTCATGCCTTATTCTAGTTCCTACAATTTTGTAAATAACCCAGAGTTTCCGAAAGCTTCATTCCTAGTCGCCCGCCAGGGCGTTGTCCGTGAATCTCACCAGAGGTCCTAAGACGGGCCCCTGGACCCCACACCGAAGAGAGGAGAGCTTCGCGCTTCACCGGCTCCTGCATGCCGTTGGGTCACTATAGCAGGTTTTCGCCCATAAACATTGTATAACTTAGGAGGAAATTTAGGCTATAGGAGGAATAGGCTGTATAAGTGGATATCTGAACAATATAGACCCTTTTCCAAATAGCACTTAGAAAGGGTTATGAGAACGAGCTTTAGTGGTGTGCGTCGTTTTTGTCACTTTTATTTTACTCTGGCCAAAAACGATCCAAAACTCTATCCCATAATCCTTTGCTATTGGTAGTTGGAAAAGGAGTTTATTAGGCTGATGTTCCTAACTATTATGGGATATTCCTAGTCCTCTCTGATACATAAATACCTCAATAAATATGAAAAAAATACATCTAGTTTGCACCCTTTACAGAAAAATAAAATGTGTGAAATGAAAACCTCATGCCCAAATGAAAAGGTAGTTGCAAAGGCAAAAATAACATACGTCGTAATCTTGAATGACGTGCAAGTAATGAGTATTTACCCTTTTAATAACTGTACGTTACAAACATATTACTAAGAACAGTTCTTCTGTTGAAACGATCAAACACAAATATTGGATTAGGGACCAAGTTCGTTTAACCCTGAAGAGCGAACTAAACTTTCCGTCTATCTTATAATTGCGTTAACTCAAATGGCTTTTCACTTCTATTTCCGTGGACGGCAATTTCATGGTGATTCTTCTCTTTTGACATCGAACTAATAGCAATCCAGGTTATCGATATATTTGATAGCTAACTACATTAACGGATATTTACAAACACGTGTGGTTTGTCGTTTCTTCTTTCATTTTTCTGAGCTAAATGGAAATTTACGTTTACATATAATGAGAAGCAACTCGCAAAGGTTGGAAGGCAAAATAGCCTTTATCAATCAACATCAATATATGGGCGCCACTTTAGGCAAGTGAGTATTTACCCTGCTAATAACGGTACGTTACGAATATCTTGCAGATCATTTATTGTCATGTACCGAAAACTAATGCTGCTTGTGGGACCTAGTTCCTTTTACCCCGCGGAGCGCAGGAAGCTTTTCGTCAAGTTAATCTTTAGGAGACAAAGTTATATATCTCAAGGCTTTACGAGAGGAGCGACAGTATACTAGCCATAAAAGACGCTACGCAGGCTATAAGTTACTACTGGCGCCGCTATATACAGGGAAGTGTTATATGCATGTGTCTGATCATCCACAGTATAACAAGTTTCTATGATTACAGTAGAGAAATAAGATGAGCTTTGTTAAAAACTGGATAAACCTGCATCACCTGCATACAGTTAAGACACGGTCAATGGCCTTGGCACAAAAGGCAGTCGTAAAAAGCTCACGTTACTATTTTTAACATTCATGCACGCGGTTTAAGTTTTGATATTTGAAGTTCCTTTTCTGAAAAAGTCACTTTGTAGTCTAGTGCAGTGATTCTCATCCTTTTCAGTTCATCGCCCCTTTCACCATATGGGGCTGGATCGACAAACGCCCCTTTCATGTCCCTCCCAAGTACTACTTTAGATGAAATAAAAAAAAAATGAAGCACATGTTGAAATAAAACGCATACATACAACCTTGCAGATGTGGGCCTGTCCCAGGGTAGTACCAACCAACTTACCTTCATAGCTGGTGTCGAATATGTACTCCTCTTTGGCTTACATCTCGCTGATATTACGAGTGCAGCCAATATAGGTGCAGGAGTAATACACGTCCGCCGGGCGGGCAAAGAACCAACAGACAAAAGCGGTACCGGATATTCCTTTTGTGATGGCAAATCCAAAACCCGCGATAAACAAAGGGGTGAAGCCTTTTTCGGAGTCAAGGATGGAGAAACGTTTCTTCTAAAAGACTGGCAGATTTTGACGATTCCTTAGTGCGAAGCAGTCTAGTGGCCATGCTTAGCTGCTCCTGGTGAGGCAATGTAATAGTGGGAGACTAAGGACGAAATTGTCGAAATTATCACCACCAGAACTAACAAAGCATTTTAAATCACCATTTGACCATTTGCATCTGAGTATTCACTAATGGAAGGGATCTTTGATTCTGCGGTTGGCTTGTCTTGTGGGTGGGAAGAAGGATGATAGTGACTGCATGGGGCTCTGAAAGACGTGTCCTACTCAAGGTGTCCTACACCGGGAATGTTACAGATAGCCAAAATTCGCATTTTGGGAGACATTGTGATACCTGGATACCCTCCTTCCTTTTGCATTGCAAACGTTCTATAGGCCTATTTTTTCAATTATCTACGATTGTCAATCACGGTATGTCGGTATGGTCTTCTATGAACAACAAGGCAAGAATTATATTTGAGATTAAAGTGGCAGGACAATTTTGATCTATGGACCACTGCACAGTTCCCCCACCCTCCCCGCTTCACAGCCATTGATGAAGATATGGGGGTCCTCACAAGGAAAATTTTGAAACTCAACACTGTTTGATGCCATTTCCTGGCAGCTAGCAGATGAGATAATTCACAACTTTGTAGCGAACCTAAAGAGGGAATGTTAGATCTACCAGAGTTAATTCCATTTATTGCATACTTATTTAAAAATTTATCTAGAGGAAATACTTGGTTAGCCCCTTTCAAATTTAAAATAATCTCATTTTTTCAAACGCTCCCACTACTACCCCTTGGCTCTTATCGCCCCTTAGTTGACAAAAAGCCTCCAGGGGGCGATACTGCCCCGTTGGGAACCACTGATCTGTGGGTACAGGTACAAAACCCATTGACTGATACTTCTAGTCATTGCTTTCTAAATAAAGTGAACCTTTTACAATCCCTTTATCAAACTTTGTGCTATTGTGTCTTCATTATACATATTGAATTGTGAAAAGTAACAGGACCAGGGAAGTATTTACGTAGCTGGGGATCATTAAACGTGAAAATATCTTGAAAAACAGTCTGATGAATAATATTTCCAGAATCTGTGGGGAGGTTATTAGTAACAACATCCATGTCTTTCCTGATTTATTGATGTATGAAACAACAAAGTTATTATTTCAAAACATAATTAATAATTTTTGCAGCTTTTTTAAGGGATTCGGATAATCTCTGGTTACACCCTTCAAGTCGTTTCCTGCAAGCTAATACACAAGTTTATTTAACAGCTGTTGCCACAAATCCACATTGCCTAGTAAGTTAGTTATAAGTCTTCAAGGAAAAGGGTGAGGTTTAATAGGGCAGACTTCCTCATTCCAAAGGCTAAAAATAGGCAAAAGCAAAATTTTAACATCTCCCCTTAGTTCAATTCTTCTGACTCCCCAAAAACTTTCTTTCCAACAGGAGCAATCTCCCATGAGCTCCGCTCCTTAGATGGACAGTCTTTTCCCAAATGTTATCTGGTCTTTAGCTCAAGTACTCTGCCAATTATAATTGTTATATCATGCGCCGCTGAGAAACAACTGCTATTTTAGACCACGTGTGTTGAAACAATGTTGTAGTCCAAACCTCAATGTCCGAACCTCTTTCGAGACCGAGACACAGCTTCCTAGACAGGGAACTTTTCAACTGATCTTCTAAATCACCGCTTTTAACCCAATTATTTGTACTTTAGCTCCTTGTTCTGCAACACACACAGTTCGTAAATTTAAGTCTCAGAATGCTGATATTGCATGAAGTGTTGCCTTCGGTTCTATATTCATTATGACATCTTTCATGACCTTAGGCGTAGGAGGCAGGGGGCTGGGGGGGGGGAGGGGCTGCAGACCCCCCAACCAAAATTTTTGTGAAAATTCGGACAAAATGCTGAGAATTTTTCGGACACCAACTGAAAGAAAAATAATGCAGTGATGTAGCTAAAGGGTATTAATAAAGTTCTGATTTGAATTGCACCAGCACCTATATATTCCGTATTAATTCATCAGTGTGTTTTTAATGGTTAAACTTGTATTATGATTATCAGTGGTGTATTTGAGGGGCCACTGGGCCATGCCCCACCCTCACTGATGCTGATTTTTTTTCTACCGAAAATGCGTAAAATTTTTAACACAAATTTTACTTCAAAGGTAGCATATGTGGCACCAGATTGCATTTAAAGACACCTATTTTTTCAAAAATTTTCAAAGGAGAGGGGGAAAGGGGAAACCACCTCCCCTTAAACTCCTCCTCCAGGCCGGCGATCAAAGACTTCCCTCCAGAATTAAAACCAATAAAGAAGGTAGAAACACGGCAAATTATTGTATGTAATTGACATGAGGTGTGATAAACGATACACTCCTATATTCTTTGTACATTAACAACGTGCGTGGAATTTTGGGTTACATTTTTCGGGCAAGTCGTTCCAGCCCCCACCCCACACCCAAATCAACTTGGGCTCCTACGTCCATGTTCATGACCGTGTGATAGCGGACATTACTTTATCATGGGGGCCCTCACAAGGAAGATTTTGAAATGCATCACTGTTAAATGCGACTTCCTGGTATCTAGCAGAAGAGATAATTTTCACCAACTTTGTAGTGAACCTAAAGAAGGGAAGTTAGACATACTCGACTTGTTGACACCATTTTATGTCCAATTTATTGCATACTAATTTGAAAGTTTAGCTAAAGGAAAATACTTGATATGTTTTTAAACCTCGATTAAATTTAGTATCTCATTTTTTCAAACTCCCCCTGTCACCTGTCACCATTGGCTCTTATCGCTCCCTGAGTTGCGAAAACGCCCCATTGGGAACCACTGATTTTATGTCAGCCACAGAAAGACGCTACGCAGGCAGTTTTGCCACTGCCGTTTCTCTGATCGACCCTCCACATAATCACAAGTTTACACGAGGTAAATACGATAAACTTTATATTTGTTAAGTATTCATTTAAAAAAAAACACTTTCATTAGCAATAGTATAATGACAGGGCCCCTGACCTTGGCACAAAACTTCGGCATTAACAAGCTCTTTAGCAACCGCTCAAAGCGTTTTTTCCACTTTTCCACTATTTTTAGCTGTTCAATCGCTTCGTAAAATAATGACCAGTTACTAAAGCCTGATGAAATCAGTTAAGCGGTGTCTTGAAAGCGTTGTGTAGGCTAATATGTTTAAAATTAAATGGCAGATTATATTGGCCATTTAGGATAATATGACTTTTTAAGTGTATATTGCTGATGGCTATGTATATACTTACTCAGTTGTTAATTATGGATAGTCGATATACTTCCCCGTCGTAATCTCGTCACAAGTCAACAACCATGAAGAAGAATATAAACACCTTAGTATTATGTAAAATTTCAATTTATTGATTCAGTGTCAGTAGAAAAATATTTGTTTTTAAAGAGAAGTAAGATGCAATACTAAATATTAACACGATACATGGATAAACGCATAATGTCTCATTACGGTTGGTACATAAGGCTACAATAATTTGACTTCCTCGAACCTATTTATACATGTGATATGGCATATGATACCTTAATAAAGGTGTGGATAGTAATTATGGTTTAGGAACTGACGAAGTTACTGACCGATCAATTTCCGTAAGCGACCACGAATATGGGAGATTCCATTCCCGTAATGGGGTTATGGATTACAACTTAACCTCCGCCGTCAAACCGACCAAAAATCAGAACGATGAAAGGCCCTGGAGGTCGGTGAAAAACCTTTAATTGTAACTTCTTCAAATATGTGATCCGTGTGTTATTGTCAACGAGGTTGCCAAATACATTTACACTGCCAAAACCAGGAAATTTTGGCAGTAAAAGTCTCATTTTGCATTAAAAGTTTTCTTATTTGGCAGTAAATGTAGAATCCAAAAGGAGTAAGGTAATAAATAATGAATGTTTGGCTGTCAAAATGTCCAACCATTGAGCTGCCACTTGGTCCAACAAACAGAGAGACTTGCAACGCCGTGATGTCGATGAAAAAACCGATGTAAACATTATGGTTAATAAGTTGGCATTCAGCTCCTATGTGTGTAGTGTTTGAGATATTATTTGAAGCTTTTCGAGGATAACCAACACTTTGTGTTTCCTTATTTTTAACGTATCATTTCCTTATGTTTCAACTTGTGTATTTTCTTGTGTTTTCAACCAAATGTTTTTATACTTTAAATTGGAAAGACTTACTAGAGTACCTACAGCAGGGGTGGGAACCTCCGGCCCACGAGACAATTTTATCCGGCCTGCAAGGAAAGTCATAAGATAAATTTAGAATCCCTTAAAAAATAATTGACAAAAATCTTTTAGCTCACGGCGCCTATCTTTCATCCTGCTTATACCATGCACTTTCCTGATATTTTACGTAAAACTACTGCAAAACACAACCAGTATATTACTAAGAACCCTAGTATGCCCAATGTAACATGCCCTCTGTTTTGCTAGAAATGATCCAGGATCAAAATACTTGTACTTCTGGTTAATAAAGGAAGCTTTGCGTCGAAGACTACATAGCATTGAACAGAATCGCACCATCACATGTATAGGTTTATCTATTACAGTGCGAAAGTTAGTGGGCACTCTTTTATTGTCGTAGATTCGGGGGTAGAACTGTCCCTCCGAAGAGTGAATTAAACGTTTAAAAGTGAATAATTTTGCAATGTTAAATGAGCTGAGTAGTGGCGTACTTCGGAAATAAATACGTCATACTAAACGAGATGTTTACCCTCAGTGTAATACTAATACTGTAAATATTCCTCTTAATGCGTTTTGTATTCTCAGTTTAAATGATTTTTGCAATGTAATTCAGTAATTACGTTCGTGTTTTGTTTCTTAGATTTTTTATTTTTCACTTGCTACATATTTAAAAATTTGTTTTTTGAATTTATAGTTCGGTACTTTTTCTTCTGGCAAGGGCAATTTTGTATCGTTTCAACTTGTAACGGTTCTGATCGATAGATCAATTAGTCAATACATCGAGTTATCATGGCAGCTACGTTGGACAATTCTGATACCGTTTCCGCGAAAAACTGATCATCTGGTTGCGTTAGCATTTTGTTATACTTGCAGTGCTTCTGGGCATTATTTTGGTTTCATTTCGAGTAATATATCCAGTTTCAAAATGTTGGAGGGAGAAGTTTTCTTTTCGAGCTAGTGAAAAGCTCAACAGAAGCAGATGCTAGTGGTTACACTGCACAGAACTGTCTGTTTGCGTTTTCAAATCAACGTGTCAGCGTAAGGAGTCTCGTAGCGGAGGCCAGTGGCGGATTTAGACGGGGGGGCACCCGGTTTGTTTTTTTACCTTCGTAGAACGGATCATTTCGCCTACTTGATTCTTCATCATGTTGTATTGTCTTATAATTGCTACAAAATAATAGCAGTTTAAAAGTATACAGTTTCAAGTTTTCCGATGGAATGGCAACAGGGTGACATCGAAGATCTCGACCGTATCTCGCAACTTATAGGGCATGGGAAGGGCCATTTCCTGCAATCTGGGAGGCTCATTTTGCAAAATTTCACTCTTACGCTACGCGCGAACCAATGATCGCTTACGGCTTACAGATACTGGGAAAGTCGAACTCCAAACTGGTCATTTGTCAAATAGGCGTACAAGGCAGGGGCAGAGGGCAGACTGTCCCCAAATTTTCACAAGATCTTAATTTCTGGCATGGGTTTACACAGCCATTTGAGTCTTAAAAAATCTCGCATGTTTTAATTCCACTCAAAATTCCTATCGTGCCCGAATTCTTCCAAAGATTTGCCAGAAAAATTAAAAAACGTCAAAAAAACTTTTATTCCTCAGCCTCTTTTTATAGTCTTGGGCAACACTTTGCCCGAAAAGTCCGAATCTCCCAATTCTTGGAAACATTTGCCCGAAACATAAAAAAGCATCATAGTCAAAGTAAAAATTTCATGACGAAACGAAAAGAACACAAAAATTCGCGACACATCCGGGTCGCTTATGGAAAAACAATTTTCCTCAGTCTCACTTCATAGTCCCGTGCAAACTAAACTTTGCACCAAATGGTAGAATATTCCCGCGAAAGTTGAAAAAAGTTCTGGGATGTTTTCAATTGCTAGATTACACTGACAGACGGGAGGGTGTATAGGTGTATACAAAGCCCAAAATTTTGCCCAAAGAAATTAATCGAAGACCATTTTTGACGTGTCATATTTCTTTATGACAATACTACCAGTAGTCATCATAAGGCGAAGATTCGGTTTAGTCGGGACGTATTCGGGCAGCTATGTGTGGTCACGATTTTGCATTTTTCAATGTGAGCCACCGTCAATTGTGCAAAACTTGCTACTTATAGGCTGCAGTGCTTTTAACCCCAAATCGGGCAATGGTAAAAGTATCTTTTTCTTCAATTTCACATATGAATTTAGTGTGAGAAAATCTCCCCATAAGTCCGCCTGAAAATTCTTCAAAGCCATCTTGGAACGTGACATACCGTTTTTCTCAGAAGGTGTTAGTAGTAAACTCAGTAGTGTGAGCATTGGGGGGGGGGGGAGCGGGTGGGCCATGGGCCCCACCTCTATAAGTTGTCGGAGGAAAATCAACTGGTAGGGGGAAATCGGGAGCAGTCTGACCTACTCTGGCGGAGCAACAGGAGCGCTCTCCCATGTGTGTTTTAATATGCTTCAAAATGTTTCAAATATAGCACCATTTTGCATCTCAGCTCTCTTTCTTAGGCAAAAGTTTCTAGACCCCTCCCCAGGACAGCAAAGAATCAAAACTTGTTTTACCTTCCAAAGGTTTACCACTAAATAAATAGCAGTTCTGCAAAAAACGGTAAATCATCTACTAATCTATAATTTGACGAGTATGATTTTTTTAATTAATCATCTAATTAATCATCTATTATAAGCCAAGGAGGAGGGGCGAAGGGGACAGTCCCACCTTATTTCTAGTATTCTATGTTTATTTTTTACAATATTGCTAGTGTTTCCCCAAATTTATATGCGGTAAATAGGCCTGGGAAGTGCCATTTCCAGCTATCTGGGAGGCATTTTGAGCCAAAATTTCCTTGCGCTCTGCGCCAAACGAAGGTGGCGCGGAGCGCTGAGAGTCTGTCTATGGGCTACTCTCCCCCTCTCCTCAAATTCCTGCGCACGCCACTGAGTGAACTCATCTATAGTCGGGAGTTCGGGCAGCAATATAGACAGTGGTATAAATTCTGTGGACCTTCAGTTCGGACAAGTGTCGTAAAAGATACGCAGTCATAAGCATGTTTTCAATTCCGTTGTATGTTTTTTGTCCCGGAAAGGTACAAGACCATTTCATCCAGTGGTAGTGGTACATGCTTTCACTGACCTAGCCAGCAGGGGGCAGAATGCCCGCACAGAAATTTTAGGGACGCGGTCGACGATGTTGAAAAAATGAAGGGGATCATAAATAAAGGAGGAGGGACGGATGGGATGTTGTTCGGGTGGAAGGGTGAGGGTTAGAGGCCTAGAGCTAGAGGGAGGGTAATTTGGAAATATTTCCTTCACAACTGTGATCTTTTTATGATATTGAAAACTATGACGAAACAGATTAACAGAACAATGTAGGCGTCCACATCGTATTTCGTTTTTCGTAAAAATTATGAATAATATTATTCATTGACAGAATGAAAATCAAGACATTTTCAGGCACATGGATCTAGTGTGAAAAGAAGCAAAATATAGCACGATTTTTAAGCCCTTCGGGACAGCAAAAAAATTTCAAAAGGAAAGGGGACACTCCATGACGGCGGTCAAGAATGGGAACTATGAATAGACTTTGCCCCTGCATTTTATTTGGTAATTTTCTAATCATTTTGCAATTTTCTCATTTTTAATTGAAGGGAAAAATTTTTGGCAGACGAAAGCTCAAAATATCGACTGCTTAGACTCTACTTACAAGCCTGAGAAATGCCATTTCCAGCTATCTGAGGGGTCGCGATTTTTCAAAATTTTCTGTACGCTCCGCGCCAACCGATGGTGGCGCTCCTCTTAGATAGTCGTTCGGGCGGATGTTTGGCCGTCAGCGCGCCCCCCCCCCCCAACGAAAAATCCTAGATCCGCCCCTGGAGGCTGTCCGTGTAAAAGCACGAGCAAACTCCGCCTGTAGCTCTGTGAAATTGTGGGACCAGGAAACGAAAATGCTTGAATCAACCACCTGCGGTAAGCCCTAAACTTGTTGTTTTTGCAAACAATTAGTTTCCATTTCTTCCCCATAATAGATTCGCTTTTACTAACCACCATCAAACTCATTATAGGCTAAGAACTAATCATAGGCCTAAAAGTAAGCAGTATTGTACTAAAACATGCAACACTAATATACTAAACACGTACGTAAGTTGTGAGTTGTGTGTACTTGACACAATGCATTTCGGATCGAATCGATAAACCAAGAAGCATAACCGGATGTGACGTAACGAAGTCGGCGGATCCGAGAATTTATTCTGTTTTGGCGACTACCCAGCTCCTTTAAGTGAAGAAAAAATAAAGTTGGTTAATTTTCGTTTTGGGGGCGCTTTCCGCGCACTTTTCGTGTGCTCATTTATTATTACTTCATACATAAATAGAAGGACGAAATAATGGTCATATTGTAATACTGTGTAGCCTTGCAAATTCAATGTCATTTAAAGACAGTGGACAGTTTCAAGGGGTTTCGCCCTAGTTCCTTACCTGGCTCGGCTTTTCCCCTAGACTGCACCAGGGTATGTTTGGAGCTTCATGGCCTGCGCCCTATGAGGATAGCTTGTTGCGCCCTAGCTGTCTGTCTGCGGCAAGCGAGTGGATTATGACTATCAAAACGGCCCGTCAGAGGGTAAAGGTTCCCCACCCTTGGCCTACAGGGAATTTGGAATTTATACAATTCCACCTTCTGCGCTGTATTTATGATATGAATGCATCAAATAATACTGTCAGATCAGAAACATTGGATGTTTCTTTTAAAGAAACACAAAACTGTGATATCAAACCTGTTTGCTACAAGTTCACTTTTGGCATAGATTTTGTGACAATTTCAGTCAAATTGTTGATGAATATACCTACTAAGGTACTGTGTTTAACTATAGTAATAAATTTAATAAAACTAAGAAAAAGCAAGTCAACCAAGCAAGAGGTATCCTTAATAGTCTCCTGGCCAAGTCATATAAGTTGCAGTTACCACTTGATTTACAAATACAATTATTTGATCAAATTGTTCTTCCCGCCCTCCGGTGTGGATGGGAAGTTTGGGGTTTCGAAGACATTTTCCAAGTTGAGGCGTTCCATCTACAATTTTGAAAACAAATTCTTAAACTGCAGGCATGGTATATGGGAAATTGGGTAGACACTTGAAGTAAGGATGGTCACTTTCTGGGCAATAATTGTTAATGATAGTAAATACAAACTTTCTTACACCTTATATAACCCTTAAGAACCCTGCATGAGGAAGGTATTTATAGCTCAGGATGGACCATGATTCTTCAAGGAAAAAAGTATTCTTGATTATTCTGGCATGCCCTTTGTTTGGAATTTAAAGGCCCACAATGGCGAAACTCTAATTTTCATCAATTGGCTCAAAAGTTCACTAAATAGGAGAATTTCGGAAAAAAAAGAACAAGACTGGCGCTCAGAAGTGTCTTTTAACTCTCAGTGCAAGAACTATTGCATTTTAAGACAAAATTAGAACTATCTCATTATCTACTTGTTAAAGACCGTAATTTGTGTAAGTTTCGATTTGCTAATCGGAAACTTCCTGTTGTCACTGGAAGATTCCTAAGTATTATTTTTTAACGAAAGAATTTGCCATTATTGTAGTAACGAGGAATTGGGGGATCAATTTTATTATTTATAAATGTGCTGTTTCCAGAGGGAAAAGAAAACTTACTTAACACGTTTCTTTACGGGTAACCTTAATACAATAAAAATGAGACAACTTTTTCAAACTAGGAAAAATCCATTCTCAGGAGTCTCGAGAAGTTTGTTATTTCCACAATGAATTAATTCACTTTCATGATAGGCTGGTGCCATACATATTTCGCTGCCTTCTCAGGTTACATTTGTGTTTGTTTCTTTCTCTTGTTTTCTCTTTCCTTTTATTTTGCCATATTTGTAAACTTGTAACTGTTCTTTGTTCTACATATATGTAAATGTTGTATCATGCTTATCATACACCTTATGACACTTACACCTCAAGTGTGCTTAAACAGAGAATAAACACGAAACTGAAGTCGCTAACATCTCGAGAACTGAAATCGGGAAATAAAAGGAAATTTCACAGTAAAATATCATATATTAAGTCTACTCTAAAATTAAATTCGTCAAAATAATACAAATTCGTTGCATGACCAACATTTTTTTACTTTTATTTTTAGAATATTCCTATTTGATACACGCAAAAATTGTAGCTCTGAACTATTCTTAAAATCTTTAATTGATTAGCTTTAATGGATGTGGTGGTTTACATCTGAAAAATCCCCATAAAGACTTAAAAATGGAAAGTAATTTCTAACAGTACCAAATATAAAACAATACCCGACTTCTTTTAAGCTTTAGACAATAGTTAACATTCCTTATCTACTGAAACCTTTAAACAACTATTTTGACACAAATGCCATAAATTCTATTAACGTTACAAAAAATGACAATCTGGAGAGTGTTCCCAAGTTGATGACAAATTTCAGGCTCAAACGAACTTGAATCAAATATTATTTGACTTTGTTTCTCCGTTCTTCTGTTCATTTTACTTCTACATTATGTATCTCTCTCCGTCAACGATTTCAGAAACAATCTTTGTCAACCCAGGAGAGGAATCTCAGGCCCCAAGGAAGCTGTTGGCAAAGTGGAAATCTGTCACTTGGATTCCTGACCATTTTATGTAATCGCTGAGTTTCCGTCAACTTTTAGGAGAAAGACAAATAAAAGTCAATAAATCAATAGCATTGAGGCATTATCAGTTACTAGAGATACTATTAGTTGCAGGCGATCTGTTTTAATTAAACCGATGGGGTTTGCCTGTATACTGTCGTAAATGTAACGAATGCGGAACCAATCTTTATTTATTGTTGCTATGTACTACAAAAATTCCTTGTTAAGATGCATGAAGGCTTAAAGTGGAGGTTTCTGGACTACTAGAGGTTAATTCTTGGTAATTTGTGTTGTCTGTCAGACCACAATCAGTATCTTGCAGTAAAGGATTTGTCAGATAGGCTCGAGACAGCGATGTGAGAGGTCTTCAGTGAGTTTTCGTGGCGGTGAGGACAGATGCACCTACGTAGTAAACAATGTAAACCTTATCTTTAGTTGCATTGCTGTATATAGGTATAGGTATAGCGGTATTTCATGTGACGTCAGGCGATTGGGATTGCCAGGTGTTGCCGGACTCAGCACACGTGCAGTAAGCGTATTTACGGCACACGCGCACGGAATAACCGCAGATACTACTGTGACACAATGGACGTTTGCCGGCCAAAATGTCTGACAAGCAAAAAGACGTGCGATCACCTGGCGTTAGTGAAACACCTCTATTGACTAATTTGACTTTCTTTTTCAATAAATGGAAAAGACAACCTCTTGTTGAAAAAATATTTCAATGGAGTTAAAACTTTTCTTCTTTAATCACACTTTGTGTTCTGACTATGCAGCCTCGTAAAGGCCGTCTTCATATATTATCCCCTATACAGGGCTGTCCTGCAGCCTTCCATACCACCGCAGGTAGGTGTAGTCAGAGAAACCCTGAAGGATAGTAAAAATACTGAAAGAATCACGCCTTTAAGGGCGGGTGACCCACACTAAAGTAAGCCTTGCCAACGACCAAGCAAAAGGCAAAACGTTGATTCAAAAATGCAATAAAATTTCAGCCATCCTTGCAATATTCTCAGACATTTTGGTTGCTATGTTTGAATATCTCTATAAAAGCAGTGTTTTGATGAAAATGTAAGCAACTGACCTTTCCTGTAATGCTAGGGGATGTTTTTGTGTAAGAATTTGAGCATCGTAGCGGGAACTTCTATGTCGGGTCAACTATGTCAAGGGATTTGATGCTATACTGACTGTATACACCGACACTTTAGGTACCCATTGAGTGCAACAGTATTGCAACAGTTTCAGCCTCAATAGTTGCCGAGCTATACCGCATCATAAGTTGAATCAAGTTCAGAAAGCGAGAGAAAGTGAGAGTACACAGAAATATCACTCAACTATCTTTTACGGCTGGGTTTTACTTAATCTTAAAATATTGTATGTATGTAATTTAATTCATTTAATGCAGTTGTGTATTTAGCCCTCCAAAACTAATCAAAGACCCGTATGCCTTAAGTACATCTTCAACGGTCTTTTTAAATTATCCCAGCCATTTTTTTTAATCTACAAAACTAATTACGACACCGAAGGGAAGCAAGAATGCCTTGGGATATTACATATACAAGCAAAACCTGTTGAACAGCTGTATGAGTCCACACTGCATTTGCGCACCGATACAATGAGTGTTCAAATTTAAAGACAGATGCTCGTCACCGCAAGTATGACTTTTACTTTGGGGTAAGCAAAAGTCTCAATTGGTGAAGCTCTTTGATTGCCATCAGAGTCACAAAATTCAAAAAAGGAGAGTAGCTCATATTACACAGCATGAGTGTTTTGATTACACATTAGGGCCTTGTATACCCCCTAGGATATGATCTTAAGCAATAAACTATGTTTATGTCTACACAAGGCGAAGCTAAAAACTGTTATGGGCGTGGCTAGAACTAACTTACTTGAGAGAATTGGAACTGTCTGGGATGAGGAGACTTTCCTTTTAAAGGATGGAGTTTCATCAGGGAGGTGTTACCTTGACAGGAGACACATCTTCAATCCTTTCTTTGAACTGTGCTAGTTGCCGACTGTAATTCCTTCTTTGTAGTAATCTTCCATATATAATAGGCTTAAAGGTACTTAAGAAACTAAACACAAAGGGTCACGTCGTCTGCTAAATCTTGAAGAGCGGCACATGAATTTTTGCCCATTTATTTTACATTGCCAGTCGTTCAAGTTGCAAATTAATTTGCGCCTTTATGGCGCATTGTGCCACTTTCAAAAATACTCCATTGTCATCCCGTGTTACATTTTGAACACGAATACATCACCTTCAAGTTGCGAAATAATGCGCAAATTGATGAAAAATAAATAGTAACTTATAGCCTCATACCTCTTTTTTTGCATTTGCAAATAGCATAAGCAGTGTTTTCACCACAAGGATCTTTAGGCTTAGTAGCGACAAACAGTCGTTTTGAATTTTAAAACATTGGTGCTCACTAGGCTGTCGGTAACTTGCTAAACATCACACCTTTGTTCCTGATAATCTTATTGTCAGCGTAGTAGAGTCGTTAACAAAGGTTGACTGGGACAGGAAGTAGTACTAATTGTAAGTATTAGACAAAAGAACTGAAGGTTCTGAATTCCTATGATCTGTCATTAAATGATTATCTCCTCTCTCTTAATTGGATCAAACAGGATTAGAATAAATTACTTTTTAGTTGGATCTCCTGTCAAGGTAACACCTCCCTGGTTTCATCCTTGTGGAAAATGTACATAACACTACCTTATTTCAGATTCGATGTATCTTAAAGGTCAAGGCATTATTTATGTTCTACATCTGTTATGTTTGCATGAGCATTTGGCGAAGAGGAACCTTTATCAAGCAGTCGAATGAGAATACTTAAGCTCTTCAGGATAGGAAATGTGCGTTCTTGACAGTGCGAAGAACAGAAGAAGGAAGGGAAATTCCAATCGAAAATTTGATTTATTAAGCTAGAAATGCATTTGACTAACTCGTGTTTGGAGTTTGATAATTTTCTTATATTCAAATGCTACGCAATCAAGACATGAGTGTCATCACGTGATAACTGTTAAGGAGCGTCCGCACCCAAACCGGATCCTGGTGCGTTTTGCGGTGCGGTAGCCGCAAAGCAAATGGTTTCTACGCATTTCCATGGAACCTTTCACACATAAATTGCGTTGTAAAAAATGCATACTGGAAACGCAGCGGATCCCACATCGATTGATCAATCGCTGATTTCAATACGACTGCAGTGCGGTTTTTGTTTGGAAACAGTAGCAGCAGTTCGTTATTCAATAGGGGTTCTTTGTACACTGGTGTTTGGCCTTCTCATGGTTGTGCAGTGCTGAACACCTTGACAGCTGTTTTATAGTAAAAATTGAAAGAAAATGCTATTCTGTACAACTAATAAAGTTCTGTTTACGAACGCAATGATTTCAAATAGATTATAAAGAAAGCTGCATAACGAATCATGATTTCCGATAATGCTAAACTTGATTAGGCTTCTGTAAAGTAATAACTCTACCCCTACACTGTATGGCTTGTTTTGTGTTTTTGTAGACCAAATTTTGAGTGAAAATCAATCCATTTTCATTACTGATAACTTTTTGTCACATGACTCTGTCAAATTACTAATTGATGTTGCTTCGAAGAATTCCGGATATATTCAGAAAGAACAAAAATCCTGCCGAATAAAATTCTCGCCCTAGGACCTTCAGAGGTTCTTAATTATTTTTTGCTGGCGGGCTGTAATTAATCACTCTTATATCATTCATCCAGTATCTTGTTACGAGGGGAAGTGGGTTCAGGACGAACTGACTTACGCCCCAGAACACAGTCCTGGGTTCCAGATCCCGTAATGCCGTTGATGGGTCCAGAGGCAAAGCTCCAGGAAGCTCTGGGTGTATATTAACAAAATTGCCAGCATTAGAATGCCGCAAATAAGTATCTTCAAATGGCACATGAACAGTTGAATATGAAACAAACAAACCACAAAAAATCACATTTTTCACAAATATCTACTTTGGACTTATTGATAATGCTGGAGCTTCTTGGATGGATGACACTCATGACAGTAGGGTTGCAAGAAGCTTTGAAATATTAATTGCGCTCAAGCTGTCCATAACAAGAAGAAATGCTATTATCTCCGAACTGACGAGGAGTGCGTTAAGCCGAAGCTCGCCGAAAAATCACGCTTTAAAGACTGCGTAACGTGTTATTTAATTTTGCATTACAAATACTATCCATGCCGTCTCCTTTCCTTCCCATTTCACCCAACAGATGCATGTGGATTTGAAAGTTGCGTGTGGTCTACCTAAACATTTGTCTTCGTTCCCGTTTCTTTTTTGTTTATTTTTTCCTCGTACATCTACAAAAAGAACCAACATAATGCCCACAGCATCTTCCGAGTTGCCTATTTTACCAGTGGCTTAGGAAAACCACCAAGGGAAACGCAGCCGTTCCCCTCTAGTCTGAATCCCGTGCGGTGCAGGAACCGTTGCGTTTCCGCAGGGGAAGCCGTGAGGTTTTGGTGTGAACGCGCCTTTATTCCAGACATGAAACATAAACACTCCTTCCTTCCTCGTCACGTTATCTTCTGAATATTCATGTCGTTGTTCAAATGGTGCAAAACGACAGCAGAAGTCAACATAAGCTCACTTAAAGAGATTTCAGGAGCTAGAGAAAGGTGTTTGCCCTGAAATTTCCCCAATTTGCAAACGATCATGGCATGAATTTTCACTGAAATGCTGGCCTGGCAGGTCTGACATATGTCTGCTCCCAAGCGTGTCAAGTTATCGCAAACATTGGACCCATGTCAAAAGATAAAAAACTCTTATTTTTTGTAAAACTATGAAAATGTATGAACTTTATCGGGGCTTAGGCTTTTACTTAGAAACTGTGTGAGTGTGACTCTGTTCTGTTGTCCGTTTTATTAGACTAGGAATAATGCGATAATATAGGCTTAATACGTCTGCCCTACATTTTGTGCTGTGTAGTATCACGTATCGTTTCTTCGCGCAGATATAATTTACATGCAGCACGCGAGAGGCACATCTGGTCATTTCCTCTACACACGCGTGTTTAACAATCGCGGCCCACTTACCCCTATCTATGGATTAGATTCTATTTATCTATCCACGCGACCTACAAATTTAAAATCTAGGCTAAGATTTGCTATTAACAAGTTTGATCTTCTACGGAATCTACGCCATAACCTTGCTGTTCGACTGAGCCCTTATGAGGCTTGCATGTACACGGATACTTCGCATGTGACGTAGAAACCGTGTTTGACACTTTTAGTATTCTCGTGCCATGCTCGTCATACGCAGATAATTCTAGCCTAACCCGGAAGTATGTCACAACCAAGACTTTCAGATAGACTTCACGGCGACTTAAATTGGTTTGTAAAATCAGCATACCTTAATCTTCACTGATCTATCAAATATCTGCCATGACGGCGAGACCGTATTTCAGGAAATCGAGCAGAAATGATCACTTTCGGCCTAGAGACATTTACAGGTCTGTCGAGACCAACAAAAAGGAGACAACGAGAGTTGTTGAAATGGGTCTCATTGAATTATAGACAAGATTCAAGGTTGCATGAAATATTCATATTTCTATACTTGGTCTCTGGACCGTTGTCCCATCTGTGACATGAAATCGAGTGAACCGTTAAGGTTGCGGAGCATAGAAATTTAGTGGTCCCTGAGATCTCCTAAATATATGCAGGCGGTTAAAATGTAATACATCTCCTCTACCGCTGCAGTTTGTGATGGCCTCAGCTGTGTAAGTAAGATATCTTCCTCGTACTTTTTGAAGCGTGAAGACATAAAACCTGCTTACTGATCGAAATATTTCAAAATAGTAATAAGTAAATTGTTCTAGCGTAAAGGAAGTAAAACTCACTCGCGAATGGCAAAATTTAAACCAAACAGTAGCTAAAATGTTATTTGCCTATGGATCGTCGATAGGTTTTAGACTCAAGAAAATATTTCAAAGTTGAAACTAACTTTGTGTGACTTTTTACTTTATTTGAAAATTCATGACTTTTATTATTTTCATGTCTTTTTTTTTTTTTTTTGATACTGCACTTTTTCAGTTTATAGTACATTATGACTTACCGCAAACATTCATAAACAATGTCACAGTTATTGGGCTCTATCTTTTCAAACAGGAAATCGTAACTCTTCAAATTTTAATTAAAAAAAGCAAAATCATGGACGCATGTGAAAAGGTCCTCCGGCTCTCAATGAAATAAAATCTACATTTTGTTTTCTCTTAAAAGTGTTTATCACATCAAAACTGAGATAAAGTGCATCGTATATATCCTTATTTCAACCCAATTTTCACAAAATTTATACACTAAGTGGTATTTAATGTTGTTGTGACTTTTCCTCATTTTGTCGACCTACTTAATCCACCTTAATGTTCGAAATGTACTTAAAGCTAATTCCAGTGCAAAAATCTTGGCTTTACTTGCCTCGTAACATGAAATGTAAATTTTGGCAGTGGGTGTCAACAAAATGCACATTTAGATCTCACCAAGCTTTTTTAAACTTTAATTGCACTAAGAATTGTGGGATGAATAGCATACATTAATCATTGCTAAATGCACGCAAGGAATCGTGGAGCTGGGAGTATAAACAATAGAGTAGTGACGTGTGCGCTATTGTTTATTCTCCCAGTTCCAATGGTTCCTTGGGTGCATTTAGCAATGATTATATGGAAGATAAAATAAAACCACGCTCAGCATTCAGAGTACAGGAAAAGCAAGTGTTTGTGACAGATTAAAAGTCAACTTTAAGACCAAAAAGACGGTGTAAATGCTGTACAAGACATAAAACCATAGGTAAAGAACCCTCCGTATATTTCCGTTCCACAGAAAGAGCTGGCTTGAATGTCTTCGAAAAGAAACTCAATTTGGCATGTGTTGTAGGTACAATTCAATTATACAATACAATAGACGAGTTGGGAAATGTTTCCACGCAATGCAATATGGGAATGGGTCAAAGGTTAAGTGTACCACGCGTACAGTGTCCCAGCACGGGTGTTGCATGCTGAGCACGCAGAGCTAAATACGTTACCGTTGTCATGGTACACTTAACCTTGTGACCTGACCGGAAGTACCGAATTTCCCAACTCGTCTATTAATTTATAAAGCGCACAAGTTCTACACAAAGTAATCAAAGGCGCTAAGGTACTATGGTTAAAGCAATAAAAAATAAAACAGTAAAACAGAGAACAAAAAAAAAAGACAAGAAACAAAAAGAGAATAAAAACTAATAACTAAACCTTGCAAAACGCTTCATTAAATAAAAATGTTTTAAGACTAGACTTAAAAGAATCGACTGTTTTGCAAGAACGAACATGTAGCGGCAGCCTGTTCCAAATTGCAGTGGCGCAGTGCTGGAAAGCTCGTCCACGAAACGAGGCCTTGCTTCCACGTACATACGTCTCAGCCAACTGGAACAGGCTAGCAGACCGAAGATTGCGCTTGGGTACATACCACGAAATAAGATTACACAAGTAACTAGGAGCAGAGCCATAGAGAGATTTAAATGCAAGTAGCAAAACCTTAAATTGAATCCGATAATCGACAGGAAGGTACGGCAGGTTCATCGCTTATCCTCCCGATTTTCGAAATGTGCGCATGCGCGGTCGATACTGAGAAAAGGTTAAAGGTTTATTGAACTGTTGAACGTGAACAAATGTTCGAATATTTTGTTCTTCGATTTGCGTGAGTCTAACATTGTATAGATAGCTCTTGGCCAGTTCAAAGAAACTGATCTGACTCGGAGGTCAATCCCATGTCCTACTATCCATTGCAGAAAAAACTGAAGTAGCCTTCGTGTATGTCAAGCTGAATTGAGAGGACTATAACTTTGTTTATTTTATTTAGCAGGTTAATATCATCTACCCACATAATTATATAGTTATGACACGAAACTTGGTACTATTTCGGTATGATTTCTTGCCTGAAGACAAACTTTGAAGTTGCTTGATGTGGCTTCTCTTTGATCTAGCTGGTTTAAGGTCACATGCACGATTGCCCAGATGAGGGTACACTCGTCTATGAGCTTGAAGCAATTTTAAAAGATACCAGAATTAGGAACCCACCTTTTATGACATGGAAACCCGAACAAATAAGGTTAAAAAGGACGTCGTAAATGAAGAACGAAGAAGTTAATAAACATTAACGTTATTGACACGAACTGTAGCCTACAGTGACATTAAACCTGGCTATTTCAAAGATCATTTATAGAAACTCCTTGGCAGTTTTTCGCCAGGACACCGTGCAAAGCGTGGTGTATGGTGTAACATTAATGAAAGTTGTGAGACCGCTATACATTTAAGTATGCGTGAAAAAATATTATGCAAGGGGAGGCGAGGTTAAATAAAAATGCTGTTAGTCATAAACTGAGAGCTCTTCATACCTGGGCCTAGCTGTTTCACACCGTTAGCTTGCCTGCTGGACAGTCGTGGAGCTGTCCTTGTCCCAATGAGCGGGGGGCTGGAAAATAGCAAGTGTATGGGTGGGCTCAACCGACATGTAACATCGGCCGGTCCGCTGTGCATTTTTTCTGACATCATCAGTCGATGTTCTGCCCGATCTCCAGTGTCTGTAAGCAGGTGTGTAGCTAAGGGGGGGGGACCGCGATCCCTGGTTGAGAAAAAGAAGAGAAAAGCGAAAGAGAAAAGAAAAAACGAAAAAGCCAAAAACAGAGAGAAAAAATCGAAAAGGAAAAGGAACAATGAAAATGAAGGAAACGAAAAGAGAGACAAAGAAAAAAGGAGAAAGAAAAAAGGAGAAAGGGGGGAATATAGGGCAAATAAGACAAGGAAGACTGACAAGTACTAAAAATGTTATCGAATGCATTAACAGGCCTATCATGTGTTTTAACATGATGATCGTGTAAACTTAGCATATGATACTCATAATAGAATCTTTTTACATACAAAATGTATCTTTAACAATAATTCTCTGGAGGCGGCATACAAAGGAGAGAGGCACTTATCACAAATCCATTATCAGCCAAAAGTGTAAAGTGTCCAAACACGTTAAGTTATTTATTGTAGGGAAAGGGTGAGGTCTTTTCTAATGAATGGTTGATTTAGCCTTATTGTATTCTGTCACAAATCTTTCGCAACGTACCACGTATGCGCTTTCACTTTGTTTGAAAGCTCCTTTGTTCTCGTACAAAGGCGTAATTACGGCTTCACAAAGACTTCAGTGCAAGGGTGAGAATTGGAAGAAGGGGGCACTTTCTCCTTTTTCCTCTACTACCGTAATTTGTGGAGGACTTATTTAAAGAAAAATTGAAAGTACAGCTGATTAAGTGGGGCATTTTTACCTCAGATTTGTCTTCATGTAGGAGACACCTTCGGTAATAACATTAAAAATGTGCCCAGGCCTGTGCGCAATTTGTATCATGGAAAGTAACTCTAAATAAAAATTTTAGCTCGCTTCGAGAGCAATTAAGCAGGATTCAGGCTCCATGTCTGATATTCATTATCAGAACAATAATACATAGAATTATTCTGGTGAATACAAGGTGTTATCCCGCATGAAGAAGTTCTTCTTTTCAACAAACAGACTTCTGACCTCATTTAATTGAGACCGGATATCGAGAGCAGATCATGGGCATGAAATATCGTTCGTGGCGTGTTGTAAATGATTTACGATATACATATTTCTTATTCCAAAATGTTTTGTAAATACTTTTATTTCGGAGGGCACCGCACGTATCCATTATCGCTAGCCACTGGTGACTGTTTTATTTATAATACATTTGCAAAGAAAACATGCTTTAAAATCCTCAATCCCTCGGTTAATACCTCCTACCTCCTCGCTCATATTCCCCTTTCATCTGACTGAGTCATGAACTCTCCGTCGTTCGAAATTATGACTATATCTGGGAAGTTCTTGGTGAATGCTCAGAGAACATTAGCTAAAAGCTTCATGCAAGCCCCCCTCCCATTTTAAAAGCTCACCAAATGCCCAGGGACTTTACCCCTTGACCCCTACCATTGAAGGCGCCAGGGGAAAATGGGACTGTATTCGTTTGTGAGAAGACCGACGTTGAAGGTATATGAACAATAGATCCGACGGAAGAAACGGACATTTATTCACAATTCTCAAAATGCACTTTATTCCGTCACTTCCCTGAAAACTAATCAAAAAAAAAATACGAATTCGCAATTAACATAATTTCATGAATAAATTGCTAAAATGACAACTCTACAATGTGCTACATCTATGGTATCAAATTACCTCATTCACTGTGAAATCTCATGACCATGCTGAATGGTATTTATTACCACACCCTAAATACCTTTAAATTTAGTTTTGCAATTGCATGTATCGGTACAGTCCGATTATCTTCCAAAATGACGGCAGTTGTTTAAACGGGAACGCCAGGAAAGGTGGTGTAAAACCTGTTGCAATGGCACGGTTGATTCCAAATGGTCACATTGAATCGGGAGTACGGTACTCGGTGTCTTTGACTTTTGTTTAAAGGTCGGAACAAATCTGTATTTACTTGTGCTTATGCACAAGAAAACAAGATCTTCAAAATCATAAAATTGAGGACAATTGCTTCCAATCGAATATTTATTAAGCATAGCTACAGACTTGCAAAGAGATAACTTCCTTTATTAAAGAAATTATCCACCCCCTCCCTTCATTTAGGCTCCATATTGAGCGCCTGAAATCTTAAACTCTGAATGCACCCCTTCTTGAAGTACCAGTGTGACGTCACACCGGTGCATTTTTTTACCCTCCACAACGTATACGCTCTCAAATCCACCGTGTTTACTCACGGCTGATATAGGCCATACAATTGCTATTAGACATCTTTCCAGAGAGTGTTCCACTCTTTTGCACGCACTTGACTCGAAACGTGTCATCTCAAAGTGTCACGCAGATTCTTCCGGACACGAGATAAGCAACCTGATAGTTGCTCGAAACAACTACGGCTGTCTTCTGATATGAATAAGTCAAATATTAAAAATTCAAGACATCATCGTGCGGTAATTTACACAACATTTACACTTTAAGTTACTCTCCGCTACCTGAAATGTAAGATTTATGAAAAGTCGCCACTTATTCAAAGTAAGAAACTCAATACTTCAGTTTAAGCTAAAGAGTGGCACCCGGCATGTTGCAGAAAATAATACAGAACAAGATAACTTTCCTTAATATAAATTCATGAATATCTCCAAGAAGTGATAAAGTTCTGCAATTTCTCCAATAAGCTAATTTTCACCTTTAAGGCATTTATGAAAAACAAATCATAATGTTGTACGGATGATCTTAATTAACTTGTCAAAACTTTGGACATAGAGATATTTAAAACTGTGACTTGAGACCATCTGCTTGAAAGTGACGTAAGTTTCTCTAAACTTTGACATATAACCTGATAACTCCCAAATTATATTTCGACTATTTTGTTTCACACGTGGATATTAAACTTGGAAATGCTTTTTTTTATAACAAATTTAAAATTGTCACTCCTTTTAGTAACTAACTCTTGTGGCCTTGCGTGAATATTGTATATCAAGGTAATGTTTACTATTTATATGGCAAAATAGATAGTTACTGATGAATTGAATTATCTATTTTAGATGAGTTTAACCCTAATCTTTAATATTTAATTTCTCGTAATATTTGTGAAAGATGCAAGGTGACTCTAGCCATCTGCTCGAGTGTAAATTTAATTAAGTTGAGCCTGCTCTAAACTTTGAGTTATAACTCCATACTTACACTGCTGCCACTTTGATCTCCATTTTTGAAGAAAATTTGGATATGGAATTTTTAGTAAAAGTAAATTTTCACCCTTGTTCTAGTAAAAAACTTATTCTACGTTTATGAATATTGTATTTTAAACTCATTTTTGTGTCATATCAGAAATTATGTGATGAAGTCAATTATATATATTTGATGGATTTAATATTTCCAGCCTTTTAGTAATACTGAGATGATTAAATGTGGTTATATTTTTAGACCAGGTCAATCGATCGATATACGTGAATTAATTGTGTCAAACTGATGGTTTTCCAAAGCTGAAATTTCAAAATTATGTCAGTGTTGTGATAAACTATCCATAGCTATCATAATGGATACTTAAATTAACTTTCGCTGGTACCAATATTTCATTTTTCATTGTTTTTTGTATTCGTATATTGTTTCTTCGATTCCTGTCTTTTATGAGCCTTACGGTCTGTTTTATGGTCATTGACGTACTTCTCCATGTCCATATGTCCAGTATACCTAATATACTTCGGCTGGTTTAATAAAGGATGACTTGTAGTGAACTGCAACCGAGATGACCTTTGCCCATTCAGTCAATATGCCTAGCTAATTGATGAAAATAGTTCCATTGTTTTAAAGGAATTGCGTTTATGATTCCATCAAGTAACAGACGGTAACATAGACAGAACACAGCTTTTATCATTATTACATCACTCGGTTTCATCAATAAACTCACAGAATAGCTTTTTTCCCAACAATAGTATGCATTATTTGAAAATCTGAAAATCTTTTGGTGAACAAAATATTCAAGATTATAAAGCAGTGAATTTCTTTGCTGTGGGAAGCTCATTTCTTGAAAATAAAGTTACCTACCTATCTGATATTTAATTGCCTGGAATTCTCTATCTATGATTGGTTATGACCATTTTCTGTATCATCCTTTGCAATATAATTTACTATTTGAAAATTTAAACATTTTCTCTACCAGTGCTTTACTTTAAGTGTAAAAGATTACGAAACATTCATTTCAACAGGAAGATCCAGCCCCTGCAGGTCTTAACATAACATACCTACTGGACTTCTAGCTATCGCTGTTAAGCACAGCTTTAAGAAGAAAACATTTTTAGCAGAAAAACCTGGAGAAGTCGGTACTCGGAACGAAGTCGTGCCAAGTTAGTTGGTTATTGGTTACACATGTATGTTTTGCAATGTATACTAAGCAAAACAATTAATTACCATCATAAAGTTTAAACGTAAGTTAAAAGAATTGTGCAGAAGATTTTTTAGGCAAAGTCTTTATTACCGAAACGTTTTGTAACAGGTAAAACCTGTCTCAAAATTTAAATACAGCCTGCGTTTAGATCAATGCTTTTTTGAAGAATCACGTTACCAATTACAGGTTAGCACAGTAGCGCTTTATAGTATACCCAAACAGAAAGATGCACAGAACTACGAGACTCGAGCAAAACTATATATTTACTGCCAGGCAGCGTATGTTATTGTCTACCGTCTTCTTCAAAAACTGGAACAATGCTGTCGGTTAAATTAAGAAGACTTCTCATTTAAATGGAATTACTTTTCATTGATTATTATTCCAATCACACTTTGAGAATTTCGGTACCCTCCAGTCTTAGAGCTCCTTCACAAAAATTAGAAAGTAAATCATTCTACACTTGGTACAATATTTTCAATAAAATGATCAAATATAGATTATTGAAAATCATACATAAAACGGTAAAATAATTGCGTTATAGTCGATCTGAAATTTACAAAATTTTCGTCGTTTACAACAAAATAAATTTACAAAATCTTTCTCGTTTGTAAGAAAATCTCGTTAAACGTGAACAAAATTCAAGATTCATGAGAATCTTCGTTGTTATTCCTCGGATCGTCTTTGTTTTAGATTTCGACAATCCTTTACATCGAAACAGAATAATTTGACGTAATTTGATGGATTTGTTTGCTTCATCATTGTGAATTTACTTTGCACGCCCGGAGGACTTACATTAGTCCTGTACATATATTGGCTGCACTCGTAATGCTAACGCTCGCAAACTTTTGCAATTCTTCTTCTTCGATCTACGTAAGGACGGTCCGCTATAAGGACGGTCCGCTATTTTTTATTCATATATACGAAAAGTCAATGGGTTTTAGTGTGTAATTATGCAGTCCCATTGACTTGCTGTGTAAAAGTGAGCGAGGAGGTCGCAGAACAACATTGCAATATGGATATTTTAAATATTGAAACCGATCAACATTCCGATCCAGAGATAACTTCAAATTAGACTCATGAATATCATGGGAAATTGTACGATCTCTGTCATTGATAACAAGTGTTAAGAGTATTTACGTGAAAGAGACACGTACATATTCGACACCTGCTACGAAGGTAAGAGTTTACTGGGTGAGAACTTACTTTTGCTTGAATCTCAATCAGTCCGCTCCCCGGCTAAGACGTGGATAGGATCATACCTGTATGTTCCATACAATATATTTGTTGGAAGACCTACACACAGAAGGATGTTGTTTCTCTTCTTAAGTGAAGTTTTCCCCAAAGTAAATTCGATAGCTTGCATACATATTACCCACATGATCAGAACCAATAGCCTACCGGGAAGAAAAGAAGGAATGTATAACAAATTTTAAAAATCAATTTGTGACTCTATAGGGCATGAAACATATGCATATAATTTCATTACTGATGTACCTGACGTTCGCTGCCAAGTGCCCATTTACCAAGTGCCCAAGTTGCCAAGTGCCCATTGACATCATACCCAAAGCTCTAACTAAACAAATTCAAGGCTCCATAGTGGCTTGATAGTGGAAATAAGATCTTAAGTTCTGGAACTAAAACTAAAGTAGGAGTAAATCAAGCGGTAAACAATTGAAGGAAATGTATACGGAGCTACATCTGTTTTGTTTCTACAAAAATATTTACATTCAGCAATTTCCCCTGTCCCTACAACTTCCCCCATTTTCCTGTTTATTTATACTTCCACCGTCGTGACTTGTTACCTAGATAAGTTTTAAGTGGAAAGTAAGTGAAATAGAAAACTCAGAATCAGATTGCATGGGATGGAGTAACTAGACAGGTTAGTTTAGGATAGTTCACGAAGGCAAGGTACAATTGACCTTTAATTTGACCGGATTGTGATTTCATTATCTTCATGATAGATCCTTGATCTTATACAGCAAATCTTATCTTTCATTTAGTTTCGGAATTCTTCGTCCAGGCAACATCTCCACTAATTAAATTAAGTGGACATCCTACATTGTTGAGGAGCTTAAGTAAATCTTTCATAACATGGCGTATTAATATTTTCCCACTTCATGCTGTGCAACGATAAATGTTTGTGTATCATACCTCATTCCCCAAAGTGTGTGTTCTATTATAAATTGAATAACGATTCACTTGAAACGATATCTTAAGTGGTTCGATCCACGTAGGTTCAGACACTGATGGAGTGCACTTATATCGGGTCAATTAAAATCTCCCAGGGAGTGGGGGAGCCACCACAAGCCGGTTAGAAGTCTAGATCGACGCGTGTAGGAATTTTAGGATGTTGGAAGAATATACGAACCAAGACCCAGAATAAGATAGTAGGATGAATCCACCTTGTAAAGTATGTTTTTATTTCACCACGACCGCACGCGAAGCCTGACCTTACTGTAATCTATTAAATATGATTCCGGTTGTGAGCAGCTTCGAGGGGGAACGATTTTATCCTTCGGCGATTGATTTGAATCACAAATTAGGAGTGGATTTGCCGAAAGTTTACATAACCTCCGTTGGACGAAAAAAAAGTAGCTTGATACGTTCATGTTTTTAAAGCAGCCTCATGCACAAAACTGTGTCTTGTCACATTTAGTAACTAACCTTAGAAAAAATAGGAAAAGGACAAAAAATTGTCTATGTAGGACCAAAATGAATTCGTTTGATTCTTGGCCTGTATGAATGAATACTTGCTACGAAAACAACCTCGCGAAAGTTTGCACCGATTTCACAGTGATTAGGGGCGTTTCAAGACCTCTTTACCCTGAAAGGATAAAAACAAAATGGTATTTTGACTGAAGAAATCAGTTCGGGTGCAATTCTTTGAAAATGAATGAACTAGTTAATCCATCAAACAGTTAATCAATTTATCAGTCCATAGAGTCAATCGATCACTCAGTAATAGAATGAATCAGTCAAAAATTTACCGCTGATCTTAATCAAAATTACTTTTAATTTTATCAAGTTAATATGACAAATACTGTCAATTTCTATATACTGTTGTTAGTTTCCCAAAACAAGAGAAAAGAGACAGATTAATGACGTAACATATGTTTATTTTCCAAAGTGACCATCAAACAACATTCATAAACTGATCACTCTAAAACGTCCGGTTAAAACTGAACCAAAAAAAGGACCAAACGGGCACCGAACCGAAAAGAATCAAATATTTGACTAGTTTCGAATCAAAACTAACCATTTTCGGTTCAAAATGAACCAAATCTAGTCAAATATTTGAGCAGATTTCTGTTCAGTACCCATTTGATAGGAATAGGTTCAAATTTGAACAGAACGTTTTTAGAGTGTAGAAATTCTCGTCTTGTCTAAATTCTAGAATAATGTATACGAATAGTATCTTCAATTCCTCTCTCATGATCCATTACCCGCTTTGGACGGTACGTCCATGAAACTCTCTTACGGTTCCCTGACATGTCGGCCCATATGACAGGAGGCAGACAGAAGTTATCGAACCACGGCAAATTTTAAAGATGCAAACCTCTTACCGACGTCACGAGCCTGAACTAATGTCCATGGGTGATGTCTCTTTAGCTTAAAAAAGAAGCAAAGATTGACAGTTTGTGGTGGAAAAGTCTGCAGGTTACTTAGCTGACCCACTTTCTGTCAATTTCCAACTCTGCAAACATGACTCTGTGGACTTTAATGTACACCGTAGGCTACTGGGGAGTAATTCTGGGTGATGCATTAAAAGAATGCGTACACTAATTGAATACAAACGAGGGTGGTCAGTAAGAAAGCGTGAGGGTTATATGAGAAACCATGTGTAATTTGTAATGTTAATTACTCTAGAACTCTAATTACACATGATAAAAGCAAACTTAATTTATGTTTTACACTTTTTACTCTCCCTTCTTTCGCTTAAGGCAAATTCTGTTAAATATTCAATTCTATTTAGTGCCCGCTGGAGGATTTTGCATTCACATACGCCTTGTTGCTAGTTTTCGAATTAAAAATGTACTCGATCAGTAGTACTTCTGCTGCATTAGGATGGACTTTTTAACTCGAATTATCTCACTCTTGTTTATTTAAATGCATGCCATATGTTGCTAGCCAGACGCACTCTGAATTACCTCGTTCGGTCGTTAGACTTTCTGAAAGGTAGACATTGTAACATGTAAATTTGATGAGTTTCGTTCTCCTTACAGTATGGGGCACTCTTCTATGAGTTCGATAATTGCAATGCAGGCCGGGATGGAGTGCACTTTTGCTGTACCAGCGATTGAGAGACTGCAATATTTTGTATGGACCTTCTTATGCATATGACGTCACAGAGCAGAAAGTACTCCCTCCTTTGGAGGCAAGCGCGTATCATTGAAAGTAAAGTCAACAAATGCAGACAGCTGATTTGTGAATCAATCGGATACACGAGCAAGCGTGTGAAGTCTACTGCGTGCGTGCCACGTGCTTCATTGTTTTACCTCCAAAATGACGTCAGCGTGACGTCAATGCATAAGGTCTATAAGTAGTACAATCTTTCTCAACCAGTGGGAAAAATAAAATAAAAAATGATGCCTTTATTTCCATAATGATTTTATAGTGTAGTTTATCTCAGTTCTCATCCGATACAGATTAGAAGTAAGAGTTGCTTAGTGTTGTATCTTGTCCTGCAGTACGGTAAAGTGGAACTTTTCATTCATTTTTAGTCAATGGTGAAAGGTGGCCCACTCCTCGGGTAATTTCAAGAATCCAAATTGGGACTTGAGTTAAAAAAGTTGAGAAACCTTTTATTAGCACACACAGTCTTAACGTTAAAATTATGCCTGGTTTTCGAAATCAGAAATCGTGGGGACGGGAAATGATCGGTTTTCAAGAAAATTTGCCAAAAATAAATAAACAAGTAAATAAAATAAACCAGAAAGCCCAAAGGCTTAGTGATTCCTTGCTGAAAGGGAATGGTTTGTTGCACTGACTCAGTTCATCCCTCAAATTTACACTTCCTGACTTTTTCATTTTTACGATGTTTTCACATCTTGGCCTCTGCTGACCTTATATGACCTTTAAACCCTACCAAAAAGTGAACAACAAAAATTAAACAAGAGGGCAATCCACGGAGTTGCTTATCTCATCGCTAGCACACGCATTGAGCCATATAACTCACTTACAAGAACTTTCTCTCTTCCTTGTGGCATAAGGCCTAGACATAACTGCAGGGATCATGGAGACGGGGGGGGGGGGGGCTACGGGGGCTTTAGCCTCGCACTTTTCCGGGCATTTTGGAGCGCCGTAAACTGCATTATGGGCCGCATAAAACTGCATTTATTTTATTGAATATGTTGGGCGGCTTCCAAAGATATTAGAAGCATAGATTCCAAACTTAAAATGGCGCGTTGACTCCTCATGGAGGCCAAAACATCGGGGCGGAAGTGCTGATCACTGCTCAGTCATTATAAAAACAAACAGGCAAATGGATGTCTTATACAAAAGTATTAATACTTGTTATTTCGGAATGTTGTTGACTGAAGATGTAGTACGCCTCAATAAATTCCACTTGAACAAGAATAACTTCTTTCTTCAACGCGGCATTCCACGTATTTACACTTAAACATGATCGCACAATGACTGGTTTTGCAAGTTCATCGACATTCATTGATCAGTTTCTATGGTATCTTCAAGTGACGCACTTTTATATGCGCGTTCAATTACTTACGCGCTCACACCGGGAAAGCAACTAGCGCGTTTGTTTCCAGTGCGCGCAGAACTGTGCGTCAAGTAATCCGGATAATACACAGAGAAATGTATTCTGCGCGTATAGAACGCGTTGTAAAAGTGCACGCACGCTAACGTCTGTTAACAATGAATTTGCTGTGACGCGTTCTTATTTTTGTATGCAGATCGCGGAATAGGACGGCGTGCATGTCAAATTTACATACACTTCCGCCCCGATATTTGCGTCTCCATGAGGAGTCACTGAGCGTAACAGTGTAGGTATAGGAGTTTGGAATCTATGCTTATAATATCTTTGGCGGCTTCGATGATTAGCCCCCGTACTTCAAAATTGGCTCCCCGGTCTCTGAATAAGTGCACTTGAATATGAACGCACAATGAGTGGTTTGAATTGAAGCTCATAGTCTATCCATATGTATGTCAGTTTCTATGGTATCTTCAAATTATACTCACTTTAATATTGGCTTTAATTTTTCACGCGCTCACAAAGTGAAAGCAACTACAAGCGCGTTCGTCGATGATAACGCAGAAGTACGTGTGAGTATTCTAGATAAAAAGACAGGCCAACTAATTTCTGCGCGTATACAATGCTTACGCAAGCTGAGTTGTTCTAACAATGACGTTTTCCGTAATGCGTGCCTATTATACGCACATCGCCGAATAGAAAGGTGCGTATGTCAAATCCGCACTGCCGCCCTGATGTTTGCATCTCCATGCGCCCTTTTATTGTGCAAAAAGGACGAATTCAGTGCGCTTTACAGAAGATCTGTGCACACGATATGGTATGCAGAAGGCACATTGATCATATGTGCGAAATTTCATGTATGTGGAATGTTTCCTTCTGGAGTTATACTTAAAATACTAAAAAAAATGTGATACTTCACAAAAATTGACCTTTGACCTTATTTCACGTGACCTTTGGTCCCGGTCGCCATGGCAACCATATATTATGGTAGTATTAGGCAGGTTAATCATATGTGTGAAGTTTCATGTATGTGGAATGTTTCCTTCTGTAATTATACTAAAAAACTAAGAAAATGTGATTTCTCACAAAAATTGATCTTTGACCTTGGTTGCCATGGCAACCATATATTTTGGTAGCATTAGACATGTTCATCATATGTGTGAAGTTTTGTGTATGTGGAATGTTTCCTTCTGGAATTATACTAAAAATACTAAAAAAATGTGATTTTTCACAAAAATTGACCTTTGACCGTATTTCACGTAACCTTTGACCCCGGTCGCCATGGCAACCATATATTATGGTAGAATTAGGCAGGTTCATCATATGTGCAAAGTTTCATGTACGTGGAATGTTTCCTTCTGGAATTATACTAAAAAAAAAACTAAAAAAATGTGATTTCTCACAAAAATTGATCTTTGACCTTGGTTGCCATGGCAACCATATATTCTGGTGGTATTAGGCACGTTCATCATATGTGCAAAGTTTCATGTACGTGGAATGTTTCCTTCTGGAATTATACTAAAAATACTAAAAAACCGTGAATTTTCCCAAAAATTGAATTTGACCTCTGACCTTTGACCTTTTCTGCCGAAAGTCACGGAGACACAAGGTTACACTCTGGGGTACCTGCTCACCAAATTTCAAAAGAATCGGTCTAGCCCACAAGGAGGAGTTCATGGAACACTTTTTTGCTTAAAATGTTAATATCACATGACTTTTCTAGTTCTAGACACTCTTATTATATGTGTGAAGTTTCATGTTTATGGGATGTTTTTTCTTGGAGTTATTATAAAAAGAGTGATTTTCACATAATTTGACCTTTGACCTCTGACCTTTGACCTTTACTTCCGGGAGTCAATGCAGAACTGGGGTTCCACCTAGGGCACCTTCCCACCAAATTTGAAGAAAATCAGCTTTACCGTTTTGGAGATATTAAGAAAACAAAATTGGACACACACACGCACACACACACACACTAACACATACACACTCACATACACCCACACACACACACACACACGGACACGTTTTGACCCCTCCCTCCGTTATGGACTTTTGGTCACCCTGGGGTACCCCACCATGGGTTAGGACTTTAGACTAGTAACTTGTGAAAATTAACTGTTACCATGGCAACGGTTGTTATTTCTGCTGGCATTGCCGAATATAGCCCAACAGGTCAAGTGACTACAATATCTCATCCTCCTCACGGAGCGATGAGATAAAAATAGACCATATCCTATAGGAGGGAATCGTACCCGATTCGTCTGCGTGAGAAACCGAGCTTTAATCCACTACGCCATAAAAGAACTCGTTCAGCATATAGTTTTTTCTAATCATCCTATAGTCACAGCATCTTTTACACGTGTTCATAATTACGTAATTCAAATAAAAATTATTACTGTAACAGTTATGCTTGTGAAAAAATAAATGTTTTCCTCTATAATTTTATCTTTGGAATGGTACAAATTCAACCTTTCGTTTGTATCCAAATGCGGGACACAGTTTGGAGGTACCGCCCACTGTGTATTAATTTACGAGGTTTTCGAAGTTTCACCTTTGATAACCTTAGATGACCTTTGACCTCCACCAAACCCGGAGGATTCTCTTTCTCTTAAAGTAAAACATCTTTATACTAAATATAAAAAAGATCCATCATCCCTGTCTTGAAATATCGTGTTTTTCCAAGGTTTCGGTTTTTGACCTCTAATGACCTCAAATGACCGTTGACCTCCACTGAAAGCAATTTGGTTCTTCCTTTTAATATGATAAAGTTATATACCAAGTATGAAAATTGTCCATCATTGCCATCTTGAGATACCGTGTTTACAAGCAGTTTTTAAGAATTTCGTATTTTCACCTCAGGAGACCTCAGATAACCTTTGACCCTTTACCAAAATCAATAGGGTCTATCTTTTGACTACAACGCATCCACATGCCAATTTTGAACTGCATCTATACTTCCTACCTAGAGATATCGTGTTTACAAGTTTTCGGCTTTTGACCTCTGGTGTCCTCACATGACCTTCAGTAGCGTAGCCAGAGGGGGCAGGGGGCAGAGTGCCCCCCCCCCCCCGGGCGAAAAATCGAAGGAAAATCGGGAAGACGGAAAATGAAGAAAAGAAGGAAGGAAGAAGAGGGAAGGAAAGGGGAAGGATGGAGAGAAAAAGAAAAAAAAAGGAGAAAAAGGGAAGGAAAATAAAATAATAAAAATAGGAATTATTACCAATGGAAAGGATGGAGAGAAGGAAAAGGGCTTGATAAAGCAGAAAACTGGTTCAAATATCGACGGGACGAGTACTGAAAGAGGCAGGACTAGGGACCGTGGAAAAGACCGAAATAAGGGAATGAGAAAGTGAAGGGCCCAGAAGGCAGAAACCGGCACGCCAGGCAGATTGTGCATGGCAAAGAGGAAGGATGAGGGAACTAGGAAAGGGAACTAATAGAGAGCGTTAGACTAGGGAGTCCGCGAGGGCAGACTATGACGCAGAGCAGAGCAAAGCAGATTTAAGAGGGAGAGAAAGACGAGGACGTAAAGAAAGGCTATCAGTGTGAGAGTTGGAGGGATGACAGCTGCCGTCCCGATTTTATCTTTGCATCCCTATCAAAAAGGGATACTTAAAATCACCGTACCGGTGCAGATTTTCTTTTAAAGTCACACAGTGAGTGGAAAAGAGCCAGTTGCCAGTGCGTTGCCACGAATTGGGGTTTGGTAACAGAACCCTAATGAGTGGGTCAAGAAAAGTTGCCAAGTTAAGAGAAATTAAATGTGAATTTGAATATGATAGATAACGTGTGCAATGTAAAGTGAAGCATGTCAAGGAAATTCATACTAAATGGTCTTTTCGGCGCGCTTCGCTCTAATAAATCACAATTGCATAGGTTGTCGTTAGTCAGTTTTACAGGACAGTTTGAGCAGAATTTACTCAAAGCCTTATATGCGTCCCTCATTTACCATCATCCATCCTCTCAGGTGCAGATCCAGAGGGTATGGATCCCATCTCCTCTAGGCAGAAAATAGGAACAAATTTTGAAAAATGAAGGAAACAAACAAGCAAAAAGATCGGGAAAGAAAAGAGACGGAGAGTAAATTAGAAAGAATTTTAGCCAATTGAAGAAAAACAATGCCTTTCAGGGCAAGCTCTCTTAATTCAAAAAGGATCTTTCCGGCGTGTGTGTTTCATTTTTGCTCTTTGTGAAAATCTTAAATAGATTAACCCTTATAAAGACCCGTGTAGTTCCCGGCATAATCCATCCGCTCCCATCTACACTCACCCTATCACCGTGACCATCATATTGACCTACCGATAGCCTAGTCCAAGTTAGGTAATTATAAAAAAAATCAAATTGTGATTCTATATTGTTTGTAGTGCGCATCCAATTCCATTTTAAATAGTTAAATATTTCGTTCAGGCTCGTCGGGTCACAGGGTAAGCCCACATAGACACTAAAACATGCGCTAGCTCCACCCATATTTTGCATTCCCGGCTGAGATATAGGCTGAAGAGATAAATCTTACCTCTGTCCAGTTAGATTTAAATTTTCTGTCAGGGGACCCACTGGTGTGGCTGACTGTGGCAGCAGTCCTCCTAAAATCTAAAAACTAAAAAATATTTGATAATTTTAAAGTGCAACTTACAACACCTGGGAAATGTCATTTCCTGTAATCTGGGAAGGTGCATTGGCCAAATTATTACCCTGTAGGCTTCGCGCCAACCAGTGGTGGCGCTCCGCTTGGATAATGTCTCAAAGGTCCCTCTGAGGAAAGGTTATGGATCCCTCTGGAAAAATTCCTCAATCTTACGTCCAGTTTACCACTGACAAGGCACTCGGGCGTCATCAAATCGATCATCATTTCTTCCGCGTTATGAAAAGTAGTTAAATTGTGATCAACGTGACTTTATCAGTTCGCATACTGATAAGGCCATTTGAATATCAAGTCGATATTGTATTCTCATGCCCCAATTCTTTACAATTCCAGAGCTTCGGACTTGGCCGAGGGTGGGGGGGGGGGTAAACTGGACCCAAAACAAACGGTGGGTGGGAGAGAACCACCTCTACAATTACTTTGGAAAATCATGAAATCGGGACGAAAATTTTCATTTTGCCCCCCGGGCCGAAGAGCCTGGCTACGCGCCTGATGACCTTTGAGCTTCACCAAAAACAATAGGGATCTTTCTCTTAAAATAATAATTCTATATACCAAGTGTGAATTATCCATCTTTGCTATCTTAAGATATCGTGCTTACAAGCCAAGCGTCACAAACACATATTCACACTATCGCTCGCGTGATAGTATAGACTCCTTTTGTTTTCGGCAAGGAACCAAAAAGTAAAGAAATTAAGTGAAAGTTCATAAAGTGTTTAGACAACAAAGCCACCTTAATTTGAGTTCCTTCGGAATCGTAGCTCTCTGAAACTTTTTACACTTTTTGCCAAGGAAATCCCACATTAAAATTCACAGGAGGGAAGTAAAATGATTATACAAAGTTTGCCTAACATAATAAGCATGTAGCTTTAAGCAGGCGCTATGTTTTGATATTGTTTCTCAGTCAAGCAGTACACACATTCATCTCGAACTATGTACATACCTACTTCAATGACACATGTTTTCTGTCTCCATATTTTTCATCATCTTCTCGTAAAGAGAACAAGAAAAATGGTGGGAAAAATAAGAGAAAACTATTACCAATTTTTAACAACGACAGTTTGATCAGTTAGGTTAACAAATAAATGGTTCCATCAAGCTTTAAAATCACCTGGTTCATTGTTTCTTGTGGATCTATCTTCCCACAATTTTGTGGATTAATTCCATCAAAGACATCTTGAATTCGGTTAAATCATGTTCTCATGGGATCCATTATAGGAAGCTTTATGTCACAGTACTTCTCGAAGATCATTTCTTGTGTTCTAGCGGGATGCGACATCGAAAACTATCACAAGACTCATTTGGTGTGAAACTTCAAAGTCAGGGCAACCGATGACACTTCTGCAAAAAAATTGTGTCTAAAAATATTAATAGAAACGGAACTTTTAACACCTCTGCAGACTGTCTCACCCAAGTGGACTCCAACTCTGCTTATATAGGTCTAAATTACATGACAAAATCACGAAGACAGTGTATCATATGCTTGGAAAACAAAGCAGTGTTGTCCTGTAGCAAGACTCGATTCTAACGCGTACTTGTGCACTTACCGGCGGTAAGTTAATTTTTCTTTCGGTAAGTTACGTTCTTAATGCGGGGAAGTCCGTGACTAAGGGAAACAAACATGGTTTGACAAAGTATAACCATAAAATTGTGTCAAAAGAATTTATATACTGATCAAAAAGATATAAAATGCAAAATGAGTTGATTGTATTTCATTAACTTTGCGCGATCGTCTATTCCTATAATGTGGAACTTGGGAATCGATGTCGTTTTATTATGAAGTTGTGGAGCCTTGGGTAACTGACTTTAAAAATGGGTAAGCAAAGGAAGGGGTAGTGGGAAAGTGGGTGGGTAAGTAACAACAAAAGTTTAAATGTGAGACTGTACATTATTTCTCTGCTTGGGCTTGTTCAAGAAGTTCTGTCACTTTCATACAAAGCTTTACAACACAACGTCCAAAACGTCTGGGACAAAAGTTAGAATGTTACTGCTCAAGGGCGTTACTAGTTGTTCTTTAATGTACTTGCTGCGACAGACCAATGGCAATGGGAATACTTCATCCAAACTGCTCATATCTAGGCTTTTGTCCTTCAGGGAGTTGTCAGGGAACTCCCCTGATTCCTTTGGGAAGGTTTGTGTCAATTTTATCATTCTGACAATGGTAATGCCAAATTGTTATTGCAGCCAAACTTTTTCACAGCTAGAGTTTCAGTTAAAGCTGTAAAGCAGGGAGTAAAGACGCCAAAGTAATTAATTCATTCCGAACTAGACCTTAAAAGGTGAGTCTAAGCTCAAATCAAGGTTTGATATGCTAGAGGGGTACTTATTCCTACCATTTTGGTGAAATTTGCTTTGAAATCCGATGTGTGATTTTCAAGATATTAGCACTTAAATTTGTCACATTTTCAAAATAAAGTGAACTTGAAGAAAGCACATGACGTCATAGCCTCAAATGAATGAGCAGTCTTTTGTTTTCTTTAAACTTGACAACCAGTTTTGTCCTCCACAATCACATGTTATCAGAATTTGATTGCATGAGAGGCATAAGAATTTTACAAACTTTACATTCATGGGCGGCTCTATGAAATTTTGTTTGGGAGTGCAAACTCAAGTCCGTATTCAGGGAGGTTCGGAAGACCCCCCAGCAATATTAATGGTCAGCTCCGGATAGTACAATAGCCTCAATAGGAGTATAAGCGTAGGGGCCCAAGTTGATTTGGGAGGGGGGCTGTAACGATCTGCCCGAAAAATAGAAACAAAAATTTCAGCGCGCTCCGCGCGCGTTCAAAATGTTAATATACATATCATATAGGCATGCACCCGTTATCACACCGCATGCCAATTACATACAATAATTTGCCACGTTACTACCTATTCCATATTGGTTATAATTCTGGGGGAAGTCGTTACAATAATGATGATAATAACCAGTGGTGTGGCCAAGACTTCTCTCATGGGGGTGGGGCAGGCACTTTGTTGTGTGATCGCCCGCCTAGGGAGGGGTATAAGGGGAGGGCTCTTTGAAAATTTTTTGAAAAATTAGGTGTCCATGCATGCAATCTGGTGCCACATATGCTACCTTTGGAGTACAATTTGTGTTAAAAAATTTACCGTACGTATTTTAGGTACTAAAAGAAAAAAATAGGCATCACGCCCTACCCTTTGAAAAGTTTTGAAAAATTAGGTGTCCTTACATGCAATCTGGTGCCACATATGCTACCTTTGAAGTAAAACTTTGTGCTTTATTTTAGGTACTAAAAAAATCGGCGTCAGTGACGGGGGAATGGTCTAATGGCTCCTCAAATACACCACTGATAATCATAATATATGTTTAACCATTGAAAAACGCACTGGTGAATTAATCTACGCCTATGGGGAGTATGGTTATTATTATTATGTATTACAGCGATGCCCATGTAGTTTTCAAAAGCTCTTCAAAAACCATTTCAGGCAGTTAGTCATGAGCTGACTACTTTAAAAATAAATACAACCATATCAACCGATCGCTACCGTACTACCATAGGGGTGGAGTAAGAGGCAGGTGAAATGGGCAAAGCGGCTTGATCCATTTGTATAAAATTAGCCCCACCTTTAAATATTTTATTGTTTCTTTCATTGTGTCACAATATGTTTCAGCTTTGCCAAGAAGCCATAAAATGTTGGTTTTCTGGATTGTTTTCTTAAACTAACGAAAATTTCGAGCATGAAGAAACTTGAAAGCGATGAAATGATAGCACTAAGCATTTTGGATCTCAGTACCTTTCCGAAACGATTTTTTAAAGGGGGAGAGGAATTCCCCTAACTTAGAACGACGTCTCATCCTATATACAAATAGCTAGGCCACTAGTCAAAAGTCTCATCACACTGAGCTTAGATTGACTGTTTGGTGTGTTTATTTTAAATCAATTGAAACAGGCCATTTGACAGTCATAAGACCTCTCGTGGGCCAATGGCGCTGTCAATTTGGACAAGGGAAGAGAAACCTCTCCTTCTATGGGTTAGGTTAGGTTAGATGAGGTTTAACGTCCCAGTTTCCAACCAATTGGTTCAAGTCGAGACGACCACGGCCTTTTTTCCAGTTGTAGCTCACTGGCTTGTTTTCCCTCCACCAAGCACAAAGGCAGTAGGTTCCATTTTTAAAGTCTTTGGTATGGGAAACACAATACTTTTAGACTACATGCCCGTTACAACTTTTTGTAGACAGATACCTATGCTAATCTGGCCAGGTGACACCCTGGCAAAACTGCTTTTAGTCGTGGATGATAATCAACACCAGTGGCATAGCTAGAGGGGGGCAGGGGGGCGGTCGCCCCCCCACAAAGCCTCCGAAGGCCTCTGTCGAAAATTTCTAGTCTCTGTCGGAAATAAATTAAAAACAATTCATTTGAAACACTTACAACACTTCTTATATGTGTAAGCAGAATTACACATCGAAATGTGAACGTGGAAACCAAAAGTCGGACTCAAATTGCCCGGAAAGCAAAAGAAAAAAAAGGCCCCCAGATAATACTCTGTCGGAAATTTTTTGCTTTTGCCCCCCCCCCCCACAAAAAAATATCTAGCTACGCCACTGATCAACACGGCTAATGGGTTGTGTATCTAATGACCCCGATAGCTCTGAAGTGTCTGCAAAACTATGGACATTTAACTCCAGCAGTTACCGTTACACTCTGTAACGTTACACTCTGTAAATGACATTATGATGCCTAAGTTAATCATATTACAAATAAGCAACTAAGAAAACGCTCCCGAAGGGCGCCGAAAAAAATGTTTTGAAAGCACTTTATTAATGTTTAACCTTCGCATTGCATCAGAAAGTTATTCACTTCTTTAATTTTAAGCCCACTCAAGGAAAAGGGAGGGCCTAACCCGTCTCGACTTACATCTTTTTTTTTATTTATTTTATTTTTGAAACTTGAAGACCATGCTTTGCAACATTTGGGGGGGGGTGCCCCCCGTGCCCCTATGGTGAGCCGCTAACGATTCCACATGGTGAGGCGCTATCCCTATGAAATTCAAGGTCAGCCCAACAGATTAAAAAAAAACAAAAGAAACAAAGCATTTAGCATCAATGTGAGGAAGTGATATAATCTCTGCTTGCCTCAAGCTCGCTTTGGATCACAAATGTTACTACACGTCCGATTTGAATGAAAGTTTCACCAAATTGCGTAGATTTAGTTCCTCTTTCACATATGGAAATTAATTTTTGCTTAAACCCTCCCTTTAAACCTTTAAAAAGTTGAGCTACTCCTGCCAAGGGTCCCCCTTGGCATGCACTATGACGAATGTGTTCGTAGTAATATTGGTCTAAACAAAAACGGTATCTTCAACCCAACTTCTTAAAAATAGCAAAAGGACTTCTCAAAAGATTGTATTCTTGTAAACCGATATGTTGCTACAGATCACACATCGATCGTTACGATCTTCATTATTATCAGATTGTAGAGACCAATGTTTTTAAAATCTGAAACTTGTTAAGCACTTTCATTTTAATATTTGTAGTTTTTGTAGATTATTTCAGAGGATGTTGAAAAGTCAACCATTATCGACAAACCGAGAGAAATTATTAATACTTATACTGGCAAGAAATAGTTATCTTAATTGAAAACACAGTCATTTAAGGCATAAATATATAAAAAAAGACACCAAAACCAATCAGCGCTTGTGCTAGCTTCAGCCATCAGCCAAAGCTGTAAAGAAGAAACATTATTCTTTCTATTTGATAACATATTATACACTTAAGACGTAGCCATAGAAAATGCGGGATAAAATTCTGACACAAATAAATCTCATATCCAGCCGTTTCGGAGGTTAGTTGGTAAGCATTCATTCAATGTTATAATTCAGCTACAAAGTGAAACTTGTACGATTTGGGGGAAATTATTCTTGATTTGTAAACAGTAATAATACTCTTGAAAAATAAACAAAAACATTAAAAGCGTTTAAAGCGGTAAAATATAAGAATGTGACATCCGGGCTGTTTAGATAACCTGGACAATGACACCAGTCTCTTCATTCCCATGTGCAAGTAACGTCAGCTCAACATTATTGTTGAGCCTATACTGTAGGCCTACCAGTCCCTTACTCCAACTATACCCTAAGACTAAATCTGTCCAATTATCGAATTCAGGGGGCGTTTCCTAAAGCCGTTTTTCTGCCATGGTTGAGATAATATATACCAGCTAAGGAACGCCTACGATGGTTGAATAACATTAAACTGGCTTCTGCAGTTGAACGCCATTAATGGATTGTTATAATGATTGCCTGAAGATTCCTGTAAAACGATCACATGGAATATCAGTTAGCAAATTTGGCGCAAAGTTATACTCATTCGCCAGTCGTTTCTAGTTCGCTTCTAGCGTTCAAATTCGGTTCGGTTCATCTCTTTTATAGCTAAGAGTTACATTAGCCGTATGTCTACTGGCTTTTAAATCGTCACAGCCGTAAGATTTGTCAATAGAACCAGAATCACTTGACCTGTTGGGTAATGAACTCTGTTTCAGTACTCTGGCACATGGGTAGAATTACGCACATTTGTCTACATTAAAGTACTTTTAAAAGATTACTTTAGGCCGGGAGGCCTTTCAAAAGTTCCAACAGAAGAAGTCATTAACAGACATTCAAGTGTAAAGCCAACCTGCGCACTAGTATCAAACACTAACCGTGTAATAACCAAGCGTACCAGTAGCCAGGTAGCTACATGGAATGGGTAACGTTACGGTACAGCAGTCTTGTTGTAGCTACATTTTCTATCTTGGTTGAGATATTATTCTAGCTGAGGGACGCATACCATGAATCATCAGAACAAGTACTTCTCATACAGAATCATGTAAATGAAGTACTAGGCGGAAGAGTGTCATGACATCCGTTTTCTTCAAAGGGTCATAAAACTTTAGCTCCATATGCTATATGGAAGTGCATCATTTTCAGGTGATGTTCGTTGTAATTTTGCTATGCAATTTAAAGCTAACAAAAATGGAAGGACCTGTGATTTCTTTTATTCTATTCTGAAGCCAGTAACAAATGTTTGTGTAAAAATGTGAGGGGATAAAGAAACTTTCCAGTAATATTTACTGTGTGAAAATAAAAGTCAATAAGCGCATATCCGCCAAAGGGGGATATACCCTTTCCTCAAATTTCTACCTATGTAAGCAGTAACACGTATTCGTGGTTCCATCGTTACGCTTATGACAGAATATACCATCGTTCCGTACCTGTATAGTGACGTAAACAGCATGATTGCCTAGCGATTACTCAGTGTATTAGTATGTGTGTTGGTTAGACAACGCATGTTATCTTCCAAGTTTGTGACGCAGTCTACTGGTTATCAGTGGAAACTGTTAAAAAACTGAGACGGTGGAATGGCGGCGGTTCCACTGATAGTTTCTTTTTTCCTTGTTTTTTTTTTTTGGGGGGGGGGGGGGGTCACATAGCATTACTTTTTACATTCTAGACCAGTGGTTCCCAACAGGACGGTATCGCCCCCAGGAGCGTATTTGCAACTCAGAGGGTGATAAGAGCCAAGAGTGCTGCAGCCGGCGTTGAAAAAATGAGATATTAATTTTAATCGAGCCATAAAACATATCAAGTATTTTTCTTTAGCTGAACTTTCAGATTAGTATGCAATAAATTGGAGATAAAATTGAGTCAACAAGTCGGGTATGTAGGTCTATAACTTTCCCTCTGTAGGTTCACCACAAAGTTGGTGAATTATCTCATCTGCTAAATGCCAGGGAATCGCATTTAATAGTGATGCATTTCAAAATTTTCCTTGTTAGGACCCCCATGATGAAGTTATGTACGCTACCATGTATCAGTGAATAGAGCCGAAGGCAACACTTCATGCAATATCAGCATTTTGAGATTTGAATTTTCGGACGGCATGTGTTGCAGAACAAGGAGCTAAGGTACAACTAATTGTGTTAAAAGTCGATTAAAAGATCAGTTGAAAAGTTCCCGGTCTACGAAGCTGTGTCTCGGTCTCGAAACAGGGAGTTTATTCCTGCTCGAAACAGGTAGTCTCGGTCTCGGATAATGAGGTTTTGGACTACTACATTGTTTCATACACATTGACTAAAAGTACCAGTTGTTTACGCAGCCGTTTATGATCACTGGCGTAGCCAGGATCTTTTTAGTGGGGGACTTGACCATTTCATGGGAGGGCGCCTTGTTACTATCTGCTCGGAGCGCCACCATTAGTTGGCGGCAGCATACCCGGAAAGTTAAGCTAAAAAGGTCTCCTAGATCGCCGGAAATGAGACTCCCCAGGCCTTGCAAGTTACTCTAAAGTTTTCTAAACATCCTTTAATTTGAGATCTCATGTCTTGATATGGTCACAAATAGTTTATTGAAACAGAAAAAAAATAGTCTGGTAAGTTACTTGGAAATATCATGACATATCTTTTGTGAGTGTGACGGCGGCATTGACATTTTTCGGCAAATCTGCAAATTGCGAGGTAAAGTAAAAAAAAAAAGATTGACCGGACTTTCAGCCATGTAACATACTGATGTACGGCAGAGCAATTTACTAAAGGGGCTGTCTTATAACATTTGTACACAATAGGCCAAGCGAAAATGAACTGGATTGGAGGTCCAGAGTTAATCTCGAATTTTGGATTGTGGGAATAAAATAATTTTGGATTGTGGGAAGAAAATGATTTTGTTGCATATAGGTGCCATGATAGTATTTATTTCCGACAGACCCTACAAATTTCCGACAGAGGCCTTCGGAGGCTTTATGGGGGGGGCAACCGCCCCTTCCCCCTTCAGCTACGCCACTGATAATGAAATGTATTAGATAATAGGCCAGAGCTTTACTAACTCCCTAATCATGCATTGGTGATGACATAATATTGACACAAGTATGCAGACAATTCAATTGTTAGGCAACCGAAGGGGGTTACCCTAGTATGCTAGTATGGTATTAAATAATATCAGACACAACGATCTGTCAAGGATCAGAAAAGGAACATGCAGTGTGAAGTTTACTGTCCTTCGAATAAATAAAATTCTCTAGGGTCAAAAATTCTGCTACTATCTGCAACATATTGGTTGACAAAACGTTCTTGTGAACATATAAAAGTACATAGTTACCCTCATTTTCTGACATTTGAAACTTACCCTAGCTGCATAACTAGCCTAACAAGCCTAACCTAATTTCTAAACGAGCCTAAGGGTAGGCCTATATATATTTTCATGATTTTACGAGATTTCATTTCAGCACTGCAATAATTTGGAAAATTTTGGTGCATGTTGTTTTAATTCTTACATGAGGAATAAGACAGAGTAAACGTTCACATACATGTTTTGTTACGAATACGAAGAGAGACAGTTGAGAAGATGGGAACGAAATTGTGACCCTCTGCAGTAAAATCAGGAAGTCTGATCCCAGTCAATAAAATCATTCAAATTGCGAGTTCAACTGCACCTAATTCATAGCAAAACACATTTTTCGTGCAGTTAACAGATTTTCGAAGGTAAAGTAAAAAACTGGGTATCCTGTGTAATATTTCTGTAATTTTTCAGAGGAATCAGTGACTTAGGTAGACGAAATTCGGACCCACCATGCTACGAAGTACGTAAATAGCCTGAGCACGACCGATTAGCATGATATAGCCAACTGGACTGTGCATGTGAGTAGTGCAGTGAGTGTAGTCTTGAAGCGCAATAGCGTGGGCAGGGAACTATATTCGACGGTCGTTTATACGCGTTTATAGTACAGTGCACGTGCTTTATATATCTTTCCGGCCTATTCTCCATATCATGTCAGGTTTTCCAGCAACTTTAGCCTACTGCCGTTCGGTGGTCGAATGGTCGTTCATCAGTGGTCATCATGGGGAACAGTGGCCACAATCTGGTGATTGGGGGACCACAGATGACGTCTTAATGTCACCCCAGTTAAACCCTTAAGTCTGCTAAAATTGTACCCTTTTTACATGCGTTCCTGCGATATACAGCAGTGGAGGATCCTTGTGTTGTCACCAAATGAAGGTGCCGTCCTGGGGGTGGGGTCTAAGGGAAGGAGGTGTCCCAGTCCCCAGTCTTTGAAATTTTTTTGTTAATTGAAGGTTGCTTACATGCAAAATGGTGCTATCTTTGTGAGGAATGCACGAGAAGCACACCGAAATTTATCATTAAATATGATTTCCATGATAAAACTTGCATTCAGGCTCTGCATCGTAAAACTTTCAGTTCCACAACATAACCTATCTGCCAATCAAAAAGCCAATCTTTCACCTGGAGCTTCGTAAAATCTTTCAACTTTTACTGCTGTGCTTCTCCGGGAGTTGCTAGGCTATCGGAAGATATTGATAATAAGGACAATATTGAGACAAGGTTTGCGGGCGGAGGCGCGCGAAAATTTTGGTAGTTTGAGAACCATTTGTGACAGAAAATGATTAAAATGGATCCATCACTTGGTCGAAAACACACCTCACACTACTCCCTACAGAAATCTATAGCTTAAGGCCTTTTGGGATCATTTTAATATTTTCAGAATTCTTTCAGAAATCGATTGGGGGCACGCTCCCCCCATGCCCCCAGAGCCACCAATGGGAATTTCGAGACCATTCAGACCGATGATATATTTTTCGTACATGTAATTTTTTTGGATACCCAAAATCCCAGTGGGTGTCGACTGGGAGAGAGACAAGCTTTCATGGGGGGCTGTTCCCCCAGGGCTACGCCATCGGCCCCTGGAGGCTTTTTGGCAACTAAGGGGGTCGATGAGAGCCAAGGGAGGGCAGTGGGGTATTTGAAGAAATGAGATCATTCGAAATTTAAATTGGGCTAAAAAGGATGCCAAGTATTTTCCTCTAAATGAACTTTCAAATAAGTATGCAATAAAATGAAGTCAGGTAGGTCTAACATTCCCTTTGAATGATCTCATTTACTAGCTGCCAGGACATCGCATCAAACAGTGTTGAATTTCAAAATTTTCCTTATAAAAATCCCTATACCTTCATCAGTGTCGGCGAAACGGGGGGGGGGGGGAGGCTGTAGGGTCCAAGGATCAAAATTGTCCTGCCACTTTAATCTCAAATGTAATTCTTGCCTTGCTGTTCATAGAAGCACATACTGACATAATCGACAATTGTAGATAACTGAAAAATAATAGAAAACGTTTGCAATGCAAAAGGAAGTAGGGCATTAAAATGTCTTCCAAAATGCTATTCTGGGTGGCCACATTTGGGCTATCTGTACTAACTCCTGGCGTAGGACACCTTGAGCAGCATACGTCTTCCAAAGCCCCATGCAGCAACTATCATCCTTCTTTCCACCCACAAGACAAGCCAGACGCAGAATCAAAGATCCCTTCTATTAGTTACTACTCAATTGCATGCAAATGGTCAAAGATTGATTTAAAACGCTTTATTAGTTCGCGTGCTCATAATTTCGACGGTTTCATCCCTGGTTCCCCACAAATGGGTCATTGCCCCATCAGGGACAGCTAAGAAGGGCCTCTAGACTCTCTGCCCATGTGGGAACACTTCAAACTGTGGAATCGCCAAAATCTTCTCCTCTTTTGAAGGTTTCACACCTTTGTTTATCGCGGGTTTTGTATTTGCCATCACAAAAGGAAGACCCGGAACCGCTTTTGTCTGTTGGTACTAGCGTGGGCCAGGCCCACACCTGCAAATCCTGTATGCGTACCTTTTATTTCAACATGTGTTTCATTTTTTTTTTGTTTCATTTATAGTAGTACTTGGGAGGGACATGGAAGGGGGCGTTTGTCTAACCCCATATGGTAAAAGGGGGTGATAAGTTGGAAAAGGTTGGGAACCACCGGTCTAGACAAAAATCAATAATGATAAACAGAAAATTTCGCTCCTGTTGTATTCATATTATTGATGTAAAAATTGCATTTTTCACGTTTTTTTCGAGTAACTATCGGCCAATTGACTATTGGAAAGTTGTCATGGATACAGGAAACCTAAACTTCATTGACAGCTAGGTTTAGGAAGTATCTATATGTAAAGCTGAATTTATCCAACCGTTACTTAGCAGGTTAAATACTGCTTAATGTGTCATGTCATTCATATACAAGTTTACGTCCATGCATAGGCGGAAGACGAGGAAATGGGATGGGGCTGTGGGGCTAGCCTACACACTCTCTAAACGATTAGGGTAAAATTTGCTCACAGGGTCTATACGTATGTAAAAGTACTGAAAATGGCAGTGGCGGATCCAGGGGTGGGGTCGCCGACGTCCGGACCCCCCCCCCTCAAATTTCCAAATCTGCCCTTTTTCAAAAATGGTTTTTTTACACGTGGCCTAAAATAAAAAAAAAAAGAAAAACACGAGAGATTTTGGTTACTCCCATCCAGTATCGATCAATTCGCCCGTAAAACTCAAGCTTCAGTATATATCGCAGAAATTTCGGCAATATATTTTGACTTCGGTAGCCTACATTGCCCGCCCCGAAAGACGAACAGTGCAATCGGTTTTAGAGAGAATGTGACTATAGTATTTCTTACTGCCTGCGTGACAGTCAGGCATTCTCATTACTTTTCGCTTGGGAACCACATGTGGGTACTTGGGCAATCAAAGTAATACAAAGCACACAGATATTACGTCATACTCACTAGCTAGAGCTTTATGCAACATATTACCGTTGGGCTTTGATATTGATTCCAAAAGGTCACTTCTAGTCTTTTGGTCTTGCAAAATAATGATCTGTTCACACCCCCTAAACGCTACATCTACAAAGCTTTCCCTCCACCCGCTGGATATCCCTCCTATCATGAACAAGAGAGAGTAGGTAAATACGTTTCGCTATGATATTCATGGTATGGAATTACTTTCTTCTTTAAAGTGTTGCCCTAGTGATGGTAATAAAAGCCAATTTTAAGGAAATGTCCACAACCAAGAGTTGACCAGAAGTCACAATAGGCAAATCGATGTTTGTTTCAGTTTAAAATTACTATAGAAAATCACCACCAGGTCAAATAACGCAATGTTAGTCGGTTCAATTTTTGACGTCTTTCAGTTGGACCGATGACCGGTCTGCTGTCGCAAAGTACCGTAGTTTATGTAAACCCTGATAGCACAAAAACGTTGGGCCAACGTTGGAAGAAGGTTGAAGTTTTTGTTGGAACCACATTGGGGAAATGTTATTTGAAGGTTGGCTGCTCATTGTGAAAACGTTGGCCCAATATATTGGCTTAGCAATGGACCAACGTTGTGCCACTGTCCACCCAACATGTTGAATTGACAATGGCTCAACGTTGAGCCAATGTTAATCCTGCAAGTTGTTGCAATACAGGGCCAACATTACAACAACTTTTATCCAATACGTTGTTGTTACAATGGACCATCGTTGAAGAATGTTGTGTCAGCATTGTGAGCTTATTGACGAATTGCAATGGCTCAATGCCAATGTTAATCCGTTGTGTGCCACACCTGAATTTATACAAATCAATGGACCAACGATTTTTTGAAAAAACAATGAGCAAATAGATATGGAAAATATGCTTCCCAGATACTGGGAAATCGCATCTAAACGCATCTAAAATTCAGATTTTCTGGGGGGGGGGGGGGGGGGGACCCTAAACCCTCCGCCGTACGTGGCTTCGCGCCTTCGGCGCTCGCTCGTCGGCCTTCGACCGATGGTGTGTACCCCCCCCCCTCAAAAAAGACCCTAGATCCGCCCCTGCAAATGGGTAACCGTTTGCTTAACAATTAATGAAAGAAAAATTGGGTAACCAAGAGGAGCTTGGCAGACTTAAATTTCAATATTATAACACACGTAAAGAGTGACGGTGAAAATTCTACCTATCCGTCAAATGAGTGCATTCGGGCAGATATTTTGCTATTTCACGGAAAATATATGCTATTTTCCAGGCAAATGTTCTTCAAATTCCCGGCAAAAGTGCTCAATCCAACAACCGCCCCAAACTGATATAGGTCTTGTAGCAACTACAGGCTTATGAGCTCATGGGTGATATGTACGACTTCGCCATTAGATCTAAACGTGCGTGATTATTTTCTTCTACGTCAACCCCTGGTTATAGTGTAACATAAGTATAGCCATTGTTTACTAATACTTAGGCCAACGTCCAGCCTACCTGGGCCAAGACCACGTGCCTTGCTTCTGATGAAAGGTCTGGAGACTAGAATACCTGAAAGGCGTATAGTTTGTTTTCGCCCTTCGACGCCTATGGCTATCGGGACTTTTGGAAGAAAAGTCCAGAACATAACTCGTGAGTTTCAGCTCCTCAATTTCCGATAATTTCGCAGCAACAAATTTCGGTCAAAAAGTGGGGGAAAGGAAAAATCCTCCATTTACGCCCTCTCCCTTATCACCTGTAATCCTGCTCATGCATTTTACATAAACCCTCTTGCCCGGGCTTACAAAAGAATTATGGGACTGTAGTCGCCTCACTATCCGACGGTCGTGTTATTTTGAACATGGGAGAGGGCAGTATAACTTTCAAGAATTGCACTGCAGGTAAAGTGTTTCAATCTTCTCGCACTGAACAAGACACATACTCTTCCACTTGATGTAGCCTAGAAATTAGAACAGAAATATAACACGTTGTTTTATAACATAGCCTACTTTCCTGTTTTCTATGTTTTTGCCAATTCTCGTTAAAAATATCCGATTAACAAAATTAATGGACACGTGATTGCCAAGACCCTTGAAGCAAAAGGGCAACGCTTGTGGGCCACTATGTTAGGTATGGCTGTGGGCACACGTGCAAATTAAATAGTTCACTGGAGGGAGGAAGGTGTTTGCCCTGAAAATTTTGGCAAAAAAATGTGGCATGAATTTTGCCCTGAAAGTAAGGTGCTATAGTATCGTAAAGGAGACGTTTGTGCCCTGGGAGCGGCCGTTCAATCCCTCTGCCTGATGCACCTAGTAGTGTGGTCCATTAATGTCACATGTTCTAAATCAGACAACACTGAAAAACAACTGCAGAGAACTTTCCCCTTTTCGTCAAACTTGCATGGTGTGTCAAATGTTTCGATTTGTGAACACGAGAGTGACGCGTCTAATTGCGGTGTCTCTATGGTCGTATCAATTGCAAAATCGGTAGTGTCGTTCTGGGATCTTGAGAAATATTTGCTTATTCTTTTTTGGAACAAAAACTGGGTTAATAGACGCGTCTAAAACATTACTGCCTACTTGAAAAACTACATCAACGGTTGAAGTAAATTTGAGAGCACACCTCGGTCTAATCAAACACTTAACAGAAGCAAATAGGCCTGACATAGAACTGCGCGCTCAAACTATGACCTATAAATTAGTGTCCCTGACAGCCCATGTTGTCACATGATTAGAGTTTCTTTCTTGTTGCATTTGTAATGGGAAGTTTCCCAGTGGCCTGTGCATGCCAATAAAAGGTTAAGTTGACACAAAAGACACCAAATTTCGGCCCGAGAGGGCCGAAATGAAACTACCTCTGTTAACGCTTAGGTAGATCTTGTCACGTAGGATTCGAGGTGATGTCTTTGAAGAAACATATCTGTAGGCCGCAGTGCCGTACTACATCAAATGTTTATTATACCAAAAAATTCTCAGCTGGTGAATAGTTAAAGTAGTTGCGCTTGCAGTAAAACGCCGGATGTTTTTCTCTTATTTGTACATTTCAGTGGTTCGCCACAACGATGTCCCATATTTCATGGAATTTTAATTGAAGGCAGATCGGAATAATTTAACTGTGCTTACGATAAACACATCAGTGCGAGACCCAAGTTCACTGAATTTGTAAAAAAAGAATTGGAAGAGAGTGTTTCGACGGATATTTGACATGATTTTGTCCTAAATAAAAATGCATTTTTCATTAAAAATTTATATATTCACTGATTAATTTGCACAAAATGAAAGATTAAAATGTACGAGACTTTTTTAGAGGCGATGGAATATTTAGTCCAAATCACGAGACAGATCAAGTCACCTGAAATTTGATACACAAAGTTGGGAAAGATTCTAATTAAATGTGCCTCAAGCGTATTTCTTCCCTGTATGTTTCTTGTCTCATTTACATTCGAAAAAGCGGCAAGTTAACTTCCGAAGAGGGGTACATACAGGTTGTATGCCAGATGAGTGAATACTGTAAGTACAGAAGCCTAGAAGAGAGGCTTGTGGAAACTTAATCGCCGTCAACAGTATATCAGATCAGCGCCCCTTCCCCTCTTACTGATTCAGAACCACTCCTTGTTTCGAATTGAGGATACAGTATTAAGTACTACGGACAATCCCATATTCCTGTTGCATATTACCAAAGCGTAGAGCCCTTTCAATAGTGCCACCCGTTACATTTTTGATACTACAAATAACAGTCACTAACACCCTTCCTTTCCCAGTTAATTAACAATTACAAAATTCGAAGTAGATTGTTTCAGGGTTCAGGGTTGTAAAATGGATATTTTCGTCTCCAAATGTTGGTAATCAGGGCATTGAAAATTGTCTTTGTAAGGAAAAATTGAATTTGAAAACCGGAAAATACAGTACAACTTGGAATTTCGGAAATTTTCGCAGTCAAGTAATACATGACAATGATTTACTCAGAAAGTTTTGACAACCAGTTAGTACGGTATTCAAAAGAAACTACGACTTGGACGTTATAGACTACTATAAAGTTATGACATATGATACAAAGTAGATTATATTTATCAAACTGCATAATGCTTAAATTATTTGTCATCGAAATGAAGGGGTTATTCTTGGGAGAACTTGAGGAATTCTTCTCCCAAACCCTCGAGCAGTGGTAGGCAAGAGGTACAACTAAGGCCTTGGTACTTGTGATAGGGCTGTATATTCTGGTTTACTTGACCAAATTAAAAATAAGGTCGTTGCTTGACACCACTTCTTGTTACGTGGAGGGGATAAAAGAGAGAGAGATACCCCAGAGGATTGGACGTTGCGGGGTATCCCTTTTAATGACGTCAGCATCCATTTTCAGCTATGATTATAGAGCATGCTTAGTGAAGTAGTCTTGTTAGATGACATAGCGCAGCGATCAAGGAAAATATCAAACTAGTGAACTTTTCCTATCGAGAGTCACAATTACTATCTCCTAAGCTACTCCGTTTCCTTGAAGGAGTTGTCCTGTTACCCAAGGATCCCATGTATGCCAGGGATAAAGGCAATCACGACCCCTCACCGTTTGCAACGAGATACGGCAATGCAAATGCCATTTTCCTTGTTCAGCAGCACATGTAGCCTTGTAATAGTCACTACTAATGTAACGGTAGGCTAGCAGTTCGGTGTTCGTTACACATGCAGTAATAGATACAGTCTACTCCTATACCACAGGCATGATGTAGGTCATTAGAATGATATAACATCAACAGAAAGAGGAGGCCAAAAACGTCATTGTTACCCCTTTGTGGATGTAACTGATATTTATTGTAGCCATGAAGTCGCCATGTGTCATCTTAGTACCTGATATCCAGCACTATAAGGCGTCTTCGAACATAGAGACTCAGTCTCTTTAAACTTGACAAGAGGAAAACTACCGTATCGCTGTCAAATGGCTGTCCCCTAAATGTTCAGCCATCATTGACAGTCTTCTTGATGCTTACAGTGAAGTCAAATCTCGCGAGAGAAAATAAAAGGTTCCCGCCAACTATTTGTTTTTCAGCAAGTTCAATTGAGGCCTGGCTAAAAAAGTGGCTTGGAATAATTCAAACAGGAACTTTTGTAAATTAACTTCGGGCAAGTGTTGGTTTATTTCTTCTTCTTCTTGTTTTGTGTGAAAATGTACATTTGCTATTTACTTATTGAATTTGTTGAGTGGACGGACTGAGTGGCTGTTGACATTTGCGAAGTCAACGTGACGACCTATATTGACTCATAGTTGAAGAGCGTCTAGTGATATATTTCTCAAGTTGAAATCTAGCTTGCCTGTATGATTCATGGTTTCATCCAACTGCACTAAAAATATCCAGTCATGCTTATTACATCATGGAATTGATACTCAGAGCCGTAGCCTGCGAGGATAAGGGGCGGTTTCTCCCTGAGAGTCCAAAACCTAAACGAAAAATAGCCTTCTTGAAAAAATAGTGAATATGATAAAACTTTATTGTCCTAATTATTGTTTTTAAGATCCTCAGAATTTGAGACATCGCATAAAAAGATTCCACTTTCCCAAAAAATTTTCTTGACGGAGAACTCGCACTGAGGAATGAATCTCCATCCTCATACGTGATGCCACAACAAAGCGGAAGTCGATATGATCTGCCCGACTTAAACCAATTGGTTAGAAACTGAGAGGTAAAACCTCATCTAACTAACTAACAAATCTTTAGTAAGTTGTTTCTCACGGGTTGCAAGGACATGCTTATATAAAATAGCGTTTGATTGCCTGGCTAAAATCAATGAGCTTGTACAATATTTGGCGTCCTCTTTTTTCACAACAAAGAGATTTTACTGAATACGTTTTTCAAGTTAAGCTTTATATCTTCTTGACTTCTTATTTTCTTAAGCATGAAGTCTCACAAATTTTTAGATGCAACTTTGCTGGTATACATAGTGTCATTTCCACTTTTAACAAAAAATTTTTTAGACCTAAACACTACGCACCAACTGATGGTGGCCGTCCAAGTGGCGCACTTAGCGGGTAAAGGTCCCCAACCTCGGCTATGGAATTGCATCATGCTATGCCACAGCCAAAAAACCCATCATAGTAAGGGTTTCCAAAATATACAATCAGTTCAAAGCTTTGTCAAAGATAGCACCATTTTGTATCCAAGCAACCTTACTAAGATAAATTTTCTCAAAGGGGAGGGGCCTTTAAAGGCACAGCCTCCTTACACCCATTCAAAAAGAAAAAAGGCACTAAAAGTTTTAAACATGTGACCAGTTGAAAGCTTTCCCAAAATAGCTCCATTTTGCATTTTAGCCACCTTACATACACCAAAATTTCTCAAAGAGTAGGTGCATCACCCCAGCTATAATATATCCCACCCCCTATAGAAAACAGACACTACATAATAAAATTTCAAACATGTAGTCAGTTCCAAGCTTTACCAAAGACAGCCCAAATCCCCCGCCCATTATGGCGGCATTGGGTGACAATGAAAAGATCCACCTGGGTGCCAACTATCCTAGGTATGTCACTGGATGCTTTTATGAACTCCCCCTTCCTCCTAGGGATTTCGCACAGGCTACGGCCCTGATATTCTGTGCTATCAGATGTTGGTTCAATGCTCCCTCTTAGAATGATTCTTTGCAACTCCTGCAATGGATTTTGCATTTCATTCTGACGTCGTCACTGGAGCGAAAAATGCCAAACTTCAAGTCGACTTATTTACTACTCAAGACAACGAGTAATATCGTATAGAATCTCTTAACCGTCATTCTTTTGTCAAGTTTTAACTTCGAAAATCCCTTTAAAAAAAAAAAAAAAAAACCAGGGTGGTTATCAAACGTTCTAGTAAACATTTTCATCCGGATATAAATGTCTAGGATGATCTTTGTTTCTTCACTTAAATTATTTTGTTCATTTTTTTTTCAAGGGAAAAAACCCATTCCATTCAATGGTTTACAGGAGGGAATTCAAGGATATATTGCAGGCGTCTTTGAGAAACTTTTTAAAGCTACACTCTGCCGTGCGGTACATCTAGTTTTATATCATGGCTATATTTATCGCAATTGTCTAAGCTCCGAAAACAGTAGTCTGGGACAGGGGTTCCGAAATGGGGAAATAGTTGACTTGGGGTATTTTTAGCACAACACAAGCAGCAAAAATTCTAGGGTTGGGGTAAGCCACCAATAGATATTTCATCATGTGAAAATGCTCCACGCCCTTTCTAGAGTCCCTGTACTTGGGATTTAAAGTCCTCATCCCCTGGTATCTTCAGTATAGATGATGAATCTGGGTGCAGGTTCTTCTACCAGTCGTTTTGAATAAAATTAATTACTCCCATACCTAGCGATAAGGGCCAGGGACAGCAGCCTGGGATCAGATAAAGCCGCACAAATTTTGGGAGCAATAACTTCCTATAGGAAATAAAAACGACACAAAACTCGACATTTGAATGAGCAAAAACAGTTGTATCATAAAGGGCGCCCAAACATGCCTTTTTTCACAATACACCCCTAACATAACGGTAGGACGTGGTTAGGCTCAGCTGATATTTAATATAACCTTGAGACGAGGATGCTATACCTTTAAGGAGATATCCAATCATCTTCATGTGGTGTAACGCAATCTGATCTCCAACTAATTGCCATTTTAATGTCTTATTTGCTAGAATTAGTTACGAGGTAAATCGGTACTGATCAGCCATAATTTATTTCAAAACAAACTTCAAATTTACTGGCAAGTTTGTACATATTCGCGGAATCTGTTTAGCTATTGAGTTTTTATCCTACGTGACGGGATGCAAACGACGTTTACACAAACCTGTCAGCGTCAAGGAAATGTGAAGACCAGAAACCGATTTCAACCTATATAATCTCATCGTAAAATGCATAGGATGGGATAAAATATTGTAGCAACGTTTTGTAGCTAAGTTGTAAGACTACATAGGTAGTTTCGTTAATGAGTTCCGGCAAAACCATTTTAAACCACTCATGTTTTAAAATTATTCTCATAGCTAACTGTGATCAAGACCTGAAGACCGATTTTCACAATTAAACGGTGAAATCATTTTAAATGCTGAAGGCATAATCTCAGAACTTTTGCACACGGGTCAGTGATTGCAACCCATAACCACTAAGCTACTTGTGCAGTAGTATCGATTAAACAATTAAGGCTACGTAATGTACTTCTATTTGGTTCTGAGAAACCACTTACAGTTTAATGTTTAAATGCCTATTATATCTCTTTGCGTCACTTCCTGTTTAACGGATTGCAAAACCTTACTTCAATGTATCTTTAAACCAGATTTAATTTGTTTCACTCTTTTAGCTGTTTAGTTGCTATATTTGCTTTTCTGTCCCTGATTTTGAAACTATCCGGAAAAACGACCGACAGAATCGAATAGGCTATGAGCTGTTGAATCTCAGCTTCCACAAATGGTGTAAAAATTCTTGTTCGGAAATGAACTCAAGTAGTAAATTAATATGTTGTCTCTCATTACGCGTTCGATGTAGCCTCACGTGACGACGTTATCATTTGCAACGTGCATAATGATTGCCTGAGCTTTATTTTATATAGTAATTTCAACCAATTGCATAAGTTGTTTTTTCACGTTTCACCAATCGTTACGACGTATTTTCATGTTGTCAGATAACATTTAGTGCGAAAAGTAATACACACTTATCACACTGCTTCAGATATTTGGTCGATTAGTAGGCCCCAGCCTAAGTGGAAGTCAATGATGAAATTTCGAAGAGACGCGGTAATTACCTTGAAAGCTTGAGAGCCCTTGAAACAGTTTGTGTTGAATTTCAAAGTGGATAAACTATAACAGAGCGCAAAATATTAGTTTCTTTGTTTTTGTGGAATTCAAGTAGTCTGTTCGGAAAAGAGTTAAGTGTGCCAACGGTTTTTTTAGATACTGTGTAGCATACTAAACTTGCTCTGGAAGGATATTCTTCTGCTTAGTCGAGTTCAAGGTAAGAGTAACGCCAAATGCGTCGAAATTTTTCAGTTTTCTGTATAGGTCTATATTTAGGCTATCCTCTTTAAGGTACGAAGCTGACAAGTTGTGGATAAAGAACTGTGATTAAGTGTGAGACATATTTGAGATGACTATTAATGGACGAGGAAGGGATGAAGGAGGGGAACTGACGAAGAGAGGTAGACTAGATTTGGTTCATTTTAAACAGAAAATGGTTAGTTTTGAAACGAAATTAGTCAAATATTTCATCCTTTTTCGGTTAAGTGCCAATTTGATGGGTTTTCGGTTCAATTTGAACCAGACTTTTTTAGAGTGAACAAAGAGGGGATAGGTTCGGGAGGAGATACAGTGTGGAAAAATTCTTTTTATAAAAAAATGCATCGCAGAAGCTAGCATTTTTAGGCAGTGAGCAATTTGGGAATAAACTGATAAAGTAACAAAAACAGCAAAATAATCTCGCAGTCAAGGGAAATATAAATTTGCCTTCAACATTCTAAGTAGAGATTGCCCCTTGGCTCCGGATCCGCTTGTGATTACACAACTATCTCTAAGCTTAAATAGCTATCAATGAAGGGTAATATTTGGGGAGGTGTGTGGGGGTTTTGTTTTGTTTTCTTGTCCCTCTACCCATGTAGGATACATTTGTTTTAATTTGCATATATTAACTCCTTGTAATCTATTTGTAACATGTCTATGGTCATGGTCATTGGGGTCAACAGGTGGAGGACGGGGATGGCCCCCACTTTTAAAGGTGGGAGCATATCATACCGTATGTACCCAAATTCCAGGTCCCTAATGAATTAACATCAGAAATATACCTGATTCTATAGCTTCCAATCTCTGATGCAAGAAATTAAACTCATAAATTTTGAAACCAGTCAGATTTATTCATGAGCATCTGAAGCTGAAGGCGATTGGCACGTTACGTAAGAAGCTGTTAACGTTCATGGATCTGGTGATGCAAAGGGAAGCAATGGTGAAACCTTAACTTGTGTCATATTCACAGTTACGTATAAACACTGGAACCTAAACTTTTGTCATCTTCACAGTTACATGTATAAAGGGATAAGAGAGAAAGATTTCCCTTCATCGCTTCAGATAACTGAGGTAGTGTTCCAGGCAGTGCAATATCTATTGGTTTGCCGCAAACAAAATTCAGACAGTGGGTTGACAGATGTATGTTTTAAGTGAAAGAATTTTCAGTGGAACGTTCCAATGAGAATTGTTGTACAGTAAGTGACAGAAGTGTATCAAGTGACAGAATTTGCATAGGAAAGTTCTATTGGGAACAGTACTGGACATTATAAAGGGTCTTGGTAACCAACGTTGATGTGATCATTTTAGTATTACTCACTATAGGCTAAAGCTGTATATTTTCGGTAATTCGGTTCAGTAAGAAACCAAAAGTGTGAAACAGAATTACTAGGGTACGTGCTCACCGTCCCTGACACGGGGAAGGTCTGATATCCATTCATGACCATCAATTTTTTCATCATTTCCACAAAAGTACAAAACGAATGTTCAAAATGATGTTTTCCACAATATTTGCCGTTAAGTTTTTGAGCTTTGAAAAAGCGTATAAGAGTCTTTGACATGCCAGCCCCCACATACGGTTTACACTCGCAAAAAATGATGAAAAGTAGATGACTTTCAAGGGAGGTCTTTCTTTATTAAATCCTAGGTACTCAATTTCACATTACTGAAAGTGCACTCTTCGTGCCCCCTGAATATTTCCAGTATCCTTCACAAAAGAAAGTCTCACTTTAGATCCATCCCCTTCTCCACTGTAAACCCCCTTCCCCACTGTCAAGGAAATTATCCTGCATGTATTTAGTATATGTTTTCATGTAAAAACCAACAAGATGAAAATCCTTAGTTTATTAGTTGAGTACTATAACAGAAGGTTCGTTCTCGTGCCAGGGACTATTTCGGACCAAGCCATACGTTCTGTCCAGGAAACACTCGGGCTGCGTACCTATGCGGCGCAACTCGAGAAGAGTCGCTACGCAGGCTAGGGACTTCTGGCAATGAAAGGCAAGGGGAAGGAGAACGGATAAAAAATCAGGCCAACTATGCAGAGTTGAAGTGCTTGTCGATGATTTTACAGACAATTACATCATTTAAGTAGTGAAAACACACCGTTTTCTCATCTTTCTTTATGGTTGTTTCAACAAAGGATACTTTTAACAAAGAGGGGTGTGATCGCCCTTATTGTTTCACTGGCTGCATTACTATTTCATGGGAAGTTAACGCCGCGAAGATGGTGAATTATTATTTTTGTTGAAACTATGTTTTGGTCGGAAATTTCACTAGTGTTTTTCTTGGGAAGTCGCTGAGACAAATGCATGGAGTTTCCGAGGTACCCCTGGATCGAAATATAAGCATTGTGCAAGGTAAGTTTTTCACCTCCGGAAATTCCCGGTAATGGCTCTTGGGGGAGACGATTTTATGGGACGCGGAATGCGCATTCTCCCTGATACGCTACTATCCAATTTGAGCCATTGCGTGATGGTAATCAATATCGTAATGTTTTCTTCCCAAACATCATTTCAGACTTCTCACAACAAAACATTACATACCACATGCAGGGCCCTATTTTCATAAAGAGTTATGATCGATCCTAAGTTTGATCTGCCATAAAAGCAACCTTAAGAACGATCTTAACTCTTTATGGACCAGGGCCCTGGTCAAGTAAGAAGTAATTTTGTTTAGATAGTCGCTAAAGACAAACGTTTCTATCACGTCAGTTAAAATCACCATTTCTGATTCACTAACCTTCCCTGGTATGTAACTTAATTTAAAGTTTATAACTGTACATGCCCTTTAAAGTTTCTCTTCCATTTTCCACAGCCTTTTGTGTAGAAAATACGGTTAACCTGAGAGTATGTTGTTTACAAACATCGACAAAGACAAAATTATGTAAACGGCTGGTTTCGCGGTTGGGAGGAGACTACTTCTTCCAGGGTCCCTCGACTCTTTAGTGAATGGCCAGAGGGACAAAACGAAACGTTGGAGGAGACTATAGAATAGCACGAATGGAGAAGTAATACTGGAATGCAATGCTAGCCTCAGACAGAAATTACTGTACACAACGATTTGTCCTCTTTATAAACAGCAAAAATAGATCAGGCTCAATACAGCACGTTTCTTCCTCCCGGGACTTCCAACCAATTAGATCTGTTAGCTCTGGTCAATTTCATTCAAATTATAAGCCTTTTACATGCTCGAAAGGTCATAGTTAAGTTAGCTCAGTGTTATTGTTGGCAATAAACTGTTACAGGCAGTATGCCATATTAAATTAGGATTTCGAGTGGTAAATATTTTGATGTTTTTCGCTTGTTTCAGGTCAACATATTCCATTTGCATCTGGCAGTCTGAGAGCTACAGAATGTGGTAGGTTAAAATGCCAAGCAGAAAATTTCAAGTTGCAATTTGAAAAAAAGTATAACATGTCAACAAAAACTTTATTTTGGAAGAGCCAATTTGGCCAATAACGATTGTTTTGTTTTTCTTTCTTTTTTTTTTTTGGAACGTGGGATAGGACACAAACACCACTCCATCCCGAACCACATTTCCTCAGATAATTCAATAAAAAAAAAATACGAAATAAGTGAGGTTGTGACACAGAAATCTTCTTGCCATACAAACAATTACCTGTGTTCAGAATGATAAACGTTCAAAATTAGGCAGATGGGCACATTAAATGAGAAGAAATAGGGTTACCACAAAAAGACATGCTCTGCTGTGTAGCTCATGAATAATTAGTTGGCACAATCTTTCAAATTTTCAAATGATGCAACATTCAAAACTCTTGGAATATGAAATATTACGAGGCAAGTAATGTTATCCCCAGAATATTTTAGTTCGACTGGATGGTTCGTTTTCTGTCTGCCATTATAATGCAATGCAATAACAGTATGCTAACACGTGAAAGGCGGGGAAAACGTACAAAATATCGACCTACATTTATAACACCAAATCCGTACGTTTTCTTTTGTAAGGTGACACATTTGTGTCTCAAGACATGCATATATGCATGATATCATGTCTCCAGGTTAGGTTAGGGTTAAAGAAGTCAGGAAAGGTATAGGGTTAGAAGGCTCAAGACTTCTTATTTGCCTGATATCATGTTACGGATTGGGTGTTTATAAAAGAAATGAATTGCATATTCATATTGAGCAAGCCGTGAGCCTTTCATTTGAATATTGCAAGAAACTGATAATGTAATACTATGCTTGCGTTGCCATACCTTGGGACTTTTGCCAAGATCTTGGGAATTTGGTATGGCCGACTGCATGGTCAAGTGGTTAGAGCATCCGACTTGCAGCCGGAAGGTCTGGGGTTCGACTCCTGGCCGGGCCATACCAAAGACTTTAAAAACGGAACCTACTGCCATTGTGCTTGGTGCTCAGCATAATCAATGGAGTAGGAAAAACAAGCCAGTGAGCCACAACTGGAAAAAAAGCCGTGGCCGGCCCGACTTAAACCAATTGGTTATAAAATGAGCCGTAAAACATCATCTAACTAACTTGGGAATTTGGTACCTATCTCGGAAAGACCTATGCATATGACGTCACAGAAAAAAGTACGCTCTCCAATGGAGGCAAGCGCGTATCATTGCAACTTTCACCAACAAATACAGATAGCTGTTTTGTGCACCGGGGGATACACGTCTAAGTCTAATACACATGCGTGGAGTGCGCTTCATTGTTTGTCTCCAAACTGGCTTTGCGTGACGTCAGTGCATAAGGTCTAAAGGACCGATGATCTTAGGATTTTTGCCCCGCCCAGTCAAGAACATATGGTACCACTATGCTATTGTTTTGCAAATTTTCATGCAAAAGTAAATAATAAAAACGTCTGTATAAATATGCACAAGTTGCGCCCTAAACGGACCATCGTTGTATGAATTCTCGCAGTATTATAGGCAGCGAGTAATTCATAGGCCTACAAGACATTTTGGAGGAATAGGGTTCTGAGGAAAACCTATACTACACATGAAAAAAGCACGACTTTCTCAAAAAATCTTCCCGAGCAATAGATCGTGTTCAAACTCGAGTAGTGTGGCAGCCCACAGCTTCCCTGAGCTGATACGCTTATGGAGTTGTGAAAAGTCTCGATAAACGCCCTGTAACATGCAGGTTCAGTTTTCAGAAAGACTCCAACAAAATGAGAAATGAACGAAATAATGGTTATGAAGAAAACATTGAATACTGGAAGGATTAATTCTGCATGATAACACTAATTAATACTGAAAACAACTTCAAAATGATCCAGTTCAATATAGACTATTCCTACAGAAATGAGTTGCATCATCATTTGGAGCAAGAAGTCGTTTTCGGGACACCCCACCCAATTAAACTGCTTCCAGTCAAAGAATGCAATTGCCTCTTCCGCCCTCTTCAATATACCTCTATGGCTAATTGTTTATGTACAACCAATATTTGATGAGTTGATTTTTCTTCATGGGCCATAATGTACTCTGGGGAAGGGGAGGATACGAACAAAACTTTAATTTGGGCCATAACACCGCATTGAAAGATGAATCTCTATCCAGGCGATGAAAGTTTAGAAACGTTTTCAGCAGGGTACAAAACTTTAAATGGCCCCTTGGTTGTTGAGAAGAGGCATGAGGGCCACGTTGCCGTCACGGAAGACTGGATTAGCCCAAAGTGTTAAGGATAATCACTGAACGGGGAAGGGCTCTGGCTGGCTATGGAATGAAGTTGAAGTTAGTGATTGTCGTCTGGCATTAATACTTCAGAGCCCCTGACTTGAAGACAAATGTTGTCACCCCGATTTTAATTTTATTTTGACTAGTGGAAGCTCCTCGGTAGGACCCGGTATCCTAGTTCATTTAGGCCTATGGCGCCTTCTAGCAATGTGAAAAGCTCTTTCAGTTGTTCCTCCAAAATGTTAAATTTATGCAGCAAATACATCGGTTTGACTTTAACAGGCAGTATTTACGTTCTAAAACATCTTGGAAGATATTTTAATTGAAATAAGAAAAGAATTGAAAAATATATTTCATGTTTTTCCAAAATAAAACTGGAGTGACTGCACGATTCCCTGTTGGGGCGGTCATACGGGCATTTGGGGGGAAGGTCAAGTTGCCGATGAAAACAAACCCGGTAGGATGATTCATGTATGTTGTTTAAACGCGTAGTACTTGTTTTCATCGGCTTTCGTTGTTCGTTCTTATTCGATTGTGACGTCACGGCCATCCCTACCCATAAACCATGATGATGAATTATTTTTCGAGTAACCTCCGGTTACTTTTTTAACTACATTTAAATTTATCCAATGAATGAACTTTTGTCTTTCGGCTTGTCATCGGCTTAAGTTGTTCGTTCTTACCCGATTGTGACGTCATGGCCACCACTGCCAATAAACCATGATGGTGATTTTTTTCGAGTAACCTCTACGTACTTTTGAACTACATTAAAACGGTTTCAAACCTATTCGATGAATAAACTTCTGTTTTTGATTTTCGTTGTCATGTTGCAGCCAATCGTACAGTTAACTGTGCTTGCAATCGTGCCTTATTGAAAATGACGATACATACAATGATTAAACGGTTACGACTAATCACCATGGTAACGGCGGAATCAATCAGTCAAGAACTCCCCAATACATACAGGGGACTATTTACTTGGTCTGTTTTCTTTTCTAATCTCAACCAAGTTACAACTCCTCTGTTTTCTTAAGGTAATAAGAAATCTCCGTAACAAGTAATGAGAAATTCTGGTCCAAGTTGATGGCAAAACGTCAGAATCGATTTTCCAAAGGTGTACAGTCCCGTTCGATAATTCTACATTGCTTTCGACCCTTGAGGACAAATGGCTAATGTAACAAGAAGGATACTGACATTTGACAAGGCAAACTTTGCTGCCGGGCTGTTTATCTCACAACGTAAAAGGGTGTATGCACAAGCCTATGGCGGACCATCAAGTGCCATATCACGGAAAATCGACATATACCGATTTAATTCGACATAAACCGATTGAAATCGACATATACCGATTTAATTCGACATAAACCGATTGAAATCGACATATACCAGTTTTTGTTGACATATAGGAATTTACATCGACATCAACATATTTAGGAATAGCCATAGGGGTATGAAGCTGTTATCGACTGGGGGGGGGGGGTGAACGTTGTTTCGGACCTCCGTCCTGGGGGAGAGGCCTTTGGACAATTTTTGAATATTTGAGGGTCCTTAGATGCATTTTGGTGCAATATGTTGAGCAAATGTTAAAGAAAATTACTGCAAAGGTTTGAAATTTTTTACAGTAGGAACAAATAAGGTTTTTGTCCTTGAATTTAGGGGGCTTTAGCGTCCCCCAGCCCGCCCGCTTCCTACACCAATTGCAATAGCCCCATAGTTCTAAATACAGTTGGTGACTGCACTTAGACTGACATTCATTCAAACATAGCTCCACTCTAGTTAGTCAAGGATGACTTGTGCAGTTAGTTGTGTTCCCAATTAAGCTCACACATTGCAGTTGTGTGTCAATATGGCCTAGCTCGAGTTCAGTGCAGGCTACTGAGGCTCTGTCTTTGGGGGTGTCAGATGGAGGAGGGGCTAGAAGTAAATTCATTGGGGAGGGTTTTTACTGTCCGGGTGAGATTAGAGAGCCTTTAAATCCTTATATGACACTTTTAATTGACATATTTCAGTTTGAAGCTGATATCTATCGATTTAAAATAACATAGGCTAGACCAGTTCCTTTCAACATAAATCGACATATACCAGTTTAAATTGGCACCTACCGAATTGCCTTATTAGATATCCCGTTTTCGCAATCTCTGCAGCAACCTTACTGCTCTTTGCAATCCGCTATGCACCGCTACAGTTTATTAGCTTGCCAAGTGTGCAACTTCAAGTCAGCTGATAGACTCGTGCAAAAATTAAAACTAACTAAAGATGCACTAAGTAACGTTAGTGCTATTGCCTTTTAATTTTTTGCTCGAGTTTCGTCAGGTGATGCGCCCCATGACTATGGTCAATCAACGGTATACAAAAAACGAAAAGCTGTACCGGAATGGCAAAAAGTATGTATCTTGCAGAAATTGCTAATGCGATGTAAATCTGTAGGTCAGTTTCAAATTGGTATAAGTCAATCTAATTTGGTATATTATGTCAATTTGAATTGGTATATGTCAATTTAAATTGGTGTACCAGTCGATTTAAACTGGTTTACGTCGACTTAAATCAGTATATGTCAATTTAAATTGATGTATGTCGATTTAAACTGGTATACGTCGATTTAAATTGGTGTATGTTGATTTGAAATGGCATAGGTTATGTCGATTTAAATTGGAAAATGTCGATTGAAACTGGTATGTCTGTTTCAAATTGGTATATGGCGATGTAAATTGCTGTGTCAACAATTTGCCCTGATGTGACACTAATGGCCCTCCATACTTAGTAGCCTAACTTCGTAATGTTGTGACGTCACAGGGAAATTTTACTGACGTGCATATACGGAAATATTATCTATAATGGAAAGATGTTTAACCTCGAATTTCCAAACGTTGTTTTTGCTCTTGGGGTTATTAATGTGTGTTTTCAATACGCAAAGAATCATGTATACATGGTTTCACAATGACATGTTTTCTTTATTTTTAGTTTGGGAATAACTTAATGCTCGATAAAATCTACCGATGTGTAAGTAACTTTCAGCCAAGGAAGGTATTAACAGGAGATATTGTGGGAATTCTTGTTTAATTTTGGCGCCAGTGAATTCACATTAAAAAACAGAAAAAACAGAAAAAACAAAAAACAGAAAACCGACGAGACCGACGATAAACGTCACTTTATGCGTTTCTTTATTCACTTGAATGAAAGCAAAACAACATGCGAAAGTTAGAGCAGACTTAAATGTTAGTCATATGCGCAGGGGATATTTTTCCTAAAGGGGTCTGATCAATTTTTTGCCCGAGAAAAACCTGTGTTGCCCGAGAACATTGCTCGATATTTTCCAACAGTCTTGCGCGAGAAACAGGTTTTGCTAGGACCCCGGGGAATATGTCCCCAACCCCCTGTTTCGTGTTCCTATGATGATGGTAGGGAAACAAGAAATGGCAAGATTCGGAAATGTTTCGCTTTTTTATGACTTAAAATATATGTTTACAAATTCTTACTGAAAGCAACTTGTTATTTTCTTAGCTTTGCTCAAAATGTTGTGAAGTTGCCAGACAGCCAGTAAAAACACAGTGTTTGCGTCCATACCTCTTTTACACATAGTATTCCTTTAAGTTACCAGACAATTTTGCATGAGGGTTTTGAAAAAAATCAATGTAACGTTTTTTTTTCTTTGCGTTTTATTTTTGTTTGCTAGAATAACATTGAAAATGTCTTCGTGTGAAAGGGGCTAAAAGGGATGTGAAAAACTACATGTGTAAGCAATATACAAATTTTAGGTTGGCAGGCTTAATGTAAAATGAATGTAGAATCGTATTGGAGCATATATGGGTGGGAGGGGAGAACGAAATAGCTGATTTATATGTTTCTCGAAATTTGACCTATGTAATTGAAAGGTACTATTATACAGAGGTGGTGATTATGGTCTGTCCATAAATACAGCGAGGTTGGTTTTGATGTCAAGAATGTATTGCATCAAACCATGAAGTTTCTCCTTGCTTTCTGTCCCGCTGTGTAGGATGTTATCAGTGAAGCACGGGGGTGATTTGCCTGGGATTCCAAGCGATTGATACTGATTTCTCCCACTGTAAAGAGATATTATCGATATGATTGATGGTTAGACATTTTATGTAGAGAGTTCGCAAATTCTGTGTCGTAATATGTTACTTCACTATGGGGTCGGTCGGTCATCCGGGTCTTTCTCTGTTACCCTATCAACTTTGGAGTGAAAACAACTGACTACAGTTTGACCATGTGGGAACACACTCGCGCTATACATTGTTTTCACTCTAACATATCGTTGTCGTGCGGAAGTGACGTGTCACCGACCGACCCCATAGAGGTCTGGCATTTACGTCATCAGTAGAATGCCTTAAAGGGCTGTTGCATCACCCTAAACATATTTATGAATGACCCTATATCTCACTTTACAATTGGTCGCTACACTCTGCTTAACATTATTCCAATTACATCATCACTCTGATTAAGCAATGATCGATGTCTAGTGGGATCAGAGTTGTACACTAAATGTACAGCAGATATGGAAATAGCCTTCAATGTGGAACAATTTTTACTCAGAGCAGGTCATGTGTTCAGAGGGTGCACTAGACAGGTGTTAGTCCCTTAAGTTAGAGGAGGCTAGAACCAGGGACCAGGCCCGTAGCCAGACAAGGTGCTGAAGGGGGCGAAAAAGCTTCTAGGGGGGGCAAAAAATTTTCCAGAGGGGGCGAAACATACTAAAATGCATTACGGCAATGCTAATTTTTGATCTTCTAGGGGGTCGAAAACTTTTCCAAGGGGGCGAAGCCCCTTGGTCTCGCCCCCTTTGACTACGGGCCTGCCAGGGACAATTTTTACTGGAACGATCTTTTTTGCCCTTTAAACAGTAAATGTGTTTGTCAAAGAAAAAACGTACGAACCGTGCTCCAGCTCTTACAATAGTATTTTGCCGGTCCAGCGAGCAATGATGACGTCAGGCGGTAGACTTTTATAATAGTTTTGTACACTGATATTACCAAAAACCTATCTTACCAGTATTCAATATTTCAGTTTCGAAAATCGGCCGAAACCGATCCTATTCCGATACTTTTAGAATTAAAACTATACAAAGCCATAGGCTATTGTATATTATATAACACCTTATTAATTTCTCTAAATCTGATTGGAAGATTGGTGCTCACATGCCATGCGTGATTCGGCACTATCGTCAAGATTGTGGTGCTTACTAACCCAATGTCGTTGGTTAGTATATATTATATCACGCAGTGTCATTTTATTCGTGTGTGGAAAAACAAATATACTAAGACATAATTAAATAACATACTTTTGTTTAAAGTATAGGCCGTAAAACATTGTGTATAAGTTGCCGTAAAATATCGTGTTGGTATGATATCGGCATTGTAGGTCAATTTACCGATACCGATACAGGACGGAAATTGATGAAAGTTGGCCGATACCGACATTAAACAATGATAATCTTTCTAACACTATAGCAACTGTTCTGAACAAAGGGCTACGCCCTGCTGATGAAATTAACAGCCACAAAGTAGCCACAGTTTTGCAGAGATCATGAGCGAATGATTTTGTACACAGCTTTCCTTTTAGGAAAACAAGTAGCATTGAACTAAGTGTTCCACTTGAAATAACTTAACAATTTGTATGAAACTCGAAATAGACAAAAATACATCATTGGTTACGTTTTCCTGTTAACCTGGCATTTACCAGGTTAGTGACAATTTCCTCGATACAAGATTTGACATAAAATGACCATATTTGGTTATAATATAAATCACCTTGCAGGGAAAATATGAAGATTTATTTAATTTACTCCTTCCATTAGTCTACTTTTTGAGAAGACCATTCGTCTCTCTGTCAATATTGCCTTCATACAGATCAATCATTTCTGTAACAAATGGTTATTTTTTCCAATAAATTTCAATATTTGTCCATATTTTTATTAACATGAAACAGATTCTAAAAATATAATTTTATTCCACAGTTTGTTAACTGGGAACTCGCGTGCATTGAACTGTATAAAGGAACTGCGCTTGTAGCCTTCTTTCATTATGACATTAATTTTTTTGTTTTTACGAACGTGGTAAACTTATTGTGGCATCTGATAAATCACATACATGCCCTATTTATTATGACAACATGCAAAACTTGGTGTTGTTTATTTCAGAAGTAGGATCCGGCGGTATGATGAAAAGTACTAATATCGATACCGCGCGGTATACGGCTCTCAGAATACCGTTAAACAGATAAAACAATATATTTCGGTATTTCCTAAACAGAAATTTTAAAGAATCTGTAGATGTTATGTGCGGTTGTGATGTGAACTTCGGGCGTTTAAGGCGGTGCAATGACACTTGTTGAAAAGCTCACGGAAACGATTTACGATTTAGCCTACAATGTACTATTCAGCTAAAGTGAAAATATGAGTATGACTTCTGCTGTATATTGGCTGCACTAGTTGCCTAATACGTTAGCAAGTGCAACATTTTCGACAACTGCTGCGAAGGATAAGTATGACTTCGGTTTTTCAGACTGAATACCGATTTTCATGATATCGGTTCTACGTAAAAGCCCATACCTTCGATATGAGTGTGCAGACAATACCGGATACAGTCGACTTTATCGATACACCGCTATACTGCCTAAAGGTGCGGTCACACCAAAAACGCGCGATTCCCGCAGAGGGAAAACGCGACGGTTCCCGCAGCGGGCTTTTGATAGTCACTTGTAAAATAGCCTACGCCGAAGATGATGTGGGACATTTGATGGCTCTTTTTGTACATGCACGGGCCAAAAATATATCAATAATTAAAAAAAAAAGGGAATGTAACTATGTTTTTGTAAACAAAATTCACAAATCAACAACTGCTTAGGGAAATGGAAAAGGAATTATAAGGAGACGACATGGATACTATTTGTAATGAAAAATGAGATAACACCTTAAGCATATTACTTTGCACTAAGACATTGTGCTGTGCAGACTGCAGAGCATGATGCCTGAGAAGGATGTTGGAGAGTTAAATGTTTGAGAGTCGAAGATGAAAGAAAATTCCCAATTTTTGTGACAAAATTAGTTCTAATTAGAAACGCAATGGTTTTTAGGCATTTCATATAAAGTAAAATAGCCAAACAAATCAATTGTTATGTTAGGCTAGTGCAAACTAATATCTCTATTCGTACACTGTATGATTTGTTGTACGTTTTTGCAGGGTAGCTTTTTGGAGGGAAAATCAAATAATTTTCATTTAGGCAGGACGGAATGAGTCGCACCCTAAAGTTTCGACCCAAAGGCTGTAAATCAGTGACATTGATGGGTACGGATCTATATAGAGGCAAATACAGGGGCTAAGGGTAGAAGCTTGAAGAAGCTATGGGGTATTCACAAAATTGCGAGCATTAGAATGAAGTATATCAGAATTTTAAAATGGCTTTGAATAGTTAAATAGGCCTATGCAACAAACAGCCCCAAACACCACCATTTCCCCCTTTTTTTCTTTTTTTTTACAAATGCCAACTTTCAGTGGATTGTTGATGATGTTGGATCGAGCTTCTTGGACGTATAAAATTGGGGTTATTTCATTAAACTTTGACATAAATAGTGTACTTAAGTTGTCCAAAGAGAAGAAAGACGTATACAGTAAGAATTATCTTAGTACTGTCGAAGATTGTGTCAGGCTGAAGCACGACGAAAAAGAATTACACTTTAAAAAATGCTATCCATGTCGTCTCCTTCCCTTCCCATTTCACTAAACAGTTGTTGATTTGTGAATTTTGTTAACCAAAATATAGTTTACATTCCCTTTTTAATTATTGATATATTTTTGGCCCGTGCATGTACAAAAAGGGCCAGCAAATGTCCCACATCATCTTCGGCGTAGGCTATTTTACAAGTGACTATCAAAAGCCCGCTGCGGTAACCGTCGCGTTTTCCCGCTGCAGTGTGAACCCTCTGTTTGCGGGAAACGCCGCGTTTCCCTCGGCGGGAATCGAGCGTTTTTGGTGTGAACGCACCTTAAGAGTTGAGAGTGGTCACTTATCTTTATGTACTTCAGAAGAGGTTATTTCAACCCAGATTGTGGTACTTATACCTTCAAGTGAAAATGCAATCACCTCAATTTAAATTAGTATACCCTGTTATCCTAATTTATGATTGGCTCTTGCTAATCATGTGACAATACTTTTATTACTGGATTGTTAACTCAATTTAGAATAATTCTTTGCTTTAACTTAAATACTTCGGTATCGACGCTCTGCATCACCATGCAAGATACATGTGAAAGATAATTTGTCTCATATTTAAAAACAAAATTAGGATAACTGCTTATTCTCTTTAAAGGAACGTTCCAAACCAAAATTCCATTTTGAAATGTTAGCGAGAAATTTAATGTACGCCTATACGCATTATGGTAAATATCTTCATTTAAAGGCAATAGGCAGTCGCCCCAAAATTTTCTTTGAAAAAATCAGCAAATTCTTGCAAATCTCGTTTTATTGCTTTACAAGCACCTCTGAAGATGTTTTGAACATAACTTTTACAAGCAATAGGTAAAGCAAGGAGAAATTCTCCTTGAATTTCACAATTTACCAACAAAAATATTGGCAAATGATCCGAATGGGCCAATCATGAACTAGAGTGACAGGATACACTCACTCTGATTGGGGTGACTGCATACTGCCTTTAATTCTGTTCTGCACTTTGAAGTAAATACCACTTTGAATGCAACAATTGCCTGCGTAGCGACTACTTTTTGGTTTCCGCCACACCGGGCTTCCTCCACACATCGTGGCTACCGGCCTCCGGTTTTTTCGTATCAATGAGCTAAATGAAAACCTTTGTCAGCCCGCTGTGGGAAAATACGATTTAACCTTTCAACCTCACCCTCACGCCACCAAGCAAACTTTTCACATATTCAGGCAGACTCAAAGTTATACACACCTTAATAGAACTAGACACGTACTGAGATTTTCTGTGGCCAAAACGATTTTGTTATGCATGCTAACCTTTCTTGCAACGCCCGGGGATGGACACTTTCGCTAATTCTTTACACCAAAGTATGTTTCATTAGGCATTTTACGTTGGACGACACCTGTTTAACGACTAATTACACAATTATATGAGATTCGTTGAAGGGACGCAGTCACATAAATAGAATCACCTAATATCGCATTAAATAAGTACACGAAACTAAATTAACGATCTCTGTAATCTAATCCCTGCGGGTTTTCTCTTTTCGTCGCCAGGAATATGAAGGCGTTAGGAAGTACTTTTCCGGCCTGTCCTTACATTGAGATCTTCAATTGGCTCACGTGTGGATGCATTAAAGCGAGAAAATGAATTTTACAGTATTTTTTTTTATCATTTTATATTTTACATTGATCTTAAGCTCAGGAACTGAACAACATAACAACAAGCGTCAATCATTTTTATCACAGAATTTTCAATCAGACCCAACAAAATTCTTCAATGCTTAGAAGTTATAACAACTAAAATGTTACATGTTAAGACAAGGATCTTTTAACCTCTTAAACTCTTTTAAGTTGTTCTTATAAATGAAAGTACAGATTCAAGCTTTGAAATGAAAACTTAACTGATATTTAAACTTCCGAAAATCTGGTACCTCTTTTTTAACCCTGCACCGATAGATGCAACTTTTGGCGTAAAAAGTGTGACACTACATCAATTCCGATTGATATCTTAAAAACCAAAGCAAAAAGGTTTGTAATTAACATTAAAATTTGATTGAAAATTTTTCAATTAAATGTTATACCACAAATCCGATTCCTTTCTGCAATGTCAAAAGATGTGTTCCACTGGCTCTTCGCAATAGTTTCGGAGAGAACAAGTAGAGTTATTAATATTAGTAGTATGAATCTTGTTGAAGAAAAAATTGTAGTTATTTGTGATGGACCAATTTATACTGAAAAAATCTAGTTTTTGCTTCTTTCATATTACTACAGTAATTTTACAGTACTTATTTCAACAAGAAGATTCTCCCAGTCAACTCGTTCTTGACAAAAATAAAATTCTCCTAAAAATTGATCGTCTTTCAACATTTCATGGCTTGTTACAACATGAATAATACATTCAGTCATCATTAGAATTCCTCGCTATCTAAATTTGAATCAAGGAAAAGTTTGACGCCATCTTCTTGCTGGACAAAATCTTTCAGTCATAAATTAAACATTTAGGAAATTTTTCCAAGAATCAAACCAAATGAAAGCTTTTAGTGACATTAAAGCTGTCTGAAGTTTACTCACAGTGAATGATCGTTTTGTCATGAGTTTTTGTGATATTCTTCTTTTTTGTATTTGGATATTTTAGTTGAATTCTGACAATAATTGTCTGGTCCTCACAATTAATATGACAACTGTTTTTAGCTCTTCCTCATTTATTAAACTTTCTCCTTGGGTAAAGTGTAGTTCTATACGCCATAGAAGAACAAGTCAATAATTTCTGTGACTTCCAGCCCAAGCTAAATATAGAACCAAGCTTCAAATGAAGTAATGCATCCCACGAAGAGAAGAAAAGCTAGTGAAACTAAAACAACGAAACTTAGATATACAAGTTGCCATACAAACTGCTGTAAGTCCCAGCAGCAATAATTTGTACTTCCCTTGAGGTACAAAACGCAACATAAAAAAATGTCATATTAATTAGACCTCATTCTCTTGTATCCTAAGTTCACTGTTCTGTAAATGGTAAAAGTACAGTTTCTTTGGGTCGCTGGCATTGGTAAGAAAACAGATGGGTCACAATTTCACATCCAAACCATCTGTCGGCAGATAAAAACCAACCTATTCATGACAGTGCTTTCGTCGTTCAATTGGACCAAATTTCATTTCGATGAAGATTTTGCTGATGGCGAATACTAGAGTAAATAATGATAATGTCAACAGCGCGGACATTTGCATCCGTGCATAGCTGTTGGACATGCTTTCGTTTACTTCTGCAAAGTCTGCTATTATTCGAGTGATCTTCATTTCCATGAGATCAGTAGGTATGGAGCAGGTAGGCCTAATGAATATTCATATCAAGACTACAAGTTTCGTTGTCAAAGTAGCATCCGTTGACAGTTTTCTGAAAGACGAAAGTTACGCCTATAACTGGAAAATGTGTTTTAAGAACAGTCCTGTCGGCTATACCATACGGCAGGCAAAAACTTTAGTCTTTAGACTCCCAAGTGGAGTTATGGTCTCAAAGGGTCAAGAGACTAACCGTAACGAAAGGCCCTCGGACTGCAGCCTTGCCAATAAGATCTTACATCAAAGATGAACAGTTTCAACGAAGTTCACTTTGAGGATAGTATATTTTTTTATCAGAAAAGCTTAAATGACAAGTGAAGATGAAATCGTGACCGGATATCCCCCCCCCCCCACACAGCCCCTGGGACAATTTCCAAACGGACATTTTCCACTTCGGACGCTTCCAACCCAGGCAAGCTCCCCGGGACAATCCTCACCCTGGACAATTTCAAATTTTCCAGAGAGTTGAGATCTCTGAGGGGTAGTTGCCCGCCCGGCTGACGTGTATTACTCCTGCACCTATATGGGCAGAGTATGTACGTGAAAAGGTGCGTACATATTGGACACCTGCTACGAAGATAAGAGGGGTAGTTTTCATGGTTAGGTATTTTCCTGTATGGGGATTGTCCATGGCAAAATGACCAGAGACAGTCTTTGGAGGGGGATCTTCAGGGTGGGGAATTGTCTTTGGGAGTTGTCCGAGAGCCTGCACTTATTCACGCATACCCCTTTTTAATCAGGTGTTAATACATTTGTTACTGAATTTGCTAAATTCATACAAAATGACTCCGTAAGGGACGTTCAGTTTGCCAACTTTATATTCTTAACGAAAATGCGAGGAAATTTGAAAGATTTATACCTACTTCAAATTTAGGAATACTTTGGTTGAAATTTCTATGGTCATAACATAAAAACTCATTAGACCCTTGAAGTGGCCACACCATCCCACCACACAATGGGGGAACTTGGAGGGAACGGTATAAGTTTATGTAGAAATATTATGACGTTTTTTTCACATGTTAGATCTTTTAGTCAAGTGGTGCTATCATTTGACTATATTTTACAGATCTTAACCTCCTAAAATACAAGCTGTTATCCCGCTGTTTTCATGGATAAGTACTATGCCTGGTTGGGGAAACTTGGTGGAAAGGGAAAATCTGGGGTAAAATACCCCAACCCTTCCTCAAAGAATATTAATGTAGGCACCCCTTAAACTGCCACTGATATTTCTTTTATTCGAGTTCAAGAGAGTGCTCATGAAAAAATCATTACACATGCCCTCTGATAATACTCAACTTCTCAAAGTATAGCTAGTCATTTGCAAGTTTTATTCCTGGCCCTTAAAGTGGACCTAAAGCTTAAAATTACGAGAATATATAGAGGTTGAAAATGAGTTTCATTCATTCATCTCCCATTTCCATACTTACTCAGTTGCTGAGATATAAAATGTTCAAAATTTATTCAGTTAATTTTAAATAATCGGTTGCGCAATAATCCTTCTGGAACTCCCATTACCTGCTTTTTTTCTTTTTAAAATAAAGATGTTTATATGACCTTCAAACATTTACTGTTCCCTTGCATACCATATTTTACGGAGAGGGCTTGTAAGCCACCTCACTCTTTAACGGAAAAACAGAGATCACATTTTGGCACAAGGTGCAGTGGTTTTCGAAAAAAAAGTACAAGAATGACATCACAAATTTATGTGCAATCTACCATTTTAAATTGGGTGAATAAGCTCCAACATTTTATATCTCAGCGCAGAAATGTCCTTTGAAGATAGGATTTGGTCCATTTTGATGTTTTTTAAGCTTTTTAATATAAATGTTTTAAATTTTAGACTTTAGATACACTTTAAGTCTGATTTTGGATGGTATATCTCTGTGACATTAGGTTTAAGTGGCTTAAATCGATGGAAGAATCACCACCATTCCTCCGAGTAACATAACATCGAGGATATTGCTGGGAGAGGTGCAGGTGCAACACCGGACCGATATCGATTACGTAACTATTTCAAGTACCCATGAGTCTTAATATCATACAGTCTATTTTGGCGGTCCTTGTTAGAGGTCCCTAGGAAGCACAGAGGATGTATCGATTATTTTGAGGGTCACAGACTACATGTTAGACTAAAGTTTTGCGGGCTAAACATGTGGCACTGCGAGAACTCAAGAAACGCAGATTTTCTACTACCATCTTAACCAATGAATCAACCGTTCATTTTTTGTATAAGTGATTGCTCAGGAAAAATCGTGTTTGTCGTCACTGCAGCCTGATGCGTTGTGTTCTATCTTGTGGATGTCTATTATACTTGGAATTTTTTGGTATTCTGAAAGGAAACCCTTCAGTCATTTGATACTGATCTTTACAAAGCAATGTAAGCTTCGTGACTGAGTGTCGCTTGGAACTCTGGTTAGCACACTATTTATCGTGCAGTAACGTTACCGAACAGGAAATAAAGCCGAAGACATTTTACTTACATAAGATCACTCCTCTTGAGATCTCTGCTGGTTTGTACAAGTATACTCCTCTCTTCATACCAGTCAGATAAACCTTGCACGTCACTGATAACACCCTACATGGCGGGATCGAAGTTGGTTGTCAAAGAAATAATTCCATCTTTTACTCGCACCTTCCCGACTGTTCGAAGGACCACACAGATTTAGAGTTCATTTCGCTTTGCAGGCTAATACCATCCAATACCAGGAAACCTCTCAAAACCCAGATTTTGTCATCGAAGTAATCTGCAAAAAATCTAATTCTTGGAATGGGAGAGAAAATGGTCGAAGTACTATTAGTAGAAGTTCTAGGAATCACCTACAGTGGTATGAAGACATCTAAACGTAACAGCTACACTTGTACACATGAGACTGTCTTTACTCTATTTTACACAACGTCGGATTTTTGCAGGTATGTTCAGTCCATAAACCTATGAGTCATGGGGCCGGGGCGGCAGCCCTTCTGGGGTTCGGGCCAAGCTTATATTTCTAGGGAAGACTTCTAAAAACCTCGGGCAGTTTCTCGGATAATGCAGGTTTCTCTCGGGCAAAACGGCTCCGCTATCTCCAATAAAAAAATGTTCTGCGCGTCTGTATGCTTCACGCAAGATCAGAGTGAGTGGGTAGTCGGCAAGGATCGTAGAATTTTGAAGGACACATTAGCACTGAATACAGAAATTAGGCCCGTAGCCAGACAAGGTGCTGAAGGGGGCGAAAAAAATTCTGGGAGCGAAAAAGTTTCCAGAGGGGGCGAAACATACTAAAATACATTACGGCAATGTTAATTTTTGATCTTGGGGGGTGGCGAAAAATTTTACAAGGAGGGTTTCGCCCCCCTTGGCCCCCCTTGACTACGGGCCTGACAGAAATACTTATGAGCTGTTTGAAACAGGCCCTGAATACATTTCATACCTGACCCGGGTTTATAACTAGCTCCTTACGCATCGGCAATGTTCACATGCAAACGAAAAAAAGCTCAGCTATAAATCGCGATCCACTGACTAAAGATTCCGGTTAGAATTGTTCTAACACCTTTGACGGTTCTTGAAACATATCGAGACGTATCCTTTCATTGTGTGACCATTTCTGAATAAGTTATTAGTTATGCAAATATTTTGATGTTGAGTGTTGCCGTACTTGAGTAGTCTTTACACTTCATTTTTATATTTTTCATACTTCTTATTTCTTATTTTTTAGTATTTTTGTATTTATTATCATTTTATCTCTCAGTCTGGTGTGTTATGATGACAAAAATAACCCCTGGAGAACATAAACAACACGAGTGTCCTTGAAATAAAGGTATAACGAACAAAGGATAACTTAGGAAATACCTTCTGAGTTCCTCCGTGTCACAGATTTGCATTATGATGCAGATGTAAAATAGAAGGTTGACGTAAAACTTTTCATTTGATGGGAATTTGGACTCTCTCTCCATCTTTTCAATAATATTTACGTCAAATTGACAAATGTGACATTTTAATTTTAACAGACTTTTGAGTTGAAGTGGCGACGGTGTTATATACTATATAAGTATCGATATTGTCATAACCATAACATCGCTACCAGTACACTAGGGAAGTTAGGGTATATTCGCACCTCTGTTGACCACTCAAGAACGCATGAAAATATTTTATCAGGGAAAGTCCCCATGTCAATTCCCACTGCAGGCGAGAACCTGAAACTGCTACCAAAAGGAGTTACTATCCGAAGAGTCACGAAACTTAACGAAAAACCAACAGACAGTCCTGTGATAGTGCAAGCAAGTATTGTCTCGAACAGCTTTGTTAAAATAGACGTGTTGGGAAATTCGGTACTTCCGGTAGGGTCACAAGGTCAAGTGTACCATGACAACGGGCAACGTGTTGAGCTCAGCATTCACCACCCGCGCTGGGACACTGTAAGGGTAGTACACTTCACCTTTGATCCATTCTCATAATTCATTGTGTGGAAACATTTCCCAACTCGTCTATTGAACAGATTCATCAAAGTACAATACTTTAGAAACCATGATTCAACGTCAACTACCGTATCGTTTACTTACAATTTGAAGATAAATTAAGATGGATTCCATCTGTTTTCAGATCCGACTAGCATAATCACATCCTGTACAAACATGAACATTCAACTATACACAGGCTTTTCAGATAAAGCTAGACTCGGTCGTCAACACAAGGAAATTCCATACAATTTGAAGGCTTATAATGTCCTTAAGTGGGATAAAGTCAGTGCCCTATTTTAAGTAAATTTAAAGTGACTATGCGATCTCTGTGGTATATTTCAGAATGAATGGTCTGCGACATTTAAAAACAAACATTTAACATATTTCGTTATATTTTTAGAGAAAAGCAAGGCAGCTTTTATCATGCTAACAATTCGTTTGGCACATCTGCAAGGTTTTAATTTTAAATATATTCTCACCATAACGAGACTTGGGGAATTGAAACTAAAGATTTGATAAAAATATTTTTAGAAATGTAACTCGACTTGAGCAAACAGCTCTGGCGTCACTATGAAGTTTTGCAACCCTTTTAAGTCTGCGTTTGTATGTTCAGTCGTATTATAGTTTTTCATTGTGTGAAATTGCATCGCTTTTTTATAAAGGTTTTTTCAACTTTTGGAAGAGTAATATGATGAGAGATAATAAACCTAAGGCGTCTAGCCGTCGCTTAAACCGTAATGTAAAATATTCTTTAAGAGCGGACGAGGTCAGTACGTGTGAAAATCAGAACTCCTGAGCCTTTTGAGATTTTCGATGCATATTACCTGAAATTTAGTTCAGTTTTTTTCACTACATTTATTGCAAAGGCATACCTTTTGCCTTCAAATTTTGTTTATTGGCTAATGGTTAAAATAGAGCTGTGCGCATGGATGCGAAAATGAAGAAAGCTCTTCATTGACACGTTTTATAATTTCCAACAAGGTTCCTCAACCTTTTTGTGCAATCAAAGGTTCGTATGCACCATTTACGTGGTTCGAATACGCATAAAGAAGAGATAATGAATGCACCGACACTGCGTGGCATTGTTTTACAATTGGCAGGTTGGTGTATACTTTAAAAAATGTTGGGCGCGTATATGCTACCTGACACGTTGTTGGGTGAAGGAAACTATACGCAGATTGGTCAAAAAGTAAGCAAACTTTACTCAACATGGACTCTTTTTAACCAACCTGAGTGGTGTCTTACTCAGCACCTTGGTGGATGGCATTGCCCAACAGTTTTTATGGAGCAATTATCATGACCAAGTCAAAGCGAAATGTTTGTGTTACTGTACTATTAAAAAAATGTCACTGAACAATGTGTTACAAACCACGTAATTTTTGTGAAAAATCACCTCCATTAAAAAAGCAAAAATTGGTTTTTAAAGTAGATAAATTGGAGTGATTACAGCCATTACAATGGGGTATGACTTTAATCGATGCTTCATTGGATCAGGGAGCTCTTCCTCCTTGATTGGATCGACATGTTTAATTTTATTAAAGTGATGTTAAAGGGAGAATGCAGTCACCCCAAAAAAGAATTGTATAGTAGACTATCCTATTTCCTGAATGGCTCTTGAGAATCATGTGACAGTATTTTTCTCACTCAATTGTAAAATTTACAAGGAGCAACTGCTTGATTTAACTTGAAAATGCAATATTTATGTTCTAAAATATCATGAAAGATACTTGGAAGCAAAATAAGAAGAAATTTGTGACATTTAGCTATTGTTTCAAAATAAGTTTGGGGCGACTGCTCCTGACCTTTAACTAACTCTCTCTCTCTCAACAAACAAAATCAGAGTTACCAAATTAGTGCTAAACTTACCAAAATTATTTGCAATTTTTTTATTATCAAGATGATATCGTATGAAACTTCTTACCTTTTAAAGCAAACTAATTCACTACGCAAGTGGGACGGGTACGAAGAACTACACTGGAGTCTATTGTGCATGACTTCATGCATGCAAATTGTTATCTTAATTATGTAAGCAACTTAAACGTCATAATGAGATACTGGTGGTTAGAAATTTAAATGAACAACATAAGAAATCACCAAATAACAGAAATGTATCTGAATGATTACAAATTACGATAGTGACAAATGTTTGTGAGATTTCGCTTGAAAGAGAGACAGGCAAAAGATGTTTGTCACAGTTAGACCTACACGGCAAGATATAGGTTTTGAACTTGTAATAAAAGAAGATCATGTTTATTCATGACTGTGCGGGGGATGTAGCTAGTAAAAGATCATGTTTATTAATGACACTGCGGGGGTTGTAGTTTTTTGTATTAATATTGAGAATATTTGCTACTTTTTAATGAGAACTCTGGCTTCCAGTATTTTTACACCTTACTTAACTCATTAGGCTAAAATGCAACCGATTCTCATAGCCTGTACTGTTAAAACTGATAATGTGTCTCGCAGTCGTCATCATCCAGATGATGCATTTAGCATCAACTGCGTCCATGCACTTACGGATGAGCAGAATATCCTTATTCTCTTAAAACACCCTCCTGTCATATTTAAAGTTATGTGCTACCCCTTAAACAAACGTCTAAATGGCAAATTAACGGCTCAGTCACAAGACATTTATCTATTCTTAATAGACACAAACATGAGAATGATAACACATACGATAGCCCTTGGGGAAGGTTGAGGGGGCGGTAGTTTAGTTTACTTTAGGGTTCGTATAAAGGAACTCTAGTTTACTTTAACTCCGGGTCAGAAAACCTATTTTAGAGTTAAGGAGGGCCCTGACATGTATATGGAAAGGCAAGGGTGAAAATAAAAACACTAGCAACGAGAAGGTTTCATGTGAGCGAACGAAGGACAATTCACCGTCATTCATTTCCTTGCTGACTCGGAGAGTCGTCATAAGTCTGCTGATGTGACTGTAGGCCTATTATGAGGTAGCCTACAGCGTTGACCAAGTCTTTTTTCTTTCAGCTCGTCGATACGTTAAAGAACTGGTAGCAGCCCAGGGTGGCGAGAGCCCAAGAAAGCCGAAACGCAGGCTAAACAAGAGCTAGAGTTTGAGTACAAAGTTTGAAGTAGCAGGGCGGTTGAAACTGAATGACTGGAAGCTACACTCCCCTCCCCTCTCCATTGTTTTAAATTTTGGAGTTTTTCTTTAAAAAGTCGTCATAAGCTGAGCCTGACAACTGCCAAAAATTACCTTAAAAATGCCAAATTTTGGGAACTGAAGAATCCCAGCACTCATTCGTATAAGCCCCGACTGTCCTGGGTACAAAAGCTCATCATGAGAAGTAGATACTTTTGCATCTTCATAAATGGTTTGACGATCAAAATCTGTGAGTACGAGTTTGAGTGTCTATGGTTTTCATGACCAGAATAAACGAAACTATGTCAACGTATTACCACGAGTATACGGACTCACAATTTAAAACCGAAAAGTTTAGATAACTTGAGAAAATTGGGACCTTTTTGAGTTCAGCGAATTGAAGTTCTCATGATAATTAAATGCATATTTGGAGAAACTCAATTGACATGCTTTCAGCAGATGGAAAATCTGATACTTTAAGATAGAGCCGGACGAGTTAGATAAACCATTCTTTACTCACCCTGCACATCTTTAGAAAAGAGGGGAAATGCATCACATTTTCATTTTTGTGTTTGTGGTCATGAAACGAATGATAAATGCCCGTCTTACAAAAACATCACAAAGAGGCATTTTCAAATTTCTTTTTCATAACTAGAAACATTTAAAAGCCCCCTTCCCTACACACTAGCCGGTCGTGCTTACCATCAAAACAAAAAATTGCTAGGGATGGAACCAATGGAAAGTTTACCCCATCCCTCCCAAAACACATATTTCATTAACTATGTACTATTCCAACTTGTTGATTACAGTACTTCACGTATAGGCTAGTATATGTGTCATGGGGACTTAATCCCTTAGGTAACATTCTTGGAGAAACAACACTGTTACAATAAGTGGGTGCACTCACTAGTGTTTTCTTGTCCTTTTTGAAGGAAGTAAAAAAGTACTTTACCATTTGCAGTGAAGTGGAGCGGTGGCGCTACACTGACGTTAAAAAAGTCGGTGAACTGTGAAATTTTGTAGGACGTCTCGGGTCATTTAAATTCTTAGGGAAAGCTTGTAAAATTTATTCTTTTTGGTGGAAGGGTATCGCTCTCAAAGTGACAGTTAGGTGGTTTGAGTGTGTGTGTGCGTGCGTGTGGGTGGGTGTGTGTGTGTGTGTGTGAAGATCATCTAAACCGGGTTTTCTCATTCTAAACCGCGTTTTTTTCTCATGCTCTGTGTGGTAGGCTTCATCACTGGGGCTTTCAACAGAGGCGAGGTTTGCAACGCATCTAACAAAATATCGTTGCTATCTTTTATCCTTTTACTATTTCACCCGACTCTTGGGTGTGTGGGACACACTGATCAGTTGACTTTAGGAATAACATTTTTAGTTCTAAGTTCATCACGAGCAGAAAATGACGTCAGACCAGTTTATTTCTTACAGTCTTAATTGTGGTTCTTTGAGTAACGTTGTAATATTGTACAATATGACATTGTCCTTTTGGTTCACCGAAAGCTATTTTGCACTGAACCGATTGTGGCCTCGTGACTTGGAGTGTCATCAGCAACTCTAGATAGCTCATGCTTAATCACGCAGTAACATTACTGTACAGTACATGAAGCTGAGGACACTTTACCTACAATAATTGTACCTGCTTCATAGGTGTTGTTATCCACCCGATTCTCATAGCTTGTACAGTTAAAACTGTAATGGTTTAAGAACGTTGTCAGTAAAAACTGTGCAAAACTCATGGTTTAGAGCATAGATTAAACCATTATCAGTTTTAACTGTGCATAAATTATGACAGCTAAACAGAAATAGACTGTATCAAGTTCAAAGAAACGTTATCCAGTTTTAACTGCACATGGTTTAATCTATGATATCAACCGTAAGTTTTGTACAGTTAAAACTGTAATGGTTTAAGAACTATCATCAGTTTTAACTGTACAGGCTATGAGAATGAGAATCGGGTGCGTTGTCTCTTTTGGGCGCACTCTTCAAAACTGGGTTGACTGCATATTCCCTTTAAAGATGAAAATTTTCGAATCGGTATAGATCTTATCCGTTTTAATCAAATAATGTTAACGTGATACCAAAAGATAGTCACAGTTTTGGTCCTGAAAAGCACCCATGGGTGTCGTACTCATCCCACGCTTGCATTATGGAATTATGAGGTAGCCTTCCATGCTTACATCTTTTGCGGTAACTTCATAGCTATAGTGCATATCAAATTTTTGACCACTTGCGAAGGAAAAAGTGAAATCTTATCTAGCTGAATAACTTTTATTACGTACAGGTGGAAATGAAATCTAATGGTGTGTGCGTGTGTGTCTCTGTTCATCGAGTCGCACCCAGTCATGCGCATCAGCGCTGTACATCAGATGATGTGCCTGCGGAGCAAAGATTGTAGTCTCTTACATCTCAATGATATAACTTTTCATGGAAAGCTGGCACGGCTAGCTATGCAGGGTACCGGGTGAATATACTGTGTGAGTCAAATGACGCAAACTGACCTGATGGATAAGAGTCAGTCACGGTCCCGAGAAAGTCTTCTGGTTGAAATTGTTGAAGCACGGTCAATCGACTGACCAATCAGTGCACAGGCTCTTTTCAGCATTTATCTTTTTGTGTGTGTGTGTTGCTAAAAACACGCCGTTGGTGAAATGGGAGAAAGGAACACCCCCTCAACAAACTTCATCTCGAGTCAAAGTCTTGTCTTTTGCACACATGGGAAAATTGTTTCCAACCGGTACTTACGGAAGCCGAGAACATCGCGGTGGTGTGAATTCTGACGTGCCTGTTTTCCCACCCCTTTCTTCGGTAAATATGGGAAGAAGAAATCAAGATACGATTTCTACTTACCATTATCCACCGATAATGTGGAGTGGAGAAAACCAAAGTTAGTGAGGGCCGGGGTACTTCAAGAAAGGACCATTACACAGTGTCTATTTTCGAACAACCTGTCCAAAAATGGACTATGTCCATCGAGCCTCTTTTCAATTTAAGTAACATAGCTAGCTCGCTCGTCGACGATTTCACCGTACCACGGTGGGATCATCTTACGTTGGTAATAATATAACCAAAGTTATATAGCTCCAATCCGTGTCATGTGCGGGCGCGTCCATTTATGGACAGGGTGTTCGAAAATAAACACTGTGTGATGGTCCTTTCTTGAAATACCCCCTCACTAACTTTGGTTTTCTCCACTCCACATTATCGGTGGATAATGTTAAGGAGAAATCGTATTTTGATTTCTCCTTCCCATGTTTACCGAAGAAAGGGGTGGGAAAACTGGCATGTGATTTCACACCACCGCGATGCTCTCGGCTTCCGTAGGTACTTGCCTGACTGGCGGACGTGTACTACTCTTGTGCCTATATTGGCCGCACACGAAATACTCGTAATAGTCGTTAAGAGTAAGTACTTAGTGTAAAGAAGACTCGACACCTACGAATGTAAATCCGCTACACATTATCAAATATAACCACAGTCTCGGAAACTAACAGTGATAAGAACTTTTCAATATTTTCGCCTCAGAACTCCCAAAATGAAAAACTTTTGTGCCAGAATTAAAGATACTTTGGTCAAGATTAAATTTAACTACAATGGAATTTCTAGCTTGAGTATCAAAGTTATAGAGACTTCAACTTTTCTCCCATTTGTTAAAGTTCTACATATGGCTGTGAGGTCTTGTTGGAAAGGGGAAAGGTGTACCGTTTTGTCAGAGGTGTCTAGTGCTGGAGTCCTGGACGGGAGGGCGCTTGTCAACCGAATTGTACAATTAGCCAAGCACTTATTATTTCTCCATTGACTTACACACTAAATTTGGTCTGTTTCGTGGCCTCTGTACCCTTGCATAGAAGTTATCGACAGATACTACCAGCTGCCTCTCATATGAAAACTCACAAGTAGGCTGTCTACATAGATTTCAAATTTTTGGACCATGACCATTGAGACTTTTAGCTACGAGAACTTTACTTGTATAACAGAGTGGTGGTTCCTGCCTTTTCACTTCATTTAAAATGGCATTTTTGCACAGCGGAAGGATATAATGCCAAAAAGTGCCTAAAACAACTGCAATTTTCTTTCTTTTTTCATAAACAGTACTTCAGTACTTTTGCTTTCACCTACACATCACAACTTGACCACATATACCTCAGCAACGTAGTCTAAACTGTGACCCTCGTTAAAAAAAAAACAATATGGTGTTAAATTAGTAGGGGGTGACACCTTCCGCGGGAATCCCCTTTAATTAGTGGTACGCTCTCTACAAATAGGAGAGTTTCGCCCTTGTACAGACTTAACTCCAAAAAAATATATAGAAGGCTTATTCACAAGTAGTTTCAAATGCACGGTGTGTTGTTTGTAAGACCACGTATGCATACCTATGCATTTTCTTTTCCCCTAAAAGGGCAGTTTTTGGGATCATTCGGGGATGACCTTTCGGCAAAAAAAAAAAAAAAAAATGGTAGATTCGTTATGGTAAGTATCGTCCAGTACTCTGGTTATCACATGCACTCCATCGTGCAGTAACATTACCACACAATTCGAAAAGCCGGGGACACTGTACCTAAAAAAGCTCAAGTCCTCTACAGTTTTGCTGTTTTGGTCTCTTAGTATTTTGCTACATTTTAGCAAGACTTCATTGATTAGTATGATACAGATTACGTCTTTTTCAGTAGCAGAATGTAAATGCATTTTTTGTGACATGTTGAACTTAAAAGAAGGGTCTAAGCTCAAATCAAGTTTGATATGTTAGAGGGGGCACTTTTGTAAACATTATGGTGAATCTGCATTGAAATCTGATGTATCGTTCTCAAGATATTAGCAGTTAAAGTTGTCACATTTTCAACACAAAGTGAACTTGAAGCAAGCTCATATGAGATCATAACCTCACACTAATGGCCATTCTTTTGTTTTCTATAAACTTAAAGGTGATCAGTCGTCTTGAAATATTCTTTGTGACGTCAGCCTTTTCTTGACATGTTTCTGCAGTCGTCACTGTTCAAGGATACACCGTACAAGTAGCTATGATGACATCGGTATAGCTAGTAGATATACAGCTACAAGCCGTCTCTTCTTGCTTACCGATTAGCTATACCATGCTTGTACGGTGTATCCTTGAACAGTGACGACTGCAGAAACATGTCAAGAAAAGGCTGACGTCACAAAGAATATTTCAAGACGACTGATCACCTTTCACCAATTTTCTCCTCCACAATTACATGTTATGGAAATGTGATTGCATGAGAGGTATAAGAATTTTACAAACTTCACATTCCACATGGGGAGGTCCTATCTTATTAACTTCAAGGTCAGCACAACATTGAAGAAAAACCAAAGGACACAAAGCATTTTTCATCAATCTGAGGAAGTGATGTAGCCTTGCTTGCCTCAAGCGGCACTCTATGTATTAACTTCACTTGCTGATATCTCGAGTACTACATGTCTGATTTGAATGGAAATTTTACCAGATTGCGTATAGACTTACTTCCTCTTTCACATATGACAATGATTTTTTTGCATAAACCCTTCCTTTAAGTTTGCTTCTCGGGAATCTGGTACACCACTATTAAAGGGGAACAATTGTACAGCTTTCTAAGCAAGTACAACATTTAGATCACATTTTTCCAAGCATTGTGATACCATTAACAACTAATATAACTCAATATCTTATTTAACACGAATTTTTCAAAAACATTTTTGAAACTCACTAAACGCCACTGCGTAGGCAGTCATGATATTGTGAATTTACCCACAATGCAACGGAACTGTGATGTCACACCTGCACCTCGCCGCGGGTTTTACAACAACTGCTTGTGTAGTTTGTAAGCACACACCTACAGTATTCACGGTAAAGTCAAAACTATCTTTAATTTTCAAAAAATGTAGCGGTTAAATTTGCCATTAAAATCCAGAAATCTGTACATTACTATCTAATATCATCATACAGCCTTCTTCTTACTTGATACGTATGATTTTTAACCAGTTAAAATGTTCGAGAAAATCCTTCACCCTACACTATCAGTGCAGCTCGAAATCCATATTGACTCTATATGGCATATCACACACATGCATGGTACTGACCACTGCACTGCATCGCTGTAGTCCGAAGGGATTCGATCATACTTGTCAAAACGTTATAGATTTTTCTAAACTCTCAACAGCCAATCTGCCTATGAAAAGTTGTAAAATTCAAAGTAAAATATTCAAACAATACACAGAAGTCTCTTACCAGACAAAATGCGTCTAATTGAAGCTTACTCAACCAAAAAGAAATTCTGTGCCTGTTACCGATAGCTCGAGGCAGCCATGATGGGAACACATCGCGGAGAATGGTTAGGCTTGCTTCCGGCAGACTCAAATACAACTCTCGACTGACATTTCAAGGTGTTGCTGAAAGAATGAGGCCAGTACTCCACCAAATATGCAATAATCGATATCGTACTTCACAGTGTCTACGCAAAATCCTCATTATATGCACTAAATCAGAAAATATCACAAGACTTTCGTCTCGAACGAATGCTAGGCCCTTGCGAACACGTAGGTTTTAAGGAGAACAGTGTTTCCATAAGTTAGACAAAAATTTCCCTCAGTGGATCAGAGTTTCCTTAAGTTTTTCATGACTACTACCGAAGAGTTGAATCTCTTAATGTTCTTATGGTAACATAAGAGTAAAAACAGATAATCATCATTTACATATAAAAATCTTTATGAAGAACTCTCCAAACACCGCATGAACACAGCCCTTCAGCGTGATATCATGGGCTCGGAAAATGGAACCACTGAAACAGAGTATTCCTTGATAGCATCCTCTTGCAATACTACGAAAAATAAATGGGCAAGAACTATTTAGTATTTTCAGCTGTGGCGCATAAAAATCCCACAGAAGTTTTTGTTATACTTTCTATATTCTTTATGATTTAAAATACATAATTTTGAAATTTTGAACCACCACTCAGAAAAATTAAGAAGGCCTATTTAAATTTATTTGAGCTGGCAACATTTTGCTCTGGAAATCGTGAGGTGCAGGTTGTACGTCAGCAATCAGCTGATATCTAGTCGTCTTCTTTCGAATATGTCTGCGCACATGCCAGCAAGCGAGGGAAATTTGAAATATATTATTCTTAATAAAGGTTTCATGTAAGGTCCACCAGGTAGAGATTATCTGTAGTATTTATATGTATACTACACATATGTAAAGGGTCAAATGGCCACTATAGTTCCCCTTTAATCTATATAGTGCGGCATCTTTTTATCATTGCCTTTTACTTATTTTTGCAGATTTACTTCTGACGAGGTGATCCGGACAATAAGCAGCCATGAACGACTCGTCTTCAGAAGTCGACGAGGACTTTGAAATGTCGTCCATTAATGTAATCTTCGTCATCGTACTTCCGGTCATTTGTGTGATCGGGTTGGCTGGAAACCTTCTAGTCTGCGTCGCCATAATTCGCTTCCCACATCTCCGGACCGTAACAAATTACCTCCTCGTTTCGTTAGCCGTTGCGGATTCTGCTGTCTGTTTGATAATCATGCCATTTGCCGCCTTTCAAGAAATAAACAGTGGGAAATGGTTACTAGGGAGAGCACTGTGTGATATTTGGGTGGGAATGGATGTATTAATGTGTACGGCTTCCATATGGAACTTATGTGCAGTTTCTGTGGACAGATACCTGGCAGTCTCTAGACCAATTTGGTACGCAATGAAAAGAAAACCAAGTTTTGCTGCCCTTTTAATCTCGGTATCATGGGTGCTATCTATTCTTGTGTGCATACCCGCTTTACTCTTTGTTGGTGGATTCGACAGCAGCGACGAGGACATATGCATACTAAACGTTCAACCGCTCTTCCAAATAATATCTTCTGCTGTGTCATTTTACATACCATGCATATTCATAGTACTGCTTTACATAAGAATTGCTCACGCCGCGCAAAAACTGACGTCATCCGTTCAACCGGATGGTACCGTAAGAGGAGCTCGTTCAAATCGTCGATTCCCCGACGAGAAAACATTCGATGCGCCTTCCGAAACAGTGGACTACCCCACCAATCGGTCTTCTGTTAGGATAAATAACACAGTAGTACCACTGGGTTTTCAAAATCCGCTATGTGCTGTGACAGAATCTGAAGAACTCAGTCTTGAGAATCGCCCAGAAGGCAACGATTTCGGACGTCCGAAATTACATATCGTGAACCCGTCCGTTAATTTACCATCGGTCTCAGGAAAATCCGTAGCACAAAATTTTGTAGAAGAGGCACGGGCAGCGCCTTCCTACCAAACAATTGATTTACATGAACCAACGGGATCAACGGTATCAAGTCTCTACGGGCGAGGTAGCAATGTACAAAATAGGAGAAGCAAATCAAAGAGGATAAAAATATCTGTCACACGGGAAAAGCGTGCAACCCTCGTGATAGGCATTGTTGTGGGCGTGTTCATTTCGTGTTGGCTACCTTTCTTCGTCGTCAATGTTGTGCTTGGGATATGTCCGTCCACCTGTCAAGTATCCTACGCAGCATTTCAGTTTGTGACGTGGTTAGGGTGGTGTAACTCGGTTCTAAATCCTGTAATATATACAATATTCAACAGAGAACTTAGAACAGCTTTCGGAAAGATTCTACTTTGTAAAAGGTAGATGTATCTGCCTATAATGATACGCTAAAATAATAGCTATATTTTGACCCATTGGCGTTCCATAGTCAAAGAATGCAATCTATGGCAGAACGGTGCTGAACAGTTTGTATATTTCCCATTTATGATAGAACACAAAGCGTTGTGAAGTTCAACTCAAAGTAAACCTAGGGCTTATGATACAGATGTGCGGAGGGATAATGAAATTTCGGCAACGTAACAGCTTCCGTCAATGCGAATTTCAGGGGACAGTGGCCCCATAAACCTGACCTCAGGGTGCTCCTTTCCACCATAACTGACCCCCAATCATTTTGTCGGTAGACACAGAACTGTATTAAAATTGTTTCATGGTGGGATTCTATGTTTTCTTTGTAATTACGCCTACCTCATGATTGTTTACACACACAACTATATAGACAAATTTGTGCTTTAAGAGTGCAATTTCCTGTACTGTGGGCTTTTGGGATGCTCAAACCATGGTGTTGCTAAAGTAGGCTGCTGTCTGGCGGGCCTACGGCCCCTACCATTCGGAACAACCCCCATAGCAATGAAAACTTCATGGAACCGCCACTAATTTCCGTAACCACAGAACCAGATCATTGCACTCATCTGCTGTTTTAAGGACAAGGACAATTTACTATTGAGGCCGCTGGATAGTTTCGTGTGATTTCATTCTGCCCTAATACGTCATCGTGATGTGATATTATCATCAATCATGTGTAAATGGGTCAGTCCAGATTTATCAGACCATGGACTGGGCAGTCTTTTCCTCATTTATTCGACACGCAATTGAGCCAAGTTAATTGCGCAATATTTCAAGAGTAACAAAGGGATGATGAATATTTTTTTCTGCCAGATAAGGTGCCAATATATAGGGTGACCAATCAGCGTTTTCCCTAGCTGAGCGATTCCCAAGTTTTGTTTGTCAGTGTTTCAAATGAGTGATAAAAAAAAATAATGAGTGATAAAAAAAAATAATGGCAGCTGCGGAGGCAAATAGGTAACCTTCGAAGCAGGCGTGAATATGTGCCTCTTTCTATAGTAAATATGAACGCCAATGCAGCCAATGTTGGTACACCTTCACCGGGGGAGCAAGCAGCCGGCTTCGTTGACGATCCCCCTCCCGGCAGAAGGAATGGAACTGTGTAAGGGAGACCTCAACTTTGGGATTTTCCCCAGGAAAATCCTATTTACACCTGCTGAAATGCCAGCATGCTTGAATTTGTAGTTATTAATATTGTGAACTGCAACTTCATCATTTACCTAGACGGTGTTAACGAAATCAAAGGGTATCAAAAGGTACGCTCTTCAAACTTCCTTTTGCACCCATTGAAATCCCGTTGAAACATGGTTGATACTTTTACCAATTACCTGTTGAATGTATTCAACCTGTTCAACTGGTTTCAATAGGAGTTTTTTTTTCCGGAAGACTCTAAATAAATCACCACCGTAAAACCATGTATGGTCAAAATATCTAAGCTGCGCTAGTTCACGCCATGTATAGCCTATGAATTCGTATATAATTGACAGCCTCGATAAAAGCTAGGCCTCGGGATATTTGGAGAAATGCACTGGCTATAAAGAGTGTCTGACGTCCATTAAATAACAAAACAGAAATATGTTTCAGAAGTTGGAAAATCAGTCTCATTGGCCCATCACTCATCTTCATTGCTTATTCAGTTGTTGAGATATATAGATATTGAAATGCATTCACTCAATTTGAAAACGTCGATTGTGGGCATAATTCGTGGTGTCCCTCTTGTGCAACTTATACAAAACACCCCAGTTTCCTTTTGAACATCAAAATGTTCATACGACCGTGTAAAAGTTACTGTTTTCTCGCATAGCACGTTTGAGACGAGGAAATGTATGATACAGTCACTTTGTAACAGTAAGGGAGTGATCACGTATTGGTACGAGATGCAGTGACTTAAAGGAAGTCTAAGCTCAAAGCTCAAATCAAGTTTTGATACATCAGATGGGTACTTACTTATTCTTAGCGTCCTGGTGAAAATTCGCATTGAAATACGATGTGTAGTTCTCAAGATATTAGCACTTAAAGTTATCACATTTTCAACACAAAGTAGACTTGAAACATCCACATATGACGTCATAGCCTCACATTAATAGGCAGTATTTTGTTTTTCTTTCAAATTTACAACCAATTTTCTCTTCTACAATCACATGCTATCGGAATGTGATTGCATGAGAGGCGTAAGAATTTTAAAAATTTCACATTCCATACAGGGAGCCCTAGCCCTATTAACTTTAAGGTCAGCACAACAGACTGAGAAAACTAAGCATTTGTCATCAATGTGAGAAAGAGATATAACTCATGCTTGCCTCAAGCTCACTTTGGATCACAACAATAGTAACTTCATTTGCTGATATCTCTAGTACTGCATGTCCGATTTAAATGGATGTTCCACCAAATTGCGTAGATCATCCTGTTTTACATATCAAAATAATTTTTTGACTTAAACCCTTCCTTTAAAAAACCAAAAATGGAAGTAATCCGAGTAGTACAAGAGTGACATCACACGTTATTGAACAATTTACGAATTTTAAATTGAGTAAAAAGCTTTAGTGTTTTATATCTTACCACATAAATGTCCTGTACAGAAGGTAGACGGACTGATGGGATTCTTTTTCAATTTTTGTAACACAACTGTTTTGTTTAAAGTTTTGTACTTAGTGTATACTTTAAAATGATCTTGCGTTTAAGCATCAAGTCAGTTTTGCTAATCACACGATCATTCATCGTGAGTTATTCCTAAACACGAAACCAAAATTGATCAAAACTATTCAAAGATCAAGTTTGATGCTGCAAGATTCATTAGTCAGCGCAGGAGCAGAGAAACAAGGGAACATTGAAAGGTGTCATTTTGTTAAAAAGAGCTTTCAATCCTGTTGAAATCTGTTGGACAGCTTTTAACAGGTTTGAACACGAACAACATGTAACTGGAAACTCAACATGATTCCATCAGGTACCAACAGGCATGGGTGTCAACAGGTGGGAAAAAGGGGACATGTCCCCTGTTTTGAAAGTGGGGGAATATCATATCGTTCGTCCCCCACTTTTTCCCGAACCCTAACGAAAAAAGTAGACACTTGTTTGATCCTACAGGGTATAGCTGCTTCCATGAAATCAGACTCAAAAATGGTAAAAACAGCTTGTTTAATGGATTAGAAAATGTGAGAAAATGCCTCAGAATAGATTTTCCGGGCCCTAAAGCAGGCCCCGGATTCCTCGTCGCTTCTTTTACGATTGAATTAGTTTTGGTCGAGGGCATTTCCTCTCCACTTTTGAGAAAATGTTGACATTCGCCAATAGGAACATGTAAATTCCACATGAGTGACCGCGGTTAATACCATACTTGCTGACTTTGTCAACTCCAACAGGTTACTGATAAATGGCCACATCATACCTGTTTATACCAGTTCAAACCTTTTGGCATTTCAATAGGTATCAACAGGATTTTTCTCCTGTTTGATGAGGAGGAAATCATACTCCTTTTGATGAACCTGACATGTTTGAGTTATAATTAATTAATTAAGTTGTTAGCCCCATTTTGCGTTAAACGCTCAAGGGCAAGTAACTCACAAAACAGTTTTGTGCAATGTTATCAATATTTTTAAACTACTTTCACTGTTTTAACCTGTTTCAAATTTAAATCAATATCTCCTCACATCCATGTATTACTTTTTAAGTTCACACTTGCATGTGAAAAGGGGCTGGGGTGCAGCAGCCCCTACGGGCACGGGTAGGCTTTTTAATAAGGCGGTTAATCCTCTGGCGTGACATAGGCTTTTCTCGTGCAAAAACAGCACATCTCCAGAGAAATATCCAGTGCGCCTGTGATGGAATCACTAAAACACTATACCTGACTTGTTAACATATAATAAAAGGACTTTTTACACCTTTGTGCTGTGTGTACGAACTTTTGCTGCAAAGGAATTAGCAATCACTTTTGATATATTGTATAAATAAGCTGAATATCGTCAAAACGAAACCGGAAAAGAACATTGAGTGTTTGTCAAGTCTTTGATCGCGACGCAAACGATGGGTTTTCGGAAACACCTATAACTTACAAAACCGCAGATGACGTACATTATAGTCCTTGATTACCTCGTATATGGTAAAGGGCAATTTTTGTCTCTTATATTAAAATAGGCAGGACGAAATCAGCTCAGGTGAAAGGGGGAACGTTTTTCAAACTCCTCCTAGCCATAGTTGCTATGGCAATCATCTAAATTTGCCAGTAGTCAAATAGTAGTTTCTTGAACTCACACGACAGTTTTGATTCCAGAGTATGAGACATGTCTTCGTATAACACTTGAACTTAAAATATCTGATATTATTTTGTTCGACTCGATGGTTTAAAACTTACGTTTTTCTTCCCAAAAGAGCTCTTAAAAATTCTGAAGTTATATGTCATGGATGAAGTATACCACTTTTCTCATAAAGATTGAAAAAATGGCCCTTTAGGGATTCCGAGGGCATTTACTTTGCAACCTAGATAATTACGTTGAGTAATGTAAATTAAAGAGTTCTTAGGACACCCGGGGGTAAAAATCCTCTTTTATTTACGGAATATCTTATTTCAAACAAGTTGAACCGTGACGTACTTAACAAGGAAATACATTTTCTACAAATATAGAATACAGAAGGAATTACAATGTAATGCCTTTGCAGTTCTCACATTAATGAAAGCTATTCCAAAGAGCCCTCTGTCGACAGACATAACGAACCCACGCAGCAGTCGGCGGCTCGTTTTCATCAAGCTCTCACATATACTTTTACTTTGCATCTTCGGAAGAAAAGTAGAGTCTGCTGCGCCGGCAAGATATTACAAATTTATAACATGCCAGAATACTCACAAGCGTACATATATAATTACTAATAGAAAAAAAAATGATATTTTTATGTAAAAATAATGGTGAAAGGGTAACCAGTCGTGTTTATATAATAACCCCAACTATCGTAGGATATAATAAAGGATAACTAAAGTTTCAATGCCGTGGAAAGCTTCACGACTTGGAGTCAATAGGCTTTCATCAATATTTCATAAGTACTTATTAGCTATGCTCCAGTGTATTGACAAACTCAAAGGGTAGTTCTATCGACGCTGAGGACCCGTAAATATGAAAAATCCTGGTAATTCAAATATTCACTTTGAGTATGTCCGTTCATGCAAACAAATCTACACTTTTGTGCTTAGTGTCGCTATGATTTTAACTTTGGGCACCAATTTAGGCACGTCTATTGTTTCTTTGGTTTATTTATCGGTCTCATGTGCATGAGACTCTCTGTCTTAATTGTTCAATGAAAAGACATTATTTATAAAATTGAAAATTTCATTTAGATGAAGACTCACATTCATAGTTGCCTCATGGACCCTACATTGTACATAAGCGTGCTGCAAGGTTAGACATTACTTGCCTAATTCCACAAACACAAAAAGGTCTTAGTTTTTATTTTCTATTTTTCAGCCGATCTAGCATGAAACTTAACTATACTTTCATCAAATTCGTTTCACCAAATTTTAAAAGCAATGATTATTTCTGTAATATCTGAAATTTTGGAAGACCAGAGAGCTGCATCTATGTACATAAAAATCTGTAAATAAAGACCTATTACCTGGTTACGTTTTTTCTTCTTTACACTCGAAATTCTTTACACTCAAAATTATATTTTGTTTGTTACTCTTCTTTCTACAATGAGTGAATTTAGCTTATGCGGTTCTTCTATCATAATTGGTTTCTCGCAGTGTATCGCGGTATGACGGAAAACAAATATTTGTATACCGTTTTCTGAATACCTATTATTACATTGCATTGCGGTATTTTCCTAACAGAAACTTAAGTCGAGCTGGTGTACGTTTCTTGCATGTGCGATGGAAACGATGGAGTTGGCTATCAATCACCAAGTCAAATTTACGGTTGAAGCACAACAACGACACATAGGTTACCAGGATAGAAGCTGACAAATGTTATTTCGATAATAAGGTACCGTGTGAAAGCCAGTATCGGCGGCATAAGTATGCCACCCTAACTGTAGTCGAATATATCGATATACCGACGGACCTACTTTCTAACAAACATCATAGGTCTCTGGCTCGTTACCGCATACATTATACGGTCCGATACTGCTAACATGGAGCTGTATAACAGACAAAATGTTGATGTTATACAGACAACGGAGTGTGCTTAGCCTTGGCAATACACTCCGTTCTGCACATGTACGTTCTAAAAGTGGCGGCATCTTCAAATCGTCAAATAGCGGAAATGCCCAACCCCGCCATCATGTTTGAATTAGTTTCACGAAATGGAAACAAAACCAATCATGGTCAATCATGGAAAGAATTCATAGCTTTGGTTTTTTTGGGTGTTGCATACGCAGAAACGGACGAGCGTAAAAATATGAGCCATTGGCAAGGTACGTCTTAGTAACAGCGTCAGAAATTTTTCGTCCAGCAACGCTATGAAAAACTAAGCAAGTTGCGGAAGCAATCAGAGAGCGGCTAGCTTAATTTTTTTCCCTCGAAGTTATGAGCAAATCCGAATTTTCATGAATTTTGAAAATTGTTAAAAAATAGTGGTTAGGGTTAAAATGTAGGTTAGGGTTACACCCTCTTGGCGTATTTGGCATGTTCTTTCATAATCCGGCGTCAGAATTACGAAAAAAATGTAAGGAAACTTTCATTTTGGGAGTAAAGGGCGTGGCCAATTTCCAAGAAGTTGATTGGTCCATTGACACCATTTGCCCATAACCTCGTGGGAAAAAACTTGCGCGAGCGGCTATGCTATGCAGGCTATAGCAATGAGAGCTAGGTTTACATCAACAGGAGTTGACGTCACACTTTGGAAGCGAGTATAGTATTCGAAGTGACCTTATGTGTGGAATCACTTGGGCTTTTCCTCATATCCCTTGAAGGCTGACAAGCCTTAATGACGCACGACTCATAATGCAGGTGTCATGGCGTTTCTTTGGTGCAAGGAGCCGGGAGCGAAAGTGGATTTGACAGCCCTTGACCTGTTGACCAAGGGTTTGCGTGGTCTTACGCCATTATAGCCATGCAAACTATGTATTATCGTGTCGAAATGGTATCTAGACGTGGGTGCCCTTTAGGCCTGGTGCGCGGGGATTTGTCCACCTCGAGAGCATAGGAGGTATGCCCATGCAGGCGTTACCAATCTACTGCTTCTACTTCTATTTCTATATAGTAAGGATCCTTAATCATTTTGGGAATAATCAAATTCTTTGTTTTTAGATCAAAGAAACAGTTTAACTTGGGGGTTTATGTCATCTAATCATGGCCGTACGGGAGGACTGTTTTTCTCAGGGAGGGCGGTGATTTTTGTCCGACTCCAGACCTTATTTAGTTGTCCAATTCTCTGCCCGAATGAGACAAAATATCTGCCCGATTTTGTCAGGTTTCTGACATTTGGGGGGGGGGGGAGGCCGCCCCAAGCACCCCCGGCCCGTACGGCCATGCATCTAATATCAATTTTATCTGATGCAGTCACTATCCTTAATAATCGTTATCGCATAATATCAGATATACTGCGCTTTCATCACACAACTCAGGAAATTATGTGCAATTTGGAGGAATCTTGCAAGGCTGAAATATTTACTTACAAAAAATGTTCCTTATACAACGCTACGCATTTAAGAAATAATGCATATGTCATTTTTTGTTTTTGTCTTAAATGATTACTTCTTCCAAATGCATTAGGCGGGAGATTTTTCAGATTGTAATTCATCCTTTTATTTCATAATTTCCTCATTTATTTAAAGTGAATATTATTATTTTCATATATATATATATATATATGTAAATTCGTAAATATTAATTTTCTTCTTCTCGAAAACAGGAAAGATTTTCTCGCAATATCTGATAAAGATTCGTCCTCATTTATGCTTTTGATTGAAAAATGAAAACGTAATGTCGAATTTGAACAACATCCTCAACTTCTCAGTTGCACAAATTTTTCATGAATAAATGTATTATATGTGGCCATTTTAGTTTGTAAATTAATGCAGGCGACAATACCCTAGCGGTGCTGAAATCACGCAGTGTAATAAAATCTTTATCGTTCGGCGTGTCTAGAATTTCGGAATTTCGGAGGAAAAGCTTGGCAAGTTGGTTGAAGATGAGGAGGAGTTAGAACATTATTTACTGATGTACACCTGTGTAAAGAACGTCATGAGGAAACACCGTATTGTCAGTGTTGTATTAATTTTAGGGTAATATAAGTCAAAATTACTCTTGGGGACAGAGGTAGAATAATTTCACTTCATTATGATACTGCCGTCGGAAGATTAAATCATAGTGTATGAAGTACGACAAGTATGTAATGATACTTAGGTAACTTTAAGGCAAAAAGTTTCGAAATTAATATTCGAGTAACTGTATAACCGTACGAAGGGACAAGATATAGGTCTACGGTAAATATGGACTTGTTTTATTAACTTTTGTTACTATATTTGGATAAGAACATCAATGCGTGTCTAAATTCAAAAATCCAATCTCAAAATAGAGGACGCCAAAATAAATTTTGGGTGCGCTGGAAGTGGGCAACACCGTTTAAGCGCAAATTCGTAAACCTTCATTCAACCTGTAGATGATCTGAAGATGGAACTTATTGATTTGAACATTTCTCCATTGTCTTTTGGCATTGGGGAATTGTTCTTTATTATCCGTTTCTTCTTTCGACGACCACCTCCTCTACAGCGTGATAGTGAGGTCCACAATCTTCGGGGGCCAGCAACAACTTCCATGTTCTAGTTTGTTCGTCTCATTCCAGTGCGAGAATAGGTGTCCCCGCACGTGTTCTGTCACCGGTTTTGGATGTTGCTGGTGAAATTATTTGAGGAAAGGGGATTGCAGCCCTCTGAAATGTCAAAGTCAAAGTTGAAATGAATCTTACGAGTAGGGGAACCAACCAGAATCGTGTCAAATACGTGACTCGAATTAGCTAAAATGAACCCAATTGATTAGTTTTTTATCCAAATCTAGTCACTTTGAACCACATCTAGTCAAATCACTGACAACAATTCGGTTCGTGCGCCTAGTAAATAGATTGTTTTAGAGTGGGGGCCGCCCCTTTCCTCATTGGCTACTTAAGTGTGTAGCGCTGTGGTTTAAATCTTTTGCAGTCAGTGGGTTACATTTCTGATATTTTCCAAAATATGAATTATAATTGTTTCTATATTTACAAGATTAAGCTGAAAGCTAGTTGTTTAAAAGATAAAATGAAACAAGGATAAGATGGAAACGAATGCTGCATCAAATGTCGTTTTTACATAAGTCGTGTTTTATGTTGTAATTTGAGGTAAGAGCTAATGTGTTAGTGGAACCTTCGTCCTCCGAGGGAGCTTGTTGGTAGGACTTGACCAAAACAAGGCTCAAATCCATTCAAATTTATTTTGGTGTAACAAAATTTCTCCAATGAAGGAATTTTCAAAGACCTCGCCTGAACTCCTCCACGGTCTAACGTCATGCAGTTCTGGCAGATTGGTCTGAGGCAACCTGGATTTACCCCAGTATTCAATCATCTATTGAGGATAGCCACTTAATGGCATAAATAATTAGGGTAATTATCTTAAACCACAAATGATACTTTGTCTTTATGCCCTTTCTTCACTGCTTCCTCTGGCTATTAATGTTTCTTTTAAAAACATATGCTTTTGAACGTTATCACGTCAGCTCACCGTTTCCCTTAAACTGAGGACTAATTCAGGCCAGCTTGGAGGGTATCACGCGCTAAGAATTCTTAGTGCTATTCACTTAAAATAATCACCTTTTCACAGATGCTACCTCCAGGTCATGAAAGTTCCTTTCAAAAGAAAGATGAATTAATCTGTAAAAAAGACTAATATGAACAACCGGAATAACCCCTAGGATTACTATTTACCAGAGAACCCCGAGGAGGTTAAAACCAATCATCTTTTAATATTCGTCTTAAAATAGCAGAAATAAATTGAGAGATATCCTTTTTAAGTCCTAATTAACCATCTTTTTGAAAGAAATATGTCAAAAAATATTTGTCTCACAACCTTCTAATTCGGTCAATAATTTTCTTTCCTTCCAAACTTCCAGTTCAAGAATCCATGTAACGAACCACAAAATAAAAAATTTGGTTCAATTTCTTTCTTAGCTTGTTTTACCATTTTCTTCTTGTAAAGTTTGGTGTGAGTGTCTGGGTGTGTGCGTGTGAGTTTGTTTGACTGTCAGACTGAGAACCTAAGCAATAGATTTCTAGGTTCTCTGAAGGGAATTCAACTGAAAAAAATAAAAAAATAGTGCTTTATGGTTGATGGTGGGGTCGAAGGTCAAAATGTAGGTCAAAGGTCAAAGTTTCCTAAATTTTGCGGAAAAGTGTGTCTCAAACCTCTCCATTTTGAAAACGTTTTGGAAATGTTGAAGAAGAATTGCCCTGTTAATTCTTTTCAAAACGTTTTCAAAATGTTTTCAAGTTGTTGTATACCCTGTCTACACTGTGCAACAAACCGAAAATAAGTGTGGTTTGGGTGTGTTGCAAATGCTTTGAAAGTGTTTTGGGAATGTTTTGCAAATGTTGCTCGTGTATACAGGCCTTAAGAAGAATTGTCTTGATCCGTGTAATGCGAGGATAATTGGAAACCAAAACAAATGACCTTCTAGTTGAGTTACATGCGGAAGTTCCAACATTTTCACTCACCTGTCTCCCCAAAAGTAATTTCAATATTCGATAGATGGTTTGCAAACAAACTTTCACTTTCCGAGTCGATTATTTGATTTTGTTCTTGCCAGTTATATATTATTAGTGAATCGCCTCCTATTGGTGACGTCGTCATAAAGTTCATTTCAGATGACAATCAGGGCTAGTTATATGAACTTTTATATCAAAATTTGAATTTGAGAAGATCAAAGTAGCTATTAGAATTTGGTTCGAAATTAGAGCAAGAGAACACATACAAATATTAAAGTGTTTAGATTTATTGAAGTGTATGATTTCATGAGGAAATTGAAAGCAGAATTAGACTAGAATATATGGCTTTTTTTGGGGGGGGGGGGGATTTTGTAGAAGCAACATGAAACGGCACAGAAATGAAAAATAATCAGTGAAACTTCTGTCTGCCTATGAGGTCTGGGCGTTGATTTTACACGAAGTCTCTTTAGAGGACAAACAATGAAGCTAACTAGGTAAGGTACATGACTTTGGTACACATACTGTATACACGTGCACGACTTAGTCTTCGCACGCGCAAAAATTTAGCTTTCCAGTGCATTTGTTGGTGTAAGTTCTGACCTCCATAAAAAAAAATCAATTTGAACCTTCCCCGCAATGTACCCAGTGGGAAAAGTATCCACCGTTGCAATCTTGAGAGAACGTGTTTACAAGAGGCTTACATGTTTTTGTACTTTGACCTCTAGTGACCTCAGATGACCTTTGATATCCATCAAATAAATTATGCTTTCTTCTTGTAATATGAAAAATCTAAAAAGTCTTCATCATTCATATCTTGAAATAGCGTGTTTATAGGGTTTTCGGCTTTTGAGCTCTGGTGACCTCAAATGACCTTTGACCTCCACTAAAAACAATAGACTTCTTTCTCGTAATGTGATAAATTTATATCCTAAGTTTGAAAAGAATCCATCATTCCTATCCTGAATTAACGTGATTACAAGCAATTTCAAAGGTTTTTATAGTTTCATCGGGGTCACCTTAAGACAAGTTACCCTCTACCAAAAATAGGGTTCGTCTATTGTCCATTTTTACGTAAGAAAGCTATTCGCGCTTCTTACCTTGAGGTAACGTGTTAATAAGGTTTTAGGTTTTTGACCTCTGATGACCTCAGATGACCTTTGATCTCCACCAAACACAGTACGGTTCTTCCTCTCAATATGATAAATCTATATGCCAAGTACGAAGAGTATCCATCATTCATGGCATTATTCAATGGCAAAATATGAAATTTGTCGGCCATTTTGGATTAATGCATAATAGACATACTTTCCCAGTAAGGATTCTGTAGGACTTTTAGTATTGTTTTGGGGACCTTACAGCAAAGCGTTGTGGTGAAAAAATTCTGTTGCATTCTGGCCAATATTTTTTAAGTGCGCGTTCCGCTTTCCAAACAAAAAACGGAGAAGTATGGCAAGCTGTTCTGTTTTTTCTTGTTTTTTTAATGATGAAATTAAATAATTGCAGGTATCATTAAATTATATCATGATACCTTTCATTCTTTCAATGAACCATTCAACTTCTTTTGATAACACAAATTCGATTGATTTATTGATTTTATGTAATTTATTTACTGATATCTTAAATTGGTTCTAATGATATGATTAAATATTTTAATGATCAGTGGAACCTCGAGGACTTCAAAAGTGTGTGTGTGTGTGTATGTGTGTGTGTATGTGTGTGGGTGGGGGGGGGGTGAAGGGGTAGAGTGTTCGAAAGCAAAACTGTTCTGGGGAAATACTGAGAGTTCGCATTGCCTGTGTTAACTGCATAACCTTGCACAGTAGCGGACTGTAGGCAGGTGGAGGTTAACGCATTGACGGGGCAAAGGAAAAAGTCCCCCACCCACCCCTTTTGTGGAGGCTCTGTTCATAATATATGTAATTATTTGCTGATCAATAATACCCTTACATAGAAATGAATATAAAGTAAAATGGTTTAGTCGTACTGGTGCCTTGCGAGTCACCGTCAGAAAGAATAAAATTGTCTTTTGAAAAAAATACGTAAAATACATGATTCTGCTCAAGTCCGCTTCCAAGGAGGTCTGGTTAAAGGCAGTAGGCAGTCGCCCCAAAATTTGCTTTGAAAAATCAGCAAACTCTCTTGCAAATCTCCTCTAATTGCATTACCTCTCAGGAAGTTTTAAACGGAACTTTTACAAACACTAGGTAAAGCAAGGAGAAATTCTCCTTGAATTTCACAATTCACTAACAAAAACTTTGTCACAAGATCAAAATAGGCCATTCATGAACTAGAGTGACGGGGCATACTAACTCTGATTAGGGTGACTGCCCACTGCCTTTATGCTTAGCTCGAGACCTTCAAACACGGCATTTGTTGAGCGCCACTTTTCATCATGTTTTAATAAGTGGTTCTATGACCATACAAAGTACAGTGCACTCTAACTATTTGGGGGCGCATTTCTCTCGTAATAAAGGAAAGGTAGTTTTTCTAGAAGATGCCATTTCTCGGTATTTCAGTAGTAGGGAAGAGGCAATTCTTCTTCAACAAAATATCATAGCTAATTGCATAAAATTTAGTTACTGTGGATTTTCCTACCTCCGAGATACATCGTGGGAGGCCAAATATTTCCTTCGGTGAACGTTTCAAAACTTGAGATTTAATGAATGAGATGTCTTAAAAATCTATTTTGTGAATATCTTGGGTCCTTCCCCTCTCTCTTACACACTATAGCAGTAGCACTACATTTTGAGCTTGACAACACATATATTTTAAAACCTTTTAGAAGGTTAAATGAAATGAAACATTACTATATAGTCTTGAAAAACATTTCTTTCAACAGCATCGTAGAATCATGTTCTTTTGTGATCTGCATGGTAAGCTGGTAAGCGCGAAGGCAACGCCACACTCTAAAAAAGGTCTGGTCAAAGTTGAACAGAATCTGATCAGAGGGGCACCGAACAGAAATCTGATCAGTTATTTGACTAGATTTGGTTCAGAAGTGATCAGAATTGGTTATTTTTGAACCGGATCTAGTCAAATTTTTGACCAGATTTCTATTCGGTGCCCCTCTGATCAGACCTTTTTTTAGAGTGCATTTTAAGAAAGTGGAATGCTATACTGTATTCCATAAAAAGCCTGTACTGTATATAAAAAAGCTTTTTCTCACAGAATATGCTAAAGAATATGTGATAGAACTGAAAGAGTAAGTATACGATCTCCCGGTAATGTAGGCCTATTATATAATGTAAGAAAATTGGCGAAACATTCCATCAGATCACATTATGACCTGCGACTGAGGAAAACCTAATTTTCTTGCCCCCTCCCTTCACATAGAAGCAGGCAATGATGACGCCCGTGCCGACTTTCTCCATCTAAAAGAGGGATTGAGGATTCTTGCAGGATGCAAAGAAAGTATGTGCAGCTTGTTAGTTGGTTGAAGCTCACGTGTTTCACCTTAAAAAAGAAACACTTTCAAAGTAAGTAAGAATTCGACACTTGTTGTTTTGCATGTTAATCTATATTGCACTGACACCGATATATGTGTAACGGAAAAGTTATCGTCCCTTCACCCACAGAAAAAGAAAAGACAAACTTCATATCTCCCAACCGTTGTAAACCTTCATTAGGATCTACAGACCCCAATTCAGGGGGTTCGGCGATTCGGACGATCCCCCGGAAATATCCATGGTCAGCTAACTTGACACGATAGATCGTGTGAGAGAACTTAGAGAAATTCTGCTCAACCTTTAATTCCTGTAAGGCCTCAAAAATACTCGCCAACGAATTCAAACACGGAATCTAGAACATTTTGCCTGCTACCGCCGCTTTCATAATACCGTACTGTACATGGGTGGCGATCCTTGGGGGATGGGGGATATACCCATCATGGAACTGGATGGGGGATACTATACATGGTACTGTATCAACCAGACTCACAAGAAGCCTAATGTTACAACGGTGTGAGTGCTATCGCCCAGCCAAGACTAGAGATAAGTGCAAAGAGTAACTATTGTAATCACAAGCCTATCTTTTAATTTCTAGATTTGTAAGATTTAAGGAAAGGGGGTAAAATAATAAGCTGTTCACACTTTACATCTCGTTCTTCTAAGTTTTAATGTTTGTATGTGTACCGTATTATACCTAGCGGTAACAGTTCTCTTTTCCACTGGCGTCCAGGGGCTAACGGGTCAAGGATGTATAAATTGCTCCCAATCAATGCTCCCGGCACCGCCGTTTAACATCCCTACGCACGAACTGAGTGTATCGTCAGTTTTAAGTCACTTTTCCCTAGACTGAAAGGGGAGGACAATCTTTGCCCAACATCATTGCCCTGACAGATGAAACAAGTATTAATCGTATAACTTCCTTATCCCTATAACAACCAGAAACAACGTACATCACTGAGAACAGCGGACTGCCAGCAAGCAATATTTTGAGCCACTATAAAGGACTTTTAGGCGGTTTTATCGAGATTTGATCCGAAGGCCTCTCGAACACAAGCACTCAACCAACCGCTAAGCCACTTCTGCTCTTCAAAATTTTGTTCTTCATCGTTTCAAGCAAATACATTTTACTTTTGCCAGGGAATCATAAAGCATCTTGGTTTTCTAGTATGTTTTCTTAAGGAAAAAAACCAGTCTCCACAAGTTTAATCTCAAAAGTCTGCTAAATCTAACAGATCTCCGCTTATTTCGCTTCCAAGTATCTTCCATTGTGTTTATTGATAAAAACATTGAATATTGAAGTTAAACCAAGGATTTGTTCTGCATGAGTTTAACAAGAAAGTAACAAAAATATTGTCACATGATTGGTAGAAGCCATTTCTGAATTAGGATGACGGGGAACACTAATTCATATTGGGGGGGACTGCATTTTCCCTTTAAAATAATTACGAAAATTTCGAAAATGAAAATAAGCAATAAAATAGGTTTTTGTCTGCACAAGGAGGAGCTTTATAAAATTATGTAAGGAGCTACAAGTAAGTTGGTTGGGTAAATTGGAACTGTCTGGGGTGACGAGAATTGCCTTTTAAAACAACCGATATGGCAACGTGGTTCAAAATTTAAAAATTCGCAAAAATTGGCCTGTGCCTTCCCCAGAAGTATTGATTCGTTCCTTACCCTTTTTTTGCTATATTATATCTAGTTGAAGTGCTGTTGAACATCGGCTAAGGAAACATAGGTAAAACTTTGAAAACAGTTTTATGGCTTTTCACATTAATATTCTTATTTGCAGGGCATGTGTGGCTTTACAAAAGAAAGTACGGTATGTGAATAATCATAGGCGACTTTTTCGATCACCAATGGCTTGTTTTTTTTTACAGAATAAACGTTTTCTAGTGTACATTTTATTTTAGGGGGAGTGGAAATATCAATACATGAGATCCAAAATGAAGAATGGTTACAAGCGACTTACAAGCCCTGGGAAGAACTGTTTTCGGCAATCCTACAAAGCATTTTGGCAACAAGTTTCTTGATACGCTACGCGCCAACTGATAGTGATGGTCAGCTTAGAAAGTTTTACATATTAATGATCGACTTTTTATTAAATCGAACCTCCAAATGAAAAGCATACTGGCCTGATCTAAAAGACTTACCACTAACCGGTCATCAGCCATATAGCCAGGATTTTTTCATAGAAGAGAGAAGGGGCTGAATCCATTCATGCAGGACGATGTAGGTAATTGACATAGTCAGAGTGTTAGCAACATGGCCTAAACACCAAGGCGGAGCTATGTTCTATTCACGAGGGAGGGGGGGGGACTTGCTCTGCCCATTGACTGATCGTACGATGGGAATAGTCGAGTAGATATAGGGTTTGACCCTAAAAAAATTCCTACAAGTGAGTTTTATGCGGTTTTGTATCAATTGAGGTGTATAATATACCCAGGAAAAAATCCACCAAAATCCACCTATGGAAAGGACCGAAATTAGGTCAATTCCAAAATGGCGGCTTTTTAAACCCTTTTTCCTACCTTATGTCAAAAAGGTGTATGTAATGTAAGTTTTATTGGCAAATTTTATGGGTGAAAATGTTTCTATGACTATCTTGGACTAAATGTTTCAAGTTACCTTGCAAAAAGCACAATGATGACGTCGCAATGACGTCGAAGACAACTTTCCATTGAAAGTTTGAATGCCCTCGTATAATGGTTTTATAATAAAAACTGCACAATAGAGACGCGTAACTTGTGCACTTTAAAGGGCTTATGTAAAATTGAATGATCCTTGTGACATTTTTAGTGCTGAAGCTTAGGGTGTTCACTGTTCAGAAGCTAAAAACCTCAGAATAGTATTGCACAATACCATGTTCTCAGGGAGAATGGTGAAAGCGCCATTTCGTGGTATTTTGAAAGCTGATATCTTTTCACAGGAATTAGATCAATGGCTGAAAATTCGTATACAGTGGAAAGATGTATAGCTATATAAATAGAATTTGATGTCAAAGTTGCATTACTTATCTCATTTTTGAAAATCCGGTCATTTGAAAATGTAATTTTTACTTCTGACTGTAATTTTTTTCAAATTTTATGAATTTGCGGGCTCTTCACTAATTGTTAGAAGGCCCTCGTAATTTAGCTAACTTAAACATTATTCCAGGTCTATAAGCGAGAGAAAGCATAACCATTCAATGACTCTAATTCTTAAGTGCTGAGGTCCCATACTGGTTGCTTCAAAATATTTCAAGGTGACGTCTCATGTGCCTCGAGTCGTCAGCAAAGGGACACAGGAAAGACAAAAAACGACTAAAACTGTCCCGAACGTGACCTTCAAAGTTAACCTATTCCTTATGAAACCAAATATTTTAACTGTTAAAGTCATAATTATAGCAGTTGATTTCCAACTTTGAAATCCCATTTTGACATTCAGATACCAAACTATTTGTTTAGATCAGTGGTTCCCAACCGTTTCCAGTTCATCGCCCCCTTTCACAATACAGGAGTGGGCAAACGCCCCTTCTATCTCCCTTCCACGGTACTACTCTAAATGAAACGAAAAAGTTAAGGCACATATTGAAATAAAAGGTTCAGATGCAGCCTTTGCAGGTGTGGACCTGGCCCAGGGTAGTACAAACAGATGAAAGTGGTACCGAGTCTTCCTCTGCGGTGGCAAATCCAAATCTTCGATGAACAAGGGTGTGAAGCCTTCATCGGAGTCAAGGGTGAAAAACGTTTGTACTAAAAGAGAGAAGGATTTTGGGGATTCCACACAGTTGAAGTGTTCCCATAGGCGTAGGAGACGGGGGGCTGGGGGCTGCAGCCACCAACCAAAACTTTTTGTGAAAATTCGGGCAATATGCTGAGAATTTTTCGGGCACCTACCGAAAGAAAAATAATGCAATAATGTAGCTAAAGGTTATCACTAGTTTAAAAAACTTCCTTGGTAGCCTAATTAAAATAAAGTTCTGATTTGAATTGCACCAGCACCTTTAGAGTCGGTAGAAGTTCATCAGTGTGTTTTTTAATGGTTAAAATTATCAGTGGTGCATTTAGGGGGGCCAGTGGGCCATGCCCCCATCACTGATGCCGACTGTTTTTTAGTACCTAAAATACGTACATTTTTTAATACAAATTTTACTTCAAAGATATCATATGTGGCACCAGAATTTTCAAAAATTTTCAAAGGAGAGGTGGACAGCGCTCCCCCAGGCCAGCGATCACACAACATAATGCATGCCCTCACCCCCATGACAGAAATCAAAAAAATTATAATCAATATGGAAGGGTAGTAACACGGCAAATGATTGTATGTAATTGGCATGCGGTATGATAAAGCCGATGCATGCCTATATGATACATACATTAACATGTCGAATCCGCGTGGGGCACGCGGAAATTTTTGGTTTTATTTTTCGGGCAAGTCGTTACAGCCCCCCCCCCATCAACTTGGGCTCCTACGCCCATGAGTGTTCCCCATGGACAGAGAATCTGGAGGCCCTTTGGCTGTCCCTGATGGGGCAATGTCCCTGTGGGGGACCAGGGGCGATGCCTCCTGAAGTTTTGCAGTATGGACGAGATTGCCAGCACGAGAACTAATGAAGCATTTTAAATCACCCTTTGACCATTTGTCCTTGAGTAGCAAGTAATGGAAGTTTTCTTTGATTCTGCGGAGTGTTTGTCTTGTGGGTGGGAAGACGGATGATAGTGGCTGCATGGGGCTTTGGAAGACGTATGCTACTCAAGGTGTCCTACACAGGGTATTAGGCCTATTGCAGATAGCCCAAATTCGCACGAAGAAATATAGCATTTAGGAAGACATTTAATACCCTACTTCCTTTTGCATTGCAAACGTTCTCTATTATTTTTCAATTATCTACAATTGTCGATTATGTCAGTATGTGCTTCTATACCCGAACATCAAGGCAAGAATTACATTTGAGATTATAGTGGCAAGACAACTTTGATCTATGGAACCCATTTGCCCCCCCCCCCCCCATCGCCACTGATGAAGGTATGGGGTCCTCTTAGAGGAAAGTTTGACATTCAACAGTGTTTGATGCGATTTCCTGCAAGCTAGCAGATGAGATAATTCACAACTTTGTAGTGAACCTTAAGAGGGAATGTTAGACCTACCCGACTTGTTAACTAAAGCCATTTTATTGCATACTTATTTGAAACTTCAGCTAGAGGAAAACAGTTGGTATCTTTTTTAGCCCCGTTTAAATTAAGTATGATGTCATTGTTTTCAAATGCCCCCACTGCCACCTCTTGGCTCTTATCCCCTCCGAAGTTTCGAAAAAAACCTTCAGGGGGCGATTCCGCCCAGTTGAGAACAACTGAGTTGTGAGTACGGGTACGAGTACAAAATCCATTGACACACAGCAGACTGTCTGCTCAATGAAGTTAACCTTGTACAATCCGTTCATCAAAATTTGTGGGATTATGTCTTCATTATACTTTTTAAATTGTGGAAAATAACAGGACCAGGAAGTATTTACGTAGCTGGGAATAATTAACGTAAAAACAACTTGAAAAACAGTCTAATGAATACTATTTCCAGAATCTGTGGTTAGGTTATCGGTAATACCATCCCTATATTTTCCTGCTTTACTAATGAATGAAATAACAAAACTATTATTTCAAAACAAAATTAATAATTTTTGCAGATTTTTCAAGGGATTCGGATAATCTCTGATTACAAATTTGTTACACCCTCCAAGTCGTTTCCTGGAAGCTAATACACATGATTTATTTGACTGCTGTTGCCACAAATCCACTTTGCCTAGTATGTTTCGTCGTGTTTTCAAAAAAAGGTGGAGTTTAATAGGGCAGACTTCCTCATTGTAAAGGCTAAAAAAGTAAAAGAAACATTTTAACATCTCTCCTTATTTCAATTTCTCCGACCCACAAAAAGCTTTCTATTCCGGCAGGAGTACAATCCCCCTTGAGCGACACTCCTTAGCTGATCAGTCACTTCAAAAATGTTATCTGGTCTTTCTTTAGCCTCTGTCCAGTCTTTCCTGCGACAGTTTTCCTCCTCCCTCTGTAAACATTAGCAGGAAACATTGGCTGTTACCTTCTGGGTGTTGTACTCCCCCTGGAAATCGCTACGCAGGAAAGCCTCTGGACAAAGTTAATTTCATGCACAAACTGCTTAACTAAACCTTTGAAATCTGCTACCAAATCGGTAGTAATTAGTGGGAACCAATCAGAGAGTCTTCGGTTTCAATGATTCATGAATATGCACGACTGTACCTTGCCTGTTCGTTCCATGGCGAACAACAACTGGGATCAATGGGATGATTCAAGCGCACAACATTCAGCAGCTCTACTTAGTTTAGACGCGAATTCATTAATAAATCGACAGCTCGAAGCTCTGTTTCAAACGGGACGGACACATTTGTGAACCTGCCGTATCGATTTGGTAAGAGTTTGATTTACCAGTGTCCGCCGTTCTTCGAGCGATAACGTTGGGTCGACGTAATATCGCAAGGTCAACAACAGGGACTGGTTCTGCGAGTGTTCAAGCAACAATAATAAAGGATCGAGCAATTTCATTGGTCAATTTCCTTTCGACGACATAGCAGCATAATAACGATTAATAGTAAGTAGTAGCAACGTGAATATCATAGATGCATATATTAACACTTTGTCCAAAGGCTTTGATGCCGGCGCGAGATCGTTTGCTCAGCAGTCGAGGGCCTAGCTTCAATGGTTGGAGCGCGTAGGCTACTTTCAAATCGAAGTAGGCCTAAATAAAGTGAGGGATAACAAACGGCAGAAAAGCCTTGACAAAGGCTAGTCTTTCTTTAGCTCAAGTACTCAGCCTAGTTATTGTTATATCATGCAAGGCTGCGAAACAACTGCTGCTTTAGGCCATGCGTATGTAACAATATTGTAGTCCAAACCTCAATATCCGAGTCCGAGACAACCCCTTCGAGACCGAGACACCGCTTCATAGATAGGGAACTTTTCAACTGAAGTTCTAATCAACTGTTAACACAATTAGTTGTACCATAGCTCCTTGTTCTGCAACACACGCCGTCCGTAAATTCATAAATTCAAGTTTTTTGAAATGCAGCACTGTTAAATGCGATTTCCTGGCATCTAGCAGATGAGATAATTCACCAACTTTGTAGTGAACCTAAAGAGGGAAAGTTAGACCTACTCGACTTGCTGAGTCCCCTTTATCTCCAATTTATTGCATACTAATTTGAAAGTTCAGCTAAAGGAAGATACTTGATATCTTTTAAAGCCTTGATTAAATTTAGTATCTCATTTTTGCAAACGACCCCTGCTGCCCACTTGGCTCTTATCGCCAAGTTGCGAAAATGCACCCCAGGGGGCTATAACGCCCCCGTTGGGAACTACTGGTATAGAGCATCTATCATATTCTGAAAAGTACACATCCATAATGCATCATTTTCAGTAAAAATTTTGCACTGATTCCCTACTTAACGTTTATTATTTAACCTCCTTTGGTCACTTGCTTGCTGTGTCCCACCAAGGATGGGGGGATATGCCCCTCACTTGCCCCCCGTCTGTTCCTGCACAAAGATATACAGTTTACAAGAGCATTGCGCCAACATACTTCCCCCATTTCTGCTTGCTGACCACGTGTATTAGGTGCACACACTAAATGTGTTGATAACCATCCCCGACTAAAGACAGCTTTACTTGGGTGTGGCACATGACCGGATCACCGTAGGTGTATGTCTCCAATAAGTTGTAACGAGGACGTACACATAATGTGCTTTGTCCCTTTTCCACACTTTTAAAATCCTGGCAGCGCCTTTGTTAGCTTGTGGCATACCGGGTAAATATGATTTTACTAAGTTCGTCCTCAAATGCTGTTTTTCTTGTGTTTAAAAATGAACCTGAACAAATAGATTGTAAGCAAAACCAGTACTTTTTAGGTCCAGTTACCAAAACCAATCCTATCATGCATTACGCTTTAAAAGCTATATCCTACTTCCCTTACCACCTAAATGCCAAAACATGAGAACATGAAGTTTACTTCACACATTTTCCGTAGGGAAGGCAAGGAGGGTCTGATCCTAATTTTCACGATTGTGTATAGACATAAGTCATTTCGGACAGCCACAGGTCAAATGTACTACTGGTTTTAAATTCAAATGTAATAACATTTAGTCAATCGAACATGAGTGGAACAAATTTCCTGTGATCAGGAAAATGTGCAAGTTTTATAGACATGCATATTAACATGTCCACCAAGACCACCATGACATCAGCTATTTTGCAAATAATTAATTATAATCAATTTTCTTGAACAGATTTTAATAGACTTGATATAATTGGAGTAGGTTTCAACGAGTAAACCGTTACGGACATAGAGTTAGCCAAGGTTCCTCAGAGGTGACACTAATTTCTTTGGGACTCAAGAAGTTTATTTGACTGTCAAGGTGTTGCTCTCAAATCCAATGCTGCCAAAACTGATTGAAATCCTTACTACATAAATTAGGCGGGTGAGGACTGGGTGGGCACATTTTGTCTCAAATCCACCCAACTATAGGCCCGAGGTTTCCTCAGTAACGTACAGCGTGGAAGTAGCAAAGAGCGAATCTACCACCATAGCTAACTATCCAGACTCACAATAACATCACCATCAATTGCACATAGTAGGTGTAGAAATGGCACACTCAAATATTAAACTACTCCGGGAAAAATACCGTATAATCACCAGCTTAATTCAGGGCCGCTGGGGAGGGACTGAAGCCCCAAATAATTTCAGTATGAAGATGTTTTGTCTAAAAACGACAAAAATAGTAGCCTACTCTTAAAAATGTCAAAACTCAGGAGTTAAATGATCCAACCACCAATCTTAGAAAGCTTTAGATGGCAGGTACTGCAATTGTATATCTTAACTATTAAATGTAACTGCATTGTGTAGGTTTTTCACTGCTAATTTGATTGTAAATGGATGCGACCAAACCGGTGAGCATGCTTAAATAACCCAGTGTCTTCTTATTTGCAATGTTCGATTCCATGTATTCTACTGTCGGTGACATAGAAATGATTTAAGTACCATATATGTAAGCTAAAGAGGATCCTTTTAATAAGCTGTAACTACACTTAACACGACTGCTTTGCCCATTAATTGCACACGTGATAGTCTATCGTAAGGGCAAAGGGTAAACTTTACGGGGATAGGGTCATAACTTATACACAGCAAACAGGCCATGCTACCACTTGAACTGACAAGAGACTTATTTCCACAAAAAAAAAGCACAGCTTCATGACATTCAATTGTGTGAAAGTGGGAACATCCGAATATTCAACAAATAACAACCCTAAATCAACTACTAAACAGTCACTGCCGTGTTGGATTGAACATTACTTGGGAAGTATAAAATTTTGATTGTAACGTTCTTGAAAACAGACACTGACAAACTAGGGTGGTGCCAGATGATAGTAGGGGCCATGGTCCCCATCGGGGAAGGATGACCCCAAGGAACTTTTCCAATTTCGTCAGGGAGCCTTTATAGGTACGATGAAATATGTAATCCTCGAAGACATCCAGCATCCCCCGACGATTTACTTGAATATGCTCTCATGTACAGCAGATTCTTCGATAACCCCCCCCCCCCAATTTTTCAGATCTTCTTTCCTAAAACCCCAAAACGTTCAAGTTCTCTAATCAAACATTTTCGGCACGCTTTGGCAGCCAAAAAATTTTGCTTTCAATATCCTTCCGGCAACCCATTGCGCTTTTCAAGTCTTTGGGTTGCCCCTCCCGCCAGAGGCTTGGGTCCCTGGGACAAATCCTGGGCCATGCCCCCTGTTAAAGGACCGAATCACAATTTTGTTTCTCTCTTCAGTGTGCTCTGCCACTTGGTAGCTATCTATATTATAAAAAGGCTTTAGTAATAACACTATACCCCTGGAAACCTAAATGCAAGAAACCAAGAAGACTTTTTAATCTTGCATGTATTCTGTAGTAGGCAGAGAACAGTCGTTTTGGGTGGTTTTTGTGACTTTAGTGTCAGATCATAGGTGAATTATGAAAACTTCAGGTCTACAGTAGTACTGTTGGTCAATTTAATCATAATACCATCAGGCCAAACAAAATTTGAGTACAGCAAAACTTTCTGCAATCAGCAAAAGGTGTTATTTTAGATGCATTCGCCTTTACAATGATGTAAAAACGGCTATTTTGGAAATGACCCATTTAAACAAATATCTCATGAACCGATTTTGGTGGATTTTTAATATGTTGTTCCCCACCTCCAATCTACCAAAAACCACTCAAATCTGACTTGTAGGAATTTTTGGGGGGTTAAGGTACATTTTGTCACAAATCTACCCGACTAGAATGTAGGACGACTGGGGCTGGACTCATTAGCCCACTGTTTGAAATGTAGTTACGATGGCTTTGATTAATAACAAAAAAAAAAAAGAAAAGGAATCTCACTTTGCGCTCTGTAAATTTGCAGAGTAGTGGCTTAAAGGGCGCAACGATCTATTAGGATGCGTGAGTCCCTCAAGCCCCTCACAGTTACTCCTCTAGCTAGGTCCATTAAACAGAGTAGTATAATCTAAATTACCGAGGGGGTTACCACTCCAACTTAAAGATATGATTGTTTCAACCCTCATTTAAAGCCCATAACTTCTGCAAGAAAGTACGAAGAAGGGACCACGACAAACACTAAATCTAGATTTCAGGAAACGTATTTAGAGAATTGATTTCAACTAGATGTTTTGCTGACATCTTCTCAACGATTAAAAGTAATACATGTTTAGGGCTCGCCTGAGTCTTTTCTGCAGTAAGGTTCGTCTTTGTTTGTGCCAAGCATAAACTTTCCGATTCCTGCAGAACGATTCGCATGGAATCCCATCCTAGAACATCCCTGTTCCCTGCAGCTCCTACAGAGGCCATGTTTAAAGGAATCCCACGTGGGACATGGGTAAGCTAGCCATAAACAACTTGAACTAGAAGTGATGCTTTCGATGAAGAAATATACAGCCCTGGTATGATCGCATTGGGCAATCCAGCAGCCGACTTGATCTTGACCCCCATTGGGATAAAAATCTTGATGGCCAACCTGTGAAGGAAAGAAAGTACTTGTTGAATGCACTCATCGTAGAAAGACAGCGGCCATACAAAAGTAGGTTAAAACTTTCCTTCTTTTCTCAAAATTTTCTGTTTCGATCTGTCTTTTGTTTTTTCTTTAAACAAACCTCGTCCTCTGTAAAATCAAGAGGAGCCCTGTGCATACACCTACCGCATAGCGAAAGTTTGTAATCGACCTCCGATCTTTGTCCATCCAGTGACACCATTTTAAATCTTGTCTGTTTTCGATTCCTTGCCAAAGGCTAAATGAATCTATGCAATCACTCTGGCGAATGTATATGTATTATGTGTAGGTTTATGTATGAACATTTATGTATATGTATTTGTGACGTTTAGCTTGTAAACACTGTAACTCAAGATAGCAATAACGGACATATTTCATACTTGGTATAAAAAATTATCATATTGAGAGGAAGAACACTATTGTATTGCGAAGGTCAAAGGTCATTTGAGGCCAACGGAGGTAAAATACCTAAAACACTGTAAGTCGGTATCTCGAATTAGAAAGCAGGGATACTTTTCATACTTTTAACGTTGACATGTAATGGTCAGTACATAAATCTATCGTTTCTGGTACAGGGTAAATGTTATATGAGGACACCGAAGGTAAAACTACGAAAAAACCGAGCAAATTCCTTGTACATATGTTAAGTCGAAATAGGAATGATGGATGTTTTTCACACTTGGCAAGTTGGCATATAGATTTGTCATAGTAAAAGAAAGAACCCTATAGGTTTTAGGGAAGGTCAGAGGTCATTTGAGGTCACCACGAGTAAAAAGCAGAAAAACTTGTGGACACGATATTTCAAGATGAGAAGGATGGACACTTCTAATAATTATTATATAAATTTTTTCGTGTAAGGAGAAAGAACCTTATTGTCTTTGGTGTAGATCACCAGGGGTGTGGTCTCCAGAATTGAAAGTAGGAAAAATTTGTAAACAGCTTAAACACACATTATCATAAGATAGCCGTTATAGATGCTTTTTATACTGACATGAATCCTTGCAAGAATGGTTCCTATTGTTACTGATGGAGGTCAGAGGTCATTTGAGGTCAGCACAGGTCAAAAACCGAAAAAATTTGTAAACACGACATTTTAAGATAGGGAAATGGATATTTTTCAAACTTGGTATAGAGATTTGGCTTATTAAGAGAGAAATCCCGGTTGGGTTTGGCAGCACGAAAACCTTGTAAACTGCTAGTAAACATGTCATCTCAAGAAAAGACAGTCATACCTCCAAATTGTGTCGCTTCGTGGCCAACGAAAAGTTAGTGCTAAGTATTTGTGCCATTCCAAAGATAAAATCATAGGGCACAATTTTATATTTTCACAAGCATAGTTTCCTAATGGGCTTGTGTGAAGGATATTGTAAACATATAATAATTAAACACATCTTGCAATTAACTTGTATGGTAATGGTAAAGTGAATATTTTTAGGACTGTTCCTCAGTCCAGTTTTATTAGAAAACTTCCTCAATTCTATCAGGAGTTTTTATCAGCATGGAGGAAAATTTCTGTTGACGCTCTGCTTCCGCCCATCAATAGAGCGGACATTCTTCACCAGCCCCTCTTTCACAATCCTTTCATCCTGGATGAGAATCAGTCGGTTCTTTACAACAAGGACTTTATAGAGGGTGAATTTATTTATGTTGGTGATATTTGCTACGAAATGATACCATACTGTTTTCCGGCTCAAGAAATTTATGACATCATTATTGCGTTAAACCCTCACTCAAAAGTTAAGCTAGGCGATATCGGCAATTACTTAAGTCATGTCTTACATTGTATTCCTCAATCCTGGTGTGATATGATAATTTCTCAGGATAAAATTGTAAGTACTGAGCCCGTTGAGAACCTACTGTTAAGATTGAAGTCGGGGGATTCCTGGATTGATGTTCGCACGCTGACTGCAAAGCGTGCGTCACTATTCTTACGTTGTGCCAGTGACTGTACCCCCAAAGGTCAGCAGTACTGGCAGAATATGTACCCCAAAATTAGTTTCAAGAACAGATGCAGATCTTGATTTTAAAATTCTCCACAATATTCTCTACACCAACGATCGACTTTACAAGTATAAAATGATTGATTCTCCTTTGTGTTCCCTATGTAACCTTGAAGTTGAAACTGTCCATCACCTTTTTATTCATTGTCCACTGATCCACGATTTATGGATTTGGTTGACTTCCAAGATTAGACCAATTTCTAATGTTCACAGCTGGGAGGAAACTACGCTGCTCGGGCTTGACCTCCCAAGGAAAAATTTCGAACGTGTCCTAATTGACTTTCTACTTAATTCCTACAAGACTGTAATTTGGAGCACACGTATTGCTATTGCCAAGAGCGTCAACCGCCACTACAATATTGATATCCCCTTGTATTACCATACTAGTTTAAAGAAGCAAATTAATCTAATTTATCATTACTACAGTAAGCGCCACGAACTTAGCAAATTCTGGGGTATTTTTGACCAAGGGGAATCCCCGATTATTCTTTTACGCCACGATGGGGGCAATTATACTTATGTATTTGACTGGTAATTTGGTTTGCTATGGTTTCTCATAACTTTTACTAATGAGTCTTTCTGGCTACAAATTCCAAAGGTGCTTTGTTTGTACATTGTTTATATGAGTTCACTAACCAAAAGGAGTACGGTTTAAGTTCGTGTCCTATGTGAAATTCTAATTTGGGTCCTTATGAGTTTGTATGTATTTGTTTGTATGTATTTTTGGGCCAATCCTTACACCATAGTTACTCAAGTGCGTTTACCAAGGAATCAAATGAATCAGTGTTTCATCAATTAAATAAAATTGTTATTATTGTAAATATTGTACATATTGCCTGAGTTTTTATGGGTGAACCAGTGGGTTCGCCTACCAATAAAAGAAAAAAAAAAAAAATGTTCAGTTTCTCATTCTCACTACTCGGGTTCGAATCCCATACAAGCATTTATTATTTCACTTTTAGTTAGTCAGTCTTTTTCTTCTGTACTTATCATACTTCTGGTATAGATTTTTTTATATTGAAATAACAACCCTATTGGTGTGGTGGAGGTCAGAGGTCATTAGAGGTCACCAGGGGTCAAAAACTGAAACCTTTGAAACACCATTTCTCAAGTAAGGAATCGTAAATGCAATTCATACTTTGGAATGTCGCTGCGTTATACTTAGAAAAATATTGTATTCGGTAGAGTCCATAGGTCGGCTGAGGTCACAAGCATGATACTACGAAAACCTTGTAAACTGAGGTATCTCATACTTGGATGCCGCATATTAATTACAAGAACCCTTTTGTTTTGGTGAATGTGAAAGTTCATTTGAAGTCAGTAGAAGTGGTATGCAAAACCTCGTAAATACAATAGATCAGAAAGGACAATCGGCGCATATCATAACTGGCATGTGGATTCCACATATTGCGATCAAAAATGCAATTGTTCCTCTTGGCATTCAAAGATCATTTTAGGTCAAATGAGGTCAAAGTGTAAAAACATGATTTGTAATTGTGATAAATGTGTCGCAGGTGGGTGGCCTATGTTGTTTACAAAAGCCCCATTGTATGTTGGAGGTCAATGGACATGTGAGGTCACTACAGAGGTCAAATTGTGAAAACATCGTAAAACATAATATTTAAAAAAGGATACCTTTGAGGGGCAAAAAACCTTAGGGCGAAAAAGTATGTCCTTTCGGCAGGGAATCACCAAGCCTCCGAGCTTTCTGGTTTCATTTCGAGACAAAGACGAAAGGAATCCATGGAGTTAAAGTGGTGTGTGTTTTTATGTATGTGATTGTGTATGTAAGTGCACGTATGACCCTTAGCTTGTAAACACACTATATCAACGTAGAAATGATGGAAACATTTCATATTTGGTATGTGTGTTTATCATAGTTAGAGGAAGAAGCTTTTGTCTTTCGGGGGGTCAAAAACCGAAAACCTTGTAAACACGATATTTCAAAGAAGTTAGCATGGATACTTTTCGTACTTGGCATGTAGATGCCTTATAGTCAGAAAATGAAACATTGCTTTTGATAGAGGTCATATATTTTCTGAAGCCACGGGAGATTCAACTACGAAAACGTTTTAAATTGCTTGTAGACACGGTATTTAATGGGCACCTTTCATACTTCGTATGGATATATCATATTGAGAAAAAGAATCCAATTGGTTTAGCTGAAAGTAAGGTCGCAACAGATGTCAAAACCAAACAAACACACAAACACACACACATTTCAACTCAGTTCAGGGGGCGAACTCAGGGGGCGAAAAAGCTTCCACAGGGCGAAATATATTTCATGGGGGAGGGTGGATATGCCTAAATGAATTGATGCAATTATGAAGTTTACTTTTCTAGGGCTCAGAAATTGTTCCAATTGGCTCCTCCCTTGGTCCCCTTGGCTACGGGCTTGCCTCCAGTGACCTTCGACTGCCAATAAAAACAAATGGTTTTACAGAGTATAAGCTTTGGCACCGTCATGACAAGTATGTGGTTTATCAAAACCTCGGCCTTCTTGATAAACGTTTTGAGATATACAGCTTACATGGTTTGCACAGTTTGGCTTGACCTAAAATGACCCTCTAATACAGAATTTTTATTTTGTCTTGATGGTTAGAAAAATATATGCATTCGTATGTGTGTATACGTTTGTATGTTTGTGACGCTCAGCTCGCCAACCCGATATTTAAAGAAGGAAAACTTCAACAGTTCTCATACTTGTAACGTTGATGCCCAATATCAAAAGTGAGAAATTACTTTTCTAGGGAGTGGAAATTGTTCCAAGTGGCTCCTCCCCTAGAGGGGCGTTTTTAAGAACGCATTAATTCAAATGCAATTACAAGAATAGCTTGGTGTGCCTCCGCGTGGTATACGCGAAGAATATATTTTTCCCGTGTATTTATCTTGAATATACCTGATGCGCACTATTGAAAACGAATGCACGGATGGCTTCCCCGTATTACGCGCATAAGAAACTCGCGACCTTTAGGAGTGCTCCAGCCTATCCTTAGGGCAGGGTTAGTGACCGCAAAGTATTTGTATAGATATCGTATGGGAGTATTTTAACCACCGAGAAAACTAAGAATACCGAGTACCGTTACATTAGCACCCGAGAAGCCTACACGAATGAGTACTTGCAAAGAGTAGTACAGAGTTACTTACAGGTTTCTCGTTTCCATTAAAATTATCAGTATGAATGATGTCTACGAAAGTAGCGTCTGACTTTTCAAGAAGACAGTCTGGTAAGTGTGAATATGATCGGAACAATGGTCCAGCTGGATCAAGTCCTATAATAAAACACAAGCGAGATTTGCTGTGTATCAGTGGCGTAGCCGGGGGGGGGGGAACAGGGGGCGAGTTGCCCCCTCTGGAAAAATCTTGGGGGAAATTTTGAAAGTGAATATATGGTGAAATTTGCGCATGATCTGGTAAAATTTTAAATTTCTCAACCAGTACACTTTCCTTATTTAAAAGTATATCCCACACTGGCACAACCAGTCCTCACTAAGGTTTTCAGAGATGCAATGATGACACCATGCTTATATGGTTGTACTAGTTATGTTTTACTATCTGTTTTATACAGCATGGGATCTCTGGACCTCTGACAAGGGACTCTGTCCTTTTACTGTATACTTCCAATGTTTCTTGATAATTAAAGCAGCAGCATTGTGGTATATGCAGTTTGTTAGAATGGGTCAGTGGTCAAGTGCTATAATCTGCTACAAGGGCAGGTCCTCGTAAAATTTGGACTGATTGTGGTGAATGTGGTGAACTGATGAAGGGAAAGGTGTACCAGGGTTCACTTAATTACTGTACTTCACCCATTGTGATTCTGATTTACCAGTAGGACTCAAGAAAAATTCACCAAGACAAGAAGACAAGCAAGATAAAAAAAGCTTTCTAAAAAATAGGAATTCTTGGTGATGTATTCAGTTTACATTTAGCACCAAATGTGGCACCATTTTGCATCTAGCCCACCTTATATGAGCAAGGTGGACACCCCCTCCCCTTAGACCCCTCCCCCAGGACGGCGATCAGTCACATCAGCCAGGTCAGAGGAAACTGAAGCACCCGGACAAAATTTGGACCTGCGGAGAACACTGATTATTAGGAAGCACATCACTAATTGGGGGAAATCTTGGTGCTCTTGCGCCCCCCCCCCCCGACAAAAAACCTGGCTATGCCACTGCTGTGTATGGATACAGTACAGCAAGATATAACCAGGGAGCTGCCATTGACAATGGCAGCTCCCTGATGTAACAAAGGGCAAAAGGCAAAAGCCGAGCGCCATGTCAAAGAGTTTTGCCGACATGGACGACTGTCAAAACTCGTTAAAATTAAAGCGATTTCTAATTTTCGAGTCAAAAGTCCTGTTATATATGAGGAATCTTTCCTTTAGTTCAATCTATGGACCTTAGACACTCACGCAACATCTTTTAGGATGGTGAACAATGGAGCACATTGTACACACGACCTAGACTTCGCACGCGCGCGTAGAGAGTATGCGACCGGTACACAAATCAGCTGTATGCATATGTTGCTTAAATATGCAATGGTAAGCGAGGATCTCCATCAGGGCTGCACCTTCTTTTCTGAGACGTCATTTCAGTAAGGTTTGTAGTTGCTGGGAGTGTCAGCATCGGCGGTGGAATCAATCAGCCAATGTAGATTTACCGGCAGATTTTGTGCAAAATCATGAACAATTTATATTTTCCCAGGAAAATGCATACGGTATCTCTTTATGAAGTAGTATAGGATAGTAGCCTAAGGGGTACCGTGAGTCGATCGGTACTTTTAATCGATCACTGCGTTCTAAATGCTAGCAGGGAGGTGTTATTAGCTAATAACGCCTCCCTGATGCTAGTACATCAGTATAGCGGGTAGCCGCAATGTAATTCAGATGTAAGAATGATCTGCATTGCATGTTCTTCAAACAACATCAAAAACAAGTGTTTATCTTGTATTTTTCATTTTCTAAGGAAAAATTTTCAGCCAAATCTGCAAGTTTCAGCATTAGAAAGAATCAGAAATTCACAAGGTTATCAAAAATACTGACGAAAATCATCATCCTTTGGCGAAGCGTTTATTCAAAATTGTGATAGAAAGACAACATTCTCTTTGTTTATAACATTCTTATTCTTACACTTGGTAATTAATAGTGTTTTGGCCACTTGTTTTCCGCAGTGATTGACTCAAGGTTCCTACTAAAACATTGCGTTGTATACTTCCACCTTCAATTCATTTTCTACAAACGGAGTGCTCATTCCAAACAAAACCAAAACATAGCACAATGAGGAGGACACATAAAACATTACTGAAAAGTTTCATTCATTTTATTTTACTATTTTCTGCAATATTTTTTACCGTTTCAATGTTCGTTAACTGATCGACCTGTGTTACCCCTTGCCTAATAAGGTTTTCGTACTTAACAAATAGCAGATCAATAATATAACTGTACTGTAATTACTGTATATAATAATAAACCTGTGTGTTACATTTGGAACCCTGCATTTAAAATGTCACAGACCTCGCTCACCTTCAACTTAGCGAGCAGTTTACGGTTGCTTCAATAGCCTACTTCCTCTATCAGCATAACATTTGGAACTGAGTTGCCATGAAAACTCTTTGTTATAGTACAATAAATGCTACATTTGAACTCACCAGTTATCCTTCCGTATTTATGCCCGTATTTTTTGAGGAGGTGTTCACCAGCAAAGCCAGCCACGTGGGCGCCTAAACTGTGGCCAATGAGGTGCATGTCGGTGTAAGACGCTCCTGTCAGTACATGCAGTTTATGTGATAGCTCCCCAACTTGGCGACCAACTACTCTCGTGTTTTGACTGGCTTGCCTGTAGCCCGGAAAGATTTTCGCTACTTCATCTACTAGTTTATCTAGTAGTCCTCGCCTCTTAAACATCTTCGCTCCACCTTTCCAGTTCACCATAATAACGTTTAGCTTTTCCTGTTGAAGTACAATGTATCCTTGCATTTGTAAACACAAACACATGATATATTAAGACTGGCATTTTAGCTTCATGTTTTTGAAAGATGAACAAGAGGAAAATCAAATTTGTGGCTAGTTGTTGTTTAAAGATTTCGTTGCAGGATAAATTTTGAATACTATCCTACTGCCCCAACAATGCTAGTAATAATCAGTGGCAAAATTAATTTAAAGACCCTCTGGACAGCAAAGCTCTCACAGGTGGGCCGCGTGATCCGCCATAAAAAATAAAAAATAAGAAAAAAGAATAAGCTTTTTGTAAGGTGGGCCTCAGAAAAATTCTGAGAGTGAAAGTGGTCCTCGAGTTAAAAAAGGTTGAGAAGTGCTGCTCTAAGCTCACCCCAGACAGTAACAATTCCCCAACTTACCTGACTTCTAGCCCTGCCTCCAGTTATATTAAGTGGCATTTTAGCTTCATGTTTTTGAAAGATGAACAAGAGGAAAATTAAATTTGTGGCTAGTTGTTGTTTCAAGATTTCGTTGCAGGATAAATTTTGAATACTGTCCTACTGCCCCAACAATGCTAGTAATAATCAGTAGCAAAATTAATTTAAAGGCCCTCTGGACAGCAAAGCTCTCACAGGTGGGCCGCGAGATCCGCCATAAAAAATAAAAAATAAGAAAAAAGAATAAACTTTTTGTAAGGTGGGCCTCAGAAAAATTCTGAGAGTGAAAGTGGTCCTCGAGTTAAAAAAGGTTGAGAAGCGCTGCTCTAAGCTCACCCCAGACAGTAACAATTCCCCAACTAACCTGACTTCTAGCCCTGCCTCCAGTTTAAACACAAACAATTGTCTGGTAGTAGAACACTTCCAAGACAGAGCCACAGTAGCCTGCCAATGCACTGAGTTTCAATTGCCCGAGACAGTATTGAAACACAAACTGTGTGTTACTGTAAGCCTAATTAGGAACAACTGACTGTCTAAGGCATCACTATCAATCAAATCATTACCAATCAAAGTACAGGCACCAACTGGATTTAGAACTATGGGGATATCTCTAAATATATTTGCCATATATGCCATAGTTCCTTTAAGTTTGGGGGTAAGGGGCATTTTTCCACACGTTTGTAATACTAATAAAGGTACAAGAAAGAAAGATATCTATTACTTAAAAAGCAGTAGAGGATTTTTATGTAATTGATAAATTTTGCAACAAAAACAATTAAAATGAAGTGAAGTATTGCAATGAAATGTCTTAACTTAAATGAAGCTATAGTTTCGGCGTTTCTCGCTAGCAGCCTTTTTACAGAATAGTCCCATTTTTACTTCATGTTAAAAATTTTGAGAGAGATTTCATTGTTCCATAGCCATGTGCAACCCTTTTATAGTAACTGTGCCCACCAAGTCACCAACTGTCCCCATCATCACAAGATTGACCCTTCCTTAGACCAAGCTGGGCTGTTATAAATAAAAATAGTCAAATGTTAGTTATTGTCTGCTGGAAGAAAGGCAATTGCTTCATTCTAACGGTATTTTAATTCTGTAAATTTTCCAGGGCTTCCAAGGGATTTGTTTCCTGGGCCTCACAACCCCGTTCCCCTGGCCCCATCAGGGTCCTACCCCTCTAGGAGAGCGCTTCTCGATCGTATCCACGGCGCTTCGAGTAGCGCCTTCATGCCCTGTCGGATATTTTGCCCAGTATTCCCCATCCATTTTCAGATATGTAAACCCTCCCCTGGTCTTAATGCAGCTGGTTTTCACAAACGGGTATCGAAATGACCATAAAAAGACTTACGATGGAAAGGAGGGCGTCTTTCATTTTTTCAAATCTACCATTTTTTATGTTGCTGTTGTAACCGTGAATGATAAACTTGGTCCCTCTGCTGCCCTGAAAGTTTGAGTTGACGATACTAGCATTATCTTTCCAACGGATGAAGTTATCCCACGTTGTAGGATTCTCAGGGGTAAAGAGATAAAACTCAGTCTGAATATCACTCGGCTTTTGGGGTAGAGGAGCGCCTAAGTTACACGTCAGATCATCGTCGAAGTCTCCGAGGTCTGCATAGTGTACATTTTTGGCTCCGACTGTCACTGAAAAAAAACCAGACCGTCTGTTTTATTACGATTATTACGATTCTTTGCCAGAAAGTAGTCCTTGTCAAGTTTTTTTTTCTAATCTGTAAGGTGCGGGAAGTGTGGGCAGTGACATGGGTGTTGGGCAGTGTCGGACTTTGCGGCCAGTTAGGGTAGGGTGTCCATCATCCCTATCTTGAAATATCGTTTACAATATTTTCGGTTTTTGACCTCTGGTGCCCTATCAATATGAAAAGCATGAAAAGTAACAGAAGAAAATTCTGAAAGAAAGTGTCTTGAATAAAGGATTCATCGGAAGGTGTGGGGTTCGACTCCTTGCCGGGTCATACCAAAGACTTTAAAAATGTAACCTTCTGCCATTGTGCTTGGTGCGCAGCATAAGCAATGGAGTAGGGAAAACAAACCAGTGGGCCACAACTGGAAAAAAGGCCGTGGCCGGTCGACTTAAACCATTTAGTTAGAAACTTGCCGTAAAACCTCATCTAACTCTAACTCTATAGGATTAGTACCCTGGCATAAAACTCTTTCCACTAAACCATCAACAAACACATTTACCATATTTCTTATCATGTTATAGTCATAATGAGAAACTTTAACTACAGTTATTAATCAACGCACCAGAGTTTTGCTAGTGAAAAGATATTTGTTTTTCATTACAGATTTAACGTACTAGGGTACATTTTTCTGTACTCGTAGTCATGACTTTGTACTCTTACTGTGCTGCTGTCAGTAGCGTAGCCAGGATTGTGTCATGGGGAGGGTTTTGGAGTATGACATGAGGGAAAGGTCTAAGGGGGGGGGGGGATAAAACGGCTATTTTAGGTCTCCAGATGCAAAATGGTGCAATGTTTGTGCCTCAAATGTAATAAAGTTTACAGTGATCATGGGTTTTTGCCATTATTTTGTTTTCAAGGTTGGGTCATGGGGGGGGGGGGGTTTCAACCCCCAAAACCCTCCCCGTGGCTACGCCACTGGCTGCTGTGAGAGATGTGCTCATGAGTACAGACGTCTCAGTCCAGAATGTTAATATTTGTTCCCTTCATTGATCCTTTTCTAATTTAATAGTTCACTTGTAAGAATTTAAAGTTTCCTGTGCTGATCAGCACAGACTCTATCTCAAAACAAGTAAATTGTACTGCTAAGGAGCAGCAGCAAAGGAATGATAGGAACCTGTCTTTTTGTACAAACTTAGGAAATTGCCACAGTATAAATCCCTTAGGGGTACTAAATAATATTAAGAGTATTATCGTACTTTTGCACGTAGGTACTTTGGTCCCTACTTTCAGACGAAAAGATCTTGCGTTGGTGTAGTATATAACTACATCATTTGAAATAACCTTGGATCAGTAACTTAGTGTCTACATATACCTCTCAACAGACACTACTTTTAGTTGTTGTCAAATTTGAACTTCCAGTAATAAAGTTTTGACTGACTGACTGACGTGTTTGTGGAGGGCATTCATAAGATCTTAGAAGTTGAAACTAAACTGACCAAGTGCTGGAATAGTCTGCTTGGATCAATGCTAAAATCTTTAAATTAATGTACTGACAAACACCTAGGAAGAAACACGCCAAAATCCAAAACGAAAAGAGCTTATTGATTTGGTTCATGAATTTCATGATTTTTTGTTACACCTGTTGACTTTTACTCACGTCTTGATGGTAAATGGTCAAACTGAGTGATTCTGCACATCTAACACACAACTGAAAAGGAAATGATAGTGTAATTAACCTTTAACTTCTAGACCCACCTCCAATTTAAACCATGTCTCCTGTCTAGTACACCTCTAGGATCAGGGAGTCGCTATTTGATAAATAGCAACTCCTTGCTAAGACAGAGCCACAATAGCTTGCACTGATTTTAAATTGCTTGAGGCAACATTGTCAAACACAGTGTGTGTGTGTGTGCGTGTGTGTGAGAGAGAGCTTTATAATTAGGAACACAACAAACTGTACAAGTCATTGTTGACCAACCAAAGTGAAACTTGTTTGAATGAATGTCAATCAAAGTGCACTTATCAGCTGAATTTAGAACTCTGGGGATATTCCTAAAAATGTTTGGGCAGAAAGTTGCTAGGAACTCCCTGGTTTAGGGGATACCATACCCCCTTTAAAAGAGTAAGACAGGTAGTGATATTAGCAAAATTGTCTATGACTCACCGTGTGTTGCCAACAAGAAAAGAGTTGAGAGCGTTATGGTAAAACACATATCGAAATACCTTGCCATGATGGAAGCGATGATATACCTCTCTTGTAGCGTACTTTTCTTACAGATGGAAGGAAGTAAACTGTTATGGTTAGAATGGATCTTGCTCTATATGTATTTTGTATTATTTTAGAGCCACCTTCATACCGGCTGCTATTTGGCTTTGCATTGTTACATCATTGGTTCACTGGAAGCATGCCCCGCCCAGAAGACTACAAGAAAGAACATTGCATTTGATTTTGATTACGCAAGTAAAACAAACTGCCAAAGAGGCAGTTACCATGGCTGGAGGTAAGTTCACATTATAGGCATAGGAAGCTGTTCTCAGCTGGTGGGTTGAAAATTGATTCCGACTGCCGTCCTGGGGGTGTAGGTCCCCCTCCCCTTTGAAAAGTTTTGAATATTGAATTTTTCTTATACATGCAATTTGTTGCTACATATTGTACAGTTTTAAGAAGTATTATAGCAAATTTTTGCCATTTTTTACAGAGGGAACAAAATTCAGCAAATAAGAGGTTTCCTGTCTTCCATGGATTAGGGGGAGTGGGGGTGTAAGCGTTATTCTGCCTACCACAGTTTTGACTATGGGGATTTTGTCCCCGTCCTCATCCTCGGCTTTCTTTGCTTGCGGTCACCTGACTCAGGTACGAGTCAAGTCCTGAAAGTCTCAAGTCTGAGTCGTTAGGCTATATCTTGGCATCACATTTTGTGCAGTACTTAATTGTTGAACTTTTATGACTTTATGAAAAATTACAGTGCGCACTATTGACGAGAAGTTATTGAGGATTACCATGTTTCTTTCAGTTAATACTTCAATATTACACAGAATTTATCTGGACGGATGTAGTATCCCAACAATATTTTTCTTAACATACCAGGGTACGATTAGAAGCAAGTGGCAGTATCATTCATAAGGACGGACTCTTATCACCCCAAGTGCATGTTTTGTTGGGGGCATCCTCAATCGCTGACTGCTGTTTGATTGACATCAGTTTCAAAAGATGCAGAGTAGCTCCCATTACACAGCATGCAGAGTGTTCTGATTACGATATAGGGCCTTGTATGCTCACCAGGTAAACTCGGTTTGTGTCTGAAAAGGAGGAGCTTAAGACAATTTTGGGAGACGCTAGAAGTAATTTCGTTGGAGAATTGAACTGTCCGGGATGACGAACCCGCCCTGTAAAGTATTTTAGGCTTACTGTCTTAGCTGCATACTGTCTTACTGTCTCAACTGTCTACTGCCTTAGCTGCATTGATATCACGCGACGTCAATTTGGAGGCAACTAATGAAGAACCCTGCACGCACGAAGTACACTTTGCACGTCGCGTACTTACGCGCGTATCCCAAAGGTGTAAAAATCAGTTGTCTGCATTTGTTGGTGTAGGTTGCAATGATATGCGCTTACCTCCACTGGAGAGCGCAGTCTCTTTTCTGTGACGTCATATGCACAAAGTCTATACATGTGGTGTGTGATTATCTGTGTTATGTAACATTATGAAAGATACCTGTGATGAAAATAGGAAAGGACTTAATAGGTTAAGCTGATGTTTTAAATAAGGTTGGGTCACTCTGTTTGGCCTTTAAAGGGGAAATGCAGTCACACCCCCACCCCAGTCCAACCCAACATTATGAATAAGTATAGGCTTACACCCGAATATCCTAATTCACGAATGGCTCTCCAAAATCATGTGAAAAAGTTTGTAACTGAAGTTTTAAATGTATGCAAAATAACTCCTTTGTAATGCCACTTTAATGTTCTGAAACATTAAGAAAGATGCTTGCAGTAGAAAACAAGGACATTCGTAACATTTAGTTCATCTGTCAAAGTAACTTTGAGGCGACTGCTTACCATCCTTTTAACAGATTATGAGTTCCATAAAATTGATTTATTCGGGGAAAAACCACAATATTACTATCTAGTTACCTAAAAGCATTGTTACTGATGGATAATTTAGTAAAAACAGGATTTCCACTTCTGCCCCTCACTATAATGTCATAACTGAACTTGGTTTTTTATTTACAGAGAACTAACAGTCGACAAGTGTGCAGGTAAAAAGCCAACCTAAAAGTGACTCGGATAGCCAATTACAACAAAAACAATTTCTTTATGACTAAAGATGTAACGTTGTCCTTTGCTGTTATAGCCCTTACAGAAAGTGAAAACAACTGTAATACTTACCTTCAGTCCCGATGTTCGATAAAGATTGAATATTGATGTGAGAGATATAATTAAAACCAAATTAAAACTCCTTTATTCAATTGATGACTTCAAATGTGATCAAGTGAGCAAACAGCAAGTATCACGATACGCTCTGGCTCAAACAACATCTGATTAATTGTGCACAGAACCGAAATCTGGTAATACATTTGACTAGCTTTAGTTCTTTTTTAACCACTACTGAGTCAGTTATAAGTACGCCTACTCAACTATGTGTCAACATTCCGGTTCCAAACCCGACTGATTGTTCTTGATTGCACAGGGGAGAATTACCTATTGAAATAAAATATTTTATCATATTTTTGCATGGGCGCAGGAAGCTGTTCTCGACGGGGGAGGGGGGAAGGACTGAATGTAGTTTCGGACCGACATCCTGGGGAAGGGATCCCCCTTGAAAATTTTTGAATATTTGAGGGTCCTTAGATGCAGTTTGATGCAATATTTGAGCAAATTTTGAGGAAAGTACTGAAAATGTTTGACATTTTTACAGAGGAACGAATAAGGAATTTTCGTCCTTGAATTGAGGGTGGGGGCATACTTCTGCCCCCCCCCACGTTTTTAACTGGGGCTTAATCCCCCTCCCTTCCTCCTGCTTCCTACGCCCTTGTATTTTGCATTCATAGGAATAGAACTTAACAGCTCATTTGATTAATTCCGTAGAAAAAGCTCCATTTTGTGGTACGTAAAGGCTTTGGTAGGTAATTTCTCATAACGTTCGTACTTTGTACAAGTTTATGAACCTTCATCATACGTAAACTTTGGAAGGATATTGTTAATTGCCTTTTATCATGATGAACCCTTTTGTGGACGCAAAGTGTTCATCACTGGGGACCTAGCTGAATGATTTAAGCTAGCTGTTGTGCACAATTGTGTTTCCACACCTTTGTGGGTTCACTTTCCCTTCAGCCCTTGGATAGGTGTGCTTTTCTCGGTGTACCTTATAGTTTTCCTCCCACCGACTTGTCACAGGCTTACCATTAAAAAATGCAAAGGGTTGTGGAAACTGCCTTCACCAGAATATTATATTATACTAGCAGAGAATTGAATGGCCTTTTAGTTAGAACTAACGAAAGTGTATAGTGATATCATTGGGTGTATTCTGTTACTTGAATTGTCTTTTCGCTAACTCGATATTACTTTGTACATACAGCAACTATACTATAGATATAGCTCTGTTGGCTACAACTAAGGTGAAGCTCTCGATAAGTATGAACAAAGGTAACTAGTATCACATGGTTGAATGTCTCGTTATGCATATGTATATGCATTGTCAGTACATGACAAGTGGCACAATACTGACTATAGCGTATGGAAAAATTACCCGGTGCAGATTAACTGCCCTAGCTAGCTGCCTGGTAACTTACTGTGACCAGGGAGCTGTGACAGGTCTTCCAGATTCCTTGCTATGACAATTTTTTGAAAGCCTTCACTTATACATTATCTTATGTAGAGAGTTCCAGACTTGTAGTACTCGAGTACGTACTCGTACTAGAGTACATTTTTCTGTACTCGTACTCGTACTCAGGCCCTTGTACTCGTACTCGTACTCAGGATTTTGTACTCGTACTCGTACTTTGAGAATTGTACTCATGAGTACAGACATTTCAGTCCAGGATGTTAATATTTGTAATCTTCATTGATCCTTTTCTAATTTAATAGAACTTGTAATTATTTAAAGCTTCCTGTGCTGATCAACACAGACTGCCAGGTCTCAACAAAGTAAATTGTGCTGCTATTAGAAGCAGTAACAAAGGTTTAAAAATAACCTGTCTTTGAACAAATTGAAAAAAATTACTACAGTATTAATCGCTTAGGGGTACTCAATAATCTTAAGAGTATCATCTCCTTATGCATTTACCTACTTTGCCCTTCAAAAAGAAAACATCTTGCCTTGGTATAGTCTAGAACTACAGTGTTTGGAATTACCTTGGATTACTACCCTACACCGTCTCGAAACTTAATGACTCAGCTGATGTTATTTTTAGTTGTTGGCAAATGTGCACTTTCAATAACAAAGATTTGAGACTGGCTGACATGTTCGCATGTGGAGAGCATGCATATCTTATAAGTTGAAAGTAAACTGACTAGTGCTAACCTGTATAACCAGTTTTCTTTGGGAGCTGGAATCAACCTTAATTAGTCTCTTCTTATTGGTAAATTCAAACCTTTGTCCCTCCACTGAAATTGAAAGCCTGTTTTGTGGCAGACTACAGTTTACCAAAATTATTTTTTATGAGAAGTTACTTTGAAATAAAATACTTTGACAGTGGGTTTCCGCATAGAACAAAATGCCATTGAACGACTGTTGGATTTTTCTTTACTTACCAAGTGCTACTACTCAGTATACCATGATGGCTTCTAAGTGCCATCTCAAGTTTATACTGTAAAGTTTCTGCAAGTTGTGATTTGTGCAGTAGAAAATAAAATGTCTTGCAAGTAGGTCATTCGGCTTCAAACCCCTAAGTTAAATTTCTTACTTAAGATCTGACAAAGTGAAGAAGGAAAAGCTGTTTTATAGCAGTGGATATAATCATAACTACACCACAGGTATTATTTCATTTACCTCTTGAATCAGTCACCAGCATTTCATGTTATACAAAATGTAATATTGATAGTGGTATATAGAAATCAAACGCAAACAAAATTTAGTTGTAATAGGTTTTCAAACAGACAAATAGTTATAAGTTCAACGTTTGAGGGTCAGGAAGCCATTTGGCTCATGAAGGACCTTATACCAGAGTGATGAGTACCAGCGAGATTCACCTTCTCTTTTCGACTAGTGATCAGAGGTTAACGAGGTGGGCGTGTATTGATCGCTCCCAGTCCTGCCCCTGGGACCGCCTTTAACGTCCCCATCTGACGGACGTGAGTGTATCCCCAGTCTTAAGCCACTTTCCAAAGGCTGGGAGGGTGGAGGTTTCTTGCTCTGCCCCATTGATTGACAGGTGAACCAAACAGAGCGGATGACTTGCTGAATAGGACAATTTCCCTTATCGGACAACCAGATACCCACCGGAATCTAATCCGGCGACCCCTGGTATGCAAGGCAAGGTACACTCAGATCACCAGGCCAAGTCCACCCTCAACCTTGGAGACAATTAAAGACAATTAAAGTCTTTAATTAAAGACAATAAAAGTTTTACATTACCGTAAAGATAGTTGTATGTTGCTGCTGTTTTATTACTCCAGCCTATACATGTACTCAGAAATGTACTCATACTCGTACTCGTACTTGAGTACATTTTTCTGTACTCGTACTCGTAATCATGGCTTTGGACTCGTACTCGTACTCAGAGGGTTTGAAAATCAGGTACTCGTACTCATGGCGTTGTACTCGTACTCATACTCGTACTCGAGGCTTGGACTCGTACTCGTACTCGTGCTCGGGAGTTTGTACTCGCACTACATGTCTGGAGAGTTCATATATATATATATATATATATATATATGTGTGTATGTATAGAATAGGGTCAGTGACAATGCCCAGTTGGGGGTTCGAGGGCGACGGAAGCCCCCGAAAGCTTCGCAGTACTCACAAAATGTGACCACCAGAATGAAGCATTTAACCATCTGCAAATGGTACACTAAGCAGTCCACAAAATAAAAGTTAGTAGTTTATGACCACTCTTTGTTAGTCACTAAATTGGACTGACGATTCAATGATTCGGGGAGGGGATTGCCAGTGGGGACGACAGATCACGTTAAGGTTTGCATTGGGCTTTAGAACTACACTTCTAGTAGTAATTTATGTTGAGACAACTTACTGCCAGGTATGTCACTAATAAGGCGAAGCCCTCACATTAGAGCATCGAAGAGGCATAATTAGAAGGCGGTGAATTGGTACCGTGGGGGAAATTTTGGAAAAACAAGCCCTTGCATGTGTGTGATTAAGTGGGTTTTTGAATGCCTTAAAATTATTTATGACAAATATATCACAACCTTTGGAAGTTTTCGAACATTGAATTGGGCTATAATATAATCAATATGGGAATTGTTTGAATGGAGAGGACCCACAGCCGTAGAGATCCACCAGCTCTTGAAGCAGATATTGAAACAAAAATATTGGAATATATTTCCCAAACAGTGCTTCAAAAAGTCCACAAAAGCAGACGCGCTCCGAAAAATGTCATTTTGAGAATAGTTCTTTTATGTCAAGTAAAGATGACCCCAGCACCCAAAGTTCCGTACGTTACCCCAAGCGCCATGTCATCACAAATGGCACATAAGTGATGGAAAGTTGTGGTGGCTGGTTGTAAATACGATTCACTGAAATTCTCACATCGATTTCTTTTTCAGAAATTGTGAGTTTTTTGGTGGCTTGTTAATTATTCATTTCCCACTCAATGATGCAACAGCAACATTGTAGAGTTCATCATTTCAGGTTTAACCCCGGACCTCACTACTCTCTTCTTTAAAACTCTGGTTTGTGCGCATGCTGTCTGTCCAACAAAGCCCCTAGGGCCCGTACCCCTACCCACATTGTTCGCTTTACTTGAGTCATGAATGAGCAAGTTAAATGCCGATGTCCGTTTCATTCATTTTAGTGGGGTAAAGACGTTTCACCACCATGAAACGTTACCCCAAGCACCATGTCATCACAAATAGCACATAAGTGATGACAAGCTGAAATGGCTGGTTGTAAATACAATTTACTGAAATTCTCACGTTTCAGGGGTTTTCAGGGTCTCTCCCTTCCCCGCCCCACAAACTCACAAACCCTGTACATGTGTCACTCATTTGCCGTAAGAAGAAGGGTTTTCCTTCTAAATATGGCCAGAAGCTAACAGGGCGATGACATATTACTTATACTCTCATTAGAGCAAAACTTATTCTGCTAGTTACAGAAAATATACTGGTCCTCTGAAAACTTCTTTTCGACTACAACGATGTCTCATCCACTTTCTAGAGAAATGGAAAATGAACCACTTCTTATCTTAGTACAGTATGTTACAGAGAAGAAACTTGCTTCAACAGGCAGGAAGACATATTCAAATAAAGCACATACTGTTTTTTGTGTGCAGTAAAAGATTCATTGGAAAAAGCTTTGGTAAGAGCGCGATTTAGGTAACAGAATGCTCATAATATTATCAGTATGCAATTTTGTAAGTACTATAAAAGACTTTCGTTTTAAAAGGCAATTCGATTCTCTGCAAGTACAATATGAGATTCTGATAAAGGCAGTTTCTAAAACTGTTTCTGTTATTTAAGTACTCTGGAAAGATTTAATGACAAAATAGGAGCATCTGCGAAAGGTTTAGTAATCTTAAAAACAATAAACCATAGCTCTTGTAAGTTAAATAAGAGATAAAGCGAAGCAATCTGCAGGTAGTATATGTTGGTTCAATGAGAAATTATAACCTTCTAAGGAATTCATGTAGCAAGTAAAGGATGGGACTTCTCAAACGAGAAGGATCAAATAGGCAGTCAAGACTTATTTATGTCATACGACAAATATGTTAAACTCAAGGAATTTTTATCTCATCGCTCCGTGAGGAGGATGAGATATTGTAATCACTTTGCCAGTTGATCTATATTTGGCAGTGCCAGCTGAAATTGGCACCGTTGCAACGGTAACGGTTGGTGGCCCCAAGTTACTAATCTCAGGGTCTAACCGAAGGTGGGGTACCCTAAGGTAACCGTCACTTCATTTCTGTGGGAGGTAGTCAAAACGTGTCCGTGTGTGTATGCGTGTGTGTGGGTGAGGGTGCACCCATGGTGTGTACGGTCATGATATGTGTATGTGTGCACTCACCATTGTGGCCTTAGCGGGTGCAGGGGCAGCCGGCGAGGGCGCCGCTCTCGCACGTCTTTCCTAGTTCACGCGCGGCTCGAAACTGGCGCAGCTGCCCAAAAATTCGGTCACTGCAAAGAGAAGTCACGCGCGGTTGCACGTGTCTGCCTTGGAGCGCAGCCCGCCCTCAACACGTCCTTCTACTCGGCTCCTTCGGGGGCAGCTTCGCTGCTGGGAAACCGATATTCTCTTGCATTCCCTACGGGGTCCTTTCCTTGTACCCCGTAAGGCATCGAGTGTGCGTATGTGTGCGTCCATGGCGTGTACGGTCATGATATGTGTATGTGTGCACTCACCAACGTGGCCTAAGCGGGTACCGGGCAGCCGGCGAGAGCTCCGCTCTCCCACGTCTAGGAAGGTGTGTGTCTATGTATGTATGTATGTATGTATGTATGTACGTACGTACGTACGTACGTATGTATGTATGTATGTATGTATGTATGTATGTATGTATGTATGTATGTAATTGGTAGTCTAGGAAGTATACACAAACGAGTTACTTCCGGTCTAAAGATGCTGGGCTTCCCAAATAGCAGGAGCAAAGCTATTGCCAAATACCTCAGCATTAGTGCCTCCATTGGGTCCAATAATATATGGAAAAAACGTGCCCATAAATATGGCCACGTTGAATGCACTTAAGTCATATGTGCTAGGATTGTGCCCCCCCCCCTCCCTGGTGATTACTTGTTGTATAGGTTCAGCTTACCTTTTTTCCTTTTCCACGTAGGCATGCTTATTGCATTCTAAGAATTACCGCTTGTACTATGATGTCATTGTTATATTACTGTGGATACAAATGCAATAAATGGCTCAAATATGTATGTATGTATGTATGTATGTATGTATGTATGTATGTATGTATGTATGTATGTATGTATGTATGTATGTATGTATGTATGTATGTATGTATGTATGTATGTATGTATGTATGTATGTATGTATGTATGTAAGGAATGAATGTATGTATATGTATGTATGTGTGTTTGTGACACTTTGCTCGTTAACACAATATTTCAAGAACAAAAACTGCAACAGTTCTCAAACTTGGTACATAGATGCCCCATATTGAGAGAAAGATCCCTTTTGTTTTTGGTGGGGATCAAAGGTCACCTGGGGTCACGGGGGTCATACTTTGAAAACCTTGTGAACACAATATCTCAAGGTAGGAAGCTTGGATGAATTTCATGCTTTGTAAGTAGATGCGTTATGGTAGGAGGAAGAACCCTATTATTTTTGGTGGAGGTAAAATGTCATCTGGGGTCACTGGGGTCAAACCCTGAAAACCTTGTTAACACGATATCTCAGGAAGGGAGGCTCTGACAGTTCTCAAACTTGGTACATGGATGCCCCATATTGAGAGAAAGATCCCTTTTGTTTTTGGTGGGGGTCAAAGGTCACCTGGGGTCACCGGGGGTCAAACCCTGAAAACCTTGTTAACACACTATCTTGAGGTAGGAAGCTTGGATGAATTTCATTCTTAGTATGTAGATGCGTTATGGTAAGAGAAAGAACCCTATCATGTTTCGAGAGGTCAAATGTCATCTGGGGTCACCAGGGGTCAAACTCTGAAAACCTTGTTAACACGATATCTCAAGGTAGGAAGCTTGAATAAATTTCATACTTTGTATGTAGATGCCTTATACTAAGAGAAAGAACCCTATTGTTTTTGGTGGGGTTCAAAGGTCATCTGGGGTCACCGGGGGTCAAACCCTAAAAACCTTGTTAACACGATATCTCAAGTTAGGAAGCTTTGATGAATTTCATTCTTAGTATGTAGATGCGTTATGGTAAGAGAAAGAACCCTATCATGTTTCGAGAGGTCAAATGTCATCTGGGGTCACCAGGGGTCAAACTCTGAAAACCTTGTTAACACGATATCTCAAGGTAGGAAGCTTGAATAAATTTCATACTTTGTATGTAGATGCCTTATAGTAAGAGAAAGAACCCTATTGTTTTTGGTGGGGTTCAAAGGTCATCTGGGGTCACCGGGGGTCAAACCCTGAAAACCTTGTTAACACGATATCTCAAGTTAGGAAGCTTTGATAGATTTCATACTTAGTATGTAGATGTGTTACGGTGAGAAAATAAACCCTGTTGTTTTTGATGGAGGTCAAAGGTCATCTGGGGTCACCAGGGGTCAAGAAGCAAAATTTCCCAAGAATTCCGAAGAATATTACATGGGTTCACCAGAGTTCAAAGAGCGAAATTTCCCAAGAATTTCCAAGATCGTCATCTGGGGTCACCAGAAGTCAAAACGCAACTTTCCCAAGAATTCCCAAGGTTAAATAGCAACACAAAACTATTTTTCCAACATGCTAAGATAGCATTTGACCAGTGACTGAAAGGATGGAACATCAGGGCATTATTTGGAATAGAACATATCATCAAAACCTCAATGCATTTTTGCATTCTGGTTTCAAAACGCCCCCTGCCGCCCCCTTAGCGCTCATCACCCCTTGAGTTGCGAAAACGCCCACAAGAGGCGATAACGCCCCCGATGGGAACCACTGAACTAAGTACTTAAGCATCTTTAAAACACTCGTTGAACTTCAAACATCTATGCTCACCATCATCTACTTTTTTCAAAATATATTTTGAAAACGAAACTTGTATGGAAACTTCTCCACTGTTGTCTTGATCTTATTAAACTTACATGAGAAAATGTAACTCTTGGCATTAAAAATTAAAAAGTTTATGGGATTGAATTCCTCACTGATATAACCAGAAAGAACGTCATGTTCAATAAAAGCCAATTCCTGTATTAACTACTTTTTTGCTACATTTTTCCGATACAATTGCACATAATTGCAAGACCAAAATAAGTGCTTATACAAATAATAGTAATAGTTAACACCTGCGATCCTATTTAAAAAAACGGTACTGAAAATACCGAGTCTTGCTATCTCTAACGCTATTGTAAATCAAGAAAAATATGTTTTCCAATTCCAGTCAAAAATAAATTAATATTAAAGAATATATATATTTATATATTCGTAAATATTAATTTTCTTCTTCCCGGAAACAGGAAAGAGTTTCTCGCAATATCTGATAAAGGTTCGTCCTCATATATGCTTTTCATTGAAAAATAAAAACGTTTATATTCACGTCGAATTTAAACAACATTGCCAACTGCTCGGTTGCACAAATTTTTCATAAATAAATCTATTATATGTGGCCATTTCAGTTTGTAAATTAATGCAGGCGACAATACCCTAACGATGCTGGAACCACGCAGTGTAATAAAATCTTCATTGTTCGACGTGTCTAGATTTCCGGATTTCGGAGGAAAAGCTTGGCAGGTTGGTTGAAGATGAAAATTACTTAGAACATTATTAACTGATGTACACCTGTGTGAAGAACGTCATGAGCATAACCTGTATTGTTAATTAGTGTTGTATTCATTTAAGTGTAATATTAGTCTTTGGGATATTGGTAGAATATTTTTATTTCATTATGATACTTCCTTCGGAAGATTAAACCACATGCACTGTCTGAGGTACGACAAGTATGAAATGACACTTTGGTAATTTAAAAGCAAAAAGGTTTCGAAAATAATATTCGAGTCTTTGGGTAAGCGTATGACTGTATGAAGGCACAAGATGTAGGTCTAGGTTAAATATGGTCTTTTGATTAACTTTTGTTACTATAGTTGGATTATAACACCAATGTGTGTTTAACAACAAAAATCCAACTTCAAAATAGAAGGCATCAAAATAGATGTTGGGTGCGCTGGAAGTGGGCAACACCATTTAAGCCCAAATTTGAAAAGTTCGACCTGTAGAACATCTGTAGATGGTGCTTATTGATTTGAACTATTTTCCATTGTCCCCTGTCATTGAACCACATTTTGCTTGGTCTTCCCATTCTTCCTTCCCTTTAACCATCCCAACACACACATTGGGGAACTGTTCTATATTATTCTTTTCTGCCGTTGACCACCCCTCCGCTGCAACGAGAGATTGGGGCCCAAAGTCTTCGAGGGCCAACAACAACTGTCAACTGCCATGTTCTATTTTGCTCTTCTTATTTCAGTGGTAGAGTGGGTGTCCCTCTGCGTTCTGTTACCGGTTTTGGCTGTTGCTGATGAAATTGTTTGGGAAAAACGGGAGTGATGCCCTCTGAATGTCATAGTCAAAGTTGGAAGAGGTACGAACCGGATCATGTCAAACACGTGACTAGAGTTGGCGAAAATTAGCCCAATTGATAGGTTTCTTTATCAAAATCTAGTCACTTTGAACCAAATCTAGTTAAATATTTGGTAACAATTCGGTTCGTGCCCCTATTAAATAGATTGTTTTAAAGTGTGGGCTTCCCCATCCCTGATTAGCTACTTACCTCTGTAGCGCTGTCGATTGAATCTTTTACAACTATGGGTTGCATTTATGGTATTTTCGAAAAAAAGAAGAAATATAATTGTTTCAATACATTTACAATGATGAAATGAAACATAGTTCAGATGGAAACGAATATTGCGTCAAATGTCGTTTCTACATAAGTCGTGTTTTTGTGTTATAATTTGTAGTAAGAGTTAATTTTAAGTGGAATATACGTCCTCATCGGAGAGGCAGATTGTTGGGAGCATTTGGAGCTTGTTGAGAGGACAAAATTTCTCCAAAGAAGGATTTTTCAAAGACCTCGCCTGAACTCCTGTACGATTTAACGTCATGCGATTCTGGCAGATTGGTCTGAGGCAACCTGAATTTACCCCAATATTTAATCATCTACTGAGGATATCCATCTTATGGCATAAATAATTAGGGTAATTATATTAAACCACAAATAATAAACTGTCTTCGTACCATTTCTTCACTGCTTCCTCTTGGTATTAATGTTCATTTTAAAAAACATATGTTTTTGAATGTGATCAAGTCAGCTTACCTTTTCCCTTGAGCTGAAGACTAATTTCAGGACAGCTGTAAGGGTGTCACGCGCTAATAATTCTTAGTGCTAATCACTTAAAATAATCAACTTTTTACAGATGCTACCTCCAGGTCAAGAAAATTCTTTTCAAAAGAAAGATGAATTAATCTGTAAAGAAGACTAATATGAACGACGGGAATAACCGCTAGGATTACCTTTAACCAGAGAACCCCGAGGAAGTTAAAACCAATCACCTTTTAATATTCGTCTTAAAATAGCAGAAATAAATTGGGAGATATATTTTTCAAGTCTTAATTAACCATCTTCTTGTAACAAACATGTCAAGAATATTTGTCTCGTAATCTCCTAATTCGGTCAATAATCCTCTTTCCTTCCACAATTCCAGTTCAAGAACCCATGTAACGAACCACAGAATCGAGAATTGGTTACATTTTATTTTTCAGCTTGTTTCACCATTTCCTTCTTCATAAAGGACAACAGGCCTAGAAGTCTCCCAAAGTTGATCTCGCCAACCGAGATAGTATTATTACATCATCTCCATACATATAGTGAATAGGGAGATGAGATATTGTACTTTCCCTACCATCATTAGGGTGGATGTGTGTGCGTGAGGGGGTATGGGGTGTGTGCGGGTGAGCAAAAAAGTGTGACACAAACACCTCCTAAACCGTAAGTCCGATAAACTGCAAACTTGGTGGTTAGGTACCTGACCATGAAAACTTGTGCATGCGTGATTGAGGACATCACAGGTCAAATGTCAGAGGTCAAAGGTCAAATTTTCTAAAAAAGGATTTTCCCATTATGTGCCTATCAGCATGTAAGGAAAAGTAATAAAACCACATTATATGTTAGGACTGATGAGATAATTTGAAAATAATGCTTTTTGGTTGCTAAGGATAGGGCCATAGGTCAAAATGTAGGTCAAAGGTCAAATTTGCCTAAATTTTGCGAAAAGGTGCGTCGTGAACTCTTCCTAAACCTTAAGTCAGATGAAGTTCAAACTTGGTCGGTTCCTGACCATGAAAACTTGTGCATGAATAAGTGATAATGTCATACGTCAAATGTCAGAGGTCAAAGGTCAAATTTGCTTAAAAATGGCTTTTCGCCATTATTTGTCGAAATTTAAAACTTTGCCTTTTGGTTGCTAAGGTGTGAGCCTAATTAAATAAAGGTCAAAATGTAGTTGGAAGGTCAACTTTGCCAAAATTTTCCTACTCGATTAATTTGATTTTGTACTTCCCAATTGTGTATTATTAGTCAATCGCCTCTATTCGTGACGTCATCATTAAGGTCATTTCAGATGGCTATCAGGGCCAGTTTTATGAACTTTTATATCAACATTTGAGTTTGGGAAGATCAAACCGAATCGCAATTTGGTTCAGAATTAGGGTAAGTGCATAAATGGAAATAGTTAAGTGTTTGGAGTTGTGAGGTAGAAGATTTCATAAGGAAATTAAAGTGTACCTGAAGTCTAATATTGCCAAAATATATGTTGCAAAACTTGAAAAATGAATCAAAATGGTCCAACTCCCATCTTCACAGGACTTTCCTGAGCTGAGATATGAAATGTTGAAGCTTATTCACTCAATTCAAAATGGTAGACTGCGCAATAATTTGTGAGGTCATTCTTGTATACTACTCAAATTACCATCTTTGCTTTTCTTTGTCTTTTCGAAAACCACACGTAGCTTGTGCAAAATATCACCACTGTCTTCCTATAATGGGGTGACTTGACTATACAAGCCCTCTCTGCCCAACATGCTATGGAAGAAAACAGCAACTTTTTCAAGGTCATATTAACATTTTAATTTCAAAAGGAAACAAAAAAGTAATGTGAGTTGTGCAAGATGGAAATCAGAAAATATTGCGTAATAGACTATTTTAGATAACGTGAAAAATGTCAAAATTTTATATCTCAGCAACGGAATAAGCTATAAAAATGGGAGTTGGATGAATGAGATTTCAACCTCTAAAACATATATTTTGTTTTCTGGATGGACTTAAGGTCCACTTTAAATGCCGAATTGGACAAGTATAGATGACTTTTTGGGGATAATAAAATACTTTTGAGAAGCAACATTAATGTTACAGAACAGAAAACTGCTTATTGAAATCTTTTTCTTCCATTTTTCACATACAGTTCTGAGGCATGGGCACCGAAAGAGGAAATAAACAGAAGCATAAATATATCTAAGCTAGTTTGTTACAGGAGAATATTTAAAATGAACAGAAAATGTCTGCCAGAGGTCAAATGATTAAAGTTATTGGTGGCTAGGGAGAAAGGAGGTATTCAACGTCATGAATGGGGTTGATGGGTAAAAGTTTGAACTTGCAGGACAAATTCTGAGAGGGTGTAGTGGAAGGTTGATAATGAGAGTGCTGGGATGGATAAAGGGAAGGAAGAATGGGAAGACCAAGCAAAATGTGGTTCAATGACATTAACAGATAGAGTAGTGAAAAGAGACAAAAAAAAATGAATAGACGGGGAAAGAATCAGTTGCATGATAATGAAATTTAACTTTAGGATAAACGAAGCTTCTAGTGATTGACTTACGTCAACCGTAGAAAGTCACAACGATAGTTGTTTTGAAGAATGTTGTATACGCATATAGACATACTTAATTATCACATATGACTGTGAACTGCCCACCCCTGCTGCATCCAACACGAATCACCTCCCGGGCTTTTTTCCAAACTACAGTTAAAGGACTTTCTTGCATGCTGGACAGACCCATTTAGGAATTTTAGAGCCGCGAGTACAACAGTTCTAGTACAGGCACAGCTGAGGACGAGAAGGAGCACAAGTGTAGTATCTCTGGTTGCTAGTGTAGGTACGAGCAGTTTAAACATGGTCTTTTCAAAATTTCGAGTAACTCTAATGTCTAACTCTCAAAATGTGTGAATACAAGGGCAAGTCCATAATCCGGAGTTTTACTACATGCAGTTGAACCAAAAGGGGGGAGCCCTACATGAATACGCAGCCTTCTTAGTCTTAAGTATCTCACAGACACACGCGGTAATTTACTACGGTGGCACTGAAAGGACCTGCATATTTAGAGAATACTGCAAAGAGTGGTTTCATTGTTTTATGCAATTTAGCAGGGCTGAAACCGAGTCCACCTAATCCGAGTCAGCGCCAATTCCGATTCCAGTGACCCCAACTCCGGGCCAATTCCGAGTCCGGTACCCCCCCCCCCCCGAGTCCAAGCCGAGTCCGAGTCCAGAGGACCCGAGTCCGAGTCATAAATAAATGTGCAGTAAAATCCTTGGATATTGGTAGCGCCACGGTGTAGTGCGAATACAGGAGTATGATTACAGGTACAGGTACCAGCTGGTCATAAGTACGGGTACCAAGCCATGGGCGTGGGTACAGGTATGGGAACCAGGACATGAGTACCGATGGGGGCCGGTGCAGGTACGGGACATGAGCCCGGACACGGGTACTGGTCATGAGCACGTGGTTTTGAGTTTGGGTATGGTATGTGTGCCAGGTCGTGAGAAGCTGGTATGGGTGCAAGACCTGGGTCACGAACTTGAGCACAGACTAGGGGTAACACAACACGAGTATGGATACCAGGTTACGACTCAAGAACTTTCATACCCAAGTGTAGGTATGAAAGTTCAAACTTGAAGGAATTTAATGAGCACTGGTATAGGATCTGACCAGGTGGTATGGGTGCAGTAACATGGTCATGAGTATAACTATAGGCACCACAAGCTATATCATGGGTACAAGAATAACATTAGGTGTACTTAGTAATAAGTTTGGCAGCCACTCTATATAGGTATCATATACAGCATCTGGAATATTTACAAAGTTCTAGAACACAACCACTACAATGTCTGGTACTCAGGTGCCCTTCTCTGAGGGGCATGCCCACCCCTAAATTTCTCTTAGCCCCTCAAAAATTGCACAAATTTCATAAAGGCTAGTAGTGAAGACATAGATATATCCCCAGAAATGTTAGCTTAAAATATGTTAAAGCCCAGCTGCAAATTAAATCTACATATTGTAGCCCCACCCCACCCCACCCCACCCACCCCCCAAAAATATGTCGCAACATCCTTACAATTGCGCCTGCTGATGCCTGTACTGACACGTCATCATCTCTATGGTTTGAAGTAAAGTGCAATTTTCATACCTGTTACACTACTTGATTTCAAGTACACAAAACTTACAACTTTGGCAAATTACTGATTATTTTCTGATGCCTATAAACATTCTCTTCATTTTGTGTGATTGGACTTCACACCTTGTAATCCTAGAGGCTGATGGTCAGTGCTTGAAAAGCTTAATCAACCTGAACCAAGGGCTTGTTGTATGAACCAAGGATGTATTGGAGCAACTACCTACTATTTACAGTGTGTCTACACTCATATGTCTACACTCTAAAAACATCCTGGTTAAATTTAACCTAGACAGGGGTCAATAGTCGTCCATACATTTCCTGGTTAAAGTTACCAGGAGATCCTGTTCAAATTTAACCAGGAAAATGTCAAATTTTGACCAAGATATTATAAGGAGTCGTTACTTTAACCAGGAAAACGTTTCTATGACCCGGATTTCGCGGTCACTTCCAGCCAGGGAATGTATGGACAACTATTGACCCCTATCCTGGTTAAATTTCACCAGGGTGTTTTTAGAGTGTAGGTCAATAGCTTCTGTTGATGTATATGAATTTTGCAGTACTAACTGTACAGATCAGTCATGTGCATGAATGGAGCTTAAATTTAGTTAACTTAATTTACTGTAGTTCAAGGACCTTTCTACTATACTTTTGATGAGGGTAATATGCAGAGGGCAGGTGGTGGCCAGATGGGGATCAACCGGAAGCTCTATTAGGCTATAGGCCTTTAGGCCTATATTGCCAACATCACAAATCTTGGTTACAATTAAAGGCAGTCCTCAGATCCGGTTGACCCCAGTTGCACTAGTATATAGACCTACATGATCTGAAGTACAGTGTATGTTGTATCACACAGTATTAGTAGAATGCACCTGTAGTAAGTCAAGACTATAGATTTGTACATGTAGTACCAGTTCTGCTAGAAAGTTCAGCGTTACATTAAGTTACGTATTCATTCCTTGCTACCTATAGTATACTACAGCCTTAACCTGGGGAAAACAGTTCATTGACTGGTACGGTTTTAACTTTTATGGTTCAGTTCTAATGAGTTCACCATCATGTATAGTACTGCAGCATGAACAACTCATCTCCCTCATGGACGACACATGGTGCAGACACAGTATGAGTAAGAAGCTTTTTAAAAACTTTTAGGTTAAATCTATCTAGCAAGCGCTACTGCTCGTAACCACTTGCCAACAAGACCAGCTGCTGCATACACTGGAAATAAACTGTAGAACTTTCATGCAGCCATGAAGGACTTTGAACCATATTGTTGAGCCTATGCCTAACAGTTAGAACTCATTCTGTTCAAGCTGCAACTTAACTATGTGTGCTGTATACGATTCATTGGTTCAATACATACTGTATATACACTGCACTATACATGAATGAAGACATATATGACTACGTCTGGTTTGGCATTAGTCCTTGAACAGGACCGTGTACTGCGTTAACGGTAGAACCTACTCCGTACCACTCTAGTGCGGAGTAAAACAAAGTGTAAGTAGCATAGAGTCCTGTTCAAGGACTAGTGCGGAGTAAAACAAAGTGTAGCATGGTTGCCCCGAAATTGACGCACCCAAGCATTTCCAAGCCGATATTTAGAATTAAATAAATCCAAACACTCTCCTGTTTGCCTTTCCCAAATGTGTAGTAACTTACGGATGCATTGCTACCCACACTTTTCCTACTCTCATCCAGAAATTAGTAAAAGAAAGCTTGATTTGACTCGAAATTTTCTTCGATGTCAGTCTTAACAACACCCGAAAGTGGCGCAGTTTCCATATGTGTTGTGTGCAACAATTTTCATTGACTTTGTACAGTTACGTACAGATGCCTACGTAGCAAGCTGTATTGCGTAGTCCTTGTAGTAGAGGTGCGGAACAACAGAGTCCGCTTCGCGGGGAGGGCGCTTAGTTGCCTCACATACAGTATCATACAAAACTTGTATTAACTTGCTGACCTAGCCTGCCTAAGAAAGACGGGAAATTTGGTCAAGTTACAAACAGAGTATAATAACCTTATAACCTAGGTTATACGCTCAGCACATAGTGCAGGCATAAATACGTCAGATGAAGCAGTACTTTAGGACAGTGCACCAGGGCAAGGTAATTTTAGTTGTTTTTAGAGAGTACTATTTCTAGATATTAAAATTACACACAAGTGTGGGATGCAGTTATAAAATGCTTCAAAAATAATCATATTAAGGTATGCATGTACCTGAAATGGATTCATTATCGTGAAAAACAAAATACCTGATATGTTCAAAAACGTTAGGCTCGCTACAGTAACTTTGCTACAGTGATAGCTAGTAATTTTTGAAGGTGCGCCAATTTTGGGTGTGCGCCAATTTCGGGGTCTCTACTATACGTAGCATAGAGTCCTGTTCAAGGACTAGTTTTGCATGGGCATTGACAAACATTGTCCTGTTGGCTTTACTAGTGACTAATGTGTCCATGCAACTTGCCGGAAGCCTGCAGTTGCTGCAGAGATACCATGCCATATATATTAAAGAGCCTGGAATATAACCAGAGACACTGGAGCCTGCATGCACTTTGGCCTTCAAGCCATTTCACTTTACCATGATGACGTTGGTAAAAATTTACCTCTGAAGGCCAAAACTGCAGCCCTAGGTGATGCCTGTATTATATTTGATGTGCTTACACAACCCTCCCCATTGTCAGGTTTCAGGTTGCTCCCCCCTTCCCCCCACTTTTGGGCACCCAGCCCCCTCAGGCAGTCCTGGCATAATCATTGATAGCCTATTGCACAATTCTCAGACTGCTTTTGAGTTGTAAGTAAACACTGTAGGTCTCAGGTAGCAGCGGCGTAGCTAGACATTTTTTGTTGGGGGAAAAAGCAAACATTTCCGACAGATTATTATCTAGGGACCTTTTTTTTTTTTTTTTTTTTTTTTTTTTTTGTTTCCGGGCAATTTGAGACCGAATTTTGATTTTCACGTTGACATTTCGGTGTTTAATTATCTGGGGACCCTTTTTTTTTTTTTTCGCTTTCCGGGCGATTTGAGACCGAATTTTGATTTTCACGTTGACATTTCGGTGTGTAATTCTGCTAAAAAACATAACAAGTGTTGTAAGTGTTTCAGATGAATTTTTTTAATTATTTCCGACAGACACTAGAAATTTCCGACAGAGGCCTTCAAAGGCTTTGTGGGGGGGGGCGACCGCCCCCCTGCCCCCCTCTAGCTACGCCACTGTCAGGTAGTCAGTTAGAGGTCAGTGAGCACCCCCACTATACCTGTACATACACCCCATCAAAAGAGATATGTTCAAAAATGCTGCCAGACTCTGAATCAACTCTGACCCGGATCCTGCTTTGACTCGGACACAGCCTGGTCTCAAGGCCTTCTGGACTCTGACTTGGATTCTGACCATCGACTCAGACTTTGCTCAGACTTGGGACAGGTGGACTTGACACCAACCCTGCCCAACAGTACCCTTCACTTTTGTTGTATTTAACTTCACATCTTGCAGACTAGTGGTCACTGCTTGAATAGATAAATCAGTTTAAGTTGAATAACCTGAAGGGATGTGTCAGTTCTTCAATTAAAGAATTTCTGTAGCTGCGTAATGACAATGGTTAATGCCACTGTTGCCTTTACAGGAACTAGGCATGATACAAGTTCAACCAGGCATGTATCATGTAGCACTTTTCCAACTAACTTAGAGGGCCATTTTTGTTAAAACCTTCTCTTCTTTATTTCATACATTCTTGAATAGTTCATTGGTTACAAGACCAGACCAATTAATTTTTCTTCCATGTACCCCTGGCTAGCCTGGAGCCTCAGGAGGACTTAGCAAATCCTTTCCCCAAGAAAAAGCCCTTGCCCCACCTACAAAATTCCAACCTGAGTAAGTTTCAACCCCAGCTGATTCACAATAAATAACTCCCATGCCCCCACTGTTGCAAACATCCTGTTGCAGCCCATTCCGGGCCAATTCCGATTCCAGGACCTCCCATTCCGGGCCAATTCCGAGTCCAGAAAGAACTGGACTCGAGTCCGAAATTTAGTCCGAGTCCGGACTCGGGTGTTAAAGCCCTGCAATTTAGCCTACAAGGCGGAGGCTTTGGTTGCAGCTGTCCCAATTGGACAAAAATTTGCTATTTTGGGGAAAAATATATCTTATTTTCTGGCAAACATGGATTAAAATTTCGGCCAAACGGGCTGCACCCCCCCCCCATGGACGTAAGCCCGTATGCTTATGCTTTTGTAGTTCGTCTAATGTGTGGTCTCGTCCAATCAGATGTCGTCGATGTTGATATTATATGTAGCAGTGCAGTCGAGTAAATAGTGCCAAATATGTTTCATTACCCTGAAAGGATCAAACTACGGAAAAACTCAAAGTAACAGTAAACAGTTTTATTACCAGAAATAATTACGTCCCTTCTTTCCCACAGTAATTCTTTTTGTAACAAATAAGTTTCTCTAAAATTGATGACGTTTCGTTTCACTGCGTAGAGCCCCAAAGAAATCTACAAAGTCATGGAATGAATGAACATCTATTGATGAATGACAAATTAGATTTCCTTTCGAAGAAAATGTCAATTGAATTTAGTAGGAAAACTCGACATTTCTTTAGGACACCATTGCACTTTTTAAAGGCGTTTTTCGGAGTCTCGGGGTCCCGATTTTTGTATTTTATTGTGTATAAGTGTTATACCAAGCTACGTAAAAGCCATACAGCACAGTAATATGATAAAAATCAAGCGCAAAGATTCAAGACACGTTATAATTTGAGTTTTATTATAAAGTAACTTTATAATAAAACTCAAATTATAACGTTTCTTGAATCTTTGCCCTTGATTTTTATCATATTACTGTGCTGTATGGCTTTTCTTTATTAAAGTTATCTAATAGATATGCCAAAAAAGGGGAATGTTGCTTTGAATTTGGAGACTTGCATCAAATCAGTGGTATCAAGACGCCCTTTTCTGTCAAGCACCATGATTGTTTCCTATAACGAATAGTAGTATAGAGATGGCAAAACCCTACCACCCCAGGGACGGCCCCCGTCCCGTTTTTCGGGACGCCCGAAGGACGTCCTCGGAGGATACATGGTGGGAGGGCGCTAGGTAAGAATCGTTGTGCTAGGTGCTGCGAAATTGCGCAATGGTAGGTTGAAACATGTTACAACACGACGCGTAATGACGTAACTTTTTTTTTTTTTTTCATTTGCCGTAACACGTAAAAACATAGGTGAGTGTGTATGGATATGAGAATGACCAATACAAAATATCAACAATAACTTACCTCACGTGAGACGAAGAAAACGAATATCGAGCCATTTCAGAGAAGGAAAACCAGCAGGCCAGTTCCACAAAGGATACACAACAAGTTGCCTGATAACAGTTCGCTACTTTTACACACAATGTTTATGCAGATGGAAAGTGCACTGACACGCTATAATTACAGTATAAGGTTTTACTAATAGCAAACATGAGGACACTAGTTACACACAAAATAACACAAAAGGAATATGCACTGACCAGTGTCATCCGGATGTTATTATCTCACTGCACTGACTTCCTATAATGGTACAGTATAAGCTTTTGCCTCGCAATTATGTAACTGATCTCGAGGTCATTTCGTTAAAAAAAATTTCACTTGAAAACAGTACGTTAGCTCCACACAAATAACACAGAAGGACTGTGCACTGAATTCCTATAGGTACAGTATAAGCTTTTACCTCGCATACAACCATCTTCATTACGTAACTGATCTCGAGGATGTTTCATTGGGAGCCTTACTACCAGCAAAAGTTGCAACATCGGCGGACGCGTTAACTCGTACCAAAGGAACAACAAGTGCGTGTGTATAGACATAACATACCAGGAACAAAGCAACACTCCTTTTCATTAAGTACATTAATATTTGCATTCACCGTTGTGGGCTAAGATGTCTGTTTACGCTGTGTGCTGATGAGGTGTTTGGAAACTTGTATACTGGCGAGTGTTAAAAACCTATTCCACTCAAATAAACCCAAAGAAATTGATATAAGAGCAACATAACAAAGTATATCCCACGTGCCGTCTAGACGATCATGTAAACAAGATTTCGGTAACGCCTCTGTGTAGAAAGCTAACCCAAATCGAGGTCATAACGTCGTGTCATTGTTCGGTATACGCCATGACAGACGTTTGGTCATTCCCTCTGCGTCATGTATGTGTGTCGAGAAGAGCTCACCCGTAGGTCTGGGTTGGAAAAATTATTGGCAAAGCCTAAGCGAAAGATTTATGACTGAGACAAAGCATAAAACTAAGTATCATCAGAACATAGGAAGAAAGAGCGGACTCTTACGGATAAAACACTACTATGCAGGGTCAAATGTGTTCTGCCTTAACGTGAAGAGTCTAAACTGCCAAGCTTATGGGTCGCACAAACGATACACCGACGTAAGCCCCTCTGCTACGTGCGTTGCTCCTCTGCTCCGAGCATACGACTAGGTATGCTCCTCTGCTCCCATTGCCCCATGTGTGAATGCTTATCGGCCCCACGTGCCTCTCAGCATCTGTCCTCTTCCCCCAGTGTTATCACGCGTGCTCCCCGTGCTCCATATGCTTCACATGCATATGCTCCTCTGCTCCGTAGGCTGCTCCTCTGCTCCGGAGCACACCACTAGGTGTGCTCCTCTGCTCCTATTGCCCCATGTGTGCATGCTTATTGGTCCTACGTGCCTCACAACATCTGTCCCCTTCCCCCAGTGTTATTACGCGTGCTCCCCGTGCTTAAACTGCTTTACATACATATGCTCCTCTGCTCCATACTCCATGTGCTCCACTGCGCATGCTCTTCTGCTCCGTGTGCTCCATTGCCCATGCTCGTGTGCTCCGAATGCTCTATGATGCATGCTCGTCTGCTCCGAGCGAGTGGGGGTACATTTAAGTCGATCGACACTCGTGTTTCTTACATTTTGAAGCAGATCTTCGTGATTGCAGCACTTTCAGCATGTCTCATCTTTGTCATATCTGTCAGTTGCCGTTCACGCGAGGCTACAATCTCCGTCGGCATAAAGAGCGGGTCCACAAACACGATCATGGAGACCTCGAAATGTACGGTGGGGGCTCTAAGACGGGCGAAGGGAAGCCACATCACGACTCATCAGACGAGGATTCATACGACGATATCTCAGAGAGCGATACTAACGACAGTTCATCAGAGCCTCTGGAGGAAGATGACATGACTGATAGTAGTGAAACTGACGACAGTGCTTGTTGTTTACACTTGAACAAAGTCTGTAGATGTTTGATTTAAAAATTTAAATGTTTGATTTATTCCATTACTCTTATTACTAGTTGTTAGAGGAATACTGAACTCTTCGAGGTGAATGTCCCTTAATCTTGTTCTCATCCAAACTTATGAGGAGCACCAGGGGAGCAGGTGAGCCGCAGAGGAGCAGCAGGGAGTAGCAATATGTCAGAAGACCTTTGCGAGGGGAGATAACCTATTATGACACTAACGTCAACACGGAGGGAGAGAAATGGAGGCAAACTTGCAATGTGTGTGAAAAGTTGTTCTTTCTCAAGGATAATTTGAAAAGGCACGTTGAAGATATATACACGTTAAAACAAAGCCAAACCAGGTTGTGTTGGAAAGGGTAAAGGACCTCACAACCTACATATTTGCGTCGATGGTAGCTACGGTTGCCCACAGATGGTTACGTAAAATTTTGGAAGGATGGGAGGCGGGTTGGCCTTCTTCAAGAGATCCAACGTGCTTAAGCTTTGAGTCAATGGAGAAGTTGGATATTGGCCAATTTGATACGTTTCAGAATTTTGTGAAAGACGAGTGGGTCATCGATGCTACAGAGGATTTTCTTTGTAACACCATGGATGTCTCTACCTTAAAGACCTGGTTGGTTGAACTTCGAAAAGGTTGTCTGCAGTCACCGAAACAGGTATGGGATGCACTGAAGGAAAAAGACATTGAACAGATTATTCGCACTCGTCTAAAAGGGAGATTCATACCGCGGTGGACGGGAAAAGTCAATTATCATACTGTGGAGAAGCATTATGGTATTTAGCATGTTCACTGCAATATATAGAAATTACAATTGAACAAAGCAAAGGAAGAAAGACACGATAATTATCTTTGTTTATGTTTTTATTTCCACTGTTTTATTGATTCATAAACCAACACCTTCACTATTCCCATTCCCCTATTCGTAGCCATGCACCCTTATCAGTGTTTTGTTGTCACGGCTGTCGAGTCTGCGCATTGAAAGACACCTCTCATCGACTGCAAACGAAGGACTGTTTCTGTTCAAAGGCATTCGACTCCGGGATTTGGAACGGATATAGTTTATCCTTAGTTTTACCATGCAGAGTCTGTCCATTTCTTTAGTTCCCGTTTTAGCATAACTCCCATGGCCTTATTCATATGAGCTAGGGCTTCAAAAGTGTCAATCGGGCAACACACATTTTCACTACCATCGTCCTCCTCGCCATCATTATCGGTCACAACGTCGTCTTCTGCGGACTCCTCTTCGCTGCTGTCGGCTCCCTCGGTGTCGCTTTCGGCGTCACTGTCGTCAGTTTCACTACTATCAGTCATGTCGTCTTCCTCCAGAGGCTCTGATGAACTGTCGTTAGTATCGCTCTCTGAGATATCGTCGTATGAATCCTCGTCTGATGAGTCGTGATGTGGCTTCCCTTCGCCCGTCTTAGAGCCCCCACCGTACATTTCGAGGTCTCCATTATCGTGTTTGTGGACCCGCTCTTTATGCCGACGGAGATTGTAGCCTCGCGTGAACGGCAACTGACAGATATGACAAAGATGAGACATGCTGAAAGTGCTGCAATCACGAAGATCTGCTTCAAAATGTAAGAAACACGAGTGTCGATCGACTTAAATGTACCCCCACTCGCTCGGAGCAGACGAGCATGCATCTTAGCGCATTCGGAGCACACGAGCATGGACAATGGAGCACACGGAGCAGAAGAGCATGCGCAGTGGAGCACATGGAGTATGGAGCAGAGGAGCATATGTATGTAAAGCAGTTTAAGCACGGGGAGCACGCGTAATAACACTGGGGGAAGGGGACAGATGTTGTGAGGCACGTAGGACCAATAAGCATGCACACATGGGGCAATAGGAGCAGAGGAGCACACCTAGTGGTGTGCTCCGGAGCAGAGGAGCAGCCTACGGAGCAGAGGAGCATATGCATGTGAAGCATATGGAGCACGGGGAGCACGCGTGATAACACTGGGGGAAGAGGACAGATGCTGAGAGGCACGTGGGGCCGATAAGCATTCACACATGGGGCAATGGGAGCAGAGGAGCATACCTAGTCGTATGCTCGGAGCAGAGGAGCAACGCACGTAGCAGAGGGGCTTGCGTCGGTGTATCGTTTGTGCGACCCATAAGCTTGGCAGTTTAGACTCTTCACGTTAAGGCAGAACACATTTGACCCTGCATAGTAGTGTTTTATCCGTAAGAGTCCGCTCTTTCTTCCTATGTTCTGATGATACTTAGTTTTATGCTTTGTCTCAGTCATAAATCTTTCGCTTAGGCTTTGCCAATAATTTTTCCAACCCAGACCTACGGGTGAGCTCTTCTCGACACACATACATGACGCAGAGGGAATGACCAAACGTCTGTCATGGCGTATACCGAACAATGACACGACGTTATGACCTCGATTTGGGTTAGCTTTCTACACAGAGGCGTTACCGAAATCTTGTTTACATGATCGTCTAGACGGCACGTGGGATATACTTTGTTATGTTGCTCTTATATCAATTTCTTTGGGTTTATTTGAGTGGAATAGGTTTTTAACACTCGCCAGTATACAAGTTTCCAAACACCTCATCAGCACACAGCGTAAACAGACATCTTAGCCCACAACGGTGAATGCAAATATTAATGTACTTAATGAAAAGGAGTGTTGCTTTGTTCCTGGTATGTTATGTCTATACACACGCACTTGTTGTTCCTTTGGTACGAGTTAACGCGTCCGCCGATGTTGCAACTTTTGCTGGTAGTAAGGCTCCCAATGAAACATCCTCGAGATCAGTTACGTAATGAAGATGGTTGTATGCGAGGTAAAAGCTTATACTGTACCTATAGGAATTCAGTGCACAATCCTTCTGTGTTATTTGTGTGGAGCTAACGTACTGTTTTCAAGTGAATTTTTTTTTAACGAAATGACCTCGAGATCAGTTACATAATTGCGAGGCAAAAGCTTATACTGTACCATTATAGGAAGTCAGTGCAGTGAGATAATAACATCCGGATGACACTGGTCAGTGCATATTCCTTTTGTGTTATTTTGTGTGTAACTAGTGTCCTCATGTTTGCTATTAGTAAAACCTTATACTGTAATTATAGCGTGTCAGTGCACTTTCCATCTGCATAAACATTGTGTGTAAAACTAGCGAACTGTTATCAGGCAACTTGTTGTGTATCCTTTGTGGAACTGGCCTGCTGGTTTTCCTTCTCTGAAATGGCTCGATATTCGTTTTCTTCGTCTCACGTGAGGTAAGTTATTGTTGATATTTTGTATTGGTCATTCTCATATCCATACACACTCACCTATGTTTTTACGTGTTACGGCAAATGAAAAAAAAAAAAAAAGTTACGTCATTACGCGTCGTGTTGTAACATGTTTCAACCTACCATTGCGCAATTTCGCAGCACCTAGCACAACGATTCTTACCTAGCGCCCTCCCACCATGTATCCTCCGAGGACGTCCTTCGGGCGTGCCGAAAAACGGGACGGGTCCGTCCCTCGGGGGGGGGGGGTAGGGTTTTGCCATCTCTATACTACTACGAACAGGAGTGATTTTTAAGAAATTTACATAGAAATGATGAAAAATAATGCTCATGTTGGGATCAGGGTGAGGATAGAGTTAAGAGTTTTAGTTTGCCCAATCGTGTCGGGGAAAACTGCTCGTCCAGGGTTCCAAATAAAGAAAGGGGCAACATGGCAGGCCGGTTTACTTTTTATTGTTTATTTAAATGCATAACTAAATAATTACAGGTATATCAGGAAATCATGTAATGATACCTTTAATTCTTCGGATGAAATTTTCAAGTTCTTTTGATAACACAAATTTGATTCATTCACCGATATCATGTAATTCATTTGCTGATATCTTGATTTGGTTTTAATGATATGATAAAATCTTTTAATGATCAGTGGTGCCGTTTGGACTTCAAATGAAAGTGTGTGGGAGGGGGCCAGCTGGAGCAAGTAACATTTTGGGGGGCAAAACGTTGTAAGTTTGCATTGTTTTTGTAAACTAAATATCCTCATACAGTAGAGGACTGGGGTAAGTAGGGTAAAAACGTTAGGGGAGAGGCAAATACCAAATACCCCAGGCCCGTAACTAGACAGAGTACTGAAGGGTGACGAAAATCTTCCAGGGAGCGAAATAGCTTTCAAGTGGTGAGACACACTAAAATGCATAGTCAATGGAAATTTTTTATCTTCTTGGACGAAAATTTTTTCAAGGGGTTTCGCGCCCCTCCCTTGGCTACGGACTTGCATACCCCCCTTGGCGAAGCCACTGTTAGTAATTTCTGTATTTTCTGATCATTACTCTTAGATATTAAAAAGTAAAGTTGCTTTACCATATTGGGACTTTGCGAGTCACCGTCAGAAGGAATAAAATTGTCTTTAGAAATACATGAGTCTGCGCAAAGTCCGATTCCAGAGAGGCCCAGTAAAGCTTACCTCGACACCTACAACACTGACATTTATTCGTGTCAATTTTCATCATGTTTTAATAAATGGTTCTTTGACCGAACACAGTACAGTACACTCTGACTATTTTGAGGCAGATGCCTCTCGAAAAAGGGTAGGATAGTTTCTCTACAACATGTCATTCCTCGGTATTAATTGAATAAAATTTAGTTAGGATTTTCCTACCGTCCTGTTCTTTTTCAGCATCATGTGAGCACATTACTTAATGCCTTTGGCTATATTAATAATAGCGCAACGTTACCCATCGTCTTTAAAAAAAAATTAACACAGAACATTTCTTTTATTCGCATCGCAGAAGGTTACCTTAATATTATCTCCTGCAGAACAGCGTGAGTGGAATTATTTTGCCAAAAACCCATGCAACCCCTGCTATCATCATTTTCTCCACTCACCAGCCCTTTGCACCATTAAAGTGCCAGTAGTCCAAGTTAGGCTATAAAAATACAAAATTATAAAGGTCTAGTTGTGTTTCTTGGAGGTCTGGTAAGCATGCAATTAATGTCATTTAAAGGAAATGAAATACTTCTTTCTAGTGCATGAATTTGTGAATACCACGATTTTCTGTCATAAAATATGTTCAAGAATGTGTAAAAGAATTGAAACAGTAAGTTAATAATATCCTGATGATATGTGTATTGTGATCAAACTTTTAAAACATTTTCAACTGATCCCATCAGGACCTACGATTGTTGAAAACCCTTTCTCAAAGACCACCTCTCCGATAGCACTCTGCAAATATGCATCCGCCTTCGACTTTATCCATTGAAATGAGAAATTAAAGGCTCTCTCAATTCAGACAGTAAAAATTTTCCCTATTAAGTTTACTTCTGGCCCCTCCAATTTAAACAAAAACACCTGCCTAGTACACCTCCAAGACAGAGCCACAGTAACCTGCAGTAAGTTTCAATTGCTCAAAGCTTTAAAAACTGTGTTCGGGCTTAATTGGAAACACAACTAGACTGCGGAAGTCATCACTAACCAACCAGAAAGGAGGTTATTCTTTGAATAAACGTCAATCAAAGTGCAGTCACCAATCTTATTTAGAACTGAAGGCTGTTCCTATATGGTTGGGGGATGCCATAGCCTCTTTAAAGATTCCTGCAGTATGCAGACACAGCATGTGCAACTTGGTCATTTAATTTCATAGTATACAAAAAATTCACTCGTTACTTCGAACGCTTATATATAATGCAATGATATGCTTAACGGAAGAGTTATCGTCCCTTCACGTGCAGAAAAATAAAAGAAACATCAGATCCATAGTCCATTGTTTAAATGTTTACGAAAATATAACAGACTTAACCACCACCAACCTGTCATCACCGGTATGGCCAGGAAGTTTTTTCATATAGCGTTAAGGGGCTGAATCTACTCATGGAGGATGTAGGTAAATGGCTTGATCGGATTGTGCCATGCTATGCCATGCTATGGGGGTAGCTATGTTTATTCACGTCTGGGGGTCTACTCTTTGACTGATCGGACAATGTTTGAAGAAAAGGACTAGAGGCTAAGTCGTCCACTTTTTGAAATGTGTGAGGATCCTGAGGGCTCAACGCTCATGTAGGAGAGTATCATCAAACCACTCCTACCTACACCCCTGTCTAGGTCCACTAAACCAGGCAAACTATTTTAAACTGCTGAATTGGTTTCCATCCTGACTTAAAGTTATAACTGTTTTGTAGCGGCTACCTTCTGTAAAGAGATGACACGAAGAAAGACCCAAGCGATGTAGTAGAACTAGATTTCAAAAAAAAAAAGAAAGAAAATATTTTTAAAGGCTTAATCTAAACGGTTGGGTGACATCTTTTTGACAATCAAAAGAACAAGAATGTTGGAGGTTGGCCTGAGTCTTCTCTGCAGTAACTTGCATCGGTTTTAGTACTAAGCATGAAACGTCCAGTAACCGGGGAAAGCTTGGCGTAGTATCCCTTCCTAGAACACCCCTGTCCTCCACATTCCCTGCAAAGGCCCGCATTAATTAAAGAAGTTCCACGAGGAATATGGGTGAGCAAGTCACGGACAGGCACTGTGGTTATGCTCTCGATGAAGAAAATCTAAAACTCTTTAACTTATGACCACAACCAAAGTCCAATGGGTAACAGCTGACTTGACTAGGCCTCCGCTGAAATAGAAATCTTGCGGCCAACATGTGAAATTACAAGAAAATAGCAATAAATTCCCCTTCGGTTTATTAAAGGCACTGATCCTTGATAAAATGACAGCGGTGCCATAGCGGAATCTCCAGCCAGGTAGATCTCTGCTCCAACCGTGTCGTTTTGATTCGTTGCCGAAGGCGAAAGGACTCTATGCAAGTCACGCTGGAAAGTGTGAACTTGTCTTCCTATCAGACTGAGGACCTGAACAATGGATTTCAGGTCCTCTGAAGGAAATTCAATAGATTTGTCAAGTCCTCGAAAGTTTGAACAATAGAGAGTCTATTGTCAAAGTTAGGGTTAAGGAAGTAAACACAAAGGAAATAGCAATGAGGTCCTCGGATTGTATGTAAAATCGACTTATGTGTGTGCGTATGTGTGTTTGTGACCCTTATATTGTTAACATGATATCTCAAGATACGCATGATGAATACTTTCCACACTCGGTGTGTAAATTTATCATATGAAGAGGAATGACTGTATTATTTTTGGTGGAGATCAGAGGTCATTACAGGTCATCAGAGGTCAAAAACCGAAAAAATTGTGAACACATTATCTCAAGGCAGGAAGTACGAATACGTTCCATAGTTAGAATGTGGGTACTTTGGTCAGTAGATGAACCCTATGGTTTTTGGCAGAGGGCAACGTTATCTGCAAACAACTATGTGTGTTAGTTGATGGTGTAGTGTAGAAAGTGCACGGTTTCCCTTTTTTGAAGGCACTGGTTCGAATCCCATTCAAGTCTTACTTTTCAGCTTTTGTTATTCAATCTTGTCTTCTGTTGCTTATTGTAATAAGTGTATATATTTGCTACATTGCGAGGAAGAACCCTATTGTTTTGGTGGAGGTCAGAGATCATTTGAGCTCATCAGAGGTCAAAAACCGAAAACCTCATAATTACCATACCTCAAGTTAGGAATCATGAATGTTTTTCATATTTGGGATGTGGATGCGTTATACTTAGAAAACTAACCCTGCTGTTTTCGGTAGAGTTCAAAGGTCATCTGGGGTCATTATGAAAACCCTGTAAACTGCTTGTAAACATGATATTTCAAGAAAGGTAACACTGAGGTATCCCATACTTAGCATGTGGATACTCCATAATGATTACAAGAACCCTTTTGGTATTGGTGGAAATCAAGTCTCAGTTGGATTTAAAAGAATTGGATTCAAAAGAATTTGTATGGTGCAAGCCTTGCAAACACGTTATTTCATAAAGGGTAGTCTTCATGGATGTCACAGTTGGCATGCGTATGCATTATTTATCCCAATGTGGAGGCATACTATGCCCCCATATTGGGATAAATAATTGAATTTGCTTGGTGGCGGTCAAAGCTCATCTGAGGTCAGAAGAGGTCAAACCCAAAATCTCACTTGGAGCACACCGGGGGCACAGCTAACGTCTGGAGGCACGTTCCCCTCCCCCTTGACGACGCCACTGGGGGTACCTTCCATGGTTTAAGTATAATCCAGATACGCAAATAAAAAAAATATTGAAAATCCTGGCCTGTCTTACGCACTAATAACAGTGAGTTGCCACTGGACTCAAAGACTCCGAGCAGAGACATTGTAGGCCTTCTACATGGTTACTGGCTTTAAGACAGGAATATCCTACTGTTGAGTAACAGAACTATGGAATGCCAAAATGGTAAGAAAATGATGTCGCTCCTTGTTGTGACTGAATATCGGTTTTACATAAATGTTTCTCATAAAAAGTACAAGTACCGATAATCGTAAAGTATTCGTCCTGAGCGAGTGCAAAATAATTTGATATCGCGCACTAGTATTTTAACAGCCGAGTATAGAGCTTATGCACCTACGTCACGTTTCTCTATTTTTCCATCCAAGCGTACATTGTGCAACAATTGTTACTAAGGTGCTATCGTGAGCGCGTATCTTTAACACACCTACTACGTATGGCAGTTCCATCCAGTAAGCCAAATTGAAACGCGCTGACGTCACGTGCATAAGCTCTATTTACAACTACGAGTACCCACTGAAGATTAAGAGTACATAACACTCGAGAACAAGTACGAGTACTTTCAAAAATAACTCGAGGATTAGGCCTACTGACGGCTTTCCTAAGACCTCATCAGTATGGATGATATCTACGAAAATGGCGAGGGACTTTCCAAGAAGACAACCTGGCTATGACGTAAATGCTTGGTACAATGTTCGAGCTGGATCTAGTCCTTCAGTAAATAAGATAAAAATCCCAAAAAGTACTATCTGTTGTGTATAGTACCGTACAACAGGATATTCTACCTGGCAAAAGCAAGACCTACGCCTAAAATTGTCAGAAAGTTTTATCTGGCAAGTCTTTGTAAAAGGTAAAATCGACTGCCAATCTTCGTCAATAAACAAGGGAACTTTCCGTGAGTTCATCCTGCTTGATCAGAGAGTTACCGGAGTTTACACAGAAATCTCTGGTATAATAACGTCATAAATAGCTTGATTGTTAGAACAAGGTGATTAAACTAGAATGGCAGCCTCTGACCAGTGAGGTGGCCTCTCCCTGTCCTGGCTGTCGTGGCATGTCTCTTGAGAGGTGTCCATCATAGATCTTTGGCCAATTATTGGGGGGACAAAAGGTGGTCCGTCCCCAACCAAATTATTGGGGGCCATGTCACCCTGCCCCCCCCACCGCTCATCAATATTCCTCTTTCTCCATTATTTTCCCACTAAATCTACTAATTGTCCAAGATGTGCAGAACTAGACTGACAGTTTTTTAGCAACAGCTTCGAATGCAATTTGTCAGACTCTAGAAAAATAAACTGCCTCAAAACGTGCCTTATATTTTCAGCGCGCCTCGCGCACACACATCATTCGAACTTGATATAATTGTACCAATATACAATAGTGCTTGAGTGATTTAACTCTTCCAAAGTCCTATGCAACCCGTACCAATATCTGTGCTCCCATCTACAGTTCCCCTTCATCATCTGAAGCTGTTAGTATGAATTAGGCTAGTGATTTGTTGGTCATTTTAAAGCACATCAAACACCCATCGAAGATGGCTAACTTGCTTTATTCTAATGCCCACAAGTTTGAAAGTAATTCAGAGCTTCAAGGGATATCGTTCCCTGGTCCCCTACCGGGGTTTTGCCCTGAACCCGCCCCACCTCCATGGGAGTGCGATTCGCATCCTCCGATGCCGTTGGGTCCTTGCTCGTTAATCCCCTCTAATAATTTCTTCTGCCCACCATTTACCACCACTTTCAAACCTCTGGTGCCGCTACAGCACATGATGTCATATGGACGGAATACATGACCGTTGACTTTCAATGACTTCTGACATCCACTGAAAAGAAAAGGGTTCTTGTAATCCCTATGTGGCATCCACCTGATAAAGTATGAGATCCCTCAATATCATTCTCTTTCAGATACCGTATTCACAAGGTTTTCGTAATTTGATCCTGGTGTCCTCAGATGAATTTGACCTCCACCAAGACAATACGGCTCTTTTTCTTCATATGACAATTTTATGCACTTAATTTTAAAAGTATCTATCATTCCTATCTTGGTATATCTTGTTTACAAGGTTTTCAGTTTTTGACCTTTGGTTACCACATATGAGTTTTGGCCTCCATCAAGAACAATGGGACGTTTCTCTTAACATGGGAAATGTATAATCCACGTGTGAAATACTTATCATATCGTACTTAAGACATCGTACTTTAAACAAGGTTTCGTATTTTCACCTCTGGTGATCTTGTGGAGCAGTGGTTCCCAACTTGGGCGTCATCGCTCCTGGGACGTTTTCGCAACGGGAGGGGGGGGCGCTGAATGGTAAGGGGCAGCAATGGTCATTTTGAAAAAAATACGAAATCTTAAATTTAAACCAGGGCTTCGCAAAAACCCAAAGGTTTCCTCTAGCTGAGCTCTCAAATTGTTCCCATGAAAAGAAAAGAAAATGAAGTCAACAAGTAGAGTAGGTCCAACATTCCAGCCCCCCCCCCAGGTGCATTACAAAGTTTGTGAATTATCTTTTCTGCCATGCAGATGTCATGAAATTGCATCTAACAGTGTTTAATTTCAAAAATTTCCTGGCGAGGACCCTCATATTCCCATCAGTGGCAGCGAAAACTGTAAGGGAAGGGGCCATGGCTAAAACTCATCACACCACTTTTATCTTGAGTGTAGTTTTTTTCCTTGCTGTCCAGAGACATGACATACTAACAGAAGTGACAATTGAAGATAACTGTGACATGACAGATTTAACTTTTGCAATGTTCTATGAAGTAAACTTGTTGAAATGTGTTCAGAAATGCAATTTTCGGTGGCCCAGTTTCGGCTTTCTTATTTTACTACCTGTAAGAAAGCTTGAGTGGAATAAGTCTTTCAAATCCCCATGCGACCAAAACCATCCTTCATCTTCCCACTCACAAGTCAATCGACTTTCAGCATCAAAGGAAACTTCAGTTTGCAACTACTGAAATACAAACGGTCTAAGGGGGATTTTTATATCTCTTTAGTGGGCATCTAAGATTATTTGGTACTCAGAAGATAGTCAAAATTTTACTTACAGTGCTTTATTCTTGAGTCGACAATTTCGTTGATAACTGAGTACTCCCGAGGGCCCCCCCCCTTTGGTCCCTCCTGGAAATTGCTCCTCGACCCCATTAGAGGCTCTTGGGAGCACGCTCCACACTTCTGTGGAGCACCTGGCGTCCAATTCCAAAAACGTTTCTCAGACCCTGACCACAATCAAGCCTTCACGCTTTCGTTCATCACAAAACGAAACCTCTCTTTATATATGTGCGTATAATTTTGCCTCTTCATGCATAGAAAAACTGTTATATACGGGGACGGGGGGGGGGGCGTTTGCCCCTCCCAGTTCAGTGAAAGGGGCGATGAGCTGAAAAAGGTTGGCAGCCGCTAATTTAGAGTATCCATCATCCATATCTTGAAATTTCGTGTTTACAAGGTAAAAGGCTTAAACCTCTGTTCAATGGTCACCTCAAATGACCTTTGACCACCACCACAAAAAGGCAACTTTCCTCTTAACATGACAAATTTATATACCAAGTATAAAAAGTACTCATCACTGCTATCTTGAGTCAGTGGCGTAGCTAGAGGGGGGGGGTCAGGGGGCGGTCGCCCCCCCCCCACAAAGTCTTTGAAGGCCTCCGTCGGAAATTTCTAGTGTCTGTCGGAAATAGTTCAAAAAATTCATTTGAAACACTTACAATACTTGTTATGTTTTTAAGCAGAATTACACATCGAAATGTCAACGTGAAAATCAAATTTCGGTCTCAAATTGCCCGGAAAGCAAAAAAAAAAAAGGTCCCTAGATAATAATCTGTCGGAAATTTTTGCTTTTGCCCCCCCCCCCAAAAATGTCCTGCTACGCCACTGTCTTGAGATATCGCCTTTACAAGCTATAGAGTCACAAACACACCCATACACACATAGGCCTACCTCGTCTGCATGATTCACAGATTTCTTGGCATTCGGTTTTATCTGGTTTAGTCTAGCGGCGAATTTGAAAAAGAGGCTCTAAGAATGGACTTACCCGGTACCGATTTGTAAATATAGCGACTATGCTAAAACTATTGTTTATAACGTAACTTTACATTTTAAGTTGGTTGTCACTTTTTAAAAGTTCCCGAACATGCAAATTTTCAAGGTCAAAGGTCATAAAGGTCAATTTTTCAAAATTTTAGTATTTTTAACACACTTTAATATAACGGGATTTATAAAATGCTGTGAGTCAGAATAAACAATTTATACAGTCCTAAAGTGCTCAAAATGTAATGAAATTAAAGAACTATAAACTGTTTATAGGGTGTTTTCGTAGCTTTAACAAAGAAATTTGAGTAACGGCTTTGGGTACGTTGAACGGTCTGTTTTCAACACGTTTCAATTTCAGTTCTATACCATTGGTGAAGACTGAGAAGAAAAACGTCCAGAACAGTGGTGACTCCAGGTGGGGGCAGGGAGACCATGGCCCCCCGTCGGGGAAGGCTGCCCCCCCCCCGTCCGGGAAATTTTCCGGTCTCGTCGGGGAGCTACTATGTATACGATAAACTATGTAGTCCCCGACAACGGGCAGTCGCCCGGACGATTTACTTAATTTTGGTCTAAATTTGGGCAAATTCTTGAATAAAACCCCCAGCTTTTCCAATTTTCTTCGTGAAAACCCACATTTTTTCAAACTTTCCATGGTAAAAGCCCAACTTTTTCAATTTTTTTTCCATTAAGAGCCCGAAATTTTCGGCGCGCTTCCCGCGCTAGAATTTTGCTTCACACATCGTTTCGGCACTATATCACAGTCATCAAGACTTCGGGTTGCTGGCCCCTCCGTCGGGTTGCTGGCCCCCCTGTCGGGCAAATCTTGGCGCCACCCCTGGTCCAGAAACTATCCCACGCGTTCTGTAAACTATCATGGACAAGTGATGTTTGAAATACAACCTTTGAATGTTTCTTTAGTTTCCGAACATACAAAGTTTTAAGGTCAAAGGTCATTAAAGGTCTCACCTTTTAAACTTGATTTGCATTTTACGTTTTTCCCCATAAGGACGCTTCACAAAATCATATGACTTCAAACAACATTAATTAAGATGTTTTAAAGGAACTTTGTCAGTGATGAGGCCAGGTGGGGTCAGGAGGCCATGGGCCCTTCGAGAAAGATTAATTGAGGCCCTCGTCGGGAAAGTTTTCTAATCTTTTGTAGGGAGAACGAGTGTGTGCGATGAAGTTTTCAATCTCCGATGGCGACTGGTCGTCCCAACAGTTTAGTTGAGTTACTTCCAAAGATGGCTATTTTTCAAAATTAATTACAAACCTCACCTGTGACATTTACTTCAATAAAAAAACAAATTATTGAAATTTCTCCGCTAAAAGCCTTACATTTGTGCCGCCCAAATAGCGCCGAAAAGTTTATTCACCATCCTTCCAGTAATCCGTAGCTTTTGTCCTGGTTTAAGGCTATGGCCTCCGCCCCTACCAATGTCGAGAACTTGCCTAGTGCAATCTTTAAAATTAAGTAGAATGTAATGTAGCTGTATCAGAGAAATCTGGATTTTTGTTTCGCTTGTTAGGATTTGTGGAACCATTGCATTGATTAGATTAAATGTGCGAAATCACATAGCCTAACTAAATTAATTGACTTAATTATTATTAAATACATTACGATGTCTCTGTCGTTGTAATTACTGCCAACATGAACCAGATCAGTAAAAAGGGGTATGTTGTAGCAGTATCCCATGCAACAACACTAAATGTTTGTCTAAATGTTTTCGAACATGATGGTAAATTTTATTAAGGTAGAAAGCGTCTTTGCTCGAGAAGGCATGCAACTAATACATTTTAGCGCTTCAAACTGACACAGTACGGTTTTGTTTTGCTTCAACACACATTTTTCTGCTAGCTTTTTATGAGAGGGAGTTGGAACTTAGTCGCAATGGAACTTGGTCGGTCTTCAACATTTTTCTTTTGTTGGTAAATTTATTGGCGATACGTATCTCTTCTCTACGGGGCCTCGGTTGGTGCATTGTTTCGAGCACACCGTCATTTCGAAATTTAAATTCATCTTGTTAAACTATACTTGTCCTCTCATATAGGTTAAAAACAGTGATTTGGGAGAACTTACAGCCACGATTTGGTAAAATAATGTGAATGCGCTACCTACGTTTTCCAAGCCATTAGATTTCTTCTGTATGTGTGTGTTTACGTGATTTTGAAAATCAGTGAGCATGAATGTCCTCATGGCCTAGCCTCCTCGCCCCTTCAGGAAATAGGATCTTCTTCACAGTTTATGCGATTTTCTCTGCGGTTTTTTATTTTTTCTTTGAAAAATTACCTTTTTAGGCACTAAATAGTTCCCGTTTATTGATACGAGCACAATTATGTAAGAACATCTCCTATGATATCAAACCCTTTAAAAATTTGAGTGAGAGGGCAGAGGCTCTATCAAGGTGTTGATAGTGCCTTTGTTGACAATGTGTAGACTTCGTTGTCCAGCAATCTTTTGCACGGTTCGTTCTCTTTTTAAGTTGTTAGGCCTAGAGATGTTGCTGATTATTAAGACTCTTTAATGGGAAAATGTAAATTATAGGCACACTAGTCAGGGGTATTGGTAGCTGTAGCCGCCGGAGTGTGGAGAAAAATCCTATGTCTCTGGCACATTTTGTGAAATCCGGCCATTGGTCAGATTATTACAGTTTTTCGGGCAAACGGCTTAGCCTTCTCCACCTAGAAAGTGTCCCTTACACCCATGGTAACTGTTACATGAACTTAATTCATTTTGTTTACTGGTAAATAAAACTTTAATAATTTGCGGTTATAGACCAATGTAACTAAAAGTTGTTTCCCTGTATTGGAAAGCCAGTGAATGATTCTTGCACCGGTTTATGTTGTTGTCAAGTCTGGACATGGAAATGGTACATATCCATAACAAGACTTGATTTTACTTGCAAAAAAATCCTTTAAATAAAATAATTCGCAGTTCTCAAAAAATGATCATGTTGAGATGAATTCAAGGAAGCTTGTAGAGGGGCTATTAATACGGTACAAATTCATATATGATCTTGCTTTCATTTTGGTAAAGTTATAAAGACAGTGTTTAGTAATCACAATTAGGGATTACGTGTTTAATTCCAGCCACATCTAGCATCGTGAGGCGGATATTTAGAAAACAGGTTCCTTTCTAAGGACTGATATTATGCTTTTTTAGCACAATATACGTTTTTGTCGACAAATGATTGGAGGTAAGAAGCTTTCAGCAAACTAGGTGTTTCTTGGGAGAAGATGCGTTGCCACCAAGTACATAAATTGCTTGGCTAAATCACGGGTCAACCAGATTCAGATAAAGCTTGAAAGCAACCATGTGTTGACCAGTTGAACAATCGGGAGAACGGCTACTCTGTTCGAAAATACAGGTCCATAACTTAGGAGCAGTGGGGGGACCCACAAACATTTACGCCTGCTAGAAATTGTAGGAACAAAAATTACCTTTGCCTTTCATGTTAACACATCTCATGTCTTGAAAATGATTTTCCCTCTGACAGTCTGGGAGCTTTCTCGCCCCCTTCAGCACGTTGTCTGGATGAACCTGGCTCTAAGAGGGTTTGGTGATTCGGTTTTTTATATGCAGATTAATGAGGGCAGTTTCAATTGACAGGATACTCAAAATGCTTCTTTTTATGAAAAGCAAAGAATTTGGTAATTGTTTACCGCTTTGACCCATTTAGGGCAAGATTTTAGTGACACATTTTGAAGGTGAAACATTGCATTTTATTATTCTTACTTCTGATATGGGATCCGCAATTTTTATAATGAAATACTCAGCTGTTCAGCACTACTTTTCCTACTTACAGAGTGCATTCCGTTTGAAACGACCATTGTGATTTTTCGCCTTCAGAAGCTCAACATGAAAACTGCCAGATGCATACGCTATATAGTCTAATGGATTTAATAAAAGTATGGTCAGAAACCTCGTCTATATGAGAAAATCTTAATTTGTTTATCACAAATGATAACTTGAAAACACTGAAGGGAAACACCATAGCCACATTTTTTCGTTAATCTTACCAGATATGATTTCTAAATTTGACTTAGTCTGCATATAACTGACGGGGGTTTTCGTTTAGCCCTTCGCTACGGTTACCCTGTGAGGCAGAAGGTGAAGAGAGCCGCTATGCAGTAAAAAATTCAACAGATCAATTTTATCTAAGAAGAGCATTATATTACAATGTAGAACTTATAACGATCTTACCTTGTCTTTATTGAGAAACGCTTTATCTCCACGTGGCAAAACATGCATAAGATGCCGCCTTAAAATATCATATCGTGTAAATTTGTAATGGGGCAAACTAAAAAATGTAATGAAAATATTCAATGAAGCCATAGTAAATATTGATAATTAAGGGTTTTATAAACTGAATGGAGTTCAGGGATGTTTACTGTAAATTTATTCAAAATGTTTACCACACTAGACTGAGGGTAAAGCCTCCCCATGAAACGAACTGAAGGTGAAGCACACATGTATAGTACCAAGATTGTTGAAGTTTGGGTGAAAATAGACTCGTGACCTTTGACCCTCATAATTACCATGTTCGGGTAAATTTAAAAGGTGACAACCAACAGAAAATGAAAGCTGACATCCTAAAGAACATTTTAAGGGTAGGTGTCAACTTTTACAAAGTTGTACCGTGGGTAGAAAATTTTCAGTCTAGTCTAGTTGTTTTGCTTGCGTTCTGAAAGGAGTCAGTAAAAGCCTGCCGAAGTATAATTTAAAATAAAAACGTTAATACATAGTATACACAGAGAAATCGTCACGCGTTATATTGTTAGCTAATTTATTGCAGTGACACCGAAATATGTTGAACGGAAGAGTTACAAGTATCCCTTCACCAGCAGAAAAACAATAGTTAAGAATTAATTGAATGACAAGATCCACATTGTTCTCTTTTTTTCTTTTTTTCTTGCGATTACAAAGAGAGCTGAATCAAGTCACGAAGGTTGTGTTTAGTCTAATGATTTGGTCAGATTCTGAGTAAGATGATCAAAGCCTTTCTATATTCAAATCGGAGAGCGTAGTTCTTCGCAGTGACTGACCCAACGGTTGGAATGTTGAAAAATTGGGTTGGGTGATCAGTAGCCCAAGTATGTATAGCACACTAGTATGGATGACATTTTATTGATAACTTTAAAAGGGAATAAATATAATTTGTCGATCTGGATATTTTCCGTTTGTGGGCTTGTGGGAGGAAGCTGTTACAGCAGGTGTGAGTCCCCCAAGCCCCTCAGAGCCCCCTATCTATGACCATCTTAATTACTTAAGTAGTACCCTGGCCTGAAGTTATACTTGTTTTTAGCCTCGTTTGTGGGGGCTGACTTCTGTTAGGCGGTTGAAATAAGGAGGGAACCAAGAATTACAGTAAATCGAGATTTCAGACATAGGCTATGTTGTCGAAAGGACTTGGTCCAAAAGGCTGGCTGACATTTTTTCAACTATTTAAAGAATCATAAACGTAGAGGTTGGCCTTACTCTTTGCAGTAAGGTTTCTGTTTGTTTGTCGCAAGCATGAATTTCCCTTCAGCTTTAGAACGATCCGCGTAGTATCCCATTCTGGAGCATCCTTTTCCACACCTTGCACACAAACCAAACTTAAAGATGCCCCACGATTCACATGGGTAAGCACGCCACTTGCACTTCGTAGTGATGCTCTCGATGAAGAAGTCCACAGCTCTAAGATGATCGCAAGGTAAATCCAATAGTGAACAGCTGACTTGATGATTGCCACCGCTGGGATAAAAATCTTGATGGCCAATCTGTGAAGGAAGAAAATTAGCTATAACTACCTTTTTCATTGATTGAAGGCATTGGAAGACAGTAGCAGTACAATGATATCCTCATTTTACCTTTCTTTTTCTTTCTAATTTCTGTTTCGATCTATCGTTCGTTTTGTAATAACTAACCGCATCCTTTGAAATTAAAATCATATCAGCGAATTTGTCAGTTTCACCTTATTGGTTAATTTCATTTCAGCTCCAGTCCTTCTTTTGTCCATCATTTCCCTGCGAAGGCAACTTTGTTTGCTCAGCTGCTCTTTACTTTCCCAACAGTTAGGGATATAACTGAACAAGGAATATGCCGTGCAGTCTGCTACGAAGGCAAGTCCATCACCAGATACGTGGTGAGAGTTATGAATGACACAAATGATCTTTGAATTAGTCAGAGGAGACAAGTCTCCATGTCGCCCTTCCTCATTCCCACCAGTTCCTCATTCCCGCCAATTCCCCCATAGACTTTATAAAGTGTAAGCTGGAAAGAGCGAAATGCATTGAGCTGATCAGAAGCGAGTCCTTTCGGCAAATATATAGTACAGTCGCAGATCCAAGGTTCTTGAATAGGAAGAGGGTAAGATAACATATGGGTTATACATAAATATCGGCACATAACAGTACATAGATATACAAATGAACGTCAGTGTTGTATTACCAGCAAGAGCGGATTCACGATTAAAAAGAGGGAGGGGATAGTTCAAAGAAATTCTGTCTACGGCTCATTCACTGTTGTAAGGATGCTCTACAGTTCCTCAAAACTTTCTGTATGCCTAATGAAACAAAATATTCTGGGACATCACTTTGTAGGGAAGAATGAGACTTTAAGTTACTCTTAAAGTGTACCTAAAGTCTAGAATTACAAGAATTCATATTTTACAGGTTGGGAAATGACTTTTATTAATTCAACTCCCATCTTCATAGCTTACTCCGTTGCTGAGATAAAAAATGTTGGCATTTATTCACTTCATTTGAAACAGGCGATTGCACAGTAATTTGTGATGTCCTTCTTGTACAACTCCCATTGCCTGCTCTTGTGTCCTTTTCAAATTGATATGTTTATATGAAAAACTTCCAGTTTTCTTGCATGTTGTACTGAACCTGGGCTTGTATAGTCAAGTCACTCTATAACAATAAGAGTGATAACATTTTTGCACAAGGTGCATTGGCTTTTGAGATAAAGAATAACAAAGAACGTAATTTGAGTAACACAAGAATGACATCACAATTATTGTGCAGTCTACTATTTAAAATTGAGTGAATATACTTCACCATTTTTATTTCAGCTCAGAAATGTCTTGTGAAGGTTGGAGTTGGACCACTTGATTCAGTTTTCAAGCTTTGTAACATATATTTTTTGAAATTTCCGACTTAAGGTACACTTTAAGTGTGAGTTCGTTACCTTACTAGTTTACATTTCAGATTACATTTTAGAGTGTAGTAGTCATTACGGTCATGCCTTACGGATTCTTAGTGTTTTTATAGTATTGAGGAAGCGAGAGAAAGGTGTCGCAAATTGAAAGACTATAGCTGGTAGGGGTGGGGCTACAACAGAAGAAAGGTACAACAACAAATGGAAAGGGCCTTTTAAAAATTTAACGAGCCCCCATGATCCTTGGGGAGTCTGCAAGGAAGCGTTTATTTCCAAGTTCAGTAACAACCCTCTTTGCCGATTTACTTATTAAATATTTACCGCCCCTCCATCAGTCGGACAGGATTCAGCTGACGGTCCCTGATGCACCAGTAAGGAGCTTCAGCCAGCCCCCTAATCTCAAAAGGGTCCTATGGCGTGCAAAACTTTTGGACCGTACAGTTGATTTAAATATCTGAATTCATTCTGGCCGTAGTTGTGGTGTGAAAAGGTGTCAAATATGTTATTTGCTCGTGTGCTCTGATATTACCAAGAGTACTTCCTCTGGTAAGGATTTTAAATGTAAGAAATGACACTATTTTACTCACTCTAGATTATCTATGTCATTTCTTGTCCTGTGTGCCAGTTTCGGTATGTGTGTAGATCAAATAATTGTGCGTACATTAATAAGCACAAGAGTGATTCTAAACTGTGTATAGGACTGGTACATCTAATAAAATTGCTGCAGATTGTCTGAACAAAAGTGATTATAACAGGAAAACCTTGGAAAACATTGGAAACTTGCTAAATATAAAGGAACGGGATTGGCTTTGGAAGCCTTTGGAAACTAGACTCTGTCACCCCCAACAATTTTGATACTAGTGATGGATTTTTAGAAAATTTCATGAAGCTGTTCTCTGTACTTTTGATGATTTATTCATAATTTTTTCTCATGTTATGTTTTGCTTTTCTGGTTAGATGGATCTTTAGTTTTTGAATTTGTTGTATTTTGCTTTTATGTTGAATCTTTTCATATAACTTCTAAGTTTTAAATTGTTTCCCTTTTAGCAAAATTTTAGACTTTTTGTCCAGATTTTAACTTCTTATGTTTTACCTTTTGCCTTCCTTAGTCTAGATATATGTGCTTTATTAGTATGTCAGGTTCCTTCGTGTGTTTTGGCTAGGTGTTTTCAGCAGTTTTATAGTTGGTTTTGTAGGCTTTAGGTTGAAGGATTTATATTCTTGTTTCTTTTGTTCACTTTATCAGTTTTTGCTGTTTACTATCAGCTTCGAACCTATCTTTTACTTCTTTTGTGTGTTTAGTTTTCTCCATATTTAAATACAATTTGTTCAGTTTGCTCATTCTTATTGCATCCTAGAACGGTGTCTGAAGAAGGGCGCTTGTCCGGTACTGCATTGCGGTGGATTTCTTCAACCGTCTGGTTATTTTGTATGTTATGAAATTTTCAAATGTCATTTCCATCTTGGATTATTCCTAAGTTGTCACCTGTACAGGCTATATATTATCACTGACGATTGATGACACGGAGCGAAGCACCTCGTCGGGATTCAGTTTTCTTTACAAAGGAAAGATATGCCTTGCATTATTCTTTATTACTTGGTTATTAGTTCTGTTTGAGTTTCCAAAAAGTTACTTTATTGTATTTTGTAAGAACTAAAGTCGCTAGTTACGATAGGCCTATTGTAAGCAGCAAACTGTGGTCAAGCCACTTTTTCCATGGCACAGTGCCAAATGGTAGAAATATTAAGCCACTCCTTTTTATATGCATGTCGCTTTTACATTACTGCTTCTAAGGGTGCATTTACACTAGATCCGGATCTGATCGCCTGCGCGGGGTCAGATCCCCTGCTCGAGATCAAATTTGTAGTGTAAACGCAGATCAGATCCGGATCTGATCGCCCTATTTTGATCCTGGTAAGAGGGGAGGATCAGACCCCGCGCAGGCGATCAAAACTTGTAGTGTAAACGCTCCCCGGATCAACGGTGACCCGAGATCAACGGTAATTCAACGTAAATTATTTGGAGGTCACTTCTGCAAAAACACTCATTATGCAGGGAGGTGGATCAGAGTACGAGACAAGTGTAAATGCACCAGGATCAAGCCATACGCGTAATTCGATATGCTGATAACATAGGGCGATCAGATCCGGATCAAGTGTAAGGGTGCATTTACACTTGATCCGGATCTGATCGCCCTATGTTATCAGCATATCGAGTAAGTCCCTTATAAGTATTGGCAGTGCTAAAGTATTCTTTCTGAGCCAGTGCAGAGTACTCTAAGATCGTACACGAGTATTATAACATCCGGGTAGCTCACGAGTACCACTAATTAGTACGGTACATTTCCTAAGATAACAAATACACTGGTACAAATTGCCCGCTTGAGAAATGCATTGGAGTATTACTCGAGTACCGTGTACTTTTTGCGAGTATTACCGCACTGATAAGGGAGCTGTATGAAATTTTTTCAACTTGGTATACCTCATCCTACTTCATCATTCATATATCACCGTACACTGTATGAGACGATGAGGAAGAACTGCAGAGTGTGATATTGCGTTAAGTGACAAAAGACATCGCAGAACTTACGGCTGTCTGGATTCCGAGGATATGATCAGTATGAATAATGTCTACGAAAGCTGCGTCTGACTTTTCAAGAAGACAGCCTTTCTCGAATGAGAAAGGTCGGTACCCTGGTCCAGCTGGATCAAGTCCTGCAATTAGTATGATAAAAAACCATTTGAATACCATCTATTTGTGTACTGTAGTCAATGCAGAAGAAATAAAGGTTAATCAAACATGCAATCGATTGCTTTTTTTGGTCAATGTATAAAAATGCTTTCATCTAGTTCCTCCATATTTGACTCTTGGATATGTCATGGTTCTACCATCCCCTATAACGAATTCATGGGTAGCTTCCTGGAGCAAAGTTTTATAGTGACATATATTGTGAGAAGTGTCTATCAGGAATCTATCAGTAACACAAAAATATAGCCTATTTATCATCATTGTAGATAGCCTAACGTTAACTTCTCACTTATAGGATTAAAGAAAGAACTGACGCACTTTTGAACTGGTAGGTATATACCCACATCTCTTTACTCATTTTTAGAAGATAAATAAAAAAAAACATGATTTTTTTTTACTTCATTCTGAAAGTCATCACTGTTCGAATTCTGTTCTCAGCGATAGGGAAGCATAACAATAACTTTTTGTGAGGACACTCATTTTGGCACAGTGCCGGCAGGGGCGTATATACATGAATTCGCAGAGGGTGTGAACTATTTTGGGACCAACTACATTTCTTGGGACCGACTCACATTGACATCCGATCCGAATTTCCTTGATAATTACAATTTACAGGACGGTAGTAGTAATTATAGGCGTACGGGACTCTTCCAATTGGGGGGGGGGCCGAAAATTTTTTGCCCGAATCTTAAAATGTTGCCCGAAACTCGTTGCAGTTCAGGTGCATAAAATAGACCACTAAGCCACTACATGCGCGCGAAGCGCGCCAAAGTTTTTTGCACATTTTTTCGGGCATTCGATCAAAAATTCGGGAACTCAGTACAAAATTCCGGCAATCTTTTTACTTCAAATGTTGTTCATGTCTGGTCTACTGTTACAAAGGCATACTGAACTGGATTGGAGACCGACTTTTTGTGCGCTCAGAGACCGACTTTTGATTTTCAAAATGTCACACCCCACAGCCCCGTATTTACGCCCCTGAGTGCAGGTGAAACAGGAAGATATTTCCCTTTTTGGAAATGTCTTCTTTTTCCAGGGCAGGCAATATTTACACCGAAATAACACTATTTTGAAACAGATGTCACTGGCCCCATACCTCCTGCACCACTGGAAATGGTACTTCCAAAGCACTGGGTATCAACCTACTTCAAGCCCCCTTCATGCCAATCTTGCCCTCTGACCGAATTCCCTAGCGCTGCCACTGGGGAAAGGGGGAGGTATGCCTAAATGCATTGAGGCAATAGCAGTTATCTATTTTCTAACACGAGGGGGCGAAAGTTTTCTAAGGGGCGTCGTCCCTAGCTACATGCCTGCAGGGCAGAACAAGGCAGCCAGCTGATTTACCCAATGTTGTGCAAAATCATGATTTCTTTGTTTCCAATAAAATGCAAGTGTGTATCACTTGAAGAATTCTTGTGAATTGAAAATGCACATAGGCTACTAAATACAAGCAATACTTTAAGGGTAGTAATTTTAGTAAAGTTATTGTAAGATTTAGAAGGCCTACATTTTAAAAATGCTATAGGCCCCTCACTAGCTTAATCTGGCTCCGGATTAGCCAGGAGCTAATGCTTGTATTTGTAATTCTTCCAACAAGGCAACATTCGATAATAAATTGCCATAGAATTTCCCTCAAATTGTAGCATAAATGCTACAAGTCTGCCATTTGAACCATAGAAGTACCTCGGAGGTAGTACTTTCATGTTTGAACTCACCTGTTATTCTCCCGTATTGACCGTTGACGTTTTCACCAGCATAGCCAGCCACGTGGGCGCCCAGGCTGTGGCCAATCAAGTGCATCCTAGCAAAAGGCGCCCCAGTCAGTTGCTGCAGTTTTCGTGAGAGTTCTCCAATCTGGCGACCAACCAGTCTCGTGTTTTGACGGGCTTGTAAGTAATCTGGCAGTAATTTCAAGAATGCCAATGAACTGAGAGCTACGTCTTTCAGATTAGCTATGTTTCCTAATTTTTCTGCTATTTCTGCTCTTGATCCACCTTTCCAGTTCACTAAAATAACGTTGAAGTTTCCCTGTTGAGGTAAAGTGAGTCCTTGACCTTTTAATATTGTTACGAGAAACAGATGGGATTTTAACTTCACTCTTTTTTTGATAATGGTGCATTAGTGCAATGTTTTTCACTTCCTATCAGAGGCTTCGTGCCACTGGGAGTTTGAGACCTCCCTCAACTCCCCTTGATTTTTACTAAAGATAACGTTTTACTGTTATCAAGATCAGTAAGTCACGGAAGATAACGTCTGTAAATTACGCCCATCCCTCCTCTCCCTACAAAAAATTCTTTGGCACGACGCCCACGCTTTATCCAGGGAGGTGATATTAACACCTCCCTGCTTCATCTTTCTCATCTTTCGCCAAATGCTGAGTCCAGGGAGGTGTTATAAGCCTCCCTGCTGAGTCCTTGGTTGTAAGATTTGCATGAAAAATGACATACTGACCCAGACAAGTTTACAGGCGCTATTACGGGTGGAACAAGAGGGCGCTTTTCCTCTTCCTAACTTTTCCCATAAAATAAATAAAGGCAATTAAGTTGTCTAAAGAAATTAGGAGAGAATTTTATGTAATGGAACACTTTTTGCAATAGAGAGCGAATTCCTCTCATAAGAGCATAGGTTTAAGTCTACGGCAGGGGTTAGGGGCTTTATTTGAGAAAATTGATGCAAGGAAGCCCTGATATGCTGACAGGCAATTTTCAGGGTTTTGAGGGGGAAATTAGCTCATTGGGCGTGGCAAGAGGGTCCGATGATAGCACGTGTTTGAGAATCACTGCCAGATTGAAAGGCCGTTTGCGAAGTTTTAGCATGTAGCTAGGCTCCATTGTTTTAACTGCTTTCCCTTTTCCCAACTCAAAATTTAGAGGAGACCCTGTGAAGTGTGTAATATATAATGAAAATGCAACACCATGATCTCATCTGTAGTACTGGTTGAAACAAAAGTTGAGGGCCATAAAGTCATCATTTTATATACCGATATCGTTTCACAATCGATTACAAACGATTTAATTCAGGTAATAAAAAACTTAGGCAAAATTTGCCTAAGATTTGATACCCGCGTTTTTCAGTTATTGATTGATTGATTGATTGATGTTAATACATGCACTGATGAAAACATAATGCATATTACTGGCAAATGTTCCATATCCCATAAAAGGTCAGACAAAAGTGAGGATTAAAAGAATAAAAGTTCTACATTAATATCAACATGAGAGATTTCGGAGTTGTAGAGATTTGTCACATGATAAATATGACTGTGAGGCCTGTTTACAAATTACTCGTATATACACTCACAGAAATACGCTTTAAAGTAAAATAACAACTCCCAAAACTTAGAGTAAAACTTTTCACAAAATTACAATAATACACATCTTGTGCAATAAAGTGAAATTACACATAAATTATGTAGAAATTATCCTTTTCTTGAGCAATCACACACATTTAAGGCACTTTCTACATTAATCAGTTAATTATATGCAAAATCTTACTTAAAAATTCTGCCAGTTCTTATTTTACTAAGGGTTCTGATACGATATAACAAAGTAACATGATTCCAGGATAACTTATCTCATCTTGGCCTAGAGACTGGGAGCCCAGAGGGGTTAGCTTACCTGAGAAGGTTACCAATTTTTTTTTTTACAGCATCTTGAGATAAAGAAGTCTTATGCCAGGGTTTTATTTATTGATTTTAGTTCAGCTTTTAATACTATTATACCTTCAAAATTGCATTTTAAGTTAATTAATGACCTCGAGCTCCCTATCTCTATCTGTAACTGGATTTTAGACTTTCTTTTAAACCGTACTCAAGTTGTTAAAGTTGGTGATAATTTTTCTTCTGTTTTAGTTCTGAACACAGGGACACCACAAGGCTGTCCATTGTCCCCCAAATTATATTCTTTGTTTACGTCTTATTGTTTAGCAGATCATCCTAATACTATGGTTGTGAAATTTGCTGATGATACCACGATTACCGGTTTTATATCGCATAATGACGAGTCTAATTATCGCGCTCAGATTGAGTCCGTTGTAAACTGGTGTGAAGAGAATAACCTAATTCTAAATGTATCGAAAACTAAGGAAATCGTGATTGACTTTAGAAGGATCAAGTCTCCCATGCCCCCACTTTCAATTAATGGTACTGTTGTTGAGCAAGTTCCTTCTTTCAAATTTTTGGGTACGCACATCTCTAACGATCTTTCGTGGTCTGTAAACTCGGCTGAAATTCTGAAAAAAGCTAATCTGCGCCTCTACTTTTTACGTAAATTAAAAGCTTATGGGGTTAATCAACGTATTCTACTCAACTTTTATCGTGCAATTATAGAGAGCGTGCTAACTACTTCAATTAGTGTCTGGTATGGCCGTGTCAGCAAATCTGATGTCAACAAATTTTCCTCTGTAATTCGATCTGCGGAAAAGATCATTGGTACCACACTTCCATCATTAGATATGATATAATTAGAGAGAACTAAAAAGAAAATGGAAAAAATCATGAAAGATCCGACTCACCCCGCTTATGGTTATTTTAATTTCTTACCTTCAAATCGCCGTCTTCGTGCTTTTAAGGGTAATAAGCGTTTTACGGATAGTTTTTTCCCAGCAGCTGTAAAACTTTTTAATCTTAATTTTTTTTTTTTTTTTTTTTTTTTTTTTTTTTTTTTTTTTGAATTGTGTTGTTTTATTAGTTTTTATTTTCTGTTGCTTTTTATGTGGATGTTTTAGAACCGGAGCTTGAGGAACGATCTGATTTTCGATGTCTTTTACTGTACATTGACTGATTAATAAATTGAAATTGAAATTGAAATTGAAAATTTTCATTTTAATCGCTGTGTCTGGCATGGGTTCAAAGTCAAGGAATTGGACGTCTGCCGGGTTCCTGGTGTTTGGTGTTGAAATGGAGGTCACTGACCTCAGTACCCCTAGGTAGGCTAAATGACCTCGGAATGTTACCACCTCAAGTCACCCCCGTAATTAAAGGCCATATCCTCGACATCTTTGAATGAGGCTTGCCAGACGTTTTAACTGTTGGGAAGGTCTGTCAGAAGCTAGCGATAAACCCCAGGGAAGTAAGCTAGATGACCTCGGAAGGTTACCCAGCGAAATATATTTAGCCTGCCATGGTGAATAAGAAATGGCCATCGCCAGACATTTTAAATATTCCATCCCTGTTAGTATTACAGCCCGGGAACAAGTATCCGATTGACGTTAAATGATTTATAATAGACTTTGCTCCTGGATCCCATAAGGGAGCTTGCTATGAGCCTGTGGATCTACGTCGTCAGGGGTGCTCTTCGCGCTTTCGAGATGCCTTCGACAGTACGTTGGGTATTCTACCGTGGCATTCCTCGTTTTCAGATATTAAATACTACCCCTGGCCATAATGCAACCGGCTTTATCGAAGCGAGTACCCACTTGACCACATAAAGACTTACTTTGGAGAGAAGGGCGTCTTTCATGTCTTGATTCACTGGTCTCTTGGCATCGTCTGTATAACCGTGAATGAAAAACTTGGTGTCTCTGCTGCCCTGAAAGTTTGAGTTGATGATACTGTCATCATCATTCCAGTCGATGACTTGTTCCGTTTTTGGATTCTCGGGGGTATAAAGAAGAAACTCGGTGTTGATTTCACTCGGACTTTGGGGTAGATGCACACTTATCTTGTTACACGGAAGTGAAGTGTCGAAGCAACCGAAGCCCTCGTAGCACACCTCTTTTGCTGCAACTGTTATTGAAGAAAAAATACTTTCAAGCAGGGTACAGATTTAACTTTTTTCATAGGGGGTTCTTTTCAAATGTTTCGGGAAAAATCGTCCCTTAAACAACTGAAAGGGCTTTTTGGGGGTCCACATGAGCTATTTTTTGTTTTGCTGGCAATTTAGGAGAGGAGGGGAAGATTTCCGTAACACTTTGGTATGTATTTCCCCCTCATCACCCTTCTGAAGCTATTTTGCCGGGCCGCTGTGGAGGCGAATCGCATGTGGCCCCAGTGTTATTTGTGTAATGGTCTCAAGGAAATCACATAATAGAACTTACGCACATGAAGTCACAGAACAGAAAGTGGGCCCTCCAATGGAGGCAAGCGGGTATCATTGCAACTTCACCAACAAATGCAGACAGCTGATTGGTACGGAAGCCGAGAACATCTCGGTGGTAAGAAGTCTGGCATGCCAGTTTTCCCACCCCTTTCTTCGGTAAACATGGGAAGGAGAAATCAAGATACGATTTCTCCTTACCATTATCCACCGATAATGTGGAGTGGAGAAAACCAAAGTTAGTGAGGGGGTACTTCAGGAAAGGAACATTACACAGTGTCTATTTTCGAACACCCTGTCCATAAATGGACTATTTCCATCGACCCTCTTTTCAATTTAAGTAACATAGCTAGCTCGCTGGTCGACGATTTCTCCGTACCACGGTGGGTCATCCCACCTTGGTAATAATATAACCAAAGTTATAGTGTCATGGTGCGGGCGCGTCCATTTATGGACAGGGTGTTCGAAAATAGACACCGTGTAATGGTCCTTTCTTGAAGTACCCCCTCACTAACTTTGGTTTTCTCCACTCCACATTATCGGTGGATAATGGTAAGGAAGAAATCGTATTTTGATTTCTCCCTTCACATGTTTACCGAAGAAAGGGGTGGGAAAACTTGCATGTCAGATTTCACACCACCGCGATGTTCTCGACTTCCGTAGATTGGTGTACCAGTAGACCCTTTTCCAAATAGAATTACAAAGGAATGTGGGATATAGTTTTGGTGTGCGTCGTTTTTGTCCACAGTAAAATGCCATTGACAAAAACGACCCATACCAAAACTCTATCCCATAATCCTTTGTAATTGCTAATTGGAAAAGGGTCTATACTCACGTAAGTCTACGATGCGCGCGTGCGAAAACTTCATCGTGCGTTCAGTGTGCTTCAGTGTTTGCCTCTGCATAAGGTCTATTACAGCTCTCTGCTTATATCGACCGTCCTTCCTGAGGTCACGTTTTGGAGAACAAAAGCCATGAAACACAAACGATTCGACTAAGGCTAGACGCCACATTACGGTGGAGACTAAACCATTTTGATCCTAACTCTTGCTTTCAATTGGCCAACATACTTTACAGGGCATGTATTAGACCTTGGCCTCTAGTCAATAAATACTCTTAGCCTGTACTGGTAAAGTGCGCCCACGACCCCGCACACAAGAATTTCCAACGGAGGATTTAACAGAACCATTAAACATGACGTCATCGATCGTCTACCCGTCTATCTTGAAGGCAAACTTGGAAACTTATGAACTCTATGCCTATGGCACAACTGTCTGACTTGTACACACATATGCAGCTCTGCGGCTCTCCCATTTCCCCAACATGACTGCCTTTTGAGTTGCCATTAGAAATATGCCTTAGGTGAAATGGGACTATCGACTAATGGTACAGTATAGACCCTATGTATTGACGTCACGCGACGTCATGTTAGAGGACAAACTGAAGCTAGCTAGATAAATTACATGACTTTGGCACACATATATAGGCTACGCACGACGTAGCCTTCGCAAAGACACGTAGACTTAGGTGGGTATCCGACAATGATACAAATATCTGCATATATGTTGGTGTAACTGTTTTAAAGCCATGCGCTTACCATTGCCAAGCGAGCACTTTCTGTTCTGTAACGTCATATAAACACGGTCTATCAAATTTAAAGACCAGATTGGCAACTGGGGCACTTTAGAGAATAGATGTAGTTAATCCACCTCAGATAACAACATTAGCGTAAACAGTATGCACTCCAAGCCCCTCCTTCTCAGTGTACAGACGATAGAGGTCAGTCTTTAATAGTTGAGTTTTGATAGAAGGTGGGGCTAGCGGATGGCCAAAACAAGGACAATTAAAATATTTTCTTAGCGCTAGGACTTTTGGCTAATATCATATGTAGCATCTGTTCTTTTCAGTCAGTCTGTAACGGGGCCACGCAAGACAGTCTCATTATATAGGCAGGATATAGAAGTCTGAAGTTCAAGAGGTTGGTCAGTGAAGTCTGAGTGTCCCTTGGGGACGTGCCTTCTTTGGGAGTAATGTTTGTTTTTCGCCTGTTCGGCTCTTCGTCAGAGATTCGAGGGAACTTTGCAAAAATTATTATCTTAAGCGGAGCGCAACCATCAGTTCAAGCGAATCGCAACAAAGAAATTATTACCAACATGCCTCCAAGATTGCCATAAATGACACTTTCCAGGCATTTTAAGTTGCGTCTTAGCATTCCATATTTTGAAATCTCATCTTTTAGAAATTTATCATTTAGCTTAAAAAATATGTTTTCCAGAGATTAAAATAATCACCACGTTTTCAAATATTCAATGACCATCTTTTCTTTTCTTTATATCTTTTATGCAAATGAATCCGTATGGAAAACGTATTTTACACCATGAGGTAAAGGGGTTATGTTTTTGTTAAATTTGCCCTCATATTTGTTTGTGTTGCTATTATCATTCACCATCTTGAAATCGTTGAAGTTACAGTAATAGTATTCAGAGTAAAAGAATCGTCGTGTTCCAGTCGTACCAAAAGACGCCGGTAGATAATCTGCACAAATAAACAAGAAAAGTAAAGATTCCTTCTCGGCCCAAGGAGCGCTTTCCGGAAAGCGCGGGACCTAGGTGGGGATCAGGAATAATATCCAGGTGGGGGTCGAGGGGAGAAGCTCGGGGATGCTCAGGGTTAAGTTCATAACACTGGCACCAATATGACTGCATGAGCAGCGAGAAACCAGACGATCACCTTGCAAGTGGGTATGCGGGAGAAACGTAGTAATTACCACAGGGGTTTAAGATAAATAAGCATATTTCAAAATGATTTTTTTTTTTGTAAATTTAGTAATAATCTACCGATAATGTGTGCACGCGAAGCGTGCCGAAAAATATTGTGTTTAGATACATGTATAAAAAATGACCACTTAATCCAAAAGATAGCACCTCGCTTAAACAAATGTTATTTGTGTCGGACACTGAAAAAGATTAATCAAAGACTTTGAGGAGGGGATGACACGGGTAACACGGGTGAGATCGGATATAATTTGAGTGAGACTGAAATCAGCACAGAATTTATTATAATGTTTATATAACGACTCTGACGAATTGTGTCCAAAAGATTACAGTTAGAATGCCCAATAATACGAGACTCGAGATTGCGAGGAGGGCCTGCTTTGGAACAGAGTTCCTCCAAAGATTCAAAGAAGGTAGACAAACTGAGCGGACGATAGCATACTCCAACCATAAAGGGTTTTGATTTCGGTAGGAAAATTTCAACCCATGATGTTTCGAGATCAGGGTGGATTAAATCAGGGAGGTGCTAAGCCTGCCATCCATTCATACGTGATCCGTGTGCTCTTCCGCGTGCGTGTCCGTGCCAATGCAAAATCTCTCACATAGAAAAAAATTACGAGCCATCCATTCATGCGTTCCGTGTCCGTGTCCGCATCCTGGAGGAATCGCTCAAGGAGCGATTTTTCTCGGAAATGGATGCGTGATATGCATGACTTTCACATTGGATCATACTTTACCACAGAGCAGCACGATGTCGAAATGCAAGACGGTGAGGTTGACAGAGCCAATTACATCTGAAAAGCTAATAGAAATGAGGAGAAACATTTCGGCTATATACGACGCTACATTGCTCCAGCACATGGACGCCGTATTCATTCGCAACTCGTGGAAGTCTATTGCTAAGGAGTTGAACAGGCCCGTAGCCAGGCCGGGGCACGGGGGGAGGGGGCGTGCCCCCCGTGCGGACTTCTGTGCCCCACAATATGGAAAATCGATCCACAATAAAATTTTAATCCGTGTAAACGAGGGCTCTGGTATTACACCAGGCGATTTTTTGACTAAAAATGATCCCAAAAGTCGTTAAATAATGAACGTATTTTGCTTTCTGTAACATTTTGTTATACAATTACAAAAATTTCCGCGCGCTACGCGCGCTTTCATCTTCAGTTACATATGGTTTTAACACCGGTTTCAGATATGTTGGTTTTATATAAAGGTAAAGGTTCCACATTTAGGCTCTTGTTCTTTCGTGTAGGCGTCATTCCGGGAAAAACACAAAGTTGAATCCATGAGAAGTTCTATCCTCTTTCTCTCATGATCAAGAAGATTCTTAATTCAGACTCAGCATCATGGTAAACAACTTTTTTAAGAAACTTAATGTGTCTCAATGTCCAGGGGTGGTGGAAGGTCCCCTCGTGACCAGTCGCCCGACGTCTTGGTTTTGCTCTTAAAGTCAGACACACATCACCCACATACATCGTGGTTGAGAGAAAGCTAAATTCTCAATTGGTCAGTGGTGAATGCTCTTTGATTGACATCAAAGTCAAAAGATGCAGAGTAGCTCACATTACACATCATGTGCAAAGAATGTTGTGATTACATATTATGGCCTTGTATGCCCATCAGGATGTGACCTTTAGCAATAAACTAGGTTTGTGTCTGCACAAGGGTGTCTGCACAAGAAGGGGCTCAATACAGTTGTGGAAACAGTAACTTAGTCGGGAGAACTGGAACTGTCTAGGACGAGCAGGGCAGATTCTTCCACAGAAACCCAAAGTTTCTAATTTTCCTTAATAAGAACCAAATATTTTTAATTTTTCGTCAACAGAATCCCAAATTTTTCGTCGCGCGCCAAAAATTTCGCGTTCGGCATCCTTTCTGTAACACATTGCTTCTAGCAGGGCTTCGGGTTGATGGACGTACCCCTTAGGGAAGCTTCGTCCCGTCGTCGGGCTTATCATTTCACCAGCTTTTGCTGAGTCTGTATGCAGGTTTTACCGTGGGAACAATTTTCCTGCAAAATTTCGGCTCGCAGTTTTCACAAGCGAAGTTATATCGCCTATGAACATTATTAGCATAAAATTTCAGTGAACTATTCTAGCCAAAGCTAGGTGAGGGCTCAAACTTAGATACTGGGTATCAAGGTGTTTGCATGTAGTAATCTAGTAACTTGAGTAACATTCGCAACGCGATGACTATATGGTTTGAAGCTAAATTTAATCGTACCTAAATTTATTCCAAAATTTATTTTTTTCTGTTCATGCTAAATTTCGTTCAAAGTAGAAATATGAAAATGACCATCTAAAATTGTGAACTGTGAAAAGATTGGTGTGCTCTCACTGTCATTCAAAGTCCTGCTCAAAGCTCCATGTTAGTGTTCCCATTTTGCTATTTCCTCAGACATTTGGGGAATTTCCCTCTGGGTCCTAACAAAATCATACTGGACCACACCAAGACTGCCTAATGGCAGCTCCTGGTCCCCTCGCCGTTCGCAAAGTACTCAACTATTCACCTGCGCTTGCGAAGCTGAAGAAGCATCATCGTGATCATTGTCTTGTTCCCTTTACTTGTGAAGACTTTCCACGTCTTTGTATTTCAAAAGGAGGCAAAAATGTCCATCACAAGAGTGAAATTTTTGCGCGCTTCGCGCGTATGTGCACACGTAATACCGATACCTTTATGCTGTCTGTGGTAAGCTTGAGATATCATCCCCTGTAGTTCCCGCAAACTGTAATCATATGGTGGCTCTACTGTCTACAAACATAATTATCTTCTTCGGTGCCCCCCCCCCCTATGAGGTGCCGGTGCCCCCCCCCCCATGTAAGAATTCCTGGCTACGGACCTGGAGTTGAACATACCCGGTGTTCAAGGTACATAATTTCGTAGCCCTACGTACATACAGACATACAAATTGTGTTCCTCTAACTTGCGACTCAGCGAAATCGACATCGTGTTAGCAAGGGTGTTAGTAAAAGGGGAGCAACAAAAATGACATTTTAGCTTGCAACGTGGACGGTCTCAGACAAGTTTTCACTTATGAATGAATGTTCACTTCACGCATACACGCACGCGGACGCGGACACTGATCTCGGATCACGTATGAATGGATGACAGGCTTAAGGAAGGAAACACAGTGATCAAATCTGTCAGACAATAAGTACTCGAAAATGATATAATCCCATTTAGGTATCAAACTTTAATTGACAGGTCTCTCTGATTCTATTGTTTAGCCCTGTTTACTTCACCCCTTCTTAAAAATGATCTGCTCCTTTCACACCGAAGTAATCCTGAAACAATTGCCTTTGTTAAAACATGCATTGATTTGATGTTTGTTACTGACGGGGGCCAAGTTGTTTAGTGAAACGACTGTCAATGAAAGTTTAACTTACGTGCGCTCTTTGTGTCCCTACAAATTTTGATGCGTCGTCTGCTTTAAGCATTGTTCAAGTCTACATCATTTTCCCAATTTTAGTCAATTTTCTCATCACTTAGAAACATTCTCGACATGTAAGCTGTGTGAAAAGTCTTCAATGAATTTAACAGGAATGACTTTTTTTGCGACCAATAAAGACAAACGGGTAAAATTTCATGTTTGTGTGACGACTGGCAACGAAGTTTAACTGCATGGTCAATGTAAGGAGACCACCTATTCATTGTCATCCTAACAATAGGCACTAAATCCTAGTTGATCCTGGTCATTGTAATATACATTTTGAAGAGAAAAGCAAGATTACTATCGGAAACAAACATTGCTTCAAAGTGTCTTAGAATGCTGGGTCTCCTTCCTAACACCTCTCTGATAAAATCCAGTCGGGGATTAAATGCAAGATTCAGTTATACCGATAATTGTAGCTTTAGAGTTGATAGCTAAGATTCCGATTTCATCTAACCAGGAAGGCGTTAAGAAGGAGACACAACAACCAAATCTGTAAGAAAATAAGTACTTCAAATGATTTAATTCCTTTCAGGTATCAAAATTTGACTGATAGGCCCCTGTATTACTTTTGTTTAGCACTGTTGACTTTCCTCTTCCTAATGATGATCAGCCCCTTTCACGCCTAAGAACTCTTAAAACAAATACGTCCATTAAGACATGCTTTGATTTGAGGTTTGCTACCGGGGATGAGGGGGGCAGGATTTAATCAAGATTTTTAGCTAAACGACTGTCAATGAAACTTTAAATAATTGATTTCCTTTGTGTCCCTACGAATTTGATGCGTCGTCTGTTTAAGCATTGTTCTGGCCTAAATCATTTTTCCAAACTTTGGCAATGAAATTTCCTCATCACATAGAAACCTACTTAAAATGTAAGTTGCTTGGAAAGTTTTTAATGAAGTTAGCAGAAAGACATTTATTGCGACCAATAACATCAAAAGTGTAAAATTTATATAATTTTGTGACGACTGGAAAGGAGAGCTAACTATTCAATGTAAGGAGTAGATCTATTCATTTTCATAGTAACAATAAGTTACTATATCCTAGTTGATCCTGGTATTGTGACAGACACTTTGAGTAGAAAAGCAAGATTACCATGGGAACGAACATTGCTTGAAAAAGTCTGTAAAATCTTGGGTCTCCTTCCCAACACCTCCCTTATCTAACTCAGGTAGAAGGCCGCCAGCATTCAGATTCAAAACATATAGGCTTTTCCATAAACATAAACACAGACATCAAAAACCCTGCGACAGAGTAATTATCAGCAATTTTAGAGGTATTTGTTGTGTCATGAATGTCATGAGATTGACTAGAGAAAGACTGAATGAATGTGATCGGATGAAGGGGAGTCATTGATGGGAAGCTGAGTGTCATCAAACGGTAAAAAGGAGAAAGAGTACTTCACACAATAAAAAGTAAAATCAGCACCCTACTGAACAGCTAAACAAGGTATCTGTAACCTTGTTACGCTAATTTCAGTGCATTTGATGTGTGTCCACTCTTCAAATCTATCGCATGAAATTGCTGCACTGTTCCATCTTACATTTCGTTGGGATTTTACACAGTAAAGCCCTGTTGCATTGGCCCAGGGTTCAATTTTTACAGGAATCCGAAATGAGCTCAGCCGAAAAAGCATTTGTTGAGCATTCATTCAGCTGGATCGAATCTCATAAAGCAAAAGCAGATGTATGGATCCTGCATCTTTCGACAGTAAATCCAGCACATTGGCGTGTAATACATGGGACTGAGAGAATATTTTTCCTCGATGGTATTGCAGTATATGACCTGAGTGGTAAAAACTTGTAAATTTCAGTAACAGAAAAAAATGTTGCACTAAGAGACACTAGCCTTTTGATACCTTTTGAGTCCCCCACCCATGGAGTTAAATATGTACTGATAGTTTTCGGAAAAGCGTTTTTCCCCGGAAGTATTCTCTCTATATCATTGCCTTCTAATGGCCATCCGATATGGAATGCGAACCATGACGAATGCGTGCAAACCACGCCGAACGCTGGCAATAGAAATCAATGAAAACAATTGCACGTAGCCTTGGTACCCGTACCCAGACACCGTTGACTAATTCGAATAGGCCTATGTTATAGAAGGAATTGATAAAAGCACTACAAATTTTGAAAGTTAACGAAGGGCTGGTGAAAATGCTGGAGGTTTGCAAAAGATTTGTGATGAACAACGTTGAAAGCAGACCCATCACTCAGTTGAAACGACACTTCACCCTAACCCCTACAGAACTCTGATACTAGCGTAAACGCCCTTGGGGGCGCCGGCACGGGGGGGCATGGGGGGGGGCGCGTGCCCCCCCAATGAAAATTTTTTGAAAATTTTAAAATGATCCCAAAAGGCGATTAAGCTATAGATTTCTGTAGGGGGTAGGGTGAGGTGTACTTCAACCGAGTGATAGATCTATTTAATCATTTTCTATCACAAATGTTTCTCAAACTATCAGAATTTTCGCAAATCCTTCGCAAACTATCAAAAATTTCACGCGCTCCGCGCGCTTCAAACCTTACCTGTGTGTTCTTATTATCAATATCTTCTGATAGCAACTCCCGGAGAAGCACAGCAGCAAAAGTCGAAAGCTGTTCACGAATTAACAGGTAAAAGACTGGCTTTTTGAGTGGTATGTAGGTTTGTTGGGCAATTGAAAGTGTCTCGATGCAGATTCTGAATGCAGGTTTTGTCATGGAAATCTCATTTAATGAAAAATTTCGCGCGCTTTGCGCGCATGCTTTACGGTTTGCACTCCATCTTATGACCATTATTAACATAGTAATACATGGAACTATAATCACAACATCTGTAGGGGCCTATAGCATCAATATGCGATCTTTCAATCTAAGTTGTTGAAGCATGATTTGGAAAGTTGAAATTATGCCGTTATATATTTTCCAGAAAATTTTACCGAGCGCTTTGCGCACAGCCATTATAGGTATAGATGGCAGACACGTAGCCAAGGGGGTGGAGGGGGCATCCGCCCCCTTGGGCATATTTTGGGGTTTTTTAATGTTTTTTTTTTTGTAATTTGCTAGTGTTTCTCCTATTTATATGCTGTAAAATAGGCTTGGGAAGTGCCATTTCCAGCGATCTGGGAGGCATTTTGGGCCAAAATTTTCTTGCGCTTTGCGCCAACCCATGGTGGCGCAAAGCGATGAGAATCTGTCTATGGGGTTCGCCCCCTTGACAAATTCCTGGTAACGCCCTTGATAGATGGTGATTTTTAATACACTTACGACAAAAAAGAATTCTGAAAACGCCTTCTTAGTCCTTCACCCCTATTGCTATACCTATCAGGGAGGTCTAATATCACCTTCCTGCACCAATAGTCTCCCTCCCGCCCGTTCTCCATTGCTGGAAGCTGTTCATCTGGATTTTCGTTCAAAATTAGTAAAAATACGATAGTTGTAAAGTGCTCTACTCTATATTATCATTTGGATGTCACGTAATAAGCATTATGTCGTTGCTCCATTTTATGTACTTTATCTAGAGCTTCCGGAAGGCCCTATACAGGTATCTGCCAGCCTTAGATGCCTTTTTATAATGCACAATGAAAGGGAGGAAAAATTTCGTATATCCCAACAATGTTTCTGTGGACTCCACGCACGTATTTTTGGATAAAAACATTGCCAATAGAAGGCGGTAAAGTAGCCAAAAGGGAGTCTTCAGGAGGTTTGTTGACAACGTATTCTTCTCTTAGACAACATTTTCTCACATGCTCCCCTTTTTCACCTAACCAAAAATTAGAATTCACTAGATTATGGATATTTTCCAGCTATATATCATCAGCTCTAAAAATATTCCAAAAGATAGCACCATTTTGCATCTAAGAAACCTTAAATAAGCAAAAATTTATTCAAAGCGCAGGCGCATAAAAAAAACGAATATTTAAGCGTCGCCACTCAGCTGGATAAAAACATCCAGCCAGTCGGAAAATTAGAATTCACTAAACTATGGACATTTTCCAGCCATACAGGTATGTGATCAGCTCCAAAAATATCATAAAGATAGCACCATTTTGCATCTAAGCAACTTTAAATAAACAAAAATTTCTCAATTTCTCCCCTTAGACCCCTCCCCCAGGACGACACCTAGCTTAGTGCAGTGACACCTGACAAAGGAAGGATCCCCCACTGTGTATACGAACGTAGGGAGCACGCGGAAAAAAAACGCATTTTGTGCAGACTTGGGAGGTTAACTGAAGTTCCATTACGACATCATCTGTTGTGCCCCCCCAATCACCAAAGCCTGGCGGCGCCACTGCTTGGGGTCATTTTAAAAGTTATAGTTGGACTGGGAGAAAAGTATCCCCATGCCCCGTTCCGGCGTTTCTGATATTCATAATCTGTCTTAGGTCTTGGGCATTGGTGTTGATCATGTCTTTTGACGGAAAGAAACACTATCCAGGGAGATGCTATTCGTTACAGTAGAATCTCCCTGCACTTTCTAAACGGGACACCATTACCTCCTGTTGGTGCTAGGGAGTTGCTATTTGAGCGTTAAGACGAAAAGTTTTTATCGCACAAACTGACAATTCCAACTGAAGCTCTTAACGTTGTTTCAATATTTCAAAGTCTCATGTTTCAGCAGGATGGGCAGGCGATACCTGAATGATGCGTACTACCTGATATCCACATGATAATATAGAGTATGACGCCGAACACTTTACAACTATCGTATGTTTACTAATTTTGAACGAAAATCTAAACGAACAGCTTCCAGCCATGGGAAATGAGAGGGAGGGAGAGTATAGGTGCATGGAGATGATATTAGACCTCCCTGATAGGTGTAGCAAAAGGGGTGAAGGACTAATAAATGCTTTTCAGAATGCTGTTTTCGTCGTTAGTGTATTAACAGTCACCATGTATACCGATAATGGCTGCGCGCGAAACGCTCGGTAAAAAATTTTAAAAATGTATAACGGCACATACGTACATTCAACCTTCCAGATCATGCTACATATTAGATTGAAAGATCCCATATTGATGCGAGGTCCCCACAGCCGTTTGGAGATGTATCTCTGTTCTTCGAAAAGTGTTGTGATCAGAATAGTTTCATGTATTATAACCTTAATAATATTCATGACATGGAGTTTGCGAAGGATTTGCTAAATTCTGAAAGTTTGAGAAACATTTGTGATAGAAAATGAAGCAGGGATTGAAGAATTTCTTACGAAAATGAAGAATAATATGTCCTTTTCAGAATACATGTTATCAGTAGACTGTAAGATTGGGGGATGATTATATGGGCCATCCCCCCTATATCCCCCTCCCCCCCCCGGGATCTACGCTAATCTAAACAATGGCCTTTGTCTTGGGATTACTTGGAAAAGAAGGATTTAGTCAACAGAGACAACAAATAACAATAGGAACAAAGAGACCTGTCAATCAAATGGCAATGCCTGAAAAGAATTAAATCATTTTCAAGTATACATAATTGTCTGACAGATTTTGGTCGTTGTATCTCCTTCCAAACACCTCCCTGATCTAACTTGAAGTCACTTACTTTGAAAAGTAGTGAGCACACCTAATAGATATCGCCAAATAGATTATTGTACTAAAAAGTGGTAAGGATAGCCTTGTGTGATCTTGCAAAGGACGGGAGTAAAGTGTCTTCTTTACCGAAAAGAATTATGGAACGATTAGTGAAAGAGCAAAATGTTGCAAAGTAGCGATTTGTTTTACTTACCGTTTGTTGTACAAATGAAGACAACTGCAATTGTCAGCATGGTGCACATGTCGAAATGCCCGACCATGATGGAAGCGATGATAAACTTTTTGGCGTACTTCACTTGTAGATGGAAGAAAGTTTTGTAATGTGATTTGGTTCATCGAATCAATCTTATTATACTTATTCGTCACCGTCACACCAGTAGCATTACAGCACGATTGGTTTACTGAATAAATATGCCCCGCCCCGACTGTTACAAAGCAAGCATAATAAATGTGATGAATGATTTCATAAGTGAAAAATGCTGGTCTGCAAAGAAGTATATAGCATAACTGGAGTCTTGTCCAGCCAACCCAACTTTAAGCCAAATCTCAGTCCACAAGGCCACAAGTCCGAATCTAATGATGTCCGAGTCCAGGAGAATAGCTACGAGGAATTGTTAATCCCGTCTTGTAAAGTAGGTGCGGACCCAAGGGGACACAGAAGGGCACACCTCCCATGAACAAAACTTTTTTGAAGAGGAGGGTAGCCCCTCCCCTAGATCGCTCCCCAGGATACCAACCCCAAATACCACCTATCCTAGGTAGGTCGCTGCCATTATCAAACTAAAGACTCTGACCGTACATGAAACAATGAAATGGTATCATTCTTTTTGGTTTCTTGAAGAACATATTTCAGCAGTATTTTTAGCAAATAAGTTAGAAGTATTGGACAATATACTAAAAATGGAAATACTGCAGTCTACCGTATATTTCAGTCAAATTTAGTGTAACATTTAAAAACAATAAGAAAAGTAGGCCTATTGTGTGAGACAAATTTCCGATATAAACGCCACCATGTTGCATGGAGGCATTATCAGAATTCAGAATATTTCCTAGAAGGGGAGGGGGAACCCCCTCCACAGGCCACAAATGTTCACGCCGGTCATGGAAAAGTTTTCCATAATCAAACAACTGTCCATTTTTTACCAAATTGTACGTGATCAGGTTATGTCAGTTTATGGAATTACATCCGGTGTCATTATTCCCCTACAAAGTGATTTTATTATTTTCTAAAAGCAGTGAGTTTTTATAAATGATTAATGGACAGATGCAACTGTCAAGGCCTGGGAAGGGCTGTTTTCTGTAATCTGGGGGCATTTTGGGTTAAATGTGTTCCAAATTTTGTTCTCGAAACGACCGTCGGTCCCAATTGCAATGCGACAGTCTTCGTAGGACCACATTAGATAGATAGTGCTGTTTGATATTCGTGGTGAAGTCGGGCTGGGGAGCCCCTTCGCAGTTGAGTAAGGCCGTGGCAGTGTGCAGCTGTCGTCGGCCAAGTTGTGACCCATTTTTTATGAATTGGCCAATCAAGAAGCGTTTGCGAAATCAGATGACGTTTGCCTAAAGTCAATGTGCTGAGCCCCATATGTGATTGACAAACAGTAGCCTAGACTTATGTCCATCATGATGTCCATGATCAGCATGTGACTAAGGCAACAACAGGTAATTTGTCAAAAGCGTCGAAACCCGTCGAAACTTTTAAATTATAGCTTGCAACTCAACCGACTGGCAATGGTAGGAAATGGCTTAAATATTCTGACGTGCAGACGACGTGGACGTGTGACACTGTGACCCCACTTATTTGTTAAGAATGGTTAAATTTATTGAAATTTCAAGAACAACATGAAAAGCGATTACAGTAGGCAACTAGAAGAGATTTTCTCCTATGTATCACAATCTATAGTTCCACATCCCTGGTAAATCTACCATCCGACTGCGACCCGACGCAACTGACCACGGGTACTACAACTCATTCCCGACGAGCAGTCAGGTTGAGTTGCATCACATTCCAAAAGGCTTTTATTTCACAGTGTCGTACATGACGGTTATTATGAATTCATGGCAGACAATTATGCAATACGGAAATACTAATTTCCGGACAGCCTGGACTTCTTCAAAAGAAAATTTCTCCCAAAAAGCGTAGTAGAGATCAATTACTGACAAGGAAATCATAACTGTGATGATTTTCCCAGTTTCCAACAGACATAATAATTACGCAATATATTTAAATCTGGGAGGGGTAAGGTGTCAGGTTCCATGTATCCAGATCAATATTTTCACCCGACACTAATTCACTTTAAATTAAACGTTGTGATCATAAATTTCCCGACATTATTGAAATAAAAGAATTTTTTCTGTCAAAGAAATAAATTGCAAAAGAAAGTCGCAATTTTTGTCCTGACGAACCAAAAAGTTTCCCGACAGACCCTGAGACACCTCTTCACCAAGTTTGAAGAAAATCGGTCAACTGCTGACGATTAGTAGCAGTTTTTGACACAAAAATGTACCTTTGACCTATTGTCACGTGACCTTTGATCTCCGTTGCCATGGTAATCACAATTTTGGAAGTGCTCGTCATCCCTTTTATACTTCGTGTCAAGTTTCATGTCAGTGCAATGTTTCCTCTAGGAATTATAGCCAAAAAAAAAACGATTTTTACACAATTTGACCTTTGACAAGTAACCTCTGCCTATTGACCTTTTCTTCTGGGGTCTACGAGACACAATAGAAGAGTTGGGAAGTTCGATACTTCCGGTCGGGTCACAAGGTCAAGTAAACCATGACACTGCTACGTGTTAAGCTCTGCATGCTCAGCATGCAACACCCGCGCTGGGACATTGTAAGCACGGTACACTTCACCTTTGACCCATTCCCATATTACATTTGCGTGGAAACATTTCCCAACTCGTCTATTACCTGCCTCACACACAAATTTGAAGAAAATCGGTACAGCCGTCTAGTGGCTGTTTTAAAAAAACGTACATTTGACCTTCTGTCACGTGACCTTTGACCTCGGTTGCCATAGCAACCACAAATTTTTGTAGAACTTGACAGCCCTGTTATATGTGTGAAGTTTCATGTTGGTGCAATGTTTCATCTTGGAATTTTAGCCTTTACTCCCGGGGTACGCGAGACACAATTTCCCTGCCTGGGGTGCCTTCCTATCAAGTTTGAAGAGAATCAGTCCAGCCCACTAGGAGTAGTTCAAGACACAAACTTTAGCTGAAAAATATGCATATTCCGTTTCGTCACGCGGCAACCACATATTTTAGTAGTTCTAGACATCTTTATGATAAGTGTAAAGTTTCATGTTAGTGGGATGTTTCCTCTTAGAATACAGCAAAATAAGTGATTTTCACAAAATTTGACCTTTAACCATTTTACTACCGGTAGTGAGCATGGCACAAGGGTTACAGCTAGGGTACCTTCACACCAAGTTTAAAGAAAATCGGCACAGCCGTTTAGGAGATATTAACATTAATAAAACAAACTGGACACTCACATATCCACACACACACACACACATACACACACACATAAACACGTTTTGATCTCCTCCTCGGTGGCGCTTATAACCAGGAAAACTAAGAGTATTTATTGACTAGAGACCAAGGTCCTTTGGCCGAATGTCCCACCCATGGAGGCAAAGTTAGGTCCAAATTTGCAGTGTCTCAACCAACCAGTCGTTTCTTCCTTGAGTGTACTTTCACTAACACTTTGCTATTCACAGGGCTTGCCTGCGTATGTGGTGCATGCCGTATCGCGTCTCATAATCATAAAGAAATAAAGCGCACTTTTTAAATACAGCACAAGTACTTTAGTGCGCGCAAAACGTAACCTGGCTATGTGAAGCGCGTAAACGCGCTGCCTATAACGTTTGGATAACATTTGTGCGTGCGTGCCGGCATGCGCGTCCTTAGCAAAACGATATACGCGTGTCTGTGAAAGCCTAAGCACCTGCTGACCTGCGCGTCTTTTTACCAGTCATACAGCCTACATACAACTTATATAGCAAAAGTTGCGTTGGCGTTCAAATAAGCGCTGCGTACTATGATCTTACAATTTCAAGCAGCTGTCTACTCACTCAGTGTGAAATTCTGTTCGTTTGCTGATTAAATATGCAGCCTAGGATATGCAGTTCAGGTAGACACACGAAGATTATTGCCTATAGATATTATCTATGGTAGACGACTAACGCCTCCATTCGTAATCGTCGCGCATGGTTTCGTAGTGAATCCTGTTGCTAAGGTAACTTTTGTTACCTAAAAGTTATATTAATACTGTATGCGTTAGTAATGTGTCAAACGTAGACAGAAATTGACGTTAAGGGGAAATATTGCGTTTGAAAAAATACCACGACGTGACTCTAATTTAATCCCATTGGTTCCTTCACCCTTTCCAAACATGGAACACAAATAACTTGCAGCAGATCGACACTAATCTCAAGAAATATGGAAAGAAAGAAGCAGCAATTTTTGTATCTAACGGGCTCATTATAGAACGATAAGCCTCGCCCACACGTTCGTACTGCTGCATATTCATTTAGGAAGAGTGGTCATGTCAGGTCATATATACACCCATTACGCAATACGTGTTGACCTTGCTTACCGTATTTCCAACGACCCTGCTATGCTCACAACAAACCACCACCACCTGTACCACCCCGTGCTGTACAGGATATTGGAATTCAAAACTCACACATGGAGACACAGCGTCATCTCCCTGGTTCACTGTGAGTGTGCGTTATTAGTCGTTACAGGAGTGTAACTACAATCGTGTTAATTTATCTGCGAAAGACTTGTAGCCCCTGCATATTTCTTTTGTTTTGGACAAGTGGCAACCACTGGCATCACAGTTTCGTAAAATTTTCATTTTGTACCATTGTCGAAGCACCAACAGCTAGTCTCTTTTACATCCGTCCTAAGGGCTCAATTTGAATTACGGAATAACTGTAACTTTGTGTATAGTGTACCAGGGAGGTGATAAGACCACCTACTGTAATATAACGGTAGTTTCTTGAGGCTGTCAAATAGAAACTCCCTGGTTCACTAATACAGACATAATGTAGTAATAATTCCAACTAATGTAATGTACTGTACTATACTTAGTTCGTTTTTTCCGAACTTTTTGTACATGCTGTAGAAGGCGTTTGTGATTGTCTGACGCAATGTGATAGAAATGAATTGATTGGTGGATTTCAAATCAGGAGTGATGAAGGTGTGGTTTTGAATGCACAATTGTTTGGGTGAACAAATATATAAGTTGTTACAGAAAGGTTAATTACTCGTTAATTAGTGCTCGGAGGGTAGAATGTTACTCTTAGTTACCTCTCTTTCATTGAACGGGACCAGATCGCAAGTAAACGAGGTTAGATTCAATAAAAAGCCAGACAAACGCAATATTTCCCTTTAAGGATTGCACAGTCTATGCGTAAGCAAGGCGGCTCAGCCAACAAAGTATCTCTTACCTTCGCTTTGCGGCTCTAAAAGTTGAAAATAAATCTCAGATATTGGCGACATGCCACTGATTTGTAGCGCCAACTCTTACATAATCGAACTAATGGTAAAATAGCGTTCCTACATCAACAAAATTACTGCTGTAAGTTTACTCTTCGGGAATTACGAGGGAGAATATACTTCTGCTTAAGTTACAAAAAACACCAAAATGTCTGTCACCGTGTTTCGCCCACTAGATGCGCACAGTGCAACGACTGACTGTCGGAGACTAAACCATTTTGGATCTAAGGCGCGGGTCACATTACAGCGATTTCGGATCGGATTACGGTCCAATTTTTTTTTGAGTTTTAGTTAGAATCTTCTCCATCTCTGGTCGGAGGGAACCAAAAATTTGCCAACCTGTGTAAATATTTGATTTGTATCAGAGGACTTTGTAAATGAAATGTAACCTAAATATTTCGTGACGTCACATCGACAGACAGCTTTTATCGGACTACGCTGTAGTGTGACCCGCGCTTAACTCTTGCTTTCAAATTGGCCAAACTTTTGCACAGAGCATGTATTAGACCTTGGCCTCTAGCCTATAAATACTCTTAGAAAAAGTATGCTTAAGAAACCCCATAACACATTACATCATGTGTGAGTTCCCAATCGTTGATAAGGTAACAAGAAAGAATGATTGGCTTGTATCAAAAGTTTTATAAACATGAACAATGGGAAGGAACCTGTTTCCTTCTCTCCTTCACTCCTATGTCTCCTTCTCTCCCTCGCTCGCTTGTTCTAGGAAAGACAGCTTTCCCGAGCACAAAAACTAATTTGACGAATCATCCTTTTGCTACCCGTACCTTTCATAACCAAGGTCTACTTAAATGTTCAGATTTGTTTGATCAGCCGTATCAGGGCTTTAGCCAGCATGATGAGATCAGGGAGTCCAGACAGTAAATTCTAGTGAAGTTTGTGTGTTAAAATGTATTATATATATGGGGCAATCCAAAATTTTGGGAGTCCAAATGACTCCTGGACTGCTCTCTGGCTTAAAGTGTACCTAAAGTCTGAAAATTCAAAAATATATATTACAGAGCATGAAAACTGAATTCCAATGGTCCAATTCCCATCTTCACAGGACTTTCTTAAGCTGAGATATAAAATGTTGAAGTTTATTCACTCGATTTAAAAAGGTAGATTGCGCAATAATTTGTGATGTCATTGTTGTACTACTCAAATTACAATCTTTGTATTTCTTTGTTTTTCTGAAAGCCACCGCACCTTGTGCCAAAGTGTGATCGCGTTCTTACTGCTTTGGGGTGACTTGACTATATAAGCCCTCTCTGTACAGCATGTCATGCAAGAAAACAGGAAGCGGTCAAGGTCATACAAACATTTTTAATTTTAAAAGAAAAGAAAAAGCATTTAATGTGAGTTGTACAACAAGAATGTCAAAAATTATTGCGCAATGAACTGTTTGGATTTAAGTGAATAAATTTTAACATTTAATATCTCAGCAATGGAATAAGCTATGACAATGGGAGTTGGACCAATAAGATTAATTTTGTAACCTCTAAAATATATATTTTTGAATTTTTAGACTTTAGGTCCACTTTAAGCCATGAGCCGTATTATATTTGTGATAACTACGAAACTTTCACTTGCTCTTAAAAATCAGCTTGGAAATAATTAAAGTTGGGCGATTTCCAAATCAAAGAACTTTTTTAATTTTTCGCATTCATTAGACTGGCTGTCTGGCTAGAGAGTGTAAACTTCTCTTAATTAAACTGGCATGCCTTGTATAAGACTCGGATGATAAAGTTAAAAGAATGAAATATTTTCACCGCCCATGTTGCAAAAGCCAGCTACAATCGAAATCAAAGAGATCAATTTAAATGGTGTGATAGCTTGTATGATATCATTTACATGTGAAAAATTGCACACTGATATAAACGAATTCGGAAATACACAAGTCCGGGCATTTTGCTGTACCAACAGATCAAATCCAAGAAAGTTTTCCCACAGACACAAACGCCTGTTTGTTTTCTTTACACAATTAAACGTCATCTTTAGTCAACTTTTTTAGTAAAAGTGAAGAGATTAACTTCAAATTTTTTTCCCAAAATGAACTGTTTTTCACCCAGGATTGATGTCGAAAGAATCATAATTTCAAACTCGATAATTTTGTTTGCTAATACAAAATACTAGTCTTGCATATGCGGCCTCTGTGGTGGTACACTTTCCTTCCCAGCTTGTATTGTACACCCCAAAAACGCTTATTGAAACACTACAATACTGGAGTAATACTACATTTCTGAAACAGACGAAAAGTATCAAAAACGGAGTCTAAGACTGCCTCTTTCCAAAAGTGCAATTGTTTTACTGAGTTGGTCAATATGACGATTTTGTAACAAGTTAAACCAGGGAGTTGCTATTGTCAAATAGCAACTCCCTGGTTAAACTTGATTCAAAATGTGGCAATGCTACTTATTTAACACCAGGGAGTTGCTATTTGACAACTCCCTGTTTAACACGCAGGAAGCTATCAACATTTTTTCTTATCTAAAACATGGATGATTTGAAACCGTTTAACCTTTAAATTGTCACTAGAGTAATAGCCTAATGACAGTATTTCTTATTTGAGCAGCTTGGTGTTTACACAACGATATGTGTACTGATACCAATCCCCATGAAACGGGTGGGTGAAAATGTTTTTACAGATAGCAATACGTGTCCACTCACTTGGAACTATATCAGTGTTGAAGTCGAGACCACTGTCACTGTGGGTAAGGCCGAGTCCAGGGCCGTACTTACGGGGTATGGGTGTGACACCCCATTAAAATCAAAAGTAGATGTTCAAGTGAACCCAAGTCGGCCTTCAAGGGTTAACGGAAAGAAAGCAAACGAGAAATATTTGAAGAGATTGTAAATGAAATGAAGGAAAAGTTGGATAATAAAATGCCTTAAAAGCTGCGTTTTTCCGTCACGATTAGAGCTCACCCGCCGTGGCTGGTTATCTCATTGTTATTTCCTGAAGTAAACAAACATCATAGGTATGCTACTTTTTCATTATTTCTTCCTGTAGGGCAGCTTGAGTGCAATTATCAATCCAAAGAATCATGCAACTCCTAACATCGTCCATCCTTCAAACCCGCAAATCCCCTGCATCATCAAATCGACTGACCGTAAGTCCGAGTTAGGCCATTATAAAAAATTGTCAAATTTTCATCATTAGTCTGTTTAGTGCGCTCCCAATGCTATTTGATGACGGTTATGTTCATTCTAATGGCCACAACGCCAATAGCCCAGACCTTCTGGCGAACCCCTGGCCAAGGTCGAGGCCTCACCCTTCGAGACCGGGGTTATTTAAACTAATGTAATGATATGATTTACAAAGAGACCACAGTCTTACAATATCAGTTTGCGTTATAACCTTATCTAACTTGTCCCGATACCGTATTTAAACTTGGTTAGACCAGGAAGTTGCCAGCAACTCCTTGGTTAGACACAACCTTGAACAACACAAACAATAAAACCATTCTCAGAGGAAAGACGTCCACTTTTGCATGTGGTTTTTGGGAAGTTATAAGGTGCGGTTTATAGCTGGCCTCGAAAAGCCAAGGCCGAAAAAATAAGTCTCGAGCCTAAGCTTGGTTTCCAGACCTCAAACACCTGAACACTGTTAAACAGCAACCTAAGAATAATCATGGGCGTATGAGGCGGAAAGAGGGGGCTACTTCTGCCCATTAAAACAGCTAATGTGTGTATGTGTGTGTTTTTTTTAACAGACAAAATTTATTTTTTTTTCTGGCAAACGTGCTTAAAATTTCTTGCAAGAAAAGCTCAGCCACAAATTAAAAGTGGTCCATTAAGCTTATGAAGAAAATGGCGAATAACTCGGAGATTACAAATGGGTTTTTTGCTTATGGAAGACTCCGTGGCAGTTAGAAATTGCATCTTTTCCATCAAAACCAACGTCTGCATACTGCTCATTCGCAAAACGTTAAAATACCTTTTTCACTTGGTTGTTACCATCCATGCACATGCTGCACTCGTGTACACACCCTTTTGCAATATTCTTATTTTGCTTCCTTCTTTCCATGTCAACCACAAAATAATAAAAACTTGTATCGAAAATGGTTAAACTTCGTCACTCGGTTTGGAGATTATTTCTTTGCAGTAAACTTTTATCGACGACCGACGATTGTTCAAATATCAAAAGTAATTTAGCATAACAATAGTACTTTAAGTATTTTAACAGTTTATGCCCGTATCTTTCTTGATGGGTACTGAGTGACATAATTTCCGCTACATATACATGCAACTGTTTACATCGTGAGTTTCACGAATTTTTTAATTACTTCCAAATCTGCAGGGAACTAATTAGGGTTATTTCTCTAATATAGTCTTTACAAAGATTGTTTCAATGAGTCTAGATTCAGTACTTTAAGTTGGATATTTTCCAAATCAAAGAACGTCACATGATTGGCATTCTGAAGGAGGATGTTCTAATATTTCATACTTTTGAGTGATGAGGAAATACCAAGGAAAAACAATTCGAGAAACCCCCTTGAAAGGTACATGTAAATATGTACACAACACACAAAATCCTGCTATACAGTCTTTCCGCGGAGAGTAAAACAAATAGTCATGTCTTCTACAAGAATCAAACGCCCACTGAGCAATGAGAGTTCATTGTACAGTCATCATTCTAATTGTGCATTTTTCGTGTTTTACGCAAAACAGAGTATCAGCCTTGGACTATAAGTGGCCGCATCTTTAAAACTAATTAGTCTTTTCGTAATTTCGACTGCGCATGTGCACATCTTGAAAACTGGGGATGAACAAAGACATTGCCGTACCTAAAACACGTGCCAAGAAACGGGGTGTATTTTAGAAGATATTCACATCATTCCTTTTTAGATCGGCCAGTAGTGTAAGAAGTGTTCTTATCTCTGGTTTTGTGTCTTGAACAACATAAACATCGTCTTCTTGGCTTTAAACATTGTCTTAAAATCTGTCCCACATAACGTGTATTTCGCATACAATGTATGGCGAGAGCAGTTTGTTTATCTTCCTTGCATCCCACAATTCCTTGCGGCAATCGTAAATTGAGAAAAGGCTTATTGTTATTTTATGTTTAATTTTTAATTGCGGTAACAAATGAACGTATGCGCATGCTCTGTTTGCATGGTACCTTTACAGAAAAGAATATATTCATCAGTTTCATTTGAGTTCTACAAGTGTTGTTGTTATAAAAATAGCGACTTATCAACTTAAACAATCAGTGTTTTATCATGCAGAAATTCCTTTGTCATACTGTATCCTCCGCTTCAGTTTAAATGGAGTTAACTTAAGCCTATCAGATGCAGTGACCTCTTTTAGTGCCTGGAAGTTACATTGCCATGGCAACATATACACGGTCTCCAACAGTCAGTATTTGCTCATGTCAGTACCTACAGTAATAGATAATGATAACGAAAGATGCCAGGAAAATACCGTCAATCATATTGATGGGTCCCATTTGGGAAGTAGCTTCCTATGTAGGATAGTAATTTCCTATGTGGAAACTATATCCCACAGTAAAATACTTAAAATTCTACATAAATCCCACATACTGATTTCCTGTAGGAAATGTGATGGGAATTTTTTTAAGGGTTAGAAATCTGTTGGCTTAGAATAAGCGAGTTCGGAAATGTTTGCGCCCAATAGGCTAATATCATATGACAGTGTCAAAGGTAAACCGTACCATTAACCTTCGCGGCAGTTGTGATATGTTCTCTTGCGGATGTTCACATTTGTCGTTGGTATTACATATGCTGCCAATTTAGTACCGCAGTTGCAGGAGTAATGCACGCGCGTCCGCCGGGCGGGCAAGTGTACCACACGCAAGCGCGCACAAGGAAGACAGTTGTCAAGGTTTTTACAGCTAACCTTGTGACCCCACCGGAAGTACCGAATTACCGAACTCGCTTAGTGTTTGACTAAACACACACCAAAAAGTTTTTGCAAGGATCTGGGTCATGGATTATCCAACCATGGAAGTATTACCTCGAAAGTACTTTCAAAATCCAACCAAATATTTCTTAAAATTAGCAAGAAATCCTGCAGGGTAAAAGTAAAAGAGTAAAATGTTGACTTTCGAGTAAAACTTTTCATGTGTCGTTAAATCGTTAAATTAAGGCATTAAGAGCAGAAAAATGTTCGTTGTAATAAAGAATTCCTTATATAATTTTAACCAGGAAGTAATCAGTGATTATAATCCTGGCCATATTTAACTGGGGTGCTTTGAGAGTATTAAATTGCTGGACCAACATTAAAATACTGTATCTCGGTGAAGTAAATGGCTCAAATCACTGATGGGCAAAACATGTCTATTTCTATGAATTCTTTCCAAAAAGTACAGTTACGGCCATAGGGTGATAATTATGAGTTCTTTCCACACACACACACACACCCACACACACACACACACACTCACGCATACTTGTAAATGCTGCCAAACGGGGACCCCTTTTTGTTACCATTCAACCGTGGACGTCCACAGAAAAAGCTTGTAGCATGTATACTGATAGAAAAAGATGTGCTTTGCAACAGCAAAAAACGAGGGCGCTCAAAATGTTTTCAATCAACATATATCTATCTTTTTGTAAGTGTGTATACGGTTTTCCACAGGTAACCGTGGACGTAACAGGATACACACGTATACCTGCAAACGAGGACGTACCACAACACTACCTAAATGGGGACTGTTCCTATATTTCTTTGGAATCAATAGACATCTTCATTGCTGCATCATATAGCACAAAGAAGCCATTTAAAGCCACTGTTTCAAACGGGGACGGTCCCCAATTACAGGTGTGTCCCCGGTTGTCAGGTGTGTATTCACATTTTCGTCCCCGGTTGGCGGCATTTGTCGACTCACACACACACACACATTCGCTTCAAAGTGCGCCAGGAGTGATATTTCAGAAAGAGGGTTGCAATATGATATCTCGAAATAAAATATTTATCTATTATAAAATCTTGCTCACCATGTACTAACGTGCCATTCAGTTGAAAAGGGAGTTTTACCAGGGAGCAAGAAAAGTTTGAAGACCAAAAGCTAAATTGGTAATGAATTCTGGAAAAAAGAAAGTAACGATTTTGGAAGGATATCAAGAAAACTGTATGAAAAGGGGGTTCAGGCAAAGGACAGATACAGGTGAAAGAGGAAATGTATAGGTCTTTGGTGTCTGTTGGCAGGAAGAGAATAGTTGTATTAAAATGTTTTGCTGAGTGAAACACTCTAAGATCACCCATGTCCAATAGTCACAGGGCTCGAAGTCACATCATATTGCCGTACACCACATCGCTCTCTATGTTGTTGGCCAAAGACCATTTCATCGCTCATGAAACACTGTAGATTCTGTACATGAGCACACCAGGCTTTATGTGCCCGTGAGAATCAAGTCAAGTTTAACGTACGGGAGTCAATAATTGCTTGAGGCAAATAATTCCAGTTTTCAGTGGTATGAAATGCAAGAAAACTGGCCGGAGCCTAGAGTTTATTTGTGGTTTCACCAGCTTGCGATGTCCTCTGGTAATGGATTCAGCTCATCTGATAAAAAGGTTGTTATCAGTTGTCATACCTCCCTACCATGGGCGTCCGCAGGTATGGGCAAGGGGGGCACTTGCCCCTCCCCCTAGAAAATCAAAAATTTGAAAAAACAATAAAAAATAAAGAAAAAACGAACAAAAAGTGTTTTCCCTGTTTATATGTGGAAAATAGGCTTTAGAAATGCCCTTTCTAGCGATTTGGGAGGCATTTCAGGCCAAAATTTTCTTGCGCTTCGCGCCAACTCATGGTGGCGCGGAGTTTTTGCCCACCCCTAGAAATTTTTGCCCCCCTGAATTTTTTTCTGCGGACGCCCATGCTCCCTACATATACCTACACAAAAAGTCATGTCCCTCGTACTCTCCTGGGCCATTCTGTAAAGTTGTAGTTTGACTATTCTTTCCTCATATGGCAATTCTTTCACAGATTAGCTACCCACAAGTAAGCAAGGAAGTAAGTCGGGTTGAATTTTACCAGAAAATGTTAATATTTGACTAGGAGTTTATGGCGGTCATTTATTTAAACAAGGAATATGATAATTTGGACGATATCCCTGGTTATATTTGACCAGGAAATGGTCGGATAATCTGTGACCACCATCGTGGTTAAAGTAATTGGAGTGCTGTAGGGTTGCGACTGTTTTTATGCTAAGGAAAAATAAATTCCATCACACTTTTGTAAAGTAAAAAATTATGTTATTTTTGGATATGTCAAATTTGTGTATAATTTTTGTCTATTTCTGAAAGTGTTTCTTTTACTTTTGGAACTTTTATGTTAATTTTATATATGTGTGTATTTTATGTATATTTATATATATATATATATATACATATATATATATATATATATACTGGTAACCAAAAAGATGAAAATTCAGTTTGAATATATTTCGATCCCTCATGAGATCTTTGTCTGCAAATATAAATGGAAATGTACAGAGATATAAATAAACCTGTAACCGTTAAAGGTCGTGTGACATGCCACCAAACAGAGCTGTTTCACTTGTCAGTTAAAGAACTGAGTCCTCCAATGAAAGATCCGTTGGAGTTATATCAACATATTTTACCGTTCTCAAAATATACGTTTTCAAAGTTTGATGGTTTCTGAAGTTACTCATTGCCTATGCAAAAATAATGATGTGGAGTGTTGCACAATGTTAAAATTTCTTTTTTCAACCCTATATAAATTATCTCTTAATTACTGATCAGATAGATGACAGTTCGTCGAGTGATATCAATGTTTCCGGGGGAAAGAATTTTAACTTTCATAGAAAACTCCTTAGGGGATAACAATGCTACCATGCAGTGTCCTTGAAATTTAGGTTGAAAAAAACAAAGGTTAACATTAGCCATATATGGTATATCCATCTTTCGATGTCACATATTTGCATACTTAGCTCATGTTTATTCATGATACAAGTGTGAAATAGAAACTACCCTGTAAAATGATTAATATTTGATGGATTTTATTGGAAATTGCGGCCATTTTCTGGATATTTAATGCTTTTTCCATCAAATATCCAAGTATGTTATTTTCATGTCACTAGATCTTTAAATGAAATTGTTCACTCCCCTTTCTGAGTGTCCTGCTGTGCGCAGATGTGGATCTCACAGCAAACACAGCTTCGAGGTTAAGTGCAAATTCCGCGAGTTGTTTACAAAGTCAGACACCAAAAGGGAGGACTAAATTCGCCTAAAAATTTTAAAAATTCTTTTTAGTCGAGTGACATTTTGTCAGTCTGAAGGAAGGAGACAGTACGGCGGTTTTACGAATGGTTCCGAATCAATCTTCGACCAATGAATCTCAGTTTTACTCAAAAACTTCTTGGACTTTTCTAGTACGGGGTCAAGCTGCAGGATTTCATTCCCTCCCTTCATGTATTTCACCATGCGCAAGCTATATTACATTCCAACAAAATGAATTCATGCTTCGGGTCTAGAACACTATTATATCAATTCTATTAATTAGAACACAGATTAAAGACAACACAAACTTGGATGACAGCTTCATTTTCTACCAATCATGTTTTCTTTACGTGGAAGTTGAATTTATCTATAGAATTACAAGGAAATTTATAGACGACATTTGTTGTTCAAGCTGGACTGTTGCAATTCAAATTTAATTTTCCTCTCCGGAGTAATCTCATTTCACAATACAAGTGTAATAAAGATTTCCCTAGGAACATCGCCAAAAGCCATAGGCTACGTTATGAAAATAGAAAGTATTGAATTGATCCGTGTGGTGCGAGGATAACTGAAAATCAAAACAGATGACCTTCTGCTTGAGGTTTATAAATAGTTCAAACATTTACCACTTACCTGCATCCCACTAAACTAATTTCAATATTCGATAGACTGGGTAGTTTGCAAGCAAACTTTTACTTTCCCACTCGATTAATTTGATTTTGCACTTGCCAATTATGTATTATTAGTCAATCGCCCTCTATTCGTGACGTCATCATTAAGGTCATTTCAGATGGCTATCAGGGTCAGTTTTATGAACTTTTATATGAACATTTGAGTTTGAGAAGATCAAAACCGAATCGGAATTTGGTTCAGAATTAGGGTAAGTGCATAAATGCAAATAGTTAAGTGTTTGGAGTTGTGAGGTAGAAGATTTCACGAGGAAATTTAAGTGTACCTGAAGTCTAAATTGCAAAAATACATGTTGCAAAACTTAAAAAATGAATCCAAATTGTCAAACTCCCATCTTCACAGGTCATTCCTGAGCGGAGATATAAAATTTTGAAGCTTATTAACTCAATTCAAAATGGTAGATCGCTTAATAATTTGTGACGTCATTCTTGTACTACTCAAATTACCATCTTTGTTTTTCTTTGTTTTTCTTTGTTTTTTTTTCGAAAGTCACTGCAACTTGTGCAAAATGTAACCCCCGTCTTTCTATAATATGGTGAATAAACTAAACATGTCCTCTATGCCCAACATGTTTTGCATGAAAACAGTACATTGTTCAAAGTCATATTAACATTTTAATTTCAAAAGGAAACAAAAGCAGGTAATATGAGTGTGCAAGATGGAAATCAGAAATGATTGCGCAATGGACTATTTTAAATTACGTGAAAAATATCAAAAATTTTTATCTCATCAATGGAATAAGCTATGAAGATGGGAATTTCATGAATGAGATTCCTTTTTCAACCTCTGCAATATATATTCTTGTTCTCAAGACTCCAGGTACACTATTAATGCCAAATTACAAAGGATAGATGACTTTTGGGAGGGGGGGGGGGAATAAAATACTTTTGAGAAGCAACACCAATTTTACAGAACAGAAAACTGCTTATTGAAATTTATATCTTCCCTTTTTCACATATATTTCTGAGGGATGGGTGCTGAAGGAGGAAATAAAAGAAACAAATATATCTAAGCTCATTTGTTACAGCAGAATGTTTAAAATGAACAGAAGATGCCTGTCAGTGGTCAAATGATTTAAGTTAAGGAATTGGTGGCCGGGGAGGAAGGAGGGGTAAAAGTTGTTTGAGTTTACAGGGCAAATTCTGGGAGGGTGTAGTGGGAGGTTGATAATGAGTGTGTAGGGATGGTTAAAGGGGAGGAAGAATGGGAAGATCGAGCAAACTGTGGTTAAATGACATTAAGAGATAGAATAGTGAAAAGAGACATAAAAAAGAATAGACGAGGAAAGAACCAGTTGCATGATCATGAAGTTTAACTTTAGGACAAACGACGCTTTTGACTGATGTCACAACGATAGTTGTTTTGAAGAATTAGTTTTGTTGTATACTCATATAAACATACATAATTATCATATATGATTGGCTGTGAACTGCCTGCAACTCCTACGTCCAACACATCACCCTCGGTCTTTTTTCCAAACTACAGTTGAGAAGGACTTTCTTGCATGCTGGACAGATCCATTTAGGAAGTTTGGAGCCCCGAGTACAACAGTTCTATGTGTAGAATCTTACGAGGACGAGAACGAGCACAAGTGTTGAAGTGTAGTATCTCTGGTCGCGAGACAGTAGTATACTCTCGAGCTTAGCTGTCGGTTCTCCAGCTCTGGCGGACAGAATTCCACACCGTTTGGTCTATTTAAATTTTTGTTTTTGCGTCCTTTAATGCCGATCTGAACGAATTCAAGACAGTGAAGCTTTATTAGAACAAAAGCTACAATACTATATTAACTATTATGTATATTTTAAGTCGTAATAAGGATTCTTAAATCTAAATATATAGTTAACGTAACTGAAATGACTGGTCATATCTTAAATCTTTTATCAAGTTAAGACTAGTGCAAGAGGAAGAGGTCAAATGGGAAATTTTTGTGGTCGCCCCTCAAGTGCACTGGATATACAGAAGTAACGCACAAGTAAAGTTAATCAACCACAATGTTCAATGCCATATTGTAGGCCTAGCTGTTAGTTGCATGCATTCTGATGACGGTGTCAGTTGATTACTTAACTACCGTGCTTCGGTACTTAACTGTGTTGCGAAACACTTTTATCGCATTTCAGCTTTGATTTTGCATTCATGAAGATTAAGAGTGGAGGACTTGTAACGCAGTCACCATATACAGAAGGAAGAGAGGACCGTGCTACATATATGATGGTGGTACCATGAGTGGGTCAATTAAGGGAATTTTCACTAAAAACATAAACATAAAGTAGTCATATGTAATTTAAACTTATCTATTATTCTCATGAACGTGTTTTCTCTTAATCCTGAAAGTTAGAGTGAATTTTGTTGCCAAACTTTCAAGAGACGGAGAAATTTCCACCACAAGTTTCAGATGCCTTAGGTTCAATAACGGTACCTTGAGTCGGTCACCCAAACATTATGAAAGCCCATAAGAGTGTTATCAAGATATATTCCAATAATGATATCACCATTACGAACACAAATCATAAAATGATGGAAGGAGACCATTTGCAGTGATTTGGAGAATTGTTTAAAATATTTTTTAGGCCATTTTAAGAAGGTCTCAAGCTACCTTTAGGTAACACTACATGTAGGCTAGGCTGGGTAAATTTCTTCTAAAAATGGGAGTAAATGCTTATTTTTGACAGAGTTTGAGTTATTGTCATGTCGTGCTGGATTTTCTCTACTGTCATATGTTTATTTGAAGGCTACAGCACGCCGATGTTACATTTTGTATGCGGTGACCGACTCAAGGTACCGACCGACTCAAGGTACACTCTCTATATATAAATAAACCCCTATGTTTAATAGCCTAGGCCGAAGTTACAACTGTTAGAAGGCTATAGGCTAGGCTAAACTTAAATGAAGTTCATGGTGTAACGTTAACGTTAGTGATTCTTTCGGTGTAAAGTTTGGAGACTCGCTAGGCCAAACTGTAACGTTCACTCAGTTTATTAGGTTAGGCCAGGTCTACCTTTGCCGGCTTTGGTCGTAAACTCGTAAAGGTTAGCATATATGTTGCAACTACTCCCTGAATAGCCTATAGGCTAGTTGCAATGCACGTCATTGTAATATGTTTTGTTCACTTAACGTTAGAGCTCCCCATAGACCCTTTTCCAAATAGCAATTACAAAGAATTGTGGGATAGTGTTTTTTTCATTAGGAACTCTCCTGCTTAAAAATCAGAACACTCTGACCAGACCTCTCAAAGGGGAGGTCGAGTATAATAAAATCCTACTTATCTGCTCATTTCTTTGTTGTAAGAAACCACTATCACTTCTAGGATTACACTTAATCCCTGGCCAGTGAGGAACTTTTGTCCAGTTGGTCACACAACAGATAAACTGTTGACATTTCCTCCATATTGCACAGTTAAATCTTTTATGTGTGGTAATCACAGGAAGTCCAAGACCAAGTTAAATTGGATTAGGTAAAGATAAACAGTTTAAATGGTTACAAAAATGGTCTGAATTTTTAAGCAGAGGAGTTCCTAATGTTTGTATGCGTCGTTTTTCGCCACAGTAATATGCCACTGACAAAAACGACTCATACCAAACTCTACCCCACAATCCTTTGTAATTATTATTTGGAAAAGGGTCTATAGCCAAAGTAGCCTTAAGACTTGGCCACATAGGCCTAGGCCTATGTGCCTGTACTAAGGACGACCTACACCCTAACTCAAAAAGGCCTAGACTAATGGTAGACCTCATGAGTAAAGGCCTGTGTATGGCTATCGGGTTGCCCAAACTTCCTAATGCATTGAATTCAGAGTGAATGACGAAATACACAGTATTACTAGCATATAGACTGGCGGCTTGGCTAGTCAGGCCACCGTGACATACGTACCAAACCCTTGGCACATATGTCCCTGGCCGTCGGTTGTGCAATGGTGTTTGGGAAATGAAGTTACTGGAAGTTTACAGTCAGCTATATTTCTGGGACCCCAAAGCAATTGAGCTCAAGTACTTCTCACTGCGCAGCTAGTGCCCTTTAAATGAATAATCTAGAAGGCTAAAAGTTTGCCCATTCCACAGTGGATTGATTTTGATTTGCTTTTGACTCCCTGTCAGGCTGTGGGCAGTGTTGCATCTAAGAATTGTATGGAGGGCGGGTAAGGAGGGGTATAGCTTTTCTTTTGTATCAATTTCTAGTCATACTTTGCTGTGAATTGATTACATTTGGTGGAAGGAAGTTAAATTCCAACATTTCACCACGTGTGCCTAGCTATGCATAGTGGGTGGAGTTGGCTTGGTTTGAGTGTACTGCCTTTGCTCACTCACTCACTAGAGGTCCCCTGAACAAAACCGAGTGAAACCATTTAGAAATAGTGGGGACTAAAATTTACTTGTTCAGCATAGTTTTTTTCACGTGAAGAAGAGGGGGTCTAAATCAGCGATATCTGGTTGTGTCCGAATCAGGCAGTCATCTGCTTTGATCGAGCGGTGGTGCATGAGCAAGGATCCTCCACCCCACCCAGCCTTTGGGAAGTGGTCAAATTTGGGATACACTCAAGTCTGTCTCTTTGGACATTAAAATGGCAGTCCAGGAAGCAAGATTAATTGGGAGCGATTATCATACACTCCTCTCTTGTTACTCTCAATGTTCATCCACAATCAATCTAATAAAAGATCCTTCCCTTGTGATGAACCAAGAGGCTTCCTGACCTTCAAACATTGAACTTACTCAAGTTGCCCTAGTTTCAAATGTAGTGTAGTGTAGGCCCCAGCATGTCATGTGCACTGCAACTTAAAGCTTTGGGCTGTGCCATCCAACCAAAGATACTTAGGATTCGCCCTTGAATAGTTTTAAATACAATTGGTGACTGAACTTTGACTGACATTCATTCAAACGCTAATTCTACTCAGACTGGTCAGTGGTGCCTTGTACTGTCAGTTGTGTTCCTGACCTTCAAACATTGAACTAACTTACTCAACATTGTCCTAGGTTCAAATGTAGTGTAGTGTAGGCCCCAGCATGTCATGTGCACTGCAACTTACAGTAAAGCTTTGGGCTGTGCCATCCCACCAAAGATACTTAGGATTAGCCCTATAGTTTTAAATATAATTGGTGACTGAACTTTGATTGACATTCATTCAAACGGTAATTCCACTCTGATTGGTCAATGGTGACTTGTACTGTCAGTTGTGTTCTTAATTAAGCTCAAACACAGTTGCATGTTAACCTTGAGGCCATGAAACTTATAGTTCAGGCTTCTTTGGCTCTGTCTTGGAGGTGTACTATACAGGTGCTGATTTTTATATTGGAGGAGAGGTTGGAAGTAAACTTAGTTGAGAAACTTTTCACAGAACCTACTTAACTGTCCATTTTTGGTAACATGTAAATTTCATGCTGTGTGCATTTTGTTAATCATCACAAAAATAGCAGTAATTTGGGGGCTGTTAATACGTTGGATTTTCAATGGAGTAAAAATTAACTTCAAGTTGTTGCATGTCAAAGCAGATTGCCAAAAACTCCTGCCTTTTCTTTGATAGCCTATCAACCACAGCTAGTAAAGTAAGGATGGCCAGTAGTTCATAGATCAGTAGTCCTCAAAAATTGGAAGTGGACCCTAAGTTTCAAATTCATTTCCAATTTCTTTGAAAGAATGGTTTTCCATTCTTCTTCGGCCCAGTAACAATGGTTGAATTGCAGACTGCATGCAATATTGCATGGTGTCTGTAAGATTACCAACTAGGCTGTGTTTGCTACACAGCTTATCAAGGTACGAACTCAAGTCTGTACAAGGTGCAATTTCTCGGCATCTGACAAATCAAGAAAACTACAAACAGAACCAGGAAGGATTGCCACCACTTGTTTTAACCTATTTTAAAATTAGCTTTATACAGAAGTGTTACACAAGCTGGACTTATGTGCTTATCAGTATAGTCACAGGGTCCCTTCTGTGAAGGTTACTAGTTTTGGTTTTCAATTTTGCAAAATAAAAATGGCAAGTTTTTGTCAACAGTTTCTGTGATAATTCCTCTGATGTGAAATAAAATCATATTAAAAGGTGTTCCTTACTTTTTTTAATACCTGAAAAAAAATGCCATTTCCAGACATCTGGAGATGTTTCATATGTAGCCGAACATGTTCTGGGACATTCTGCCCCAATCAAACAGGTATTTACACCTAGATATTGTCACAAGGATGTATTACCTTGCAGTAAGGAAGCCTGAAACTCACTCAATGTTCAATATCCACAAAGTTCAACACAGGTAAAAAAATATTAGTGAGGTGATCAGACTTGTGCAATGGTAAGAATTTATTTACTTCACATAGGGTGTGATGAGTTTTAACACAGATTCAGTATCGTTGAAATGTAGTTTAGTACTCTAATGAAATGCCCAAAGTTGATTAAATACCTCAAAAATTCCAAGGGAATTCACATCCACTGCACAGCCTTAGACATTCGACCTCAAACATGCACCAGCAGGGGAGAAAAGCACCCCCCAATCATTCTACCAATCAGTTATCACTTATTTGACTGTCCCCTTACTATGTGGGAAGGTCTGCGGCATCACTGCTGCATGGTCATAAGTTTTCCCACGGCTGTTTTCTGGCAGGCGTGTTGCTAGGAAGTTTCCAAGGAGGAGGTGAAGCCTGTAGACAAACTACCTAAGCATAGCACCACCATAGGTTGGCACGAAGTGTACAAGAACATTATGGCCAAAAATGCCTCCCACATCGCTTGAAGTGGTACTTCCCAGGCCTTGCAAGTTGCATCTAAACATTTTCTACATTGAAATCTCATGATTTACTAGCTATATCATAAAATTTTTTTTTAAAATATACAAAAATATGCTCGGGGCAGTTCCCCCTCCCCCCTGCTTTGTGTCTGTTCTCTGGCAAGGATGTGGTAGCATAAGCATTGTGACTTTTCAGAAGGAATTTAAATTTGTAGCCCCAGTGCCAGTCAGAAAACCCCTTAATTGTGGGGCATTTCTGTCAGTCTCTTTACTTACCCCCTACAAGTCGTCAAAAGACCAAAAGTACTCATGCCCCAAAAGTCAGGTCTCAGCCTGACTACCTCTAGTAAGTAAAGCCAATTTTTTGTCGATGTCAAATGTTTCTCATAAGCATTCAGGTCAAACTCATTTTGTAGAGGCATCAACAAAAGCATTGTATTTTTTGCATTCTTATTCTAAACAGTATGCTGCTCTTTCCATTCATCAGTTTCATCATACAGGTTGCAATCACATTAATGTGAATACATCACTCATTTTATATGTCTCTTACAGCTCTACGAACGAGTAGGAGGGCGTAGTCTTCTGGTTTTAGTATAAGTACGAGCACTGAAAATATGTTCTCTTCAAAATTTTGATTGACTCGTATGTCTAACTCTCAAAATCTGTGAGTACAAATACGAGTGCAAGTCCATAATCAGGAGTATAACTACATGCAGTTGTACCAAAAAGCAGGAGGCCTACATGAATACGTAGCCTTCTCAATCTAAGTATCTCACAGACTCACTCAGTAATATACTGACGGTGGCACTGAAAGGACATGAATATTTAGAGAGCACTACGAAAAGTGGCTTCATTGTTTTATGCAATTTAGCGTACGAGGCGGAGGCTGTAGCTGCAGCTGCCCCAATTGGACAAAAAATTTGCTATTTTCGGGAAAATACATCTTATTTTCTGGCAAACATGGATTAAAATTTCGGGCAAATAGGCTGCGCCCTAAATGGATATAGGCCCGTATGCTTATGCTTTTATGGCTCGTCTAATGTGTGGTTTCGTCCAATCAGATTTCGTCAATGTCGATATTATGTAGAAGTGCAGTCGAGTAAATATTGCCAAATATGTTTCATTATCCTGAAAAGAATCAATCTACGGGAAAAAACTCAGAGTAACAGTAAACAGTTTCACCTCCCTTCTTTCTACAGTAATTCTTTTTGTGACTAATAAGTTTCTCTAAAATTGATGACGTTCCGTTTCACTGCGTAGAACCCCAAAAGAAATCTACAAAGTCATGGAATGAATGAACGTCTATTGATGAATGACAAATTAGATTTCCTTTCGATGAAAATGTTAATTGAATTTAGTAGGAAAATTCAACATTTTTTAGGATACCACTGCACTTTTTAAAGACGTTTGTCGGAGTCTCGGGGTCTCAATTTTTGTATGTGTTTATACCAAGCTACGTAAAAGCCATACAGCACAGTAATATGATAAAAATGAAGCGCAAAGACTCAAGACACATCATAATTTGAATTCTATTATAAAGTTATTTAATAGATATGCCCAAACCAGGGAAATATTGCTTTGACTTTGGAGACTTGCATCAAATCAGTGGTATCACGACGCCCTCATCAGTCAAGCACCATGACTGTTTCCTTTAACGAATAGGGGTGATGTTTAAGAAATTTACATAGAAATGATAAAAAATAACGCTTAAGTTGGGGTCAGGGTGAGGGTAGAGTTAAGAGTTTTGGTTTGCCCAATCGTGTAGGGGAAACTGCTCGTCCAGGGTTCAAAATAAAGAAAGGGGCAACATGGCAGGCCGGTTTACATTTTATTGTTTATTTAAACACATAACTAAATAATTACAGGTACGGTATATCAGGAAGTCTTATAACGACACCTTTAATTCTTCGGATGAATTTTTCAAGTTCTTTCGATAACACAAATTCGATTCATTCAGCGATATCATGTAATTCATTTGCTGATATCTTGATTTGGTTTTAATGATATGGTTAAATATCTTAATGATCAGTGGTGGCCGCTTCGACTTCAAAAGTGTGTGTGGGAGGGGGCTAGCTGGAGCAAGCAAATGGGGGGGGGGGAAAGCGTGGTAAGTTTGCATTATTTTTGTAAACTATATACCCTCGCACAGTAGCCGACTGGGGTAAGTAGGGTAATAGCGTTAGGGGAGAGGCAAATACCAAATACCCCAGGCCCATATCTAGACAAGGTACTGAAGGGGGACGAAAATCTTCCAGGGAGCGAAATAGCTTTCAAGTGGTGAGACACACTAAAATGCATAGTCAATGGTAATTTTTTATCTTCTAGGACGAAAATTTTTCCAAGGGCTTCGCGCCCCTCCCTTGGCTACGGACTTGCATACCCCCCCCCCCGTGGCGGCTCCACTGTTAGTAATATCTGTATTTTCTGATCATTACTCTTAGGTATTAAAAAGTTAAGTTGTTTTACCATATTGGGGCCTTGCGAGTCACCGTCAGAAGGAATAAAATTGTCTTTAGAAATACATGAGTCTGCGCAAACTCCGATTCCAGAGAGGCCCGGTAAAGCTTACCTCGACACCTTCAACATTGACATTTATTCGTGCCACTTTTCATCATGTTTTAATACATGGTTCTATGAACGAACACAGTACAGTACACTCTGACTATTTTGAGGCAGATAACTCTCAAAAAAGGGTAGGATAGTTATTCTAGAATATGTCATTCCTCGGTATTTCAGTTCCAAGGAAATCGGCAATTCTTCAACAAAACATCATATCTAATTGCATAAAATTTCGTTTGGATTTTTCCTACCGTCCTGTTTAACATTATATCCATATACACACTGGTAGGAAGTCAAATATTTCGTACGGTGAAAGTTTTAAAACTGCAGGTTTGACGAATGAGATGTCGTGAAAATTTGTTTTGTGAATATCTTGGGTCATTTTGTTTTCTCTCTAACACACTGCAGTATAGAAGCATTACATTTTCAGCATCATGTGAGCACATTATTTAATACCTTTGGCTTTTTAATCAAAGTGCAACGTTACCCATCGCCTTTAAAAAAGAAAAAACAGAACATTTTTTATCTGCATCGTAGTATAGGTTACCTTAATTTAATTTTCTGCAGGACAACGTAAGTGGAATTATTTTGCTAAAGACCCATGTAACCCCTGCTTTCATCCATTTTCCCCACTCACCAGTCCATTGCACCATTTAAGTGTCTGATCAGTAGTCCAAGTTAGGCTTTAAAAATATAAATTTGATTATTACAAAAAAAAGTCAAGTTGTGTTTCTTGAGGGGTCTGGCAAGCGTGCAATCAATGTTATTTTAAGGAAGTAAAATACTCCATTCTAGTGTTACGAATATGTGAATACCACAGTTTTCTGTGATAAAATACGTTCAAGAATGTGTAAGAGAATTGAAACAGTAAGTTAATAATATCCTGATGACATATAATGTGATAAAACTGGTAAAATATTTTTACCTGATTCTATCAGGGCCTACAATTGTTGAAAACCCTTTCTCAAAGACCCACTCTTCGATAGCACTCTGCAAATATGCATCCGCCCTTTATCCATTCAAACGAGAAATTAAAAGCTCTATAGTCTCAACCCAGACAGTAAAAATTTTCCTTATTTAGGTTACTTCTGCCCCCCTCCAATTTAAACAAAATCACCTGGCTAGTACACCTCTCAGACAGAGTCACAGTAGTCTGCCGTGAGTTTCAACTGCTCAAAGCTTTCACAACTGTGTGGAGGCTTAATTGGGAACACAACTAGACTGTGAAAGTCATCACTGACCAACCAGAAAGGAGGCTATTCTTTGAATGAATGTCAATCAAAGTGTAGTCACCAATTTTATTTAGAACTGAAGGTTATTCCTATATATTTGGGGGATGTCCCTTTAGAGATTCCTGCAGTATGCTTTACAATTTTTACAGCTTAGATTCCGGGGAAAAACATTTAATCAACGCGGAACTATGCTTCTCTAGTACAAACAAATAAATGCAATATCTGCCACGAATGAAATGGTCTATTACACAGGTTTTCTTCAAATCTAACTTATACCCGATGCATTGGGGATGTCGGGGCTTCGGGTCGGTGGCCCCCGTCGGGCAAATCTTGGCGCCACCAACTTAACAATAGTAGACTCTGGCTGTGGAAAATCGCCATTCCAATCAATCCACCGAAATCCATGGGACTAAATCCACTCTGAATAATTTTGAATAAAGTCGGATAGATTGTGACAAACTTAATGTGTTTTAGAACAAATTCAAATCAACCTTTAAAAAATTTTCACAACAATTGCACATTTTGATGGCTGCTATAAAGCCTGGCAAGTGACATTTCCGGCGATCTGGGATGTATTAAAATCTCAAATTTTCTCGGTTTGCTCCGTGCAAACCTATGGTGGCGCTCCGCTTAGTTAATAAATGGGATTCAAACTTGCAATCCTCGGACCCCAAGTTCGGCCATCTCGGCTAATCCGTCCTCACATTTTTTCACAAAAATTGCATATCTTGATGGCTGCTATCAAGCCTGGCAAGTGCCATTTCCGGCGATCTGGGATGTATTCAGTCTCAAATTTTCTTGGTACGTTCCGCGCCAACCTATGGTGGCGCTCCGCAAACGGGAGCCCACCTCCCTACCCCACCCCCCCCCCACCCCAAAAAAAAATAACTCCAGTCTCAGAACCTCCTAAACAAAAAGTCTTAGCTACACCATTGCTGCATGGATGTTGATGTTGTAGTTGTTTCCTTTTTCTTTGAATATTTTATTTTGCTTAAGTTAAAATCGGAAAACTTATAATGAGCAAATATGATGTTCTGATGTGGAAAGGAGGATCAAGGTCGAGAAATCGCATCTGGTCTCCCCCCCCCCCCCTCCATGTCAAACATCTTCCTACGCCGCTGCATGAAACGTCCAGTAGCTGGAAAAGATTGGCTTAGTATCCCATCCTAGAACACCCACGTGGCCACCTCCTCCGTCCACATTTCCTGCAAAGGCCCGCATTAAAGGAGCTATGGCATCCCCCAAATATATTTAGACATATCCCCATAGTTCTAAATCCAGTTGGTAACTGCACTTTGACTGGCATTCATTTAAACAATAATAGCACCCTCCGGTTGGTAATGATGACTTGGACAGTCAATTGTATTCCTAATTAGGCTCACAGTCTCACACACTTTGTTTTTCAAAGCAAATTGCCTTGAGCAATTGAAACTCACAGGCTACTGTGACTCTGTCTTGGTTCAGTGTTTGACTAGTTGTTTGAGTTTTAATTGGAGGCGGCGCAAGTAGTTATCTTAGTTGGGATAATTTTTACTGTCTGGGCTGAGCTTAGAGGGCCTTTAACGAAGAATCCAGCAGTAACGTGGGCACGTAAGCCATGGACACTCTGTGGTTATGCTCTAGATAAAGAAATTTAAAACTCTGTTATGGCCACAACCAAAGTCCAATCCGAGTAGCAGCTCCCTGGTCCAATGGAGGACAGCTGACTTGACTTAGGCCTCCGTTGGGATAGAAATCTTGATGGTCAACATGTGAAATTACAAGAAAATAACAATGAATTCCCCTTCGTTTTTATTAAAGGCACTGATCCTTGAAAAAATGAAAGCGGTGCTACAGAGAGGAAACCCCGTTGTCCTCGTGTTCAAATTGAGATATGTGTGAACGGTGTGTTTGTGCATACTTTTTTCATATACAAAATCTCATATGGGGCAGGGGCACACCCGGACACAGCCAACGTTTGGGCACGTCCCCCCCCCCCTTGGCGACGCCACTGGGGATACGTTCCCTGGTTCAAGTATAATCCAGAGGTACGCAGATAAAAAAAAATGTATATTGAAACCCCCGGCCTGTCTTGTGCACTAATAACGGTGAGTTGCCACTGGACTTGAAGACTCCGGGCATAGATATTGTACTACTAGATATTGTACTACTAGTTTTAAGACAGGAATATCCTACTGTTGAGTAACAGAACTATGAAACACCAAACGGTAGAAAAATGATGCCGCTCCTTGTTGTGACTGAATGTCGGTTTTACATAAATGTTTCTCATCAAAAGTACAAGTACGGCTACTTGTAAAGTATTCGTCCTGGGCGAGTGCAAAATAATTTAATATCGCACACTCAGTATTTTAACAGCCGAGTATTTTACGAGTACCGACTGCAGATTAAGAGTACTTAACACTCGAGAACAAAAGTACGAGTACTTTCAAAAACAACTCGAGGATTACTTACGGCTTTGTCGTTTCCTAAGACCTTATCAGTATGAATGATATCTACGAAAATCGGGTGGGACATTCCAAGAAGACAACCTAGCTATGACGTAAATGCTTGGTACAATGTTCCAGCTGGATCTAGTCCTTCAGTAAATAAGATAAAAATCCCAAAAAGTACGATCTGTTGTGTATAATACCGTACAGCGGGATATATTCTACCTGGCAAAAGCAACACCCACGCTTAAAATTGTCAAAAAGTTTTCCTGACAAGTTTTTGTAAAAAGAAAAATCGACTGCCACTTTTCGTCAATAAACAACGGAGCTTTCCGTGAGTTCATCCTGTTTGATCAGAGAGCTACCAGAGTTACACAGAAATCTCTGGTATAATAACGTCATAAATAGCTTGGTTCTTATTAGAAGGAGATTAAACTAGAATGGCAGCCTCTGACCAGAGAGTTGGCCTCTCCCTGTTCTGGCTGTCGTGGCATGTCTTCTGAGAAGTGTCCATCAGGGATCTTTGGCCAATTATTGGGGGGACGAAAGGTGGTCCGTCCCCAACCAAAGTATTGGGGGGCCATGTCACCGTGTCCCCCTGCTCACCAATATTCCTCTTTCTCCACTGTTCTCCTACTTAATCTACATCCCTGCTAATAATTTCTTCTGCCCCATCATTTACCACCACTTTCAAAACTGATGCCGCTAGAGCACATGATGCCACTTGGACGGAATACATGGCCGTTGAACTCCACAAAGATCACGATACTTCTTGAAGTCAAAATGGAGCATCTACATGCAAAGTGGGGAGATCCCTCAAATTTTCACTTCTTGAAATATCATGTTTACGGGTTCTTTACAAATTGACCACCAATGGCCTCCAATGACCTTTTGCCCCCACCAATAACTTTGGATCCTTAATTCATTCCCGTGCATCTGCATGCTAAAATATGAGATTCATTATGTTACACCTCTTGAAATACCTCGTTTATAAGGTTTTACAATGTGGCCCGTTGACCTTAACTGACCTTTGACTTCCATGAAAAAACAAGAAGCTTAAGAAGTTTGTAGAACTTCGTGTGGAACATCCCCATGCAAACTGTGAGATCTATCAAGGTTTAAGTTCATGAAATATCGTGTTACTGCAATTTTTAGCGTTTGACCTCTGGTGAACTTAAATGACTTGTGACAGCCACTGAAAAGAAAAGGAATCTTGCACTCACTATGTGGCATCCACCTGATAAAGTATGAGATACATCAATATCATTCTCTTTTAGATACCGTGTTTAGTACAAGGTTTTCGTAGTTTCATCCTGGTGTCCTCGGATGACTTTTGACCTCCACCAAGACAACAAGGCTCTTTTTCTTTATATGACAATTCTATGCACTTAGTATTAAATGTACCTATCATTCCTATCTTGGAATAGCTTGTTTACAAGTTTTCAGTTTTTGACCTCTGGTTACCACATATGACCTTTGGCCTCAATCAAGAACAATGCGGACGTTTCTCTTAACATGGAAAATGTATAAACCACGTGTGAAATACTTATCACATCGTACTTGAGACATCGTGCTTATAACAAGGTTTCGTATTTTCACCTCTGGTGATCTTGGACGAATTTCTACCTCCACCATAGCCCGCTACGGTTCCCCTTTTTAATATAAAACTTGATTGACAAAGTATTTAGAGCAGTGGTTCCCAACAGGGGCGTTATCGCTCCTGTGGCGTTTTCGCAACTCAGGGGGCGATGAACGCTAAGGGGGCAGCAATGAGCTTTTTTAAAAAAAATACGAAATGTTAAATTTAAACCGGGGCTTCGCATGCAAGAACCTAAAAATTTCCTCTAGCTGAGTTCTCAAATTGTTCCCATAAAAAGAAAATAAAATGAAGTCAACAAGTAGAGTAGGTCTAACATTCCCCCCTCTGGCGAATTACAAAGTTTTGGAATTATCTTTTCCGTCAGATGCCAGAAAATCGCATCTAACAGTGTTTAATTACAAAATTTCTTTCATATTCCCATCGGTGGCAGCGAAAACTGTAAGCGATGGGGTCATGGCTAAAACTCATCATACCACTTTTAGCTTGAGAGTAGTTTTTCCCTTGCTGTCCATAGACAAAGTGACATACTTCCAGAAGTGACAATTGAAGATAACTGTGACATGACAGATTTACTGTATTTTTTGCAATGTACTATAAAGTAGACTTGTTGAAATGTGTTCAGAAATACAATTTTCGATGGCCCAATTTCGGCTTTCTTATTTTGCTACCTGTAAGACAGCTTGAGTGGAATAAGTCTTTCAAATCCCCATGCGACCCAAACCATCCTTCATTTACCCACCCACAAGTCAATCGACTTGTAGCATCAAAGGGAATTTCAGTTTGCAACTACTGAAACGGTCTTAGGGTGATTTTTGAAATCTCTTTAGTGGGCATCTAAGGTTATTGGGTAATCAGAAGATAGTCAAAATTTGACTCACAGTGCTTCATTCTTGAGTTGACAATTTCGCTGATAACTGAGTACTCCCGAGAGCTCCCCCCCCCCCTTTGGTCCCTCCTGGGAATTGCTCCTCGACCCCATTAGGGGCTCTTGGGAGCACGCTCCACACTTCTGTGAAGCCCCTGGCGTCCAATTCCAAAAACGTTTCTCCGACCCTGACCACAATCACGCCTTCGCGTTTTCGTTAATCGCCTGTTAAGTATTCATCACAAAACAAAACCCATCTTTAAATATGTGCGTTTAGTTTTGCCTCTTCATGCATAGAAAAACTGTTGTGTACGGGGACGGGGGTGTTTGCCCATCCCAGTTCAGTGAAAGGGGCGATGAGCTTAAAAAGGTTGGGAGCCGCTAATTTAGAGTATCCATCATCCCTGTCTTAATAATTTAGTGTTTCCAATGTAAAAGGCTTAAACCTCTGGTCAATGGTCACCTCAAATGACCTTTGACCTCCACCAAAACAAAAGCAACCTTCCTCTCAACATGGCAAATCTATATACCAAGTATAAAAAGTACTCATCACTGCTATCTTGAGATATCGCCTTTACAAGCTAAGAGTTAAAAACACACCCATACACACATAGGCCTACTTCGTCTGCGTGATTGCACAGATTTCTTGGCATTCGGTTCTAACTGGTTGTTTTGCTTGCGTTCGGAAAGGAGTCAGTAAAAGCCTGCCGAAGTATAATTTAAAATAAACACGTTAATACATAGTACACAGAGAAATCGTCACGCGTTATATTGCTTGCTAATTTATTGCAGTGACACCGAAATATGTTAAACGGAAGAGTTACTAGTATCCCTTCACCAGCAGAAAAACAATAGTTAAGAGTTAATTGAACGACAAGATCCACATTGTTCACATCCCCCCCCCTTTTTTTTGCGATTACAAAGAGAGCCTAATCAAGTCACGAAGGCTGTGTTTAATGATTTGGTCAGATTCTAAGTTAGTTGATCAAAGCCAATCAGCCTTTCTATATTCAAATCGGAGAGCGTAGTTCTGCACAATGACTGACCCCACGGTTGGAATGTTGAAAAATTGGGTTGGGTGATCAGTAGCCCAAGTATGTATAGCACACTAGTATGGATGACATTTTATTGATAACTATAAAAGGGAATAAATATAATTTGTCGATCTGGATATTTTCCGCTTGAGGGCTTGTGGGGGGGGGGGAAGCTGTTACAGCAGGTGTGAGTCCGCCAAGCCCCTCATAGCCCCCTATCTATGACCATTACACAAGTTAAAACAATCTTAATTACTTAAGTAGTACCCTGACTTGAAGTTATACTTGTTTTTAGCCTCGTTTGTAGGGGCTGACTTCTGTTAGGCGGTTGAAATAAAGAGGAAACCAAGAATTGTAGTAAATCGAGATTTCAGACATAGGCTATGTTGTCGAAAGGACTTGGTCCAAAAGGCTGGCTGACATTTTTTCAATTATATAAAGAATCATAAACGTGAAGGTTAGCCTTAGTATTTGCAGTAAGGTTTCCTTTTGTTTGTTTCAAGCTTGAAACTCCCTCCAGCTTTTGAAGGATCCGCGTAGTATCCCATTCTGGGACATCCCTTTGTTCCACAACTCTTACACAAACCCAGCTTAAAGACGGTCCGCGAGAGACATCGGGACGGGTAAGTTCGCTACTCGCACTTCGGATTGATGCTCTCGGTGAAGAACTCTACAGCTCTCTCATGATCGCAAATGAAATCCAGAAACGGACAGCTGACTTGATGTTTGCCACCGCTGGGATAAAAATCTTGATGGCCAACCTGTGAACGAAGAAAATTAGCTATAACTACCTTTTTCATTGATTGAAGGCATTGGCAGACAGTAGCAGTACAATGATATCCTCATTTTACCCTTCTTCTTTCTAATTTCTATTTCGATTAATCGTTCGTTTTGTAATAACTATAACCGCATCCTTTGAAACTAAAATCATATTGGCGGATTTCTCAGTTTCACTTTATTGGCTAATTTTATTTCAGCTCCAGTTTTTCTCCTGTTCATCACGACCCCTTGGAGAGGGCTTTGTTTGCTCAGCCGCTCTGTAATTTTCCAAACAGTTATTAGGTCATAACTGGACACGGAATATATCGTACAGTCTGCTACGTAGGCAAATCCATCACCAGACACGTGTTGAAAGTTATGAATGACAAAATTGATCTTGGAAGGAGCCCAGAGGAGACAAGTCCCCTGTCGCCTGTCCTCATTACCGTCAGTTCCCTCATAGACTATTCAGTGCAAGCTGGAAAGAGCGAAATGCATTGAGCTGATCTAAGTAAGACAAGTCCTTATGGCAAATATACAGTACAGTCGCTGATCCAAGGTTTCTTGAGAAGGGAAGATAAGATAACCTGCTTGAAAAAAGTACTGGAGTATTACTCGAGTACCGTGTACTTTTTTCGGGTACTACAGCTTTGATTAGGGGGCTATTGGAAAGTATTGCAACTTGGAATGTCTCAGCCTCCTGCATAGCCTATATCTCCCACTACACCGTACTGGACGATGAGAAAGAGCTACTAAGAGTGATATTGCGGTAAGTGACAAAAGTACGGTAATATACTCTGAAGTCATCGCAAAACTTACGGCTTTCTGGTTTCCCAAGACATCATCAGTATGAATAATGTCTACGAAAACTGCGTCTGACTTTTCAAGAAGACAGCCTTTCCAGGGTGTGAAAGATCGGTACAATGGTCCAGCTGGATCTAGTCCTACGGTCAGTGAGATAAAAAAAAACCCAATTGAGTGCCATCTATTTGTGTACTGTAGTCAATGCAGCAGGAATAAAGGTAAATCAAACATGCAATCAATTGCTTTTTTCTTCAATGTATGAAAGTATTTTCATCTACTTCCTCCATATTTGGTTCTTGGATATGCCATGGTCCTATTGTCCCCTATAATGAATTCATAGGTGTAGATTCATGAAGCAGTGTTTTATAGTGACATACCTTTTCAGAAGTTTTCATCGGCAACACAAAAATATATTTATCCTCATAACAGAGAGCACAACGTTAACTTCTCACTTACAGGCTTAATGTACGAACTGACGCACTTTTGAACTGGTAGGTATGCCCACATCTCTCTTTACACATTTTTAGAAAGATATATAAATAATAAAAACATGATTTTTTTAAAATTCATTCTTAAAGTCATTACTGTTCGAATACTGTTCTTAGCGATAGGGAAGTATGGCAATAACTTTTCACGAGGACAATAATTTGGGCATAGTGTCGGTGTAGCAGGAAGAACTGTCCCTTTTTGGGAATGTTGTCTTCTTTTTTCAGGGCAGATGTTTCCCAAGTTTACACCGGAATATCACTGTAGTGAAAGGCAGATGTCACTGGCCGGCGTTTTTACGGCCCCCACGATCCGGTTACTAGTTTAGAGTAAGTGATACAAAAATGTAAACTTACCCTGAGTTTGATGAGGTAAATGAATAAACATATATAAACCCTTGTAAAAGTAAAGGACACTACACTAGCAAGACCGATCTCGACATCAGTTTTATAGGTTACGGTCTCGATTTTCTAGTTGCTTCTATTTATCATCTGATCATAGAAACACAGACCGCCCTGACTAAATGAGATATAACAAAGGAGTTTAAATAAGCCAAGGAGTTTATGACGCTCTCCCCATTAAATTGTCCCAGTTTTTCTTACCATCTTTTGGCAAAGGATCTTTGAGAGTAAAGGTATGCACAAAGTCAGTTTTTGTATTCCAGTATTTGGTCTACTAGTCAGTGTGGTAATCAGCTGCTTGTTAGCTTCTTAAAACTACTAAGATGTCCTCTAACTCTGCAATGAATATGTTTGAATGTGAAACAACAGAGAATTTTTTATCTGTATTTTGTTACTTAATATGCATGTATGTAAAGCATCGATCACGGAGCTCTCAGGTCTTCTCGAGAGTCGGGTCTTGTTTCGGTCTCGGATATGGTGGTCTCGACTTTAGCACTAGTCAGCTCCTCTACAAAAATTTGTTGACGTATTACCGAATCAATTTCTTCCTCTTTCTTTCTTTCTTTCTTTCTTTCTTTCTTTCTTTCTTTCTTTCTTTCTTTCTTTCTTTCTTTCTTTCTTTCTTTCTTTCTTTCTTTCTTTCTTTCTTTCTTTCTTTCTTTCTTTCTTTCTTTCTTTCTTTCTTTCTTTTTTTCTTTCTTTCTTTCTTTCTTTCTTTCTTTCTTTCTTTCTTTCTTTCTTTCTTTCTTTCTTTCTTTCTTTCTTTCTTTCTTTCTTTCTTTCTTTCTTTCTTTCTTTCTTTCTTTCTTTCTTTCTTTCTTTCTTTCTTTCTTTCTTTCTTTCTTTCTTTCTTTCTTTCTTTCTTTCTTTCTTTCTTTCTTTCTTTCGTTCTTTCTTTCTGTCTGTCTGTCTTTCTTTCTTCCCTTTTTTTCTTTCTTTCCTTTCTTTCTTTCTTTCCTTTCTTTCTTTCTTTCGTTCTTCTTTCTTTCGTTCTTCTTTCTTTCATTCTTTCTGTCTGTCTTTCTTTTTTTTCTTTCTTTCTTTCTTTCTTTCTTTCTTTCTTTCTTTCTTTCTTTCTTTCTTTCTTTCTTTCTTTCTTTCTTTCTTTCCTTCTGTCTGTCTGTCTGTCTGTCTGTCTGTCTTTCTGTCTGTCTGTCTTTCTTTAATTAATTAATTAATCAATCAATCAATTTATTTATTTATTAATTAATTAATTATAGCCACAAATGCGATTAATACATAGTCTCATGAATCCATTTAGTAAGACAGCAGTTCCAATTGGTATATCGAAATATCTTCTCCCTTATCAAAATATTGACCACTTGCAGCCCATCAAAATGTAGAAGTAACCTGTAAACCTTACTCTTTATAATGTCTTCTGTCAAGGTTATATCCCAGTCCAACTGACCAGATTCCAAGCTTAAAGGGTATTAATTTTAGTAAAGTTATTGTAGGATTTAGAAGGCTCACATTTTAAAATGCCATACGCCCCGGCCTCACTAGCTTCATCTGGCACCTGATAAGCGAGGAGCTTATGCTTGTATTTGTAATTTTTCCAACAAGGCAACATTCGATAATAAATTGTCAGAACCGTTCCCTTAAATTGCAGCATAATGCGACAAATCCGCCATTCGAACCACCGAAGTTCTACCTCGGAGGTAGTACTTCCTTTGAACTCACCTGTTATTCTCCCGTATTGACCGGAGACGTGTTCACCAGCATAGCCAGCCACGTGGGCGCCCAGGCTGAAGCCAATCAAGTGCATACTAGAAAAAGACGCCTTCTTCAGCTTTTGCAGTTTTCGTGAGAGTTCCCCAATCTGGCGACCAACCAGTCTCGTGTTTTGACGGGCTTGTAAGTAGTCTTTCGGTAACTTCAATAAATTACGTAGTAAATCGTCCCGATCTACTTCTGCTCCATCTTTCCAGTTCACTAAAATAACGTTGAACTTTCCCTGTTGAGGTAAAGTGAGTCCTTGACCTTTTAATTTTGTTACGACAAACACATGGATCTTATTTTTACCTCCTTTTGTTAGATGGACAACAACAACAAAACAACATTGAAAATGGTGCAATAGTGCAATGTTTGTCACTCCATATCACAGGCTTCGTGCCACTGGGAGTTTGAGGCCCTCCCTCAACCCCTACTCTCTAATTTTTGCAAAAGATAACGTTTCACTGATATCAAGATCAGTAAGTCACGGAAAATGACGCCTGTAAATTACGCCCACCCCTCCTCCCTCCACAAAAAAGTTCTTTGGCACGACGCCCCCGCTCCATCTTTTCTCATTAAATATGAATTTGCAGCCATTTTACAAATTACTGGTATATACACTCACAGAAATACGCTTCAAAGTTTACGAAGTAAAATAACAACTCGAAAAATTTAGATCAAAACTTTTCACAAAATTACAGTAACACTTACACATATCTTGTGCAATAAAGTAAAATTACTCATAAAAATGTAGAAATTATCCTTTTCTTGAGCAATTGCACACAATAAAGGCACTTCCTACAATAATTAAATGTACAATTTTACCTAGCATTCTGGAGTTCTTATTTTACTTAACTGTTCTAAGAGGGTAGGTAGTAAGAAAATAACATGATGCCAGGATGCTTTATCTCATCTTGGCCCAGTGGGACCGGCACAGGGGGCATGGGGCGCGTGCCCCCTCCACCCCCCATCCATTCCTGCCAAAAATTCTGAAAATTTTGAAATGATCCCAAAAGGCGTTTAAGCTATAGTTTTCTGAAGGGGGTAGAATGATGTATGTTTTCGACTGAGTGATGGATCTATTGTAATCATTTTCTATCACAAATGGTTCTCAAACCACACAAATGGTTGTCAAACCTCAGAATTTTCGCAAATCCTTCGCAAACTATCAAAATTTTCGCGCGCTCCGCCCGCTTCAAACCCTACCTCAATATTGTACTTATTATGAATATCTTCCGATGGCAATCCCCGCCCCGGAGAAGCATAGCAGCAGAAGTTGAAAGCTGTTTACCAATTTCCAGTTAAAAGACTGGCATTTTGATTGGTAGACTATATACGTTTGTTGGGGAATTGAAAGTGTCTCGATGCACAGCCTGAATGCAGGGTTTGTCATGGAAATCTTATTGAATGAAAAATTTCGGCGCGCTTCGGGAGCATTTCGTCACGGTTTCACTTCATCCCATGACCTAACCTTCATAGCAGGTGTCGACTATGTACATACTCTACTTGGTATTGCGAGTGCAGTCAGTGTGGTAGCCCTTGTTAGGGCTATTCGGCCTTTTGTTGTATATAACATACAATACAATCTAAATTATTCCCGTCTATCTGAACTCCCTCTTCTCTGCCCGTTCTCTGATCTGCGTCCCCCTCTGATCTGCGTCCCCTCTGATCTGCGTCCCCCTCTGATCTGCCGGCCTCAAACCGTGAACCGTGGCGTGTGAAAGAGAATAATACTAGTAATAGTAACCTGGTGTAACCCCCGTAGAATTTGCGATATCGGTGAGCCGACCCAACAGGGTCTATCAGTGTGGGTGCAGGAGTAATATACGTCCGCCTGGCGGGCAACCCATGGCCATCATGAAGGTTATAATACATGGATCTGTTCTGATTACAACACTTTTCCGAAAAACAGAGGTACATATCCAACCACTGTAATGGTCTCGCATCGCTATATATGGGATCTTTCGATCTAATTTGTAGCATGATGTGGAAGGTAGAAAGTACGTAGGCTATTTGCAGTTACACATTTTTCAAACATCTTTACCGAGCGCAATAAAGATGGTGATTGTTAATACATTAATTATGACGAAAAGGCATTCTGAAACGGACTTGTTCAGTTGTTAGTCCTTCACGCCTTTTGCTATACATATCAGGAGGTCTAATATCACATCCTGCACCCTATACTCTCCCTCCCTTCCACTCCCCATTGCTGGAAGCTGTTCCTCTGGATTTTCGTTCAGAATTGGTAACATACGATAGTTGTAAAGTGCTCGGCATTATACTCTATAGTATCATTTGGATGTCAGTTAATAAGAATCATATCAGTGCCCCCATTTTATTTAATTAATCCAGAGCTTCTAAGAGGCCCTACACCGGTGTCTGCCAGCCTTAGATACCCTTTTACAATGCACAATGAAGCAAAGGGAAATTTTCGTTATAGTCCAAGAACGTCCCTGTGGACTCCACGCACGTATTTTTGCGTAAAAACTTCCCCAAATAGAAGGCAGTAAAGTAGCCAGAAGGGAGGGGAGCTTCAGGAGGTTTGTTGACACCAAACCCTTCTCTTAGACAACATACTCTCCTCTTTCACCTAACCAAAAACTATGGACATTTTCCAGTCGTATATGATCAGTTTCAACCATCCCAAAGACAACACCATTTTGCATCCAAGTAACCTTAAATTAACAGAAATTTCTCCAGGGGAGGGGGACACTCCTCCCCTGAGACCCCTCCTCCACGATCGCAGGGCCCCATACTTTGGGGCGGGGTAACTGAGGTGACATGACGACGTGCCCCCCCCCCCCATCACCATGTTTGTACTCAACGAAACCTAAAAGGTGAATACTGGACTAACTCCCACTTCCTTTAACGCTTTCACTTTGAAACCAGGGAGTACTTCAGCATTTGCCCCATGTATTTGCTATACGCTAGGAATACTGGCAGCGTCCGTAGGCGTAGTGAAGACGTAGTTAACATACTATACTGACAGGAATGTTCTAACGCTCAACACAGCGTGTATTTACATTATTTACATTTACTTTATCTACCAACGAGTAACTTGGAGACTACATTTTCTCGCAGAGAAGACAAACAGGTACCGTAGGGTAGATAGTATTGCAGATAACATGTTCCTACAGTAATCGCTTCGGCCCTATGTCATCGTAGCACGTTCACTTGTATTATTAAGCGTCGCAAGGTGCACGTTAATAACAATTAAGTCATTGCGTGTATTTAGGTCTTACGTACACTATTCTAACAGTAGGCTTACCTCTCGTTAACCACGTAACATATCAGCATATCTAGAACTAGGCCTGCAGAGTCACAGATTGCAGTCATTTCTGGTAGCCAAAACACTTCAACGATTGCAGCATTCACACAACTGCCACAGTGGGCTTTGGGGGTTCAGTTTAACATCAGCAGTGCAACCAAAGGCAATTCGTCGCCGGCAGCATTTTACATCTGTCAGATCGGTAAACATACTGGTGGCAACTCAACTCACTGACGCAGCGGCGTAGGAAGATGTTTGACATTGGGGGGGGGGGGGGCCAGACAAGATGCGATTTCTCGACCTTGAACCCCGACCCTTTCCACACTCCAACTTAATATTTGCTCAAAGTAGTATATTTTAAGAAAAAGGAAACAACAACAACACATTAGCAGTGGTGTAGCTAAGATATTTTTTTGGTGGCTCTGGAGGGCTGGGGAATTTTGTTGGCGCTGGCTCTCGTTTACTATCTAAGCGGAGCGCCACCATAGGTTGGCACGGAGCGTACCAAGAAAATTTGAGATTTTAATACAGCCCAGATCGCCGGAAATGGCACTTGTCGGCCTTAATAGCAGCCATCAAGATGTGCAATATTTGTAGAAAATTTGTGAAGGTTGATTTGAATTTATTCTAAAGCACATTAAGTTTGTCACAATCTATCCGAATTTATTCAAAATTATTCAGAGTGGAGTTATCCCCATGGATTTCAGTGGATTTATTGGACTGGAGATTTTCCACAGCCAGAGTTTATTATTAAGTTGAGTAGAGGTGGCGCCAGGATTTGCTCGAAAGGGGGAGGGCAGCGATCCGAAGCTCCGACAGCCCATTGCCATCGGGTATTGGTGAGGTGGAATTTGAAGAAAACCTGTGTACTAAGACCATGTCATTCGGGACATATATATATTGCATAAAATTTGTGTAAACTAGGAAAGCATAGTTCCACCTTCTTTAAATGTTTTTCCCAGAATCTAAAGTGAAAAATTGCAAAGCGCTCGTAATTTTTGGTAGGTTTTCACAAAAAAACATATATAACCATTAAGAATAAAAAGAAGAAAGAAAATCTCTAGGGGTTGACAGGTTGTAGACCATATAGGAGATAATATACACTGTATCGAAACCATCCCGATTACCCGATGAAATACCGGTAGCCAAACATTGCTCCGTGAGTCCCTCACCATCTGGACGTACCGCATGGCACACACAAGAGAATAGTAACTAAGCTTTGAGATATGAGATGAATTTTACGACCTCTACATAAACTACTTCTCTACATGTTACTTGGAAAGGTGGAAGGGACTTGCGCTATCTAGCTATGTAGAATGGAACTATTGAAGAAACTAGGGTCGCTCTATATAGCGCGCGTAGCGCGCCGAAAATTTTGGGTTCTTGTTAGAGAAATTGCTCTCATGAGAACAAAAAACGGGTAAAACGAAACTGTAAACTATCGCTATTTTTTTTTGGGGGGGGGGCAAAATGACATTTGGCCCTGCCGTCAAAACACATTGGGGGCCATGGCCCCTCTGGCCCCCCGGTTCCTACGCCACTGTGACAGGTTGTAGACCATATTGGAGGTAATATACATTGTATCGAAACCATCCCGACTACCCGATGAAATACTGGTGGCCAAACATTGCTCCGTGAGTCTCTCACCAACTGAACGTACCGCATGACACACAGAAGAGAATAGTAACGAGGCTTTGAGATATGAGATGAATTAACGACCTCTACATGAACTACTTTCTCTACATGTTACTTGGAAAAGTGGAAAGGACTTGCGCTATCTAGCTATGCAGAATGGAACTATTGAAGAAACTAGGGTCGCTCTATATAGCGCGCGTAGCGCCGAAAATTTTGGGTTCTTATTAGAGAAATTGCTCTCATGAGAGCAAAAAACGGGTAAAACGGGTAAACGGGTAAACCATCGCGATTTTGGGGGGGGGGCCAAAATGACATTTGGCCCCCCGTCAAAACACATTGGGGAGGCCATGGCCCCCCTGGCCCCCCCCCCGGTTCCTACGCCACTGTGACGGACTCACTTTATATTGCCTCAACTCAAACAGCCAACTGCAACTCGACCGACAGAGCTGGCTGATTTACTAGCTTCTACGACCAGTTCTGATGTAGACTTAGATGTAGGTATAAGTAATAACAAGCAGACGGCAGTAACTCAGTATATATAGCTGTCTACTTCCAGCCATCACCATACATATCTCAGTACATGTGCATACAACGTTTACCACACCTACATTCTTACCGATACATTTTCATTTAACTTCGCAGATCGGACAGGGGACTTGATTGGCACATGATGGGGGATTCGACAGGGGTGGCGCCAACGGAGGACCGGGGGCCATGGCCCCCCGTCGGGGAAATTTTCCAGTTTCGTCTGGGAGTCTTAATCCGCACGATAAATATGAAGTCCCAAGGACCTTCAGTCGCCCCGAGGATCTGCTTGATTTTTCTCAAAGGAAGGGCAGATTTTGCAATAAAGACACTAAATTTTCCAATTTTCCTTACAAAAATCCCAAATTTTTCAATTTTCTTCCGTAAAAATCCAAATTTTCCACATTTTCTTCAATAAAAGTCCCAAATTTTCAATTTTTTGAAAAAAAAAATGCCAAAAATATTTCGGCGCGCTCTGCGCGCCAAAAATTTATGCGTTTTTAGTCCCTTTGGCCTTTGTCGGGGCTTCGGTCTGTTGCTCCCTCCGTCGGGGAGCTTGGCCCCCCTGTCGGGCAAATCCTGGCGCCACCTCTAGGATTCGAGCACGAGATTGGAGACCAGTTTAGCTCACTGGCCTTTATATTTATAAATGTTCCAAACTCCTTTGATACACGTATACTCCCCCTCCCTCTTTTTACTTATTTTCCATTCTGAACTCTCAAAATTAGTAAAAGTACAATGTTTGTGCATGAAGTGATTGGTGAGCTCCACTGTAGTGTCATTTGGATAACAGTTAACAGCATAATGCTAGTAGAGCGTCCAAGGAGTAATATGCCAGTCTGTACCAGTCTTGGAGGGGTGCCAAGCCATAGCCAAATATCACTAAATAATGAGAGTAGCTAGGCATGTAATCGGTTCAAAGCTTTGCCAAAGATAGCATTATATGCATCTAAGCCACCTTAATAAAATATCTCAAATGGGAGGGGGTAACCCTTCCCTAATACCCTTCCCCAACAACGGCACCTCTGAACGAGATAACAAAGAGAGGAACCCTCGGGTGAAAACTGTCGTTGATACGTATATGACCAGTTTCGTCTTTCTAAATTTACCTAGGTGGGATTACAACATTATCTTCTATCATGCCCTTCCCCCAATCATGAACTCCTGCGGCGCCACTGCCAAAGGGGAACTATTTGCCCTCTTTCGGTCCCTTTGGCATTGCTGAGCATTTTTCCTGGAGCTTCCCTTCTCCCTTGCCTGCACCAAATTCCATCCCTGATAGTATTGCAACCGGAAAAAAGTATCTAATTGACGTTAAATGGACTATGCTCCTGGACCACAGGAGAGGGCTTGCTGTGGGCCCGTGGACCCACCTCTTCAGGGGAGCTCTTCCGAGATGCCTTCGGCAACGCCGTTGAGCAGTTGGGTATTCTACAGTGGTATTCCCTTCCCCGTTCAGATATAGTAAATACTAACCCTGGTCATAATGCAACCGGCGTTATCGAAATTAGTACCCACTTCGACAACATAAAGACTTACAATGGAAAGAAGGGCGTCTTTCGACTTCAACGCCTGCAAAACACTGCTGCACGGATTGTTACATTGTCGAGGAAATCTTGCCACATAACACCAATACTTTGCGAACTTCATTGGCTTCCAGTTTCATTCAGGATAACTTACAAAATTTTACTCATTGTTTACAAATCACTGAACGGGTTTGGCTCCAGTCTATTTCTGAGCTAATTAATCTTTACTCCCCACTTAGGAATCTTCGTTCAAGCAATTTGTGTCTTCTACAAGGACGGAGAGCTAAACATTCTTGGGGTGATAGATCTTTTCATGTAATTGCTCCTCGCCTCTGGAATGCACTCCCACTTGAACTGAAATCCTGTAACAACATTTTAGTTTTTAAAAGACTGCTTAAGACCCATCTCATGAAACTAGCTTTTCCTGATTTGCTGTAACTGTCTGTAACTTTTCTTTCTTTGCGCCTTGAGCATCCTGCAGGATGGATATGTGCACATTATAAGTTTAAAGTTTAAAATAAGTCTTTCATCTTAACATACTGTGGAAGCAATATATTTTCTGTGTAACCGTGTATGATAAACTTGGTGTCTCTGCTGCTCTGAAACTTTGAGCTGACGATACTACCATCTTTTCTCCAGTCGATGACTTCATGTGTTGTTGGATTCTCGGGGGTAAAGAGATAAAACTCGGTGTTGATTTTACTCGGTTTTTCGGGTAGAGGCACTACGTGACACGGAAGTGAAGTGTCGAAGCAATCAAGGCCCTCGTAGCACACCTTTCTGGCTGCAACTGTTATTGAAGAAAAAAAAACTTTCAAGTAGGGTACAGATTTAACTTTTTTCAGAGGTCCTTTTCAAATGTTTCGGGGGAAAATAGTCCCCTAAACAACTGAAAGGGCTTTTTTGGGGTCCACATTGGCTATTTTTTGTTTTGTTGGCAATTATTTAGGAGGTGAGGGGAAGATTTCCGTAACACTTTGGTATGTAAGCTATTTTGCCGGGCCGCTGTGGAGGCGAATCGCATGTGGCCCATTGTTATTTTTGTACTGGTCTCAAGGAAATTACACAATAGACCTTATGTATATGACGTCACAGATCAGATAGTGGCCCTCCAATGGAGGCAAGCGGGTATCATTGCAACTTACACAAACAAATGCAGACAGCTGATTTGTGTACCGGCCGAATACGCGCGTAAGTCTACAACGCGCCCGTGCGACTTCATCGTGCGTGCAGTGTGCTTCATTGTTTGCTTCTGCATAGGGTCTATTACAGCTACCTGCTTATATCGACAGTTTTACCCGAGGTCACTTTTTAAACTGTAAAGAACGAAAACCAAGGAACTCAAACGATTCGACCAAGGTTAAACGCCACATTATGGCGGATTTGCGTGTACTGGTTAAGTGCGCCCACAACCGTGCACACAGGAATTTTCAAGGGCGGATTTAACAGAACCATTAAACGTGATGTCATGTTTTGACTACCTGTCTATCTTGAAGGCAAACTTGGAAACTTATGAACTCTATGCCTATGGCACAACTGCCTGACTTGTATACATATACGTAGCTCTGCGGCTCTCCCATTCCCCAAAATGACTGCTTTTTGAGTTGCCATTAGGAACATGACCTACGTGAAATGGGACTATCGACTACTGGTATTGACCAGGGGTGGGGAACCTCCAGCCCGCAGGCTGTATACGGCCCGCGAGACCATTTTATCCGGCCCGCGAGGCAATTCATAAAGGTAAATTCATTATCACTTGAAAAGTACGGTAATTGATAATAATCTCTTAGCCCACAGCGCCAATCTTTTATCCTGCTTGTACCGCTTTCCTGATATTATTCGTAAAACTTCTCAAATACTTCCAGTATATTACTAAATCCTAGTATGCACAATGCAGCATGCCAACCGTTTCGCTAAACATGAACCAGTTGCAGAATCCTTGTACCACTGGTGTTACTGAAGCTTTGTGTGAGAGGTTACTTAAACAGAATTGCGCTATCACATGTTACAGGTCTATCTATAGCAGTACGAAACTCAGTGGTACTGTATTTAACCCGGTAGATTCGAGTGATAATGGTTAGGACTGTCCCTCCAAAGTGTGCATTCAACGTTAAAAAGATAATACTTTTGCAATGTAGAGGGAAAAGAGATAAAGTTGGTTGATTTTTTTTTTCGGCGCGTTTCGCGCGCACTTTTCGTTTTTGCTCATTCATAATTACCTCATACTACGGAAGCCGAGAACATCGTGGTGGTGTGAAATTTGACATGCCAGTTTTTCCACCCCTTTCTTCGGTAAATATGGGAAGGAGAAATCAAGATACGATTTCTCCTTACCATTATCCACGGATAATATGGAGTGGAGAAAACCAAAGTTAGTTAGGGGGTACTTCAAGAAAGGACCATTACACAGTGTCTATTTTCGAACACCTTGTCCATAAATGGACGCGCCCGCACATGACACGGATTGGCGCTATATAACTTTGGTTATACTATTAACAACGTGGGATGATCCCACCGTGGTACGGAGAAATCGTCGACGAGCGAGCTAGCTATGTTACTTAAACTGAAAAGAGGATCGATGGACAAAGTCCATTTATGGACAGGGTGTTCGAAAATAGACACTGTGTAATGGTCCTTTCTTGAAGTACCCCCTCACTAACTTTGGTTTTCTCCACTCCACATCTAATTTCTTACATGGGTTTGTCCCCTTGATCCCACCAGAGCCCGTCATGCTTGTTTCCTATGGGGAAAGCTTGTTGCGCCCTCATTATCTTCGGCCCGCGAGTGGATTATGACTATCAAAACGGCTCGTCAGAAGAAAAAGGTTCCCCACCCCTGGTAAAGACCCTATGGATTGACGTCACAGCGACGTCATGTCAGAGGACAAACTGTAGCTAGCTAGATAAAGTACATGACTTTGGCACACATATATACGCACGACGTAGACTTCGCAAAGGCACGTAGACTTAGGTGCATGTCCGAAGGGTACAAATATCTTCATATGTGTGGTGTAACTGTTGTAAAAGCCATGCGCTTACCTTTGCCGAGGGAGCACTTTCTGTTCTGTAACGTCATATAAATACGGCCAACATCTATAGGGGTACCGCCAGATTGGCAATTGGGGGGCACCTTAGAGAATGGATGTAGTTAATCCACTTCAGATAACCATATTGTCGAAATGAGTATGCAGGCCAAGTGTGCAAGAAAGTGTTACTCTTTACAGTGGCAAACCCCTCCTTCTCAGTGTACAGACGGGAAGCAGTCTTTTACAGATGAGTTTTGATTGAAAGTAGCGCTAGCCAAAGAGCAAAACAAGGAGAATCAAGATATTTTCTTAGCGCTCGGACTTTTGGCTAAGATTATATGTAGCATCTGTTCGTTTCAACCGGTCTAGAACAGGGCCACGCAAGACAGTCCCATGATATACGCAATGTATAGAAGTCTGAAGTTCAAGAGGTTGGTCAGTGAAGTCTGAGTGTACCTTGGGGACGTAACTCCTTTGGGAGTAACGTTTGATTTCGGCCAGAGAGTCGAGGGAACTTTGCAAAAAAGTATTCAGTTCAGTTTCATAAACTTTATTTCAGGCTCTTTCACCTGGTGATGAGATTCATATAATATACGTACATACATTCATATTAAAAGAAAGAGACTGTGGGGTGATTACAGAAAGCTTGCGAAAGCTTGTAAAGGTAAACACCCCGAGAGAACACAAAGTAAGACTACATATAGACCACATAAAGAACACAATTATTTCTTAAGCGGAGCGCAACCATCAGTTTAAGCGAATCGCAGCAAGGAAATTATTACCAAAATGCCTCTAAGATTGCCATAAATGACACTTTCCAGGCATGAAAGTTGCGTCTTAGCATTTTCTATTTTGAGATCTCATCTTTTAGAAATTTACCCTTTAGCTTAAAAAGGTGACAGATTAAAATAAAGAGATTAATAGAGAGATTAAAATAATCACCACGTTTTCATATATTCCATGATAATCTTTTCTTTTCTTTATATCTTTTATGTCATTGAATTCGTACGCAAAACGTATTTCCTAACATGAGGCAAAGGGGTTATGTTTTTGTTAAATGAGCCCTTGTATTTGTTTGTGTTGCTATGATCAGTCACCATCTTGAAATCGTTGAAGTTACGATAACAGTATTCAGGGTAAAGTAATCGTCATGTAATTTCTGGTTTTTATCGTCGTATCAAAAGACTCCGGTAGACAATCTGCACAAATAAACAAGAAAATGACCCCTCCTCGGTCCAAGGAGCGCTTTTCGAAAAGCGCGGGGCCTAGGTGGGGATCAGGAATAATTTCCAGGTAGGGGTCGAGGGGAGAAGCTCGGGGATGCTCAGGGTTAAGTTCATAATACTCGGACGCCATTATGACTGCATGAGCAGCGAGAAACCAGATCATCACCTTGCAAGTGAGTGTGGGAGAGAAAAGTAGTAATTACCACAGGGATTTAACATAAATAAGCCTATTTCAAAAAGTTTTTTTTTCTTGTAAATTTAGTAACCATCCACCGATAAAATGTGCGCGCAAAGTGTACCGAAAAATATTGTGTTTCAACAAATGTTTAAAAAAAATTGTTTAAAATTATCAGCCTAGGGTGATTAAGGTAAAGTAGTAAAGGGAGGAAAAGGGGAACATAGAAGAAAATTTAGCACGGATAACTCTTCCGTTACAAACGAAGAAAATCATTGAAACTGTATATTGATACCTTCATTTTCTGTATTTCTTCCCGCGCACGCATCGTTGGTAACTGGAGCTGTCATAATTCCCTGATTAAGTGAAATTATTCCAAACCCCATCATGAGTTTGCGTCTGTAAAAGGCTATGGTCCATGGGCCCAACACCCAGTCCTGGCTTTCCGTCCGGACATTTTTTCCAATATTGTCAGAGGTGGAGTGAATAAGATAAAATGTGGAAATTTCCAACGGCTGTCAGTTACCCCAACGGTTTGCTTGATTTAAGTTTTGCCCTTAAAGAAGAGAGCTTTCTTAATGTAATCCTAGTTATTTGCAGGGTTGTTCCCGTTACACTTTAAAAGTAACTCGTTATAGTTACAGTTAATTCCATAAAATTGTAACTCGTTACAGTTACTAGTTACAATGTTGAAAAAGTAACTAGTTACAGTTACTTTTAACTGAAAAGTAACAAAGTACATTTCAAAAGTAACTAGTTACTTCAAGGTGAATATACGGTACCTCGGTAGGCCTACCTGAAATGGAAGGGGGCATAATTAGATAGTAAGAAGGGGCACATGAGAGGACCGAACCTCATTTGTGCCGGTTATCCTTAGGTGTTCCCCAAAAAAGTCAATGATACCAGCATGATCTTCACTGGCAATTCAGGCAGAGGCTCCTAACGCTCATCATGAAGCAGCGAATCATGATACTGTGTCGGAGCTTGCACAAACTATTTGTTAGACGAATATGGTCGTAACCAAAACTTTTCCAGTTACGACAGTACTTCGATCTTTGAGGGTGGAACTCTTTAGAGAGGTTAGCTGCTATCAAAGTGGGAGATCGTTGTTTTAGCAGTAATTAAACTCTTCACCCCTCAAGGGCATAAATATGGTAATACGATACTCTATATTCGTTAACGGTAAAATTTTAAAACCTCACTTCTAAGGTTGGGCTAAGTGATATTTCGGCATAAATTTCAATTTTCACATTGCGTCGATATAAAACAATGCATAGAAATGGTGAGACTATGTAGTTTACACATGCAGACCATGTACCCATAATTCACTTTCTTCTTACAATAAATAGGTGAAGCTTCAAGTCGGACACTTCTCTCCTCTTTCAATTAGCTTGGTTAGGATACTTTTAACGCCATTTAACCATCTCAATATTCTGCTGTTTTTTATATTAACCATACTATTTTTCCAGTGTAAGGAGTTCCGGGCATTGAAAAGAATATGATATAGCCTAAATTCATACGTTTGATTCATCAAATAAGGGTACCATACATGTTAAATTAGATAAATAAATGTATGTACGGTATTCGCCGACGATTGGCACCGTATAATTTCCTGGGCTCCAACGCACGAGTCCGGATTCAACTAGCTTAATATGCCGGTCTCAAGAGCGTTTTTCTAGATTAGGAATTTGCCCGGGGTTCCGGAATCGAAATTTTAACGGAATATGATATAACTGTGCTTGTACTCCGAGATCATTCCAGCCGAGTTCTCAAATATGAAAGTTACATTAAAAGTCTTTTAAGTCCCGTTGTAATTTGTGCACAATATACAGATGTAAAGTATTGTCACACATGATCAACTAAATTACTGAGGAGGCCAGGCTATGGAAGTGATTACAAAATAATGGTCTCTTAATTAATGGTGGACATGTAAAATAGAATTAAAACATTTGTAAGTTTGATATGCTATACACTGGCAAAAAGGCTAGTCTCGGAATTGGTGCCATTGGAATCAGAACTGGCCGGAACTTGAGGGGTACGTACCATGCTCGGAAAGATTAGGAAATCCAGAATCGCAGTTAGCTCCTACTCGGAGAGGGTGGACTCGGGTCCAGCATTAACGTCTCAAAAGACAATGATTAATCTTTAGTATTTGAATGCCTATGGGCAAACCTGTTTCTCACGGTGCACTATCTCCAGTGTGTCCTCTAAATGACCATATGAGTAAACTAAGGCCCAGCTGACTTCACTTAGTATATATAGGCTATATAAAGTCAGCTGGGCCTTAGTTTGCCAGAGGACCGTTCAGTATTCTTCAACTAATCGCACAAAGATTCGGTCTCATGGATAACAAGCATTGATCTGTCTAATAAGTAAATTGACACACAAATCAAATTTTAAACTTAGTTTAATCGACAATTAAGTGACCCTGTAAGCCTACAGTATGTGCATCTAACACATAACCGGATTTACCTTCGGGAGGGGGGGGGTCGTAACCTATCATATGAGGGGGGGCCCTATGAGTATAATTTTTAGTGATATAATTTGTGGGTGGGACTAATACGTGACACTGTCTAAGTGGAGCGCCACCACCATCGGCTGATTAGCGTCTAGCCTACTGAGAGATTTTTGGACAAAGTGCCGATGCCGGTAAATTACCAGAAATGCCACTTCCAGGCCTGTCAATTTGCATAAGACTATTTTACCTTTCATGATTAAGAAAATTTTAAACTCCCTAAAGAGAGACAACTCAGACACATTTTATTCCGTTAAGCAATTTGTGTATGGGAGACATAGAACTTGACATATAACATCTGCTGTTTTATTTTTGTTATGTGTTAAATAAGGCCTATCTGCAGGTAGTACAATAATCGTTTCATCAATAACCACATACAGAAATGCGCTTGGACATTCTGATGTACGGAAGCATATGATATGTATCAAGAAAATCGATACCGAGAATTTGACCTTTCGGTGCAGGACCATTACCTGTAGTCATGCCAATGCAAAAAAGTTTAAAGTGAAATGTGTAACTATTTAAAATAAACAAAATACATTTACATTTCTGTCTCAGAGGTTTGGCCAGAGGAGACAAGAATGGTGTTTAGGGGAACCTTATAGCAATAGATACCTAATGCATCGACGGCATTGCGACAACTGGTGGAGTGCTTCTCAACCTTTTCTTTTTAATTTAATTTCCTTTACTTAGTTGAAAACTTTTCCCCCATTCTTTCCCTGAATATATTTACGAAATCTGAACATGTGTTATCGTCAATCGTTCTCTTTCTCATACTAGCTTACTTGACTGTATGCGAAAATTCAATTCACTTAATGTTTATGAAATTGTTCGGTGCGCATCCACGATTTTGAACAAAATGTTGCTACAATGTGGTTAATGGCTAACTTTGTGAGAGTGAAGATAAAACGCAAGCAGTGCTCGAAGAGCCTGGACGCAGGTCTTCCCAGGAAAATGTTGAAATGAAACGCTGTCTGATGGCAAATGTATCTTCAGTCCTTATGATTAACAGCTGGCAGGGATTGATGATGCATGCGGGAGAGCTTGAGGAAGGAGGGGAGTTTGGATTATTGCGAGATTTTATGGGGCTAAGCCCCACAGAAAGTGAGAATGGGAGTAGTACTCAGGATGGAACCGTGCGAATCGCGCGGAAACTGAATTGCATTTTAAGAAATTTATAGCGACAAGGGTGACAGAAAAATAAGACAAAATACCCTCAAGGACAGGACGGTTGCCCTGCCCCTACACTACTTGTCTGCTCCACGGTCAGAAATGGAACTTCGCGTGACTTACAAATAACGTCTAAACATTATTTTGGAGTCTCGGAAATTAACACAGATCAATTCGATAAAAATTGGCTTTAAACATTTCGAGGGAGGGGCACTGACACTGCCCCACTGCGTGCGGCCAAGAGTAAAACTATGACTGTGGGTCCTCTCCTGAAATTAAAGACTGTCAGTCGTGAATTTCTTGCTTATGGAAATTAAGGTACGCAAAATGCATTGCATCTATTCATGGTACTGCCAGTTCTTTGAAAATGTCAAGTGACTAGTAATTGACCTGAAGATCATGTGCAGGTCAATTTGAACAAAACAAAAAAGTCAAGGCAATTCATCGATCGGAATTCAGGACTCCTTACACAATCACATCAATCCACATTCCTCCTCAGTTGAACCAAGGTTTCTGTGGCCTGACAAAGAAGCACTGTCCTAACCGAAGGGCCACCATAATTATCGTTATAATTATCGCGAAGCGCTTGGAATATTTTGGGCGAAACTATCTCCTTCATTGTCGGAAATAAACCTTCCCCCCTAGCTTAAAAGAAGGGTCTAAGCTCAAACCAAGCTTTGATATATTAGAGGGGTACTTATTCTAAACAATCTGGTGAAATTTCCATTGAAATGCGATGTGTGGTTCTCAAGATATCAGCAGATAAAGTTGTCACATTTTCAACACAAAGTGAACTTGAAGCAAGCACACATGATGTCATACCCTCACATTAATGAATAGTCTTTTGCTTTTCTTTAAACTTCATTACCAATTTTCTCCTCAACAATCGAATGTTATCGCAATGTGATTGCATGAGCGGCATGGGAAAATTACAAACTTCACATTCCCCATGGGGAGGTCCTATCCCTATTAATTTCAAGGTCAACACGACAGATTGAAAAAACAAAAGAAACAAAGCATCCCTTATCAATGTGAGGAAGTGATATCAGGGAGCTGCCTACTGATATAACTTCCACTTGCCTAAAGCTCACTTTGGATCACAAATATTGTAACTTCTTTTGCTGATGTTTCGAGTAATACAAGTCCGATTTGAAAGAGAGTTTCACCGAAACGCATAGATTTAGTTCCTCTTTCAGATGTGAAAAGTACATTTTTTGCTTAAACCCTCCTTTTAAGTGCAGATAATGATCACCTTTTGAGTGTTTTGTTAATACGGCCTCAAAAATAACTTGGGCGATTCTGAGATCCTGTTAAAGGGGATATGCAGTCACCCCAACTTGAAGTAGTGTAGTAGACTGTCCTGTTTCATAATTGGCTGTTGAGAGTCATGTGACAATATTTTTTCTCCTCAAACGTGAAATTTACTAGAAGAAACTGATTGGTTTACCTTGAATATGCAATATTGAAGTTTTAAAATATTGTGAAAGATACTTTGCAGAGAAATAAGAAGAAAATTGTGAGATTTAGCTGTTGCTTCAAAATAAGTTTGGGACGACAGCTCTTGACCTTTAAATTAAAAATATCAATAATACAGCGTATATGAAAGAGAAGAAACGAACCTCTATAACAGGCACGTATAACCACGTGTCAGTGTTAATACGATATCATACTCAAGGGCAATGCGTCGTATCCCATTATGACATGCTTCATAGAAGCTTTATTGGTAAATACTATCAGTAACGTTAACCAGGGAGCTGTCTTCCAGCTCCCTGCGTTAACGAAATTCCTGCCAGGTAACATTATAGATCAGAAAATGGAGACTAGAGCTTCAGAAGCTATATTTTGGTAAACAGAAAGGTAGGGATTTTTGTTTCAACGCAGAAGCAGATTTAAAAACTAAGTTAAAAAGGTGACTCGTTTATGAAAATTTCCGGGAGCCCCCTGAAAGCCGAAATATCGGGGGGGGGGGGGCGTAACCTATAGGTTACCTCGACTACTGGGTAAATCCGGCTATGATCTAATATCAACTGCTGATTCTAATCGTGAATAAAATTTGATGTCGGTGAGGGCGACGTCGATAATAGAGATGAATGACAAATAGGGGCATATATCGAAAATAAGTTTACTACCAAAGTGCCATCAATTTGAAAATTTTTCTGTTACTACGAGTAAAATGCAATTTGTGGTCATTTTGACTATTTGTAACGGGAAAGTAACGGGACCCAAATGTAAGGCCGTTACAGTTACTTTTACACAGAATGTACCGGTAACTAGTTACTTGCTCCGTTACTGAAATGCAAATGTAACTCGTTACATGGTTCCGTTACACAAAATGTAACTCGTTACAGTAACGGCGTTACTTGTAACTCGTTACTACCCAGCCCTGGTTATTTGTCATGCTTTGCGAGCAACAAAGTTTCGTGGCTTTCAAAAGAATTGTTTTAACGTTTGTTGCCAGTCGTTTCACTGACAATCCTGATTTAAGTTTGGTCATTGGCAGAAACAAATGTCACTTCAGAGCATGTATAAACAATGGCCTTTGTCTCAGGATTACTTGGAAAATAAAGAAAGAGATCGTCGTTAAAGGGTTAAGACAACAGAGACTTAACAATAGGATCAAAGAGACCTGTCAATCATATGGCATGCCTGACAAGAATTAAATCATTTTCAAGTGCATAATTGTCTGACAGATTTTGGTCGTTGTATCTCCTTCCAAACACCTCCCTGATCTAACTTGAAGTCACTTACTTTGAAAAGTAGTGAGTACACCTAATAGATATCACCAAATAGATTATTGTACTAAAAAGTGGTAAGGATAGCCTTGTGCGATCTTGCAAAGGACGCTTAAAATGTCTTCTTTACCGAGAAGAATTATGGAAGTTCAACGATTAGTGAAAGGGCAAAATGTTGCAAAGTAGCGATTTGTTTTACTTACCGTTTGTAGTGCAAAAGAAGACAAATGCAATTGTCAGGATGGTGCACATGTCGAAATGCCCGACCATGATGGAAGCGATGTTAAACTTTTCGGCGTACTTTACTTGCAGATGGAAGAAAGTTTTGTAATGTGATTTGGTTCATCGAATCAATCTTATTATACTTATTCGTCACCGTCACACCAGTGGCATTACAGCACGATTGGTTTACTGAAAAAATATGCCCCGCCCCGACTGCTACAAAGCAAGGATAATAAATGTGATTATGATTTCATAAGTGAAAAATGCTGGTCTGCAAAGAGGTATATAGCATGACTGGAGTCTTGTCCAGCCAACCAAACTTTAAGCCAAATCTCAGTCCACAAGGCCACAAGTCCGAATCTACTGATGTCCGAGTCCAGGAGAATAGCTACGAGGAATTTTTAATCCTATCTTGTAAAGCAGGTATGGACCCAAGGGGGCACAGAATGGCACATATTCCTACTTCGTCGGCCAAAAAATGTTAAAGGCACAAGGGCGGATCCAGGGGGGGCAACTAGGGACAACTGCCCCCCCTATGACCAGTCTAGCGCCCCTCAATACAAGAAAAATGCGCCCCCTGCGTCCTAAAAGTTAAGTAAAAACTGTCCGAACGAAAAGTAAAAAAAAAAAAAAAAAAAAAAAAAAAAAAAAAAAAAAAAAAAAAAAAAAAAAAAAAAAAAGGTCCTCAGAATTTCGAACCGTATAGCTATATATAACTATGGCAATGGGAGTTGGTCTCCGAAATGTAGTCGGTCAAATTCAAGAGTATGCGGCCCCTGCATGATGTTGGCGCCCCCCTTTTCAAACTGCCCCCCCCCCCCCTTCAGCTAAGGGCTGGATCCGCCCTTGTAAAGGCAGGCATACGACGTTGCCTTATACAACATTTAACTGTTTAAGTAACACTACTGTGCTCATGAGTTATCAGTATGACTGGTAATTTTAGCCTTTAAGCCCACGACTTGAATGCCAAGGTCTGGTAAGAGACCCACACGACTTCGACTATTAGCTATTACTAAATTAAATTCACCTTCAAGAACAACTCCTCGAACAGTGACCTATGAATTCAGATTGGTTAGTTGAGTGTGTTAGGGTAGAAAAAATATACAACAATTCATATCAGCCATGGTCCCACGTGTGATACCAAGCAGTTCCTGCAGGACCCTTTTTGATTCCTTGCCGAAAGTTAAAGAACCCCGTTGGAATCACGCTGGCGAGTGTGCACGTGCATGTGTATGGGTGTGCATATTTGTGTAGGCCTAGACACTTTTTTATTTGAACTTCTCCATACAATTTTTATAGCAATACACAATATACATTATTTTTTATTTACTCATTTGATCATAAAAGAGGAATTGCAACAAAATGAAATCAAAGCATCATAATCCATATTTGCAATAAAAAAAAATACTCTTACAGTGGAATACTTCCCCAAAAAGTTTGGCAACCGGCCACTGAAGGGACAATATTTTGCCCTTTGCAACAGAAAATATAGTTTTTGACTAAGCTAAGAATTCAAGACCCGAGCAAAGTCACCCCGAATAAAGCAATCTTGGCAGGGGCGTAAATGTGTGGGGGTGCGACACCGCCTCGTGAAAATGAAAAGTCGGTCCCTAAGCTCCAAAAAATAGGTCTCAAAGCCAGTTCAGTATACCGTTGTAACAGTAGATCGGTCTCAAATTGCCCGAAAAGCACTCCAGAATTTCGAATCGTACAACTATGGCAGTGGGAGTCGGTCCCAAAAGTTCACCCCCCCCCGTAAATTTAAGAATATACCCCCCTGAATCTTGGGGTTGAAAAGATTTACGTTTACAAAAGCCCTGTAAAAATTATTTTGTAGAAAACGACAAATACTCTGAACATAACAACGATCAAAGAATAAATGATAAATGGTTTGTTCATGAAGGGGGCAAAAGTTGCACAAGTTTGAATGTAATATCTTTACCTTGTACAGGTAGGAGGTTATAGGGATAATTCTGTGAAGTAGTCGGTACTGACACCAACGAAGTCTTACATCTGGAGAACACTTAAATGGTATACGACAATACAAGGACCATTCCTGTCTTGAAATCAAAACATCTTTACACCTCCTTAAATATGACTTATACGGATGTTTCAATGGAGCCATCAACCTCCAGTACACAAATTTGCTCGTTAGCTGATCACTTCTCATCAACACGTTTAGATAGAAGTAAAAGGGTCGGCTGACATCATATAAAAGGTTTCGAATTAAATTTGGCGGGGAGGACCTTAATAATGGATCTAACAGTGCCATATATAGTAGCTCCATGTACCTTAAAAAGTGAATAGGAACCTGAAAATTATGAACAAATTCATTTAGTGTGAGAAAATCACCCCTATGAAACAATACGTCATACACAAAATTTACCCTTCTTCCAGTCCAATGGCTGTAATAAATGGGATTTATTCCCAACTTGGATTAGACTATTTAGGGAATAAAGTCACTGGTGCCCACGTCTCTACTTTATCAGATTCGAACAGGCCATGACGTCATGGGCAGAGAGACCCTAGGCGCAGCCTGAGGACTACGTTAGGCCTAGCATAACTAGCGTTACGTTGTTTTCAAGTTCAAACGTTGAGTCAGTAACGTTACAGTGTGAAGACTAATGCACTTGATCTGAGATTGCCATTTCTTTTGCAAGCAATCGGACATAGCCTATCTCGCTTCTGCGATACTAAGGAGTCTCCAACGTTAAGATATGATATTAAAATTGATTTGCATCTGTGCCCTGACAATATTGAATAGCCTACTGTCTTCCGATTGAAACCGGAGTAACTTACGCTAGCCCTCAGTAAAGGGCTTAGGGTATAGAGCTTATACACCTACGTCACGTTTCTCTATTTTTCCATCCAAGCGTACATTGTGCAACAATTATTACTAAGGTGCTATCGTGAGCGCTTATCTTTAACACACCTACTACGTATGGCAGTTCCATCCAGTAAGCCAAATTGAAACGCGCTGACGTCACGTGCATAAGCTCTATACATGGTCCTTAAACCGACCCATTGAAAACCCGGGGTCTTCGACCAGCACAGTGCTGGTCAAAATTGATTTTCGTCTTATAGCAAACCTAAGACCTAAAGTGTAAATTTACTACCATTCCTGTTTCTTTCTAAATCTTACGCTTATATTGCAGTTGTCTTTTATCACTTTAAACCTCTGAAAAGTTCTGAAAATTTGAAATAAAATCGTCAACTTTGCCACTTCGTGATATTTATTGCAGCGTTCGAAATTGTTGTTGACATCAGGATGCCGTGTGCATAACATTGTGACGTCACGTACAACATTTTGATTACTGTAGTTCCTGTACATACACATGCCAATTGCCTCTGCAAACATTCTATACTGACGTAACGATATAGCTTATTACCATACTGATGTAAACAAAATTTGAATTTTGAACTTTTTACTCCATACCGGGAGTAAAAAGTTCAAAGGTCAAATTTTGTGAAAATCGCTTATTTTGCTGTATTCTAAGAGGAAAACCAATTTGAAGTTCTTAGGGAATGTTTGTAAGCCTTTTATGCGAGCCAAGGGTAGGGAACATGGTGCGTGTAGTCCCATCAATTTCTCAGCCAAAATTACGAAATCCTCAACGCAACACTGGCAGAACATATTACCTTGCATAATACACTTATATACTTATGTACTTAGTAAAGTGCTGATCACTATGGTGTCTTACATGAAACTTCACACATATGATAAAGATGTCCAGAACTACTAAAATATGTGGTTGCGAAAGTTTGTGTCACGAACTCGTCTTACAGGACTGGACCGATTCTCTTCAAACTTGGCAAATTGTGTCTCGCATCCCCCCGGTATAAAGATCAAAGGTCAAATTGTGTCAACATTGTTTTTGGCTAAAATTCCAAGATGAAACATTGCACTAACATGAAATTTCAAATATATAATATTATAGTGAGCATGGCACAAGGGTTCCAGAAGGATAACTTCCCACCAAGTTTAAGAAAATCGGCTCAGCCGTTTAGGGGTATGGACATTAACAAAACAAAACTGGACACTCACACCCCCTCCCTCCCCCCCCCCCCACACACACACACACAGACACGTTTTGATCTCTATCTCGGTGGCGCTTTACAACCAGGAAAAGTATGCTTAAGAAACCCATAACACATTACATCCTGTCTGAATTTCCAATCGATGATAAGGTAACAAGAAAGAATGATTGGCTTGTATCAAAAGTTTAAAAAAAAAACACAATGGGAAGGAACTCCTCCCTCTCCCCCTTTCTTCTCTCCTTCACTCCTTTGTCTCCCTCTGTCCCTCAAGCGCTCGGTCTCATGCTAAACACAGTTTTTTTCGAACGCGAAAACTAATTTGACGAACCATCCTTTTGCTACCCGTACTTTTCATAACATAGTTTACCCTAAATGTTCAGATTTGCTTTATCAGCCATCAGTATTTGAAATAACTTTCAATTGCTCCAAAATTCAGCTCAGAAATAATTAAAGTTGGCAATTTCCATATCAAAGAAAGGTCTATTTTTTGGATTCGTTAGGCTTGCTGCTCTGGCCAGGGAGTGTAAATTATATTGACATGCCTTGTATAAGACTCGGATGCTAAAGTTAAAAGAAAGAAATATTTTCATCGCGTATTGTTGCAAAAGCCAGCTACAACCGAAATCAAAGAGATTAATTTAAATTATTTGATAGCTTGTATGATATCATTTACATGTGAAAAACTTTTTTTTACTGATAGAAGCGAGTGTGAAATACACAATCCGGGCATTTTGCTGTACCAACAGGTCAAATCGAATCAAATCCAAGGATGTTTTCCCACAGACACAAACGCCTTGAGCGACTGTTTTCTTAGTTAGGCCATTATAAAAAAAAAATGTCAAATTTTCATCATTAGTCTGTTTAGTGCGCTCCCAGTGCTATTTGATGACGGTTATACGTATTTTCATTCTAATGCCCACAACGCCAATAGTCCAGACCTTCTTGCGGACACCCGGCCAAGGTCGAGGCCTCACCCTTCGGGACCGGGGTTATTTAAACTAATCGTGTAATGATATGATTTACAATATAGACCACAGTCTTACAATATCAATTTGCGTTATAACCTAATCTAAATTGCTGCGAAACCGTATTTAAAACTTGGTTAGACCAGGAAGTTGCCACACTCTTGAACAATACAAACAATAAAATGATTCTCGGAGGAAAACCCTCCACTTTTGCATGTGGTCTTTGGGAAGTTATAAGGTTGCGGTTTATAGCTGGCCTCGAAAAGCCGAGGCCAAAAAATAGGTCTAGAGGCTAGGCTTGGTTCCCAGACCCCAAACACCTGAACACTGTTAAACAACAACCTAAAGAATAATCATGGGTGTATGAGGCACTGGAAAATAAAAAAGCGAAGAAAATATAACATCAACATTTCTTAACAGTTCACTCAGTGTGAATTTCTACTCTCAAAACAGGAATTGAATAAAAATATCAACACTCAGGTCCCAGCAGCCCCCACCCCCCGAACATATTTTTGGTATTTTTAAAGTTTATATTAACGATATTGCTAGTGTTTCCCCCTTTTTATATGCGGTAAATAGGTCTTGGAAGTGCCATTTCCAGCGATCTGGGAAGCATTTTGGGCCAAAATTTTCTTGCGCTCCGCGCCAACCCATGGTGGCGCGGAGCGCTGAGAGTCTGTCTATGGACGTCGCCCTCCCCCCTTGACAAACTCCTGGCTACGCCTTTGTCAACACTGTGTGAAAAGTAGCATCTAAACTCTTTTCTGGGAGTAAAATATTTCCCATGAAAAATGTTTGGCCCCCCTAAAAAGTTTTGCCCCTAAATTTTTTTGGCGAACGCCCATGGGGCTATCCCTCCCCCCCCCCCCATTACAACAGCTAATGTGATTTTTTTCAGACAAAATTTATATATATATATTTTTTTTGGTAAACGTGCTAAACGTGCTTAAAATTTCTGGCAAGAAAACCTCAGCCCCAAATTAAAAGTGGTCCCTTAAGCTTATGAAAAAAATGGCAAAGGAGATTACAAATGGATTTTCTTGCTTATGGAAGACTCCGTGGCAGTTAGAAATTGCGTCTTTTCCATCAAAACCAGCGTCTGCAAACTGTTCATTCGCAAAACGTTAAAATACCTTTTTCACTTGGTTGTTACCATCCATGCACATGCTGCACTCGTGTACACACCCTTTTGCAATATTCTTATTATTCTACCTTCTTTCCGTGTCAACCACAAAATAATAAAAACTTGTATCAAAAATAGTTTAACTTCGTCACTCGGTTTGGAGATTATTTCTTTGCAGTAAACTTTTATCGACGACCGACAATTGTTCAAATATCAAAAGTAATTTGGCATAACAATAGCATTTTTAGTATTTTTACCAGTTTATGCCCGTATCTTTCTTTATGGGTGCTGAGTGACATAATTTCCGCTACATATACATGCAACTGTTTACATCGTGAGTTTCACGAATTTTTTAATTACTTTCAAATCTGCAGGGAACTAATTAGGGTTGTTTCCCTAATATAGTCTTTACAAAGATTGTTTCAATGAGTCTAGATTCAGTACTTTAAGCTGGATATTTTCCAAATCAAAGAACGTCTATTCTTCAAATGATTGACATTCTGAAGAAGGATGTTCTAATATTTGATATTTTTGAGTGATAAGGTAATGACAAGGAAAAGGCAATTCGAGAAACCCCCTTGAAAGGTACATGTAAATATGTACACAACACACAAAATCCTGCTATACAGTCTTTCCGCGAGAGTAAAACAAAGAGTAATTATGCCTTCTACAAGAATCACGCGCCCACTGAACAATGAGAGTTCATTGTACATTCATCACTATAATTGAACATATTACACAAAAGAAAGTATCAGTCTTGGACTATAAGTGGCCGCATCTTAAAACTAATTTCGTAGTTTCGACTGCGCATGGGGAATCTTGAAAACTGGGGATAAACAAAGACACTGACGTACCTAAAACACGTGCCAAGAAACAGGGTTTATTTTAGAAGATATTCAAATCATTCATTTTTTAGATCAGCCCGGAGTGTAGTTAGTTTGATGAGGTTCAACGGCCCAGTTTCCAACTAATTGGTTCAAGTCAAGCCGGCCAAGGCCTTTTTTCCAGTTGTGGCTCACTGGCTTGTTTTTCCTTACTCCATTGCTTATGCGGCCGGGAGCATCACGCACAACGGCAGTAGGTTCCATTTTTAAAGTTTTTGGTATGACTCGACCTGGGAATCGAACCCGGGCCTCCCGCGTGAGAGACGGATGCTCTATCACTAGACCAAACACGCAGTCTCCAATCCGGAGTGTAAAAAGTGTTCTTATCTCTGGTTTTGTTTCTTGAACAACATGAACATCGTCTTCTTGGCTTTAAAAATTGTCTTATAATCTGTCCCACATAACGTGTATTTCGCATACTGGCGAGAGCGGTTTGTTTATGTTCCTTGCATCCCATAATATCTTGCTTCAATCGTAAATTGCGAAAAGGCTTATTGTTATGTTGTTTAATTTTTAACATTAGTATCAAGTGAGCGCATAGGCATGCTCTGTTTGCATGGTGCTCTTACAGAAAAGAATATATTCATCAGTTTCAGTTGAGTTGTAGAAATGTTGTTGTTATAAAAATAGCGACATATCATCTTAAACAATCAGCGTTTAATCATGCAGAAATTCCTTTGTCATCCTGTAGTTTCTACTTCATTTAAATGGAATTTAACTAAACCCTTTCAGATGTAGTGACCTCTTTTAGTGCCTGGAAGTTACATTGCCATGGCAACATATACACAGGTCTCCAACAGCCAGTATTGACGAAAGATGCCAGAAAAATACCGTCCATAAAATGGATGAATCCCATTTGGAAAGCAGTTTCCTACGTAGGAAACTAAAATAATTTCCTATGCGGAAACCATATCCCACAGGAAAATTATTTCCTACAGGAAAATGCCTAAAACCCTACATAAACCCCACATACTGATTTCCTGTAGGAAATGTGTTGGAAATTTTTTGTAAGGGTTAGGAATCTGTTGGCTTAGAATAAGCGAGTTCGGAAATGTTTGCGCACATTGCGTCATATGAAAGTGTCACAGGTAAACTGTAACATTAACCTCCGCGGCGGAGGTTCTCTTTCGGATGTACACATTTGTCGTTGGAATTACATGTGCAGCCAATTTAGTACCGTAGGTAGTAATGCTGATGCACGCCCCGTCCGCGGGACGGACAAGTGTACCACACGCAAGCGCACACAAGCATGACAGTTGTCAAGGTTTTACAGCTGACCTTGTGACCCCACCGGAAGTACCGAATTACTGAACTCGCTTAGTGTTTGACTTGACACGCACTTTAAAAAACACACCAGAAAATTTTTGCAAGGATCTGGGTCATGGATTATCCAACCATGGAAGTACTACCTCGAAAGTACTTTCATAATCCAACCAAATATCTCTTAAAATTAGCAAGAAATCCTGCAGGGTAAAAGTTAAAGAGTAAAATGTTGACTTTCGAGTAAAACTTTTCATCAGGCGTTAAATTTAGACATTTAGAACAGAAAAATGTTCGTTGTCATAAAGAATTCCTGATATAATTTCTAACCAGGAAGTAATCCGTGATTATAATCCTGGTCATATTTAACCGGGGTGTTTTGAGAGTATTTAATTGCTGGACCAACATTAAAATACTGTATCTCGGTCATTTTTCAGAGAGAGGGTTGCAATATGATATCTCGAAATAAAATATTTATCTATCATAAATCATGCTCACCATGTATTAACGTGCCATTCAGTTGGAAAGGGAGTTTTACCAGGGAGCTGGTTTTAGCAAGAAAAGTGTGAAGACCAAAAGCTAAATTGGTAAAGAATTGTGGAAAAAGGAAAGTTACGATTTTAAAAGAATATCAAGGACATGTATGAAAAGGTTCAGGGGGTTCAGGCAAAGGACAGATACAGGTGAAAGAGGAAATGTATGGTCTTTGGTGTCTGTTGGCAGGAAGAGAATAGTTGTATTAAAATGTTTTGCTGAGTAAAACACTCTAAGATCACCCATGTCAAATTTCACAGGGCTCGAGGTCACATCATATCACATCGCTTTCGCTGTTGTTGGCCAAAGACCATTTCATCGTTCATGGACCACTTACTATAGATTCTGTACTTGAGCACTCTTCAGGCTTTCTGTGCCAGTGAGAATCAAGTCAAGTTTAAAAAAGTAGGGGAGTCAGTAATTGCTTGAGGCAAATAATTCCAGTTTTCAGTAGTACGAAATGCAAAGAAAAAAAAGCTTGCCGAGGTTTGGAGTTAATTGATGGATTAACCAGCTTGTGAAAATGTCCTCTGGTAATGGATCCAGCACATCTGATAAACAGGTTGTTGGAAGTTGTCATACCTCCTTTCACATATTTATTCACAAAATTCATATGACACTTCCTTCACAGATTAGCTTACCATTTTCTGGTCACAAGGAACCAAGAAGTCGTGTTGAATTTTACCAGAAAATGTTAATATTTGACTAGGAGTTTAAGCCGGTCATTAATTTAACAAGGAATGTGATAATTTTGAACGAAATTTCTTTGTTACTTTTGACCAGGAAATGGTTGGATAATCTGTGACCACTATCGTGGTTAAATTAATCTGGGTGCTCTAAAATGTAGTGATAGTTGTTCTCACGGAAGTATGGTGCGTATGCGACCGCACGTATATGCAAAGATAAATTTCATCAAACTTTTGTAAAGTGAAAATAATGTTATTGTTCATATATGTCATATTTGTGTATAGTTTGGTCTTTTTCTGAGTGTTTCTTTTCACACTTCTGGAACTTTTAAGGTAATTTTATATATACCGTATATATATATATATATATATATATATATATATATATATATATATATATATATATATATATATATATATGCGTGTTTGCATGTGTGGATGTGTGTGTTTGAGAAAAATAATAATACTGGTGACCAACAAGACTGAAAATTCCATTCGAATATATTACGATCCCTCATGAGATCTTTGTCAGCACATATAACTGGAAATACGTAGTGAATATAAATAAAATTGTTATCGTTAACGCTTTTGCAATTATTATTTAAAGTATTACCTGTACCATTGATACGGGAGTGATGAGTTACCAAAAATTGACGCGCATATGTAGATCAAATGAACTATCATAACACATTGCTATATGGTTGTGACACAAAAAACTTATAAACACTCATACGTACACTCACACACGCATACACTCGCCAGCGTGATTGTATATATAGATTCCTTTCCCCTTCGCCTTCGGCCTGGGAATCAAAAACGACTGTTTAACTTCTTTCTTTGCAAACTAGCCTATATCAACGCGAAGGTCAACCCATATGCAATCCACGTTACGTAGTAATAGACCAAACGTGCTGTCTTCCAGTTTCCCTACCCACCCAAGGAGTTGCAACTCAGCTCCTTGGTCTGACAAGCCCAATCACACAAAGATTCCTCCATGCAGACTATTTGCCATTTATTGTAGAAGTGCGACGATCAAGTCTTGTCCTTTTTGCTTCATTACTCCAAAACGAAGCTAATCAAATTCTAAGTTTAAGGAAACACTCTAGATCAACAATAACACTTTCAGGTATAACAATAAATGGACATACAACAGACATAACTACCTTTCTTTCTTTTCTTGTGTTTGTTTTCTTGTTTTTCTTTTGTCGCACACAAGCCTTCTAAAATTTACAAAATTGACTTTGCACATAGGGCCCCAAAAGGAATCTACAAAGTCATCGAATGATGAACTTTTATCGGCGAATGACACATTGGATTTCCTTTTCCTGAGGAAAATGTCACGTGGTTATAGCAAGACATCCCGACCAACTCGTGAGAATACTACTGCACTTTTTAAAGACGTTTCTCGGGAAGTCTTAAGTCCTTGTTTTTTGTACTGCATTGTGTAAGTGTTATACCAGGCTTCTTTAAAAGCCATGGGGTCATGTACTGAAACTGAGCGTGAAGACTAGAGACCCTTCACAATGTCAGTTCCGTAGTAAACTTAGCTAATGAGATGATAACATGAAAATGAATTTTTGACATCAGGAATTAAATTCTGGTTGCCCCAGCGTAAACTTTCCTTTTGACAGAAATACACAAAGGCGAAAATGCAATCTTTCGGACACTTTATATGAAGGCCTTTCATAAAGATGCCTATACACAGTTTAAAATTAAAATTGAAACTAAAATACTTTAAAGAAAAGAATCAACCCTCGCAAATCCTCAAAGAGCCTCGTAATGTTAGACCTCCATGAAAGTTTGATCAATATTAGGTTGCAAATTGTTCTCCTTCATTGGCCTACTTTGGAAAACTGTTCTCGTTGATGTATCTTTCGCCAATGACCTGTTTTAATGTTTATTTTTTCATAACAATCTGCCTCAAAAAAGATGTTGAACTCAGTTTTTATGGAAAGCATTCAGCCTCTCAAAACATGAAATGTCTGTTTTCATGTTATTGATTACCTCAAAGACTCACAAAGTGATTTTGGTGCCGTCACTTGCTGAAGGTGCATCACAATCCCCATATCTATTTATTTCGATGCAAATTGAGATTTGGAAGTCCCCTGTCTAGAAATGAGGGTGCCCCTAACCCGTCACTTAAAATGTTCAGAAAGCCATGCGGTTTGTATGCAATATAATGGGAATTTCGAGTACTTTAATGGATTTCTTTCAAAACAATTTGAGAGTGAAACCTTTCTCGGGGTAAAAAGGGGCTGTTTTGTGGGTGAAATTTTTATAAAATTACTAGAACGGGTCGTACTCCTCGTGCAGCCTTCCAACAGAGACAAATGGTTAATGCTATGACGTCATTTAAGGACAATGAACTGTTTCGAAACGAGGTTAGTGTCCAAACTAATTATAAAGGTACTGTAAAAGGTTAACTGCTACTTGAAGTGTTTTCAGTGCCACTCCAGCGCACAGTGGGCCAGGGAGAGCTGACAGTGCGCCAAAATTAAAAAGTCGCTGCAGATGCAAGACAACATAGCTGTTTGAGAGGGGGCTTTTGGACCCGTAGAATTCAATAGAAGCATTTTCAAATCTCTATGACGTCATCAAAATACTGTTTTCTGATTGGAGGAATCAATTATTCATTGAAAAACACAGGTAGTTACATATAAGATTCATAGTTCAAACCCATAAGGGGTTGTGGACCCGCAGAATTGAATAAAAGTATTTGTAACTTTCTATGACGTCATTAAAATACTGTTTTCTGACTGGTGAGGTCAAATATTCATTGAAAAACACTGGTAGATGCACATCACATTTACTATTCAAACGCATAAGGGGTTTGCCGACCCATAGAATTGAAAAAAGAATTTTTAACTTTCTATGATGTCATCAAAATACTATTTTCTGATTGGTGGAATCAAATATTCATTGAAAAACATAGGCAGATTCATATCAGATCCATAGTTCAAACATATAAGGGGTTTGTGGACCCACAGAATTGAACAAAAGTATTTTCAACTTTCTATGGTGTCGTCCAAATACTGTTATTTTATTTGGTGGAGTAAAATATTCATTGAAAAACGATTGGTGATTCTCATTTGTGAAATATTGTGAAAACTGTAAGGGGTTCTTGGACCACGAAAATTGCATGAAAGTATTTAAAAGTTTCATTGACATCGTCAAACTATTTGTAAAGAGTCGATCTATTTCCTACCCACGCAACATGACTGATAAAACTTACTATCGCTTTTGAAACTCAAATTTTGTTCCCAGGAATTTAAAAATAATGAAACTGAACACAACATTTAAACTGATGCAGTTCAAAAGATGAGAAGGTTAAGACACGAAACCAAATTGTGGCCAACATGATACTTTGATCATATAAAATAACACACATGCAGATAGTTAACATTAATTTTCATATTTTAATCTGTCACTAGCATTGTCATTACATGGTTCAATTCAGTTACTGGTTACTAACTTACCTTAAAATGACGAATCACCGTCGGAAGTGTCACTGTCCTGATTGATTAACACAAACTTGGCAGGAAAAAATCAGTAATTGTGCAGCTGGGCACTAGTTGGCTACAAAATCAAACGCGAGTTTGAAGTAGCAGCTCTTCACAATACCTGTATTCAACACTGCAGCTCATAGAAATCCCTCGAATGAATCGTTCGATACATTAATGACTGTGTTAAGTGAGATACAGCACACAAAGGTCTTTACGTATATCGGTTAAAATCTTTTGATGTAAGCCGCGGCGGCGGCTTACATCAAAAGAGGAAAATGTGCCCAAATCTGTAGATATAGGACGTGGAAAAGTGGCTATACATCGAAAAGGGCAGATGGTGCCATCTGAATTTGGTATCAGCGTGAAGCTTAGCATTTGGAAAGAATCCCGGAATATAAATAAAGGCGGGAATTTATGGGAATATAAACTTCTGCCCTTAAGTACACAAATTTCCTTTTGTTTGTATATATTTTTTACTAGTTTTGACAGAGATTAGGCATGTTTGGTATTTTACTTTTATGTTTGCAACCCAATATTATGTTAAAATAGTTAATTACAAAAAGCAGCCAGGTTCTTTTCTCCAAAATATGCTAAATCTAAATTAAAGCAAATTTGGTCATTTTCGGCGTTTTAGCTTAAAAACGCGTTTTTCTGCTGTTTACAAAAGCCTGTCACCAAAATTGAAATTATTCCAAAGAAAAATCATGTCAAAAACTATTCGTTGGAATGTTATCTTCACGAAAAACATTTGAAAAGTTGAAAAAGACACATTCACCAAATGTGAATTTTGGCGCACTTTGGATTCATCCTGGCCCACCGTGCAGCGTCTAAGTAGGCCTACCTTAACTTAGTAACGACTAGAGGAGAAGAAAATTTGGGAGCAGGAGGGGGCTGACAGTATCAATATACCGTTTTGGAATAGGAAAGGGAAGCCGTTTCCAGCCTGCTCGCTTCTATAGACCCCGAATTTCCGGACATTATCTAAAACACCCCGGTTATTATGACGAAAGTTCCTCACTGGTAAAAGTAAATCATGCGTACAGTGTCGTACCCCCTTCCTCATTTGTTTTTAGTGACGATAAATGAAATACTCCACTCATGAATTATATTATGAGCAAAGAATATACTGGATTTTGAGAGAATCCTACTTCTGCATAGGCCTATTCTAGAGTTGTGGATGAATACCAAACTAAAGACTTTAGACATACGCCTTGAGGTTTCTCTTTCCTTAGGTTCTCTTGGTTTCCCTCAAGCAGGCCCCTTCCGTCTATACTATAAGCATCTCTTACTTCTAATGGTTAAGTCAGATTTAAGTACTTAGTGGGGTAAAACAGTGACATTAAACCTCGAACAATTTTGATAGGTGGACATGCAAGGATGTAGTACATGGCCTGGCAGAACTGAGAAACTCTGTGCTCTGAACCGACGAAGGTTTGACCAGATTTGAGCTATCGTGGAGAGACACAGCTTGATCTCACTATTCAAAGTAGTGTTGAGGGTAGGCCCGTAGCCAGACAATGTACTGAAGGGGAGAAATAGCTCCCAGGGGGCGAAATATTTTTCAAGGGAGAGGGAGATTTGCTTAAATGTGTTGAAGCAGCGGTAATTGAAAATTTACTTGGGGCAAAAATTCTCTAGGGGGCGCCAACCCCATCCCCCTGGCTAAGGACTTGATTGAGGGGACGATTTTCAGGACCATTATTTTATATTGCCGAAGCAACTATGTAACATCACATATTTGGAGTTTCGTTATAATATGTGCGCAACCAGTGGAGCCGGCACAGGGGCATGGAGGCGCGTGCCCCCCCCCCCCATCGATTTCTGAAGAAAACTTCTGAAAATTTTAAAATGATCCCAAAAGGCATTCAAGATAAAGATTTCTGTAGGGGTAGTGGGTGGTGTGTTTTCGACCGAGCGATGGATCTAATAGTCACTTTCTATCACAAATGCTTCTCAAACTATCAGAATTTTCGCAAATCCGTAAACTACCAAAATTTCGCGCGCTCCGCGAGCAAACCTTAGCTCAGTATTTTAGTCCTTACTATCGATATCCTCCGATAAAAACTCCCGGAGAAGCACAGAAGTAAAAGTTGAAAGCTTTTTACGAATTGCCAGGTAAAAGACTGGCTTTTTGATTGGCAGATAGGTTATGATGGGGAATTGAAAGTTTCTCGATGCAGAACCTGAATGCAGGTTTTGTCATGGAAATCATATGTAATGGAAATCATATTTAATGCAAAATTTCGGTGCGCTTCGCGCGCATTCGTCACCGTTTTCACTCCATCTCATGACCATTATTAAGGTAATAATACATGGAACTATTCTGATCTCAACACTTTTCCGAAAGACAGAGGTACATCTCCAACCTCTGTAGGGGCCTCGCATCAATATGGAATCTTTCAATCTAATTTGTAGCATGATGTGGGAGGTTGAAAGTACATATTTGCCGTTATAAATGTTTCAAAATATTTTACCGAGCGCTTTGCGGGCAGTCATGCATTATCGGTATAGATGGTGAAAAGATGGTAATACATTTACGACTTAAAGGAATTCTGAAAAGCGTTTGTAAGTCCTTTTGCTATACCTTTCAGGGAGGTCTAATATCACCTCCCTGCACCTATACTCTCCCCCCTCCGATTCTCCATCGCTGGAAGCTGTTCGTCTGGATTTTCGTTCAAAATTAGTCAAAATATGATCGCTGTAAAGTGCTCAGCGTCATACTTTATAGTATCATTTGGATGTCGGGTAATAAGCATCATGACAGTGCCCAATTTAATATAATTAGCTCAGAGCTTCCAGGAGGCCCTATACCGGTGTCTTCACGAAATTATGGACATTTTCCAACCATATGATCAGTTCAAAAACTATCCCAAAGATAGCATCATTTTGCATCTAAGCAACCTTAAATTAACAAAATTTCTCAAAGTGGAGGGGGACACCCCCCCCTTAGACCCTCTTCTAGGACGGGACGGCACCTTTATTTATGTAGTGGCAAAGGAAGGATCCTCTACTGCTGTATACAATCACAGGGACGCACAAAAAAGGTAGAATTTACTCAGACTTTGGTGTTACTGCGTCATGTAGTGCCCCCCTCCCCATCAACAAATTCTGGTGGCGCCACTATGCGCAACTGCATTAATTTTGTGGGCTTTTCCGCTGAAACAACCTATGACTTAGCTTGCGACGAATTGGTGGGACCCAAGTAGTCTTCAGGTTTTTAACAATTTTGTAACAAAATGTAGTCATACGGTTCAAAAGATTATTTAGGATACGAGGACATACTACATTAGGGCGATTACACTAAGATCTGGGCAAAAAAAAATCACTGCCAAGGGTAGCGAAATATAAGAGGTTTTGGAGATCATTAGCCTGCGGAGCATACTTGTAGCAGCCTTCCAAAAGATGGCGCTCTCTCAGAAATCATAATACACCACCTGTATATATTGTATTGTATTAAACTTCGTCTGTATACTGTACATTAACATTAGGGGTAAGCAAATATTAAGAATTGTACTTGTAGATTATAAAACTCAACAATAGCCTGCTTACAGCAGGCTGATCTCCTAGCCTGCTGTAGGCAGGCTAGGAGATCATGGATGAAAAAAGGCATTTAGGTTACAAACTCCCCTTCTTACACATGTCGGGCCTTCCCCACAGGGCAATTCCGTAAAGTCACCCCCTCCCATCCTCCTACAACTTTGTTAGTCTAAACACGTATGTATCCGCAAGGAAATAATCTTAACCGGACGAATTTAAGTTGTACTCAAGTTAAAAGAATAGTTTGATATCAGTTAGGTTCAATGGGCCCATGTTTTATATGGGTCACCCATAGGAAAAGGAAGGCCCCCGATTTCCAGCAACTTAAAAGATTTGCATGTTTTTCTCCAGTCATGGTGCTGAAATAGATTAAACAGGGGAACCTTCTCCTATCATTTGAGGTAAGTGCCATCGTTATAGATCATATCGCATCTTGTTTAACGATTCTTATCTTGTTTGATGTGGAATCCGTTTTGAATTTGAACCTCTACGATGTGTATAATCAGTAACAATGAACAGATGAATGAGTCCTAGATGTGAATTTGAAAACAGTTCAATGGTCAATAGCGCCAGCCCAATTTGAATTTAAATACCCAGGTCCCTTGAAAATTATGTACAATATCATGTGATGATTTCAGTGTTCTTATATGAATTATTCCATTTAAGAAAGTAGGATAACCACTAGATTTACGGGCATGGGCAGCTCTAAGAAATTTTGTTGGGGGGGGGGGGGGGCAAACTCAAGTCCGTATTAAGGGAGGTTCGGAAGACCCCCCCCCGGGTAGTACAATAGGGGTATGGTTATTATTATGTATTATAGCGATGCCCCATGTAGTTTTCAAGAGCCCTTCAAAAACCACTTCAGGCAGTCAGTCATGAGCTGACTACATTAAAAATAAATACAAGAGTAAGAGACAGGTGAAGTGGGCAAAGCGGCTTGATCCATTTGTATAAAATGAGCCCCACCTTTAAATATTTTTTTCATTGTGTCACAATATGTTTCAGCTTTGCCAAGAGGCCATAAAATGATGGTTTTCTGGGTTGTTTTCTTAACCGAAAATTTCGAGCACTGAAGACACTTGAAAGTGATGAAATGATAGCACTGTTTTGGATCTCAGTACCGTTCCGAAACCAAATTTTTTTAAGGGGGAGGGGAATTCCCCTAACTCAGAACGTCTCATCCTACATAAAAATAGCTAGGCCAAAAAGTCTCACTACACTGAGCTTAGACAGACTGTTTGGTGTCTTTATTTTAAATCAACTGAAACGGTATACTTTAGCGCAGAGGTGGAGACCCTTTTGCTTATAACATGCCATTTGACAGTCATAAGACCCCTCGTGGGCCACGGCGCTGTCAATTTGGACAAGGGAAGGAAAACCTCTCCTTCTGTGGGAAACTCAATACGTTTAGGCTACATGCCCGTTACAACTTTTTGTAGACAGATACCTATGCTAATTTGGCCAGGTGACACCCTGGCAAAACTGCTTTTAGTCGTGGATGATGATCAACACGACTAAAGAGTTGTGTAGGCTATCTAATGACCCCGAAAGCTCTGAAGTGTCTGCAACTTGGGCATTTAACTCCAGCATTACCGTTACCCTCTGTAAATGACATGATGCCTAAGCTAATCAGATTAAAAAAATCTCAGCGTGGTAATTTGTTTTGGTAACTTTAGCTCGCACTAATGGTAGGTCCATTGGTGATGTCTGAAGTACATATAGTAGCAAACAAGCAACAAAGAAAACGCGCGTGAAGCGCGCCGAAAAAAATGTCGTTTTGAAAGCACTTTATTAACGACATTGCATTGGAAAGTTATTCACTTCGTTAATTTTAAACCCAGTCAAGGAAAAGGGAGGGCCTAACCCATCTCGAATTACATGTTTTATTTATTTTCTTTTGAAAATTGAAGGCCATGCTTTGCAAACTTTGGGGGGGGGACAAGTGCCCCCCGTGCCCCTATGGCGAGCCGCTAATGTTAACGGGTGATGTACAATATCCTTATGCATACTTTCGAGGGAAAGCGAGGAAATATGAAAGATACCGCTGATGTTTTAATTAAAGGTATGGGCAATTGCTTCTAAGTATTGTTGCCGAACGGGAGGACAGGAAGATTTCGTAGCCCCTAGACGGAGTTTCCCAGTCGCCTCAACAAATCGACAGATCTGCATTGTTGTTCAAACTTTCAGTTTGCATTACTGGTCTCGTCCCCCCCCCCCCCATCCAGGCATCCCGACAAAAAGTGACACTGTCAATTGTCACCATAAAGGGGGGGGTCGCCTCATCCCAGATAGTTTCGGTTATCCCAACTAAGTTAGTTTTAGCCCCACCCATAACTGCCTTTAGCTTTTCTTTGTGCAGACATAGTTTATTGGCCATATCCTGGTAAGCATAAAAGGCCCAAACGTGTAATCAAAACACTCTCCGTGCATGCTGTGTAATATGAGCTGCTCTGCATCTTTTGAAGTTTGTAACTCTGATGTCAAAGAGCAGTCACCAATTGAGACTTTTGCTTACCCCCAAGTAAAAGTCATACTTGTGGTGACGAATGTCTTTAAAGTATAGCACTGGCTAAACCACCGCTGCTTCCGACCCCGAATTAGAAAATTGACATCGATTCACCGAACACATTCTAAACCAACATTTAAAATGACTTACTTGCATTACAGGGAGATGCTAGCGAAAACCTTGTGAGGGAAACGCTCACAGGGCTATCGAATACTTGGGAAGTGATCTTGAATATAAGGCACGTTAATTCCGGGGGTATAAATCAGGAGATGGGTAGGGAAAGAGACCAGGGAGCAAGTCCTGTGTACTTCTTAATGGCATCTTTTGGAATAAGATGTCACTTTGATTTGTATTTCAAGAGAGAAACCAGAAAGCCAAAAGACTTAGTTGATTCCTTGCCGAAAGGGAATAAAAGGTGTCAATCTTTACATCTAATTGAGCTACTGCATTTACAAGGGTTTTTGATTCTTGACCTCTGGTGACTTGGCATGACCTCTGATCTACACCAAAAACCAATAGAGTTTTTTGTCTTATTTTGACAAATCCAAATACCAAGAACGAAAAGTATCCATCATTCCTATCTTGAGATATCGTGCTAACAAGCACTTCCCAAGGTTTTTGAAGTTTTACCTTCCCTGACCTCTACCAAAACCAATAGGCTTAATCTTATAAAGCATACACATGCCAAGTATGGAAAGTATCTATACTTCCTAACTTGAGATATCGTGTTTACAAGGTTTTTAGTTTTTGACCTCTGTTGACCTGACATGACCTCTGACTGGCACCAAAAACAATAGGGTTCTTTCTCTCAATATGATAAACCCATATACTAAGTATGAAAAGTGTCCATCATTCCCATCTTGAGATATCATGTTTACAAGGCCAAGCATCACAAACACACCCACACATACACATATGTGCCTACACACACGTCATTGTGACTGCATTGATTCGCCTTCGGCAAGGAATCAAAAAGGAAAAAATATGGACAAGCTTCAAATTCCCTCCCGAAGTACACACAAACATTGATCCCGAGCACCTACCTTCTTTTTATTCCATTCTTTTCACTATGTCAAGCCACTTACTCTAGCCCAGGCCTTTGGGCTGCACGTCCCGCCACTTGAACGCCCCTGAACAAACAAACATAAATACAACTCACGGAATACTTATTTTCCACGTGACAAAGTTTTATTTGGTACCTTTTACATTGGACAATGCAATCTGAGTATTTTTTCGTAAAACTTCTCTTTTATCTTTTCGCTGAGCGAAACTTTCCGTTCTTATCTAGTAGCATTAGTGGCAAGAATATGTCACTCCTTCTCCGTGACCTACTTTTTTCCAAACAAAAAACGAAGTAATCCTAACATCTACAATCCCATGTCATCTACACAGTTTTCACACATTTAAACCTAATATGGTAAAGTGACCGTGGCGAATCTATAAGTATACAAACAAAGAGCATGCCACGAAGGCCCCACTGATCTCACCAAAGGTGTAAAAAGAACTGGGGACCAAACATTTGCAGCATGTGTCAATACGTTCCATTTTTATTTATAACAAAAGCAGCTAAAATGTGCCAGAGAAATAAGTTTGCTGGACAGGAAATTGGCGACCAATGCCTGTACTCCCTTCATCTGCAAAACTGAGCGGTAACTTTTCCATGACCCCCACCCCTTCCCCTAATAACAGCACCAATTTGAATGAACAGGGTGTCATATATATATGACAAGGCATTATAGGGATAATAGGGCTACATAATTATATATGCATTTCAATGAGCAACTTCAGTAAAAAGCACCACAGATTTAATGTTTTGTATTTTAGCAGGGGGTGGGGTTGAGGTTTGGGATAATGTAAATGACTATTGAGGAAGATGTTATGATAAGCAAATCTATTTAAATATATATATTCAAATACTATTTAAACAGCTCATGTCTTCAGGGCATACCCTTCACCATTAAACTTTCTCCACCGCCCCCACCCCATCCCCTTATATGCTGTAGTAATGATATCTAAAATACCTAGAGACTCACAATTTTTGCAAGACACATCTGCACTGTTGAGTGTAATGCCCTTACACTTGTGACCATGGTAAGTACAGTGTTTCCACCATCCAACTGAATACTCAATTCTCCTCTAAGGCTACCTTCAGGAGTATAGTACTTAAATATCTCTTAAAATCTCTGAGTACTTTCTTCAAGAAGTATGTACACATTCACTAAATATCATTATCAGGGTTAGTAGCAGACACTGAACTTCATGAACTCCAATATTTAAAAAGAAAACCTGTTTTACGAAATGTTATAGGCACCCTTCCAAATTCTTCAGACTTCTTGAGGAAATCATGTTAATGGTACAGTGATCCCTTTGAGGTTCATGCCTGATATAAGAAGCCACAATTATACATTTATTCGCACCAAAATGATACATAATACTTCAAAACTATGACAAACAAATATTGCCTTTGGAATAGTGCGTCATAAATGGTAAAAGGCAATTAACTTTTAAAAATTTGGTTTTTGATGTATTTCAGCACCAATTCTAACAGCATACGTACTTATTTCGGGGAAGTGTTTCCCATCCATTATGTAAGTGGGGTGACTTGTTTGTCTTTAGTTCTTGAAGATATGATAATTCATAACTTTATGAGTTGCTGCTAACGAACTTTGTCTGAAGAAAAGATTTTGATAATGCCAAGGAATCTAAATTCACAGATACTGTTATGCTTGAAAAGGATATCAAATGTAACTGGAACAGGACAATAATTAAGCAGTAGTGTGTGAAATCATATGCTGTAATATAGCCAGCCTGGCTGGTGGCAGCTGATCATATGTCATACTACTATGTGTACGTAACAGTAGCTACTACAGGCAGAAACCATGGCAACTCAATATTTATACGTACCCCAACATCAGCTAAATCTTACAGATCTCCTATTTTCCTAGAAGAATGTCTTTCATGATGTTTCAGTACATAACTATTATTTTAAAGGTCAACCAATGAGTTATTCTGTACAAATTCAACAATTTGATACAAAAATATTGTGACCTGATGTACTGACTATCGGTACTCATAATCGGCATCAGCCGATGTTCCCCATTTTCGTCCAGTATCGGTATCGGTAAAATTTACCTGAAATACTGATATCACTTAACTGATATATATTGTCCTATATGTCATGAAAATGAGACACTATCTGAGTACTATTTAAAGCAAGGTCCAATATTTTACCTCACTAAGATGAAGCGGCACTTAGTTGTGGTTCCCCGTGACCTATGGTTACTGAGCTTCCCAAATATCTGCATCGCATCGGTATCGGCCGATATTGAGAACTAAACTATCGGTATCCGTAATATTGGCTACTTGCAATATCGGTACAACACTAGTCATAATAGGATACCAGGATACACTAATTCAAATGGAAGTAACTTTTAGTTTCCCTTAAAGATAAAAAGAATCGTTGGTTTTTCGAGATTCATCTTCTCCGGACAAAATGTGACTCTGAATTTTAGGTTGCCCACCCGCAGCAATCCAAAAACAAAATATTGAAAGACAAAAATGATTTTCAATATCTGAAATTTTGAGTACATCGAACAAGTGAGTGATTACAAAATAATATAACCTTTTAATTTTCTGTAACCGTGTCAAAATGAATGAACAAAGCTAAAGAAGGTCCCTTACTGTCTTCCACCAGGAGGCATTCTTTTTGATGGGATACGAGGAATTGCAGTGCCCCTTAATCTTGGGTGTTTCACCTATAGTATTTAATACTTTCTAGTAATGCACTTTTTGAGTTACTGTCAAGCCAAGCACATCTCCATCAGAAGCAGTGTCTACCACTGTCACCTCGGTACCACTGGGGTATCATCTAAAGCTCTCTTCTTGCTTTGGTCGCATCTGGATAAGAGGAAGAAATCAGCAAAATACATGATTACACCTATATTAATTCCAAGATGAATGTAGACCCTAGGGCAGGGGTGCCCAACCTTTTTTGACCCAAGATCTACTTTTTAAGTAGCCACCCTCCCGAGATCTACAAAACATACACTATCATACAGTTACGCATAGAAAAACCTTATTTTTTTCGGTTTTTCCTACACCCCGCGGTCGACTTGGGATCAGTCCACAGTCTACCAGTAGACCGTGATCGACTGGTTGGGCTCTCCTGCCCTAGGGTCTCAACTGGCAGCCTGATGACCATTTGCTGCCCATGATTTACACATAATGGCCCATGGGATATTCACACAGCAAAAAATTTATTACGGAAATACAAAGATTATGAAGTGAAAATTCAAGGAAAGGTGGCCGAATGCCCAAATTTCATGAGAAACTCTTATGCAGACACTCCTTAGCAGAAATAATATCAGGAAAATAGTACTTGCATTTATAGACACCAAGATTAATGTCATATCCCAAATGGAAGCAAAAATCACATTATCCCTCAGCACAATCTACAAACAATGATCTCTTTTCTAAATGGCTACAGCAAGGCTTACATAAGGCTCAAAGTGCGCATAGTAAGACTAGGTCTTGATTTAAGGGGACATCAACTTACACCATTGCCTGGATGCCTTTCTAGGGGCACCATGGCAAAAATTATGGACACACAGCTTTTGGTCACTTTTCCTTACAGTATGTCAAGCACTGCTATGGCTGAACTGGGTCTAAATCAGTTGCTTCCAAACTTTCTCATGGCAATCTGACATCTCCCATTAGTAAGTACCAAAGAGATGACAATAAATATGGGATTTTTTACAGAAAGATATAGGAATGAAAACAGCAATTTTCTCTTCAAATCAGATATATAAGGATCAGAGGTGCCACAAAAGGTTGATGAGTGAGAGGATGATGTCAAAGTAAGGTACTCAGATTCTCCAAGATGTCAAAGTAAGATACTCAGATTCTCCAAAACTGATGCGATTCAGGAATTTATAAGGGACAAACTGTCCTGCCTCCATCCTAACCACTTAAACCTACTCTGCCCAAGCTCAGTTGTAAGCTACTGACTATGAGGTTGAGCATGCATCATCTAATGCCAAGGCTGTTGCCTCACTCTAAGAGGCCTGGCCCCACCCCTGATCCACCCCTAAGATTTTCCTACCAATAGCTACATACCTTCTAAAGTCATCACTTGTAACCAATTCTTGCTGCATTCGATGGGTCTCTTCAATATACAAAGGCAGCTCATCTGCCCGGGCTGGAGGAAGGATGTTTGGGATGTATTTAGCAAACAGATGCGGGTAAATTCTTGCAAAGTCTAAAGAAATAAGGACGTTCCTGTTAGCATAACTCGATGCACCTACATCTTAGCGTCACTGATGCTATTCCACTGAAAACAAGTTGAAGAGCTTTACAACTACAGTGGCGCAGCTGAATTGTGGAAGCACTGTGCCTCTACCCCCTTCCAAACTCTGTTTCTAAAACAGAGGAGTAGTGGGACTCTACATTCAAATGAATTTAATAATAAGATGCATGCTGAGCAGATCCATGTTTTGTTGCTGTATACAAGTAGTGTAATAGTTCACCACTCCCTTAAGGCTACTAGTACAGTATAGACAGTCCATAAATATGGAAGCTCCTTGAGGCTGAGCACTCAACATTTAACATCAAAATGATCAAATATGTACAGACTGATAGCCCACTTAATCACTTAAGTTTCTGTCTGGCATTAATAATCATAAATTCTGTCAGGCACTACTGTATATTTTCATACAATGTTGGGAAATCTCTAATACTGTATATTCCCTCCCCTTAGACCCTCCCCAGGATAGCCTTAAGTGAACCCTGCACTGAGAATCCTGGACACACCCCTGCAAATTAATGTCAACAATCTAGCAAAACAAAGTATGGGAAGGCTGAAGCTTGGACGGCAGGGTAGAAAAGGGATCATGGATTGTGTGGCTTCACCAACCCTATACAGCGGACAGAAAATAATACAGAATCATGGGCATCCACAGAAAAAAATTTTAGGGGGGGGGGAGAGGGCAAAACTTTTAATTGATCAAATCAGTGGAAATTTTTACTCCCAGAAAAGAGGTTCATTGCTCAATGTTGGCCCCTTTTACAGGGGTGTAGCCTGGAATTTGCCAGGGGGCTGCAGGCAAACTGTCCAAGTGCAGTGCCATCAAAGTTTGGCGTGAAGTGCCAAGAAAATTTTGGCTGAAATGCCTCCCAGATCGCTAAAAAAGGCACTTCCCAGGCCTTGTCAGTTGCATCTAATCATTTTCTATTTTGAAAGCTCATGTTCTGGAAATTTTCTAGCAGTATCATAAAAAACAATGTTGATGTTATTTTTTCTTCAATTTTTTTCAAGTTTTTGATTTTCCAAGGGGGCAAGTAGACCCCCCCCCTTGCCCCCCCCTCCAGACGCCCATGTGCAGAATGAAAAATTCTGACTTACCAGGTCTAAAGTCATTTAAATTCCTCACAAGATCTGCTGCCACTGCTGGGCTACAACCAAAGGGTTTGCTCTGAGCAGCTGAAAGCTCATCTGTTGAATGAGAACGTATATCAGTGGGAAACCCTCTCAAGAATTAATGCAATCTGTAATTAAATAACTTTACCTATCTTTGACAGAATGGACTGGGCAAAAGTTACTTATTCTGCCTATTCTCCCACCCCCATCCCCCTTTTTTCAGCTCTACCACATGGCAGTTTAGTTCAGAGTTAGTCTCTGCAAGATATACAGTGCAAAATTTGTAAGTTACATCTTGATGGTGGTTGTGAGTAATAATGGTGCTTGATGCATATAAAGTTTACCTGCATATCATGTTAAACAGTCTACTGTATCACTGAACTAAAATACGAAACGGAATAACAAATGACCTTTCAATCACCACCAACAAGAGTGCTCTACTCCTTTGCCTACCACGCAGACGTGTACGGTATTACTCCTACAATGGCTGCACTCATGATACCATGAATGTCCACGAACTTTCACGGGAATTCTACGTCGAACTGCGTAAAAACTGTACACTATTAACTATTCGCATACAGGAACAGAGCAATTACAAATCTTAAATATTCAAGGAAATATTAGCTAAAGTAAATCTGATTGCCATGCAGTTTTCACGACCAAAGTCAATGGGGTTTTAATGTGTGATTCTTCTCACTTAAAACTCACTCAAGGAAGAAGTCCCACTGACTTATTTTGTAAAAAGTGAGAATGTCGTAGAACAACTTTACAGTTGAAGTTACGTCATGTAATATGAATATTCATGTATCAAAACCAATCAACAGTTGAGAGGTAACTTCAAATTAGGAACATAGCAAAATTGTATGATTTCTGTCATTGTTCACAGGTGTTAGAGTATGTACACCAAAAGAGGAGTACATATTCGACACCTGCTATGAAGGTAATCCACTCTTGGGCTCAGCCCTTCAAAAGGTGGCTAAAAACTGGGTATACATTTTCATCCATCACATTAAGCCATTAAAAGTCTTCCCCAGGGGAAGGACTGGAAGCAATACAAATACACCCAGATTCTCTGAAGTACAGTTAAAAAAAGCAAGCAATGTTACCACTATTTCATCCAATATCTACAGTACTCTACTTACAGAAAATACTCTTGAAGAACCCAGAGAAGGGCTTCCTGTCCTGGAGTACTACTTAACAACCCTTGGGTGCTAGCAATCATCTACAATACCAATTTAATTTTACACATACCTAGGACCCTAAGAACATGGTGATCTATAACAGTCTTATTCAACAAGGCTGTGAGCTCCTTCTTCAGGTCTGACTTCATCTGCATCATGATGTAGGTTCTATTCTGTAATAAAGTGGAGGGAGTTGGAGAGTTATCACTCATACCTATCACATTCTTGAAGGAAAATAATTTGTAGTCTAAAGCAGGAAAGGAGTCAGTGCTTCCACTTTGCAGAAAATTACCTGAAAAGGGGAATACTATGGAAAATTTTGGCAACATCAGAAATAGCCCTACTTACATTGAACAATGAATATCTATGCCTCCTTCTAGCCCTCCTTTGATTGGAAACTAGCTAGGCTTGGTTGACTCCAATATTTTTGGAATCAGGTACCTGCAGCCCTATCAGTCACAACTTCGATCCAAAAACCTACACCGCAGCAGCTATACAATGTCAACTACTAGCCTACCAATGTGTAATATTATACCAGTAGGCTTTAGACTACAGGCTTCTCAACGGTCAATGTGCCTTACTGACAATTTCTGAGAATCCTAGTGGCTAGCTGAAGAGAAAACTTACTGGTGCATAAAGAAATAGATCAAAAGAGCCAGTTGTGTATACCTGTAATAATTAAGTAAATCAAGGAGCCCTCACAAGCCTAGAACTAGCTATACTAGCCAGTACAGGCTGCCTCCTGTCACTAAGGGTTCAATGACAAGCCCAAATGAAGCAGACCACTTGCAGAAGGTTTATGTCAACAATGTGTGGTGAGCTTTACAGAGCTACAATTTTATTGTCTTTAAAAAATATACTTACTAAATATGCAAATATTGGAACAATGCAGCCAATGGCCTGAGTGTAGCGCTTCAGACCAGAATGAAACTGATCCAGCAGGGTGACACCATGCAGGTTCTGAAAGCGTTTCCAAAAAAGAGAGTACAAAGCTACAGAATGCTGACAAAAACTATTTGTAACATTTTCACTTAAAATGTAGTTCTAAAGAAACATTAAATGTACTTGAAACATTGCATGTAAACATCTTGCAATACTTTGCTACTAGAATATGTTAATTGAAGTGCAACTGAAGGTAGTGCTTCTTTACCTTCATTTCATGCAAAGAAACATCAGAAGATAGCTGGATCCCTTTTCAGCCATATGCTAGGATTATGTGTACAATACTGTACATATCCCCTCTTTTCAGCCTATACAGAGCCACATGTAACAGGGCCATCATAAAATGACTGGAACTTTTAACAGTTAATGACTGACCTATGCACGTTCAACAACTGACCTATACACAGGTAATGTCTGACCTAATTCCCCGGTCTAAATTCCAGCTGAACTCAGTTGACCAATTCAACTGGGTTTAATTGGGACACCCAGTTGAACCCAGCTGGTTTTGCCCAAATTCCACATTAAAACAACTGGGTTTAACTGGGTTACCAGCTTTCAACTAGGTTGACTACATTCAACCTGCTGAACCCAGTTTAACTGGGTTCAAGTGGAATTAAAACTGGGACATACACAGTTAATGATGACTGACCCACAGTACCGCCGCAAAGTCTGTCACATTTTCAACACACCAACGTGCATTTGCCATTAGTTGAGCAACGGTCGTTGATCAACTACTTTTTCATTGTTAATTTTCAATAGAATCATAGCAACAAGTCAATCATGTCAGTCCAGGTTGCCCCTAATCCTCAACTAGTTGACCCATTCATCGTGTCCCTATCCCCATTGTGTCTTCCAGAAGAACTTCTTTTGTATCGGTAAGCGGATTTAACCAATCCAGTGATTTTTAGACTTGCTCCATTTTCCGTATCGCAGTAAAACAGCCATGGCTTTTTGTGAAAGCCTTTCAAGAAAAATGCTTTTTATGTGCTACGAGATTGACACAGACAAATAGAAAGTCAAACCAAAGACGGGCAAAGTCACGACAGGAATCTGTTAACGTACCGTATAACTTCATTTCAATGAAGTTTCATTACTTACACAGTTAATGACTGACCTTTACACAGTTAATGACTGACCTTTACACAGTTAATGAATGACCTTTACACAGTTAATGACTGACCTATACACAGTTATAAATCACATTCAGTTTGGTGCCCCTTCTGGAGATGCAACTCAATTTGAGAGTATTTCATTTGGCTTTTTCCCTTCCAACTGGGACTTCAGAGAAAGCACCGACTGTGGATAAACTTCCAAGCCATCTTCTATTACTATTTCATTATTTCAGTCAGCTACATTTTTCTTTTTCTTTTTTTTTTTCGAGAACATGAATTGGATAATACACTGGATAAGTAGTATTCTATGACAAGGTTCCCTGCTTTTTATAATAACAAACTTCCCTGAATTTGAAGTCTTCCCTGAAATTTTCTCAAAATTTCCTAATTTCCTTCTGTGAGAAATATTTCCACCTAGATAGTAAAAGTCACCAAGCTAGTAAATCAGTGGACTTATTACTTGGACAAATGAAACTTGACAGATATACTGTACCAAAAGACAATAAAATTCCCCTTTACTGGATCAAAGTCCCAAACGTTTTCCATCATTGACAACCATTTTTCTTGAATTCAATGAAATATCCCTAACTTGAAAAACAGAAATTCATTCTCACTTATTTCCAAAGGTGAGTGGAAAGGCTATTCAATGATGTATATAAATAAGTTCTGAACAAACAGGGGGGACTTGGAACACAAAACTGTTCTCCACTAATATCATGAAAGAAAATGATATTGACACAGAAGAAAATGGGTTAGAGAAAAAGTTTGGGCAAAAATTATTCACAGGGAGCACTGCACCCTTTTGAACTGGTCAAGGGGCCTGCTAAAGGGCCCCCTGGAATAAATCAGATGTAAAATACTACTGCCACTCTCATAGTTAAAAAAATTCCTTCCATATGCCATTCATGAGACTTCCATCTTACTACGTCCACCAGGGTAACCCACTTGAACCCAACTCTTCAAGTCGCTGTGTTACTTTGCAAGGAATGTGCTGTACATATTTTGCCCTTTATACATCTTTTCCACTTCAGAAAAACAATCTGGAAAGTTTCATCACATAAAAGAAAAATATGGATTGTGTAAAAAATCTGGAAAACATACTTCCCTGACTATTAAGCTAAAGCCTGAACCTGAAGAGTAAAAATATGAACATATTTCAAAATGCACATTTTATCTGTGGTGGTATGCGTGAAGGGTCTGTGCCTGTGAAGAGGTAAAGAAGTCTTCAATGCTTTGTTCAATGTTCAGTCAACAGCAACATTTGATAATAGTCGTCCTCATTCAGTGCCTACCAAAAACTCCACGAAATTCTGAATTTTCTTCATAAAAGCAGTTTCCATACTTCAGAAACATTGACAAAGTGTTTGCAGGTGTCCCTATTACCAAAATCACTCATTTTCCCTTAAAGTTTATACTAAAGATTCATCTTTTAAACTGCTTTTACCTCCAATTTTTGACTAAAATTTGACAAATTTTCTGACAAAAGGTTCACCAAGTCTTCATATATCCTTGCTGAATGTTGATGGCATACACTAGTGTATACATACCTGGAAGAAGAAAAGAAAATGGAAAATATTACAAAGTGATGATTTTTCATTTTTCTCTTCATATTTCTCCTAAAAATAATTAGCAGTAACACCAAATTCCTTTTGAAATTTCAGCTATATCTTATCTTACTAATATCCTATTTTTAACCACTGAAGTATTTTTTATGATATTTCTGAAAATATTGAGTATTAAAGGTAAAGCAAAAAGTTATTCTGCATTTTATAATTCAGGAACAAACAAATTGTGTGTCATACAAAAGAGTCATTTATGAGTGATGACACCACGTTATACTTCTTCAAACTGTAGTGACTGCCATGTTACTGTATGTGCTTCTTTGGACTGTCAATTTCTAGTTTAACACTGGAGGGGGGAGGCTGCTGTATCAATAATTACAGCTTCCACATTTTTCTGTATTGCAGCAAGGAGTACTTTACTATTTCTAAGGAGAATAATTTATACTGCTCCTGAAGGTTTAGTATCTTCATGCGCAGAGATGAAGCAATATACTGTACACTATACTGACACTTGGGCTACAGCTGTGGGCTAATTAAAGATATCATGGAGTTCACAGTACCCCTGAGTAGTATTACTCACAATACTAACCAGAATGCGAGGCATTCACACTCGCGAATGTAAAACTGAAGGGAAAAAAAAGTATTCGACAGATTCACGTAGCAATGGGGAGCGAACCGCGTACCACCAGCGTGTGAGTCTTATGCCCTATCCAATGCGCCAACAGGAGCAATTGAAACGATAGATATTTAAATAATATATAAACTCTTTAGAGCACCTTGCGAGAATAAATGCTAACAAATGTGATGAAGTTATGCATCTAGTGGAGGGTTGTCTTTTATGTTATTGTCTTTAACGATGGGAAGTGCTCACTCGAAGGTAGTATGTTTAACTGGGGATCGTTCAACAGTTCAGCAATCACCCTTTGCTGGCGATGAACGACACAGAAGGCCTAAGTACTGTGGATAAATTGAAGTTTATAAAAATGACAATATTGTACAAGAAGTGCAGGACATAACAAGACAAGAGAAATGTCACCATATTGGACCTAACGACTGTTGCAAGTCAAAAACACGACAGATATACTTCGCTATTCGCTCGCAATAATAGACTATCATTACTCCAAGTCCACAACTGTATCAAATGTCGGGTCACGTGGGAACCGGCAAAGCAAGCACCTATTTGCAAGGGAAATTCAAGTTTCAGAAGAAACTCCTGTGCCAGAAGATAATTACGCAGTTAGTATTGCGCAATTTTTTCATCCGGGACACTTCGTTATCTTATCCGTTCACTGTGTTATAACCTACTGGAAGTCTTCAGTTCCAAAGAAAATAAAACGTAACTCTGTAGTTTGTCGTTCTTTTTCCAAGTATGTTTGATCTACTGTAAGGAGAGTTCACTCGTACAATTTGTTGCCCACAATAACACACAAACTTTTACTTCAACAGATCGCTCAAACGTTTCAAAATATGAGCAGATAAGGGTGTGCGTCCTTTCTAAAATAACAGCTGTTGACAAAAACCATAGAAAAGGCTGTTTAAGAACGTGATACAGTCGTTCCAGGTACCGTACAATTAAAATATCTGTCACGGAAAATGCCTCAAAGTGTAGTAAAGCTAGAGACACCCTAAATAAATTTACTCTATTTATTACTAACATCTATTAATCTACAAACACTTATAGATTAACAAAACCAACAAGACACAGAATGAAAACACTGTGACAAGTCCATACTATACTTCGCATTCGCTCGTAAAAACTGGGAAATAAAAGAAGTACATTCCTAACAAAAGTGTGAAAATTTGCTCCACTATGTGACTTCTTCAACAATGTATGGTTCATATTTTGCATTGGCAAGATGGCAGAGTGTATTTAGTGAATTATGCAATTAAGAGTAGTATATTCTTGATTTACTGGCCATATAATGGGGTTCTATATACAGTAAGCAAAATGGGGACAATACTGTAAATGTTACTGTAGATAATACTGTAAAGAGTAAATTTTCCTTCCAACTTCCTCTAAAACCAGTCGAAATGATCATGTTTTTACTGCAACTGGAAGGGAACTTGGTACTGCTTGGTACTAGGCTTAGTCACAAATAGTCCTGGGTGCTAAAGAACATTCCCAGGCGGCACTGCCCAGCACTGCCTGCTGTTGCTACAACCCTGACTGTTATTCATTTAAAGCAAACAACATGATCACTTTCTTTCTGGCTAATGCCATCTATTGCCACTAATGATGGCAAAAATTGGATTTTGACAACAGATTTACCTTTATATTACATTTTCAGTCTAAAGAGAAATTCAAAAGTGTGCCAATGCAGTCAACTGTGAAGACCTCCATTTGGGTTTGTTATATACTGTACAGTACCAAGTTACAATAAGTACTGTATTTGCTGATGTTTTCCTAGATTACAGTAATACAGTATACAGGTAAATTAAATATTTCTGTAAACATGTGCCATATATTATGGATAAAATTTGCTTGTAGGCTAGGTTTACTCAAGTTAGTCTGGAATAGGAATAGGATTGATGATAAAAGGTCATTTTCTTTCTTAAAGCCACAATTTTTCTACTGTACTACAGTATCTTCATCCACTTCAGAGACTGGACTGGATTGGCTACTGTGCCAAATGTGGCCTACACTCTCTGCGTGGCCCAAAATGTCTTTCCGACTAGAAAAATTTATCAAACACAATGAATTGGAAAAAGTACAATAACCCAAGCTCATTGGTAATTTTACAAGTGTATCCTATAGTTTCTACATTTTTATAGTTTCTACATCAGCCACACATTGGGGTGGTGATTGGGGGCCAACTGGTCCAAAATCCCTTTATCCAGTGCACTACTGTATGTATTTTCACTTACTTCTAATGAAAATGCTGAAAATGTCAGTCCCCTGCTAATGATTGTACGACCATCAGAACTTGGGTCTAGATTTTCCTTTTTAACCCCTCTGTTTTTTGGAAAGCTGCCCTGGAATAAAAAGTCCTGCCTCTCTATTTGATCTGTACCTTGGCAAAGCTTGAGAATCACTGAAGGACTCAGGGTCCTTTTTCAGAGATCCTACAGTACTTCTCTCTACAGTAGGTCAATTTAGCTTTGTAGGCACTCAAAATTTTTATTCCCTTCCATCTTACCGGTACATTTCTTCATATGATATCTTCAGGTAAACCCCTGGTTGCTGAGTGAGAAGCATGTTGACTGCATTTTCAAGTGGTGGCCACAACTTGGTTTCATAATCCGTTTCATCCAGAGAGGCCATAGCATTGGAACACTCCATAGTTCTGCGGAAAATAGCATACACAGGAATCACTGATGGTGTTACTTGTGAGTGCTGGAGAAAATCGTACATCTTTAACAACTCTATACAGGTAGAAAATGAACACTGGCTCATGGCTACTAAAATGAAAATTCAATCGCTAGGCTGATCAAAGCTGGAAATTACACGAGCACCTGATATACAGTATTATACTGTAAGTTTTAAAGTTAAAGTTCAGTAGACCTACTCACTCATGCTTACTCAGATAAAGTGTTGGCTCCCTACAGTAGTTGCAAAGAGATTTACCAATGCACACATGCAATCACAAGGGACATTTGGTACCCAGGAAATTTTCGGGAAGGGGAAGAATTTTAGGAATTTTGGGAAATCTGGAAATTTGAAGGAAACAGTTCTTTATCTTGAAACTTGAGAGAATATTTTCCTCTTTTCTTCAATTTTGTATTAAATTAACTTTGTATTGTGTTTATATTGGTGGGTAAAGCAGCATTGTATTGAATGACTTACTGCAATCAACAAGTTTTCAGCCACTATAGGTAGCCTACTGAATGTACGCTTGGGATGTCAACTTCTGCTATGCAAAGTATATACTGGAGTGAAAGCTCAAGCACAATGGAAAGTATCAGTGATGCAACTGGAGCAGATAACCCAGACATTCGATTGTTCCAGCATAACTGCAGTTTCTCATGGAATGTGTGGAACAAATTCGACATAGATTTAGTAGTCGAGGAATTTTATTCCTGAGATGCTTAGAACCAGCAGTGACATACAATTGGACCATGCCATCCTTGGCACCTTTGTACGGTATCAAAAACTGCAAAATCTCGAAGGTGTTTCACCAGTTCAAGATTTTGACACTGAATGAAGAGCACACTCCATGAATCCCACTTTAAATGACAGTATACCAGTTCACGAGTACTGGAAAACACTCTTTGCATAGAAAGATGCATGTGGGAACAGAGCACACCCAAATCCGTGCAAAGTTATGGGTGTGTTACTGTCATTTCCTTTCTCAAATGCTGCTGTTGAAAGGGTGTTCTGACCAGTCAACTCAAAATCACAAAAAAATGATCATGGGACAAATTTGAAACAAGAGAGCTTGCTTGGCTTGCTCTTACCTAAACTAGCTTTCCAGAAGAAGGGACCCCAGCAATCTGCAAAGCTGAATCCTTGTGAGGAGACTACATACTGTATCAGGATGAGGGTCAGTAATGCAAATGATGCAAAGGCTGCTGAACTTCCCAGGGAATTCATCACAGAGCTCTGCAAGTAGTGCTTACATTACTGTATATTTTTTAAACTATTTGAATGTCAATTAGATTGGGTTTAACAACACACCAACACAAATGTGTTATACTGTATAGTGTCAGCAAGATACTGTAAAAAGGTAAAGTTCAAATAAGGTTTCAAATAGGTCCGTTCAAGTTCAAGTTCGGTTTCACATACAGTTTAAATACGGTTCAAGTCCTCCCCTTTAGTCGCCTCTTACAACAGGGGGGAATACCATGGGCATATTCTACAACCCCCAGCCCACAGGGGAATATCTGAATATGTCAAAAACTCAAAGTATTTGAATGTCAAAAACTCAAATGGAAAACAAAACCCTGATAGATGGCATGTATACACGATAGATTTCTGCTTTGCCTTACTGTAAGTATGCCTTTGTTAGCTAGAAAACGACAACAAATAGTGCAAGTGTGGGTCGGGGTACTGTGGCCCAGGGCCCCTTTCGTGACGAAAAATGAAAATAAAGGAGAGAGGGAGTGCATGCGACATGAGAAAATTATTAAAATACAAAAATGTAGGTGTTGTTGCTGGGGGAAGAGTGAGGTGAATGGCTTGACAGGCTGAATCCTAGATCAGCTGTTAAAGTAGCATACTGTGCAAGAAGTGTTATTGAAAATTTCAGGAAGTACCATGCTGATTTCAGGAAATTTTGGATTCCATTTCTGGAAAAATGAATTCAGAGTGTGGAAGCCCTGATGTTGACCAACCACATAGTGAAGCTACATTATTTGTTTGAATGAATGTCAATAATCGTGCAGTCGTCAACTGTATTTAGAACTCTAGGGTTATTCCTAAATGTTCGGGTAGGTAGTTGCCAGCAACTCCCTGGTTGGGGGATCACAGGAATGCAAAAACTGGAATTCATGCCTGAGAATTCATGCTGAGAACTCCTGTGGTATGCCGTACCAGTATAGTGTGTTGACCGTCGAATGCGCACATAAGAACCCTACCATTGCAAGCTTTTTGTATGGTATGTTATGCTAGATGCGCAGTCGACGGTCACCCCATCATACTGTACAGTACGTAGGCTATACATGCATCCAGCTGTCGTTTGCACGATAGTGACAGCACAATTGCGCGGGGAACAACTCAAAATCGGTAAAAAAATGTGCGGGTTTTACTAAAAAACTACTAACGTGTGCAGATGGAAAAACAACAGAGTTTGGCTTGCGCTGGGTTCCCCATTCCCCGTGCAGGCCAAACTTTACAGTCTGGCATGTGGACCTGCATTCTATAATTACTCCTTGAATTGTGCCTTAGGGCTTAGGCTAGGCCTTGGTCATGGCTAAAAACAAATGTTACACTAGCCTGCAATCATGAGTATCACGGTTTGACTGTATTAGCCTACTTACTACTTAGGAGCACAACAATGCTTTCTCGCCTGTAAAATTGTATAGCCTATAGCCTATGCTAGTGTATTGTTTGTACTTTGCGTAACGTTAGGTACTAATGTTACCACTATACCTAGGCCTAATACACTATAATTAAACTTCATAATTCATTTACTGTAAGACTGAGATTCCAGTTCACCTTGAAAAAGCAGATTTTCAGTCTTTCTGTTTGATCCTACATCTGCTTCTTCTCGCTAGCATATTGATGAAAAATCATATCTTTGACACTCTTTAAAGTTGATCATTGATAGGCTACTTCTATGAACTTGCGGTGTCATACCAGCTCTGATTTATGCAATTGTACGTATCTTAAATAATATGTAGCCTAGGTGTTTTACGTAATACGTTCGCATACAATACACGTTATATTGTAGACACACGCCATCCAAAGATCTAGACACAATTTGTTTGGGATTTGCACATTTGCAGAACTATCTTTCTAGGTGGTATGAAGTTACTACAATACCTATTTAGCCGTGAAATTGTTTGCATCGACCGAGCCGTAAGACTCCAGGTAAGTGTCTGTAACGTACAGTTATAGCTTAGGACCTGCATATAAACACTGCAAAGAACGAGGAGTCGCATTTGTAACTTAAGTAAATACCAAAAATATTCTCGTGGACGCATTTACAGTTTTTTTTTACATTTTTTGGAAGTGTAACGTGTGGCGCTCGAAGCTTGACGTTCATCCGAATCGTGGGGCACTTTCGTAACAATGTAGCGAAATTGGTTCTAATGCGTATGGTAATGTACTGCAGTACTGTATGTTCCATAACAAGCTACTTGCATAGTATGGTCGTTGATACCATGGCATATTTACATTTGGTTGCTACAGACAAAACCATAATTAATATTTAGATTCATAACTCTCCAAACGATACATGATATTGTAAAGGTATGCATGGTTATTGTTTGACATTCATTCTACAGTGCCACACTTTGCTGCTCAGCATGGGCCAGTAGCCTGTATATTGTCATATGTGTCATAGTAAAAGGTACTGTATGACCTACAAAACCTACCCCTTGAACAGTGCTGTGTGAAGTTTCCGTACACTTCTCCTGTGTTGGAGGAGTGTAATGGAAACACACTCCCCCCCCCCTACCCGTTCGGGCCGTTCAAGATAGGGCTAGACTTAACCTGGGCTACTCTGCAGAGCAAACTCTGTTTGCTCAGCTCCCCAGCTTCCCAAACCACCATCTGCCAAAGCAAAGAGGTCTGCGTCCAATTTTAGCTGCAAACTTCCTTAATTACCATAATATGACTTATTCATTTACTCTCTCATTATTCATGCAATTATTATTGAGTGAGTGTGTGTAGTTGTAAACTGTAAGCCTAGACTGAAACCTGAGAACTTGAGAAGTCATAACTCATATCATTACTGTGTTGCATAACCACCTTTGCAGTGGGCACTACCAGGGAGTGTGGGGATGTATTACAATGACAGACCAGTGGGTGGCATAGGCTACTACTACTCTGAGGACCAGATGTTGCCTTCTTTTAAATATTCACTAGTAACATTCAACCAATCTTGAGGCCACATATTTCTATGAATATCCAAAAGAATTTGTTCCGTGTCCACTTTGGCAGGCGTTAGGGATATGACTGAACAAGGAATATGCCATACAGCCTGCTTCATAGGCAAGACTAAACCTTGAAGGGTGCAGTGATTACTTTTTTTAATGCCCCCATGGGCAGTAAGTTAGTTTCCAATTTAGGACTTGAAAATTTGTAAGTGGAGCTGAAACAGTTTTTTTAAGGAAGCTGATATAATGAGGTTCGTGGCAGAAGGATCTATTTTGGACACTTGTCTGGTTAAATTAGTAAAACCATGATGAAGAGTTTGGTAATTATTTGTCAACTTGTCTTTTAAAATATACTCCCTTGAAACAGAACTTCTAGTCTCCCTTAATCATGGATATATGCATTGCATTCATGTATATTGACCTGACCTTGCAAAAATGTTGTCCAAGGTTGGGAGCTTGAGTTGATATCTTTTGTGGGGGAGACTGCACTTACTCCAAGTTCACTGCAGTGCATGAAAAATGTCAAAAAGAAAAAAAGCCATGACTTGTCTGTTTAATGTCAACTGTAGCTGCTTAATTTCAACAGTAGCTGATAGATACAGTAGTATCCTTTAGCCTGGTTCTTAATAAACCTGGGGGGTATTCACCCTTGGGGTAATTTTGGTATCTTAGGTGGGTAATTATTGGGCCTGTCCAGAATCTGTTTTCATTATTCAGGTTCTGTAAGATTACTCCCAAGTCTGACAATCTGATATGTGGTTAATGTACTGTACTTTAAGTACTGAACCATACAGTAGAACGATTATGGTACCAGACCCATTTTAGTGTACTCACATATTTGGGAGATGATTAACTAGCTAGAACCCGTTTAGGATTATACATTGGAAAAATGTCTCTAAATTAAAGTTTGGGGACTTTAGGAAAACAGGTTAGGGTCTGTTTTCCAGGGATATTGGGCATGTTCTTTCGGTGTCATCAAGTTATTACCAGGTTATGATCATAAAGCGGTCCTGAAGGTCATTGTCATTGTCTACAGGCATTTTCTTTGCTGTGAGTGTGAACTATGGAGAAAACCACTTTTGATACATGTTAGGAGGGGGATTCATAGGGTGGCTGATTGGAAAGGGGGAATGGGATGGGGTGGCTGATTGAAAAGGGGGAATTGGATGAAAAATGTTAAGAACAACTGGCCTATAGTGATGCCATGGAATATTCATTTACAGCAAACATAGTGGGAATTTTGTCTGCAAGCACTATGTCACCTGACTGACCTTTCTTGTAATAGCATGTTGACACTTTACAATTCCACAGCAAATTCCACATAATGACTTCAGTCGTCTTAGTGCAAGGTGCCAGTAGAGGACTGGGGCTACAGTTTTGTCGCAACCTTCTTCAAAGACCCTCAACATCAGTCGTTGCAACTTGTAGAGCACCAGAAGATGCCACACATCTCCAACAGCTTGAAGCAAGTAATAAAGACAGGTTGGAAATACTGAAACTGGATGTTACACAAGAGGATGCAATCAGAGATGCAGCTAAGTTGGTAAAAGAAAAGTTTAAAAATTTGGACTTGGTCATAAATTGTGCTGGAATGCTCCATCCATCAGGGAAAGGAGAAACAAGTTTACGAGATGTTTCAACACAGGTAAATTATGATTCCATAGTGTGGTAACTGTAATGAAGTGCAGGGAGTGGGTAGATCAAATAGAGTCCTGAAGAATTTCATCTCTTAGGGGTAGGATAGGCCTAAGTCAAAGCATGTCAGCAGAATACAGTATCTTTCATTTTATTTTGAATAAGTGAGGATGGGAGGAACCGAAGACTTTCAGTCCCCCCTCCCCTCTCCTCTTCCTTGAAGCCAATGAAAATCAGAGGGCACATGGATGAAGGCTGTTTCTTTTCTGAATGTTTGGATTAGTGCCAAATTTGGGGAACCTAAAGGCTGAAGAGCCCACAATAATCTTACCCCAATCTCATTTTGACAGGTGCTGAGGGAGGACATCCTACCCCTTCTTGAAGAGATATGCCTTTCTTCTTGATTCACCCTTGATATTGTATTTGCCCTATCTACTGTAAATACAGTATGAAGACTTGACTGGATACCTCTTTAAATCGTAAAGAAGAAAATATAGTATTGTAGATCTGAAGGACAAAGAAGTACTGCCTTACACCAGCCATGGTATATCTGGTTTTATATAAAATATGTTTTGTATAAATTATTTTGTCAATTCATTTCTAAGGACAGAAGAGCTTTGACAGACCCTTATGTCAACACTCTATTGGAATCTAGTATGTTATACATAAGTACTGTACTATTGCCACATATTTTGTATCTTGGTACATTTATAGGTTCAGAGCACCACAATTTTCAGCCTACAAATTTGACACTCTTCTCTGGCAGATTTGTCAGCAAACTCCATTAGAAATATCTGCCCAAAAGACTACCCCTTGATCTGTTGATATTTGTAGATCTACCTGCCAAGAGGATTTTATGTGAATATTGCTTTCTTTTTGTTACTTTCAGGGTCTTAATACAACTTTTCTCACTAATGCCTTTGGTCCTTTACTAGTTGCAAAGTATTTTTCACCAATGCTGGCTGCAGGATCAGGTTCCTTTGGAATTCAAAGTGAAAATGCAAAAGAGAGACACAGTGGAATTTTAGTCAATATGTCAGCAAGAGTTGGTTCTATTACAGATAATGGTTAGTGCAGAAAGCAGTAGCATGGGGAGGGCATATGTGAATGTTTTTACTCCTTAGAACCCTTGTCCTTTTTCATAAAGGGTACTTTTGATCTTATAATATTCAGATTGTTGTTGGAAATGTCCAGCCTGGCATGAGAGATTTCTGCATCCTCATCCCAGGAAACAAGCTACACAGCGAGTTTACCTTGAAAGTCTCAAAACTGACCTTGGCCTTGGTCAAATTTTGCAGCCTCAGAGATTGGCCAGAACTGTGACATTGGAACAGATATTTTCCCCTTGGCCTCTTGTCCAACAGAAGGTTCAGGTCACCATTAACCATTAGATACTCTTAAGTTTCATAAGAAAGGAAAGAGAGTTACATTTTGGTTTGAAACACCTAAAACATTATGGAACTTTATAAAAAAAAATATGAAAGAGAAGGGGGCTTAATGTTTTTATTTTACTCCTATGTTTGCTATGTTTCTGTGTTCGGTGTGGTAATATTTTCTGTTTGAAGAGGCAATGTTTTCTACACTATATACAACAGTTGGTGTACTGTTCATTGACCTTCTCTTTTCTACATGAAACAATCAGGTGTCAGGTTGTATCTGTATGATATACTGTACCTTGTTAGTTCTTGAGCTGCCCTAGGGTGCTGATGAATTTTTAGGAACTTATCAAGGTTATACTGTATGTTTGTGCTCTTAGAGAAAATTTGAGGTTATTACAATTGGTTGGTGGGTTTGTGTACAAGAATATGACCCTTGTTGAAGTACTGGACCAGGTCAAGTCCAAACTTAATGTACAAGTGTGGGAACTGCTTCTACAGAGCAGTAGTACTATCATACTTAATTTTAAGTTTTCAAGTTTGAAGAGGAGTATAAAGCTATTCTCACAAACATCAATACTTGGTAAATGTAAGTGTGAGTATAACTCACAAGTATTCTTTGGGAAGATTGTATAAACTCAGTATTTAGATATTCTTTCTGTTAATCCCTTTCTATAGGTTCTAGTCTGCATAGGCTGTTTAACCTTTTAAATACAGTTTCAAGTTTCAGGCAATCTGCCAAATGCAGTTGCTGCAGTTTAATTTACTTATGCAATCATCTGACTGATAAACATTTATGGTTCTTCTTAATCTGGTGACAACACTCATATCAATGAATAGTTTAGTTTGTACTAGATAAATCCTTGGTGTACCCATTTTATTAATATTTGTTTCATGAAATATCATGAAAATTGCTTGTGAGGGAAATAGGAGGTCATTTGGTCAGTTCAAGGGATATTCCAAAGTATAGTTGGGGCGATTTGGTGTGTGCTTCAGTATGCTCACTAAGTGTCTTTTTACCCAAGATAATTATTTAAATAATATTTTTCATTTTCACAGGTTTTGGTGGTTGGTATAGCTATCGCATGTCCAAGAGTGCCCTCAACATGGCAACCAAAAACCTCAGTATTGAATTAGGAAGACCAAGGAATAAAATCATATGTGTTGCGTTACACCCAGGAAGTGTTGACACTGACCTGACCCGCCCTTATCAGAGGAATATTCCAAAAGACAAGCTGTTCAGTACAACCTACTCAGTTGAATGTCTGATGAAAATTATATCAAACTTACGAATTGAGGACACAGGCAAATACTTGGCTTGGAATGGTAAAGAAATTCCATTCTGAAGATTCATGTATTTATGATATTCTCAGGTTAAAAGATTGGACCAGTGCTTACGAAGCAAAAAGTTGAGGAAAACACTTCCCTTGGAATTAAATCTATCAGAACTGCAGGGACAAGGAAGAAATTTGCCATACCCACATGGGATACATTATCAGAGAAAGATTAAAGTATATGAGGAGTGAGACCTCCCTTCCTTCCCCTCTCTCCCTAAGCCTCTCGACCTCTCCTTCCCCAACCCCCCGCTCTCCCTGTCACCTCCTCCTGCTCTTCCTCTTTCCCTCTTCCCTAAGTAAAAGGGGACATTGAACATTACTTGCTTTTCACTATTGAATAAATGGTATTATCTGAAGCACTTAGGGCGTTGGTCCCATATTGCCCATTATCAATTTTACAAAGTTTTTCCCATACCCCAGTTCTCAGTATCGAGTGATTCTGTTCTGATATGTTGGAAAAAAGGGTCCTGTATACAAAATCATAGGATATATTGAACTGCAGTAGCAAAAAGTGACATTTCGTTTGAAATGAAATAAAGTTTTGGGACTTATTAACTCGGACATAAAAAAATGACAAAACCTTTTTATAATGTATTTGCCTCATAATATTGGTTGGGTAGTTGACAAAGTTTACCGATACCAGTATTGAAAGAAATATGAGAAATTTCGGCCGTCATCGATATTAAATGCCGACAGTTGACCCAACACTATACGGATGGAGGTTGCTTGCTGAGAAAGGAGAAAGACTTGAAATATCTCAACATATGTTTGAGACAGCTGCATTTATGCTCGTTTTAAGAGACAAAAATTGTTTGACAAAAATTGTTTTTCTACATTGTTTTTGTAGAAAAAATTTAAAGTATTACAGTAAATGAAGCAGGGTGTTAAAGCTTAGAAATTATGTTTTCCATCAATTTTGAAGTCAGATCATGTTTGTAACTATATTTACGTTCTCGTGAGAATAGATGATGTTTCTGTCAGAGAACAATAAAAAACCTCTTCTCTTGTCATCTGTTTAACTCGCCTGCAAGTCGTTATGATTTATGCTAACTGTAGCTAAAGTGTACCTAAAGTCTAAAATTTTAAATATAATATATTATATGTTACAAAGCTTGAAGTATCAATCCAAATGGTCCAACTTCCATCTTCACAGGACATTCCTGAGCTGAGATATAAATGTAGCTTATTTACACAATTTAAAATTGTAGATTGCGCAAAAAGTTATGATGCCATTCTTTTATTACTCAAAACTACCGTCTTTGTTCTTTTTAATTTTTCCGAAAGGCACTGCACTTTGTGATCACTGGCTTACTGTTGTAGGGTGACTTGACTTTACAAGTTCTCTCTCTCTGTGCAATATGCTATGCAAGAAAACGTTTAATTTATCAAAGCCATATTAACATTTTATTTTTACAAAAAAACAAAAGCAGGTAATGTGAGTCGTACATGAAGGATATCACAAATTGTTGCGCGATCGACCATTTCAAGTTCAAAGGAGAAAATTTCAAAATTTTGTCTCAGCATCAGAGTAAGCTATGAAAATGGATGTTGAATGAATCAAATTCATTTTCCAACTTCTAAAACATATATTTATGTAGTTCTTTACTTTAGGTACACTTTAAACCATTATTTTCAAATATCCTTTGGTATGCACCTCAAAACTTTTATTTGTATTACTTGTTTGAAGAACAAATTTGTAAAAATTTAAAACTGCCGTGCAAAATTTACGGCGGTAAAATTCTTTGGCGATATATAGCTGTTGTGGCTAATAAAAGAAATTATAACAGAAATAAATCTCAAGCCTGTTTCTTCCTATGATGACTTAGCAATGTTCAAATTAGCTGGTCGAATGCAGGATAAGAAATAAGTCCTATTTTAATCGCTCAGGGTGCCTCTCAGCTCCCTGATTCGCAATATGCAAAGAAATTTCCTTGAATGCGCTAGCAATACATAGAAGGTCGCTACTCTTTGTGAGATTTAAGTTGTTAGTACCAGTTTCTGGGAACTTTTTAGCGGGAAGTGACTTTATCATGTAGAGTTTAAAAAACCTAGCAATTCTAGCTAGTGGCAGAAAGTGTCGAACCCCAGGACCAATTGTTTACTTATCGTTTGTTGCTATTACTTTTTAATGTATTTCCCGTCATAAATGTAATACGTCAAAAAGTATTATCAGAATGATCAAGAACGCCTTGTTACCTCTAGTCGCTAAATTTAGTTACAGACTTACATTAGTAAGAGAAAATAAGATGGAGGGGCAGAGAGGAACAGAATAGGAGCTTACTTTGGAAAGCAATGATCACGGCAAAGTCAAGGAGTAGGCAGCAGTATTACCTTAGGTCATTCTAATTTTGTCAGGTCACGGTATTTTTTAACATAACTAATATAATATATACAACAGTGGAGATACAAACTCACCAAAACCTATAGAGGTTATGCACCGACGTCACTGTGTCGCGCGTTTCTCTATTTTTCCATCCAGGCGTACATTGTGCAACAATTGTTACTTGGTGCTATCGTGCGCGCATATCGGTAACACACTTACTGCGCATGATCAGTTCCATCCAGCAAAACGCACTGACGTCACGTGCATAACCTCTATAGAGGGATTTGTCACGTGACTTTAACCAACAAGACGCAATTTTGAAGGGCAAGATCACGCGTCTCTTTGGTTTTGACGGACACGCGTCCATTGTGTCACAGTAGTATCTATGGTTATGCCGTGCGCGTGAGCTGTAAATTCGCTCCCTGCGTGTGTGTTTTGCCCTTCAGTGCCTGGGAATCCATTGCGCGTGACGTCACATGAAATCCCTCTATAGGCGTATGTGTCTGATAATGTAGAGTCATTTGTTCAACCATAACCGTCAATAGCTACTGGAAAGTGTGGGGGGGGGGGCATGGGGACATGACGTTGACCAGAACTGCTTTATGCGCGGAGAAACAGGTGGTCCGGGGCTCATTTAAAGGCTCTGGGAAAATTTTTGAGGCCAAATGACCTGTTGCGTAATCTGAGGCAATCTGATGCATTGAATTTCAATTCAATAAATGGCTATTTCCGACGTTTTCCAGTTTGATTTCATTTAATCAGCTGTATTGCAAGCTATGCAATCAGACAGGTACCTACTATTCTCGTTAGGGCTCTGAAAATTGGGGGATAATCCCCCACAAAGTACTTTCAAACGTGGGGGACATGTCCCCCCCCCCTTCCCTTCTACCTGTTGACATCCATGCATGCGTTCAACTGTAGTCGAAAACTTTCCTCCAGATTTATTTGTAATTGTTGAAATGTCTACAAAATGTATGGCAATGAGTACATACACGAATTTTGGACCAAACAGTAACCTTTTTACTTAAAATTTGAACAGATTGAGTGATATACAAAAACTTGTACAGCCCGGGAAGAGACGATAAGCAAGTATTTTACTACGTGACATTAGTTTGGGATGATTAGTGACATCAGATGTTGTGCGGGACAAAAGGGGGGGGGGGGTGCAGCTGCGCCTTGCGGAAGAAAAATCCCTCAGTGAAGGAGGTACACGTACTGATTTAATAGTCAAATTTGAAGATGGCTTATCACACCCCCCACTCTGTATACCAACATCGATCCCCCAATATCTTTTCGTGCTTATTACACTAGTTTGATGGTCAAAAGAGAAAAAAGCCAATACAATAATTTACCTTACCATGTTTTCTATTTCAATCATAACTTGCATTTCCAAGTGCAAAATTAACTTTACTACCCCTTTAGAACTGTTCACATCGTAAGAACCAAATTAAATTTTCGGTGGGATATATACCCCCAGAATCAGACTTTATCACAATATTTAGGGTGGGTTGAATGTTCCCTCCCCACCTTTCTCCCACCACTTATCCAATAACATACGTCGATTTTTTTTTTCAAATCAATATTATAGACACTTATTAAGGCATGTGGTTGTTACCCTCTGTAAAAGTTTCCCGAAAAATACTCAGACTTTGTCTGGTGATCTTAAATTTCACTTTCACGCTAAGTTGATAGCTACTTGAGTAGTTGAATATTGCCTGAAACTGTATCTTTCTGCTATAATACCTTAAAGTAACCATCATCTCAGATATATTTAGGAAGAAGGTGGCTGCTCTTTGATTGACATGAATTTAAAGTATGCCCTTCGAAAATAAGCCACCCTGATTGGTCAGTTATCCATGCAGATCACGCAGAAGTGTACTCAGCACAGTATGGCGGTAATCAAAATATAGACGTTGGTCTGAGAGGTACAAAAGACAGTTCTTTTATTATAAGAATGGATGGACTAGAAGTTAACCCGGGTGGGAGAATTATTGCCTAGAAAGAAGAATAAGGGCCTTTAAGACGAGTTAAATCCACATTTCTTTTCTTTTTTTTGGGGGGGGGGGGGAGGATTACATGCATGAGTCACTGATTCCCTTCCCCGTCAGCTACCTGCTTAGTCAGGTGGCACACAGGTGAATAACAGTTTCGAAAGAACAGTGACACTAAATACCGGGCCTGTGAAATATTTGGGTGACTGAATTTCTACCCGAGCCTTTAGGATGTTTAATTTGGGAAAGAGCAAGATCCCTGTTTAGATTGAACCACACGGACTTCTCTTGGCTTCCTTCATCAAAATGTTAGTTCATTATACCCTCACCTGAATGACTTTTGTGTTTTTAGTCTTAAAAGTATAATTTCAGTTATAAAACGAAGCAACCTACCCCCTGTTGAGCTTCCTGTATGTAGTTTCGTGCCTTACCCCCACCCCACTCCACCCCTAGGTCAAAGCCCATAACTATATTCATTCAATTATCCACCTACAAAACAGTTAAAAACATGTTTTGTTTTCGTACAACAATACGTAAAGAGTCATTTGTCAGATGGTGCTGACCATAATCACCATATTACAACTAACTGTATTTTTTCTCTTTTTTTTCAGAAAAACGACCCTCGGATGTTTTAATTTATTTTGTCACAAACGATATCCATCAGTAATTTAAAAAAGGCCTTTTTCAAATATTTACTAGTCATTTTAATCAGATCGCGGTACGTGTAACAGTAAGTTGGGTGTATCCTTTTCATCAAGTACAGCGTCTCTGGTGGCATCGTTCAAAATAATATCTCGTAATTCGTTTGGCGTTAGGTCGGGATTTAGACCAAGGTGAACCGCTGCAACACCTGCAAAACGAGAAGCAACAAATAAGGACACTGACTTGCATTTTTGGTCTTAGTAAGATAGATGATGCCGCTATTTGAGTTTCTGGTCGATCTAAGAATGACCCACATTTTCAGTGCAAGGTATGTGTGAGCCTGTATGTGTGTTTGATGTCAGCTAGTGTTAAATGCTTCCAAAAGCGAAGCCAAAAAGGAAGCGGTGGTCCTGGATTCAGGAGTATCTTCAAAGAACAATGCCACAGAGCCGAGATGAGACATTGCAGTGCACAGGAAGCGGTTTCGTCGGAAGGTATCTAAAATTGGGAGGGGGGTTGAACGATTCAATTCCAGAATTTTGGCATTTTCTAAGGTAATTTTTGGACATCGTAGGAAATGAACTTCAAACTGAAACTTAGTGGGGGCAGTTACTGAAAATTATTGGGGCCATTAGCCCCGGGCCGGACGGCCGTGGGCGATGGGGATAATGGGGTACGGCCACGTCCTCAAAGGGTTGTCAACAAAAGCAGGGGCGGGGTGAATTTTCTACTACGACGCAAGGTCTGGGAAGTGTCATTTCCGGGGATAGAGGAATTTTAAAGTCAAAATTTCTTTGCACCCTTCTAGCCAAGTTCCGCCAACTGATAGCGGCACCTCGTTTAGGTGATGTAAATCTGCATTCGGAAGAATTCACTCTGAACATCTTTCCTCGGACGGCTTCCCCCGGAAAATTCCATCCACGACAAATTTTCCCTCTACAGTATCCTCACTAGAAAACATATCTGTCAACTTTGGTTATTTCCAGGGTCAAATTTCCGGAGAGGGGGGGATAGTACCATGGGAACCGGTGTAAACGAGGTTTGAAATTCCGAACCCTTCAACTGCCCCATCCCCCCCTCCCCTCAAAAAAGTGGGTGCGCTACTTTTGAAACGGATATAGGCCTAAAAAAACAGATTTCAGGTCCGCAGCCTGGGCGAAATCTCTAGGGGACAGTTCATGACACTGTCTAAGAGTCAGTGGCGTACGCGTGCCTATAGATAGCTGACATCCTGACGAACCCTTCCTTTTTCACCTGTGAATGGATGCCATCCTGGGGGAGGGTGTTGAGGGCAGGGGGTACATGTAAGATCTGGCTTATGGGTGCAAAATGGTGCTATCATTGACAAAGCATTGAACTGCTTATATATTTACAAATAGTCATTATTTAGTGATACCATTTCTATCTTTGGCTGGCTTAAGGCAAGAGGTGCTGTCTAGGGTTAGGGGATTACATCCCTACTATAGAGCTTTTGGACCTACGTCACGTTTCTCTATTTTTCCATCAAAGCGTACATTGTGCAATAACTATATGAGAATTTTTTGTCTATGTGAGGTGGGTTAGATGCAAAACGGTGCTACCTTTGGTAAAACTTCATAAAGCGTTGAAATGATAATACGATTAAGAATCCTCATTATTTGGCGATTTTTTTTTTTTACTTTCGTTGGGTGTAATTGGAGGGAATGTTGGCTAAGGGAAGGAATGACAACTCTACCCTTTAAGAAATTTTTGTTGTTCTAAGGCTTCCTAAATCCAAAATGGTGATATTTTGGTAAGCTTTGAAATGATGCACGATTTGAAATTTGACATATTTACTGCATTTTTCGGCCGTGGCATGGCACCCCTAAAAGACTTGTAGTCGGTGCGAGCTGCTCCCTTTTAGTACGTCTCTGGGGAGCCACCATATGTTGGCCCCCGTAGCCGTAGCGCAGGCCTTGCAAGAAAATGTTCGGTCATAATGGCCAGATGGAGAGGAATGACAAATTTAAGATCTTGTAAGTTGCATCTAAACATTCTTTATTTCCATATTTCGTGCTTTAGAAACATTTAGCTTTGATTTAAATTAAAAGTTTCTTTTAAAGCTCATTGAGTTTAGTTTATAATTAGAGGTTATAATAGGATATTTTATCTTTAGCCTGGTATATGCAGCAGTGGCGTTACTAGATATTTTTTTTTTTTGGGGGGGGGGGCAAAAGCAAAAAAATTCCGACAGATTATTATCTTGAAGTAATGATGTACTATCTAAGCGTAGCGCCACCATCATCTGGCGTGTAACGCGCCGGAAAAAATAGATTAAAATATCTCCGAGATTGCCTTAAATGACACTTCAAGGCCTCGTCAGTAACCATTTCGATATGTAATTCTGCTTAAAAACATAAGAAGTGTTGTAAGTGTTTCAAATGAATTGTTTTTATTTATTTCCGACAGAGACTAAAAATTTCCGACAGAGGCCTTCGGAAGCTTTGTGGGGGGCGACCGCCCCCTGCCCCCCCCCCTAGCTACGCCACTGATATGCAGGTGTATTCAAGCTGCGTATCTTATAGAAGGAAGATGGTTCCTTTGTCAGGAAGAGGAACCCACTTAAGAATGCATCCATGTTGGGAGGTCCGGGGACTTCCCCGGGAAAATTTGGGAAATGAAGAACCCTTATATGCGATTTTCCAGGTTTTGGGGTCCTCGAAATCATAATCAGGACAGTGAAAATTTCAGCATTTCAGTATTTTTATGTCAAGCAGGGCAATTTTTATACACGGTTTGGAAATCCCAGGGGGAAGGGGCAACTTCCCCCTGCCCCCAGGCTACGGTGGTGGCTTTTGCTACTGACTTGCCAGAAACAGCCATACATTCGAGGATTTCTTTGGGGGTGCAACTTTGACAGTTATGTTAAAGAGTGGAAGCAATAGCCATACATTGGATGAAAAATTGGAGACCCAACTTTGAGCATTGTGTTAAAGAGTGAAAGAAATAGTTCCCATCCTGTTCCCAAGGCCTTGTTAAAAATATGACGGTTACGTCACTGTAGGCACCGGCTGGCATGGAGACTACGCGTGGCCATATGCGGGCATGTAAGGTTTTGCGCGTGTAAATGCTGGGGCAATAGCACGCAGAAAGTACACCAACTTTTCATTTTGACGACAGTGTAAGCGAGTTATCAACTCTTTTGTTAACCAGCCGTGACGTCATTTGCTTTTAATCATGAATAAGTCTTTTTGAGTCTGTGGGTAAAGCAATGTGCTGGCCTTAGTTATAACCTTACTTTTTATTTTCAGATTAGTCCTCGCCGCCCTAAAAAAAAATCGTCGGGCCTCTGCGACAGCCCTCCGTTTGCGGCGCAACTCATGCATAGATTTAATCTTAGACACAACGACTCGAGTGGTTAGGCTTAGAAAGTAAACTTACAAATAATGAAGAAAATAAAGCAACTATAATTCATAACGTGCAAAGCTGTTCATGACGTCATAACAAGAAAATTTCTGCATTGCCATCTAAATACAAAGAAACAATGCTCAGTATTTTTCTCAAAAACTGGATGGTAGCTAAAAAATTCTGCTGCTAGATTCTCACCTGCTACGTGTGGTGTGGCCATGCTTGTTCCACTTTTTGACGTGTACAAGTTATCACCACGGTTACTTGCCGAGAGTATCCATCTGCCGGGGGCGTAGATGTCAGCACACGCCCCATAATTAGAGAAATACGCCCTGATGTCGTCATCTTGAGAAGCCCCTACGGTGATTGTCTAAAAATGATAACGCGGGCCAGAAAACGACAGGAAGTGAGAATTAAGATAGTTGTTATACCATAAACAAAAATAAATTCTTGATGGAAGTGAACGTACAATTAAGGAGTCTCTTCGTATCTTAAGCCATCTAAGCGAAACGTCAGGTTTGGCTTTCAATATATCCAAGTCCACAAGTTTTCCTTTTGGGTCTCCACAGTAACAATTTGTGATGGTAAAGTTAAAATCTGATACAAAACATGTCCCATGTTGTGTATCAGATTTCAACTTTACCATCACAAATGGACCAGTCCATATGCTGGGGGTGTGATAGCCCTGATGATAGCAATGACCAACCGATTCTCAGTGCAATGACCTATTCCAGCTTAACTATCTGACTATCAACCGAAACTTTCTAGACTTTGGTCATCTAGAGATTTGACTCCGATTGGTCGGAACACTGTTGTTAAAACTTGTGCCCTGTCGCAACTTGCCTTTCTTTTTTTTTGATTTTGCCAAACCCATCTAAAAGCTTTCTGAACGAATTGGAGAATAGTATTTTGATTTTACTTGGTCAGGTAATCCTGATAAAATGAGGTGTTCGGTCATGATATATACCACTCCAAACGGTGGTTCGAAGGTAACGCATATTTCTTCATTTGTAAATAGCTTGAAATGTACGTGGGTAAAGAGTCATGCACACAAGTGACACGGGAGGCTTTGAAAATATTTTTTTTTATTTGCGTTTTAATTTTTTTTATTTGCATTTTAAGCCGTTTGGAAAATATTAATCTTTCAATGTAACTGTTCAAAGCTGATGTAAGTAACATCGACGACGATTTTATTGGTCAAATAATGCAAGCTTGGTGTGATATTTCTTTCCATCATCCAGTAGGTAATTTTGGTAAACAAGTCGTATGGAATAACTCACATTTGATGATAAGATCATTATAAATTGTTCTTTCCTCAAAAAAATGTTTATGTCATTGATTTATTTGATGAAGGAAGTAGGCCTTTAACCTTTCAACTTTTGAAGCAGGCATTTAATATTGATTCCTCATCAGTTGCACTGTATTGGAGGATTGTTAGTGTGATTCTTCTTGAATGGCGAACGTCAGATTGCCATAGAAGCGACGTCGCAAACAATATGAATATGTTTAGTAATGCAACTCATTCTGGCTCCATATCTCAGTATATTCACAAGTTATGTTTATCCCGTTTATCAAGTATACCAATCGCACTGGGTAAGTGGAGTAAGCTTTTCACAAACTTAACAGAGAATGACTGGGGAAAATTTTTTATCATTCCTCGTTGTACTGTCTCCGACGCCAATCGTCATTACTTCCAGTTTAAATTTACACATCGGATTATATCAACAAATAAAGTGTCAATACGTATGGGAAAATGTAACTCAGCGGAACGTTTCTTTTATAGCATTGCCATCGAAATTATTGAACATATTTTCTGGGAACGTAGTTTTACAACAACGTTTATTTTACATGCCGAGAATTTCATCTTTAGAAAGGAGTGCTTTTTTCGAAGCAAAATAAATTTTTTGGTTATATACGATCACGGATTAATTCACCGGTATAATTTTCTCATTTTAAATATTAAGTATTTTACTTACAATTGTAAAAGAAATAATCATCAGCCCACTTTGAAGGAATATTTTATAGGTTTAAGTTTGCAACTGCCGTGGAGCGTTACATTTACTTTAGAACACAATCTGCAAGGAAAAACAAGTTGAGCTATGTTTACTTACCAAATGCTTTTGCAGACTGCCCTGAGTTATTTCGCCACTGACATTTGAAATAGTGTACTAAGAACTACATTCTTTTATTTGCTTTCATATGAGATATGTAATATCTATAAAGTAAATTACTTGTATGTATTTGTATTGCTTATTGGAAGAAGTACAAAATAAATGTAGGAAAAAACTCACGACAGATATTAATTACTTTTAACTGAATCATTAACTTCAACATCAAAATGAATGTGACCTATCCAAGAAAAAAGCATAATGTAAACTTTTTTACCATAAATTAAAATATTTGAATGAGCGTACGAGACAATGACTGGACTGTATTCTCCACCCACAATTCAACGCAGTATTTATACCAGCAAGGCAGATGCCATGTAACAAGTTCTGAAAGTTTACTCTTCCAATTTTACTGCAATATTAACCTATTCATAATAGCTTCTGAAACCATTTTAGTCAGTTGAAAAAAAAATTAATTTTTCTAGTGAGTCTTCATTATGCTTTATTTTACCAACTATAGGAAATAAGAAATTTTAATGAATTAATGTTTATTAAAAAATTGGATATTAAGGGTAGTCACACTAGCTCGCTGTTGTTTTGTTGGGAAACTTAGGACTTTTGCTCGACGAATTACTTTGATAAATATTAAGTAATGCCAAATTTCCTCCATGGCCACATATGACCAGGGAATTGTAACAGACCGAACTGAAGTTAAAGCTGAAGTAACAGTTGCGGTGTTTTCTCACAACTCCCAAATTGACACAAGTTGATATTTTGTTTCAGATGCATTAACATGACACAGGCAGAAAACAGCTTTCATGATCATTATCAAACTATTCAGTCACCTCAGGTCCGTAGCCAGACAAGGTTCTAAAGGGGTGGGGGCGAAATGGCTCCCAGGGGAGGGGAAATACTTTTCAGCTTTGAAATATATTAAAATGCTTAAGGCAATGGTTATTTTTAATTTTTCTAGGGGTTAACGTTTTTTTAAGGCCCTCTCCTTGGCTGCCCAATTGGCAACGGGCTTGCTTCAGCCCGTAAACTTTGACAAGAGCTCCCCCCCCCCCCAAAAAAAATATTACTTATTACAAGAGCTAGAAATGTTGTATCATTTGATATTTTAGAAGGTTGAATGAGCATATTATTCATGAGATACAAGACGGTGAATCACTTTTTGAAAGAACCGTATTTCTTGAAAATAAACTACCCAGCTATCTTATGATACATTGCCCATCACTTTACATTTGTACACCATTAATTTGCCTTTAAGAAAATTTTCTGTACCATAAATGTACTTAAGGGAATTTAAGAGAGAAAGATTTGCCAACTTGTATAGTGTATGCTTCTGCTTCATTTCGGTAAGCCTTTCAAATCGCAGTTTTGATTTAATTCTTTAAATCTCAATAATATAAGTGTTAAAGCTTACCCAAGGAGCACGAGCAGGGGAACGGAAACAAGCATTATCGTCACTATTAGAGGCAGCCGCCACCACAGTAACCATGTTGTCATTAAGATACAGAACGGCGTTATCTTGAACCCTTGACCCACTTCCGCTTAATGACATTGATACTACAGCTGGGAGGATACGATTTTCTGCAACCCAATCCATTCCTGCATTAAAAACAATCATGTTAATTTTATTCAAAAATGTATAAAAATTGAGAAAGTGTCGCAATTGCATTTACACTTATATCTAAACCCACCCTTTAAAGAGTAAAATTATAAGTGAAAAATAGTCTGCTTCGCAATTCGCAATAGTTAAACGATTTTCACTATATGTTATGGTTTTAAAACACTTGTTTGAAACCCATCATTCAGATTATACCTATAGCATACGCTTCTCGGCCTTCTAGCTAAGACCATGTGTAGTATCTGTTCTTTTCAGTCAGTCTAGAGCAGTGGTTCTTAACCGGGGGGAAAGTTCCCCCTGGGGGGAACTTTTGGAGTTCCAGGGGGGAACTTTTTGCAGGGGCTTTCAGCCTGATTCCTTTTAGAATTGTGCCTTGTCGTCCACCATCCCTGACATTGACCATCTGGCTGCCCAAAAGCAGTGCCAAAAATCCCACTAATAATGTCGTTGGAATTAAAAAGTTGTTTTGTTTGTATCAGATATGTGATACTCGAATAGTGCCTCTGTTGTCTTTTTTCCTAAGTACGAAAATTATTCTCACTGGAAATCATGTTTTTCTGATATATCTTTCCAGGGGGAACAGCCCGATCGGCTGATTGGCAAGGGGGGAACTGCAAAGAAAAAGGTTAAGAACCACTGGTCTAGAGAACGGGACAACGCATCGCAGACCCATAATGATGTGGAGGTTCAAAGGTCAAGAAGTTGGTCATGTTCAGTCTAAGTTGTCACTTGGGGACTTATAGCTCCTTTTGGGAGCAGAACTCCTTCGGGAGTATAACGTTTGGTTTTCTCCCTTTCGCTCTTGGCCAGAGATAAGGGGGGATTTAAGAAAAAGTACCACATGTAACTGAGGTTTCCGGACAACCCAGCTCCCTGGACAATTACCCCTGGACACTTCCTGGGACAAATCGCCCCCGAAAATCCCCACTCCGGACAATTTTCATCCTGAAAACTCCCACCCAGGACAATTCCAAATTTTGTTGTGGGGGAAGTTGTCTAAGAGGTTATTGTCGTGGAAATGTAAATTAAATTGTCGGGGGGGGGGGGTGTCCGAGTGGGAATCCTCCGGAGGAGTTGTTGAGCCACAATTATGTACAACATACGTGTGGTACCAAAATCGGTATATCTACTCCAAGGACCTTCGGGAGTGGGGAGCAGACCCGCCCCACCTGAGTTACTTTCAGTTTGAATTAGTTTATCTTATACATGTGTCTTAGGAGGGCCAAAAGTGCCTTAGAAAGTTCCAAAGTCCAGGAGCCTAATGGGTTATCCCCCTCCCCTCTTCAGTCTTAGAATCCGTTCGAAGGCCCTGCTACGTACTAGGAGTACTATTCTACATTCTTCAATATACTTCTTCTATATATTTAATTGTAAAGAGGAACAGTTCATTATTTCTTCGACATACATACCGTTAATAACCCCAGCTTTGGACCCAGATCCTTGACATCCGAGAACTCTGACGGAATGAACATTGGCCTTCTTTGCCACTCCATACCTCAGTCCGGCTACAGTCCCGGCGCAGTGGGTCCCGTGCCCATCACAGTCTCCGTCAGCTCCCTATAAGACACGAAAACACAGTTTGTCTGAATTGATATGACAGCCTTCCATTAACAACCCCGGTTTTAGACCCAGATCCTTCACACCCAAGAACTCTAACGCAATGAACATTGGCCCTTTGCTACTCTTTACCTCAGGCCGGCCACAGTCCCGGGGCAATGGGTCCCGTGCCCTTTGGTCATACCAAAGACTTTAAAATTGGAACCTACTGCCTTTGTGCTGGTGCTCAGCATAAACAATGGAGAAGGGAACACAAGCCAATGAACCACAACTGGAAAAAAGGCCGTGGTCGTCTCGACTTGAACCAATTGGTTGGAAACTGGGACGTTAAACCTCATCTAACCTAACCTAACCCGTGCCCTTGACAGTCTCCATCAGAGCCCTGTGTAATATATGAAAAATGCATCGGACACTAGGAAACTCATAGCAAACTCCTTATTGATACCTCTCACACTTGTATTTGCCGATAATTTCCCAAATGAGCGCGACAGAAGCAAAAATGCATCCCTCGGCCAGAAACAAAAGTTTTTACCTTGTTCACAACTCGGCCCATCCATCTTATATGCAATTTGTCAGTGTGTTGTAAAGACCACTGCACAAGTGAAGTGCATAACACTACTCCCCCAGAAGAGATCTTCCACCCCTCCCGCTTCCGAGAATGGGGTCTTGGCGCCGCAATTTAAAATGTTCTCAGTTTACAAAGACTATTCGTTCGTTCCCGTGGATTTGATGTGTAAAACTTCAGCGTATACTTAAGCTATCGAAGAAAAGTTTGTTTTGGCCTATTCATTAAAATTGTTGTGGAGACAAACTACAACAATATGCCAACAAGACAACCCAAGTACTTCGATGTTCATTCAGTAACAATCTTTTTAATAGGCTTATTTTTGTTTTGTTTTTAGCAAGTATCTTGAAAATTGTTTAACAGATGCAGCTGCAACTTAGACTCTACAACATGGCAAGATGTCGGCCTTGAAATATATAATACTGATCTGCGTTGGGAAGTAAACTAGTTTATGTCTAGCGCCATCTTTCAAGACGAAAGCGCACTGCATGTATAGAGCGCTGCTCTAAATTGGAAGTTATACTAAAACTTAAGCTCGGATACATAATAAACATCTGACATTACATACTTCTGGTTCTCGAAGAAGAGAACACTTTTTTACAGTAGATCATTCCTTGAAACTTTATAAAGGCCACTAGATTGTAATCGTAGGAGGGCTAACAGGCTAATATCCCATCAACTATTTCACACCAGGGAATTTGCAAACAGTTTGTAACTCCCTGTTCACACACCGTTGAAATTGTGAAAAGGCAATAAGGGCACACGTCTACATGATTTATTGTATAATTTCAAAGAAGGAGAGACATAGGCAAGGCTCTGCTATTAATGACATTGAAATTCTTAAGTCTTGTTTATGGCGTGCTCGATTCAGACACTAAGCCTGGGAGAAATCTGGTATTGTGTTACCTTCCCTTCAAAATGTTGGGGTAGGACGTGGCACCCTTTCCACCATGAAGATGATGACGGACGCTCCACAGCTTAGTATTACAGCTACAAACTATATTGTTCCAAAATGTTGGGATAGGCCTAATGGGTAGTCGGAGAAGCGGACGAAGTTTTTTTGCACAGCTTATTGCTACGAAAATCTGTGCTGTCGGCAGCCACAGAGCGCTGCTACGCAGACTGGATGATGGGTTACTTTAGAGTCTTCAAGGAGCACATATACCACAGGTCAACTAAGGGTCATTTCTAATGTAACCATAGGTGTTGTCAACTCTTCCTACCATAATAAATCGTAATAGTATAGTTAATTGCAGCCACAGGTAGCACGACATGGCAACCTGTCAACAATTTTCCTAATTATATTTTTTAATATGTAATACGACAATTACCACTGCACCCGAAATAAGTCCTGCGGCAAAAAAGTATCATTTTCTGCCTACGCTGTCCATCCAAGAAGGACCTCTTGCTGAGGAGTATCGAGGCAACTCGATTGATGGGATGCCGGGAAGCTATTAGGCTGGAACAAATAATATCCCACACCTGAGACCCATTTGACCGAAGATGGGATTTCGACCAATGGAAGAGACCCTTCATTCTGACCGCAATTGCCGAGCCGGCCAGTTGTTAGTTTACCTTTAGATTGTGACAGTTGCGAGGTGCCGAACCCGTTCCCGCCGAAGGCTGAAATCAACTGTTTTGTGTCGATCCGTTTTAAATCATGGCCGAAATGTCACCCTTGACAACGTTGTTAACTTTAAAGGGGAATATTGCGTTTAAAGTGCGCCAACATGGCATACAAAGATATAGCTTTAATTATTATTAAACCACTCAGTCTCATAAATAAATTTCTGTAATAGCTTTTATCTCCTCAAATCAGTATGCATTACAGCAATTACGGGAGTCGCATCATTTTAATTTTTGAAAGTTTGGGCCAACAAATTATTCTTGTGCATGGGCGTCCGGAGGGGGGGCAAGGGGGCACTTGCCCCCCCCCCCCGAAAATCAAAAACTTGAAAAAACGAAGAAAAAAATAAAGAAAAAAACGAAGAAAATATCACATTAACATTTCTTAACAATTCAATCAGAGTGAATTTCTACTCTCAAAACAGGAATCAAATAAAAATATCAACACTCAGGCCCCAGCAGCCCCCCGAGCATATTTTGGTAGTTTTAAAGTTTATATTTACGATATTGCTTATGTTTCCCCTTTTTATATGCGGTAAAAAGGCCTTGGAAGCGCCATTTCCAGCGATCTGGGAAGCATTTTGGGGCAAAATTTTCTTGCGCTCCACGCCAACTCTTGGTGGCGCGGAGCGCTGAGAGTCGGTCTATGCGCTTCGCACCCCCCCCCCTTGACAAATTCCTGGCTACGCCTTTGTCAACACTGTGTGAAAAAAGTAGCATCTAAACTCTTTTCTGGGAGTAAAATATTTCCCATGGAAAAAGTTGGCCCCCTAAAAAATTTTGCCCCCCCTTGAATTTTTTTCTGCGGACGCCCATGTTCTTGTGCAACAAAAAAACTGAATTTCTTTCTGTGAGAACCTTATTTCTTGAAAAGAAACCTACCGTACTGCATTATTTTAAATTATCTATCATTCTATATCTATAAATATTGGTTTTAAAAATATAAAAAAATCTGAAAAACAAACAAAATATTTCCCTTTAAGATAAGGGTGCATTTGTCTAGGAGAATCTTTACTATGACGTTTGCAAAATTAGCTTAGGAATTGTTCCCATATGTCTGGGATTTAACGATAAATTTAAGATTAAAGCTTATAACCATTCAATTCGATTGAAAGGTCGTTGTAGGGTAAGGCATGTACCGTATAAAAACAGATAAAAATGGTGAGTGTGGACTCTAAATATTTTCGATGTAATGTTATTGTGAGACAACTGATCAAAAAGCCTGCGGAGAGGACAAAATTTTTTGTTCACCTCATCGCTGCGAAAAAATAGGTGAAGAGGCAGCCTCGTGTGGCGAAAGTCAATGAGAGCCACCTTGCAGGCTACTGATCAAGTTACACAAAGGATTGACTGTAGCAAAACCAACGACATGAGAATGTGATTATCTGGGTCAGTGTCAACATAGGTAGTGCCTAGTGTCAAAGATACACTCCTAAATAAGCATTAAAGGCAGACACTCACATATAACGATAAATACATTTTAGGTTTGGGGTAGAAAAGTAGGCAAGCCAAGACTATGCATTCAAATATTAAGCCACTCATGATTGGACAGTGATATCTGCAGATCAGAGAAAAGTGTGATGTACAGTATGATAGCTTCTATCACACAGAGCAGTGTACTCAGCAGAGAATATGGTCTTCGGCCATTGAACCACATGATGGCCTTTGTCTGGGAGGAGCCAAAAAATGTTTTTTCTTACATTGAAAGGACGAAGGTGGGATTTTTAAGTAAATATGGTATATACTTCATGTATGCCAACCTCAAACTGAAATGAATAGACACCTAGGAATCCTATTCACTTCAGGCTATTCAGCCTATTCATTTCCCTTCAGTTGTCTATTCACCTCAGTTTGAGTTAGTCTTACATGAAGTATCTCCCGTAAATTTAGTTGAGAAAATTTTTCTTGTCTGTGAGGAGGATATTTAAGCCATATGCAGTATTGATTAAACAACGTATTAGTTGGAGTCGGTACATTTGTAATAAGTAAACTTAGTGTGTGGAGAAGACTGTGGGCGGGAAAAAGCTGGGGGAGGGACTAATTAGGAGGGGGCGAAGAGCATCGCAAAACCTACTTCAGGGGAATAAGATGATTTTACAAATAGCAAATCAATATTAGATCTCCTTTTAATTCTGATATTTCTAAACTTATTTTTAAAGTAAACCTACCCATAAAAGATCTTGGGGGATTAAGGGTCAAAACACTACAACATTATTACAAAAGTTTCCATTGCTCTACTACCATCACTTTTTGTTTTCTTTAAGTTAAAACATTTCCAATTTGATGGAAAAACTTATTTTATTAACCGTTACTTTGAATGGCGTAACCAGGAATGGCTGGGGTGGTTTAAGAGTTCCCCATAAACATTTCTCTACCCAACGAGTTGGCTGATACATAAAAAGTAGTCTTACTGGCCAAAATGTTCTAATAAAACCTTCATTATATTGTGCCCCTTCCAGCTCCCTGTCCCATCAGTTTCTTATCACGTACAGAAAAGGTTAGTTTCGTCACTGACTGTTTTTCATGATCGCAAAGGTATACCATCCTGAAACGTCGAATGTTGTAAATACTGACCGTCAAACTCTGTAAAACCAACATATTGTTAAGAAAACTCGGAAAATGTCAGCTTTTTAAGGTGTTATCAACATGATAAGCTTGTAATAATCATCAATATGGGGAACGGCAGCTTGTCTCTGGGGAGTTCAGGGTACCAAAGAAATTTTACTTTGTCGATTTGTCGAAATTGAAATTTAATTATAAATCTCGTGTGACTACTTTCACTGAAAACTTGAATTTTTTTCCTATCTAAGGTGTAGATTCCCCCTTTAAATTTTCCTTTGTGGCCCGATAAACAGCCAATGAGAAGACTTTTTAAAATTCACTAATTTAAACCGACAGCTCTGTAAATTCCATCTGCAGTAAAGATTTTAAGAATCTATCGCCTAACGCACAATGTAGGGGGTTCCTTAACCTCACTAAACCTTTTGCCCTGTACCAATCGCTCTGACGTGATTGGAAACAGTTTACCTGTCCGTCTGATTTTTTTTTCATTTCTTGCTTCTCGATGATATCTCACCGAATCAACATGACAGGCGACATGTACCAAATGGTAAGTCTAGTAACTTTAGCACAGACCAATACAAAACCTGAAACTTAGCGACCAACTGATATAAATTACAAGTTGGTATTACTTTTAAGAGGGAGCACTTTTCTGACTCAGTGGTCAAGTGTTCAGGGCAGAAAAAAACTTGACTTTATATGCAACGGCGGCGATTTGTTCTCAATATGGGGGGGGGGGGGGCATGGCACCATTTTCAAATAATTTACTGTGTGAAAAATCAAAGTCAATGGGCCATTTCTCAAATAGTGACGGGGACATGTCCCCCTGTCCCCCGGGATCGCCGCCCATGTTTATATGTCCCCCCTTATCAACTTAAAATGAGGAGAGCGAGGAAATGTTTGGTAGGAAATTTTGGGTACCCTTCACCGTTTTCCCCCTGTGGAAAACATCTCCACCCTCCTTTACTAGGTCAGTGCTCTTACAGCTCCAGACCCCATTTGGGTTCTTGAACTACGTGCGTGAGATATGCTGTCTCTTTCATGTCTTCCACCAAGATTTGGAAAAGAGGGGTTTCGGGTGTAGCGTTCAGGGTTCGCGGAAAAGACTGGTAGGGTTAAAGGACATATTCTTGGAGGACAGAGGGGATACTGTCTTGGATGTCAGAGCATCGTGTGTTTTCTCTCTTTGGGCCCAAATATGACATAATGTTTCAAAATAAAGAAAAAATAATTCACAATCCATTAAACAAACAATACTGTGACTAATGACGAACCTGGGTCACCGAAGTGCGTATCGGGGTCAGCAGGATATTGACTTTTGGCGCGTTTTTGTTATAACGGTATAATTTATTTCTATGTCGGAAAATGTTCAATTTTATAGAAAAAATTTGTGGAATGAGGTGATACACTCAAACTAGAATAGTTACTGGTAAAACCGATACACTGGTTTCATTCTGTTTATATGCAAAATTTCTCATTTTACAGAAGATGTGAACATACTAAAGCTGCAAATTTTTAAAGCACGCTTAAAGTCCCCTGAGCTCCCCCCCCCCCCAACGAGGAAGATTAGTAAAGTTCGAAAATTAGGGGACATTCTACTTGCCACTGCGTGTCCCACTGCATCATGAGCAATAAACGCTCGTGTTCCTTCGAATTCTTCATGAGTAGTACGGATACCAGTATCGAGAATATACACGTTAACTCCAGCACCATCACCTGATGGAGAAGGGAATGATACGGCATGGCTTGAGAAATTGTTTCTTTTCATGAATTATTTTAAGAGGAACAAAGACCATTTAATTTACATGCAATAAAAATAATAAATATACAAACAAACGATCAAGCACAAATGATCAAGAAAAAATAAAAATAAGTTATTGAAATGAAGTAGTCACAACTTCATTCTGGCTTTCTCACTTCTTTCTAGGTTTAAAATACCAAACCGTTGAGAAAAACAAACAGGAAAGTATCTAGCCTTTTGTAGGTCAATACTTTGAACTAGTTTTGGGCCTGTTCGAATGCCGACGTATTCTGCTCCCAAAGGAATTGAAACTTAAGATTTGCTCTTGTGGCCTGTGTTAACTTTTCTTTTGAAGATTTCCCTTCCTGGCAGAAATAGCTGTTTATTGGAATGATCACTTTACATGTGTCACTCGGAGCAGGGAATTGCTATTTGACTCGGAGCAGCTCGGAGGCTCATTGTTATCAGGCGAGGGTAAATGGAGATAGTTTTGCGTTCAGCATAAATACATAGCGCCATCTATTATGACGGCGTATTTTGACGTCCGCTTTGTCCTATTATTTGAGTTGGTTATACACACAATTTGCAGCCAAGACGGAGTTTCCAGTGCTACGTACATTACAAATGCAGTATACAGATGGAAACACCCAAGTACATCTAGAGAAAATTAAACAGAACCATTTAAAGGTCAAAAGCAGTCGTCCCAAACTTACTTTGAAACAATAGCTAAATGTCACAAATTTCTTCTTATTTCTCTTCCAAACATCTTTCATGATATTTTAGCCTGGTCATAAATACTGCGTATTTGAGGTAAACCAAGCAGTTGCTCCTCGCTAATTTTAAAATTGAGTGAGAAAAATACTGTCACATGATTCTCAAGAGCCATTCAGGAAATAGGATAGTCTACTATACAATTCTTTATTGGGGTGACTGCATTCTCCCTTTAACAGACAAAATTACATAGAGGATTCCAAGGCGAATGTATTTTGCGTAGCCAGTCAGCTCCTGACGATCGAGAATATAGCAAATTAGTATAGAATATCCATTTTGGCAATAATGTGAACTGTATTATTGCTGCATGGTATGTTTGTATCTGTGTTCCAGGTATTTTCAGATTAGGTCTATTTTATGAAAAATGGAGAAAATCTAAGCATTCGTGTAATTCTCAACTAGATGAAAAGTGAAGCACAGACTTAAATTTGCTGTACCAGAAATCATGGAATGGTGTGGGAAGGGGTCGCCCTAAGTCTGCTACCCTAACCTTACTCCTTGGGCACGGGACAGTATGGCCTTACCGATGGGTTTATATTCGTCATCCAAGGGTAAATATCTTTGATCAATTCTGTCCAACCCCCACGTTTCCTCCGCTCGAACAATTCCATCCTCCTCAATATACTTAACAGCTTCATGTTTCCGGATCTAAAGAAATATTGTAGAAGACTTAATTTTATAAAAAATATGTCTACCTTCAAATTGTCTAGATAAAGACTTTGAAAGTGATCCAAAACGTTTTGTAAAAATAAGGCAGATTTTTTGTGTGTTTAACATCTTCATTTAAAGGCAATGGGCAGTCGCCCAAAAATTGCTTTGGAAAATCAGCAAACTCTTGCAAAAATTTCTCTTCTTTGCCTTGCAAGTACCTATGAAGATGTTTTAACGTAACTATTACAAACAAAAGGTAAAGAAAGGAATTATTCTCCACATTTAACAATGCAGTAACAAAAATATTGTCACATGATCAAAACAAGCCATTCATGAATTAGGATGACTAGGTGTACTAATTTTAATCGGGATGACTGCATTTTCCCTTTAATATAACCTTGTAAGGGAAGTTGTGATTCATTTTAAAGTCTCGATTTAAAATGGAAGCTTGCCAAGAGAAAGATATGACGGGACAAAGTTGTAAAATGTTTACTTCTTTCAGCTCTCTGTTTCTCCCGATAAGATGAGAGAGAAATGGCTGGAAGCAATCCCTTGAAATATTGCTTGGTTCACCATGGTGGCTGTTAGTTTGCAATTTATTATAACGTAAAGAACTGTTAATGACAAGCACTAATGTAATCAGGGGGATGGGTCCCCGAGTCGATAGGTCATAAAGGGGACAATGACCCACTTTATCAAGAAAGTCCCACTTACTCGCCAAAGTAACAGCATGCATGATGTGTGTTAATTTTCGACTCTCTGGCTAAAGTTTGGCTAAGTACGTCATCGTGATGTTTCGTCGATTAATACACTTTTTATCTTAATTTATTATCTACTTATATGAATAAGTTCATATTGTTATTTAAATAATTCAATAGCTAAATTTTCGTTAAAAACTGCATTTTACGGTTTTCCACATTTTTCATTACACGCATAGTTTCGTCACCAAATGAACCATTTATGTAAAGATAATATTTATATTAAGCTGAGGCAAAGATAATTATGCCAAATTTGACGTATAGTTAACACAGATACAAACTCTTCAAATTCATTATGGGGAATTCATGTTTCATCCGGTTTGGGGATAATGGGGCGATTTTCTCTTAGGTTCGTGTTTTCCGCCTCCGTGTTTTCCTGGAATAAAAGCTATTACCTTCGTTCGACGCCCCGAGTAATTTAAGAACTTTTGCGTTCTTTGTTTGTATATACACTGTTTATTTTGTTATATCAAAACACCTTTTTTCAATTTGAATCCCTTACAGATTTACAAATAAAAGCGAAACGATATGTCCTTGTAAATTTTTCTAAGTAAAAGCGACCTAGATACATCGCTTTTACAAATTGCCACTATTGTCTTCCAGGATCGAAATTATGTGCAATAACAAGAGGTTTAATTAGTATTCAGGCTTTCCAAACTTCTGTAGGTATTTATAAAGATGTTACATTCCCATTATTAAAACTGTTCTTATTTTTATCCAACAAACATACGAAAAATACTAGTGACTTTTTGACAATTAAATTCCAATCTGCTCAAAACAACAGTTTGAAAACTGTTAAACTGTTAAATATTTTTATGCTTTTTGAATGTTTTAATATTGCTATTTAAATAGAAGTTTAAGTATCAGTTTATGAAGGTTTACCTGTTTACACCTTGTTTTTTGTCATAAAATGAGTGACCAGTTATGTCATAATATTTCTCATAATTCGTGGACGTTATCTTTTAGTTCCAAACCCCAAATAATCGACAGGTGAATGACCCACCGGCACGGAGACTAAATTGGAGTTTTATTGCCATAATTAAAGTAAATCGTGTACATAACTAACGAAAGATAATCCAATTAGCACGAAAAAAGAATCAATCACGAAGCGTTAGTGCCAAAATAACCCATCTTATTGGTAACTAATATACTAATAATGCGTCTCACGCACGAACACGAGAGCGTGCAGCAAATTTCCTCTTTTGCTTTTTCAAAGTCTTTCGAGTAGGGTCGTAAAGATGTTAAGTGGAAAAAATTGGTAAAAACGGGGTTTATTTTCATGAAAGAAGCGTGTCATAAAAAAATTATTCTCCTTTTCCTCCTTGCTGGTACCATTTTCGATTATTTATTCAACCGTGGCCTTTTTAGGGGGTGAAAGTGTAATTTTCCTCCCATCAAACAGCAAGCATGAAGATCAATCGCTCCCATTATGCACAGAAGTGAAGATATTTGTTATTTTGCGTCGATTATGAAGCATTTTATGAGGAAAATGACTGGAATTGTAATGGGGGAAATAAAATAGAAGTGATAAATATTGCCTATGGAAACCTTTTCTTGGTCATATCAGAAAAAATTTACCATAATCGATCGATTTCGGATGCTAATTCATTCTCACGTGCAGTCATTTAAAAGGGTGCCAAAATGTGAGCGCAAAAAAACCGAATTATACAAAAAAGAAATGACCCATGGGAAACAAAAGCTACAGATTTTTAGAGAAAGAAACTTTCCAACTTTTTTGTGAAATTCAAACATTATGAAAGGGGTTACTAAACAGTACCAGTCTTCAAATGAAGGATAATCTAGGCGATAATTTTACGTGTGAGGTACGACGAAAGCTGAGAAATTTAAAGTGGCCATGACACGTAAATTGGAGTAACGGGAGACTAATTTAGCCTAAAGTACACAAAAAGCTCTTCCTAAAACTGTTTTCATCACCCTTACAGCCTTGAGCATTAAAAAGAAATTAATGTTTCAAAAAATTGCACCAAAAAATAGACTGTTGAAAATGAGATTTCAAGCCAACACGATAATGACGTCATTTTAGGAACACCAGCCTCCGTATACCGAACCTGGTGTACAGCATAGCCTATACATACGTAAGAGATAGTAATGATTGTAATTCGCGGCATGTCTTGAATTTGAACTTTATTCTGCCTGTTTGGAGAGTGGTGTCGGTCTGTTACATTTTGGGGCTGCAGTAGGCTATTACTAATAATTACAAATACTCTTGATTCGTAACCGAAGAACGAAAAAACTCGGCAGTGTACTGTTCGGTTCGGTCTGCAGTAATACGTACAGTGTGTGGACTGGCAGCAGCCAGCGAAATACTGTGCACACTCGATCATAGGTTAGTTCCACGATTTCCACTGACACTTGCACGAAAACAACCTAAAGTTCATATTTTGACTGCCTACATAAAACTTTCCAAGCTAAAGTCCCTTTCAATTGCTCCAAATGCTTCTCATTCTCGAATCGTTGTGGTGTTGTACTTTTACCTCACCTTACAGTCTCAAATCGATACGGTCCTATGCGCCGTAACGAATTACTCACCCCATCTGCACCACTGACGTCTAGTTCAGTATCGCCTTCGCCTTTCTGATTTCAAATCCAAGAAAACTCACTTTACCCACAGTCCGATCAGGGAGTTGCCATTAGAGGGCAACTCCCTGGCTCAGATCCGCCATTCCAAAGAAAGTATTACATTTGATTTCACATGGTACCTGCTACGAAACAGTGCTGGTGCTACATTGTGTAGTATCAGGTATGTTGTGTACTGGAAGTACTTCCACTTGCTGTACCTATGCTGTTGCGTTGTGAATGTTTGTACGCGGCAGCTACTTATCATGACACCAAGACGAAAAACCTGCGTGAAATGCATTTAATTGACTAAAACAACTGGTAAGCACGAGAAAAGGGATAACAATTCCAAAATTTACAACTTTTCACGCAGGTTTTACATTGTATCGGCCTTGGTAACCGGTACAATGGAATGCAAACACTATATCAAATGTCTGAAGGATACCACGGCAAACAACGATCAGTTCCTAAAGTGACGTCACATGACGTAACAAGATTTTGAAAATTTTCGGGAAGACTAACTTTTCAAGGCTGGAAGAGGTTGTATTTTTTCTCAATTTTTGAGCGGAAAAATAAGTTGTAAACAAACTGAATGGTTGATTTTCGTTGTAGGAAACGTATTCCTAAAGATACCAAAGGGTTTGAACCCTGAATTTACACGTGGCATAGCCACTTTAAGAAAATGGATGAAGACGTTTTTCCGTAAAATTTACTCTTCGGTGACGCCAGTAACCTGGTAACGGTTATTAACTCTGTGATATGCAGAATGGAGAACTTAAGCACCGATCTGCCGAAGCTGAGTTTGAAATCGTTTTAACTTACAGATTTGAATGTTAGTTGTCTACAGCAACTAAACCTGTATCCAGTCGAATGGGAGGGTCGATTTACCATACATACGAATGGATTTTGTGGTGTTATTCCACCACTTTTAAAAATTTATAATTGCCCCACTTTCATAAATTTATGAACGTAAACGCCGTCCCCGAGGTGAGTGTGTCTTCGTTGGGGGGCGGTAACATGGAGAAGTTTTGACTAATCTAGTGTATGTAGGCGGTGACTGGTTCATAACTTTGCAATTTTTATAGCAGATTTATGTCCAAGAAATGGACTGAACGGAACTCTCCTTTAAGGGTTGAGGGTCACAGACCCCCGTCCCTCGCTGACTTCTCCTTGGTTACGGGCCTGACTTCTTCTGAATGGTTCCTCATACTTGACTTCACAAAAGAGCCCATTGATTTTGAAAAGAATATATACATCTAACTTAACATTGAGCAACACAATGATTTTGCAATGGGCATTTCAATTGACTTTCTTTATGTATTGCTTGTATTCGTCCATGTCGGTGTGAAGATAGCGTGAAGTGTGCTTCACCGTTTTTGTGAAACTCTCCTTCATGTCCTCATACGGTCCCATTTCACATGACGTCATATTTTATTTAAACCGCCATGTTGGAGAATGTAGAGGGCTCCTGTGTGCATGTGTAGTTCGTATTTACGGTGCCGCACCATGTATGTGCATCGGTGACGCGACTATCTGATGATGGACTGGTCAGTATGCATGCTCATGTACGACTACGTATCAGACATTTTTCAACATGACCGCTTTTTGCGTTGCTAGTAGAAACATGAGGTCAGTGAAACGGGTCCATACAAATTTCACCCTGCTTTTAGAATTTTAGTAATAAATGCTGGCTTGAATTTTACCTTTTCAAGAGGACTGAAATATAATGCAGGAATGGGAAAGAAAATCAAAAGAGGTACAAACCATCGGGATAAGATCCTTAGCCACTTCTGCATGAAACCCGTTCACAGCTCGACGGTAGACGGTCTTCAAGGCAAAGCTAACTCCCATCGTTTGCGCCTGCGCAGACATTGAACTAGCAATAGTGGCGGCATCAAATCCATCCTGAGCGAAAATGGTTTCATCGGTGGATAACAGAAAATTAGGAAACAAAAATGTCAGTTTTTTTTAAAAATGGCTAAGCCCATTGTTATGGCCGCAGTCAAAATAATCAGTATCATGATATAATTAAAACGAAGCAACTGTTTTCCTTGGCACAATTAACACCGATATCTTCCCCCAATTTTTGACTGTTTTGAAGCCAAAATTCGGTTCCACCCGAAACGACTGTTATTAAAAACTTTTGACTGGTTTGTTTCATTATTAGTCTATTTAAAATACTTAAAATTAGATGAGACTATAACTATTTGATACTTTTTAAGTCTTATCAGCATGTTACTGTGAACTATCTGCGTTTCACTCGTAGTTGAAAATGCCGGAGAGAATAGAGGGACATGTACTCTACACTTTCAGGAGATGCTTCCATTGACTAACTTTTTCACACAGTAAATTTTGCTTAAAGAGCCTGTATCCACCCCACCCCCCACCTCACTTGTTCCCATAAGTCTCTGCTACTTATTACACTATGTCCTATATTAACAGCATATCACAAAATGGTGGAGGAGTCTGATAACATCCACACGAACCTTGCAGTTTGAAATGGTTTGATAAACTTTTAGCAGACTTCTACGGTGTAACGTACTAGTAAAACACTTAGTCTACTATGCAATCGCTTTGACGGAGAAGAAAATTGGTACCGATTAACAGTATACCATGTCGATTGGAAATTTCATATTTTCCATAAATTTCAATATTTCTTTCGACAGCCATACTATGAAAGTAAAATGTGCCAACCAAAGTGAAATGTAGCAAAAATATTACTCAATTATAAGAAAAATATACCTTTAGAACGATGATGTATCTGTCTTCTATCTTTTCGGCATCGCGGTAGTACGGTGCCATACCGGTCACAACGGTGACCGTCAGTAAAACAGCGATCAAGAAACGCATGTTAACTGGGAGTTGCAAAACAGAAAAAAATGAAAGTTATCCCGCATATATAGCGATAACAAACTGAGAGAATTTTCAACATATGCAATTAGTGGGAACTGTACACAGCAGTGGTATCTTCAAAGGGGCAAGTCTCGTCGTCTCAGTGTGAATTAAGATGATACCCGGGTAAGCTAAATCAGGTGTGGTTAATTTATTCATGTATTACATTCCTTATTACAAAATCGTAAATTATCATGTAAAATGACTATTTAGTGATATTCCTGTGGTATGCTATGTTTCTGATGTGAAAATATCGTGAGAGATTTGAAATATGTGACGATATTTTACCTTATATTTAAAAAGTAAGGATGGGGAGACTGAGCGGCATGTCTTCAAAGTATTCCACATATTTTTGACATGAAATGAAATAAAGGGTCTAAGATTGGCTAGTACTTTTGAGTGTTTTAATGGCCCATTTTCATGACCCATGGACTTTCCTCATAAAAAAATAAAATAATCCCCATTTGCCATGTTCTTTAAATCGTTTGAAATTGATTGTAGTAGCAAAGTAAATAATTTGAACAATTATTGAAGGATTTTAGTTTAGTTTGATTTTTTTTATGTACTTTGTTGGAAGACGTGCGGGATCACCAATTTCTCATCAGCATGATAGCGATTTTGATATAAAGACATTGTGCTTCTTAAATGGCCCAAAGAATGTTTTATTTTGAAACGTTGGTTCAGAGTGTCTGCGTTTTGCGGGTGGGACGCGAAATTTTTACCTCAGAACGAATGGGGAGATTATCTAAGTTTTCTTTGAAATAAAATTGCCCCTGTTTGTCCTGGGAAACAAATTTCCGCGTCCCGCCCGCAAATGCGGTCACCCCATTTTGAGTTTTACGTGTGTACCCTGATATTCTTAACCGACTGCATGGTCAAGTGGTTAGAGCATCCGACTTGCAGCCGGAAGGTCTGGGGTTCGACTCCTGGTCGGGTCATACCAAAGACTAAAAATGGAACCTACTGCCATTGTGTTTAGTGCTCAGCATAAGCAATGGAGTAGGGAAAACAAGCCAGAGAGCCACAACTGGAAAAAGGCCGTGGTCTGCCCGACTTAAACCAGTTGGTTGGAAACTGGGACGTTAAACCTCATCCAACTCTAACCCTGGTTTTCTTATTCATGTGTGGTATTTATTAGTCACCGGTATGTCATTATACAAATAATGAATGTTTATGAGTGCGATAGTATGAATTATTTCATGAGTTGATAGATTGAACGTTCTATTCAACGAGGCGAAGCCGAGTTGAATAGAACGTTAAATCTTTCAACGAATGAAATTATTCATACTATCGCACGAATGAAAAACATTCATTATTTGTTTTATATAACACCTTATAACTATCTAACGTTACCTTATCTAGTCGTTGGTTATAAAGTTGAGTTTTGGCGTTTGTCCGTGCGCGCGGTAGCTCCATGGTTTGTCGTTTGCTAGCTACGCGTCTACTACGTACGGTATGCAATGCGCGGATCCCCAAAGCTGCGTTGATTTATTGAGTTGCGGCATAGTTTGTACGTACGCGCAGTGATTGTGACGTCACAGCCGTGTGTTATACTAGACTATTGCACGACCGTGTGTTATACTAGACTATTGCACGATGGATAACACACGACCGTGATGATAGTGCCGAATCACCCATGGCATGTGACCACCAATTCTCCAATCAAATGTAGAGAAATAAATAAGGTGTTATATAAAATACTCTTGTGACTGATTTCTTAGATTAAGTCATGAATTAGACAGCTCTTTGGTTTAAGTATGGGATATTTTATGTTTTGAACCATTATGAAAGATCAAAATTAAGCGATATTACTGATGTTTCAAGCAAAGATTGGTGAAACGGCGTATTCCTCGACGAAATTTTGGAACTATTAACTAATGGGGTTTTTGTATGGAGAACCATTTTTGAATAAGACCTACAAAATGGCTTCCATCACAAAGGAGCTGCAGTGGGGAAGCCACGGGTGGACGAAAACCATAGCAGGGGGCTTAGTCCGCTCCGAAAGGTTGTTCTTTATTCCAGACTTCCTATAATTCCCGACACATGGTTATGAAAGTATGCTAAGGACCTTAAAGTTTGATTATTTTAAATGTTGATCGTTAAGTTAACAGCATTTTGCGTTAACCAATTTGACTTACTAGGGAAGTACTACCCCGGAGTTGTTACTTACATACACTAATTACAATTTTACAGAGCCCACGATCAGGACTATTCACTTGAAATGAATTTTAACCTAAATTTGGCATTTATATGAGTGGTATCTAATTTGACATTTTTAGGACTGGTTATATCCCGAGTCTGAAAAAGTTATACATAAGGCTGTAATAAAGTACCGGTAATAACCCTTGTCCATTGCATATTTACTTCCGCCCATCAGCAACCACATCGAGGATTCTTACCTTTTTCACTCGTAGTTTTGAGGGTCAAAATAGTCAAGTGTGTCGTCCAATCTATCGCCGAATGATGTTCATTGGCCTCCCGTTGTAAATTGTTGTATTACGAAAGCCCCCACATTTACTTCTGTGTAGCTGGTATTCGGAAAAGCCCGACCTTTGGACATCGCCCTGTTTCTAAATTTTTTAATCCTGATAAGCGAGATTAATCACCAAATCTAAAGCAAAATCTGTTTGTTCGTACGAAGCGGAGATTGAAAATCTGTGTCCTTGTTTGTACAAATGCAAACTCGTGATATGAATACATATATGCATGAAGTCACCTTGGTATCCGTTCTTGTTTTGGAGTACCCCGCGGGAGCGGACTCGGTTTGCTCAGTACCCCTTTAAGGCTTCACAGTTATGACTTAACAATGAATATGCCGCACAGCCTGCTACGTAAGCAAGTTATGGAGGGGTGTCCTTTTCCAATGGATGGCGGTCCATGAACAAGGTGCAAGTACATTGTTTACTTTGTAAAAGTTCTCCAATGACGTCACCTCACCACTCGTCCACCTGTTTCTTCGTTATGTTGCCCGTCAAGCGATCCTTTTGTGCGCGGGAACTTTCGCATAAATACTGCGCATGAGCTGTGACTGTTCTGCACAGGGTGCACAGGCTAAACAAATGAAAACCAGGCAATGCCACGTTAAAAGCCCACATTGCGGCGTATATGAGATACTTGGGTTCTGTGAATTGAAGGAATGATAGATCTTACGAGTATACTTCCCTGAGATGCCCTTGACCGTATAAAGTGGGGGGGGGGCTGGGAAGACTGAACCCCCAGCAAAAATGTTGATTTCAAGGCCAAAAATTTTGATTTCAGGGTATTAGCACTTTATTTCCAGGACAAACGTCATGTCCTAATGGTTCTTTGCAGGTGCCAAAGGAAATTTCCAAACTCCATTGTGGAAAAAAACTGTAGCCCAAATGAGATTTTTTGATATTGTTCATTACACTGCATTAGCGAATGTGTAAAACCTGGCAATCATACCTATTAGTATGTCTACAGATATAGCCTAATCGCTTTTTACCCAATTTGGCTATACATATGTCACCTTCTTGGGTAAATATTGAAGCTGGTTTGTTAAGGATCCACGTTGGAATATTGTAAAAATATTCTTGCTGGGTAATGGCACTAATGTGAACCCATTTGTCGAATTACCGTCCAACCTGAGGGCATTTTCTAGCCGGCGAGAAGGACCAGACATATTGCCGAAAGAAAAAACCTACGGCTGAGGTTCTTAAGTGGCGCCCACATGCCACTATTTTGTGGCCCACTACGAACCCTAGAATGGCCCACAGAAGATTCAAGGAGCTCAAAATTTAGATGAGAAAGCTATGTAGTTCAATCCTGGCTATTGTAACTGTTATAAAGAAGAAGCTCAAGCCCTCTGCCCCAAACATACACTCGAAAACATCTGAGGAGTCAATCAGCCTTGAAAGAAGTGAGAACTGTATGTAAATTGTGGTGTCGTCATGGACTCTGGTTATAAATGCACAGCCGTCGTTAAGAATAATTTATCACAGTATAGCACACTACATGAAGCCAAAGACACAGTACAATGATGCAGGTTGGCTAGAGTGTATAAACGGATCGCTTCTCGGCCTTTTGAGGCAAGTATGGCTAGAAGTTCTAGTCCAGAAAACCCTTAGCGGCGTTTTCAATCGTTGTTTGTTTTCGGCCTTGGCTGAAGTACCCCGCGGAGCGGACTCTGTTTGCTCAGCTCCTCAGCGCCCCAAACCACCAATATGCCGTACAGCCTGCTACGTAGGCAATGGCCGACGGGACTTCAGTAAAAATGGGGTCTGCCCGATATTCATAAGGTTTTTTATTCAGAAGGGTCAATGTCCATAAGGTTCTTTATTCATAAGGTTTATTATTCATAAGAGTCATTATTCATAATAGTAAAAAAGGTTCGTTATTCATAATAGAAAAAAAAGGATCGTTGTTCATAATAGGAAAAAAGGTTCGATATTCATAAAAGGAAAAAAAGGTTCAATATTCATAATATGGGAAAAGACGTTTTTCCAGCTTTAAAGGCTTCCTGTATCTCGTGGCAAGGGGCACACCCTTTCAACTCGCAGGAATGATAGGCCAATGTGTTGTCTACAACATGTTGACAGCGTTTTTATATGGTCTATTTAGAATCGCTGTAAATGGCCTTTCAAAGAGACTAGTCGAAATTTTGTGGATTATGAATAGCCAACCTTTTTTTCGATTATGAATAGCAAACCTTATTTTCCCCGGATTATGAGTATTGAACCTTTTCCTGAATTATGAATAACGGACCCTATTTATTATGAATAAAAAACCCCTTTTTTATTTTGAACATTGAACCTTCTTTTTCGATTATGAACAACGAACCTTATTCCCGATTATGAATGGGAAACCTTATAAACAATGAACCTTTTTTATCATTTATTTTTATGAATGACGAATCTTATGAACAATAAACCTTATTTTTGCTGTTCATCATGTTATAAATAACGACCCTTATGAACAATGAACCTTATGAATATAGGGCAATACGTGGGCGTGAGAGGAGGAGGCTGGGGTAAGATGTATATTGTTGGGTAAACGTGTACAAACATTTCGGACAAACGTGATCAACCCCCGCCAACAGCTCCAAAGTAAAGGAAGTCCCGAACTCATACAGTGGAAAAGTATATCGCTCTTGGAAGAGGAACAGTATCCCCGAAATAATACTAGACACGTAACACTCTACACTGCGGAGCAGAGATTAGGTTGTTTAAACTTTCCTGTCTTGAACGGATCTTAGTGATATAGAGCACACAATGTGGCCAGCTAAGCAGGCTAGTAAGAAACCTTCTACACTTACTTTGGCTATGTTTTCATAACAGATTACATAACGCCACAATTTACATTACACTGTATGAGAAATGGTGTATTGTGATTACTCGAACAAACAATTTGACAACAAAGTTCAGTTTACTTTAAGTTGATTTAAATTCATTGGGTAAGTTACTGTTAATCGAGTCCAAAGCATTTGAGTGCATCAGCATTGTATAGTTTTAGCCGTCGGTCAAGGTGCGGCTAATGTGGAATTCATGGTATAAACAGGACTGAGCGGTTGGTCACGTTCAGTTTAGTATCCTTTCGGAGACCTACCTCCACCAGGCTGGAGTAGCAGCAGGGAGTTGACCACTCCTGGTCCTGGTGGAAGCTATATTTGTTCGATTTTCTCCCTTCGGCCTTGGCTGTCTGCGATTTAAAAAAAAAGTGTCTGGTGTTATTGTCGTACCAGTCATACATAAGGGCTGTATCCGAGTCCACCTTACCAAGCTAACCCCAGTCCGAGTCAATTCCGATTCAGTTACTGCCACCTCCAGACCAGTTCCGAGTCCTGTGCCCGCAAGGAGTCATAGCCAATTTCGATTCCATTGGCCCCAATTCCGACTCTAGCCCGCGTGTAATCTGTTTTGTAATTTAGCATATCATACATGTTTTCAAACTCATTTACATGTATACGGTTTAACTGGCGCGTTGTTTAGAGTCAATTCGTCTGTCTCACCCACTAACTTACCATTCGTAGATAACCCTGCATGCAACTATAGAAGTGTATCCTTCAAGTTTACTTATCATCGTGTAATTTTTATTTGTGGACTCGCCTCTGATCGGCTCGGATTCCAAATCTAAGTGCAGTCCATTTAGGGAAAAACTCGATTCCGTTACTTCCCATTCCGGTGCAATTTCGAGTCCGGTAAAAAAAGGAATCGAGAATATGCTTCCCAGTAAGGCTTTTCACAAAATTCATAGAACAGGTGCGCGCAAAGCGAGCAACAAAAACGTAGTTTTAGGAAACATTTTGTGCAATTTAGCACCCTGCTTGACTGATAAAAGTGACAATCGATCCTCATGTCCAAATCGTTATACAAACAATGTGTTCGTGCATAATATTTTCATTGCCTGTAATAAATTATCATTGGGGGCACATGGGGGGTTAGGCACGGCAAAACATTTTTGGAGGAAGCATTCCCCCTTATTCACCCTTGGCGACCCCACTGCATACATGCAGGGCAGAACGAGCTATTACAATGTCTCCTACAAGTTGGTGTATAACGCGGGAACCCCCGTTATACCTGGACGGACTGATTTAGGCTAATTGCTTCTGTAGCATCGGGGCATTGAGTACATAAAATTATAATAAAAAGGATCTTATAACTCCAAAGCATGTTAAACAGTGATCAATTTGAAAATAGATGGCGCTAGGTTGTTTTCGTTTTTAATATTGAACGGAACCATTTTAATTTTATTTCACATTTTTACTAGCTTATTAACCGTAGGTTAAATCGCTTGTGAGAAACCTATAAAAGTCTATCAGTGCCGATCTAGTTTTACCCAAGTGACCAAGCTTGTTTTCCTTTTCACTTGTGTAACCTTTAACCTCTTATTGCCCTTGCCTTAATTTTTACTCTTCTATTGGGTAATTATATTTAACCCTTCAGAACCCTAGTACTTTTCAAATAACAAAATAAACCTTTGAAAACCGAAATTTATTTGATAAGACTATTCTCCCAACTACAAAATTACCTTTTGACTCTGAAGTTTTATTCTACTTATTGAATGCCTTCTACACATTTGTATGTTAAAGGGATAGGTTTTACTTTTCTTTCAGAAATCCCAAGCCGCCCTGGGCCAAAGAGTGTAAACCAGGGGTAGGGAACCTCTGACCCGCAAGACCATTCGTTCGACGCCAGAACTCATGAAGTGTTACTTCCAAAAAAAAAATACACGCGCAAAAACATGAGATTCAATTAATGAAGTTCTTCTTTGCCTGCTCACCATTTTTAAGATATTGTAGGTGTGCATCTGCGGAAACACCCCTACTACTGTGGCACCCTACAGTAACACACAGTGTGCACAATGTAGCGTGCATTGTAGGCCTATAGTTTTCTCTACGCGTAAATCAGGTGCAGCACTTTGTTACAACCGTGGACAAATCATTCAGTTTTGATAGAACTATAGGTTACATGCCATTGAACAGGAGTGTATACTGCCCAATTTACCTGTAGTAAGAAACTCGGGAAGAAATATAGCCTACTATACGTTGGCACCGTGGGCCAGTTCCGATGTATTCCGGCGGTCGGTCCCCTCCCATGAGTGGGTTGAAAATTATAAGGTGGATAACTTTACAATGTAAAATGAAGAAATACGTTACTAAAGTGCCCTAAGAAAAACTCAATTTTGGCGTGCTTCGCGCTCATTTTTAGTAGCTCCTTGTACTTTAATAATTAACACATCATCCAATTGACATGCCGTTAGTCCGAACTAAGATAAAGGTTTCTATTTAGTTGCGGTTCGTTTAGCCTCCAGGCCCCAGCCCATTCAAAATCATTTAAAGATAGTATAATGCTTTATTTTAATGCCCCGAATTTTGTTCCTCCGGAGCTTCCGGCGGCTTCGCCCTGGTGCGTTTCCCCTAAATTAGAAAGGGCCCGTCTTAGGGTCATCGGGCCCCCTTGTCCTATGCGGAAAATGCTTTACACTCCCTCGGCAACTTCCGTCGGCGCCGTCGGCTCGGGGAGGAATTATGACTTTCAAAGCGGCCCTAAACACAAAAAAGGTTCCCGCCCCTGGTGAAAACAACCTACCCGTGAACTCTTCTCAAGCCTTCCGAACTTTTCTTCAAAAGCAAGCCTCGCCCTCTCTGTGGGCCAAGACCACGTCTTGTCATATTCATATGTCATATTCTATAAAGCACAATATATATACAAGTACCCCCATGCACAAAGCTTCTCTATGTCAGAACATGGAATTTCAAGTTATAATCATATTACCACAGACATAGACTTGGGAATTAATCACATTGGCAGTGAAAGTCACGTGATTGATTGGAAACTAATTACAATTAAACGACTGTCTCCTATCGCCGTTGTTTTTACATGTGACAGACGCATCATCCCTCACTTCAACAGAGTATGTCTTCATGTGTCAACCCTTAACAAACCTCCCGCATTTGTTTTGTTCAACCCAGTTTGTTTGTAATCATTCACCTGTTTTCCCGTAACCCTCCAGTCTACCCTTGATCTCACATTTACACAAACAAGGAATTTTATAGGTCTCTTTGGTTCACTTTTCTACGTTATTTACGACATCGATATATCCATCAAGATGAGCATTTGTAGTTTTCTTACAGCCGTTTATTTTATTGCACCCTGGAGAAAGCTCAATGTTTCGGTGACGATTTTCTGCTCAATTGGCGGCCCAACCTCAGTCGTCCTGCCGTGATGTTGTGAGGACACAATGGCCGCACTGTACACAGCCAAACTCCCTGGCGTGGTAGCATCACCAACCCGTCGCCACCTCGCTTGCAAATTTCATCACAATTATGATCCAATCAGCTTCCTCGTGTTGAAAGCTTATTTCGTGCAATTTCTCCCAGTGGAACCATCCGTTTAAAGGTCCCATGGGCATGCGTAGACCGCACTTGGCGTTCAATGGCTCTATCCTTGCTGTGTGCAGCTGTCCCGTAGGCCAGATGGTTAAGTTATTTCGGAACAAAATTACCGTCTGACTGGAACCATTTTAAAGACCATTTTAATAAGCAAACAGTTGTTACAATTGCAAGTTTCCGATGAGAGCTAATAATCGACTCAAAGATCATCTTCCTCTAATATTCCCTAAGTATACGACGTACTCACGAGAACACAACAAATTTCTCACCGCAGGAAACTTTTGTAAACTGTGAGAAATAAAAAAGAGTAATAAAATGTTAAATAACACAATAACTTGCGGTCTATAGACAGATGTCAGACGCTTGCTCAATATTTTTTTCTGAAACGTTATCCGGCAAGCTTGCTTCATGGCGGCTTCTCTCTGACTGAAAAGGGTAAACATGGACACTGGGAAAGTTTTCTTCAATGCCGAAGGAAAACATTTTTTCGATTAGAAATACGCCAACTAGGTTATCTAGGTTATTGGTAAAGTTTTCATAATTTGTGAGAAGCTCTTATGGTTTTTCCATTTTTGGAGCAGTTTGTTGCCGCGTGGTATACATTCACCAATCCCCCCCCCCCCCACACACACACACACCCAGTGAAAAATCACTGTCTCCAAGTGAAGAGTAAGGACTACGATTTTTACTAACCATAGCTCTCTATTAACTTGGAAATGGATTTGATTCAAAGAGAAATATGAATCATGTTTCAAGGCATGAGGGAAAAGAGAACCAACCGTAATAAACTAGTTAATCTTTGAATACCTTTGAATTACCGCAACATCTTACTTTCACTTAATGGGCTAAATATCAATTCGCCTGACTAATTTACCTCAATACAAAACATTCGAGGGCTTCGATAATCATCCAATAAGTGTTGTGGAACTTCGTTTGATTTCATGATTTTTTTAGTTTGTGTATAATTTCCATGCGTTTTTACCAAAAGACACCTGTATTTGAAGATCTAATGAAGATTTTTGAAAACTTTCTCCTCAATACTATTTCTATTTTCAATAATTGAGACGTTGATTCCCTTTTAACATTTCCACAAGTATTGCTGTGTATAGCGCTGTTTCAACGGGTTCACATAACTTAAAAGGATCTTGGATCAATGTATAGTGCCATCTTGACTGTATAGACCTCAACAGTAGTCAATGTCAAAAAGCGAGGATTCAAAAGAATAATGAATAAAGTTGTAAAGTGCTGCAAAATAACACAGAAACAGCGAAATTTTGGAAGGAATTAGAAGAATGGCAGACTGTATGACTGCAAGTAAAAAGGAAGAATAATTCAAACGAAACGTTTCAAGGATTTTATTGTTTTAATTTTATAAACTTTAATTCTGAGAGCACGTGGAACTGTTCAGTTGAGGTATATGCCATATGCACGCAGCCTACCATGTGATAAGTGGGGAGGGAAGGGGCAAGGTGTTTTCCGGGGCGTTATTTTTGAGACGAAGAAATGTTATTAAAGATAATAGTTAACAAATTCTCAAAACTTGTAAGAGGCAAAATTTTTTAAATGGTTGTGACCCTCCTCCTCCTCCCCAGGCTGAGGGCATCCCCCTCCTGGAAGTAAATTAAAATGGCGGTATGCACTTTTCTTCATAGTGATGAATAGCTTGGAGCCAAAGATTCAAATCTCTATTCCAGTGTAGTCATTACAATTTGCGAGTCATTTCCAATTCTTTGCTTGTCCTAGTTAGTTATAGGCCTGATATGTTTCCAATCTGTCTTTCATCTATAGTTTGGCCGTTAAACAAAATTCCCACGCTGAAGCACTTGTGTCCGTATTTTATCGCTATTTTAAATTAATCACATAATTGCTTCTTTTTTGTGAGATTGTAGACACTCTTCAATTTTAGTTTCAATTGCTGTCCAAATCAATTTCCGTCGTTGTCAGCGGTTCTTAAACATGCAAGGATTGTTCCCCTGTCACCTATTTACACCCAAAACCAATCTCACGGACCAGTAAGTTTCCCCTATGGGTATGGTCCAATATGAGACAAAATTCCCTCTCGTAGAATAAAACCGACCGTTCAGCAGATGATAGGTAGGTATAATTTAGCGCTAAGTACTTAATCTGCGCGGAGTCTTATTGCAACATAGTACCGATCGTCGCCTGTGATATTCCCATCTTCGTAGCCCGCGGAGCTTCGCTTTCTAGTCCTATATCCTGCATGCAGCGTATGTCCCCAACAAGGTGTGTGTCGCGAAGCAACAATGAAACGGCTCGGATCCAACGAGAACCATGCACACAACTGATGTCCTGGGTTTGTCAATATCGGATTCACCGTTTAATCTATTGTGTCTGTAGGTATCGGAGGCAGTATGAAAAAAATATTAAGAGGACATATGCAGATTAACAAATTCACGGACAAACACGTTTCTTCAAACCGTCAACAAAACCTATACGGGGCTTGTTTCCTACAATAAAATTGTTCAATTTTTCTGTAAAACGATTAAACCCCTCTTCCAATTTCGAAAAGTTCATTAATAGCCTACCTCACATTAAGCAGGATCATTGCCCAAGGTCAACATTTTACGAACTATTGAAGACAGTACAGCAGCTTGGCCTTTCCAATCAATTTTCTTTACACCTTTATGTAACTTAATGATTCTAAATGTGTTGCCTCAGGCTCTCCGCCGTTTCACCACTCTTCTGTGGCAGTGTGCTGCAAGTGTCTATTACTCAGCTGAGTATGACGGTAACCAGAAAATTTTCTGCAGGGGAGGTGGGGGGGGGGAGGGAACAGGTAGGGTTCCTATACAGAGAGGGACTCTAGCAACAGGCTGAGCAGAGCGCCACCATTACGTTTAGTGCACCACGACTATAAATGCCAAAACTGCCTCCCATACTATCGGTAATGGCACTTTTCCTGCCTTGCAAATTGCATCTAAACAATCTTTGGGCATTGTTTCGAATTGTTAGCATGAAGTGGGTGCAATAGTCTACATTTGAACCCCAAATACACACCTCATTTATTTATAGGCTAATACTTCTTTACGTATTTTTAAAATTGGGGAAAACTTACTAGAGCTGCCCTTTCTGAAAGTGAAGGAACTTCCCCCTTCCTCCGATCTACGCCAATTGACCCTTTGTGAGTATTCTACAATTTGTGCCGTCATCAGGGCCATCGGAGCCGGGGCCAGGGGCTACAGCCCCCAAAAGTTTCAGTTTTAAGTTTTTCTTCAAAAAATCGTTATTAAAAAAAACTGTTAAACAGTTTTCGAACTAATAACCCTACAAATACTTTCGATGATTTTTTCACGAAATAAAGTAATCAATTATTCCAACAGTTCTCAACTATTGTCAGTCTTCCCCAAAATGTTCCACCCTACCGATTCCTCCAGCTTCAAAGGCTATTACATTATCGCTTGTATGTTTTTATAGCCTCAAAGTAGTTCCAACGTATACTTTCAACAAGTGCAATATAACAAAAGCTCTTCCTTCTATAAACTTATTTCTTTATAGTACAGCTAGTATATTCCTGCATTTGATCTTAAATCACTTAAAAATCTTAATCTGTCAGCCACATAAACATAAAAAATTCGAATCCTTGACCCCATTAATAATAAAAAGCAAATAACAATTAGTCCTTGTGTAGAAAAAAATTAAAAATCAATCTAAGCCGTTATTCCAAAGGACAATTTGACCCGGTGGCTATTCCAGCGCATATCTCGCTTCCGTGAAAGGCCCTTATAGCTTACAGATGGTGTTGTTATATATCCTCCTATCGTTACAGTTGTATGATACTGTAAGATAATACCTTAACCCTAAAGGTAACTTCTTTGTTGCGAGCAACCATATAAATATTCCATTTTTAAGCCCTTTGATGTCATTTTTTAATTCTTTCCCTGGATCAGTCTCTCTAAATACCTCCTAGACGCCGTCATCATATCATTACACGCAAGCTACACCATTGGCCTAGTCACGTGGCTCTGCTTCAGCCCCTTTTAAAGAGATCTATTATTGAAGATTTAACAGTTACAATTTAGCTATTAATTCAATTGTCAATTTGTTCCCCAAACAATCTTTCCACAAACGTAGTGAGAAAATGCCCCTAGCGTCGGTAAGTGTAACGACAGGCCTGAGTCTATATTTAATCTTCTTTTCTTTGCAGACGAGATTGGGCTGTCCTTAAAGGGGCGTTAGAAAATGGTCGAGAGAAGAGAAAATCAAGCAGGAACCGATCCGAAATATTAATGTTTTGAAGCTGAACAGTTTCCTTCAGACTTTCTGAAGAAAAAAGAATTACCACAATGAGTTCAGTAATAAAACATATTCATCTAAAAATGAGAAACATAGGTTACACAGAGTGGCTGTCTACGTAACTACTGATGTTATAAATCCTTACTCAAGTTCTCAAGGGCGGTTGCGATTTGTATTGGACACTTACATCAGGGAGTTGTTACGGAACAACTCCCTGCTTACAAATACGTGTGCTTGTGTTGTACGTATCTATTGGTAGAAGGTATACTTCAAGCTTACCGTATTTTCATTTATTTTTGTTATTTTTGATTTGTTTGTTTAGCCTATTATATTTGATTTGTTTATTATTTTTGTCATCACGTGATGGCAAAGCCATCCCGTACACAAAGTACGAGCACAACTATTACGTCCGTTGACGAAAGATAATGGGCCCCGGAAGGGGAGGGGAAAGATACCTTAAAGGCAATAGGCAGTCGCCCCAAAATTTTCTTTGAAAAATCAGCAAACTCTTGCAAATCTCCTCATATTGCATTACAAGCACCTCTGAAGATGTTTTGAACATAACTATTACAAACAATAGGTAAAGCAAGGTGAAATCCTCCTTGAATTCCACAATTCACTAACAAAAATATTGCCACATGATCAAAATAGGCCAATCATGAACTAGAGTGACAGGATACACTCACTCTGTTTGGGGTGACTGCCTACTGCCTTTAAAGGGCAATTCTCGTCATCCCAGACAATTCCAATTCTCCCAACTAAGCAACTTGTGGCTCCTCCCATAACTGTATAAATCTCCTCCTTGTACAGACGCAAACCTATTTTATTGCTTCAGACCATGTCCTGGTGGACATGCAAGATTATAATGTGTAATCAAAACACTCCCTCTGCATTGTGCGAAATGTGAGTTACTCTGCATCATTTAAAATTTCAAACTTTAATGTCAATCAAACAGCAGGAACCAACTGAGAACTTTGATACCCCTACACCAAAAATGTACTTTAGGGTGATGACTGCTTGTCTTTAACCAAATTTCTGGAGGACCATGCGCCCATTCTCTTGATCACTGTCCTTACCTAAACGACGTTTAAATGCATGCTAGTCTATTAGTAGAGGGGCAAACTGTCTTATTTTGAGGGCATTTCGAGTCTGCGACCAAATTTCGCCTTAATTTGGCCAGAAGTGACCAGACCAAACATGAAGGTTGCTGTACCAGCTGTTGGCTAAAGGCGTGCTTACTTTGTTATGTCTGTGATCTAGGGTCTTCATGAAGAGTTGCTAAAGAGAGTTCAGATCAGGTTATTAACATACCTCAAACACTATTTGAATTGCTTACTTCAAATTGTGACACCTCGCTTTGTGTTTGTTTTTGTTGGTGTTTTTCCTTTCCTTCTTCCGACTGCCACACGTGTAGTGCCACACGTGTAATAAACAAGGATATAGGCCTATGTGTCAAGTGAGGTGTTACTTGGACTCAATACTAAGGGGTTACTAGGACTTTGAAGAGAGTCATGGTTCCCCGTTAGTACGGAATATCCATTATTGTCTATTGTACTTTTTCCGCCAGTGTTATATGTGTTGCGAAATGGTAGCGTATTGCGGTTTACAATATGGCGTGCAGTGGTACCTCCAGGTTTTCCGAAGGGGGGGGGGGTCCAGACGGGTAAGTTAGCAAAAACCCTGACACAAGGAGTGATAAGAAACCTTCATGCATGGAATAACAGTCTAGAGGGGTGATCCCACACATTTCATGTGGTCCACTATACTATGTCTATCCTTTATTGTGTTTCAGCTAATTTTTCTTCCTGTTATTTGATTTTTACATATGGAGCCTTCTAAAATATGAAGTTGGATGAAAGGCTGACATACAAAATTGAATACTTTTACCGATTTTTCGACCTCTCTCTTTCTAAAATTTCTTTCACAACAAAATAAATTCATATACATAAACGGTAGATGACCCTGACCTAGTTTCCCTAAAGACCCAAACACAGTTTTTACTTTTTCACCCTAATATTAGACGGACAGTTGACTAAGTGAGAAGGTCGTTCGTTGGGGTACAAAAACACGACACTTCAAAGGCGATTTCTTTCACCATAGCTCCGGGGTCTGGGAGCAGGTTTCACCAACAACGCCCCCTAGTTGTATGCAAGAAACAGTTCCATTTCTTAAAAATGTTGTCGTCAAGACCTTGATGTTTTAGCATGGACAATAGCTCAATAAGTCGGTGCCAAGTGCTTTGGTCGATAACTCTTTTAACTTTCCCCAGTCTCCTGAGGACAACTTGGCGTCTGTATCTGTCGTATTCAATAAAGGGGAACAAAGCGTCCACGACAGTTATCTTTATAAGTATCCATATGTTTCGAATGAGTTTAATTCGCGCCACTGTCAGACTTTCATTCAAGGGGACCACCGAGAACACGGGAGGTTGTCTAAACTTATTTTGACCGAGTGGTGATGTCCCTGGACGGTCGTCGAAAAACTGACCGATCACAACTAATTATAAACACCGATTACGTCTCCTCATTAAAGATAAAAACTCTTTAAACATAAAAAGAACGTTTTATGGGCTCTTGATCGCGAGTCTGGCGACATAGGCAATGAACATTCTTCAAAAATGGCAGACAATTCTATCCCTAAAAATATACAAATCAGGCGGCGTTATCACAGAATTGTTTTACACATACATCGAAAGTGGGAGCAAAGAGTTGGCAGGAAACTGGTATGGCTTGGCTCCTAGTGGTACCCACAGTTACAATTAACAACCATAATGTCATTTAAAATTCTAGAATACCTTTGATGTCTTCATCGCTCCAGACACTTTCAAGAGCCGGTGACGTCATCAATTGGATGGGTCGTGGCGAACAAGGTTAGAAACTATCTTCTGAGAAAGTGCTGTGTTGGTTCTCCCCCTTCCTCATATCTTCATCAAATGCTATTTGAAAATACCATGATGTACATAGGTGTATGAGGAGGGGTCGGGAGGAGGCCACCCCTGCCTGACCTCCTTGAAAATGTCAATTTCACGACACTAGCACTTCATTTTTAGGGCAAAATTCATGTCACGGTTGTTTGGCAGTCAGGAAAATTTTCAGGGCAAATACCTTCAGCTAAAATGTGAAACGCCTTCTCATCCAGCCTATGAAATAAAAGTTTATTTCATTCCCCCTTGTGATACCAATTGTCCCATGTTAAGCATGCATTCATGGAATATGTTAAGTCGATTTGACGACGGAATTTGTACCATACAGTCACAGTGTATTTTCCCTCCTGCCTTTCTTCCTGCCTTCCTCCCAAGTTCTATACCACTGAGCCACTCACACATGCTTGGGATCCAGCTGTGCCCGTCCTGTAATCTGCTCGCCCCAAAGGAGAACATCATGTAGAGGAGAACTTGCATACTCCAGGAGGGGTTATGGGGCTGCATCCCCCAAAGTTTTTCAAAAGATAGTGTTGACCCATCCAGGCAAAAATTACAGTAGCCTAATTTATTCTCTTATTGACAAACAAAACCCCTTTCAAAAGTCAACCGACAGCCCACTCCTCCCTAGATATTTGGGCCCTTTTTGCTATGCTGTTGGGGAAGTAGGCCGTTCAGTGCGTTGTGAAGAAGCAATTCGATAGGTATGGTATTGCGAAGGGGAGGGGGCGGAGTCTTCGATAAATCCCAGAGTCTATACTACAGTCCCAAGATTATGAAGGTTACGCCCATTGGAAAAGGAAGCTGTTCTCGACTGCGGAGCTAAACGTTGTTTCAGACCACCATCAAGAGGAGGGGTCTGAGGGAATTTTTGAATATTTGAGGGTCCTTAGATGCAATCTGGTGCAACAAATTGGGCAAATTTAAGGAAAACTACTACAAATTCGTGAACTTTTTACAGGGAAAAAAGGGGGTTTTCGTCTTTGAGTTGAGGGTAGACGGAAGTATACTTCCGCCCTACCACATTTTTAACGGGGGGGGGGGGCTAAAGGCTCTCCTAACCCCTACTTCCTACGCCTATGGATGGTTGCGTCCAAACATCATTACACATAGTTGGTGAAGAAAATGATGATGCAACAGTAAAGGAATATCTAAGAAAACTCGAGTAAAATTGCTTTTAAATTTAATACCAAGTGCTTTATTTCAAAGTTAGGTCTTACGGTCTTACTTCTTTTCATTCGCTGGAAATATTCAACAATTTTAATTTCAAACAATACACGTTATTAAATCTACTACTTATCGTATGATATACCTTTTAAGTGCGTGAAGCAGGTCACTAACAACCTTCTGCATTATTATACTTGGGAGCAAAGGAGCAAAGGTATTGTATGATTGAAATGGGCTGAGCACATTTGCCTGAAATTTTAACGATTTTGTAAATGAAGTTAATTTCAAAGCAGGTCACAGTCTTGCCAATCAGAGCGTAGGTTCTTGTCGAATGTGAGAGTTGGGGGAGGGGGCTTGTTCAGCCACTGCCCAAACGCCTGTATGCTAAGAAGTCGAAATCAGTTGAAACTTTGTTTACAGTCACGGCAAATGTGTATACCAATGTTTACCGTGTCCCCCCCCCCAAAAAAAAAACACTGCATAGTACATGTTATAATGTAAATAATGGAAAAGTATTTCAACTACTTTCATCTGGTTTGAGTTCTAGTGAATACGTTTTCGTCCTCTTCATCAGGCACGTGGCCACGGGGGGCACGAGGGGGCACGTGCCCACCCCCCGAAATGTTTCAATGAAAGGTCTTGCACTGAAGGAGGAAAAATTATTACGAGGCCAGAATTTTGGAAAACGAATATGAGTAGAGAAAAAGGAAAATCTCTCACCATTTTGCATCTAGAGTGCTTGAAATAGGCAAAAAATTTCCCCTCAGCTTAAAATCCTCCCCCAGGCCGGCGAAACTCTAACATCGGTGCCCCCCCCCCCCCAAAAAAATGGTTATTCTGGCTACGGTCCTTCTCTTCATGAGCTTGAAATCAAAGTTAACTGAGTGAAAAGTGGAACTGACGTTTTTTAATTACTTATACACGTGGGCGGCGATCTGTCTTTCAAAGTGGGGGGGGGGGTATATTGTCAGTGGCACTAAGTGGAGCGCCACCATCAGTTGGCGCGGAGCGTACAAAAAAACTTTTTGCCAAAATACCCCCGAGATCACCGAAAATGGCCCTTTCCAGGCTTTAAAACGTGACACTATGACAACTGTCAGAAGTATTTCCTAAAAAAGTACATAGGCCTATTGTAAAAAGTCTGGAACTTAACTTTTTTACATGATATACGAACCTGCAGGTTTGATTTCATGGGGGGGGGGGGGGTTAGAGTACAATATCCCCCCCCATCCGATTCAATGGGGATACACCCCCATTCCCCTTGGATCGCCGCCCATGCTTATACATAAAACATAGAACTTTTGAAATAAAATAGTTAAATAATTGACGTTTGTCATATCAGGGAGTTGCTTCTATATTCCCTGAGCACAGATCAGCACTGTATAAAGCTAATGTTTTCGGATAACTTAAAACTTGAAGTAAATAATGGCATAGATTTTTTGGGGGGTGGGGGCAATTGAGCTTGGCCGAATAGTTATTTTAAAGCACTCTCAACCTAACTTAAAAAATAAGCGCAGCAAATTACCTCATGTTTATAGTTATTTCAACATACCTTTCTAATATAGTTGACATTGAGACTGTAAATCACTGCCAACTTGTGACGAATTTATATTTACAGTGAGAGTTGGGTTTTGTACTATCAGAAAGTCTGTCTTTGGTATATCATATATAAACTCATTCAACCAGTGCTAAAAAGTCGAGATGGATATCAGGCGATAAGACCAGCCCCAAGCAGTACAAAAGGTAAAACAGGAAATGAGCAATTACAAAATTAAGTATGTAAGAAACAAGGGCGTAGCCAGGAATTTTTCACGGGGAGAGGGCGAAGCCCATATGCTCTCAGCGATCCCCGCCACATGGGTTGGCTCGAAGCGCAAGAAAATTTTGGCTCAAAATGCCGCCCAGATCGCTGGAAATGGCACTTCCCAGGCCTATTTACCGCATATAAATAGGGGAAACAACAGCAATAATGTAAAAAAACATTAAAAAATACCAAAAATATGCTCAAGGGGGGGGGGCGGCTTCCCCTTTAGCCTCCCTCCCCTTGGCTACGCGCCTGGTAAGAATAGGTTTTAAAGTAGAATATAATACATAAATGGGTATATGTGCAATAAAAATGAAAACACATAATAAATGCCATTATTTAAACAAATTCAAAATAACTTGAAAGGTATTGGATAAAACTAATAAATAAATTCTTTATCCGTACAATTTTACAACTGGAAGTGAGGTTCACTTGGGAAAATGCTAAGTTGTTTACTAAACAAATAGAAGTTAGAAAAAAGACAAAGACATAAGAGTTAATTCAGCTACAAGAACATTATCAGGGGTGGGTCCGCGGATTTGCCAGAAGAAAGGGGGGAAAGTTCCCCGACAGAGGGTAACAACCGGAAGTCCCGACAAAGGACGCACGTTGTCGGCTGTATGGCGAAAAGAAACATTTGTCGGCGCAGGGACTTCGCGCGCTGAAACTTTTGGGTTGTTATGGAGGGAAAATTTGGGGGGTTTGAAAAAAATTCGAAAATTTGGGGCCCTTATCGAAGAATCTGTCTTTCTTGAGAGCTTAATCAAGTAAATAGTTGGGCCAATGGTCGTCGTCGGGAATTGCATGTCATCGTACCCGTTAAGGCTCTAGACGAAATTGAAAAATTTCTCAGACAGGGGGCCAGCCTTCCCCTACAAAGAGCATTGCACCTTCCCACAAATGACGCCACCATCCAACAGAAAAAAGATTAGGCCTATTGTCTGCATTTACCTTCTTCATGGGAACAAAATACTTCAAGCAACCAAAATTTAGGGCACAGGAATCACTCAACTGCTCTATACATATCAATGAAACAACAGAACTGTTTACAGTAAAACCATCTAGGGCAAGGGTGGGGAACCTTTTTCTTTGACGGGCCGTTTTGAAGGTCATAATCCACTCGCGGGCCGCACACACAGAAGGTGCAATAAGCTTCCCTCACAGGGCGCAGGCCGATGGGTCCCAAACAGGCCCTGGTGTAGTCTAAGGAGAACGTCTAGGCAAAAACTGGGGACGAAGTACCCGGTATTTATAGGATTTGTAATGATTTATAGGGAACACAATATTCATCCACTATCTTTAAATGACATAGAATGTGCAACGCTTCACAGACCACAAGTATCACAGGCTCGGATCCAAGGGGGGGGGGGGGCTTTCCTGGGCTCAGCCCCCCTTTTTAGCCATCAACAATAACAAATACGGGAAAATTAGCATAATAATGTTCTAGGAGAATATTCGAGGGGGCTTTCAGCCCCCCATTTTCGAAATGTCTGGATCCGCGCCTGTATCACAATATGACCATTTATCTTTTTAACTTATGTATGAAGTAATAATGAATGGGCTCATACACTCTTAATGCAAAAGAGTGAAATTCACTCCAAAAGAGACTGTAGTTTGGGACCACTCCTAGTAAGAGTGAATTTCACTCGGGGTGGAGTGAAAATTCACTCGAAGTAGAGCGATATATCATTCCATGCGAGTGAAGTATCGCTCTATTTGGAGTGAACTTTCACTCCATCCCGAGTGACATCCACTCTTACTAGGAGTACCAAACTAGTCTCTTTCGGAGTGAATTTCACTCTCTTGCATTAAGAGTGTAGTGTTTATACACCAACTTTATCTTTTCCTCAGTTTACATTACAAAGCTGTCCACTTTCTAACGTTTAATTCAGTCTTCGAAAAAGCAGTCTGAAACCCCTGCCCCTTCCCGAAACAAACGGAATAGATACAAAACCCACTGAGTTTCGTACTCTACAAGATAGACCTGCACATGTGATAATGTAATTCTAATTCTGTACAATGTTATGTAGCGGATTGTAGCCTATCTGCCACGCAAAGCTTCTATTCCGTTACCTCCAAAAGCACAAGGATTCTGCGCCTGGTTTATGTATAACAAAACGGTTGGTATGTTATATTGTGCATACGGGGTTTTAGTAATACACTGATGTTTTGCAGCGGATTTACTTCAAATACACGAAAAGTAGCCTACTGTAGAAGCAGGGTAAACGGTTGTTCAATTACTTTTCAAGTGATTCTGAATTTACATGTATGAATTGCCTCGCGGGCCGGATGAAACGGTCTCGCGGGCCGCATACGGCCCGCGGGCCGGAGGTTCCCCACCCCTGATCTGGGGCGAACCTGGTGTTTGAAAGAGGTGATGATCCGTGAAACTATTTAAACAGGTTCATCCAAGTCGTCTAACGGCAATATCCAGTCCCGCAACAGAGGAGTCGAGGGAGTCGGATGAACCCCACCCCCCTCCCCCCCCCCCCGCTTAAAAGAAAGTTCAATATTTATTTTAGAACAACTCTTATACGTTTACTTCAAAATTTGCAAAATGCTGCACCAGTTAGAATCAGCGCATTCTTGATTATTCAAACCTTTTCATTTCCAACCTCCCCTTAGTCAAGACTCCAGCATGTGCAGAGCGGTGTTCATCTTCATAAATTTGTTCATAGGTTGCACAAATTGTACCAAAAGTTCCGTGTGAGTGAAAAATGACCTTCCCCTTAATACAACCTGGATATGGGATTGGTAACAAGACTTCCACATCGCGCCGCCGAGCACAACTATCACAAAACATACATAGACTAACAAAATCAGCACCTCAACTAATAATATTTGTGTCAGCTTCAGGCTCTGGCAATTTCTCTTAAAACTTGTAACAATTTGAATAAAAATGCCCAGACTATTGAGTCTTACTTGTAGAAAAAATATACCACATCTACAAATTATGTTTCGATCAAAGTTAATTAAAAATAAACTGCTTTAACTGTTATTTTTATTTAATTTGTGTAGAAACTGAGAAAGCAGCTCCATGCATTGTCACAGTGACTGCATTCATACGGAGAGTGAAATTTCTTTCTGATATATGTTTACAAGCATGCAAGAATCATTTGCCCCAAATTCTACGTTCCTTTTGATTGTTATCCTAATAATGTTCTAATTCAATAAAAAACATACTTGTCTAGGTCTAAATTGTTGCAATTTTGCGGTTCTTTTTCTAGGTCATCCGGCGGCTGTTGGATTGCACTAGATTCTACCTCTGTCTTTGCCACGGCTTCACTTCACTCTCTTCCAAATACTTTAGTAAACAAAAATGTGTCAGTATGATCGAAACGTTCAATGTTCGTTTTTTTTTATCTAGATGATCTTCTTTCCGAAATAATTCTGTTTATGATATCGGCCGTTCCGATAAAATCGAGTCGATCGTAATGTGCCCGGTAATTGTGACGAGTAACCTGTAGCGTCGATAACAACTTCTCCACGAGCATCTGAGTAAGAGCACTTTGGCAGATTCAAGAAATGTATCCGATTCGTAATAGGGAGTGATGTCGGCTTGTTAGACCCAATACCTCATCACAGTAGGATAGCAAAGGCTCGACCTAACCATTCTATTGGAATAGCCGTTGCAACATGCAATGCAGGAGAGCCCCTATGATGGTTTGCCTAATTATACCATTTACCGTTTGGCATGTCTGATCATGCCGCTCTCTGCTATAGTGTCCCGGCTCCTATTAAGCCATGTTCCTGATGGTCCGCGAGCTTTACAGCCTGCGCGGCTGGCATTATGGGCTCTACGTCAATGGGTAAGATCATAAGGTCGCGCTGGCGTTACGGGCTCTTTTTCAATCGATAAGACGACAAGCCTCAAGGTCGATGCGTCAAGCCAAACACTGCTGCACAAAATACCACCTGCTTGACTCCTGTTACCGTACCGTAACACGGCATATCGGGCTCTGAATAGCCTAAGATCTCTACCATGCTTTGCAAAGAACTGACAGACTGATCAACTCATAGACAAAACTGCCCGCTACTTAGTCAAGACATTTGTAGCATTCAGGCAAATTGTTTTAATGTCGCCCTTTGCTGTGATCTGAAAATTTCTAAAGATTATCTTTCAAGTCCCTCTTTTACTACACAAGAAATCTTCGCCTAAACTCTTCTTTTAAGACTGAGTTTCTACAAAGTTTGTACTAAGCCACAGAAAATAAGATGCGGGAAGTGCACCACGACTCGATAAAACGGAAAACAGTTTTCTGTTTTGTTGTAAAACGAGGGAGTTGTTTAAGCATATTAGGCTTCAACAAAACCTCTCGCCAACCCCCCATTGGCGAGTAAAGTTGCTCCTTACTTTAGAGTACACTCGATTTTTGATGCCGCTGGCCAATGACTACTTGGTTTGGAAAACTTTGTCGAAGCCTGCCTGGTAAAACAGAAAATAAGATAAATAGATTGTTAGTATCACTTAAATACGCGTCTTCTAGTTTATAAAAACATTACGACCATTTTCCTTATGACGTCATTCTACCTGCAATAGTAGCGTCTATCAGGCTAACAGTTATGATTACCGTCAAACATTAGTAAAGACATACCTTACTGTTTAGGTTTTAGTAGAAAATAATACCATTTTGTTACAACCTCAGACATTCTGTCATGGCAACGTATCCATTTTACAAAACTTATGGGAACTTCTGGAGCAAAAATATGGAAAAGCTTAAAAAAGTAAGGATTCATGAAGAATGTTTTTAATTTTGTCTTCTTGGCAGAGTTGGAAAAAACGCAAAGTCTTTCTTCAGGCAAACAGTACTCAAAGTCAACATATGGAATGTATATCTTTCGCGATCTTTTACTCAACTGTTCCAGAAATGTTTTTTTAAATGTGCGTATTGCATCAGATATGAGATACGTAAATTATTATGTACTCTCAAAGATAGAAAGAGCGGAAGACGACGGTAGTCATGGCACCTGCGCATAAATACAAGAACATAATTGTGGCCTCCTAATTAACCAACATAATTGGTTACCACCTAATCGAGTGAGACGAAGAAATCACACGAGATGATAAGACCAGGATAAGCATATGCTAATGACTAGATACGCATCCATCTGTTCATTACGTGATATGATTTTATTTTGTGTGAGACTTTCCTATATGGTTGTAGGGGGGCTGAAACTTTAAGCTCTATAAACAAAAAATTAGGAGCCTCCACAAAAGCAACCCTTTCCTCTTCTCTTATTAAATTCCAGTGGGCAGGTACAGCCAATAAATGTCACTTTTGGTAACATATCGCAAACAACCATTATTGTAGGCAAACGAAATCCCTTCGGACAGAGGTCACTATGACATCGGGACAGTAAAAGTATTCGCCAAAGATTGTTCGGCAAGGCTGACTACATCAAAGGGTGTCCTGCTGATGTTTCTGTTGTGTATCAAGTTGACATTATCTTCTGATTGCTTGTCAGCGGGCCCTCTGGAATCCGTCCGGGCCGCCGACCAGCTATCTTTCAATATTTAGGCGAATTGGAGAGAGAGGATGTTATCCGCCGACAACAGAACGGATAGGCGGCCGTATTCAACGGAACATTACTTTATCAATGTTTACTTAATTGAGATCTTTTTTCTCATTTGAGGAACTCCCAAATGCCCTAACTTTTGCCCGAACTTAATTGCCTAGATCTGAAGATAAAAAATATGTGACAGACTTTGACCACTTTGCACATCACTTTTTGGTTTATAAGCTTTGGTGAAAGATAAAACTTCACAAGGTTTGAAATTTCGGTCATTTTTTTTTTTTTGCTCTATCACGCTTCGAAGCGAACGATCTCGTAAGCCAATGTTTAAGCATTAGATAATTAAATGAACAATAATCGATGAATCAATCCATCCATCCATCCAACTATCAATCCGTCGTTCCATCAATCCATCCATCTATCAATCAATCAATACATTTATCCATCAATCAATACATTAATCCATCAATCACTCAATCAATGCATCAATCCATCAATCAATCAATTAATCAATCTATCAATCAATCCATCCATCTATCAATCCATCAATCCATAAATCCATCAATCGTAAACAAATTACTTGTAATCGCTTAAATATGATGTCCATTCGCCCAACCTTACTTCAAAATATCAATTGAACTAATCACATCTCCTATCAATGGCCTACTAGGGAGAATGGGCGGCCCCTCCCAGTTACCAGCCTCTTGTGAAAAGGGTTCCATGCCTAAGCCAACGTAAACAAACGTTACAAAACAAAACTAATTTCTAAGCACATTATCAGCAGACGCGTCGTGCCCATTGGGTCCCCGGGGCTCAGCCCACCCAAATTTTGTCAAGGGGGTAGAATAATTTTGTCTGAAAATACGATTAAAACCCTTCACACCAAGTTGATATGACGGAGAAGTGAACTGTTTTCGAGAAATATAGTATTTTGCCTTAGGTAACGCTCTTTTCACCTTCCCACTCAAAAATATTTTTTTAGCACGACACCTCTTATACCTTCACCTAGTCACCACTTCCCACTTCTCACGCCCCCCCCCCTCCCAAATTATTTTTGCACTACGTTCCTTGTTAACAGTTCAAAGCTTGGCCGAAAATAGCACCATTTTGCAACAAAGCCATCTAACGAAAACGCAAGTTTCTCAAAAAGTGAGAGCCCTCCCGAGGACAAAACTGCCTGCACGGGGGGGGGGGGCGAAGGAAGGTTCGCCCAGGTGACAACTATGCAATGTACCGTACTGTGTTCTCCTACTTTCCATACCAATCAGCTGATGATTTTAGAACAATATATTACATATATGCCATTACCCCGTGGGGCTGGCTCTGTTTGCTCAGCCCCTTTGTATAAATCTCCCAAACAATTGAACATTGAATTTGCCGTACAGCCTGCTACGAAGGCAAATATTTCATGTTACACGAAATCCGACCAGTTTTTCAATTTATTAGCAAAATAATTTTCATGTCAGTAAAACGAATTTATCACTTTACCAATTTATAACAATGTCTTTGAAATTTAAGTGAGACTATTCACCCAGGACCCTGGATTTATCATTCCCCGATATGCCAAACAAAATTATAGGGTGGCTGCATCTGTCACGAAAAAATAAATAACAATGCACTGTTAAGTTTGTCTATAAAATAGAGGGGTGTTATAAACATTTTACGTCCAAACGTATGAAGAGAAATGCTTTAAGTTACAAAATTTACCGTAAAAGTACAAAATTTGAGGATTTCAGCAGACAGTCTTTAGAAGTTTTTAAGTCTCTATGATTGACATAATATTACACATTTTAGTCATCCATTACCCATCTGGTTATGTGGTTATACCGTTGTACCACTGAAAGTATAGCCTAACTACCATGTAGACAATTCTTTAACAGTGGCGTAACTAGGATTTTTTGCTGGGGGCTCGGGGGCTGGAGAGTTTTGTGGGGGCTCCCGTTTACTGTCTAAGCGGAGAACCACCATGGGTTGGCGAGGAGCCTACCAAGAAAATTTCAGATTTCAATTCATCCCAGATCGCCGGAAATGGCACTTGCCAGGCTTGATATCAGCCATAGAGGAGGAATTTTGTGAAAAAATGTACAGTTTGATTTTATTTTATTTTCCACCACACTTCGGTGAGGACGGATTAGCTCAGCTGGTCGGACTTGGGACCTGAGGACTGCAAGTTTGGATCCCGTTTACCCAACTAAGCGGAGCGCCACCATGAGTTGGTGCGGAGCGTACCAAGAACATTTGAAATTTTAATACATCACAGACACGACAGATCGCCGGAAATGGCACTTGCCAGGCTTGATAGCAGCCATCAAGATGTGCAATTTTGGTGAAAAAATGTTAAGTTTGATTTTATTTTATTCTCAAGCAAATTAAGTTCGTCACAATCTATTCGAATTTTTTTCAAAATTATTCAGGTTGGAGTTATCCCGATGGATTTCAGTGGATTGATTGGAATGGAGATTTTCCACAGCCAGAGTCTATCATTATCAAGTTGAGTAGCCCAGTCAAGTGAATTTTCGGGGGCCAGATCGCCAGTGCGGGAGCTTGGGGTGCGACCATTTAGGGGTTGGCACCCCTAAGCACCCCTAATCCCCCATCCCCGTAGCTACGCCACTGATCTTTAATAATTCTTTTCAAGACAAGCTTTACTTGTAATTTGTATTGGTTAGCCCTCCACTAGCCCACGGAGCGAACGAAGTTTTCGTTCAGCTAATTGCTAAAAGAAAAATAAGAACAAACAAACAATAATACGACATCCTCCTTTGCCGGACGCAGGTCAGACTACAAAAGCGTGAAGGCGTATGATCTTCGAATTGATCGACTTGAACATTTTGAAGTAACAAACAGGCCCATGGTCCCAAAAGGGAGCAAGATAGCTTCCACAGGGAAAAATATACTTCGGGGAAGAGATATGTTAAGATGCATTAAAGGGAGAAAGCAGTCGCCCCAAGTTTATTTGCAAAAAATTAACAAATCTCCTCTTATTTTGCTGACAAGTAAATGTCATGATGTTTCTGTATAAAAACGTTGAATACTGAAGGTAACCCAAGGAGTTATTCTGCATGCATTTAACAAATAAGTAACAAAAATATTGTCACATGATTGATAGGAGCCATTTCTGAATTATGATGACGGAGTACACTAATTTAAGCATAGTAATTTTTGTTTTCCAAATTTTCTTGGAGGAAGAAAATTTTGTCCAGGACCCCCCCCCCCCGGTCCCATTGACTAAGGAAATGATGAAAAATTACAAGGTGTGATTCAATGTTATTAAAACATTCATGAAATTAATGTACCTTTCTATGATATGCATTCTTTCCATAACTTCCTAACGTGCTACCTCATTTTTACCTCATGTATCCTTAATAACTTTTTTGCTATACGGAAAACGAAAAAAGAAAAGAAACTCACCGATATCTTCAGATGAGCACGGAAGTCACAATATCATGAGAATTACAAGGAAACAGTCAAATCTCGCGGAATCTGAATTTCATCGCGACATTTGGAGTTTTTAATTTTTTAAGAAAATATAAGACAACATACGGAATGAAACAAAATTTTGTATATGAAGGAAACGCACTATGGAGGTTTAATGAAATAAAACGGAATAAAATTACAGACTTTATTAAACGGAATTCTGCATTGTAAAACGTAGTTGAAATAGCTTTACAGATCCCATCTATGTGTAGGGGGTGTCTGTACAATCAGCGATACTCCTTACAGTGACTAAAACTAAAATTAAAGATGAATAGAACATTTAATAATTAAACGCGTACCTTAAGCCTAAAGTTGTAGGAATGTGTGCTAAGGAGGTAGTAAAATGACTCTCAGTAGCGCAATTATCATCTTAATAGCATTATTCAGTTGCTGAGATAATGAAATGTTGAAAATTATTCACTTTATTTGAAATAGTCGATTGCACAATAACAAGTTTCGATGACTTTTTTATACAACTCACACTGTCTGCTTTTGTTTCCTTTTGAAATCAAAATGTTTATCTGACCTCAGAAATATTATACCTTTTCCTTGAATAGCAAGTTCCAAGGCGAGTGCAAATATAGTATAAAGTCGGTCGATAAAATCAGGGAGCTGGTCTTCCAACTTCCTGATAAAATGGCACAAGGTGTTATGGTTCAGGAAACACAAAGGTTATAATTTGAGTAGTACAAGAGAGAAATACAGACGTAATCGTGCAATTTTCTTACTTCAATTGTTTGAAAAAAACTTAAAAAGTTTGCATCCCAGCGCGAAACGTATACTGTGAAGATGGGAGTCGGAACTAATGAAATTATTTTTTCAAGCTTTGTAATATATTTAAGTACACTTTAACACTATCATTTGTCTAAGTAACCATTCCCTTTTTCCTGAGATAAAACAAGCCTGTTTGTTTAGTAGAGATATTTTTTGTAAAGAAGTCCTGAAACAAATGAGCCTCTTTCGGTAAACCCTCCCCCTAAGTATCATCTCTCTTAACATAAAATGCTGTAAACATCTCCCACGAACCTTTCCATTTTTGTTTCATACTCGATGAATATCATTTGAGTCTCCAGCGCCTGCGTTTTCTGTCAAGTTCGTTGAAACGCGAAATTGCAATACTTTCACATACCAGGATAACGCCCATGCAAAACAGAGATGCCAAAATGGCCACCCGCCAAGCAGACCGTCGTGTCCATTTAGACTGACATTAATACTTCAAAATCAATGCCTGCGCGTACTTTGAAAATAAGAAGCAATCAGAATCATCTCTCTACAAATTATGTTTTAATCTCTTAAAAATGATTAGATGAAAAGAATTTCTGGGCATATACTATAATTTTATGCCACTTTTAATATTTGGAAAGCTCTTCGGTGAAATTTGCCAATCCAAAGTCAAAAAACCTTTGCCCCGGGCGACTCATTTTGTTGCAATTCTACAAATTTATTTCGATAAACTGTTGAAAACTACTTTTCCAAAGAGTAACACCTAGTCAAAGCTTCGGGGGATCTAGCCAAGAAGACTTGTAGTGAATATGCAACTGCCAGAACACAGGATGAGTCCCTCTTTGGGAGTGACTGCTCCCGTATGTTACTCCTGTTGTGAGTACAGGAAAGAGTGCAAGTCACGTGACGAGTTCAAAGTACAAAGCCGTCGGTAAAAATGTGGGCGTGTCGTCCATTGGTTAATTGCACACAGTACAGAGCGGGGTAAGGGCCGTCATATCCAAATGAGGGGATACTGCCAAGGCCCTCGGGTTGAAGGGATCTACAGTTTGTATTAGGCAGTCATGAAGTGGGATAAATTTGAGACAGAGTTGTCTCGAATTAATTCGAAAAATCAGCCAAAATTGACAAATCAGCTGTCTGCATTTACTGGTGTAACTTGCAATGATACGCGCTTTCCTCCATTTTCCTCCAAAGGAGGGAGCCCTTTCTCCTTTGTGACATCATATGCATAAGGTCTATAAATGCGGACGCGGGTGGGTGGCATCTCCCTGTTGTACCCCCCCCCCCTGTTTCCACCACTATATCTGGCCATGGGCTGTGGCTAACTTTGCATCATGTACCACTTCAAGATGGGCGTGGAGGGAAGAACTGGTGTTTGCTGAACATTTCAGACATGGGGTGGACGCATCAAACAGGATTTGTTGGTGTTAGGGGGTGACGTGATGTGAGCTCTGAGTTTTAATGGCCCTGGTCTCACATGAAATTAGGTGCAGCATAACAGAAAACAAAATTTGCAATTTTTACAAGTTGGAAACATAAATCTGACATTGGCGAAGGTCGGTCTGGGAATGGTACTCAGTACTGGGCGGAGACGATGAATAATCGCCTGAAGTTCTCATAGTCACAAACACAATGCGAGGATGAGAGGGGTTCGGGCAGGGTATACATAACTCCGGCAGCTTTGTCCCTACAAAATTACCAAAATATCTAGCTAAGGTTCTAAAGCCCCTGTTAGGACCTTATGTGGTTCCAGTGCTTTACGATTGTTTTACGGAACGGTAACGTTTTCCGTGCGTACATGGCGATATAAATTTACCACACACCAGGCACTCAGCCACAGGGGGCACCGGGGGTACGTGCCCCCCAAAAAATTGTCAATGAAAGGTCTTGCACTGAAAGAGGAAAGTTTATTACGAGACCAGCATTTTGGAATACAAATAAAAGAAGAAAAATGGAAATCTCGCACCATTTGCATCTAGAATCCTTGGGGAACACCCCTCCCCTTTGACCTCTACCTCCAGGCTGGCAAAACACGCGATGGGCCTGTCACACACACTATAGGCTTGATCTCCCTAACAACCCTCTTAAGAGACGTCATTTTTTAACACATTATGGCGTTTAAGAATTAGAAAACGAACAACAAAATGGATGAGCACTGTAAATGACTGAACGAATATTAACACATGATAAAGATAATGACGTCAATTAAAGTACACTCCTCAAACACATTTATATGTTTTATATATATGTTAAATTTTCTTTATTAAAAAAACTTGATGTTTACAGTAATCATGAAATAAACGCATAAAAGTGTTTTCGAGATGGCGTTAAAGTGGCGTCGATGTGTTAAAGATGGCGTTTTAGATGTTTCATTTTCTTATGTATTTTATTGTTTTTCGGTTACATAATCGCCAAGACGGGTTTATTATCTGTAACAAAAAAGTGTTAATCTTTTTTTACAGTGTTACTAAGTGCGAATCCCTCTGTAAATGCCACTATCCTCTATTATGTCTATATTTGACGGTATGCTATGAAATGGCCAATTAAAACATAAGATAAAAACTTCGAAAGTCACTTTTATGAAATGATTGCATTGGTATATCTTTCACTTAGGCAATGGATAAGTTTAATTTCCAACAGGGAGTTGCAATTAGCTAATGATAAAATGTTGCGACTTTTAGAAATGGCAAAACTGAATTTTGATGTTTTGTGAAGAAAAAAATTAAATGACCGCACCGATAAGTCAAGAATTGTACAACTAAGTTTTTACTGTAATTTAAGCATTAGAATTAGAATACGGTAAGCATAAGGGGCTACGGTAATTTTAGTTGAGGGATAAACAATTTTACTGCATGTTTGCCCATAAATAGTATTTACTTCTGACGCGAATGGGTCTGCGCCCCCCCCCCCGCGCCTCGTGAAACTATGGGGGTCGACCATTACAAGACATACTTGTTATTTACACATTTGTTTCTGCATAATAAAGTTTGTTGTTAAGCTTGACTATCTTCAAATTCGAGGAAAGTCTTGTTTTTTGTTCTATCAAATCAATTGGTGTATGGCACCGTATTTAACATCCTTTTGTTTGTGTCTTGAATTTTCTCATTTCCTTGAAAGTCATTCTGGCCATCTTTTGACAGATGGTATAAGGGAGAACAAAATAAAAAGTAAATCTCCCTAAAAATTAAAAATTACCTAGGCTATCTACAACGATTACTTGCAAATTATGGAATCAATGAATGATGATATAAATTCGAGGCAAAAACGATTATTGGAAAAACCCTTTACGATTAACAGGGATTAAATTAAGAAAAGAGAAATCCAAGGAATCCACCGTAAACACCGTTGACCTCTTCACAACTTACCGGTGAAAGAAGAGCCAATGATGCTCTTTTCAATAAAACGGTGATACTTATAACTGATAATTTGAAAAGGTCTTTACAATGACAAATAGTTCTTCTCATTTTATTCCTTCTTTGCTGTCAAGGACAAAGTTAATTTAACACATAATAAAAGACTTTGCTCCTTTCGTTTCGGTGTTTTTCGTAGTTTTTCATAATCAGTAGTTTGGGACAATAAAATTAACTTTCCAATTAAAAACCAAATTCCATCTATACTTTAATTAGAATGGCCGAGTGTTTAGATACAGAAAAATAGCCACTGTCCGAGCTTCATTGAGAATCCTCAAAACCTATTGAAGCAATTACACTAGTTAAGACAGCGTCGAAGCATCCTAACTGATAAATGGCTCGTCTCAACTAATTATGGGATTAGGTGGGTTTTCTTTTGGGGGCCATCTCCCTTACAGATTCGGTCCAATGCACCAATAAAGAAAAGCCCTCGTTTTGACTTCGAGGGGGATTAAAAAGGCCAACTATCACAGGGCTATTCGGGTTCTATTTGTCCTCATAATCATTCCTATTGATACCCAATTAAATTGATACCGTTGTGACCGAGCACCGCTTTCTCTCTATGCCGGTAATCTAATTGGTTTTCGGCGACAGCATGGTCACACGCAGCAAATACCGGGACCAATAGAAATTGAGAGGAAAATAGGAAACCTCCAAATTACTTACCCAAGTCTCTGCTAAACTGACTCCATCAGAAAGCCGACAAGAGACGGAATACACTGCAATGAAGACTAGAGTCAAGCTAAGAGGTGGTCATGATTACTTCCCTATCAGGGTATTGAAACCTGCCCCGTGATGGAGGATTGATTCGAAGAGACCCTTCTATGCTGCTGATGACTAGACAACGACTTCTGGGACAACCGATAGGTCATTTATCAAATGAGTGGGATTAAAAGAGATTTAGCATAAAGCCAATCTTCTATGCGACAGTCAATCGCTTCTTGAAAGGTGATTAAGCCTAACAATGGGAAGAATCAGAGAAGCTGTGTAATTTATCTTCCTTCAATTAAAGTCCAATTAAAGATTTTTTGAGTTTATTATGGTTTGTGTCTCATTCAATGGACGTTATCTGAAGAATCCAAAGCAGGCCAAACCGACCTATTTGTTGGTTATGTACAGCATCATCTATAACCTCAATAGCTTCTATAGGGCATTAGGAATTGAAGCGAATAAATAAAATTCAAGTAATATATATTCTTTTAAAAGAATTAACCTGTGCGTATCTGCGTCTACAAGATTTTAAAAGAATAAACCTGTGCGTATCTGCCTCTGCAAGATATGAAAACTTGAAGAAAAAAAATTAAAAAATGCCCAAAGGCAGTCGCGACCAAGTAGCGACATGAAAATAAACATGGCCGCAAAGGTCAACCTTCAGCCAGCTTTAGAAGGGCAGCCAGTTTTGTAATAGTGCAAGAAATAGCTGTCTTTCGATGGCCACACAAAGTTTGTTGTATGCGTCTAACCTTGTTACCTTCCGGGGTGGTAGCTCCATTTGGGAGCAGTTTCAGATTTGCGAACGTAGAGGGACTAAGTCCGCATATCTTTTCCTCAGATACAGTTCATTATTTTTTTGTATTATATGTAACTAATTGTGACGTCATTTTTTGCCGACTTTTTATAAGTAACGTTCATAGTTTGTATTATCATTGCTAATATCCATAGTTTTCATATAATGATTTTGTAATATCGCTTCTTTACAGCCATTTTAATCTCAAGTGACTGTAAAATGCTAGTTTTCCCTCAGAATGTAATATATGACATTTTTATTCCACTAAGCTCTTTCAAATTGATTTGATGCTTTTGCATATTATAAAAGCCTCTTTTCGTAGAATTTCTCCGAAGGTTCTAAGTCAATTTCACTGCTTTTTGACAAAGTGCCATTTTTTTCCTTTTCGTATTTGTTTGTTTTCCCTTTTTTTTTTTGTTTTTGTTTTTGAGAGCCCCCTTTACTGTTTCCGGGTTAGCCATTCTTGCCTTTCTTTAGAAGGTTAAATGGGAGCGAGTTATTCTACAGTCATATTTTCAAACACTCACTTCGGCTTTCTTACGTTATTTTATACACTACATTCACATGTGCTTTGATGATTTTTTCTCTTTTAAGTCTTGTTGTCATGTTTAGTCATTTGCCATCTGTCACTGAAGAAGAACCAAGGTGGGGCTGAAATATATGACAACTTTGTTCCCCCCCCCCGGAAAAACTTACACTCTGTGGTTGTCAATTTCTGCATCTTGTGAAATTCTTATGGCTGTTATTTCAGTGGCACCAATGGGTCTACTACGCTATTGAAAAAGATCGTCTGTTGGGGTGAAAGGCATTTTTATTGGTCATTCTTCCTTTGAGTTGCGAAGTACTATAGATTCTAGTCACTGACGTCACCATTTGCTTGACATCCAACATTGACGTCATTTTAGGGGACAAAAACTGTGTGTAATGTGCTATAGTTAATTACGGGCTTAACTTAGCCGAGGGCTCACTTCGGTTTATATGGTTCTGTGACGTCATCGTGCATACGATTACGATCTATATTATACAACAAGAATTGAGGATGTTCGCAAACTACAATGATTGTGCTTTCTGAAAAAATCCAGTGCAAACGCTATTTTTTGACCGACCTTATAATCGCTTTAAAACGGATTATACTAATAGGATAAAACCCAGCATGTCTAGAGGAAGAATTATCATGACTAATAAGGAATCAAAATGCGCTTGGTGGGATTTTTTGTGTTTTTCTTATTGATTTAGTACGGAAATCTGTCATATAAAATTGATGATCTTTACATTTGCAACTCCTTTGTGTCCAGAAATGTTTGTCCTTTTGAGGCGTCAAAGTATATTAACATTAATGCGTTTTGTCTACTTTTACAGAGAGTGTAACGTACTTATAACTTTCACGTTTTATGCGTTTTATTTCTTTATATTCAAGTAAAGTTTAAATGCAAAAACAGGTATGCCAGAAATTTTGATACCTTCTTAAATTAATTATTCTTATTTATTCTTATTTTAATAAGGTAGGTTTCAAAACAAAAACTGCATTAAAAGTTAGCATGGCGTCGCCAAGATAAGGGGAGGCTCTGGTAAGGAAACGATTTTTGTCAAAAAATTTTACAGGCCTTCCAAACAATTCTTGTTGATAAAGACCCCCCAAAATGTGTACATCATCAACACTTAAATAGTTATTTGCAAAGTAATTAGCATAAATTTGCATATTAATTAGCTTAATTTGCACATTTAATGAGCAAATTTGGGAACGCTCTATCTCCAAAAAGCAACAAGCTATATACAATCATGAAAATGGCTTTAATTAAAACTTACAGAGAGCTCTAGGGACCGATGATGCTAGATTTGCAGTAACATCACTAAGGAGGAGAAGACTTGATTAACTTTATGAATTGATAAAATAAATAAAAATAGAAAATTTATAAAAAATCCCAAATATTATTTTACACACAATTAGCAAAACATGAAGATGTCAGTCTCTACCTAAATACAAGGTATAGCTACTCCGCTAAAAGAATTAAGAGGTTTCTAGGTTGAAAAACAACAAAAATATGAGTGTCCCATATGATGAGTTTCACAATTTTTACAAAAAAAAAGAAAAAGGCAATCTTTACCTAAAAATAGAATAGAATACAAAGAACTGCGACTGAGTACATAAATGTAAGATAATGCTATTAATTTATAATGCACAAGTTTGGTATCAAAAGAAAGCTTTTAAAAGCCACTTTCTTCGCAAATACTTTGCTAAAAGTGGCCAAAAAATCACTTTTTGACCAGAGGCTCCCTCTTCAGAAAATTTTGGGCTTAAGTAGACTGTAATTCCTAAAAGCTTCAATTTGTTCAATCAAATGCCCCCTATTTTGCCACCAAAATCTTTCAACTAGTTTCGAAGTGGTAAGTTTCAAATAGATTTATGTTTTCTGGACTTGTTCATACTTTCAGCCGGAAGTTGATTGATTCATGGTACCCTCTCATTTTCCGAAGGTTAAAATTTGAAATTAAAGAGACTGTTGCATCGCCAATCAAATTTGGGAATATTGATATCTCTCTATTAACAATATAGGTGACGGCACTTTGATTGACATAAGTTCAAACAATAGCATCATACCCTGATTGGTCAGTGATGAATTATTATGCAGATTACGTAGTATGGAGACAACTCTCACACAGTGTGTGGATATTGCCTTGAGAAATTTAAACTCAGTACATGCCATTTATATAGCTTTGTCCAAAAAGTGAACTAGACAAGTGTTTTCTTTAAAATTAGAGGAGGGGCTAGAAGTAACTTAGTTGGGACAGGTAGTTGTCAACTCCCTGATTGGAAGAATTTCTACTGTCTGGGACGAGATCTGTTGCCCTTTATAAGGTTCTTAGCCAGACAAGATGTTGAAGAAGCGAGATACCTTTCAGGGGAGTGAAACATTTGGTGGGGTAGGGATGTCAAAATATGTTAAGCTTGTATGAATTATTTTTTGGAAGCCTTTGTAAGGGGCGAAGAAGTTTATGGGGGCAGATCGCACTCACACCCCACCCCTTGATTATGGACCTCTTAAAGGTTAGAAACTGAACCGTAAAACCTCATCTAACTAACTAACTGATAAAGTTTACAACGAAATTTTTGGAATTAGTGAATTTGTTAAGTAGAATGACAGACTAATTCGTAAAATAAATGAATATGCATCATCTACACAGCAGGTATTTCGAGGCTGCACACCCAGAATAAAGTTTTTCGACACAGAAGAATTTTAGAAACTCACTATGTCTACCTTTTCATATGCAGTATACTAAACACAAGATAAAGTCAATGAGAACAAAAAAACCTACCTAAAATGCAAATTTTGTCAACCCCGAGCCTGGTAAGTACTAAAAAATAAGGGAAACTTTTGATCTCAGTGTTCTGAAAACAAATAGGCTTTTTAAAACAAATAAACTTTTGAAACTTTTTTTTAAAGTTAATTCCCTTTTTCACAGAAAATTCGATAAATCAATTCAAAACCCCACACCCTATTGCAGAAATATGCAGAACAGTTGTCCTAAAGCTTTAGTGTGACACCAATTGAAAATTTGCATTTCCGTTTTAAGTACTTTCTATGGTGTTTTATCACGTAAATAAACAGGAGGTATATCAATGGAAAGCACAGCTAACAGCTGCTCTTGTATCACCCCAAATATATTGTAGGACTCTCGGGTATCTACATTCACAATTGGTGATTGCACATCAATTGACATGTATTCAAACTATACCTTCAAATATAAGCCGCTCTGATTGGTCAGTTATGACTTTTACAGATAAGTGAATTCGTACTTTCTAGTGTATAGCCCTTACAGTTCAGATTGCAGTTGCAGGAGGATAGCACAGTAACACTCAAATCAAACAGTAGTGTACTCAACAGAATTGGCCATGAGCAGTTATACCTATTGCAGGTTAACTTTCTATAGGAGATGCAGTACTACTGATATTTTGTTATTCGGAGGAAGGACAAGAAACATATTTTGGGGAAGAATTTTCACTGTTTCGGGCCAGAAAATTGATTCTTTAAGGAGTTCAAGTTAGTAATATAAAATGAACTATTCACTATCAAAATTAATACTTGATTTTAACAAAACCTTACAAGAACAAGTATAAGAGAGGATAGTAATTCTTTTTTGGGGTGAGATTGAATTTGCCCTTGAAAAATGATTAAATTGGAAAAAGGAAAACTTCTTAGGCCTATTGCTGTAATACATAGTCGTTCTGGTACAGCCTGTGGCAATAGCAAAAGCCCCCTCTCAGGATGCCTTAAAGGAAAATATTGCGTTTAAAATGCACTAACATGGCATGCAAAGAAAATAGCTTTAATCACTGTTAAAGTATTCCTTCTTACGAATAAACTCCAGCAACAGCTTTCTCTCCTTAAAATATTATGCATTACAAGAGTTACGGAAGTAGCATCATTTGAAAATTTGAAAGTTTGGTCAACAAATTATTCTTGAGCAACGAATAAATGAAATGAATTTGTTTCTGTGAGAACCTCATTTCCTAAAAACAAAGCTACTGTCAGACTGTACTGCCTTATTTTAATTTATCAATCATTCTGTATTTATAAATAGGTCTACTGGTTTTAAAGTATCAACATTTTCTAAACGCCATATTTCCCTTTAATTAGGCTCTCATCTGGTCCGTGGCCTATACTTGCCAAAATATATGCTGCAGCCCCCCTAGTCACCGAGTGGAACCGTCCAGTCCGAATGCCTGTTGTGTACCAAGGTATAAAACTTTGGTCATCGTGGACCGTACCAAATAAAAACCGATAGGGCATATAGGGTTCAGCTGATCTTTGGATGTCAGAACAGTTTCTTATATAGATGCTCAAAGGGATTTAAGCAAAAATTAATAAAAGAGGAATTTAATTTTGAGGAAAGGTTAGGTGAAGTTTTCATTTGAAACCGATGTGTGATTCTCAAAATATTAGCAGGTGAAGTTAGTGCAATCTAAGTGAACTTGAAGCAAGCAGGAGTGACGTCATCTCTTCACATTGATGAGAAATTCTATGTTTTCTTTCTTTTTCAATCAATTAGTTTCACCTTGAAATAAATACGAATGTCAGCTTCCCATGGCCATGGGAAATGTAAACCATGTAAATCCCCATGCTTTTCAAATGTTTAGAAATTAATAAAGTTAAAAATTCAAAGAAAATTACGTTTTAACACATCAAAAAATAAATTTCGTTCTAAACTGTTTTTTAAAAGGCCAACAGAAGTGGAAATTATTTTACGGCGATGACATTAGTGTTGGACCGATCATCGGTATTCAGCATCGGTCTCGGCCGATATTCGTCATTTTCGTCCGGTATCGGTATCGGTAGAATTTACCTTAATTACCGACATCCCCTAACCGATATTTATCATCCTACATGTCATGAAAATGGTATACACTTTTGTAGTATTTTTGTTAATGCAAGTTCCAATATTTACCTCTTCAAGATTGAACGACACTTAGTTGTGTTGCTCGGTGGCTTATAGTTATTATGCAGAATGCTACTAGTTACCGTACCCACTGACATCGGTATCGGTAGATGTTTACGACTAAAATATCGGCATCGGTTATATCGGCTACTTCAGCATATCGGTACAACACTAGATTACATTAATCGACAAAAGAGACATATATGGGCCTACTTAAATGAAATTTTCACAGTACATATCCGTCCTACAATAATACTCAACTTTAGCAAGCCCAAAATCGACCGTAATATTTTGTGCTGTATAATTGGTATTATACAAGCCAGGTCAAGTTATCTTTCTCACCTAAATTTACTAATGACGATAATGATCTTGTATTTCTTCATTATTCTTATGTTTTTACAAGAAATTCCTGGCTGCCATCCATGGTGGGCACATAACTTTGATGAAGAGGGTGCCATTCTGTCGTGCCATATAATGATTCTGCAAGAATGCGCCGGGTTATAGCAGTTCTGACTTAAAACTCTCTGAATTAAAGATGTCATTCTTTTTTCAAGAAAAAGAAAAGCTGCATGGAGTTTACATATTGAATCGATAAATCGATTTGTTGTTTTTTCACTTTTGCCAGATTTCTTGACATCCCGGAAATCCCTCAAAACTATTTGCATGCAGCTTTAACAAACTTATTAATTTCGTGACCGCTAAATGGAGTCGATGATGGGGGTGGGGTGGTACTAGGGCCCATTATGGTAGATCTGTCCCTGACTCCAGAGTATGCTTGTTGACAATGCCCTAAGGAGAGGACAAAGGTTCTCTTCTAGTGCATTGCTAACATAAACTAACGAAAATCACAAAGAGCTACTATGCAGACTAACCGGCAGTAGGCCTATGTTGCAGCATTGAGTTGCCCCTTACAGTGGCAAATAGAGGGCAATGCTGATTATATCATTGAAATGTCTCTTCTTAGAGGAAGATCGACCTGCCTCCCGACTGCTTTTACTTTATGCTACTTTTGCGCTCAAAACTATTCGCATGCAGCTTTAACAAACTTATTAATTCTTATAAATTTATTAACTTATTAATTCTTATTAATTTGGTCTATAACTAAAACAATGGTAAAATGAGATGAGAAGTCCAAAATTGTTCGACCTTTGAAGGTGTAGCCTAGGTCTACCAAAATTTGTCTTTCTTTTTCCAAACGACAGTACGGACACATATCGGCAACAAAACGTCCTTAGATCAGCTTTAAAGGCAGTAGGCAGTCACCCCAAACAGAGTGAGTGTATCCTGTCACTCTAGTTCATGAATGGTCTATTTTGATCATGTGACAATATTTTTGTTAGTGAATTGTGGAATTCAAGGTGAATTTCGCCTTGCTTTACCAATTGTTTGTAATAGTTATGTTCAAAACGTCTTCAGAGGTGCTTGTAATGCAATAAGAGGAGATTTGCAAGAGTTTGCTGAGTTTTCAAAGAAAATTTTGGGGCGACTGCCTATTGCCTTTAATCATGTGATATGCGAGTATCACCAACGTCATCAGCCATCGTTGCGTGCACGAGAAACACGGTCTCACTGGGAAAAAAGGAAGGATTTAATTTACCTCTCCCCTAAAGATCCTTGACTAGAACCATCTTTCTGTTATCATAATTTGATGGAAAGTTTAAATTTATATTACACACCGTTACATTTTGGTGGGCTTATAATGTCAAGGCTGCCGAAACCTGCGCCAAGAGGGTTTACTGCCCCCCCCCCCCTCTCAGCAAGTTTGGAATTTGAAATTTTTCTCCTTCAACTTTATTACTTGCAACTTACTGTTGGAGCGACTAAAATTACCTTGCTGGTTAAGCTCCCAGTCTTAGGAACTTTTGGATAGTCTAACAGTGTTGAGAGAAATGCAGCACAACTCTTACAGGCTAACCATCCCATTTACCTTTACATTAGACGAAAAGTTTAACGGAGACCTTTATGCCTACTAGCTCCTTTTCAACCTAGCTCCGATTCAAGGTTAGAAAATGTCATACTTCTTTCAAGAATAAGTTTGACCCAATTCATTTTTTTTCTCGATCGGTTTATCTTGTGGTTCAGGCACGGAATGATTCTGCAAGCCTGGGGAGACTCCGTTTACAAAAACACCGCGGGATTTTTAGAGCGAATCCCCGTACAGAAATTAACTATTGCAAACTTTTCTGACTCCTTTTTGTGCAATAGATTATCTGTCGAATTCAATTCCCCTGTAAGGTTGATCTCGGCCGTTGAATGCCCGCCAAGGCATGCGGTATCCCGTCGAGATCTCGAATTTGCAACAGTTACAATTGAAGTCTCCCTCGCGCCTGTAGTGGAAGGGTATCTCTCTTTTTGTTGTGCGCTACCGTATAGTCGTCTCATGGGTTCGCGGAAGTCTTCCCAATAGTTTTTGAAACAGATAATCTGATTGGTTAGTAAGGTGGGACGGTCTCACCCTGAAGACTAATTTAAGTTTTGAGTGATGGCCTATTGAAAAGTAGCGATCATGCAGTGAAGCATAGCTTTGATCTTACCGATTCGTGGCGCCTTCCTAACAACTCAGGCTGTCTGCGGCTTACAGTACGGTGACAAATAGTGACATATTGTTTGTGCTTACAATTAGCCTAGGCTTCATCCCCTCCGGTAATCACACTCGTTAGGGAGAAGCAAAGTCATTCAAAGGTACCAGTAGCTATAGGACGGAAGCCTACAAGGTTGCATAGTAGAGCAGTTAGGCTGTACAGTCCTATACATCGAACTTCCTGGACCATGACAAAATATGTGAAAAAAATCATCACGATAATATGCTATCTTTAGAAACGTTAGGCTACGAAAAAAATACAATCGAGCTGTCACCAGTCATTCCGATTGAAAATTGTAACCGTTGGACTTTTTGCCTCATGAATAGCGAAGTTAGGTAAACAAATTAAATTCTATTCACTGAAACCGGTTAATACATCAATAACTCTTCATTCAAACAATTAGTTTAAGTGAGCAAACAAGTTTGAACTTCTATAGGCTACAGGAGTCAGTCCAGGTTACCTTGTCTTGTCATGCCTGAAAAAAACAAGCCTTTTTAAAATCGTGGGAACTGGCAAGAATCTCTCATATTAATGAAATATGCTTAAGTCGGCATTCCAATTTGAACAAACGAAATAAATTGTGTACCAGTTTGAACCAAACAACATTTGTATTTCCACATTTCTCGCCCCTTTTTGGTGATTTTTAGGCATGAAGGCATCGCATTTACACAAGTATATCCACTGAGATCGCACGTAGTGCACGACCACAGGCCTATAGTAAAGATATGTCACAAAGGGGAAGAACGGTGTTTGGCAAAAAATACTAATGATGATATTTATTTTGCTTTGAAAAACGACATTTTTGCCTAGCAATTGACATTTTTTGGTGTGGAAGGGAGAGGAGTTACTCACTCCCTGCTTCATCGCCCACACGGCGTCGGATCGAATATTCCGAAGGGTCGTTATTCCAAAAAAAAACTAGGACCTTTATTCCGAGGGGTCGTTACTCCGAAGGGTCGTTATTCAGAAAATATTAGGACCAATATTCCGAACGGTCGTTATTCAGAAACGAGGATAAGGGTCGTTATTCGGACGGATCGTTATTCCGAATAGAGATAAAGGGTCACCGTTCCGAATTGAACATAAGGATCGCTGTTCCGAAGGGTTGTTATTCCGAAACGAGGAAGGGGGCTTAGGACGCCCTTTATTTAGATCAAATTAGATAATTGCAATCATGGAACATTTTCAAGGGTAAATAACCACGCTACATTCAGTTGATCCCGTTTTAATTGGACAAATTCTAATTTACATAAGTTTTTTGACAAACGTCGGTTAATCAAGTGAATTTCGTGACAGATACGAGTACGGAGTACTCATTTTTGAAATCAGCCTGTTCGAATACGGTACCCCTGGAAAATGAGTTCTAGTGGATTTAAGGTCAAAAGTTACTCTCTTTTCGGAATGACGACTCTTCGGAATAACGAGCGACAGTCGCCCACACGTCACTACCTCACAGCATCCGCCCCTGCTCTCAGTAGGGAATTTGTTTTCTAGGACCTAAAACATGGACTAACTTACCTGAAAGCGTTGGTATAGCTACAATAGTATCAGTACCTTAAAACTCTAAAAGATCACATAGAGGAAATTCATTACCGGTGTGTTTTACTTTCCATTTAGGCTAAGTGTCATTGTTTTGTGTGTTTATTTATTATATTTTTTCTTAATCTTACAAGTCTTTCTTCTCAATAGTTGGTTAAGGATGACTCATTCCTACAAACAGATTTTGCTTTTTGTGAGTTGAAAACCCTGGATTGAAACAGGCGCAACTTTTTTGAGCTATTGCAAAACCTGAAGGATGATTTTCAAATGCATGGCGATTTTATATTTTCATTTTTTTTTATAATAACATTGCAGTTGTGGAGCATAATTTTTTCTTCGTATGGGGGGAGGGGGGGGGGTAAACTGATATATCTTTCCAAAGTTGGTGTTCTCGACATTTTGGAAGAAATTTGTGGATTTAGGTCAACTAACTAATCAGCAAGGTAATATTCAGCTCAGGATGTAATTTTGAAACTCTCATTGTTAGTATACAAACTTGACTACGATGTTTTTGCCATTTCTCTACACTAACAAGGCTCAGGTTGATTTTCTTCAAATTTGAAAACATATCTAAATTTTTTTTTCAAAAAGTTGATGTGTAACTTAAAATAAAACCTCATGTGTAACCAGGGGCGTATATTTTTGGATTTGCAGGAGGCGTGTGAACTTTTGGACCGACTCCATTTCATGGAGACCGACTCCCATTGCCATAGTTGTACGATTCGAAATTCTGGGGACCCTTTTTTCTGCTTTTCTGGCAATTTGAGACCGATACTGTTGCAACGGCATACTGAAATGGCTTTGAGACCGACTTTTTGGAGCTCAGGGACCGACTTTTGATTTTCACGGCCGGGGGTGTCACAACCCCCGTATTTACGCCCCTGTGTGTAACATATACTTACCGGGCACATGCAGGAGTGTTCGTGATCACAGATCGCTTTCTCGGCCGGCCTTTTGGCTAAGATTATATGTATTATCTGTTCTTTTCAGCCAGTCTTAACAAAGAGGCCATGCATGATAGACCCATGATAGAGACGTCGTAAGGTCAAGAAGATGGCCACGTTTAAGCCTTAGTGTACCTTGGGGACGTTGCTTATTTAGGGGAGCAGAATCTTCGCGGGAGTAACGTTTAGTTTTCGCCCTTCGGCTCTTCCTCAGAGAGTCGAGGGGACTTTGGAAAATGTACTGTATAACATATTGTAAACTGATATTTTTAGTTTCAATAAGTGAAAAATTAGGTGTTTGACTGTAAAGGTCGACGTGGTCAACTCGGACCGCCCTAAGGCTGGGCTACACAAACCAGGAGTGCAGCAACTCCCTGCATAAGCCCTTGCTTTGCCTCTGATGGGTAGTGCTACAATAGCGTTTTTTTTTTTACTTTTAATATTAGAGTGCTAAGATGACCTTGGAAAATGACCCATAATGTCGGAAAACATATACTGTCAGTTCGCTCTGTCAAGAAAGAATACCGACCACTTCTGAAACCGCAAGCGGCAATTGCTTTTGCAAAAAGAAAGTTAAAAATACAAAGATAGGGTTGTGTTGTTCACTGTAACAGAATGTAACCACATCTACTAAGATACTTAAGTTAAATTCCAACATTCTGCATCACAACACTGAGGAAAATATGAATATGAGAGTTAGTCCAGTGCAGTGCATTCATTTTTCATGAATGGGACATTTATTTATTTTATTTTATTTTATTTTATTTTATTTTATTTTATTGTATTTTATTGTATTTTATTTTATTTTATTTTATTGTATTGTATTTTATTTTATGTTATGTTATGTAATGTTATGTAATGTTATGTAATGTTATGTAATGTTATGTTATGTTATATTATGTTATGTTATGTTATGTTATTTTATTTCATTCCATTTCATTTCATTTCATTTCATTTCATTTTATTTTCATTTATGGAGGTTAGGTCCCTTTAATATGAAAAACAAAACGTTTTCCGTCAACGTCATTTACCAGAATGTTACCATACTGCCATGGGCTTCGACAGGTTGAGCCTGGGGCATGTCTCCCTCCTTTGAAAGTGGAGGGGATATCAGATCGTTTCCCCCCTCAAATTTTTCCAAAAGAGTAACAAAACTACTTGGCACATGTTTCATTCCAAGGCTTCAGTATGTAGCTGATTCAATGAAATCAAACTCCAGACGGTGAAATCAACGATAGAGCTTAATGGATCATATCCTGGTAAAACGCCTCAGATTACATCACAGACCATGTGAATCCAAGTTTCTTCGGTGTCTTTAAGCGGGCCCCGGGATCCCTCGTTGCTATGGCTTCACCATTTACCCTTGAATTAGTTTTGGCTAAGGTCATACCCCCACTTTTGGGGTGCTGTTGATGCTCTTGCATCCTGGTGTGGATCACCATCTTCCCACCCTCATATGCGCAAGTGGGGTGAGGTGATAGCCTAGAGGGATGGTATCTGGTCAGTGGCGTACCTCAGGAAACCTTAGGGTTGCTATTACTACAAATCTTTTCTCCTGGAGCCCCTCCTCTCAATAGAAAACTCAAAAGCATACCACTTTAGTACCTGAAGCCCCATGAAGTGGCGGAACCCACACCCCTGGGCCCTCATGACCTTATTCTGGCGATGTCACTGTATCTGATCCTCCACCCTTCAGAGACGAAATGGCTAACGTTAGATTGGTGCGAAGACTGGGAATTGAAGACACCATGCGAACGTAATGTATCCGTATTGACCAATAGCAAAAAACCGAGCTGTCTCCACCTTACAGACAGCTCATGTGAGCGTCAACAAAGTTTGCACCTCTTCGTGCTTTAACTGGTTTTCTACGGGACCCGGTTTCCTATTCTTCTCAGTCCCAAGTGACTTCAATCCCACAGATCGTGCTTTTACGAGTTACCTAATAAATGAGTTTGTAATGATGCTCGTCAATTGGTCTACAGAGTTAACAAGATAACACGAATTATCTGTAATAAAGTCTATACGTCTTTGAACAAATGACTTTCCCTTTCAATTATCGGTCGAAAAACATTCTAAGCTTATTCTGGCTTCCGACGTATCTTTACAGTCTGGCGGACCCTCAAAGAACCCATTCAAAAAACTGAAAAGTGATCCCCGTTTCGGAGACAAGCCACGAAGAAGGGAACAGTCCGCAAGGATACCTACAAAGAACAGCGGATAATTGGTTTTAGATTGCCTGATCGATACAACACATCAGAAAAGATTGAAGCCTTGTATCTGACCAATCTTTGACTCTCCCATTATATCGAGAAGATCAGCCTAACTTTCAAAGCACTGCCCCTAATTTAAGGTCGTTACGAGCAAACAAACCTGGCCAAGCTTCACGTCAAAACAAAGCACCCGCGTCCAAAAGGCCCGTCTGTCCCAAAGCTGCATGGTTTTATTCATAGAGCCCTTACGAAGCGTAAAAAGCCAACATTGAACAATGCGCCTCTGATCTAAGCCTCTTCACCAGAAATAGGATAATGACAGAAATTAACAAAAGAGTAATTATTCTTCATAACTGCCAACTTCGTTCACTTGCCTACGAAGTTAACTTGACTCCGCCCCTTCTTCAGAAGTGTACACTTTGCTAATAAAAACTTACCTTGCGGCGCTGTCGGTCTCCGCTACCAAATCAAGCACTCTGTATCGCTCGCTGATTCGCTGAAGTAAGTCACATTTTCATACTGTACTGTACCGCGTAACACGAATCTAGTACGCCGATATCACAATAGAAATAATATGACCAAGAAGTAGTTCGCCGCAAAAACAGTCTTTTTGGATCACCTTCTTGGTTGGATGTCATGTAAATATAATTCACCAATTCTGTGCTTTACAAAAAGACCAAAATTTTGGCTTCATGTGTAACAAGTAGACGGCATTGCCATGACGATTGAATACGAAGAATTCGAAGGAAAAATTGTCCTACTTTCGTCAGATTCCGCTGGTAATATGAGGAACGAATCAACCACGTTTGTAATATATATTTGAGCCAATCAACGAAAGGGATTGTTATCTTCCTGATAAAGTTTATGAATATTTTATATGTCAAGTATATTTAAAGTGCAGCGTCTTTTTTCCTGGATTGATAGCTTATCTCAGAGGAAATATGACTTTTATCAATTTTGAATCGTTTTCATGTTTCAAGTTCTGCTGATTTTTTTTTTACCATTTTTAAAAACACGATTTTACAACGGAACGTTATACGTGCAAATCTTATTCTTTTATTCGTTTTACATTTGATACTTAACTCGAATATAATACCTTCAAATGGAAAGTTGGAACTATTAAATTGTTACGGATATTTTTCATATTTTGGGGCTCTTTGGCACAACCCATAAACCGAGTCGTTTTTGACATTTTCTTCACATAATGTCAAACAATTTGCTTCCCGTGAGCAGTACATCAGCTTTTTCGAAACCACATTCTTCTTGTGTCCTTCCGCCTTGTTCTACCATGGTGACGTCGTCAAACCAATGCGAGGAGCAACCTCTCCCCGCAACCTGTGAAACAATTCACCATCTTCATCACCCAGCTGCCAGACCGTTCTGTATGGAGAATCTTCTTACCCCCGTTGCGGTGTCTGTATCACCCCACGGGTCACACACTTCGCCATCCCCCTCTCCACGGCATCTTTCTTCGCCTCGTAGTACTGACTCTGCACACTCAGAGCTACGCCTTCCTTCGTCGCCACCAGCGACGAAAACGTCAAAGTCGTCGCCCAGTTTTACGGTCGAAGGAATCCTGGCGAAACCGACACATTCAGGGAGCGGCGGTGCCAATAAATCAAGCACAGCAACACCTAACCCAACGTGTTCAAACTCATCCGCACAAACATATACATGGACTGCCAATGGCTTCCCTTGGATACAGACCCCGAAGCTTCACCAAGTCGAAAGTAAGTGATCACTCTTTTTCTTTTTGCCTTTTATTTTTAAAAATAAATTTCGCATGGAGAGGATAAGGAAACATTTTTCAATGACAGTTTTGCAATGTTCAATGTCAATTCCATCAAAACTATTAAAGGTAAAGTTTTGGGTAAGAAGTGAAACTGAAAGAAACATGGATGTCATTAGCGAAAATTTTAATAGGAACATTTGCCGTATGGTATGCAATAGCAAAACTTGGGAGTAAGAACTTGCCTGTTGACTGAAAAAGCAAATATTGTGCTATGTTTTATATGACAGTTGATCATTTGCTATTTTTAACATTTCATTAAAAGTTTTTTATTGCTGGAAGGATTCCCACACCCATAGTGTCCAACCGTAGTACTGGTAGAAGTGGTTTTAGGTCTAAAGTTACTTTTTCAACTTGATCATTTATGCATTGCTTCTGCTGACGGTATTGTCCTATCTGCAATAAAGTTAAAACATATCTCAGATCACCGCTAAGAATTATTTACAAACATTCCTTATGATATTAAAATTAATCATGAAACCATGCAACACAGTAGAACAATTGTTTTCCACTACATGAAGTCAGCAAGGAAGCTAGCTGTAGGCTGCAGCAGGGTCCTTTGTAACCCGACATGGTGTTGGAGGGGGCGAGATAGGTTCCAGGGGGCAAAATAATATTTAGGGCTGAGATATATTAAACTATGTTCAGGGCATACTTTTGTTCTTTGAAATTTTCTAGGGGCGTAAATTTTTCTAGAGGCTGCAGCACCTCTTTCCCCTTGACTATGGGCCTGGCAAGGTCAAGTATATAACACAGGCACCTTAACAGGGAAAATAATGCAGTTCATTGAACGTGAGGAGTTAGTAAAAATTTAGTCTTCTCATAAAATAATTCCTGACAAATATGGCCGGCTTTTTGCGTATATCCATAAAACAGGGAAGGCAAACTGATAAGGGTAACATATTTAAATTGACTTTTAGGTGGATAATTTCACAGTTAGGGAGGAACTGTTTTTACGAAAATGGGGGTAAGTCTGGTAAAAGTATAGTGACGTTTTGCATGATCTTTAAAACCCTTAAATTTGGGTGGTTGGTCAGGAAAATTGTCATGTGGTCTGGAAAAATGAAAAAATGTAAATGTGTAAAAACAAGAGCACTTTTTCCTTCCCAACATTATTCGTTATTCTTGGGTCTAGGAAATGACGTATTTTGATCTTGAAAATGTCTTGAATACCAATATGTTTCAAATACGTGAATACGAGATATATTAAGGCCTATTATACTGCTTTACCGCTAATCGCTATATCATTTCTACAATACATAATTTCCGTATTGGTACTATTTGCACTTTCCAATTCGAGATGATATGACGTAATATGTGATCGAAACATTTTCTTCTGAATTTGCCTCGTATTCTCTTCTTCCTCTCCAAATCCACTAATGTATTTTAATTGTAGTACAAATTTTAGTAAGGTGTTGCGTATTTTTAAATTGGTTGAATTAGTAATAGTGATAGCTAGCATCACGGATGAACACACAGGTTAGAACAATAGTCTTTCTGCATTCTCCAACAATATTCAGACCATTCCTGACTGTAAAAGCAAGCTAATATTTGGGATTAAAATATCGTAGCTATAAAAAGTAATTCCACATCTAAAAAACAAATGGTCACTGGATATGGTAATATACTAAAGTCTGCCGTTCACAAGATGTCATTCAAGAGCCACGTACGAAAAATATTAACATATTTTATAATTTGACTCAGCGGTAGAAGAGCGATTAATGTGCCTCTACGACTCCACGACTCCATCTCTATAGTTCTAACTTCTATGGAGAAACTAAATCACTACTAAATACTAAATACTGCCTGGAGAAGATTTTCGTTGAAGTCTTTATTTATTACAACCGTATTTTAAAGTAACTTTTAATGCTTCATATTTTTCATTCAGACTTGCCAATAAAGGGATGAAAAAGATTTAATTCATTAAAGTGAAGCCACATTTGACATTTTCAAGTTTGTATCTTTAAAGGGAATTTAATAAGTCGCCCAGATTTAATTTTAAAACATCCGCTACATCTTACACATCCTTCTTCTTTTTTTCCATTACATGTTCCTTTCATTAAATTTCTAACAAAAATCTTGCATATGAAAGATAAAACAAGGTCTTACACTCTTCATGGATTTAAAAATTCAGCAACAAATATATTGCCACATGATTAAAAAGCCATTCATAAAGTCGGGTGCCAGGGTATACTAAGTTCAAATTGGAGTGACTATTTTTGCACTTAAAAACGTTCACTGTTCTTTGTTTACAGTCAATCGATTCATATGGTAGGCCCTTACTCTTCCCCCTCATTACTTGACCATAAATTACAATTTTTGTCCACTCTGTTTCAAAGGTTGGTATCTAACTCAATTAAATATAATTGGAGATTGGTAGATTTGACCCCCTTTTTCTTGCAAACGCTTCCAGGGCACTTGTCATAAATCAATCATGGTCATCGCTATTTATTGGGGTATAGCTGAAGAAAATTACGGAAAAGTAAAACCAGAGGGAAAATAAAACCTTTCCAGTCTTCAACTTTATTGCGAAAACAGCTTTATTTTACTAGATTTTAATGAACGCATAATACGGTAGATATTTTATGTACTCCATGCTCTGCCAGTGAAACATGCATTTCACCTTTGACCGGCTCTATCAATGTTCTCTGCATACCTTTAACTACACTAGGGAATTGAATCGAGTATTACAACTTTCACGTCACATTACCGTCGATTTGAAAAGCGTTTAAAAATAAATAAACCCGGGCTAAAGTCGTGACAAATGTTAGGGGATTTAACTGGAGTCAGGAAGCCACGATAACAAATGTGGTTGCTTTAATTAAATTACATGCATAATGCATTCTTATTGAAATCTTTTAAACTTACATTACACGGGGTGACGACGAGCATGTTGTGTCTCAGTTGAAAAAGATTAGTAGCTTGTTCTCTTGCCAAAGTGAATTTTTGTGACTAACCACATTACAAAAATGGCAAACTTCTTTCGTAATTTTGAAAACTATTGAACGAAGTTATTAAATCAATATTTCTCAATGTGGATATCTGTTAAAGAAATTCTATCTGGTTGTACTTTTAAAGAAAAAAATAAGCATGAAGATATGATTGTTAGCATTACCATCAACGTGTCAAGGTACATGTTGCTAAATTAACAAAATTCTGACCTTCCTGACATAATCTCACTTTCGCTACCAACAGGGTGACACATTACACTTATTTTTAATGTATAAGTTTTTCTCTCAAATCTGTTGTGTACTCTCACTTGAAAGTAGTTCTTTATTGACAGTGTGCAATTGGTTTTCTCAAGGGACGAATGTCAGGGTATCAAATGGCGGGCCGGTCGGGTAGTTTAGTAGATACAGCTCCCTAGTCTAAGGACCTCGGTGTCGTAACGCTTGTGGAGTATCGTCTTCAAAGATTACATAGAAAATATTATCCCAACTTATGTAACTAGAATAAAATTGGATTTATGTCGTAACTCTGAGAACTAATTTTAAAAAGAACCTACCCATTTGGGTAAATAGACATTGCTTCTCACTGTATGAAAGTATCGCATACTACTGCAAACAAACTTTATCAATTACAGTATACATAGGTCTATTGAAATAAGTTTTAAGAAAGTTAGGAACTTTTTCTTTAAACAAGAGAATGCCTATCCCGTCATTTCACATTACCCATGATCTCGGCAGATTTTCCAGAGGCGCTGCTGTAATTTCTTGTTCCTCACAAATTGAGCCAAAAAATGCGGATTTTGTGTTCTCATTTTTCATTAAAGTAATAACTAACGTACCAGATGTTTAAACGTGGTTCAAAGCTTGTTGTCAGTCTCATCAGGGAATAATTTTTCCAGTATCACATCGCAATTTGCTATACAAGTTGGCCAAATTGCTATACAAATGCAAAAATGTGTAGCACTTTATGTGTATATAACCATAGGGTTTTCACTGATTTACACTTAAAGAACTAAAACATCCTCGAAACTAATTGGAATACTAAATTATTCCCTGCCCATGTTTCCTTTATTTTTCCTTTGCGGTCATTATTTTGTGAATTTATGAAGTTTTGTAATTTAAAGTTGTTTCCTGATCAATAATCTTCCAATTTCCAATGCAATCGCTTGCATGATATACCAGTTTAGGCTTCGCTGGTTGCACAGTTTCCACTGCTATATAAGAACTGTCTTTCTTAAATTTATTGGTATCTTTTATCTATCTGAAAGTACACCACCTTTGCTCCAATGTAAAATATTTTTAAGTCGTTATTGTAGATGACAGCTCACTTATCACCCCATTATGATAGAATTTCTTTGAAAACATTTCCCCAGATTTGGATAATGAGAAATATGTCAATTTAATACGTCGGTACCGAAAGGATGAAATATCAAATAGGCCAGCAATATTATACCATACTTATTTTGGTCTCTCAATCCATGAGTGTCTCTTAAATTGTTACAGTTCGCAACCCCCTTTTTTGTAAAAATGGAAATTTTGTCTACAGCATTGTGCCAATTTATCAGCATCAACCATCTGAGTTAATTAGCAAGCATAGTATCAGTTAATTGTCGTCTAGGGACTTGCATACCCTTCAAACGTGGGAAGGGGCGGGAAAAAGTTTAAGGATAAATGGGTTATATGATTTTATGTGCTAGGATGATCTAGCTGTAATCAGAGAATGTTGCTGGTAATAGTATGGAATCCGCGCTTCTTAAATTGATCATCTCAAAGTTAGTAAATTACAACGGACTGTCGTGAAATTTTGAACCAAATCTTTAATTTCTAATCACTTTTCATCAATACCCATAAGTTTATGCATTTTATGCATTTACCAGCCCAAAACGATCAGTGAACCCTGTCCCAAATACACCAATTATTTCCACATGAACCCAGTCAAGGTAAAAAATTCAAAATTTGCTTCCTCATTTATCCACATCTTTCGCGTAAAAATAAATTCTTGTATAATCCTTTACTTGTTGGTACGATTGATCAGCGAAAACCACGAATGACGTAAACTTTGTAAGTTTTGTTCCCTCGCAATAACAGTGCAAATAAAACACTCCAGAAAAATTACGCTGCCTTTATTACGCTTCTGATATACAAGCAGCTTTCGAAGAAGGCTTTAAATTGAAGAACAAGCCTCTTTTATCAGTTTATGTGGTAAACAATTTATTCGGCTCTTTGAAGTTATTATGAAATAAAAAGTCTGTGGTTCATGAACTGTGTTACTGTGGTTTCGAAGTAATATTTTACCCAGGAATATACTTGTGTGAAGTAAGTGAGGCGTAAAATTGACCAGTTCCTTGTAGAAACCAAGATTTGTGGCGGATTTTGGATTCGCCCGCACTTTCCAAGGGTTTGTTTGTTCAAGGTCTATGGATGAAAATTGCAAAGTAAACTTGTAGACTGAACGAATTGATCCGAATACCAAATGGATCAAGGAAACAGTAAATGTGTACTTAAGCTGGAATAAGAAATTAGTGACGAGGAACGTATTTAATAGCCTCTTCTCAAAGACCCCTGAGTCCAAAATACCATGTTCACATTTTTTGTGCTCCAGAAATGCTCATAAATTGGTGATTTTGAGTAAAATTGTATAATGATCATATGACATTACAAATTCTGCAGACATCACATTTTCCTCTTCAAAGTTCATGACAAAAATTACTGGTTCCTTCACACTCTAAAAACAGTCGGGTGGAAATATCACAAACACTGGGTACGTATTTAAAAATACTGAAATTGAGTAAAGTTTGTGCAACAACTGTTGTTGAATCAATTTACCGAGAGGATGGCTACCCAATTAAGTGGCAATAAATTTGTCAAATGTTACCCAACCAAGTGACAGGCATTTGATCAATAAATTTTCTTGCATGCTCTATGACACTCTAAACACAGTTGGGCAAAAATTTTATCAACACTGGTCACGTATGTGAAAATACTGAAATTGGGTTAAGTTTGCCCAATAATTGTTGATTTGTAGGTTACCCGAAAGGCTGGTTAATACTAAATTGGGTAACCAACCTCTCGATAGACCAATTAATCAACAATTCTTAGGCTAACTTTACCCACTTTCAGTATTTAATCTTTCACATACTTACCCAGAGTTGGTGAAATTTTTACACAACTTTTTGGAGTGTAACTAGAGATAAGCATCGAGTGTAGCTGCCAGTCCCAAATGACATGAGTTCTGGGGCAATTATTATTTAGTGTAAAATTATAATTTTATGGCGTAATGAGGCTCTGAACCTCACTAACAAAGGCGTATAGGAAGGGGCTGAAAGTGTTGTCCTGAAATTCTCTCTTATATGCAAATAATCATAACATCAATTTTTCTCGGATGTCTGAAAGCGTCATATTGTCCTGAAATTGACATTGAAGAGATTCAGGGGGCTACCCCTAGACTCCATACTTATACTTGTGTGCTCACTAATTTAAATCATCGGTTGAATCTATCAGATATCATGTTATTTTCCTCACAAGTATCAATCAGAATGGCTTAGAAATTAAAACATTACACATCACAGGAAATCCTAGGAGATGTCTAACAATAATAAACCGTGATACTATACAATAGATATTGTTTTGTGATTAATAAAATTATACCATCATTTAGCATTAACGAAAAATGTACTTCCTAAAATGTCACATTGAAATCTGATTAGAATCTAATCAGTGGGTACGAACAGGGGTCTGGTCAAATATGCTACTAAATTTGGCAATAAAATGAACAGAAGCGGTTCATTCCTCTTCCAAATGTAGTCAATTTTATACCCAAAGTCAAATATTTTGCAAGATTCAGGTCCATATGCCCCTTTTGGCTGAAGTGTTTTAGCGTGTAAATTTAAATGGTGTTGACTGTAAAAGCCTAATAAAATGAGATATTAAAACAGTGTCAACAGAATATCTTTTTTTTTTGATTTTCAGCCTTAAACTTTTCCATAGTTTGTTCACAGAAGGATACATGAAAATTGGAAAGGGTCAAACGAATTTTAAATCAAATATATAGCCAACTTGGTTGATATTTATTTGTTGTTAGTAAAGATCCTTAAATCATGATGTTTCGATTTAAAGTTGCTATTTTCCTGATTGAAATTAACGGGTTTTAGTATGCCTTAGGAACTGTGAACTAGTATACCATTTAGACTTTCCCATTCCTTAAAATAAGAGAATTGTGCAAGTTTTATGTGGATTAAGGTGTAGACTCCTAAAACCAAGTTACGATGAAAAAAAATTAAATGGTTCCAACAATTGAAACATTTTTTCCTGAATTAAAATATAACATAGCCTATTGTTTTACAGGTTGTGAAAGAGAGAACGTTAACTTCTTGCATTTATAAAAGTGGGGTGCTTTATTATGAATGCAGACTCTTAATAATTCCAGCGTCTTCTCCAACGAGATTCTTACGTCAAATATTTAAATTGTGTATAGTATGTTTCAGTTAATCATTCCCGTTGCATGCCCATAAGATCCTATGTTACTAGGAAGCGCAGCTAACAGGCTAAGGGGAACCCTAAGCTAGACACGGTTAATGACCAGCGTCTCTGGGTATACTTTTCAAGTTTGGTGGAAAATATTTCCCAAGTTTGTTTTCTACGTTTGATAGTAAATTAGTAGATCTTTCTTTAGTATTTAACAGACATGTATTTAATAGTTAATGCCTGCTTGTACTCAAATCCCCATTCTGTTACAAAACGTACGAGTTCTAAAATTTTGAAAGTTAAGCATTAATGGTAATGAAAAATTATAAACATGTTTTTTTTTTAAAAAAAAAAACACGTGTACTTGTACGCAAAGTCAGAGGCAAACCCTTGTACTCGTCCTGATGGCATTTTACTCACATCACTAGTTTCATTAAATCATGTGCTTAATGATTGGCCGATTTCTCAGCGAACTTATGAAAAAAACCTTAGTAGATTATTGGATCGATTTGCCCACACTTCTTAAACCCTGTATGCTTATGAGTTTCTAGTTATTTAAATATGGGGTGTGATAATCTCAAAACAATTTTCAGAAATATCATTTTATAGGGGAAGAGAAACAGTAAAACCCTTTCGTTTATATTTCTCCGATGTATGGGATAAAATTAAAAGACATAAAATTATTCCCTGTTCCGAATGGTTTTTCTTCTCTCTTGAAACACAATCAAATCTGATCACTTTTTTGTTATAAAAAGAAAAAGTAAGTTAGGAATTAGACAATCTTACTGCCAAGAAACGTCGACCTGAGTAAAAGTTGGATCGAAACTTGTTAATATATTCCAATAGACGAGTTGGGAAATTAGATTTCGCTGCACCACAGATCAAGTCCACGGACATTTTCGCACAGATACGAAGGCTTCGGGCGACTGCTGTTTTTGTCTTCCACAATTTACCCTCATTCTGTCCAACCTTTTTGGTCCAAGATTAAGAGATTAACTTCAAAGAGAACATCTCTGCTAAAGAAAATTCTTTTTGACCCGTGAGTGCTGTCTAGAAAACCATAATTTTAAACTCAAAAATTGTGCTTGATTATACAAAATATCTGTCATGCACATGCAGTCTCTGTTATGGTACACTTTCCTTCCCAGCATGCATTGTGCATCGAAGTTTCCCAACTCGTCTATTATCTGACGTTAAAGTGATGAAATGACTTATCATGGATTATACGCTGTCTCACCTAGAAAATAACTTTTCGGAAACTTGTACGAAGAATATGTTTTATTGTGAAATGTGTAATTTGTGTTTGAAAAAAAATGAAAAATTTGTTTGTATCGGCCATGCCAATGCTAAATGCCGTTCTTCCGTTACTTATTGTCTGTTACAGGTTATACTTTCAAATTAAAACAATATTAGAAAGAAAATAATCTCAGTATTAAAATAAAATGATTTCAGGTATTTATCCTTCAAGAAATAGCTTAGGACATTAAAGCATTATATTATATGAACTTGAGGAAAAACGTTTTCAAACACTAATGTACAGAATATACAGAGCTTGGGATGATGCAATGTCATACATAAATTGAATTTAGGATATGACATAACTTCTTTGAAAATTTCACCTCAGAGCAACATCCAATTATTTAAGACCGTTTTTTTTTCAAAAGGAACAGTAATTACAACTGGAAAGGTTAAGAAAATGAAAGGATTGTTCTTGTTATTTTAGGAGGGTAACTTCGAAATAATTGATAATTAGTTTTAACTCATAAAGTCCCTGTTTAAAGAGTATTTAATTAATAGGCTATAGACCCTTTTCCAAATAGCAATTAATAGGCTATAGACCCTTTTCCAAATAGCAATTGCAATGGCTTGTGGGATAAGTTCTGGTACGCGATGTTTTTGTCAGTGGCATTTTGCTGTGGGAAAAAATGATGCACACCAAAAATCTATCCCACAATCCTTTGTAATTCCTATTTGGAAAAGAGTCTATTGTAAGTCATCCATTTATTGAGTAATTACTATTGTTGACTACTTAATTGTACATTTAGTATTCAGCACATTAAATATAACTCTAAAATAAATTAGGTAACACAGCTTTAATTAATCATGCGAAACAGCGTGACGTCATTTAGTCAAAATGGTATACTTAATTTTCTTTAGACTAATGTATGTCTAGATTGTACACTCTAAAAACGGTCGGTTCAAATTTGAACCGACCGGGGTCGGAGGGGCAACTAACCGACATCTGTTCAATTATTTGACTACATTTGGTTAAAAAATGAACCGAGTTGGTTTAACTTTGAACCAAATCTAGTCAAATTTCTGAACAGATTTTGGTTAGTTGCCCCTCCGACCCCGGTCGGTTCAAATTTGAACCGACGGTTTTTAGAGTGCTATACTTCACTTGAACTAACCATGTACTTAGAACTAATTGTTCGAGCACAATAAATTTGTCTTATCACAAGTGGGGAATTAAAAGGGACTTACTTTTCCTTTAAGTGTACCTTAAAGACAGACTGTCATCACTCCAAAGTATATTTTTAGTGTATGTATATCAAAATTCTCAGTTGGTGACTGCTCTTTGATTGACATCAAAGTTTGAAAATTTGAAAGATGCAGAGTAGCTCACATTCCACACAAGGCAGAGAGAGTACTTTTATTACATTTTATAGCCTTGTATGCTCACCAGGACATGGCCTTAAGTAATAAAACAGGTTTATTCTTGCACAAGGAAGAGCCTCATACAGTTATGGGAGGAGCTAGAAGATGCATAGTTGGGAGAATTGGAACTGTCTGGGATCATGAAAATTCCCCCTTAAGTTTAAAATTACAAGAATGTGTATCTTAGAAGTTGGAAAATTAATCTCGTTTATCCAGCTACCATTTTCATAGCTAACTCCATTGCTGGGATATAAATTGTTGAAATTTATTCACTTAATTTGAATAAGTCGATTGCACAATAATTCGTTATTTCCTTCTTGTAAAACTCACATTACCTGCTGTTGTTTCCTTTTGAAAATAAAATGTTTATATGGCATTTAGAAGTTTCCTGTTTTCTTGCAAACCATGTCGTACGGAGAGGGTTTTTGTAGTCAAGTCACCCTATAACAGTAAGACAGTGGTCACATTTTTGCACAAGGTGAAATGGCTTTAGGAAAAAAAACAAAAAAAAAAAACAAAGACGGTAGTTTGAGTAGTACAAGAATGACATCACAAATTATTGCGTAATCTACCATTTTAAATTGAGTGAATGAGCTTCAGTATTTTATATGTCAGCTCAGCGACTTCCTGTGAAGATGAAAATTGGACGATTTGGATTCATTTTTCAAGCTTTGTAACATATATTTTTGATATTGGAGTTTAGGTACACTTTAAGCAGATCAAACCAAGATCATAGACCACCGATGCCACACCACGATGTATAATACTTGTATAAAAAGGTGATACTGGTATGTAAGATGATAATTGTGTACGGTATCGTGTACAAGGTGAATCTTGTGCCAAATTAAATAATAACTGCACAAATAGACAAACAAGACAGAAGATAGACACGTGTTCTATTTCTTACGAAAGGCGGATGTTTAAACCAAAATTTCATATTTTTGTCGAGTCAAACTAGTTGAATTAGCTGTTGTGTACATCAACCGAGAAACAAGATAAATGATGCACGCTGGTTCCGTACAAGTACACAACATTTTAATAGTATCTTCTAAACTTAAGAAAAAAAATAATAAAAAATTAAAAGGACACGTGTCTAGCCCATACTCGGGACTGAGATGACACCCTAGGCTTAACCACCATTCCCTGTCCTTTGTGACATTTTTTCATCATCATCAATTGTTATTTTCACTTTTGGATGTCCTTTTTTAACTTGTTTTCTCTCTTTTCAAAGTTCCCCACAAATGCAGATAATAATAAGATTTCTCCTCACACACTTGAGTCATCCTTCTGACTATTCGTTGTCTTTCTTTCATCCTGTACGGTCACTCTTTAAAGATATTAACCTTGTATAAGCTACCCGCCCTCCAAAGATAAATGACAATCGGTTTGATTGGTTGTCAATCATACTGTCTGAATGACGTCACGCTGCTTCGCGTATCCTTACTCCTCCGTATTTGAGCATTACTTCCATGGTATAAGCTACATTGTGGTCAGGTTATATTGACGCACTAAAGATGTCAAACAACGTACAAGATATCATTTACAAAATCGTATTTCAAAAATTGATCTAGCAGAAAGTACATGTCACTTTGTTTTGATTCTGTAAGGATGTTTGAAAACGCCACGGATGAAAGAGACAAATATGTAGAGACTTTGTCAGGTAAAAATAAGACACTCATTCTCACATTACCCCTTTAAGATTGTGTACCAGACCACATATTGTACTTTGATACGTCCATTAAGTATCTCCAACAAGATAGTGCAGTCGCACTATTTTGACATCTCTAGAATTACTATTTTTAAAGATACGTCATATAAGCATCTGCAAACTAGTGCAATGGCAATATCCGTTGTCGATTTTCAGTTTTGACTAGACATTTTACGACAGTGACATTTTCATCAAGATAGTGTGGTGAAATTATATGCTACCTCTGTCTTGCAGCACACCGACATTACGTCATATTAGCATTTGCGACAAAATAGTGTAATATTTTGTATAAACTGGATGTCACGATGTTGCTACATCTCCAACAAGCTAGTGCAGCCGTAGTATTTTTCAGTTTTTGATTCGCGGGTTTGTAACAAAGGGTAGTATTTTATTTTCCTCACGATAGGAAAGTGACAATATCTCCTGCCACTATCCTGTAACACAATAACATTACGTCTTATACGCATTTTCAACAAACTACCAGTAGTGTAGTGACAATATTTTGTAACCTCATCATAGGCGTAATGGTCCATATCAATTAGGGTCTTAGCACTTTTTGCAGATATTTTAATGCATGTTTACTCGAAAAAGCATACATTTTGCCCCAAATAACACATATTCTGTTGCACCCCCCGCCCTCAGCCCCTTTCACCTGGTAAGTCTATGTGTTAGCTTCTAATGCCACTATGTTACAATTTCTGTAACAAAAATAACGTGGCGATATTTCGTCAGTTTTCGTCTCACATTAGGGGTGGCACTAGGATTTGCTCCACAGGGGGCAAGCTCCCAGACGGAGGAGGGAGCAGGAACCCGAATCCCCCCAAAAGGCGGAGGGTTGAAAAGTCGATGTCGAACGCAAACCTTTCGGCGCGGGAAATGGGCAGATTTTTGTGGGTTTCTTTTAACAATAATTTAAAAAATGGGGTTTTTATTGAAGAAAATTTGAAAAAGTCGGCTTTTTATTGGAAAAAAAATTGGAAAACTTTGATTCAGTTTTTATTGAAGAATCTCCCCTTTCTTAGGGTAAAATCAAGCAGATTGTCGGGGCGACTGACTCTCGTGGGTATTATATATTTATCGTACGAATTAAGGCTCCCCGACTAAATTGCAAAATTTCCGCAACGGGGGCAGCCTTCCCCGACGAAGGGTATGGCCCCCTTTCCCCCTCCGCTGGGCCCACCCCTGTGTCACAGTGCACCGAATTGCAAGATAAATAACATTATATCGTAACAAAATTTTCATCAAGATAGTGCAGAGACAACTTATGCTGCCACTATCATGCAACAAAAAAACATTGCGTCATATCAGCATCTTCAGTAAGATAGTGTAGTGTCAATATTTTGTCAGGTCTTGATGACACTATTTTGCAAATCAATAACATTACGTCAAATAGATACACTTGCATTAAACAAGTCATAATTAAACACAGGAACGATTTTAAGCAAAGTGCAGAAAACGGAAACTTCCTTTTACCAAAAATATTTTATACTGTTAGTGAAAATACGAGAATGACTTATTTTTTACCTTTCCGTTAAAGTATGATTCTTAGAAACGAAAAGATGTAAATTTTTCATCTGCCATTTTAACTCATTCCCTATTCCACTCCTACATAACAGTAGCTTAAAATAAATGGATTATTGCAAGGTAATTAACGGTATAGATAGTTCTCACGTGACGTCATAGGAGCTTTTCACGTGGCGTATTTCGGCCATGTATGAGGGCAATCCCCATATGTGCGTACAGGCCTGCCCTCAAACATGGCGGTTGCTGATGCCTAGTTGTGACGTCACTGAGAACTATCTATAGGACGAAAGATATGCTAGAAGTGTTCAACAGACTTGTGGATATTTTTTCCGAAAAATTGTTAGCAAGTAGATTCATCGTTAAGTTAGTTGATTGAGCTATTTAACAATTTAGTACTCTGTGGAAGAAAAATATCTGCATGATGTTATTTACAACTGGCAGACTGGTACTAAAGTGAAAACAAGATAGGTTTTACTTGTTTTTTTATCCTGAACAGAAGAACTTTTGGAATTCGTAATTGGTTTACAACTTTACTAGCCCTAGTTTGTATCTACTCGTTAAACTTAGAGGTTTCTTGTTTGATTATGGTTATTTTTATGAAAAATAAAATACTCATCGGGCTCAAACAGTCCTTCCAATATAAATTAGTCACTACATCCCATCATCCTACTCCATGTATGACCGAAATCACCGAATGACTCTTTTTAAATCGTGTTACATTTTGTTACTGAAATTAATTTGTAATTGTTAAGTTCATGCAAGATCAGTGGCGCCGCCAGGCTTTGGTGATTGGGGGGGCACAACAGATGATGTCGTAATGGCACTTCAGTTAACCTCCCAAGTCTGCACAAAATGCGTTTTTTCCCGTGTGCTCCCTACGTTCGTATACACAGTGGGGGATCCTTCGTCAGGTGTCACTGCACTAAGCTAGGTGCCGTCCTGGGGGAGGGGTCTAAGGGGAGGGGGTTCCCCCTCCCCTTTGAGAAATTTTTGTTTATTTAAAGTTGCTTAGATGCAAAATGGTGCTATCTTTATGATATTTTTGGAGCTGATCACATACCTGTATGGCTGGAAAATGTTCATAGTTTAGTGAATTCTATTTTTTCCGACTGGCTGGATGTTTTTATCCAACTGAGTGGCGACGCTTAAATATTCGTTTTTTTATGCGCCTGCGCTTTGAATACAGCAGTGAGGATCTTTCCTTTGTCACTACATAAAGGTGCCGTCCTGGGGGAGGGGTCTAAGGGGAGGGGGTTCCCCCTCCCCTTTGAGAAATTTTTGCTTATTTAAGGTTTCTTAGATGCAAAATGGTGCTATCTTTTGGAATATTTTTGGAGCTGATGATATATAGCTGGAAAATGTCCATAATCTAGTGAATTCTAATTTTGGTTAGGTGAAAAAGGAGAGCATGTTGTCTAAGAGAAGAATACGTTTTCAACAAACCTCCCGAAGACTCCCTTTTGGCTACTTTACCGCCTTCTATTGGCAATGTTTTTATCCAAAAATACGTGCGTGGAGTCCACAGAAACATTGTTGGAATATAACGAAATTTTTCCTCCCTTTCATTGTGCATTATAAAAAGGCATCTAAGGCTGGCAGATACCTGTATAGGGCCTTCCGGAAGCTCTAGATAAAGTACATAAAATGGAGCAACGACATAATGCTTATTACGTGACATCCAAATGATAATATAGAGTAGAGCACTTTACAACTATCGCATTTTTACTAATTTTGAACGAAAATCCAGATGAACAGCTTCCAGCAATAGAGAACGGGCGGGAGGGAGACTATTGGTGCAGGAAGGTGATATTAGACCTCCCTGATAGGTATAGCAAAAGGGGTGAAGGACTAAGAAGGCGTTTTCAGAATTCTTTTTTTGTCGTAAGTGTATTAAAAATCACCATCTATCAAGGGCATAACCAGGAATTTGTCAAGGGGGCGAACCCCATAGACAGATTTTCATCGCTTTACGCCACCATGGGTTGGCGCAAAGCGCAAGAAAATTTTGGCCCAAAGTGCCTCCCAGATCGCTGGAAATGGCACTTCCCAAGCCTATTTTACAGCATATAAATAGGAGAAACACTAGCAATATTGAAAAAAAAAAACATTAAAAAAAAAAACCCAAAATATGCTCCAGGGGGCGGATGCCCCCTCCACCCCCTTGGCTATGTGTCTGCCATCTATACCTATAATGGCTGTGCGCAAAGCGCTCGGTAAAATTTTCTGGAAAATATATAACGGCATAATTTCAACTTTCCAAATCATGCTTCAATAACTTAGATTGAAAGATCCCATATTGATGCTATAGGCCCCCTACAGATGTTGTGATTATAGTTCCATGTATTATTATGTTAATAATGGTCATAAGATGGAGTGCAAACCGTAAAGCATGCGCTAAGCGCGCGAAATTTTTCATTAAATGAGATTTCCATGACAAAACCTGCATTCAGAATCTGCATCGAGACACTTTCAATTGCCCAACAAACCTACATGCCACTCAAAAAGCCAGTCTTTTACCTGTTAATTCGTGAACAGCTTTCAACTTTTGCTGCTGTGCTTCTCCGGGAGTTGCTATCAGAAGATATTGATAATAAGAACACAGAGGTAAGGTTTGAAGCGCGCGGAGCGCGCGAAAATTTTGATAGTTTGCGAAGGATTTGCGAAAATTCTGATAGTTTGAGAAACATTTTTGATAGAAAATGATTAAATAGATCTATCACTCGGTTGAAGCACACCTCACCCTACCCCCTACATAAATCTATAGCTTAATCGCCTTTTGGGATCATTTTAAAATTTTCAAAAAATTTTCATGGGGGGGCACGCGCCCCCCATGCCCCCCCGTGCCGGCGCCACTGTGCAAGATACTCCCAGGTTTACCATCAATTTGCATAATATACCGGTATCAGTGGTTTAGCCAGATCACTTTTGCAATACAAAATTCTAAATTGTTGGCCTTAAACAGTTGACTGGTTGAAGAGATGGTCAAGGAAAAGTAGGTTGTTGGAAAAATTGAAAGTTAGTAAATTTTATTTTGTTAAAAATTAGAATAATTTTAGAAAAACCTTTTTTAATGGGAATGGGTGAGATTGCATACTCCAGTTGAGTTGAAATTTAGAATTTGTGGTGACCAATCCGTGGAAAAATTGCAATAAGTGATTACTCTGAAATGTCAACCTGTGCAGAAATTGTTTATCAGAACTTTTCTTGTCATACACCCTGTTTTGTTAATGTTAACTAAAGTCGCACAAATATGGACTTGTTAAATCACAGACCGGTGTGTTCTAAAATATTTTGAACGGTACCTTTAAAGGAAAATAAAAGAGAATTAAAACATAGGTGTAGAAAGCCGTGGGTAGACTGGGTAGGGGGTGGGCTGAACGTTGTTTCGGACCGCCGTCCTTGGGGAGGTGTCTAAGGGAAGAGTTGCCCCCTCCTGTTTGGGATATTTTTGAATATTTGAGGAACCTTAGATGCAATTTGTTGCAACATATTAAGCAGATTGTAAGGAAAATTATGGCCAGTTTTTGACATTTTTTACAGAGGAAGCTCCCCCCCCCCCCACCCGCCGCCCTTCCGCTTCCTACGCCTATGAATAAAAAGGTTCAGCCCATGTTTCAGTGTACTGTTTGGAAGGCCGCTTCCTCCATTAAACGTTTCTCAATTCACATACATAGTGCTCTCCTGTTTTTTTTTCTTTTCTTTTTTGTTATTTTCACGGTATCATCTCCACAAGATTACGACTAAAAGAATATGTTTATTTTCGTAAATATTCAAAAAAGATGGTTTTTTACTAGAGCAAAAAAGTGTTTTGTGTGTAAATGTTATATAACTACAAAACGAGACAAATTTCATAAACGTTATAATGGAATCATTTCAAGTACATTAGAAAATTATATATAAGTCTGTCGTCAAACCAGTCCATGAGTCAATCGAGCACAGACGAGACTTGCCAATTTCTTTTATTAGATTTGGCTCAAAATTGACTACATCTGGTTCAAAAATGATCCAATGGAACTCATGTTAGAAGAATGTCTAGTCCAATATTGACAAGATTCAAGGTCAGTTTTGAAGGGAAAAAGTGTTCTACGCTGAGTGTTCTACAGCCCTTGTTCTCTTCAAAATATATCATGCCTAAATACAGAAACGAGAATTGTGTGGGAAAACGCGATTTTTGTCACACTGTTGCATTAAACTCTTTGCATGATCTCGATGGGACAAATTGAATGAAAGGTGATTGCACTATATGCAGAGTAGGTTTTGATACTTTAAAGTATGCTAAAAGGAATAAAAACACAATAAGCGTAATGACTTTTAAAGGACTTTTTGTTCTTGAATACTGTTTGTTTCTTCCCCCACTTGGAGTTATAAATAGTTCGAAAGCCCAGCTGAATGTTAAGTTGGTCCCCGAGCTTGGTGGAGTCCGCTAAAGGTGTGATAAAGGATGACGCTTTTGATATACTTAACCGAAGGCCTAATAGAGGTAAAACCAAGCAAGACCCCGAAAACATACGCCCTGTTCAAACAAGAACGGGCTGTGTCGGAGACATACCGGTAGCAAAGTGACCTAGAATTCGTTTAGCCATAAGTGCCCTTTTGTTCACACGTCCATAAATGAGCTATGTATTTGTCAGTTTAACGCACGTGTGTACGTTTCTTGTGTGATGTTAGTGTGGTATGTGCCCAATTAAATTATAGAAAAATGTATCTGTATTTTACTGGGAGCCAGAGTATGTAAATAGCTTAATCGATACACGGTAAGAAAGACAAAGAAATAGAGGAAAAACATTAAAAATCTTCATTGACAGCTCGTGATGTTATTTATAGGAACGGTAGCGATCAATAGTTGAGACGCTAAAGTGGTTCAAATTCATACGGAAAGCAAATAAATGTGTAGGGAATGGGGTTAACGATTGTAATATTTCGGTCAGAGACAAAGCCTTTGTTACATACGCAACCAAAATAAACGAAGAGATTTGTTCAAGTTGTAGAACATTCTCTCCGAACATCCATTTTCTGTATTAAAGTGGTGAGAATAAGTAGCTTGTCGATGTATCGCTACAGGTGTGTCATATCGCGATATATGATAGGATATTCGGCCAGAGATAATGAGCTGTGTTGCAAACTAAAATAAAATGATTTCAAACTGAGATTTTCCTCTTTCCATTACCCTATCCCCGTCTTATTACACGTGGTCAGAAGGAAAGCTGTGTCGATATAACGGTGAACGTTCACCACACCGCGATATGTTATATGACTCCATCCGTCATTGGTCATATACCCACTCTGTATACAACAGCGGTGTGTAAAGGTGTAAATGGGGGGCGGCTTGCAGTCGCCTGTGATAAATGATTGTGGAACTCATGATGCTCTTAGCTTGTTGATACAACTCAACTTCAAAGACAGTTTAAAATAATGATCGATTACCGGTACATTATGAGCAAGATCCCACAAATACGTTTTTTCTTTTGTTAATTTGAAGATGTATAGGCTGATTACTTATAGGTAATCTTTTAAGGACTGGAAACAAGTCCACAAAGTCATTTCAACGGAGTATTGTATTTTTAGGATCATATGCAAATTTATTTGGCTTCCTGGTGCTTTTCAATTTTTTTTCTGAGACTGCATGGCATACTAAACTTACCACAAATAAATGAATGCACAACCATTAGACGAAAATTAGTGGACAATTTTCAAAAAGGGGGTATAGTGACTATAACTCTCTTTTTCTTTATCCCACAGATGTAACCGAGCCAAGGCCTTTCACGAAAGTTCAGTGCACCCTTCGAAAGCATAAAACGAATAGGAAGCCGAGGACGCCATTCACAACATCACAACTGTTAGCACTTGAGAGAAAATTTCGGCAAAAACAATATCTATCGATAGCCGAACGAGCAGAATTTTCAGCATCACTTAGTCTTACAGAGACACAAGTGAAGATTTGGTTTCAAAACAGAAGGGCCAAAGCAAAACGCCTCCAGGAAGCTGAACTCGAAAAACTCAAAATGGCCGCCAAGCCTTACTTGCCACCAGGAATGGCGGTCCCTCTCGCCCCGGCTACAGCGGCTGCTTATTATTCTGCTATTACACCTTTGCATCATCACCATAGACCTCAGTTAACACCTTTAAGTCCCTATCACCTTGCACCGTATGCCTATTTTCCTACGTGTACTAGAGCAGGGGGACTGGTGTACCCCTACCATGCCGGAAATATGTGAAAGTAGGTATGAATATTCATGGAGCTACCATTATTTGTTTGGAAGATTGGCTATTCCATCCGACCTTCTGTGTAGAATCGGTAGATGGAGGCCAGTGTCTGGACAAGATATTTGCCGTGTCTCAGGCTGCATGCTGTCACCGATGCTCGCAGAGGTACTTTGACCATGCAGGAACACAGGTAGTAGCGACTGACGGTTAGACTACCGATCGCCTAATATAATAGGCTTAAACCTGACTACTTACAACAATTTTCCAGGTTGCCTTCGCAAAAGAACTGAAAATTAAAGAACAGATATTAATGTAATATTTTTCGTATCTGTCACACCCTTTTGTGATTGTGCACGATTGGGCACCATAAAGTGTAATTGAGTTAAAGTCTGGGGATATTCCTCTCAAAATATCGTTGAAGGAATCCAGTGAATTTTGTCGTTGTAAACATGAACTACAAACTTCTCCACAACTTAGAAAATTGTGTCTTGTCTTCTGAAACAGGGGATGCTCAGTCAACTTCTCCGTCCCTTTTCATTTGCATAATCAGGCTTGCTGCAGCTTTCTTTGTTTTTATGTTTGTATGTGCGTATGTGTATGTGGAGGGGGCAAAGCAAGTTAAAGGGGATATAACATCACCCCAAACATATTTAGGTATATGATCGTAGACCTATTTCTAAATACAGTTGGTGACTACACTTTGTTTGACATAAATACAAACAGTATAGCTTCACTCTGGTTGGTCAACGATGACTTGTACAGTCAGTTGTGTTCCTTAGCTCACACACAGTATGATTCTGTGAATGTGGCCTTGGGCAATTTAAGCTCAGTGCAAGCTACTTAACTTTGCCTGGGAGCTATACTAGAGAAGTGGGGCTAAAAGTAAAATTAGTAGGAAAAATGTTTTACTGTCTGGGGAGACATTAGGGCCTTTAATGCCTGTTTTAAGGTTAAGGTTGAGTGTATGCAATTTGTACTGATTATATCCCGATTTGGTTCCAGACAGTTTCGGGGACTCATTCTTTTGTTGCCCCCCCTTTCCCTACACTGGCTAGGCTCTAAGTATGGTTGGAATTGAGCTGCAGCTTCAGTCTTGATTTGATTTATACTTACAGGATAGATACGCCCTTCATGAAACACCACCAAGATTTAAAGCCTAGATAACATCTTGCAAAGAGTACATTTGAATGCATAATTTGGTTGTCGAGATATCGGCATTTAAATATCAGAATGGGACTCTTTGAGGCAAATCTTAAATGTCATTACAATACGGCCATTACAATCTATTGTTTACTTTTATCAACATTGAAATTGATAGTTATTAAAATTTACGCATCATTCCATCAAAATTCATTCTACCAAAATTTATAACTTGAAAAAATGACTATTTTGGAAAAAGAATTTCACAATACTTACTGTATCAACAGTGTCGTCGGAAGTTTTCTAAGATTAGGGGCTGAACTTTTAAACTGCCGATTTTTGACAGTTTTTAAGGCAATTTTGGAATTTTTTTGACTGCAAGGAAAAAACTACACCTTGAAAAATAACTGCAGTTACTCCTAGCTCCCCTCCCCTGTTCCGATGGCCCTGATCAAAGGAAATAACAGAGGCGGTTATAAGGAACTGATAAGTGACTTTTCATGTTGTTGCTCTATGACGTCATAACAGACTTACTAACAGTCGTCACTTTTGCAAATGGCTGTTGGTTCAAGCAAAGTCAAGTCATATTTTATATCTCAAAAACAGAACACTATAACACTGTTTGTGAAAGAATGTTCACATTTTTTGTTGGTTTTATCAAATGCAACTTACTAAAAAGTTAGAGATTTCTTCTCCTTTAAAGGCATCACAAAAGTAAAGGTTATTGCCAAAGGTAACACTGCAAACCGGAAAGGGGAAAATTGTCACGGTATAAAAAGGTGCATAGGTGCTTCACACAAAGCACGTGCAGAAATATGAAAACATGTTTTGAGTTATAAATTGCATCATAACAGACCTTTGATGCCGCTCGATAAACACACATCTTTTATAATTAGGAATTACAGCATACAACTCACGTGAGCCATGTTCGGTTCAATGGCAATGTGGTTATTAGTTTAAGCAAAAGCTATATAAACCTTTGATCAGGCAGCAAGAAAGTTAACGAACGCGTTATTCAGCGTGTCACTGGTTTCACTGCGTTGAATGCCGGCCATTTCACGCTTAATTGCCGGAATTCGGTCTAAATAGACCGTGGATTTACTCTATTATTGTCAGAAGTGAAAAAGAAAAACATGTTCAAAATGATATTCTGTTGGGCGCAATTACTCCACCAGACTGTGAAGAGGTTATTGATGCCATTTTTGCAGACTTTTATGTTGATCGTCACTACAGAATAGATGATGGGGAAAACTTGATGAGAAGAATTACGACATTTTTTGTCTAGGCTTTTTTATTTTTCTTGTAATCTGCATCTTTGTTGATTGCATTTAAGGGCGTAGCTAGGGTAAGTGGCGCCTTTGGCAAACGTTTGATATGCGTCCCCACATCTGATGCCATTGTTTTAGTTTACTATAATATCACCGCAAAACCTTCGCGGTAACGCCCATTCACGTTGCCAAAAGGGCACGTGCCCTACCTACCTCACCTTGCTACTTGCATGATTGCAAATTTCCAGACTCATGGTGAGTACATTCTTGTACTGACGCTTTGCACATTACGTTGCACTCATATTGGTGAGAATGAATTTGTACTCTCATTTGTACTTGCAAACTCAGAAAGTTACACATGGTTTGTAATGCAAAAGTTTGTACCCATACTCTTGATAAAAGACGAGTTCTCCAGTTCTCGTACCCCCCGACGATAATGCATCTGTAATCGACCTCAAGACATTGCACTCAGATCTTGAAGTGTCCTGCGTTCTCCTATAATTAGACCAGTAAAGCCTTGTTTTTTATCAAAAGATGTATTGTGTTTAGGTTTCATAAGGAGCTGACTACATTCAGATTATATTCGTTAGGAAAATTCAGTTTGCAGTTTATACCACGGCGGATTCAGTGGAGTGTTTTTCACAATGGTGTAAATGCACTATGTGTAGTTGAGCATGTTTTGTAGCGTTCAAGTTGTACAAGAGGTGTAGGCTTAAATATATACTTGTAAAAGAAACCTAGGTTTTTACAACAAGTGGCTGTCAACAGAATCCAAGGTCATTTTAAAACACTTAAATATAAGTATGCAAGCTCATGTGGAATGCTGTAAAAGGAAAAATGATGTCTTCATGTCTTAGGTTGATACTTAATGAATTGAGGATCATGAAGCTACATGGGTTCGCCGACGACCCTATAGCAAGCTGATTGAGGATGGACTGGTGAGGTTCTAACTTTCATTTCGACTAATGCCAATAGAATACCAAAGAGACGGTGGGGTGGGAGGACTCATAGCTATCAATCATGTTCCTGAGGTCATCGATTAATATCCCATCCGACAGATATATCCGATCCCATCCGACGGATATATCCACTTCACATTTTGAAGATGCTTTCATTGACTTTAAGTTTTCACGCTGTACATTTGGATCGAGGGCCCTCCTTCCCTTTCACACGAATCCGTCTACTGCCGAAGGACAAAAGTTTTCCTCCGTCTTAAGACTGGACAAGAGTTAGGAGTAGTAAGGGGCGGATTTAGTGAAAGTGACCAATCAGAAGCCAGCATGGGGTTGACGTCATTACTGACCTATAGCTACGGTTGCCTAGCAACGGTCAAAGTCATGGTCACATTGATATATATCATGAAATCACTATGACGCATGATTTTCATAATCCTTTCATTATGTCAAGGTGACCATGACCTTAAACGTTGCTAGCTGGACCGTAGGTAAAAGTCAATGATGACGTCAACCATATGGTGGCTCCTAATTGGTGACTTCAACTACCTCTTACTACTGTTAGGTTTCCAGAGAAGTCTGACTTGCAGCCGGAAGGTTTGGGGTTCGACTCCTGGCCGGGTCATACCAAAGACTTTAAAAATGGAACCTACTGCCATTGTGCTTGGTGCTCAGCATACGCAATGGAGTAGGGAAACAAGCCAGTGAGCCACGATTAAAAAAAAGGCCGTGGCCGGCCCGACTTAAACCAATTGGTTGGAAACTGGGCCGTTAAACCTCTTCTAACTCTCTAACTCTGACTCCAGAGAAGTAATTTTTGTCCTTCATTTAAGCAGAAGTTTGAAAATTGTCACGCTTCAAGAACTTTGTGTGTATATGGTCAGAAATCTAGTTGATTGCTGATTTAAATGCTTAAAGGCTAAACAACTAAAGACCCCACATTTTGTCCGCTTTTCAGCTTGACTTGACGGGACTCTTGTGACGTAAAAAGTTCATACGATCATTTTATTACAATTATCGATTGTTAGACACCAATTACACAAAAATTTAACCGTGAGTGCAACTGAATTAAAAACCCACCAATCTATATATAAAACACAGTCAAGCGTTCCCTCAGGTCAACAGGGTCAAAGGCCGAATGCCTTAACCTCAGTTTGAATAAATACACTTGTGTTGGCTATGCTGTGTCATTCATGGATTATTTTTAAGTAATATTATCATCTTGCTCATGCTGAATTAGTAAATTCATGCTAAAAAACTCCTTACTTTTATATGGTATCCATGTTGCATAAGACAAGGTAGTTGCCACTCTAACGTTAGAGTGGCAACTCCCTGATAAGATATTCAAATTTTACTTGTTAGGGAATAAGAGGGCGTCACTTTGACAGGTGCGACTGATGCGTCAAGGTTAAGCTGGGACAAGCTCCTATTCGCTTTAAGCAAAGATAATCACTTGACTAGTAAAGTTACCTGATATTTGGTCTATCTGTCTTTATTAGTCGTAACTATACATGAACGCATGGTCGCTCAACAATAAAATGGCATCTCATGTACCTTGAAATTATTACCATCGATCATCCTTTGAGATTAATAAAAGCTCGAAGCTAATGCTCAAAAAGTCAACCGTAGCCTACATGTCTGACCTGGAATTCGCGTATCGTACGCGTTACTGGCTGGAGGGGGGTGGGCCATACAACAAAAAGAGAGGTACGTGGCGTATGGATGAGGGTGGGGAAGCGTGCATCAGGGACCAGTGGCGGCCGGGCTCCAGGGCGTTGAAAATGAGGGATGGATGTGACAGAAAAAATTATTGGGGAGGGCCAAATCACTTCTTTGGATAGGTTTTTATGTTTAGAGGGTAAATGGGTCGGAAGAGGGGGATTACAAAGAAGGTATTGCCTCATGCTACCTGATGCCAATGCTGTCAGTGATTGGGATTATATGTAGTAAATGTGCACTACTAAAGCTTCTAGTAGCACGAGCACTGTGATATTCATTCGTTCATACATGATGACGTCATTGTGAGAGAGTCTCCTCATTGGTCATCTGTGTCATCTATGGTCTCTGTGGTCATCTGTATTGCGTCTGTTGTCCATTTGTCGTGTGGGCGACAATCAGGGTATAACATCACGTTCAAAACTAAGTACTTATTTCTACGCAAAATTTTTGGCGGCTAAAGTCGTCTGTTGGACTATTTATTGTATGAAGTAATGCGGAATGGTATAACTGGAAGTTTATAATTATTACGACAGGTTCAGCGCTGAAACCCTGTCAAAGGTGTTGTTAAATAGTGCGAAAAAATAAAGGCATATTAAGAAATTTAGAGGTCTTGTGTTCGATTCGTGTAATTTGTCACCGAGTCTTTGTCGAGCGAATAACAATAATTGTACGATGATATTTACTGCGGGTTAAGGCAGAAATCTTTGACATAGAAAGCAATTATCTTTTCCAGTCCATTGCCCCTTAATTGTCCGTTTACAAATTCTGCACCGCAGACGCATGTAGGGGAATCTTAAAGCAGTACATACAGTGTATATCGATAAACCTTAACTCCTGTTTTCCACCTGAATGTCCCAATCAGACATCGACTCGAAAACCACGGTATATAAAAGATTCCTAGTAATTCAGGCCGAGCACTGCAAAGTTTTTTGACTGGCCCAAATACAATAAGTTGGATGAAGGATCTGTGCATAAATGAAAGAGGTCCTTTGTGCAGTCGAGAAGATGTAAATTCATTTGCTGTAATGATAAAGGGAAATAATATAGCTCTAACAATCAACCTTTTAGGTTGCCTACGTAGCAGGCTGTACGGCATATTCCTTGTTCAGTCATGTGGTTTGGGAAGCTGAGGAGCTGAGCAAACAGAGTCCGCTCCGCGGGGTACCTTTTAGGCTGTTATCAGAGAGCTGATGGTGGGTGGTGTTATCTTCCTGGTATTCCCACTGGGGTTGTAGTCTTTCTCCCTTGAAAAATGATTAACAGGTATTGGTAATCTATACATGCTGACCTGTGGATAACTGTACCTTGTCAAGTGGAAGTTTGAATGTCTTTGCGTTATGCCATAGGCGGAAATCCCAGGAGGATGGGGGATATGTCCCCCACTTTTTGGAAATGCTCCCATTGACTTTCACTTTATTACACAGTAACTTTGGCCTCAAGGGCCCATTACCCCCCCCCCCACACACACACACACTTTTGGCCACACAAATCTCCGCTGCTGAGTTACGTTTACACTGAAATGATTCTAGACGAAGAGTTCACTAGCTGTAGTCCTCGACAAAACTTTCAACGCTGCGAACTTTTTCAAAAGATTATGCGAAAGGTGATTCCATACGTTTCCTTTTGGAGCAACCAAAATAGGAAATTCAACTAACTGCAGGCCTGATAAAATTGAAGAAGTAAACAACATCAAAAAATGTCATTATTTGTTCACCGAAAAAGCACTTAAACCTCAAATAGGCCAATTACTTAAATAAAATCATATAGGCTTAAGGTCATCCCAAAGTAACATGGAAGAGCCAACAAAAGAATTTCACTTAAAATCGTATTAAAACAACGGAAAGAAAACTTGCTATTTTAGGGCAAAATATTATCCTATTTTTCAAACGTGCTTAAAATTTCGTGTAAAAGTGCTCCCACCTTCCTCAGAAAAAATTAAAGTGGTCCTGAATAGTATAAGATGCAAAAGCCTATCTGAGCCTGCAAAGCCGGCGATATGATCTTTTCCTATATTAATGAAATACCGAATTTGATTCGTGAAGTCAGGAATGAAGACTACCTTTCCTTCGCAGATTATATTCCTTGCACAAACTAAGTAACACTCGTTTTGGGTATGAAAATCATTTACTACTAATATATCGCTTTAATTCTTTGGCGTCTGAGTTGTATTGAAATATTCCGCCAAAGGCTTCCAAAATACAAAAGCATATTTGCTTCTAACATGATATTGAATGGCCACGGTAACTACCGTGCTTTTCAGCTTCAAAAAATATCCTTGTTTACCGGAATGCTAATTTTGCCGTGAAATTGCAATTTCTGTCGAACAAAAGGCGGTTAGTCTTGTCCCTTTTCTCCGTGATCAGACATGCATGGACTATTCTCCGGTAGCTCATTCCACCACAGGGTGAACGATCTCTCATTCAAGCCCCAAGTTTAACCTCCTTCGCTCCAACGAGTGTTTTGCGGCCTGTTCAGATACCCCGAGTTGGCACCGGCTTGCCTGAAGCTGCAATGGTTATTTGTTACTCCCGAAAATACCATCTTTTCGAGGAATGCTACAATTTTGTAATGTTTTTCAGCACAAAAGAATCCTTCGAGGGGACTTCAGACAATGCTCATTGCACAAAGGGCATGGGTCCTTCGCTTAATATAATTGGGGTGACACCATAGCCCATCCGCACTCAAAGCGACAGAAACCATTCGTTTAAATTCAAACGAATTGGTATGTGCAACTTGAGTGTATAGGTAGAGAATCTAACATCATGTCATATGCAGACGGAGTTCATTTGCTAAATAGGTTTGATCGAATTTTGTGCTTAGATCCTGGTTCTCTATCTGAAATACGACAGGCAAGAATGTATTAAAAGAAAAAATGCAGTCACCCTTAATCTGGATTAATAAATTCCCTTTCCAAATCCGTGTATGAATTTTGTAATCATGATACAAAATTAATATGCAATATTAAAGTTCTGACACATTGTGAAGGATACGTGCTCAAAGGGAATTAACAGGAAATGCGAGAGAAGTAACTAAGGCTTTGAAATGAAGGTTGACTGTTTCGGCGACCTATATTCTCTTTAAATAAAAGGGAGGGGTTTATAGGAAGCGGTCAGAATGATAGACCTATGGGCATAAGAGTAGCCGATTGGTGGAATTTGTATACATAAGGGAGAGCGGGGAGGGTGCATCTGTAATCAGGGGAGGGAACTTATTGCTGTTAGTGCAGCATAAGTCTACACAGGTTTGAGACAGAAGGCCCAAGGGTTGGTTCTCCCAAAGTTCGATTACCCAGAAAGGACATAACTCTGAGTTATGTCCGTAATTGGCCCAGAAGAGCAAGGGATGACCATACATAGTTCTTATAGCTTTATATCAGGTGAAAACTAGGAAGTATAAAGTGGCCTTAATAGTTTCACAGCTATTAGCCTAATTCAAGTACTGATCATCACGATTGATAAATACAAGTCCCCCCCCCCCCCATAAGTCCCGTCCTTTCAAATCTAAGCAGGTGTTTACTTGCCCAGCATGAATTCTGCCACGATTATTTCATGTTTTTACAGTTGAGAGGTCGTCTAGATCGGGTCCACGGTCCACGACACCTCACATCAAGTTCGTGGAAACAAGGTTTACTCAGCCGAATTCGTAGGTCCACCACACCGAACACCCTCTTCGTGGATTACTGCTCAAGAAGGGCTTGCTGGGCGTTAAGGTTAGCCACAACTACTGAACAACCTTCGGTCTGGAGGAGCCTGCTCGTTTAGAGCAGCCAGCCTATTGCTATCACGTGGTACTGAACTTTTTTGGCAATGTTTCTTCCTCTCGTCACAATTACTTCTTGGTGGCGTCACTTTATGAAGGGTGACGAAAAAAGTGATTTTGACATTCGTAATCGGAGCGTCATTATCAAGTCCTTCTGCTGTCAACTGACGTAAACAAAAGGAAACTACAGTTACAGTACTCGTATAGAAAGAGATAAATGGAACAAATCACTACTGAAACTGGCGAGTCCTACTACAGACGTGACTGGCAGACTTAAAGTGATGCCGTGAGATTGCAAAAAGTAAAAAACATTAAAAAATCGAGTTTAAAATTTCAGTGATTCCTTTGAGTGACCCATATGAACAGTAAGGGAGAAAAAATAAGGCCTGTTGTGCGAATTCCGGCAACAGCCTTAAAATTTTCGTAAAAATAACGACTAAACTCGAGGAAATCAAAAATGTGCTGCGGACAAACACTATTCAGTCTCCTAACGAACATCAGTTGAGCGGACCAATGAGAACGAAGTACTAATGCATATTCACTAGGCGTAAACAGCTGATCGATTTAGCACAACAACACAAGTGAACAAGACGCATGGTGTGTGTGGATCTTGAAGAGGTAACGTTGATATTGGAATGTACAGAGTGCATGGTAATACCACTACACCGTTTTACTGTAGTGGCCTAACTTAGGCTATAGTATACTGGCTCAGTGGTACCTCTGTGTAAATTAAGCCTAATTTAGGCTACCGTTAGATGCTCTGCCTTTATTTGCACTTACCATCGTCCTTGACGTTCTTACTCATGGCGGTAGTATTGGTGTAACTTTCAGGCGCGGATCCAGAAATTTTGAGGGGGGGGGCCCAAGATGGAAAACCTCATGTGCACCGAAGGTGCACCACGAGCGCGAAGCGCTAGTCCCTACGCGTGGGGTCCAGGGGCCCGCGTTAGGGCCCCTGGCGGGGTCCAGGGGCGGAGCCCCGGTGGGGGTCCAGGGGGCGAAGCCCCCGGAAGCTCTCGCAATATTGCATTTTAAGAGCACAGAAATCGGCTCCAGTTCTTATGTCAGTGAGATTTTATACCTTTTCATGTTGCATGGAATTTGATGTGTATGGCTCAGTATAAGTTACTATATGTACCTGCAGAAGTTACGGAGAATCTAAGTTTCTTAAAACTGACACGCCAACATTATGAGCCCGTGTAGGTAACTTGAAATGATTTTTGCCATATAATGAGTGTTTTATTTTCGTTATACGGTATTCGGGTATAGGACGTCAGATGAAACAATTGCGCGCGAAGCGCGCCGAAAATTTGAATTTACATTTAAAACCATTGCTATGACTAACTGTGTCAATTCCCTTTATGTGTGTCTATCAATTAGAAGGTGGGTTCGATACTAAGTTTTCAGTTCTCATAACAAGAGGAGGGTGAAAAAATGAATATCAGTTGTTTTACATCCTTAAAATGCTGACTCTGAAATCACGTTTATGCACACGAATAATTGGCTTATGGCAGAACCCCACCGATGAGTAATGCGAATACGTTTGGGACCTTATTGATAGTAAAAGGAGCAATTCAAGGCTAACAGTGCGCAGATCAAGCAAAAATCAGAAACACTGAGAAGACTTTGCAAAAATTGTGAAAGATTTCAAATGATTTTTGGTAAAAAGTGATAAAATAAATCCATCACTCAATAAAAACGTACCTCTCTCCGTGAGCGTAAACAATTGCGCGCGAAGCGCGCCGAAAATTTTCCGGTATAGAGCCTCCCGGGAGCTCTGTATTAATTGTATACTGAAAAGGGGGACCAGCAGGACTCTCACAACCTTACATTCATATTGGAGGAGAGATGATATATCACCTTCTTTATGAACTTCTGAAGGGTATACCCTTCAGAAATCTATGACCGATGGTGTCAGCGGGAGTTGGTGATTGGGGGAACAGCAGATAACTGCTAAACCGTGCCTTTTTAGGCAGTGGGATTTTGTATACGCTATATACAAGAGTGGGTGAGCCTTTTCTTATTATTACATGAGAGTGCAATCCCCTTTGAGAAATTTTTGTTAATTTTAGGGGGCCTATATGCAAAATGGTGGTATCTTTGGGTCATTCTAAAGTGATTGTATGTTTAGAAAATGTCCACAATTTAGTGAATTCTAACTTTTGTTCGGGTGAAAAAGGGGAGTAAGAGACGGTTAACATATTGTCTTCAAACCACCTTAAGTCCCAGGAAAAATCATGGGCGTGGATCCATCTCCAAAAGTGTGTGTGGGGGGTGGGGGGGGACTTTGTCACATTTGTGAATCGCCGTCCTGTTGGCGTGGAAGAAGCAGTTGGTCGTAACCAGAATTTGCGTCACGGGGAGGCAATAAGTTTTGTAATCGTCGGCATGGGAGAGGGGTCTAAGGGAAATTTTTCTAGAACTGAATGCCCTCAGATGCGATTTGGTGCAACAAAAGTGTACGATTTTTAGGTTATTTTTCTTCTAAAAATTTCGTTTTCCTAGGCATAATTGCAGTCTGTTCCATCATTTTTGAAAAGTGAGGGGGACTTTTTGACGATGTCCCCCCTTCCAAAAAAGTGAGGGGGACGCGTCCTCCCCGTCCCCCATGATCCACGCCTATGGGAAAATTGTACACGCAATTATACCTGCGTGGAGTCCACAGAAACATCCTTGGACTATAATAAAATTTTTCCTTTACATTTTATGATATCCAAGGTTGATAGAGAATAGTATAGAGCCTCCCGGGAGCTCCAAATTAGTTACAGTATACAAAAGAGGGACCAACGGGATTCTCATTACCCGACATCTATATGGGAGGAGATATGATATATCACATTCTTTTTAGGTATAGCAAGAGGGATGGTGGACAGGCAAAATTCGTTTCAGAAAAGATTTTCGTCTTTATTGAACGTCGCGGTAAGATGTTTGGAAAATAAGCAACGGCAATTACGTACTTTCAATCTTTCAAATCATGTGCTAGACTAGATTAGTCAAAGATCCAATAATGATGAGAGCCCTACAGAGAAGGAGATGTACTTTTTAGAAAAATGTTGCATTGGAATAAATTCTTGCGTCATAGCTTTGTCAATGGTATATAAAATCGGGTGTAAACCCTGTCGTATGCGCGCGAAGCGCGCCGAAATTTTGAATAAAATATTAGTCCATGACAAAACCTGCATTCAGAGCCTGCATCAGACGCTGTCACTTTCCCACCAACCTATGCTATTCAGAAACGAATCTTCTGACTGAGAATTCTTAAAAAGCACTTTTGCTCCTTTGTTCCCCCGTGAGTAGTTACCGAAAGCTATTGATAATAAGGACAACTCTGACACAAGGCTTGACGCTAGCGGAGCGTGCGAAAATTTGGAATTTGTCAAGAATTTCCAAAACGAATAGTTTGAGAACAGTTTGTGAAAGAAAATGGTTACAACAAATAAACCAGTCATCAAAAATACATCTCACCCTACACCCTCCACAGAAATCTGTAGCTTAAACAACTTTTGGGACCATTTTAAAAATTTTCAAGAATCGATGGGGGAGGGGGACACACGTCACCCATTGCCCACTGTGCCGACGCCACTGTCTGTAGCTTAAAAGCCTTTTGAGTTCATCTTAAAACTTTTCAGACAGTTTCGAAATCGAATAGGGTATGCACGCCGCTACTTTGCCTGCAACAGCTGGTGCCACTGTGCACAATAGCACGTCACCTGACAGCTTGTCTTCTGTATTCATTCTGCAAGGTCTGTTTGGCGAAAACTTTGCCTCTCAATCCCTCTAGATTACAAAAAATTTCACCCTTTAACACAAAATTGTTACTAAATTACAGTGCAGCTAGCCTAGCCCATACTACATATGTCACGATGTTTACTTATTTAGATCTTAAGTCAAGGATCATTACTCAGCTATTCACCTGTTTTCGAACATTGTAGCGCTCCTTTCGTCGCCAACCACTTTGAAAGATATATAAAGAGATAATCCAGCGATAGCTCCACCCAACCCCTACAGAAATATTTACTTTGAATACGTTCTTAGACACTTTTATTCATTTTTTGCTCTTAATTTTTCTTTCTCCTTTTCTTTTTTTCTTTTTCTTCTTTTTTCCTCCTTTCGTTTTTTTTTTCGTGGCGAGGGGGGGGGGCCCGGGTCCCCCAGGCCCCCCCCCCTGGATCCGCGCCTGGTAACTTTCGTTGTAAACCTGTAACGTCCAAATTCAAATCGGTACTGTAACGCGTACCAAAGAGTGAAAGACTGTGGCCTGTACTACGTAGTATTGAGGAAGCTACATTGAGTGTATACAAGTAAGTGTTATGAAGCAATTACGCAAGAGCATGCATTCTCTGGTCGTGAGACTGTTATAGCCGGGAGTTGTTATTACTCCCTGGTTTTAGTAGAGATCAGTGGTCGTGAGCGAACAGCTGGAGGCTACCGTAGAGCAGGGAGTTGTTATTTGGAAATAACAACTCCCTGCGAGAGCTAGTCAGGCTGGAGTGGTATGGTACGCCTTTTTTAACTTGGTGACACCTCAATAGCATTGCATATTCAACATCAGGTTCGTTGTAGGCGTGGTTTAATGCCGTATAATAAGGACCGTTTTTGAAAAAGGCCTTCAAAAATTTACCGATTTTATGCTGTTTAGGTTACTTCCCGAGATTATCACTATCATTTTGAGCTTTCAAATTGTATTCTTCAACTCTGTAAAGCACTCGTGGCATTTTTAAGAATAAAGAAAGACATAAGAAGAAGCAAAATCTTATGTTTTTCCTTTTTGCAAACTCACGGCATCACTTTAAGAGAAACCCTGGCCTACAAAAGTTGTTAAAATTATATAATTTATACCACAAAGGCCACTTACCATCCTGTTCGACCAGGAAGCTGCCAATGGGGAGTGACAGCTCCTTGGTCCGACCTCCGTATATACCTGTCTCAACTCATTGCTTGTCTGTACCTACTATAGGCACATTTCTCCATTTTTCCTAATAATAAAATAGTGTGATAAGGTTTGTGAATGTGGTGTGTGTGTGTGTGTATGGGGGCGGGGGAGGGGAGCGTATCAGTACAATTCCGTCATTCCGTTTTCTGTATAATGCCTCCTGCACCACAAGAATCACACAAGACCTTCAAATTAAGGGGAGGTCGAAGCACGGCAGACGGGGATGCTATTTTACTGTACGGAAGTCGGGTGTTAAATGTGGACATCTTCGCATTAGGTACGTATTATTAGACATGATGTTACAGACATAGTGACACCTCAATGTTTACAAGGCAATTGTGTTTTTTACATGGACATCTGGCTTTTTGGTACAATGACGTCTTGTGTGTTACATGGACGTTTGTTTACGTATAAGCGTCTCGTTTGTACATGTACGCCTTACTTTCTACATGGACTTCTGTATATATACCTACGTTCCTGTTAGTTATGTGAACTTTTAAACATCTGAACGTTTGTACATATGGATTACACATGGAGGTCGTGAAACATCAACACCGTGGTCGTGAAACATCCATCAGTCCGTCGACCGATCATTGGCGGCAATCATGAGGAGGGAACAAGTCATCCTCAATAATTAAGGGTAGTAGTACAGAATATCTTTGCGCCATCTTTCAATACTTGGCCAAAAACTAACTTTAAGACGTGCAGTGAGTCATTCCACTGATCATGGAAAAATTTCAGAACCGTATAGTTGTTCATTTTATCAAACCGTACAGTTGTTCATTTTATCAAATGTATTCTGGGTTGCCTGTAATTAAGACAATCGTATACACCCTGAGTTCTCCACTAGCGGCCCTCGAGCCATTTACGGCCAGCGATGTGCATTAAGATGGCCTACCGAAGACTGGAGGTTCCCTTTTTAATAAGAAAAAAGCTGTTGAACGAAGTCCTGCCAGCCTGACTATTACAATAAATTTAAAAGCAAAAACTGAAGTAAAATTGGCCCGCTGCCCGAAACACTTTAGAATCCATGATATACAGGAACACACAATACACATGGCCTGAACAGATACGAGTGGACACGTTACTACGATTGTGAGCTTCCTCCTTGTCATGCAGTGTCCAACATAATATAAACCGAGTTAATTCTACGGAATAATCTACATGGAATCCCTGTATCTGAAGTTGCTATAGATTCAAACAAAGAAAAGGAAAAATTAATGGGCACCGCCTAGAGGTTGCCTCAGAATAAGGGGGTTCTTTACATACTTTGGAGTTTGGAATATGTAGACCTTTATAATGACTGAATGAGTAACAAACCTGGTCACTTTTATGATGAAAAGCCTGTTTAGAAACCAAGGAACAAGAGAAATCTCGAAGTTAGTAGCTACAGTCTATTAAAAGAAAGCTTGAATGGACCCTATGGGAACTGCATACAATTATTAAAACATGAGGTACTAATATTAAGATATACATCAAGACAAAGCTGTAACTAATTTCAGGATAAATGTATACAGGAAGACATTTTACCGCTGGAGGGAAAGGGAGAGATTGAAGAAATTCGCCTAAAATTTTCCTCGATTGGCAACCAGTGATATTTATGCCGTCAGTGGATCAGTGGCTTACTTCTAACACTCATATATAATAGTCCTGAAAAATAAAGCACACGTGCTCTGAAATCAATCATTGTGTTGCTGATGGCTTCCACCGCATATCCCCGCATAGGTACCTATATGAATTTTAGGAGCAGCTCGATGGAATCGGCTTTGGCAAATATCCCCTTTGCGTGACTGCCATACCGTCATAAAAAGTGACGTCATGCCCATGGAAATTCTCTGAAAACTTACCAGTGACAAGTTTAAACAATCTTAGCTGACAGACAATTTTTTAAAGTGTACATTACAAGTTTAAAATTACAGTAATAGGCCTATTATGACAGAGGCTGTAAAATGAGGCCAATTGGTCAAACTCCTATTTTCATAGCATATTCGGATTGTTTTCTTGTAAGAGTTTCAAATTTATTCACTAAGCTTGAAATTGATAATAAAGCAATAAATTGTTATTTCCTTTAATGCTAATATTGGCCAGTTTTCTCCTGTTTTCAAAGCAAATTGTGGGATATTTGACCTTGCACAATCATTCTCATCTTGCTTGAAATATTATGTGAGGACCGGGTTTTCAGAGCTAAGTCATGACTTTCTAACAATAAGGGGGTGATCATATATTGGGATAAAGTGAAGAAACCTTAGGAAAAGTAAAGTAAATGTGAGTAGCGCAAACTGACATAAGTAATATCACAAATTATGCACAAATGTTAAGAACTTAAGGTAATTGAATAAACTTCGTTATGTTTATATCTGAGCAAGAAATATCTGGGAAGAAGTTTGAAGATGAACCTGTGAGTGTCAAGTTTTTATCTTCACTCTAAAAACAGCTTTGGGTGAAGCTTTCACCAACACCGCATGGACAAGTACGTGAAAATACTGAAATTGGGTACAGTTTGCCCAAGAATTATTTTTGATTAGTAGGTTTACCGAGATGCTGGTTACCTCTTAATTGGGTACTTAAACTTTCTTGGGCAAAATTTAACCCTTTTCAGTGTTTTCAATTATCTGCGAAGTATTAGTGAATTTTTTACCCAACTGTTTTTAGGGTGTTTAATTGTAACATATATTTTTGTAATTTTAGTCGTTAAGTATATGTTTAAGGAAAATGTTGCATTTACATTACATCATCATGGCACAGGAAGAAAAAAGCTTTTATAAATACTAGAAAATACAATCTCACCAATCAACTCAGCCAATAGCCCCCTCCCACCCCACCCCCAAATATACCCATTAAATGCCGCATTATGAATGCTGCACGATTTTAAATTTAAAAAAACTTATGGAGTAAATTTCATTCATGAGCTGCAAAGCTGTTAATTTCATTCTGTGGGAACCTTATTTCTTAAAATAAACTTACCTAGCTACTTAAGTTTGAATTGCTGGTCATTCTACTTCCCACTGGGGGGATACAGGGGCACAACAGACGCCCCCTATTGGCACTTGTAAAAGAACACGAGCGACAAACGTTTACAAATATTTTGTCAAGTCCTACGTTGATGTGTAAACGACAGGACGCTATTCTCACAAATTGTTTCGTGCGTTTATATCGACTTTTATACCTCTCACCCCAGCCAACAACTTACCCCCTCCCCCACTGAAAGATCCTGGATACTGCATCTACACTGCTTACTGAACTACTCCAATGGGAAGGGGGTTCGGTAAGTCTGCCGGAAATTTTAGCGCAAGTTTGCCCAGAAATATATTTTGTCCGAAAATGGCAAATTTTCTGTTTGAATGGGGTGGGGGCTGCAGCCTTCTCATACTACGCCTTGCACACCTATGCAAATCTATAAATCATGTGAACAATTTCAGTACCACCAGTGCAATATTTCCCTTGAAATCACAAAAATTATCAGCAGATCCGTCACCTGATCGACAAATCATGATCTGACAATGAACTTAAACGTCGGCTACATCAAAGGTGTGACTTTTCTTTTTATATCATAGACTCACCTGCTAGACGGTTTTGTCGAATAACTTGCCTCTATGAATATTAATGCGGAATGTCAACAAAGACCAGACGGGAATGTTTGGTCCTCGATTACCCCCTCCAGCTTACATCTACAGTACTAGTTCAACACTTTACACCTTCCTTTTTCATGAAAAGCACGAATTCAGGGTGTTTGCTACAAACTGACACGATTTACGGACAAAATCAAAACCGGGTGCAGAATAAGTTGGTAAGCGATCAACAACTTGCCTGCAAGACGGACTTGAAGTTTCTTTACCTCATTCGAAAGTAGTATTAGCGATTATGACAAACGAAGCTTGCCGACTACTTGGCAGTTAATATTTGATACGTTTCGGTCTGTACACGATATCGCCTACACTCAAGATCTTAATCTCAGACAGTTCGAGTTGTACAATACTAAGTAACACGCAAAAATGCAAAACTAAAGGTAAACTTAAACATCAATCTGAAACATAGCCTTCGTTTTAAAAGAAAATCTACTTTTAATCTTGAAAATTTGAGTCTTTGAAAACAATTCTCGTATTTCGGACTAATTTATAATGCATGTTAACACCACACTTAAAACCACCTACTTATAACGCGGTATTTCGGCTTGTAGGTAAAATTATACAAGGAATTAGGACGATTCTTAAACAAAACAGAATTTTTACATTCCTACAAAGTCACTGATTGCGGTAATTTGGTAATTAAACACTTCATGGATTAAAAGATAAAATAGTTTTATCGCCCAAGAATAAATCGAAAGATGCAAGCATTGTCAAATCAAACACTGAAAATTATTAATAATTTATTTTGTGAGCATTGAATAAATAAAGAAGATTAGAATCGACACGTGAATTCACCAATAAATTTTTAACAAGAGGAATTGTAAATGAACCCTAAACCGTGTTTTGGACGACGCCAATCAAAAACGATTTTTATAATTCCTTTCTCGAATTTCATGAATCATACCAGATAAATAGCGTACTTTTTTGGTATAATGGATTTGCCAGAACAGTATTTAGTAGTCAGGTAGATCAGAGACAATGGCTGGTAATATTGCAGGTAAGCTCGCTAATAGCCTGCATGGCAACTCTCTTTGCCTCCCTCCGCACTAGAATAACCATCTTCGATTATTATGACCTAAAAGAAACACACCGACCGCTCTGCGCGGTAGGTCGTTAAAGGGAAATACTGCGTCTGTTTTTCAGAAAATTTTCATATTTTACAACCAATATTTATAGTTACAGATTGACAGATAATTCAATATATGGAAAGGCGGTAGCTTTCTTTTCAAGAAATAAGGTTCTCACAGAAAAAAAAATCAGTTTTTTGTTGCTTAAAATAATTTGTTGGCACAAACTTTCAAAAATTCAAATGATACAATTCCCGTAAACCCTGTGGTGCATAACATAAAGCTACTGTTGGAGTTTATTAGTGAGACTGAATGGTTTAATGATGATTACAGTTAATTTCTTTGTATTTCATATTGGTGCATTTTAAAGACAATATTTCCCTTTAATGACCTTTTGCAAAACGATTGTGTACTGCTTCATAATTCGGGGTGTCGTCAGGGACTCTCGGGTTAGCTCAAGTTAGCTCACTCTTCATCATGCAGTTAAGGAACATTACCACACAGTACATGAAGCGGAGGACACTTTACCTACAATAAAGCCCCCTAGATCTAAGATTCATCAGGTAGTCTGGCTATCTCACGCTTAATTATGCAGTAGCATTACTGCACATCACATGAACCTGAGCACACTTTACCTTAAAGACAGACTGTCATCACCCCAAAGTATATTTTTAGTGTATGTATATGAAAATTCTCAGTTGGTGACTGCTCTTTGATTGACATCAAAGTTTGAAAATTTGAAAGATGCAGAGTAGCTCACATTCCACACAAGGCAGAGAGAGTACTTTTATTACATTTTATAGCCTTGTATGCTCACCAGGACATGGTCTTAAGCAATAAAACAGGTTTATTCTTGCACAAGGAAGAGCCTCATACAGTTATGGGAGGAGCTAGAAGATGCATAGTTGGGAGAATTGGAACTGTCTGGGATCATGAAAATTCCCCTTTAAGTTTTAGCTTCATATCGTCCGGGAGCCGGCATTTTTTAAAATGATCCCAAAAGTCGTTTAAAGCTACAGATTTCTGTAGGGGGTAGGGTGTGGTGTGTTTTCGGCGGATCTATTGTAATCATCTTCTATCACACATGGTTCTCAAACTATCAGAACTTTTGCAAATCCTTCGCAAACTACCAAAATTTTCGCGTGCTCCGCGCGCTTCAAGCCTTACCTCAGTGTTGTGCTTATTAACAAAACTTGACGATAACATCTCCCGGAGAAGCAAAGCAGCAAACTGAACGCTTTTTACGAATTCCAGATAAGAAGAATCGTTTTCTGATTGGCAGATAGAATTGTTGGGGAATTGACAGTGTTTGAATGCAGAACCTGAATGCACTCATAGAATCACTATTTAATGCAAGATTTCGGAGCGTTTTGCTACCATTCACTGATTAATTAAATTGTCCACCTATAAGAATGTAACATTAATGAAACTTTCATTTTTGTGGACTCGGATGGAATCGTCTCCGAGTCCGAGTCCAGCTGTAGCCCATTCCGGACCAATTCCCATTGCGGGCCTAGTAAAAACAAACTCGAATCCGGGATCGAATCCGAATCCGGACTAGTTAGGCTTTACATCCCTGAAATCCGCACACGTAAAACTGAATTGTGTCCTTTTTATTAATTGAAATTTCTAAAAGGGCACACACGGAGTAGCCATGGTCTTCTTTCTCAGCGAAATATTAACTGAGCAGGCGCGTAGCCAGAAATTTGCCGGGGGCGGGGGGAGGGAGCGAAGTCTGTAGGCAAAGTATCTGAGCGTAGCGCCACCATAGGTTGGCGCGAAGCGTACAAGAAAATTTTGCCGAAAATACCTCCCAGATCTCTGGAAATGGCACTTCCCAGGCCTTGTAAGTTGCATCTAAACATTTTTTTTTATTTTGAGTTACTAGTCATATCATAAAAAATCATTAAAATATACCAAAAATATGCTCAAAGGGAGCTGCTCCCTTCGCCCTCCCCTCCCCTTGGCTACGCGCCTGTAACTGAGAGCAGTAATGACAGCTTTCTGCGAAAAATCCAAAAGAACCAGCTCAAATGAGAGCGAGTGCCAATCTGGTGCAGTTGATCTTGATGATTGATCCAGGACTACGTCCCAGGTCGAAATAAGTATGTCGGTCGGTCTTTTAGTATGACTGTCTGTCTTTCTGTCCCTCTGTCTTTCTGTCTGTCGGTGTGCTCTCGTCCGTTGAGACTAGCTAGGTTTAACTAGAAACTTGGTAGTTGAGACGGCCGTACCCAGCGGGGGTGGGGGGAGGCAGTTGTTCCAAAACATTGTTCTAAAGCCCTGGGGAACCCTCACATAGTTCATCCTTCTCCTCTTCCTTAAGCGCTCTGCATCATCAATGCCGGACGGCTGTTAGTCTCACGAGTAAGACCCCTCCCCCCCCCCCCGGACCACTGAAAATAGTCAATTTCGTCATTTTTGTGGTCTGTTAAAATTTTAAATGCCCTTTCAGTTTCCTTTGAGAAGCTAAAATGCATCATTCTAATGCCCCCAATTTCGTGAATAACCCAGAGCCTTCAGGGCTGCTCTGCCCGGATTCCCACGGGGGCTTTGGTCCCGAACCCCACCAGGGGCTCTTAGTTGGGCCCCTGGACCCTACGCCGTTCGCTCCCTCAGCGTCTTTCAGTATTTCCACCTGAATTCGCCTGATGTCCCCCCCCCCCCGGCCCACCGAAAACATCCTGCATACGGTCATGTAGTTAAGGGAGCGTATGTGAATACCATATTCGAAAAAGCGGAGATACTAAAAGATGCACTGTCAGTCATATGTGGTTGGGGAAATGCTTTGCCAAGTGATTCCTCTTAGTTGTTGAAATAGGACAGTCGTAAAATTTCCAGTATGGGTAGTGTCTGCAAAAGGTTTTAACCTCATTTGTGCCTTGCCTTGGTTTTGTCGATTCCTGGGATGCGATAAAATACATGCACCAACAAATTCAGCTTTACGAACAAAATGTATAAGTACAATGAACCGTCTCAACAACACCCAGAATTTTTTGGGATCTAGCGTACTTTAGTTGTATAGAGTTCACCGCACTCTTCTATATCTGTTTGTCTTTTATCAGCATACACATGGTACTTTTGTGCATTTCGGTCTTGTACGTTCGTTCTCTATCCAGGGAAGCAGGGAGCTGGTGGGAGCAGAACTCAGGCTGTCACAGATTCTTTTACAAGGTGGGGGAGGGGTCATTTTGCTGTGCATGGTATTCATCAACCTGAACGACGGGGGTCTATAAAAGTAAAAGTCAAAGGTTGTATTTCCTCTCCCAAATACGACGGTCATATGTGAAGTGGTTTAAGATGATTGCAATGCTGACAGCCTCTTAGCCTGCATGGCTAGCTACACATTCTCACCCTAACTTATCGAGATAACTAACATGGTTTGAGCAGACAGGAATGTATTCCACGGCGAAACGGAACGAGCTTTGTCCAGCTCATCGCCGCTTTAAAACAGTCGCGGAGTACAAGCATCCCCCTCACGGAGAGCCGCAACTCTGGCAAGAAATGTGTGGGCACGGAAGTAGTGTTGTGTGCAGAATATCAAAATCCCTGGGGGTGGGGTACGTCTGCACTTCCCCGAATTTTGTCTCTAAGAATTGCAGAGACAAAAAAATTCAAATAAAAAAACTTTCTTAAGTTATCTCAAATCCCATGGCATTCCCCTACTATAACCGCCACATGTGCACGACACTATAAAAGTGCATGGAAGGGAGAATAAAAGTACATGGTAGGGAGAGTTATACATGCTGTAAAAATAACCTTCGCTCCACAATGTAACCACCCTTGATGTGCATTGTACCAGACAGTGGCGCCCCCGGGGGAGGACGAGCCCGGAAACGTTGGCTTTGCCCCCATGGGATTTGGGATGTGAAAAACAAATATTTGCACAAACACACCGTTTATAATTATATATGAAAACGATGACCCATTGTCACTTTATCACCCCTTCATGGGGCGAAAATTACCCAAAACCTTTTCAAAACTACAATTATTTCTGGCTCGCTTCGCACGTATCTATTTGTTAAACTGTGTTAAGGACTGCCTTATTGAGGGATCTAATCCTCAGCTATCGTTTCAACATTTATTTTCAACAGTCTTGGGAACTACTGCGGCACTGGGTCCTCTCCAGGCTTCAGTACAATTCCCACATCGATTATCTTTTAGTCAGATATTATGTTCGAAAGCTGTAAAAATTGCGAATTTCGTTAATGTTTCAACGCGCATCCAATAAGTATGTGCCTGAGGATAAATAAGTAGCTTCACTCATATACGCTAATGTCGGTTTATTTTAAATACCGCGGTGTCTTAAAATTTGCAAGGGGAACTTTTCTCTCTTGAGTCCTCTCCGGGGAGGAGCCAAGCACCACATCAGGGACTATAAAGTGGTGATACCTCCAAAAGAAGTATAAGCACTTGCGCGAAATTTTCAAAGATACGGAATACCAGAATTTTCTGCTCGTTTCACACGTGCACCAAACCTCAGAGGGCGCTAGTCACCCCTTTTCATTTATTGCTGAAGGAAGTTCAAGAAATACATTTGTCATAATAATTTTAAGGCACCCCAAAACCCAGTGAATCACATTAAAGGGTTTTTTTTTCAAATTTCCCCTGTTATCCCCGGATCAGCAGCCGAAGAAAGGTAGATGCATGCAAAAAAAGAATCATTAAATCGTTAGTCCGAGTAAGACTAGCAAAATGATCAAATTGTGATTTCTACTTTTGTGGCCTGTTTGATGCGCATCCAAAGCCATTTTGGAGATTTTCAAATCCTTCATTCTAATGGTCACAATTTGTAAATATCCTAGAGTCTCCGAGAGCTCCCCCTGGACCCCACCAGGACTCTACCGTGAGCCCTGGGCCCCAACGTCTACGGGGAAGCGCTGCGCGTCACTACGACGCTCCGTCCTTCACTTTGGTGTGCCCCTCAGACGAAACGTTGTTTCCCATGCCATGCCCCCACTTTGAAAAGTCTGGCGATAGGCCTGGTTTTGTAACCGTAACGAACTGCAACCTCAACCATCAGACATTAACTCATATGGTGGGAACCGACTATTCCTAGGCTTTACAGGCCAAAATTTACCCACTTCAGGTTTAGGTACTGGAGAGTCTAAATATCTTCCACGTTATCATAAAAAGAGCAGCCGGTATAATAGGCCGTTTATAATTGAAATTCGATTATAACCACACTCTAAAAAGCGTCTGGTGAAATTTCATCAGTCCGTGCATGTTGATGTGCCACCTACACAATCCTGGTTATTTATTTCACCAAGAAATAATGGTCATGTGAACCAATACACCGGTGAATTTAACCAAATACCTGGTCATTATTCTAGTCTTTAACCAGTTTTTCGTTAAATCGAATAAGAATTCCTGGTTAAATTAACCAGGATTGTGTGGGTGGCATATGAACACGGAATCTAGTGAAAATTTCACCAGATATTTTTTAGAGTGCAGTTTTTCACAAACTTTACGTAAAATAGCGCAATTAGTGGTATGCCTTACCATGGAAGTTCTACCTCGGTGGTAGACTTCCATGCCTGTACTAAACTCGTGTACAATGACAATGCAACTCGTCGATTGAAGTTCGAAAAGCCAAAGATTCCTCTTCAGCTGAGATTATGCAGTCACATATCTGTGTATCCTTTGCCTAGGTAGCGGGCTGTACCAGGGTACGACATGCTCCTTGTTCAGAGGGGCTGAGAAGAAAAAAAAGTCCGCTCCGCGGGGTAGTGTATTCTTGGCTCATTAAAACACTTTTTTTCATTCAGTGTCAAGTTTTAAGTATATTATGTCAAACATGCTTTATTTCTTTGATTTTTACGATTGCGATTTTCTTTGTCATTTTTCGATTGTTCCTAGAGAAATATTCACATAATATAAAAACCAGTTGTAAGCAATATCGGTATTAAAATCGTTTTAAATTGAAAGTTTACCAACCTTTTTACTCAGTTTCAATTTTGTGAGATCACAAAATTCATAAATACGTGTTCATTTCGTCTCTTCGTGCTCATCTCAACTTGTTCTGGGTAGTCTACATAAGAGCTCATTACAATCAGAGGCGAGCCGCATCGCGGAGAACGAATGACGCGCCTTGGGAGGAATCTCAACCGCGGAGCGGAGCACATCTTCCGGTTAACGAGTACACGAGACCCAGAGGTGATTAACGAGCAGATAGCCCTCAACGGATTCAATCATGCGTCTTATTGCCCACCAGAACCAATCCGTAGATCTCACGGGGCCTACCAATTGATGTTGAAAGCAGTCAAGTACCTCGGCTTAATTAATTGTTTCCTTTTGTTTTGGCTGATCTGAGAGACTAACACATGCTCTGGCACATCAAACTCATGTCGTCTGTTTGCCTTTAGCTCTCAATTCAGAGTCTGTAGCTTTGGAGTTGATACCATGAAATAGAATTCGATAAATTGTCTGGCGTCTTCTGTGTTCGGAAAAGTTTGATCTTGATTGTAGATCAAATTTTAAAAATATCTTTGGATATTAGTCGCCTATCCCTCTGAATGACCTTTGACCAAAGAGAGCGAGAGAAGGTTTGAAGAAACGTTGAAGTGACCGAGCGCCGAGAAGGGGTACAATTTGGATGTTTGAAAAAAAAAGCTTTACAAAAGCGTGAAAAATTGTTGTAATCATAATTTTTTCCGAAACAAATATAAACGCATAATTTGATCAGCTGGATAACAAAACTTTAATAGGCGAGATATCATCTACTTCAAACATTCTTTGTGCGAACGGGCTTAAAAGGAAAATGTATAGCGCCTCTGAAGTCGTGACAACTTCAAGCTTAGTACCCGTCAGCCTTTTGCACGTAAAAGAGCTGTCTTAGTTTTGTTTCTTTTTTGGTAAAAGAAGGAAGAAAATAACAAAAGGAGGAAGAAAGTAATATCCTTCCCTCGAGGATTTAACTTGGACTTGGGTAATCTGGTCTCGGTCTTGACTCATTCTGAGATCCTAAACGAGTTGGTCTTGGACTCGACTGTAAGACTAGATATTAGTAACATAGCCTATTTCGAAAGGTAATAAATGCTTTAAAAAGGCCTTGCCTTCGTACAGAAAGATGTTCATATTTAGAAAGCCATTGTGTATATTTATACAGATGGATATTTGCATAGCAGATCGATAATGACTTGTTGTCTATGGCTGTGACAGTAGTGGCCCCGCGAAAAGTTTGGAATGATCGAAAACTTGGTGACATTTTCTGTGATACCTGCCGTAATCCTTCTGTGGACACGAGTAAATGCTATTCATTAGATCTTTACGAAAATCATAAGATCAATAAAGCTGAGGTGATAATATCAAGCATATTCTTACCAACCCATATACGTAAGAGACGATGGAATGGGGCACTGTGCCCCCAAAATTTGGACAATCTAATATTACCGCAGAATCTGAAGAAGTATTCGGACAAAAATCCTCCTAAATGGGCCACAGATTCATGTAAAACCAGTTGTACCCTCATATCCTCAGGGTCCCGTTTACCTAAGCATCTGCTACCTTGCCTTATGCCCCCTACCCGTACGGAAGGAGGTGATGCCAAGATTTAAAGAGGTTTTAAAATTAGGAAAAGCCTTTAGACAGTATATTCTTTAGTCCGGCTACACTACGCTAGGAGAGGGTAGCACAGGCCTACACTTGCCCGAAGGCTGCTGTGTGCAAGTGTCCTATCTTACCTGACATGATTCCAATCTAGACCTGGGCTGATAAATTTATTCGTTCAATTTATTTCATTCATACATACAATTACATACAGGCATACTGAAGTGTAAGATGCAGGTGTTCAATACAGAGATATAAACAGGACTTATATACGCCTTGTATAATTTGTTACATTCATAAAAAGGCTTGCAGCATTGCCCTGTACGTGCACGATGGATTTATCCACTTACCTCGGAAAAAAGTGACACTTTCCAAAAGGTTATTGATACGTAACACGACGTGCAATCTAAACCAAATTTAACACCTCGTCTTTAACCTTTTAGCCAAAAGTTGGTATCGCAATACAACATAGCTGTTTTCAATCATCGTTCTCTTGTATTGAGATACAAGTTTACTTCGGTGATACCACTCGGCCGTCCCATTCGGAGAAAAACTTGTAACTTTCTCTTCTCCGAGGAATTGCTTTCAGTCTCCATAGACAAAAGCATATGCCCTCGAGCGTTGTATTGAATGTTGGGATGAGATGAGGGTAGCCTCATCCCAACACTACTCTTCAATCCGCTACTCATTCTCGGTTGTCACGTCAATTTTTGATGTTAAGTCCAGATTAAATTTCTTGTTTGTGTGTTGTTACTGCTCAATTGAGTTATTTCACACCTTTTTCCGGCCGAGGCGGCAACTTTAAAGACATCTCAATTCTTTCTTTTCAATTTTGAATGATAACATCTGATATTTAAAGAGATATGATGCCACTCAGTCACAGCTTAAAAAAGAATGACACACACTGACTATAAAAATTACCATCTCATTTCCTACTTATTTATACCGATCCTTAAAATAAAACTAAGTGCTGGAAAATTTTAATTTGCATGAGTAGCGTGATGTCGGCAGATAGGTGTTTAAAACGACAAATGGCTTCAACCATGGACAAAGGGAGTCGTATAATGTAGTGCATGAAAATTCTGTTTAGGGCAAGTTGCGTCATATTTTCACGTCAATTGAGTTAAGTTCTCCTGTTCTCTTGCGTGAATGCGTTTCCAACGATTTCAATAGTTTGCATTTTGGTCAGACTTATTAGTCTACTCAGGCGTTAACGCACAGATTTAAAACAACCTATGCTCGCATCATCCTTACACCAAAAAGTTGTAACCGACAGGATAAAAGAGGGGGTTGCCTCGTCCACCGGTTATTCTGTCATAAGACATTGCTTTGTCCTCTTCACACTTTTGGTTCATTTACTATGCCTATACAGCTTGTATGACCGATGAAAATAATATTTAGTTTATTAAGAGGCGCCATTTTTTTATGTTTTCAGAATAAAGCATTGTCCAGCTAAGATGGAAATGTTGAGGTCAGGGGTAAATCACTTTTTAGCAGATACAACTGTAACATGCATCATGTATACCAGCAGACCGAAGGTTTTCGTTCGGAGAGGCGAAAGTCAAAGAGAGCCACTTTACGCAGAGAAGAGGCCGCCAAAAAGCCCCTATGACCCGGGAGATGGAAGAAATCTTACTCGGGAGTATTCTGCGTATGTAAAGGGGACCATTCCGCCTTTCTTTGAAAAAGCGAAGTCTCTCAGTAAGTTGGACAGTTTTGGGCAAAGTTACTCCCTACTTTGCAGGCACACCGTATACACACAATGAATTACGCATGTGCAAGCTGTCAAGTGAACTAGCAACTTGCTACCTAGCCATGAGAAAAGGAAACAAAATTAGCAACTTTGCTAACTCTAAAGCGACACTTCTGCCATGGCTGCACAAGTCCAAACGGGAACTCCCTGAAACGGGACAAGAACCCAACGATACCTTTTTACAATTCAAAAATTTGAAAAATGGCTTGGTTGTAGCCACCGCACAGCATGCAGTCAACCCCACGTAGAGGATACAAACACACATATTGATGAAGAAATTGAATATTAAATCAAATCTCTTAAAAACCTGCAAAATGAGCGGCAACTTTCTTCTCATATATAGCTGACATAGGCTTTTATTATCGTTACAGGTGTAAGTTAAATTTATGTTTGTGCTAAAAATTAGAATAACTGATTTAGTTTCTAGGAATCGTTTTTAGGTTGAAATATTTTTTTTTTAAAGAAGTTGATATGATTGAAATGCTTTCGCAAATTGCTTTGCAGAAATAGGACACGGTTATTTTGAAACTTACACGTATGTATATGTACGGAACGTCACAGAAGGCTCAACCCAAATTACTTGCAAATTTGTACATTATTCAAGGTCAGACTGTGTTTTCTCATGACGGTATTTTACTAAGGGCGATATCGCTACCGCTCTGTCACGTCTGAAATTACTACCTCCGAGGTAGCACTTCCATGGTCGCATTCAGCCAGAATTATGATAGCAACGGTAAACAAATCTCGGCTTTTACTATATAGCGATCGCTATATCGCGGCGTCTGTGTAATACAGCGTCCTTAAAAAATAGAGAGGGGAAGGTAAATATTTTACTTGGTGTCGAAATATCTGGTTGCTTAAACTATAAATTAGGTAAGAATTTTTAAACTTATGAGCTTACTCACCCTTGTTCCTACTGCCCACCCCCCCCCCCACACCAGCACAAAGTATGGTTTTACCTGGCTATAACGATATGTAGGCCTTGTCATACAGTCAAAATCGTATGGTCCTTTACTACTTTTCATGGGCTGTATCACAAGGCGGGAAAAGCAAAGGGTCACTTGCAGTAACGCCTATTGAACCAGTAAAGTATGGGGGAAAATTCTGTTTTCAGAATGATTCTTATCACTCTAAAAACGTCCGGGTAAAATTTGATCCCATTCCCGATCGGACGGGCACCTACTAGAACCCGGATCAATAATTTAATCAGATATGGACCAAAAATGATCCGGATTGGATCATTTTTATCCGGATTTGATTACTGCAAATGACCCGAATTGGGTAGGTGCCCCTCCGATCCGGATTAGGGTCAAATTTTATCCGGAAGTTTTTAGAGTGTACCTTCCGTGTTTGAGAAATTTTATTTTCGTCTTAAAAATTTGTTCTCCAAAATGAGGCGACGACTGCCTCATTTTCCCAACTCGAAATGGCACCACGAGATTTTTGCTACAACCTTTCTCATTTTTCAGATATTAACTTGTGGCTTCAGTTTAAGCCTCCACACACCGTAAAACCTTGATTTCATTGTCAATGGTTTCTTTTTGTGCATAAGAAATTTATTTGCCCCCCCCCCCCAAATGATAAAAGAACGCCTTACAGATGAACTTAATTTATTCACAACTTTTGCATGATCAATGCTGCGTCTATATGCCACATGCACAGAATCAAGCCGATTCAAGAAATGATAATACTGGCCCAATACACTTCCTTCACATTCATGCAACTTTTATTTAATTTAATCATTAGGGCAATTTAATTGATGTCGCCTGAATTTTTAACCGATCGTTCCTCGAAGAAGTCAACATATATATAGCAGTGTCAAAAAAGGCGGTGCTTGTAGCCTACTCGGAAAGTTTTCCGAAACATTTAATTACAATTAATCGGAACGAATTACAAACCATCATCTCCTCGTCGGTGATATTTTATCTTTTAATCCCTCATTTTTTCGTTTTTAATATCAAAATATGATCACAACCCAAGAAACTGAAATCAGGCTGACTATGATTCTGGCGGGCACTCAGGCTTAAGTCGATCGTGCTCGTATTAATCAGATCACCGGTATTAAATAATGAAACGACTCCTAGATTAAATGTTGATCAAGAGATATCAAAATCACATTTGCCAATGACAAGACACTAATCCTTTTATTGTTTGCTCTAAAAAGAAACTTGATTCTTTTCTATCAAAGCATTAATTTGGAGGGTTCCTCTTATGACATAACTACCCTTTTTAATTAAAAAATTAAATTCGGTTATAGTTGGCTAAATTCTCTATAACGTTCAAACTTCAGAATCACGATAAGCATGACAAACAGATTCCATCGGAGCACCCCAGCTTGTGGCGCCGTTGGGGCATTTATGTGCTGCAAGTTCAACATTTGTCGAGGATTAATGATTACGACGAAAAAATGGCGACATGTGTCAGGAGCCAAACGATGCTTTAAATTACTTCAGTTGAAGCTTTATAAAGAAGTCTTTGTATCGGTTGCATAATTGATCATCATGCTTGAAATAGCGGCATTTAGCTGGATTTTGTGTACTTTTTGTAATATATTTATTGGAAAATGGGAGAAGTTTCTTTCTGATGTCAAAACTTTGGTATGTTGAACTTTTTGCGGTTGCATCTGTGAGGATGAAAGATACCATAGGAGATCAGAGGTATAACTAATGTAGCTTAATTTTTGGTCTCGTAGAGATGTAGACTTGCAGGGTCTTCGATACTTTTTCAGATGTGGGGGGAATAAAAAAAAATAGCGTGGAAAGACAGGAAAGAAGAAAACGGTGCGCTTAGCTTTCGGCGCTAAAAGCGCGTTGGGTAGTTTTCTGTTACGACCCAAGCTCAAAAAGTGAGGGGCCATGTCCCCCTGTTGACCGGGATCGATGTTCATATTGACTTGAGTCGCTTTCGTGGACTTTTCACTCATATTTCATAGCAGTAGGGCGAGGGGTAGAAAAGTTCCCTAGCGGAATATTTACTGTGTAAAAAATGTAAAAGCTAGTGGAAGCAGCTTCGAAAAGTGTGGAGCTTATATCTTCCCCCTTTCCCTGGAATCTCCGCCTTTGCTTGATACCCTTGACATGAGTTTAAAGAGACTGATCAGTGTCTTGTGGCCAGTGGCGTAGCCAGGATTTATCTCACGGGGGCATGCAGTATGTTGTGTGATCGCCGGCCTGAGGGAGGGGTCTAAGGGGGTTTGAAAAATCAGGTGTTCTTACATGCAAGCTGGTGCCACATATGCTACCTTTGAAGTAAAATTTGTGTTCAAACATTTACGCAGTTTAGGTACTAAAAATATCGGCATCAGTGAGAGGGAGGTCATGGCCCATAATACCTCCTAAATACGCCACTGCTTGTGGCGTGGTTTGAACTACTTTTACTCTGTCCAGAGGTAAGACAGTCTGAAAAAATTATGCTTGATCTCGACTTGCCAGATAAACTGACTTCGTTTTAGTTGGTGCACCTTATGGATGAAAATGAGTTGCACCCCCAGTACGTGTGTGGGTCCCGTGGACAGCTCTGAGTGTATTGTATTGGTCTACTGTACTGCTGTAGGTAATTAAGGCGGGAGGAACTGCAAAGGCGGCAAGCGCAATTTTTTTCCCACGAGGTTATGGGCAAATCATGCCAATGGACCAATCAGCTTCTTGGAAGTAAGCCACACCCCTAGTTCCAAAATGACAGCTTTCGACCCTATTGTAATTCTGACACCAGATTATGAAAGAACAGGCCAAATAACCCCAGTCACGTAACCCTAACCTCAAATAAAACCCTAACCATGATTTTGAAACAAATTTGAAAAATTTTGAAAACCAGATTTGCCCATAACCTCGTGGGGAAAAAATGGGGCAGGCGGCGACTGTCTGCAGCTGAATGGTTGAAAGATGTTGCAGGAACCAGGAACATGTTTGCGCGCGCGCGCGTGTGTGTGTGTGTGTGTGAATCTGTCGGTTTGTCCAACTGTGAATAATCTTGCCAGTGGTAAAACCAACCTGATCAGCTGATACTGAATGTGAACCATCTTCTGCCTGAAATTAGAAGGAAGAAACAGTCTCCCTGCCCTTTCTTTGACGCATCAAGTAACTCTCTTAAATCTCCGTTATTTCCCCTTACACATAATACGAGGCTAGCAGATGGGGACTCACTAGGCTTAGAATAAAGATGGAAGGCACCCCTGGACGAGTGACTACACCCTGGCCAAATTTAAATCCAATCCGGATCAATTGGGCACTGATCGGGAATCCGATCACATATTTGTCCAGACTTTGATAAAAAAATTATCCGGATCATTTTTCATTCAAATCTGATCAAACATGCCGCAGGTTCAGGGTTCAGGATCACAGCCCCATTGATAAGTTGATCCGGACGTTTTAAGTACGACATGAATAATGATCACTGAGTACGTCAACTAAAATTTCGCTCGGTTCCGAGCGATAACTAATTCTGCATGAATGAAAATAGCACTAGTGGAATACCACTCGATAACAGAAAATGATTAATGAAGTCACTAGTTCGATAGAATTTCTCACTACTTTTACATTTAGAGAGTAGGTATATCGAAAATCGTCCTCCTAAACACTCATCTTGGTTTTGCGGTGTGGTAAAACATGAACTTATTCCCGTATTCATGAGGTTGTCATGAACAGCTCAACCGTTCCATCAAGAAATCACTTAACTATTGTCGACAAGTTTAAGTCGCGGGCGCCGCGGCCCAGGATGATAGCACAGGCCGCCCACATCGACAACCCGTTTCTATGACGTAGTCCTTGTGACATGTTCTTTTAGAACTCATTGAATTCAGTTGTCATAGCTCTTAATTCCCAGTCTGAAATAAACACAGCAAGAGGAAGCAAGACCCGGCTACCAATATTACAAAATTTGTCATGTCAGCGGGCTGCCCATTGAGGTGAAGTATACGGATCTACAAGAATTTAATGGCCTCTCGTAAACATCGCTATAACATTAACATTTATAGGAACCACCCGCGTTGCGTAAATCTGTAATACGATTCGCATTTGTCTTTACCCCATGGTTCGTATTGTCTCTTTCTTTTATCATCCCTTGTCAAGAAACCAGCAATTTGCAACAATTACTATTTTTTCATATCGAGGTTTGTGGTTACAGGTCGTGACCTCTTGTGACCAACAACTTGAAGACGATAGCGGCGCGCACTAGGCGAAAATCTTTGGCACGCGCACGCGACTGATAGTATCCATTCAGTGCTTTTGTTAGGCGAAATTTTGTTTTTGAGGAAAGTTTGAAGTTTTCTGCTTTCGATGACGTAGAGCAACAGATTGAAAAGATAGAGAAGCAAACTTCTCGTCTATTCGATGTTTCCTTCACTAAAACAGCTCTATCATTCCACAAAGGCTTTGTTCACCCTTGATAGCGTGCTCGATATGGGATCATCACCTGGCAAATTGCAGGTTATATCTACATGTGAACATAGCATGCTCTGTTTAAAGTATGACAAATGCAACTAAAAGTGAAACCAATAAAACAGATAAATGAACGGAAGATGTCTAAAGGCAGAGTAAAAACAATTGAAATTTCACGAAATAAGAATTTAAATGTCCAAGTGGATCTAACAAAGTTGTTATGAGAATTTTGACAGTCGGTGTGTCCTGTCCGCAATGGATTACCAGTGGTTCCTGGAGAATAACGATCACACACAGAATCGGTAATGTGCGCATTTTTTTTTATTTGTGAATAGATCAGGTGATTCCGTCATCACATCACCGACAAAATCTCTACATGCGAATACTGCATTCATGATCACGCCCCCTGATCACAATGGCTCCACTCGTTCATACCATGCAAGTGTAAAGCATGTTAAGGTAAACACTGAGCTCATTGAGCAGACGAGGTTCGCGCTTAGCCTATCAGTACGAAAAAAACGGCACCTTGTGAGTCAAAAGCCAAAGAGAGCCGCTACGCAGGCTACTTAGAAATACGCAGATTTGAAGCTCAGTCAAAAAGTCTAATTGTTGTTACCCAAACAACTAATCCCATCTGATTAGGCTTTCAGATGCAAGCCCTAACTTTCAAGTACACGCGTATTGTAAAACAACAAAGTTATAAACAAAAATAGGAAACATGGTCATTGTAGTATGTTCTCTTTTTTTGAGATATATGACTATTAGTTTGCAGCAACTGCAGGCCGCCATTTGTAAAAAACGGCTTTGGGTAAGCTTGTAATGATGTCTTAAAGTTACAAACCGTTGGACAATTTTATGTAGTTCCTTATGATCGGTCACATTATTTTCTTTGATACGGCCAAAGCCATGAAGTTTCTTTCCGAAGTAGATATTTTTAAAGTTGTAAATTTGAAGAAAAAGTAGGTCTATCCACATATTTTAATTTTTTTAAATTTAAATGCCGATAATTTGATCGAAGATTACAAGGAATCACTTAACAACTAGGCCCACTTTTGGTTCTGTTATAACGTTGTAGACATATCTCAAATTATGAGTCAAATACTTCAGTGTTTATCTTTACATGCCAAATACCTCTATAAGACATTAAACAAAGCAAGCTTTTCGGTTGCCGTTCCATTTAAAACGAATTCATTTACGCAGAGCTAACATGTTTAAATACAAGTCATCGAACGTAAACTTGTAATTTACAAGCTCTTGTTTGTTTTTCCCACGTGCATGGTCGTCGCTTAGCGTCATAAATATTGCCTTCAATATCAGTAAGATAATATATACTGAATCCGAATACGCATTCGTCCAAAACTTATCCTAAAACATTACCTAGGCCTATGTTATCTCCTCAGTTTCTCACAAATTTCTTCATGAAGTCTTTAAACATAAATTTTGCATATTAGAGGTTACCAAATTTTACTTTGTAGGAATTATTGTCACATTATTGAGAAGAGCCATACATGAATTAGGATACCGCGGTATACCGTCTCAAATTGTGGTGACTTCATTTGCTCACTTGAGCTACATAAATAACAAAGCTTCTGTTAACCACAACCTACGGTTCAGCAATTGCTCGTTTACTTAGCCTTATTTCTCTTCTTTCCTTAAGTAGTCCCTCTCTGCTTTTATTTCGTTATTTCTATTGGAATGATTTCTAGGAAGAGAATCCATTCTTCTGTTATAAAAGAACCAGCTTTTCGTCATTTGGTCTTTAGCTGTACGCCCACGGTATTTACTCAACGAATGAAGTACCGTAGCCTGCGTCTTTTGCCAGTTTGCCTCGAGTTGTCGAGTCCGGTGAGTTTGGCTGTTGCAAAAGCACACAGGCCCTTTTAGCCGTCTTTATGGCGGTTAAAAGTAAAATGGATTGAATTCTCACTAGGTTCCTTCACTTTATAGTAATTCAGACGCTGAAACTACAACAAATGTTTCTGCCAGACTTTTTAACGGATGGGGAAGGGTGATTTGGGAAGGGTTCTTACTGTTGCATGGGGTAGGATGATTCGCGAGACACGTAGTCGACCGGTGAACCGTTTGATATTACAAGTCATGATGATCATGATCATAATCAGATTTGCAGAAACCAAAAACTACCTTGCAGTTGAAATTCCCAGCAGACGTTTCTATGCACTCTTTTATAACGCATCATGGCGGGATTTCATATGTAGGAGCTCTGGGCACGAACATATGTGAGGGCCCTTTTGAACGATCATTGGGCTCTGCCGAAAAAATTATATGATGGATATACACAAACACCTATCTCTTTTAGCAGGCCATTGTGGGGACCCCTATGTGAGCGCCTCTGGGTTTAGGTTAGACAACGTCTTCCGATAGCCCTAAAAGGATATGCTGTCCTAGTTTGTGTGGTCCCCATCGTCTAAAGGCCCTATGTGCCTTTCCCTCTGGCCCATGCTTAAATCCGACCCTGTCGTGACGTGACGTATACATAGGCCTGTTTAGAGTATCACAGTTTATAAGTGCATCCAATGTATAGATGCTCGTGTAATACACTCAGCTGGGCGGACGGGGTCTGATCATTATTCCGAAGGGTCGTTATTCCGAAGGGTCGTTATTCCGAAAATAGGATTAGGACTATTATTCCGAAGGGTCGTTATTCCGAAGAGTCATTATTCCGAATATAGCATAAGGTTCTTTATTTCGAAGGGTCGTTATTCCGAATCTAACATTAGGACCGTTATTCCGAAGGTTCGTTATTCCGAAAATAGGATAAGGGTTATTATTCCGAAGGGTCATTATTCCGAATATAACATAAGGTTTGTTATTCCGAAGGGTCATTATTCCGAAAATAGGATAAAAGTTGTTATTCCGAAGGTTCGTTATTCCGAAGGGTCATTTTTCCGAAGGGTCGTTATTCCGAATATGAGAAAAGGGTCGTTAGTTCGAAGGGTCATTACTCCGAAGGGTCGTTATTCCGAATAGAAGATAAGGGTCGTTAGTCCGAAGGGTCATTATTCCGAAGAGTCGTTATTCCGAAAATAAGATTAGGGTTATTATTCCGAAGGGTCGTTATTCCGAAGGGTCATTATTCCGAATATAGCATAAAGTTCGTTATTCCGAAGGGTCGTTATTCCGAATAGAGGATGAGGAAATTGTGTCAAACATGAAGGTGGCCCCGTTGGCACCTCACCTGGGCAAAAAAATGGCCCTTTTCTGGTTCGGAGGAACGATCCTTATGTTCAATTTGAAAAAAGTCCCTATTCGGAATAATGCCCCTTCGAAATATCGATCCTTATCTTCTATTCGGAATAACGACCCTTCGGAATAACGATCCTTTGGAATAACGACCCTTCGAAATAACGACCTTTATGTTCCATTCGAAATAATGACCCTTCGGAATAAAAAACCTTCGGAATAACGAACCTTCGAAATAACGGTCCTACTGTTAGATTCGGAATAAAGGTCCTTCGGAATAACGACCCTTCGGAATAACGAACGGCAATCTGGGCGGACAATCTTGCAGTGTGTCACGACGATCGCGTGTTCCATGTTATGACAGACAATTATATGAAATATTCTACACTGTTCCAAGTAACTTTTTTCGTGCACAGTGAACTCGGAGAGGTTCGTTTAAAGCAGTTATTTTGTCGAACGGGATGCAAGGCACTTCAGAAGTGACACTCACCTTCACCCAGCTAAACCAGGGAGCTAGTTACCAGCCAATTATCTGGAACAACCTTTCCGAATTTTGTTTTGTTCGTCTTCAGAGGTTACATGTCAAGTAGAAGTGGTTCCAGGATTTTGTCCGTCGATAGGGAGGGGTGCAAGGGAAGGATGGCTCAGGTTGTTGCGTGAAAAGTGCGATGAACTGGGTGGAAGCAACGTGGACTAGAGGATAGGAGAACACTTTTTTATACAATTCAATACACTTCAAATTTTGCACAGTAATCTTATCAGGTTTAGTGCTGGTAGATGTAGATTGTTTTAGAGAAGTCTGACTAGTAGTGTTGTAAAGCACGCGAAAAGAGGTGAAATTTTAGAGGACGAGAAAAAATGTTGTACTCACCGAGAGCACAAAAAAATCAACTTGTCTTACATTATAAAAAGAAAACTAAAATGAATAAGAAGCAGATGATTACCAAACTACGGTAACTTTGAAAATATTTCACTTCTTTGCGCATTTCTGTTTCCTTCAAGTTCTGATAAAGTTTATCACCATAACCCTCTCTCTTAGTAGAAAATGTGTTCCTTCCAAAGAAGTGATAGGGACTTAACATATATATGAGTAATATTCACCTAACTTGATGCAGGGCCCAATTTTCATTAGGAGTGGCCAAATCTGGGGCAATATGTTTAACAAATTAATTAAGAATTTCCCGACAAGACCACTTCTATGACTCCCTACCCACTCTCCCTACTCTCCTCCCTCGCCCGAGCTAGATCCGATCGAAAAAAATATGAGAAAGATATAATTTTCTTCTTCCCGACTTTCTCATTCTTCAAAATGTTTGTTGAAGGGCGATTTGTCCGACAATATCGAGAACTAAATTGTGAGAGATCGATTGTTCTTATGGTAAGAACCCACGTCACTAGTTCAACCCTCGGCCCCTCCCACGAACTTACCTACCTGGTAAAAGATCCAGTACATGACATGGAGACGAATACTGCCTTCTCCGGAAATGCGCAAAAATGACAAAAAAGAGCGTATAGTTCCAAATCTCTCTAACAGGGGGCATGCTCCTTTGTCAAATTGCCAAGTGGTTTTGACAAGTTAGTGGATGTACAAATTGCTGCAAATTTTGATCAGGCATTACGTTACTACCTTATAAATAGAACCCGCCATTACGTTGGTCTGTTTACGACTGTTCCATCATTCATATTTAATTTTTCTGACACAGAGCAAAACTGTAACTTTATACTTTTTGGCGTATTTCCATCTTAATCCTTGTCCAATCGGCCGCCATCGATCAAGCTATCGTTACGCATACGAAATTATTCAAGTGAATGTGATACTTTGCACTTTGACCTAATTCAGCTTCGTATGGAAAACGATAGTAGCTGTAGGATTGAACGTGTTATTGAGTTCATTTGATTACCTTTTTCATTTTCCTTTTAGAAATTTGCAATGCAAGCATTTACACGTTTTGGACAAATGAAGAAGATTCGAAATCGACAGCTTCCACATCACAATATATCTTTAGCCTACCCTCTGCAGGTTGCATTTCGTAAAATTTCGACGAAAATGGTTCCCGACAAAAAGTGAACAGGGTGTGTTCGTCATTGACCCTTTACAATGGCGTTGTTATGAGGAAGGGGTGCACGGACAAAGCAGTTGTGCCCAAAGTTTCCCCTAAAATATTGGAATTCATATTACCTATGGTTACAGCCCAAGTGTAATCTACGGAGTAAGAATAACAAAGGCAATCCATTTTTTGAATCCCACATGTCTTACAAACAAAACCTGTGCGAATTCTGCATTTTTTAAAATTTCTACAAATTTCTGTCGTGTTTTGTAGGATTTCTATTGATATATTTCACACTCTCTTACAAGAATTTCTAAAGAAATTAAAATTATTTAAAATATTTTTACAAAAAAAAGACAAATATATCTTAATGTTTCTGTATAATCTTTATAAAATGTTTAAAGACTCTCTTTAGATACAAATAACTTTCCATTTATAGAATTTACAACAATTAGAAAATTTACAAATATGATCAATAAAAATTCTACAGAAATGTTAAAATTCATATAGACGTCGAAGAGCTCCTTTGGGGATTATGACGAAGTTTTATAGAAATTCCGAAGGAATTCTTCACAGAAAAAATAAACACTTTTTTAAAACTTTTGGAAGAGGAATTCTTTACATATTCAATGGATTTCAACAGAATTTTTTAAACCCATAAAGAAATTTGTAGAAATATTAAGGAACTTTTCTTCTGTGGAATTTGGTATAACATTTTTCGAAAGGGCTTGTCGCAAAAGGATGTGCATTTTGTTTTTAAGCATCATAGCTTATGCAAAAAAAAATGATTTGATTTGATTGATTTTTATCATATCAATTAAAATATCAACTTATCAACTGAAATACAATTTTACATAACAACTTTACATTCGAAATTTTCAGTACTGTTACAATTCAAATCGTAAATATGCATGCAACTGTAACCAGAATGCAAAACATTCACACTCGCGAATAGACCCCTTTACCAAATAGCAATTACACAGGATTGTGGAAAAGAATTTTGGTGTGAGTCGTTTTTTGCCACATAACCGTAAAATACCATTGACAAAAACGACGCATACCAAAACTCTATCCCACAATCCTTTGCAAATGCTATTTAGAAAAGGGTCTATCCAACAGAGTGTATAACTAATGAAAAGAAGCCATAAGGAAGTGTATGGGTATAAATTAAACATTTTTGGTAGACTTGTTCAAGTTGTCGGAACTGAAAGACTGGGTATCTGATTCAGTAAAGGGTACGTTCTGTCGTCGCGTGCGACAGGCCTACTTTTCGCACACCTAAATTTCACGTGGAGACCGAACACTCATTTGCTCCCAATAGGTTCACCTAGATATGAATTGTGGTGTAAACTTGTAAAGGTAAAACAAGAAAGAGAAGTAATAAAGGAAGATAAACAAAAACTGAAGGAAAAACTCTGCACAAGAAATGCGCTGAAGGGGAGGGGCCGAACTCACGCGATATGTTTAATATGGACCTTGAGTCGAGCGATTTCTCCATCGCGTCACAATATTTGGTATAGTTAGGAGAGTTTAAAAAATATATAAACTCACTGTAGCTTTCACGAGTGATTATGTTTAGGTGAATTAAATTAGTATTGCCAAAGAATGACTGGAGTCATACTTGTAAAGAGATTAATTTTGTTGTCTTTAAATTGAATTCGCACAACAGTTCAGTTATCACATTTTAGTGGTCAAGAAACGACACAATTTGGAGGGACGGCCTGCACTCTGATATGATCTCTGGTGACAGATCCCTGGTATGAAAAAGAACGCAGTACTGGCTTAGATTAGTTGATGTACAGCGCTTGGCGTACCTTTCTTTCTAAAAAGTACCCCATCGGTAGCGCACAAAGCAGGATACACCAACCTACTCTGTGGTGTAGCATTGATCACAGTCAGCATGCTGTTTGAAGCACTCAGCTGAGCTCTCGTACTGTACGTCGCTCCTTCATGGGTGCATTAGGGGTGCCAGCGGGTTTTCAAAATCCCCAAGATCATGTGCCAAAAAGTCCTAAGAACTCCCTAGGTTTACTCGAAAGTACCAAACTGTGTTTTGGAATCATGTAGGAGACTTAAAGGCAATAGGCAGTTGCCAAAAAATTTTCTTTGAAAAATCAGCAAACTCTTGCAAATCTCCTCTTATTGCATTACAAGCAACTCTGAAGACGTTTTGAACATAACTATTACAAACAATATTAAAGCAAGGAGAAATTCCCCATGAATTTCACAATTCACTGACAAAATATTGTCACATAATCAAAATAGGCCATTCATGAACTAGAATGACCGGGCATACTCACTCTGATTAGGGTGACTGCATTTTCCCTTTAATCATGAGAAAGAGACAAATGTGGATATGATATATATCGGCGTTATGTAGTGCCCTTGTTTAATGCTCTTTTCATTTTAATAATCAATAATAAACAAAAACAAAAAGATATCATTGAAACTTAGAGGTGTTATCTGTCTCCGTCTAGATACCAAGTACCTGCACACTTATAAGGCGACAATAGACCTTATGCATTTACGTCAGGCGACTCGTCATTTTGACCGCAAAAGTGAAGTACACTGCGCGTACAACGTTGACTTCGCAAGCGCCGGGAGAAGACTACGCGAGTATCCGACCAATACACGAATCAGCTACCTGCATTTTGTTGGAGTAAGTTGCAATGATGCGCGCTTGCCTCCTTTAGGGGGGCACTTTCTGTTAAGTGACGTCATATGCATAAGGCTTATAAGAACTTAGTTGTCCAGGGAGTTCTTACAAGGACTCAGACAATAAATTATAATAGCGCTGTTTACTAGAGTGGGATAATTTCCGTACTTTGCAGAGCAAAATGTCTGAAAATGGCCCATATTCCCAAATATTCCATCTAAATTCCACGTAATTCCAAGTTTCCAAGATATTTGGTCCAATTCGAAAGTTCCCAAGCAAAGTCGTAAATTCCTAAGATCTTGGGAAAATTCCCGAGTACAATCACCACTGGTATGCGTATGCAATTGCTGTTATTGATATATCGCTTACCTTAGTTTATTACGTAATACTCCTAATCAAAATCCCGTTTTTGTGATTGATATCATTTCATTTTAACAATAAATCTGTTCATGTTTGTCCTGAATCCTTTGAAACTAGTTTCTCAGTATCATCGTTTAGTTCTCAATCTAAATAGTGCTGTTAGGGGAAGTGCATGAGGTATGTGCTTAGAGCAGTATTCTACTAAAACGGGCCCCCTGTGGGCTGGGGGTTGTAGAATATGCCCACGGTATTCCCCGCCTGTCGTAAGAGGCGACTAAAGGGGAGGACTTGAAACGAAATAATCTAGTTGACACTATATAACACATTCGTGTTGGTGTGTCGTTAAATATTATCTATCTACTAAAACGGTGACAGGTGGCAGGACACTGCGATTTAGACTTAGGATAGTCACTTCCGAGCAAGTAACGCATAGTTTTGTCTTCAATTGTCACCAATCCCTTACTCTGTCATTTAACTGGAATGGAATAAAATTTAAGAAAAAAAATACAGCACTGTATAAGAAGTATAGGATATAACAAGACGATAAATGTCCACATATGGGACTCAAAGACAGTGTGACAAGTCGAAAACACACGACAGATATACTTTGCTATTCGTTCGTAAAAACATTGTTTAGTAATATGTAAATGTGTGAATGTGCATGCATAGAAGTAAATATTACACGAAGGTTACAACATTTTGGAGGGGTGCTATAAATTCATGGCTATACCCCAAAGGCCTTCGATGGAAAGAGATTTACTGCGCAGGTAAATCCATAACCAAATGAATACGGAAAGGCAACAAGCGGATATTGTTGGAAGCCAAATGACCAATAAATGGAGAAAAAAATCTGTTTATCGGTGAAAATAACTGTTAAAAATGCGGGTTGTTCGAAATTATTCCGATAATCCGGCTTTTTTGATTGAGAAATAGGTTATCTACCAATAAACTATGGCTTTTGATTTATTGGGCATTTGATATACAATAATGAATGGATTAGGAAGCGGGGGCCAGCCCCCCAGTCAAAAATGTGGTGGGGCGGAAGTATGCTTCCGCCCCTCAATTCAAGGACAGCAACCCCTTATTTGTTCCCTCTGTGAAAATGATAACAAAAATTGGCGGTAATTTCCCTTAAAATTTGCTCAAATATTGCACCAAACTGCATCTAAGAACCCTCAAATATTCAAACAATTTCCAAAAGGGAGGGGGACACCCCTCTCCCTTAGACCCCTCCCCAGGACGGCGATCCAAAACAGCGTTTACCCCCCCCCCCCAGTCGAGAACAGCTTTCTATACGCCTGTGACAATAATGGCTTATACTTTTATAAAAAAAAAAAAAAAGAGTGGATAGAAATTGTGTCCTTTTTTAAATGCTATCTAAGCATTTTAATTTTCAAGCAAAGGAATTACTGAGGCATTTAGTAGTAGATGTTTGACACGACACACTATTGCGAAATCAATATTTACAAGTATAAGGAGAAGATACCCTTCGCACCTTAGCAATAGAACATGACAAGAACTAGGAGTTTGACCTTTATTACATCTCTGGCTGCTGAAGTTCATTGTTTACCGTTTGCTTCTTATTTCATGGTATCGAGGTTGCCTCGGAAGACTACACATTTTCTTGTTCAGAAAGTTGCCCGTTTTAAACTAAGTTTGTGTATGAAATGCCGAAAGGCCAAAGGTACCTCGACGGGTCAGTAACAAGCCGAAATGCTGCTCTGATATTGCATCGACTTATTAATTAGTGTTAATGATTTTTGGATTTGTCAAAAAATTACTTTGAAGAAGAGGGAAGATGAGGTATACCCGACACAAATCGGGTCATTAAGTGAACAAGGATACTGGTTACTCGATTGGAGTGTGAGGTTAGGCTGCAAAGGCCTATACTGTCTGCAAAACAATCCCCAAAGTATGTTAAGTACTTGGGTAGCTTGGTGATATCGCGAATTTGTAAGCTACCTACGGTGGGCTCTCGATATGTACGGTGTAGCCTGCACAGCGGCTTTGTGTAAGGGTTACCGCCCGCGAGACCACCCCCTCCCTTTTGGAAATGAAAAGAGTACAATCACAAGGACTGCCATTCCCACTTCCGTAACCAGACGATAGACTGAACGAAAAACTTCGTCCCTTACGTGGGATACAGGAGGCGGCAGAAATTGCTAAGATGTGCACACCTATTGTACATATCACATATCCGAGTGAACAATGGGTGCTTATTTCAGTCAAAATGATTTATTGCAAACATTGTGAAAAAGACAAATTGTTAAATGAGGTGGGTAGGTTGCTTGTACATTTATCGAAAAATCAAACAATTATTTCGACGGCTTATGAATGAACTTTGATGGTAGTATATCAGAGAGCGTGGTGTCATTGAACTTGTAAAAGTTAGTCCTTTATAAAATAGATTTGATTATTTTGCACTACTGGCGTCTCAGTTCAATGCACTTACTGTAGCTATTGTTACTGGTTTAACGCAGTTTCTTTTGTCGGCTTTATTTGGACTTTTGTAAATCGGGTTCTCTTTAATTTGACTTTAATTTGGTGTTATTACACCAGCACGATTTAGACGAACCTTGAACGAAACGGGCGATGCCCTGTCGAGACAAGCATTTAAGTCTTGTTGACACGGCTAATCACAAAGTAAATATTCGAGACAAATTAGCGACCGAGATTTCAAAGTTAGTTGGCATCCACCCTGCTGCGATGACTTAACACCATAAGCCAGAATGTCTTTCCAGTCCCTTCGCCACTTTCTACAGTCAATGTGCAACATAATTGTTTACATAACAAAGACCCTGGCGGGGAGTATGAATTTCCAATGTTTTATACATACTTAATCTCGCAGCTGGTTGTCGCAGTCTAGGTGACCCTAAAGTCAAAGGTCACGAACCCGACAGCTCATGGTCTGCCGCGGGCAGCGAAACTTCGTGCTGAATGTGTGTTAGTAATTATTAAACGCTATCCCATGGAGAGCAATAGTCGCGGAGGATTAGCCGTCTTCGTCCGAATGCTCTCGGTAACAGTGCCTTATCATTCCTCGCCCGAAGGAAGTAAAGAGATCTCGTGCCAAATCTGAAACAGTTTCTAATTAGAAAAAATAACATGCGGTCGTTGGCTGATGCTATTTTCGCTCAGCAGAGGCGGCGATCACAAAGCCGTTCCTGTCGCGTTGTTCGATGATATGGAGAACGCACAAAAAATGATTTTTGGATACCTCATATTTGGAAGATCTTTTGTCCATGGTTTTTTAGGTATTTTGTATCAATCCGAGGTTCTACTTTTGCCTCGAGCGGAGGTATTTCAATTAAGTACAGGCTGTGTTATTCCCCTGGCAGAATATTGATGTTACGATTTTCTGTAGAGAAGGCAGGCCGAAGTCTCATACATGCATGACCAGGTCACATGATTTGAATGACACAAGCCACCTTGAGGGTAGCGCAGAAACTGCACCACCAGTTATTGCTCAATCGACTTACACACCGAATTTGGTCAGTTAGGTGGCTTCTAGGCCCATGTTAAAGTTTTCAACAGGTACAGACTACCCCTCGTACTGTTGTAGGAAAGGGTAGCTCGCACGAACGCCTTTCACAATGTTCACAAAACTGTTAAAACTGACCGTAGAAATAAAAATTATAACCTGAGAGAGCTTTTATTCTACAGTTCTAGGGCGCCGATTCGACCCCAGAATACTTACTTCAAAGTACGCAAAAAGTGTCTAAAAGTCTAAAATAATTTTGATTTGCTTGATTTTGACGGGATGAGTCATCCATTTGCAACACCACAGACCGAGCACATACAAAAACAGCATGACTTATACAGATCCCCTCACGAGTTTGTGTAGTGACTACATTTGTAAGGGCACATTTTCAGTGGTTCAATTGAGGAATTGTCTTGAATTGGTGGTACGCTACCTAAAGAATGAAAAAATTACATAATCAGTGAAACTGAGAAGTGCCAAATGTTGCCAATATCACTGTGCCTCAATTAACTTTTCCTATTTAATTCCTGACCTTAATCACTAACCACTATTAAAATGTTCACTTTATTGTGTTCTTTTCAACCCGCATAAGGATAAAAAATTCCCGGGAGCGCGAATTCTGTTTCATTGCTAAAAGTTTGGATAGGGGGCGGTGTTCATTTTCTATTATATTTCAGTGTTGAACGTTGCCTTGCTTTTATGTGGAAAGATCGGAGTATGACGAGTAGTCCACGCCCCGTTAGAGTCCTTTGCCATATTTTTTCATTCCATTTTTATATTTTCCTCGCATTTGAAACTTCAAAGGAATGGTTATCTCCTTTTTTCGTTTCTTACGGGACTGTGACATTTTGTAAAAGGACAAAAGTTTGTTTCTTTCCGACTCGAAAGGTTACGAAGTTAATTTCACAATTATCATTTTTAACCATTTTACATTTTTTTCTAATAAGATGTCCCTCTGCGGAGTATACAGAACATTCCCTTTGATCACCGTATCAGCACGAAACCACAAAAGATACCTTTTGTAATTAAAGGTGAAAATCACAATGATGTCACCCCAAACCACAAATTTGCATCGCAGGGAGCTGGGAGTCTCACATTTTTCGGGGAAGGCTTACCTCGATTTTTCTCCCCTTTGTAATTGTTAAGGAGGGAATTTTGTCGGCACCACATCAAATCTAAAAGATACAGAAAAAGGCTGCTGAAGGTAACAACATGTCACAGACAGGCGGAGAAAAGGGCAACGTATGCCATTGACATCGTGTGACTTTGGATTGGAGGAACTTATACCTGCCTACGTAGCTAGCAGCACGACCTCACCATGAACCACTGTAGTCTCTTACCATGCATATTTGTGATATGTAGCACTGCAGACATCGGTAGAGAACTACGGAAGCAGACAGCGGGGATCCAGGTGGTTCTTAAACCGACCCGAGCCCCCCACCTTTTTCGCATTTATTACTGATGTATATGCAGGAATTTCATTGTCCTGAGTTCCTATGATTGCACACGCCGGAAAATCACCTATTAGAGAGAGAGCTGGCTTTTCTCTGGGGGAGGGGGCCATGAGGGCTCGTATCCTCCTCTCTAAAACGCACATTCTGTGTTGTAATGTTTCAGTTCTTTTCTTTCTTCTCATCACAAACTGTATACGGCAATACTGGTACAATCGTGAATACAGCATAACACTATAACAATGAAGAAAAAATTATCTGAGAGCTTCGCCTTACGATCAGGGTTTTCTCCCCTTCCCTCGCCCCCCCCCCCCATTCTCCAAACTGTGGAGAAGCAGAGCGGCTACATCAACATATGTCCGTATCACCATAACTTTGTCTCAATGTATGTTTTTGTTTTTCCCGTTGGTTTTAGTACAGGGACGAAAAAACAAGCAGCCTAACTTATAAAATTAGCGTCGTCGCCAAAAAGGGTGTCTTGGAGTGAACCACAGACGCCTAGACAACTTTAGCGAAGGCCACTGGCTGTTAATGAGTCGCCACTTTGACCTTACAGGGTCACCATCGTTAACAGTTGATGTCCATGTTCCACGATTACGTAATAACAGCAGACGAATATCAAAGGCTGGCCTAGCTGTATAGGACCAGGGAGTTGTAACGGACTCTCCTGGTGACGGTATACAGTTTTCTTACGTGTGCATTTTACGGCATGTCAGCTTCTCTAAACAATGGATGAAATAGCCCCACAACGGACTCAGTGACAATATGTGGGAAGAAAACGAAATTTCTTTATTTTATACATGTAATGTTTTGATTTAGTTGTATCAGTTCAGAAGTTTTTGCTTTGCCCTCAGAATGATAACCTTCACAGCAGGTGTCGAATATACTCTTGTGACGTACATATTTTGGTATTGCAAATTCGGTCAAGGTGGGTGCAGGAGCAACAACTCGTCCGCCTGACGGCCAATCAGTATGATGGAAAGTGAGTTAGCAAACGAAAACAATTAACATATATGGTGCAAGATCTCATTACAAAATTAAGCAATTGCCAGCAAAGTTTCAAGTTTATTTTCTACGTTCCATACAAAGAAGAGCTATTTACATAATGTAAACAAAAGGATACGTTAAGTACAGAGTAAACGCACAGAAGCTTATCACATCGAAAGATGGAAGAAGAGGAACAGTTTAAATGTTTCTGGTCTGGCCCTTTCAATTATCTTACTTATACAAGAATAAAAGAAAAAGAATTTAAAGAGTGTGTAGGAAAAGGGGTAAAATGCAAAAGGAAGGAGGAAGTAAAAGCGAAAGGCTGTGTATAGTATATTTAATAATATTTATTTGTTACTCAGAAGAAAATGATTTAACCTGTGCCTGAATACGTTTAATGGAGGAGAACTTGTAATGTCATAGCTAAGAGAATTCCAAAAAATTACACATGCGTTTCGTATTTGAGAGGAGTTTAGCCTTGTTCTAGAGTAAGAATGGTATAGGAATTAGAACGAGTGTTACAGGTATGATAGCTTGTATTGTAAGTATAAAAGTCGTCGAAAGCTGAAGGAAGATGTGAATGGTGAAATATGTGAAGAAAAATTCCCAACTGATACTTATGCAGGGGACAACTCGATATTCAAACGGGATTCTAGTCATAAGGGTCACTGTTCAGTGTTCATAAGGTTCTGTAGTCATCAGGTTTGTTATTCATAATAAAAGAAAGGGTTCGTTTTTCATAATGGAAAAATAGGTTTGTTATTCATAATAGAAAAAGGTTCGTTATTCATAATGGCAAAAAAGTTGGATATTCATAATAGGGGAGAGGGTTTGCTGTTCATAAAAGGAGAAAGGGCTCGTTACTCATAATAAGCAGGGTTTGTACTTCATAATAAAATGTTTGGTTCATTGTTCGTAACAGACAATTGGTCAGAGGAGGATCAAGGGTTTTTGCGGTGCGGATTCCAGAATAACGAATTTTTCTTCCATTTTACATGGGCTCTCTATTGTCATTTGGGAATAGAGAATTCTCAGTTCCCTATATTATTAATAACGATCCCTTTACTCTGTTATGAATACCGAACCATTTTCCTCATTATGAATATCGAACATTTTCTCCTTTTATGAATATCGAACCTTTTTTGCTTTTATGAATATCGAACCTTTTTTGCTTTTATGAATATCAAACCTTTTTTCGATTATGAATATCGAACTTTTTTTGATTATGAGTAGCGAACCCTTTTTAAATTATGAAGAGCGAACGTATAAATAATGAACCTTTTTGATCCTTTATTTTTATGAATACTACGAACCGTTTGAGCAATGAACCTTATTTATGCCCAATAGCACGTTATGAATCGACCCCAATGAACAATGACCCTTATGAATAAAAAAAACCTTATAAATATCGGGTAGACCCCCTTATGATAAGTAGTATAATGTGAGTGTTTTTAAATTTATAAATAGGGTAGCCGTGTGTGATCTATAATTCACACGAAATATACTGCGGATAACACGCTTTTGCATGGAGCTTATAAGCTCCATGCAAAAGCGTGTTATCCGCAGTATAGTTTATATATAAACTATTGACTAGGGTGTTACGTGCAGTATTACCTCAGACAAGAAAATTGTAATTAAAGTGAGCTTTACAAAGCATAAGAAGTACATTCCTGGGCAGAAATTCCTTTAGTCTATTAATTAAAACATAAGATCCAAAGTAACCTTATATTGCCAATCTCAGAACCTAGTATATTCCTTCCAATTTAAGTTTTCATCTACAGTGATTGTTAAGAATTTTGTGTTAGGTGAAGCAGTGACAAGCTGACCATCGAGTAATGCAGTAATTTTACTAGAGTCAGGTATTAATAAAAGACAGTAAATATTAAGAGATTATTTGTTTGATCTGAGCCAATTACTCTCTAAATGTAAAAGAGTGAAAATCCAGCAAAAAGACTGACTATAGTGACCACTCTCTGTTTCGAGTGGAATTCCGCTCTCCTCGGAGTGGAATTTTCACTCATTTAGAGTTAATTACCACTCTGAGCAGAGCGGAATTTCAGTCTATTTCCACTCGAAAACAGAGTGGTTACTGTAGGCAATCGTCGAAGAGTGAATTTCACTCTTTTACATTAAGAGAGTTGAGATATTCGAAAATTCACAAGTAGCATCAGCAAGATAATCTTTTTTTGCAGGACAACTGTATATCGTCAGCAAATAAAATGAAGGTTGATTTGACGGAAGACTTATAAATATAATTTACATAAAGAAAAAAGAATAAATAAAACTGGATCATGTATGGAACCTCGTGGTACACCAATATTACAGAATGGGTGATTTGAAGAGGAATATTATATCGAACATTTTTACATCAATCGGGAAGATAACTCTACTAAACAAGTTATAGACAATATCTCGAGCACCATGACAAAACAGTTTACTCAAGAGAATGTGATAGTTAATGGTGTCAGAGGCCTTAAAGAGGGATTTCATGTGACGTCACGCGCAATGGATTCCCAGGCACTGAAGGGCAAACCACACACGCCGTAAGCGAATTTACAACTCACGCGCACGGCATAACCATAGATACTACTGTGACACAATGGACGCGTGCCCTTCAAAACCAAAAAAAAAAAAAACGCGCGATCTTGCCCTTAACAATTGCGTCTAGTTGGTTAAAGTCACGTGACTGAATCCCCTCTGTAGATCAATAAAACAACAGTTGTTCTAAGTTTACTATCCAAACCTTTAGCAATTCTATCAATGAGGCTTGTAAACCTGCCACATACGTAAAACGAAATCCATACTGAATTTAATAAAGAATTTTATCTTTTGCAATGTTCTTGTATAGTCAATCATATGCAAGACGTTTAAAAGTGTTTCAAATGGAAACTTTTCTGGTCACCAGACTTAAAAATTGGCACTATCTTGGCCAGTTACAACTTAAATGGGAATACTCCATTTAATAAAGAGAGATTGATAATATGAGAAGGTGGAATAAATATAGTATCAGCCACGTGCTTGAAAATGCCGTTCGATATATTATCATAACCACGACTCTTACCGTTTATTTAAGCTGGAGACAGCAACTTTCACCTCGTAAGAGTTTGTATAGGAAAGACCACGAAAGGATCTGGAACATTACTGATTAGAAGAATATAACGTAGAGTAGGAAACTTGCCCTCATGAAATTTATCAGCCAGATACAAGCGTAAAGGACTACTTCTAATAGGGGGGGCATCAGTTTTGCCCAAAAGTGGGTTAAGTGCTATTGAATATTTGTTTTTTATGTCGAAAGAAATAATTTTTCCAAATCCACTAGCACAGAAATTTTATAAGCACAAGCGCATTGGACTACTTCCAATAGGGGGTGGGGTGGGGTGCATCAATTTTGACCGAAGATATAATGAAGACAAAATGGCCTACATTTTGGCCGAAAACAGCAAATTTTCTGTCCGAATAAGGGGATGCAGTCTTCAGCCCCCGCCTTCTACACTTATGTTTATAGAGAAAATCTACAGAGAAACGAGTTTTGAAGTAAAGATTTGAAAGACACTTATTTCAAATATACTTCCTAAACTAAACAAATATGAAAGGGAGGAAGGAGGACGGGCAGTACACAATCAGCACTTAATGTCCCTTTATATTAATTTAGGAAGCATATCTACACTGAGTAACTTTAAAAATAAAGAAAGCTCTCAACTCAAGACGAACCTTAAATGGTTACAAAATTGATTTCATAGGGAAAGGGTAATGATCTGATTATAATCCGTTGTCGACGTGTCAATTCCCGCAAGAAGATTTGTTGCGAATACTTGTCGTTTTGAATGATTTTTCGACGGATTCAATCAAAGTCACTTCCCCTCGAGGCGAAACCATTTACCCAGGAAACGAGGTAATCAACCCGATACTTCTTTGTGTCATAATGTGTCAATGAGCTCGAAAAAAATCCGAAAGAGAGAAAAAGATACATCTACCGACAAATGTTATCAATCTCAAATACTTCCTCGTTCCTTCTACACCAGTTCCCCAATTCCTTGTAGTATACCAGAGAAAAAGAATTCGTTTTCATCTTTTTTAACAGCCAAGTTTGACAAGGGTCCAATGGGGTCGAGCATTGCTCGATGGCAGCCAAGTTACCCCTCTAGATGACGAGTTAATAGGATTATTTGAGGTTAATAATGCGAGTGGTTTCAGCGGGCGACATCAAATAAGAGAGTGACTGACAGATTTAAAGCGATATAGCAACCACTCGTGTCTTAAAGGGAAAAACAGTCACCCCAACTTGAATTAGTGTACCTGGTATCCTATTTCATGAATGGCTCTTTTTAATCATGTGACAATATTTTTGTAGTGGAGGCGTTAAATTTATGCAGAATAAGTCCTTATTTTACCTTTAAGAATAAATGTTTACGTTTGGGGACATCATGAAAGATACTTGTCGACAGGCACGTAGCCACAGGGGGAACGGGAGAGCACGTGCCCCCCAAAATTTTTCAATGAAAGGTCTTGCACTGAAGGAGGAAATATTTATTACGAGACCAGCATTTTTGTAACACAAATATAAGAAAAAAAGTGGAAAATCTCGCACCATTTTGCATCTAGAGTCCTTGAAATAGGCAACAATTTTCAAAGGGGAGGGGGCCACCCCTCCCCCTGACACCTCCCCCATCCCGGCGAAACGCCAACATCGATGTGCCCCCCCAAATGGTTATTCTGGCTACGGGTCTGCACGTCGGGGGATAAGAGGAGATTTGTAAGATTTAGCAGATGTTTTTTAAATAAATCTGTGGAGACTGCATGCTTACTCCCTTTAATATCCGTCAGATCGCACATTCATGGAAATCGCAAGCACAGCCATTTTCTTTGGCTATCATCACTTAAGGCTTTCTCCCAGTAGAGGAAAGCTATTAAAATGAAACATTTCTTCCACTCAGACGGGACATCATCCCTATCATGAACCTAGATTCTGGGAACATACGTAAACAAAGTAACACGATTTGTCCCATCTTTTAGTACCAAAATTTACAAGAAAATAACGCCGGAGTAAAAGAACTTAAAACAGCAAAAAAAAAAAAACAATGTATTTCTTTTCTTCAAATGTTCACTTTGCCTAAGTTTAAAAATCCTCATATAATCACACCGATGTCTCTTTAGTTGTGGATATATACCAACACAAATGATGGCCTTAAAGGGAAAATGCAGTCCCCCAATTTAAAGTAGTGTACCCCGCCATCCTAATTCAGGAATGGCTCCTTTCAATCATGTGACAAACTTTTTGATACATATTTGTTTAATTCATGCAGAATAACTCCTTGGTTTACCTTCAATATTCACTTTTTAATACAGAAACCTAATGAAAAATACTTGTGAGTGAAGTAAGAGGGGACCTGTAAGATGTAGCAAAATTTTGAAAATAAACTGCTTTCTCATTTTTAAGGTTGCAGTTGATTTGGTATTTTTATATTTCGTGGTATTAGCGAATAAAATTTAAATAATTCATCTCAACCTTTTGGCAAGAGCTTCGCACTCAAGTTTTTATATTGTGCATGTTTTCACTACTTCGTGAGCATATTTGGATCTTGGATTTTTCCGGAAGAAATTCCAGATTCCATATATTTACATAATCTATAAGTAATTCAGCAATTATGCACAAAGCTATAATGTATTGTAAGTGACAATCGTTAGTGAAAATTTGGAAAGAGATAAACAGTTTTAAACTCTACTCTGAAACGCTTTTAAGGAAGAAAAATTTCTCTTCGATGATGCACGAAATATATATTTACAAGCAGGAATTCATAAGAGGAAATTGTTGCTGCTTCACATAAAATAAATTGTTACAATGAATAAACTGGAGAAAGGGAACAAAAGTTTTTGTCTATGAAACAAAAGAATGTAGCAATGAATAAAAAATGCTAAATAAATAAGAAAGAAAGTAAATGAAAAAGATATGTATTTATTTGGTGTTTCAAATGTGCAGTTTTCAAACTGGCAGATCGCTTTAATATTTAGCATTGTAAAAGCGTATTAACTCTGTGCGCAAGGTGTTGACAGCCTCGAAGCCTATAGGCAACAAAATCAAGTGACGTTACACAGTATCTGGCCATAGGGCGCCTAACCACAACACCGACCGAAAATCGCCTCGGTTCGTACCCTCCTGGAGCGGGCTATGTTTCGCCCCCGGAACCGAAGCATTGCAGATTAATATTGTAACAACTCGAGAATCAAGCGATAATTTGACAAGTACCAAATATGGCAGGATGTGACAGGTTGTTGGAAGCAATTTAGGGAACAAAGGTGTTCCTTCCAGAAATGGCCACAATTAATCGATGTTCTACCGCTATTTTCAGAGTGAGGTCGGCTCGCTTTCCTAAGAGCAATTGGTGGTGTCTGTACGCAAATGTGCCTCAAAAGTTAAAACATCATGACATCGACACCGTGATATCGACGATTTAAGACCTAGGCCTATCGGTACATATTAGTTACGGGGAAACTTTATCAAAGGCATACATAAGACACATTTTCGAATAAAATCTTCCAAGGTCAATCGAACCTTACCTATTCTAAGTATCTACTCCCTTGGACCTAATTTATTTTATTGCCAGTTGACAAAGTTACTGACTGGTCTAAGAAGTTGCCTCGGCTTGACCACTCACTTAATATTCGATTGTTTTCCGTTTTGTTATCCTGTTTCAGTGAAGGTGTATAGGATCATATCCTTACCCATGCATATTAACTTTGCAAAGGGCAACCGAGCCTTCCATTATTCATTAGTGTCTATTAAATCCCTCAGTTTATTTCATTGCCAGTTGACACGGTGACCTACAGTAAGTCTAAGAAATTGTCTTATCATAGCTTAGCCCTTTCATATTACTTGGTTCCGTTTTGTTTTATCCAGTTCAGGCTAATCTATTTCAGTATAGGGGGATAAAACATATTCCTTAAAGTCATGACACAAATCTGCTGCCTACAGGTAAGTAACTCGTCTTACCTTCCTCCATCGAAAAAGTAGCCTGCGTAGCAGCTGTTTGTGGATATACGAGGAAGGAGGAGGGGGTGGCTGCAAATTATCATACAGATGGATAAGACGAAAGCCCCGTCTGCTTCGCGTGGTATCGGGAAAAGACGTAACTTTATCACTCAAAATACTGCAAGAAATCGGACAAAACTTTCGACTGCTTAGTCAGTAGTCTATGAAAAAATCGGTCGTTCCCTGTTGATACGTTATTCCAGGTAGGTGCTTTTACACCTCCCTGGTTATTCAGACTGTTTGCGTCACCTCCCAATGAATTACTTTCAAAATGCATTAAAACGTAATTAAGACTTGGAATTGTTGTTTGTGGTATTAGGTAAGTGTTTTCGCACTTTTGGATCCATTGTAAACCGTGTGGTGGGTATGGCATGTGCAGTAAGTAGTAGTTATTGGCTCTTATTGATGAGGACATTTCACTAGTTCCGTCGCTATAACTTGAAAAGAATCATTCTTTTTTCTTTTATTACAATTTTCTGTTTTCCCTTCCACGAATCCATTATCTTTAATGACCTTTAACCTTTGAGTCTCACCGCCCCATTAGCGATTAAATGATTTGCTGTGGGTAGAATAGAAGTGCAATTAGTTGTGAAGATTAAGTGGGCCCACCAGTACAAGCGTTATCAAGCGGTAATTACATACATAGTGTAATGAATCATGGCGGTATATTGATTCGTCGTTTGTGAAAGACTGGGAATTTAAATCGTCGTCGTCGTTCGAGAGCTATAGGCAGGCTGACGAATCTCCCCGACAATCAACCCTAGTTCGTCATAGTTGGTGAATGAATAAGGAGGAATGTAGGTCGCAAGTGAAACACGACCAGCTCTGTAACTAGGCTCTGCCCCGACTGATGCAAAATAAAGCCGTAACACGCACCCAGTTCTTCATGTGCGTACAGTCACGATGCAAATGAATTAATAATGATGTGGCATAGGTCTGGTGAATAAAAATGAAGAAAAAATACGTTAGGTTATTTTTACCTGCCGAACACCCCAAATTAGCAATTGGACCCGACGTAAACAACTGCAACTGAATGCTGGAGTCTTTGTCGTTTTAATGCCGAGTTGCTGTTAAAGAAATCAAATTTCAGAAAGGTTCGAATAAATCAAGCATTGAAAGGAAAGTCTTAATGAATGTTTGAAAAAAAGCAAGAAAAGTGATAAGTTCTAACGTGAATGACGGCTCAAGTACCAAAAGGAGCCGAGGCCGTGTCACCTCAAAATTTCCAGGAAATGGGAGCTACCGTTCCATTCCTTTGAAGCTCCTCGTAAACCCATGCTGATTTTCATCGTTATTAACTTATTAATAAGAATAAAAGTTATATTTTCATGCGAGAGCGTCTAGCGCCAGGAAACATTATTCAGTGCATCAAGGTACATTTCAAGATTCAAAATGATTCTTTCCCTGGGATTCCTAACAAAATAAGTGAAAAGTTCGTTGTCTTTCTCAAGAAAAGTAAAAGATGTTACTGGTCACATCAACTTTACAAAACAGATTTGCTCATGCTCGATTTTATGTTTTGCCAACAGAGATTACACGATAATTTGTAATGACAAAATTGTTAATCCCATTTACTTATGGAAGCGATTTCGTATCTTGTTTTTTTTTTCAGAAGAGAATTTGTTGTTTACAAGTAATGTCTTACAGGTAATAACGCATTGCATATCCTTTAATTCAACACATTTTACGGAAAATTCCCAACAGGGACAATTTCGTATTTTCCTGCGGAGATCCGTGTCGAGAGGGGGACGGTTGTCCCGTCAGGAGTAATACACGTCCGTCCGTCAACCTGGCAACATACACTGCTGCCTTGCATGACAATATGTACTGCATGCAAAGCGAAATAAAGTAAATAGGAGTTTAATTATCGATTAATTACTTACATGAAATTTAACTAAAAAGAAAAAGTGTAAGAATACTTTGCATCTACGAACTCTTCTTTTATTTTCCAGTCAACATGCCTATCTCTGAGAATAATAAAACCTTATAGAAAAACATATTGCAGTTATATTAAAATTCCAATCAAACTTTTATGTCGATCGTCTTTATGGACTTTTATAGTCTGTTATACCATAACATGTTTCTTAATTAAAAATATGGAGCATCTTTTAAATACTGTAGCATAACTCAACAACCTACTGGGGTTCCAACTTTCAGACGTACAACCCATTCCAAGGTCTAATTAAAAGGGGTGCCACTTGAATGTATAAGCCTGTACTATATACTGACCAGATCGTTTTCTACACTCACGAAATTCAACAATTTAATACATTTAAATGATACCCTAAAATTATCAGTTATGGGCATGGGCGGCAATCCAGGGGGACAGGGGACATGTCCCCCAATATTTGAGAAATCCCCCATTGACTTTGATTTTTCACACAGTATATTATTTGAAAAATGCGGGGGTCATATCCCCCTCCCCAATAGTGAGAACAAATCTCCGCCCATGGTTGTGGGTTCAGCAAAAGAAGTTACAACAGCACTTTTTAAGAGACCCGACCAGGAATCTAGTCAAACATTTGACTAAGTTTAGTCAAAAATTGAGTAGACTGGGTTAAAAAATGACCCACTTTAGTTCATACTGTGCCAAATGTAGTGACATTACTTGACAAGACATAGGAATCTTTTCCGATTTGATAAGAACGCTTGAGTGGGTGTATCAAGGGAAATAAGAGCGGATTTTAAACTCCCGATCATTTGTGGCCTTTCAGAGTTAGAGTTAGATGAGGTTTTACCGCTCAGTTTTTAACCAATTGGTTTAAGTCTGGTCGGGCACGGCCTTTTTTCCAGTTGTGGCTCACTGGCTTATGTTCCTTACTCCATTGCTTATGGCTTAGCACCAGACAGTTCCAGCTGATGTCTAAGAAGGTATTTTTTGATTGGCTGATGGTATTGTATTGTATCGATTGTATCCTTCGTTAAGGTTACGGATAAGTTAGAGATTAGGGTTAGCGTTAGCCGGTCATAAATATTCTTAGACAGTGTGCATCGGCCCGACAGTTCTGCATAGATATTCAATTTAGACAGATATTTAGTTTGATAAAAGGGAGTGTATTAAATATTTTATGATTAGCCAAATAATTTTATTTATCACCTCAGTTATTCGTGGTTACCCATTACATGTTGATGAGCCAAATCATAAGCAATCGATACATATAAAGCCCGATATTTTGTGTTCCCCTGAAGAGTTCAATTATATAACTTGTGTGTTTTTCAAACAACGCACAATAACATATTCATTTCTTAATTCCTATACATTCATTTCTTTAGAAAGGAAAATATGCACAAACTGTTCTTAAAAATAAAAATAAACAAAAAATAATTGATTAATGTAAGTTCGACCGAGATTTATTATCCTTTTATTAAACTTATCTGACACTTGCTGTTAATATTAAAGCAGAAATAATATTTTCATAACAAGAATAAAAACATCGTCTCGGTGAATGAATCCCCCAAGCCCCAAGGTTGACACATTCAAGACTTCCCTGAAGTCTTCGTGACAATCCAACCAGTCAGTTACATCGCGGCTCAAGTTCGCAAGTCTGTTAGTGTAGCCACTTCCAAATGATAGCTAATCTTCCGCTTCAAAAGAAAAGCGGCGCGCTCCCCTCTGCGGCGCCCGCTGCGCGGCGAATTGTGCTCACCATTGCTAACATAGTTAGACGGGAGTTCACCCCTTGGGCAGCGTGAGAAGACAGGGATGAAATTAGGACAAAGCAGAGGCCTCCTTCGCCCCGTTTCATGTCGCCGCTTATAGATACCAAAACACTTACGAAGAAGCGTATATCTTGCGACTACGTCTCGACCCCCGACCGGTCTTCTTTTTTACTCGTTTACGTTTTAGGAACCGAAGGTCTCATAGAATTTAATATGAATTTCATTGCTGTTTGTTTTGCTTGCTGATATTTGTATCTTTCAATCACAAGCACTTAAATTATTTGGTCACTCCTCGACAAGGCTACAAGGGTGGAGAATCATGTGGAATTTTTAAACAGAGGGCGCTCTGCTTTGTAGGCTGCATATAAAGTTTCCACGCATCTTTGTTAATTACAAAACTTAAAAGAAACCTTTTAATGTGACTTTTGTGACGGACTTGGATATAAGCAAGCAAATACAAACCCTCCAGAAGTTGAGTGTTTTCATACTTTTTCATGGAAGATATTGATATCTGTTTCGTTTATAAAACAAACAAAACAAATATAGGCTAAAGAAAGACAGTACAAATGGTAATTACATTCAACATACCAGGAGGGATTGAGCCTTAATGCTACTAATGAGGGCTAATCTAATTGAAGTTGAATGTATTCAAATTGAGATAATACTTAATGGAATAACAATGCGACATGTTTGTGTGCTTCTACTCACTTTGGTCGCCGGCCTATAGCAGGCCCATTGGTACCTTTATCGGTCAAAGGCTTATATAAAAGGGAAGCTTCCGGGTTTGTTTCTTGTGCCAACACACAGGTTTCGTGCTTACAACTCCAGGCCGATTTCATGTAGGAATTGTTACATTTTGATTACAAAAATATCCAATTCATCGATGCCGGAACTCTGGGTTACAGTCATGGTTTACTGAAAACAGTGTCTAAATGTGCAGTGTACGTTGTGGGTGTGCTTGTGTGTGTGTCTAACTTCACAAGCATATTTCTGGGAAAGCGCTCAGGCTGACGGGTGATAGAATTCAAATATTTTTTTTTCACATAAATTTTAATGATTAAGTTTCATTTTAAACAGGATCAAACTATTTACAAACAGGGTGAATTCTTTATGAAGTTTTTGGGGTGACTTTTGTAAGTTACAATAAATTTTTCAAGGGAATTTGAAAACGGATTCTTTTTACGTGATGCCGCAGACTAAAAAGCACACTCTCCCTTATAGCATGTAAACGGAACTTCCGAACTCACTGCAGAATACAAACCGCAAACGGCTGCAAAAAGACTACAAGACTTATACAGGGTTCAACAGTCGCTAACTGTATGGAAGGCTTCGACTTTTAAGGTTGCCGTCCTCTCAGCGTTACATGTCAAAGGCCATGTGCAGTCAAAGTTCACTTATAAATAGTTTTAACTAGCATTCAGCATTTAATCAAGGGAATTTATTGCCTTGCCTCACGCGGCACCTTCGAACAATTTTACACAGAGCCTCTGAAATTCCTCCTTGCATCGGCAACAATGTAGCAATTTTACCCCCTCCCTGGCCGAAAGGCTGCCGTTGAGACCAATCTATCTAATAGTACCAAATAACAAAAAGGGCGGTTCCTCAAAGGATATTCGGTCGCGAGCTCCCCGGGGGACCAATCATCAACACCCTTCTTGCCCTCTTGGAAAGTTTCTTGTTGAATGACCATCTTGTAAAATTTTCTCTTTTTTCTGAACAAGATTTTTTGCCCTATTACTAAATAACCCTCCGTCGCTTATAAGTCGAACACTCTACTCCCGCTGCTTTCAATTTATCTCAATTTAATCCGTGATGTTTATCGTTCGTACTTGGTACTTTCATCCTCAGACGAAGCGAAAATTCGTAACATCAAATCGACCGTTATAACTGACGTTTAACTTCAAATCGCCGCAAAGAGGACAGGGCATCTTAATTGCATCCTTTTGTATATTTAACGACAGTCTGTTGCGAAAAAAAAAGAAATAAAAAGTGAGCTGTATTTAGTCTTATCAGGCTAATCACTGCAACCTGTGAACTATTATAGCAAATCATTTTTTCTAAAAATAGACACGCTTTCGTTGAGATTGCCTGCGGCTGGATGGGGGGGGGGGGGACTATAATCATCAGAGCCACCACTCCGAACCTCATTTTCACAACCCTTCTTCCTCTTAATATTACCATCGCTTTTAGGGACATTAAAAGAATTTTTATTATTGTTACACTAAAGAACATACGGTAAGTATTAAAGGCAATAGGCAGTCGCCCCAAAATTTTCTTTGAAAAATCAGCAATCTCTTGCAAATCTCCCCTTATTACATTATAAGCACCTCTGAAGCCGTTTTGAACATAACTATCACAAACAATAGGTAAAGCAAGGAGCAATTCTCCTTGAATTTCACAATTTACTGACAAAAATATTGTCACATGATCAAAATAGGCCAATCATGGACTAGAGTGACAGGATACACTCACTCTGATTGGGGTGACTGCGTACTGCCTTTAAATGTCAATTATCAGAACATAAAATGTACCTGACCCAGAACTTTTACTTAATTGTAACTGACTCTTGCCCTCATTAGTTCTTTGGCCCTGGACCTAACTGCTACCATTTGGTCGGCCGTTGACCCCTAAATATAGCCAACCCCCCTTTTTTAGATTTGGCCATACGAGTCTATTCTATTTGCAAATGCCTGGACCGTACGAATAAACAGCTTCGTGGAATAAATAAATAAATAAAAAGCAGTTTGCTCACCCATTATTGCTGGTATTTGACTGATTTAACGGGAACCGTGAGACCATCTATGGAGTCGATGGAATTGGGGGCCGGCACACCTTTTAATCACTTCCGTTCTGGACTTTTCAACAAGTTAACCCTTTTTATTGTATATTTGATATGCGCCTATATAGTCTCAGACATTTTACACGCGCCTGCTGAAAGTAATTTCTTGTCTGTCGCTGTGAGTGAAAATTTGATTTATTTGACACTGTTACGAGAGCGAAAGTTAATCACAGTCGATTTTTAACGAAATCTTTTCTCGCGGATACGTCTTACTGATGATATTATCGCAACACTGCGTCGAAAGGGAGTAAGCACCAGACACCTCCCTGGTTTCCAGAAATGTCTCTTTTGAATTAATGCGATCATAATGAGAATCGAATAGGTATTAAGGCAACATTGGATTTGAATTCAATACTATTGAAACACCTTTAACGACGTTCATCATGGGAAGTTATTAACAACACTGATAAAACAAGTTGACGAAAACGAGTTAAGAAACCGTCACAAAGGGTATGATAGAGGTTATAAATTAAAAAGAGAATTAGAAAAGCTGTGATATGATGATCAGAGATCAAGACGCATTTCTCTTTGCTTCAGAATACCGTCATTCCGGCGGTATGTCATATTGGCATGCCTGAATTAGGCATTGTCGACATATACAGACATACCGACGGTATGGGCTTTATGATATAATGATATGATATACTGCAATGTCGGGATATTTCCAACAATACCGTCATATATACCGATATAAATATTCCATTGTTCCTGCATGAAACTCTGTACAGTTACGTTTTCATGTAGTCTGACATAGTCTACGCAAGTCTGTTGTTGAGATACATAGCCTTCACATATACCACACATCATGCATGACATAACGGGACCATATAGGCTACTTTCCAATAGCTAGTACCCCGCCCATCCCCCAAAAGAATTAAATATGATTTGGCTTGATGGTCAATTTCCATTTAAATTACCGTTCTACTTCTGCAATATTTTCCGTGTGACAAATACCTGTATATTCGGTATTATCTATATATGCCGGTAACGATCTTGTATTTCGTCATACCATGGAGCTTATAAGGCTATTGGCCCAAGACCATAGGGGACAACTCGATATCCATAAGGTTTTTTTAGTCATATAGGTCACTGTTCATAAGCTTCTGTAGTCATAAGGGTCATTTTTCATAAGGTTTGTTATTCATAATCGAAAAAAGGGTTCGTTATTCATTATAGAAAAATGGGTTGGTTATAGAAAAGTGAGTTCGTTATTCATAATAGAATAAAGGATTTGTTATTCATAATGGCAAAAAAGGTTCGATATTCATAACTTTGGGGGAAAGAGTTCGCTATTCATTGCAGAAAAAAGGGTTCGTTTCTCATAATAAACAGGGTTTGTACTTCATAATAAAATATATGGTTCATTATTCGTAACACACAAGGGTAAGGGGAGGATCAAGGGTTTTTGAGGAAGTGGTTCCAGAATAACGAATTTTTCTTCCATTTTACAGGCTAAAATGGTCTTTCTGTTGCCATTGGGAATAGAATATTCCCAGTTTCCTATTATGAATAACAAACCCTTTTACCCATTATAAATATCGAACCCTGTGACCTTTTATGAATATGGAACCTTTTTTGTCATTATGAATATCAAACCTTTTTTCCGATTATGAATATCAAACCTTTGTTTTGATTATAAATAGCGAACCCTTTTTTAAATTATGAATAGCTAACCTTATGATAATGAACCTATTTGATCCTTTATTTTTATGAATAACGAACCTTCTGAACAATGAACCTTATTTTTTTTGTAGAAAAGCACGTTATAAATAACGACCCTTATGAAAAATGACCCTTATGACTGGAAAACCATATAGAAGGTCGTAACTGTGACCCTTTACCGTGGCATTCTTAAAAAAATAATGTGAAAAATAATATCCGAGGATCACTTAATGACACAGACCGGAATGAGAGCAGAACCCGAACTGCCTTGTTCCTATAGTTTCGGGAATAGGGAAAACAAGCCAGTGAGCCACAACTGGAAAAAAGGACGTGGCCGGCCCGACTTAAACCAATTGGTTAGAAACTGAGCCGTAAAACCTCATCTAACTCTAACCCTATAGTTTGGGATAAATTGTGGAACTATTTCTCTTTCTAGGAAGTAGTTTTCTTCTGGTTCATCTAACAATAAAACCAGTGTGGCAGAAGCAAAGGAAGGCCGCTACGCAGGCATTGCATAAAGGCCTTCACACGCCTAATAATTTCCCCATTGACTTACACACTAAATGAGCTCTGTTTCGAGGCCCCTGCAGCCTTGTCAAAGTTCACAGCTATTTCGAGCAACCCCTCACATGAAAGCTGACAAGTTTGCCAATCGTGGCACTACAAAATTTCCATACCACGGCCTTTTAGATTTTGAACTAGAAGGAGATGAAGTTTTTATAGGGTACGCCCACCCCTATAGTTCTCCTCTACATAACAGAAAATGTCACTTTTTGATATGAATTTCAAAAACAGTCTTAATCGCCTTCAGTCCACCCAAAATTTTCAATATCCACAATTTGACATGTTCCCCCCGAGTTTCATGGTGTTTCATTACCCATGGGGGGGGGGGGAGTATCATGACAAAATTTGTTCTAAACCGGAGTTAAAAGTACTATTTTTTGACGGTGTACATTTGACGCGGACGAACATTACTCTGACGGGGGAGTGAGGCCTGGAATCTCCTGATAAGCCTTGCAATGATTATATGATTACATTATAGTATCACTTATAGGATACAATATGGCAATCTCCCTGCAAGGCTTTATAGCTAGGGACTGGACCCGCCTTCCATACATCTAACAATACCTTGCGAGTATCACACCCACATCGGGGAGTTGCCACTACAACTCCATGCTTATATGGCATGCATCCGATCCACCGGCTACTGACTCCATAGGAACCTCTTAACTAAATACTGATTATCCTATGCCAAATTTACAAAATATGTCTAAATCCTTTGTAGATGTCTCCACTGACCAGCATGTGAATACGCATAGAATGTGGAATTCTGTTGTGATTATTTCAAATTTAACTGACAATTAGCTCAAATTTTTAGAACAATACCAACTTAACCACAATCCACAACAGATCCAGTGAAGTAGTAGTTACTGGCGAGCATTCTCACACACCTTTAGAACAGCAAGTAACCAATCAGAAATTCTCGACATATCAACGAATATACTAAAATCCAAAACCTTTAGAATCAAACCACAAACTTTGTAGAGACAACATACACCGAGGAACTCGCGTGTGCCAATCGAGGAATAGGTAAACGGATTTAACATCTGCATGAGAAGTAGAATTTAATGCGTCTCATTTCACCACCTACATCACTGCCCCTTTAACTAAATTTTGTCAATAACGTAATTACCGATGTACATTTAGGAAAGTCGTAATGACTATTTCGAGTTACCAATTACAGCAATTATAAAGGGTAACAACCTCAGAGGGACCTCAGAATCTTACAAAGAGCTCGTTAAGAGAATATCGAAGATCAAACGCTAAGCAGCTCGACACTGTAATTAAATTTGTTGCGTGCAACTGTGCTCGGAAGTTTACAACCATGTGTAATGATAAAAAGTTCATTTAATTTTATCCAAATTACTTTCTGTATTCATTTTCACACCCCTTCTCCAGTGTTCGATGCAGCTGTGGCATGGTTGCCCCTGACAACGACATTAAAACAAAAGATAAAAGCCAACGAAAGGGTGTCGAATGAAGTACTTAATTAATTAGTCAATGAAACCATTCTCCTGTTTGCAAACTTTGGGGCGCGATGGGTTGCTTAAAATTATAAACAATTAGGTCACAAGTGATCGTATTATTATCGCACTGTAATCAGATGTGTTTACTAAACTACTTAGTACACCTCATTCACCTCCTTGATTGACTAATTACTTTGTTATGGATTTGAAGAACGTGTACAGCATTTAATAGGTATGCATAAATGGCTCATACGTGTGGATACAGTCGCGTTTTACATCGGAAGGAGATGGGTGTTTTGACCGAGGTTTCCAGACATGCGATTAAAGAGCGCCCTCAACATTATTTTTCGAAACAGCCAAGTGCAGTAGTAATTCTAGATGCATCGTCACCTGCAGTCACATAATATAATGTATACAATTGGCGACTTCATTGCCTGCAAGGAAAAATGTGCCGTCCGTGTAGCCCTCAGAGCGGACGAAGTTTTTCGATCAGCCTGTAGCTACGAAATATGCCTCGTGGCGGAAGCCAAAAGGAGCCGCTACACAGGCAGACGGGCTACCGTCCATGTGGCTGTGGGCCAGTCACACCTATCAGGTGTCAAAGTACGGTTTGGTTTCGTTGTCTCCCATTATTTTCAAGTTCGTGAACAAACCGTAATCTTAAAAAGTAGGACGAATTGTTTGAAACAATGAAAATATGTTTTACTGGGTATCCAATGGCAATGGTAAAACTTGTGAATAACCAAAAAAGCTCCTTCATTATAGCTTGCTGTCAATGGTTATTTGTGGCCTATAATATAGGCCCTATACCCAGGTCTAGGGTGGCCTGCAGACCTGACCCTGAAGTTTCTCACTTATCAGTGTCGCTTGTGAAGATAATTGAAGTGTGAACAAACTAATCTCTGCCGCGTATTACTAAATTTACTTGCGTAAAATTTTGATTAAGCATGGAGATGAGGGAGAACCTAAAGTTATTCTCGTATTGGGAAGTGGAGTTTGAATTGCTGCTAAACTAACATGTCCCAGAGTGGGTTTTTTCGCTCACTGGCGTTAACCCCCCACCCCACCATGCCCCCACAATTCTGTGTGACTGAAATAACCAACAAATATTGATGTGCTAATCTGATATGCCTTCCTGTTAGTGTTTATACGCACATAGTGCAACTCTTTATCTTGTGTGAAATGAAGTGATAGGAAGGGTGTTTCAAGTTTGTTTTATTTACAGCCAACTGTATGTAATCCTCGGAACGTAACCTTCGAAAACGCTGTGGTATGTTCAGTAGCTATCGTAACTCATCCCCAAATTGTAAAAATGTGAAATTATAACATTATTTTATATAAAACAAAATGTCAGTTAACCGACTTCTGTTTTACATTGTTCTGTTAAAACGTACCATGAAAAATAGCACAGGATATCGTTCTCAAAAGCACTCTGAATTCAATGGGCTTTCTCCTCCCCTCCCCCCCCCCCACCCCGAACCACTAACACTAGAGGTTTGGGCCCTTCGAACCTCACATACACATTTTTTTCTAATTTGTCTAATTAACAGTCAATCCACGGTTAATTTCTATTTCAGTTAGAGTAGGGCTTTATAAATCAGGGATAATTTACGTTACGCTGTTAGTAATACTTAATCCTAATGTTTGTAAGCCCCAGTTTTAAAGGCAAACACAGTCACCCAAATTTGAATTCACGTACCTGTAGTTATGTTTATTTTCATATAACGTTTTTTCCCCTCAAGAATCAATTGTTGTAATGAGTTTTTAAAACTCACACGTAGCAATTCTCTGTTTTCCTTGTGGTATTCAGTATTTTATATTGTGAAATACCATGAAAAACACCTGCCAGAGAAATAATCTAACGTTTGAGAGGCTCAAGTAAATTTTCAAAGTAAGGTTGAGCTAATGCTTATTTCCCTTAATGGGACTTATTTTTTACCATAATTTCATTTATAGGGGTTTTATTAAGAAGTTTTCCAAGTGACACCAATGCGTTTTCGATTGTCATGCTTATTGCCTTCACGCATGCTGCGCATTATGTGCGCTAAGGATACTCAAGGAGCGCATGGCAACCAGGCTGCCCAACAAGCAGACAGACGCGCGACGCACTAACTTCGGTAAAGAACAATGGGTAGGCAATGGGATTGTCATGCACAGAGCCCGAGGAGCCGATTCAGTTTTTCGTTCATCTCTTTCCTATAGGGGCAGCCCCGTGTGGCGTCGGAAAAAGAGAGCCTCTGCACAGAATATTCTGTGCTACCACTTAAGTTTTTGCTGCTGGATGCTTTTACTTATTTGAATATTCCGCTTTTTCGTTCTACTAGGGACTTCCACGAGAAAAATGGTCGCCAGTCAACGGCACTAGCTCAGCATGCTCTGAACAGCAAGATTGCATACAATGCAATTTACAGAAGTTACGATGGACTAGGGAACGTTTTAATGTCAATAAACTTCGAGAAAGTATTCCCAAAACACTAACTCTGCTAATCGCTTGTCGGTTAGTGGCGCCCGTGGAAGCAATGGGAAACCTTGTCATTCTGTGTTAGAAATGAATGTGTTTTACTCGAGGCGTTCTGCTTAATCAACTATAGATCATTTGCCGAATTTCAACTCTCAGTCGATATCAGCCAACTTTTTCAGGGTATTTTTTTCTCTTGAAAAATGAACTTCAAATATGAAATTTTTTTTCAGTCTTTCGTATAAAAATATTCGAAGTTGATTATTTGATGATGGGGCATTTGTTGACCTGCGGAGCTTTCTCGATAGCTCATCAATTTCTCATTCTTACAGGCCAATTGCGCCATGGAGACATTAGCAGTCGCCGGGTTGTCAGGAGAATTTATAAGGGTGAATTATGGCAATGAATTTAGCTCTCACTCCAAGAAAATCGAGGTACTGGTAGAAGGTTAAATGGTGACAAATGGCCGTGAAGGATATTTATGGTTTATTTGTGATAATTTGCCATCTATTTCACATCACATGGGAAATCGTCCTACTCACAGAAGAGCAGCGGTAGCAGCACCGCGTAGACGCGTTGTCTGGCTATTTAAGAAGCCCTCGGCGGCACCGTCGGCCACCAGTACTTGTCATTCACAATAAAATATTTGATGACGTCACATGAAACACCAGTAACGTTATTGCTCCTCATTTCTTTTTGAGTTAATGGTAAATTCGAAACGATTCTTTCAAAACAATGTTAGAAAGTGGAATTAATTTGGATTTTCGTTAATTAATTTCCACTTTATTTAAAATAAAAAAAATTATATTGCACAATCAGAAAGAAAGCAATGTCAAAAACGGTTTAAAAGGCCCCTGAGTGATAAATATAACAGTCACAAACCAGTGGCGTACTTAAGGAGGGTTTGGGGTGCAACTCTATCCTCCACAAAAAGTCCCCCAGAACCCCTCTTCTGGAAAACCCAAGAGTGAAAATTTGTATAAATATACGACGCTTCCATATTTGAAGCCCCCTAATGAAATGATGTAGCCCCATGACCCAGTTTTTCTGGATACGCCTCTGACGCAAAATTTGATCTTATCTGCCCTCCTCCATCAACAGGCCCGGGCTGCATCACCACTTTGCACGGCTCTGGGGGTTACTCAAACCTGGTAGCTGATTCAAGGGCAATACAGGATTGTAAAATGGTGGGAACAAGGAGTTGCCACTCGTAGTGGCAACCAGGGTGGCAACTCCCTGGTCGGAAATACAACAAATCCAGCCTATTTGAAGTAACTGAGTTATCAGGAGAGACGATTTAGTGTAACTTTTCCTGCTTTCCATAGAAGTTTTGTTGAAGGAGAATCATTTTCTTCTTCGAAACATACTCTAACTTCACAGTCACGTTAATCGTAGTGGGGCCGATGGGGGGGGGGATTTCTCCCTCACCTTTTCGGTGAAGGACAGTAATGTATTTGCCCCTCGCCACCCACCATCCCCACACTTTTTGTGATCTGAAGCTGTGAAATTATACTGTCATCTTTATTTTGGAAATAATTATTTTCCAGTAAGCATAGAAAACTTTTCTTGTAAAAGGTTCATAGTACCCTAAAATATCGGGACGTGTAGGACCATTTTGTATCTGAGAGCTAATTGTTTGTAAATTTCTTAATGTTGGGTGTGGTTCTCTCTTAAGATCTTTCTCCCAAGACAGATATTAAATTTTAACTCAAATACTCTAAATTCTTTCAAAATCAAATCGACGCCCATGCAGATTTTCAGCAAACTCTCTACAAAGACAGTCACTTGGGAGAAAGCTGGCTCTGTCCGACCTTTTTCGGTGATGCAATGACCCGAAGTATACCCTCAACTGCACGAGAAACGATAGAATTTTGGGAGGGGGTGAGAGTGACACGAAGTTTTACGTGCACAGGGTTGGGCAAATTCAAGTGTAGTGCGCATTCAAGTTGCAGGACTTAGCTGGGGAAATGCCGGGCCCCTTCAGCTATTATTGAAATAGCGCCCCTGTTACCTTCCTCAATCACGTGACGCTCATTTTTAAATACCTTAACCCAAGCGTGTCTATAGAGACATTATTTGGGGATGATATGTGGTTGAAACTAGAAACTACACAAAAGAAGTGCCACTATCAATGAAAATGTTTTTAGAAAATTCCTCCCAGATTGCAGGAAATGGCATTTCTCAGGCTCTTTGAGATGCGTCTACCACATTCATTATTTTCAGCATTCAAATTTTAGAAAATTTTCACTTCAAAAGAAGAAAATATTTTTTAAACGATATTCATACACATAACCCTGGAGTTTGAGACAGGCTTGGAAGGATGGGGGACATCCCTGTGATTGCGAATACCGGTACATCTGAAGAAAATTCTCTCTTCACCATTCGAGGGAAAATGGTAGCGCGTATGACTTGAATAGAAACTCCCCGGTGCCTCCGCCATACCATTCAAGGGGTGCCCCTTAAGGTTCGTGCCCTACTTACCCCACCCTTGTTACGTCCCTGCTGCATAGTTAAGCACGGTGGGGTGAAAATGTCCAACTTATGAGTTTAAAAATAATTAAGCTGCTACTTTATAGGGGTTATATAACAATGACAGCATACCGATGTGACTTCATTTCATCGGATTCATGAAGTTTAGCTAAAGGAGCTGGTGCGCTCTCGTCTTTTGCCCTCATCTAAGGTTGTAAACTGAATTTACAAAAATTAACTTCTCTTCTTTGTAAGAGAGACCTCAATATGTTAGTGTTGTAACATACTGTTACATGCTGGCAGGTTACCATGGCTTCACTCAAGATTCAAAACTAGTTCTACTTGATTATTTACTTCAATCACATCAGAAGGCTTATCGATATTTCCATCCTCCGGTATGTATACCTCATAGACCTTGACACTCCACGAAACAAGCAGACCTTTAAAAATCCTACCTCTACGTCGCAATCACAAAACACATCAAACCTTCAACCGCGCAGACAACGAACTTTAAAAAAACAGGCCAATAAAATTTGTCAAATCATTAATTTCTTTCTCCGAGACAGACACATCTGGACACAAAACACGGTTTGAATGAAAGAAAGAAATCCAGAAAGTGATAACAATAAAAATGCAATTATTTTCTCAGGCAGTCCTCGCCCTGTTCTCTTAATCTCTCCTCGAGCTAATTCCCTATCCTTTTAAAAAGTTTTGGTAAACAAAAGTATAGTTACTGGATCCAAATACTTTGCGTCGCCTTAAGGAACAGGTGTACAAGTAGAGGTAGCTGATACGGGAGACGTGGGTAATCCATAACTCTAAAAAAATTGTTTGTTTTGCTTTAACAATACACACTCATAGTTTAAAAGACTTGTGTCCCAAACCTATTCGTTTTGGGGCTGTGGGCGGTTAGCACAGACGAATTTTAATTCACCCGCGGGAAAGAAAATTATACCAAGCATGCACAGCAATGTTTGGCTTTATTTTAAGCACTTTGGAAAATACGGTATAAATCTCGTATCGGTGTTTAGATGGATAGATGATGAGAAGAGATATTGTGTAGGTAAAGACTACTATGATATATAACTCAATTAACAAAACACGCGTGTTTCACTAAAATGTTTTGGAGACTTCTGCCTTGCACCTGTATCGCATTCTTAAAGCAGCCGTATCGTAGATTGGTTGACGTAAGATTTAAATACAAACAAAAATCATCACTTTCATGTTTAAATAAAGTGTCCGGTATATTTTCAAGGAAAAGTTACCGGTAACTATTATCACAAACCGAAAAATTCCAGACATGTTGCCATCATGGAACAATGAAAAACATTGCCACATTTTTTCTGTTTTCAAGGTTAGGCATTTGGTTACAGTAACGATGGGCCTTCCCTTTTAGATAGATAACTTGATGCGTCCACTGTGACGTCATAGGACCACAGCAACGTGCAGGGTCGTAGGCAGGAATTTTCCAAGGGGGGGGGGAAGCCCATCGACAGACTCTCAGCGCTCCGCGCACCATGGGTTGGCGCAAAGCGCAAGAAAATTTTGACCCCAAATGCCTCCCATATCGCTGGAAATGGCACTTCCCAGGCCTATTTACCGCAAATAAATAGGGGAAACACTAGCAATATTGTGAAAATAAACATTATAAAATACCAAAAATATGCCCAAGGGGGCGGCTTCCCCTTCGCCCCCCCCCCCCATGGCTATGCGCCTAGCAAAGTGGACATGTAATTATTTGAAATCGGCCTCTATAATTTTTCTTCATACAATAAAATTATGACATTTTTTTCTATTCATTAACCTTTTCAGAGTTGCAAATTTTAAGAAATGATGTTTTCTTTTAAATTGGAGGAGCTAGAAGTATGTAAACTTAGCTGGGAGAATTATTTTCGTGTAGGGAGGGTATGTAGGCCGTAAAAGGCGCATTCTCGTCTTGTCAATCTTTGTATAACCCCTATAAAGAAAATAGTTGCAACTTTTGGCAGTACTTTGTTTTTTTTTTTCGTCTACGTGACACTGGAATGAGATGTTCTGCAACTGACCACGATGTCAGCCTTATGTAAATGTTCAGTAGGTAACTTTGGAAGAAGAAACGACTTTGATAAGTTCAGTTGATAAATGTCAGGAAGAGGAGAATGTGACTTTTACATACAAAAACCTTATTTGACGGGATTTGTCTCCCCGTGGAACATCTATCTTGACCTAGAGCGGAGTGACAGATACCAGTGGCAAGTCTAATTGGGGCACGGAGTCGGGGACGGGAGGGGTGTGTGTTCCTCGAATTGTCAGGCAACCTTACAGTATCTTATACAGTGAGAGTCATTTTTTGTAATATTTGTGATTTTATTCCCAAATTGCTTCAAAATTGCTTAACGTCTTGCAATAAATATTTGTAAAACCTTTCCCTTACCCCTCCTCACCAGTACCACCAGTGGCACTCGATATGGGAATTTGGCCTCCATTTTGGTGACCCCCCCCCCTGGAAATATGTTTTTGATACTCCACTGGATAGGCCTCACTGTCCCAAAGGCCCTCAGCCTGAGGCTGTAACAGTATCTTGTAAGCAAGTACATTACACCTAAAAGTGCCAGGATATGCTTAGGCGGTGACAGTAAGACACTGATTCTTTGGTAATTATCAATGAAGTACCTCTGAACAGAGGTGTAGGAAAGGACTGCCTAGCAGGCTGTACGGCATATTCCTTGTTCAGTCATATGGGAAGCCTTAAAGAGGGACTGAGCACACAAATTCAACTCCGCTGGTAAGTTAGGAAGGTTTGCCTCTTGCCCATCATGAGGAAATTCAGGGGGATATGTTTAGGCACAGTGTGTATTTTCTAGCTACATGGCTATTCTTTATTCTTTGTATACCGATTTCCTGTTAATCTGCTAAATTTTAAGTTAAAAATTGTTTCTTGAAATAATACACCCCAGTGTGTGTGTGAGTAATTCATGTATAAATCTCTTGAATCATGTCATATTACAGGCGCGGATCCAGAAATTTCGAAAAGGGGGGGGGGCTGAAAGCCCCCTTGAATATTCTCCTAGATTAATATTATGCAAATTATGCTAATTTTCGCGTAGCCTATTTGTTATTGTTGATGTGGCAAAAAGGGGGGCTGAGGCCGGCAAAGCCCCCCCCCCCTTGGATCCGCGTCTGTATTATTTGTAACTAAATTGTTAAGTTGAATTTATCAGGTCATTTGGAACGGGGGGGGGGCTGGGGCTGGTCATTAACCCCCAATAATATTCAGTTTTTTCGTCTTAAATCCTATAAAATTTTACAAAATGTCAAAACTCGGGAGGTGAATGGTTAAGACATCGTTCTCATGTTAGAAACCTTACGACGGCACTGGTTTATGCAGAATAATTCCGTCAGGCTGGCAATTTTCTGTTCAACATTCAATGATAATGAACTGATGAAGGGAAATAAGAGGAGACTTGTAAGATTTAGCTGCTGTTTCAAGTAAAGGTTGGGACGAATATATTCAGTAGTATAGCTTACTCTAGCATTGGCATAGGGAACTGTTTTAAGCTGGAGTTGGAGCTGAATGTTTTGGACTGCTGACCAGAGGAAGGGTCTGAGGGGAGAGGCCCCTTTGCAAAACTTTTTGAATAGTTGATGTTCCTTAGAAACAATGTGATGAGGCTACATTTTGTGAAGTTTTGATGTAGAATTAGTTTAAAGAGTTTGACATTTTATTGCAAAAGCTGACATATTCAACAGAGGAGACAAATGGGTTTGAGGGGACTTCGTCCTTGAAAAGTTGAGCGGAAGCTTAGCTTCTACATTTTTTACTGGGGCTACCCTCAGCCCTCGCTCCATACGCCTATGCACCGACTTGTATCCTAATGTATGTGCGAGGTTTTTTGATCAAGTGAAATATTTTTAACCTGAAGTGCTATTTTTATTTAAAATAACGTTTTGGTTTACCTCTTATTTGCGATCCTATGTTCTGAAACACTATCAAAGCCTAGATACGGATAAGGGGATAAATGAAGCTGGCGTTTCAAGTTCAAAATAAGGTCGGGCGGCGGTTTTTTTTCCTTAAAATTTGGCTTAAGGGGATATGGCACCCACAAACCTTGCTAGCAACTCCCTGCCCAAATATATTTAGGAATAGCCCTATAGTTCTAAATACAGTTGATGACTGCACTTCGATCGAGATTCATTCAGACAATAGAGCTCCACTCTAGTTGGTCTATGATGACTTGTAATAAAGTCAGTTGTGTTCCCATGGTTGTGTTTTACTATGGCTTGGAGCAATTGAAACTCAGTGTATGCTACTGTTATAGTCTTTGGGGTGTACTAGACAGGTGTTTTTATTTCAAACAGGAAGAGTGGCTAGAAGTAAACCTAGTAGGGAGAATTTTTACTCATTGTCTGAGGTGAGATTTGAGACTGTCGACAGGGAAGCCATAATCTTGGCTTAAAACTGAGTCTCGACTACGCTTCTTCCTGCAAAATGCTGTTCAAATCGGATCTTTGTGCCAGCTCAACTCATGTTCAGCAAACAGCTGTGACCGGCCTTTGTTTCATTTAAATCTTGTCACATCATTGTGCACACTCATTAAATTTATTTCTTTACTCTTCGCGTTCCATACATGATGCCCTTTTGAAAGGTCAATCGATGTTTGTCGCAGAATAGGTACGCGTGTATTGCAACCTTTACTCGCCACTGTTGGTTTACACACTATGACACGTGAAAATGGCATCTAAACAACCGAAAGACAAAATTACTCCCTTGTATGCTGAACTTAACCGATACAAATTAAATGGCGACTATACGAACCCTAGGATATTGTCCGTCGCCTCCAGATGTAGGTTGAATTGTTTTTCATTTGTTTTATCTTTTGGACGAAGTTTTAAATTTCGATAGGCTAGCATACGGTGACTTCATTGACAATAGCTACGTTGTAACTTATACGTAGGCCTAGGCGGGGGCCGTGCCATTCCGCCATAGGTACTTTCCGCCATAGAAAATGTGTTCATTCCGCCATAGAAAACATGTCTTTCCGCCATGGCAGAAAAGTGTTAATTATGATTATTTTAATAGTGAATGATGTGTCGTTCTCAAAATAACCCTTTGAAAATATTTTTGCAAGGAAAACAAGACCTTTTGTTTCTCAGATTTTAAGAAAGTGCCTTTCCGCCATAGATTTTGCACCTTTCCGCCATGTTTTTTGCACCTTTCAGCCATGGCGGAATGGTGCAAAACCCATGGCGGAATGTTATGGCGGAATGTACCGATGGCGGAAAGACACTAGATTCGGCCTAGGCTCAGAATACTAATAGTAATAGTATGTATTGAATACTTAGTAATAGTAGGTCCGGGGGCCAGTCAAGTCGCCCCCTAGCAAAGTCGGCCCAAAAAAATTGGCATTTGCAAGGCCTCTGGGCAAGTGCAATTCCCTGTGGACAATTACAAATGGTAGTTACCAGTGCAGCTATCCATATGGTCTCTAACTTAGGCCTATCACTTACAAGTTACAGGAACATGTAATGCAAGGTGAAACAGAGTAAAAGAATGCAAGGTTGCTTTGCAGATATGTGCATTCTCATTACTAGCATTACATGATTTGATTGACTGTGGACCTTGCAAATGCCAACTTTTTCGAATTTATTCTGTCTGGAAGTGATTTTTTGAGCAGATATGTGTCCAGAAACATGTTGGATTTTCTGCTCAAACAAGTTCTGTGGTTGAAAGGGTTGAATAGACCTTATGCCAATTAAAAAGAGGGCGCTTCAAAACTGCAACCTGAGAACGATTATTCCATGTATAGGACCACAGGAGTGAATCGTTACCATGGAGAAGGCCAATGGTCACTATGCTGATTCGGTACTGTATATGGAATAATCCTTCCCAGTATGCAGTATTACAGCTAATTGGCATAAGGTCTATGAGGTTTGCAGTCAGCTTAGGAGTGTGAAGATAGGCCCACTACCATTGCCAAGGGTCTGAGTATTAGAACTTTTCTAGTATACATGAGTGAGTTATGCACTTATCAATTGCAAGACGCACCTTATGACCCCCGGGAGAGGTGCGTCAATGTCCACAATGTGCGTCTGACATTCATGTCCACTAACGCACCCTGCGTCATAAAATGGACGCACCTTTGCTGGAAAATGACCCACCTAGAAATACGATTTTGACAGACCTTTTCCAGACAATGACGCACCATTTGACGCACCAGAGAAAATGCAAATATGGTCGTATGAGGGTTATCAGAAGCGTACATAAAATTGGTTGGTTTTACAACTGATGAAAACTGTTCCTTCACCTCCCGAAAACTTCGAGCCACGACATTGTCTTCTTAAAGTTCAACGCGTGGTGACTCTACGTATGCTAGTACTCGGGGAGGTGTTAGATAAGCATTAGTACGTACCGTTTGTATGTATATGTACAGCTACGGTAGTTCACATTGTACGTGAAGGAAGTGGGCACTCGAAATCTTGAAACAGTTTTGATATATAAAAGTAACGAAACATGCTGCAGTAAACCCTGACTTCATGAATTTACTGTAATTAGAAGCTTGTAAAACTGATTTCTTTGCAAGCAGCGATCCGGGAGATTTGTACGCAATTCTTCAGTTTATACAACACTAAGACACTTGAACGGATGTTTAAACAAATGCAAAATAAAGCTGTTGTATACAGGATTCCACATTAAGCACAACGTATGCACAGTAGTCCTCAGTAAAGGCACGTGCATATAGCCGGCAGTCGCCGATAGCGTCCCATGCACAGCTCTTGCACCGACGACCCATCGAAAGCCCGGGCCAGGGTCTTAGACTAGCACACTGCTGGTCGCGAAATTGATATTCTAACAGCAAACCTAGGACCTAAAAATCTTAATTTAGTACCATAACTTATCCTTGCAAATCTTACACTGAAATATTGCAGTTGTTTTTATCACTTTAAGCCTCTGAAAAGTTCCGAAAATTTGAAATAAAATCATCAGCTTTCCCATTTCGTAAAATAGTGTAGCGTTCGAAATATTTGTTGATATCAGGGTGCCGTGTGCATGGCAATGTGCCTTCGTCACAAAGAACATTTGATTACTGTAGTTCCCCATACACTCACATGGCAAGTTGCCGCTGCAAACATTCCATACTGACGTAACAACGTAGCTTATTAGCATACTGATGTAAACAAAGTTTCTTATTCACGTTGTAAATTTGACGGCGCGAAAAGTTGCTGATATCATTTCAAATTTTTGGCCCTTTCCGGAAACTCTCAGTCATCATAAAGAACTGCAAAACTAACGTAAGATCTGCAGAAGAAAAGTCATGGTAAAGAATTAACATTTTACATGCAAAATTTGCAGCGAGAAGAAATTCAGTTTAAACCATCATACGGACGGCCGATCTGGAAACCATGTGTGCATACAGTGCATACAGTGCATACATTGAACCATTCAACTTTCTGTGGCTCAGCTTGTTAACTGGACCCTAAAAATCTCATTAAAATGGTAAAAATATAACCACACCACTTTAAAATGGCTTACAAAAATTCTAGCACTGAGAGCTTTTCAAATCTGTGAATATTTGCACATATATGTTTACTCCAGAGGTACAAGATTTTAGTTCCGAACGTCATGGTACGATCGCACAAGCAAGCTACGTCAGCCTTTTCCACACCGGGTGTAATGTACGTAGACAATATGCCTCAATCACATTGATTTAACCAGAACGATCATTAAAAGTGTCCAAAAATGACCCAGTAGGTCAAGTAACCCCCTAAACATGTACAGGACATGTGCAGAAGACCCTCAAATAACTTTTTTGAAAATATTCGCAAGTGTCAGAGCAAATATTGCCTTATACGGGCCCACTTTCTAAGAGGGGCTTGGAATGTTTACCATTGCCCAACGTGACACTAATGAACTACCGTAAGCATGCATGTGTCTCTGTACTCACTCAGAGAGCTACAGGGCTTATATAAATTTTTCAATATTTTCTTGAAAAATACAATTGTTGTGATTGTTTACTAAAATTGTGTTGTGCATTGGAATTTCGAAGTCTTTTTTCTTGCTAAGATGACTTTGAAGGTGGCTCTATTTTTTATCATTTTAAAGTTTTTTGTAATATTGGCCATACATAACAGTGTTACGATGAGTGTTAAAAAAATTCGAGCATATCCCATAAACACATACTTGGACAAATTTTAATGAAACTTGGACACAGTGATTGATAAACAATGGTTTATCAGCCGTGGTCAGGAACTAAGGTGAAAGGTCTTCTTGGGTCATTTTGGCCATTTTATGAATAGCCAAAAAAAGGCAGCGCCTTTAAAAGATTCCGTGACGATCTTGGACTCGATGTTAAACATTGGTGATATACAGCCTGCAACTATGGTAGTTGCTCAGGCTTCATTCAGGACATGTTGAGAAAGTTGAAGTCAATGGTCATCTTGCGGTCATTTTAGTCCACCTTTGCCACGGCTTATAAATACCTTCCATTTCTCAACATCTCAACTTGCAGTGGTGCTGTACATTTTAATTTGGCCGGCCCGGGACTTCCCAAAACGGGCACCCATGAAATTTGCTTGGACTCTTAGAAGAGAGAGTAGAGGGTATCATGGCCAAACAGAACACTGTTACGATGAAATATTAAAAAATTTAGACATATCCCATGAACACATACTTAGACAAGTTTTGATGAAATTTGGACAAAATGATAAATAGAGTGGGTTATTACTTATTAGACTAATATTAGTAGTAGTCAGAAAACTGAGTCAAATGTCATCTTGGGGTCATTTTGGGCAATGTCTTCTAAAGATTCAGTGAGTCTTGACCATTGGTGATTCACAGTAACTTTGGTAATTGCTTCATTACGGGTTTACTAAATCTGAGGTCAGTAGTCATCTTGTGGTCAATGTGGTCCACATTTACCGCCTCTAATAAACACCTTCCTTCTCAACTTGCACCAGTGATACTCTACATTTGGGACTACCAATAACTGGATGACAGTTACACCCATGAACTTTGCTTCGGACTATTAGAAAAAGAGTTGAGGATATATATATATATATATATCGGCCATATATAAGATTGTTACGATGAAGTAGTGAAAAACTAAAGACATGCCCCATGAACACATACTAGGAAAATTTTAAATGAAACTTGGACATAATCATGGATAGACAATGGGTTATCAGTAGCATGTGGCCAGGGAACTAGAATCAACGGTCATCTTGAGGTCCATTTGGCCATTTTATGAATAAAAAAAAATTTATGTCTCTCAAAGGTTCCGTGGGACTGGCTATGATCACTGTTGATACACCATAGGACGGTAGGCCTAACTTTGGTACCGCAATGGCTTCATTTCTACAGTAGTGAAATTTGAGGTCAATGGTCATCTTGTGGTCATTTTGGTACACCTTACCACTGCTTATGACACCTGCTTTTTCTAAATTCTTAAGCAGAAGGGTTGGGCGATATGAAAAAACATATATCGTCAAAGTTCACACGAAAAATTTTGCGATGTATTGACATATGAACAGTAAAACGTATAGGCAATGATGAATATATGCACCAATACTACGCAAACACATTTTTCTAGGCCTTTTTTTCTAAATTCGATAATTACTGCGATCTATCGATCGACTTCCAAGCATTATCAAGTGGGCTACCATTTTTTAAAATATTTATGAGACATTTTTTAAAGCCTCATACTAAGCCGTCTACAACATTTTCAAAAGCTTTAGTTTGTTTTACGATCTGACTTCACAGCTACTTTTTTCGTACAACTTGCAAATTCCGTTATACGTGCTTACTGTGTAGGCTAGGCCTACGCGTGATTAAGGGGTCTCGTAGCGATCATGGGATTAAGAGCCCTCCAAAAATTATCCAGAGGGCAAACATTTCTTAAAATGTTTATGGAGCATGTGTAAAAGACTCTTACTAAGCCCTATGCCGCATTTTCGAGAGCTTTACTTGATCAGTATTTCCATACGATATTTTTCTTCAGGGACATGTCTGTAAGAGCGCTTAGGCTAGCCTAACATGTAACGTGTGTTATGGGAAAAGTTCGGTCGAGCCTATATCGTGGCCGCATCTTTCCAGACCGCGTGCGGGTAAACTTGACAGTTAACAGGTTATTGTATTGTACACTGTGTATAGTATCTCACATTTGTAGCATGGTGGAGAGGGTCGCAAGATATTTGTATTTGATTGTGGCCTTCGTTTTTGTGTGTCTGTGCCAGTAAAATATAGTGCAATTTGTGCACGGCGTGAGCATATACCGGGAGTTCTTTAAGCCAAAAATAAAATGAATACTCAAGACACTGGAAAGTTTTATACTGTGCAAAAACATAGTTTCCTATCATTCAGAAAATAATGCAAGGACATTGACGCACGTTGACGCACCTGTGCGGCAATGCTTTGACACACCAAAGCTGTATTTTGACGCACCCCTTCGTCATAAATCTTGCGGACATGACACACCCATGACGCACCTTCCCCGGGGGTCATTAGGTGCGTCTTGCAATTGATAAGTGCATTACATCAAACTCAGTTTGGAGGACTCAGGACTATTTCAGAGAACCTGAATTTTATGGAAGTTCTGTGGTCTTTTCTAGTTTTGTGAATATTGACATTCTAAATGTTTATATGACAAACTTGGAACAAAATGCTGAATTTTGCTTAATGTTTTGTCATTTTCCAGCTTGTTTCATTTTCTACTTTTGGCTGGAAAGAACATCTCTTAATAATGTTCCTGAACTTGGTTTGTAAAGAATACTGATAGACAGTATTCACAGTTTTCGTTTGTTCATTGTATCTCCCCCAGAGAAAATATTTTTCCTGGGATGTAATGTGATCAGTGTACCATACATTTAATGCAGTAGTGCACCAAAGCATGGAAGTGTTACCTAGTCAGGGTAATATGTACTTCCAAGATCAAAGAGTACTATCTGGCACATGTCCATTTTGTTCTGTCTCTTGCAGTGCTCAAGCTGGATCGAGAGGATAGCATTGCTTTTAAGTGCAAGATTGTCTGCCTCATTCACCAGTCAGAATTTGCTCAAGCCATTAAAGAAATAGCAAACAATCCAAATTTAGCAAGGTAAGTTTCATTTTTAGGGGAAACCATTCATACTGGTCATGCAAGTTCTGAAAATTGAGTCACAGACATAATTAGCACAGATTTATGTTTACTCTAGGATCATTGATATAGTTGTGAAGTTGTTTCTTTCATTTAAAGACCACCATAGCCATATGGGGGGGGGGGGAGGGGCTGTAGTACCCCTCCTCCATTCAGGCAGAACACATGCTATTTGGGGGGCATATATAAGCTATTCAGGCATGGGCGTCAATCCTGGGGGTAAGGGGACACGTGCCCCACCCCACATTTTGGAAATACACCCATTGAGTTAAGATTTTTACAAAGAAATTTTTTTACAGAAGTGGCCATGTCCCCTCCCCCCCCCCCCCTCCACATTCAAGTAAAGATTGACGCTACTGTATTCAGGCAAACTTGAGACAAGGTTGCATTTAAATTTCAGGCAGAAGTGCTCATCCTCCAAGCAAAAGTAGTGCTGTGTACAAGTTTATGAAAACTGTATCAAGTCTTTGGTGAAAACCCGAGTTTTGGTATGGGCATATATGTCTGTCCTTGGATTTTCTTTATCATATGTTAGCTTTAGGGAAACTTCAAAACAAGATGTGAAGCTTCAGAAGGAAAAGGCAAGAAATAATTGATTTGGCAAGTTGTTGACAAAAACGGTGATCCAGTATACTGTACTGTAGATCTGCCCAACAGACCTGTAGTGTGAGTCCAGTGTCATAAGTATGAGTACAGATGCATTGTCTTTGTGTATGAATATGAATGTGAGTTCACATCTGTTTACATGAGTATCAACATAATTAGCAGGAATTGATTTTCAAAATTCTGTAAGAGTATAAATGTATTCTCAGGAGTATTTGTACAAGCTATTGTGCAAAAGGGAGAGTGTATTATGTACCCACAATATTTCTGCTGCAAGGCAAATATTCGTCCATTGTTTTTATGGCACACTGATGTCACACCCCACATATCACTTGGAATGACCGAAGTCCCTCTAGTACCATAATTACTTCATCAATATCAACAAATTAATATCAGCTTCTGTAGAGATTGCTAGCCCATGCAATGATGCTTCTTGTGAAGTGAAGGGTAAATATGATAAAGAAATTTCTACACTTTTAAGGGTGAAAGATGTACAGTACTCATTTCTCCCTGGATATGAAGAGAAAAGCTTTGGGGTTACCCCAGTGCACCCCCTATAATACATCTACACTATGAGAAGGGCAGGGGTGCGGCAGGGGTCTTGCTGGTTACAGGTATTTAAGTTCCTGTGCTTATGGAGCTTAGTGATACTTTCAGCCATGGAATTCAGTAGAGATAAGTCAGTGAGTTAGAGGGTCCTACCAGATTGGGCTTGAGGCTGGTCTGTCAGTCAATAGTTGCACAATGCACAGCATTACACAGACCCAGATGATCATACTTTGGATTTATTTCCGTTCTGTAATTTTTCAGTGATTTAATGTTTGAAAAAGCTTACTGCCAGTACCGTCTCAACAAAATTCCAGATGCATTGAAGACTTTACGGACCATCTCTGATCCTGATGCAAAAGCTAAAGAATTATTGGGTCAAGTGGTGAGTTGCAAAAAATCTCTTTGCTTCATTTTAAGTTTATCAGGTTGGGGATTTTATCCAGTTGAGGATATCCCATGCAGTGTACATTTGATTTTGTGTTTATATGTATTTTACCTCTTTACCTTAATCTTAATGGAAATGTAAAAGAAGTCAAGAGAAAGCTCCCTTTTCTTGTAATATCACTAATTGTGCCATTGTTTCAGATGTTTCACTAAAGCAGTGCCACTCCCATTTTGAGTTTGTTGCCCTCATTGATGACAAACTGCATAAGTCCCTATTGTCCACCATGTGGGGCGTTGTACATATGCCAAGTGAGTCAACTACATTTGCCCTTTAAGGTGATGAGAAAAATTAGTTCTGTAGATAAACTTCTTCACTCCAACCATTCCACCTCCTATCCATAATTTTATAATTGGGGTATTTTTTTTTTGCAGTTGTATCGCCTTGAAGAGTATGATGAGTGTCTTGACATCTACAAAGATCTCATTAAAAACAGCAGCGTGAGTAGAAATCATTGATTTCCAAGTTAATTCATCTTTTTCTCCCTTTTCTTGTGCAATAATTTGAGAATAAATTTACAGTATTAAGTGGAAGTTTTGCTCTTCTTTTGAATCTTTTACACTGCTGTGAACTGCTTAGTGTTGAAGATTCAAGACATGTAATTAAAATTTCACATTACCTTGGTTCCTTATGTTCTCAAGTGGTCCTCAACAGGAAGTTTGCTGCCCATAACATGCATAAAAGTGGCTGGTGGAAGTATCAAGGAGCCCATCATTTTAATAAGAAAATAAATTACCGTATTAACTTAAGATTTGGCTAGTAGTACAATTATTATGGAGAAGAAAGTAAAGTTTCATTAGTCCTGGGACCAAAGCACTTGGCTCCTGCTTTACTTATTTGTTTCTAGCAGTATAATACATTGATCAGCCTTAAAGTGATAAACAGAGGTTTACATAATATCTGTGCTTTGAACAGCTGTCGTAAGTGATGTCATTTGAAGTGATGGAGCATATTAGTCATTGATTCCCAGCCGGGCCAGAATAAGGAGGGATTTTCACTGAGAAGAAGCTATGGTTTTCTCATCTAAGTGGATCTTCTAAGTTAAAAAGATTCCAACTTTCGAATCAAAGAGACCAATTGGAAGTTCTCTGACATGGAATTGTAATTTGTATGCCCTTATAAGTTTCTCCCACAGTCATCTTGATTTAACGCCGTAAAATGATCGCCCTTTAGTAGGTGAATTTAGTCCAGAATTATTGATATGCTAGAGGGCAACTTACTGTAGTGTAAGCATTCTGGTGAAATTTACAGTCAGTTCCTATTTGTGGGTGTTAAGATATTAGGAGATGAAGGTATCACATTTTCAACCTAGTGAACTCGAGGCAAGCACAAGTGATATCATAGCCTCACTTCAATCATCAGTTTTGCTTTTCTTAAAAGTTTACAGCCAATTTTCTTCTCCTTCTTCTCATACTGTACCTTCCAGTTGCGATTTGAGAAGGGTAGGGGGGGGGGGGGCAGGAATTTTTACATGTTACATTGGCTGTCTGTTTCAAGGCCAAAGCAAAAAATTGCTAAACAAATAAAACATTTGGTATGGCTCATCAGGGAAAGGAGATGACATTACTCCACCTTGCTTCATGTTTGCATTAGGTTACAAATACTTAATGTCATCTGGGAATTACTCAATAACAAACAAAGGAATTGGTTGAAAATTGCACCAAAAAATTGATCTAAAATTTAGTTCCCTTTTCACATGTCAGCATTTTTTGCTTGTACACTTCCTTTAATGCTAGAGCTATTATTATTATTGCTAGTCATCCCCTATCAGTTTTGAAGGAACAGCATTCACTGAATCAGTATCATATTTTACTGCAGGATGACTTTGAAGAGGAGCGTGGAACCAACATTTCTGCTGTCTTAGCTGCTTTACAACTCTGGAAGTCTCAGGAAGCTGTAAGTTTAGCTCATAATTTTGTTGTGAAATTAGTAGAAGAAAGAACAGTTTCTTGAGTATGTACTTAATGCTCATGGTTTGACAATTCTGACTGTACTGGTACTTGTAAGAATGGATTTATTCTTGTACCAGTAAGTATGTATTTGTACTCACACTTTGACACATTTGCATGTACTTGCACTTGTGAGAATGGACTTGTACTCATAATCACATAATATCTGTTTTACATTGCATGTAGTACAGACTTATAGTAGATATATAGTTATACTTACTTTGACTCATTATCCTGTACTTGTACTTATACTCATATTCACATAATATCTGATGTTTTACATTGAATGTAGTACAGACTTAGAGTAGATATGTACCTGTACTAGTACCTGTGAGAATGGATTTGTACTCATGCTCACATTACATTTGATGTTTTAGACTCAAGAACAGACCTATGGAGAGTTTGTACCATTATTTACACATTGACAGATTATCCTGGACTGGTTCTTGTGATAATGGGTTTTACTCACACTTGACTCATAGACTTTGAAATTTTGCCATTGTTGCTAATTGGTAAGGTTGTAAATGTTTAAAAAAGATGTGTAATTGGTACTCGTTCTCACATGGTGTTCACATTAGGCAGCAGGATCACGCGATTCAAACACATTTCTCAACAATCCCGCAAGTTTTAAAGAGAGGGGTTAAGCAAAAAATTAATTTTCGTATGTAAAAGAGAAACTAAATCTATGCAATTTGGTGAAACTTCCATTCAGATTTGACATCTAGTACTCAAGATATCTGCAAACAGGGCTGTGAACGTTTAGCAAAATTACTAAACGTTTAAACGCAAAATTTTGCGATCGTTTAGCGATAAATCTCAAGTACCTACAGTATGTTTAACAGAGAGACTTTAAACGTGCCCTTGAACATGATGAATATGTGAAATGCATTAGTGATGCTAGGGGGACATGGTTTCCATGAACCTCAAACACGGATCCTCATAGAAGCTCAACTTTGATGTCGTATGTTATCGTGTGTGTCATTTGTATAATTATGTATTTCACTTTTTCAAAAAGAGTCAAAGTGAACATCTAATTTTCTGTAATGACTGCAGCTTGTTTTTTATTTCGTATGGACAAACGGGTTTTGCGATTAATCGCTGGTAGCTTTGTACTAAACGTTTATTACACATGCGATCGTTTAGCGATTAATCGCTAAACGGTCATAGCCCTATCTGCAGATGAAGTTGCTACATTCGTGACCCAAAGTGACGTTGAGGCAAGCAGGGGGGGTTGTATCACTTCCTCACATTGATGAGAAATGCTTTGCTTCCTTTGTTTTTCAGTCTGTTGTGCTGACCTTGAAGTTAATAGGGATAGGACCTCCCCTTGTGGAATGTGAAGTTTGTAAAATTTTTATGCCTCTCATGCAATCACATTACGATGACATGTGATTGTGGAGAAGAAAATTTGTTGTAAAGTTTAAAGAAAAACGAAAAACTGACCACTAATGTGAGGGTATGATGTCATATGTGCTTGCTTCAAGTTCACTTTTTGTTGAAAATGTGACAACTTTAACTGCTAATATCTTGAGAACCACAGCCCGGATTTCAATGCAAATTTCACCAGAATGCTTAGAATAAGTACCCCTCTAACATATGAAAACTTGATTTGAGCTTAGACCCTTCTTATTAAATCGCATGCAGGAATATTCTGCACCTGCTGGGAAATTCAGTCGGAAAAAGTTGACTTTTTTGTTGCAACTTATCAGTATCCCCGTCTTTTAATCAAAATCCCACCCAACATATTTTAGAGAAGGGGATTTTCTACCCCTCCCCCCCCCCCAAAAAAAAAAATTCTTGGACCTAGTAGCAATACTGTTCACACAATTTAAGGCACTTCACTTGCACACATATTTCTGACATCATACTCACACTGGAGGATGTGAAGTAGTTTAGTATGATATTCTGCAGCCTTTAGGCAGTCATAAAGCCTAATTTATAAGTGCCATCTTTTTTTTTTTTTTATCTAGGAGGACCTTGGACTAAACGAAGAAACGTATGAAATGAGTTTTAACAAGGCCAGCCTTTTAGCAGGGAAAGGACTGTTAAAAGAAGCATTAGAAGAACTGGAACGTGCAGAGAGACTATGTAAAGAGAGTTTGGATGAAGAAGTGAGTAATAGGCATGGCTGACTGGATTGTTACATGCAAGGGTAGAAATAACTGGGAGGATGGGGGTGCACATTTATTTCAACCCCCTTCCCCCACCCCAAATATTTTATCAGTGCAATAAGTTGCTGATATCACTGTTTGTCAGACTTTTCCATTATTTGATGATCAGATATGACCACTTAATGTGTACCATTTGCTAAATTTATTTCAACTTCTGTGCATACTCAAACAAGTATCGATATACTGAGTATATAAAGCAGTGATCTGCTGCTGGTCGGTGCTGGTTGAACCCGACCAGGGCCCTGTGTCATGAAGAGTTACGATTGATCTTAAGTTTGATCTGCCATGCAGTCGTCCTATTGAAATCAAATTTAAGATCAATCTTAACCCTTTAAGAAACAGGACCCAGGACGCAGAAATGCCGACTACCACTTAACTCAAAAAGTGTTGTTTCCAATCGAAACTGAAAATCAGCTAACAGAGTGTAAGACAGATAGCAGTGCTTGCTTCCTTGGATGTATGCCCTTTTCTAGTCCTGCATGTTTTCCATCTTAATAAACTTCCACCAAGGCACTAATCATCAACTTGTTTTGAAAGATTCAAAAGAGTTCACCTTGTTAACTAGGAATGTGTAAGCCTGGTGTGTTTTTTTTTGTCCTTATTTGGAAGAAAATTTGTCATCTTTGGAAAGGTATTTCACCCAACCTATTTAGCATTTAGGACAACCTGTGCCGCAACTTATATTTGGACCCTTGATACAAACCCAGGAAAAGAGCGGCACTTTAGCAAACCTTGGCAGAACCCTGTATGAATATACCGGTATACATGTTTAACTGCATCAAACATGTTTCTTTATATAACAGGATGATGAAGAGATGGAACTGGGTGTGATACGGGTTCAGAAAGGTTACATCTTGCAGCTCATGGGGAAGAATGACGAAGCCTTAGCTCTGTACAACCAAGTAGTGAAAGCAAGGTATATAATAATTCATGCCTTGAAGGGCAGTCATTTTACGATGCTAAGCGACCATGTGGCTAACCAACTCAACAATTAAGATCAAATTTGGTTTCTTTTGAAAGGTTAGTTCAGATGGGAAAACCGTAGAGTGCTCTTGGATGGAAAACTCACTTTATTTTGACCAGGTTGGGGATCAAAACCCGAACCTCCTTGTTGCCAAGCTTCATCACTTCAAATGCCACTGCCTTTATCCACTAGGCCACGGCACTGGGCACTGATATCAAAAGAAACTGATTAATTGGGAATAGTCTGCCACTCCCCCTCCACCCCCCCTTCAGCCATCTTTTGTTGTAGTGAGACATTTGAGTTTAAACCTTGAATTGAAATTTGACTTACATGCAAATGCAGTTGATAAGCAACTGCCCTGAACTTTCTGAATATCTGTCTTATTGTGACATCTGAAATTGAACAATTGAGTCTGACTAATATGAAAATGTAAAATTTTATAACTGTTTACTGGAGTAAGTGATCTTTTTTTTTTGGAAAGGGGTGCCATTCTTTTGTGATTATCTATATTCATGGTTTAAATGGAGACAATGCTCTTTGAAACCTAGGGGAGCAGGTAGCAGGGATGAATGGGATTATGGGGGCATGGTGAAATTGAGTGAGGATGAGGTGGACTTTCAAAAATCCAGTCTTGGGAGCCATGTGAAGCAGTGGGCATGTCATCTTTTGTAGGGTGTCTGCATTCAGTTTTCAAATGATTCTACCTCACCGTGAATCTGCTATGTAGGCTTTACCACATTGCCAGATTCTATTTCAGACTTGTGATACTTGTTTGGGAGCTGGGAAAGGGTGGCTTGAAGCATGCATAAATGTTGATTATTTGTATATTAAGAGAATTGTGTTAATTATCTATTTTGAGTTTAAATGAAGTATTGTAACAAAACTTGATCTTTTGGTCAAATTCTGTATTAAGTCATTAGCTTTGCCCTTCATTGGACAGCTGTGGTTCTCCATCATGGGCAGTTTGGCACCTGGGCTGAAGAAAAGTTGTAGTCAGGGTTGCCAGACTTCCGGCAATAGCCGGAATTCCGGCTTTCGTCCGACCTTCAGTATGGCACCGGCTCACACATTGCTTCTGTCCCCGATTGGAAGTAAAGCCGAAGCCAATTGCCGCCCCAGGTGGGACTTTCCCCAATGTAAAAATACAGAACAGACGTTCATACTATTGTATTTTGCAAGCCCTACGATGTTTGTACATACGTATAATATAAGTAAGAAAAGCGACTGGTCAAATAAGGCTAGATTAGCAGTTGCCTAGCTAAGTGTGTGTAGTAACGGCACTGCACTGTACTGTATTTACCCACAAGTTTAGTGTTTTGCTCATTCTATGTGCAGAGGTGTCGCACAGTGCACAGGCTAGGGCAATGTTCGTTAGTGCAAACAAACGGCAGCCTAACAGGGTGGCATTGTGTGTAATGACTGTGTGCCAGTGCTAGAGCGATGACAAATTGTCGATAGCGACTTTAAAGTTGTTACTATACTACATGCACAGATGCTGACATGTACGTTACACGAGACTAGTAGTGGGATCGTAATCATTCGAAATGGAAGTGGAAAGAAAGTAATTGACGTAGGAGTCAAGAATAGCCTACAGTAGATTTAGGACTTATTAGAAGTGACTGGAAAACGAAGATTATCCAGGAGTTTACTGTATCTCTCTGAATATGTACGGAAAATAGATGTCACAGGAATAGCATAGGCCTAGCATTAGGCTTTACGTTAATCCTAATGATTGACGGTAATAGAAACTGACGAAAAATAGCAAGTATTAGGTAGGAGCTGAACTTGACTCTTCCTACTCCTCGATGTGTTCATACAGTATTTGTATATTTGTTTGTGTGTGTTGGTCCATTCATCCTTTTGAAACTTCCTCCATAGCTTTATGCCTAGGGCATAGACTCTTTTGCAAATAGCAATTACAAAGGATTGTGGGATAGAGTTTTTGGCATACGTCGTTTTGTCAATGGCAATCTACTGTGGCGAAAAACGACACACACCAAAACTCTATCCCACAATCCTTTGTAATGGCTATTTGGAATAGGGTCTATAGGCTAGGCTTAGGCCTAGGCTACAGCCTAACTTAGACCTGTGTTACTAACCCATCAGTTGAATCCAAGGATAGAACCTCTTATTTGTTCACCTTAAAAAACTCCAAAATGTTGCAGGGATTTCTTTAAAAATTTGTACAATAGTTGCACTAAATTGCATCTGAGGACCCTCAAATATTCAAAATTTTTCCCCTTCAAATATTCAAAATTTGACCCCTCCCCCAGGCCAGCGGTCGATAAATTTTTCAGGCCCTGGAGGCAATCCCTGCTGGCAACCCTGTGTAGTGTAAGCCCACTGTTGTATTGATAACCATTGGAAGTTAGTAATCGACAGTTGCTAGCTGCTGTTGCATATGCATTTATGGTAGGTATGATGTCATTGTAGGAGACTTGTCTCCATTCAGAGTCATCACTTCTAAAATCCATAAATATCTGACAGTCTCTAGCTGCTGTTGCATATGCATTTATGGTAGGTATGATGTCATTGTAGGAGTGATGTTGCATATGTGTTTGTGGTAGGTATGATGTCATTGTAGGAGTCTTGTCTCCATTCAGAGTTACCACTTCTAAAATCCATAAATATCTGACAGTCTCTGGCTGCTGTTGCATATGCATTTATGGTAGGTATGATGTCATTGTCGGAGTTATGTCTCCATTCAGAGTCATCACTTCTTAAATCCATTAATATCTGACTCCAAAAATTACATTCTTGGACACCTGTCATGTCTTTTGTTTCCTTGCAGACCTGGTGAAGTTGGTCTTCTGGCGGTTGCATCAAACAATATTGTGTCTTTGAATAAGGTGTGAATATTCATTTTTTGATATATGTTGTAAAGGGTTTGACCCTTTGTTTTCAGAAATTTAAAGGTCAAAGAATTGTCACAAACCATATGATGATTGTATGTTTATTGGTACTGATTGTCACAGACATCAACGTGAAATAGTTATTGCTATAAAGTGTGTCTGGAAAACAGTAGATTTGACAATATATTTCTGTTGGTGATTGCATTTAGTTACATTAATCATATTGGCATAGTAGTTTCTTCTTTAGCTGCAGTAAAGGCACCAGCATCAGAAGTCAAGGTGTGACAGGGAAAGGTGTAGGGTGTGGGTGGGGGTGGGGGATCTCCCTTCACCTTTTTATCTCCTTTATGCTCTAGTTCCACTGACAACAACAATGTTGTGATAAAGGACTGACGTGTAACTACTTTCCCATAAAATTAGGAGGATGTTTCGCCAAACTTTTGTCGGTAAAGGAGGTTTCCCTATCCCATGGTTGAAAGTTTGAGAGATTGACGTTAAGGGGAATCACATTGTACTATTGTTACAGAAAATTTTCACATCTTTAAAACCATGACTTATGTGTAGAGAATTATAAGAAACTCAGAATTAGGTGGGTGCATAACTTAATTTCATGAAATGAGGTTCTCACAGGAAAGAATTTGCTACTTTGTAGCTCATAAATAATTTATTCTCCCAAACTTTTTTATTTTTGAATGATGCACATTCACAACCCTGTGATGTGTTATGTATTTGGGAAGAAAAACTATTGTGAGAGTTTGTTGGTAAGATTCAGTGGTTTGATAATGATGAAAGCTATTTCTGTGTTGCCATGGTGATGCCATAGAAACACAATGCTCTCTAAATTTTGCATCGTAGAAGAAAGTTTTCTTGAAAAGAGCTTGATTTGTTTTCTGTTTGTGATATATATTGTGATATATAAAATGAATGTTTTTTATTCTGCTTTGCACAGCACCATCTACTGTTTGCCATATTTGATTAAACAGTCTACATATTTAATTTGTATGGTGTAAGATTAATCTCTCTTTGCTTTAAAGGATCAAAATGTCTTTGACTCCAAGAAGAAGATTAAAGCAACACAAGCAAATGGTCTTGAAAACAAACTCACCAAACACCAGCAGAATATCTTGAATTATAATCGTTGTTTGTTTTACCTTTACACCAATCAGGTAATGAACCTTTCACTATCAGCATTCAATAATACCTTAATTTTATGGGTCACTGATCTTGCTGTGAATTGTGTGTTTTGATGGGAAATTCAAATTGCTGGTTTGAAATCTTAAAAAGATGAGTAATTCAAATACAAAAGTTGTAGAAACACATTTGCGGCATTGTTTTCTGCTATGGGAGAATTGCCGTGGTGGTAAAAGTGCATACCTTTCATTCAGTTGGCTCCAGTCCAAATTCCTGTGTAGCAACTCCAAATTTGGAGGAGACTTAATTCTTTGTTCGGCAAAGCTGTTCACAGTGGTGCTGAGGGGATTCAAAAAGTTGGTTAACTGTATAAGGTCTCTGGCTGTCTGTTTCAGGTTCTGTCCGCTTCAGGTTACTCATTACACCTGGGGTGCTAAAGAAGAATCCCACACCATGCCTAGCATTGGAAAAGTGGCTAAAGACTGGGAATACATGCTTGTCTCTCAGATGGGGGTGTTAAATGGTTCCCAGAAGTGGGAAAGGGTGCGATAAGTACACCCTGCCTCATTACTCGCTGAACACTAGTGGAAAACAGAAGGAGGATCGTAGTGGTGTGTTCATCCTCTGTCATCATGCTATAAGGCCCTAGATTAAGCCTACGTGGCTTCCCGACCCAAATTAAACTAATTCAGGACTACCCATCATGCATTCCTTAGCAGTATCCATTTTGCCATCTCATTTATGATTACACTGTCTTTCATTGGTTGAATAAAAATATTGACTGAATTCCAAAGAAATAATAATTTATACTATGTTTACTCTTTGACAGTTTGATAATTGTCGAAAACAACTTAAAAAGTTGGAAGGCAAAGAAGCTGAAGATACTTTAGCTGTGATCGAAGCAGCTTTGTTTTCAAGGGAGAAGAGACCAGAAAAAGCAACTGATTGTCTTGAAGTGAGTTGTATCTGACATGGCATTGTTTGTTGTTTTCTTTAGGATATTCTTTATAAGTTCTTGGAGGGATTTTCCTTTATTATTTTGGCCAATTTTGCTGAAAAGTTGTTGGCTTGATGAACTATTATTTCATACGAGTGAAACGCTCTGAACCGGACTTTTGTTCAGCAGAAATGAACAGCTGTTTTCAGAATGTTATTGAATCTAAGTGTCCATTGGTTGGGGACAAAAGTGTCATATACTGTATAAAAGAAAGACACTTTTATGTACATCTATTGGCCATGCCAACCATACAAATAATTTATTAGTTGCCAGTTATGTTAGATGGGCTTTTTCTCTAATGAAAATACTGGAAGAGCAATGTACAATACACAGAGTTGCCATGCAGTACAGAAAGTGGGGAAAGTCCGAAAAAGGACTGGAATTTTGTATGACCTTGAAAGTTCCATGAATTTGGTGTTTTTGGGTGGAAAAATTGTCATGCAGCCAGTCAGGAAAACTGAAAAAGTTGCACTTCCTGAACTGATCATCTACTATCATATGTCCTGAGTGGACAAAACCAAGTGTAATATCTCCCCCCCCCCACCCACCCACCCACCCCCCCCCCATTGAACTCTTTATTCTTCAGTTTTGGAAAAGTCTTTAACTTTGATATCTCAGTATATTTTGGATATTGAAGTTAGCAGACTGACCATGTCGAGTTGTTTGTTCTACTAAATACAACTTTTCAGTCTAGTGAGAACACTTTAAACTGGTCACATGACACCTACAGAGAGTAGTTTTTAGTTGGATAGGTCGAAAAAGGTCATGCCACTTCACTTAGATTATTGCTTTAACATTTTATCATGCTTGTAGCACTGTCCATAGTATGCTTTGCTACTTGTGGCTGTGAAACATTTTATATGAAAAATTGTTTTTTTATCTTTTACAGGAATTTATCTCTGAAGGAAATGCTTCAGTTTATGTGAATCTGTCTTTAGCACAACTCTACCTAACACAAGGTTAGAACTTATCTCAAACTGATAAAAGTATTGGGGTTATACTTGTAACCTGTTTAAGTCATTAATCGGAATTGCAGTTTGCGTGGTTCCCAAAATTTAGCCAAAGTACTTCAGTGTTATAGCCTTCAAAGCAGGACATTTGCCTTTTCCTTCATCAGTGAGCTCCCTTGTAATGTTAGGAATGTGTAAACCATCTATGGAATTGCTACTTTAGTTCTGCCATGTAGGATGTTATCAGGGAAGCACAAATGTTATCTGCCAGATATTATGAGTAGCAAATACTGATCCTTCTTTGAAAAATGACAAGGCTGTGTTTTTGTGTGCCTCTTGACTGTTGTAAACCAGCACGCATCTACATGAGTAACCTTTATTAGGTAGTGTTGTAGGCTTACTGTTTTTAGTGGTTATGTTACTATACGGTAGACAGAGTGCTTACCAGGTTTACTGAAGACTTGAAGAGTTGCTGAGCACATTAATCATTAATTTATGAAGGTCAGTCAAAAGTTACTCCCCACCAAGCATTTCCTTTCCAAATGAAAAAATTGTTTACGAGCTGGCCAGTTCTCTCAGTGGATGAAAATGTAGATTCTAAATATTTTCACTATGAGATTCTTTGTGTTCCCATTTCATTCTTGTCAGATTAGGTATAATGGTATCACAAAGAAATTTTTAAATTTAAACAGAAAATGTGGACTGTGAAAATCACATTCTTGTGAAAATTTATCGTGCATGTGTTTTCTTTTCCTTTGTCATGGCCACAGGGAATGTACGCAAGGCGTGTGATACTTTGAAGACATTAGGGGACACTCAGTATGCCCCAGGGGTGGTGTCAACATTGGTGGCACTATACACAAATATAGATGATGTTGACTCAGCCTTGGAAGTACTTGATGCAGCAGTGGATTGGTACAAGATGCAGGAAGTGAGTTTCTTATATATCATAGACCTTATGCATGTGACATCACAGAGTAGAAAGTGCTCCCTCGTTTGGAGGAAATGCGCATATCATTTTAAGTTACACAACAGATTGCCTCCAAAATGATGTTGCATGGCATCAATGCATAAGGTCTATTGAATTTTGAAAAATGCTCCAGAGTGTAGGAATTAAAAGATAAGATTGTAATTGGTGGAAGGTTAGTATTAAACTTCCTGTTATGGTTAACATTTAAAGTTTATTTTCCAAATCTCATGCATTATTGCTCTCTTTCCCCCTTTCCCCTTCCATGGTTGTCCAGTCATCAAACTTGAACAGAATTAGAAAATGTTAATGAAAGAAATACTGACATTTTTCTAAAGCACTGGGAGATAAAGGTGCTTAGAGGGAAATAAATAGTAACTTTTCACTTAAAGGAAGGGTTTAGGGATAAAGTAAGCTTTAATATGTTAGTGGGGTAGATAATGGTAGAGAGGTGCTGAAATCTTAATTCAATTCCATTTGTCATTCTTGAGATATTTGCAGATGAGGTCACCACATTTTCAACCAAAAGTAAACTTGAGGCATGCATACATGACATCATAACATCACATAAAGTATCTGTTCTCTGTCAATTTTTCAAAGTTAATTTCTTCTCTGTAACTTCATACCTTCATAATGTGCATGCACAATGGGCATGGGAATTTTACTATCATGACATTCCCTACGGGGGAAACTCATATCCATATTTCAAGGTCAAAGCAACAGTTTTGAAAAACATAGAAAGCAAAGCATTGCTACATAGTGTGCAAAGCTGACATCACTCCTGCACCTGCTTGCTTCAAGTTCACTTCAAGTAGCAAATGTAGTAACTTGATGTTAAACAATATTGCTTGGTTGAAAACCTTTCCTTTAAAGCCCTCGTGAAAACTTAGATTATAAATAAATGAAGGTATTAATTAATATTAAGGTAATGAAGTGTAGTGTAGTGCAGTGTTAAATTATTACAAGGTTACATCCCAAAATGTGCTATGTTGAACCTTGTACAAGAAAAAAATAACATGAGACAGTAGTGTAAATGTAATTTGTTTACTCCTTGCTGCTCGTCATTTTAATATCCATTATTTTCACGGATTACTCTTCCAGGGAGCACAAAAGGAACTCAACACTCTTCTCCGAGAGAGCACAGATTTTAAGATGGCCCATGGTCAATCACAAGCTGCCACAGCACTCCTTGAGGATCTAAGGAAGTGAGAAGATTGCTCTTATTGGCTAAATTTAGGAAATGTGTACCCTCTACCTGATGTAGTGTTAAGTGGAGCAGTGTTTATAGGGGAATTTTATTAAATGGTTACTCTGCTGTTACCTCAGTATAAATAAGTGTAACCCCACCCACCCTGTGGTAATTATGTATTGTGTTTATTCCAGGTTGCTTTTCTTTTTTGCTTTCTGGGAAGAATGTTAAGCTTAAAAAACCTGAAGCACAAATGTTTGAACTAAGTATTGGGTTTACATACTATGTAGAATGTAAGACAATGCCCTGTCAAAAATATTGTCATCATCTTTACAATCACAGAAATGAAGGTCAAAAATGTAAGGACCAGATCTTTGGCATGTAAGGATTGTAGGATGCCAGTGTTGTCAGGGTGATCATTATATTGTTTATTCATGCTTACTTTGCCTAAATGTAACTGTTTCAATTAAAGAGTTTACCATGTGATTCTGTTTATTTTTTTCAGTGCAAATCCTGATGATATTAAAACCTTGGCCCAACTCATCTCAGCGTACTCCAAGTTTGATGCAAAGAGAGCTCAAGAGTATCCTTTTAGAAATAAATTTAGTACTCAATACCTTTACTTTCTTAGAGTAGTTGTTCTTTCCAGCATTTCGTTTGATATAGTTTTGGTCTGAAAAGAAAAAATAATCTTGCAATTTATTTCCATTGTAAACTTTTGTGAAGAAATAGTCCAGTAGCAGTTATTGGAAGTATGAAAAATATTCTCTAGTTTTGGGAAACTCCCCATTTCACTAAATAATGTTGCATATGAAACGTGCTAGTCATCAAAGAATTGCAAAAGTGTTCAATGTATTTGATTCAAGTAAAGCACATTGCATATCAATGGGAAATTTATGATTGCATACTAACTAGCAAACTGATTTCACAAAGCCTATCTATTTTAGTTCTATTTATATATATTGATATGTGCTCCACACTGAATATTCACAAATTCTAATACTACCATATTCATTCTAATAGAGGTGCTCTGTGGGAAGGTGAAGATAAAACCCTGTGTTAAAAGTTTGCACCAGTAGCTAGCTCGTTGTATTAGTAGTTCTAGTGAAGTTTAAGTTCAGCAGTATTAACGTTCTAGTGTGATCGAACATTACAATTACAGTGTGTAGGCTGCTTTTTATTTTAATGTACAACACAAAGTGTAATGTTGATATTATACCTTTCAGCATGAATTCCCTCAAATGATCATGCCCTTTTGAAGTATTTTACGTTGAACCTACAATCACTGAAGTACTCACTTTTGTAGTGTCAGAATGCAAGTTTTCAAAGTGCACAAACCCTTTTGTTAGTATTCTTTGGTATAGCTGAAGTGCTGACAACACAGCTGTAGCTATTAGTTTTGAGTATGTTGTTAGTTAGTTAGATGAGATTTAACGACACACCAACAGGAATGTGTTATATAGTGTCAACCAGATAAAAAGGTAAAGTGTAAATATGTTTTCAAATACGGTTCAAGTTCAAGTTTGGTTTCAAATACATCTCAAATACGGTGCAAGTCCTTCCCTTTAGTCGCCTCTTACGACAGGCGGGAAGTACCGTGGGCATATTCTACAACCCCCAGCCCACATGGGGCTTTGAGTATGTGTGCCTTTCCACCTAGCCAATCACAAGTCTTAAGACGTCGGTAACTTGTGTAAGGCTTTGAAAGCAGACTTTTGATTGGTGAAGATATTTAACCATGCTAATGTGTGTGTATTTCACTCTGAGTATTTCTAATTTGGCCACTTCTAGGAATATTAAACAACTTCTTAGGACAGTTTGTGACTTTCCTGCCTATTTTGTTCACTGAATATTTCACATTCCATAGTAATCAAGAAGCTGTCTATGAATTTTTGAGCTTATACAGCCATTTTGTGGGTAACAACACTAATTAAATCAGCTAGCCACACACAGTTTTATTTACTATACAATGCCTTTGACGGAGATCCTTAAGTGTCCACTTCTGACGGCATAAATTATTCCAGGAATCGTGGTTTTTTGAAACAACTATCGGAAGGGACCATAACATTTTGTTACATACGGAAAACTTGGCTTATTTTTCAATTATTTTGCTGTCTCGTAGGTGAAACTATAATTGTGGATTTAATCATTACCCACCTGATGAGCTTAAGGGTAATAAGAGATTTTAACCCGATGTGGTAAATAAAGATCTGGAGGATAAATCACCTAGAAGTATTTGCACCCAGTCAAAAAAAAGCCAGGAAAACAAATGCTTAATAAATTCTGTTATTGTTTGGAATGAATTGATCAACATAAAATCCACAGTTTAGCAGAGTTGCTTTCCTTAGCCACGCCTTTCAGACTGAGCCAAGAATTACCACCAGTGGAAGAGTTAGCAGGCAATATTGATGTGGATGCCCTGGAGACCACGCCCCTTTCTGTCACATCTCGTCAGCTTAAGAGAGGAGTTGTTACATCTCCTACAGAAGAGGCAGCTGCTGTTGAAGCTGAGGCACCAGGTGTTATTAAAAAGAAGAAAAAGAAGAGAAAACGTAAGATTTTTAAGTCTGACTTTTTCACCATAAAAAGGGAGGCTGAAGTAGGGGAAGTCTGTCTCTTAGAAGAGATGTTAGGTGTGTGGAATACTTCTCATATTACTCACCTTTCCAACTTTTTCCCACAGGTCTGTAGAAAGCTTCATGGGTTCCTTAAGGCAGGGTCTGTGCTTGAAGGTACCTTTCATGGACCCTTTTCAGGGTCCATTACTGAAACAAAAATTGAGGTGTTTAATTATCATTCAGGGGGTATTTCCTCAGAATCCAATTTCATGGGTGCAGGCTCATTTCCCAATACTTTAATATGTTCTTGTACCATGTTGTGTTATTTGTAGTATTGCCTCCAACTCCCTCCTTCCCTCTTCCTTTTTTCTGTGATAGACTCATCACTAAGTCTTTAACTCTCTAGCTTAAATTTTAAAACAGAGGTTTTGACTTTTGACTTGCTAAAATGCCAGTCTTTGGACAAATAACTGTTGTCAAGCTTTAAAGCAACGCACTAGGGAGAAAAACGTGAGAACATTTGTAAACAGTGTGGTTTGTGGGTACATTGTGGGGGACATCATTGACTATTATGCCATTGGAAGTCAGGACTACATTCAGATCATGATTCTTAGGCCCGCAGTTACTCTACTCTAAAATTCTTGGAATCCCACAAGTCTACCAGCTAGTAAAGCTTCAGCATGGATTAACATAATCTTAGAGTTATCCTTGTAACTTCCTTTATTTTCCCACTACAGCTAAACTTCCAAAGAATTATGACCCTTCAGCAACCCCTGACCCAGAGAGATGGCTGCCAATGAGAGAAAGGTCCACTTTTCGGGCCCGAAAGAAGTACAAGAAACAAGGAGGTGTCGGAAAGGGCACACAGGGGGCCACGACAGGAGCTAGTGAAATGTGAGTTAATTACATGTTCAGTTTTTGTTTCATTGCATCATAGAAGTTCTCAGTAATGAGTGGGAGGCCTGCAATTTTATCTGTTGCCACATTTTTTACATTTCTCAGCAGTGGGTGGGAAGCCTGCAAGTTTATCTACCACCACACAATGTTCAGAAATTATTAAATCTCAGATTTTCTCCGCAGGGATGCAAGTGGTCCAAGCTCTCCCAAGCCAGGATCTAATTCCAGCAGTACCCCTGCCTCGCCGGCCCCCCCTAAGCAGCAAGGACCCCGCCAACAGAAACCCTCCCAGTCTGGTGCACGTAAGAAGCAGAATAAAAAGAAGAAGAAGGGAGGCTGGTGAATGATAAGAATTTGTGGAGAAATATATATAAAATGACAATTGGACAGGAAATGTTGGCTGCTCCCCTAGCCTTGCATTTTATTCTATGTTAACCTTTATGTTATAAAGTCACATGGCATATGAACAATAAAACAGACAACAAACATGCGATAAGTGTATCACATAGGATGAAGTAGCCAAGGGCTGAGTAGGGGGATGAAAGGATCCAGCTCCTGGAATCTTTGACTCACAAGGGGGATGGGTAGTTGGAAGTGATGGGAAAGGTAGAGGGACCAAACTCACTTAATTTTTGATTCACAAAAGTGTGAGGAATTTTTATAGACAAAACAGTAAATGCCCTTCCTCCTCGGGAGGAATTTGTGTTGTTACATCACTAAATGTCCCCCCCCCCCCCCGCACTCGACTTTGCTCTGGTGGTGCCAGTTGATGCTTGTGAAGAATTGTAATGTAATCTCATGGTTTCTCATTTCATGTTGCTTTGTCTTATCTTGCCCCTCTATAACCACCCCCATCCCCATTTCCATTTAGCCTCAGTTCTTCTTGAGTGGCAGTTCCCCATTTCTCAGATTTCTTTCCCTCTTCCGTTAATGAACCTTGACAAATCTGAATCAGTTAACAAATTTTTACACTATGATCTCTCCCCCAACCCAAATTAGCCCCCCCCCCCCATTCACTCTACCTGCAGCACTAGCTACATCCATTTTTTCTCTAACATGTCCTATCAAAAGTTGTCCTTGTTCAGAGTTTCATGTAGTAAGAAATTTTGGAATAGATGGCTTGAAGTACATGACAAGTTTGTCTCAAATTCGTTTTCCTTTGAATGAGTGCAGTAAAATGTTGACTGTCATCCTCCATTTAACACAACCATTATCAGGCTATGTAACTACAAGGGCAAAATCTTTGTTTTTTATTTGAATTTGGAATACAAGTTCAGGCCAAAGTGCAGTTATTTGTGATGCTAACAAAAAATAAGGCATTAGCAATTTGCAAGTTATTATGGAGGGTGTCTTCCAACAGAGCTGTCTTAATATATGGGCATGCTGCCTGGTTGTCCCACATGTGAGCATAGGGGCCATGCAGATTTATGTTGTGACTCGCTGTCAATAAATAAATAAAATATTAATATTTGTTATTGAAAAATGCATATTTAGAATGTTTTAGTAAAGATAATAAACAATAACAATGTAGTCCGTATGTGAATTAATGGATTTTGGTATTCACGTTTGATTTAATACCACAGTCACCTCTGTGAGCACATTTACATGTGTGTATATGTATCTGATATGCTACATAACATAAAAGAGTAGCATGGAGGGAGTGTGTTTTGTTCACCCCACCATTTAAGCACCTTCCAACCTCAAAATTAAAATATTGTCAGAAATTTATGCCAGTTGTGAGTGTAGTTTTGTTGGATTTCTGTAGAACAAAGCTGTTACTGACAACCTAACAGGGACAGAGGTCAGATTGAAGTGAGCACTTAAGCTCCGGTCACCAATTTCGCAAGTAGTCTGCAATTCGTTCACTGTGATTACACTCTGCAAGAATAGAGCATTATTCCTTCAAAAAATATCAAATGAAATTCGAAAACTTATCATTGGCTTCCACCTTTTCACTTCAAACACATAAAAATGTGAGAATTATTCTTAAAAATTCTACTGGTCTGTGAACTACTGACCAGTTTCCCAGCTGTGGTTGAAATGCTATCAGAGAAAAGGGGCAACTCCCCTACATCCAGCTCAGTGAGTCTGTCGAGGCTCTTCTCCGTTGCTAATTTTGAACGTTGTTAGTTTGTCTCTATTTGACTTTAATGTCTATTGTGGACTGACCATGCTATATCTACAAAGATATGAAGTGAACAAATTATGGGTTACTAGTTTGTGGCCCAGTACATTGCATGGGGCCTTTAATGCTTATGTCTTTGCCCAGGGGCCTACAATTCCCAGTACCCTACTTTTCAAAGGTGTCTTTAAAGCTCTTTAGAGGGCTCTGTTTTCCAATTCATTATTTTAGCTCAAATTTGGTGTATTTTCAGTCCAGAGGTTCAGTTGATATGGGTAAACAAACAATTGAGTTAGGATGGAAAACATAATTTTGACCCAGGTAGATCACAAACTGCTTTCCTTTACATTACTAAGCCTCACTGCTGTAATGTCACCTCTATTGTCTTGGCCATAGCACTAGTGTTTGGTATTACTTGGTACCTATGGCAATATTCTTAAAGTTGTTAAAGTGGACCTAAAGTCTAGAATTTCAAGAATATGTATTCAAGAGGTTAGAAAATAAAATTCATTCATTCAATTCCCATTTCCATAGCTTCCTCCATTGCTGAGATATAACTTGTTGGAGTTTATTCACTTAATTTAAAAAAGTTGATTGCACAATAATTTGTGATGTCCTTCTTGTACAACTCACATTACTTGCTTTTGTTTCCTTTTGAAATTAAGATGTTTATATGACCTTGGAACATTTACTGTTTGCTTACAAAGCATGTTGTACAGACAGGGCCTATAGAGCCAAGTCATCCTAAAACAATAAGACAATGATCACGTTTTGGTACAAGGTGCAGTGACTTTCGAAAAAAAAAATAAAGAAATACAAAGACGGTTATTTGAGTAGTACAAGAATGACATCACAAATTATTGTGCAATCTACCATTTTAAACTGAGTAAAGAAGCTTCAACATTTTATATTTCAACCCAGGAATGTCTTGTAAAGATGGAAGTTGGACCATTTGGATGCACTTTTCAAGCTTTGTAACATATATTTTGGAAATTCTAGACTTTAGGTACACTTTAAACATTACCTCTGTATACTTAAGAAACAGTGGTATGGCTTGAAGTTAACAATAACACAGAGCTGCTCAGAGTACTTGATGGCATATCTTAAGAATTAAAAAGGACCCCTCACTGACCGCAAGTTTTGGTAGTGTTTATATATTTGCCAAGTGATTAGCCTGCGTAGCGCCTCTGTGGCTGCCGCCCCTCAGAGCCTGCCGGCGACAGCCATAAATTCCTTTCACTGAGCCCAAAAGTTGATCAACTTAATATTCATGAGCATGAACGGCAATTGGTCTATTCCTGAGGTAGGCGGTGCTCAATGACTCGGATCTTTGCAACGCTACGTTTACCACAAATTCGTTTAAACCATAAATACATTTCTAATTTAGATGAAAGTCTTGATCATGGACAGTCTCTTACAAACAATGACAACTGATATCAAAGAGTTCGTGTAGAAGCTGACAAATAATCTTCGGTTGAAAGATATCGAACTGTCTTTTCTCGTGGCTGAGTGGTAGTAATTAGTTGAGGAGTCGCTGTACTGTGTGTATGCACACACGTGTGCCAGGGAATATCAGGATGGTGTCGAGTTGCATTGACCACTGTGACTCTACGTACTGTTGCGCGATGGTAGCAGAGTTTCTCTTTTAAATAAACATTTGCTTCATCCAATCCCCTTAGAGCTATGTAAATGAAGTTTGCGTTGGATTTCTACGCAGATGAAAGGAATTTGTTTCCAAAGCCTGCGGACGTTTGTTTTTTCGCTGCGATGAGCTGACCGAAAAAACTTCGTCCGCTCCGCAGGGTACCAAGTGATTAGCAACTGGTGTACACTATAATTATCCCATAAGTGCACATATTTCATTACTGTAAGCACATGCATCATGCCCATTGGGTCCCAACCCCCTCCCCCCCCCCCCCCAAGTTTTGTCAAGGGTGTTATATGATTTTGTCTGAAAATGCATTTGAAAACCCTTCACGTACCACACCTAAGGCACTTTAACTTAGGTTTCGCTGCGTTTCACCTTCCCCCTCCAAAAATAAAATTTTGCATGATGCCTCTTACACCTCCACCCCATCACAACATCGCACAAGCCTCCCAAAAGATTATTTTTGCACAATGCCACTGACTGTGAGCAAATGAGCTCAATGTGTGGCACATGGATCCTCATGGGTAATGAAAGAGCGTAGAGACAAGATGCTAGGTACCATCAGTTGGCTGGGTCTGAGGTCATTACCAAAATGCTGTCCCTCAAATAGCATTGGGTCTTCTTGAAACTTGTTTACACCTTTTTCAATGAGTCACTGTGTCACTGGAGTCTATGTCCCTGTTCACCTCCTTTGCTGTATATGATGCAATTGAGAAATTCCAGAATGTTTTAATATCTTGTGTTGAGCCTGAAAATTTGTCGTCCTTGAAATTTGCTCAATTTGTTCATTCAAAACTATATGAGCCTTGAATGGCAAAAGTGACAAGAGAAACCATTGTCCTACTGTTGTAGTCCTATTTATACATTCCAAAGTAATAGAAGTGATAGAGCAACTTGAGATTTGAAACTGACCATTATAGATGTTATCTTTAAAATATCTAGGTGGGGCCGTTCAGCATTGTTTCAAAACTAGTGGTGGGCATTTTCTTTTTTCATGGTCATTATTTTGTGAAACAAAATATCTTGAAATAATTCATTCAAAGTTCTTTATAATCTTCTGTCATAATGTTGCAAAATTAGTCTTCATCTTTCAGTCCTGCATGTATTTTCTCTAAAACATTCTTTTTTGGTGGATTTCTGTTTTGACGGATGGGATATTTTGTGGTAATTTGTGAAAGGTCGAATGAAAAAGGTTTGACAGTGTAAGAATATTCACATCTTCTCCCCTTTCAAATCAACGTTTATGGTGGTCTTTCCTTTTCCCCAAGAAAGTTGGACTCTTGCATTTAACAGAAAGGGCCTTTGTTAAGGTTTCTATCTTAAGGAGACCTATAAAGGCTTTTCACGGTCTGTATTGTAGGGAGATATGCAGACGTAGGAAAAATTAAGGAAAGAATGTATGTGTAGTTGAATACTTAAGTTTAGTAAGTTGCTCATTAAGAAAAAGTGCTAGATGGATGTGAATTGAATATGGGATGTTCCGTATTCAAATTTAAAACTAAAAATTTGGGTGGGTGGGAGGGGGGGGGGGGGGGTGAAGCAAAGTAAAATTAAACATTAAACATCACTTTTAATAATACTTTATTTATTAAAAAGTGAATAAATGTAGGTTATCCAAAATCTCTTCGTGTTTTTCTGTTTTTAAGGTTGTCTGATACCATTTTTGTATGAAATGCAGTCATTGCTCGGCCCCAAAACTGGAACACACCTTTAGGATATTAAACGAAGCACTTGTTGAATGGTGTTGATGGAACCTAGGTGTTTAAGCTATCAGCAGCGTGTGTCATGTCTAATCAAAAAGTATGTCTATGACATCATAAGAAGCCAGTTTACCGTATGGCAGTATTCTTAAAACGATAGGTTATGTGGCTGGTTTATGCTTTCAGATTTTCACGCGCTTTAAAGCTAAAAGAACCATATATATGGTCATCTCTTGTTCTTCTGGGCCAATCACGGACATAGCTCAGAGGTGAACAGTGCTCATCTTACATAGCTTTATCGCGCTATACTGAAGTATGAATCGGTTTATATGGTCGAAGGTTATGTTTCATAGTTCACCTTTTGGGGTTCATATTTTCATGACGGATTTTAAACATGAAACTGAAAACTTAATGGAAAGTAAATTCAACTCGAAAAAAGGCGTTATTAAACGCAAATTACATCAGTTTAAATGTTGCAATCAAACGGCAATCATAAGCTGATAAATCTAGTTTGCAGGCCTTTTCCACACAATCTACTTTTTATTCTCTTGTTATTTGATTAAGTGAATGTGTTGCTCCTCCGTAAAGCCACTCTGCTGTGCAAGTGTGGATTGCATGTTACCTTACGTCGCACGCTCATTGCGGCGTTTTCTTTTCTCAGTTGCTTTTGCAGGGATTCGTTTGAGTAACAACTTTCTGGTTTGGGAAGCCTCAAAGAGGGACTTAATAGCAGAGTTCGCTTCGCGGAGTAAATCTCGCTGTCCGCGTGGCTTATACACATTTGGGTATATATTTTAGTGTTGGACCGATTATCGGCATCCAGTATCAGTATCGGCCGATATTCCCCCATTTTTGTCCTGTGTCGCTATCGATCAGGTTTACCTAAAAGGCTAATGATACCACACTGCTATTTCTTACTCTAAATTCAAAGAAATGTTCTGTTTTTTTCAGTATGTTTGACTGTAAGTCCCAATATTTCAGCTCGTAAAAATGAAACGATACTTGGAAGTAGTACCCAATAGCCTATGGTTTAGGTCAGAGCACGCCAATCATATCTCATATATCGGTATCGATCCATATCGCACCGATAATGATAAGTGAAATATTACTCGGTACCGGTAACATCAACAACTCGTTACATTGGTACAACACTAACTGTAAGTTTTAATTGACCCTCAATTTTAAGCCAAGCATGAAAGCAAAACCCAGAACCGGGTTTTTAAGGAGCGCGGAGGCGCCTGTGGTTCCCTCCCATGAAAGAAACATTTTAATCTCACTGCATCAAAACAACTTAGGAAAGTCAAATGTAATTTTCAAGTTTACATTTAATTTTAAATAATGTTATTTTTTATTAGAGGGAGCTGGGCTCTAGGCTATTGTCCCCTATGTCCCTATATATCTAGCCCTGCTGCTGCCTTTGATTCATAGGCTAGGATAGACCACGAGCAGTAACATAGGCTTCATGGCAGACCGTAGAGGTTGACAGCGTGGAATGTCGAGTGTCTGTCAGGAGAAATCTGGTGTGATATAGGATAGGGTCACTATAAAAATATTTTAAAAACACGCTACCTGTTTTAATTCGTGTTTTTATATAACCACCATGTTGGTTAAAAGAGGGGGAAAAGGCGAAAATGATAAAATCGCTATCTGTGTATAAGAAGTAAGCTAGCTTGCCGAAAGGGTGTCGTAGTTCACCTGAAAAGGTGCATTGATATTATACACTGCGTGGCTGGTGGCGGGTAGCTAATGATAAATCTTATTATCAAGCTGTATGCTTATAGAACGGAACCTGAAATACACGTCAAAAGATGAAAAAAATGTGTCGGTGTATGAGTGTAAATTGAATTAGCGCCATCTAACTCGAAATGCTGTAGGACCGTGACCACTGACGTAGGACACAAAGTACAAGTTGCCAGGGAAACGTATTACGAATGCAGCTGACAGGTTAAGCTTTCTGTACGAACTTGAATCTGTAGAATCATTATTTGGAACAAAAACATAATTTGTACATAAAACAGTACCAGTACACAGTTAAGATATTTGTCTTAAGGCTCTCATTTCTGACCAAGGGTTTAAGCAAAAAATTAATTTTCAATCCGAAGTTTGTAAATTTCCATACTTCTGTGGATTCACATTCTGAGTAACATGGAGTTATGGAGTAGAACACTGTTCGTAAAGTTTAAAGAAAAACAAAAGAGTGTTCATTAATGTGAGGTTATGATGTCATGTGTTTTTTTCAAGTTAACTTTGGATTAAAAATGTGACAACTTTAACTGCTTATATCTTGAGAATCACACATTGGATTTCAATGCAAATTTCACCAGAATGCTTAGAATAAGTACCCATTTAACATATCAAAACCTGATTTGAGCCTAGACCCTTCTTTTAAGGGCATTACTTATTTTGTCATACCAATGGATTAATGGACCACAAATATGAAGTCGATCTAGTGCTACATTATCATCTCAGATGGCTGTCCAACTTTCTTGGTACGCTACGCGCCAACCTTTGGTGGCGCTCCGCTAAGATATTACCGCTGACTATATATTCGGAAGTCAGAACACTTTACCTATTTCTAGACTTTTTTCCAATAGGCCTATTTTTTTAGGAAAGACATCAGACAGTTGTCTTAGTATCACGTTGAAAACCCTGGGAAGATCTGGGGGTATTTTTTGCCAAAATTTTCTACGCTCCGCGCCAACTGATGGTGGCGCCCGCATTGCCGCTGACTATATATCCCACTTTCAAAGACGGATCGCCGCCCATGGTGGTCATAAAGAACATCCATATCTACCGAGGAGTTATGTGATTTTTTTCTTTCTTTCTTTCTTTTTTTTTTTGTTAAATATGTGTCATTATACAAAATGTCAGTACACGAAATGCCAATTTAGAGATATTTTCAGCGCAGGTCAAACGGCCCGGAGATGCAATCTCCAGCCATCTGAGAGCCTTGGGGAGCCAAAAATTTTCTTGTTCGCTCCGCGCCAACCTGTGGTGGCGCTCCGCTTAGATAGTAAATCGTGCTCCATGGCCCCCCCGTCACCGAATTCCTAGCTACGCCACTGTTAGCAATTAAATGAAATCTGCTTTCTTTCCACTTGAATGGTCAGTTCATAATAAGTATACATTGCTCATGGATGGAAAAACACTTTACTATAACCTGGGCCTGTTTCATTAAAAGCTAACCTGAAAGAAATGTTTATCTTGATAACATCATCTTGCAATATTTCTTAGTAGAGCGAATGGGCAATATCTATTTAGTATTTTAAGATGTGGGGCTGAAAATTCCACAAAAATATTTATTATATTTTAAATATTTTTTTATAATTTAATATAAAGTTTAAATTTTGAACCATTACTGAGAAAAACTAAGAAAGCCTTTTTAAACCTATTTGAGTTGTCAACATTTTGCTTTGGAAATTGTGGGGAACGGATTTTACGTTATCAGTCAACTGATGCCTGGTCATCTCTCTTCGAATATGTCAGCGTACATGCCAACTAGGGAGGGAAAATTGAAATATATTTTTTCTTAATATAGGTTTCATGAAATGTCCAGCAGGTAAAGATTATTTTTAATATTATATGTGTACCACACATATGTGCAGGGTCAAATGGCTACCATTGTTCCCCTTTAGACACCTACTGACCTAGGCGGTACGGTACTTATTTTAGAGCTACACCTTTGCTATTGAAATGTTTTAGTCAGAAAAGTTCTTCCCCAGAAGCTGAAAGAACCTGCTTGCATAAAATAGTTGTTGTATTCTAAGTACAACTTCTTGAGAATTTTACAGAACTTCGAAATTTATGACCTCTATTTGTTTTGTTGTTATCACCTAATTACCTTTTCTGCTATGATTTTCCAACATCGAAATGTGTCGTAAACAAGATTACGTCGCTCTCTTGAAAATGACTCCAGTTTCAATGTATGTACATCTCATTTAAATCGGGAATCAGAAAATGTTCTTTTCGTTCAAAAGGTTTTTCTATCTTAATATAGGATACGTATAGACACTGTAACGCAATAAACTTCTCAAAATTGGGTGTATCTCTACAAATTCTGCATGCAACGTTCCAGATGCATTTGACGCTTAATTGAGCAGGCCACTCGACGAACCAAGCATCGAGTCCTTCATAGTCTCTCCATTATATTTTCAATGCAATTAGAAATTATCTCAACGCGGTGAAAAGCACACGGCGATTGTATAATCAACGAAGCGTTTTGTTAGTCTAAAAGATATATGTACCTGTGCCCTGACGTAAAAACATGGTCAGTTTGTTTGAATTATGGTATAGCCTGTATATTCGGGATATAGATTCTCAAAATAAACAGACTGGAGAAATTTTATTCTTGTGAGAAACTTGGAAGCAATAATGATTGGATGATGTAAGCCTTGGCTAGGATTTAAACAAAAAAAAGGCTACTTTGAAACATCAACGTGGATTTAAGAAACATCTGACGGAAGGAAGTATTTTTGCGGAATATAACCAACTTCGTTGACAGTGTACATGACGAAGATAAGGACACGATGATGAGTTGCTAGTTAAGGGCAATTCTTACGTGAATGTTGTAAGTTGCCAGAAGGACATGATCATTAGTAGATGGCAAAGATTTAGCTTACAGGGTATATTAAAGGAATAGATCTCGTTTGCAGCTTTCTGAAATGTCCACCCCGGAGATAACCTTCATAGCAGGTGTCGGAATATGTACTTCTCTCTTAACGTGGTATTACGAGTGAGGCCAATATACTCCAGGAAGAATACACGTCCGCCGAGCGGGCAACTCGGGGAGTGACTATTTGTCGAGTGTAACATGTTTGTCCGTTCTCGTTGGAGCAGCGTAAGGGTTTGAAGCATGAAGAGTAATCAGGCTGACGTATCATCGCAACATTCCAGTAATACTGACATTCATACTATATCATCAAGTGTGTTACTAGGGACATCAAATATCAATCAGTCAAAGTCTCCTTTACATAGAAGAAATACAGCATGGCAGATACGTTCGAAGACGAACCGGTCTCGAACGATTATTAATGGCGAAAATGGGGCGAAATATAGAAGATGGCAGGTTGTTAAAGTTGTTGCAGTGGCTATCGTTCCTTTTATTATCCTGCTACCCTTGACGGGATTTTTTGTCATTGATGCCATCTCTTTAACAAGAACAGAAACTCAACTTCGCGATATCGTACATGGGCGATTATCGCCGACGCGTATTGCAGCAAACCAACTTCAAAGAGAACGGTTTTTATCTGCTTTGTATATTTTCTCACCGTCGCATGTTAATATTTCCACTCTAAGTGGTTTTTATCTGACAACTGAAAAACTATGGGAGGAATATGACTTTTTTGAAATGGGTAGCTCAGCAAAACATGGCCATTCTTTGACCACCTTAAGACAATCCGTCCTATCACGGGACATAAGTGCTTTTCAGTGCTATGAACATTACAATGTCATCATCGAGGCTCTTACAGTGGACTTACTGTATTCTATAAAGTCTGTTACTGATGCACGGTTATCACAGGCGTTTGCCGCTTACCATTGCTTCGCACGATTTGTAGAGCAGTTTCAAATGATCACACTCATTGGTGCCCTCTTACTTTTGATGACGGATAATTACAACCGCGATGTGCACCGCGAGAAATTGTCAGAAGGTATCCGCGGAAAAGCTTACTTAGAAACAAGCATGCGATATTCTGATCAAATTGCGAAAGCTTATGACCATTGGGTTGCAACACATCGCGATATTTACGATACCTATGAGCTGCTGAAAGGCGGTTTAATATATAATAGGCCTACAATAAGTCCAGAGGAAAGAATTAAATCTTTAGACGTTTGGCTTAATGTATCAACGGAATTTGCAAATGGCCTAGATGTTATTTTACTACATATGGAGAGACCCATACTACAACAAATTGATGACGATATATCGTCGTTCCAATCAGCTACCGCTGTGTTTACGATTTTCTTTTCTTTTCTATCGATTCTAACACCGATAGTGCTCTACATGGTTGTTAGTCGGACTCTGAAGCTAATAGACTTATCCAATCATTTAAAAGCCAAAGTTCTTGATCTTGAAGTGGAAAAAACGAGATCGGATAGCTTGCTTTATCAAATGTTACCACGAGAAATAGCTGACCAATTAAAATATTCAGGGGATGTGTCGGCCGAAACCTTTGATTCCGTCACCATTTTCTTTTCGGAAGTCGTTAATTTCACGAAGATTTGTTCGGAAAGTAACCCCATTCAGGTAAGAACAGTCTGCCGCTGCCGTCAACGGCGCCAGGAGATTTTAAAAGTGGTGGAAAATGGAGAAAGAAAGTGAGGGGTGGGGGTAACAAGAGTGGGGAGTAGACAAAAGTTGCATACGCGCATTGAATACCTTTGCACAGGACAGGCGCATAGCTACAGGGGGCCTGGGGGCCTAGCAAACATCTGGGGGGTCCAGGCCCCCCAAAAATGTGCGTGTCCTAATAAAATGTGTTAGAATTAAAGACGGCGATCGATGCCGTGACCCCCAATTGATACCTAGCCCCCCTAAATATTTCATCCTAGCTACGCCCCTGGTACAGGAGCGAACTGGTGGAAAAGTGGGGGAAAGGGCTATGACTGGGAGAAAATGCCCCATCCTCCTTTGGTAGTGCCGCTGGTAGCCGTTTTTAAGCTTTAATGTATTACTTATTTCAAACTGGGTGGTGAACTTGTCTGAACTTACAGAACTTACAGGTTAAAATGTTACTCTTTGGTGCAAGTCTCAACTTCAAAGCTGCTTAGTCTCTTGCTAAAATACAAAAAATGTTGAATTTTATTCACTTCTGATTTGAAATATTCGTGTCAGGAGTGGGGCCAGGTGGGAGCAGGAGGTCCATAGCCGTCCTTCGGGGAAGGCTGCTCCTCCCTCCTCTAATATTTTGTTATGTAACCACAATTTTTTAATTACTCACACTGCCTACTTTCTTCTTCTTTAAAAATTGAATGTTTATGTGACATTGGGAAAGAACTTTTCCTTTTATTACATCTTTTAGGAAGAAAATTTGCAAGTCAAGCCACCCACGTATTAAAGGTACACTTGAATTGTATACACCAACCTCTTGAGTTTGCATATTTAGTTAAAAAAGGACATTAACTCAAAAATTACAAACCATGAAGACGACTATTTAAGAGGCTAACGAGTGGCAATAGTACATTACGCATTTTTTACGCATAAGTAGAGATCGACAGCCCAGACGTACACACTTATATCTGTTATTGTAACAAGACATATTGGTTTCTTTGATGTTATGATATTAACTTACAGACTTTCAGGTTGCATAGCGCTCAACGCTGAATTTAACCTCTAACGTTAATCATTATATGAAATGGAAAAAGACTCGTAAAAATGTAGAAAAGTTTCCTGTAATACGTTTGTTACCACGTGATCTATTGAAAGCAACCGCCATCTTTCTTTCAGGTAGTGACGATGTTAAACACCTTGTACCATACACTCGATTCCAAGGTAGATGAATACGATGCTTACAAGGTAGAAACGATTAACGATGCCTACATGGTTGCTTCAGGTAAGACCATTTCACGATTAGGTTGTGTCGGTATACCGGTAATAATGTAATACGAACAGTGTATAGGTTTTTTTACGTATAATATCGATAAACTGAGATAAAGACTGATATGCTGCATAGCACCGACGACGGTCAGCCGTCCCCTTACAAATCTTTCATATTTCTTGCACCCCTCCCCCCCCCCCACCTTCGCACTCAAACGCGTCTTCTGAGTCTCCCGTAGGCTATGTTTCTACAGGTATATAGGCTGGCTACCTAACGTATAGGTTTCTCTTTGCACAATGAATTGTAGGTAAACTGTGAATGTGTACCCGTATACTATTGATTAACGCTCTTAAAATTACGTAATGTAAAGGGTGACTATGGAAGCTTTGCACTTACGCACATATTAACGAAATGACCGACTATGCAAACCGTTGACATGGTGGGGTAACGCAGCAGATTTCGGTTTTGGTGTGAACGAACCTTTAAGGTGAATCATTGCAAGCACTTGAGACGTGAATACAGACACACACGTCACTCAGCTCTGTGACTAACGTCTTATATGTAAAATGCCCCACCTCTCAATCACAGAAGTGACGCACAATTTTTATTTTGACGGACTTACAAGTCAGAAATATTTGATAACATCTATACACTAGGCCTTTTGTGCTGAATGTAAGAGTTGACCCACATTGACTCACTTAGGGTAAGCAAATATTTCTGACATCTGAAGTCAAGTGATTCACCTCCAGACGCTTTCCTGACTGACTGTAGTTGCATAGTGACGCACAGGTGAGTCATATTTCCCTGTGTCAATGACCAACGTTTGACTGACCATACCAGGGGAAAGTGGAATTAGTCGTTCAGTTTTTAAGTGCACTTAATCGCTTATTCTGTGTGTGTACTTAATCAGCCAGAGGCGTATGAGGCTGGGCCTCCTCAGGTACCTCAAAATATAAATTGCTCTGTGAAGAAAAACTTTGAAAAACCAGTTTATGATTATTTGCAATTAGACAGAATTTCAGGGCAAACACCTTTTACCCCTTGTGAAATATATTCCCGTAAGTCTTTGAGTTTCGTTATTTTTATTTATTTATTTGTCACTCGTTTTAAAGTCTGACATTTACATTTTTCATCCGGCAAATCCATTCAAAATTTCTCGTTTGGCGTCCCATGTCCGACCTGAAAGGAGCCTCCAACCTCATTTTTTTAACAAACTAAAACTCCTTGTAAGATTTTAACCAAATGTTACTACTTTATCAAAAAGCCTGAATGTTCTCACTATCACAAATTTTGGTAGACATTTAAATATTTAAAAGTAATACAGTTGGAACTAAAACTTGGACTACATTTCAATTCATAACCCCTATACCTGTATACGACATTAGCAGACAAATAAGGGTAGGTTTTGTCCTGTTTTCATTTCTACTTTCATACATAATACTTCTGTCTGACATAACATGATCATGTTGAAATGACTGGATGCTGTAGAAGTAAATTGTTTTACATGCATGGCGCCAAATAAGTGAAGCTGCCCCCTCTAACAGAACTGTTTGGAAAAGTATCACGCAGGTTCGGTTCATACGATTATTTATCACATGCTGGGTTTCTAACTAATCAAGCAGGTTTATAAGAATTCTCAATCGATTTCTTTATGGTTCTTCAAAGACTAACCATGCATTCGTTTATTGTTTAAAGAAACTTGTTACCAGTCCCTTTTCTAGGGCGGGTTTGGGGGTTCAGACGACCCCCGGCAATGTCCATGGTCCTCTCCGAATAGTACAACAGGAGTAGTATTGTGTGGCGTCTGGAGTTTTCATGATGTCCCATAAAGGTTTCATAAACCTCAAAAATTGCCCCAGGCAGCAGTCATTCATGCGCTTTACATATATGTTCTCCGATATTTCAAAAAAGAAATACAATCATGAACAACAGGTCATATCCGCTACCCTGAGGTCTGTCAACTTTTATAACTCTAGGTCCTTTTTGGATTCTTGAAATTACTCTAGGACCACCTTTCCCCTTGCACTTGTAATTAAAACTTAACTTAATACTTAAGTATACTAGACAAGTTTTAACACCAAGCAACGTATAGACCTGATGCGTATAACGTCACAGAGCAGAAAGTGCTCCCTCGTTTGGAGGCAAGCACGTATCATTGCAAGTTGCACCAACAAATGCAGACAGCTGATTTGTCAACCAATCGGATGCGCTCGTAAGTCTACTACACGAGCGTCTACTGCGTGCGTACCATGTGCTTCAGTGTTTTGCCTCCAAAATGATGTCGCGTACGTCAGTGCATAAGGGCTTTACTACTAAAATTCTGTCTGCGCCGGATGACTCGATTAAAAAAAAATAATAGATGTTAAGACGTATTCAATTCGTACTTCTTTTCTGCCCAATTCTCGGGCACCAGAATGCGCTTCGCGGCCACCGTTCGAGAGACGTTGAAGTAACCTATGGACGTAAGAGGCTGTGAGAGGGGGACATGCTACAAGCTGCATGAAACCCTGGATCCAATTTGGGTAAAATGAAACAGTCAAAATGATAAATTATACACCTTAGGCTTAGGTCTTGCAATGTAAAATGATGTCCACTTTGATCCATCGGAGACTATCAAAATGTTGGTAAAACTTGAATGTATAGGTTGGCTGCCTATCGTATTGAATATGCTATAGCTCTTAGCCAAGTTGAACACAAACATGTTTGATCCGTCGAAAAGTTAGTTTTGTTGGCCAGGCTAGTATTTATAAAGTTACCATGGTAGCGATAAAACTTGGACTACTGGTACTGCTTAAAGTGTACCTAAAGTCTGAAAATTCAAAAATATATATTACAGAGCATGAAAACTGAATTCCAATGGTCCAATTCCCATCTTCACAGGACTTTCTTAAGCTGAGATATAAAATGTTGAAGTTTATTTACTCGATTTAAAAAGGTAGATTGCGCAATAATTTGTGATGTCATTGTTGTACTACTCAAATTACAATCTTTGTATTTCTTTCTTTTTCTAAAAGCTACCGCACCTTGTGCCAAAATGTGATCGCGTTCTTACTGCTTTGGGGTGACTTGACTATATAAGCCCTCTCTGTACAGCATGTCATGCAAGAAAGCAGGAAGCGGTCAAGGTCATATAAACATTTTTAATTTTAAAAGAAAACAAAGCATTTAATGTGAGTTGTACAACAAGAATGTCAAAAATTATTGCGCAATGAACTGTTTGGATTTAAGTGAATAAATTTTAACATTTAATATCTCAGCAATGGAATAAGCTATGACAATGGGAGTTGGACCAATAAGATTAATTTTGTAACCTCTAAAATATATATTTTTGAATTTTTAGACTTTAGGTCCACTTTAAATTGGAAATTCATCCCAAGCTTTTTGATAACAGACGTCCATTGCAGTAACAAGCAAAGTGGGATAATTATTCGTATTTGGTCTCCAAGGAGAAGCCACATCTAGGGTAAATAATATCGTTATCGTTGTTATTCTCGAATACTCACAGATGATAACTTTTCTAATTACAAAAGATATAATTCCTTGTTTTTTCATTGAATTCAGCAAAATTAGTTTACTGTGCATTTCTGACAGCGCCCTAGCAACCATCTAATCATAGCAACAAAAACACAACAACTTAAAAAGCTTCTTCTACAGTTGTGGAACCGCCTCCTACTCTTAATTGTAACGAATGAAAAAAGCCCCTAAAAGGGCCCCGAAGAAATCCCAGCCAGTTAAGTCTATGTTTCAAATTTGAGAACGTGTCTCTCATTTACTAGTATTTTCCCGGTGTATACTATATATGCTAACACCATGACTGGGAGTATGTAACAATCCATACAGCTATTCTTGAAATGACTTTTTAGACGAGCATGATCCGCTATTTATTAGTGTTAATTCTACCACCTCTAGCCATCCGTTATTGAGAATCCTGCATTCTGATTGGTTAATCACTGACCGTTTATTCCACAAAACACGGTCAGTAAACGTAAAAACTGATAAAAATGAAAATGAAGTTTTTCACACATTTTCGGTTAGTAGAATAGGAATAAACCACATTTGTCGGACTACTATTGTCTCATAAACCCTCCCGACTCCAAATTTGGCAAAATAACGGACTCGACTTCGCCTCGTCCGTTATTTTGCTTTTGGAGTCTTGACGGTTTTTTCACCAATAATAGTCCGCCAAATGCGATTTATTCCTGAAATAGCTATATAGATGTACTGTTTTTGTTGATGACGACTGTGGCTGTAGTAACGAAGACTTTGCAAAAGTTGAGGAAGAGGTACAATAAAGGGGTAACATGTAATCAAAATAAGGATGCCTGTGACGATGAAGACTACATGCACGACGACATTGAGAACAAAGGATATGAAAACATTGACTTTGTAGCTGTAAGCCATAAAAACTGTAACGACGACAAGTGAATGAAAATGATCACGATAATAATGAAGAAATAGTTAAGGTTGCAACTTATTACGACGTTGTGGATCACAATGACTACGAGCTCAGGAACAAAAATTCTGACGACTAGGAGAGACACAAAACAAAGAAAAATTGACAATCACGATGATGACAATGGTTGCAATGACAGTTTCAGTCCTATAGTAACAACAAGAGAAACCGAAATGACAACCCAAGGAAGAGAGATACAGAGAACTGTGACTGCGCTGGCGGTCAATTTGATAAGGAAGTGACGGCTATGAAACCGACGAAATTTCGATGACGACAAAGTTTTGATGACGGCTTTGACGATGTCAATCAGTACAGAGGGAAGAAAAAACGACAAAGAACAAGGCAAGTATAATGCAAGGAAAAATACAAAGACGAGAACCACCCTCAATGGTTGTCAATATATAATTCATCCCGATGACGACCATAAAATGATGTCGACGAATTTCAACGAACAGTGATTACGACGATGTCGAACATGAGGTTAATAATAAGAGGGAAGAGACAACAAAGAGAATGACATCATTGGTGGTTTGTGTATTTATGACGATGGCCAGTAATGTGAAGTCTACAGTGATACCTGTGACGATATCGATATTACAAGACAGACACAACGACAATTACGAGGACGATACGATTCGTGTTGGACCGAGATCACACAGAATATCAATTTTAGGGATATTGTTTATTTCAGATCCTTCTATGGGCCGATATCAATCTGAGACCGGTATGTTGAAAAGAAAACGCTGTACACAAAATTAAAAGCTAATGTGTCAGTCCATATGGTTGCAATACCGTGGTGTCATTTTATTTTAATTCTTTTCAAACTATAGTCACGGTACATAACAGCATAATGGGTTGCACACTATAGTCAAGTCAGGTAAACATTACTGAGACCAATACAAGAAAATAAACATAAATTTAGAATCAGCCGATGCCATTAAACTATTGAATGCTGATAATCGGTTCAACAAAAATTAGGATGACGATACAAGTATGATAATTGCACCGCTTGTGAGAAAGTTAAATAATAATTTGCTGTTACCATCAAGAAATTGTCATTGTGGCAGGAAAGACTCGCGAGTTACAGAAGACCCACTTGGCTTATTTCTTATTGAACAAAAATGTAAATACTAACTAATGTTGACGATGTTTTGAATAATTTTTTTTTCAAATTTCTTCACAAACATTGTCCATTTTTGGAATCTTCTAATGTGTCAGGTTGCACAAACTGTTTGATCCTGTCCTTAATTGGCGAAAAATAAAAACTACAAAAAAAAAATGTGATTTTTCTCAGAACACCATGCTACAAGAACTAACACCTTAAAACACTGTGACTGAATTTGTGTTTATGCTTCAATTGAAATTGAATGATACTTGTCTCTTCCCAAGATGTGTCTTCTTCAAATTGTCACTGACGAGTAGTTTGATTAAATTACAACAAACGGTCGCATTCTGTACAGACTGCCTCACAGTTAGTGTCAGAAGGGCAATCATCACGAGATGCGTAACTACACAGACTGAAATGGACGACAAGTAAAAGTGAGCTGTATTAAAAAAAAACTTAAAAAGGCTAGTGCGTTTGCATGCCAGTAATTTTGGGCCTACTGTTCCAACAGAACGATTCTGTGATTTTCATTGATTTTGCTTAGACGCACACAATAAGAGTGACTGTTTCATTTTTTTCTGCAACAAAACGTTACCCCCATTCAACTTTTTCAGTTCAAGTATATAGGAGATTTAATTCATTCTGAATTGAACCTCTCTTTCAAATTTTACCTTTCTTTTGTTCTACTAGGGATATCATCTTACACAAAAGGCAGTTTTTATCTCCAAACGAAGGTTCTGTTCTACTAGGTTACAAACCATGGGCGTCAATGGGGGGGGGGGTGCAGGGGACACGTCCCCCCACATTTTGGAAATGCACCCATTGACTTAAGATTTTTACACAGTAATTTTTTGACAGAAGTGGCCATGCCCCCCCCCCCCCACTCGAGTAAAGATTGACGCCCATGTTACAAACAATAACACAGCAGTGCCTGTGCCTTGCATTCTAGTCAATGGTTTCATTAGAATACAAGTTGTGCGGAAAGCCTTTGTAAAAGCCATTGTATTTCTATGGGCAATTTGAAGATGTGGAGAGCAAGATGAATTTTTCTCAATGCAGTTACTATAGGGCATCCGCTGTAGTGAAGATGGAAAAAACAGCTGGCATTTAAATTGAGATCATTTCGTTATGTGTAAGGTACCATTTTCTTCAAACCAATTACTTTCCCATACAACTGAGGTCAAAAATTATACTTCTAATGTAATATATGGTCCCCGTCGTTGGTATACAGCTAGAAGTACAGTCCATCCCGGCATGCATTCTTATTCCTCAGAATCGAAATCGCTTACTTGTAATTTACAGCCTGTCTCTGAAACGTTCGATACATCTTCGCGGCATGCACAACGCCAATTATGCTAGACTGGAAATCAATAATTAAACACATAAGCCATAGTTATCTAACACTTCCTTGAAAAAAATGGAATGGAAATGAAGTACGAAAAATGTGAATTATGAGGATTACACTACGTTTTTATAAGATACCTTCTTGGTTATTTTTCATACTGTGCAATAAGTTATGCTCTAAGACATGATGAAAGATACTTGCAAAGGAAATCAAATTTTTGTTTAAAATTTCGCTGATGTTAAATCTTAAAGGTTGGACTGACTGCTTACTTCTGTGCTGAAGTAAAATTTTGTACTCGCAAGCAAATCATAGCATTTGAAATCCAAATTTGAGTTACAGAAGACGGCCCACTTGGCTTATTTCATATTGAACAAAAATGTAAATACTAACCAATGTTGACGATGTTTTGAATAATTTTTTTTTTCAAATTTCTTCACAAACATTGTCCATTTTTGGAATCTTCTAATGTGTCAGGTTGCACAAACTGTTTGATCCTGTCCTTAATTGACGAAAAATAAAAACTACAAAAAAAGAAAAGAAAAATGTGATTTTTCTCAGAACACCATGCTACAAGAACTAACACCTTAAAACACTGTGACTGAATTTGGGTTTATGCTTCAGTTGAAATTGAATGATACTTGTTTCTTCCCAAGATGTGTCTTCTTCAAATTGTCACTGACGAGTAGTTTGATTAAATTAAAACAGACGGTCGCATTCTGTGCAGACTACCTCACAGTTAGTGTCAGAAGGGCAATCATCACGAGATGCGTAACTACACAGACTGAAATGGACGACAAGTAAAAGTGAGCTGTATTAAAAAAAAACTTAAAAAGGCTAGTGCGTTTGCATGCCAGGAATTTTGGGCCTACTGTTCCAACAGAACGATTCTGTGATTTTCTTTGATTTTGCTTAGACGCACACAATAAGAGTGACTGTTTCATTTTTTTCTACAACAAAACGTTACCCCCATTCAACTTTTTCAGTTCAAGTATATAGGAGATTTAATTCATTCTGAATTGAACCTCATCTTGAACATTATCATCTTACACAAAAGGCAGTTTTTATCTCCAAACGAAGGTTCTGTTCTACTAGGTTACAAACCATGGGCGTCAATGGGGGGGGGGTGCAGGGGACACGTCCCCCACATTTTGGAAATGCACCCATTGACTTAAGATTTTTACACAGTAATTTTTTGACAGAAGTGGCCATGCCCCCCCCCCCCCACTCGAGTAAAGATTGACGCCCATGTTACAAACAATAACACAGCAGTGCCTGTGCCTTGCATTCTAGTCAATGGTTTCATTAGAATACAAGTTGTGCGGAAAGCCTTTGTAAAAGCCATTGTATTTCTATGGGCAATTTGAAGATGTGGAGAGCAAGATGAATTTTTCTCAATGCAGTTACTATAGGGCATCCGCTGTAGTGAAGATGAAAAAAAAACAGCTGGCATTTAAATTGAGATCATTTCGTTATGTGTAAGGTACCATTTTCTTCAAACCAATTACTTTCCCATACAACTGAGGTCAAAAATTATACTTCTAATGTAATATATGGTCCCCGTCGTTGGTATACAGCTAGAAGTACAGTCCATCCCGGCATGCATTCTTATTCCTCAGAATCGAAATCGCTTACTTGTAATTTACAGCCTGTCTCTGAAACGTTCGATACATCTTCGCGGCATGCACAACGCCAATTATGCTAGACTGGAAATCAATAATTAAACACATAAGCCATAGTTATCTAACACTTCCTTGAAAAAATGGAATGGAAATGAAGTACGAAAAATGTGAATTATGAGGATTACACTACGTTTTTATAAGATACCTTCTTGGTTATTTTTCATACTGTGCAATAAGTTATGCTCTAAGACATGATGAAAGATACTTGCAAAGGAAATCAAATTTTTGTTTAAAATTTCGCTGATGTTAAATCTTAAAGGTTGGACTGACTGCTTACTTCTATGCTGAAGTAAAATTTTGTACTCGCAAGCAAATCATAGCATTTGAAATCCAAATTTGAGTTACAGAAGACGGCCCACTTGGCTTATTTCATATTGAACAAAAATGTAAATACTAACCAATGTTGACGATGTTTTGAATAATTTTTTTTTTTCAAATTTCTTCACAAACATTGTCCATTTTTGGAATCTTCTAATGTGTCAGGTTGCACAAACTGTTTGATCCTGTCCTTAATTGACGAAAAATAAAAACTACAAAAAAAGAAAAGAAAAATGTGATTTTTCTCAGAACACCATGCTACAAGAACTAACACCTTAAAACACTGTGACTGAATTTGGGTTTATGCTTCAGTTGAAATTGAATGATACTTGTTTCTTCCCAAGATGTGTCTTCTTCAAATTGTCACTGACGAGTAGTTTGATTAAATTAAAACAGACGGTCGCATTCTGTGCAGACTACCTCACAGTTAGTGTCAGAAGGGCAATCATCACGAGATGCGTAACTACACAGACTGAAATGGACGACAAGTAAAAGTGAGCTGTATTAAAAAAAACTTAAAAAGGCTAGTGCGTTTGCATGCCAGGAATTTTGGGCCTACTGTTCCAACAGAACGATTCTGTGATTTTCTTTGATTTTGCTTAGACGCACACAATAAGAGTGACTGTTTCATTTTTTATACAACAAAACGTTACCCCCATTCAACTTTTTCAGTTCAAGTATATAGGAGATTTAATTCATTCTGAATTGAACCTCATCTTGAACATTATCATCTTACACAAAAGGCAGTTTTTATCTCCAAACGAAGGTTCTGTTCTACTAGGTTACAAACCATGGGCGTCAATGGGGGGGGGTGCAGGGGACACGTCCCCCCACATTTTGGAAATGCACCCATTGACTTAAGATTTTTACACAGTAATTTTTTGACAGAAGTGGCCATGCCCCTCCCCCCCACTCGAGTAAAGATTGACGCCCATGTTACAAACAATAACACAGCAGTGCCTGTGCCTTGCATTCTAGTCAATGGTTTCATTAGAATACAAGTTGTGCGGAAAGCCTTTGTAAAAGCCATTGTATTTCTATGGGCAATTTGAAGATGTGGAGAGCAAGATGAATTTTTCTCAATGCAGTTACTATAGGGCATCCGCTGTAGTGAAGATGAAAAAAAAACAGCTGGCATTTAAATTGAGATCATTTCGTTATGTGTAAGGTACCATTTTCTTCAAACCAATTACTTTCCCATACAACTGAGGTCAAAAATTATACTTCTAATGTAATATATGGTCCCCGTCGTTGGTATACAGCTAGAAGTACAGTCCATCCCGGCATGCATTCTTATTCCTCAGAATCGAAATCGCTTACTTGTAATTTACAGCCTGTCTCTGAAACGTTCGATACATCTTCGCGGCATGCACAACGCCAATTATGCTAGACTGGAAATCAATAATTAAACACATAAGCCATAGTTATCTAACACTTCCTTGAAAAAAATGGAATGGAAATGAAGTACGAAAAATGTGAATTATGAGGATTACACTACGTTTTTATAAGATACCTTCTTGGTTATTTTTCATACTGTGCAATAAGTTATGCTCTAAGACATGATGAAAGATACTTGCAAAGGAAATCAAATTTTTTTTTTAAATTTCGCTGATGTTAAATCTTAAAGGTTGGACTGACTGCTTACTTCTATGCTGAAGTAAAATTTTGTACTCGCAAGCAAATCATAGCATTTGAAATCCAAATTTGAGTTACAGAAGACGGCCCACTTGGCTTATTTCATATTGAACAAAAATGTAAATACTAACCAATGTTGACGATGTTTTGAATAATTTTTTTTTTTCAAATTTCTTCACAAACATTGTCCATTTTTGGAATCTTCTAATGTGTCAGGTTGCACAAACTGTTTGATCCTGTCCTTAATTGACGAAAAATAAAAACTACAAAAAAAGAAAAGAAAAATGTGATTTTTCTCAGAACACCATGCTACAAGAACTAACACCTTAAAACACTGTGACTGAATTTGGGTTTATGCTTCAGTTGAAATTGAATGATACTTGTTTCTTCCCAAGATGTGTCTTCTTCAAATTGTCACTGACGAGTAGTTTGATTAAATTAAAACAGACGGTCGCATTCTGTGCAGACTACCTCACAGTTAGTGTCAGAAGGGCAATCATCACGAGATGCGTAACTACACAGACTGAAATGGACGACAAGTAAAAGTGAGCTGTATTAAAAAAAACTTAAAAAGGCTAGTGCGTTTGCATGCCAGGAATTTTGGGCCTACTGTTCCAACAGAACGATTCTGTGATTTTCTTTGATTTTGCTTAGACGCACACAATAAGAGTGACTGTTTCATTTTTTTCTACAACAAAACGTTACCCCCATTCAACTTTTTCAGTTCAAGTATATAGGAGATTTAATTCATTCTGAATTGAACCTCATCTTGAACATTATCATCTTACACAAAAGGCAGTTTTTATCTCCAAACGAAGGTTCTGTTCTACTAGGTTACAAACCATGGGCGTCAATGGGGGGGGGGTGCAGGGGACACGTCCCCCCACATTTTGGAAATGCACCCATTGACTTAAGATTTTTACACAGTAATTTTTTGACAGAAGTGGCCATGCCCCTCCCCCCCACTCGAGTAAAGATTGACGCCCATGTTACAAACAATAACACAGCAGTGCCTGTGCCTTGCATTCTAGTCAATGGTTTCATTAGAATACAAGTTGTGCGGAAAGCCTTTGTAAAAGCCATTGTATTTCTATGGGCAATTTGAAGATGTGGAGAGCAAGATGAATTTTTCTCAATGCAGTTACTATAGGGCATCCGCTGTAGTGAAGATGAAAAAAAAAACAGCTGGCATTTAAATTGAGATCATTTCGTTATGTGTAAGGTACCATTTTCTTCAAACCAATTACTTTCCCATACAACTGAGGTCAAAAATTATACTTCTAATGTAATATATGGTCCCCGTCGTTGGTATACAGCTAGAAGTACAGTCCATCCCGGCATGCATTCTTATTCCTCAGAATCGAAATCGCTTACTTGTAATTTACAGCCTGTCTCTGAAACGTTCGATACATCTTCGCGGCATGCACAACGCCAATTATGCTAGACTGGAAATCAATAATTAAACACATAAGCCATAGTTATCTAACACTTCCTTGAAAAAAATGGAATGGAAATGAAGTACGAAAAATGTGAATTATGAGGATTACACTACGTTTTTATAAGATACCTTCTTGGTTATTTTTCATACTGTGCAATAAGTTATGCTCTAAGACATGATGAAAGATACTTGCAAAGGAAATCAAATTTTTTTTTTAAATTTCGCTGATGTTAAATCTTAAAGGTTGGACTGACTGCTTACTTCTATGCTGAAGTAAAATTTTGTACTCGCAAGCAAATCATAGCATTTGAAATCCAAATTTGAGTTACAGAAGACGGCCCACTTGGCTTATTTCATATTGAACAAAAATGTAAATACTAACCAATGTTGACGATGTTTTGAATAATTTTTTTTTTTCAAATTTCTTCACAAACATTGTCCATTTTTGGAATCTTCTAATGTGTCAGGTTGCACAAACTGTTTGATCCTGTCCTTAATTGGCGAAAAAATAAAAACTACAAAAAAAAAAAAGAAAGAAAGAAAAATGTGATTTTTCTCAGAACACCCATGCTACAAGAACTAACACCTTAAAACACTGTGAATGAATTTGGGTTTATGCTTCAGTTGAAATTGAATGATACTTGTCTCTTCCCAAGATGTGTCTTCTTCAAATTGTCACTGACGAGTAGTTTGATTAAATTAAAACAGACGGTCGCATTCTGTACAGACTGCCTCACAGTTAGTGTCAGAAGGGCAATCATCACGAGATGCGTAACTACACAGACTGAAATGGACGACAAGTAAAAGTGAGCTGTATTAAAAAAAAACTTAAAAAGGCTAGTGCGTTTGCATGCCAGCAATTCTGGGCCTACTGTTCCAACAGAACGATTCTGTGATTTTCTTTGTTTTTGCATAGACGCACACAATAAGAGTGACTGTTTCATTTTTTTCTACAACAAAACGTTACCCCCATTCAACTTTTTCAGTTCAAGTATATAGGAGATTTAATTCATTCTGAATTGAACCTCTCTTTCAAATTTTACCTTTCTTTTGTTCTACTAGGGATATCATCTTACACAAAAGGCAGTTTTTATCTCCAAACGAAGGTTCTGTTCTACTAGGTTACAAACCATGGGCGTCAATGGGGGGGGGTGCAGGGGACACGTCCCCCCACATTTTGGAAATGCACCCATTGACTTAAGATTTTTACACAGTAATTTTTTGACAGAAGTGGCCATGCCCCCCCCCCCCCCACTCGAGTAAAGATTGACGCCCATGTTACAAACAATAACACAGCAGTGCCTATACCTCTTAATTCCTTGCATTCTAGTCAATGGTTTCATTAGAATACAAGTTGTGCGGAAAGCCTTTGTACAGCCATCGTATTTCTATGGGCAATTTGAAGATGTGGAGAGCAAGATGAATTTTTCTCAATGCATTTACTATAGGGCATCCGCTGTAGTGAAGATGGAAAGAAAAGAGCTGGCATTTAAACAGATCATTTCGTTATGTGTAAGGTACCATTTTCTTCAAACCAATTACTTTCCTTTACAACTGAGGTCAAAAATTATACTTGTAATGTAATATATGGTCTCCGTCGTTGGTAGGAAGAAGCACAGTCCATCGCGGCATGCATTCTTATTCCTCAGAATCGAAATCACTTACTTGTCATTTACAGCCTGTCTCTGAAACGTTCGATACATCTTCGCTGCATGCACAACGCCAATTATGCTAGACTGGAAATCAATAATTAAACACATAAGCCATAGTTATCTAACACTTCCTTGAAAAATGGAATGGAAATAAAGTACGAAAAATGTTAATTATGAGGATTACATTACGTTTTTATAAGATACCTTCTTGGTTATTTTTCACACTGTGCAATAAGTTATGCTCTAAGACATGATGAAAGATACTTGCAAAGGAAATAAGAAAAGATTTGTAAAATTTCGCTGATGTTAAATCCTAAAGGTTGGACTGACTGCTTACTTCTATGCAGTGGCGTAGCCGGGGGGGGGGGCAGGGGGCGAGTTGCCCCCTCTGGAAAAATCTTGGGGGAAATTTTGAAAGTGAATATATTGTGAAATTTGGGCATGATCAGGTAAAATTCTAAATTTCTCAACCAGTACACTTTACTTATTTAAAAGTATATGCCACACTGGCACAACCAGTCCTCATTAAGGTTTTCAGAGATGGAATGATGACACCATGCTTATAGTTGTACTAGTTATGTTTTACTATCTGTTTTATACAGCATGGGATCTCTGGACCTCTGACAAGGGACTCTGTCCTTTTACTGTATACTTCCAATGTTTCTTGATAATTAAAGCAGCATTGTGGTATATGCAGTTTGTTAGAATGGGTCAGTGGTCAAGTGCTCTTCTACAAGGGTAGGTCCTCGTAAAATTTGGACTGATTGTGGTGAATGTGGTGAACTGATGAAGGGAAAGGTGTACCAGGGTTCACTTAATTACTGTACTTCACCCATTGTGATTCTGATCTACCAGTAGGACTCAAGAAAAATTCACCAAGACCTGAAGACAAGCAAGATTAAAAAAGCTTCCTAAAAAAATAGGAATTCTTGGTGATGTATTCAGTTTACATTTAGCCCCAAATGTGGCACCATTTTGCATCTAGCCCACCTTATATGAGCAAAAATTTTCCAAAGGGGAGGGGGAACACCCCCTTCCCCCTCCCCTTAGAGCCCTCCCCCAGGACGGCGACCAGTCACATCAGCCAGGTCAGAGGAAAGCACCCGGACAAAATTTGGACCTACGGAGAACACTGATTATTAGCAAGCAGATCACTAATCGGGGGGAATCTTGGTGCTCTTGCCACCCCCCCCCCCCGACTAAAAACCTGGCTACGCCACTGCTTCTATGCTGAAGTAAAATTTTGTACTCGCAAGCAAATCATAGCATTTGCAATCCAAATTTGAAATTCATCAGGCCGAGCTGCCGAGTTTGGTATTTGAAAATCAGTTTAAAGCATATTAGTTGGGGATGGGAGGTGAACACCTTCCTAGTAGGGATCAATGGAGCCAATGTGATACAAAGAAGTACAGAGAACTTCAACGTGATCCTAAAATGTAAAAAAAAACTTACAGAAGTTGGAAAGTGAGGTATTTCACTTAATACCCTATTCATACCTTATTCAGTTGTTAAGATTTAAAGTATCATGTTTGATGTCCTTCTTGTGCTACTTTCATCTTTTGTTTTCTTTTGAAAAAAAAATGCGCACATAACCTTATAAACTTGGAAAATGATTCTTCCTTTGCATATTCTTTGGTAAAGAGTTTTCAAAGTTAAGCCTCTATTGAGAACTCATAACCTATTGATCATATCTTGAATCAAGTTGCATTAGCTTTGGGAAGAAAAAAATATGGTATATAAATAACGTGTGAAAGCCAAAAAAGGAAAACAAACGCCCCCCCCCCCCCCCCCCCCCGAAAAGAAAACATCCAGACAAAAAATGGTAATCTGAGTACGGTAGCACATAAGGTACATCACAAATTAAACTTCACAATGTACTTTTTTGAGTGAATAAGCTAATAATTGATACCTCAGCATAGGCATGTCCTGTGAAGATGGGAGTTGAGTTAGAGTTAGAGTTAGATGAGGTTTAACGACTCAGTTTCTAACCAATTGGTTTAAGTCGGGCCGCCCACGGCCTTCTTTCCAATTGTGGCTCACTGGCTTGTTTTCCCTACTTCATTGCTTATGCTGAGCACCAAGCACAATGACAGTATAGGTTCCATTTTTAAAGTCTTCGGTATGACCCGGCCAGGAGTCGAACCCCAGACCTTCCGGCTGCAAGATGGTAATTGAACCAATGTCTTTCATTTTGTAACATATATTAGTAACTTAGATTAATTTGTACACCTTAATTTGAATTGTATGTTAGATATCTGCAGGGCTGTCACAAACGTTTTAAGTGGGCTCGGAAGTGTCATTGGATGGAAAGGTATTGAGTCTCACCTTTTAGTTAACACCCAGCAATGACCTAGTTACATGTAAAGGTAAAAAATACAAAAAGTGTGTGTGTGATTATACTTAATTGTCAAATAAATTAAACTCTGTTGAAGAAAAATTGGAAAACTTGGGTTTTTGCTGAGGAAAATTTGAAATGTGGGGTTTTTATTGTAAGCAAATTTGAAAAATATGACTTTTTATTGAAGCCAATTTGAAAATTTGGGACACTTATGGAAGAATCTGCCATGCTTGAGGGCAAAATCATTTAAACTGGTCGCTGTCAGGGATAACATGCCTTCAGGCTCCCCGACGTAATTGGAAATTTTTCCAGCGGGACTTAGCCTTCCCCGACGGAGGGGGCATGGTCACCTCCTCCGACCTGGCACCACCCCTGCAGGCCGGAATCAAAATTGTCTTGAATTTTGGGTCACTGTTATCGGATTTGACTCTTACTCAGGTTATGTCGCCTCGAATACAGTCCTGCCCATAAAAGAACATGCAACATGCCGACAGATGGTTACAAGCGGTACAGCAAAGACGCAAACGTACACTAGTGCTATAAAAGTTCTTGCAATGTAAATCGATTCATCGAATCTTTTCGATAAAAGATCAGACTGGGATTAAGTAGCCGAATGTGCCTTTAAAACATATTGAACTATTGACGAGCTTTACTTAATGTTTTAAACCTCAAGACTTTGAACATTAATTATTCACAGCAATAACATAGGAAGATTTATCTCATCCGGGTAAACGAACAAGTGGGACGAGTGTGTTGCTAGGATTACACTTTTTAATGCTAGTCAGGTCATGTCATACATAATCATAATGTTCATTCTCTCATAAAGGAAACTGGGGCAAAAGTAATCCTTAGCATTATTGCTTTTCCTTCAACTCAGTGGCGTACTAACGGGGAGGGGGCCAACTTGAAGAATCAATCAGGGAGCAGGGTGCCATGACACAGCAGAAAAAAAAACATTAAAAAATGAAAATTTCTGAACGGCTATCAGCTCAAGGTTTTGCAAAAGATAGTTTCGTTAACATGTAAGACTCCTAACATAAACAAAATTTCTTAAGGGGAAGGGACACACCTTTAGATCCTTCCCTTGGGACGACATTCCCTTCCACGGATGGTAGAGGAAGGATCCCTTCTTGTGCCAACTATTCTTGATGTGCTACTGCTCCAAGATTCATTCTATAATTTTGTTTGAAACGAAGTCGCGAACTCAGTCTTCAAAACAAGGGAATTTGTCGCCCTTGCCCACGAGTACATTTCCAAATCCTCGTACGTTATTTTTGAAAGTAACTCCAAACTTTTGTCATTTCACAATTAAAATGTATGGTAGCTTTCTACTATCTGTAACTTCTCTTTTCATGTTTGAATTTCTAACTACGATTCCCCTAAAAATAAGCCAAAATTGGCCTTAAATTGTTTTAACCCAACAAACCACCGTATTCACCCTCTCCTCCCATTAAAACGGCTATATATATTTTCATCATAGAAGTTGAAGCACACTGTGTTCGTGGCCAGAAGTACACAGGTCTCTTTGCGGCACGCGAATAATGATTATAAAACAGAGCCCGGGTATTTTGTTCATGGTTACTGATTACAATCCCTCTTACGTTACAGCAATATGGAACACCATCCTAACGTGTGTAACCTCTTTATTAATACTTGCTTATTTACCTAATTAGCTTTCATCTGGTCCAAGGATACCCTAAAATTTTGGTTTCCACTTTCATTTAACTTGTTAACTTTTTCTATGCACTTACAGCTTAATGCGTGTTCCATGGTCACTTTCAACTCTCAAGGTTTTTGAATGTCAGTCTTGGAAGGTATATAGGCAGTAACTATATAATAACAGTGTGGACTTCCTTTACATTGCCATATTATCTGATATCGTATAGAAGACACGGGACACTACATAATAACTGTATAGATTCAGTCGCAATGGATTTCAGTCGTCTGCCTTCCATTTTAACTTAATTATTGTGAAACTGACTATTTACAATTCATCTGTTCGCATGACGCAATTAAGACCTATTTTTGCATCGTATTGTAGAAAAAAAGGACGTCAAACTCGTACTTTGTTTTCAAGAAAAATACTCATGAGTCAGCAGATGGGTTAGGATTTGTTAAACTCGAGAAATATCATTTTGTTATCACTAACGATATGTCAAACCTTTATGGCTTCCGTAACATATTTTCTGCAGCAAGCTAAGGAGGTCTTTTTCTTTCTTCTTTTTTTCAGGTAGAGTGTGTGAAATATGTTACACAAACCTGTATGTAGCCGTAACGTGGACGGACACGATTTCAAAAATTTCTAAAGAAAGGGGAGTGAAAGGAACGAAAGTTGACCCGTCCCCTGACTGAGCCCCCTTTTCCTCCAAATTCCTCCGCCCAATTTCTATCCGCAATTGTCACGGATCACCAAAGTATGGGAAGGGGGAGGGGGTAAACACTAGAGAGGATTACAAAAACAGACAATTTTTCTGACCATGCTAACTTGAAAGGATAATAGAGGAATTTTGAGAGCAGTTGGGATGTAATGTTAATTTCCGCAGTTTTAAATAAAATATAAGATTATCATCATTTAATTTAATTCAGGCCTTGAAGGGTAGTTGTTTTACGACGCTAAGCGACCACGAATGTGGGAGAAGCTTATATGGATTATGAATTACAACTTTACGTCGGGTGGGTAACCAACTCAATAATTTAAATCAAATTTGGTTTCTTTTGAAAAGCCAGTTCAGATAGGAAAACCGTAGATTGCTGTTGGCAAAAAAACCCCATCTTATACTTTGACCCAGCCGGCCAGGGATCGAACCCCGAAACTTCCGGTTGCTGAGCTTCATCGCTTCAAATAGCACCGCCTTTATCTACTCGGCCACAGCACCGGCAACCACTATTTTTCTACAAGGCTTCTTTTGAATGGGGTTGCAATGCATTTTGCGTTTACTTGTCATCTATAGTTATCATGGCAATCATATGGGTGCAGTGGAGTCGAGCCCATGGGGCTCGTGTAGTTCTGGTCCCCAACTTTTGTAAAAGGTTGAATTTCAACGATAAGTTAAAATATACGCCACGAAAGAGGACGAATATAGCTTGAAACAACCTGAAATTTTAGAGACCTTACCACGCGACCCCTTTCAAAGCTCGCTTGCAAAGCGCGTCACCTTATTATAATACCACTCAGAGTGGTACAATTTCACGGGCTGCTCCCCCTTTTTGTGCATGACGCCCTGCCATAGTGTTAGTTAACGTTAACTTCCACCCAGTTTCGACATTAAACACTCCAAATATTCCAGTCAAATGGCTCGTTTCAATGCATAGTAGCCTACACGTATAAGCAAGACGCAACTGTTGTCATGAGCAGACCATGGGCACATGACAGCATTGGCGTAGGGGGATCTTCGTGGAAGGAAGTGGGGTTGGGGGACTGCACTGTTCTGCGTATACTGCTGAAAAGTTCATGACGCTCTGTATGGAACACCACATTGTCTTGCTACATCGGTTTTCAAAATAGGCTATAACTCTTCGCCAGTGCCTTATTTGAAATGTTTCTTTGAAAGCATAGTGCGATATATTGTCTAGTCTTAGTCCTATCATTTAAATCGGACAGGAGTAAGCCGATAATTTTTTGCACTCTAGAATTTTTGAATGGGGGGGGGGAGGTCGTGGGGTTGAAACTTCTATATGGCGTGACCCCGTAGATGCGACATTGAAGTCCCTCACTCAAGAACTCTTGGTGGCTTTACATCGGAAATATATCTGTCTAAATAAAGACTTTGCTTGACCACATCAAGCCATGTATAAAATTAGATAGAAGTACCAGGATATGTCAAATTAGGCCTTATGGTCAAATCAAGCCAGATTAACTTCATAAAATCCATGCCAGATATGCAACTCAAATGGAGTTTCTTATAGCCATATAAAGCCTGATCTAATTTGACCTGTTGACCGATACTTCGTAACAAACAGAACAAGTCTCTCTTTTCTAGTATTCATACAGATTCACGCAGATTCGGTCGTTCAGATTGTAAAGTATCTGTGATACAAGGGCGTGGGTCATGGGGGACCTCACTCTTTCGGAGAGAACGGCAAGCCTGTCTTCTCCATATCTTAGAAAACCACACCTTAGAACACCAAAAACTGCCATATGTGTATGAGAAGATATTTTACAAGGGGAGCTAGGGAGGTTGTTCAGGAATTTACCTTTATTGGCAAACCATCACGACAGAAATGTTGCTCTGAGTCGGCAAGTTTTCCCTGAAATCGACCATTTTTCCTGGAGGTGCCGCTCCAGACCACCGTCTCATGCGCCTATAACACTCTAAAAATTTGATAAGTTAGAAGATCTACTGAAGGAATGTCTTGACGAGGAGCCATAGCAAAAGGAAAGCCGTCCAAGCCCATATATAGCAAAGGGGGGGGGGGTAGAAAATTAAAAACTATTGCCATAATGCTTTTTAGCTTATCTCCCCCCAAAGAAAAATATATGTATTTTCGCCCCTGGAACTCATTTTCCCCATCCGTATCTTGCCTGGCTATGGGTCTGAAGCCTCCCCCATTCGGGATTAATCTGCATAATCTGCCAACTGGAACACGAAAGGTCGTCAGGGGTCGTAAATCATGCAAAATTCAAAGGCTTTCGTTTTCAAATTCGACAAGGAGCTCTTGCCAATAAGCCTGTTATCTTTCCAGCTGAATTCTTCCGTAACCAAGGGCATTCAGTTTGTTTTGTTTTCCAGTTGTAAGTCGAGCGTGTTTGTTTCTCCGAGCATTTCTTTTAATAAATTACATTTACAAGGAATGAGCGTTAACTTTGCACTATACATTGATTAAAGCAAAATGTCATCTGTGATGAGCGTGTCCCGCTAATTTTCTACTTTGCTTTCTTGTAATCAAAAATTCGGATTGATGTTATTGTCCTGTTAGCGAACGGTGAAACGACATGTTCTGTTTCATTTTTTATCTTGAAAAGGTTAACGAAATAATGAGAGATATAACTCAATCTGCACACTGTAAAGAACAAATGTCAAGCGACTTGTTCGTTGCCAAAACGCAGTGTCACACGCAACAAATATCAGGGTCACATTAGACCTTACATCTGTACATTATTCAGTCAACTATCTTTTCAACTTGAATCGAATTGTAGCAAATTCTGGTCATTAAGCCTATGTGACTTAAAAATTTTAGTAGGTTACCTCACTACTCGCATTTTGGGGAAAAGTTGACGCAAAAGATTTATCGTGCAGGTTTTCGCCCGTTCGGTAAACGGTGTTGTATAAGACGTAGATCTGGGCGTCAGTTTCTCCCCCACCGCTCCAGCAAAATGAAATGTCATTAGAGCAAAAATGTCGATTTATTGGCACTGACACACTAATTTTAGGGCAAACTTCATCTCATGTTTATTTGCTAATCAGGGGGAATTTTCACCGCACCTTGAAACGGCTTATCGCTTATACCACCCTGTGACATGTCTTTCCATACGCCTAATTCGTGCAGGCCCGTAGCCAGACAGGAAAAGTGGACCACATAGCTGGGGGCGAAATAATATTTTTAAAGTGGACGAGGCGTGTTAAGGTTTAGTAAGACAGTAGTAACTGAAACTTTTCTACGAGGGAAATTTTTCAAGGGAGGGCGCGTCTCCCCTGGCCCCCTTGACTATTGGCCTGATGCTATAATTATACAGCTACATTGAATTTTCATAATAGGTTCTCATATTTATATCAAATGTAAGATATCCAGTATTAACTTGAAGACAAATTTTCTTTTTCATTCGGCAGGATTACCTCAACGAAATGGCGATCGTCATGTGTACGAAATTTGTTCGTTAGCTGTTGATTTAAGGGACCTCGCAGAAAGTCTCCCCATTCCCCACCGAAGAAATGAAACTTTCAATCTAAAAGTCGGGATAAACACAGGTAAGAATAAGACGAATATCGCATACCGGCATTTTCTTTCAATTTCGTTGTTAACAAGGTTTCCGTTCGGAGCAAGTTAGGTCTAAGTTACGGGTAAAATTCGTAAACAATTTCAGTCTTAGCTGGCAATTAATAATCAATAATATCTAGGCCCGTAGCCAGACCAGACATGGAGGGGACCAGACAGCTTTCGAGGGCTGGGCAAAATGTTTTAGGGGCGAGAGATGTTAAAATGCATTAAGCCAACAGTAACTTTTAGTTTCTAGGGGCGAACATTCTTCTATAGGAAGGGTTCCCCCTATGGCTATGGGCCTCGTAATCTGCCAAAAAGCCCACAGAAATTCATCCCTCAGTTACTTATCACTCAGTATCTTTCTACCCCATCCAGGGCGGTCGCGAAGTTTTTATCATGTGGGGCGGAACTCTTTAGATCCTAGATTTTGGAATTTTCTTGGCTATTTTGTCAAAATTGTATAAGCCTTAGACACAATTGATTATGATTTTTGTGGAAACTTCAAGCTGAAAATTAGGGAGGGCCGAAAGTCCCCATCCCCCTTGCTCTGGGGCCATGTACCCTTTTGTTTCCGATTTTTGAACGAATGATCTCAAGAATTGCATATCTCTTTTGTAAATCATTAAAAGTTGATATCGTAAATGAAGTTTAAATCCCCATGGACTTAAATTACAGCTATAATATAATATGAAGGGAATTCCAGAATGAGAGAAAAATACTTTAAAAAAGAACTATGAAACACAACGCTTCAACTATACGATCCTCATTGCGTATTTCGTTGCAGATAAATAATATGTGGATTTTCCCCTTAATATTGTAAATGGCAAATAATTTGTCAGACCATTCTTCACTATAAAAGGAATCTTGCTGATGGGGGCACAAACTAGAAACTTGTCAAATATGTCACTACATTTGGCTCAAGAATAAATCGAATTGGTCCATTTTAACCGAATCTAGTCAATTTTGAACCAAGCATAGTCAAATATTCGATAAGATTCCGGTTTGTTTTACTGTATTGACCAGATTGTTTGAAGAGTTTTCTTTATAGTTACTCTGTTTGTTTTGTTTTTATGAAAAAGTAAATAGCTTTGATGATTTTGGAAAACAAACATTTTCTTGTAAAGTACTTTGCGAAAGTTGGATGAAATAGTCAACACATTTCAAAGAAGTAAGAGAATGATCAGATTCTTCATTAAGTTACATCAGTTTAAGGGAAGATGGAGAAATAATACAATTATAATATGAATTATGCAGCATTAACATCACAAAAAGTTGAGCACTCTGCTCTTTTACACTCTAAAAATGTCCCGTTTAAACTTGAACAGAATCTCATCAAACGGGTATACCCACCCGGAATCTAGTGGATAATTTGACTACATCTGGTACATAATGACTAAAGTTAATCGATTTTAACCAAATCTCGTCAAATATTTGACTGGAATCCTGCTAAGTGTTCGACTGATCAGTCCTTTTTCAGCGTTTAATTGTAGGTAATAGTTTCACATTTTATATCATAGCACACAAAATCGCAGCGAAGATAGTAGATGCTGGAGGGGACTCGGTATTTGAAGCCGCTGTGGCAAACGTTAGCTAACCGGAGGTAACTTATCCAGTTAAAGTGTCTTTCACTCTAAAAATGGTCTGGTCAATTTGAACCGAATCTGATCAGAGGGACACCGAACAGACATCTGATTAATTATTTGACTAGATTTGGTTCAGAAATGATCAGAATTGGTTCATTTTTAAACCGGATTTAGTCAAATTTTTGACCAGATTCCTGTTCGGTGTCCCTCTGATCAGACCTTTTTTAGAGTGTTCTTTCAACAACCAGCCATAAACGGCTCTAAAACCAAGCTGTGGAATGGAGTTTATCCACTCATCATGACTTCATCGAATGCTCAATATGATTGAATAGTTTTAGTTTCAGTTTTCTGAAACTGAAACCGCCTTGCTAATAGTATAAATGTACTGTTCACGCAGGTAGCAGACAGGGCTAAGTTAAACAGGGCTAGGGTGAGGCCGTTGAAGCTATATCATTTTTCCTCTCATCAATTAATTTGATACTAGGCGGTAAGGATGAGTTGGCTTCCGTCAGTTAGGTGTACTAAATGTGAAAAATGAATGTTATCGTCAGATCTAACGAATTTCTTGGATTTTTTGTTGAATAGAAATCAAAATCCATGCAGTATCAAACATGACTTCGCATAATTTCTGTTTTTGACTTATATTTTTCAACAGCAGCCTATTTGTTTGACAAGATCAATTTTGTATTAATTGAATATGGCAAGTAATTTTTTCGCAGTGGATGTTTCATGCCGCTCGCCAAATTGCGAGTTACGTTCGAATTTTTTTTATCGAACCCTGGGAATATGTAGCCTAATCGATGTAGGTCATCTCTCAACTTAAAAGGGAAAACGTACTTATCCTCGTAGGCCTATATTTAAACATCTAAAACTAACCATTGAATGTTCTATAACATGGCAATACCACAGTGTTATTTATTTCTCATTTAAAAACTAAAATCCAAGTCATTTTAATTCAGATCAATTGGGGCGATTTATAAAAGAGATTATTCTCCAGAGTACGTCATTGATGACCTTGATGTATCGCCAGGGACATCATTTCTGGGTTTTCTTTCATTTTTCTATTTAAAAGTGCACATTTTAACAAGTATACGTGTGGGTAATGTAAACTTGTCCTTCTTATGTGTGTGTGTGTTTTTTTTTTTTGATTTACTACTTAAAGGGAGTAAACAGTCGCCCCAAACTTACTTTGTCAAATGAACAAAATGTTCAACTCTCGTCTTATCTCTATTGCAAGTATCTTTCATAATGTTTTCAGAACATAGAAGTGGCATTATCAAGGTAAACAGAGAGCTGTTTTGCAAAAATTTAAAAATGAATTTACGAAATCGTTGGCACATGATTTAAAAGACCCATTCATGAATTAGGATACCAGGGTATAAATTTGGGTGATTGCATGTTTCCTTTAAATGTCAATTATTACTTTGAAACTAGTATCAGATAAGTGATGGCATCTATGATTTGAGGTGTTCGTTTGTTTTGCATAATAAAAAACGTTTAAGTCTGTATGTGTTTAAAGACATGAAGACATACAAACAAAAGAACAAAAGATCCGGTTTGACCTAACTGTCATAAAGTCCCCGAAATGGAACATTCGTTGGAATGATTTTAACATTTTTAACTATTTTAATACTTACTTGTTCATAATTCAACCATTTTAAAGGTCTGGTGACATAGAAATGTCATGATTGAATATTGATTTAAAAAGAATAAAAAGCTACAAAATAGCCACAATTTTCATCAAAACCATCAAATAATGACCATTTTAAAGGGAAGTTTCATGAATAAACATAACTAAGTATGCAAATTTGTGACGTGAAAGAGGAACTCAGAAATATGTCAAATGTTATCCTTTGTTTTTCAACCTTCATTTTCAAGGTCAGTTGCAACATAAATATGTCCTGATGGTTTTGTTCTGAAAGTTAAACTTTCGGAACGTCTAGGGTTCAAATCCTGGCCGGGGCATACCAAAGCCTTTAAAAATGGAACCTACTGCCTTTGTGCTTGGTGCTCAGCATATGCAATGGAGTAGAAAAACAAGCCAGTGAGCCACAACTGGAAAAAGGCCGTGGTCGTCTCGACTTGAACCAATTGGTTGAAAACTGGGACGTTAAACCTCATCTAACTAACTAACTAACTGAAAGTTAAACTTGTCTTTTTGAAAAAAAGAAACATTAATACCACTTCCCAAACTTACAAATATCTGAGGAGTAAAGGCCGGTTCATACTCCATTATAGCGCTGTAAAGCTGTGTTTAAGGATGTTAGCTGGGTCTCGATATGCCGATGTAAAATTGATTCACACTTCAGTTTTCTCGCATAGCTCAACTTTCGCAGCACTGCCATGCAATGCACAGTCTCCCAATACCTGCCTATGCAAAGGCCAAGTACAGTACATATGTGTATGCGGTTTGATCGGCTCTACGACAAAGTACACTATTGATTACCGTGATAATTTTAGGGAATACAAGAAAATCCTGCCTTACTAACCTTTGTCTTAATTCGTGGGAAGCAATAACTGTTTCCCTCCATTCCTACAACTCTCATTGTCACAATCAGGCCGCCGATAGTCGCACGGAACCCGAATACATGTAATGAGCCGGTATCTGGAAAGGTCCGCCATTGTTGTCGAGTAGGATCGTGAGCTCTTTTCAAAAGGTCGTTTACCTACCAAGCAGCCAATCAGAAGCCGTTTCCTTTGCGATATCTCGAGAGCTTGCGAGAAAAGTTGAACAATGTTCAACTCCAAGCGATGACCGTGAATCGAACTGGCGGAAAAGATATTTTGACCATATATGGTAATTGATCGCTTTATCGCGCGAGAAATTTGGAAGTATGAACCGGCCTTATGTAGGAGATAAATTGTTGTGGGCTATAACAAAACAAATGCTACCACTCTATAACACTATACATAATTATTCCGGCATAGGTCGACGACTCACTTTTTCGGTACTTCCGGTCGGGTCACAAGGTCAAGTGTACCATGACAACGGGTAACGTGTTTAGCTCTGCACACTCAGCATGGAACACTCGCGCTGGAACACTGTAAGCGTGTTACACTTCACCTTTGACCCATTGTAAGTTGTAATATATTCTGTATATGTACTGACATACTTGAGATGTTGTTTGATGACGGTAGAAATGAATTGAATTGAAAAATTAAATTGAAATAGCCTCATTGCATTGCGTGGAAACATTTCCCAACTCGTCTGTTGTGATTTACAAGTCCCAGGCTCTGACGTCACAAACTGTCACATTAAGCTAATGTTTATTCATGATGTTGATGTAAACTGGGCTTAAAAGACAGGTAACTATCAGGTTTATGGTGGCTTTTTGGATGGATTTTGATGTAAATTGCTGCAATTTCCCGAGCTTTTAATGTTGAATAGTACGTCAAATAGGCAGTACATCCTTTCATGTAACCAGACCATTGAAATACGTAAAGACATAACAAAGCGGGAATATTTTTGTTTCTTCTGATACGTCCACGGTCTGTTTTGTGGAACCCTTTAGACGTACTTGTAAAGTTTCTGACTTTTTCTGATTCAAAAAATCAACATATCCTGAAAAACCGGTGATATCCGTCCCAGTGAGATTGCACCCTTAACGGCTCTCCTTACGAGTGGTCTGTGAAATGATTAAACATTGGTCTTATGATGTAAACAATGCACGCACACTGTGAGACCAGGGAGTTGCCATTAGGTACTGGTGGACCAACTCACAAACATCAACGGAACTTTTTGTGAACGGGCTGAGTCGTTTTTGGCACGAGAAAAGATTTTAGCACCAAAAAATTGCTAGAGTTTTTCCAAAAATCAGCGCGAGAAATAGTTTTTGATGGAACTTTGGTGTTATGGGAGGGGATTGGGGCCTCAGATACCACCCGGCTCGTGCGCCTGAGGACATACTGAAAACACTGGAGAGTGGTTATAAGATCGAATCCTTTCTATTGTTGAGGTCCTCGGTATTCTCTTCAACGTAGCCTGTATAGCTGGTCTTACATATTTCAGTAAATTAGTGAGGTTTGTATTGAAGACAGGAATGATGAGTGAGCATGCAGACTGCCTGTTAAGCAGTGTTTCCGCAGCACTTCATTTTCCATACTCTCAGTTGCAGTGTGTTGTGTCATGCATGGTTGTACCAAAGATTAACCGCTTTTACAGCTATTTACTTATGAACGTGCAGCACACTGTGTTCTCTCACGGTTTTCTCCAACTGAATGGGCTACTGTGAAATACTTTTGCTTCCAGCAATGACATTTTAAATACTTTTGATCGTTATTTTTAAAGAATGGATCATTACTAAGTGGTATGTCTTCCGTGAAATCGTGATCTGTTTGAACGAATTGTCAATTCTGCGGAAATGAAGAGACTCTGTATGTCTTTTTTCAAACGCGGAAGTGCAATCAGGATGAATGTGCTACCAACAAAACTACTTAAAATTATGGAAATGAAGAGGAATTTATGATAAAAGTGAAATTCTCTTTCATTTCTTGATTTATCTTCATCCACTGTTTTCATTTCAGTAGGCCTATCCAAATTTACAAACTGACTTTTCAGGATCCAACCTTTCACATGAACTTTCTAACTAACCTACATTACGCAAAATTTGATTGGCTGTCGCTGTCTGCGCTTAAATCTACGTCATGGAAGCAGTGGCGTAGCTAGATATTTTTTGTGGGGGGGGGGGGGGGCAAAAGCAAAAAATTCCGACAGACTATCTTGATAGTTGTACGATTTGAAATTCTGGAGACCTTCTTTTTTTTTTGCTTTTCGGGCAATTTTAAGACCGACTTTTAATTTTCACGTTGACATATCGATGTGTAATTCTGCTTAAAAACATAAGAAGTGTTGTAAGTGTTTCAAATGAGTTGATTTTATTTATTTCCGACAGAGACTAGAAATTTCCGACAGAGGCCTTCGGAAGCTTTGTGGGGGGGCAGGGCGCCCCCCCCCCCAGCTGCATGGAAGCTTAAAGGGGATATCTCTTCATCCCAGACAGTTCGAATTCTCCCAACTAAGTTACTTCTGGCCCCTCCCAAAACTGTCTTAAGCTCCTCTTTGTTCAGACAAAAACCTTGTTTACTGCTCAAGGCCATATTCTGGTGAACATACAAAGCCCGAATGTTAAATCAAAATACTCTCTCTCACTATGCATGACGTAAAGTGTAAACTACTCTGCATCTTCTGAATTTTCCGAGTTCGTGTGATGTCAGTCAAAGTGCAGTCACCAATTTAGAAGTATGGTTACTTTAAAACACTTTTCTCTTTTTTTCAGACATTTAAGTATCTGTAGTCGGTGTATGTCTGATGCTAATAACTTCTTCATCTGTACGCTCAACTACGAATATTGCCCTAGACGTGTTAGCAATTTAATAATTATGATGTGTTTCTGTATCATCTGCCATTCCTTTGATGGCCGCACATATTTCGCTGATGCTGTGAACAGTCCAAAAAAAAACTTGGTTACAAAATTTACCCCCACCTGATGACCACTTCACAGGCCAAAGTGACCGACTCTATCGCCTGTGAGCCCTGCCTCGACGATGTAACATGGGATCTCTTCGCTTTCCCTAACTCAACATATTAGTCTTACGGAGAAAGGGATGACAAGAGACACCCTCTAGCTAGAAGCACATGCAGGGTTGGAATTCAGAACGCCCTCATTTGGACAGTTTATTGCCAAAACGATTGGACTACAAAAAGTAAACGTTGCAGTGGTGGCTTCAGGATGTGCTCGACGGCCATGCCCCCCCCCCCTCCCGAGTTTTCAAAGTGTCTGTTCTATGCATGTTTCGTGTTTGATGAGATCCGCTGCGTCTTTTCGTTATTTGACCCCTGTGTTTCCCCAACGGTCTCCTCGACGTAATTGTTGTCAATCCTACTCAACGGGGCACACCCAGCTCTGTAGAACACCCCTGAATCCTTGTAGATACACTCTTTGCAGTGTTGGTGTCTCAGCTACCCTCAGCTTTATTAGAATTCCTTGCTACCAGCCTGACATGAGAGTAATTCCGTTTGTTCACCACATTTGTCGTCACAAGTGTTCATCTTTCATAGATGAATCACGTATGAAACGTACATTTCCTAGTTTTCTCACACACAACTAGCCAAACGGGCATTCAGATGGTGTAAGGAAATGCCAAATACAAACTTGTTGAACCCTGGGGTGGATCCAGGATTTTTTATGGGGGTGCCCTAGACTCACCCATTGTGGGAGAGTGGGTGTCGTCCATCTGAAGAACGTAGATAAAAAGCGATGCTTTCAATATGGTGTACGAGTTTCTATATCAAAACCGTGACGAGGAGAGCAACAGTGAGATGTCTGCGATAGAATATTAAAGGCATGGTCCACCTTAGTACGTGAAAATTTTAGTCTTGGAAATTTTGGGGGTACAGGCGCGTAGCTACGGGGGGGCCTGCCCCCCTAGATGTTTGCTAGGCCCCCTCAGAAATTGTGTGTGCCTAATAAAATTCGTAAGAATTAAGGACGGTGATCAATGCCGTGGATCCCCATTTGATACCTAGGCCCCGCTTAAGATTTGATCCTAGCTACGCCCCTGGGGAGGTGCACGTGTACCCACGGCACTCCCTCTGGATCCGCCATAGGTTGAACCTAAGATAGCCGAGGTAGCATATATCGTACATGAAAAACATGTTGCTTTGGAAATTGAGGAATTCACTGCATGGATATATGTAGCAGTTGCAAGGCAAGTCACGTACATGTTATGATACAATCACATAGTTGATAGTAAGTAACGTTCATCACTGTTCAAGCCGACTGCAGTGGCCAAGTGGTTAGAGCATCCGACTTGCAGCCGGAAGGTCTAGGGTTCAAATCCTGGCCGGGTCATACCAAAGACTTTAAAATGGAACCTACTGCCTTTGTGCTTGGTGCTCAGCATAAGCAATGGAGTAGGGAAAACAAGCCAGTGAGCCACAACTGGAAAAAAGGGCTTGGTCATCTTGACTTGAACCAATTGGTTGGAAACTAGAACGTTAAAACTCATCTAACTAACTAACTAACTAACTTCATCACTGTTCAAGCATGCCACATTTTAGGTTTTGGCGTTTACAGGACTAAACTGGTAACTCTGTAAAGAAGTATGAATTGCATAATAGTGTTTGCTGACACTTTTGCCGTTCGCATACTTTTGGGGGTTTATTTATTGAATGATTTTGACATGTAGCCTAAATTCTGTACAGTATTATTTCCTGTTTATGTGTCATCAGACCTTCAATGAGTAACAGTTACAGCGCCATCTATTTGTGATTTTCCTTTTCCTTTTAAGGACCGTGTGCAGCAGGTATAGTGGGCTCTCTCCTACCGAGGTACTGTCTCTTTGGGGATACCATCAATACAGCATCAAGAATGGAATCAACTGGTCAAGGTAAAGTTTAAAGGATACAGAAACCAAACGCAAAAATTTCTGTCACATGACAAGGACTTAAAAGTTCAGTTTAGCAACTCTGAATATAGCTTAACTATCCTACAAGTATTAGGCCTACATACAACAAGAGTTAGTAATGCTGCATCATCGAAAAATTTCAAAGTTTGGGTGAACAAATTGTGCAAAGAAGTGGGTTTCTCTCTGTGAGGAACTTGCTTATTGGAAATAACCAGACTGCCTTCTTTCAGTTTGAATTGCCAAGCTTCATTGCTTCAAATGTCACCGCCTTTATCCACTCGGCCACAAAATTGGGGCGACTTTCTTCCCTTTGAATTCCAGTTGGCCTCAAACGTTTCTTTGTATTTCATTTCACCTTAAAGTAAAACAGTATGGTGGTTTTATTTGACCATTGACTTTTGAACTTACTTTTAACATACATTCTCAGATAAGCTACGGGTAGAGTCGGTACTATAAGACGCTGTCGCAAGGTGACCTTCCTCTCCTTGTTCTAATCAGGGAGTTGCTATTCGAATAGCAATAGCAACTCCCTGTTCTACAGTTCTAATGGCCCTCTCGTTTAGAGTACCAACAGCGATACTTTTACGGATCTCGTAACAATACCCGTGCGAATTCGGTGCAGCTATAGAATACCCCGCCTCAGTGATATTTACTGGTCATCCGGATTCCTAGTCCCACTTGGACTAGGACTAGGAATCCAGCTTAAAATGGATTCCTAATGAGGCTGCCACTTCGACTAGGACTAGGAATCCAGCTAAAACTGGCAATAACTGTAGAATACTAAAAATGGATTCCTAGCGAGGCAGCCACTTTGACTAGGAATCCAGCAAAAAATGGATTCCTAAAGAGGTGGTCACTTCGACCAGGACTAGGAATCCAGCTAAAAATGGATTCCTTTGTTAGGCGGCCACTTTGAACAGCTGTGTTGGCTTACTCGGCTGTGAAGCGAATTTGTTGGATTTTGACTTTTTGGAAGCATTACGAAAGACCTAACATATCATCACTGAGTGTCTTTCTCAAAAAAGAAAACAGAAAATAGGGGCCTAGGCCTACATTTGAAACACTCGCTGCTCGAGCTAATATTGAGCCACTGGGAATCCGTATCCACGGACTGGAAAAGTGTCTTCTGCAGTGGCGGGGTATTCCATAGTTGCTCCGAAGAATGTTTAGTACCAGGTTCAAACAATACCAAATGTAGTCACGCTTGCCGTTAAATTTGCTTGTTGAATGTTATTGACATCTTTTAGAACGTCGGTTTCTACGAACACGTCACCATAAGGTCAGGACTCACTTTTGCTTCGTGACCAACCTTATAATTTAACTAGACTGGTGTAAGAGTGACTGCTTATTTTGACACGCCTTGCGGACTCGGTTTGCTAGGACACTTTATTATTGCTACCCTAACAAGTGATTTTTCTGCTCGAAATTGGTATACTGGAGGCTGGATGAAGTCCTGCCCCTTTCAAAGGCTGAAACTGACAATGTTAACTTCAAATGACTTCGCAGAATTGGTGAATATGCCCACAGCATGCTACGCAGGTAACGTTAACCTCTTCTTAGCATGAGATCGTCAACGAGCTGTTGATATCCAGTGACGTCACAACACTCACGACGACACCGAAAAATTGTACATTTTAGCTTAAAGTTGTTTTAGCAAGAGAGCATAGAATTTTTCGGTGGCCTAGATTTTTTGTCAATAGGCCGGGAGATAAATTTATAGATACCTAGTCTTTGTATGGATTTAAAATCGATTTGCGTTTAGAAATAGATGTTAACAGTCCGTTTCCGGTGTATACATTAAAGAAATGATTAAGCCGTTCTTTCCAGTTATTGCGAACTTGAGCTGCCCATTAAGGTTTCATCCAATATACATTGCCTATGAGGATTTATTTCTTGGACTTAATCATCTGTTTCCAATAGTTCATTCGTATATTTTTCATATAAATTCAATTTCACTCACTCAAAATGGTGATGTAATTGAAGTACGGGAAAGACACAAGCAATGAAGTATATGATTTTAGGAATGGAGGAATTCCGACATGATGTAAGCAATTTTGCCACAGAGACGGACTCTGCACAAAATCAATATATTATTCTTTAATTTCCAACCCAAGGATACTTTGACCGGTCATATTTGGGAAAAGATAAAATACCGGTATTTCTCGAGATATTGGTAGATGGCCAGTTGGAGTATAAATGCTCGAAATAATATGACATTGTCAGATTCCGACCTTCACCTCAGAAATATGAAATGATCGCAGAAAGAGCAATTGTGCCCTTGGGTCAATATACTTCCACGAGACTTTAACTTTCAATGTCCAGGTCTGCGAACTGGTTGTCTTTGCATTCTGTAAAATTTTTTAACATTTGAAAAAATATCTGTGCAATGCAAGCGTCGTTCTGCGGTTATGTGTTGACCGTGTTGTTAAAGAAGGGTGCACATTTTACAAGTTAACTGGACTAATTTGCAAAGTTTGAAGCAAAAGCCTATCCAAGAGGTGGCCTTAGCGCAGAGGTTTACGAGGTGGAAGGGGGCCTCTGGGGGCTGTAGCCACCTCATAAGGACAGAAAAGTGGCCATTTTCGGGCAAAATGTATGCTAGTTTTTAGCAAACATGCAATGAAATTTCGGGCAAGAGAGCTGCACCTCCACATTATAAGTAGTCCTGGACGTCTATGTCTGAGAGGAACTCTCTATGGGGAGGATACATGGGGGAGGAAAGGTAAGGGGCTTGGGAGGGAGGCACCTGTGAAATGAAAGGTAATGTAGTTCTGATCGGTGTATGTTTGAATTACAACTCTGACACAATTTTCATGTTCTGAATATGTGAGGGGCTGTGACGACAGAATCCTGGTTCCGTATAGCAAGAAATCAAAGCTTCCAGGGGAAAAGATGCCTTGGGCGTCCGTAAAGACTTACCTTAATTTCTGTTCAGATGTCCCTTTTAAGTCTCTTTGGCCATGTCGAATTTTGCGACCTTTTTAGCTTTGCGAAGATTAACGAAAGTTTGAGTAAATTTGGGGTTTCATACCTACGCCGCAGCAGGTTTCCCATCAAACCTTCCAATATGCAGTAAATTATTGGGAATTTTCATTAAAAATAGATAGTCAGAATTTCATCAGATTTAAACCATTATTCCGATCCCAGTTTACTCCTTCAAGGTGAGTACAAAAGATACTGTTAAACAGTTATTACTTGGCTAATCTCTTACTACCGTGACTTTTTACCTCAAAAATATTCTGCCGTTGAACATGTTGGTAACAGGACCGCTGCCAAGGTCCTTTGACGGAATAAGTAAACATACAAGTAACAAATAGTTCCATCATGACATATTTTCCACTGAAGGGTAGGGGCATGGCCGTACGGGACTATTTTTCTCAGGGAGGGCGGTGATTTTGCCCGACTCCAGACCTAATTTAACTGTCCAATTTTCTGAGACAAAATATCTACCCAATTTAGCCAGGTTTCTGAAATTGGGGGGAGGTGGGGCGGCCGCCCCCAGCACCCCGGCCCGTATGGCCATGGGTATAGGAGAGAGGGTGGGGCGAGGTAAGCAAACCTGCTCATGGCATTTTAATGGTTATTATATTTGCCCTAATTTATGTTGTGACGAGGAGAAATATGTCAGCCACTGGTCCCTTCCGTTTACTGGTTTTATGTTTGTATTTCAGGTTCAAAGATCCACCTAAGTGCTGATACATACGAAGCTATCCGTCCCTACATACACGATTTCAACATCGAGTACAGAGGTGTCGTATGCGTCAAGGTACCGTAAACTACGTAGAGAAGTGGATCCGTAGTTATGTTTTATGCAAATAAAATTTTAGTCTTGCTGAAGACCGTTATACAAGTTTTTCAGAGTACAGTACACCGCTCATTGGGAACTACTGTGAATATGCCCTCTATATAAGTTTTTAAATTTCAGTTCTCTACTAGGGTCTTGCACATTTCTCCGGAGATATCTTTACTTTCTCCTTATATTTTAGAGCAGTTTTGCTCCGGAAAAGCGAAGAAACCAGTCAAGTCTATAAAATCCGTAAAAGTAATGAACTAAATACTCGTGTACGTACAGTTTAGTTTTACAAGCGCCCCATTTTGTTAGAACGTGTAAGAAATAAAAATTTACTAACGTCTTGACCAAGACTAATGAAATTTATGCAGTAGTTGGGGCACTAGCTACTTTTTAAGTGATCTTTTAAGTGCTTAGGCCAATCTCTGCAAAGTCCTTCCGCCTTAAGCAAAGAAGGTCACTGCGATGGCGATCGAACATGGCCGGTCGCCGGAGATTGAGTTGCATGAAGGCTCAGTAGTCTCCATATAGCGGTGTTCTGTGGCTTCCGTCGTATCGGGCTGTCTGCAAGTTTTTTTGGTAGCAATGGACAGAAAGAAAATTCCTTCCTGGGCGTTGGCTGTGAAACCGCTTAAATATGACCTACGCTACAGAGTGGCGTGGCGTAATGTGTAAACTTGGTTTCAGTGCGCGTTGTATAGAGAAACCATTTAAGTGCATCCATACCATCTGACAAACAATATACTGCCATAGTTTACCGTCTTTTGACTTCACTTGATGTCCAAGTTAGTCGTCCTAATCTTTCCTTACATCTTTCGTAATCTTTTCTTTACAGTTGTTAAGCAATAGGTCTAAAGAAAGCGTTAAATAATTAGCTATTTCAGAGTTACTACTATGCATGCACAGTGCCTACAGGCAGACAGGTCATATGGGTACAGAATGCAGTTATAAATGTCATTATAGGTTACACTAAGTTACATTATTCTTATTGTGCTTTCAGATACACTTACGAAATTTAACACGAAAGACTCTCGACAAGACATTTCAGAGTTATTGTTGAGCACAGTGCACAATAATTACGAACCTAAGATTCATATGTTCCCATATGACATATCACCTGAAGCCATTGTGCATGCGCAGTGTCTGAACTAGCTTGTTGTGTTAGCATGTCATCCCACTTCAATTAACCTCACTAAACTATATGTTATATAGCTCAGTGGTGACCCACTTGTGACGTCACGACTGTCACAACAAAGAAGACACACATATTGCACCATGCAGACAAAAGTGCACTCTGAAAGGTGTGTAAAATTTTTTACCAATCCTGGGCATACATGTCTGTGAAAATAGTGAAATTGGGTAAAGTTTGTCCAATTTCTGTTGATTAATGGGTTTACCCAGACGTTGAATACCCAATTTAGTGATAACCAGACTTTCGTTAAACCTATTAATCACCATTTAATCGGCATATTCTACCCACCTTCAGCATTTTGACAAACTTGTCCACAGCATTGTAGAATATTTTACCCAACTTTTTTAAATTGGCATTACAGAATTTTTGGCGTTTAGATTTGATGCTAAAATAAATCTGTGCATGAAAAGTCGAAAAAGGACTGCACGATACCTTTCTAATTATTGCCAATTTTTTATGTAAAAAAAGAAAAGAAAACGAAAAATATTTTGAGAATGACCCTCGCCCTTTATCTATTCAAGGCTTTTAAAACGCTGGATAAGATGCTTCAAGTTTATTGAAGGGTTAAAAAGGGCGTTATCGTGTCCTGGTTGCTTTGTATCCGTTATTTCTGTCCTTTATATAAATTCGGGTCATCTGTATTCGTATTTGCAGATAACATTTAATCAATTTCATGGTACTGCGCAGTTAGTTGAATTTAGAGATTGCACGGATAGTACAATGCCTGGCGGCAAGTTGTTGCCTAGGAACAAGGGTACTCGTACTTTTAAGAGCTGGTAGTTACGTCGGTGGTATCTGCATGATTCGCCATTGTTTGTAGGTCACGTGTGTTACAAGAAATGTGCAAAAAAGTTCAAGAATTTAAAAACGCAGAAAAGCGGTGGCAGATGATGTTGACGGCATCTGGCACCATTCTGAAAGATGTCCAATTCGACAGAACTATTTTTAGAAAAGATATGACCTACAAGTGGTCTTCTTCTCTGTGAACCCCCTTTGATGCCCCAGGCGAAATTTACATCTAAATCTGGGGTAATGTAGGGGGTTACGTAGTGGTTAGTTTTAAAATCATGCACATAGTAGCTGCATGCATGCACAAACTTTGAAAGATGAGGGAGGTGTCATATATGAATAAAATTATTACATTGGCCGGGTGGATTTATTTCAAAACAAAATTCTCATTTTTAAGGATTTGCTGTCATGCGTAATTGACCGCACTGGGTAAAACGAATTTTGTTTTAAATAAACTGTCAAGAAGCAGTAATACCTAAAAACTGGAAAATAATGATTTTTGCTGAATTTTTGGCTACCACTTCTTAAGTATATACCATTATATTGATCGTCTGATGAAGTTTCAGATGTGTAATGGCTTATTATAATAAAAAATGCCTTTTTTGTCGCGGCTCAAACTTGGTTGAAGTACACCTGTTGTCCGTCACCATTGTACAACGTGACTCCAGTTAACTTAAACAACACGAATTCAAATTAATTTCCCTCATGACACAAGCATCACAATCACAAATAAATTTCAGGCACTCGACAGATAAGTGACCACCTATTTTTTTCATTATTTTCCCAAGACTTGGGAAGAAATCTTTTTCACCCCCCCCCCTTCTTTTAGGGCCTTTTAAAAAATATGAAATAATGAGTTTTCGGAAAAAACCATCTTCACCTTTTATACTTTAAACGTACATAGGTCTAAATTTTCCTCACAACGTGTGCTTTGTACTCTTTGCTAAAATGGTGAAAATTGATCATCCCTAAATGAATGCCCTTTTGGGAGACTTTAACAATTTCTTCAGGACATTACAAGTATTTTTCTTACTGCAAACAGAAATTCTCTTCAAATCACCAAAATTACCTTCATTTGATGTTGAGCAATATAGTTTTTCGACAACTTCTGCTTTGTAAATGATTTTGCTGCATGTACGATGCAGAGTATGAGGCTGCCACTTTCTTCAAACTAATTTTTTACTTAGACCAAATTGAACGTCTTTTTAGTTCACTTTGCAAGGTTAATGTGGTAATAATAACATTATTTTTGAAATCAGGAGAGTTAACACTGCTCTTTGTCTCACATTTACCAGATTTGCCATTTTTGAAAGAAAAGTGAAAAAAGTTGGTGTGGATTTGATTTTCAATGTCTAAATTCTCGACAACTGAGGCTTCCATCGTGCAGGCTATTTCACGCCCACCCCTATACACAAACTTAGTGCCCAACATCCGCCCATGCTTGGAAGTCTATGTGTCGCGGACAACGTTACTACCATGAAAGTACTACCATGGTTATTGCGGTGGAGGTTGGCCCTTTAGTTGACAACAGACTTGCCTATAGCTAAGATTGACATGAAATGTTATGATTTTCCCACCCTCTTCCCAAATTTTTGTGTCCCGTATTTAGTCAGAGGAGACAATTCAGCTCACCCGGTTAAACTTGAAAACTGTTCCTACGCCTATGCTATCGACCGAATGTCAGTGCAAACGACCGCCATCTTGATGCGGTTGACAGCAAGATTTGGAACTGAAAAACGCTGCACTTCTTGTTATGTGATGCTCTAATCGCAGGATCTTCATTTAGCTGAATACTAACAAACTGCAAAATTTCAACTGTCTGAATGCAACGTCAGACATAAGCTGAGTCTCTTGGGACTCAACGGATGCAATGCACTTAAATTAGAAAAGAAGGAATAACCACAAAGTTTGTGCAAAACCAAGTCGATACAATATTTTTTCTGTGTGTTCATTCTGCTTAAAATGTAGGTCATAAAGAACCGTCGTTACTTTGAAAAAATTATTTGAGACCTGCTTTTCTCATCTCTTAAAAGGATGTAGTAGGTCATTTTGAATGCAACAGAATATAATTCTTACGGAACGCCACAGCTGCTAAAAAATCAAACGGTAGGCGAGAAGAAAGGTGGGCAATTAAACAAAAGTTGGCGAATCCGTCGAAAACATTATAAAATAGGACTGTAACAAAAGATATAAAAGGATTTGCTGTTTGACAAATAAAGGGAAAATTTGAATGAGGGTCAATATAGAATAGCAGCACCTATAACTGAGTAATCGAAGGCATTTGCTCTCATTTCATAGAAGGAGATTATGCAATTTCGAATGATACGGAACGCCGCAACTGCTAAATGTTCAAATGGCCATACCATCTTTATGAAAATAAGCAAGAAGAATTGAAACGAATTAGATTAAAGCTGGCTAATTCGTCGAAATACGGGACAAATCAGAACCAACTGTGACAAAAACATTAAAAACTTTGCACGTTATGAAAAATGTATAGAAAACAAATGAATTGTATTTGAAAGAAAATAGAGAGTAAAGATCATTTGAAGAGGTTTTTACTATTTGGGAAGTGAATGTAATGGCTGATTAATTATTCACTGTTCCTATAAAGTTAAAAATTCCGATTTCGGAACCTCTCATTCCGGGCCAATTCTGAGTCCAGTATAAAACTGACTCGAGTTCGCAGTCCGGACTCTGGTGTTACAGCCCTACAAATTGAATTAGAATGTAGAATAATTGGCAAAAAAGGGGATTGACATAATAAAAACAAGTCTGTAAGCAAAGGCCAAACGTAAAGTGACGAAATGAATACTCGACGAAACAATTTTGTGGACTGGGACGGAAGGTTATTTTGAACCAGTTTATGAAAACTGGTGTTTGGTGAGAGATCACAACTCGGTTCCATTGATTATACACTTTTTTATATCAATAGCAGCAGTATAAAGGCCCCGTAACCAGGCTGTCTAACGGGAAGGTCACTTTTCTATTCGAACGGAACTGAGGATAGGCTTTTTGACATCACAATAAACTTTTAAAAGTGACTTTCGCCTCGGTGGTCGGTGTGCTATTTTGAAGGAAACGGGTTGTATTGAAATTTGTTTGATATTTTATGAATTCTATAGATGCTAACTGGTGCGGGATTTTGTAGCTTTGCTGTCAGTTTATGTTCAAGAGTTAGCCTGAGCGCAAAGCTTTATTCAGGGAGGGGGGTAGTGAGTGTGACCCTTCTACTACCACTTGTTTACTGACCAGATGTAGAATAGACTAACAAGAAGACAATCCATTAAGTTGCAAATCTTATTCCCTTCATATTCTCTACACACCTTGAGGTTAAAGACATTTGCCAACATATTGATAAGCAAATAATGACAATTTAAACTTTGATCTCGACTTAAGAAACTAGAATGCAGTGGTGTAGCCAGGATTTCTCTCAGGGGAGGGGGGGGCATGCAGTATGTTGTGTGATCTCCTGCCTGGCAGGCCATTTTTAAAAATTAGGTGTCCTTACATGCAATCTGGTGCCACATATGCTACCTTTTCAAGTAAAATTTGTGTTAAAAAAGTTACGTATTTTAGGAACTAAAACAAAAAGTCGGCATAAGTGAGGGAGGACCATTTTAGGAACTAAAACAAAAAATCGGCATAAGTGAGGAAGGACCACGGCCCAGTGGGGTTCCCCCTCCCCTTTGAAAAATTTTAAAAAAATTGGGTGTCCTTACATGCAATTTTGTGCCACATATGCTACCTTTTGAAGTAAAATTTGTGTTACAAAATATGTATTTTTAGGAACTAAAAGAAGGCGGCATCAGTGAGGGGGGCATGGCCAATGGCCCCCCCCTAAATACGTCACTGCTAGAATATGTTATTTAAAAATATGTCTCATCGTTCTCTACATATCATGTGGTTCTATATGATCTTTCCCTAACATATTGATATGCAAACAATGGGTAAAAAAGAATTTTAGCTCATTTGAAATTCAACCTCTTAATTTTGACCTACGACGCCAACGATTAGGCATGCAAAGTTTTCATGGTCGATTGCCCATATCCATCAACTTTAAATTGATCGGATATGGTTTAAGAGGGCTTTTTTCAAAGTTTTCGCAAAAGTTTCGCGAAGATGACATTTTACCTACATTTTCACCTTTTGTCCCCACCCTTTGCAACCAAATAATACTATTTTAAAACTAATCTTATCAGTCGTAACATATTATGTAGATTTATTACTTTTTCTAAAATACTAGTTATGGGCAAATAATTCGGCAACAACCACTTTTAGCAAATTTGACCTTTGACCTCTGACATTACCAATTATGCATGCATGAGTTTTCATAGTCAAGCACCTACCCACCAAGTTTGAACTAGATCGGGGGAGTTCCCGACACACTTTTTCGCAAAATTTAGGCAAATTTGACATTTTACCTACATTTTGACCTTTGCGAACCCATACCAACCAAAAAGCACTGTTTGAAAATTATTCAATCAGTCCTAAAATATCATGAGGTTTTATTTCATTTTCAGACGTAATCGGATAGGCAAAACCATTTTTTACAATGAAATCAAGATAGTTAACGTCCAATGCTTTTGTAACCATGAAATCAAGACCTCATAACAATGAAATCAAGGTTTTACTTTACAATAAACGAAAAACAAAGGCACTCAAGATCAGTAATTATTGTGCAGTTCGCGCAAACCAATTGTGGAATAAACGAAAAACAATTGAAATCGCAGTTATTAGTGTGCAATACGCAAGCACTGATACTGGTGTGTGTGGAAAAAGTGACAGGACATAAAATGAGTGTGTAATTATGTAAGTTTGTATGGAAATTTTAGATTTTAACATTTTCCCTCATCTTTCTAGTCCTTTAAAGATTTAGTCTTGTGGATGATTTGTTGCTTTTCTTTTGTCTCATTTTTAGGGTAAAGGAGAAATGGACACATACTGGTTGTTAGGCAAAGGAAGGGGTACCGGAACGAATGATATCACACAACCGACAAAATGATGTCTTCGAGGACACCTTCGAAATGTCCAGCTGGGTGTTTCACGCCTCTATCTTTTGAAGACGCATCGGGCCCCAATTAACTGGTTAACAAAGGGTTCTTCTCCCCAAATGCATGTATATGACACTAATTATTAGGATATAATGTAGGAATGGAGCAGGGATTAGCCCCCCGCCCCTTTCCAGTCAGGGCCTCCTAATTGAAGCAAGATCCGCGGGTTGCATTCCACGGTCCACCAAGTACACGACCAACTCTATGGTTAGACATCACTGATGAGAGCAAAGCAGTGAAAGGCTAATGCACTAACCAGCAGATACAGGCGAAAAAATACTTTGGAAGAGGTTTATAGAAGTACAGTAGTCTATGGAGTCGGTCGGTGACACGTCACTTCCGCACGACAACAATGTGTTGGAGTGAAAACAACGTATTGCGCGAGTGTGTTCCCATATGGTCAACCTGTAGTCAGTTGTTTTCACCCCAAAGTCGCTAGGGTAACGGAGAAAGACTCGGATGACCGACCGACCCCATATTATGGAAATGCTCCAGTTTCTGTGGAAGCAAGCAAGCATGTGTCTTAACCATATTAACGTAATTTCCTTGAAACTGAATCACCAGAATTAGTCTTTAATAGTGGTTGGAGTAATGTTTTGAAAGTAAAGGGGTTTAGGTGGGGAGGGGGCAATGTAGTATATCAGCTGAGTAATTGGTTTATGATTGGGGAATAATCAATGAAAGATGGGGTGTGTGAAGGGATCTCAAGCAGAGGAAATTCTGTGATTTTGTGATTAAGACCATTGGTCTTAATCACATTGAATTAAAGAGGCATCATCGAGGTGGCAATTGAAGCTATAAACATGCCCTACGCAACAGAGGTGGTTTACTCTAACATTTCTGGCACGCAGTTCCAGTGAGAGACTGTACGGCCGGCTCTGCAGGCTAATGCTTGAAACCAAGAGAGCTTTTAAGTTGACAGGGTCCTACATTGCAATTACTTTTGGACGACTTTCTACGTCTCTAAAGGAAAAATGTAACCAATGTGAATCGAGAGATACATACCCTTCTTTCAATATGCTTCGTTATTTATTATATGATAAGGGTTTTGTCATTTAATTTTTGATCTAGTACGAGGTAAGTCCTTGGTTTACCTTCAGTATGCAATATAAATGTTTATGAATCATCCTGAAGGATACTAGTCTGGGAGATAAAAGGATTCTTGTAAGACGTAGCTGATGCTTTAAGATAAGGCTGGAGGAGACTTTCCAAGGACATCCTTTGCGTTAACATTAATGGAGTGGAAAAATGCTGGCGTGTTTCTCTTGATAGCAAAAACATAAATAATGCAAAAACGAAATAGCCTCTCTGAAACTGTTTGATCTAAATCTGATTCCATCTTGTTTACAATTTTGCTGAGAAAGAACTGAAGTTTCTGCGAGGTTAAAGGGAATAACCGGTCGCCCAAGACTAACTTTGACACATTAACTAAACATTACAAATTTCCTCTTTTTTCTGTTGCAAGTATCTTTCACAATGTGCCAGGAGATTAAGGTGGCATTCTCAAGATAAACAAAGGGATTATTTTGCATAAATTTAAAACTTCAATTATACAATTGTTGTCACATGATTTAAGAGTCATTCATGAATTAGGATATCCTGGTGTCCTAATTCAATTTAGGAACACTGCATTTTCCCTTTAACCTGCGTTAACAGATATCACTCAGGAATAAATCTTCGTTTAGATTGTCCTTTCAAGTGCTGCTCAAACCGACACTTGAAAATATTTTCCAATTGAGTTCAAGCAGCTGAACCTTCTTCGACCTTTTTTTGAAAATAATGAAATTTATTTAAACAAGGTGTCTCTCTATTGGCAACTCCCTGATTGAATAAATTGATTCAATTTACCTGCCAAGGTTGCACGATTTTCTGTTTTGACGCATTTCTTAAAACAACCGTGGCTTAAATTTATTTCGCTTTTCGTCAAGCGTCTCTTCGATTTGTGGAACTTAATGTGAACTTAGGATTTTAAAGTGGTACTTTGGGAGGGGAGGCTACTCTAATACCACCATGGTTAAATAAAGGAACGGATTTTTAAGAATTCAAAGATATTAAAAATTGCAGCTCAAGTCACTTGAGTGCTTTAATAAGATAACTCGGAAGGATAATGAGTCGTCTTCATTTGTCAGCTACGTGTGACGTCATTGTAAAAAGTCTTGTCCTACACGCATCTCTCTTATTTTGCAGAAGTATAAGTTCGTCTAAAATTCAGGGTATTAGGCAGGGTTTCCAAAACAGGGTTTCGCAAATGACAAAGTTCCAAACCCAGGATCTCCAAATGGAGTTCTCCGGTCTAGAGGGTTCGGGATCATGCATGGACTTGCAAAAAATTTTGTTTCAAAATAACATGAAGTCCTGCAATTTGATCATGGGCGTGGATCATGGGGGAACGGGGGACGTGTCCCCCTCACTTTTTGTAAGGGGGACATCTCCAAAAAGTCCCCCTCCACTTCTTAAATATTGTAACATAGATTACGAATTGACACTGCATTTAAAAGCTAAATTGCGCCCAAATATGGCACCATTTGCCATTGGCACCTTCCAATTTCCTTTTTCAAAGGGGATGGGGACACCCCTCCCCAGGATGGCGATTCGCAAATGGTGAAAAGTCCCCCCACCTTTGGAGATGGATCCACGCCCTTGAATTTGATACCTAATAAGTCAGAATTGTAAACCCAAGTCTAGGACTCAGTTACAAAGCTGATAAATTTTTAATGATTGGGAAAGAGAGGGTGGGTTCAATTGAACCAGTCTGGCTACGCTCTTGGGGCTCTTTTCATAGAAAAAAGCACATACTTTGAATCATACTTCAAAGCACAAAGCTCTTTAAAAATCAATCTAAGTTTACCAAATTTTCTGTAAAATTTTAAAGCTTTTCAAAAGATTCATTGCATTCATAAAATCTATAGAAGCTGGGCTTTTCGTTTGATAGGAGAACAATTATCATTAAGCCAAACACCCAGATACAGTTCCATTTTTTTTTGTTTTATTTTGAAGACTGGGGACCATTTTCTAGGAAGGAGACAATTGCAAAGAAAAAAATATTCTTAGTAAGCCTCTAGGGTCCTCATTAGAGATGCTACTTTGTGTACACGGATATGATGTTTTGAGAACTTTTTATCATGTTTCCGTACAAAAATAATTTTCTCACGAAAGCAGGTCGGTCCTGGATTCTCAACTCCCGAAAGCCCTCCTCCATGTTGTGTGATTGTTTGTTATTTTGTTTGTTTGTGAGTGTGTACGTGAATGAGGTTTTTACCATAAAGGAGAAGACAGATTCCAGCAGGATTTTCATTTGTCAAGTATTTCAGGAACAGGAACTCGTTTCTTTTTACAAATTGTCAGAAACTTAATTTGCATATGCATATATCATACAATAGCCTTTGATCGTAGCCAATACTTTATTTCTTGTAAGACACTGGCGATAAATAAAAGATTTTAGTAAAAGATTTTATATGTTAAGATTATATATACCCACTATAGCCTATTAATACAAAAGTGTGTGCACGTTATACAATTACGTATGAAACCTGATAGTCGTGACTTAATTTTCATTTTTATTTTTGTGATGTTTTGTAAAAACTGACCGAATTCTTGAGTCACAGCAGTATTTGCGTGTCAACGGTACGTTACTGCTACTAAACTATTCATGTCCTCTTAGTGTTACGCTTTGAAAATGCGATCAACAATCAAGATTCCTTCCGAGAAACAGCTTTTGCTTGTCCTTTACGCAAGCATCCCCATATCCCGTTCTCCCATTAATGAGTGATGGAGGGGGGAGGGTAGGCGCGGATCCAGACATTTACGAAAAGTGGGGCTGAAAGTCACCCTTGAATATTCTCCTAGATTAACATTATGCTATAATTTTCGCGTATTTGTTATTGTTGATGTAGCGAAAAAGGGAGGCCGAGGCCGGGAAAGCCCCCCTCCCCCCTCCTTGGATCCGCGCCTGGAGGGGTGTGTCAATTTTCTTTCTCACACGTACATAGATCTTACTGCTTAGAAAACAAAGGTACATCAGGACTGTCGTGGGCGGGGTGGGAAGGGAGGGGCACAAGGGGGGGGGGAGTTCCCACAATGGAGATATCAAAACCCTAAATGAAAGTTGACCAGTACTTGAAAAAATACTGAAAATGTGAAGATTTGGTTGTCTTAAGAACCTGCGAAATCCAAAACCACAACTTCTTAAAGGCTCTACAATCTCGCCCATACAGTAAAAATTCTCCCTAGTAGCCTAAGTTTAGTTCTAGCACCTACTCAAATTTAAACAAAAACACCTGTCTAGTACAGCTCTTAGACAAAGTTACAGTAGCTTGCATTCAGTTTGAATTGCTCAAGGCCACATCCTAACAGTAACGCATGTGTTTGAGCTTAAAGTGGGAACACAATAACTGCACAAGTCATAATTGACCAACCAGAGTGAAGCTATTGATTGAAATAATAGAATCAATGTCAATCAAAGTGCAGTCACCAGTTGAGTATTTAGAGATATGATCATATCCCTAAATATATTTGGGATGATGCTGTAGCTAAAGGGTGTCTTTTCCCGAAGTTTCTCAAGGAGGTTCCCGGACCCCATCCCTGATATACACGCTCCTGTATGTTACTGTCCCCTGACGCGACGAATGAACTTCCTTTCTCCAAACTCTGCATGGAATCCGCTTATGAACGGTTTCGGAACTTTTGACCTAACTAAAGGTTTACACAGAACACACCTGACACCTGGAACTTGTAGGCGAAGTTGTTTCTCTAGCCGAGCCACAGCTAACCGCGCGGAGTGAACTCTGTTTGCTCAGCTCCTCAGCTCCGTTGGGGATATGACTGAACAAGGAATATGCCTTACAGCCTGCTACGTAGGCAAAGCTACAGCATACTCTTACAAAACAAAACTTCTGAAGCATGACATCTCAAATACAAAAGTTTTGATGTAACTTACGTCGTCTGGAAAGTGCCATTTCTGCCAATCAGGTGGCATTTTTCGGAAAGTTTTGCGATTACTGACAGTTATTTGACAGATTATTCGAAACGGTGTTGTACCGAATTGCAAATAACCGATAATACAGGTACCGATATTTCATTCTCAATATCGGCCGATACCGCTATTTGAGAAATTAGTGCACTGTACACTAAACCATAAGCTATTGCACACTACCACAAACTGTAGTTTCCTTTATATGAAGTTAAATAATGTGACCTATGGTCGGACATAGGGCAATAACGTAACATTTGTGAAGAATAATAAGCCCAGAAATATCGATTGACTAGTACCGGCACTTAAGGTGAATTTTACCGATACCGGACGAAAATGAGGAATATCGGCCGATACCAATTAATCGATCCAGCACTGCTTTGAAATTAAGTACAAAAAGAGCCGCGAAAACGGTTAAAGTGGACAATGCACCGTAATAGACGTCTTCACTGTGAAATATGTCAAGGCAGTGCAATGATTGAAGAATTTTATTTATCCAGATCAGTTTTGTGATGTATGTCTTTCATTCATTTTGACATCATTTACAGGACCGTCGGAAGGGCGGGGGTCTGTGGCTTCCCAATAATTTTCAGTTTCAAGGTTTTTAAGTTTTGACGCGTTCAAAGTTACCTTGGAAAATTCCAGATTCTGAGGTTGAACGGTTCAGCCACCCGATGTTATATACCATGAGACGACACCACCTTTATTGTCCCGGGTGCACGCATGAAAAATATCGGAGTCAGGGCACGATACTATGAAAAGTGTTAAGGGTATAATCGTACTTGTCAGTGGACGCTTTCGCTGGCGTCTTTCTTACGTGGCAGGCTGCGCGGCAACATTCCTTGTTCAGTCATATCCTAACCCTTAAGAGGGCTGAGCGACCAGAATCCGCTCCGCAGGTAAGCTGGCGTCAAGGTCGCCTGTAATGACGCTAGGAAGTTCTGTCCATGCAATTCAGTTGTGGTATGATAGTTTTGAGTCCTCAAGTGGGCACATGATGCAGAAAGATCAAATCACGAACTTTTGCGTTCCTCATTGCTTTCCTCTTTTGGTCTTAAAGTAACTTTCCCCTTAGATATATCTCACCCCCTATAGAGAAGATGACGAAATAAAGGACTTCGGACAACCACCCATGTTGTTCCTTCGTCGATAAAAATATGTGACATTTGAATTTATCCTACTCACTGCAAACATGTGACTGCAATGGTTCTCGGACAGCCCCCCCCCCAACTACCACCCGGGACAATTTCCGGCCATGCCAACTGACCCTCAGACAATTCATCCCTTCAGACCCTTTGAAATTGTCCACTGAGTGTTGGAATTGTTGGTGGAGGGGGGATTGTCTTGCAAGATATTGTCTGAGGGGGAAATTGTCCGAGGCCCGGACATGGGAGTTGGCCGCGGGTGGGAATTGTCTCCACAGCATTGTCCGCTGTAGTAGGACAAGACTGGGCGAATGAGAATGCTCCGGTGATAATGAAAACCGTAGTTAGACCTCTATTTTCTATATTCTGTTCTGTTTTAAGAAAACATAATTCAATTTTCTGTTGAAAGTAAGAGAGAACGAGAGATAAGAGAGTTATTAGCTCTGTCACTGACGGGCGAAAATAGGAAATTCCAACTGAAGTAAGGAGCTGCCAACTTTTAATAATTGAACCATGCATAGCATATCGAGAAATGGAAAATGTCCAAAATACGTACCTCTTTCCCACCTCACACAAACGGGGCCACCGACACAGCCACACTTTTTCGCGACAGTGGCGCATCGCCATAGGTGGGTGAGAGTGTTTGTAAGATAGGGGTGGGGATGTTTGAGTGTATAAGGTAGGGGTGCGGGAAGCTCAAAATTTTCCAAAATAAAGGTCCTAACTTAAACCATCTTTTAGTAGGTTCAGCCAGAATTTCGATCCTGCCCCAACAAATATCTCTACCAAGCCCGCAGCCAAGGGGGGAGGGCGAATTCCCCCTAGAAAATTTCAAGTTGCCATTGGCTTAACACATTTTTACACATCTTGCCCCCCTAAAAATATCCCCTAGGAAGGCATCTTGACCCCTTCAGTGCCTTGTCTGGCTACGGGCCTGATCTCTACAGCGCAACGGTTGACATTTGGTATTTTATTTCTGAGGGGAACTAGTTTCAGATGTGTTCAGAAGAATACAAACATTTCAAGGAAAAACTAATATTGAAGTGATTGAAATGACAAGCCAAGGTAATCTGCCTTCCAAAGACATGGGTTATTAAATCAAGCTTATTTCTCAAACGCAGGTAACTTAATAACGAACGTGAAAACTTACACACGACAGTCTTTGACTAAAGCTCTGGGATTTGTGTTAGACACACTGTATCCACAGTCAGTAGAAGGATTAATGCTTGTGGAAAGTAAGGAAGGGTGTGAAACTTATCACACGTGAAAGCTACAATTCCGACAACTTCCTTGATATCACGTAATGGAAATGTGAAGCACAAAGACGGTATGGATATGCAGTGATCACAATCTCCCCCCCCCCCCCCCACACACACACACACTCTAAGGTACGGGGAAACTACACTTTTTGTGAGAAAGTCCACGTCTAAATCTGTATTTAATATGTTCAAAAGGTACTTAATCTAAGCATTATAGTGACATTTTCTTTGATTTATGAATGGGTTCTCGAGATATCAGCAGAATGGCCATATAAACAGTTTAACACAATCTTTAAGTACTGTTGGAAAAGTAAAACATGAATTGGACCTTGTATCTTTCAGTTCACTCAGGTTTTGAGGAGCAGGGGTTTAGGGTCGCTTGCTACATGTGTTTATAGCAGAAGTCAAACTATGGAATCTGGAGGCATAATCGAAACTGGGAAGGGCAAGGGGGTTGCATGGGAATGTTTGACCTGTCTAAGGGTGAATCACAGTCTCCCACCCAATAGTCCCTACAGCGTAATTGTAATGGCAGTGAAATGTATCTGTTGGGGAATTCCAGAGTTTTACAGAATCGCTACTTCCCCATAGATATTGCACTGACAAAGGACAATGTTCCTACAGGGGGTACAGTGAGGCAAGCTATTGTCCTCAACAATGTGTAGTTCCATCCCCTACCTAACATCCCCATTCAACCTTACCCATGCTCCAAATGGCATACACCAAACCAAATCCAAAACTTTTGAACAGTTTGGATTTATCTGAATTAAGATAAGAGCAGGGATCAAGCAACATGAAAGAAGTACAAAAAAAAAAAAAAAAAATTCAAGACTCTTTTTAAAATTCTGGTAGCCCATTTTTTACTATTGAAGTATCACATTCATATTTTAAGACAAGGCTGAGCTGATAACAAAAACACAATCCGTTTTTGTACATATAAATGGTTTAAATACTTAAAGACCTGTTACGTCATCCATGCATAATATTGACAAGAATATTGCAAACGATTCAAAATTACCAAAAAGAACTGTACAAAAATATTTCTTTATGTAACAAAGGTTAAGAAATATATATTTACAGCAACAATGCATCTTCCCATTCTGGATAACAACAATGCTTGTAAGTGACCAATTCAGACACCACCATTATGCTATGGGGGAAGACTCTTGCCTGGTAGTTCACTTAAAATTTTTTTTACCCAGATGGCAATCACAACCTCATAAGACATAGCTTCTTCAATTTCAAAAAAAAAAAAAAAAAACCTGTAAGTAGTTTTTCTTGTGAAGGGACAAACTAAGTTTTCCTGTTCACTTATATAAATGATATGGTTAGAACTTTACACAAGAGAAACAACAAAAGAAAACAAGAAAGAAAATATGAACTAAAAGGTGAAAATCAGTAGAGTTTAGTACTTTCAGGTCAAAGTACTTTTTGGCATAACATGGAAGTTGCATTAAAAAGTCTGCTTGCTGAGACGACCCCATCAAACAATTAAAATGAATAGATATATATGCATACAATACATTTCAATACCAGTAATAGGTTTTGATCACCAATAGCAGCTTCAACAGCTTGTAGACAAAATAGAGAAAATAACCGGTTCAAACAGAAATATATTAAGTTACTAAATGCAGCAGGTATGCATGTTCAAAATGTGTATCAAGGGCAGTTGAAACTGGAAACTTAAAACTGTAACAAAGTACCAAGTCACAAAAAATCACGAACACAATTCCTGGTAAATTGTCATTGCATGATTCAATTGAGGGGTTTGCTCCTGTAAACTCATGTTCAGAGTACACTAACCACTCCCTCTTCCCAAAGGAAATTTTAACATGCATAAAGTTGAGAGGTGGAAAGTTTGGGCTTTAGATAATGAAATCATGTTTTCTCTATCCCTATATTCCTTTTAATTTATGTACACAATGCAGATGCAATTCCCATAAATGCAACCCAAACATCAATTCAAATCCTGCCAGGTGGGGGTGGGGGGGTGGGGTAAGAATGATCCAAGCATGCTAGAAATTGGCTTAGGGCAGACCGGAGAACGAAAGGGTCATGATCACACAGTTATTTTAATTTGGTACACAAAATCACTACTGGTAATGAGTGCCACACTGAACCAATGTAAACTGTATTATATGCTGAACAGAATCAATAAAGGCTATATAATCTTGCATCAAAGGCAAAAATGTAAAGCTCCGTGGTCTGCATCATGGCAATTCAGTCCAGCGTACAGCAGACATTAGGCTAAGCGGAAGGGATGCCAGAGTACCTGGAGCAGAACTGATGTACCCCAAATGGGGCTCAAACCCATGTGCATATGAAACATCTTGGAGTACAGAGTGCAACTGCTATGCATGGACCCTATCACAAGGGTCGGGATCTGCATTTGAAGTGATCAGGCCACTCTCAGTTACATCACAGTTGGCATAGAATATGCAGATCAATGTAAGTGCATGTGTATGGTACTGCACATGGAAATTCTTCCACCATATTGTACACAGCAAATAAACAAATGAGAGTCTCAATATCCCACTGCTTGTCAACAGTTACGTGCAACCATTTCTGTGTAAACATGAACGATCCTCTAAGGGCTTGACAATCGTCAACTTCCACGTCACCTTTATAATGCATCCAATATTAATTTACAAATTTTTCTTCTTATTTTCTGAAGTAAATGAATCCTAATTTAAGCATGACAGTTGAATTTATGAGCTCTAAACAGGGATTTTGTTACAATGTACATCCATCTGGTTGTTTCAGACTTTCCAATATTGTGAAATGATTGTCTTCATGGCAAGGCATTAGCCAGCAATATGCCTCGCCACATCTGAAACAGCCACATTATAAAGGGGACAGCTAAGTTTAGGCAGGGTGACTTCTGAGATGGCAAACATATTGCCAGGCATAGCCTTCCAAATCCAGCACAAATCTGATGTTGCTCAGCTTACACATAAACTGAAACTACCGATATTACAAACCAAACTTATCCCACTAAAATAGACATAACATAAATATTTTGCAGTGGAGGAATCACACCAGAAACGCTATTCAAGACATCTGGACCCCACCTATTGTGCCAATGTAATGGGAGGCATGTCATACACAACAAGCAAGACAACCAATTTCATTCTGGCTAAGGCCCTGCTTCAAGGCCATTATAATCAAGTATTCTTATTAATTCTAATTCTTTAAAACGCTTTAGCAACAGCTCATTTAAAATGTACCATAAAGTAGCTGTATAGATTAAATAACTAGTGAGAAGTAATTTCAGGTGGCATTGCTTCTACATATTTAGAGATCCTCTGAACCAGACAGATAAAACTCAACATTTTGATATGAAAAATATCTTGCTACTCGTATTCAACCTTTGCTGGCAAGTAAGAACATGAATGCAACTTTTCATTGTGGAGAGGTTCCTGGCGCTAAAGACATAGCTCTATATCACTGCTTGTAAAAGATTAATTCTCAGTTACAAAGGTCTATCACAGGGCTCCTGAAAGAACAGTCTCATGTAAGATTTCAAAGCCTCACTGACAGTACCATGCATGATTATTTCACCCTTTTAAACTTTCTTTTAAGTTCATTCAAATATTGCCTTTAGATCCATTTCACCAGACGTCATGCTTTCCTAAGGCTGCCATATTGGAGATTACACCCGGAGAGAATGTATATGTTTTACACACAGCAACTTAAAAAACTCGGGGAGAGTGCATACATCATATGCTGTACCCGCACCAGTGGCATTACTACATGACTTCCATTCACTATGTGTACAGGTGGGTATTTGTGCCTTGCTTGTTCCTCTAACATGCCAGCTTTTTTGCCTTGCTGTGTAGAAGCATGGTGTATATGAAATAGGTCTACAGAGGTGGAGTAATATTCACACATACATTCATCCACAGACCTTTTTCCAAACAGCAATTACAAAGGATTATGGGACTGCATTTTAGTGTGCATCGCTTTTATCAATGGCATTTTACTATGGCCAAAAACGATGCATACAAAAATTCTATCCCACCATCCTTTGTAATTGCTATTTGGAAAGGGGTCTATTGCTAATTTCCATGTTGGATGGGGACAGCTGCTATGCATGGAATGCACACACCATTAAACTAACTTTAAGGGTAGCTTGCACTCCTGTGCATTAGTGTTAATGGATGCACTGTATTTGTTTCACAGTCAAACATGAAGTCTTTCTTAGTGATATCATCTGCACATCCCCCTATAGAGGGGTTTCATGTGACGTCACACACGTGGAATTCCCAGGCATTGAAGGACAAAACACACAGGGAGTAAGTGGATTTACGTCACGTGCGCACGACATAACCATAGATACTACTGTAACACAATGGGCGCGTGCTCGTCCAAACCAAAGAGATGCGCAACCTTGCCCTTCAAAATCTAAGAGACGTGCAATCACATGACGTCGGTGAAACCCCTCTATAGAAGTGAAGTAACTCATGTTTGTGTGACCTAAGCGAGTATGACACATCCTTTCATCATCAACTAAGCTTTAGTAAGAGGAATTCTGGGTAAGGATTTCATGAGAATGAAAAGGTTCTTTCTTTACCACTGAACTATGAAGTAAAGTAAGAACAAATTAGCATGATACTCATTGACAATTACGAGCCAAAGCAAAATAGCAATGAACTGTTAAAGCTGTGTGCACTAAAATAACGAGCTTGCATAAAGTGTGCAACAATTTGCTTGCAACATGTAAATAACAAAGCCATTATTCTTTTTCCAATGAAACAAGATTACCAATGTTCTTCTCCACCTACTGTATTATCTAGTTTATGTAGAATTCTCATCTCTTTAAACTCTTCAAATCGAAAAGGAGCAGAGTTTGGAAATATAGGAATAATAAAGTGTGGGTGCATGACAGGGTGGGATTTGATCAGATGGAATCAAGGGTGGGAGAAAGTAGGGGGTGCATGAAGGGATGGTATTTGCACCCCAAGAAGCAGGAGCCTTCCAAATATTTTTCTTGAAAAGGCCATGGGAGGGTTCAACTAGAACCCTTGCATCCAACCCAACCCAGCTGTTCACTTGCATAAATGAACTATTATAATAGGTGTTAGTATAAAATTTTCAAGACAAACTTTTCAAAATCTCCACCCTCCCCCCTTCACCAACCATGGCCATAACTAATTCAAAGACAAATAAAGAAGATAAAATTTGTGCCTATAAACTCTCTCCTGTCATCATGACATAAAGAGGGCACAATGGCAGTAAATTTTTGCACATTATCACCTTCACACCTTGTAACAATAAGATACCCAGCTGCAATCCAAATTATTCAAGCACCATATTTTCAGACACCAAATTTACCAAATCAACACCATTATGAAATTTTCCCAGCATCCCTTGCAAAAATATTCACAAAGTCCATATCTTTCGGTAATATGAATTCCAAAGGTTTAAAGCTTCTAATCACCCTTTTTATAATGGTCATATCTTTAAAACATTCTTGTACTGTGATATTTATGCAACTGTATTCCAACTGAATATTGTAGCTAATACAGCACATGGCAATGAAAGCACAGACTTCCTGGGGGTGTTACAGACCCCTCCTTCAAATCTGTCAGGGGTTGGACTGGGCTTCCTCAACCGTCTGTTTCTCCAAAGAATTCCTTCTTTTTTGAGAGCTGCTCTTTTTTGGAATAGGTGGTGGTTCCTGTAAAAGAGAGGAATGGATTTCAAAAACATATTATGGAGTACCTTAACTGGAAACATTGTTTGGCTGAGCAAGTATGCATGTCAAGAAATGGCCTACAGCTAAGCACATGTATCCATAAATTTAGCCACCCTTGCTATACAAACCTACAGGTTTAGAAGAAGTAAAGAAGCAAACCTATCCCTAGCTGAAGAAAATAAAAATATCCAAATTTCCTCACGAAGAAATGACATAATGAATCATCAACATAATCTGAAATCTGGAAATTTAACAATTCTTCAGTTAGACTTTGGTACAGTCATGGCAATAATGATATTATTGTTTATGCATGTAGGCTGAAAAGGTTCTATATCAACATCAAATGTAAGCCACTAAAAGTTTGCCCTGAACAGAAGCAAACTTAATATTGAATATAAAAATCAAATTTAGTTTTAAATATTTTTAGAACTTACCAATACCTTTCTTACCTTGAAGCATGGGCAAGTTCTATCAGCACATCATTCATGCCATCTAATGACTGTTAAATTTTGAAATATTTTCATACCTTAACATTCATTCACTGTCCTTTGAATCCTTCCAAGTACAAGACTAACTGAATGGTGACTTCAATCCAGGCACTCTCATATAGTTCATGGACATAAATTAGGAAAAAAAATAACTAAAACAAAGGAAAAACAAATATAAATAATTCTTACATCATCCTGGTTAGAAGCAGTAATCCTTAGGACAGGTTTGGGTGGTGGTACTGAATCGTGGGTGGGGCTACCAGTATCCATCTGGGGGACATGAGACATATCTTGGTTGGATTGTTTGGGAGGCAGTTTAGGCGGTATGTCTGGATCCAGATCAGTAGGAGTGGAGGTGGCAGATGATGAAGAGGATGGTGGCGTGGATGTTGATGCTGAGGAAAATGAAATCAAGATGAAGAATGAAATGCATTATATATAAATACTTCTAATCACCAGGTATTAGACAGTATGATGGAATCAAAACTGCATTACAAAGATTCTCAAAAACCAAGCTTGGTTCCAAGTTGATAGGTGCACATTATTTCTCTAGTTACAAACAAGTTTTCACAAATATCAAAATATTTAAATAAGATTACGAGTATCCAAAGGAATATTGAAGTGGACAGCAGTGGAGGGGTCAAGGGGGTGGGGGAAGATAAAAAGGGAACATTATAACCGAAACCAAAAATCCAGAAGCAGACTTGGTCACTGACATTTGGCCTCTAGGATATTACCAACATATAAATCATCTACAATTTAGAGTCTCAGGTAATATCTTCAAGGACTATGAGGTCATTCTGAATTGACACCACAGGCTAAAACGATGGGTTGCTGAAGATGGCCAAGTCACCCAGACAATCATTCCCCTTTTCAGTAGACTAACATTCCTAAGGTCCATGCCTGTAAGTCCACTGCAAGTCTTAATTCAAGAAAATGTGCAATTCCGTTATTACTTCGTTGTTACAACACAATTTTGGGGAAATGTATTTTCTTCCAACTCAACTTCCCTGCTCAGAAAGATCCCTGCTCAGAAAGATGACTGAATTCTGAGTCCAAAAAACCTTTGGGCAACTGTGTAAGCCCTTAAAGTTTCCTTCACCACACCCCCATCCCTTCTTTATGTAAAGATCTCTTATACTCACTCATTCCCTGGAGAGTTAGTGCTCTCATTGGACGCTGCATATTGATGGGAGAGTGGTTAACTTTCTTGATGTCCTTTCTGAGAGGTCTTGCACTTGAAAGCTGGAAAAAAGGAAAGGAATCACATGAAAGCTGTAAGAATTTATTTGAAATCTAAAATTGAGAAATAGTCACATAAAACCTGAGTCAACTGAAAGGTTTAGATGATAAATGACCCCTGCCTGCCAGCATGCATGGGTGCTCCCACTAATGAGAAGAACAAACAGCTATGTACAACTTACACCGATATCTACCCAGTACTATCTACGATTGGTACATTTGAGAAATTAAACATGACGACATCATGAAATAGCAACATTCCCTGTTGTTTGATTAAACCAGGGTGTTGTTATTTGGATGGAGATATACTGAAAAGTTTAATTTATGTTTATACTTTAAGACCCACTAAATCAAGGGGAGATCATCAATGATAAGTCATTTATTTGGTGCAAAGGGATTTCTTTCCTTTGTTTGGTAGCTCCAATTTGAGATCATTCACCAAGCAACATCATTCACGTCACATAATTCTTTAACAAGTGGCCTGAGCAGAACAATACTTTGATGTGTAGGTTTGCACCGCCAACACATTTAGAGTAGGTGATATGAAACTCGAAACGATTCTTATTTGAAATAAAAGAACATTTAGCCCCTCCCTTTACAAAATACAGCATGCAAATGAGTTGATGAGGTAGAGGTTTAACTTTTGCTACAATGATAGGAAAAGTTTCTCAAAGTTCCTGAAATAATCAGATACAGATTCTTGCTCATATTTTGACATAAAACCTAACTGACATACTGCCATGCACATCACCAAGCGTTGAAAAATGCGTATTTTTTTTTATTCCCCTGATGATTGCCAATGTTGTGGTAGTGGAGTAAAACCCCAGTTTTACTGCAGATGTACGACAAATCCCTTTTGTGTTAACTTCCTAATTCAATGTATGTCAAGAAAGGTACAAGTGATGGATTGCTGAGTGACCTTGGCGGTACAAACCTCAGTTCAAACCGATGTATCTCTAAATTGCAACTCCCTGATAAAACAATGCAGCAATACTTCTTGTCTTCGTGGGTTATCAGTAGACCTTTTTTCCAAATAGCAATTACAAAGGATTGTGGGATTGAGTTCAGTACCTGTCACTTTTGGCCACAGTAAAATGGCATTGGCAAAACCGACGCACACCAAAACTCTATCCCATAATCCTTTGCAATGGCTACTTGGAAAAGGGTCTACATCTAGTCCTATCATTTCATCTCAAAACTATTCCCACTGAAAACTGGAGTTTAACACACTGCATCTAATAAATAACTTACACATGGCGTGCATTCTTTGCTGTAAAAATATTTTTTACAGGCTACAAATTCTTCCTTTATATATTGGGTTTATTTCTGTTTATTACAGAATTTTCTTTGGTTTTTTGTGGGGGTGGGGGTGGAGATAGTGGGAAATAAAGGAAAAGAAACAAAGATGGTTAAAAAACACTCCATTTTTTGACAGTGAAATAGTACTTTTACCACCATTTTCAGAAAACAGCCCCCAATATGAGTCTTACAGACAAAACTCAACTTTGAAAATCTCTTACATTAGTTTTAAGTTTATCTCTCATTTGTAAGGAGATTTATGGATCTCCAGCAGCATGTGCCTTTGTCTCTGTTATTTGGCTTTTAATAACACTCTTGAAGTAGCAAAATAAAACCAAAAGGAGCTTTTACAATGAAAGCTGGCTATCGTATTAATCTGATATTAATTAGCCAAAGGCAAATTACTTTGTTTCAATACTTATCAAAACTCAAACTGCATAGAAGACAAATTCACAAGTTCCACTAAAAATGACTCTTTTTATGAATGTGCGCCTTATTACCAAAGCATCGAAACTGCACAAATTTCGACAAAATAGACAGAGTGATAAGAGCTGCTGCCCTCATACAAATGTTGAGAAATTATATGCAAATTAGGTAGCTGTTTTGCTAATTGCACATAAATATTTTGCACCAATGATTAAAACATGAAATGTTTGACTGCTTCAAAAGGAAAAACTGTTAAGCTGCAATATATCTCCAAAGTTATAAAAATGGCTTCATGGCAAGTTTACGTGGACAATATGCCTTAATGATGCAATGTTAACATTGCTGTTGGTGATTCATATGCTAATTAGTAGAACTATGGGGGTGTAAAACTGCTTTTGCATCCAAGGTCACTCTAATATTAATTGTTTCGCCTGTGCATGTTTACTTGTAAATATTCATGTTATACAAAAAATTTTAACTAGAAAGAAAAAGTGCTTGCCAGAATGAGTTAAAAATGGTCAATTAATGAGCAAGATTAATGTCAAAATTTCAAAGTAAAATGTAAATAATTAGACTTTTACCTCCCATAAGAAATTTGTTGAGTATCTAGTACAAATGTCTTAATGTTGTAATTTCAAAAATTTTACAATATATCTATGCATTTACTTAACATACTAAGTACCTTCAACTATGACAAAGGCCTTCATGTCATTTCATAGCAAAGCTAGCAAGTAGTTTGTTACTATAGTAACAGGTTAGAACAGAAGATTGTGGCATTTCAACATAAAAGATGGGATGGAAGAAACGTCCAAAGTAAAACCATTATAGATGTATGGTCTGAGCATGCCGCATTCTAGGCTACTGAGCTCAGAGTCACGAGCAGCTTAGATTTCATGCTCCTACACAAACTTACAGTAGAAGCTGTCGTGTTCCGCCTTTTTTTCTTTTTACCCTTTGAAGAAAATTGTTGACAAGTTACAGACAATTTTTTCTTGTGTAAATCATATCTTATTAAATAGGTTTGTGCTTAATTCAGAAACTGACTGTGGGTAACCTTGGGAACAACATTGAAAATATCTACAAATGATTGTGAAGAATAACATATACTATCTGAATGGTATAAGTATTTAAAGGTTCCCCCAACACTGACCACTGAATGGTTTGCTGTTAATAGTAACGTTTGGGCTACCTCAAGCAAAAGTATTAAATCAGGGACGTGGCCAGGTTTTCTGAGTGCTGGGAACAATGATCATTGTCCTGGGGGTGGTAGTCTAAGTTGGGAGGTTGTCTACTTTTTGCATGTTGAATTATGAACCTTCTTCTGGAATATGTAGAGACTTGCTTGTGTCAGGTAGAAATATAGTGTCAGGCAAGATTCAAAATATTTTAGAAAAGGATGAGATAAATATTTTAGTGCTGGGCAGAGCTGCCCAGCATGAGCAGATCAGAGGCAAAATGAACTTTCTGTCATTGAATTCTTCAAGTTACATGGTGGGATTAACCTAATATATACAAATCTCCATTTTTAAGGGTGTGGTTAACAAATCAAATTTTTTTCCACACACTACTGCACTTTTCAGATATGTTGTTTTTGGATTGACCAAGAGGGACTGGCTATAGGGCAATGTGCCTTAAGCATACAACTATGTACCAAAAAGGTTAATGACCATTTCCAGAGGGGAGATAGTTTTACAAGGAATTAAATGACAATTCATACCTTACGAAATGTCACCAAATCATGATATTAATGTCATGGCCATTAGAATAACGATGACAAGAACACACCTTAGGTCTAACTAACAAAGGCATGTTTCAGTAATGCACTTTTGCCCAATCCTACAATGTTAATAAGAGGTTCCAACATGACAACCAATGAAAAATGAGCAGTAAACCATTCTCATAACCTACGTGTCACCCATCAAGAGGTATTGCTACGAGTGGAGAAATAGTGCCCCATGTATACCAATAAATTTCAAAAGCAAAATACATAGACAACAAAGATTTGTCACCAGTATGGAGGTTCTTCATGCGATGTTTAATACTGCATTTTGGATTGTCATGGTATCTAGCACAGCTCTTATGCAGATGGCTTATTAACAGGGTCTAAGGCGGGGGGTGATAAAACTGTCTGCTCCTGCAATTGGGCTTTCAACTACGCATAGTTGAACAATCTAAAACAATAGTTGTAATAATTTTTGGAAGAAATATTTAAATTGCAAATTATGTCAGGGGGCTCCCTCAACCACCTGGTTTTTACACAAACAGGTCAACTAGTGATATTGTGACATCAGTAAAGAACCTCTGTAACCATTTCTTAGAACAGAACTTACTTCAAGAGGTAAGTTTGTGAAAAAGAGGCAGAGAGCAATAATCTACACATGAGCAGAAAATACTAATGTAGGGAGCCAAAAATACCCAAGAAGTTAGGGTTATAAAAATACCTTTTCATCGAGTATAATAGGTTTGTGATCTTTAGGAGTACTGGTAGCAATGCTGGGTATATCTTCATTGGACATATCCTTACTGTTACGATGTGATTTGGTATTTGGCGTCTTGACCGGACTGCTGGCCACTTTATCCTTCAATTGGCTGCCGGATGACCGACTTGATATACTGGGCCTGGTAATAAGATGACCATTAAATGTTAATGCAAAAAGAATATCACATACTTCTGTTACTTCTATTTTTTTTTTGGGGGGGGGGGGGGAGGGTGAAGGGTAGGAAGGGAGTGGCGACTGAAAGATTGGTCCATGTAACAAAGTTCTCATCAACATTACATGCAAAGTAAAACTGAATACCACCAATTTCCAAAATGTTTTTCTTTTTTTACTCCACTGAACATTTTACTAATTTATCTAAAGATTTTTCAAACCTTGCAAAGAATTCCATATCAAAGAAATCTTGATAAGTGTGGATCCATTACGTACATAATAACAAAACGATGATGACAAAGGTACGGCTACTTCTTTCAATATACCAATACTAATGCCATCCCTCTTTCTTACTCTTGCAATAAAGGGTATGAAGCACTCCAATGCCATTTTGAAGCACCATCTCAGGGTTCCTGAACCATGAGAACAAAAAGCTTCCATGACTAATCTATGACCTTCTCATGGCTAAAATTATTATAAAATGCCCATGGTTATGCTGATTTTGGGTATACAAATCTATAGGACAAATTACACACGTTTGATCAAATCAACAATTTACACATGTAAAGAAAAATACTAATTTTGAAGATCAGCTAACCTTTACAGGAAACTTTTCTTATGTAAAAATGTTAGTTCAAATAACTTTTCCTTTTAATATCAAAATGTGACATTTTGTGTGTAAAAGGCTGCCATATCATAAAGACATAACATCACATCTTATCTTTGATTTACCTTGCAGTGGGCCTTCATCAATGACACTTAAAGACTGAGCATTATGCTATGTGAAACATGGCCTAGCTCAGTGTTTCAGTTGATTCTTAGATGTATATTATGATACAAAACCCAATGAGCATAGACCTTTTTCCAAATTGTAGTTACAAAGGATTGTGGGATAGAGTTTTAATATGCGTCCTTTTTGTCAATGGCATTTTACTGTGGCTAAAAACAACGCATACCAAAATGCTATCCCAGAATCCTTTGTAATTGCTATTTTGAGAAGAGTCTATTGCCAAATGATAAAATTAGCAACTTGACGTGATTAAAATATAATGCTACTTAAAAAGCAGCTAGGCAAGGAACCCACAATGCTGGATTTTAAAACTGGCAGTTGAGACAAAACAAAGAGAATGTGAAATCAATTTTTTTTTATAACAGAAGAAATATTAATCCAAGTGTGAACATTAATGAGGCATATTTGTGAATGACCCACGGACCTTTCAAACTAATATTTGTGTAAATCTATTTGGTATTGGAGAATATGAACACGGGGGCAAGAAATCAGATATCTTGCCTTAATACGTCATAAGGCTAATCCAGGGCTATCAAGAGGTTCAGGTAGGCCCAGGAATGGTTGAACAAAGTTTTAATGCCAATGGGGCTCTCCAAATGACGACCGAATCCCCAAAACTCCCTGGTTTGGGAATCTACGAGCCCTATGCTTACCTCCTATTTACACTTGTTTTCAGGTTTGCCACAAGTGCAAATAGGAGGTAAGGGGGGGGGGGGCGATGTTGACTAACAATTTACAAAGCTGAGAATGCACTTTCTTGCAGTACTTACCATATTTTGGAGACAACACATAGCGCAATGATTAAATGGTAATCTTTCAATTTAAAACTGGCAATGAATTGTTCCAACATGAACACTGTGATAATCAGTGTTCATGCAACAACTGCCGATGTGTGGCTTGGTTTAATGCAAGTGTTCTTATCCACCACCAGCATGTATATTATTTGTATTTGGTTAAAGAGAAATGTTGTCTTTACATACCATCAACACGGCAAAGAGAGAAAGCAAGCTTTTATCATTACAAAACCATTCAGTCTCACCAATGTACTATGGACATAGCTCTTTTTGCCAAACATATTACCCATTCTAAGAGTTATGAATGTTGTGTCAATTTAAAATATGAAAGTCTGGCTGATCAAATTATTCATAAAATACAAAGCTGTGCATTCCTTATGTGAGAACATTATTTCAGTCGCAAATAAAGTTACTCACTTACCTTACTTGGAATTACCTATGATTCTAAACCAATAAATCATGGCTTTAGGGGTATGAAAATTTTATGTACTGCAAACACATTGTTACCCTGGAATACTGCTGAATAGATGTAATTGCAAATAACAGTACATTTACTTAAAGGGGATAGTCATCTAATGTTACTCTGAAACAGGAATAAAACCCATCACATCATCTACTTTTGTGATGTTTCTCGACACAAATATTTTCAAACATATGCAAAACAAGTCGTTTGGTCACATAAAGTAAACTATACATTAAAAAAAGATTACCACATGACTAAACAGAACAATACATATTTCAGCATACCCTGGTATACAAATTGACACTGGGGTGACAGCACCTGTCCTTCATTTTCAACTGCTATATACTTAGTACAATTCCTACCAATCAGCAAACTCATGATGGATAACTAATTGTACATAGTAGTGCAAGACAGCAAGACAGGTCGTAACTGCCCTAAAGTCCTATACCCCATTGGTCCTACAGCCCCACTGGTCCTACAGTGAAGCAACCCATTGATTCTATAGCCCATCTGTCCTACAGTGAAGGAAACCATTCATCCTACAGCCCATCTGTCCTACAGTGAAGCAACCCATTGATTCTAAAGCCCATCTGTCCTACAGTGAAGGAAACCATTGATTCTAAAGCCCATCTGTCCTACAGTGAAGGAACCCATTGATCCTACAGCCCATATGTCCTACAGTGAAGCATAGCATTGGTCTACAAACCATCGGTCCTACTCTCAAGTCGAGCAACCCGTTGGTTCCACATCCCATATTGGTCCTAACGTGAAGCAACCCATTCACCCTATAGACCCTTTTCCAAATAGCAATTACAAAGGATTGTGGGATAGCATTTTGGTCTGCATCATTCTTATCCACAGTAAAATGCCACTGACAAAAATAAAGCACACAAAAACTATCCCACAATCCTTTGTGACTGCTATTTGGAAAAAGGTCTATAGCCCAAAGGTCCTACAGTGAAGAATAGCATTGATCCTACAAACTCTTGGTCCTGCAGTGAAGCAACCTATTGATCCCACATCCCCTTGGTCCTACACTGAATCTGCCCTACAGCCAAATGGTTCTAAAGCTCACTATCAGTTTCACATGACAGCTCAGAGGTACGACTACACTGCTGTAACCTGTCTGCCCAGTTTTTAAGGTATCTTCCTAATGGTAAATGCAGTCACCCACTTTAAATATGCATTAACCCCAACAATATTTCCTGTATGGTCCTTGTTATCATAGGACAATAAGCCCATTGCCACTACACCAATTGTTCTGTGGACGACTAAACATGCTAATTCCCAAGAATAAATGTCTGCGCAATCATATGTTACCAAAGTGTTCCTCTGTCCTTTTACCTTGAGCTGTGAACTTGAAATTCCCATTCCACCACTGATAACTGCTTCCCATGAAAAATGTATGCATTTTGGCTTGTATTTACTGTGAACAAGATCTCAATGAAAAATAACACGCAACCCTGCATTCTGTACCGCCCTACACCAACATCCCATAGTGTTACAACAAAAATCAACAAAACTTAAAAAAATACCCTTTGGTGAAGTTCCATGAATGCTATCAATGAATGGTACCAATGACAATTCCAATTTAATGCATCCACATAAAGATGCCACAAACTACATGCTTCTAAATGAATAAACCTCACTACACTATATTGATCCTATCACGACATATGTTACAAGACTCTCTGAGATGCAATGATGGTAGGACTGCTGTCACTCGTCCCTTCTACAAGTCATGCCTTTTCAGTCAAGCATGAAATTATGACCCAATAAAATCCCAAAACATAGAGTTTTAAAGCAATCCATAGTTTTGGAGAAATGCTGCATTTTGAGCAAGTAGTGCAACCTTATGGAGGTGATGTGGCTTTTGGGAGGGAGAGCTGTCATGAAACAAATATGTTTAAATACTACTCCTTTTTTCAGGGGTAATGCTACTGACTCCCCAAAACTTCCTGGTTTGTGAATCTACGAGCCCCGATACTTACCTCCTATTTACATATGTAATCCCCACCTACCCGCAGTAAGACCCTGGCAAGCTTTTAGTAGCACCGTGGAGACCAGGCGACCTCCGATAGAGGGCGCCTAGTCTAGTCCTCTTACCGCTGTCCGACCTCTACGCAGGGCCCTCCTGGTGAGGGCTCTTCCTAGGAGAAACCACCCTAATAACACTCTAGAGCTGCCGAAAGTGAAAAAACAGTGTCTCACCTAGAAAGGATTGCGGCAACTTCTGTGTGGTCGAGGTTGAGTGTAGAAGTCGTAGATCGGAAGTCGGTGACCCGAACGGAATGGACAGATAGGCTTGAAACGTCTTTCCGAGCTCGTATAGTGTCCCTGAGGTCCGTGGTGTTGAGTGGTCGTTAAAGGCTCGGTTGACGAGTGGTCAGGATTGGCGTTGGACGATTAATGGTCCAAAAGGTCTTGGTCGATGAATGGTCAAATTTGGCTATGGTTGACGAAAGACTTAGTCCGGCAGATAAGTGGTATCAGAGAGTGGTGTCGTCCAGATAGCGATGTTGTCCAGATTCCAGCTGAAGAGACTGGGGCCGGGAGGCGGGAATGTAAATAGGAGGTAAGTATCGGGGCTCGTAGATTCACAAACCAGGAAGTTTTGGGGAATCTACTTCGCCCCTCATTACCTCCTATTTACATATGTAAACCGATTTAACACCGTGAAGAGGGTGGGAGGTCTTGAGTAGCTGTTGAAGTAGAAGCTGGACCTCTAAGGACGGAACTGGCAAACAGAGCCTCGGGAAAGACGACGTTGGTAAGGTATGAAGCTACAAAGGTGGATGGAGTCTTCCAAGAAGCTGCTCTCATTATATCTTGAAGGGGAACTCCTCTGAACCACGCAATAGATGAGGCATGAGCTCTGACATCATGGGCTTTAGGAGAGTCATCCGGAGCAGCGAAGGGTGCAATGATTTCAACAAGCCATCTGGATATGGTATCTTTGGATGCCGGAGTGTAAGGAGATCGAGGGATCAGGAACAGATCGTCTGACTTCCTAATAGACTTAGTCTTCTCAATGTACCACTTAAGCGCCCGGACCGGGCATATGAAGCGATCCTCTCTGACGGATGAGGTCGTTGACATAGACGGTAAGAAGATGTGGTCAGGAGAGAAGGACTCCGACTGGTTCTTTGCCAGGAAGGAGGGGTTTGGGAGCAGGTGGACTCCGTCCGGTGTAAATCTGATAAAACCAGGTTTGACCGACAAGGCATGGATCTCACTCCTTCTTCGTGAAGAGGCAGCAGCCACCAGAAAAATGGTCTTCTTAGTAAGGGCGTCGAGGGGGGAGTTCTGGATTGGTTCGTAAGGGCTCGATGAGAAGGACGATAGTACCTCGTTAATCCACCAAGAGGGGGCCAAGCGGCGACGTGGAGGTCTTTTGTTGAACATTCCTTTAAGGAGGGTGAGAATCGTCTGATTGGAACCCACCGTGGAACCGTCGGAAAAACCAGAGTGTACTGAAGCAATCGCTGATCTGTAATTTTTTATGGTAGAAACCTGTTTCCCCTCGTCAAACAAGGATACGAAGAAGGAGCATAGGGCCTTCACTGGTGCTTCCAAGGGATCCACAGAGTGATGTTCTGCCCAGTCGAAGAATTTCTCGAGTCGGGAATCGTAAGTCGTAATTGTTGAGCGTCTTCTCGCACCGGCGGCAAGGTCCGCAGAACGTTGTGAAAGGCCCTTTGAGAGGAGACGTTTGTTGACAATTTCCAGGCAGTTAGCCTTAGAGACTGTAGGTCTGGATGAAGAATCCTGCCCCTGACTTGTGAGAGGAGACGGGGGTCGTTCGGAAACCGGAAGGGTAGATCCACAAGAAGGTTGAGAATGTGAGGGAACCAGGGTTGTCTCGGCCAGAATGGGGCTATCAACAACATTTCCGTTCTGGATCGACGAAGTTTGAGCAGCACTCTCAGTAGTAGAGGCCAAGGAGGGAAGGCATATACCGACATGTCGTCCCAATCGAGAGTCAGGGCATCTGTCGCCCAAGCTTGCGGATTCGGACGCCTGGAACAGAAGGTTGGGAGTCTGCAATTGTGTCGGGTCGCAAAGAGGTTCACGTGAGGACGGCCGAAAATGTGGAAAACGTAATCTGCCCAAGGTTGGCTGAGTGTCCACTTGTTGTGGCTGAAAGTGCCCCTCGATAAGGCGTTGGCAAGAACATTCTGTTCGCCTGCTAGATGAGTTGCCCTGAGGGAAATGTTCAGTGACTGGCAGAGAAGCAGAAGATCCCAGGTTTCCAGACAGAGATGTAGGGACCTCATTCCCCCCTGGCAGTTCAGATAGGCCACAGTCGTGGAGTTGTCGGACAGAATCGAAACTCGAGTCCCCTTGAGTTCTCTGGACCATGTTTCTATCGCTCTTCGGACCGCAAGGAGTTCGAGGATGTTGATGTGAAAAGTCTTTTCGTGGGGTGACCAAACTCCCGCTGCTGATCGAGTCCCCCAGGAAGCTCCCCAACCGGTGTTCGAAGCGTCCGTCGACAGTGTGGTAGAGGGTCTGTTGTCTGAGAAAGGTCTTCCCTTGGACAGGTTCGAGTGGCAGGACCACCATTGCAGGAACGGCTTCATGTCTGGAGAGAACTGGATCCGTAGAGACAGGGGGTCTCGACTTGGTTTGAATCGTCGGAGGAGGAAGAATTGGATTGGTCTCATGTATAGCCTGCATAGCGGAAGGATTTCCACGAGACTCGCTGCTAGGCCCAGAAAACGAAGCCAAAGACGGGCTTGGACGGTGTGGCCCTTGAGGAGGTTCCGAGCGGCCTCTGAGGTGGCAGAGATTCTCTCTTGTGTAGGGATGGCCAGGCCTCGACGAAAGTCTAGAATCGCCCCAAGATAGGTCACCGTTTGGGATGGTTGAAGGTTCGATTTGTCGAAGTTGATTATCCAGCCCAGATTCTGTAGAGTCTGAATTACATAGGACGTGGTCTCGCGACACTCTTGTTCGGACTCTGCGAGGATTAGCCAATCGTCGATGTATGCGTATAACATGATTCCGCCTTGTCGAAGGAAGGCCAGGACCGCTCTTGCAACTCTCGTGAAAACTCTGGGGGCTGTTGACAGGCCAGACGTAGCCCTTAGTGGCTCTAATATTACAGCCCCTAGTGGCTCTCAGATCATAGGCAAATTTGAGTCCAATCGAAACTAGGGACGTAAAAAACACCCAATAGGGAAAAGGATACTCATCGTGAGTCTGGAGGCTTGATAACTGCTACTAATGGAAGTTGATGGTTGAAGATAGCAACGAAGGACTTGAAAACGAAGCTTCCTGCTTTGGAGAAAAAGCCAGGTGAACAAACTGCGTAGAGTCACAAAGGACAGGCAAGCAGGAAAGAGGACTAGACTAGGCGCCCTCTATCGGAGGTCGCCTGGTCTCCACGGTGCTACTAAAAGCTTGCCAGGGTCTTACTGCGGGTAGGTGGGGATTACATATGTAAATAGGAGGAAATGAGGGGCGAAGTAGATTGTGCAGCCCAAAGGTTACAAACCAGATTAGAGAGAAAAATCTATTTAAGTTCACTGTCTTCATGCCTTTATATAAGTGAAACACAAGCAACCTCTTTCTACAGTGTTCAAGCACAGGGAAAAAAAAATTACAGAAACTTTAAATTTACAAAGAAAATTATGAAGAACCAAAATTTCATTGTTACGGTGAAATAAGACCTGGCAACTATTATCATGTAACAACACTGCAACTTTTTTCTGCACATGCAGGCTTACTAGCACTGGGACAAACCATTTATGAAAATGTTGTGTAACATTTCTCTAAAACTTGGAATTTATTCTCTCCTGACATAAAATTCTAAGCATTAAAAATTTATTTTCCTCTACCACAATGCCACTAAGCTCATCCCTGTATCTTTTGTATATTCTATCACCTTACTTCCTCACAAAAAGTGACCACACCATTTAGTGTGTCAAGATGCTACAAGCATGTAAATGATGTGGTTTAGCAATGATGACAGTCACAGGAGATGTGAGTAATGCAGTCTAGGTGCGATGATTTATCATGACTGACAAGAGACTTTTAAATAGAAAATGTTGGATTCATAATTAAAGCTATATACATACGAAAATAAAGAATGCCTGCGGGACAGCAGTGGCTCCTTGGATGCAACACTTTTTTCCAGAAATTAAGATGAACAAACAAAGAGAGATTAAAGAGGAAACTTCACCTTCACAGCTATACAATTATGTTTTAATTTACAAGAAAGTGGCATTAATGATGGATCCTGTTTATTATAATGATGCTTTTTACTTGTCATGGCCAAGACTTACATGAAGCAGGCTTAGACAAGGCAACACACAAATCCATGTTTTGGTTCCTTGTCTTGAAGATTTTAGCCGAGCCAGGTGTCATTTCTCCATGACAAGGAGCATTTTTAATATCATTTAAAGTGCAAATTATATATGACGTTCAGCATGATGACACTGCATTGTCAAGACTCAGGGTATACCCTCTTGTTACATGCTATGATATGTAAGTTACATACAAACATGTGAAATGAGTTCAAGGACAATGTTTTATGAACAAAGCAAAGAAAAATGATCGCTCCTCAATTTAAACACTATTTTCAGTTTCAGATTTGATGAGTTAGGAGATAAGACCAGGTGCTTTGCATCAAAATCAGAAGTTGACTGGTTATACACTTTTCAAGCACACCAAAAGCTACATCTGGGGGACCATGCGATAAATATCATCATGGGCTCTGCGTGATGTAGGGCTTTGTTAGGGCCATGACACCACGACAAATGAAGTTTACATTTTAACAGAAGATGAAACAAGAACAGTAAAGGGTTCCCAGGGTACGGAAAACCAAACCTCTGTGAATTTTCTCTTGTAAAGTGTCCAAAATTCATGAGAAATAATTTCCACTCAGACTAATTAAAGACACGAGTTAATCGAAACAGCCCTCTTCAATGTTCCAATTCCCTGTTTTCTTTTATTTTAACTGTTTTTCTTAGATTTCCTGAAGCCACAGCTTTCTTCCTATTACTAAGTAAATCCCTGAAATCTTTTCAAAGCCTGGGTGTTTCTCATAATGTCAAGTACCTTAACAAATTTCTATATACTTACAACCTGTATCTGATAGCTCACACCCATAGATGGTAATATTGACATTTTCAAGTAGCTAAAACACACAATTTTGTATGAAAAGGGCAAAAGAGAGAAAAAACCCAAACGGCATATTTGTTGAAATGATATGAAAATTCTTTCTAGTATAAAACCACCATCATCATCAGACAACTGGTAAAGTTGCCACATGTATCAACTTATGTCACTGGTCCCCTCAAGGAACCTTTCATCTAAGACACACTACAATGTACATACAATTTACAAAAACAAACACCAGCCAATAAAACAGATCTTCAAGTTAACTTTTTCAAAAGCAAACTTCAGTGAGAAATTTGCTTCAGTGTTTTGAATGATGAGAAGATCTATCAGGTTAAATACCCTCAACCACTCTACAATGCATAAGGACACTGTCCAATTAAACTGAGCATGCTGTAAATAATAAGATCAGTCAAAATCCAACCGATTATAACCTGGCCCAATGCTTAGATCAATATGGAATATATTTCTGACCTATGAACTGAATCAACAATTCACTGCCATAGAAATGTTTTATACTAGCATGCACCCAAAATTTGAACAAATGCAGGGATACACCAGAATGTTGTATGTGCTGGGGCACACTAATCACTAGCCTAGGGTACCTAGGCCTAGTTCTCACATACACTTTGTTCCCTGAACTAGGCCCAGGCTATTGCTGTCTTAAGTTTTTCCCGCATGTTACTGTGACAGTAACATCATCAGCGTGCATTGCTGCAATGTTTGTTGCTTCATACATGTATATGCTTGCATCAATGTAACCATAGCTATGAACTATGTCACAACTGAACAGCAATGTGTGCTATTTAGCATACAATAGTGTTAACGTCCTAGTAACAAGGTTTAGCAATTTCATAGAATGTTCAAAAACAAAAGTGGATCGTTTGTGTAAATCAAAATTTTTGGTCTCTCTTTGGATACTAAGTGCAAATATTCTTAGAATGAAGGGTCTTAAACAAATGACCCGAAGAGGTCAATTACCTAGGAGTAGATGTGAATCTGAGAAAGATCGAGACCATTCAAAATTTTTGAAGGTGCGGTAGCCCAATTTTGCAAATGGCGATATTGCTGACCTAGTATGGGAAGCCCCAAAGCGACCCAAATACTAGGTCAGCAGACTGCAGACTAATCACCATCCTGAGGGAGGGGTAAAGGGGGGAAATTTTTAGAGGTTGCCTGTGCCAGATGGAAACATAGGACTGAGTGTGATTCATGATTCTGTAATCAGCAGACATTTTAGTGCACAGCTGAGACATCTGGTGTGGGTTCATCCCCTCAAAAATGGCACTTGAACTCACACATGAATTCCTGACTGCAAGGTCTATATAACTTAATTTTTGTAGTGCCCAACTGTCATTCAACTAATTTTCTACCTTTAATAAACATACAAACACACAGCACCCTGTGAGTATACCTACCCTCAATAACTAAGTTACACATACTGCAATGGGAATTTTCAAAAATTTACCTCAAAATTTGGCAGCCTCCCGCTAAGTTTTCAGACTCGCAAAAGATTCCAATGTGATTTCATTGTCCAGTGTAAATTCTGCAAAAATGTCCTAACCTAATCACCAATGTAGCCAGGAGAACCTTCAACTAGGGCTAAGTGAAATGCCTACCTATGCCTTCAAATTTTAGCTACGACAGCAGCACAAAAAATTTCAGCTAAGAGTCCTACCAACTCATGATACATAAACAATGATATTGACTTATAAAACATATCAAAATGTGCCTATACATTCACCAACTAATAAAATGCAAAACAGACACAAGGGTCAGAGGAGGTTTTATAACTACTACCACACTACTCATGCATGCCTTCTCCTCACTAGAAGCAGTGAAATGTCACAGTGAATGCAAACCCTCAGTCTTACATTCACAACAAATACAATTAACACCACGTCTCCTTCATGACTAACTTCATTTTATACATTAGAGTACTGACATTTCTTTATCAATGTATCTTAAAGCAGGAATGCCTAAATTTTTACAGCTAAGAGACTGAATGACTATGCAAATATCTAGCTAAAAGCAAATTCCAGCTCTTTCATTCTCTCCTTATTCTAAGTATCCATTTTTGTTTTTATCACTTTCTCTTTTCATCATTTAAAGCTACAGATGCCCTTAAAAAAGTCTTAGAGCCTGTTCTATCTCCAAAATGTACCACTGATGTCAAATATGAAAAAATTTTATTTTGTGTAAACAGTTCTTGGGCAATTCCCCATGGACTGTACCCCCAGACAATTCCAACCTGCACAACAGCCCCCTGGATGACTCCCACCCTGGACAATTCCAAATTTGTTGTCTGAAGGGTATTGTGTTGTCATAAGTGAGAATTGTCTAAAGGGAAATTGTCTGCCTGGGCACTGACTGATGACTGGGTGGAAATTGTACGAGGGGAGTTGTCCCGTCACAGAGTGAACACAACCCCTACATGGCTCCTGTATATTCAATAGCAGCAATATAGCTTAAAAGTATAAAGCACCCTTTGCTGTCAAATAGGTTTTTCAGTGTCTGACCCCCAAAAATTAGTCAACCACGATTACATTATATCCTCTTCTTCATACATAACCCATTTTTTCTCTTTTTTTTTTCTCAAACCAACACTTAAACCTATCATAAGCAAATACAAATTTTCCAAATTTGAGGTCCAAAATGCTGCAAGCATTATTATTGACATTCCTGTGATGTAGATTAGTACTACTGGAAATTACATGAGAGATGAAAATGAACACAAAAAAAAGAAAAGATTAAGTGCAATGATTTACCATGACTGATTAGAGAGATTAATGGAAAATGTTGGATTTGTTAGACTATACATACGGAAACAACGAATGCCTGCGATTCAGCAATATATCCTTTGGTGGGGTACTTCATAAACAAAATGAAGGAGTGTTAATGAGATGTTAATAGGAGAGAAACCATGTCTTCAAAACTACATAATGCAGTTAGGTTTTTGAGACCTGCCTTCTGGCAAGTTACACAGAGAAGCTTGCACATGAGCTGATGTTTAAGACAGAACATCAATGAGGGAATGACAAGCCGGTGACAGAATTTATATTTTAATTTTAAAGGACAGAACATGCTTGTGATTTGGGGGGAGGGGTGGGGGGGTTACGGTAGCAATATTCATAATACAACAGTTAACCAGTTAATACACAACAGTTAATCCACAGTGGGGCATGCTGTATTAGTGTATACAGAGGTAAAGTCAGGATAAATTAGAATGATCAAGCCTTTGTTAAGGAAGGGTTATGACAAGATTTCCCCTCCAATAAATACATTTCAGTTGCAATAGCTTTCATGTCTTTCCTTTTTCTGCTTCCATGACTTTTCTTGGGACATTTCAAATGTCCATTCCATTTATGGCAAAATAATTTTAAGCATATTTTCACAGAATAGACCACACCCTGATGTAAAATGAATACCACTGGTTCATAGATACTGTATTTATAGAGTTATTATCAAAATACCTCACTTATCTCAAAAATGAATGATTCTTTTTGCTTTACCTAGTACATTACTATAATACAAAATTCCATTTTGAGGATCTATTTCTGGTGTCCTTACTTCATCCATACCTCCTTTCTGAGACAAGTTTTTATTCAAGTACTTAAAACAAATAACACCTAGAGAGATAACAATAACATCAACAATTCTGATAACCAAACACTCTGTTCTTTGAAGTAGTATGATCTAGGGCTGTGAACGTGTAGCAAAATAATTAAACGATTAATCGCAAAAATTTGCGATCGTTTAGCGATTAATCGCAATTACCTTATCACAACAGAAAGGCTTGGTGTGTCCTGATTTACGCAAAAAGTATTCAAAATGAATTGGTGATGCCGGGGGAAGTAATATCCGCAAAGCATGGTTTCTGTAACGGCTTTCCTTTGCTTTACTTTGATGTCTTACAGTGCTATGCGTACATTTGTAATTATTCAAAACGAGTATTCATATGGATAAAAACAGACGTAAAATGAGGTTTGCGATTAATCGCTAGTAGCTTTGTACTAAACGTTTATTCCACATGCGATCGTTTAGCAATTAATCGCTAATCGGTCACAGCCCTAGTATGATCGGCTTTGGCTTTCCACCATGTCCAAAAGTAAGATAAGAGAAGAGCAATATTGCTGGTGTTCATTAACAATTTATTTAATAGTCCTTGATAAAGTGACATTTATTCCTGAATGTAAAATAACACCAAACATTTTTACAGCCTTACCAAAGTTTGGGACTAGTTAGACCAAATGAAAGGTTTTCCAATGTAAAAGATACTTGAAGTAAGTCTAAGTGTACTTACACACTGTCCGTTACTGAGATGACGCTACTCCTGGATCCTGTTCCAGGAGTGTCCGAGGAGGATGAGGAGCTGGACATGGTGGAGATAGGTCTCCCTGAGATGGTGTTACCCCGTGATCTCCTCCTCGCAAATGATTGCACCAACTTGTCATGAGCTGTCAGAGAAAACTCTTCCACTAACTGTAGGGACAGACATAAAAATGATGAAAGGTTGTCTAGCTTCATCAGATTTTCCTCAGAAGTACGAAATTTTTCAAATGTTCAAAACAGAAATGAAACAAGTAATTTATTCTATAGTGCTTATTTCTGACTGGCATTCACACCATTTCAGGAAACCAAAAATCCCTGATTTTGCTTACCAAATTTTCAACTTAACGGGATAATAATTTGGACATTTTTCCAGTGTGACCAAGCCAATCATTCAGTAGATATGCTGGTTTGGACATCTCATCAAATATAAAAGACTGATCACTTTCTCTTTTGGGCCAATCAAATTTCCAAATTTTACCTGATTTCCAGGTTTTAACTGATTTTCAAGATAGCTATTGGTCTTATAAACACTAACTGACCCCATATGCAGCTGGAAAACTATCTGAAACAGACTAAAAAGTATGCTTCCTTGTCTGAGTATTGGAAACCAACAAAAGGTGCATAGGTACTCATTTTGACCTTTGACCTTACGTCTAAAATTTGACCTTTGACCTTACCTTCTTTCCATATCTCTCCTCTACCAATGATTTCCTCTTATGGAACATCTCCTCCATCTTGTTCTGCAATGGCTTCAAGATGTCGGTCACTTTACGTTTATGGATGCCCAGGCCGACTTCCACCAGAGGAATCTAAACCCAAAGCATGAGATGAAAAGTGTAAGGTTATGATAAGATCAAACTTCTATGTGTATAAAATCAGTCTGTTGTGAGTACATACTATTGTGTGGTTCACCATCTTGATGACATCTAGCATATGACAAAAAAATTTCAATCATCTGAACCAACTTTAGCAGTATAGAACATTAGTTCTGCAGACTTGCAGTATGTACTTATACTTCCGTACATTGCCAGGTACTTGTATTTGTGAGTATGCATTGGTACTCATACTCACGTCTGATGCTGTACACTGTGACACATACTTTCAATAAGGACATACACATACTATGGCACATTATACTGTACTAATACTTAAGAGTATGCACTTGTACTCATGCTTACACTCATGTAATGTCTGATGTTTTTACACCGTAGAACAGACTTACAGTGAGTATGTATGCATACTCACAATTTAACACACTTGTTTGTACTCATACTCATGAGAATGAATTTGAGCTCATATTTGTACTCACAGATTACGAGAGTTGGACATTGCTGCTAATGCAAATTTTGCACTTGTACTCAAGGAAAAAGATGTCTACCCATACTCAGAACTGGTTGCCTGCCAGTAATAGACCCTTTTCCAAATAGCAATTACAAAGGATATGGGATAGAGTTTTGGTATGTGTCGTTTTTGTCAATGGCATTTTACTGAGGACAAAATCGACGCACACCAAAACTATATCTCACAATCCTTTGTAATTCCTATTTGGAAAAGGGTCTATATACCAGACTCACAAAAAAAGAGGAGTACTCTTCTCTTACTTGGCAATCAAAGACAATGCACCTGTATGCATACTCATGACACTATGCTCACACTACAAGACTATAGTGACAAGACTATACTGACAAAAAAATTGTCTGCTAAAGTCTCTTTCAAAACAATGCCAGACTTTTCTGTCACCTAATATTCAACAAGTTTAAAATTATACCTTTGTATAGTACTTCAGGTAATGCTTACCTGTTCTGCAAACAATTCCTTTAACCTTGAAATGTGAATCTGGTCCCCTGGGTGGGTTTGTGAATAATCTTCACTACAGAATGCCTGACAAGATAGAACAATTATGAAAGATCTCATGAAGCAGGTCTGCAGAATGTAAGTTTTTCCAGTAACAGAGGGCCTTTAAAGTCAGATCTTAAAGTCATGAACAAGCACTCCCTTTCCCATCTAGATTGACCCTCCATAATCTCCCAAATCCAAATTGAACTGAAAAGCATAACTGGAAACCATTTGATTAAACTCCTAGCCCATGAACTCTCTCTATTTTCCCACACTGTTGTTAATTTATTTTGTAACTTTATGCTCCTCATGTCCAACAAGAACTCACCTAACATATCCTCCCAGTCCTTGGTCCAGTTTTAGCACTACTAGTACATGATATCAATGTGAAGAACTTACATACTCTCACAAAATTCCTTTGGAAAGGGGATGGGATGGGATTTTAAAATTTGAGGACAAACATTTTTATTCCTTATACATAACTATGATTAGCTACAAAGACCCAGGAATCTCCACATAAGAATACCTTCTTGATCAGACTCCGGAAAATGTTACATAACTCCCACAATCACTCATCTTTAAGGTAACACAAACCTGTTCATAGATGACAGGGCCACCCATGACAGCTGAATCTATGACACTGTTCAACAGGCCGCTAAGAGGGTTGACCTGGAGGGTAGGTTCTTCTTGATGCTGTATTATCATATTCTTCAGTTTTCTGTTAATGTCCTCCATATTCTCAATAGCTGTTTGAATAGGACTCAGTTCCTCCTGTGTGGATATGAATTGATTCAATACAGACAATAGCAGCACAGACTTAATGGATAATATAGCAGTGAAATATTTTATTAAAGTTTTGATACTGGCCCATTTCCATGAGCAAAGGGGTGGGGAGGATTCTGCAGCAACCCCCTACAATTTTTGTAATATGCCCCACCCCTCCCCCTTTTTCTCATTGGTATAAAGAATAAAAGCATCAGATGGTATAAGATACCAACAGACACCACTGAAAGAGTAGGAATAAAGCACTTTATTAACCACTCTGAAAAACCATCTTTGCTAAATAAAACAGGAAGGGGTTGGAGACTAGAGCAAATGAGTACCTAGGTGACAGTCACTCCCTACTACTGTATATGATACTCACCGTTGTTGCACTTATGACTTCAAACCATCTCAGAATACCGGGTAACTTCTCGGCAATGACATAGTATGTCCTTTCCACCCACATAGTCTGGGAAGTTAAGAAATTCAAAGTGTTATTCATCTGGCCAGAACAACCCAACAAATCTTCTGAAAGAGAATTTCCACCTTCAGTGCTGCCTCCCATTGAGTCGGAACATTAAGTGGCAACAACCATCTGTCATGATTCCCAAGCAGATATACTACTTATGTTTTAGTCACTTTGTCCTCAGCTGTGACTCTCACAGAGTCATTAACACTCCAGTCAAAACTTACTCCAACTTACATTCTAAATCCAACTAAGTCAGGGACCCATATTTCTTTCCAGTTTGCAGTTGCAAGCAAGTCCAGTTGTTCCAATATCACTAAAAAGTGATATTATCAATAACCAAAATTTTAAAGTTTTTCAAAAACTCCAACACTGATCAGATACCAATATTTTACAAACAAGCATATCATATACAAGGCTTTAGGCTATTTGTGCATGCCATAAACTTAAGAGATAAAATATTCATACTTGAAGGTCATACATTAGACAGACAACGATTAAGCCGCGGTCACACTACAACGAATTCGGATTGGGTTCCGATCCGATTTTTGGGAGTTTTTGTTGAAATCTTCTCCATTTCGGGTCGGAAAGAGCCCAAAATTTGCCAACCTGTGTAATTATATTATTTTTTTCGCAGGACTACGAAAATTAAATTTATACGAATTATTTTGTGACGTCACATCAACAGACAGCTTTTATCGGACTACGTGTGTCCGATAAAAGCTGCTTGTCAGTGTGACGTCACGAAAAAATCAGTTAACATTTTATTTTCATAGACCTCTGATGCAGATCATATATTTACACTGGTTGGCAAATTTTCGGCTCTTTCTGACCAGAGATGGAGAAGATTTTAATAAAAACTCACAAAAATCGGATCGGAATCCGATCTGAATTCGTTGTAGTGTGACCGCGGCTTTAAACCTCTGTAGGAAGTACAGGACGTGTAATACTGATTTGGTAGTACCAACATTTTAAGCAAATATTACCGATACCAATATAAGCCATATATCAGGCACATTGGCCAATACTAACACTGAATACCAATAATCTGTCCGACACTACTGCAAACCTTACCTTAAATTCATTTTCTTTGTCTTTCTGCTCTTTATGAAAAGGCCGAGAATAAGTGAACTTCTGAACTTCATTGACTGCATAGTAGCTGAAGGGAAATGAAGAAATGATGGAAAATTAAGGACTGAACCTAAACTGAAATTTTAAACACGACGGCGGGAAAGGAAGAGTACAAACAAGTTTGCTACAAGTTCCATCATAGATCTTCAGTGATTTTCTGAACAGCACACTTCCTTAACACAATGAGAGGACTTTAATCCTTGACTGAATACAGGAAATTAACAAATGGTGAGCAGGTAGTATTTTATTCTAACATGACAAAGATGATATTTTATGCCATTGTGAACAGACAGACAGGTAGACAAACAGACAGACAGAGAGACAGACATAGGCACAGAGATACAGACAGAGAGATGCCTCACAATGAAAAAGGTCAACTTCACTGGTATGAGCTAAAAATTATCCAGTAAATCTCAATTCTATCATTCCTAACTGCATGTGGACATATCGACTGGATATACCACAATACTCTATCTCGAGGCCTCGAACTTGAAGCGCAAAAACCAGTGAATTACTCCTAAGTGTAGATACCTCCCCCAAATGGACATCCTTCTGAATGTGACCAACTGCTCAGCCTTTATACCTCTATATCATGGGTCTATCATGTGTTTGCTCTATTCTAGACTGGCTGAAAAGAACAAACTGATCTTACTAGCCAAATGGTTGAGAAGATATGCCACAATACTTGGGTCTTGTTGAGAATTAAGGCAATAGCCAACTTCCAGTTTGGTTGAAGAGGGTTCTGCTTGTAGGGGGAACTTACACAGACCCTTAATGAGGGCCTCCTCTTGAAGTTATAACTGAGCAAAGAATGCGGGGTTGGGGATTGCCCTTCGCTGTTATCAAAATTTCAAAGTTTAGCATACACTTCAACATGTAAGGGTAAGTAAAACTGATCAAAATGCCATGAATAAGACCACTAAATATAAAACTCACTTCATAATCTGCTCGCTAATGATCTTGCCTCTAAAATCTCTCCGTTCTTCTCTTACTGGTTGAACTGGAACAATTTGAAGAGCTGAGTGAATTGGTTAAGGGCAAAACCTCAAAGTATCATTAATTATTCATTCATCAAACATTTCATTACATTTCATTTATTGTTTCTTTTCACAACAATAATCATACATGCAATAACGATTTACGTAACATCATATTAACAATACATGTCTTGAAAAGGGAAGTGTGTTAAAAAACCCTGGAGGGCTTGACGTGAGCACACTCCCCAGAAATTACATAACTAATGAAAGGCAAGGAGGTGCTAATGGGAAGACAAAGGAAAGACACAAATGGCTGGTACAAACAGAATAAGATATGGAGCCCCAGTAATGCTAGTCAGCCAAGCTGTAAGGCTGTTTAACTAATGAGACTACAACAAAGCCAGCCAAGATTTTGACATCTTATAATATTACAATACATCAGCCAATAAGGCATCTTCTTGAAACTGACTTCCTGAAATCTGCACACTAAAGTACACAGAAGTGACATTTTGAGATACAGCTTTTACCTTACTGGACTTTTCAGTGTGTGTGTGTGTGCAAGAATACTCTGTTACTGTGTTTATTAAACTGATTACCCTTGCATCCCACATGCCCCCCTCCCACCCTACACTCCATCCACATGCATTGAGGCAATAGTAGTTTTTAATCTTCTAGGGGGTCAAAAACTTTTCTACAGGAGGAGCTGCCTCTGCCCCCCCCCCCCCCCTTAGCTACAGGTCTGCAGACAAGACAAATGGGTACCAACCAGCTTATCTATACATTGCCCTATAACTTAAGACTTGCTTGAACTTGATAATTTATTATTATTGTATAACAGATTTCTTTAAAAATTCTCTTAGTATATTGTTCAGGACAAATGTAGATTTTAGCAGCATTTTCTGTAAATTTTCACCCCAAAATGTCTTCTAAAGGATACTTTGACCCTTTGATTCAAACATTTCTTTGTCCGGCATTGTCGTCTTGTTCATCAGATGTGCACTGGGGTACTGTTGCTGCATACGTGCAACAAAATCTGTCAGCCTTTCATAGTCTTTTCCTCTACAGATGAATATTTTGTTCTGTAAAAGATTGGAATCAAAGATATCAACAAAGTCTGTGAGCCTTTCATAACATTTCCCTGTATACATGAACATATTTGTTTCTAAACAAACAGAATAAACAAAGTCTGGCAGCCTTTCATGGTCTTTTGGTCTACAGCTGAGTCATTTTTGTCTCAAGGTGAATATTCTGCTGTGTAAACAAAAAGAATCACAAGAAAACAAAGTCTGAGAGCCTTTCACAGTCTATTGCTTTGTATAAGAATATTTTGTTTTGTAAACAAAAGGAATCAAGACATCAACTTTTAAAACTCAATGAACACTCTAAGTAAACTAGAGTCCCATGCTTTCCACAAACTTTTGACAAATTAATTTGATTTCAAGCTATTTTTGCTGAACTTTCAGAATGATATTTTGACATCTCTTGCCAAAATTATGCCTTCTCTTCATTTTTGTTGCTTACATTTTATATTTTTTTGTACACCTTTGCAAATATGATACAACAGTTTCTGTTGAGCTTTCTGCAGGGGTTTGGCAGCTTTCTATTTAAAAATGTTTAATTTTATGCCTTTTCAAGAATTTTGTGACATTTTTCATCCTATTTTTTACCTTTTGCAAATTTGGTTTGAAATTTCTAGAATTATATTCCATGCTGAAGGGCATGAAGTCTTTACTTCTTCTGTCACAGTTAGAGAGAACTCAACTGTTAGCAAGGAATCCTGCATAAAAGTGGAGTATGCTCCAGAACTTCCAGAAAACTTCCAGATGTTTACTGATACAAATTAAATCAGCTTCAAGTACCACTCATATAAATTCTACTTCCAAAAGAAAACCAGAATGCAAAAATGCATTGAGGTTTCGATGATATATGTTCTATTCCAAATAATGCCATGATGTCCCATGTCTTTCAGTTGCTGGTCAAGTGCTATCTTAACATGTTGGAAAAATAATTTTAAGTTCATATTTGATCTTGGGAATTCCTGGCAAATTTTGCTTTTTGCCTTCTGGTGAACTCATGAGACGATCTTGGGAATTCTTAAACTTTTGCTTTTTGACCCCAGATGACCTTTGACCTCCATCAAAAACGATAGGGTTCTTCCTCTTACCATAATGCATGTACATAATAAGTATGAAATTTATTCAAGCTTCCTATCTTGAGATATCATGTTAAAAACATTTTCAGTGTTTGACCCCCGGTGACCCTAAATGACCTTTGACCTCCACCAAACATGATAGCATTCATCTTCCCACCATAGCACATCCACATACTACCTACGAAATCTATCCAAGCTTCCTATCTTGAGATATCGTGTCAACATGGTTTTCAGAGTTTGACCTCCGGTGACCCCAGATGACCTTTGACCGCCACCAAAAATGATTGGGTTCTTTCTCTTACCATAACACATCTAAATACTAAGTATGAAATTTATCCAAGCTTCCTAACTTGAGATATCATGTTAACAAGGTTTTCAGCAATCGGCCCCCGGTGACCCCAGATGACCTTTGACCTCCACCCAAAACAATAAGGCTCTTCTTCTTACCATAACGCATCTACATACTAAGTATGAAATTTATCCAAGCTGCCTATCTTGAGATATTGTGTTAACAAGGTTTTCAGAGTTTGACCCCCGGTGACCCCAGATGACCTTTGACCTCCACCAAAAATGATAGGGTTCTTTCTCTTACCATAACGCATCTACATACTAAGTATGAAATTTATCCAAGCTTCCTACCTTGAGATATCGTGTGAACAAGGTTTTCAGAGTTTGACCTCCGGTGACCCCAGATGACCTTTGACCTCCACCACAAACGATAGTGTTCTTCCTCTTACCATAACGCATCTACATACTAAGTATGAAATTTATCCAAACTTCCTAACTTGAGATATCGTGTTAACAAGGTTTTCAGCATTCGACCCCAGGTGACCCCAGATGACCTTTGACCTCCATCAAAAATGATAGGGTTCTTCCCCTTACCATAATGCATCTACATACTAAGTATGAAATTTATCCAAGCTTCCTATCTTGAGATATCGTGTTAACAAGGTTTTCCAAGTTTGACCTCCAGTGACCCCAGATGACCTTTGACCTCCACCACAAACGATAGGGTCTTTCCTCTTACCATAACGCATCTACATACTAAGTATGAAATTTATCCAAGCTTCCTAACTTGAGATAACGTGTTAACAAGGTTTTCAGAGTTTGACCTCCGGTGACCCCAGATGACCTTTGACCTCCACCAAAAACGATAGGGTTCTTCCTCTTACCATAACGCATCTACATACTACGTATGAAATTTATCCAAGCTTCCTATCTCGAGATATCGTGTTAACAAGGTTTTCGGAGTTTGACCCCCGGTGACCCCAGATGACCTTTGACCCCCACCAAAAACAATAGGGTTCTTCCTCTCAATATGGGGCATCTATGTACCAAGTTTGAGAACTGTCAGAGTTTCCCTTCTTGAGATATCGTGTTAACGAGCAGCGTCACAAACACACATACACACACATACACACATACACACACACACACACATACACCCACACGCACATACACACATACATACACACATACGCCATCACGAATGCATTGGTTTCTCTTATCATCGAAACCAAAAAATAGAAACAAAATGACCACCATGCTTAAGAATGACCAGAGTCTGAACTTAAAACTCACCCTGAGAAATGATGGAAAGCCAAGGCCAATGTAGGACACTTTAAAATATTCTGGAGCTGGCCTAGGTACTTTCATAATGTTGTTGTAAAGTAGTGCTTGCTGTGTGAGAAGTTCACCTAGCTGAATATAATCGAATGTCTCCTTCTCGTACTGTTCGGCTAGCTCTTTGCACAGAGTAATACCCTTCTCCCAAAGCTGGTACCAACAAGACAAAGATGAGAACATGAAACATCAAAACATGAAGATTACCTGAATGCTGATATTTTTTGACAATTTAGTGAAGTTTTCTATAAAAAGTTGCATACTAGTAAATATTCCTTATTTTGTTCAATACAGAAAATATCAGCGAAAACAAAGATACCATATCAGAACCTGCAAGACATGTTTCCTAGCATTTCATGAAAACAAATTTTCAAATGTTTTCTGAATTTTCCTCAAAAAATCTGTAAAATTCGACTTATTGCCAGTCTGACATGTACTCATATGCTGGACACAGCTTGGACATGAAAAAAAAATCACAAACTGACCAATTTCCTTTTTGGCCAGGCAAATCCTTGTCCTTTCTCTGATATGAATATATTCTTTTCATATTCCCTGACTTGCTGTGATTAGGAAAAAAGGAATAAACGTTTTGCAGGTTTTCTCTGATTTCCATGATGGCCAGGAACCGTTCATGACAACCCTCTGTTAATTATCTTCCAATCTGACCCTCTCTTGCAGATCTTTTCAAGTCTACAAGCAAGTCAATTCTTTCTTCACTTCTTCATCACCTTCTTAGGTGACATGAATATGACCACATTTTTCAGCCAAGTAACACCTTTTTTGATTTTGTTCCTTAAGACTAGTCTGAACACGTGTTTGCTACATTTTTCTGATGGGGGAGGAGGGAGGGGTAAAATAAGGGTTTAAAGGAGGCAGGGGAGGTGGCAATGGGGAAGAGGGAAGAAAGGGGAAAAGGGAAAGAAAAGGAGGAGGGTGGGAAGGATTACAAAGTGTATTACCTTTGGCAGACACCAAGTCCAGGAGATAGGGAGGATACAGGAAGATACCAAGTGTCTGCTTTGTAACAAGTATTTAATGTACAGTGTACTGTGTAAAGTCAAATACTAATCTAACATAATATACCTACAGCCATTCTGGAATGACTAGTCTCACCTTGCCCTTGTCAAAAAGTTCCACAATTTCATAATATAACACCTCTTTCAGCTGGCGTTCTGTTTTGGCATCTGGACACTGGGGATTGGTGGTCAGTAACGGTTGGTCCGACCACTGGTCAGAGAGAAAGAGGCAGTTACAGTAAGTTAATGATACTAAACAATAAATTTTGCATGTACTCAATAAATTGGTCTACATGGTACAAAATTTATGGCCACTTGAAGGAAACCAACACCACCTGGGTAATATGAAAGACATCAGTTGAACACTCTTTGGTAACCATTTTTAAGAGGAATGAAGAAAATAATGGCTAACAAAGCAATTTAATTGTATGTAACAATTACGAATTGTCTACAGAAAGTTTAGAGCTACAAATATTCTAGTTTGTTATGAGTCTAGTTTCATCTCCTCTGTAAACATTCCCTATCTAATGTTGGCATTCTATATAACTTCTGGATGAATAGTTGAAATAGATATTGCCAATAGGCTCTGACACTTCAGAATCAGGAGAACAAACTGCCTCATGAAAGCCCCAGTTGCCTACTAATTCTTAGCTTGAAGGCAAAATGCAGTCCCTCCACCCACTCTGAATTAGTGTGCCCTGTCATCCTAATTCAGGAAAGGCTCCTATCAATCATGTGACAATATTTTTGTTACTTATTTGAAAAATTCATGCAGAATAACTCCTTGGTTAAGCTACTCCTTGGATGACCTTCAATACTCAATGATTATATACAGAAACATAATGAAAGTTGTGAGTAAAATCAGAGGAGATCTGTAAGTTTTAGCAGATTTTTGAAAATAAACTTGGGGCAACTGCTTTCTTCCTTTAAGTCTGATGGACCTAAGTTACCTATTACTACTTACTTAAACAGCTCAGTTACCCACTTACTCTTGGTTCAATCCTGTCAGTCTAAGTTGCACACTTCAAATTTCAATGGTTCAGTTGCCCACTCCTCCTGACCATAACCCTCTCAGTCTAAGTTGCCCAATATCCCATACCTTAAGTCTGTCAGTTCTGAGTTGCCCACTGCCCCTAATATTGAATATGTCAGCTCTGACCTTGCATTTACTTCATACACTAACAGTCCAGTTGCCAACTATCCCTTACCTTAAGTCTGTCAGCTCTAAGTTGCAGGGAGTAAGCTGCTTCAATATAATTCTCACATTCAAGGTGTAGATCTTTTAGTTTATATAAATATCGTATGTACATATCTTGTCTGTCGATCTCTTTGTAGAAATTCTGAAAGAAAAGAATTTGGACCACAATTTTCAACAAATGTTTCCATGGAGCTAGTACAGTAAAACCCTGCTCATCCAAACACACTGGGACCAAAGGTAGTTCAGGTCATGGAAGAGTTAGGAATTAGTGCATTTCTGCTAATATTTCCATTGCATTTTTGCTCTGTAATGCACTTAAAACTACCTTAATTGTGTTGAATATTAGTCTGGTAAAACTGCAAGGCCAGTTTAGATAAACAGGGTTTGGGATAAACTTGGCTTAGCAGGGTTCAGATAAAAAGGGTTTACTGTAGCTACCTTGATAATGAGTGAATATTAAAAGCAATCTTGCAAAGTTGCAATTTTCTTCGAAAAAATATTTACACTTTCTCTTTTAAACAAATGAAGAGGCCAGACAAACATCATGTTTCTTTTTTTCAATTAACAGCAAATCTGAAACAAAGCAAACATGAAATGCATGCCTCTTTAACAGATCTCTTGTGAAAGAGTTCCTTGAACTTACAAAAGACCTCAGAATGGTGTAATAATCTTCATAATAGAGTATAAGCTTCCCAGGCCTGCCCCCACAGGAATTGTCCACTTTTTGTTAAAATTCACTTACAAGCTTCAATATTATCTTGATCTTATTCCCCTCTCCCTTTCCCCCAATTATAATACCCCCATTACACTTTGTCTCTAGCTTCTACTTCTAAATGAAACCTCATCATAACACAAAATAATCTAATTCTAAACCTGAAGTGATACTTTCATTTCCAAGAATGTTGCCACACACTGTGGTGGCTCACAAAGGAGGGGGAGGGGGTCACAAGGGAGGGGGAGGGGGGAGGAAGGGATAGCATTTAGAGTGTGCAACAATCTCATGCCACCAGTCCTTTCCTAATCCTAAGAAATATGCAACTGAAACATGCTATTGTCCCACATGTCACAACTGTTTCTACCCCCATCCCTTTTACAACCTTGCTGCTAATGGCACGGAAGAAGAAACTACAACCCTAAACACTCACCAAGAGATTAACTGTGCAGCTCATTTTATTCTCCCTATTATCCTCATGGATGATGTCCCTATAGTCCAGCAATCTTTCCAGTAACTTGCTAATCAACTTCACAAAATGTAAACCTTCCTTGTTAAGAAACTGGTGCTTCTGGCAAAAATCTGAAATTCTGAAAAATAAAGTAATAGCATTTTTACTATTACAGTATGCCCTTCAAGAGCAGTGTTCCTTCTAGAAAATGAAATCACATTTACAATACATCCATATGCTAGGTACTACTGAGCATTGTGCAACTGCATAAGTTTACTACAGATATTAAGCCCCAAAACATTCTAGAATACTAGCTGCTGGCCCTTTACGCTTTCATCTCCTTTTTTGTGCCTTGACTTGTTGAGCAAAGAAATAAAGTGAAGTTTTATTTAAGAGTAATCCAGTTTACCCATCTACATGACCTTAAAAACAAGTGATTGCAAATTTGATTGAAATCTTCCTGTTGTGTAACCACCCTATGAAAAGTAAGTCATGAGAAATGTCAGCAAGAAATTTATGCTATGCAAGCAATAACTTGATATCAATGAACCCCTTCTTCTTACACTCCTCCAAACACAGCCAAATTTTTCTAATTGACATAAAAACAGGGCTCACATTTCACTTGAAGAGGGTTTTATAGCTTTCATCCCCTCCTCTTCTCTCCCAAGACATTAAGCTTCATATCTCCCATCTGCCCACACCCCAACCACAAGCAAGGCTGAATTATTACTATTATCATAGACACTGAGCTAACAATGACTTGAGCGTTCTTAGCTTTCACCTCCCAACTCGTGCCCCTCCCCCCCCCTTACCGCTCTCCACCAAGACATCCAGCTGTGTGGCAATCTTCTAGCATTACCCAATACCTCACCAGTGATGCTTAATTATTAGCTTACGATAGTATCGTAAGCTTATGCTGCCGTATGTTACTTTTGGAGCTCTATGACGTCATCAAACAATAAAATACAAAAGATCTCGAGGATTTTCTCTTCACACCATGTCGAAGAATGTTACTACGAAAAAAGAAAAATAGCACCAAATTGTGTCCCCATTGACAGTGCCCACTGTGGAACTTGCAAATGCCCTTTTGCAAGAAAGAATTGATCATTTAAAGGAAGGTAGGAAGAAATTGTTAAAATCATTCAAAATTTTGCTGAAAACACAACTTAGGAGCCTTAAAAAGGACATTTAATGTATTATTCTGCTAATGATTTGCAGCTGTGTACTGGTTTCACTAGGGCACTACGTGAACCTGTTAGTAAGTCTGCAGCAGGTATATTATTCTCAGCACGTGTGACGTTGTTCACATGACTTGTACGTAGCTTCTGCTTGACGCGAACGGCGATCACCGGGGACAAAAAATTTAGAGTCCAAATCTATTAAAATTGAAGCCATCTCTGCAACATTCTGAAAGATTTATGGTTGGAATGTTCACTTACGTCTAAAAGAGCAATATAATGATAAAAATATTAGCACCTGACCTTTATTGTTTATGTTATGGGATGTTTTGGTTTCGAATTTTGAGATCGTAGAGAGAATGTTTACATCAAAGACAGTACAGCGCCGTAAGGCGCAAGACCGGTTACTCACACGAAAGTGCACACAAATTTTTGTAGTATGCAATGGAGCAGAGCGTCCGCCATTTTAGTAAGCAGCTTTGATGCATCCCATGGAACGCGAAAAACACTGTGTTGTAAATGCGTTGACCTGACGTTCATAAAATCAATATCTCGATAACCAACGATGCAACGTCAATGGGAGTTTCACTGTTGGGTTTGATACTTTCATTTAGTGTTAGACTTTTCTTTTAAATACTAGTTCAAAGAATAGTCCAACACTAAATGAAAACTATATATATTATAGGCCATGGGCCAGAGGCACCTCAACCAGCAACTCTTCGACCTATGAATATTTTTTTGGAAACCTTAGGGTCCCCTGAACGCAGAATCGAGTGGTAACAGTAAATATTTTGGGTCCCTTTTATTCAAAATTACTGCCAAAAACAAAATGGTGGCAAAACTTATGAATATTTTGTATTAAAATATATTAAAATAAATATTCCTAAAAATATTTTTGAGGAATCGACTGTTAAAATTTGGTCATATTTTATGACAAGAATTCCAAAATTAATTTTTGAGACTGTTTAGGTGAGATGCAGGTTAACCAAGATGGTGGAAATTCTGAAATGGTTGTCCATGTAATTATTATAATATACTGAAATAGTATGAAAAATATTCATGAAAAATATGTTGGACACACCGACTCTTAAAATATGGTCCTGGCTCATGCCAAATAATTAAATATTTTTTAGAACATTTTTGTTGGAATTCAGGTCAACCAAGATGGCGGAAAAAGCAAAATGGCCGCTTATGGTATAGTAACAATGTAGCATAAATGTAAAGAAAATGTTTTGAAAAATACGTTCAAATTATTTGGCACAAAATATGGCCAAATATGAAGAGCAACTGTCACAAATATAATTTTAAGGATGATTTTCCCTATTATTGTGATATATATAGAAATTTTAACATTAGAGGTCATTTTGCTATATCCGCCATCTTGGTTGACTCAGATCCTAAATAAATGTCCAGAAAAACTTTTTGCATATTTACAACAGGAAATGGACACAGGTTAACTTTTCCTGTGTTCAAAAGTATTTTTAATGAATATTTTTACTATTATTATGTTATATACTGGCATAATTATTTTTGGCTGCCATTTTGCTTTTCCGCCATCTTGGTTGACCTGAATTCCCCAAAATATATTTTGAAAAATAATTTTAGAATTATTTGTCGTAAAGTCTAGCCAGATATTCAGGGCGACTGTGTCAAAAGTATTTTTAATGATTACTTCTCATATTATATTTATACATTTTGATTGTTCTATTGGAGGCCATTTTGTTGTTTCCACCATCTTGGTTAATACGGGGTCCTGCATAAAGTATCACAAGTCATGCTTTGAATTTTATGTACGATCTGCTTTAAAGATAGTTGGGGTTTTTAATGGAAATATATTTTTAATGATTATTTTCTGAGATTTTGTTGCACTTTTTTAATTTTCTTATTTTTTGTGGGTTGTTTTTAGTGTATTGTTTTTTACTTCTTCAGTGCATTTCCGCCATATTGGTTGGCAATTACTTTTGTGTCAAGGATTTTAAAGTTCAAGATTAATTTTAAAATATTAATTTACATCATTATGATTGAGGACTGTAGAAATTTGCAACGTGTTTGCACAATTACTGAAAATTTTTCATTCAGTTTGACGGACATTTGGTTTTTCCGCCATCTTGGTTAACCGAAACCTCACCAAAACAGCCTCAAAAATTAATTTTGGAATTTTTGTCATAAAATATGACCAAGTTTTAACATTCGATGCTTTAAAAATATTTTTTAGGAATATTTACTTTATTTTTTATTATCTAATACAAAATATCATTTTTGGGAGCCATTTTGAATGAGTGAAACCGAAAGTGTTTGCTGTTACTTCTTGATTTTGTGTTCAGGGTACCCTAAGGTTTCCAAAAAATATTGGGTCAAAGATTTGTGGGGGGGGGGAGGGTGCCCGTGAGGTGCCTCTGGCCCATGGCCTGCTCCTATTATGGAGCAAATTTCCACTACCAGTAGCTGAAAACCGCACATGAATCCGTTTGGTAGTTTTGGAGTTGTCTCCCTTTGATTAGTTATCAACGTACCAAATAAACAATGTTTAGCATCAACTCTATGACATCATGGTTAAACTTTCGTCAACAATAGCTAATGAATGTTTTTCATTATATTTGGGTGACTAATTTTACTTCCATTTTTTGCAATTTTGAACCACTTAACCAATTAGTCGTCAATGACTTACTCGTACACACTGTCTCGGTACGTTACGTACATATCAGCGTCCCGGCATTTGCTTACTAAAATGGCGGGTACTTGCCCCATGACGTACTACGGTTTTAGAGGCAGAGTAACCGGTCTTGCGCCTAACGGCGCTATAGTGTCTTTGGTTTACATACTGAAGGCACTGCAGATACTGCAGTGCTTCCACACTCTAAATTCATTTTTCCTGAAATGGAATCTAACATTTCCTAGCATATTCCTTGTTCAGTGATATCCCAGTTTTGGAGGTCTTAATTTAAAGGGGTCCTGACAGAGTCCGCTCCGTGAGGAAACTATTCTTTGTTACTGAACTGTGTCATAATATCTGAATACATGAATGGTAACTTTACTCCTTTGTATTCTCGTGCTTTTTTCATAATACAAATGCCTATACAAATTACAGGCTGTTCCTACAAGCAGGGAGATGGATTACCAGCTCCTTGCCGCTAGGAACTTCTTGAACTTTGCGGCGTGCGCAGGCCCGGATTAGCGTTGTGTGGGGCCCCCGGCACTTTCTATAGCGGGGCCCCTTTTACAAGTCTGACCTCCTTCCCCCTCGCCCACTCACTTACACAAAATTAACAACACTCAACAGATTAAATATTAGCTTTTAACCGCTAATAACTAATAGTTGCTTTTACACATTATACAGTGATACATGACAGTTATTACACATTATATGCCAGAGGCAGGGGGCCCCAAAAGCGTGGGGCCCCCGGCATATGCCGGTTCTGCCACAGGGTTAATCCGGCACTGGGCGTGCGTCCTGGTAGAGTGAGTTCTCATACTGCCATATAGTGACTATCGTAAGCCTGGAAGCCAATGGCTTTTGATTACTACTATGAGAGTAGCTGAACTTACATTGAATTAAGAGAGTTATAAAGCTTTCATTTCCTCCCCCTTCTTCCACCCATCTACCTGGGTGATGATCTCTTAGCACCACCTCCCCGTCTCTGTAGTAAGGTTGAATCATTACTTTTAATATAGAAGCTGGGCTTGCACTGACAGATTTTTCTACAACTTCATCATCCTATATATCCCACCCCCACCCCCCCCCTCTCCCCCGGACCCAAACCAAGACACGTAGCTGGGTGATAATCTCTTAATATCACCAGCCCCGTCCCCCTTTCCTAGCAAGGCTGAATTATTAGTATTTTCATGAGAGCCCACCTTACTTGAGTTAAAGAGACTTCTATAGCTTTCATCTCCTTATATCCCCCCCACCCCCAGCCCTCAACCAAGACATCTAGCTGGGTGATAATCTCTCTATATCATCAGCCCCTTCTCCCTTAGGGCCAATGATTTTCCGCAATCGCGGAAAAACGCGGAAAAAACGGAATTTACTTTTCTGCACGGAATTTTACGGAATTTAGCAAAAATTATCAGGCTCAAAATACACGTAAAGTTTTGACAAAAGAAGTGAGTTACTTTTCTTCAAAACTATGCCAAATGAATGTCTGCATATACCAAAGACATACACAGACATTTTACCGCCTAAAATGGTGGCAAATTTACTTTAAAATCATCAAAACACCTTGAAGTTACGATCAGAAAACAAGAAGGACATCTACGAAAATCGGCAAAATTTTGCCGGTATAGGCTCCAGTTTGCCTATGCTATAGTGTGTAAGGCTAGGTCACTCGTGTGTTGCAAGTGTTTGCTGCCTTTAGGATCGTAACCAGACAAGTTTAGGACTTGTTTTCAACATAATTACTCCAAAATCAGAAAATCACGGAAATGGGTTATGCTTGAAACAGAATTTTGCGGATTTTGGAAAGTTAAAACGGAATTTTATGATTTGTGAAGCGGAAAATCATTGGCCCTACTCCCTTTCCTAGCAAGGCTGAATTATTACTATTTTCATGAGAGCCCACCTTACTTGAGTTAAAGAGAGTTCTACAGCTTTCATCTCCTTTTATCCCCCACCCCACCCCTGGCCCCTCAACCAAGACATCTAGCTGAGTGATAATCTCTTAAAATCTTAAGCCAGCTCCCCCTTTCCTAGCAAGGCTGAATTATTACTATTTCCATGAGAGCCCAGCTTACATTGACTTAAAGAGAGTTCTGTAGCTTTCATCCCCTCCCCCTCCTTCCACCAAGACGTCTAGCTGGGTAATGATTTCTCGTTCAAACTGAAATAAAAGAGAAATACTTTTATGAAAAGAAGTAGACCCCTACTAAAGTTAATGTAACTCCTTGTGCATGAAAGTAATACTTGATGAAATTATTTTTTAGAGGATGGCAAATTTCCTATCTCTGTTATGACATACCTTCACAGAATATAAAACACTTGTGTCCTAATGAATAGCAACTTTAGGATCATGAAGCCCTAATCTCACTTTCTTTCCAATTATTTGATTAGATGATCTTGAGAATGTCTTAAACACTGACAAACTTTTATTTTTAGGCCTTCAATCCAAAAATGGAGTTATAATACCCTCTCCTTCAGACAATATCACCATCAATTAAACTCCTCCAAAGGGAACTGTATCTTCATCTTTAAGAACAGTACTGACAAAAGTTTGACAAACAAGTGCCAAAGGAACCAATTTAAAAGCAAACTTACAGGAGGAAGTTATTTGTAACCTCTCTTTTACACCATCTTCCTTTACATGCCCCCCTTCCTACCCCTCCCTAACCCTGAGGGATATAAAAGCTAACTAATTGCCACTTAAACTCACCGTCTTAAAATTTTTGTGGATATTGTATTCACATTGCATCATGTCAAAGAATATGGGGATAGTCTCTTTACGCAATTCTTCCTCCGGCACTAACGTCACTTCTAGGAATGGACCCACCATTCCAGGAATAAACTTGATTTTGTTTTTGCCGAGGTAGTTCCACATCGTCCTAATGATATCAAATGCCACTTCCCTTCTCATGTCCTTGTACCTATGAAGGTAAAAATAAGGTCACAATAAACTTAATTCTCCAACATCAGAATGTAGAGGTATCACAGGAGAACTGACAGAGCAGACAGCTGTCTGTTTTAGTCCCCATACTATACCCTAGTGCAGGAGCTGTTTAACTTTCAGCCTGCAGAGCCAGTGAGAATTAAACCTAGCCCATGAAGAGAACCACATCCAAAAAAAAACTCAAGGAAATTTTACTTTGACTAAAACAACAAATTTATGATATAATTTTTTTCATTTCCAAGATATTAGAGAAGACAAGCAGTAAAATGACCTACAAAGCCTTTGATCTTTGGTATGTTAGTCCCAATAAGGGGTCCAAATGACATGCCCCTCTGCAGCATTCTGCTTTGTTAGCCCTTGACTGTTCGTCAGAGGTATCATAAATGGCATTCACAGACATTTAAATGAAAACCCATGCCTTAAAAAGATATGCAGAATTAGCAATATCAACTCTCAGTCAAATAAATAATGTGTGACAAATTTTAACATACACACTGACACATTCTCCCTGATTTCCTCCCCCCACAACCAGACACCTAATACATTCTGCAGACTGGGGTTTCCTTACTGGTCTTGAGTTTGAATTAGTAACATACCATGAGGTCAGGGATGTTGCACAAAAACTTTTAATGAATATGTTTGGAAAAAAGAACATTAAAAACAGATTCACAACTTACGTTTCAATAATTGAATTTCTTTTGCCTGGACTGAAGTCCTCTAACTGCAGAGACTCTTGTGTGACAAAAGCAACGGCAAGATGGAAAAGATTATTCCACAGCTGGTACTCAAAGTCATCGATGGTCACAAATGACCTGGCAAGTACTCTCGCAAACTGCTTCATTGCAAATAAAACAACACTGTCAAAAAGACAAGAGATGAATATGATTCACTTGTTTCTTTAAAACAACAAAAGTATATACCATAAAGTTAATTGGCATTCAGTTGGGATAGGTATAGTTTTCTAAACAGATGTCAGTCGCAATAAAGTAGAGTATTCCCTGCTCAGAATCTTAACAAAAAGTTGCAAGTGCACTTGTACATCACTTGAGAAATCCACTATCTTTTGGATGCCCCATCTCAAGATGCATTCAAAATTCATTGTAGAATCAGGAATTTAATTTTTGATTATTTTTCTTCTTTTTTTTTTGTGACATTTTGCAAGTTTGAGATAGCAAAGGGCCCAGAAGACACTACAAATGTTTTCACTGACAAAAAAATGGGTACAATATAAATGTTGAAACTTTTCACACCCGACCCAAATGAATTTCTTTACGTGGAGAACAAAAGCAGGGAAACTTCAGAATCTGTAAATACTTTGAATTCCTGTGAACTCTCTAATATGCACATCATAACACCATGTGCAAAAGCTCCATGATTGCAACAAGTTAAATGCTAGGATAAGGGACAAATTATTAGATAGAAGATAGCAGGGCATTCTCACCTATTAACTTGCATAATCATCACAGACCAATCATTCGGATAAACGTTCTTGGAGACCAGATTTCTGAAGACTAAAAAGATCTTGATAAGGAAGTCGATAAGGTCTGACCGTGAAGGAAAGGCATTGAGGTATTCCTGGTAATGTAATTCAGTCATCTGACGCAAGAGTGAGATCATGCAGGCAACATATTTACCCTAGGGAGAAAGAGAAAGCAGGGTGTCATGATGGCAGAATTACTGCATGTATGAGATGGTGCAATTCAAGACTTATTCAAAACCAAGGTGGCTTATTTTCAAGATACAGAAAAAAATAAGTCATGTTGGAATGGGAAAAAATGGTTCTTCTTTTTAATCTTCACACTGTGGACAAAAGTAGCAACATGACATGAACCTATGAAGTACAATATACACAACAGTTTTCAGTTTAATCAGATATTATGGCAATCTTTCCTCTCCCCAACCCCCCACCCCCTCCCCCCCCCAAAAAAAAAACAAAATCAGGTTTTTAATATACTGGGGTCAAGAAACATGAAATAATGAAGCAAAGCAAACAAATTTCAAATTCCTGATTATGAAATAAAATTTGGATGAGTAATGTACACATTCTCCTTCAGAGCTACTTGCATTCTGCATACATGATGACACAAATCTTTACAGGTCGCAATACCTTTCATAAACCCCTTTATCTGAATATAATTATAATAGGCAACTTGCAGCTATAAAGATCATGGTTCACAACACTCAGTATGTAATTTCATTTCAAGCTTGTAACTATAACACCAACTGCTCAAACATTTATATTATGATGCATTACGACCATAAACTTCCATTGTCTGAAGACATCGTGTTATTTCTAAGTGGTCTCTGTTTCAATTATTATAAAAACAAACCAGAATGCAAAAATGCATTGAGGTTTCGATGATATATGTTCTATTCCAAATAATGCCATGATGTCCCATATCTTTCAGTCACTGGTCAAAATTTCCCAAGAATTCCCAAGATCATCATCTGGGGTTACGAGAGGTCAAAAAGCAAAATTTCCCAAGAATTCCCAAGATAAGTCATCAGGGTCACCAAAGGACAAAATGCAAAATATCCCAAGTATTCCCAAGGCCTAACGTTACAGTATAGCCTAGAGGCTATGCTAAATACTTGGCAAGGCCCTAAGTAACATTAGCCTAGGTCTAGCCTAGGCCTAGCTATAAGTATAAACCTAGCCTAGGCCTATGCACAGCTGGTCACAGAAATCTCTCTGTAAATACTACAAACTTAGATGATGGGTACCAACATTTGACAGGCAATAACTGCTTTGACTAGCGCTAGCCTAGGCCATAGCTATTACAGTAACCTAGGCCTACCTCTAATAGCCTAAGTAATATCAGCCCATACATACTGTACTACAATTAGGCTAGCCTGTACTGTGGCAGTTAGGCTAGGACTTAGTCACAGGACTAGGACTTTGTCTAGGCCTAGCCCATAAACCTGGAACTCTGCATTAGATTTATGTACTGAGTCTAACGTTATTGTGTGTGTAGGCTAATGTTTGTTGTTGGTTCTGTAACAACACTTAGGCCTAGGCTAGGCCCTAACTGTTAGGCCTAGGCCTACGTTAAAACTTGATCTGCCTGGTAAATTTTCCACTAAAGTTACTCATACTACTCTGCTACTCTGAAGAGGAGCCATATTTCAACATACTGTGATATTCCTGCTGTAATTTTTATTATTCGATTTCTTGGTGCTATTTTTCCAATTCAGTTACAGTCAAATCTAATATTAACATTGGGCTACTCAGCCAGCTCAACAGACCTTGGCAGGAGTCTGTCACTGCACTCAGAAACTAGCCTTTAACACAGTTTTTGATTGGTTGAAAGTGGATCTGTTTACAACTGATCAACCAATGATATGGTAGCTTATGGAATGTCATGGATCTGCTGCAAACTATCTGGTTTAACATCAACTTGTTGACAAAAATTTAACCAATAACATAACAGCATAGATTACTGGGCTCAAATAAATACACTACAGTACTGTACAGAAAAGTGAAATACTGTAGTCTATTCTCAGTCTTTTGATATGTTGGCTAAAGAATAATAAAGTTCGTGAAAGGACCTATTTAGTCATTCAAAATTTGGATTATCAAGGAAAAATCCGTATTCCCATATTTACAATGATTTTCCGTACTGAATATGGAAAGTCCGTGCTGGTTGGGAGCTCTGTCTCAGGGTTTGACCCCCCTGGTGACCCCAGATGACTTTTGACCCCCCACCAAAAATGATAGAGTTCTTCCTCTTACTATAAGGCATCAAAATACAAGGTATGAAATTTATCCAAGCTTCCTACCTCGAGATATCGTGTTAACAAGGTTTTCAGAGTTTGACCCCCGGTGACCCCAGATGACCTTTGACCTCCAACAAAAATGATAGGGTTCTTCCTCTCACCATAACGCATCTACATAATAAGTATGAAATTCATCCAAGCTTCCTACCTCAAGATATTGTGTTAACAATGTTTTCAGGGTTTGATCCCCGGTGACCCCAGGTGACCTTTGACCTCCACCAAAACATTAGGGTTCTTCCTCTCAACATGGGGGATCCATGTACCAAGTTTGAGAACTGTCAGAGCTTCCCTTCTTGTGTTAACAAAGATTTCAGAGTTTGACCCCCGGTGACCCCAGATGACCTTTGACCTCCACCAAAAGTGAAAGGGTTCTTCCTCTTACCATAACGCATCTACATACAAAGTATGAAATTCACCCAAGCTTCCTACCTCAAGATATTGTGTTAACAATGTTTTCAGGGTTTGACCCCCGGTGACCCCAGGTGACCTTTGACCTCCACCAAAAACAATAGGGTTCTTCCTCTCAGTATGGAGCATCCATGTACCAAGTTTGAGAACTGTCAGAGCTTCCTTTCTTGAGATATCGTGTTAACAAAGTTTTCAGGCTTTGACCCCCGGTGACCCCAGATGACCTTTGACCTCCAACAAAAATGATAGGGTTCTTCCTCTTACCGTGACGCATCTACATACAAAGTATGAAACTCATCCAAGCTTCCTACCTCAAGATATTGTGTTAACAATGTTTTCAGGGTTTGACCCCAGGTGACCCCAGGTGACCTTTGACCTCCACCAAAAACAATAGGGTGCTTCCTCTCAATATGGGGCATCCATGTACTACATTTGAGAACTGTCAGAGCTTTCTTTCTTGAGATATCATGTTAACATGGTTTTCAGAGTTTGACCCCCAGTGACCCCAGGTGACCTTTGACCTCCACCAAAAGTCAAAGGGTTCTTCCTCTTAATATGGGGCATCTATGTACCAAGTTTGAGAACTGTAAGAGCTTTCCTTCTTGAGATATCGTGTTAACAAAGTTTTCAGGGTTTGACCCCCGGAGACCCCAGATGACCTTTGACCTCCACCAAAAATGATAGGGTTTTTCCTCTTACCATAACGCATCTACATACTAAGTATGAAATTCATCCAAGCTTCCTACCTCAAGATATTGTGTTAACAATGTTTTCAGGTTTTGACCCCTGGTGACCCCAGGTGACCTTTGACCTCCACCAAAAACAATAGGGTTCTTCCTCTCAATATGTGGCATCTATGTACTAAGTTTGAGAACTGTCAGAGGTTCCCTTCTTGAGATATCGTGTTAACAAAGTTTTCAGGGTTTGACCCCCGGTGACCCCAGATGACCTTTGACCTCCACCAAAAATGATAGGATTCTTCCTCTTACCATAACGCATCTACATACTAAGTATGAAATTCATCCAAGCTTCCTACCTCAAGATATTGTGTTAACAATGTTTTCAGGTTTTGACCCCTGGTGACCCCAGGTGACCTTTGACCTCCACCAAAAACAATAGGGTTCTTCCTCTCAATATGGGGCATCTATGTACTAAGTTTGAGAACTGTCAGAGGTTCCCTTCTTGAGATATCGTGTTAACGAAGTTTTTAGGGTTTGACCCCCGGTGACCCCAGATGACCTTTGACCTCCACCAAAAATGATAGGGTTCTTCCTCTTACCGTAACGCATCTACATACAAAGTATGAAATTCATCCAAGCTTCCTACCTCGAGATATTGTGTTAACAAGGTTTTCAGGTTTTGACCCCCGGTGACCCCAGGTGACCTTTGACCCCCACCAAAAACAATAGGGTTCTTCCTCTCAATATGGGGCATCTATGTACCAAGTTTGAAAACTGTCAGAGTTTCCCTTCTTGAGATATCGTGTTAACGAGCAAAGTGTCACAAACACACACACACACACACATACACACATACACACCCACACACACACACACATACACACATACACACACACGCACATACACACATACATACACACGCCATCATGACCGCATAGGTTTCTCTTTTCATCGAAACCAAAAATCATTCATTGATACACTTTGCAGGAACTTCAAAAGAAGAATGGATGATAACAACTACTGAGTGGGGTACCTTTCAGGACTTTCAAGAATTACGTAAGTGGATGAACTCTTTTCTGACAGATATAAAACCAAACATTATCAGTCATATGAAAATACTTCCTGGAGGCCTGTCATTCTACTTAAAAGTGACCGCTGACCTGCTGTTGAAAACCTCCACACAGTTTAAACTTGTTCTTCTAGCCTGTTACGACTACTTACATGAGGTAAAATTTTACAGGTCCAGCAGTATATTGATATATTAAGTTACAGCCAGTGTTCCCTACACAGTAAAATCATAGGGCAGGGATGGAAAAAGGTTTTTTTTTTTTGTTTTTTGGAAGTGATAGGGGTGGGGGGAGAAGTCAAACTTCCCACATCATTTTTTACATGTTTTCATATGCTGGAAAGCCAAATTTCCCTCCAGTTACCACAATTTCTCACCATATACCTTTAATGCCTTTAATTTTTAATCTTGGAATGTGCTGACATATTCCAATGCATAAGGGACAAAATGGATTAAGTAATCTATATTGAAAGCAAAGCAAGCGAAGTCTGCTATTTAAGCGGCTACCCTGAAGTATGCTTAATTCCGAGACATGACCAACTCCGCCAGCTGGGCAACCCTGAATGATGGCAAGCAATGCAATGTGGAAGGAATGACAGAGTACCTGGAAAAAGCCCCACATACTTAGAGCCGAATTTGACTCTCTCACTTGCAAAACACATTGGTGTACAGCAGCATAAACCTCTGCCACTGGAGATCTGGCTGGTTTTCCAACTGTACAGAATACCCATGTTGCCTTTCTGACACACAGCCAGATCCTAAAATCATGAACATTTTCAAACAAAATCCACATTTTCATACCTTCTTCAAAGGTAAAACCTCCAAAGATGCTTTAGATTCCATCCAACTTTTTCCCAGCTCTAACAAATTTTTACTTTTAAACCATTCTGATTAATCAATGGGCAACTTAGTTTTGCAAATTTCAGTAGCTTTGATCTGCTAAAACCTTTGTCATCACAACCCGCTTGAACAAGCTTTGTAACATAGTAGACACAATGTTCACTCAGCTCCTACAAACCATCACTTTCACACAAACCCAGGGGACAAAAATATCCTGTCTTTTTGACCTGAAACAAAATACAGTGGTGTTCTTAATTCAAGCTAGTTAGGACTGAAGATAATTCATGTGTAGAGTAAATTCAGCTTAAACCAAGTTTTGTTTGATGTAATACTAACCAACAACTGGGACTCTTCATCTGAGGTCATCTTAATTGCTGCATGAATCACCGTCTGGAGGAGTGTGTGCATCAGCTGTGAGATGTCCAAATGGGTGGTGCCCTGGGAAGGGAACAGAACATAGTATGTGACATTTCAGATGAAACTGTATGATGTACCATACCCACCCCCTCAAAAATACAATGAAATCCAAATAAAATTTATATCAAAGTAGCCATTTCTGTTTCTCTCTGGTAAGAACTTTTTCTGTCCTATTATATGACAGAATGGAATATTTTACTTCCACTACAAACATCATGTCTAAAATAGAAACTCAGAACAAGTATTCTCTCTTTTCATTACAATAACAGCAGCTTTCCCCTGCTCCCTTTCCCCACCCATCCCATCACTTGACCCCCACCCTTCATAAAGAGATAACCAAATGTCACCATTTCTTTCCTCCAAAGTCCGTGCACTATAACCATCAAGACATCAGCCCACAAGCACCCCCTCCCCCAGTCCTTTATCTTGTTACCAACCCTCACCCCCTTCACTTGACCCTTACCCTTCATCAAAGGATATCCAAATCTTACCATTTCTCTCCTCCAGAGTACATCCATGATGTCTGTCAAGACATCAGCACACATAGACTCCCCCACCCCACCCCCAGCCCATGGTCCTTTACCTTGTTACCAACCTTGACCCCTACCCTTCATCAATCTTACCATTTCTTTCCTCCAAAGTACATCCATGATATCTGTCAAGACATCAGCACACATGGCCATTTCCTCATCCTTCATCATGTGACTCTCCAACTGGCTAGCCATCATTGGCAGTAAAATGGCTCGGCATTCTGGGAAAAGAGATTGACAATTCAATCTGATGTAACAAAATCTTAATCATTTATAGAGGTTCCTACATTTGTGGTACAGAAAATCCCCAAACCTTCAAAATCGTGATTTTTATAGTATAGAATGATAGGCAATTCAAAATTAGGCAGCTGTGTGACTTTTTTCAGGACATAACGTTTTCATGGAACAAAATTCACTGCTTTGTAGCTTTTGAATTATTTGCTCACCCAAACCTTCCAATTATAAATGATGAGACATACAAAACCCTTTTCATGAGAAATATTTGAGGGGAAGTAAGGCTATTGTCAGATTTCAGGTGAAATTGAATGGCTTACAAATGATAAAAGATGTTTTCTGTCAGACTCATGTTGATGAAATGTAAAGACACCATGCTTCTTTAAAATTTGCAGGTTGAATCTTTACTAAAATGATCTACATTCTTGGAGGAATAATTTAAAGACAGTCATCACCCCAAAGTATATTTTTAGTGTGGGGGTATCAAAATTCTCAGTTGGTGACTGCTCTTTGATTGACATCAAAGTTTGAAAATTTGAAAGATGCAGAGTAGCCCACATTCCACACAAGGCAGAGAGAGTGCTTTTATTACATTTTATAGCCTTGTATGCTCACCAGGACATGGCCTTAAGCAATAAAACAGGTTTATTCCTGCACACGGAAGAGCTTCTTACAGTTAGGAGGAGCTAGAAGTTGCATAGTTGGGAGAATTGGAACTGTCTGGGATGATGAACATTCTCCTTTAAAATCTGCAATATGCTCTATTTTTAACCAAATCTGGCCAATTTGTATGAACATTTTGTAGCTTAGGATCATGTGGCACAGATAATTGGTGAATCAAACTTAAAAGAATGAGTATGGTGGATAAGTAGTTAAGGTGTAGGACTTGTGAACTTAGGATAGCTGATTCAAAGCATGATTAGTACATTACGTTGTGTCCTTTGGCAAGATACCCAGGGGTTCAATGAGATCATGCAATGTTACCTGTACTTGGCACATGGTGCAAATGGCAACTTCCGTGAGAGATTGTCTATAGGATGGGTGATCACTGACCACCCATAATTGCAGCCTGATCAGGATTCAGTTTTTTTGATATCAGAGCCTTTGAAATGCAACTATTACTTACAGAGCCATCCTGAAACTTCTTTCAAAGAAATGAGTGACAGAAATATCTGAAACCACTTGAAAACTCTGAATATCAAAAGTCCTGATATGATAAGACAGATTTCTCTCTCATTAGGCATGTCTGACTTGATACAATCTGACTGGCTCTGATTTAGGCAATACCTAATGTAAAGCCAACATAACTTGCAAAACAATTTTTTCCCTGCTTAATATCAATTATATATTTCAGTGCTAACCTTCATATCAGCTAATTGCACTGATTCTTCATTCTTTTTTGTATTTAAAAGAGGGACTCACAAAATGAGGCTGAAGCAAGGAAGAGTTGATCCCTACCCACACCCTTTGTCACAAGAGTTTCATGGCCTTACCTCGCCACCTGAAGATATCACTGTGAACAAAGTCCTTGATACATTCCAGTTTAGGCCTAACCAGCCTGTCAGGTGGTAGCTTGACAATGAATTCTTTCAAAAGCTCTGCCAACTCCTTTGGGTTGAACAGTGTCATTGTGTCTGCTATGACTGTTGGTATATACCTCATAGCAGCACCCTGATAAATACAACAAAGACAAGAAAATATTTTTTATAAATTTTATTTAATATCCCACAACTTAAGATCAACCTCAAGTTGACTCTATGCTAAATTCTGCAACCATTCTCACCCTTCCAATTATTCCCCTGTGGAATTTGGGTATTGATTCAAGCATCAACTGTACACATGCCGCTATAATTCAATAGGTTCATTTAGCCAAAGTTCCCCGGGAAAAGGCCGTTTTCCCGGGTGAAAAATAAAGAAGTATTAACTCCCCTGATGGCTAAATCCTCCTATTGAATTCTAGCCTCATGAGAAATGTGAAGCTGACCTCTTAAGCAGTGGTGTACCCAAAGGAAGGTGTAGGAAGGCATGACCGCACATTTTTCTTTTAGCCAGACTAAATCAGCAAGTCATATGGAAAGAAGAAACAATCTGTAAAATTGCACTTTGTTTTACAAACTCACTACAAAGTTTTTTTGGAAGAAATAAACTTTACACAGAAGAATTACATGACCAAACACTGATTTTACCTTAAAATGTTGAGAAGATCATTGCTCACCTGGCAAGTTAAAATGGTATCCGAAGTTATCGTCATTAACCAGCTGAGAGAATGGAATACTTCTCTCACAGCAACCTCAAAATGTTGCTTCCCAGTACTTTCTCCATGAAGCCTAGAATGAAGTAAAAAAATTGAAAAAAGAGTACGAAATTGTTCACATGAATTCACAGGTAGATTCACATTTTTTACAGGCTACAGGGATGACAGGGCTGTCTGGACTGGGTGGGGGTTGCAGGTTTCAAAAAAGGTCAGTCTAAATAGTTTTCCTACTTACAATCTGATTTATATATTGCATGCCTCTTAAATTACAATTATTCTTTGGAATTATTTAATTTTAAAATAGCTTATCACCAAAACTAGACTTGATACTGTAAGTAAATTCTTTCAACTTACGCTACAAAGAGAACTCTTGACCGAAGAATAAATTTAAAAAGATATTCAATAGATTTGAGAGCTTTGTAAAGAGGTTCATGGGCTGTTGATTCTTCCTCTGAAATGTCGCTGGAATTGTCTAAATACATCTTCAAAATTTTCATCAGTTTCCTGTGAAAAGAAGAGGAGGAATTGTAAGTAATTGTAAGTGAGTAAATGCAGTCACCCCAATTTGATAAATCATACTTTCCTTATTCCCATATCCTATTTTTCAATCATAAGCAAGTCATGGAGTAGTTGAATTCATGCAAGATAACACCTGGTTTTAACATTAATATGCAATTATTTTTGTTCTAAAATGTCACAAAAAATTCTTGTTAGGGAAGCTAGAAAACCTGCATCGAGGTTATCATGACTTGGACAATGAGCTTGAGCTGTTTGTTTAACAAAGAGAGGCTCTTTCTTGACAAATTTATATTGTTTTGCTGTTTTGCTTTTCAATTATACCATAGCATGGTACAAACATTCACTAGATACAACATACTAACTGCTGACCTCATATGGTCTTGGACTCATAAAAATCTAGGGCATCAATGAATCAAACCATTGAAAAACAAGCAAAGTTTACATTTAGTCCAACTTGAGAAAAAAGAAAAACAGTATTCATGGCTAATTACAAGATTTTCAGATTGAGAATATCTACCTCTACCAAACAAAAAATATCTTCCATTCAATATAACATATACACAAGCCCAGTATGAGATGTAAAACTTTGTATTCTTGATACCTCAATGTTAAAAAGGTTTCACACTTTAATCTATGCTGATTGACATCCCTTTTACTTCCACCAAGCCCCAAAAAGGTTCTTTCACCCAACACAGAGCATTTGGAACCCATGTATGAAAAGTGTCAATAATTTCCATCTTGAGATATGTTTGCTTATCTAGCATCACTTTCACAGCTGCACCTCCACACATACATATACACAACACAATTTTCACTGCACGGGTTTTCATTGCACTGAAATCATTTTTTTCCATAGCACTTTAAATGTTATTATACCATAAATTAACATTCCAAGTTGCCCTTCTCTAATAAAGTTTGTTGACCTTTATTTCCTTGATCTGTGTACTATTTACCTGTATAGTATTTAAATGTTATGAATATTCATATACTCATTGACAAAACAGGTGTTTTTATTTTTAATGCAAACACAGGTGTTGTGTTTTGAAGTACACAGGATGCAGTGCAATACAAGCTTCTCAAGGGAGGTCTGGCTAACAAAAGACTTTATATACAGGAGGACTATAAATAGATATAATGCAGCACTGAGACAAAAGGCAGAACTGAAAATAGAAGATGTAATGACAGGTGTTCATTACATGAATAAGGTCACCAATAGACTGCACCATGGCCATTCAAAGACTAACAAAGGACCAACTGAATGCTGTGACTATAAATAGATTTAGGTCAGCATTGAAACAAAAGGAATAAGTGAGAATAAAGGAAGTAAAGACAGGTGTTAACGACATGAATAAGGTCAAGTTTAGAGTGTATCAAAGTTTGATAACCTTTGATGATCATCCAGACTTCTGTATTAATAGCAACAAATGAAATTCACTCAGCATGAGTTAATATTCAAGTTACTTTGAGTGGAATTCATACATATTAATCATGACAGGACTTCATACATATTCATCAGTGTAGTAAATTATCAAAAGGTTATACATGTTACTGGTGATACCAGTTAATCAAGGTCACAAGCTGAGAAAGCAAAACTTCAGGAAACCAAACAAAATACATGTATACAAAGAAAGTTCATATTAGAACAAGAAATTCACTGAACACAAAGTAGGGCAGTCAGAAGGTTCCAAGCTGGGAGGGAGGGGGGGGGGGGTGGTGGGTTGTGCTTCCCTTTAGCTCCTGGAGTTTGGTATTTCTTAAGGTAATTTTGACCCTTCTTAGGCACAGCTAATAAAAGTGTTTTGCAGGAAAGTTCAAATTGAAAACTATTGCGTGCTGTAGCTCCCCAGCCCCTCCCCCTTACTCCCAAAACCAATGTGTACACAATAGTGTTCAATAAAAAAAGAGACAGATGAGAAAAGGAGGGAGTCAATGAAAGGGCAAGTTCAACTGCTGGAAGTTTAAGGAACAGCCAGGGGACTATGCTATAGTCTTAAAGACCATTGGTCCTACCCCACTGGTGCAAACTTAAAAAGTCCCACTGGCAGTGATACTGATGGGCTGTAGAACCAATTAGCTGTAACAGAAAAGCCATGGCACTTTAAAAGCTCTTCAGCAACTCGAATGTTTGTAAGTTAAGCATCACCAACACACACAGACATCTTTATGACTGCATAAATTTCTCTCTTTGTCAAAACCAGTAAGAGGGAATTTGTAAGATTTAGCCATGTACTTTCAAAGTAAGGTTGGACTGACTGCTTACCCCCTTCTATAAGTACTTAGAAACTGATTTGGATTGAAACAGCACATGGTCATTTTAATCAACAACTTTTCCAAACTTTTAACAGTTACAGCTCTCTACTCCAACAACCCCTGATCCTACAGCCCACTGGTAGTTCAGCCCATTGGTAGTTCAGCCCATTGGTATCAGCTGTGGGCTGACCAATGGTCAGCCTTGAACCAATAGGCTATCACAGACTAATGGACTGTGGAACCGAAGAGCTTACCAATTAGTGGACTGCAGGACCAAAGTGTTGAAGGACCAGTTGGGTGCAGGACTACAGTCACCCTTGCCCATATCTTTTCCAATATGGCGAAAACCCTTCAGCAAAAGCATAAGCCTTAATGTGAAGGAGAACCTATGCAAAATACCATAGTATATTAAGGGTGGGGGGGGGGGGGGTTAGATAAGCCTTACCTATCAGCAAATGTAATACTATAATGCTCCCTGATGTATGTGTCAAGTACTGGTCTAAATTGCTGGTACTTCCTGTCTGCTATTAAACCGATGATGAAAACCTGAAGGGTACAAAAACAATATGACACATTAAATCCTGTAAATGAGTATAATTTGTAATATTATACAAAAGAGTGGACAAACAAAATGGTTAAATAAATCCTTGAAGCAACATATGCAGCAAAATAAATAACATGTAACACCTGTGTTGCAGGCCATGCTTCAGTCTAAACTAGGGGTTTTCTAGTGTTTTGGGCCAAAGGCCAATTTAAGATTTTGTTGTGAATTTGTTTAAGTAGCCAGCACTTCCTGAAACCACTTGTTTTTTATTAAAATTTAGGGTTCCTAAAATCTCCCTTGGGTCATTTAAGTGCACACTGTAGGCCGCCACTTGGGAACTGGACACTCAAGACAAACATGAAAGATATAAACCATGCATAGTCATCAAATCATGATGGTACAGGGGCCTTGAACAGTCACATGTGTTAGCTTTCTGATAGGTTACAAAGTATAGGAGAGCAAACCAACCCAAACATAAACTACCATATGCCTAAACTGTCCACAAAAACTCACAGCAGTTATTTGTTTCAGTTTACAGCACATGTACAGTTATGTGTGCTTGTACAGATACCAGTGAATGGCATGGCATGGTATCTGCTTACCCTCCACCCCCCTGTGGGCTGGGGGTTGTAGAATATGCCCACGGTATTTCCTGCCTGTCGTAAGAGGCGACTAAAGGGAAGGACTTGCACCGTATGTAAACTTTGCTTGACACTATATAACACATTTGTGTTGGTGTGTCGTTAAATTTTATCTAACTAACTAACTAACTAACTAGCTTACTCTCCACCAGAAACAGTACACCTATAAATGAGACCTTTTGGCTTTACATATACACACCCCTTTATCAAAGCTATCAGCGGTTAAAATCATTATGGAGCAATCTGCTTACATTCCCTAAACAAATCTTCAGCAACAAATACATTTGTCCACTTCAACATCATGCACATCAAAAGCGGATAAGTAAAGTCAGAAAAACTTAATCATTCTGCATGGCAACAACTCCCTTAGGTACAATCAATAAACATTCTGATTTCTGCCATTTTTGAAATTACTTTGAAATTACTAACTTCTCTAAAAATTTCATATTTTTAATACATCGTGTCATTAAATGATGAAAATATGAATACAATCTTGTGCTATGTGAACCTGTGACCAAATTTATGTCTGTGAAATATACGAAAATGGGTATATTAATATTTGGCCAAAATAGCAACCTTTTTAGTTTAAATTGACCAGATTAGTTGATATGAAGTATTTAAAAAAAAACACCTGACCTTGGGGCTACTTTGCTGGTTGGGGAGGAATGTTAGTTTTTTTTTTTTTTTTTTTTTTTTTTTGGGGGGGGGGGGGGGGGTGGGCCTTATACAAACAACTTCCAGTACATGCAACTCCTCTATTAAAGAGTCAACTTACCAGCGCATTGAAGACATATTCATCATACTCCTCTGACTGAGGGTTCTCTGCCATGATGCCACAAAGAGCATCCAAGGTGTCTTGAAGAAACTGATAAAAATGAGGACAGAAAATTAACAGCTTAAAAGAGCAAAACAGGTGTGTTTTAAAAGTAAGTATGCCTCTTAATCTCCAACCTACTCCAAAATGATGATATGGTGACATCATCTTAACTTTGGCTGCTCCTACACTCTAAATCACTTTCCCTATTCCCACTAAATCCTTTCCATCAGGTCTTACTTTAAAAGGACAGTTGAAGACTCATTCTACTCTTCCTATTTTAATTTTACAGCTGTATGAACAGTTTCTCCTGATTCCAATCCTTTATGAATTTTGTTACTATTGTTAACAGGGATGCAATGTTACAAAAGTTTCCAGGCAATGTCAAAACAAATTCTCGAGCCAAACATTATTCTACCAACTTCTCAAGATATGAGCAGTTCTGTTAAAGTTTTGAGTTGCTGCCTTCTTCATTCCAACTAAACTCTAAGCAAGCTGGACAAATATCCTCTCCTTATGCTGATGAAAAAGGGTTTGCTTTCTTTGCCTGTCAATTGACTGTCTTGACTTTGAATTATAGAGGAGTGTGAGATTAGTGGCATGATGGGTATGGAGATACATTAAAAAATTGTCCACACCTTCAAATCCCTTTTAACTTTATCTTTAAATCCCTTAGTAATCCTTTTAAAGTAACGACAATAATGATCATACTCAAGCCTTTCAAGCAATGCTTGGATTTGGTTGATCATTAAACCAACCAGGTCTAATTTTCAAGATAAGCTTCTTAGCTTAAGGCTATTGTAGTCTATTGTAATCTATTGTACTCAATGCATTTGGCCCTGTGAATTGTGTCAGGGCTTAAGGTGTATTAAAGAAGCAAGTTGGGGAAATTTAATTGAGATATAGAAGTGATGCAGTACTGTGTAATTTTATAGTGCATGTCTCACTTACTTGGTAAAATGATTACATAGAATTTTGTTCATCTAACTGGAATGGTTAATAAGTGTAGTATGAAAAATGACCAAAAGATGAATACAGTAATGGTTTTGGACAACAACAATGTACTTGAACTGACTGATTTTGTTACAGCTTAAGGGTGGTACATTCCTTCCCTTAATTTCAAATGATTTATGGGGAGGGGTGGGGGTGGGAGATGGAGGGGGTTGAAGGGGTGAACAAAATTCTTTGTATGCACTATACAACGAATGCAACAGGTAGCATTAACCTTTTTCCATCCATGGTGGGCAGTATACAAGATATTATGCAATCCACAGTGGAGCACAAGGGGCCATTAAAATGATCATAGAACTAAATGACCTGCACATTAAGTCTAACCTTGGGATTTACTAACAAATACTCCATGACATAACTCCTACAAAGCAATTACCGTGGGCACCAGCTCAAACCAATGCAAGTAGCCTACCTCCTTAGTTTAAAGTAGAGAGGGGAGTTTTGCCCCTATGTTAGGGTTCAAAGAATATACATTTACATTATACTTGTACTAACACCATCACCATTTCACCCTTGAAAATTTCTTTTTAGGAGAAAGGGGGGATGTCCTGCATCTTTCTTCTCCAAAAGACTTCACTACTCCTTCAAACCTAACCCTTATCTGCAACTTACTTTGACCACCTCTTCCCCATCAACCTTCATCAAAGACTCCAGGCTCCTCTTTATATTGTCCTGGTCAGACCTCCACTTTAACAAGCCCAGGAGATCAACTGCAGGGCAGAAAACAAATAAACAGGTCGACTTAATCTTATGATACATCACAACAAAACTACTCTGCCAGTTTCCTACATTACTGCACTGAGAAAGAGACTTTTACTCCAGTACCAGATCAGGCATCCACAGACCATGGTGAGACAAAAATTATGAATGCTTTAAAAACTCCAAAATTTCAACTTCGTAAAATTGTTTTACTCAACTATAAAAACCTATAATTCCCTTTCCCTCAGAGGTATTTTTCTCAAACATGCCATTCACACTTTTCAGAACGTAAAAAAAGCCAATAAACTCCAAAATGAGCAATTACTCTCTACAATGGTAAAGAAGTCTACCCAATTACATGGAAACAGTAAGAGTACACTGCTTGCAAAGATATTCAACAAAAAACCTCACGGACAGACTAATGGTTTCACACTAGCCAAAAATTTACTTTGCTAAGTGAAGTTAATACAGATAGGAAAGTGTTTCCATGCTACTACAATGATTTCAAAATAAATACACCTTTTGATAGGACTTTTTTATCTTTGACAAGGTAAAAAGAAAACATGAACTTCACCATTTTAGTTCATAGGTAAACAAAGTGAGGCCTTATGCAAGGCCCTCTAAAATATTTTGAAACCTATATTTGTATGGCCTACTTGGGTGAGATAGCAAAGATATTTGTTTAAATTTCCCTTTCCACAGTTTTTCGAAGAGTAAATCATTATGCTAATCCAGTATCTGACAGGTCCCATAAAATGTAAGTTTACCTAACTCATCAAAACAACTTGAGGTCTGCAGCCAACTACCTTCACATTCACCTCCCCCACCCCTTCCCCTTCCCTCATTCTCATGTTCCTGTCCATCACCCCCCCCCCCCCACACCCACTAACAATATTCCTCTGCTAACCATTGTGTCAGTAACATACTACATTTAAGATCTGAAATGTGTGGCTCAAAATGAGGTATCCCCTTCCCACACCCCTATCAGTAACTTGGCCAGTAACACTACGTCTCTACTCACCATTTGGTGTCAGTTTGGTGAAGCATTCCACCCCTAAGATCTCAAATATATGGCTTGAGTAGATGTAGTAACCCTGACCGACACCCTACCCACACCCCTACTAATATTTCTCGTCTGCTTACCATTCTGTGTCAGTTTGATGGAGCATACTACTAATATCTGAAATGAGTGGCTTAAAATGAGGTACCCCCTTCCCACACCCCTATCAGTAACCAGGCTTCAAACATTATTTCTCTACTCACCATTCAATGTCAGAATACCACCACTAAGATCTGAAATATATGGTTTGAGAAGATGTAGTAACCCTACCCACACCCCACTCACTGATATTTCTCCTATGCTTACCATTCTGTGTCAGTCTGGTGAGGCAAACCACCACTGAGATCTAAAATGCATGCATCAGGTTGATGCAGTAAACTTTAAATATGTATCTCACTGATTAGGAAGAGCCATATGGCTAGCCAAGCAGACTGACTCTGCTTACCATTCTGTGTCAGTTTGGTGGAGCAAACCACCACTGAGATCTAAAATGCATGTTTTGAGTTGATGCAGTAAACTTTAAATATGTATCTCACTGATTTAGGAAGAGCCATATGGCTAGCTAAGTAGATTAACTATGCTTAACATTCTGCATCAGTTTACTGGAACACACCACCACTGAGATCTAAAATGCATGCTTTGAGTTGATGGAAGAAACTTTTAATAGGCATCTCACTGAATTAGGAAGAATTATATGGCTAGCCAAAAAGACTGACTCTGCTTACCATTCTGTGTCAGTTTGGTGGAGCACACTACTGTTGAGACCTGAAATGCATGGTTTGAGTTGATGTAGTAGCCTTTCTTGGTATTTTGGCTGCTGATACCAGATGTCTCCAGCTCCTGTTTAGTGTTGGTAAGGTCCAGGTAACCTGTTGATTGATCCTGGGACTTGTCCCCCTGCTGAAAAAGGCATGACAATTTTGCTGAATCAAGATGCTACAGACACAACTAGTAAAAGTCAGTTCAAGGACAAATGCAGTAGCCCTTAGTTAAATAGTTACTCCCATTCCCATTTCATTGCCAAGTTGTAACAAATCACTTTACTATGCGGGTAAAATCAAAGAGTCAGTTACATTGGTCTTCATAGTTTAAATAACTGTGTTATCTCCCCCCAGCAAAATTTTTCAGACTTACTCCAGCCAGGTAATTTTGGTAGGTACCATCAAGTCATAACTTACTCCAACACTGATGATGACTTTTTGCCAGGAATACACCCAAACCAGGCAATCAACAGGCTCAATGTTTACATCATTTCTCCAGTCACCACAGAGAACTGATAGAAAAGTTTGTAGATATTGTTTTAGCTGTTCACTATCATTGTACCCTCATCACTGTGTAATGAATTACAAACGGGGGAACTTAACTGTCAACCTAGGATATGGGTTATGGGTGAAAAATGGAAGTCCAGACTGGGTAAAAGCATTGGCAGCACCATGGTTTTAGTCGGGCACACAACCAACTTTGCCTGATAGGCAACTGATTTTAGTGGCAACCCCAACCAAGAGGGAGGAAAATTGACAGCGGGGGAAAAACTCATATACCAGGAGCAGCAATCTTTGTCACCAACTTAAAATCAGTTGTATTTTACGCTTATTTGACTTCAGCATATAGTGACTAATACGTGCAAATATTATGAAGGTGGCACATGTACAAGATCATGATCAAGTAAAGGAACACTAAAATGGAGAGCTAAAGATGGGATGAAGAGAGGTTAAAAAGGGTAAATCTCTCACCTAAGTATAATATATATGAGGAAAAGTTGCATGTTTAGCACTGTATACATCTACAAGACTTCCTGTAACCCTTTCTAATAAATTTTGACAGACTATTCATCAAAAGATAAAAAGCACCAAGTTAAAAGTACAGCACAAAGGTAATCATTAATACCATGTACTTTTTTAAGAGCAATATTAACATTCCACTAGAATTCAAAGTCCATGTACCCCACTTCACAGTTACTAAGGTCACTCATCAGTATTACAGGTGCCATCTTACCTTGAACACCAGTAAATCATGAACACCATTAGGTACAGTTGTTCCTATGTCTGTCATTAACCTCAGGTATGACAGACCAAATGGTTTTTCTTGCTTGTCTTTTGCTGTGAGGAGAAATACAAACAAAATTGAAAATTAGGGCTGTGATAAAGCATAACCAAATATACAAAAAAACACACACAAACACACAAAAAAAGTAGTTACAAATCCATTCATGCTTTCCAGAAATTTGAAGCTAATGTTTAATTAATTTAGCTGCCATTGACAATTTTCACACTTACAAGACATGGATGCTCATGTTACACTTCACGCACTCAGAGAAACCAAAGTTTAATTGACAGAAGTTTTGCCTAATAGATATTTCCAGGCCCATCTCAGGAAATGGGATTTAGTTTGTAAAAACACTGCTTTGAATAATGCCAAGAGATTACATGATGTAAAAAGATATCACACTTTCAAGGATGAGTCTTGACTAATTCCATATGAACTAAACCATACTCCACCAAACCTAATCACATTTTATCTGCAAAGGACAACTACAAGCTATTCTCCTTGTGAAGTACTTACCTTCAGTCGATGATCTATGTCTGAAAGTAAACCGTACATGTGTGTTGTCTTTACAAAACTGTTCAATAGGTATGGCAACCTGAAATAAAGAACGAAAGGGTTTCTTCCAGTATGCATGACACAAATCACAGTTTCATATCTTCCACAGTGCTGGGAGTATACACTATACAGGGTGCTGCTACACTAAAGAAAGGAAAGCTGTGGCCTAAAAAATCTCACTTTGAAGCCACTCTGCGATAGAGGAGCTGGTAATAATGGGCAAATTCAGTCACCTCGTATTTAATAAGAATATGCCCTTACCCTAATTTATGTATGACTATTTTAAATACAAGGGACAAAATTTCTATTACTGACTAACTCTTGAATACATACCAAACAACTTCTGAGGGAAACATGAGGACATTTGTTGTTCAAATTAAATTTTTAAGTGTAGCCTGGAGTGACGGTATACAAACTTTATATGTATGACCCATATTGTAGTCAAAGTTACAACCTAGTAAGACAATGGTAAAAATTCTTTCATAAATTTGTTTAACCCTTTAGCAACCATTGTCACCGATCGGCAACAAACACAAACTCAATGTACAGACCAATGTCTCCGATCGGCGACTTACCCGATAGGTATTTTTATTTCCACCTGAAACATACTTGTTTACCCCCCACTATTTCCCAGTTGCATTCTATCGTACAGAAATTGAAGTAATAGATCATGTGGTATGTCACATGATGTATGTTCACATTGAGATTTGGGATGAAAAACCAAGTCGAAGTTAGCATCATAATGGCCTCACGTGAAGCCAATAACGGTACGTCCAGCTTAGAGTTTGATTCTGAAAATGAATCGAGCTGTGACAGGGTGTGGGAAAGTGAAAGTGATGACTTTTAAGTGAATTCAGTGAACTGTGAGATAAGTCTGAATAATTGAACAGTGAAACAAGAGCCTGATGTTACCTTTAGGCCTACAGAAAGTCCCATTAGGCTAAGTCGAGGACACATGCAACTGCAAGTTCCCGTCTTAAGCCATGGACCTCCTAAGACAGGCCAGGGATATATCATATGAAAGATTATGTTTTCCTGAACAACTTTTAATTACAAAACTTTTTTATAGAAGGTATGTTGAAAGATTACTTTAGGAATTACAATAACCATTCATTCTAAGGGTATACATTCCTAATTTGCCTGGGCAGAGAAGTGAGGGCGGTATACAGTGTGTGGTAGCAAAAGGGTTAAGGGCATCACATTTGCCACAGTGACTCAAACATGAACAAATCTCTGCACAAGTTTTATACCTTAAAAGTCTCCTGGTACTTAGGTGCTTTAACCTGATAGTACACAACGGAATGATACACATCGGCAGGCTTCTCTCCGGCAGCATGGTAGATTGCATTCTATCATAGCAATAAAAATAACAAAACCATTCAAAGAATGAAATGTTGATACAGGTTTCAAAACATTTCTTAAAAACAAAATTGCTCGGATTTTTTCTAATGTTACCCTAAGAAATTTGCTCAAGTTCCATGACAATTATTCTACTTCGAGAAATTGAAAATTCACAACAGCCAGACAATTAAGGCAAACAACTAATAGAGACATGACACAAGGCATGATGCTAGATGGTTTTAAATGGCAAACACAGTTTCTTCATTAGCTTATCAAATGCACTGTGTTTTATCTCATGAGAATTTCTTTTCTCAACTACTGTGATTTTTTTTTTTTTTTGATGCAAGAATGATAACACGTTCTTTTCTCTCTGCTCCGAGTAGCTGCGAATTGATAATAGGAAGGTCGGTTTAAGTTTAGTTTTGATTGTGAAAGCAAACTGACTTTACACCCACTATATAACTTTTAATACATAACCTAAACTTTTGTTTTGCTGTGTCCCTCATGTAATTGGATCTCTTTAGGATTATGTTAATTAATAACAGATGAAATAATTTTATATCTACCAAAAACTTTTCACCCATATAAGCTTTGAATAGTAAAGCAACATGCACAAAAAAAACACAGGTTAGTCAGTTACTTATTAAAGGAAACTGTTTTTAATATTTAATACTGTAATACTTCCACTCACTGTTTTGCAAAACACTCCATCACAAAGTTGAATTCCGCTTATACCAAAGAGCAGGCTATATTAGTAATGTTCACCTAGTAATGTTTGATAACGAAAGCTTCCTATACTGTGTAGCGGGAAATTTTCCGTGAGGCTAATTTTTGGTGAATCTGTACCTTGTTCACATATTTGCAGAGTGAAGAATAAGCTGTTGCAAGCAACCAACACAGTCTTGTACAAACTAAAGAAAGTACTTTCGCGGGTCTTAAATTCGAGATACTTGGTCCCGAAAAGCGTGGAAATTTAACCCCCGTGAAAATTTCCCACTATACAGTATATGCTTGAGGTACAGAGTTGCTTTCACAAAACTTGCGTGAAAATGATAGTAAACAAATACCCGTTACTACTAAATGTACAATAAGTAATAAGAAGAAACTTACAGGCACTATCTTGCCTTTCTCATCACAAACAGATACTGCAACTTCAACATTTCTTGTTTTGGGCCTGGTGCCTCTGTCAAAATCCCCTTGTACTAGTGTAATGTAAACATCGTTCCTTACGTCACCTGTGAGGGAATGAAAATCTTTTAGCTTTAGTAATCCCACATTGTGGCACAGAGTATAAACCCATGTTCATATTCTGCAAGGCATGAGCTATATTACAGTTGCTATGGTAACAAGTTGGAATGCATTTACAATTACTATTAAAATTCTGGCTGGTTGTTGCATACAGAAGCAACATTAATATTACAGTTGCTATGCAGAATACAAACTGCATGAAAGGGAGGAGGCATATACAGGAATGAGGCCTGGCAAAAGGAACACTGTGATTTAATCCAAGTTGGAAAAAAGTAATGTAGATTTCATCTAGGTTTTACATCCATGATCTAAACAAGAACAACCTCTAAGTTAGACTACAGATGTTCCATTGTTTGGCCACCACCCAACGTTAGGGTGGTCAGAGCTTTCTGCATGAATGTCTCAGTTAATCTTTTCATACTCTGAGTAACTGTACTAAGCATGAATTCTATTTTAAGCAGTGGTCCCCTTCCCCCTCCCCCATCCACCTGGAATACTATCATGATATAAATATTCTTTTTAGTATCCCATGAAAATATGATTTAAATACTCAAAGTAGCCCTCAAGAAAGTTTATTATCTAAACACTATCCCTTGTAAAGGAAATAACTTCCTGATTTGTCTGCAATGTACCAAGAAATTAGTTTGGTCACCTTGAAAGAAATCTTGAAGAAGTGAGGGTCTTACTCTTAAGTTGAGCTCATCCCTTAAGTTGACTAGTACAAGTGAGGGTGCCATAGAGGCAATATACTCTAGAATGCATTTTTCATTACTTCAAGTGCATGACACAGAGATTCAAACAAGAAACTCAATTTCGACAAGGACTCATACCTCACATGTGGCAGTACTAGTGTTAGTTAATCCTCTAAACGTCTACATAAAAATTTGACCACCAAGTTTCCTTGGAAAAAAAACACTTGCTAAGTATTGGAGACAAAAGTTAATACTTCCTTCTTCAATGTTAAACTGCCAAAGGTGATGTGAGCTTCTTATTACCACACCTCAGGCAAATCCTGCTATCGTTAACATTTTGTGGTTTTAGCTTTTGCACCCCATTAATATCCTGTGCTCATTAACAAAATATATAATTGAACTTTCACACCCAGACAGTGGTCAGAAGCTTTTAAAACTAAGTACGAGGAATTTATCAAACTGAGATTAAATATTAGTGCCTTTTAGATAACTAGTGCCTTTAAAATAATATGTATGTTAGCGACCGACTGCATGGTGAAGTGGTTAGAGCATCCAACTTGCAGGCGGAAGGTCTGGGGTTCGACTCTTGGCCGGGTCATACTGAAGACTTTAAAAATGGAACCTACTGCAATTGTGCTTGTGGAGTAGGGAAAACAAGCCAGTGAGCCACAACTGGAAAAAGGCTGTGGCCAGCCTGACTTAATCCAATTGGTTAGAAACTGAGCCGTAAAACCTCATCTAACTCTAACTGAAGATAAGAATGTAGGTCTATACTGTGATCTCCAATGTGAAAGAGGTATTTAAAACTGACAATTATGATAATTTGTCTCATTTCTCAAACTCAACATCTCACTTCTGTACCATTAAACATATACAGCTTGCTTTAAAAATAAAACCTGCCCCTACCTGTTCCCTACCCTACCCATTCTGCCCTGGCTGATGTACCAACAAATATATCCATCAACTCTTATGAAGCAGTGAAATGCTACTTTAACACAACACAGGGGTAAAGTGATATACACTTTCAATCAATACTGTGGTCACAAGAGGTTTCCAGTTCAATTAAAGTGCTTCAGGATACTAGCCTGCAAAGTTGGACATATGGTATGACAAAGTCACATAATTACAGAGGTTCTTTGTGATGTCATGGTCAGATGAAGAAGCCATGTAGATACTAAACCAACTTTTGCTCCACTACACAGGTTGTAATCAGGTGGAGTACAGATGTTATCTGCCTGTTACGACTAATGATGGATACTATTTCTGCTTGCAAAAGTTACTTATATGTTATGACTATCTATTCTAACTGACCTGTACATATCAGCACAAATCTAGATGGATGTAGGTCAACTCTCACGTAGGTCAAGTATCCTACAGTTACTGTGCAGCTCAATGGGGACTGTGCTACACAGACCCTATTTCATGAAAAGTTACACTCAAATCTTTAGTTTGATTTCAATAGAGCTATTACATGACAGATCAAACTTGAGATCGATCAAAACACTTTCAGGGTCCTGAGACCCTGACAATATTTACAGCCACAGAGTTACCATCATTGTAAACGCCAAGGTCACTGGCAATTAACTGTTGTTTTTCTTAAGGTAAACCAATCAATATCATCAAAAGATGACCTCAAGTTGACCTCACCTGGCATGATGACTTCTGGGAAACCCATCTTTCTAGCTATCGCTGTCTTGCTGTCAACCAAATGAGGATACTCCTTAAACACCTGTATAAAATTCAGAGATGGTTTACATTTTCATCTGGTACATTACTTATGGACAGCATTTTCACCTACTATTTCACTTTTTAAAAGATCAAATAATAGGGGAGGTTCCACACATGAAAAAGTCAACTAACGCAACCATGTTCTGGAGGACAAACCAACACACGTGGATGCTGGGTCATGTACTAAAGCAACGTGGTGCAACTAGTGCGTCCACTGAATTTGACCTTTGGTGCAAGCTCTCTACAATGGCAACAGTTCTACCACATCACTGGATATTAATCTGAAGTAAAATCAAGCTCTTTTACAAAATGTCTTTGTGAAATAAAAACATGCAAACAATTCAAAGTTTGTAAAAATGAATGTTTTAAGTTCAAGCACTTCCAATTTTGTACAAGCTGTGTTCAAACCCTGTTTAATTTCTTCAATAGTATTTATTATCTAATGAGTACGACAAGCAGAGTTAAAGCCATGAGGGAGGTGTTGGGCAGGTATTCCCAGGACTACTGATATATGACTGGCATTCACAGTCAATGGAAGTTGTACACCCAGAACCATCATGTGCCTCTAAATGTGATTCAACTTCACAACTAAATATAGCAAATAAGACAATTTTAACTGGTTTTGAAGTAATGTGGAAGCGTTTTTTTCTTCTTTTTTTTGAGTATTCCCTAAGTTTTGCCCACATCATACACCAAGACCCTACAGAGCCCATAAATCAACAGTATACCCCAATCTTTTCAATTTTTAGTCAATTTACTCATCACACTCTATTTGCAGTCCTATCTTGGAGCCCACCACTACAAATAGTTAAGCTACAACCTTGATGATAAGCTCTCCTTTCATTTATATTACCCTTTACCTTTGCTTTTCAATTTGAAGACATTCAATTTGGTAAATGACATGCATGATGTTAAGTTGCGAATAAAGATAAACTTGAACATAGAACTTGGAGATAAAATTAAAATCTCACCTGTTTTGCCTCTCCTGGGATCATTTTTAAGGCAACCCAGATTCCTTGTCCTTTATGGTTGATTTCCTTGGCAACCAGGACCTTCTTCACCACGCTGTCTAGACAATCATCACTAGAGCATCTGCAAGATCAAGAGTATGGCTACTTCAAAATTGTTCATTTAGTTTCAAATAGGTTTATTGTATCTCCTCATTTGACTTGGAGATCTAAAACAAAAAACAAAAAGACTGACAACTGTAACAGTAATCCTAGCTCAAAAAAGTTAGGGCACTTCATTTGGTCAACTCCCCCCTTTTTGGCATAAGATACCAGTGACCTTACTCTTTGCAACTCTGAAAAAGAGTTTCCACTCCTTTGATGTTATACCTGCCACAGGCACATATGAAATGCCAGTTACAGACTGTCAAATACCAGCCTCCACTTAAAGCTTAACAATGGCCCAGCTGCTGAATTGTCCATGTCAGTGAATTGAAGCAGTCAATGAAGGGAAAACTAGTGATCTCAGAAAGAAGTAAGCTAAAACAACCAGTTTGTTTTGTAAGTTCTTCACTGAAACTTGACAGAGGACACAAAATACAAATCTTTTTGTACACAAAAAACTGACATTTGTGCATGTTTGTGACAGCACTGCTAATTCTTTAGGCACTGTGATTACATGTAAAGTGGAGTTGCTACTATCCAGAGTCTGAAGTATGAGTCAGGTAACCCTCCCCCTAAAGCATACAAGGCACCCCTAGTACACATGCTGCATGGCAGCAAATCAACTGAAACACCACAGTCTGATTCATGTCAAAACCCATCAAAGGGTTCCTTAATAACCCTCTTTAGATTGTGTGCTACCAGAAAATACTTAAAATGTGCCAACTTTAGGTTGGGATGTATCAATAATACATTCCATTCTGTTTTATCCTGCTGCAACATTCTTGAGACCAAGCTTCGACAAATCCCCCGCCGGACAGTCTGGGACAAGTAAAAAGTTACTCGGGCAAGTGCATTGTTCAATATCATAGCCTGCCGGGCAAGTACCCTTGCAAAGTCTCCTCCACAAAGGAGTTTAAAGGCATATTAAAAGTGGACAAGTAGATATTCATGTGGACAAGTAAACTAAGAGAACAGCTAGCCCGATGGACAAGTAATGAAAAAAGAATTTGTCGAAGCCTGCTTGAGACCCACTGTGAGGATAAGACCCAACTGAAATATGGACCTTGCTGATGGGATGTAAACCCAGTAATTAACACCAACACAAGGAAATGTTAGGTTTCCCTTTGAGCAAATTTACTTCAAAGCTGATGTGAGTGCATTACCAGTCCTCTACAGAAAAATGACATGTAACCTTTTGCATAATGATCAGTGAAGGCTTGCCGAAATTTAACAAAAACACCCCATACACCAAAACAGAAACATTCCAGATGAATGACCTCTCGTACATAATGTGACCTCAGCTTCATTTACTGTGCGCTAATCTTACTGTATGAGGTCAAGTGTGCTATTTCATAAAACAAAAATATCTGGTTTTAATAATTACACCTGCAAAACTTTCGTTGTTTTTCCAACAATCATTCTGAGAAACTCCACTACTCCCTGTTTAGGAAACCAAAAGCACTCTCTTAAAATGCTGCAAATAAAGTCTTTATGGATTATTTCATTTCTCGTTAGACTTTTTTATGACCCAAGCATGACGGAATTTAATTGTAAATAACTTTCACAACTTTCAAATTACCTCATTAATAAGTTAGAATCACCCTAAGTGAAAGCTTTCTGAATTATCCTATTGCTAGCATGCATTTACAAATTTGATGAGCTGGTTAGTACAAATGTGAATGACAGAATGGTACGATGGAGTATCCATTTGCAAATTTCATGTTGTTTTTGATTTGGGGATATACAACTATTAAATGTTACAAATAATTAAACATTTTTTGGGGTGGGTAATGAAATATATTTTTGCTTTTGTAGATAAATTGGATTTTGCCTAAGACATCATTGGCATCCATCAAAGTATCATACATTTCTGCAGACTCTTGGTAGGCATAAAATTACTGTTGCTAGTTCTGTGTATTTCATTACAGGATAGGAGTTAATTGAAGTGTGTAAAGCCTCCACAAGTTTGACGCATTCACGTCGTCAGCAGTGGAACTGCGAACAAAAATGACTGTGCAATACAGTTCACTGTAAAATACCCAGAAAGCCAATGCTTCGATTACTTTTAATTTACTTTTTTCATTATTTTTAATTGCTTTTGAGGTACACTTTCCAGATTTTTCCTTCGTCACCATGAAACATTAATGAAACCTATACACCTTATAGAATCAATCCTTATACAATGTTGGTATGGAGCTATCCCAACTAGAATGTTAAACTTAAGGCAACTTAATGTGAGAAAAATATGTCTAGTTTTAGTGTGCTACAGTATCTTGTGGTATCACTTCCCCAGGAAAGCATTTCCGGTGCTTGAAAATAAGAAAATAGAAAAATAGTGCAATGGAGGAAAAGGAAATCTGAGAAAGTTCAGAGTAAGAGTGAATCTACAAAAAAGAAATTATTTGGGTTAAAAATAGCATTGATGAAACATGAGAAAGAAAGGACAGGCAGTACTCACAGAGTTCAATTGTATTTGCAGCGGATGTGAATGTCACGCAATCATGAAACACGACACCACAAAAAGGAATCAAAGAATAGGAAGATGAACATGATACTGACAGAAAAATAATTTCAACTTGAAGATGTTAATAAAAGACATGAAACACATAAAACACACAGGCAAGGTAAAAATATCAGTGGTACAGCACTGCAGTACATGAATCAATGTCCAAGTAAGCAGGGCCAGATCCAAGGGGGCGTATGGGGCGTACGCCCCCTATTTTCGGCAAAGCAATGATTTTTATAAAGTATTTTACATCTCCTAGCCCATCTGAATGCACCATGCACTTTCTGCAGACAGTCACCCTTCCTCCTTTCCCATCTTTTTGGATCTGGCCCTGGTAAGTATAAATGTCCAAATAAGTGTAATGCACAAACTTACTGACAGTTGACAGAATTAGGCATTTCTGCTTATCCAATTTTGAGTTCTAACTTTTTTTTGCACAAAGCAACAGCTTGTAGGGTTGGAGTTAACCAGAATTGGATTAAACTGTCATGTATGAATTTAGCAGCATCAAATCCCATTTTGCTGATTACTATCCCCACACGACTTTGCAACAGACAAAGCAACATTTAAATCCCAAATATGCCATCTAAATTGGTTGTGCATTGGTTCATATTCATATTAGCCAACCCAGGTAGGCACCTCTGCTTATCAAATTTTGGAATTAATTTTTCCTCTGCACAAAGCAATAGCAGGGTAGGATTCTGTGATTAACAGGTAAAACACAGTCAATTAAACATGAACTAAGCAGTACTGCACCTTAGTTTTACCACTGGATGTCCTTACAATTGCATGAGACAAAATGCACAAATGCTGTACAAATGCATTGGGCAATGGCACATATTCACACTAGCCATACCAGCTAGGCAGTTTTGATTATCAAAGTAAGAACCCAATTCTTCAAACAGTAGAACCATGCAGGAGAAGAGCCAACAATACATCTATTGCAGGAACTGCCATTATATGCTGCTTGTATAATGTCACCATAAATATACATCATGCATGTTGTTATCTACATTTTTCTTTTTGAGTACATTAAAATCAATACATAAAGAGAAATCTTTGAGTTACAAGGGAAGGAGTGATGCAGCTTTATCTCATTTTATTTTATTGATAGTTTTCTGAATATCTTAACTGATCAATCGCGTGCAGCTTAAAATACAATCCAAACATAACCATGCAAAAACTGTAATTAAGAACAGTCAAAAGTTTGTTCTATCATGATTTCTAGCTGTATCAGCTTTTTGTTCTCTGTTTGCAAGAAACTTGAGATGAATTCAAGGAAGAAGTAAAACTTAAAACAACAAGAATCTTTTTATTAATAAATCACATGCAATGATTCACATCCCTTAACCTCTACGGAAACTGTTTGGGACTGAACTGCTCAAAAGACACTGTAATTAAGGAAGAAAAGACATACAATTTAAAATAACAAGCACAATTTAGAGATGTTTTGATTAAAAGTTATTTGTTTTTTCAGTTGTTTTCAGATGAACTATTTGAAATAAAAGGCCACCCTACTTTGACTGACTTAAAAAGAAGGTTACTTCAAAGTACAACTCTACATGTAGGCAAGCCACTCTGATTGGTGAATGACATATATGCATCAGTGACACATACGTATATGTTACACATGAAAGTGGCTATGCTGAGAAACAACATCTTCAGATTTAAAATAGCATAAGGGTATAAAGTAGATTATTTTTTACAGACTAGCAACCTTTCTTATCTTTTTCAGCAGATAAGGGTTAGACTTGGGCAATGAAGCTGCCTAGTTGGAGGTGCTTAGACAGCTGCTACGATTCAAGGTAGGGCTGTAAACTTTTGGGGGAATCTGAAACATTTGTGACAGGACACTGGCTCTTTGAAAAGCAGTTTATATAAAGGGATCATATTCTGGGGAGAATCAGTACGGTCCAATGGGCTACAATTTCACTTAAATAGAATAGCCAGTCACCCAAAATTTATCTTGAAACATTTGCTAAATTGTGCGAATCTCTTCTAACACCAAATAAGTGTCTTTTGTAATGTTTCTGAACATAACTTTTGAACATTTAAGGTCTACCAAAAGTATTTCTACAAAAAATTCAATGATTCAGAAAGAAAAATATTATAACATGATTCACTCAATCCAATGAATGAGTATACCAAATCTACTTATTCATATTAGGGTGATGACATTTTTCCTGAACAATGGCTTCCAATTTAATGTTTTCACTCAAATTTGGATGAAATTGAATTTTTAAAGTCAGTTAAGATGGAAAAACCAAAGACTGCTCTTGGATAGTAAACCCACCTTCATTCTGAACCAACCTAGAATGGAACCTGAAACTTAACACTTAAGTGTTAATTTTTCAAATGCCATAAGGGTAAGGGTATATCTACTTAGCCACAACACCCTAATTCACCAGTTGAACATTTATATTTCACCAATGTAAATTAAGTTGAAGAATTTTTGCTTTGACCAACTGTGGATTCACTTTCAGTTTCCTTCATAGTTCTTTATGCAATGTTTTCATGTCACCTTTGTTTCATGTTGCCAACCATCAAAAGAATCTTAAACATTTTGATACCAAACACAAATTTTGACCGGGAAAGTGTAAACATGCAGATATATGTACAGGTCATTTCAGAAGTAGTAAAATTTCAGAATTCCTCCAACAACTACTAAAGGAGACATGAGATAAATATTTGTTGTGAAACCAAAATATTGTGAGGCATTGATCAATGTACTGTAACATAGTAACTTCTCTTAACTTTGCTACTCTGTCATATATCTTGCGGTTCAGTCCAAGCTCATGGCTGATCTTTTAGTGTGAGTGCAATTAAAGGCAATGGGGTTAAATTTTTGCCCAAAAGTTAGTGTTCAGAGGATTTACAATTTGATTCTTGTGCTGCTCAGATTTTATCCCTGCAAATTCCTGTCACTGAAACTGTACCCTTTACATCCCCTTCCTAACTGGAAACTGGGACGTTAAACCTCATCTAACCTAACATCCTAACTGGCTTTGCCCTTGGTTTAGTCTAAACAATTAAAACTGTGCTGTCCCACACTGAGAAAGAAGTACACTTTGGTTTTAGGCAAAAGACAATTTCATTCTACCATTTAATAAGATCAGTCACCATTGACAGCATAGACAGGTTTCAAAGTACTAGCATGCACCCTCCTATAAAACACACAGCAAGCATTTAGTCAACACCAAAAGTAAGAAGAAAAAAAGAAGGAAAAAAAAAAAACAGCCTCACATGCAATGAAAATGCAGAATAGCTGAGGATAGGTTAGGGTTGAAGGAAACTGAACTACTACAATGAACTCTTTTTCTCTTCAGCTAAAAGGTCACAGTCAACTTACGGTTGGAATGGTAAAAAATAATGCTTCTCGACGTCTGTGTCTACTTTTCCTGAGACGATGTCTGTGATTTCCATCACAGCCACCCCACAGGGCCTCTTGAGACCCACGGTGTATTTCTTGTTGTTATCCTTCTGATCTCCTTCTTTCAATTCCATTCTCCCTGTTCAAAAAAGAAAAAAGTTTATCAATTTTCCAGACAATTTTTTCACCATGTGTGCTTACAAGTATGACATCAAGGCTTTGAATTTTACAATAGCATTAGTCCTGTCTTAATTTCTCGATGAATTCCACCATCGATGTCTTGGGTCAAAGGATAATCCTGCACTTTACTTCTTTATTAGCTACTTAGCAATATTTATATAGAATTAGACTCTGTATCTTCATTCAGCATACAGAAATTTCCAGAGTTCACCTGATGTACAGACAGTGCCTTTCACTATTTCTTTGGTGCTTTCAATGTTAGCAAACCAATCCTAACTTCCCACTTTGTACCCCACACATCTCTACAAAAATGCAAATATGGTGTTCCATACCATGCGAGGAAAAAACAATAACAGCAAAGTCTTTCATGTTTGTATCTTGTAATCAGCTTACTTATCACTCCTTTAAGGCTCTACAATCTGGCCACACACAGTCAAAATTCTCCCTACTAAGTTTACTTCCAGCCCCTCCTCCAATTTAAGCAAAAAACATCTGTCTAATGCACCTTTCATACAAAGTTACATTGAGTTTAAACTGCTCAAGGTCACATCCACACAATCATACTGTGTGTGGACTTGGGTACACAGCTGAGAGCACAACTCATCACTGATCAACCAGAGTAAAGCTACTGTTTGACTTAATGTCAATTTAAGTGCAGTTACCAACTGTATTCAGAGATATGATTATATTCCTAAATGTATATGGGTGATGCTGTAGCCCCTTTAATCCACTGTGATGTACCAAGACAACCAATACAGTTATATAATACATCCCATTACATTAAAGCCCCCTGTGGGCTGGAGGTTGTAGAATATGCCCACCGTATTGCCCGCCTGTTGTAAGAGGTGACTAAAGGGGGAAGACTTGAATTGTATTTAAAACCGAACTTGAACCGTATTTGAACTTAACTGTTATCTAGCTGACACTATATCACACATTCGTGTTCTTGTGTCGTTAAATCCCATCTAACTAACTAACCTACTACATAAAATGATTAAGAGTGTGGTTTCACATTACTGAAACAACACCAAACAATGCAAAACATAAACAATCTTCTACTATTTGTATCCATGGCTAAAAAAATCAACAGCTGAGGCAATCTAATCTGATAAGGCAACACTTGAACACAGTAACATAACAGTAACTTCACACTGGTAACATATTCCTCACATATCTTTCTTTTTTGACATGTTGATAAGACTTTTTTGACATGTTGATAAAACTTACCTATTCTAATAATTTGACAAACAAGGAAAATCTTCTCCCTTTGAAGATCCTTTGCCCCCAGATCCTAAGGAGAGGAGAAATGAATGATAAATATGATGCCCTTCATGCTACAGAATAATGATAACTATTGTCATGAAGAGGGAGAGGGGTGCATTCTGAGTCAATCAACCAACACAAGTTCATGGCCCCCAATGTTATTTTGAAATCTATGGTTTCAATAGCAGACCCCCTAAATGCCGGCCCTCCACCAAAACAAACATTCTGCATCTCCTAAAGAACACTCTACCTGTATAAAATGAAACAAGATGGCTGCAAACCTGATCTTGATTAAGCAGACATGCAGTTATACTGTCTTCCACTGTCAACATTTCTACGCTGTATGGCACTGTAATTCTTTGCTTGTCGCAGGCACCTAATTTAGTCTAAAAATGTACAACGGCAACAGGGGATTCATCCTTGTAGCAGCCTTAATCACCTGCAGAAGTTGTTGAAGGCTAAGAAAAGCCAAATTTAACAAAAATGGCCCACCTCACGCTCCTTAATACTTTTTTGCCAAAGGTTATATAAAGAGCCCTTGCAGACCCCCAAAATAGTTCCCATTAGGTTTTACCAAAACATTTGAAACGAGTCCCCTAAAAAAAAATAATTATAGAAAAAAATAAAATTTGTTCCATGACCTCATTTCTAGTTTTGTTTGTAGTAATGCAAGCATAACATGTGTGTTGTCAAGGAGCTTTTGTTTTGCTACCAAAGATAGAAAGTGAAAACCTATGCATGACATAATACACATATCCTTTATACACAGACTACCGACATTAGCCTGAGTTCATGTGACGGTACCACCTGGGGAGAGGTGGGGGAAGGGGGAAAGTAGCTTGGCATAAAAATATCCCCCCACGATGAAATACATGCATGTGAAAACACTGCAACTGGACTTCCTCTACATCCCCTCTCTCTCCCTTCCCTTTACCCCACCCCTCTTTCCTTTATCCTACCCCTCTTTCCTTTATCCTACCCCTCTTTCCCTTCCCTTTACCCCACCCCTCTCCTCATCTCAATAATAAATCATGACAATAGTGCTACACACTTGTGATTTTGTGAGATATACACACATTGTGCATCATAGGTAACCACTGACATATGTTACAAAGGGATCTAACACTCAGTATTTAGAGACTTCCTCATGTGCTATGCAAGTTGTGCTACAATAAAGTCTTAGATCTGAACCACTACTGCGGAACTTAATTTTAAACGACATTGCATAAAATTTTATGGCAGAACGTGCAAAATTAATTAGGGGTTTGCAAGCAAATTAGGAAAACTTTAATTACACTGCCTAATTCTGCTTGCAGAGGCAGAATTCAAGAGACTTTCACTTTTACCAAGTCCTGTACAGACTATTAATAAACTCTTTTTAAAGTATCTATTGACCTAGAAACACAGGAACAGTCTAAACAAAATGTGTTTGAATGGGGAATAGGAAGTCGGTACTCACCGTGAAGAGAACTTTCAAGTTGTTGAACAATGAAAGGTCTTTGGGGGTGCCTTTACTTGTCCATTTTACAACATAGTACTCACTGAAAATGAAACCAAAACAGATGACATCCATTACTATGGTAACAAGGTGTAACTTAAGTTATCAGACTTGATAATTTCATCATATGCAAATCAGCAATAACATGAAAAATTACTCCACTATTATCAATGGAAAAAAATGCTAAAAACTGTGTGTGGCACAGGGGCCAACATGCCGGGTTCCACTTGCTCAAGCTGAAATTACTGTAGCAAAACTTCCAATGCAAAATCCCCCCACCTGACTGGTGTGGGTATTCACCAGCGACCATACTTACCCCTTGCTACATCTATTTTCATTATTCGCACTTCGCACACCTACCCGGAATAGTTTGACCCCGCACCCCCTATGCTCGCCATTTTGGAATAACGATCGTCCTCATTATGCTGAATCGCGAATAATGCAAAATAGATGTAGCAAAGGGTAAGTATGAGTTTGCGAAGTGAATTTTGCCAAACGAATAACTTTCAAGCATTAGGTTTCCTCATGAATCAAATCCTACTGTCCAATAAATTCCACTGATGTCCTACATAAATATTAAGTTTTAAAGATATGAACGAAAAGAAACAAAGCAAAAGAGTGGGAACTAAGACTTAAGGTGACAAAACTGCTGCTGTTAGGGTAGCCTACTGCATACACTAGCAGAGAGCATGTTGTTGAGGAAAATTTCAAGAAAAGCACAGAATTATAAGTAACAAAGGAACAGTAACTGCACTATCTAGTGCATGCTTACCCCCTGACAATGCTTGACTTAGCAGATGGAACACGGCCTACTGTATCTAAAATGCAATGTTTTCAACTGTGTAGCTTTTAGTTAACGACTATGTTTAATAAGATGTAAAACCTTTCTATGTCAGTTTGTCATTTACCATACTGCTAGCACGGTTGAACAGTACTATATTTCAAGCAAATTATGCACCTCATGACTACACATAACACCAAAGAACAAATTATGGGGTATGGCATCACAGTTTGCAAGGTGTGGGTATAACAAGCTTTAGCATTTGTGGTCTATCATTTAACTTCACGTAAAAAGTATAGCAACAGCATTCACACTGCACAATGGACTATGTGTGCTCATTTCTAAAATATCGGTACCAGACTGGTATCTGCCTGTAGATACTGAGAGGGACGTCCTTCATATTCATAACTGGTTTATTGATAAAACGCATTATTTTCGTTACCATACCTGATGTAATTGCCTTCTTTCGCATCATAAAGAGTCATTAGAACATCTGCATCTTCTCCTATTTTACAGACGATATTTTTTACAAAAACAAATAGATTGTATGTGTAAGACACACTTTGTTTCTTCTGACGTTGGAGTCCGTCAGTTTGCTGTCAAAATAAGAATAGAGGAAAGCCAGTTAATTTCAGCCATCCAACTAAGTAACTGATAGGTGGACAGGGCAGGCACTCATATCATACAGTCATTTAACACAGAAAATGTACAAGACTTACAAATAAATAAAATTTACCATTACCTGGCAGAATCATTTAAATGAGGTTTTACTGTTTCATCAGGCAGAGGGAGAGGGTGGAACTGGAATAGTTCCACATGTAAAATATACACTACTTTTATAAGTTATAAGTTAAATTGCTTTGCATGGTACGGGTTATGCCTTTAAGCCATGTAACACAAGCATGGCTCAGGAATATCAGAAAAAGGTTACAAACATTTGCTCACAGTATTACCAACCTGTGTGCACAGGAAACACCACAACTAGGCACTTACAGTGGTATTTGTTTTGCATCCATCAAAGTGTAGACCTTGAGAAGATCACACCTGTGTAAAACATGTATAAAGTTTCAAAATTTTATACAATACTGCGACTTTGTGTCAAGTTGTTCAACCTAGGCCACCCTGGTTCTCCTACCTTATCTTGTTGGCCAATCCTCTGCATAGCAGTTTCATGTTTGTTGTACAGTGCAACTGTGCTAAGTAGACTGGGATTCTGTATACTGCCCTCATCATCTCGAATCACCAGATCAAGGCCAAGTTTTCTGAAAAAAAAGAAAGGAGAAACAATTGTTTACTTAATAACCCCCACCTTCCTAGCGGGCACATTCATGAGCGACCAACCCTTTTCACATATCCACAAAATGCTAATGAATTATATTATTTTAATCATAGCTGAGACAACCAAACGAGAAATGTAATTCTTTTAAAGAAGCAGCTGTGGGCACTGGAATGGCTCACAGGGCTACATATAAATTTTTTGGAGGAGGGGGAGAGGTAGCTTAAGGGCCCTGAACCGACGCCATTATGTGAGTCTGAAACTGACTTGCCAGTTTGACGCCCTAATGTGAGTTTGAAACTGACTTGTGACTTTGATGCCATCATGTGAGTTTGAAACTGACTTGTGACTTTGATGCCATTATGTGAGTTTGAAACTGACTTGTGACTTTGATGCCATTATGTGAGTTTGAAACTGACTTGTGACTTTGATGCCATCATGTGAGCTTGAAACTGACTTGTGAGTTTGATGCTGTTATGTGAGTTTGAAACTACTGTAATGGATATTGTCTTTGGGAAGTAAAGCTAATGCTTGAGTTTATTTGTAAGATAGAATGGTTTAATAAAGCTAGAAGCTTTTTTCTGTCTGTGCCATACTTCCCTTTACCAAGCACCTTGCCCACATGACTGAAAAAGCCATCTGTTATTAAGCATTTATACAAGTGTGCCAATTCATTTTGGATGAAAGCATTTACTCTTTGAAGATAGTACTACCCACAAACATCGGCAGTCTGTTTTGCCTACAAGCACTGACACCAAAAAACTAGAGCACCAATGGTGCAGTAGCTCAAACCTGTTGGAATCGATGAAGATAGTTAAGTTACATATATTTCATAATTCAAAACAAATACATGTCTTCCCTAACATTAGTAAAATGCAACCAAAAAATCAAGACCTAACCCTCCCACCATTCTCAAAAGCAAAATAAGGAAATTTCCCCTTTGTCCCCAATGAAAATAACAATACTAAGCTATTTTAAGTTTAAAGCATTACCATACCAATAATCTATGAAGTAAGATGTTATTCAATATCACAGTGAGCTACAGTAATCAAGATACTTATTAACAGAACAGTTTTGACGTAAAACAATATTGATGTATAGTTAAGGCACCGGAATTGACGCGGGCCCCAAATTGACGCACCTTCAATAATTATTAGCTATCACCGTAGCAACGTTACTGTAGCAAGCTTAACGTTTTGGAACCTATCCAGCATTTTGTTTTTCACGATAATCAATCCATTTCAGATAGGTGCATACCTAAATATGATTATTTTTCAAGCATTTTATAACTGCATCCCACCCTTGTGTGTATTTTTAATATCTGGAAATAATACTCTCTAAAAACAACGAAAATTACCTCGTCCTGGTATGCACTGTCCAAAAGTACTGCTTCATCTGACGTACTTACGCCTGTACTGTACGCCTGTGTTGAGTGCATAACCTAGGTTATAAAGGTTATTATACTCTGTTTGTAACTTGACCAAAATTCCCGTGTTTCTTAGGCAGGTTAGGTCAACAAGTTGAACAAGTTTTGCATGATACTGTATGTGAGGCAACTTAGCGCCTTCCCCGCGGAGCGGACTCTGTTGCTCAGCACCTGTACTAACAAGGACTAAGCCATACAGCTAGCTACGTAGCTCTGTACGTAACTGTAGGAAGTCAAATGAAAATGGTTGCACACTACACATATGGAAAATGTGTCATTTTCGGTGTCGTTAAGAGACTGACATCGAATAAAATTTGGAGTCAAATCAAGCTTTCTTTTACTACTTTTTGGATCGGAGTAGGAGAACTGTGGGTAGCAATGCATCCGTAAGTTACTGCACATTTGGAAAAGGCAAACAGGAGAGTGTTTGGATTTATTTTGTTCCAAATATCGGCATTGAACCTGCTTCGGTGCGTCAATTTTGGGCCCACCATGCTACTCACATATATGCATTACCACAGGTTCAAAGATTCATATTTAAAATCTGAGAAGAGTGAATGTTTAATCCCCAAGTCCTACTTGACAAGTAGCTGAGGACCGACCTTTTTTGTATCAACTTCTTAAGTCTTGATTGCTGTCTGACCTTAGCAGTGCAATCCTTGCTTTCAGCTGCTAGATTGCACCATGTAAAAGTCCAGTTGCTTCTGTTTTTTACACACATTACTATAAGTTACAGTTAGTAAACAATCTGGTATCAGCTCTCTGATGCCACCAGGAACTTAGAATATACAGTTACCAAGAGAACAGGTAACTTTGCAAGGAAGAGGTATTGTCAATTACTCATGTACGATGATGAATTATGATTCCAACAGACCTTCTACATCACAACACACAATACAGAAATTGTTTTTATACTAGAAGAACCTGAATACTGTGTATAGTACTTCCCTTTAAACTAAACTTAACAACCTCACAGAACTGACCTATTGTAGACAGTTTTGAAGAGAGTGCAGTGTAAACAAAAATAGGTAGTAAACTGATTTTGTGAGACTGGTAAAAATAGAAGGGTGGCACAAAATTGGTTAGAAAGGTATCAAAAGTATCCTCATCTCAAATTGTAGAAGTAATTTGTAATCTGCACATGCCAGTTGTCCTTCTGAGCAATTCTGAAGATAATTTTAAAATGCATCTAGGAGAAAATAGCATTTCAAAATATTTACAACTATGGCCTAAAATGACCCTTGGATGACCTTTTACATCCCAATGGAAGCCCTTCAAAAGTCGATTAACTAAACCATATTTGGTAAATATTGGACTCACAGGTGCAAAGCAATACCACATCAAAGATATTTCCACCTTTTGACCTCTGATGACTTCATATGATCTTGGATCAAAAACCTGTGTGCAACCCTAAAGAACCACTATGTAAGAAATATTATGACCAAATTTCAAGAACATACAGCGCTATTTGTGGGAGGAGATATGTTTTGAATATCTTCATATAATGGCCTTTAATGACCCCTAAATGACCTCTGACCTCTACTTCTTGAACATGGCAGGTAGCCTTAAGTTCAACGACCAATGTGTCCGTGTTTCCTTAAAATCCATCCACGAATGTGTGCCTGAGAGCATTAAAGGCAATTGTGGACAGACGTGATAGAGTGACGGTGGCAGATCACAATAGCTCAAACACCTGTTTGAGCTGGTTTGAGCTAAAAACAGCTCTTTGAGCTGGTTTGAGCTAAAAATGATTAAAAGAAACATGATACAAAAAAGAGAACATGAAAAACATTTCTACATCCTGGTTTCTGCCAACCAAAACTTTCAAGGTTATAAATGGCTTTAATAGATATATATAGACATGCTAAATACACACACGCAATTTTGTGAAAGCCAATCATTCTATAATGCAATGCATTTAAAAGATTGAGAGTAGCATACTCAATTTGCTGAAATGGCAAATTACACAATTTTTACGAACATTACTAAAACTGCTGATCATTCCATCATGTTGCTTTGTTGGTAAAACTTCAACACCTTTCTAGGTCATTCCTAGCTGCAGTTTCTTTATAATTTCAGTAACTTTGCATAATAGGGAAAACTGAAGTTTATGTCAAGGATTTCTAACAAAGTACCAACCTTTCAATATCACTATTTACTTCAAAAGGCAAATAAAATCTCGTTGTTGCCAGTTTCAGTGAAGTCCCATAGCAACAAGATACCAAAAGATACAAGTATTGCCAAAATCTGTTTAAGTACTGTAATATGATATGCAACAGACTTTCTTTCAGTAGCAGATTCATCAATACATGCACATGGCTCAGAAAACTGTTTCAATAAATTTTGTTTCTAGACATTTTCTTCCAAAAACAAAATTTAAGAGTATGTTACATGGCATTCTTAATACTTTCATTGTTTTTTTGTTTGCCTCTTTGTTTATTTCATTTCTTATCCACTCCTTTTTACCTTTCCAACTCTCTGAAGGGCACACACAGTCACCCCAGTAATAATAATAACCCCCTATGCTAATTCATGACTGGTTCTTTTCAATCATGTACTGTTACTGCATTTTTAAATACATGGAAAGGTAACTTTTTAGTTAAACACATGCATTATCTAGGTTATGTATTATACTTATACTGAAAACAAATTAAAATCTGGCAAGATTTATTAATGCTTCAAAACAGGGTTGGGGTAATTCCTTCAAGCCCTATTACAACAAACTTAACCTTGAAATGTGCAAACTCACATCACACCTGGAATGTGGGTGGTACTAGGGTAAATATCACACCTTCCTGTTTTTGTTTTGTTTTTCCAATTTTGTTCGAAGACAGACACCTTCAAAAGTTTCCTATTAGAACTTAAAAGAGTTATATTAGGTGCACTCGCCTAAAGATTAACCGGCACCAAAAATGGTATGCTATAGAGCTGCTGGTTTCTGTGTATTCTGCTACACTCAACATTGAAAATATACAGGGTGACATGGGTCATTCACCTTCAAAGCAGCACATATCACACCAGAAATATGATGAAAAGGGCTAAAATGCCAAATAGTACAAAAAAACTGCATTCCTTCCCTCTTTAATAATTATGCACAATAGCAATAACATTAGTCTATTTGGACCCCAAAATAGCTGCTGTAAACTTTTTTAGAAAAGGGGCAAGTTTTTTCCAAAAGATTTGAAAAGAGTTCCTCTGAAAGAAAAAAAAATATGAATCCTCACTAAATAAAGTAAATGTCACATATGAGTCATGTATGACTTGTTTATTGAAATTGTTCAGACAGACAACTATTTATTAAGGCAGTATCCGACTGTAGTGCACACGTTTAACACTGTTACACCTAACGTAACACGTGTATGTGTACATATGAACATTATCTATCCTTCACAACTGTGCACTGGTGCCAGGCACACCCATTTTTATGTTACTATCTACACTGTTTTCAGTGTATTCTTTGAGTAACATGTTAACTCTAATATGCATGGTACACAGGGTAGGATGAGGCAGGTCACGCAACTCTGCTTAAGTGTCCCAACTAGTGTTGGAGCTATATCAGTTTTCAGTATCATTTGCGATTGATATAACCCATTTTTGTTGAGTAAAGGTATCGGTTAAATCAATGCAAACTGCCCATACTACCTCACCAATATTTCTTGGCCTATTCTCCATGAAACTTGACTGTAATTTGCTGTATTTTATCTCAGTTAAATAAAACAACACTCAGTGACAGTGCATGAAAGCCTATGGTTTATGATATGCTCATTTCTCAAATATCTGTATCCAATCAGTATCTGTAGATACTGAGAAATGAACATCAAAAGTACATAATATCGGATAGTTGTAAAATTAGTACAACACTAGTTACATCTCCTGGCTGGGAGTTAAGTCACACTAGAACTCTCTTCAGAGTTGCGACTCCTGGCAAATTTTCAGTATAACCAAATTTTTAGTTGTGTCAAAACAATGCACAGACAGTGTGTTTTTGTCTTCTAAAGGTTTGCATTTGTGTCCTTTGCTTGTTTTCATGAAGTGTTGTATAGTTTTCCATTCCGTTAAACCTCGACTCTCTGACATGGGGCAATCCTCCCTTCACTGGTCGATATTCAGTATCTATGGTCCCATAACTGTTGTGCGAATAACTCAATTCTACGCTAGTATGTAACCCTTTACAACTGCCACTGTATATATGTGCCTAAAGCAGTTATGACATAATTTTAGTAATTCCATTCAGACACCTAACTTAAGAGATCACAGGTAACTGACTGCAAAAATATTGGCATTACCCAACACTAAAAGAGTGGGGCCTACCAAAGATCTACTACAGCCTAATAGAACTGAGTATCACTCTCCTTGTGTCAAGGGACAACTTTGTCACAAGAATCTGTATGCAAAGGGTGCAACTTTGTGTAAGAGGTATGTTTGTAAGTTGGTAACAACTAATACAACTCCAGCAGATGTGCAAATATGTATATCACATACACAGTAGGACTTAAGGCTTGCAGCATGCCTCTAATGCCACATACCACTATTGCTGAGTAAGTTTTTGTATAAAACTAACCTGTACCAGAGCAGTGTGATTTATTACTTGTCCTTCTCTTTACAGCTCACAAATATATAAAAGCAACAAACTTCTCCAGAAGTGGCTAAAAAGTCACGACAATTTGAAGAGGCCAGTCGAAATAATTCAACATGGAGAATTGTTTTCAAAAGATTCAATATCCAAAGAAGTGCCAGAGCACATCTCCTAAAAATGTTGGAAGCCACAGAAAATAATGAAAAGAAGGAATAAAACAAACAAAAAAGGTAAACAGAAAACAGTCTCAAAATTTGCACAAAATACTCTGAAATAGGGCTTTTACGAACCACAGTGCTCAAAAAATACTTGAGCTCTGAGGGCCTGCTCAAGGCCCCTAAATCACACTTGTGGGGAACCTTAAACTTCTGATGTGCCATTTCACCAAATATTTCTCCCAAAATGTAGCACTCTTCTCTAAAACAGCAGGAGCCCCAAATGTTTTTGGAGGCCTGCAGTGAACCTTTAAATGCTAAAATGAAAGTTGCAATGAAACTGAAAGACACAAAACTATGTTCATCCTGACCTGTTTCCCCAGTCTATCTTAGATGTGACCAGCTGCTTGATCTCTTTAAGTTCATCTACGGGGAGTGTTTCTGATATGATCTGCTTTCTCCATTCTATCAGGTCATACATCATTTTATGTGTCAACTCCACCCTCTCCTTCTCTCCTTTCTATGGACAGCAAAATGGAAAAAAAAATAAAATTTATCAATGCAACGATTTGACATAAGTGTTGCATTCATGTAATTAAAATAAACTGAGTTCCTGCACTTTCACCATACAGATATTCTTGGCTCTAAAGGTCTGGGGTAAAAAGACAAATTGTTAATGCATAAAACAGAAGTTACAGTCTTTACAAATATCCACGACTTCTGTCATTTCTTACAACATTCCATGGCTTCTCCATGCCTGGGTCAATGACATTTCCAGACTGCAGAAACCTGAAATTAAGGGATTCCAACCGCAAACTTGTAGCACACCCACACTTTGATGCAAATGCTACATAGGGAATGGTTTATTGTTTAAATTTTGAATATATATCAAGTTTGAGTTTTTGAGGTCTTTGTTGTGAAGTCCTTGACAACCATTTAAAACCCTTTGGTTACATGTAGCTGCTACAGACTTTGGCATTAACCCACAGAGTAGAAAGTAGAAACCATGGCAAAACAGTTGTAAACTGACAAAACTTGGCAGTAATGTTACAGTTTTCAGAACAGCAATGTGCCTTGCTATTCTATCCATTACCCAGTGAACAATAGACCTACACCACTGGGGTAGTGGCAATGTCTACCCTCATACATTGCATAAGTGATGCTAAGAATGCTATTGACCTCTTCCATTTAAATCCAAGTATCATGACTGAAGATAAGCCTTCAGACTGTTTAATGGGTCTAGTAGATGATGTGTCACAATTTTTGCAAAATGAAAATTTTGGCTAATTTCTGGTGGTTTTTGGTGAACACAAATTTTCAGCTTTGTAGAACTAATTGTCGTGCTTTTCTGAAAATACAATATATGATATCATAAGTGGAATAATTACACTTGCAAACAGCTATATACTGGCTGACGGCAAGTAAGCTCATGCACATATGCAAGCGAGCCGTCTACACCAGCTGGGAATAAATGCAACAGCCGCTAGAGCAATTGTAAGGAGTAGCTATGTTTTATATTTGTTACATTCATAAAGTTTCAACTTGAACCTTGGCCTACTGCATTTTCTTTGGTTCACAAGCTACGCTCCCTGAGCTACTGTACATGATTGCTCCAGTAACATTTAGCATTTTCAAGTATAGCTAAATATGTTCCAGCAGTAGACTACAAACATTCCTTTGTGATCGAACCTTCCCTTTGCAATGAGGAGGGTATGTTATACTATTTGTACAACACTAAGCTTACTGTTATACATGAACTGCCCGGGAAATGACCGTACTTTTTTGAAAACTTTCCCTTTTTCCCAACAATCACCCGAGTACTTACTTTTGTAGTGTTAATCTTCCCACATAATTTCCGAATGTTAATTCAACAAATAATACGTCCCACAAGTTTGCAAAATGTGCAAACTCATTCGACAGTTTCCGTAATGTTTTGAAGAGGTGGTTCAAGAACTTCAGGCTCTACACTACGTATGTACGGCACAACAGTTATATAGTATGTGGGCAGCATACCCACATGGTAACTAGGTATGTTAAAGTGGACCTAAAGTCTAGAATTATAAGAATATATATTTTAGCGAATGGAAAATGAATTCCATTCATCCAACTCCCGTTTTCATAGCTTACTCCGTTGCTGAGATATAAAATGTTGAAATTTATTCACTTAATTTGAAATAGTCGATTGCGCAATAATTTATGATGCCCTTCTTGTACAACTCACATTACCTGCTTTTGTTTTCTTTTAAAATTAAGATGTTTATATGACCTTGAAACACTTACTGTTCCCTTACATAGCATGTTGTTGGGAGAGGGCTTATAAAGCCAAGTTACCCTATAACAGTAAGACAGTGATCACATTTGGCACAAGGTGCAGTGGCTTTCGCAAAAACAAAGAAAAACAAGAGGACTGTAATTTGAGTAGTACAAGAATGACATCACAAATTACTGCGCAATCTACCATTTTAAATTGAGTGAATAAGCTTCAACATTTTATATCTCGGCTTAGGAATGTCCTGTGAAGATGGGAGTTGGACCATCTGGATGCATTTTTCAAGCTTTGTAACATATATTTTTGAAATTTTAGACTTAAGGTACACTTTAACCTGGCCTTGCGGTTTAGCCAATCAGAAGACTTGCATGACAAACATACTAAAGAAAGTCTTTGTGACAAGCTGGAAAGCAGACTTTTGATTGGTGGAGACACCTTGCTATATTGTGTTTTCCACTCTGAGTAGTTGTAATTTGGCCACTTCTACTTCTAGCAATATTTTATATGACTTTTTATAACAATTTGTGACTTTTTCTGCCAATTTTGAACACTATATTTTTCACATTTTCTTAGTTATAAAGAACCTGTCTATGAATACATAGGATTCCAAAGCCATTTTGTGGGTTACAACAGTAACTAATTAAAGATGGCTAGTGCCACATCATGTTGTGTTGTACTACTGTACAATGTCTGCTAGAAGCAACCATCCTCTATTCTCATTACATCTAATATCGTAATTGTAGCTTCTTCAACAATGTCAGTTCTTGAAGTTTTGTATGATATACAAAACTTCAAGAATTTTTAGCTCTTCAGAACGGACATCGTTGAAGAAGCTACAATTACAGTATTTACGAGACAATGTTTACTTCTTCAAATTTTTGTTTAATTATGTGAAGGGAATATTTAATCCCCAAGAAAGTGAAACTTGGAGTCTTTCTAATCATTACTGGGTGATAAGCTTAGCTGTAATATCAGATCTTTAAATCCTCATGCCCCCAATTGGTCTACACCCCTATGTTTCCAAAACCCTGGTGCTGCAGCTGGCTGCACAGTACCAGTCTAAAGCAATTATTTTAAACAATTGAGTTATTTCCTTCCACAGACCTCAAAAAAATGAAAGTAAAGAGAGGAAAACCACTAAAGGTGAACAATTGTGACCTGGATATCCCTCAATGATCTATCAATTGTGCCTTGTTTATTTAAATTTTTTTTCTTCTTCTTCTTCTGAGTGCATTTCATTGAGAATGATGGATTAGGTACACATAACCAAAACGGACATTTAACACCTACATACATCCATTTTCCTTTCAAATAAACCACTCACCGTGTAAAGCTGTTTCGATATATCGCACCATTCTCGGAGCACCGTTGTTATTTCTTGTACTACAGGAGTTTCCTTGGCAGGTATTTTTTCTCCCCTGTCAAATGAGAGCATAGAAACAAAAACAAAAACAAAAAAAAAAGCCATTAACCTCCAATCTATTGCAGTATTATTGCTTAAACCATCGGTCATTCACTCTGTCTGGTTTCTGACAAATGGCTGTCACAATCAAGAGCATTGAAATGAGAGAACTATTTCTACAGACTTCTATACTTTTAAGCAAAATACTGTACTTTCTTTAAGATAGCTACATTTGAACCTGTGAAGGGAAGGAAATGTAATCCCAACCCCCAAAATTTTCTCTTTGATGATTATTCTTCCAAAAACTGTCTCTAAATATGTGCTAGAATAGTCAAAGAGGATCCTCAGAAAATCACTTAAATCCAGTAATTAAAACATTCAGCCCAACTCCCCCACCCCCTAGTCAGGGTAACCCTCAGGGGAGGGACATGCTTTCTTTGTTCTTTTACTTACCTTAGATGTCAGGGAGCAAAACACAACGAAACTCACACCCCAACCCAAAAAATGTGCCCAACCCAAAAAATGTAAAGGGCCAATCAGGGATAAGATACTCAACTTTTATATCCATAAAAAACAATGTAATATTTTCATTGATTCCTCTGCTTTTCAAGATGTCAAAAACTTGAAAGGAAGATAAACTGACATCGCACATGTACCCTGTGTTGTGTCACTGTTACTGGTTACACTGTTGGAGTGGCCAATACCAACAGTCCTGATAAATATGTATTTTAGCCTCAAAGCTCAACCTTCACTGTGAGTGAGAATCGGTTTAATATGCTCCCTGACGTCAAGGGGAAGGTGAAAAGACTGAAAGTGAACACGTCCCCTCATGGCCAGGTGACCATGACTACCTCCTGCCCCATTTGCCCCACCCCAACTTAGACCATCTTAGAAAATTTCCCACAACCTTGCTAAGATGACAAATTTTCTGCAAGTTTCTTTTAGATCTATGTTTTACTGCTCGTAAATCATTGAAAGCATCCCCGTCCTGAATCTTTGAAACCTTCTGACAGCCCTGCTTAGGTGGAAAAGATTTCTGGGAGTTTATTTAGATCAGAGGGTTTTTAACTTGCATTTTTCTTTGTAACAATTCTAATAGCCAGGAATAAATTGCAAAACTTTGTTTTCTCATTTACATGTGGGGATACTCGAATCTTTCATAGGCCATTCTATAGCTTGTCACATTACCCAAATGGCCCATGGGTTGACACTTGAGAACCTAGGTTTAATAGACCAATGTTTTTATTACAACTAAACCACTGGAAGCATCTTAAAAGTTACTAAACACAGTTTCTTACCCTTGTGAGATCTGTACAGTCTCTTTCACATGGACATAAGTTTTTGGGAAGATTCCCTGAAAAATAAGAAGACATTTCCAAATATGAATTTCTCAAAACATAAAATAATCTTCCAGCACCCTTTCATTGCAAATTTCATTCCCAAGCTCACTTTTTATGAAAGATAAAACTTAAAAAGTGATTTACCACAAACTAAATTGTAAAATGCTTTTGCGCAGAAATTATCCATTACTAATAAAAGATGACATAACTGGCATGAAACAATTACTAATAAGATCCAGATCAAATCATGGGCAATGGATTAGATCCTGTTTTCAAGATCAAAGCCATGGTGTGCAAGCAGCTCTGATCAGGATCTGATCCTCTAATTTTGACCTTAGCAATGGGGGAAGATCTGACCAGGAGCAGGCCATCAAGTCTGTGGTGTAACTGATCCAGGATCTGTGGTGACCTATGTGCCAAACATGTGTCTTTTCCTACTACTGTCCTTGTGCTGGAGAAGTTCGATTTACAGCAGCCACATACAGTGGGCATAGTGTGGGGGGGGGGGATAAGTATATGACATGAGTGTTAATGCACTAGGGAACAATAGCTTCTGTTGCTGTTTGCAAATTGCAAGTAAAAACATGATCTTCAGAGGCAGCTTGATCAGAAGATCAGATCATGTTCTAATACAAAAAGCACCAAAAACATCACTGTGTGATGTAATGTTTTGGCAATAGATTTTATAAAGAATACACAATCAGTTTACAAAGTAGTATCACAATGAAGAAAACAACTTCATTGTTCCCACGCCTTTTCTTCCCAACAACCAAATGTTCAACATTAGACACTAGCTCTTATGCATCTGTTAAAATTGTGAGTTTCACATGCAATTCGATGTTCTCTTCACATTCATGACTAATCTAGAGAGTAAACATAACAAGATAATCTATGTCACGTAATTTACACAAGGTAATATCCCTCACAAGTAGTAGACCTTATATGCATTGTAGTGGCAACACCAGTGTGGAGGGCAAACAATTAGACTTCACACACATGCATAGTAAACTTTCTGGTGTATCCAACCGGTACACAAATCAGCTGTCTGCTTTTGTTGGTGTAAGTTGCAATGATATACGCTTACCTCCAGTTGAGGGCACAATCTGTTCTGTCACATCCTACGCATACGGTCTATACCTTAAATGCTGTCATATTGATAACAACCCTCTTACACTTTTTTGAGACATTTTGCTGCACTACTATCTGTAAATCTGGACATACCTCTATTTCCCTACATGTATTTTGCAAATCCGACATTCCTCTAATTTCCCTAAATTTATAAAATAAATCTCTCATATCAAACCCCAAATTCTTTCCTGGAAAGCTACCATTCTGGCTCTTCATGAAAGAAGGAAGTGGGGGAAGGTAGGAGAGAAACTGCTCTCCTCTAAGGAAGGTGGGAGGGGAATCCACACTTTCATTATTCTTGGGGAGGAATTTTCCTTTAGATATGATGAACTGGTATCATACCTTAATAGAAATAAATTCAGACATTCTGGCTCTTCTTTTGAGAACTATATGGCCATTATCCCAAAGACTCTCATTCTGTAAGACCTTTCTTCTGTAGACCACATTTCAATGTAGACTACCGATATTACCAATATTCAAGTCAACCTCTTTGGCGCCCTCTGTAGGTAGGGGTTCCCACAGTGCTATTAGTTTTTGCTAGACGGTTATTGCAGGCAATAATGGTATACATGTATAGGAGGTAAGGAGGTGAAACATTCAATTAGTGAAACATTCAATTTTCAACATTGACCAATACCTTTCCAATACTGACATCTAAGAAATGAGTGTATTGTACAATAAACTGTAGGCCATAATGCACTACCATTAGGTATGTTTCAAGTTTATGAGGAATAACACTGGACTTGCTGTCAGGAATAGGAAAATAATGTAACATTTTAATGAAGTATAGGGCGAGAAATATCAGTAAGGTAGTATCGACATTGTCTGAAAATTTTACTGATACCAGGTGCTGGATGAAAGTAAGGATTATTGGCCAATACCTCCTATACTGAAAACTGATAACTGCATGGTCCAAAACTATTCACTCACTTCCTGGTTATACTGTAGACAAGCCTGTCTAAAGTAAGAGCAGGCTAGTCAGAAAAACAATTTCTCCTGATGAACCAAGTTTTGTTATTGTAGTTTCATATATAGTAACAAAGTAAGAGCAATTACAAACCTTTACAGTTTTGTTCTTCACATTGAAACCTTTGTACCAGCCTGTAAAAACCAAAGAGACATCCATCGTAATTAGATCATGAACTCTCATGACATGGTTCACATGTTCTCAAGTGTAGTATCCTAGTGCAACCTGCAATAACCTTAGCCTGCATAGTTGGCTGAACAGTTGCTTGTGAATAAACTCATTTAACAGTTCAAATGCTCTCAAATGTGGTATCCTAATTTCATAATATGACCTGCAAAAGTATTAGCCTGCATAGCTATCTATAAAGTCTTTCCTTAAATCAGTTTGTTTTAAAGCCTGGAACAACGTCCCTCTACTTGTTTCAAGTTCACATTGGGTATGAAAGCAAATATTCGAAAACAGCACATGGAAAATTATTGATTTTCACTACGATTAGTCTTAGCTGAAGTCTCTTCTATACATGTTAACAATATTCTTTATCTTGAACGATCAACTGTTTTAATGTGTATACTACACGTAGATCTCTACCTTACAAGCCAAGTCTGCTTTATTCCATTTATTTCATACCTATACTGTTTAATGCAGAATAAGTATTAGCATTACACAGTTGGTATGCTGCATCAATACAGTAGAAGAGTATATTGCAGCACAAGTCACTGCTCTGTGCCTGCAAATTGACTTGTGCTGCACAGTTAATGAGCAGCATTCAACACTTTGCTATATTAATAACGCAGTCGGTGCTCTGCGTCTAAAGGAAACACTGGCTGCTGCTCCGATATCACCAAGCTTCTGCAGAACAAGTTGGCTACTCTATTTATGCACTTGGTGCGCTGGGTCCGCAAGAGGTATTTTTTACTGTGCAGTTAGGCACCCAGCTCCCGCAGATAAATTATTTATTACTACGCAACTGGTGTGGTGCATCCGCATGAGGTATATCACAGTGCAGGTTGTATGGAGCTTCCTCAGATCTAAGTATTAACTTTATACACAGCCGGTGCCCTGTGCACTCAGAATACGCTTATTGCTGCTCAAGTGGGTGCGCAGCTCTGCAGATAGACTCACAGTGTTGCAGTTAGTGTAAGGTGTTCACTACTGTGTTAAGTTTAATATGTGCACATACTGTAAGATAAATTGTAACAGATGACTGATCATGAAATCTGCCTCATATGGCTGTACCATTTTCCAATCAACAAGAAAAAAACTGAGATCTTTGTAAAAGGCAAAGTAACCTCTTCTGTCATTTTTTACGAGTCCCCCTTCCAGACATCTTTAGGCCTTTCTCTTTGATGGACAACGAAGTGACATTACAGTAACATCATACACCATACCCTTGTTTATTACTTTGACTTAATACAAGAGATGACAGATCTTTCCACAGGAGCTCTCAGTATCCTGAATCATCAAAGGTGAAGGTAAATTTTATGACTCTGGGAATCAATGTTCCACTACCACAATTCATACCTTTATATGCTTTTATACTAAATGGAACTGTTTTTTAATATATTTACTTTAATAGCTGAAATTTTCCTGTTCACATGTTTTCCTAACATTATTATTATAGGATTCCTTGCAGAGATAGTATGAGAAAAGACAGTTTGATTAAATGTTTAATTGGTTTTACACCTGGCAATTTGCTTGCATTTGTCATAAAATAACAAAATGTGGGCAAACACCAAGTCCTTTATAGACGTAACATAAACAGAACTTGAAAGAACATTCCGCAGCATTTTCCACAAGCACTGCCTTTTTTTATTACCCATGGTTTAGTAATAACTGATGATAAATTTTGCACTAAAATGATGAAGGGCTAAAATGTCAATCCAATAGGCATGATATAGGTGGCCACAGGGCCGTCGCGACCGGGGGGTGTGGGGGGGGTGTCTCACCCCCCAAAGTTCGTCAGAGCGACGATAGTCGGAAAATCTGAAATGCCAGTTGGAATTTCTGATATCTCAGTCTAGCACATTTTTCCGACTGAGCCTATGTCAACTTTGTATATATTTTCCAACTAGACCAAGTGAGAATAATACCAAATGTTATTTTCCTCACGTAAAATCAAATCAAAGCTGTCCTTTTTCGCAAATTCTTCTCAAACTCTCAAAATTTTCGCGCGCTCCGCGCGCTTCAAACCTGACCTCAGTGTTTTTCTTATTACCAATATCTTCCGATAGCAACTTTCGGGGAAGCACAACAGCAGAAGTTGAAAGCTATTTACAAATTACCAGGTAAAAGACTGGCTTTCTGAGTGGCATGTTGGTTTGTTGGGCAACTGAACGTTTTTTGATGGAGATTCTGAATGCAGGTTTTATTATGAAAATCTTATTTAATGAAAATTTGGGCGCGCTTCGCGCGCATGCATCACGATTTACAATCAATCTCATGAACATTATTAAGGTAATTATACCAGACACCGTTCTATGGGAGCTAGGGCGCTTTAGCCCCCCCCCCTCCCCAATTTTTTTATAGATAAATATTGGTGAAGACATAGATATACTTAGAAAATATTCCAAACGTCTATTTATCAGGCCCGTAGCCAGTAAGTTCTGTAACGATTTTTTCTATAACTTCAAAAATTTTTCGCGCGCTACGCACGCTTTCATCTCTAGTTCTATCTAGTGGTAACGCCTCCGTTTCAAACATATTGGATTTCAACGTTTCCACGAATGTTGTTCTTCCGTGTAGGCATGATTCTAGAGAAACACGAAAATGCATGCATCATTCCGAAGTTCTTTCCTCTTTTTCCTAACTTTTAGAAGATTCTTTCTTCAGCCTCGCCATCGTGGCAAACATATTTTGTTAGAAAAAGATTTTTCAGTTTCGTAGGAGATCCTTAATGGGTAAGATAAAGAATGTAATCCCCGACGACGACCATGCAGTCACCCGAACAAATTTCTTGGTTTTGTCCAGATTCTTCAATTAAAGCCCAAACTTTTTCAACTTTCCTTAATGAAAATTTAATATAACCCCAAATTTTTCGGCGCGCTTCGCGCGCATTATATTTTGAGTTCGGCAACCCATTGCATCTGTCAGGACTTAGAGTAGCTGGCCCCCAGTCAGGGCGCTTCCCCCCATGTCGGCAAATCAAAGCACCACCCCTGGCTGAGCCTTCGTGCAGGTTTTTCATTTTGGCATTGAAGTATACCCCCAAATTTCAGCGCGCTTCGCGCGCAATCCTCACAATGCACGTTGTATCACTTATGAACATTATAAGCACATCGTACCAGTGAACTTTTATAGCATAAACTATGTGTACATTCTGAAAGCACGCTTGTTAGTTCTAAACCCTTTTTGCTATACCTGTCTGGGAGGTCTAGTATCATTTTTCTGCACCTATACTCTCCCTCCCGCCCATTCCCCATTGTTCGTCTCGATTTTCGTTCAAAATTGGTAAAAATACGACAGATGTAAAGTGCTTGGCGTCATGCTCTATATTATTATGTATATTATTATTATTTAGATGCCAGTCATTGCCCCATTTTATACTATTGATCCAGAGCTTCCAGGATGCCTATACAGGTATATGCCAGCAATAGATGCCAGAATAGAAGGCATTAAAGTAGTCAAAAGGTGGGGGGGGGGGGGCTTCAGGAGGTTTTTTGACAACGTATTCTTCTCTTAGACAACATACTTTCTACTTTCAACAAATCTTAGTATTCATTAAATTATGGACATTTTCCAGCCATATATCATCGGTTCCAAAAGTATCCCAAGATAGCACCATTTTGCATCTAAGCAACCTTACCTTAACAAAAATTTCTCACCCCCTCCCCTTAGGCCTAACCCCCAGGACGGCACCTTTATGAAGTGACAAAGGAAGGATCACCACTGCTGTATCATACAAAAGGAACGCCCATAAAAATGAAAATGCAATTTACGGGCCGCCACTCATTTGGAAAAAGAATCAAACCAGTCGGAAAAATTAGAATTCATTTAATTATGGACATTTTCTAGCCATATATGATCAGCTCCAAAAATATCCCAAAGATAGCTCCATTTTGCATCTAAGCAACCTTAAATTAACAAAAATTTCTCAAAGGGGAGGGGTCAACCCCTCCCCTTAGACCCCTCCCCACGACGGCACCTTTATGTAGTGACAAAGGAAGGATCCACACTGCCGTATGTAAACGCAGGGCGCATAACAAAATGGTGCAATTTACGCGCCACCATTCAGTTGGAAAATATATCTATCCAGTCGGAATTGGGGACCTTCACACCCCCCCAAACATATGACCCTAGCTACGGCCCTGGGTGGCCATATACAGAAACATGGTGCTTGGATGAAGATCACTGATCTCAGGGTATGCTATTACTGTAGGAAGGGCAAGTGCAACAAGTTTTGGAAGGAAATTATCTTGGAAGATGTAAGGCCTGAGACCTCTCTGCTAAAGATTCCCCAGAAAATTTTCAATGGAAGTGTGCACTTCAAACTACCATACAGCATCATTCCTGTTATTTTCTTTTTTCTGATTTTTTTTCTTTTCAAACATTCCCCCAAAAGAGAGGTTACTTCCAGAGCTGCCCCCTTCAGTCATGTCACTGCCAGGCAGTTGTCATTTTCAGCCCCCTATCTCTTACTCTAACCCTGTTTCTCCACTCTACAGTACTCATAGTATTGTTTCTCTCAGCACTAGGCAAATCTCCTTGCACTTGAGAGATTTTTACCCTTTCAGGACCGTTCAGCGACAGCAGCAAATGCCATGGTCACCTTTTGGCAACAGCCACACAAGACATTTTTCTCTAGACAAAATGAATATACCATCACTTTCGAGTCAACATTCATTACACAGAGCACAAATTTAGCTGTTATACTGTATGACGTATGGTATGGTGCATGTTGCGACTAAAACATTCCATGATAACATGCACTGAGACTAGGCTAAGGCCTAACCAATAGGCCAACTGTATGTATGCACAATATAGTCTGCAGCAATCAGGAGTTTCAGCCAAGGCTTGTTTCTGGCCCTGGAGTCTCTGAAAGGCAACTGTATATCTTTTGGTATCAAACAAAAAGATTATTGAATCCTAAACAAAACTTGTGTTTAACACTTTTTTGTATGAAGGTGGTATCTTATAGAAACGAAGACTGACATCTCATTCCCATATTCATTGCCACATTGTACAAAAGTGGTTGTTCCTGGGTGAGGGTAGGGTGCAGGACTGTGGTCCTGAAAGGGTTAAGCCAACAAGATGACAAAGGTGCATTACTTTTGGAGCACAGCTTGATTAATTTCAAAATCCCTTCCAGAAAGGTACATCAGCTTACACACTGGTAATATGGGAATTAAATGTACTGTGGCCTGAGGGTCAACAAAGAGGCCTGAGGGTCAACAAAGAAGCCTGAGATGAACAGTGAACAAAGTTTGATAAATACTATACCTGAAGACTCTTCTTCCAGCTGTAGGGTGTCACCAACACTAAGGGGTATTTGATGGGGCAAGGAAGGCACCAAATTAAAGATGGCTGAGAAACAAGAAAAAGAAAAGAACTATTAGGTTTACATAATTAAGTTTAGCTCTAGTTCTATATTAAAGCTGTTTACACTGACTCCATGCTCTGGCTATGTTGAACAACCCCCTGTGAGGGCAGATCACTGGTTGATCATCCTGACTTACACACCACAATCAATTAGGATCAGAGGCAGAGGATCTGACCACTGGCATGACTCGGTAGGTGCGAACATACCCAGCCAGCCTAAGGTCTGAGCTCCATAAGAGAGTGCCATAAGGTCAGGGTTGACCTGGATCAGAACTGAACCCTTACCAAGGCAGCAGCACACATGATGACATTTATGGTACTGTGCTTCATATCTCCAGGTCAGAGTGCACAAGCTGGGTCAACGGAGCCAGTGTAAAGGTGTATTGGGCAGTTCAATCTCATTGACCATAGTAACAGTGTTGAACACAACACATGGGATCAAGTCTTAACTGTAAATGTTGTGTAGGGAGTGCACAGCTAAGGTCAAATTTGATGACACACTGGTTAGCAATACACATGCATACATGCAGATCAGATCACCTTGTAACTGTACTCTAAAATGAAATGCAAAACAGTTAAATTGCACTTGTACTCTAGGTTAGGCATTATTACTAGCGTACCAGTGTCGAGGACAAACATGAAATCATCTGTCTATATTCACTGATTTTGTAATCCTTTGTCTAATCAGGGAGTTGCCACCTCTAATATTAATCCAATTCCTCTGAATGCTGTTGTAAATAGTGAGTTGAATGCATGCTGTGTAAGTAATGAGAGGTTGAATGATTGAGGCATGGGTGGAAGAAACTGGGAATGTGGGAAGGTCCTTGCAGGCATATTTAGGTATTTGGAGGAAAATGTGGGCAGTTGGAAGGAAATGTGACTAGTTTTGTACAAGACAACAGATTAAAATTGTGGGAAATTTGACTCACTTCCCAGGAAACCTTTATCCAGCCCTAAACCGAGGAGACATTTGTTTTGCTTAAGTTGTGTATGTGTGATCAATCAGTGGATTACGTACGATTTAGAGTGAGGACGGAGAGCTGAGTGAACAACACCAAATGAACGAGAGTGATTTCAACTAAAATGGTCTGCAATTTTGTCTGTTAGTTAGTTAGATGGTATTTTACGGCACACCAACACGATTGTGTTATATAGTGTCACCTAGAAAAGAAAAAGGTGCAATGCTGGGGTACATTAACTAAAGAAGTGGGTTAAATTTCACTAAAAGGTCCAGGCAAATGCGGTAATTCTGTCTGATTCCCCAAATAACCATAAGACTTGATAGTGGGGGTTACATTTCTATTCAGTCTGTATTTGTGAACTCTAACTCTATTACCTACTGTCAGAAGCAAGGCTTGAAGATCCGACGAGAAACTACTGACTTAATTGTCGTGCCTAAACAGTATTCAGTAAATAGTTTCTGGGCCACAGGCCTTCAAGGCTTCATCTGGTAGACCCTACCTTTTCACGGCAACAGTGGGGGCATTCATCTCATCTGTAGCCTAAATTCTTCCATGTTATTCATATTTTCTTTGACCAACAGAGGGAATTCACATAGTCCAACAATGCCTTTTTTGGTGCATTTTGTCATCATACTGACCCTTCAAAATAGCAATTTGCATCTGCACATTTGTTTCTCTCTAGACCCAATCCTTTAATCTTATCAACCAGGACTGGAAAAAATGTATATTTCTCAGGAAGGGAGATAAGTTTTCCACAACTCCTTCTTATTTTCATGTAAAAAAGGGTTGATTTCCTTCCAAATACACAATTCTCTGGAAAGGAGTCTCCCAGCTTCCTAACTTTTTCCACCCATGATTACTACTATACATTCACAGGTTTGTCTACCCTCCAGCACTTGGTTACCTGGCAACAAACAACTACCCCACATGACCATGCCAACTTTCTATTGGTAGCATGCACCCCGGTCAATATACTGTACACTGTTCTACTTTAGGTACCCATACCTATACAATATGGAGCATCGCAGCCACTATGACTCACAACACTTAAATGTGCAAACAGTAAATTGCAACTTAATAGACTCAAGTGAGTCACATTTTGAAAGTGAAACTGGTAAAAATTAAGTGAATTTATGGAGGTAATAATTCACTAAAAGATTGGGGAAAAGGTCAGAAACATCTACATTCAGTACTGTTTTAGTACAAAGTAGATTCTGAGCTACAGTATAGGATGCAAAGGCAGAGATCAGTACTGTTCAGCAAGACAAAATATACAATGCCATCTTTTATTATATAGCTACAGTAGTTCTGCTTTATTTCAAGTTGAGATTATACTTGACAACCTACAGAACCTAGTTTCAAACACACTAAAATAGTTGAAAAATACAAACCAATACCCACTTTATGGATTATTTCACTATGGATCTATAGGTCAGTATAGTATAACTCTTTGCAGTTTCTTCACTTTATATAGAAGACTATCAAACGTTTCCAGATGTTGAGACAGAAGAAGCCTATGATTTATAATCCAGAAACCAACAGTCCTAAAATTTCCATGAGACTGACCTGCACTTTAACAAGTAGGATATAAATTTTTATTCTGACCTTGGCTGAAAAGGTCATGCAATCTCCCACAGAAAGGGGAAATGTCACTCTTGTGTAAGAACTATATTCTCTGTGTACATATGTACCTTACTGTATATGAACCAAGGAGAGTGGCAATCTACTAGATATTAATATTTCATAAGATGTATCTGGTAAATATCACAGCACCCACCATACAGTTAATACCTTGCTGCATACTGCAAGCAAGGTGAGTAAATGCTTGAAGACAGACCAGCTCGGACTTTACATTTTCTCAAAATGGGGCAAAGAAACATTTAAAAAAGTACACAAATTTGCAAAGATTTGGTTTATACTATGACCACATAAAAGACTATAGGCCTACTGTATAATCTAAAATCTTGAAAAAGAAGTGATTCAAGACCATCTGCAGAGAGGGAATTAGAAAACATTTTCCTATAACAAGCCCTCACCCCCACCCCTCCTGGCCCCTTCTCTTTATCATTATTTACTACAAGAGCTACTACAGTCAACATCCCACTGTGACAACACTATAAACAACCTCTTAGTGTGCAGATGTTTTATTGTAAACAAATCGCAGAGCTGAAAAGGCCCTTTCACACTAAGGCATCAGACAATGGGAGATGATGTATTGCAGTAAAATTGAACTGAAAAAATGTCAACCTTACATGTATACAGCTTTATGTTAAGTGGTATTTCCCTATGATAGTGTGACCAGTAATTACCATTTTGTTAGGTCCCATGAAAAAACGAAACAGAACTTGCTTATACAATGAAAGGAAACATATTGTCAGGCAACTTTTTATTGTGTGGCACTGAGTTGTGCATGTAGTAGCATGAAAGGATCTTAAAAACCTAGACAAATCATATTGTCCAGCAGTAAAACGAAAGTCCATCCGCTTCATCCTGCCCATATACTGTGCCCAAAGTGACCATTGTTAACATCATCCTTTTCATCATATCTGTTACATTGTACTTTGTCCTGCAAAACAATCAGCTACATTTCTTTATCCCATTTGACTCATATACCATAAAACTGTTTATTTTAACATACAATTTTCAGTAAACTTCAAGTAAATACTTTTACGTACACTGTAACAGCATAGGTAATGGCACTTGCATGACAATGCATCCACAATTGATAGTGTGAATAATAGGTAAACTTTAAAACCACGTTTGGACAAAATCAGTATTGTTTAGTGTATGTACACAGGGTATGAGTTTTGTACAGTAGTGCATGCAAACATTCCTTAGCCTGCTCCATTAGAATTTCTCTGCAAGAAGAAGCCACCAGAAAATAATGAAAACGTGCAAAATGAATGGTGTACTGAGAATGCTACTATACGTAGGAATTGTGTAAGGTGAAAGAATACATTTATATGGAAATTTACCATGTTTTACTGTGCCAATTGTAGTGCCAGGGTTTGGCCAACATAGTGTATTTGCCCAAAGAAAGAGAGGGAGGGCAGTGGAGCACCAATATAAATGGAATAACAGCATGGTGATGGTTCAATACATTTCACAGGGTTCACTTCCTCTATCCGTTATTAGCTTTACAGCACTTTTCTTTATCCACACTCTCTCTCCTCAAGGAAACTGTCAATCTTTTAGCTGCAAAGCAATGAATTTCTTTTTGTGAAAACCCTATTTCTTGAAAATAAAAGTTACCTAGCTACAGTGCCTTAGTTTTAATAGTTTGTCATTCTGTACATACAGTACGCCTATAAATCAAGGTTTCATAGATATATGAAAATTTTCTGTACCATAAAAATGATATAGTTCCTTTTATATTGTCACAGGAGTTTGATGTTACTGTATATGTTTTCTACAGTATGCCTATATACAGGTTTGTAGAGTAAGCAATATCATGATTATGTGTACACATACAGTTGTACATACAAGTACAAGTATCAAGTAAAGTGTCTTTTTCAATGAACTGATTTCAAAAAACATGAAACATTTCCATTGGTACTGTACCAATGTTTTAATCTGGTAATCTACAGGTAAGCATGAGTACAAATTAGTGCATGCACAGTTAACCTGTGAATTTGGGTGATAGTAAGTTGTGCAAAAGTTTGTTTGTGATTACAGACGTGCAACAGAATACCCTACATTATTTCTGGCTTCTAACTGGTTGAAATTAACGTGCTCTAAATATTTCAACAACCTTTCAGTTTTGCTTGCTCTTTAGTGTCAGAAAGTGTCCCTACAATTAATCTGAGAAAGTTATAGAAGATTTAAGTATTCATTTTCTTTAATTAGTTATTTTCTATATCATTCCTTTTATTGGTAATTGAAATGAAGCAACTTTTTGGTGACTATTTGAGTCTCCTTGAAATGATCGCTACCTCTCCAATACAGGTTTACATATCAAGTCTGTGTTATTGTAAGAGTGTAAATATCGAAACTATTTTGTTCTTGTAATCAGTCAGCTGTGCGTATCCAGCTGTACGTATGTATGTATGCGAGTGTTATGTTTGTTATTTTTATGTTAATTAGGTTTAGTCCTCGATGTAGGATGTTGTACAATCGTATGTCATTCTGTTGCCGGATTTCAGTTGAAGCACATCTCGATTACACAAGCAATGCACGCAATCCATCGTGTATGTTTCTTTCTTTTCTTGTACGAGTTTCTCCGTTATCCCCAGACAGCTAATTATTAACTTTGTTACGCTCCGCACATTCTCAACGACAATGCCCTAACAGGCCGGATAGCTAGAACCCCCAACACAGCAACGCCATCATCGGCTCCACGTTACATTATTAAGTCACTGTGCACACCAGAAATGAGCTATTATTTAAGTCAAGTGCTGCAATATCGGGTACACAGTGGGTTAGGCTTTCGCGATATTTCCAGAAAAGACAATCGATATAATCGGACCCCTAATAATCGAAATTTGATTATAATTGGTTTTTCCTCCACATACTTTACTTGTTAAAAGTAACCCATTGCGCCGAATGCAGCGTCACCAAACAGTGTGTACTGTATATGACCTGTACATGAGCGCCAAATTGGGGCCCAGTCTAGCCTTATAAACTGTTACAAAATCTTTAGTTTTTTGGTCTAAGAGATGATTAATATACCCTCTCTCCACAATTTTTTCAATTATTTAAAGATTACTTTGATTTTTACGATTATTTCAATTTTTTGATTTTTCGACTTTCTTCTCATGCAATCTAATTTAAACCGGTTAAAACCGGTACCGATATAATGGCTGGTTTACCGTGAAAGCCTACAATGGGTACGGCAATCAACAGTTACCCAGTTCCTGTTTCTGTACCTATGCAAACACTGGTGGAAATCCATTCTCATAACTTAGGTACAATGTACCAAAGCATTAATACAAGAACACCAGGCAACATGATCACAAATGTTGTGTAGGCCTACTGTACATGGAAGGTCGGATACTGTATACAGTACATGGGCATGTTATGGCACACTGTGACATGTGTACTGATCTGTATCTATGTACCTACTGGAATAAATTGACAGTATGTCAAACCACATGTGTAGGGGGTAATCCTAATGTACAAGGCTTTAAAGTCCGACAAGAACATCAACGAAACTAGTAAATATGGGGTGAGCTCAGCAGGGAAACAGGCAACACACTGCATGCATTAACAAAATACCCCTGTAAGTTCATAAGTTAGTATTGGCACATTCATATGTACATGTGGAGATAAATATGTGCATGTCTGAAGTGAGGCAAATCAAAGAACAGGGCTATTCTGTTATATAATAAGTACCAGTGTTAAACCAAGTCTGAACATGTCACACACTGGACTTACTGAATCACTTCCTATCTAAAGAGGAGTTCATATCATGAAGTACTGTACAAATTGTTTACATACTGAGTGTCACATTGAGAAAAGCTTAATTCTGTGCACAAACTGTATGAATCATCTATGCTTGAAGCAAAAATGATTAACTTAAATAGTTGCTTTTGGGTGACAAAATATTTTTGAGGTTTCAATTTTCTGTGCAGGTTTGTGGCTACATGGCTTCACTAGATATGCAGAAGTGTGGTCTACAATACCTGAAAACTGTAAATATCAGTATGGAAATACATGAAGTATACATCGCAGACAAGTACGGCACAGGATGACAGTATTTTTAATACTTCCATGTAAAGGAAGTAATAGAGGAAAATTGATCCTTGATTATAATACATAAATTGGTTTTCAACTGAGAAGAACTGACCAAGCAAGCCATAAACACATGCACATTATCTCTAGCTACATGGTTATATCAAATGACAATGTTCATGACATATACAGTACCTGGGGCCTATAGTCACCATCCTGATGCCAAGTTACACCATGTAAAGACACAGGCCTACAACTGCACTGTAAATTGGGTAGAGTTTACTGGAGCAGTGTTTTGTGTGTGTTTGTGGGGTTTTTTTTCAGTTTTCTTTGGGGTTACAGTAGGTAGACTCTCATAGTGCAGAAAAAACTTTATCTAGAGTGGCTTACAAACAGTATAAAATGGTGCTATCTTTAACCAGGGAGTTGCTAACTCCCTGCTTTGACAAAGCTTTGAACTCCTTATTTTTTTTTTTTACTCAACAATCCTATTTCTTGGGGGGGGGGGGGGGTCAAGAGGAAGAAGAGGTAGCGCCCATGATGGGCACATATTACTGTACCCCAGCTACGTAGCCCATACAAATTTTGCTGTAAATTTAAGGCTAATAATTTCCTCATTCTGTGTCACTAGCAATATCCAATTTGACACATCATTTATCACAGGTGGACACACTAAGAATGCTGGAAGGCTCCTTCCTGGGAAAATCTGGATATCTGGAGAGAAATTTCGACATGTACTTGAAGGGAACTTTCCCTTTTTTGTACATGAAAAGACATTTCTTAAGGCATTTTTAAAAGTTAGACTCCCACCCAAGAAAATTATTTCCAGCCCTGCCCTATATGCTGAATTGTCCTCCTTTTGTCTGTTCTTGTTTCAAAGCAAGCTTGCAAACTTGCAAACAATTTATATAAACAAACAAGCATCACAACTGGGTTGCAAAACTTGCATATTTTTCAGGAAGCAAGTAAAACTCTCACACAATTTTTAGGGAGTATATTTCCACAAACCAAAATGCCAGATTTCCTCCCCACTAGCCAAACTATCCTTCCAAATACCAAAATTCCCAATGATATGCTTTCTAGCTTTCAAATTTTCCAACCCATGCTTCTATGCCTAACTGTGATATACTGCTTGTATTTACAGTACAGTACTTTCTAATCCTCTAATCCTCAAAATACACACAATGTACAGTACAGTAGTACATTATTAAATTGTTCATTTATAAAGAACAAACCCTTGTACACACAATTCATTCTCTTTTATCAATAAACTCACACATATTGTGCTTTCTAAGGATGTACCAAATTCAGTAGAACTTCCTTTTATTTTCTTTGACAAGTACAGGTACTCCATCCTATATAATATTATGTAAATTTTATACAATGCTCAGCCAATTATATGCACACTGACATTATGTTCCAATCCTTCTCTTCCTACATACTGTACACATGTAACGTAAATTTTGTCAACAGACCGTATGCAAACAAACACGACCACACGACCACACTACCATTCACTACAATCCAGAACCCACATTCCTGTGTCTGTATTGACATCTTAATTATAATTATCAGTGTCCAATTATTAGTCGCATGCTTGATAATCACTGCTGCACACTAACTGGAACAGGCAGAGCCAACACACATCACACATACTGTATGCACAGAATGTCTCCAAACACCTTATGATTTTGCCCACAGCATACTTTTGTCACTAATGTAAATATCTGAGTCACCACGGTTTATTGTTGACATAAACCCCGGACTAATTTCTTAGCATCAGGATTTGAAAATTGTAAAAAGTGTTGAAGTTTAGCAGATGCTAACTGCTTGCCTGGAGGCAGATTATAATATCATTAGCAGGCTCTATTCAGAATGATGTCAAAAGTACTGCGCTTACAAATATACATGTATACATGTACAGCATTACTACTTCGTACATGTATGCTGTACTACTTAGTACAGAAAGCCAGGTATGTTGGACAATGTCAAACAGGCTGAATGTCCAGTGATGGTTTATACCTTCGTGTATTTGTCCAGGTACATGACGTCAAACTCATTTATAAAAGACAAGCGTCTTGCTTGCGAATGGATAATATCGATGCAGTAGGCCTTTCAAAGACACAAAGATGGGCCAGTAATCAAAAGATCTTCATAAATATTAAAGTGGGAATTATATCAAGGAATAGTAATTTATGAATTATTACAGCTACTTATAAATCTTCAAATATACAATGCAACGTCTTTTAGTATCTGGGAGAAGTTGTGCTTTAACAATTCAGCATTCTGACAAAATGTACTATACATAGGTTATTATAAAAAATATGCTCTCACTGCACACATTTCTGCACAAGATGTAAGCCTACAGTACGGTACATTGCAAATGTTACATGCAGTGTATTGTAGGTCCACAGCCTACACACACAGTCTCTCACAGTAAATCAGCAGACCTGTTTACCATCTTTCGTATATATACAGCATGGAATAGTTCATTCTGTACAGCAATGCATTTTGTTACACAACCTAAAGTGAAATCGTTACTAAACTGCAAACGTGTAACATCTAAAAGGGTTTAACAGATGTTATTAACGTAAGAGTTTTAAATGATTTCACTCTTGTGCATACAAAACTCAAGAATATGAACACTACATTATTCCTAAGATACCCAAGATTAAAACTAATTATATAAAGGGTGTACATGATTCAGTGTTGCACATATAGATACAGGTACTGTACTGTATACCACTTAATGTTCTGTACAGGTTATACTGTACAACTGTACAACAATCATGATACAATGCAAATATAGGGTCTACAGGAATTTACAGTAGTACTGCACACAAAAGCAAGATGTGGCCAAATGGCCAGAGGCCCAGAGTGTTAGAGTCCTTGGGGCAAAGGATCTGGGGTGACTTTACGCCCCCAGAGGCCGACCATTTTTAGATTGTATGCAATCTGTTCTCATCAATCTAGAGGTTTAACCTTATAAAAGCTTAACTATATAATACTGATCAAATTCAACATTTAGAACTTTCTACTGCTGATTCACAAAAAGCCCCCCAAAAAATGTACAACTGCAGAAGAAGAGATCAAAGGCATGTCAAAAGTCTGGAAAACCCAGTACCGGTATAAGTAATTGTCTATAAAACTGTATATTTCCTTCCTGTTCATATTCTATGTACTGTACATTTATACAAGTATCTAGTACATTAAAGTACAACAACCTTCTGTGTTGAACATCAGCCTAAGATGCTCCTATTCAACTCAACACACAATCACACAGGTGTGGCCTAAGTTATACATTACTCAGTATAAATTTGGTACAACCATCAACATTGCCAGTAAAATTATGAGTTTTGCAGCCAGGAGAAAATGACACAAAATTGAAATGAAATTAAAAAACTTATTCCCATGGAGCTTCTGCTTGACAGTGTAATCCACTCAAGTTTCAAAGACCTGTCAAAACGGTAATTATTTATTATCATTCACTCTTCATGTCAAATAAAAACATTCACATGAGGCAAATATGATATCTCATTGCAATGTGAGTAGTGATGTGTACTTCCTCAATGAAAAGGGCAAATTTATATATTTTGTAAATGATACCCAACCATGTTTAGGTTATATTTATATATTTCTTTTACAGTTTTACAATGCATCTTCCAAATAATTTCTTTCAAAAGCATTGTAAAACCAGTGACACTCTAGAAGGAGTTTAATAGTAGCAATAGGTGAGGTACAGTATTAAAGTAAACGCATAATTAGTGTTGAGCTGATTATCGGTTGGTGTTATAGGTATCGACCGATAATGACGTTATCGGTTGGATATCGGTATCGGCAAATTCAGCAGTTGCCGCCGATAACGGCAACCGATATTCTAAAGTCCCCTTGCATTGTTACCAATTTTATGGAAGTCTCAGTGTACAAAATTTTAACCTGTAAGGATCCATTTTTTCCCTACTTTTCTTCAGTGAAACCCTATGCTAGGCCTTTGCCTAAACATTAACAAAGGATGCCAGAGGCCAGTGGCGTCGCCAAGTGGGGGCCAGGGGGGCATGTCCTGGAAAACCTTGTGCCCCCCGTGTGCCCCCCAACTGAGATTTGAGATTTTGAAAAAATGTAGATCTCCTGTAAGTTCTGTAGTCAGAATATTTGACTACCACGTTTCATTTGATTTGATTCTTCTTAGGACAAGAAAAGGCAGCAATTTGTATTATTTCGAATAAAAAATCGCCCATCTCATAAAACACATGGTGTTCTCTGTGTCGGAGGCTGAGCATCGGTCTTGGTAATCTATCCATAATCCTTGCCACCTCAACAGGTGTGAATATACGTCTTGATAAAGTGTAGCGGAAATGTCTGCCTCGCGAACTCATTGACCAAGACAGTGAATGGTGTTGTTTCGTACGTGCCATGGAACTTGCCATTGCGAATTGTAATGCAGGCTCAGTGCCAGCAATTTCAATGAGACTTTTCTGTATTTTCTTCTTCGAAAAAATAATTCCAATAAATTTTAAAAGGGAAATATATGATACAAAATTCTATGATCCCTTTAATTCCGTTAAGACTCCAATCACTCAGTATGTGGATCATGAAAATTTCACGTTAATTGAAAAGTCCATAATGGAACGAATATTTGGTCGTTGATTCGGCAATTACACATGCACGTTTTTTCACTTTCATGAGAATTTCTCAATCCATGCATAATTTTTTTTTTAGTTCGTAAAAATCCGTTATTTTTTGACACAAATTTTACTTCAAAAAGGTAGTGTATGTGGCACCAGATTGCATCTAAGGACACCTAATTTTCAATCGGTATCGGGCCGATATCAAGTTTGACTTATCAGTTATCGGCAAGTTCTGATACAGTATCACCGTTATCGGCTCAACACTACGCATAATAAATTAAGTATTAAATTCAAAGAAACAGGTCTGGTAAGTGCAGGGGCGGCACCAAGGGGGGGTCTGGGGGCAAATGCCCCCAGTCAGAGCCTTTGCCCCCCAGTTCCCCCCAGTCCTCCCCCCCCCCCCCACTCAGCTCCTGAAGTATAGTGTCCTTTCAGGAGTTTTCAAGGCAAAATAATTCACAAATAATTTTCCTCCCTGTTTGAATCATTCCCAAACTTTTCAAAGTAAAACCAGCCTGAGAGCTCTAATTTATTATGTACCACCTGGTATGCTCGATATATAAACTTAAGTGTAACAGATACATATATGTATATATCTATTCCCTGTTAATATACTGTACATATTGCATTCACCTTTCTGTTTTAAGAAAAGTGTAAAAAGTGTCAAGAGATTGCTAATAAGTAGCTTTTAAATATATTGTCACTTTCCAACTCTTCATGTTGTCAGCTAAGAAGAGTAATACTGTAGCCAAAAAAGCCTAGCTTGCATTAAAATCATTTGGAATCTTTGCTTTGGATGATGCATTATGGACCAACATACACCTATCCTGAGACTTAATTTTTTACCAAGAGATTTGCTAAAACCTCAGAGCTTCCGGGGGCTTCGCCCCCTGGACCCCCACCGGGGCTTTGCCCCTGGATCCCACCCGGGGCCCCAAGGCGGCCCCTGGACCCCACCCAGTAAGTCTCGCGCTTCGCGCTCGATTTTGTGCTGCACGCGAAAATTTTTTGCCCCCCAACATTTTCTTTGGCCCTCCATTTGCCCCCCCACTTTTAAAATCCTGGTGCTGCCACTGTATAAGTGACCTACAGTAACTGTCAGCACCTTATTATGGTTAAGTGAGGGTTAAAACTGTAGATACGAGGTAAAAGAGGGAGCAATGTATTCCTCATCAGGGAAACTCTTCCAATGGGAAGAACACTTTTCCAACTTCAACCAAAAAATAATTATTCACCAGAGACAAGAACACTCTAAAATTATGGCTTTTATTATCCTGATTAAACTTATCTAAGGGGCTTGGGTGTCTCCAACATTTTTGGAGTCAGGTACTTGCAGCCCTATTAGTCACAACTCTGAATGGAGTTGTGACTCTAAAAATGATGCCACAACTGGTGGAGGAACATAACATCTCCAACAATGTCTCCAACATTTTTGGAGTCAGGTACCCTCAGCCCCATAAGTCATGACTCTGAATGTAGTTGTGACTCTAAAAATGACATCACAACTGGCGGAGGAACATAACATCTCAGCAGCCATAAACTGTCCAATAGCAGCCTACCAATAAGCATGCCAGTAAGCTTTATACACTGCAGGCCTCTAAACGACAGGTCAACAAATCATGGTAGCGTTTTAACGCTTCATTAGAACCTGTAAAATAACACAAATGTGGACTCCAAATATGATTTTTGCGATAATTTTGAGAGCACTGAAAGTTACCAAGGAGTTGTGATTTCAGGGAAAATGGGGTTGCTACCCCCTGCAAGGAGTCACGACTCTAAAGAAGAGACGGGTAACCCGCCCAAACCTATTATCTAGCCTATATGAATAGATACACCTTTATACAGGTACATACTGTAACACTACAGTAAAGTTAGCCTCCTCAAGCAATTTACAAGTAATTGCAAGTACTTTTGTTACCTCCTCCATGTGAACACATGAAGATCCTGAGATGTTGCAAGGCTTGAAATAACCGGCAGCACTGAGAGCCATGGCTGTCGGGCCCTTACTGATGGGCGTGGTGCCCCTCAGTCAATGTCCTATGAAATAACATAGACCGACAGCCAAATTGCTCATTTTGGCTGTGCCCTTTTTCAATCTTATTTCGAGCCCTGATATTGTATAGACCTGCAGACATGCAGAATTACAGATCTAGACAAATATTTTCCAGTTGATGTCCATATACTCCTTTGAAAAGGTTTCAGGGCCTTTAGTCTGAGCTTGACAGACTGTAATATTTAACCACCAATGATGTGGACCTTTCTACTTCCTCCCAACCCCCTAAACTTTGAACTCACATTGTTCTCACCTAAAGTAATTTGCAGGGGCAACCTGCAGCCATGGTGGTCTACTGTACAGTGCCATCATGTAACAGACTGATCAGGGAGCAGCATAACAAACAAAAAAAAAGTTTTTGTTTTTTATTTTTTTTTTTGTTTCGTTTTGTGGAAATACAGTAAGAAATAGATCTATCCAAAGAAGAACTGCACAGTACTTTGGACCTTATCCATAGTAGCAATAAGTAATGTACATGTACCTTTGTCTTGTAATTAACAGGTAGTAGATACTGTATATTATGGAGAGTATGTGTGCAATACCAAATAGAGGGTGTTTGACCTTTGCGGGTTTGGGTCAGATTTGAAATGACACTAACGGCCTCATGTGATTAAAGTGGTGACCTGATTTCTTTTTTATTTTTTTTTTGAAATGGGAAGCAGATCATTTTAGGGGGAGTTTTATGAGTTTCATTGACTCTGAAAGGTAATAAGAGTGAGTGTTTGGTACACATTAATCTTTCAACTGTCAAAAGGCAGTTCCTTCCACATGTATACTGTAGTAGCTCACACGAAAGGGCCATTTGAACAGTAACATACAGTACAGCCATGGGCAGAAATCCTGAGGGGATATAGGGGGACGCATCCCCACACTTTAAGAGATATCTCTACTGACTTTCACATTTCCACATGGTAAATTTTAGAACTCCCCACCCACATCTCTGCTTTCTTTTTCACACAAGTCTCTACTGCAGCCTACTGCTTACCGACAGATTTTGGTTGCTTCACAGTTCAGAGGAACTGTATGCATAGGGTGCTCCGTACTGGGTATAGTATAACTTTGAGCAAATTTTGAAATATGGCAGTGTTGCACATATTGTAAAACCATTCAAATGAATGTGTTCTAGTATTGCAAACTCACTAAGGAAGTGGTCTGGACACAGGACCTAATGAATCAAGAAGACCACAATTTAATTGATCAGTTCAAGGGAAATAGCTAAGTTCCTCTTCTCTAAAGCTTGACAGACTTATCAAATGGTTTTAAAGCACACTTAAATAATGTAAAAATACCATACATTATTCTGTATGGGGTGAGTCACATTTTGCATTCAAAATAGATTCTGTTTGCAAAAAGAATGTTACAAAACTGCATCTGGAAGGACCGTGCAACACTATGAACTTAAATTCAATGACCCTGGCATTACATGTATAGGGCTTATTGTCAATATCCTTAAGTGCCTTTTAAAAGGCACTGTAAATAGTGTTGCCAATGAGTATTCACACTCATAAAAACATTACATCGGTATGACAAACTAAAAGCCAGTCTAAAGTAAAAAGCTCTGATAAAAAATTTACTTTTAAACACATTAATTTTCAAGTGTTGTTTTGCATTTCACTGTACAGATATGCATACAATTTGAGGATATCTGATGCCATAGGTCATTTCAATTTTTCTGATATCACCAAGCCAGCCTTACAAAGCAGGTGCCAGGCAATTTTTACAGAATGATCCTTGAAATTCAGTCCCTGGTTTGCTTAATAAACTGCATGACCAGTCACCGAGTGACTATAAAGTTTCATAAAAGCAACCGGTCACATCATCCAACTTACCAAATCCAGTTCTGAGGTTTTACTTATATAGTGAGCATGTTCCTTGATTTATGGACACAAAATATCCTTGGTTTGTGTACACCAACATTAGGATAGATCTTAACTTTGATTTTAACAGGACAATGGCATGGCAGATCAGACTTAAGATGGATAGTAATATTTTACAAAACAGGGCCCAGATCATGGAAAATGGCACCTGGTTCTGCACAAATCTTCAAGACCAGGAGCCACACTATGGACTGGATTAATGCCAGGAGTCCTGGACCAAGCCCGCTTTAATATGAGCCTTATCAACAAGCCATGTTAATGTTTCACAGCTGGAGGGTTTAATCTGTGAATCACGTAGCAAACTAACTGTACATACATACAGCAGAAACAAACAGAAATTATGCAAGTACGCTATTTTCAATTTTTATTTTGAAAGTTCTGTCAATGTATGTGAGTATTCATCTATTCACGCAAAGCTTCATTCGGTAGTTCAACATGCAACACTACGCTCTAGTGCATGTATATTAACATTTGTTTGCACTTTTCAAAATCCCCAAAACAATAGCAGGTACTTCATAACTTTGCATTGAAGTTCCTTTTATACATGCCAATGCCCACACAATTTGTAATATACTTTACAGCTAATATTACATTTGAGAAGTGCGTGTTTCATGTGTGCAAAAGACCTTGACAGAATAGCTGATGTGTTTGGCAGGTTTTCCTATGGATCTTGAAACTCAATAAAATGCCCTGAAGCCATAGCCAGACACAAACAGCTAAGGGATTTCAACTTTATATTATGTCAATACATCACTGGTACCCTGAGGTTGTCATAATATGATTTTTTGCCAGAAAGGGAAGACGTAGATTTTGGACATAGATAGCCATATCATCAACTACTGTATCGGACTTATCCTGACTTATGAAAGCTGCTTTTATAAAAGAGTTAAAAGGCCAGATATGGACAGTGAAAGATGTTATCTGAAAGTTACTTGAAATGTGTTTTTTAAGGTTTAAGTTGACGACAAGATACACTGCAAGGTTTAGGCTACTTTGGGCTTGGCATGGCATAAAATAAAACACTTTCAATGGTGTTGGATCAATTTTTCAATATTCATATTGACCGATATTCTCCTGTATTGGCATCTGTATTGGATTTTCATCCCACTTTGAAATCTGTAAAATTTACTATAAATGCCCAAACTACCTAGCCATTATTTCTCATACTAAATATAAACTTTGAACATTAATATGTTACATTATTTAAGTATGTTTGATTATGAATAGATGCCTTATGAAAATGACACATTTAGAGGTGACGTAACATAGCCTATAAAGTGTAAAGTAAGCTCATTTCTAACATATAGTAATCTGATAGTATCAGTTGATACTGAAAATTGTTAAGGTGTACTAAGCTTAAAGGCAGTATGCAGTCACCCTAATCAGAGTGAGTGTATCCTGTCACTCTAGTTCATGACTGGCCTATTTTGATCATGTGACAATATTTTTGTTGTAAAATTATGAAATTCAAGGAGAACTTCTCCTTGCTTTACCTACTGTTTGAAATAGTTATGTTCAAAACATCTTCAGAGGTGCTTGTAAAGCAATAAGAGGAGATCTGCAAGAATTTGCCAATTTTTCAAAGAAAATTTTGGGGCGACTGCCTATTGCCTTTAAACTTCACTGTCACACATTTTGGCTAGATCTGATGTTATTTTACCAATAAACTAAACTACATTGTTATGTACAAGTACATAATCTGTACAGTATGTTGGCCCATTATTTAACATACAAAAACCTTAACAAGTTCAAGACATTCACCATATGCTCTATGCTTGTCTACCTTTGGCACAGTACTATAATGACTCAATTTCCTGTAAAATTGGCCTTTTTATGAAAGGTGAAGTATTCTGAGATCTAGATTAGAGATAATTGCTTATGGATACTATCTTGCTTAGAGAGAAACAGTGATTAGCTTAAAAATAACAAAATTTTCTGGTCAAAGAGCTACTACACTGTAACACAAGTAGTATACTTGAGATTAAAGTCATTACATGTCATTCCTTAAAGGAATACTTCATCTTTGTCAGCCTAATCAACACTATGCCATACTGTACATGGCTCTGATAAATTATAAAATAGTTGAAATACACAGGTGTGTCTTTGAGGTACAGACTTATGACAGGGGAAGGAGAGGGGTGAGGGTCATATTTGGCCAGAAAGATTAAAATATCAATTAACCAATGATGCCTTCTTACAATGAAGCCTCAATTGAAAGTTATGAGGAACTATCCCCTCACCCTCAATCCCTCATCCCCCCCCCCCCCCACCAGACTCATGATTTTATGAAATGACAGGAGATACACAGACAGAAAAATTCTGGGAGTCTTCCCTTATTTTCCAATCCCTTTCACTGGCTTTTTCAAATATTCATCAATTGTCTGCCCCTTCACTGGTTCAACAGAATTACCAACAATAAAAGCTGGCAATTGGTGCATGCGTACCATAAATTTCCCATAAGCAAATGGCAGTCATTCCACGGTAAGCTAGAGAGTGATGTAATCTAGCTTGAGATGTATTCTAAACATTGAGACAGACAAAGGTTTGTCAGGCTGAACAAGGAGCATGCCTAGCATGCCAAGGAGTCCCTCCAAGACATTACTTATGCAATACATGACATGAATTTTCCCGCGTGTGTCCCTAAACTGGGTGACAATGTTATTAATGTTTAAAATTACCCAGCAGCTGTGCTATGCTATGCATGTATTGGATAATACTGTATCAACAAAACCTCTAATTCTTCTGGAGATCTATACAGATAATTCAATACATCTGATAAGAGCACTATTACGGCATTACTGTACCTACAGTATGATAGGCCTAGTGGCCTACTGTGCTGTAATGTTGACAAGGCTTGAGCGAGTCCAACATTTTGGAACAGAGTACTCCCCACCCTGAGAGTCGCAAATCTGAATAGAGTAACAGCTTTTGATGGTATCATAGCCAGTGATATAATACACAACATTACAAAAATAAGCAACACTTTCACCATAGAAAAGAATTCAAATGGTACTGCCCTCCTTAGACAATTTTGCTCTAAATTGAACTTTATTAATACCACATTCATAGTAAAAAGAAATTAACTGGAAGCTAATTTCATCATATCAGCAAGCACTGTGGAGTCATTAAAATGGAGCCACCACTCAAGTATCAACCAGGAATCAGAATCTGAACATGAGTCTAAGGTTGACTAGATCCTGAGCTCTGATGTTTAAATGTGCATACATTGCTAATCTAGACTACTGCCACTATGAACACAAAGACAAAACTGCAGGAATCATGCTCAAGCACACACCATCACAACCGGATTCTTGAGCCTTAAGTTTCAAAAGTTAGAAATAACTTACTAAAAAAAAATTAAATACAAGAATGAAGAAAGGTTGCAAAATGTGCACATTTGGTAATGTAATATTACTGCAATTAATACAAAAAATTCCTGTTTGAACATCAGGGCTCTATTTCATAAAAGTTAGGAATATTCCCAAAATAAAAGGTCCTAAACTGCTTAGAAATTGATTCGTCTGAAATCATTCCTTTCTTTAAATATTTAGGGATAAATCAAAAGTGACATTGTTTTTATCTGTGAATTTCCTACCAAATCAATTAAGAACATTTCTTAATCTACAAAAGATCATTCCAAAAGCCTAGGAACAACTTCAGCATGAAGATAGGAATGAATTCTTCCTAAGTCTAAGACAGGAATATTCCTAACTTTTACAGTATGTAATAGAGCCCAGGTTGCTCGACAACATGAATACCAGGGCACTGAAAAAATTTTTATTTCCCAGCAAGGGAGTTTCCACAATTCTTTTCATACTTCTACGTACAAACGAAAAGGGTCAATTTCACTCCAGAACACCAAAAGTTCCCTTCAAATACCTCCCAATTTCCTGGGAAAGAGCCTCCCAGCTTCTCAGCTTTTTCCACCCATCATGAATCTCTTGTTTATATGTTGTACAGGTAATTCTTGCATTGATTTTTAAGTTGTAACATTTAGAACTCCCCCCCCCCCATACCTACAAATTAGTAATAACAGCACACATTCAAAATGGCTGTATTACATGTACCATTCAATTTATAATGTACCAAGGCCAAGATATGTAATGTACCCATCTACAGGGTGTTAAATTTCTGTACAAGGAAACATGAAGTAAAGCACACAGAATGCATAGCTAGCAATGGTATTGCACTCTTGGCTTGAATGAGTCTGATATTGGAGTGGGTGGGGTACCTGCAGCCTTAGGAATCATGACTACACTATTGCTCCTTGTATGTAGAGTTCATGAATGCTGATGACCTAAACATGCAGTACACAGCATTTGCTAAAGTGTCACCAAGCACCCTACCGATAAGTGTTTTTAAGCAAACAGGTTTTTCAATGGCAAAGGACTGAAATGTCTGAAAACTCTAGCTGTCAACTGAAAGGAAGAACTTAGTGATCTAATACAGAACAAACCAATGGAGCCAGTTTCCTTTAATTGCTTGTAAAGAACACACATTTAAACCAAATTTTGATTTTTGCACATGTGTAATTTAAAAAAGTGACTACTTGACTCCTGCCTTAGAATCACAAATCTGAAATACTACACACTCCCACCTACGAATCACAAATCTGAAGTATTCTCTCCCGCCTAGGAAACACAAATCTGAAGTACTGTGCAGTCACGTAACCCTATGAATGAACAGCTATCCCCATGGCAAGTCCCATGTGTGACAAACAATTTTCCCTACACAACTTTAATACCTCTCCCTATAGACCTTATATGATGTCACAGAGCAGAAAGTGCTCCCTCATTTGGAAGACAGTGGCATAACATTGCTCGTTACTCCAACAAATGCAGACAGCTGATTTGTGCACCAGGGGATACGTGCGCAAGTCTACTACATGCGTGTGCGAAATTTACGCCGTGAGTGCACGTGTGCTTCATTGTTTTCCTCCAAAATGGCGTCAGTGTGATGTCAATGCATAAGGTCTACTGTATACTACTTCCTACTGACAATTCCCAACCCATCCCCAGATACTGTAACTTCCCCCACCAACAAAGTGGGAACTGTCCCGAGTGGTGGCTGTCTAGGAAAAATTGTTTAGGGAGGTAGAGGAGGGGGGTTGTCCAGGAACTAAGTAACCTTATTAAGTATACTGCACTCACATGTGGTACTGGGGCAATATCCCAATATTTCACTGAACAGATGAAAACTGAAACTATGGCCAACGGACTGTACAGAGCAATATAAAAGTAATTGATGTGTAGTGCAGTACTCAACTTGATTGGACTAGCTGTAATAATTAACAATAACATTCCAGGGTGCTCTTAAAGTATATATGAATAAGTGAGCACTGTAGTTGTACAACTATTGCAAGACTTTTGGGTCTGCTTACAGCAAACTGAAGTATAAAGTGGTATAGTAATCAACAGTGAAAGTTCTAAGGATTAAGTGGAGAACCTTAGACGACACTGCAGGATCTGTCCCGTGAAAGTTGTTGTTTGGATATAACCATACTCTGCCAAAACTTTTGCTAAGTTTTATATATGTTATACAGAAAAGCACATTTTTTTGTAATATGCAGAATGGATGCATGCACCTACTTTCTATGTGTGGGGCAGCTTTCCAACCCCCCCACAAACTTGACTTTTCCTCCTCCCCCATCATTTTGGTTTTCCAAAGGGAATACCTATGAAGTCACTTGATACTGACCGTGCAAAACAACTGTTGGTTCTTTCATTTCACTGTCATCTGTATTTCTGATCAGTACACCTTTCCCTTCCCTAGGGCCAAGGATTTTCCGCGATCGTGGAAAAAAAACGTAATTTACTTTTCTGCACGGAATTTCACAGAATTTAGCAAAAATTATCAGGCTCAAAATATATGTAAATTTTTGACAAGAAACAGTTATTTTTCTTCAGAACCATGTCAAATGAATGCCTGCATATACCCAAGACATACTCAGACATTTTATGATTTGAGATGGTGGTAAATTCACCTTAAAATCATCAAAACCCCTTGAAGTTACCATCAGAAAACAAGTCGGACATTTACGAAAACTGGCAAAATTTTGCCGGTATAAGCTCCAGGTTGCCTGTGCTATTGTGTGTTAGGCTAGGTCGCTCTTGTGTTACAAGTATTTGCTGCCTTCAGGATCGTAACCAGACAAGTTTAGAACTTGTTTTCAACATAATTACTCTAAAATCCAAAAATCACGGAAAGCAGTTATGCTTTAAACGGAATTTTATGGAACTGAAAAGTTACAAAAGGAATTTTGTGATTTGTGAAGTGGAAAATCATTGGCCCTACCTCCCTATACAGTACTTGAAGTTGAGGACATCTTTTAGCATTTTTTTTTTCTGTTTTTTTACTCTTTCCAAGCCATAGCTGAACAAAAAGCTTTGTTTGCTCCACTTATGAGAGGTCATCAATTGCCATGCATAAGCTCCATGCTATTTGGTTTTGCTCTTGGTGATCATTTTACCTTTACGTATCATTACGCAATATTTACATACAGCCTGTATGTCATATTTCAATAGAGATGTAGTAGAGACTGAAGCTGCGAAGTACAGTAGCTTGGGACGGATGTCCTTACATCTAAAATGTTGCCAGTTGGGGGAAAATATCCATGACAGCTTCCATTCCAACTGTTAATGGGGAACATTTCACAATTAAGTTTTATTTCAAACCTACTCTTCCAATGACAGACCCTTATAGTAGTACCTTCATGCGAACTCCCCAGAACAACAAAAATTCTGCTATCCATGGACTAGACACACTGTCTTGAACACAAAACTTGATAAGCTATGGACTGGCTGCATGTTAATATTTCACTCGGTACTATCTTGCTTCTGGTGTTTAGATTTACTATGTGACACCTATCCTATAGAATAGCCTACATAGCCTGTCAAACACTTTTTTCTTCCATTAGTGCTTGGTGATGCCAGGTATTGTAAACTGAGCTACTCTGCAGTGTGATACTGCTGTGTTGTACTAAACAGCAAATATCATACAATGACAGAAGGTAACTGCTTTAGGTACCATAACAATGCTTATCTCCAGAAAACCACAACCAACATTTAATCCATGATAATAACCATTTGACAATAGGTTTCCTGTACCAGCAACTTATTGTACTGTAAAATCAGCTCAAAACAGATCTATAATAGCAAGGCTAACTCTGCTTAAACTGGTATTATTGTAGTTTTAGCCAAGTTTATGTACTACCAGGTATAATGGTATTTCATTGATTGCAGGTACCTTTCAAACAAGGCATGTGGGATGTGTGCAAATTGATTTAAAAATCTAGACAATGCAATCCCTTTGAGTGGGTGATACAGTGAACAAAAAGAACACTCTGTAGGACTGGAAAAAGTGCAGTTAAATGCATGTACCAAGTTAATTGCCTGGAACAAGTTAAATTCCTCCTTGCTGTGTGTTCATTGTTGTTGTCTATGTGACTGTGTAGAAGTCAGGCAGTCTTCGTAGTCAAGGGAAGTCTTTCTCCTCACAACTTTGGTAACAACTATACATGCTAGACTGGTGCTACCTGAGTGCATCCTTCCACAAAAGGTAGATGTGACAAGATCAAATGGGTGGGGACCGTGGGGAGGGAGGGGCTGGGGACACGGCTGGATGAGCATCATCAGCCAAGTTTGTGTTTCTTCTAGGTCACAACTCTTCAGAACAGTTTCCAGTCTATTGTCTGAGTTACCAAACTCCACAGGTAATTTCATAAAAGGGCAGGACTGATAAAAATGTTTATTTCCGACAAGCAAGTCATGTTTCCCACAATTTTTACGTTTCATATAAAACTAGCCAAATTTCCTTCCTATACCCAAATTTCCCTACAAGGAGTTAGAGTTGAATGAGGTTTAACAGCCCAGTTTCCAACCAATTGGTTCAAGTCGAGCCGGCCACTGCCTTTTTTCCAGTTGTGGCTCACTGGCTTGTTTTCCCTTGCTCCACTGTTTATGCGGAGCATCACGCACAGCGGCAGGAGGTTCCATTTTTTAAAGTCTTTGGTATGACTCGACCTGGGAATTGAACGCGGGCCTCCTGCGTGAGAGGCGGATGCTCTACCACTAGACCAAACACACAAGGAGCTTCTCAAATTACCTAATTTTTTTCCCACCCACTCAAAAGGGCGTATAAAATTTCCGCAAAGAGCAATGAAACACTGTATAAAACTGATGGTCAAATATTGGAACTTAGCACTTTACAAATCCAGTGTCAACTCTTGTACACCATGTTTTGCTACACAATGTTAGTACCCAGCAACATAAGTTTGGTATTTATATGGTGCTTTTTCCAACTGGGTCTCACTTGAAACCTCAAATGCTGCACAATCTTTTCTTTCCTGAATGTCATCAAGCCCTGATGGGCCACTAAGGCAACAAAAGGTCAATTAATTGGAACTTAGCAATTCGCAAATCCAATGTCAACGTGTATACACCACATTTTGCTACACAATAATACACAAGAGTAATACAAGGATGGTACTGGGGATTTATTCATTGCCAAGAGTTGTTCCGCGTTAAATGGGCTGTCCAATTGTAGTAACAGGGGAGGTAAGTAGGAGCGAAATAGATTCCAAAATGTTCTGAAGGCACTACGGGCCACCAAGACAACAAAGGCGGTCTCTTGTTAGGCACAGACATACTTTTTCAAATAAATTACTAGCACCCTAGATTCCAATCTGCTATGCTGTGCAAAAGAATCTCTGAGTCTTTGGCATGACTCAGCCTGGCATGGACCTTTTTATGAAGGCTGAACAGTATATGCTCAACCACTAGGCTATGTGTATTACGGATATTAAGAGTGACACAATTTTTAATCACTCTCTAGAATGCCCTCTGTACGATTTTTTATCATTGAGACAAAAACATTACATTTATACTTTATATTCACCACTCTCCCAATAAGGAAGTTAAAAATACAGTACGAGAGTAATTTGCACTTAAGTTATTTATTTGACATTTAGGTTAACCAACGAACCTTCAAAATCAAGCAGTTTACATTGGACTTTGGTTGAGGTTTAAAAGGTTTAAACAGCTTAGGTAAGCTGCCACCTTTTCCACAATTTATGCTTTTGCTATTAAATGTACAAGCCAAATTTCCCCCAGTTGCCAAAAATGTCCTTCTAAATTCCAAAATTTCTCAGATTGGAGTTCTCCTTTCCACCCAAGTTTTTTCATATTCTGGTCAGGAATCAATTGAAATTCCATAAGTCTATCATGACATGTTTGCTTATAAGGGGAACTTAAGCTCAGTATTACTGTACTTCTTTTCTTCGCAGAAGCAAAGAGGAATTCTCTCTTCAAATTTACAGGAGAAAAGAATGTAATAACCATCATTATGCTTGTTGTTGATAGTAAAGACAATGCACACTACTGACTGACATCTTGAGTTTGAATGGATGGATGATATACTTAGGCTTTCACGGTTAACCAATTATTATATCGATACCGGTTTTAACCAGTTTCGATTAGGTATGATTATTGCATGAGAAGAAAATCGAAAAAATCGAAATAATCGTAAAAATGGAAGTAATCATGAAATAATTGAAAAAATCATGGAACTCAAGCAAATTTGGGGAACATTTAATGCCATAAAAAATCACATTAAACTAAAGAACACAATATTAGCTGGATTTGTGACAGTTTGCATGGCTAGACTGGCCCTGATTTGGTGCTCATGTACAGGTCACATACAGTACACACTGTTTGGTGACGCTGCATTCAGCACAATGGGTTACAGTACTTTAAGCAAGTAAAGTATGTGGGGAAAAAACCGATTATAATCGAATTTCGATTATTAGGGGTCCAATTATATCGATTGTCTTTTCTGGAAATATCGTGAAAGCCTAGATATACTACTTAAAGTGGGCATGACATGGCCAAAATAACTGTTGTGTATTGTAATATTGGATACAGTAGTGTATAAATATCATTTCACACACAATTACTATTAGAACCTGTGCAATTCGGCATAAATCAAACTGGAAGAAAAACATACAAAAATCCAATTTCGAAAAATGCTGCAACTGGTCACCTGACTTTTATGACCCAATTGGCGGCACAAACACTGCACTATATACTGTAAGACATACACAGCACAACATACACAGCACAAAGCACGGACCGTGTTGGGGGCTTTGAGGCACGTCATTGGCCAATATGCACGCGTGCATATGTGCGCGTATTTTAGTTTCCCTACATATATCTCAGAAATGTTTTTGTGCAAAAAGGAACGCAGACTGCTTGCTGTACAGCTACGCACATTTACAGACAGTCCATAACAAGTGCATCTATAGTCAGTGGGCTGTTCAGTGACGGTGTTATTGAGAATGTTAAGCAGTCACTGCACAGTGACACATCATTCACAATCTGGTCACTGGTCACACGAGCTGCCCTAGTATCATAGCACAGGTGTTTGCAATGATGTACTAGCTAACATGCATTAGCATGCACGTGTTTCGGTGTGTAGAATGATCGTTGAGCTGCCTAGCTGCCTAGCACAGGACGAAGTGCTACTGACCGTGCCACCAATGACGTCACATCTTGGGACATGCTCACATATGTTTTTTCTCTTTCGGATTTCAGATGGGCTGAGCCTGGCCTGTATTTGGGGATCCATATGGTCGTATTCTTGTATTTATGGAAGTAGTTTAGTCCAAAAAACATAAATTGTTTTATTTCAAGCTGTACCTAAAGATTATTTACTGAGAAACTTACTTTGGCCATGTCATGCCCACTCTAAGATTTCAAATTGCACACTCTGTGACCTTCTAGAAAACCTGCAGTACCTTCCCTATACCCTGGACTTGATGTCTTTGGTATCATTTGCCAGTTGTACAGATTCCCAAACTTTGTAAATTTCTGGTAGGCCTCATGTTACATACTTCTTTCATCTGCAAATCACGATGACTGAAAATAGGAGTGAAATCACATTTAGCATGCCCAGTCTATGTACTGTAATTTTAAAAGTGTTCCTGAAGAGGGCCTCCAGATCCTCTGTCATTCTCTTTGCACCTTTGGTATTAACCTCATACACATACCTACCACAATTAACTTATCTCTACCAATGCTTACTACTGTAGTACAGGAACCAGAAATTCCACTACTGGAGATTTAAAACTTCAAAAACCATCTCTTGAGAAGAATGAATGGATCATGGCCTCTGTAAGACCGGCTAGATGAGTACAAGACACAAAAATAGGGCGATTTGCTGTAATTAATAGCAGTTATTAAGAGTGCCACCCTCAAAATGTTGTTGGTTGTAAATATTTGTATAGATTTTAGAAATTGCCTTAGAAGAGTAATTTTAAGAATGACACTCAGGGCTCAATTTTAACAGTCATCCGGTCACCTGTGACAACCAAAATGTGTTATGGACAACCAAAAATGAAGGGTTGGTTGTCCATTGGACAACCAAAGTTTGTGCAACAAATTAACAGACCACTTCTATAGTTTACTGCAAATTTTGTTGTGGACTACTACATTTTCTTTTGGACGACCAAAAAAGGCAGGCAGGTTGTCCATTGGACGACCATAAAATTTTCTTAAAATCGAGGCCTGACACTTCATCTAACGATCAAGTTTTCAACACTCCTTCATTTCTTGCCTATCTGCACATGGTCCTGAAGCACCTACACCAACCCAAAACATGTCGGAGGCCAATCTTAATTGATATTTAAGTGCTTTTAATACTATTAGGCCAAATATATTAACTACTAATATGCCGGTTAATAATATTAAAATTGCACTCTGGGTCCTCAACTACTGTACATGCAGTCTAGACATCAGATGGTTAGAATGGGTGATGCCACATCTGACCTGCATTTCATTTTCATCAGTGAGGTCGCTCCCCAAGGAGCATGTGTGCTTTCACCAGTGCTTTTTGTCTTTAAGCTAATGACTGTCAAGTATCAAGTGATTAATGCTCATTAATCAAATACGCGATGATGACACTGCGTTGACTGGTTTTCTTTATGGCAATGACAGCTCTGCCTTTGTTGCTGAAGTACAGAAGTTTGCTGGTTGAGTGGTTTGAGTGGTTTACTAAAGGTAATAGTCTGACTTTAAAGACAAACTGTCATCACCCCAAAGTATGTACATTTTTGATGAGGGGGTATCAAAATCCTCAGTTGGTTCCTGCTCTTTGATTGACATCAAAAGTTTGAAAATTCAAATGATACACAGTAACTCACACTCCACAAACTGCAGAGAGAGTGTTTGGATTACACATTATAACCTTATATGCTCACCAGGACATGGCCTCAAGCAATAAAATAGGTTTGTGTCTGCACAAGGAGGAGATTTAAACAGTCATGGGAGGAGCCACAAGGTGCTTAGTTGGGAGAATTGGTACTGTCTGGGAGGACGAGAATCTCCCTTTAAATATTGGTAAAACTAAAGAAGTTGTGTACGATTTTAGGAAATGCAATTTTATTCATGATATTAATCGATGACAAAGAAGTTTAGAGGGTAGACAGTTATAAGTTTCTGGGAACAACTACTAATAATAAATTCAGCTGGAATGTTCATTCAGAAGGTCTCAGAGGTAAAGCATATCAGCAACTTTATTCTCTTAGGAAATTAAAGCCATGCAGGGCTAATGATTCCATCTTGAAATTATTTTACTAGTCAATTATTGAAAGTGTCTAACATTTAGTATTATATGTTTTTATGTGGTATGCCACAGAAGTACAGGGAAGAGCTGTACATATATAAGTCAGCTGAACTATCTATAAGCTCATGTCTTCCTTCTCTCTCAACAATTTTTGAGGATAGTCTGTTAAAAAAACTTCGATAGCATATTAAAAGATAGTACTCACCCCATTCATATAGGGCCAATGACTTTCCGCGATCATGGAAAAAACGGAATTGCACGGAATTTAGCAAAAATTATCAGGCTCAAAATACATGTAAATTTTTGACAAAAACTGAGTTATCTTTCTTCAAAACCACGTCATAGGAATGCCTACATATACCCCAGTCTGCATTCCATGCACTACAGCACGAAGATCTTCGGCGTGAGCACCAACTCCTTGGCGTAGCGGCGGGCAAACGGTACTCCCGGCGTACCGGCGGGCCAAATCGGTCAACTCCCGCCGTATGATCACGTACAGTACTGTGCCATATACCTGTACTTGTATTGCCGATGCATTACGTACATGTATACATACGTACAATCCCTTAAGGATTGCTACTGACTAGTTCTAACGTGTGTGTACTATATACCTGTACGTGCATTGCCAATGTATGGTGACCGTGTATGCATCACGTACATGTATACTGTACGTACGTACACATGCCTACGGATTGCTATGTACATGCATTGTATATGCACAGTACAGGAAATCCCGGCGGGTATATCAGCCCGGCGTACATCGGCCCGGCGTACGTTCACAAAAACCTCGGCATACCTCCGGCGTAGGCCTTACATGGAATGCACCCTGGCATATACCAAAGACATACACAGACATTTTACCATCTGAAATGGTGGCAAATTCACCTTGCAATTATCAAAAACCCTTAAAGTTACGATCCGAAACCAACTGAGACATTTACGGAAATCGGCAAAGTTTGGCCGGTATACAGTAGGTTCCGGTTTGCCTACGCTATAGTGTGTTAGCCTAGGTTGCTTGCATGTTACAAGTGTTTGCTGCCTTCAGGATTGTAACCAGACAAGTTTAGGACTTGTCTTCAACATAGCTACTCCAAAATTTGAAAATCACGGAAAGCAGTTATGCTTGAAACTAATTTCTGCGGAATTTGGAAAGTGAGAAACTTTCATTTTGTTCTAAAGAAGTAAAGTTGGCTGCCTACAAGGGCTTACTTAGGCCCTAGTTGGAATATGCTTGTGAAGTTTGGGACCCACATCAGATCTCACTTCGTGAAAAGAGTACAAAGAAGATCTGCTAAGTTCATAGCCTGTGAGTACTCCTACGGTATGAAACTATGATGTTGGCTCCATGACTGCTCTCCTGAAAGATTTTGGTTTGAGTACTTTGACCACCGACCACCGTAGTTGTAGGCTTTTGATATTTGCTTAAGGTATCTACGGTCAAGCTAATATCCCTTTGTCTGACCTTTGTAAACCAGCTCATTTTACTTGTAATATGCATGCTTTGCACTCCCCCCCCCCCCTCCCCCTCCAATCCTGCTAGAACTAGGCCTAATTGCTATAAATATAGTTTCATTCCCAACAGAATTAGGGACTGGAATAGCCTCCCTGAAAGTCTTATCGAGGGGGCTATTAGTCACTCTAAACCGGTGGAATTTATTACAAATTCTCTAAGGGGCGTGACTGACCACTCGGCGCATACGTGGTGTTATAATGTCCTTAACTGGATGTCTCACCATTATCCAAAAGAAGAAGAGGTGTAGGCCCCTAGGCTAGTAGCCCTTGATCATGTAGCCTACCCCTATTGCATATCGTTTTTTTTTTTTTTTTTTTTGCATTTTAGAATTATGGCATTTATTTGACACAGTTAATGAATAGGTGTCGATTGCTTACTTGTGCGGTTGCAGGCCTACGCTGCAGTACACTACACCTCCGGCTTTACCTAGCCTAGCCTAGTTTTGCCTGCACAAGAAACAGTGCACAAGTATAATGTGTATGTATACTACTTGCTAGCCTTACAATTACTAGCCTATGTGTATAACGTTGTGATTGGCGACCAATCCCATCTTTCTCCGAGAGGCGTATGAATACCGAAAATTATACCTCGGACCCACCGAGAGTCACTTACCGACTGCATGTTTGTTGTCACTGACAGGAACCCAGGCAGTCATGGCTCCGATTGAAAAAGCAGTATTATAATTTTACAATTTTCTGGAAAATAGCATGTTTCCACTTAGTTGACAGGTTTCGGTGACCCCATAAAGGCAGCCATATTGTAGTCTTGCTAATAGAGTCACGTGACCTATAGACGACCAACCCATTCCTTCTATTTTGGATTGCTTCATTTATGCACAGGTAAACCCGGAAATAAATTTGTACTTGTCAGAAATTGACTGGCAGAATTGGTCAACACCGGGTACTTTTCATGGGCAGAAATGTAACGGGACTCGAGCTATGATCCCTAATTAGTTGTCACCACGGAATAACCATGCATGTCATCCCCACGCAGGTGCGCAAATCTCTGTTCGAGTTAGGGGGGAGGGTGGCAAAAACCTGTAAATGAGTTTCCCCGGCAGCACGAAGCTCCCCCCCCCCTTCGCCATGGGGTTAGGGGCCCGCCTCAGTGTCAGGCTCTACTAGTGGGGTCAAGGGGAAAAGCCCCTGGAGGTAAAAGGGCCACCCCTGAAAGAACTGGGTTATTTTCAAAGTTGTGGGTACTAGAATAAAGCATTAAACTATCTAAAAAAGAGCTTGACTACGGTCGCGCTAAATATATAACAGATTATGACCATAAAATCGCAGTTCATGACTTTTCCAACTCAAAAGGGGTCTTCAGTTATTCGGACTATCGACAGGTTGAATTCTTAATGCTGCAGCCGGTTTGATGTTGGGGAGGATGGACTACCAAAAAGGTTCTATGGGGATCTGCAAAGATTACACTATTTTTTCACGGAAAGTTATAATAAGACAATTAGGGTAGCCTACGAGATTAATACTAGGGAAGGGCGAAGTAATAATGAAATTTAGCCTAGGGTATGTGGTGGACGTGTGCGAAGTGCCCTCCAATATAGCACTGCAAAGTCATTTTAGTAATGTTTTCCTTCATTTTACATAACAATTAAATGTTTATAGATAGCAATGGATATGCAGTAAACAGACCTAAAAATCGCAGTTTGCCATTTTTTTCATCGCCTTAGCCTACTTCGAGCTAAAGGCCAGTCGATTTCTTCATAATGCAGAGGATTCAATGATTGGGAGGATAGAAGTGACACGCGGCGGAGTTTTGTAATAGTATTTTGTCACCTCTGCCCTACTTTAAGTAAGAATTTGCCGATTAACATAGAAGATGGATTAGCGTGAAGCATGCAGAAAAATAACATTTTTGGCCTAAATACATTTTAGTGACGTTTTAATCCATTTTACGCTGCAAAAGTTATCAATCCCTTTAATTTACAGGTTTTTGCCACCCTCCTAAGTATGACTATTTCATAATTACTCTTAAACATGTGTATACACATTTCATAAATAACGATAGGCAGGCCACGGGCTATGATATAGACTAGCCTATCATATTACTTGTAACTGTGAACTAGGCCACAGAAATCTTTTCAATTGAGCAATCTTCACCATAGAAACTTGATTTTCCTCATATTTGCAAGACCGGATTCTTTCACACAGTTGCTTCTAAAGTTTTAGGACATGCAACATTTGCACCGAGGGTATGGTGATTCCTTCACCCTGTTCACTTTGATCAAGAAAATCCTCGGTGATTAGTCCTCAAGATTTTGCATTTATGCAACCCTCGGTTGCTAGTATAACTGCGCTTCTGAATTATGAAATTAGTCTCTGGGCCTTCATTGAGCAACTCAGGATTGCCATACATTGTCGGGTACGTTTTCCTGTAAGATTCGTCCCAAACGCTTACCCGTAGCTCTCGGACCGGGAAAAGTTTTTCGTTCCACTCACAGCATTGAATGCCGGACGGTACCACCTGCTGCTAAACTTTTGGAGAGTCGTCATTCTAATGATGGCGGTATATACCAATCGAAATAACAAATGGACACCATTCAGCCATTTGGGGCTTTACTATGATCTGTTTCATACAGAAGCCGAGATGTCCGGTGGTTTGGGAGAACCGTACATACCTTCCATCGATTCTTCCATTCACCGTTTTGCAATAGTCGGTGAATGGGAGAATCGGACTGCGATTCTCCTGTTCACGTAACTCTGAAAATTAGTGAACAGGAGAACCACTACTCGATTCTCCCATACACCACACTCTAACAAAATGGTGACCAGGAAAATCGAAACTTGAAGGTCACGGTAGCGGACTACTAACTAAAGTTTTCGCTACGCGGAAAAATATATATTAACTGACAAATTGAATCCCTTAAAAAATGAGAGCTTGTGTTTTACTATGTCTCTTACTAAATATGATCAATTTTTTATTCGGCTGTTGTAGGATATGAGTTGAAATACAGACTGTGCAAAATTCAAGACAATTTGGACAATTTCAGCGCCATCTTTTATTGTACTACTCCGCTTTGTGAATTGCCGTCTTTGAGAAGTGATCAGGGTTGGAAACATGCATCAATTAGTTTAAGCCCTTCTATCTCAAAATCCCAATGGTCATTGTACAGAAATTTGAAAATGCCATGCAAGCCCACATTGTGAACTTTAACCAGAGGATCGACATGTCCAGGTTGAGAACTTCTTTACTGAGGATCTAGGGTCGGGGAAGTAGCCTGATTTGGTGTAAAAGTCCAAGGGGCAATAATTAGTGGTCCGCTAACCGTGAAATAAGGGCGTGCTTCTTAGAGTTCTGTACTATCTTATGGCGTTCTGTATATGGAACTTCATAACATTAAAATTACTTATAAGTTCAAAGCACATTTTTCGGACTTATTTTGCCTTCCTAAATATTTTTGTTTCTTCAGAGTCGTCAAGGCTTTCATGATAAAGCAACGAAAATGCAAGAATAAGGGGAAGAAATACACAAATGACAAATAATGCAGGCGCGGATCCAAGGGAGGGGGGGCTTTCCCGACCTCAGCCCCCCTTTCGCCACATCAGCAATAACAAATACCCAAAAATTAGCATAATGTTAATCTAGGAGAATACTGAAAGGGGGCTTTCAGCCCCCCCCCTTTTCGAAATTTCCAGATCCGCGCCTGTAATGAATCTGAATCTTAGTGAAATAGAAGAATCTGTAACACCACATAGACTATATGGCAAATTCAGACCCCGGTTCTTCGATCAGATGAAAAAAAACATTTTAGACCGTTAACCACGCTATTTAGGGAACACATTTAAAGATTCCATCGGTGAAAATATGTTGTTATATGTTAATGGAACATTATGAGTACTCGAAAAGCGATAATATCACTTAAGCACTACTGCAAGGACTGTGTGGGATACAGGGGCGTAGATTTCTTTTCAACTTGGGGGGGGGGATGGGGCGAACTATCGCAAATGTGGAACAAGTGCACGCAAAGCGAGCCCATGACAGGTGGGGTCCAGGGGCCCGCCTGGTGGGGTTCAGGTGCAAATCCCCGGTGGGGGTCCAGGGGGAAGCCCCCGGAAGCTCCTGGGTTTTAATGTCTCAGAAGTGCCAGGAAGACTGTTTTACTGGGGTTAATTTCAGTGGTAATGTTCTTTGGTAGGCTATTGGTATATTCATACATTTAGGAAATGTTATTTTGAACACAAAACTCGTTGATAAGCTGCACTGGATTGAAATTGTACAATAGCAACAATGTCCTGTTAAGCTTAAAAAGGCAGGGACCAACATATAGGATCATCCCAGACAACTGGATTTTGAATTCGGAGATCATTACAAGACCTGCAAGTTGGCTTGAGATCAGTGGCGTCGCCGGGTTTTTTGTGACTGGGGGCACCATAGATGATGTCGTAATAATACCTCAGTTCCCCCCAAGTCTGCTTAAATTACACCTTTATTTTTCATGCGTTCCTGCATTTGCATGCAGCAATTTTGATCTTTCGTTTGTCACTACATAAAGGTGTCGTCTTGGGGAAGGGGTTCCCCCGTCCCTTTAAGAATTTTTTCAATAATTTAAGGTCTTTTAGATGCAAAATGGTGCTATCTTTGGGATGTTTTTGGAACTGATCCTATTTGGCCGGAAAATGTCCATAATTTAGTGAATGCTAATTTTTGGTTAGTTAAAAGAGGAGAATATGTTGTCTATTAAGAGACAGACACGTTGTCAACAAATCTCCTGAAGCTCCCTCCCTTCTGTCTATTTTACTGCCTTCTAGGCTATTTCGGGAAAGTTTTTACACAAAAATGTGTGAGTGGAGTCCACAGAAACATTCTTGAGTTATTACGAAATATGTCCTTTCCTTCATTGTGCATTATGAAAGGGCATCTAGGGCTAGCAGATACCTGAATAAGACCTCCTGAAAGCTCTGCATTAATCATATTAATTGGGGGGGGGGGGGCAATTAAATAATGCGTATACTACCTGACATCCAAATGATAATATAGAGTACGACGCCAAACACTTTACAACTATCGTGTTTTTACTACTTTTGAACTAAAATCCGGACGAACAGTTGCCAGCAATGGAAAATGAGAGGGAGGGAGAGTATAGGCGCAGGGAGGTGATATTAGACCTCCCTGATGGGTGTAGCGAAAGGGGTGAAGGACTAATAAGAGCGTTACAGAGTGCTGTTTCCGTCATAAGTGATATCAACAACCACCATCTATACCGATAATGGCTCAGCGCGAACTGGCGAAGCTCTGGTAAAAAATTTTGAAAAATGAATAACGGCAGATATACGTACTTTCAACCTTCTACATCATGCTACATATTAGATTGAAAGATCCCATATTGATGCGAGGTCCCCACAGATGTTTGGAGATGTATCTGTGTTCTTCGGAAAGTGCCGTGATCAGAACAGTTTCGTGTATTATTACCTTAATAATGGTCATGACATGGAGTGTAAACAGTGACGAATAATATTACCATTACAAAGCCTGCATTCAGACTCTACATCGAGACACTTTCAATTGCCCAAAAAACCTACATGCTACTGCCATAAGCCAGTCTTTTACCTATTAAGTCGTATTTTTGCAGATGTGCTTCTCCGAAAGTTGCTATCGGAAGATATTGATAATATGAGTGACACTGACATGAGGTTGGAAGCGCGCGGAGCGCGCGAAAATTGTGATAGATTGCCAAAGATTTGCTAAAATTCTGACAGTTTGAGAAACATTTGTGATAGAAAGTAAAGCGAGATTGAAAAAATTGCTTACGAAAATGAAGAATAAAATATACTTTCCACCATACACGTATCTGTTGACTGAAACATGGGGGGGGGGGGATGATTACATGGGCCATCCCCCCTAGTCAAATGTTGGGGGATATATCCCCCATCCCCCCCCCCGGATTTATGCCCATGGTGGGATATCACTCTTGAAAAACCATGTATGCACTTTGTAGCACTGGCGTCTATGCAGTTCACATTATAGAGCCTTGCAACGAATCTTATCACTTTAACAAAACCGAACCCTGTGTCTTATAAAATGTTGATTGATTAGGGTTGATGGCATTAATATCGTTGCAGATCATAATCCATAATTTTGCTCTCGTCGAAATTCTACGAATACCAAACCCAGTTGACTAAGCACCAGTTAGGAATCGGCATCCATTACAGATTTATTGGTATAATGATAACATATATAAATAAATATAAATACATGAATTTTTATATATATATATATATATATATATATATATATATATATATATATATATATATATATAATATAATATATATTGGTGTGGCGACGGATGCATTTAAAGTGCGTGGACCTTGAAAATGAACTACTTAAATTCCGTTCAATAGCCTGGTCTACAGGACCGTTGACACTCAGCTGTAAGCCAGGGGCTCCATGGCGGGGAAAACTATAGTAGGCCTGTATTCTGGAAAAACTTAGGGAAGACCAAATTTTCGATACAACTTCAAATAGAATGGCTCCTCAGTTCCCCGGGTCCCATCCCTGGCCCGTTCCGCCACCTGTAACTTCAGTCCCCCAATAAATAAGATTTTAGATCTGTACAGTAACACCCGGTTTGTTCAAACACGTCGAGACCAGGATAATTGATAAAGGTTCCCTGATACTATACTGTGTTTGTTTGACAATTGTACGCTCTAGAGGAAGGGGACTGAATTTCGTACCGTATCGTTAATTTTTTTCGCTCTCCTTAACATCTTTCTGAGGCGATTTTCGGTACTGAGAGGGCGAGTAGCCCGTTGCCCTTGTGTTTTGAATGCTGGCGGGGAAGATTAAATCGCGGACTCGGAAGCACCTAGGTCAAGCTCATATCCAGATTTTACAGGGGTGACATTGCTTCGATTTGAAGGGGGTGGGACGGCAAGATATGTTAAGAAGTGTTTGGCCAATAGCAAGTTTTGTTCTCAAAAAATTTCTCGGAGGGCGAAAATTTTCAGAGGACGGACTCCCTATGACTCCGGGCCTGATGCACGTTTCACAAAGACTGATGACCAAATAATTACTTTTCGGAGTAACAAAGAGAAGTCAGTTATGTATGAAATTCTGTAAATCGTTTTAAGAAGGCCTTCAAACTATATATTCAGTTTACCATTATTGATAAAGTGAAAAGTCATACTGCTTTGTCGACGAACAGAATCGATGGAGCCAAGAGTGAAAAACAAAGAGACGTGTCCCTTGGGGACGTTGTTACTCCTTCGGGGAGCAGAACTCCTTCGGGAGTATTGTTTGGCTTTCGCCCCTGGCTCTTCGCCAGAGAGTCAGGGGACTTTTGGAAAAAAAGAACAGCTGAATAAAGTTCGGTAAGTAAAAATGTACGTATACTGGTATAGAGACCCCGGTGAACCTCTGTTAACTTTATATCACCCTAATATACATGTCCGTTGGCGTACTGAGTTGGGAATCAGAAAAAAATACTATCAGAGCCTTTCATCGCATTTGAAATCTTCATACTATGTGTTTTTTTATGTTGTTGTAATATTCTCACTGTTCTTTCGTTCAGATTTTGAGCTAGAAGGCTTAGAATAAGGAGGTACGTATTCTTGACTAAAACATAATTTTCAATTGACGCGATGGAGACAAAAAAATAGGCTGACGCTCACCAAAAAGTGAATACTATTTTTAACGCAAAAACCTTACTACGTTCAGAGGAACTGGACTTATTGTCAAAAGGACCTGTTTTGCAATAATTCACACATTAGTTCGTTTTTAATGGTATATATATCATTCCCTTTATTTTACTGATGGGTTTCGTGTGGTTAGAATGATGTTCAGGAAAGGAGGAATTGTAGTACCACCCAATGGATTATGCGAAGTAATGATCGTGCTTCCGGACTAAACAATATTAAATCGTGTTTTGGTGATTTACTCTGTTTACGTTTTCCTCCGCCTCTTCCTGGTTCTTGAAATTTTGAAAATGAAAAGAGATTTGTAAGTGACGGTTATGGCTTTAACAGAATATTATAAAAGACAATATAATTATATGTTTATATAAAATGAACAGGCCCCATGTATAATTGTCACCACTGGAGAGGCAGAGTCGGTATGGGCAGAAAGTGTGTGTGCGTGTTTCTGCGGGCGTGTGTGTGTGTATGTGTGTGTGTGGCGAAGATTTGTCTGCAAAAGTGGGGGTGGGAGATAAACAACCCGTCGGATTATACTCATCAGCCTCAGTCATACCCCCAAATAAAACTATTATAAACTGGATCTTAAGAACGGGCCGGATATTGCTTTGGAAAATACTAAATCCAGCAGGTAAAGTGTTCAGCCAATTCATCCTAGAAACCTTTCGAGTCTCGACGTAGAGAGAACAGTGGCGAAAATTATACAATTTTGGAATATTTTCTAATGATGACTTATTTTTATACATACTCTGTACTTAAATACGTTCATTTTTCCTGTCAAACGTGTCTACCAAAGGGAGGTGGGGGGGACCGTTTCCCTATCCATACAACCCTGTGATCATCCATAATCCCTACTTTGCCCAATGCCGGAACGAGTTTTAGATCTCTTCCGCTGCAGATGGATGAGCTTTCAAAGTAAAAATAATAAAATTGGAGGAAAAGGTGTGCCACTCCCCGAACAATTTTGGTAAAGTTTGCCAACAAATTGAGATGGACGGAAATACAATTACAACATACCCATCAGTATGGTTGGTTAAAATCACACCATGGATTAATTCAGTTTTCTCGAATTTTACATACAAGTTTTGGAGTGTTACTAATTGATTTACGTGTAAACTTGTTGAAAGCAGTAGGTCTAGGTTATGAAATTGTTACACAAGTCTGGCTTCATTTTGATTACAACCGTGCTAATTTGTTGAATTTTTTCTTTAAAATCATCAGTGGGAGAGAGAGGGCCCTCATCCCCCTCCCTTTCTCCCCCGGCACCATTGGTACTAGTTGTGATTACAACCAGGTGTGTCCTGTTTCTTTTTCTTTTTATTTTTATTGTCTTTTTGCCAGGAGAAGTTCCGAAAAATGAGCACTGGGCTGACAACCGTGAGCATTCACTATATGGATTTGAAAGTATTATGCGTTTCATCTTTTTGTTGGTATAGATACTAGACCTACGTAGATACTATCGTTTTTGGCTGATTTTACTGTCACGGTATTCTCATCTCTTGTTACTAGAAGAAATCGGGCTTTCGGGCCCCACAAATGTCCTTTTGTGCGTCGGTTTCCTCAAGAGGTGTTTCAAAAACCTGTTATAATCATAAATCCACCTCTAGTATTAGTACATAAATTCATTTGTTACGGTTTCAGCGCCCTCAGTAGTCTTGGCCAAGCCGTTGGTAAATTTTTACTTCTCGAGGTTGACGATGGCACAGGATGTTAGGTACACTAACTTTACTGGTTCACGAGGTGTGACGATGTTAAGGTTCACAGAACCCTACAGTGTACCTAACATTCTGTGCCACCGTCGCACTGTCTCACATGTTCTAACAAACGAGGACGCTTGTCAACAAAACTGTTCAAGTATCGAACTGTAATTTGAAGATATTTAGAGGGCGTACTCACAGGAGTTAACAGTGAACGTTTTACTTGACTCTGTACAACTAGTACTAGGGTCTTGAGCAAGACTACGTCTAACAAGTTGCTTTAGAGAAATCCTACCCTGTATAGTCAGGGAAGTCGTACCTTCATGGTATAGTTGACTTGACAATCTCCCTCAATTATCAGAGCTGTGATAAGTACAAGTTTGCTTACGTCATAACCCACACAGTGGCGGATCCAGGATTTGGCAGAAGGGGGGGCCCAGGTCATAGTGGTTTGTATAATAGTCCGATCTGGGGGAGGGATCTAAGGGGGGAGGCGGTGCGCCAGGGGCGGTGCTAGGGTATTTTGATAGGAGGTAAAGTATGTGATGAGTGATCACCGTCCTGGGGGAGGGGTCAAAGGGGAGGGGTGTCCCCTCCCCTTTGAGAAATTTTTGTTAATTTAAGGTTGCTCAGATGCAAAATGGTGATGTCTTTGGTATATTTTTTTGACTGATCATACATGGCTGGAAAGTGTTCATAATTGAGGCAATTTTAATTTTTGGTTGGGTGGAAGATACTTTTCTGGGGAGGGGTCTAAGGGGAGGGGTGTCCCCTCCCATTTAAGAAAATTTTTGTTAACTTAAGATTGCTTAGATGCAAAATGGTGATGTCTTTAGTATATTTTTGAAACTGATCATATATGGCTGGAAAATGCTCATAATTTAGTGAAATTTAAATTTTTGGTTGGGTGAAACATGCTTCTCTGCGGAGGGGTCTAAGGGAAGGGGTGTCCCCTCCCCTTTGAGAAAATTTTTGTTAATTTAAGATTGCTTAGATGCAAAATGGTGATGTCTTTAGTATATGATCATATATGGCTGGAAAATGCTCATAATTCAGTGAAATTTAAATTTTGGTTGATTGAAAGAGGAGAGTAAGTAGCCTTGTTGTCCACATATTAGGATGGCAGTTTCCCGAATTGAAGTCTTCTTTTCCCTTATATTACCCTAAATTCGAAGTACATTTCATTAAAGTAAATTACAGAGCTTAAAGAAGATGCTCATGTTGCAGCAAGTTATAGTTAAAAGGCTGAGGTTGTTGAAAATATTCCTCTAAATATTAAAGAAATTCCCTTGAAAGTAGAAGCAGTGTTCCCAATGATGTGGGCCCGGCCGGTAAGAATGAAGTTAGCAGTCCAATGCAGCGCTCATTGGTAACCCCTTGCAATGCCCGGGAAAAGTTATTATGACCAATATAAGCCAAAATGTTATCAGCCGGAGGTCAGTAACAGAATTATTAACATAAGACTGAGTTTCTGAGGTAGAAATTTAATGAACAAATTTGAATTTCATTCTGACACATCACAAAGGCCTATTTAATTGGAATAGGGCCTAGTCATTTGTTTTATGACGTTGAAAAAAACTTCAAAAATTTTTGGAAGGGGGGCCGGGGCCCCCTGGGCCCCCCTAAATCCGCCTATGCCACATACTATTACCTAAAGAGGGGCGCCGCGTGGGACTCCAAAACAGACCTCAGCCCCACCATGGCTGGGCCTGAGGTCAGAAAATTTGGCATGTCAACGTCCTAGATTGCATGTACATTACATATAGGCTAAATCTGTCTCTGCAGTTGTGGTTCTATCATACGTTAATCGCCAGTGTGGAACAGCGCTCTAAAGAGCAGTGTTATTATACAGTTCTATGTCTATAGCCATGCGTGAGGCGTCCGTGAGGTGTAAAGGGGAATCGGTGACGTCAGGGGCGACCAGCTGTCCCCCAAATCCTCTCCTGGTTTAGTCAATACGCCAAAGGAAAATGCAGTCACCCATTTGAATTAGTATACCCCGTCATCTCAATTCAGGAATGGCTCCTTTCAATCATGGGACAATAGTTTTGTTACATATTTGTTAAATTCATGCAGAACAGCTCCATTATGAAAAAATACTTGTGAGCCAAATAAGAGGAGATTTGTAAGATTCAGCAGTTTTTTGAAAATAAACTTGGGGTGACTGCTTTCTCCCTTTCATTAAAATTCGTATGCTTACCACATGTTATGATAATTTGAAAAATGATGGCGCATTTCAACTTAGCTGCGTAAGCTCGAGTTTCTCTCCGTTACTGAGGGAACTCGGAAGTAATATAGAGAGAGGATTCCCTTAAACTTAAAAGGGAAAATGCGGTCCCCCAATCTAAATTATTAGTGTACCCCGTTATCCTAATTCAGGAACGTCTCCTTTCGATCATGTGACAATATTCTTGTTACTTATTTGCTAAATTTACATGTAGAATAACCCCTTATTTACCTTCAATATTCAATGGGTTAATAAGGATAAACTAAACTTGGGGCGACTGCTTTCTCCCTTTAAAAGTATCCTGTTATAGTTGCAGTTATTTCCCTACAACTGTAACTAGTTACAGTTACTAGGAACAATGATAACATCGTACCTAGCCTAACTACACTTTTTTGACTGAAAAGTAACTACTCATCATGCAAAATTAATTAATCTTCTAACCAGAACATGAGAGAAGGGAGTGGAAGGAACAGGCAGTTACTGGCAGTATACTACTTGCTTTAGATTAGTGTCACGAATTTTCCGCATCGCGGAAATTCCGCAAAAATCGCGGAATTCTGGTTTTTTTGTGCATAAACTCGGAAAACGGCATTCTGCTGGAAAGTAAATATATTCTTTGAAAAATCGCCATAATTCCTTGAAAAATGTCCAATAAATACGAAACTGCCGATTATTCACTAGCAATATCGCTGTTTCTGTCATTTACTGTCCATAATTTCACACTAAAATTCGACATGAACATCTCTCTCTGGTATGAATCGTGAAAGCTATAGAAAGCTTGGCTGAGCTAACTAGCCGAAATGACATATTTTTTAAAGCAGAATAAAGCAGAATTTGACTTTTAAAAAGGAGAAAATTCTTGACACTACTTTAGATGATAGATACAGGCCTAATATACAAGAATGACAGGAAACTGAAATCACCAACAGAGATCGCCTTTTGAGCTCCAGTTGAAGACTAAATAGGGCAACAAATGCCATTCCAACTCTCTATTTGTGGGAGGTCTTTGTTGTCCGGTGTCCCAGTTCAGATGTCAAATTTGGCCCCTGCTGACAGATTGTTTACGGAAGATAACCTAACGTATAGCTCTACGTGGGGGAACACAGTGTTAACTTCCTTTTGTGCTTCTTTAATACACGTAATCATAAATGGTAAAAGTTCTTTGGCAATTGCATGGTATTGGCAATCAGGGCTGTAGTCAAGTCCACCAAGTTCGAACTTCGAGTCCAAGTCCGAGTCCAATGCTCTCGAGTCCAAGTCCGAGCCCAAGGCCAGAATTGTAAAACAAGTTATGTACCAGTGGCGGAGCGTCCATATAGTCATCGAGTCGCCCCCTGACGGACTCAATCGCCTATCGGCGCCCTTTTTAGGTTCTTACCTTATTTTGGCATAGGGTATCTATCTCAAAGCGCCCCTACAGGCCATTCTCGCCCTCCGACCGAATTCCGTTGCTCCGCCACTGTTAAGTACCGTAGTTAATAGGGTAGCCTGTAGGCAAAGGGTACAGTAGGCTAGATGAAAAATCAGTATAACTATAGAGGTAGGCCTACACTGTTACGCAGCATTAGCATGCAGCATAAAGACCCCGTGCAATATAGTCATATATTGACAAAACTTCTGTGGCCCCTTAGTCCATCCCTCCCATATGAATCAAAGTAAATGGACAGGGGTAAATGTATATATAGTACTCCACAGTGCTGGTGATAAGGGGGATTGAATTATTCATGTACACGCAAGTACCATAAACACCGAAGCTCATGATACCCTTTACAGGTCTAACTCAGACAACACAAACCTGCAAACTGTAGCCTGTTCAAGAGGAGCTTACTGTAGTAGGCCCTGCTATTGGATTCAATCATGCATTTGCCAATCTATCTAATCTAACGTGTTGCCCCCCCCCCCCAAAAAAAGCACGAACAATGTTTATAGTTACCAGCAACCTCACCCCTCCCACCTCATTTCCACACACAGACAGACACACATGCACATAAAAGAGTCAGTATTAATCCATTTTGTTGAGCCTACAAAAAGCATTATCATAGTGTTGTATGCACATGCATGCAATTGCTTCCTGACGAGCTTCCATACTGTACCACAGACCACATTTGTAAAGATGAGGATAAAGAACTGAGAAAACTTTCTAAAACTAAGATGTTTTCATGACTAGTACAGGTGCATCAGGCTCCTCTTACTCTCATACCTACAGAACAGTAGGCCTGTATATTGTAGGCTATATCAAAGAAAATTATGCTAGTACATGATGAGTGTTGTTGCTTTTGGGAGAATTATGAAATAAAAAAAAATATTAAGATGAAAAATAGGCTGGACTTGATGGACTCGACTTCGAGCCCAAGCCAAAGTCTGAGTCCAGAGAGCATGAGTCCAAGTCCAGACAGCCCGAGTCCAAGTCTAAGTCCGAGTCCAAAAAAGGGACCTAAGTCCGGACTCGACCTCGAGTCCTCCAGCCCTGTTGACAATCTCGTATACAATCACCGAAAGAAGAACGATATTCTTCTGCCTACATCTACAGATATTTTACTTGATCAAATCTGACTCTCAGAGCCTGAGGGGAATTCTCCTTGGTCCGCAACAGGCTGACTTCAGAAGAGTTAAAGGGCTCATTGAGTTGATATCAATTATTTTGTGATGAGTTTGAAGGAAATCATGGCACGACAATGTTTCCAATTAGCCTCATTACTCATGTAAGACTTCCTAAAGTTACCGAAAATATGAGAAATGTGGTTTTTGTGGACAGGGGTTGGCAGGTTGGCATATGATTAATACCTAATGGTAAAACGTGTCTGGTCAGGAATTTGCAATAAAAGATTTTAATCATTAAAAACCCTATCATTGCCGTTTTAGTTGGCAGTGTGTCAGACGTGCAGAATCTCTTAGATTGACCATTTATCATCAATATGAGAGTAAATCTCAAAAGGTGTGAAAAAAAAATCATGAATTTTGTAAACCAACTCAATAATCCCCTTTCAAATTATTGAAAGTGAAATACCACTGTCACGTGAGACACCACTTGAAATTTCGAACAAATTAAAAACGTTTCTCTCAAAAACTCCAACGGCCAAGGCCGATGTGCGAAATCGAATATCCTAGGAGAACAGTGTTGGAACTTGATGAAAATTTACACATTCTTGATCGAGCTTTAGTTGTTATGAAAGGTCTTCCAACGTCGATAACTTGAATATTGGAATTTGAAAAAAAAGCTTAAAATACATTGGTTTCTCATCCTCTGGAGGAAGGGTTTAAGCAAAAAATATTTTTTCATATGTGAAAGAGGAACTAAATCTACGCAATTTGGTGAAATTTCCATTCAAATCGGACATGAAGTATTTGAGATATCAGCTAATGAAGTTACTGCATTTGTGGCCCAAGTTGAGTGAGCTTGAGGCAAGCGGAGGTTGTACCACTTCCTCACAGTGATGAGAAATGCTTTGTTTCCTTTGTTTTTTTGTTTTTTTTTTTCAGTCTGTTTTGCTGACCTTGAAGGCAATAGGAATAAGACCTCCAGTGGGGAATGCAAAGTTTGTAAAATTCCCATGCCTCTCATGCAATCTCATTCCGATAACATTGATTGTGGAGGAGAAAATTTGTTGTAAAGTTTAAAGAAAAACAAAAGACTCTTCATTAATGTGACGCTTTGTATGACATCATATGTGTTTGCTTCAAGTTCACTTGATGTTGAAAATGTGACAACTTTAAGTGCTAATATCTTGAGAACCACACATCGGATTTTAATGCAAATTGAACCAGAATGCTAAGAATGAGTACCCTCTAACATATCAAAATTTGATTTCAGCTTAGACCCTTCTTTTTAGGAGAGGGCAGTTGTGCTTGCTGTGCGTAAACTTGATTTACGAATGACTCAATAGGCTGTACATAATGTGAATGACTCTTCATAGTGTATGAAAAAAATACGCCTGTTTAAATCACCATCGAAAGTCCTGTAAAAATATGCAAGCTGTAATATACACATCTTGCGTCAGCTTCTGATTCCGATTAGTGGCAAAAAATAATTTCACAATGATGACGACGCCGATTACAGAGATGAGGTGATGAACTTGCGTCAGTGAAAGTGCTGATAGTACTTTCAACCATGTCTGTAACCTCTTCGATAGTTACGATTAATTAAAGTGTGAACTCGCAATCTTTGAGCTATTTCCCTCGTTTATTCTTCTTTGTTGAAAACAATAACAAGGACAATCATGGTGCGGTTCACTGAAAGGTAAAACAAAAAAAAAATAAGTTTAAATCATGTAAACCAGATGTGGAGGTAAATAAACCTCCCCCATACAGAAAAACATTCAACCCAGGCAATCAACCTCTTTAAATCCTGCTGACTACCTTCTAGACACAACATGAATAATTGAGCAAACAATTCTGGCCTGCTGCCCTCACTTAGATATGTGCACGGGCGTGCCCACCAAACTCTGTATAATCAAACCTGTAGCTATAGGATAGCATGCCTATACACAGCCTCAGACCGAGGCACTACGTAACTTTGGTTGTATCTCACTTAAGAAATACAATACATTAGGGCACATAAATATGAAATTCAGAACAGTTAAGGATTACAACATCACACTGTATAGCAATTCGTGAGCAATACAGCCAACAGAAAGTTCTAGCTAGCACAATTGACCGTGTCTATTACTTAAATATTGCCGAGGCCTGCAATAAATACATATGTAACATACAAACAACTCAGTGGGACCCTCGCGCTGCACGACGTAGTAAACAATTCATCACTAACGAGAGCAAGTGGATTCTTGATTAATTAATTTATAGCCAGGATGATAATTCTGAGAACAAGCTACTTACCAACTATTTGATAATCGTCGGAAACAACAGTAACTTTGGAAACGTTAGATAAACTTTACAACTTTCGTCTTGCTCGCCTCTCCTTCTCTTAGGACGTCCTTTCAAAACAGAAATGCCGCTACATGTCAGTAGCCCTTTTTTTTAGGGGGGGGGTAGCAACAGGCAAAGCAGAGCGCCACCATTAGTTGGCGTCGAGTAACTTGAGTGTACCGAGAAACAAATCCTAAAATGCTTCCCATGCTGCCATAAATAACACTTCCATGCCTTAAAAGTTGCAGCAAACTACAATCTTATTTTAATACTTTAGAAATTTACACAAATTGATGTGATAGAATATTTATTTTGAAATTTTCCGGAACTGTCATTGTTAACCCCCTCCCCGGGGATGCAGCCATGCTTTCAACTTGAAAATTCTCTGAAAATTGGCTAAAAAGAGTATACCAAGATGTAAGCACGACTATGATTTGTAAACGAGAAAGTAGTAGGGCCAACATGTAACACCGTTAAAGTTATTTAAAAGTAAACTTGTAACTAGTAATTCCATTATATACAAGATTGCAAACAGAAGTTACAGTAACAGCGTTCCTAGAAGCTCGATACTGCTTCTCAACCCTGTAAGGGAGGCTGCACTCATAGCAATTACCGCTGTCAGTACAAGTAACTACCAGTACTAAGGATCTTGAAGAACACCGTGACCTACGGAAGCCGAGAACATCGCGGTGGTATGAAATCTGACACGCCAGTTTTCCCACCCCTCTCTTCGGTAAACATGGGAAGGAGAAATCAAAATACGATTTCTCTTTACCATTATTCACTCGTAATGTGGAGGGGAGAAAACCAAAGTTAGTGAGGGGTACTTCAAGAAAGGACCATTACACAGTGTCCATTAATGGACGCGCCCGCACATGACACGGATTGACGCTCTGTAACTTTGGTTATATAATTACCAACGTTGGATGATCCCACCGTGGTATGCAGGAATCGTCGACGAGCGAGCTAGCTATGTTACTTAAATTGAAAAGAGGATCCGTGTCATGTTTGGGCTCGTCCATTTATGAAAAGGGTGTTCGAAAATAGACACTGTGTAATGGTCCTTTCTTGAAGTACCCCCTCACTTACTTTGGTTTTTCTATAATTCCCCATTATCGGTGGATAATGGTAAGGAGAAATGGTATCTTGATTTCTTCTTCCCATGTTTACCAAAGACAGGGGTGGGAAAACTGGCATGTCAGATTTCATACCACCGTGATGTTCTCGGCTTCCGTAGTGACCAAACAAGAATACTAAACAACTAATCGTCTGCATACGTAGCGGTTGCAGTGGCGGCAGTCGTGCCCCATCCCGTTGGGGAAGACAGGAGGCCCTGGTAGAGCAAAAATTTCCTGTTTACGATAAGCATGTAATCCCTGAATCCCTGACGGCGCTCAGTCGCCTGGACGGTTTATTTGATTTTGCTCTCCAGAAAAGCAGTGTCTTCACTAAACCCTCTAAATTTTTCAAATTTTCTTCGATAAAACCCAAACGTAAGGGTTTAAATTTTCTTCCCAAATCCCGAAATTTCAAATTATCTACAGTAAAAACCCATATTTGTTAAATTTTTTCACGTAAAACCGAAAACGTTCGGCGAGCTTTTGGCGCCCATAAAATTTTGGCTTCAGGTTGCTCCCCCACCCCCATTCGGGGAGCTTGTCCCCCCCCCCCAGTCGGGCAAATCTTGGCACCACCCCTGAACAGCTCCCTTCAGTGGCTATTGCCACACATCCTCAACAACGAGCTAAACGTCAACCTTATGATCGTTCCAGAGGGCAATGGCCAACCTGACCGGAAGTGTCGCAACTTCAAGCTTGCATCAAAAGCGGGAACTCCCTGACTACATATTGATAAAATGCAAGATAACGCCGACGGAAATAAATTTGCTAAACTGAAACTTATTTAACTTAAAAGCGGCGACCTCAGAGCAAAAGATTATCATCCTTTAGCCAGGAAGGATTATGAAGTGTTTGTCTTTAGTCAACAAATGATAAAAGAGACGGACTCGGGGAAACTTCCTGTATATGTAGCCTGCGTGACAGTTCTCCGTGGCTTCCGCCACTCTTTGGTAGCCATGAGCTACCGTTAAACGGAAACATTCGTCCGAACTTCTGCATGGTTACTATCTATAGCCATTAAACTAGACGTAAAATGACTACAGCTGCTCTGAACAAGATGATGACGCTGTATACTTTTAGAAATGCATACTAATGGAATTTACATTATTTAGTCGGCAATTCACTTCTGCAAATATCTTAGCTATTTGGTTTCTGTTTCCGCATAGAGTGTGGTGTGTCGGGGTGATTATCCGAACTAACTTTTGACAAGATTTTCTGCACATTGTATGTGTTTTGTGAGCGTATACAAAAATGTTCTGAAATAATATTATATAATCAACACTTTAGGTTTCAAGTGAAAGTTTTTCCGAATTTGAGCTTACGTCATTTTTATTACTTTTTCTTTTTTTTTGGCCATTCATGATCTGTTTTCACTTCTTTTTATCTTATTGCCTTTCTCATTTCTTGAAAGGTACTAGTTATTCATATGTTTATTCGTTTTATACAACCAATAGTACACATAAAGTAGTTGGCTAATATCACATCCAAGCTCCCCTACCTGAGTATACGGGCGAGATCGCTTTTTAGGTTACCGTCTTGGACATTTTCACACTTTAATTAGCGTGAACGCTACTTTGATCTTTTAGAAAAGTTTACTTTTTAGATACCTCTTTGAAAATGTTACGCTGACACGATGATAAATGTAGAGCTAATTCGGCGACGTCGAAATTTTGAAGTGGATAAAAATTGTTCATGCATATAGTTTCACAATAATTTCACTCAATCCAATGCCGGCGAGTTTGACCCGAAGACCAAAGATCGGGTGGGGAAATTACATCTTTCCTCCTGTGGAGTAGTCTTGGTGTATAGACGTCATTTAAGTGCATCAGAGTCAACTTTGCAGTACAGTGTTCGCCCAAACGGAAAATAGTAAGAACCACCACAAACTAACAAATTGCACCAGGGACTTGATGGAAAATTGAAGAAAGAGGGCACACTCACATGGTTCTCGATCAACTTTGTGCTACTTCCAGCTAGTGTCCAACTACTTATTTCAGTATATAGTCGTATACTAGACCACTCGTAGCATCGCACTCGTGGCACATGACCTGATCAAAGTTTCAACGTAGTGACTTCTGAAGGTACCGTACTTAACTATCTTTAGAGGGCTCAAGTCAAACGTCCAAGGATTTAGGCGCAGATCCATGGGGTACAGAAGCCTGCCGGTGGAAGGGTGTGCACTTTTGTAGATATAGAATCATGCTTTAAGCACTATTCAGTGGAAGGTGGGGTTTAGTTTTAAACGTACTGATCAGGGATCGCGGAGCCAATTTGAAGTGGGGGGGGGGGGGGCTAATCATCGAAGCGGACCAATATGTCCAAGAAAATAAAAGCTTTTTAAGGCGGCCCAAAATGCCCACGGCAGAAAAGATGTGAGGGGGCTAAAGCCCCGGTAGCCCCCCATCTCTTCGGTCCCTGCTGATAAGCTTTAGGTTATGCAGAAAGTCTTTGGTTAACTTGTGGTTTGTGATATTGGCAAAAGCCCACAGGTACAACTTTCAACGACGAGATTGGGGTGAGCACTTTCGCCCGACATTCAGTTTGAAGCAAGTTTTCCTTTGCCCGAAAATAGCGAAAAAAGGGGATTGCAGCCCCAGCCCCCCTCATCCCCGTCTTTTGCGTCTTTGAATTTGGTTTGGTAACGCATCATTAATAGGGGAAATAAAGGATTTGATAGATTCATATGAAATGTCGAAGCAAACAGTATCAACTTCAATGATAAATCCCCAAATACTCCAGCTGGTTGCGTTTTCAACTAGCGCCCTCGTTTTTAAGGAGGGCTCGAAATATATATATATGTATTATTCGAAAGGAAAAAAATGGTGGGAATCAACTACCAGCAAAACAATAGACCCTTTTCCTAATGGCAACTGCAAAGGATTGTGGGATAGAATTTTAGTGTGTGTCGTTTTTGTCAATGACATTTTACTGTGGCCAGAAATGATGCACACCAAAACTCTATCCCACAATCCTTTGTAGCTGCTATTTGGAAAAAGGTCTATGGAGACAATATAACTCTACTCAAGCTGTCTGAAATGAACTGGTAATCGCACAACCATCTACGATTGCTGGGCACGAAGCTGGCCGAAATATAGCAGTTAACTAAGTTACATTAAAATACCTTTCCTTTTTCCCGTTTCTTCTTCCATTCTTCTTCCATTCACTTTGCCGTTTCAGCAGTCTGTTTTTGAACCACCCTTTCCAGTCAAAGCCATCCCCCGTCAGATAGCTACCGTTTGTTTCTCGAGAGGGGATAGGTTGTGGTAGGAGTTGCATGGGGTATTGGAAAAATAACCTCCCTCAAGCTGACATGTAATAACAATACAACAACTGCACGATCATGGATGCGCACGAAGAGGGCCGAAAAATAGCATTTTTGAAGTCATTTAAGTTAATTAATGATCTACTTCATTTCACACTTTTAAAAAGTTATCAATTTGATAACAAAAAATAGTAAAAAGGAGCATATATTATTTCGTAACAGTTTTGAAAACATCGGGGTGCTTGTGTAGGCTATCCCCCCCCCCCGTCAAAAAGTGGAGAAATTTGTCCCACCATCCCCAGGGATTTATGTGTGGGGAGAAACCAAACGTCGCCTGGCAGACCGAGTCACTGAACACTTCACATCCTTCAAACAAAACTCTCAAGGATAGCCGGAAGCCACGCATTTCAAGTCCCGCGAAAGATACAGGACTTATAGGGGCTAATTGAGTTGACATTGATTATTGTGTGACAAGTTTGAAGGAAATCATTGCATGACAATACTTCTAATTAGCCTCATTTCTCCTATATCATTTCCTGTAGTTACCAAAACTGTTAGAAATAGTACGCTTTTGTGGACTGGGGTTGCATATGATTAATACCTTATGGCAAAAAGTGTCTGGTCACGAATTTGTAATAAATTATTTTAATCACTAATTACCCTATCAATCAGTGGCGTAGCTACAGGAGCATGAGGGGACACGTCCCTCCACGACAAAACCGTGCCACCCTAGGTGCCCCCGTGGAAAATTTTGGAGTGCACAGTTCTGTATATAAGCCCTATAGAGACGGAGAGAATTCAGAAATTGTTCCCCCTAGGGAAGGTTCGTGACCCCCAGTGGCCCCTGCTCAAAAAATCCTGGCTACGCCACTGCTATCAATGTCATTTTAGTTGTATGTCACATGTGGAGAATCTATTGCCAATTACCATCAAGATGTGAGTAAAACTCAACGAGTGGGAAAAAATTTATTTTGTGGACCAACTCAATAAGCCTCTTTTAAGCGCAGGTCACACTAGAGCGATTTCAGATATAGGATTACGGTCCGATTTTTGTAAGTTTTAGTTAAAATCTTCTCCATCCCTGATCGGAACGAGCAAAAAAATGTGACAACCTGTGTAAATATATAATTTGCATCAGAGGACTACGAAAATGAAATGTAAACTAATTATTTCGTGATGTCACATCGGCAGACAGCGTTTATCGGACACGCGTGCAAAAATCGGATTGATTTTCGAACAAATACTGCTCTGTTGAGCGGTATAAGTTATATAATGGTAGCAGAACAAACTGCAGAACAAACTGAACTAGGGATGATCAGTTATAGATATAGGGTGACCATCCTTAGAACAAAGTTTGAATAAAAAACTATTGGTCCGATTAAGAAAAATGCGGATCGGATTTCAGATTGAAAATCGTTGTAGTGTGACCGGCCCTTAAGAATAGGTAAACAAAAGAGCAACGAGGAGAACATAGCATTAAAGGGAGCATGAATGAGAGAATTTAGAATAGTTGCAACTGGTAACTAAGGGCACTGCTGTTCAGGTCAGATTGTACAACTCTCCTTAATTTTTCTTTTGTTCCAATGTGGCTCATTACCAATTACAACAAAATGATCAGAAAACTTGGGCAAGTTGTGATTATAAGCATCACAGTGTTGAAATAAAACTCCATTTTGACCAACAAATGATTTCAAGCATGCCCATAAAGTCTGTTTAGAAGCCTTCTGGTCGTCTCACCCACATTAACAGAATCACAGTCGGGACAATTAATTTTATAGACATGGGCGTAAATCCCGGGGGGATGGGGGGATATATCCCCCCAACATTTGACTAGGGGGGATGGCCCATGTAATCATCCCCCCCCCCAATGTTTCAGTCAACAGATACGTGTATGATGGAAAGTATATTTTATTCTTCATTTTCGTAAGAAATTTTTTCAATCTCACTTCACTCTCTATGACAAATGTTTCTCAAACTATCAGAATTTAGCAAATCGTTGGCAATCTATCAAAATTTTCGCGCGCTCCGCGCGCTTCCAACCTAACGTCAGTGTTACTCATATTATTAATATCTTCCAATAGCAACTTTCGGAGAAGCACAGCAGCAAAATGTTGAAATTTTACGAATTAATAGGTAAAAGACTGGCTTATGGCAGTGTAGGTAATGGAAATATTATTCGTCACTATTTACACTCCATGTCATGACCATTATTAAGGTAATAATACACGAAACTGTTCTGATCACGACACTTTCCGAAGAACAGATATATGGTACATCTCCAAACATCTGCATCTAATATATAGCATGATGTAGAAGGTTGGAAGTACGTATCTGCCGTTATACATTTTTCAAAAAATTTTACCAGAGCTGCGCCAGTTCGCGCTGAGCAATTATCGGTATAGACACTTATGGCGAAAACAGCACTCTGTAACGCTCTTATTAGTGATCAAAAGTAGGCCAAATATGATAACTAGAGTGTTCGGCGTCATACTCTATATTATCATTTGGATGTCAGGTAGCATACGCATTATTTAATTGCCCCCCCCCCTCCCAAGTTAATATGATTAATGCAGAGCTTTCAGGAGGTCCTATTCAGGTGTCTGCTAGCCTTAGATGCCCTTTCACAATGCACAATGAAGGAAAGGACATATTTCGTAATAACTGTAGACTCCACGCACATATTTTTGTGTAAAAACTTTCCCGAAATAGAAGGCAGTAAAGTTGACAGAAGGGAGGGGGCTTCAGGAGATTTGTTGATAACGTATCTGTCTCTTAATAGACAACATATTCTCCTCTTTTACCTTACCAAAAATTAACATTCACTAAATTATGGACATTTTCCAGTCATATATGATCAGTTCCAAAAACATCCCAAAGATAGCACCATTTTGCATCTAAAAGACCTTAAATTAATAAGAAAAAAATTCTTAAAGGGGAGGGGAAACCCCTTCCCCAAGACGACACCTTTATGTAGTGACAAACGAAAGATCAAAACTGCTGCATGTAAATGCAGGAACGCATGAAAAATAAAGGTGTAATTTAAGCAGACTTGGGGGAACTGAGGTATTATTACGACATCATCTATGGGCCCCCAATCACAAAAAATCTGGCGAAGCCACTGATCTCAAGCCTACTTGCAGGTCTTGCAATGATCTCCGACTTCAAAATCCAGTTGTCTGGTATGACCCTATATGTTGATCCCTGCCTTTTAAGCTTAACAGGACATTGTTGCTCTTGTACAATTTCAATCCAGTGCAGCTTATCAACGAGTTTTGTGCTCAAAATACTAGGCTATTTCCTAAATGCATGAATATACCAATAGCCTACCAAAGAACATTACCACTGAAAATAACCCCTTAAAACAGTCTTCCTGGCACTTCTCAGACATTAAAACCCAGGAGCTTCCGAGGGCTTCTCCCCTTGGACCCCCACGGGGCTTTGCCCCTGGACCCCACCAGGGGCCCTAAGGCGGGCCCCTGGACCCCAACCGTCATGGGCTCGCGCTTCGCGCTCGCCGTGCACGCTTCGCGTGCACATTTTCCACATTCGCGATAGTTCACCCCATCCCCCCCCCCCAAATTTGAAAAGAAATCTACGCCCCTGTTTATAGACCACATTATTTGAATAATTTGATCCGAATCTATTTTTGAAATCACATAAGGAAGATATCTTCTTTTGTAAGAACCACTACATAACACTGGCAATGTATCTTGTCTTTGTAAGTGGCCATGAATCTATATTCAACGATTAAGTTTGTCAACTTCCTTTCAGTTGAAGAACGTAAGTGATGAGACATGTCTTCAACCGTAAGAGCACTTGACTACTTTCCATGGGAGGTGGGGGGGGGGGAGGGGAGCGTAAGTTCTTTTCCCAGAATGTTAATGAAGGTTTGGACAATTTTATTTGCCCTCAAAATAGAAAACATTCTGTCCGAATGGGAAGGGGCTGCAGACCCCTGGCCCCTCCCTCGTATCTTTTATATCCAATAGTCATTTCCTAATGAAGAGGAAGTTGCTGAACATTAAATAATATTAAGCATGTTAAGGCCTATTCAATGGTTACTGCAGACGACAAACCTAAATTTTAGAAGAGCAATTGACTCGAGATATAGAGCATGTAAAACTTTTGTAGACCTTTGTTAAAAGTTATGTGTTAACATGTAGGCAATCGACACCAGCTGATTTACTCAACAGTGATAAAGATACCGCAATGAAAGATCCTTTGGAAATACTTGAGTATCTTTCACCTTTCTCAAGACATACCTCTTCAAAGTTTGACCATTTCTGAGATTTCTCATTAGCTATGCAAAATTTATGTTGTGGAGTGTCTCCATTGTCTGTACCTTTTGTTACACCATTGTCACCTACCACCTGTAGTTGGTGTTTAATGTGGGGTTTTCCAAGTAGTTACAGCTTCTTCCAAAACAAACCCCCAGGGTATACCAGCAATACAGTAATCCAGTTCAGCGTTATTACTACGCATGCACAGTGGCTTCAGGTCATAGGTCATATCATGGGCGTCAATCGGGGGGACAGGGGGACACGTCCCCCCACATTTTGGAAATACACCCATTGACTTGAGATTTTTACACAGTAAATTTTTGACAGAAGTGACCATGTCCCCCACACTTGAGTAAAGATTGACGCCCATGGGTCATATGGGTACAAAATGCAATTATAAATGTCATTATATGTTACACTAAGTTACATTATTCTTATTGTGCTTTCAGATACACTTACGAAATTTTTCACAAAAGACTTTCAACAAGACATTTCAGAGTTATTGTTGGGCACAGTGCACAATTTACGAACCTAAGCCCATGCGTTATGTACTCATGTGACCTGAATCCACTGGGTGTCCGGACAACTCGGCCCCTGAGACAACTCGGCCCGGACATCTCGGCACCCGAGACAAGTCGGCCCCCGAGACATCTCGGCCCCGAGACATGTCGGCACCTGAGACAACTCAGCCCCCGAGACAAGTCGGCCCCAATTGATTGCTTAACGTTTAACGTTTGTTTGTTCAGTTTATTTCCATACGTGACAACATAAATAACATGTAATACAACATCAACATAAAGAGTAGCAAAAAGAAAAAAAAGAACAATTTACAATAATTACAACAAAAACACGAAATGAAAAAGGAAAGAGAGGAAATTAAGAATAACTTATCTGAATCTCTCTCCCAAAACAATTATAATAATGATCAATTTTCCGAGCAACATATCTCCATCAACGTATCTCAAATGAAAATTGCAGTGCTAACGTTACTAATAGTAAAATCAAAACGATAATGAATATGAACATCAATCTGACATGGCCTCTTGATGATGTGGTCGTTTTGAAGTCAGCGAAACATAAAACCGGATCCACGATGTTCATAGGTGTAGAAAAAGGGGGAGGGGGATCGCACCCGCACATTGATTTGTGGGGCGGAATGAGAAGCTCTTCAGTACTTCTCTGCAATTTCCTAAAATTCCTTTTTATCAGAAAAATTTCCAAGGCATAACTGATTTGCAAACTTTCAGTTGGTGACAGGCGCGTAGCCAGAAATTTGCCAAGGGGCGAAGCCTGTAGGCAAACTATCTAAGCGTAGTGCTACCACAGGTTGGCGCGAAGCGTACAAGACAATTTTGCCGAGCCGAAAATGCCTCCCAGATCGCTGGAAATGGCACTTCCCAGGCCTTGTAGTTAGTTAGATGAATTTTAACGGCCCAATTTCCAAGCAACTGGTTCAAGTCGAGCTGTCCACGCCCTTTTATCCAGTTGTGGCTCACTGGCTTGTTTTCGCTTACTCCATTGATTATGCGAAGACCTTGTAAGTTGCATCAAAACATTTTGTTAATTTTGAGTTACTAAAATATCATAAAAATTCATTGAAAAAATACAAAAAATATGCTCAACTTGAAGGAGCCACATACAGTTACTACAGTTGGGGCCGAGATGTCTGAGGGCCGACATGTCTCAGGGGCCGAGATGTCTAGGGGCCGAGTTGTCCCAGGGGCCGAGTTGTCCGTAAACCCTCCACTGTGCATGCGCAGTGATAATTCTGGACTGACTTATTGTCCTTGGAATGATTAACAAAGGATAGTATACATGTCGTGAGTCCTCCTACATCATAAATTTGCATATGTACTCATGCTTATTCATTATGTTATTGCAAAAACAGTATCTGACTTGTGAATGATCAATATTTAACTGATTTTGTTGGGAATTGTGGCTATTTTTAATCTTTTTAATATGTTCTTCATGAAGTAGGCAGATAGACCGTTAACATGCTCACAGATCTTTCTTCGGAAATTTGGCATTTGAATCTTCAAGTTGATCAAGAGTCGGACGCTTACCGACGAAATCTGTACCTGTATCGAACAATTTTACACAAGGATCACCCTAACTCTGCAGCCCATCAGTTACCGTGACGTCATTATTGACATGTTCAACACAAGTTCTTCAAAATATCAGGAAATATGTACTTTTCCAGTTTCCTGTCAAGGTCCACCACCGAGACCAATTGTCTTTTAAACCAGATCACAAAATCCGTCTAGCAATATTGAAAGGGACTTTCTATAGAGGAACAATTCTTCGAATGGTTCCTAATTTTAGTAAGGTTGTGGTCCCATATCCGGGTACCACAGGTTCCAACCATCCATAATTGCTTGTACAACGGACGTTCCCGAGTCACTTTAGGTGGAATTCAATTCGAGAAAAGTTGATTTTTCCCAATCAAAGAGGAAAAACCCGAAGAAAATTCCATTGATTGTTTTTGAAATCGTTTATTTGTTTTATTGAAATAAACAGCACCTGCTATGTGTACACACTTGTCGGGTATTCGGTTTCCTTTTGGTGCATCAAGACGTCTTATGCTAACAGACTAACACGAGGTCATTGTACTGTGAAATATTTCTGTACGTTGGTAAAAAGCTCTTACAAGTTTACACCTGTGGTTATGAATTCATCCAGTTTTGTTCAACGAATAATAGACGGCAAATCGCGAGTGGCGTGAAGGGAAATTCCCAGTCTTCAAATATGATTTCTGGACTACCCCCCACCCCTTCCCCGAGAGACAGAACCCTGGAAATCTCCCGCACGAACAATTCTCACCGGTAATTTCTAATATTTCAGTTTAGATTGCTGCCAGGGAAGTCGTTCATGTGGGAAGTGTAGGGGGGGGGTAGAAAGAGTGGTAGGGTGAAAACAAGTTTTGAGAGATGAAGACGGAATTCCTTTCATCTGCTCACAATGTTTGGTCGACGGACGTAATAATCGTTGATATGAGACCAGGGGCGGATCCGGGATTTTACAAAAGGATGGGTAGGTGAGCAAATTCCGTGAGGGCAAAGTTCAAAGCTACGAGGGTCAAATATGCGAAACCTCGATGGGGAAGGGAAAAGTTAGACACTGTTAAATGGTATTTTCTGGCATCTGGTAATCAAAATTAGTACTGTGTACATAAACTCAGCGGCGTAGCTAGGGTTTGTGGCGCCCGGGGCAAGAAACGAAATTGGCGCCCCTACCCCCATCTTCCGGGGAGTAATCTTATGAATACTTACACAACTCAAGATCTTAAATAGAACAAATGTCCATGGGCGTCCGCAGAAAAAAATCAGGGGGGACAAAAATTTTTTAGGGGGCCCAACTTTTTCATGGGAAATATGTTATTCCCAGAAAAGAGTTTAGATGCTACTTCACACAGTGTTGACAAAGGCGTGGCCAGGAATTTGTCAAGGTCGGGCGAAGCCCATAGACAGACTGTCGGCGCTCCGCGCCACCATGGGTTGGCGCGGAGCGCAAGAAAATTTTGAACCAAAATGCTCACAGATCGCTGGAAATGGCACTTCCAAGGCCTATTTACCGCATATAAAAAGGGGAAACGCTAGCAATATCGTAAATATAATTTTATTAAAAGATGACATTGCTATGTCTATATCATGTTCGTTCATGGCAAATGGTAGTTCCAACATTTTTTTCAGTGATCGCGATTTAGCGCCCCTAAGAGGTGGCGCCCGGGGCAACTTGCCCCCCCCCCCCCAGCTGCGCTACTGCATAAACTTTGCAGTACAGCTTTGGAACCGTCTCAAAAAAGAAAGTGATGTAGAATGGGAGCGGGAGGTGGGGACTGAAGCCGTGAAATCACCCGTCTGGATCTGCACCTGCCTGTCAATCAAATTTTGATACCTGAAAGGGATTCAATCATTTTCGAGTACGTATCGTCTGCCAGATATGGTTGTCTCTTCCCTAACACTTCCCTGCAGGCAGTGGGCACATGATGTGCGGGTCAAACTGCATACCTACATTATGCATCATTTTGCATATAGAACGGTGTGCTGTTTTAAAGAAAACGTCATGCTCAGACACACAGGGTTCACAAATATAGTGTGCTTTTGAAAAGGAGAATATTAGGTGAAACGTTTTACATGTGTTAGGATTTCAAAATGAAACAGTCCACGGCTTTGCTTTAGCCATATTCGTTGTTGTCTCTGAGCAGGCGCCGGGAGTTGCTCCACACTGGAGGACCAGGCTCCCCGATGGGGGGGGGGGGGGCTGTGCAACTAGCTGAGTCCCCGACAGGAATGATGGGTTGCAGGATGTCGACGAGGTAACGGGGATGGAGGGGATCGGGAAAGACATTTCTACCACGTCCTTCCATTGCAGGCCATGTTTTGCATAACATCTGTATATACTTGAAGCATATATTTGCTGATTTAGCGTTTTTCAATTTTTCGGAAAATGTTAAATGAGGAATTTCATAGCGCGTGTATGAAGAGAATCTGCACTTACTCAAAGCAAAAACAGATCATGCAGTCTGGTGGTTGACCGCTGTCGGAAATTACGTATTACACTGTGTCGTATCCCCCCGACTCCCGATGATGTAGTCAGACCCCCTCCCTACTGTATCGTACCAACAATGACAATAGTGTAAGCAGGCAAAGAGATGACCTTTCCGACCTTGACAGAAAACTGTGTAGTGTACATTTAAGTTACGTGATAAGGGGGAGGGGCTTGTACTATTTAGCTATATGTAGCGAAAACATGGAACAAGTGATAAGCAACCCGGCAAAACTCTACAGCGCGGAAAATTTTGGTTTTATCGAAGAAAATGCCCTATTAACTTGAAGAGCGAAAACAGGCAGACTTAACTACTTGATCGTAACAAGTAGTAAGTCTCCCGACAAAACTGGAAAATCCCCGATTTTCCCCCTCTCTAAGAGATATAAAACTTTAGCGTAATAAAACATCACATCTTTTCAATAAGTGTACTTCAACTTACTGCACCATAAAATTTTATCTCAGATTTTCAAAATTTGTCCAAAGGTGAGGAGGAACCCTCTCTCCTTCTCCCCCCTCGACCAGGACGGATTTGTGAACGATCACCCCCAACAAAAACAAACACGGTTTCTTTAAATGCCTCTGGACAAATGTATACATGTTCGTTTTTATTCGTTTTATAAGTGTGCCTGTACCTTTACTTGTGATACGCTTACGCCGGCGAACGGTCCGTTTACTATAGGCGCCAATTCTCACACTTCACCATCCTTTGATTCTGTTATGTAGTCTTGCGCCCTCTCCATTGAAATCTAGTATTTGCACGGCGTATGTACACAGGAAATAACGGATATCATATACGACCTAATTGAACTTGTCACTTTGCCTGTGTGTTTACCCTTGGGTGAATCACACATCCGAAAAGGAGCAATTAAATAGTTGTTGGTATTTACCGTCACCGTCGGCTTCTTTACTCGTGCCAAGATCGTGATAACCTCCACTGTAAATACAACCAAATGAATGATTTAAGGATTTTATTTCAAAATAAAGTTCCCGTTAAGAGTTTGTCTGAAAGTATTTCAAGTATTTTAAACAAGTTTTAAAAGAACTGTGTCAAAGACAAAGCACTTCAAATAGTTCGTTGTGTATATAGTTACATCCTTACGATCCACTTGAGGTGGGACCACCGTCACTTATTAATGACGTAAACCATTCATACAACACACACCGAGGGTACTTTCCAGTAAACTTACGGAAAGGGCAAAAGGTGAATAGTAACGGTAACATCAACAGGTGTTTATTAAACCTCGAGGTTCAGAGGTTCAGACAGAAAAAACACGTAATAGTTTAAGTGTATCTGTACTTTCATGAAACATTTCTATCAGGTTAGGGCAAGCTCTCGCAGACAAATTTTACAACTGTCTAGGGAGAATGTTGGTTAAAGTTACAGAATGTTCTCACAATCAGTTTAATCCAACTTCGACATAGCATCCAGTGAGCAGCAATGGCGTCACCCAAATTTTCATTCTGGGGGGCACAACAGTTCGATGAGGGGGCACAAATAGATAGTGGCGTATACAGTATGTTGTGTGAACGCCGGTCTGGGGGAGGGGTCTAAAGGGAGGGGGTGTCCCCCTCCCCTGTGAAAATTTTTGAAAAATTAGGTGTCCTTAGATGCAATCTGGTGCTACATACGCTACCTTTTTGAAGTAAAATTTGTGTCAAAGAATAACGAATTTTTAGGAACTAAAAAAAAAAAAAATTATGCATGGATTGAGAAATTCTCATGAAAGTGAAAAAACGTGCATGTGTAATTGTCGAATCAACGATCAAATATTCGTTCCATTGTGGACTATTCAATTAACGTGAAATTTTCATGATCCACAAACTGAGTGATTGGAGTCTTAACGGGATTAAAGGGATCACAGAATTTTGTATCATATATTTCCCTTTTAAAATTTATTGAAATTATTTTTTCGAAGAAGAAAATGCAGAAAAGTCTCATTGCTGGCACTGAGCTTGCATTACAATTCGCAATGGCAAGTTCCATGGCACGTACGAAACAACACCATTCACTGTTTTGGTCAATGAATTCGCGAGGCAGACATTTCCGCTACACTTTATCAAGACGTATATTCACACCTGTTGAGGCGGCAAGGATTATGGATAGATTACCAAGACCAATGTTCAGCCTCCCACACAGAGAACACCATGTGTTTTATGAGATGGGCGATTTTTTTTATTCGAAAAAATACAAATTGCTGCCTTTTCTTGTCCTAAGAAGAATCAAATCATATGAAACATGGTAGTCAAATATTCTGACTACAGAACTTACAGGAGATCTATATTTTTTCAAAATCTCAAATCTCAGTTGGGTGGACACGGGGGCACACGGTTTTCCGGGGGCACGTGACCCCCTGCCCCCCCCCCCTTTGGCGACGCCACTGGTGAGCAGTTGGTTGTAAGGCGTTCTGATCCGACTGCATGTATACGGCGCAACTAAAGTTCACTTTGAAGTGATCGACAAAAGTGGATATGCGTCCTCTACTTCGTGCAGGGAGTTGCTAAATAGCAACTCCCTGCTTCGTGCGCGCTAATTCAACAAAAGAGTAAACGTCGGCAGAAATTCACTTACATTTTACGACAATTTCCTTAATAAAACAATCCTACGTATTAAGTACCCTCCATCTTTCTAAATTCCTTACCTTCTGTAATTTGTATTACTTTAAAAAAAAAGTTTCGAATCCTCACATCTTACGATCGCGATCAATACCAGAGACACGAGGAAACTCGGTTATGATTCAAGGTTAGTGGGTGCGCCTATGACACTCAAGGAGGTTGACGACATGTAGTCTAATTTATTCCACCGAGCGGACTATGTTGGCTCAGTCCCTCTTTAAGGCTTCCCTAAGGATATGACTGATCAAGCAATACACCAAACAGCTTGCCACATGGGCAAAGTCTAAATATAAGATGATCCCGTAACAATACCTTCATCATATACAGTGATACTATGATCAGGTTCATAATAAGGATAACTTATTAAAAATACATACCGGTACATGATCATAATGTTAAAATACATTATGATCATGCATGTACTGTAAATGCTAACGACTATCAAAGTATGCCATTTTCAGATGGCGTTAATCAACAAAAAGCTGGTTTGGAAAGACAAACAACTCCCCGGTTTAGTACGCCGAAAGGCTGACGACCCATAGCAGTGAAGACAGACCATAGAAAGATAGATAGCATTTTTGAAGCAGTCGTTATATTGGGTATTGAAAGAACGCTTCATGTAGCATATAATTCGAGGAAATTCTCATCGGAAGGTGTTAGCATAGGAATTAAACACCCTTAAAAATTTAGGGAGCTCAGCACAGCACTTGTTGCTGAAGTGAATTGCTCAATTTGTGATGTGGATGTGGTGGCAAAGTTATTGAAGTGTTAATCATGAAAACATTAAGAAAAGTATGGTATCTCAATCACTTTTTTGCATTACAGCCTTCCGCGATGCAAAATGGCATTCTGAATGAAGTGGAAAGACAGGTACGGTACCATGTACACCCTCATACAAGCTCTCTTGGCTCAAAATCTCAACTGTCATGATACACTAATTTGAAATCAGCCTGAAAGGCCTTCCTAGGCTTTCATATCAGGGGTAGCTTGTACCTGTTGAAAACTTCTATGAGGGTCCAAAGGCCATGAAACGGACCAAAACTAGTATGTTAGTCAATGGAGAGATAATTGGTAGTACGCTACCTACAATACCTTTTACTTACAAATTGTGACCATATTTTGCCGTTTTGAGAACCTTTGGGCTTTGGATTCATTTCAATAGTGTTTTACCGATATTAAAACAAATTCATATTACTGATATACCGTTATTTTATTTCTCACTGTCGGCCGATATCTATCAGATACCACTCAATTTGAGAAATGAACTTAATTTACTTAGGGCCGGGGTATAGCCCTTATGCGCATATGACGTCACAGAACAGAAAGTGTGCCCGGTGGAGGTAAGCGCGTATCTTTGCAACTTACACCAACAAATTCAGACAGCTGATTTGTGAGTGTATCAAGGGCGGCACACACCTATCCGTTTTTTGCGGTCCGTTTTGAACGTGCGCGTGCGCGTCTCCAATCCGCACTCAGCAATTTGCGAACACACCTATCATTTAAGTTCGCGCGTGATATTGGACGCGTTCGGATACGTTCCTTATATTTTTAACGATCTTTAGGCCGTTGGTTTCAATGCTGTTCACGTGCGCAGGGGCGTAGCGAAGGTGTTATCTTTAGGGGGGTGTGGAGATTATGTTTTGCCGACGGATTTGGTAATGCGTAGTGCGAAAACGAGCTTCAGCGCGTGGGGTCCAGGGCCCCGCCTAAGGACCCCTGATGGGGTCCAGGGGGCGCAGCCCCCTGAAGCTCTGAGGTTTAAGTATAATTCTGGGTGAAAAATTAAGTCTAAGGATGGATATATTTTTGTTCATAATGCATCGTCAAATACAAACTAGATCCCAACTAATTTTAATGTATCAGGCCATTCCTCTCGTCAGGCCGCTATATAGTTTTAAGCGGTTGAGATCCACAGGTCCGCTAGTGTTTTAGCTAGGACGTTTTCTCAATGCGACATTTAATGATCTGTGGCCTGGGGGAGGGGTCTAAGGGGAGGGGGTTCCCCCTCCCCTTTTGAAATTTTTGGAATTTGTAAGGTGCCTAGATTGCAAATGGTGCAATATTTGAGTGGATTTCTGCCCTAATGAGGAACCTCAAAATTTACACCCGGGTAGAATTTGCTTGTCAGATTTTTTTGTGCGACATTTGTCGCCGTTTATGCGACATTGTCCCTTAAATAGGGGCTGGATAAAACACTGGGCCAACTTAAGGGCCCCTGGTGGGAGTCCGTGGGGCTTCGCCGCCGGAAGCTCTGGGTTATAGCTTAATCTCTCGGTAAAAAATTAAGTCTCATGCAGGACTGGTATATTTTGGTTCATACTGCATTATCCAATGCAAAGATTCCGGTTAATTCTAATGTGTTAGGCTATTCCTCCCGTCATGCCACTATACTTCAGGAGCTGAACATGTCCTTCAGAACTGGAACACTATGTGTTCAGCATTTGAACACTAGACGCTACGATCGCTACGATAAGTGGATAGGCGACCGGCGTTCAAAAAGGGAGAGAAAGTGTTCAGAATCTTAACACAAGTGTTCAAAATATGCTTTGAACGCCAGAATCTGAAGATGGTTTTTGTATCTGTTTTCATTTCGGTGTTCAAAAGTTAAAAGCCTGAGATTGCAGTGAAGGGGATACAAGCTCGGCACGCATTATTTTTCCCAGGATGTTTGTGGGTAGACCGGATCCTCAGAAGTTTGCAAAATGTGTTTTAAGTCAAGGTTAGGGTTTAGAAGACGGGCTAAGGATACCCTCTCCATGGGTAATCGGGTGCTGCTCCCCATGGTGATGATAAAAGTGAGGAATAATGTGCAGAAAGTGGTTTTTCAAGAATGTCATATGACCCGAAATAGTGCACCTATACGGAAGCCGTTAAGTCCCTTTCTTTTCCCGAGTTGCCGACGGGCTCAGTCACTCGTCCAATTACACCGACGGCCGTTGATACGGCCGTTGATACGGCCGTCACATGCATAATCAATTTGCCGACGGGTCTTCAAATTGAATGGGTAATTATAGATGAAGAGCCGAAAATCGAAAGAGCCGAAAATCGAAATAGCCGATAACAGACTGGCCCCTTCTCTCTTTCTCTTTTTTCTTTTCATTCTCCGTCTTCCCTTTCACTTCCTTCCTTCCCTTCTTCTCTTCTCTTCTTTTCCTCCTCTCCTCTTTTCCTCTTCTTTTCCTTTCCCTCTCCTCTTTTTGCCGACAGACCGCAAATTTGCCGACGGGCGACCAAATATTGGGGGGTGTGACACCCCCACACCCCCCGCTCGCTACGGCCCTGCACGTGTGATAAAATGGGGTCGGATAATATGGAGATAGAAGAAATACTAGGAATATATTGGAAGTGGGGGAAAGGGATCAATCGGAAAATGATCGTAGATGGTGGGTTCATCAGGTTTTGGAAGGCCGAAAAGAGTATGGTGAATATCACCGTTTGGTGAGAGAGTTGGAGTTAGATGGCCACAGATGTACCTACCAGACACTCCCAAAACGTCTCCAATTGACTTTCAAATATTCTTCGTCAACTCGGCATCTTTGTAATTTTGGTGTTTTACATTGTATAAAACCTCTCGCTCTCTTACGAGCTCAATTAATTTTTCTGTGTTAAAATTTTCCGTCATTGTTTGCTTTTGGTTGAGTAAATAAACTGGTCGCTTACAAAGACTTGCCAAGGCTGCATTGAGCGCGTCTATCCGTCATCCGAATTAATCGCTCTTGAAGCAAATTTTTCTGACGCAAAAACGGACGACGGACACTATTCGGATAGGTGTGTTATGCGCCTACTTAATTCATTGTATTCGAATTGTGCGTGCACCGGAGGAATGACGCGCACGCATTCGGGCTGGAGTTCGGACGCAAAAAACGGATAGGTGTGTGTTGCCCTTCAGTCAGATATACGCGTAAGTCTACTACGCGCGTGCAGTGTGCTTCATTGTTTACCCTCCAAAGTGGCATCGCGTGACGTCTCTGACGTCACCACTTAATGTTTCATTTCCATGATGAAACATATAAGGACTTATAGTTAGACTAAAATTACTTAACCTTGGAATGAAGTATAAGACGAGAAGTTTCGGTAAAGTAGTATCGGCCTTTTAGGTGAAGTTTACCGGATACCGGGGAGGGGGATTATGGACCGATGTTGGATACCGATAATCGGTCCAACCCTGCATTCCAGTAAATATTCCTAGCTCACGTCTAGCTCATAGGCGGGGGTTGGATAGGACCATAGTACCGGACCATATCCTTACACATTTTGGGAGAATGCTTCCATTGAATCACTTTTTTCTTCAATGGCTTTTTTCTCACTCTTTTCACATGAATTTCCTCTACAGAATTGTTGCATTTAAGCTGATTTACGAATTCTTTCCATTGCAGGGCACTGTTATGTAGCTCCGTGAACGTACCGGTCAAAGGCCCTTTCACACCAGGAGAGAAGCGAGGCGATACGACGCGAAAAAATTGGAGTTTAAATAATTTCAGCTTTTATCAAATTATTGTCGTGGATATTTCGTATGACCAATCATGAGAAAGAACTGTCATTTTGTTAGGTTACATAGAAAATCGCTGAGCGATGAAGGAAAATTCGTCTGTGGTTTAATAAAAACATGGCGACAGTTTTTTTTTTGGTCGCGTCGCATCGTGTCGTATCGGATCGCGTACAGTTAGTCAGATGGGATTTAACGACACACCAACAAGAATGTGTTATTATTGTTATATAGTGTGAGCTAGACAAAAAGGTTAAGTTCAAATAAGGTTTCAAATACGGTTAAAGTTCAAGTACGGTTTCAAATACAGTTCAAATACGGTTCAAGTCCTTCCCTTTAGTCGCCTCTTACGACAGGCGGGGAATACCGTGGGCATATTCTACAACCCACTGCCCATAAGGGGTGCGTGCAGTGTGAAGGGGTTTTACTTTCGATGGCAAGCTGTTTACGGTACCACTGTACGCAAGATACAAGCCTAGGTAATCCAAGAAGTTTGATCTTAGTTGCCTACTTAACGTTGTTCCCTATATAGAGTCATGGTCACCCTGCCATGAGGGGACGTGCTTACTATTGATCTTTTCACTTGATTCCTGATGTCGAGGGTACCCCTTGACGTCAGTAAGCATATAACACTGATTCCCTCTCGCAGTGAAGGTGGAGCTTCAGGTCTAAACATACATATTAGTTCACGTGGGATATTCACTGAATCTAAAGGAAAATTAGTTGATATTTCCAGAGGACATGTATAGTTTTTCTCTGTCCCTACTTATATCAACTCCACGTTACGTTATGTTACAGGTAGACAAAACTCGACACGATATATCACGGCGCTTAACCACAAGGAGCTCATAATTTTGCGCGCCTTTTCATTGACGTGTGAACTGTGAAGTCTAAATTTGGGTGTAGGGCCTACCTGATTTTTTGGCATAAATGGCTAACAATACATACCTTTCAGTCTGCAATTAGCTTAGGAATGTGTTAACACTTTTGGGGAAAGCCCCGCACCTCGCCTGGTGACTCACCCTTGGCGGGGACAGCAAACTTCTTGCGTAGTATGTGTAACATACTACGCAAGACAACAATCTAGAAAGTTTAGAAATAAACAGATAGGTTTAAAAATGATTAAAAAAGATTGTCGTCATCGTCGAATGCTATTATTTGCATAATTCTCATACTCACGGAATTTGTCCGGGGCAACATCTTGGTGACCGGCTCTTCACCCTGGCACACACGTCACTTTGTAGATTAAAAGTTATTCATCGATGTACGAGATATATTTCTGTACTGAATCAGTTATCTATAAATTATGAACTACTTATTGAACCTCGAACTCAAACAAGTGTTTAACGTTAAAGGGTGTAATCTGTCGACCAAGCTTTACACTTCTTCCGAATACACAGATTATGTAATTGAACAATCCCTTCATTTTCCTATCGTATTTTCCTTGACGCTTCGCAACACAAACATTGCATTTTGAACATGCATGCTGAAAACATTTTAATAACCAAATACATACTTCAGGACGTGACTAAACTGGTAAACAAAACAGAAAAAAGCACAAACAAGAAAACTCGCTCTGAGGAATCTGATATAGAAAAAGCGGGTATTTAACAGGGCTGTAACATGAAGCTGCCAGTCCGTGGCAGCTCCCTGACTGTAACGCCCGAATTTGGCCTCTGACTCGATTCCAGACTCGAGTCCTTTAATTGTTTAATGGACTCGGAATTGGCCGGGAACGGGAGGTCTCAGAATAGGAATTTGCCCGGGATGGACTGCAGTTGGACTCAGACTAGGAGCCGATTCCAGCCTAGTGCACAAAAGAAAACTTTCATTTATGCATTCTTATTGGTGCACTATTTCATACATGAATGGCATGAATGACATTTTTAATGAAATATACCTGAAAAAGTATAAGCAGCATTCGTATGGTATTTTATACATTGTCAAACGGCAGGACTCGGAATTTTCCAAGAACTGGGGACACTGGAACTGTAGCCGGCTTGGATTTGAGGGTAGCCTACTAGACTCGGGACTGGCCCGGAATGATTGTCACTGGAATCGAAATTTGCTCGGAATCGGGTTAACTAGACTCAGATATATCCCTGGTATTTAAACTGGGCCGGTGACTTCTTCATTTGACTTTCAAGTAATTATGCATGCACAAAAGAAATGATACATATGTTTATATACGTGAATACAGATAGCCTGAAATTCCTTGTCGCTGAAACATACTTTAGACAATGTTACTACTGTTACTCGATGTAAGAACCATTTCTTTCAACAAATTTTAACATATTTGGTCTTTAATTCTGTTTCGAGTCTTGCATAATGACGTCGTACCGGTACATACTGAGAAAAGTGTTATGAACACCCCATATGATAGTACTTTCATAGATTATGCCAACTCATGTGCCGGTTTTATCCCTTTACCTGCATCCGGAGCTGATGAACCCCTCTTCTGGCCACCTCTCGCCAAGCCACAGGTATTAGCATTATATACTCGCATATCTGTACTTCGTACCATCTCCTATAGAGGTTTCATGTGACGACACGCCCGTGGGACACTGAAGGGTAAAACACACACGCAGTAAGCGTATTTACAGCACACGCACACGACATAACCATAGATACAACTGTGACACAATGGAAGCGTGCCTTTCAAAAACACTAGAGACGCGCGATCTTGCCCTTCAAAACCAAAGAGACGCGCTGTCACGTGCCGCGGTCGGTCGGTGACAAGTCACTTTCGCACGAAAACAATGTGTTGGAGTTAAAACAATTTATTGCGCGTAAAGTGTTCCCATATGGTCATGCTGTAGTCAGTTGTTGTTTTGACTCCAAAGTCGCCAGGGTAACGGGGAAAGACCCGGATGACCGACCGACCCCATAGGATGCAAAAGTTTACTTACCTGCTTTTCAAAAAGAAAGAAGTGTTGCGAATTCTTAACAGAAAAAATTCTAACTTTTAAAGAGATTAACACTTAGGGTTTAAAATGACCTTCTCACAAAAGAAATGAGACATTCAGACAACAACTTTTGGCGTTACAGTACACGTTGTTTTTAGTATTTACAATAGTTTCCATTGTAGCTTGGAGTAATGGGGCTGCCCGGCGTTTTCGTCTTACCTACAGAGGGCGCTATCATATGGTTCCTACTCGGGTCCTTTTATACGATAAACTATGTAGGAACCCTAAATCCTACAAAGATATTACAAACATAGATCACCCAATCCGGACAGTATATCATGTAAAAAAATATATTATGCATGAGATGCAAGTCTCAAGGTACGAATGTGATACAAAACCCAAGAAAACATACGGATTTGTTGCATAGATACCATCAAACTCCTATAGAGGTTATGCACCGACGTCACTGTGTTGCGCGTTTCTCTATTTTTCCATCCAGGCGTACATTGTGCAACAATTGTTACTAAGGTGCTATCGTGCGCGCGTATCGGTAACACACCTACTACGCATGATCAGTTCCATCCAGCGAAACGCGCTGACGTAACGTGCATAAGCTCTATAGGCCTACCTACACTGTAAGACGCGCTGACTCTGTATGGAGGCCTAAATACCGACGCGGAAATGTGGATTTGAATGCGCGTCGTTCCATACAGTGATCTTCGTTCAAAACTAAGGACGCGCTACAGAAAATTTCTTTGTTAAAGTAGTTGGCGTGTGTACCTTTAACAACGCGTTCTGTACTCGCATAATACCGTCATTTCTCTGTGTATAATCCGGAAATGATTGACTCACACTACTGCGCTCTTGGAAAGCGAACGCTTTGGTTGCTTTTCCGTTGTTAGCGCGTAAGAATTTAAATGCATGTATAAAGGTGCGCTAGTGAAGATACCATAGAAACTGACCAATTGCTTTCAAAGTACTAATTAGGGAAGCTCCTAAAATTAAGAAAAAAACTCCATGTGGGTTAAGTGGAATTTATTGAGGAATGATACATCTAGTACAACTACGGGCTATAGCCGAGCGATCTATCTGTGACTCGGGCTGCAGCGAGCTAGCTACTAAGCCGTTATAGCCCCATATGTATTCTTCTTTTATTCTTTTTGGATATTTTAACCCTCCTGACCATTATCTCTTGTTTTTCTTTGGGTTCTGTCTAGGAACAATTTCTTGCTGCGTACTACAATCAGAAAGCTCGTATTTTCAGCTTCAACGACAGTAACAGAAAGCACGTAGGCCTAGACGACAATAACAAGCGCATAATTTGTTTACAAACTTCGCGGTTGCGCTTGAGTTTCGCGCAACTGGTAGGAACCATATGAGAGCGCCCTCTGTAGATTTTCACTCGGCCGGGCAGCCCTATTGACAAAACTGATTCGTCGTCTAGGCAACCGATTTTAATGGCAAACGAACTTTTAAGACCATTTTGTGCAATTTTATCCCTTTGATTGACTAAAAAAGTGACAGTGGGACCTTGTGTTCAATTCGATGTATAAATAGTGTGTTTCTGCATAATTTTTACCTAAAATTACTAAAGTTACCTAAAATTTCATTGGGGAAGAACACGGGGGACGGGGCACGTCAATCTTGGTGACGCCGCTGATCAACCAATGGGAAACATGGAATCTATACATAAACAATAATCCTTGTTGATCAAACCTTCACCGTGTCCTCCCAGTATCAAAATTTCTGGCTATTGGGGCCTTTGCGTAGCCGCTACAGTGGTTTTGGGACTAGGCATCAGACGCCTAGGCAGCTTGGTGTTATAGTGATACCACCATCACAGCATATTTGTCAAACTTTCTAATATATATGAACCATAGAAATAAAAGTAAGGGAGAACGCTAACACAATGCATCCATGCATGTTTAACCGGTGAAGCCACGAAAATTGTGAGGGCGCTTTCGTTGTAGAGCAAAAGACCGGTTGATTGATGTCTCTCCGTACGTACATTGTGCATTCTGTTGCAGAAGTTATAGCTTATTTTATGCGTTTTTCGAAAGATTTGGAGTAATTTTCACAATAGAAAGAAATAAGTCATGGTGCCTTAAGTATTTTGTTTTATACTCCTAACTTGAAAACTTGTAGTTTCTTTGCCAATACCTGGGGCAAAAGCAATGACGTGATATTTGTATCGCGTGCAGGTGCTCTGTTGCCGTACAGACTGGCCAAATCAATGGCTTCAGTCCAGATCGGCTGACGTCATTCTCCCTTACTTTTATTTCTATGATATAAACATATTTGATATGGTATACTGAACGCAATTTAAGCCGAATTTATATTTTGGAAGTCTCTTTCATACATGAATTAAGTGTATCATTGGGTCTTGGATGGCAATTATTATGGAGCTAAGCGACCACAAATGTGAAACGGAACGTCCCGTCGAGGAAAGGGGATGGTGGAGGGCGCGATTCAAAACTTAACCTCGAATAAAGATTCCTTAAAGTTTTATGAAGGTCAGCTGTCCCTACTTAAATCTACCCCGCACTTGCTCAGTCATTTCCAAAACATCATGAACAATGTAACTGACATGCTATTTCCCTTCCCAGTTTTTCTTTCCTCAGCCCCCATCATCACCACTTCCAATTCCTGGTTCTGCCTTCAGCAAGAGGGACCGATACCAGGCTAATGATCCCCTCTCAACTTCTGGGGTGTGGCATTATGAGTTTTAAAGAGGGTGTCAATGTATGACATAGTACTGACTGACTGATTAAACATGTTAGTGTCGCACTTTCGGCGTACAAAAGTAGGGAAATGTTTTGATTGTGAAATAGTTTGGAGGGAAATCCCCTTTGCCCCCTTCCAAATGTAACTAAAATCGCCCACGCCCCCTCCCTACTAAGTATATTTACCAACAAAACATTAATAACCCATGGGAACACAAAATAGCCCAAGCGCACGTCTTGGGGGATTTTTCCAAATCATCGGAAAGGAACCGCTCTGAAAAAAATGGCATTTGTACCCTGTCGGCCTGAAACATACCTATAGGTTTGGAAATGTTTCACTGAATCATGACATAGAGTCATTATTTTAAAAATAATGACTGTGGATAACAAAGCTTCACAGCAGGGGTTAGAGTACCCTGCGGAGCCGACTCAGTTTATTTGTTCAGCCTATCTTTAAGGCTTCCCAAACAGGGATTTGACAGAACAAGGAATATGCCGTACAGCATGCTACGTTGGCAAGGGTTAATGAATGAACAATTCAGTGACAACTCCCTGGTTCGATTTCATTCTTAGGCGGACAGACAGCATAATATTGCTAAACACCCTTAAGCACCCTTAGTTGAAAACACCTTATGCAATTTTAAAATTTGTTGGTCAAAACAACGTAAATTAGCCACAGGAGACATCCCTTTGAATTTTGACTAAATATTAACCAAAAAAGTCAATGCAATACTGACTAATTTCAGTCAAAATAATGTCTTACATGATTAATGAACATTGTTTTGATTAATTTACTTTAAGAGAGATAAAGACTATCCGTAATAACATGTGACATTTTGTTAACCTTGCAAGGGCTTTTTGATTTATAAAAGGTACATTTTTGAGAAAATGAACAGCAAACCCGTAGCCAAGGGGGTGGGGGGGGGGGGGGCTGGGCAACTTTTCACCTACATAGAAAATTTAGAATTACCATTGCCTTAATAGATATTAACACATTTCGCCCCTGAGAAGTAATTCCCCTCCTACAAGTCATCTCGTCCCCCTCCAATTCTCTGTCTAGCTACAGGCTTGATGAACAGGTCTCAAGTAACAATGCCCTTTTGAGGCAACCTTTACCACTTAAATCACAGAATTACCTGTGATGATGACAATTCTCTCACTAAAGGAGGGATAAGGCAAACTTTCTGCTAAATGAGCTTTTATATGGTTAAGAGACTCGGATTTGGGATGAATAATTTAAACACCATTAAATAATTATTCATTAAATCTTCGGGTCTAAGTTACTTAGAGGGTAATTACCTTTATCTATAAATAGTTGCACATGATTCAGAAATATATTATAAAAAAATTACCCCCCCCCCCAAAGTATGATCATCACATCATACAGACACATTTCACTTACGTCACGTTTTTAGTAGCAACGCATAAAAGGCGCCATGTTGAAGGTTTCTAAGAAATGGCTGTTGCAACTTTTCCAAAATTAGTGACTTTAGAGAGCCACGCAAATAGTTATGTAGAAGAGCCAGGCAAGTAATGATATTTCAAAGCTACGTAAAATAACCATATTTAAAGAAGACAACAACAGTGGCATTTCCTTTATAATCTGTTTACATTTTTCTTTGTCTAGTCATCGGCCAAGTCGTTGCGTTTCAAAGAATCAGGCGTTTTTCCCTGTTGGAATTAAAAGAGTGAACAACGACAAGGAGTCAAGGGCTCCCTTCATATAAAATTACCCATGACTTAACTTGACCAAAAGACGGAACTAACACTCTCGTAGTCAAGGGACGGGGCCAGGGGTGTCACCCCTAAAATATGTTCTAAAGAAAATTAGTATTGCCTCAACAGAAAATTAGTATTGCCTCAACAGATATTACCATACGCGCGCGCCCGGTGAAAAATATTTCACCCCCGAATGCTATCTCACCCTCTTCAACACCTTGTCTGGTTAAGGGCTTGGGAAAAAATCAGTCACTAGTTTTGTTCAGTACTCACTTCCAATGGTCAGACCTCGTCTAGCTGAACATATTCGGCACCTGCTATGAAGTAACACAAGCATAACCTGCTTGAGTCTATATATATATATATATGTATATATATGTATATATATATTTATATATATATATGTATATACATGTATATATATATGTATATATGTATATATGTATATATGTATATATATATATATATATGTATATATGTATATATATATATATGTATGTATATATGTATATATATATATATATATATATAGTAGGTAGAGTGACGTAGCGACTTTATATGAATGAGTCAATCCACGCTATATTAAATAGTCGCATAGAGACCTTAGGTCATTTTTCTTCTAACATAGGCACTTGCCTTATACTGAAAGAGGATATTTATTTGTGAATGGAAAACTTAGCCTCAAGCAGGATTCGAACTAGCGACCTCCCGCATACAAGGCGGATGCTCTGACCACTGAGCCATTGAGACCACTGAGCCACTGAGCCATTGAGGCCTATGTGGTAGAACGCGGTCAACTAAGCTTAGTTGACCGCGTTCTACCACATAGGCCTCAATGGCTCAGTGGTCAGAGCATCCGCCTTGTATGCGGGAGGTCGCTAGTTCGAATCCTGCTTGAGGCATTCACAAATAAATTTCCTCTTTCAGTATAAGGCAAGTGCCTATGTTAGAAGAAAAATGACCTAAGGTCTCTATGAGTATATAATGTGATACTATTACGTACAGTGAATGATCATTTTTTGTAGCTCTACATTTTCCCTTTCAAGTTTCGTGCTTTACATAGAAATACTGGTTTATAAAAGTACACACTGCCATTAAGTACACCATCTGCACAAAAAGTGGACTAGACTGCAAAGTACTGCTAAACGCAGTTTCATGAAACGCTCTCTTCCAGCTGTGTGAAGCCCTAGTCCGAAGTCGTACTCAAATAACTTTTAACTGGAAACGTGAATGAAGTCTTCGGCAACTGAAAATAACATGAAGATTACACCATTGTTATCAGTGCACAGTGTTGTGTGTATATGAAAGGTGACACCCAGTCAACTAAATTACTGGGTAGGTTCGTCACACTTTGAAGTTAACTCGATCCAACAACGATCTAGTAAACTAAATGTAAACGTTAAAGGGTATTCAAATCATGTACATGATATGCTACATTTTCGAGTACACCAGAATCGGGTCGGACTCGGAATTGGCCTGAAAATGTAACGACTGGGATCGGAATTACTTGGATCAGGGAGCTGGTCTTCCAGCTCCCTGCTTGGATTTTGACAGTGCCAAGCTGGGATCATTGCTGGCCTGGAGTTGGCTGATTGAAACCATGCGCTGGAACTGGAATTTGCTCTGAATCGATTCAGCTGGGCTCGGATAAAGTCATATCCTTTTCCAAGGCTGAAACCCAGGGACAATGACAACTTCAAATGACTTTGCAAGATGGTGAAAACAAGGGAGTGATTGCCGAATTCTTTGCAAATGTTTGTCGTCAATCTACCACAAAAACTGACGGTATTCTTGGAAGCGGGTCTTCCATGTTTTGAAAAGGGGAAACAAAATACGTATTAATACATTTTTTGTCATAATCCCCTGACATTTCTATTTTTTTAATGATGCAAGGATACTCCTGCGTAATGCCCAACAATTTTGATGATAGACCTAAATATTTCCATATAGCCATAGACCCATAGTAAGAAATGGCTCTCATGATGGCTCCTTGTAAGTACCCCTCCCCCAGGCCTGTAAGCTCTGTCACTTCCAATCCTGAGAAGTAGTCAGGGTAATCCTCATGCAAACAGGCGCGTAGCCAAGGGGGGGGGGTAAAGGGGGCAACCGTCCTCCCTTAAGCATATTTTTTGTATTTTTTTAATGATTTTTTTTTATGATATTGCTAGTAATTCAAAATAAAATATGTTTAGATGCAATTTACAAGGCCTGGGAAGTGCCATTTCCAGCAATCTGGGAGGTATTTTCGGCCAAATTTTCTTGGCACTTCGCGCCAACTATGGTGGCGCTACGCTTAGATAGTTTGCCTACAGGCTTCGCCCCCCCCCCCCCTGGCAAATTCCTGGCTAAGTGCCTCCATGCAAAGGGTGTTCTTTAAGTTGTATGTGAACAGGATTGTCCGACTACAGTAGCGGAGATGAGTGTGAAAAGTGGCGGGGGGGGGGCCTTGAGGCAAAAGCTGATATGTGAAAAAGTGAAGGTCAATGGGAGCACTTCCAAAATGGGGAGATATATCCCCCATTTTCCGGGATTTCCGCCTATGCCCGACAGCCTGTGGAGCTCCCGTCAGGTACGTGGCCCAATTAAAGGGATATTCCAGTGGCATTTCACAAGGATCTTATAAGTGCAACAGAAAGATATTCCAGTATATGTCCTCCAAATCCTGTAACAATATACATTCCTAACTCAAGATATCTCACTTTAAAGGCAGTAAGCAGTCACCCCAAACAGAGTGAGTGTATCCTGTCACTCTAGTTCATGAATGGCCTATTTTGATCATGTGACAATATTTTTGTTAGTGAATTGTGGAATTCAAGGAGAATTTCGCCTTGCTTTACCTATTGTTTGTAATAGTTATGTTCAAAACGTCTTCAGAGGTGCTTGTAATGCAATAAGAGGAGATTTGCAAAAGTTTGCTGATTTTTCAAAGAAAATTTTGGGGCGACTGCCTATTGCCTTTAAAGATAAAGGTTACTTTTGCCAAGAATGACCTCCAGTTCTCATCAAGGTTACAGAATGTTATGTAAAGTGGGCACATTGCCTCAGATTCCTTTTGTTTTCTTTATAACTGCATGTCCTGTTTGTCCTTGAAATTTGTTCCTCAGTGTTGGAATACTTGAATATTTTTCCATGTATAGATCTAGCATAAAATGACACCATATGTAGGGTATAGGAAACAAAGTAATTAAATATTCCCCACAGCGGTGTCAATAAAATAGAGAAATACAATGCTATGTCTTATTAATGTACCGCAATGACATAACACATTTCCCATAATGCACTGTATCTCTGGAAAAATTACATTTCTTTGAAAATTAGTATCTTCCAAATGTTATACACTATTGAGATGCGGTTTCCACCTCCCAAAACAGCAAAATTTTCTGCATTTTTTGAAATCATTGAATTAATAATGAAATTAATAAATGAAATGAAAATGAAATTAAATAATAATAATAACAAATAATAAAAATGATTTGGATTTTTATAGCGCCTTATATGTGACACATCTCAAAGCGCTTCACAAGCATTAAGTCCCTGACAAACCTCTTTAAATGTGTTTTCGAAGCCTTTTTCGTGGAAAAATGCTTATAAAACCATACTATTATAAGATGAATCCGCCACACCTTAGTTCAATACGGGAATTTGATATTTGAACGAAAAACACTATAAAAGTGCCCGTGTCAAATTTTAGTCACAGATATACGGATATACGGCTCTGATTCTAGTTATGACACACCGCCACCTATTTTGAAAGTTTGGGTGAAGGTATTTGATTCCTACAGTCCTATTACTACTTTCCATCGCAGAGCTTGTTCCTATATACCCAAGCCTGCGCGGCCGAAGTAATTTGCACACTCATACCTTCACTAACCGACAATGATAGGCCTATGCGATGATAAAGCCGACCGGGTTTGCAGACTAGTTCTCATTTAGAGATCCTCACACCTCCCTGGAGATAGACATTGTAGTCTTTTTCTAAGAATGAACCACACTTTTTGTATCGGTTTTGCTACAACTACAGGTGCTGCATCCCCTACCCCCAGCTCGCACACCATGATACACTTTTGAAAACATACCGTGACTATCAAATCATAATGCTGGTCCATCTCTGTGACAAATGAAAAGTGTAGAGCACAACCGAAATGGCTAACATCGGTCGTCCGATGTCCGCTGTTTTGTTCGTAACGTGTTCAATCCTATTCCGATGTTTTGTACTTAATATGTATACATGCCATTGAATTACAGTCATGCGATACACAATTTTTTCATGTGTTGAAAGGTACAGTATAGGGTACGTTGGCAGAGCTATATTACATATCCCGTACCCAACTGTTTCCGTCTATTGTTTAGCAATCAGTGGGAGTGGGATTTTTGTTGTTGTTGTTGCTTTTGTTTAGAAAAAGAAAAAAATGCAATGATTGATTTCTGCCGTGTTTATATAATATTAAAATGTTTTGGTTTAATGGAACAATTTCTGCTTATAGTGTCCACAGTCTCTGAGGATGACTACTGAGGGGGGGGGGGGGGGCTGTGAACAGTATTTGGAAAAAGAGATATGGTGGGCATGATATCTTCGGAGCTGGAGACAGAGTTCTCAGAGCACACTATGTAGTGATATCTTCAACACAATGCGTGTATTTTGTTTCCTTGTGTCAGCATGGTTGGCGTTATCATTGATCCTCCGAGGACTAAAACTTGTGTTCAGAACCCTTCACCTTTACTTACATGGTGTTCTGATAGCTCCCAGGCCGGGATCCAGGTTGTCTAGTATAGGGTGTATAGCTTTTCCATTCGAACAAAACTCAACGTAGAATTTGAAACATTTGAATAAATGTATGAATGTAAACTCCATACTGGGGTTGCATCTTGTCAAAGAAAGGGAATTTCTTAACCTTTTGCAACTCGAGGCCCACGTTTTGATGATTGAAAGTACCCGCAAGCCACCTTTTACCTTTAACTGAAAAAGAAGTATTTACAACTTAGGCTAACAATTGGAGTGTTTCAGCATTAAGCACCTTATTCTTGTCACGAGTGGGGTATATGTGGACTCAGGACGCAGACGACAAATTGAACGACAGCTAATGGTGTTGTCTTCTCATTTATTAAGTTGTTCGTAAACCCACGAAAAAAACCCTTTAAAACAAACAAGAGAACAAAGCACCTTTAGTAGCCTCCTCATATTCAATCACACGTACATTCTGCATAAAATAGATTGTCCACTCTACTTAAATTCATCGCTATTTCAGCATTGTCCTGTTCACGTTAGGCACATTATTTGTAACATTTCATAAATCGATTCACTTATTTTTAGTTTAAATATTTGTTTCTCATTCATACTATTTGTTCTCTACACTGGTAAACTTGAAGCTTGAAACCTGAAGCACGGCCAGACCAACAAAAGGATGTAAGATATGGCCAACAACTAAAAAAACCCAACACCAACAACACCCTCGCAAACGAAACAAAAACCACCAACACTGCTACCGAGCAGCCACAGACACCGACACTGAAGGACAACACAAAACCAGACTACCATCACTTAACAACCAAAAAACCGAAATACCAAGAACACCACACCAAACTACCACCACCCACAAGTAACTGCCCCGAAGGGCCACCGCCCCAAAGGGCTACGAGGGGCCGGGGTCCACTTGCCGTATTTACAGTATGCACAGTATTTACACTATTTACACCCAACCAAAATTAAACAAAAACCAAAGTACCGAAGAGATCGAACGAGTCCTGCGGGGGGACAGGCACGTCCGCTCTCTTCAGCGACCTGAACCAAACTGGGCAAATACAAGCGCACCTTGCCCAAGGGTGCCCCGGAGGCAGTTGTGGCAAAGGGTAACCTCATTATCCCCACGTTTATAAAAACTCCACAACCGGATGCAGTTTAAAGTCCTACCCAGGACCTATTACAGACATGACTCGGACTTGCAGAAAAGAAATAAAGGAATATACTTACAATTCAAGGTCTTCCTTGAATTGGTTTCTCCCAGACAACGATAATAATAAAGGTTCTTGTGACTCTCCTTAGCCGACTGTTGAACCTCACTGCTCTCTTTAGCGAAATACTTTTTGCTCTCTTTAGCAAAAAAAACTTACTGCTCTCGGTAGCAGAAAATAAGTCTTCTCTCACAGCACTTGAGAGTCTTCTACGTACACCCTAGTACACAAAGGCCACCTTTTTCTCAAGCTGTTTTTTCACCTGTTTTTCCTTCTTCACGCTTTTCTCTTCCTTTATTCACTCCAGCCTAGGTATCCCTGTACAGTAGCTGTAATCCCCTTGGTTATTGCCCAGCATTACTAAAAATCTTAATCTTTTGATACGCAAACTATGGATGGCTCATTGTTAAGCGTAGCCGACGCTTCTTTAAATGCAATGAACCTTTTTGCCATAGACCCTTTTCCAAATAGGAATCACAAAGGATTGTGGGATATAGTTTTGGTGTGTGTCGTTTTTGTCCACAGTAAAATGCCATTGACAAAAACGACCCTTACCAAAACTATATCCCATAGTCCTTTGTAATTGCTATTTGGAAAAGGGTCTATTGCCAAAGTTGACGTAAAGGGTGAACCTTAGTAATTTGTCTCACCTTCTCCTTGAAAATACTACTAAAATTCCAGATGAGAAAAAATCAGATGAGAAAAATGTGTTAATGGTAAAAATAAAGACTGAGAAATAAAGGATCCAATTTTTTTTTTATTTTTCAGGCCAACGTTGCGGCCCATCAGAATGGGCTCCGCGGCCCACCGGTTTAGAAATGCTGGTTACATTGAGGAGTTTTGAATATATGGAGAACGTCTAGATGCTAACTATTGAAGCATTCTGCAAATTTTGTAGTAAATGTATCTTCAAGGGTTGACTTAAGCAGAGCACTCAATGGAGAGGGGACGGATAGCTCGATCTGCTTGAGCTCCTGTCGAAACCTGCATGGTCAAGCCGAGTAGAGGCATGGAAAGGGTTGGTTGCTATACAAGACGCGGATCCAGGAATTTCGAGGGGACCTACCATGGGGAATCTCAAATGTACCGCAGGTGCACCACGAGCGCGAAGGCTGAGTTGATATGCGTGCACTGTTAGAAAAAGGTGTAATTTTACAGTGAAAGTACTGGCAGCCAGGATTCCGGTAGCCAACGTTATTTTACAGGTTGCCTAGATCTTATAGTAACTGTAGGAATATAACCATTTTTATTCGCGAATACTACACGGGGAGGCATGTACAATGTTAAGGAATAAAAGTGGCTACATAGGTACAGTTACTGTTACACATCTGTAAAATAACGGGTCGGACACCGGAATCCCAGCTGCCAGTATTACCGTAAAATAACGGTTATTTTTTTAACAGTGTACCCGTCCCAGGGCCCCCGTAAGGACTCCTCACGGGGTCCAGAGGCGGAGCCCTGGTGGGGGTCCAAAAGGTGAAGCTTCCGAAGTTCTCGTAATATCACATATTTAGCGTACAGAAAATCGACTCCAATTACTTCCTCTGTTAACCTTTTGCAGTAAGTGCATGACGGGCTCAGGCAAAAAGGGTTATCATTTTTAAAAAATTATAACTCTGTCATGCAACATCCACTAGCCTTTATTTTACCATCAAAATGAAGCCAACAAAAAGATCTATCAAATGCCACCATTTTTTGGGGGGGTTCGTATTTGACATTGTTTCATAAAAAATCGTTAAAAAGTTGTTTACATTCAAAAAATATACCAAAAATTCAAAAACATGCTAAAAATGACGTCATAATTTTAAAAAAATCAGTTGAGGCACTTAGAAAAAAGTCACCCTACTCACTTTTTTTTTCTGAATACCTAAGAACCTATACAAACACCATAAGAAGTGATTAGGTGTCAGGGGTAGGGAATTTAGAGATATTTGAGGTATAATTTTCAAAAATTAGTCATTTTCAGTCAAATTTTACATTTCCATCCCAAAAACCCCCTCCCAATATAAAATTACCTAAGTCAACAGGGGAATGTCCAAACTTTTTCATTCAAACACCAAAATGTCCGTTATGAGCTACCTTACGCAGAAATACCAAGAAATATGAAGAAATGGCAAGGGTAGGGTGAGTAAGAGAGTTTCAAAGATCCAAGCAACTGCATTTTTCAAAAATGAGTCAAATTTGGCCCAAAACATGCATTTCTGACCCAAAAATCCCCTCCCAATATCAAAAATTATAACCCACAACACCCCTCCGACTTTTCCACTCACTAAAATGGCCATTCAGAGCTACCTTATAAAGCCATGCAGCTCTATTTATAGATCCAAAGTTGTTTACGTTTCACTGTGCACTGAGCCATAGCGTCCTGTGTAGAGGTCAATATAGTTCAGTGTGTGTGAGTTCAGTGTGGGCTGTATAGCAAGAGTAAAATGGGCATATCTTCCTCATTATTTGTCCAATTTCCTCAAATTTGGTATCAAATGAAAGAGAAAAGGAAGCTAAACAATCTCCTGCACCATAAATTACAAAATAATAGTGATCTGTATGGGTTTTCTACGATTTTCTATGAAAATTCGTATTACGTCATCTAATTTGCATATTTGCATACATAATGAGATTAGTTTACAAAAATAAAATATGCATTCAAATTCCCTCTCTTTGCTCTTTACAATGATATATAGGTTCTCACAGAGAATATTCTTCTAAATCAACCAAAAAATTCCTGAAAATATTCCTCTGTTTAAAAAAGTGTAAAAAAGTGAAGACCTTATGGAAAAGGGGTTAAATTAAGGAGACATTTAATTTAATATTGCATGGTTGAGCACACATGCTATTTCAAGGGCACCTGGTGAGGTCCTGGGCAAATCTGACGTAATTTCCAACTTTGGACGCTAGAATAAAGCCTGAGATGTACATTTAGTGTTCAGCGTTTGAAGTTGACGTACCCTTGACGTCACCTGCATCTTGGGAAGCTTGTGTGAAAACACGGTCTCTGCTCAGTTTCTTCAGGGCACAAGAACGTGTAACTTGCACAAAAATGAAAGAAAAACATCACTTACAAAAGTATTTGTAGCATTATAACCCAAGTATTCCTGGCATTCCATTCGGGCGAGAATGAACGAATAGGTCCACTATTATTAAGCTTTCATTGTCAGACATTTGAATCCGGGTCGAATGAGATCCGGGTCTCTAAAGATAACCATCTCTGAAAAAGCATCATAAATTTAAGGCTCCTGTAAGATTATGACCTGCACTTGGCTCAGGCGATTAATTTTTTTAAATCCCCCTTCACTAACTGTACATTTTATTTACAAACATACAATATGTCATATGTGTCGTGCTGTTATTACTCAAATCTTCACATTGAGCAATAAAAATGTACTTATCTGAGGGACCCCTAGTTTTTCCGAAAACTACAGTAATTCATAGGAATCGTACGATCAACATTATGCAATCTAAGTTCAAACAAGGAAACATTACCAGTCACCCCTCTAGATGATAGAGCAGAAAGTACTCTACCGTTAAACCCGATTTCCCTGTCGTAAAACAACCATAGGCGTACGGGGGTCAATATTTCTGGGGGTCAAGGATAAGTTTTCCCGAATTTAGAATTTTGGACCAAGTTGCCCGAAAATTGATACCGCTGTATCGGTTGCAAAAGGGCATAATTTATATTCTTTGCTGTCTCATTTGCCCGAATGGATCCACTGTTTTTGCCCGAATTGGGAAGGCTTTTGCCTCCCCCTGCCCCCACCTCGTACGCTTACGAGGACAACGAGGGGGAATTAGTATTCATAAGTGATCGGCCTTTGACGTGATTATACAGAGAGTTTTCCTAAAATCGCTCGAATATCGTGCCTCATAATGAGAGCAGCATAACTTCCATGCCTTGCACACGTGTCACGTGATAGCAAATGACTACATGTGTAGTATAAAGTAACACAAATTTCCTGGTTAGGCCTGCACTCACTTTTATCAAAAATGCCTCAGAATTGTACACACATTTGTCATTTCATTAAGATTTAATCTCCCATATTAATGTAAAAAAAAATTAGAGCAAGTTGGAGGGGATGTTACTAGGGTGGACTTCGCACTCATTCTCTTATACTATAGTCAGGTAGTATGGCTGCCTCTGAGCCTAAGTTGTTCACTATATCTTAAGTGTGGATGTGAGAATAAGTATTATTTTGCCACGAACGTCAGTCAGACCAGGAAGTTGTTACTTAATATAATAACAACTCCCCGGTCAGACACACATGCAGGGTTGCTACCTCTATGGATCTTATGCATTGACGTCATGCAACGTCATTTTGGAGGGTAAACAATGAAGAACACTGCACGCATGACGCGGAGTGCGTCGTACTTACGAGCGTATCTGACCAGTACACATATCAGCAGTATGCATTTGTTGGTGTAAGTTGCAACGATACCCGCTTACCCCCACCGAGGGCGCACTTTCTGTTCTGTGACATCATATGCACAGTTCTTTTCCACTTACATGCCAAATTCTTGTCCCAGCAAAATGAAAAATCGTGCGTTTCACTTGCTAATTTGAAGATGAGGTCAAAAATGGTCACATATCAGGGAAACAAACTAACCATAATACTGATGTGTTTGTATTTATTGAACAAAGTTATCAACAAATGCCATATCAGGTTTGTACTGGCCAATTTTGCCGAAGATGGCAGAGGAAAATGTCAGATGGCAATCTTGTGTGTAGCCTTCAAGCAGTGTAGCATCTCATAGGGAGTACAACATCGGTAGAAAGCTTTGTCCCCATGGCAACGGGTGCAACTTAATATCTTGGATGTCTTTCCTGGAAGTATGTTAACCTAGCATTTTTATCACTGACTTGATATTTTCAGGCGGTTTAAGGTGGCCTAAATGTGAATGAAAAAAAAAAAACAAATTTTATCTCATGGTCAACAAAAAAGACTTGCCATTCATATATTCTTTCCACAATACTTTGAAAAGGTAGAGCAGAGTGTAAGTAAGAGAAAATTTAAAATGAGTCACATTCACGTAATACATTGTAGGTAACTGAAACTGTTGAAGGCATACGGTAACGTTTCCTTAGCTTACTAAGCCATATAGGAAGCTGACATTTTTACAGTAGATGATTTTTCTAAGCATAGCCAATGAAGTAAACTTAATGTCTTTGAATGAAACACTTTCATTTTTCAGTTTTGCCGAATAACGATGTTATTGTTTCAAAATTTGTGTTCGTTCTTTCTTCCCCGAAGAAACATCCAACACTAAAGATATTGAGGGACGATGGTCTGTAAGAAGGCATCCCTCAAGATTTTTATTACTGTGAAAAATGAGATTTTAAAAAAGTTCGAGAATTATAGGAGTATACAACGTCCAAAATCAATTATATGTTGTTATGGGTAGTTCGTACAGAGACATGGCCATAGGCATCCGCAGTAAAAATGCCAGGGATGCAGATTTCATTACAGAGGATGCATCCTTGTAAGGTGTGACGGAGAAGCCATTAACAGCGACCGCCGAAGTCGCGAAGCCGGTCAATGAAATTTCCACGAGAAGTTCTTTTTTAGATTTGATGGCTTCTGCGGCTATTCTGGCTATTTTGGATCATTTCTGCTGAAAATCAAACGTCCACCAGGTGTACTTTGAAATGTTAATGAAATGTTTTTCTTATACAGGGGTAGGTTCCTAAATTTCCCGCCCGGCGGACGTGTATTTAAATTGGCTACACTCGTAGTTAGAGTATGTACGCCAAAGAGGAGTACATATTCGACACCTGCTATGAAGGTAAGTTCCTAAATTGTGTATGCAATGACAACGGTGCGTGTAATGACGTACATTAAATTTCAGTGCTTCCAGTCACAAAAGTGTGGGAGCGGACGCCGATATTTTGAAAGAAATTATACCGTAATTAAGATACCAAACAAAATTTTTCAACAACTGCCCCTTGTTTTCACACTTCCGCCACTGTATCGTTTAGCTTTCACTGCGGCTGCGCGGGAGGAGCGCCGAGAAAAATCTTTCATGCATTTCATTGTATTTAATACCAATGTTTCCTTCATTTTACATTGCAAAAAATATTAAAAATTTCCTCACAATTTCTCTGGTCTCACTTGCTTTCCTTCATTTCTTCATTATTATTTTAAGCTCTGGAAAAAGTAAGGGGGAGTGACCTCCTTGCCCCGGTAATCCCGCATATGCTTTGTAAAGCGCTATAAAAATGTTCAACTCTAAGCTATGTCTGTGAATGGCCCAGAAGAGCAAAGCAGGACCATACATGGTTCATATGGACTATAGGACGGTATTTTTCAACAAAGAACAAGATGATAAAAAATTACTGTGCGTAATAATTTGTCGCTATTCGTAAATAAATATGATCATTTAGCTTTAGAAAGGACCAATTACCTCGGCTCAGCCATTTAAAGCTCTCCCAACTTCGTTGTCTTCTAGCTACTTCAGTTTAGAAATATCTGTCTATTGCATCTCCCAGACAAAGCTAGCCTCTTCTAGTTTAACTTTCCAAGGCCATATTTTACTGAGTACACCTCTGCATGTGATTTTAATGCCATTTGAGCACTGAGCAGTGTACTATACAATGCAGGCTTCACTACATCGGATTTCACTGATCAACACGGCATCATTGTCTAACCAGCGGCTCATATTTGAAACTATTGTTTTACGTTAATGAAAGTGTAGTCACCTATTATCAATGCAGATACCCCTGAGTTCCGAAGTATGTTTGGGTTGATGCAAGAGCGTCTTTAAAACAATTAATGGGGGAAAGAAAGAAAGAAAGAAAGAAAGAAAGAAAGAAAGAAAGAAAGAAAGAAAGAAAGAAAGAAAGAAAGAAAGAAAGAAAGAAAGAAAGAAAGAAAGAAAGAAAGAAAGAAAGAAAGAAAGAAAGAAAGAAAGAAAGAAAGAAAGAAAGAAAGAAAGAAAGAAAGAAAGAAAGAAAGAAAGAAAGAAAGAAAGAAAGAAAAAATACCCCCTCCCCTTGCAATGGTGGTGATGACAAAAAGACTTTGGAAGTACCATTTCCAGTTGTACAGGAGGTATTTTAGCAAATAACGTTCTCACCCAGCGGCAATATGCGAAAGTTCTCAGGACTGCAGGAAGCTGCCCTGTATAGTTGCTCAGCCGAATGTTCCTATACATTAAAACGTCCCATTAATTGGTCTATAGAGTAAGATATTACAATGTCACTAGATGGCCCATTAAATCCTCAGTCTCATGAACCGAAGGATCAAAGTGTTGAAGTACCAATGGGCTGTGGGACCATAAGGCTGTGACCATTCTCGCGTCCCTTATTGGGTATCATTGAGAGTGTTTAGTGGCCCCAGAGGTTTCATCGTTACGTTAGAACACGAGTCATTTCACTTTCATAATTGTAAATATGAATAAAGACTGGCTCATACTTAAACCTTTTTCACCGCTTCAAAATATAAACGAACTACACGTGACATGAATGTAGCTATGTATGTATGGTTCATTCATATTTTAAATTATAAGTTTTGGAGTATCAAACGGCTTCTTATTAACACATGATTAGTGACGTTTTTGTCCGCGGAGTTCATTCGGAAGTCGGAGCAAACCTTTTCAACAATTGATTGCTTGTAAGTCGTACATAATGCATCCTTAGTCAAAAAAAAGAAAAGAAGAGAAAACCGGTGGTAAATTCCTTGAAAGCAGGAAGCATTTGATTTGTTTCTATTTCATGTAACTATTAGTAGTGCTGTGTTATAACTGGCAGGATTACGACGCCGTTTTGTGAAATAACTGATCAATAGAAACACGCGAAAAAATGTAAGTGTGCTAAAACAAGTCTCTTTCATATCGGAAATGTCCAGGATGTATGAAAAGTGTCTTATGGTCTGATTTGTGTTGTCACCGATAGAGATCACAGCGGAGGAAATGTTCGGTTATTTTAGAGTGACTAGGCAAATATGAGACTGTTTAATAAGTTTAACATTATTTTATGTATGTAAATATTGCAGTAAATGAATCGTTGCCTGCGTGGCAGGCTGTGCGGAATATTCCACGTTTAAGACAAGCCTTGAATAGGGGCTTAGTCCACTCCGCGAGGTAGATGAATCAAACCATTTGCTGCAGAGACGAACATTCATTACCATGATATAGGTGAGATAGTTGCATGCCGGTATAGCTATACGTAGCCGTAAACGCATAATGATCAGTGCGCGTATGCGTGTGCTTTAAGGATACTTCAAAGCGTGCTTTTACGTAAGCACTATTGTAAGCGACCTGTACACCTCATTCCATGTTCAACACAAATCGCCCTTCAGCTCACCATTTGATGCAGTGCCGGTTGTACAATATACAACTGCGCGAGGGCATTAGCTTTTTGCAGAAAACAGACCTTTCGTTAAGACTTACTGAGTCGTTTAAATGGTAATTTAAGAAATTTCGTAGCGAATACCTTATTTCAGGATAAATATTAGACTCAGGAAGCAAAATGCTTCCATTGTATTGGAGACCGACTTCCAAAACTGGCCTGACTTTTTGGGTGTCAACGGGTGATAACAGGGGAGATATCCCCCTACAATTCAAAGTGGAGGGGATATCATACCGTTTGTTCCCCCACTTCTTTCCAGCAACCTAACGAAAATAAAAGGCGCATGTTTAATTACATAGCTTTCAATAGCTGATCAATGAAAGTCGAAAATGGTAGAAACAGCCATATAATGGATTAAAATGGTGGGAAATGCCTCAGAGTGTGCCACCATTCATCTGGAATCCAAAGTTTTTCAGGGCCCTTAAGCGGGCTCCGGATCCACGCTTCTGTGGCCTCTCGATTTGCATGTGAATTAGTTTTCAAGATCATGGCCGCCACCCCCCACTTTTGAGAATTGCTGTTGAAGCTCTAGCATGACTTCCGTACAAAAATCGTACACATTAGCAGGCTGACGCAATCAACAGTCTAATTGGCTTCTCGTTTGCTTTACTCAGAAATGGTGGGAAAAACCTGAACAATGTTACGGTTTCAATTTACCCATAGGCGTACTGAATCTGTTCTCAAATGGGGGAGGAGGGGGCTGAAAGTCGTTTGTGAACACCTTCCTAGGGGAGGGGTTTAGGGAATTCATGCAAATTTTTGAAGTTTTACGGAGGAAAAAATATGGAGTTTTCGTCCGTGAAGTGTGAGGAGTGGAGGAGCATACTTCTGTTCCAACACATTTTTCCCGAACCACCCACGCCCGCCAAACTATATCTTTGAATTTACCTGGTTGTAAGTGCATGTTGGTAAACTTGGCCTTCGACATATTTACCCCTAGGTGCATGTATCTATGGTGATTGCTACGTCAGCAAAATCTCGTGAGATTTCTCTAGGCTGTTAAAGTACTTTCAAACGTGGTTTAAAGATTGCAATCCCAGGTAGGCAACTCCTTCTCAACCATCCAAGATGCACTGCCGGTGTCACAGGAAAGATGGCGGATGTACGTTCGAGTTAGTCCGCTTTGTGGTCGATGAAAAAAACGCAAATTCCCAAAATCCGGTTTGGATACAGAGAACTCAAACACAGGAGGAACCATCCTTTGAGAGTTCTTTCGATAAGAGCTATCCGATGGTAGGAGACAGCATGCTGTGGTCTTTTTCCTTAAACATATTCTCTTTTGATGTAATGTTATAATATTAGTAGGTTATTTCCGGAGGAAAACTTAACGTAAGTGGAAAATTTGACTGTCTAGCAGTCCAGACAGGTCACTTCCATGGGTTAGAGTAAAGTGATCAACGATAGGATACTTTCAAAAGTCATGCAATTCCCACATGTACCAGACCCCTCCCCTTCTATTCACCACCCTCGTCATCTAAAGGCAGGCAGTTCTTTCCTTATGAAACTCTGGACTTACTGCATCCTTTGAATTCAGGTGCTAGAAACCAGGCGTAGTAGCCAGAATTTATGTGGTCCTGAGAGAGGGCGGAGGGGGGAGGGGAAGGTTCATACCACACTAACCCTCAACAATGCCAAATACACCGCTGCACCGGAAAACCCTTCCTATGGACATAGAGGCCAGGGGCCCACCTCATGGCGTTTCTTCGTTATGAGAATTGTATGTGGGTAAGGGGTCAGGTATGATAACGGGATAGTTCCGCAGGAAAAATTAATTTTTGCAGGGCAGTAATTTTTGAACGGTCATTACTTTTTGCAGGGGCATTAATTTTTTGGTAGGGACATTAACTTTTTGTAGGGGCATTACTTTTTTGCACGTGACTGATGGGGAAGAGCACTTAAATCTGCTCTTTGGGGTATGAGAGGCAGGATCTGGGAGATTTAGCCTCCCGAGCAAAATGAAACGTCTATTTTAGGGCAAAAGTTGTTTTAAGGCAAAATTCATGCCATTATTGTCAGGGATTGTTGGCCAGGTTTGCAATATTGGAAGACAAACACCAGGGCTGTAACGCCCGAGTTCGGACTGGGACTCGAGTCCGTTTTTTATTACTCGGAATTGGCCAGGAATGGGAGTTTCTGGAATCGGAACTGGCCCAGAATGGGCTGCAGCTGGACTCGGACTCGAGGCCTATTCCAGCCGAGTCCAGAAAAATGAAAGTTTCATCAATATTACTGAAAGATACATTTTTATTGGTGTATAATCTAATACATGAATGGTCGCACACAGTCAACTAAGTTACAGGGTGGACCAGACTATGAAATTAACTCCTAAAGATGACAGTTCAAATGAAACGTACTTGAAAAATAGTATAAATAGCATTTGTATGATATTCTTCATTGTCAAATGATCGGACTTGAAATTGGCTTGGAATTGGTGACCACTAGAGTCGGAATTGGCTCGGAATCGGGTTAGCTGGACTCGGATACAGCCCTGACAAACACCTTCCCCCTTCAGATTGTCTTCCAACTCTCCTATGGGGGATCAAATACAGTAGTTTGGTTGAAGAGGAAATATGTTTTGCCCCTTCCCTAAAATTTGGTCAACTGGGTAATATTTTACTGATATTTGTAATTACGAGATGTCATTGCTGTATGATCACAGGTGTTTTCCACAGCCAGACAGCTCGCCGCGTATCTTACCATTTTCAAAATGCATCACACCCAAATGTGCATACACTTTAAGCACGGGTTTAGCAATTGGAAACATTTTGCTCCCACACTGCTGACACTTTTATACTCTAAGAGTGTTTAACTATTAAACACTGTGTGTTCATCAATGAAAAACGATTCAACACACATCTTACAGAAATTTTACTCTTTTTTGTGTTCTTGATATAAACATCTTTAAAAAGCTGGACACTAAAGTGTGTGATCATGTTTAATTCCTAATACGGTTTTAAGGGTGAACACAGAAAAATGGGTAGTCCTACCACAAGAGTTAGTCAGAGAGTCAGAATAATCCTAAGTCGAAGATATGGCTTCATTTGGGGTTCTTCACTTGTATTTTTCGAGGGACAAACGACATGCCCAAATGACTCACGGCCCATCACGACAGGCATTACCCTGACTTACATATACGTATACGCATACAAACTTTTTGCATGGGACTTTACAAGGAATGAACCGCTACCGGTGCCGTACTTACCAAGATCTATTCCGGGATTTCTTTCGCTTACTTACGCACGCTTCGGATGACAGTTTTCATTCTACACAATAACCCTTTCCCCAATTAAACCTCTTCTGTCAAAGTTTATGAAATTACTTCAGAGATAATGTTTTCTTCAAAACCCATACATTATCCTTGCAATTAATACCGAAAACTACTTATTTTTTATGCGAAGATCGTGTGAGCAAGAACAATCTACTACAGGCCGTCTTTGTCGTTGGTGAAGCTACCCCCATTCCTCGTATGCAAATCCCCTGGTCACCCCTGTTGCGCCCTACTGAGAAAATACTGCTAAAGGTTTCCTTTGTTGATACGGCAATTATGTTCAACCATTTTCACGGAATGCATTGCAACTCTGTAATATTGAAGTTGAACTCACATATGGTGGTAGATTTTCCCTCATTTGACGAAAAGGCGATAACTTACCCTACATTAATAAGCAAGCTAACCAAATAGTACCTAGAAACGTAATCAAATATACATGAGTTTATTAAGATGGTACGTCGGTCTAATGAAATATTAATGTTTCCTGTTTATTAATTCATTTGGTGTTTTTCAGCTTCTTCCTTTTTGTAAACTTACTCTATAACAGCTTTATAAATGAGCCTTCTCGCTGGTGGAAAAGAGAATTCCATGTATAGAGTTCCTAATAATATCGAAACACATCCCACGATAATGATGATGAATCGACGGAAACTCTCACATATTATAGATCCTTATGTTGACTAGGTTGATTGTATATATATATATATATATATATATATATATATATATATATATATATATATATATATATATATATATATATATATATATATATATATATATATATATATATATATATATATCAACAGAGTGTAAAAATAGAAACATCCATGGCAGGAGTTGATATTCTTTGCAAGTATTTACTGTGGATTGGAGGATAACAGCGTAGCTTCATAACAACGAATCATACGAAGATGTGTGTTGTGATCCTTTCTAGTTAGGGTGACGCATTTATGTAAGGTAGCTCAGTCAGGAGGCCTGAATGTTACTACGATTATGATGGAGTTAACACAGTTGACGAGAATTTAAGATCAAAAGAGCACTGACAAAATACCCTGCAAAAACATCATAGTTTTAACATTTTTCGACACTGAAAGGGGGGGGGGAGCAGTCACTCCCTCTGCCCCCTGGCTTTGTCCCTGGGTAAAGCAATAAAACTGCTAGCACTGCTGTTTAAAAGCCTTTGAACGTTGAAGGAGCTTATAGGGAACTTGCTACTTTGTCGCCCACTGTTATCGGATCTTCGAATGTATAATAGAATAAAAAATAACGGAAAAATCAACGAAGTAGGAGGGAATTTATAATAGAAACCGTTTGCATTGTAAATGAAGTAAGTGTCCCTTTTCAGCGCTCCCATCGCGAATACTTGCTTCATAATTATTTCCTGTAGAACATGTTTTGCGCGTTTATTGCTAAACCCCAAACAAAGATTACAATCACCCATTCTCCCCGCTTAGAAGCCCATTGCGTGGTAGAATTCAATGACCATCAATTCGATTAAGACTGTTAAGAAGAATGGTCAAATTGTGGTTTTATAGTTTGCTTCAATCGCAACAAATGCAATTTGGTGACAGGCATGTGCTTTATTCTGATGCCGACATATTTACAATTTCCCCAGAGTTCCTGGGCTTTTCGCCCTGGTTTCCCACCAGGGTGTTGTCCACGGAATCTATTCCTTGGCAGTGCCCTCCGGACCATCGTTTTACCATTGGGTCTTTTGTCCCCCCACACACACTTTCAGACATCAAATCCCGCCCTGAATGTGTTGTATTTGCGAAAAATATTTTCTCTTTGTCTGGGAGTACACATCATGTATACTCCAGGGATACGCCAATGAAAAATAGGTTAAAAAGCCCTGATCATGTAGTAGGCCTATAGCTTCTTTGATTTACCTTTACTGTAGATGTTTATCTTTGGAAACGTCATCTGCATCATAAAAGATATCTGTAATCAGTGTTCTCCACAGATTTTCAAGAGGGGGGGGGGGGGCGGCTATGCAGGAAGCATGTACGTGATGGCGAATCACGTTGCTATGTGAGGCACTTCACTGACTAGCTTTCTTTTGACAGATCCTACATACGTCAGTACCATTTTACAAATTTATGACTTCATTTGTTTACAAATACGTATGTGCAGGATCGGCCTACTTTTGAAATAGCCGTAGCCTATTGTCAACTTTTTAGGAGGCAAAGCGGAGCTTTTGTAGGGGGTGGGATTTTTCAGGGGGCGGTAACTATTTCAGGGGGTGGCAATCTTCACTCGGGGGCGAGCCGCCCCCTAAAACCTCTCGTGTAGGACGCTGCTGTAATGGTAACAAGAAGAGACTTTTATAAGATTTAGCTGATGTTTCAAATAGTTTGTGGCGACTGATAATTATACCTTTATTGGGTGAAATTCTTTTGGTTTTCCTTGTAACACAAATTGTGCCCTCTTAAAATACGTAATGCATATCAGAAAAAAAGCAAGATTAAAGACTGCTGTCTTCAACATTTGAATTTCTGAAATCATGTTTTCAATGCACCCGCGTATGGAGGACTTTTTAATCCCAGGAACGTGACCTTAACTTTGACAAATGCTAGTGGAACAACTGAGATAGTGTAGCAACTTTTTCAACCCAAATGCGCTCTCCAACCACGTCCCCTGGATACGCACCTGCAATGGTTAGCTAGCTGTACACCAAAATATATGAAAATAAAATAGATTATGAAGAATAAGATCAAAGCTGGTAAATGGAAAGGAAGACATGACATCATATAAGACTTGTCTCAGGTCGGCATGATTGGAATATAAGCCCTGCATTTGAGACACATTGGTATAAAACAAATAGTAAAATCATCTCGTCAACCATACAAGACAGGAATGTGACTGGTTCCTTGCATAGCGGTTGCGTGTAGAATTAATTCTTTTTTCCAATGCATATCTTACACTAAACTGAATATTTTCGTCGTTTAAATAAAAGCAACGTTTGACCAGGGAGTCTTAACAAGTTCCTGGTTGACATCTCGAAAACCGAACGATTAGACATTCCATTGTTTATCACTTGAAGCTTTATGAGATAGTATTTGGTTAGAACCACAAGGCGCATGCTTAGAATGCAAAACGTGCAGACATAAATGACAATTTGAACGCAACTTTATTATTATGTGGTTAATAAAAAAGGATTGTACTACTTTAAACTCGTCTTAATATGTACATGAACAATTTAAAAGGACTGAGCCGGTTGCAACACCAAAAAGGTTCAAAAGACGGCTTCAACTGAGTGATTGTGCTCCTTGCACCGGTAGGCCTAAAGGCCCATTGTGATTGTCCGTATGAGTTAAAACTACCCTTTCAGCGACATGCCGTCATTGCGCTTGAGTAACTTTCAACTGCCTTATATTGTCCAGCACCGCGTTCCATATAGCCTAAGCCATATAAGTGTAGAGGTAGTACCATATAGGAGAAGTAACCATAGGAGTAGAAAGCGAGGGGGCCTGAAGCCGCCCCATGTGGGTGAGAGGAAGTATGCTTCCATCCCTCTATTCAAGGACGAAAACTCATTATTTGTTGATATTTAAGTAATTTTCTTTAAATTTGCGAAATATGTCACACTAAATTGCATCTAAGGACACTTAAATATCAAAACAATTCCCAAAAGGCAGGGGATCACCCCATCCCCATAGACCCCTTCTCCATGGCGGGGGATCGAAACAACGCTTCTTACTGCTATGCAACTTACACTCAACCGTAAAAAACACTTTCATGATGGTAGCATTGAAGCGCCACCTAAGTAAGTATTTCAGTATGCCAGCACGTTTACTATGTTGAAGAAATTCCTATATGCACGAAAGGAGCGAATTAAGTCCTAGGGTTCCACCATGGGTACCGCCAGGAGGGAAAAGTTGTAATGCCCCTCCCCCATCGGGGAAGGCTGATTCTCACGTGGAGAGATATTCCAGTTTTATAGCGGAGTTGGATATTATAAGATAAATAGTGTAATCCGAGTCCCCAAGGAAACCATGTGTCGCCTAAAATTTTCTTGTTTTTGCCCTCAAGGATGACAGATTTTTCGATGAAACCCCCAAATTTCAAATTTTCGTCAACAAAAACCAAAAATAAAATGGTTTCCAATGTTATTAATGAAAAAGCTCAAAATTTCAAACTTTCTTCAAATAAACCCAAGGTCTTCAATAGTTTTCAATAAAAACTCAAAATTTTCTGCGCACGAGGTGCGTTGAAAATTTCGTTTCCCTGTCCTCCCGGGAACCCATCGCTGTTGTTGGGGCTTTGCATTGCGGTCCCCCTGTTGGTAAACGTGCCAGCCGCCGTCAGGCAAATCCTAGTGTCACCGTTGGTATCCATGACCTAGAACTGCAGTCTGCCATCAACTTTCACTCCGAGCCCTGAGCTCTTGCTTGTCAGAATAGAATACGCCGGTATGACAATTCAATATTTCCGGAAAGAATACACTTATATGTATATACTTATACATCTACCAGAGTGCGGTACTTCCTTCCCTAAGACAAATCACATGGTGTTTATACATGATAGGCTAACCCTGTGATGGATTACATACCAGCAGGCTGGTATAAAATTATAAATATATGAAACGCGTTATCTCGGGCTTGTGGTTTGGGCCGGTTCTTTACAACTGTTAGAAAGGTTGATGTAGGCTAAGAACCCTGTTGGAATTAACTAGAAGTCACCACCGTAAGATCAGTGAGCACTTATTTAGCCGAAGACTTTGCAGGTGCGAATGGGGGACACTAGAGTAATAGCCAGGAAACTAGGGGCCAGAACTTTTTGGGGATGTACGTGGGTGGGTGGCTAGTGGAGGTTGTAGGCCGAAAACAGGGGGGGGGGAGGGGCTTACCGTTAGGTCGATACTAAGAGCTGGGGATGCCATTTATATAAGTTTCCAGACCATTGTACTAGAGATCATTCGGAGATTTATTGTCCACCTCCATTAAGGGGCAAGTGCACTTTCCAATTTTGATTTATTAAATCCCTACGCTCATTTATGGTTGGATGCATATTTAAGTATTTTTTGTACTTTTTTGTCACTGAACTGTTAGGACCATGCAAGATAAATGCAGGCCCGTAGCCAGACAAGGTAGTAAAGGGGGAGAAATAGCTTCCAGGGAGCGAAAATGAAGCCCCTGCCCCCCCCCCTTAGACACCTGCTTGGATAAATCCTATGTTTTTATGTGTTCTGAAACATCACGAAAGATTTACTCGTGGGGGGGGGGGGGCGATAACGGTGTTGGTAGAAAACATGGGCCTACTTGGTGCGTCGAAACTATCTCAGCGAAGCGCCATCATGATTCTGTCGTGCAACGTTCAGGTGTGTTTTTTTTATTTTGGCTGAGAGTGTCTCGTTTATTCCCGGAAATTGCCCTTACCTGGCAGATGCAGCAAAGTTTCAGGTACAGCCAGCCGGTATAAAGCTAAAATGTGCACTCGCAGTCCACTGAGTCAGTCGAGGGCAGTCGCTCTCTGACTACATGGAAGCCCCACCATTGTTATACCACAGTGATTCTCAAACTATCTGCGGTTCGGGACCAAATACATTAGCAAGGCTGAGGTCGAGGGCCCCAGGGGATGATCCAGGGTTTGCCATAAGCGGGTGGTCATTATTGAAGAAACTTTGGTATCCCATCCGCAGTCCAGATCACCGATTCTCAAGTATATACATCCAAATTGAGAGAAAACCCTGAGGTCGAGGGCCGCATTCCGAAAACCTGAAAAAAGTACGTTTTACCAGGGAGTTGTCAGGGCAACTCCCTGGTTTTACGACTGCTTGTCTATCCCATTTATCTCAAAGGCTGACAAAAGGGTAAGGTAAGTAAAAAGTGAAGATGGTGCAACTCTGATTGCATTTAATTTAGCAAGCACGTTTTTAAACGTGACTGGCTGAACTGGTGTAGGAAGCTTTTTTCGACTGTAGGGCTGAATGTTGTTTCGGACCGTCGTCTTGGACGAGGGGTCTAAGGGGAGAGTTTGCCCCTCCCCTTTAGAAAATCTTTGAATACTTGAGGGTTCTTAGATGCCATATGGTGCAACATATTGGGCAAACTTATAAAGGAAAATTACTGCAAATGTTACGTTTATTACTAGTATAGCTTAGTCACTACCACCAAGGCAATTGAAGGGAGAAGTCAAGAAGTAACTTCAAAACACATAATTTTAAAACGTCAGAATTATTTTTTCCTTTTCCCAATTTGTAAATTTCTCTTTCTTAGTCAAAGAGATTTTTGAAAACGTAAAATCGTTTTAGTGGCCACACCGAGAGGGCTTGGGACCGCATGCGTCCCTTAGGACCTCTTCTGAGAATCAAGGTTATACGGGAAATAAGAGGGTATACCTGAACAATTCAGTTGATGTTTCAAAATTAGTTTAGAACGAACTGTTAATCAGAGCTCAGTGTATCCGAGTTAACTTAATCCGATTCCGAGCCAATTTCGATTCCAGTGTCCTTATTTCCGGGCCAATTCCAAGTCTTATCATTTTAAAAATATCAATCCTAAGTGAATGGTTACATTTTAAGAGTGAATTTATAGTGTGACCCAGCCTGTAATTTAATTGACTGTGTGTGACCATTTCTGTATTAAACTGCGCACCAATGACAATGTCGCTGGAAATCATATTTATTTTAAGTTAATTTTTGCGGACTCAATTAGAATAAGTTCCTAGTACACCTGCAGCCCATTCTGGGCCAATTCCGATTCCAGGGCCTCCATTCCGAGTCAATTTCTCGTCCATGCACACGCACTCGAGTCTGTTACCGAGTTAAGAGTCCGGAATCGGGTGTAAACCCTGCTGTGTATGAACCCCTTGCATAGTCTCAAACACATCATTTGCAATTCAGAGGTATTTGAATTCATTGTTTGTGGTCACACTTCGATGGACATTTACATTTAACTGAAATGTAAAATGTACAATGCTGTAACTTCCATCATGCATACGCCACAGTGCATTCAGCTGATACGGCTTAGTAGTTTGTATGGAAGGTGCCAAAGACAAATATTTAAATTAATGGAGCGATTGAACGTTAACTTTTTTGGGAGAATTTGGACCGTCTGGGAAGAGGAAATTTGATCTAAGTTTTAATATATCATGCAATAGGGCTACCCTAATTTTTCTTATTTATCTGTGAGATACAATTATAGAATATCATGTAATAGGCCTATACACTGATTCCCTATTTTGTCTGTGACATGCGCTAACAATCATAGGCGTAGGAACCCAAGTTGATGGGGGGGGGGGGGGGGGCTGCAACGACTTGCCCGAAAAATAAGCCAAATTTTCCCTGCGCTCCACGTCCAATATGTTAATGTATGTATCATATAGGCATGTATCGTTTCATCACACCGCTTGCCAATTACATACAATCATTTGCCGTGTTACTCCCCTTCCATATTGATTATAATCTTTTGATTTCTCTCATGGGTTCGGGAGCATGCATTCTGTTGTGTGATCTCCGGCCTAGGGGAGGGGTCTAAGGGGTGTCCTTACATGCAATCTGGTGCCACATATACTACCTTTGAAGTAAAATTTGTGTTAAAAAATTTACGTATTTTAGGTACTAAAAAGAAACCAAAATCGGTATCAATGGGGGAGGAATGACCCAATGGACCCCTAAACACACCACTATATGGTATGCTGCACTTTACACCAATTTATTTTGGTGTACCCAAATGATTTCATGGTATCAATTTATACGGCCATAAAAGTTACGTCGTAGAGATTAGCCATATTTTCGTGTAAAAATGTATGCCGTGGTGTCAATATTTATTCGATTTTGCTTTATATTTGGCCGCACATAAGCGGATATGGAGTGAACAAATATTTGTCAACGTGACTATAGGGTGTTAAAATATTTGGCCGTCCAATGCAATTTCGAATGCCAAAATATTTGGCCGTATTTAAGAGAAACCCGACCGCCAAAATTTTTGGTCTGGCTTAATATTGGTCAGCGTCAACACAAATATGGCGTTACAAAATATTTGGCCTTACAATTACGAAGTTTTTTAACTATTGATTACCTTTATAGCTACATCATTGCATTACTTTTCTTTCAGTAAATGCCCGAAAAATTGTCAGCATATTGTCCGAATTTTCACAAAAATATTTGGTTGGAGGGCTGCAGCCCCCCCCCCCCGCCTCCTACGCCTATGCATAATATTGTGCAAAAGACTTACCGTCATTCCCTATTTTTTCTGTGATATACGCACTAATAATACCTTGCAAAAGGCTTACCGTCATTCCTTATTTTGTCTGTGATATGTAATTGTTATGTTGTGAACTCCCGATGTTTCAGAGTAAAATGTATGCGATTTTATAATTATGTCCTTAAACTAAGGATCGACCGTTTTGCAGGTTCAGTGCAAGGTAGCAAGCTTCGGGACGTAGCCAGCCCTCTTAATCAAGATGTGCGGTGTGCAAGGTTTAAAATATTTCCCCCCAGGATTGGAAACATTCCCCAAGGCTGGAAAGGTTTCTCCAAAGGGAAAGAGAAATGTGTTTTTAAAGAGGGCGTAGTGTGTCTAGAAATCCCCCCCCCCCAATTTTCCCAGGTGGACAAGTCGCCCACTTACACACTACAGGCTACTCCCATGCTTACAATAGTAAAACAATAAATTCGGTTTGCGTGAGAGGTGTCGATAAGTTTACTAAATAACTGACACATCGGATGCTAGAATGTTACTTTCGAAAACCCAAAGCCAAACAACTTTTGGTTTGTCGAAAGGGGAATATTTGAGGGAAAATCTGTAGTTTTGACAAGGAAAAGGCAAAGTAATTACTTCCTCGATATCGAACTATGTTTTATTCTACGGAAATTTATTTCAAACTTAGAAGACATTTATTGTGATGTCAATAACATTATACTATAAAGAATTCCTTTCGAAGGAATGTCACTAATTTTGGGTAATATGAATTACGAAATGAAACGGTCAGCAATTTACACCGGTTTCACAACGGCACAGTTCTCCCACGCAAAATCCTTACAAAGGATAACTAGTGCCAGGCGAACACCGTTGTTCCTTTCGCAAATTCGGAGAACAACTATACCGTCTTAAACACTGAGCTCCATACCCTTAAAATGAATAGGTCCAGATCAATATGTTAACGATGGACTAAATTGAAGCTAAGAAATTGAAAGAAGATTTCACAAGACAGGAAACAGTGATCTAATATCACCTCCCTGCATCATCTATCAAAACCTAAAATAATTCTGGGTTTAGGATGTTCTTTTAAGGTTGTCTTTAGAATTTTTTAAGACTCGTTTAAAAAACCTATTGCTTCTCAAGCTTTTAATGTTTAATCTTACCCTCATGGTTTTTTTTTTATTTTTGCCTTTTATTTGTTCATTCTATTGATCCTTTGTCATATTCAGCTAGTTTTCGTTTTTTTACTATTATATTTACCTACTTTTTCCAAGGTTTTGACCATGGTTTAAGGCATCTCCTACTTTTAGTCATGTGTATTACTGCTTTTGTTTATTGTCTTTGCTTATGTTTGTTCTTTCTTTTACTGTTTCTTACAGCTGTAAGGGCGTTTGATCACATGTATGTAACTGTTGCGTATTATAAATACATTTATTATTGTTATTATTTCTTGTTGTTAAAACCGATGTTGTCCGACTACCACCTAAATCCTCTGAAAAGAAAACTTGCCACAAACTGCCTGAGCATATTAAAAAGAAAGCTTTAAAAGGAATATGCTGTACGCCTCATTATTATTTTGAAACACCATCTAAACCAGACAAATTTCGTCCTACTTCTTTTAAAAAACTATCTTTAATGAATGTTTCAGACTACTGTTGCATATTCAGGGTAACTAAGAAACATTCATGATAAAGTTAACAATTCAAAACGAAAAATATTGTCACATGATATCATGAATGTTTCTTAGTTAACATGAAAATGTAGTCATCGCATGACTACATTTTCACTTTAAGCTAAAATTTGCCACATGTAAGCCAAAAGGCCAGTCTTTAAAATTATTGCCGTACGCAGACAATTCTCTGCGGGGGGGGGGGGGTGAGGCTAAGCGGAAAGCCGCCATAGTTGGCGTTTTAGTGTACAAAGAAAATATTGCCAGAAGATGCAATTTCCATGCCGTACAATTGAATCTAAATAATCTTGGGGCATTTTAATAACGAAAGATTTCCAAAATCGATATGCGATAAAAACTACCTTTGAAAATTTCTGGGGGTGGCCCCACTATGCACGGCCGCTATGTATGGCCGTAGGAAGCGGAAGGCAACAGTGGCAATTTTCTCATTCCCAGAAATTTCAAAGGAAAATTGTGATCTCATCGAACTGTACTACAAATTTCCTAGATTTCAAAGTAGAAATTGTTTACATGTAACTTGTAGGGCGGGGAGGTGCCATTTCCGGCAGTATGAATGGGAAGCATTTTTGGCATTTTTTTGGTACACCTTCGCGCCAACTTATAGCAGTATAGTGAAGCTCTCCTTAGATGTCCCTCATCCTCCAGAAAATCCGGCCTACGGCCTGACTGCCATGTTCACGATCACACATTTGCTGTGGCTGATCCAAAAATTCGTTAATGGGAAGACTGATGTGTATGTCCTGGGCAATGGGTGTAAGGGAAGAGTAACCCAAGTTTGGAAAATTTTGATCTACTATGGGCCAGTAGACGTAATCTGGTGAGATAGTTTACACCAAAAATTACCATAACTTTGTCTTTTTGGGCTCTTAAATCGTACCAGACACTGGATAATTTAAGAGAAAATTTGAAAATATTCTAGAAAAGTTTCTTTTAGTTAAATGTGGATGTTCAGGTGGAAAATTGTGCTCTAGTGTTAAACATTGAAAAAAAATCATATCTCAGGTTCTGAAATACGGTAGAAGTCATTGGACAATTATACTATAGTTTCCACTACATCCAATAAACTTTCCGTTTTTTCCGGATATTTTATTCTCTGTGCCCGGGAAATTTAGTGGTTTATGAAACAGACATACAGTTGCCATCCCACTAACCTCATCATGCGACGAGGGTCACTTTGTTTTAATGTTGTTGAAATATGCTTTCGGCTCCTGAGAAGGTTCCTTGGAGTGTTATTACCTTTTTACTCCCAAGTCTCTTTAGGTTTTGCCGGTGTACTCGGCGTTACAATCATTGTAGGTTAGTGAATAGACCACCCACAATTTGATTTAGAGGTGAAATGTCTTTGGGTACTTTTTATTATGATTTGATCTCAATAATGTAAAATAAAAAAATACAGAAAGCTGTCGTGGGAGGGGTGAATAGTCACCCTAGTCAGCCCCCTGTATCGCTCCTGCATTTGTTCCAAACATCATCATTAATATGAGTGAACAAATACATAATCATGTGGACAATTTTATGAACGAAGTTGACCAACGTCCAACATATATGACAGTGTTCAAATTTTAATCGGTATGTTTCATCTTCCAAACAAATATTTCAAAATCAATAGACCTTATATGCGTATGACTTCACAGAGAAAGTGCGCCCTGGACTGAGGTAGGCGTGTAGCATTACATCTTACCCCAACACAAAAAGTCAGTTCAGAGTTGTCACTGCGCATGTGCAGTCTCCTCAGGTCATGTGTCATATGGGTATAGAACGCATTCACAAGTAACGGGCTGTTCATAGGTTTGTACATGCGTTCGTTGCTTTAGCAGCGTTCACGCCATGGAAGACCCGATACCCTTATAACCCTTGACCTTTAGAACGCAACGGTAGCGCTTAACATGGAGCTAACACTTGGACCAGGTAGTAGCTCCATGCTCTTACTAGGTCTTTGTGCACGTGCAAAGGCTACGTCGTGTGTACAGTATGCGCTGTCATGTACCTCATAGAGCTAGCTTCATTGTTTGTCCTCTAACATGACCTCGCATGACGTCACGTCAGTCATGTTTATTCAAGACATGGCCGTTTATCCTCATCATTCATTTCAGTTTATGGTCTCTGTAAGAGAAATCATTCCATAAACTTGCGCATAATTTTACTATTGGGAAATTTCATCCACAGCCGAGAAGTTTACGGACTAAATTATATTTCGCATGAACTATGGGTGAACTCGCAGTACTTCACTATAGAATCAGGAATCCGCGACAACCAGGTATGACGGTGTCTCTCGTGGAGGAGTCTATATGATCGCGTACCCCGCGGAGCAAACGAAGTTTTTTCGTTCATCTCATCGCTGCGAAAAAAAAAACAACGGGCTGCAGCCTCAGAGGCGCTACGCAGGCTAATGATCGCGTGTACAGCAACTTCAAGCAAAACCCTTGAAATTTTCGTTTAGTCAGTTAAAGTATTTTCATTAAGTAGTATTGCTTAATAACTAGTTGTTGTCTGGATACTACAGTTGAAGATACTGCGAATGTTAGTACCCAAAGCGAGCTTGAGACAAGTAGGTATGTCATCTCCTCTCACTGATGACAAATGCTCCGTTGTCTTCTTTTTTTAATCTAGTGCTTTGACTTTGAACTTACAGTTGGCAAGTACAATGCGTTTACCGAGCATTTTTAGGGGAATGGAGGCTGAACCGTATATGCCTGAAAAAAACCTTTATTACCCGATAAATTGCCCGATTTTTACCGAAAAGTCCCACGAAATGGGTTTTGCTAGAACTCTGGCAGGGTATGTGGGCGGGGGGAGGAGGGGGATGCAGTCCCTCAGACCCCTGGCTGGTAGGTTTATGCCAATACAGAGCATTTGAGCTTTTAAAATCAAATGCCTCTCACACATGCACGTTGCATTACCTCATGCAGAAAGCACGAGATTATTGAGGAAACTCTTAAAGAAAAGCGTTAAAAATAAACAAAACAGTGGATGTCACCCCTCGTATGAACACTTAAGGAGCATAGCCAACGGAAGCCCTTGGGGGTTTCAACCCACAAGACTCGAGTGCGAAAAAATAATGCCCCACAGTAACTTTTCTTCGGGCCTCTGACGGGTCCTCCGTTGTCCCTGAAAACCACCAGTGGCCTCGAGGTGGTCCTGTGGACCCCACCACCCATAGTGAGAGATTTGCGGTCCGGAGGTTCCCTGGCGTCATTGGGCTAGTATAGTCTGAAACCCCCTACAGGACAAAATCCTGGATTCACGAACGTAATACTGAGTGCTCCAAGTTCAATTTGAGTTGAAAATATAATAAGTGGATCGAGAAACACGGATTTTGTGTAAAATTACAAGTCAGAGATATTGAATAAAAGTTGGCTATGGTCTCGTCCTAAAGTCAGAAGACTACGTCACACTCAAAGGGATTTTAGTCGTTTTACCCTAACCATGTAGACTGCTGATTATGTGTTTTATAAATAAATTCTGAGGTATCCTTCCCAGAATCATGACTTTCATACAGGACCTTCCTAATGTTGACTTCCTGCCCGCTATATAGGGTTACCCTTCGAAAGGACACTGATGTCAACAAATAATAATTACAAAATATGTCTTACGTTGGTTGCGTGGGATTTGCTTCCAATAGTTCCAATAGCTGAATAGTCCAATAGTGCACTTAGCCGAGTTTTAAGTTTTGTAAACAATTATGAACAGTGGAGGAACCGTAACAGGAAATAATTCGCCTTAGGACTGCCGGAGAAAACATTCGTGAAAACATCCGTGTGATAGATCAACACGGACATATGCATGTCGTGGGGGTCTGGGGAGCCCAAGCCTTGTTCCCCTTCCCAGCAACACAATTATGTCGATTTCTGGTCAAGGAATGAGCCACTCCAGGGAAAGATTGGCCAATCAGGTAAATCTTCAAAGCAAACACCCTCCGTCGTTTGTGAAATGTCATCCCGCTCAAACATGAGCACGGAGTTATATTCTGCGCATGCGTTAAATTGAGAAAAAATAAAATTGACCATTCGATTCACTACAGTACTCAGTACTGACCCATTACATGTTGACGTGTCCATCGTGTAAGTCCGAACTGGGCCTAATTCAAAAAGGAATGTATGATTGATATATATATGTATATATATATATATATATCATATATATATATATATATATATATATATATATATATATATATATATATATATATATATATAAGAAGAAAATATTTCAAAACAGCATAATCACTCTCGTAAATGCTATTATTAAAACTGTTGTAACATGCAAAGTTTGCAAACCAAGCAATTTTTACACTTAACGGAACTTTTGAATTGAAGCTGAATAACTAGCTTTTTATTTGCAAAATTTATATTTTCAGCATCATGAAAGACACTCGTAAGGGAACTAAGAGGAGATGTGGAAGCATAAACTGATGTTGGCGGCTCGGCTAACTTCCTACGAAGATATTAGCGTATATGGGACCATTTGGATTGGGGTTTGGGGCACGCAGGTTGACATAACAAAAGATAGCGTTGGACATATCTTGTTGCGTCACTTCTTCACGTCACAAAATTTGCATATTTAGCGAATATCTATCTATGACATATGTGTAAAGTAGAAATAACCACGTGAAATGGTTAATATTTCATGGATCTTGATGAAAAGTTTGGCAATTTTCTGCTTTTTTTTTTTTTTTTTTTGATCCTCTTTATGTCAAATAACCAACGATGCCATTTTCATGTCATTATTTTTAAACTGAATTTTACAGTTTGTTAGTATACTGTAAAAAATTATTAACACTTTTTTGTAACAGGTAACGTCTTGGCGTTATGAAACCGAAAAAAGCAATAAAAACAAGCAAATTAAGCGTCTAAAAAACGCCAACTTTAACACATTGACGCTACTTTAACGCCATCTCGTAAACACGTTGAGGCGTTTATTTCATGATTTACTGTAAACATCAAGTTGTTTTGAAAAAAGAAAAGTTAACACATATATCAAACATATAAACTTGTTTGCGGAGTGCACTTTAACTGGCGTCATTATCTTTATCATGTGTTAATATTCGTTCAGTCATTTACTGTGCTTATCCATTTTGTTGTTCGATTTCTAAGTCTTAAACGCCATAATGTGTTAAAAAATGAAGACGTCTCTTTTACAGTCATATACGCAACACAACTGCAGTGAATGTGCTAAGCCAATAGGAACTGCTACTGAATCAATTTGTGAACCAACCACGTTTTCCGTTCTTACAAATTCTGCTCTATTCAAAATACTCCCGTCCATTGGTTTAAATCCTTATTTTTTTAGATACTCGCATTGACTTTAAAATTTCAACACAGTAAATTTTGCTACAAAAGTTTTTCAGTCAGTCCTCTAATATTTTGTGTTAAATTCCCGCCACTATATGCGTCTGATGAAGATTTTGTCTTGGAAAGTGCGCACAATTATGATCTGGTAATAGAGATGGTTGATATGGATGGGCATCGCACTTATAACGCGATGAAAGCTATGCGAAGCTATTTGTAGCTTCACGGAGCCAAACTTAATCTACACTTAGCCAGAATTTCCCGACGCGAAGCGTGAAATTGTGTTACACACGAAGCTTCTCGTATTTCTATTTTGTCTTCATATAAGTTATGCATATATATATATATATATATATATATATATATATATTCTCCATCACACTCAATAGACAACGTCACACCTATCGGCATTGAACTCATCAAAGAAAGATCGCACACCACAATCCTACACAGAGAATCGTTATGAATTAAAAGAACTTAAAACTTTAAGCGTAGAGTCTCTGCTAGGTAGTTTCCATAAAGTAGGTTTTTTTGGTTTAGTATAGCATCTAATAATTTTTTCTCATACAGCACCCTGTTTTAGACTTAGTTATAACTACCATTGTAAAACACTAAGTCATCTCCCTTCCATTTCTCCCTTATATAGTATCCTGGAGAAGGCCGATGCACTGGCCGAAAGCTTGATAAACTTAATTCATAAACATGAAGCAACGTCTACCGAGTCTTTTTCTTTCTTTCACTATATATATATATATATATTTATATATATATATTTATATATATATATGTATATATGTATATATGTATATATTTATATATATATATATATATATATATATATATATATATATATATATATATATATATATATATATATATATATATATATATATATATATATATATATATATATATATATATATATATATATATATATAGGTAGAGTGACGTAGCGACTTTATATGAATGAGTCAATCCACGCTATATTAAATAGTCGCACAGAGACCTTAGGCCATTTTTCCTCTAACCTAGGCACTTGCCTTATACTGAAAGAGGATATTTATTTGTGAATGGAAAACTTAGCCTCAACCTCAACGCGTTCTACCACATAGGCCTCAATGGCTCAGTGGTCAGAACATCCGCCTTGTGTGCGGGAGGTCACTGGTTCGAATCCTGCTTGAGGCTAAGTTTTCCATTCACAAATAAATATCCTCTTTCAGTATAAGGCAAGTGCCTATGTTAGAGGAAAAATGGCCTAAGGTCTCTGTGCGACTATTTAATATAGCGTGGACTGACTCATTCATACATATATATATATATATATATATATATATATATATATATATATATATATAAATATATATATATATATATAAATATATATATATATATTTACCTGGATCCCACCTTTGGTCGACATTCCATCGTCTAAAAATGTACGGTACCTTAGGTCGACCTTTACGTTAGGTCGACAAATTCGTGTCGACCTAATATTTGTCGACCTTTTTTTTTTTTTTTTTTTTATTTTTTTTTTTTTTTTTTTTTTTTTTTATCCACAAAGAGTGCTCTCTAATGCCCTGAAACGCATACAAGGAATTGATAGAGCCTCTGCCCTTGCCCCCAAAACTGACCATACACCCACCAGACGTATCCCGTTGGTCCTATCCTTTCACCCATCTGTAACCCCCATTGTACGTTCCATTTACAGGAATGTAGAGACCCTCCGTCATGACCCATCCACCCGTGACCATTTCCCTGATCCCCCCATCACGGCATTCAGAATTGAAAAGAACATATCTAAACACTTGGTCCGTGCCTCTCAACCTCAAGCAGTAGTGCCTGACACCCCAGGAACTTTTCCTTGCAACCGTGGGAGATGCAATACTTGCCCGGTGGTCAGTTATGACAAAAACCTTTCCATTGTAGGTCCCAACAACAACCGGTTTAACGTTCATCAGCATTTCACCTGTACTTCAGCCAATGTTGTTTACGTTCTCGTATGTAAACGCTGTAATATACTGTACGTGGGAGAAACAAAACGTCGTCTTGCTGACCGAGTCACCGAGCACCTGAGATCAATCAAACAGAACCTCCCAGGGTTCCCGGTAGCCACCCACTTCAATCCCCCGTCAACATGCTCGATCCGTGACTTGATGGTTTCGGCGGCCATCTCGTGTCGAGCTTCCGATCATGACCGCCTAGCTGCCGAAAACCGCCTAATCATGAAACTTGGAACCCTGTCCCCACATGGTCTGAACGTTAGACTTGAACTGTTTATAAACGCAGCAATTCCTGCATTATTTTGACTTGTGGTAACCACTTAAACACTGTCTGTTTTCCTAGCCGAGGTTTACCGTGCCCAATTTTATTGTGTATTTTTTAAATTGTACGTTTGGCCGTGTCAACGATCAGTTGCATTTTTGCCACCTGATGAAGGGTTTAAACCCGAAACGTCGTGGAATTTTTCACAAACTTTTAGCACTATTTACTACTTCATTTTTACCTACCTACTTCTTAAGTGCTACGCAAGTACTTTGACCTTATATATATATAATATATATATATATATATATATATATATATATAATATTATATATATATAATATATATATATATATATATATATATATATATATATATATATATATATGCGACCCCACTGGGTCCTCGAAACGATTTGGAAAAGTTCATTAACTTTGCTGAAACGTTCTGCCCGTTTTTGAAATTCACTCACTGTATTTCCAACTCCTCAGTAGTGTTTTTAGACACGGAACTATCCATCTCCGACCGTCAAATCAAGTCCAATCTCCACTTTAAGCCCACTGACTCTCACAACTACCTCATGTACCCTTCCAACCACCCCAGATCTTGTACCAATTCGATTCCTTACTCACAATTTTTACGGACCAGACGGATTTGTTCCGACGACCAGGATTCGCTTAAGTTTCCAAGCAGATAATTTCTTTCTTTGAACAATGCCAGTGTCCACAAAGAGTGCTCTCTAATGCCCTGAACAGCGTACAAGGAATTGATATAGTCTCTGCCCTTGCCACCAAATCTGACCAAACACCCACCAGACGTATCCCGTTGGTCCTATCCTTTCACCCATCTGTAACCCCCATTGTACGTTCCATTTACAGGAATGTAGAGACCCTCCGTCATGACCCATCCACCCGTCACCATTTCCCTGATTCCCCGTCACGGCATTCAGAATTGAAAAGAACATATCTAAGCACTTGGTCCGTGCCTCTCAACCTCAAGCAGTAGTGCCTGACACCCCAGGAACTTTTCCTTGCAACCGTGGGAGATGCAATACTTGCCCGGTGGTCAGTTATGACAAAAACCTTTCCATTGTAGGTCCCAACAACAACCGGTTTAACGTTCATCAGCATTTTACCTGTACTTCAGCCAATGTTGTTTACGTTCTCGTATGTAAACGCTGTAATATACTGTACGTGGGAGAAAACAAAACGTCGTCTTGCTGACCGAGTCACCGAGCACCTGAGATCAATCAAACAGAACCTCCCAGGGTTCCCGGTAGCCACCCACTTCAATCCCCCGTCAACATGCTCGATCCGTGGCTTGATGGTTTCGGCGGCCATCTCGTGTCGAGCTTCCGATCATGACCGCCTAGCTGCCGAAAACCGCCTAATCATGAAACTTGGAACCCTGTCCCCACATGGTCTGAACGTTAGACTTGAACTGTTATAACGCAGCAATTCCTGCATTATTTTGACTTGTGGTAACCACTTAACACTGTCTGTTTTCCTAGCCGAGGTTTACCGTGCCCAATTTTATTGTGTATTTTTTTTTAATTGTACGTTTGGCCGTGTCAACGATCAGCTGCATTTTTGCCACCTGATGAAGGGTTTAAACCCGAAAACGTCGTGGAATTTTTCACAAACTTTTAGCACTAGTTCCTACTTCATTGTTACCTACCTACTTCTTAAGTGCTACGCAGTACTTTGACCTTAGATATATATATATCTATATATATATATATATATATATATATTATATATATATATATATATATATATATATATATATATATATATATATATATGCGACCCCACTGGGTCCTCGAAACGATTTGGAAAAGTTCATTAACTTTTCTGAAACGTTCTGCCCGTTTTTGAAATTCACTCACTGTATTTCCAACTCCTCAGTAGTGTTTTTAGACACGGAAATTATCCATCTCCGACCGTAAAATCAAGTCCTATCTCCACTTTAAGCCCACTGACTCTCACAAATACCTCATGTACCCTTCCAACCACCCCAGATCTTGTACCAATTCGATTCCTTTCTCACAACTTTTACGGGCCAGACGGATTTGTTCCGACGACCAGGATTTCGCTAAAGTTTCCAAGCAGATTATTTCTTTCTTTGAACAACGCCAGTATCCACAAAGAGTGCTCTCTAATGCCCTGAAACGCATACAAGGAATTGATAGAGCCTCTGCCCTTGCCCCCAAAACTGACCATACACCCACCAGACGTATCCCGTTGGTCCTATCCTTTCACCCATCTGTAACCCCCATTGTACGTTCCATTTACAGGAATGTAGAGACCCTCCGTCATGACCCATCCACCCGTGACCATTTCCCTGATCCCCCCATCACGGCATTCAGAATTGAAAAGAACATATCTAAACACTTGGTCCGTGCCTCTCAACCTCAAGCAGTAGTGCCTGACACCCCAGGAACTTTTCCTTGCAACCGTGGGAGATGCAATACTTGCCCGGTGGTCAGTTATGACAAAAACCTTTCCATTGTAGGTCCCAACAACAACCGGTTTAACGTTCATCAGCATTTCACCTGTACTTCAGCCAATGTTGTTTACGTTCTCGTATGTAAACGCTGTAATATACTGTACGTGGGAGAAACAAAACGTCGTCTTGCTGACCGAGTCACCGAGCACCTGAGATCAATCAAACAGAACCTCCCAGGGTTCCCGGTAGCCACCCACTTCAATCCCCCGTCACATGCTCGATCCGTGACTTGATGGTTTCGGCGGCCATCTCGTGTCGATCTTCCGATCATGACCGCCTAGCTGCCGAAAACCGCCTAATCATGAAACTTGGAACCCTGTCCCCACATGGTCTGAAACGTTAGACTTGAACTGTTATAACGCAGCAATTCCTGCATTATTTTGACTTGTGGTAACCACTTAACTCTGTCTGTTTTCCTAGCCGAGGTTTACCGTGCCCAATTTTATTGGGTATTTTTTTTAAATTGTACGTTTGGCCGTGTCAACGATCAGTTGCATTTTTGCCACCTGATGAAGGGTTTAAACCCGACACGTCGTGGAATTTTTCACAAACTTTTAGCACTATTTACTACTTCATTTTTACCTACCTACTTCTTAAGTGCTACGCAGTACTTTGACCTTATATATATATATATATATATATATATATATATATATATATATATGCGACCCCACTGGGTCCTCGAAACGATTTGGAAAAGTTCATTAACTTTGCTGAAACGTTCTGCCCGTTTTTGAAATTCACTCACTGTATTTCCAACTCCTCAGTAGTGTTTTTAGACACGGAACTATCCATCTCCGACCGTCAAATCAAGTCCAATCTCCACTTTAAGCCCACTGACTCTCACAACTACCTCATGTACCCTTCCAACCACCCCAGATCTTGTACCAATTCGATTCCTTTCTCACAACTTTTACGGGCCAGACGGATTTGTTCCGACGACCAGGATTTCGCTAAAGTTTCCAAGCAGATTATTTCTTTCTTTGAACAACGCCAGTATCCACAAAGAGTGCTCTCTAATGCCCTGAAACGCATACAAGGAATTGATAGAGCCTCTGCCCTTGCCCCCAAAACTGACCATACACCCACCAGACGTATCCCGTTGGTCCTATCCTTTCACCCATCTGTAACCCCCATTGTACGTTCCATTTACAGGAATGTAGAGACCCTCCGTCATGACCCATCCACCCGTCACCATTTCCCTGATCCCCCGTCACGGCATTCAGAATTGAAAAGAACATATCTAAGCACTTGGTCCGTGCCTCTCAACCTCAAGCAGTAGTGCCTGACACCCCAGGAACTTTTCCTTGCAACCGTGGGAGATGCAATACTTGCCCGGTGGTCAGTTATGACAAAAACCTTTCCATTGTAGGTCCCAACAACAACCGGTTTAACGTTCATCAGCATTTTACCTGTACTTCAGCCAATGTTGTTTACGTTCTCGTATGTAAACGCTGTAATATACTGTACGTGGGAGAAACAAAACGTCGTCTTGCTGACCGAGTCACCGAGCACCTGAGATCAATCAAACAGAACCTCCCAGGGTTCCCGGTAGCCACCCACTTCAATCCCCCGTCAACATGCTCGATCCGTGACTTGATGGTTTCGGCGGCCATCTCGTGTCGAGCTTCCGATCATGACCGCCTAGCTGCCGAAAACCGCCTAATCATGAAACTTGGAACCCTGTCCCCACATGGTCTGAACGTTAGACTTGAACTGTTATAACGCAGCAATTCCTGCATTATTTTGACTTGTGGTAACCACTTAACACTGTCTGTTTTCCTAGCCGAGGTTTACCGTGCCCAATTTTATTGTGTATTTTTTTTTAATTGTACGTTTGGCCGTGTCAACGATCAGTTGCATTTTTGCCACCTGATGAAGGGTTTAAACCCGAAACGTCGTGGAATTTTTCACAAACTTTTAGCACTATTTACTACTTCATTTTTACCTACCTACTTCTTAAGTGCTACGCAGTACTTTGACCTTATATATATATATATATATATATATATATATATATATATATATATATATATATATATATATATATATATATATATATATATATATATGCGACCCCACTGGGTCCTCGAAACGATTTGGAAAAGTTCATTAACTTTGCTGAAACGTTCTGCCCGTTTTTGAAATTCACTCACTGTATTTCCAACTCCTCAGTAGTGTTTTTAGACACGGAACTATCCATCTCCGACCGTCAAATCAAGTCCAATCTCCACTTTAAGCCCACTGACTCTCACAACTACCTCATGTACCCTTCCAACCACCCCAGATCTTGTACCAATTCGATTCCTTTCTCACAACTTTTACGGGCCAGACGGATTTGTTCCGACGACCAGGATTTCGCTAAAGTTTCCAAGCAGATTATTTCTTTCTTTGAACAACGCCAGTATCCACAAAGAGTGCTCTCTAATGCCCTGAAACGCATACAAGGAATTGATAGAGCCTCTGCCCTTGCCCCCAAAACTGACCATACACCCACCAGACGTATCCCGTTGGTCCTATCCTTTCACCCATCTGTAACCCCCATTGTACGTTCCATTTACAGGAATGTAGAGACCCTCCGTCATGACCCATCCACCCGTCACCATTTCCCTGATCCCCCGTCACGGCATTCAGAATTGAAAAGAACATATCTAAGCACTTGGTCCGTGCCTCTCAACCTCAAGCAGTAGTGCCTGACACCCCAGGAACTTTTCCTTGCAACCGTGGGAGATGCAATACTTGCCCGGTGGTCAGTTATGACAAAAACCTTTCCATTGTAGGTCCCAACAACAACCGGTTTAACGTTCATCAGCATTTCACCTGTACTTCAGCCAATGTTGTTTACGTTCTCGTATGTAAACGCTGTAATATACTGTACGTGGGAGAAACAAAAACGTCGTCTTGCTGACCGAGTCACCGAGCACCTGAGATCAATCAAACAGAACCTCCCAGGGTTCCCGGTAGCCACCCACTTCAATCCCCCGTCAACATGCTCGATCCGTGACTTGATGGTTTCGGGCGGCCATCTCGTGTCGAGGTTCCGATCATGACCGCCTAGCTGCCGAAAACCGCCTAATCATGAAACTTGGAACCCTGTCCCCACATGGTCTGAACGTTAGACTTGAACTGTTATAACGCAGCAATTCCTGCATTTTTTTGACTTGTGGTAACCACTTAACACTGTCTGTTTTCCTAGCCGAGGTTTACCGTGCCCAATTTTATTGTGTATTTTTTAAATTGTACGTTTGGCCGTGTCAACGATCAGTTGCATTTTTGCCACCTGATGAAGGGTTTAAACCCGAAACGTCGTGGAATTTTTCACAAACTTTTAGCACTATTTACTACTTCATTTTTACCTACCTACTTCATAAGTGCTACGCAGTACTTTGACCTTATATATATATATATATATAATATATATATATATATATATATATATATATATATATATATATATATATATATATATATATATATATATATATATATATATACTTGTGTTGTAGATTTGGTTTCATTTATGTTAAATATGGCTACTCCTGTGCAAAATTTGGCTTCGTATAGGTTAAGTCTGGCTTCGTGAAGATATAAATCGCTACGAGTAGCTTCTATCGGGTTACGTTGGCGATACCTAACCTGGACAGTTCGTATTTCGGTTCATTGATATGTTTTTGACGATAATATGCTTATCGTTGTATGGAGCACGGTGGTGCAGTGTTTTAGAGATCAATCATAGCTTTCCGTTTGTATCTGTAGGAAGAGTATCAGTTCTTGTGATGGAACTTCGATATTTCACCCGAGGTGAACTTACAAGAGAAGGTCGCATTCCGCAAAAGCTGAACAAAAATGCACTTACAAGCAACGACAACGCCATGCGCCCGACTTCTGTACCAAACGCACGCGTCGGCACCCGATGGGTAAAAATTTCTTTTCGAAAAATTTCTTTTTGCACGCAACCATATATCGAAGGCCACCTGAGGAAGTTTACTTTGCCATAGTAGATACAGAGGGGATGCGGATTAAGGTGTGCGGGCGTGGGCTGGGGGCTGCAACCCACTATCCGGGCAGAATATATGCTACTTTCGGAGAACAAAGCTATTTTGTGCGCAAACTTGTCATATTTTCTGGCAAAGGTGAGGCCAAGATTTGCCCGACGGGACGGGCCAAGATTGCCAATGGGGGAGGGGGAGCAACCGGAGGCCCCGAAAAAGGGTTCAGATTGTCGGAAGGGTGGACAACACAAAAATTTTAAGGGTGCAGAGCGCGCCTAAAATGTTGGCTTTTTATTTAAGTCATATGAAAATTTCGGGTTTTTAATAATAAAAATTTGTAAATATATATGTAAATTTGTGTGCATGTATTTGATTTCCTTTGTTTTCGATTGTTGTTATATGTAGCAATGATATATAACAGTTATCAAGTTTGGTTTCTAAATTTGACTGACATACTTTTCTCTTGGGTGCGAAGAGTGTAACTTTGTCAGTGTGTTGCTTTTGGTTTATCGAATTCGGCATTTGTTTACATAAATCGGGGAGGCTGGATTACTTTAGCCCTCCGTATGGCTGTAGGTAAATATCAGAGGTTTCATTTCAACTGCTTGACCGGACATAAAATAAGTACCTTTAGCAGGGAAGTACTTCCGAGGTTAAACTTCCATACTTTTAGGAAAGTAAAGAGTAAAGTGACCCTCCCGGCGGACATGCATTACTCCTGCATCTTTGTTGGCTGTACTCGTAATACCAGCAGAGGCTCAAATATTCGACACCTGCGACGAAGGCAAAGAGAAAAGCACCAAATTTTAGACAACTGATCAGATCGGTATCCTCCTGTTCAAGTAAGTACTGGATTTAACGATTATTTTAACTGGGGTATGGATTTTTATTGTTTAACTGTTATGTTACATGTAGTCTAATAAGTGATGTTTTATGCTAGTTATGCTACCTGTCCGGTAATTGATCAGCCCAAGTTTGCAGGCTCTCAGTGGCTGGGGAGTGGTTTACGTCACCACACGAGGGATAGTTACATGCCATATTTTAAATTTGGGGGGGGGGGGTTAGACGGAAAGGGGAAGGGTTAACAAGAGAGGAAAGGAGACAAATATCAAAAAGTTAAAAATGACTTCGGTTTTTCTTCTGTTAGCTTTGGAAGGGATGGTTGGGTTAGTTTGTCAACCGGGAAAGACAACTGGTTGGGATGGGCTTTTTGAACTTAAGCAATTTTTGAAGAGTTGACTGTGCTACAACACGAGTTTTAGGGGTGCAAAACCCACTTTCGTCATGTGCCGTGAATTTAACACTGTAGGTCATATATTGTTATTGTATTGTTACGGCTTGTGGTCGCAAGTCAAACCAATAACAGCGAAAGATCACAGAAGAACGAGATTAAAATTCAACAACTTAATGATTATTTACAACCTCCTTATCTTACTTAAATTTACAATAATTAATTAGATTTACTCACAATCCTTTACTTAATGTTATTCTGGTCTGGTCCAAGGGTTGGTAGTGCATGCACGTCGACGATGGTACAGTAGTAGACCTGCAGCGTGCTGTAGGAACTGGTTCCACGAGCGAATAATGACAAGGCTAGGTAGGCGATGGATGATAACAACCTCAATACACAGCGTAGAAACGGCGTAAGGCAATTTATCACAAGTGTGCAGTGTCAGTGGCTGGCTTCAGTTGATTCGGTCAGAGAACAACTTCTCAACAGCGTCTGGGCTCGATGAAGTTTTATTATATCTCTCTCTCACAACAGTTGTTGAACTGCCTTTTATATGCTAGGCTTTTATTCGAGAAATCTCTGGAATTCAATAGAACTTTCAATGCACACAGTCGAGCAATTACGAGAACGTTCCTTAATAGAAACTTCCAGAGCACACAGTCGAGCAATTACGAGAACGTTCCTTGTATGCACAGTAGTAAACAAACAATGCCAATATTTCTTAGAAGTGTCGCATTACGTTAACAGTTCCTTCGAGAAAATTCTAGAAAGGCTGCGTTGAAGTTGAATTCTCTGGACTTTCCATTCGCTCGTCGATGGATTCAATCCGGTGTTCCTGACGGGTCGTCTTGTAACAGTATATAGGGTGTGTTGTGTAAATATATTTCAATGTATGCTTCATTTGATGCTGTAAGTAGTTTTTGAATACGAGCAATGAACAAAGAGTTGTGTCCAGCGGTTTTCCTGTCTCCTGCTTATTTTTCCGGGTCTTCAGGATTAACAATTTAAGTACACGCTAGTCCCACTGTCGCCTCCGTCTCTTCCTCTCACTGACGACCACGGAAGCTCCACATCAGAAGACGGGGACAGGCGTTACAATATGTTAGGGAAAGCACAGATGTTAAGTATGTTACTGTTAGGTCAATGTAGTCAGGGTAACCCTGTCCCTTTAATTAGTGGTACCGTACGCTGTATAGAGAGATAAGTGCAAAGATCAAATGTATACGTCTTCCTCTGCGGCAGGGTGACCATAACTTAGGGTAGGGACTCCCTGCTTAGGGCAATGAGTCTTTTTGGCATGCAGAGTTCCTTGATCCTTCATTGACCTATAGACCTTATGCATATGATGTCACAGAGCAGAAAGGGCTCCCTCGTTGGGAGGAAAAGCGCGTATCATTGCCAGTTACACCAACAAATGAAGACAACTGATTTGCCAACCATTCGCATACGCGTGTAAGTCTACTACACCCACGTGAAAAATCTACGCCGTTCGTGCGCGTGTGCTTTTGTTTCCCTCCAAAATGACGTCACCAATACATAAGGTCTATAGAGGTGTTTCACCGACGTCAAGTGATCGTGCGGCTGTTTGGTTGTTAAACATTTTGCCCGTCAAGCGCCCATTGGAGTGTTACAGTAGTATCTATGGTCATGCAGTGCACGTGTGCTTTTAATACGCTTACTGCGCCCAGGGAGTTGCAACTCCCTGCTGCGCCGGTGCCTTGTCCGGCACTGCCGGGCAATCCCAATCGCGTGAAGTCACATGAAATACCTCTACAGATCTATTAGGCTATGTATCACATATAGAGGGATTTCATGTGACGTCACGCGCAATGGATTCCCAGGCACTGAAGGGCAAACACACACGCAGTAAGCGTATTTACAGCACACGCGCACGGCATAACCATAGATACTACTGTGTCACAATGGACGCGTGCCCTTCAAAACCACTAGAGACGCGCGATCTTGCCCTTCAAAACCAAAGAGACGGACGATCACGTGACGCGGTGAAACCCTCTATTGGCCTTATCAAGACAAGAAAGAAGTCAATCAGGAAGGAATGAGTTTGCCAAAACCAAGTTAGGTTGAAATATTCTGATTGAACTGATGACGATTAGAGGGAAATATCCGTATTAGTACTGCGAAACTACAGTATTGGGAAATCACACTAAACCATCTACAGTTATCAATCGGAAATACCTGAAGCCAGTCACAGAAGGAGACAAAATTTAAATCCCGAAGAAAAACGATATTCTATCATTCATACATTTTAAAATTACCTGGCGCCAGGTGACGTGATAATGTCGGATGCATACTTTATTTAGCATCGATTGTTTTACTATCAATTCTGCAGAAAATGTTAAACAAGACTCGGAAAAAGCAGAGAAATTCCAAGTAACACAACTTTATAGTTACGATTATCAAGTCCGACTGAGCCAGGAACAGTCATTCCAACGGCCAGGTAACTTGGTATTAGAAGGGGCTTATATGGAACAAAGCTAACAATTTCATTTTCAGTGTTAATCATCATAGTCTTCTGGCTTTTAACAAACTTTTTGGCTATATATGGCCCTCTGCTTACACACGACCCGCGTATCCCCACATCCGCTGGGGTTTGCCAATTAATTAAAGCATGGTTACGCAAACTGAACGATACTTTTGCATAGATCAAAAGAAAAAATAACGACCCAAGACTGAGGGCATCACTTTTATTGTTTCGACGACGAAATACCGTCATAACCACAACGACCGCCGATAAACTGACCAAGGGAGGATGTACAAATGAGCACAAGGGAAAGTCTAGGGTGACGTTGGAGGGAACTGCAAGGGAGGACTAAGATCTCGAAAACTGGGCGCTATTCTAAGGACCAGTTGACAGAAAAAGCCTGGGCGGCAGGGCAAAATCTCTCAGTGCACGGGCCTACATTTTTTGCTCATTTGAGTAGCTGAACAGGGTTCCCCCACCCCCGGACCCCCTCTTTCCTGTGCTGCGCCTGGCAAAGGCAACATACCTCATTCACAAGGTATGAAGTTTAGTGTCGATGTGCTCTCATTCATTTCAGCGTTGTGCGTACTACGGTAGCAGCCATTTACTATATGTATCTAAATTACCCACGCACTGTATGAAGGAGTAGAAAAAGAAATTATCTTTCCCCTCACCCTCCCCTAGCGCCAAAAAAATGGTAATTTTGCCCATCCATGCATATTAGCGTATTTGACTTTTACAATCAGGTAGCCTGTGTTTCCTTTCCGTCATATTTATTGTTTCTTTTAGTAAAACTTTAAAGCTTTCTATTTCCTGCTTTCATTTTTCACAAAGCGAAAGTTCCTTTTGATATTCTTAGGGGCACGTTTAAATCTCACATTGTTAATTTATCTTTCCTGCCTTTCAGCTTATCTGTGCATTTTTATAAGGTCGAACGTCAGATTCACATGAACTTTATGACCCGTACTTAAAAGATCAACTTAAAAGAAATGACGTCCGGAGTAAGCTTACCCAACAAAATGGGTTTTAAGAAACCGAGAAAGGTTTAATTTACTTATATGGGTGGCAAGAAGCAGTGGAAGTGTCATGGAAGGGAGGGTACGGTGATCTATTTTCCTGAACATGATTCTCTTCCTCATTTTTTGCCAAGGATTAAAAGAATAAGAAGCTTCACATGAGGACAATATAATTCGTTGACCTTTTACGTGCTACCAGTCTGTGTATTTTCTCCGATTAATCCCATTCAGCTATAATCCTTATTCGACTAACGCTCACATCTTCGCTAGAACTTCTAGTGGGGGTATGCCCAGTGGATGTAAGAGCTATTAAATACAGGCGTTATAATGTAGGGAGTTGAATTTTCTCTTCAGACTGTAGTGTCTCTCTTTGGCAGTGATTCTTTGCTCTTGAAAGTTACTTCCCTCTGTATGGTACCCTAAGGACTGAGAGGATATATCAACGGTGTGTAGACCCTCCGACGCCAGCGAAAGATGCATGTCGTCGCTCCGCAAACCGTGGGTGACTGGACATGTTTGGTGGGTTGTGAAAACCTTATGGAATATTTTCTTTTTCTTTTGAAATTCAGCATGCAAATTACGGATAAGGCAGAAAGTGAAAGAAAGGCAAAAGCAAACTAAGTGGCAACTCCCCAAACAAATGAGCCATGATCATTATCTCGTAAGCATACCGATAGCCTGCCAGTAAACATGGGCGACCCCTAGGGGAAGGGGTTAAGCCGATTTGCCTGAGAAAAACCTACCATATATCATCCCCTCCCCCAAATAAAAAAAAAAAATTGCCCGTGTTTTCCAAACCTCCCAGAGAAATAAGTTACGGCCGAACTCGAGGGAGGGAAGGGGAAAGCTACGTCGCCCAGTCCAATTGTTCATAAAATTATGAGGACGGCATTTTTTTTTTTTTTGAGGGGGAGCTGGAGGTAAGAACACAATTTTAACAACGATGTAGTCACTCATGTAATTACATGTAAGCACATACGTATATGTAAACACATACGTATATGATGATAGGTGTCGAGTATCATGTATTTCGTTAGGTCGATCACGCCAACAAAAACTGATCACCAAGAGATGGCAAATTTGTCTTGACCTCATAAATATACCCCCAGATAATATCACTTAAACTCAAAGTTTAAAAACTGCCTCCATGAAACCACAAAATTTTACAAGAAAAAATATAAAAAGCCCAATTTTTCAATATTTTTGAAAATCTTAAAAACAATTTTTCAAAGTTTCTTCAATTAGGGCCCTACGTGTTCGGCCAACGAAGCGAGTCCCAAAAATAACGCTAACATTCTTTCCGGCAACCCCTCACCTACGTTTGGGCTTCGAATGGTTGCTGACCCCCGTTGGCACCACCTCGTTGGAAAAATCCTTGAGCCACCCCTGAGAAACCTTTTCGTTTAACTGAAGCAGACTGCATGGTCGGATACATTCCCCCTCCTCGCGATCGTGGTACTGTTTATCGTACTATTAATTGCTAGACGGTAACATCATCCCATACTCATCATTATACACGGAGTAATGAAATAATTTCCTAAAAACTGTAACATCTTTCTTTTCTGCTTGATTCAGATCCCCATAGCCAAGGTGGGGGGGGGGGGAGCGGAATAGAAACTTTCCCGAAAAACATTTCCGACATAAAAAATTACTATAGACCTTATGCATTGACGTCAAGCGATGTCATTTTGGTGGCAAACAATGAACACACTGTACGCACGACGAAGACTTCACTTACACATGTAGTAGACTATCGCGCGTATCCAGCCGGGTATGAGGTCGGTCGGTCATTATGGTCTTTCCGTTACCATAGCAACTTTGGAGTGAAAACAACAACTGACTGCAGTATATCGTATACGCGCGTAAGTCTACTACACGCGCTTGTGAAATCTGCGCGGTGGGTGCACGTGTGCTTCATTGATTTCCTCCAAACTGACGTCGCGTGACGTCAAGGCATAAGTTCTATAGACGAATCCGGAGAGCAAGTGGTCTGATTTCAGTCGGCCATACCTGGGGTCTATCACCTTTAATCTTTCAATTTCCTTGCTTACCTGTATGATGGATGGTTAGACCTTAAATTGTATCTTGATTCGTTCAATTTCACTGAATATGTGGGTTTGAAATTCATGTAGAAAATAAATGAAGACGATTTAAGGCTGGTGGACCCATTAATGGCTGCCTACAGTCACTAAACACAAGCGCTGATCGGATTCGTCTATACAAATCAACTGTCTGTATTTGCGTTGGTATAAGTTGCAATGGTGCGCGCTTACCTCCAGCGGCGGGGAGGGGGCGCACTTTCTTTTTGGTGACGTCATATGCATAAGGTCTGTTGCCTTAACATATCTTGCCCCCTAAAAATGCCTCTCCTACTTTTATCACCTTTTCCTGCCAGCTTGGGACGAGACTTTCGTGTTTCATATGTTTTGTCAATTCTTCATTAGTAATCCAATCTGCATTTGGCCTACATTTTGCGAACCCCTGATGTAGGTATAGGCCTAGTTGAAAACAGCTATGTTATTGATAGGCAGCCATATGGATCGGGAATACGATGGGGCCCACAGACTTATCATTTTACTGTCTGGGCTATATCTCAAGTTAGTTTCATTAATTATTCATATAATTATTCATTTATTGTACTAAACACATACCAATTTGGGGGGCTAAGATGTGTGGATCCGAGAAGAGCCTGAACTGAATCCGTTCATTGTCCCAAATTGAGTGTCCCACTTGTTCTAGTTATGGGCCAAAAAATTGGTCTTTGTCAATGTACTCCAGGGGCTGTAGCCCCCTCAAGCCCGGTTGAGCTAGGCTTATGTATTGTTAGACAATGCCAAGTAACGATGGAGAACTTTGGTTCTTCAATCAATGCAAAAAAAAAAAATAGCAACCTAAAAAAATGTCTTGTCGGAAATGATTCCGGTAGTGCAGTGCTGCAACTACGATTTTCCAAGAAAGTGACATTAGGCTTTTACTGGGTTTCCCAGTGTAGACCTACATTAGAGTTTAATATTGTTAGACTTACCGGTACTTAGGGAAAGTAGGTTTGGCAAATGATAACTTTCGCGTCAGCTCCGCCCTCCTAGAATAAACAGGAACAAGTAGGCCTATACTAAATCGTAGTAGCCAATAGTATCCTACAATGATTCAACATACATATAAAGCCAACAGAACGCTATGAATCTTTATTTTAAGTCGATATTTCGTTTTTATCAATACGGTGATTTATCACCGACTGTGCATGAACAACTTGAAAATACCCTCAGTTTATTTACTCTGTTGCTGCCAAGTGTCTCCGAAGAACATACCACCTTGTCGTAGCCTCACCAGACAAGATTACTGCAAACATGGCCGATTCAAAGTTGATTACATGTGGTAAGTAAGATTCGTCTGTTCCACAATTTTTTGTCAACTTTTTATCTGGGTCAAACTATTTCGACTAGATGTTTTAACAATCTAGCCTCTTAGGCCTAAGTTATTGCAAATCGACAAAATTTCTAGCAAACTTTTTCGACAGTCAGTATCATAGACCTCCATTTTGACTCGATAGAGGTTTATGGTAACATGATGATAATCACACGACAATGTAGTCTGGTGAGCTAAACATAAGCACCTTTGCGTCCCATGAAGATACACGAAGACAGCGAAGGAGACTTGTAGCAAGTTCAAAGAGGGCACATATAATAGATGGTCCTCAAGAGCTGAAAGCTCTACCAAAATTCTATTCGTTTAGTGTGCCTTTAGGTTCACCCAAGGAGCATTACGGTACCTTCCAACAAACAGTCTATCGTAATATTGTTTGTTCAAAAATGTATGCCTCTGTCCTAGCCGAGTAGGATAAAAGGGGGTGGTGCACATAAAACAATGGGGTTTGTAGTTTGATTCTCGCTGGGCCAGCCGTACATTACACAACTTTGAACTACACAGCTCAATTGTGTAGTGTGCGTGGGTCTACGACTGCGTCTGCTAGTTCAATCAGGAACTTCTTTGGATTAAGAACTCGCTGGTTTAAAGTAGTAAGACCTCGCGTCACCTTTGGAGGGGAAAAAGAAGAATACGTTCGTTTTTCCTGACTGAAGTCTGCAACAGTTATGAGGCTGAGGCAAATTGGCTAACTAGAAACCAGCGATTGTGCACCAAGCCTAAAAAGGGTTGTCAGATACTATAGTGCAACTCCGCAACTTCGCCAGTCAATCGTGTTTTGTGACTTGTCAATTGTGCTGATGAAAGTTGCCACAACTGTAGGAAACTAGTTCATGGGGTTTGCAGTTTCGAATACTGCCCGAACTGAACACGTGTCAAATAATATTATAGGTTCTAGCTCCCGTGATTGATGTACACGTTCACGGTATGAATGTAATGTCATAACTACGTTACGCCGAACAATTTTCGTCATCTGATCCCATTGCATTGCATTATGTCGGTACTCCAATCGTTCGTTGGAACGCAATGTCTACGGACTAACAACAGCCCTCTTGCCGCACAGTAGCTCTTGTATACCTGTTGGTCAGCGGGGAGGGAGTGAGGGGGTTGATACAACATAACAGGCCTACATTATGAGATGACGGCATCAAAAAGCAAAATAGGCTGTAGTTAACTGGTCAGACCAAGTACGCTTCTGTCCTGCCGTGCGTGCAAATTTCTTCGTCGACTTAGCAACTTAATATTGTGAGAGCAAGCTTGTCGGCAACTTGGAAGAAAATCTCAGTGAGCATCCTGTGGCGAACCCATGCACCAATGCTTAGGACTCGATCCAACACACTTGTGATACACTGGATAGTAGCGCACAACAGTTCTTCCTAACCCAATATTCCGAGGGACCTAAGATCACCGTCAAAGTAGACTTATTTCAGCCGGCCCTTCTGACCATGGGCGTACGGGACCACTTCCAATGGAGAGGAGGGGGCGTAGGCTGATTACTTTAACCAGAAATTTTTATCATTTATTTTGCCCGAAAATATCATATTCTCTGCCTTCATGGCAGGGGACTGCCAGGTCTCCTGACTCTGCAGCCCCTTGTCTTATTCCTATGCTTCTGAAGAAACAATATCAAAACCTTTCTTTTCATATGCATCGGAAGTTCTATACTTGTTCCTTTGTTTATTCGTTTCGAAAAAGTTGCCAAAGAAACAACAACAACAACAAAAAAAAAAACGACAACACAACACCATTTCTACAAACAGGAGGCCACCATTTGCCAAAATTTAGATTGCATCAACTCTCTAACCAGCTAACACTGTCATGTAAAACCACAAAAATTTGGAAAGTTTTCTGCTCACATCTTACCAATCCGTTTCAATTTCTTGCTTTCATAAAGTCGCTTTGTGAGGTTTTTCTCAAAACAATTTTTTGAAGTTGTCAAATTTGAAGAAAGATGACTTATTACATTATGTTTCTTTCCATAAATAAATAAAAAATGATTAAGAAAATGAATAAATACGTTGCAACTTGGTCACATTTGTGGCTCTATTATGAGGTAAGAAATTTAAAATTGCTTCAAGACCATTTAGGTCATTTTTAACTTCCAGATTATTTGGGAATAATTTTTACGAAATCCCGGAATCTATCTGATAAATCTTCATCATCGTGGAAGAGAATTCGTTGTAGGATTATTTTATCCTTTAATGATGACTTTTTTAACGTTTAAACTGCCTACCTAACTGGCAGTAGGACATTGTTGAACTAAATAGGCCTAAGATAATTGCATGTTATGGTACATGGAGAGAAGGAACAAGTTCACCAAGCGGGTGTGGTTGAAAGAAATTTTAGTATGTCCTCCAGCACAAAACACTAGTTATCACATAATTATCAAGACACTGAAGCAAAAAAAAAGGGTTTGATCTACTATTCTTTGGGAGTGGGTGGGGTGAGTTAAAAAGGCACGAAATGTTAGCATGTTGTTGAAATTTTCATTCCGACTATTCGATACTGAAAGAAAAGTTGGCGTCTTTACCAAGGACATTCAATTTTGTACTATACAAAAATCTGATGAGCTCATGCATTCTAGTACAGTATGGGCGGGGCGGCGGAGACGAAACAACCGGTTAGCAACGAATAAGCCGATCAGGCGCGCAGCTACGGGGGCCTGGGCCCCCCAGATGTTTGCCAGTCCCCCGCAATTGTGCATGTCCTAATAAAATGTGTAAGAATTAAGGGCGGCGATCGATGCCGTGACCCCCCCCCCCAAAAAAAAAAAAAAAAAAAATTCATCCTAGCTACGCCCCTGAAGCCGATAAAGCGTATGTACAGCAAACATAATCCGGCCGAGTTCTTTTCAATGGGAAAGTGACATTTGACCCCCAAAGCCCATATGACCTTCCGAATTCATTCAAGACACTGTAACTTTGCAAAAATCTTTACTTACCTGTTGGGTAAGCTAGCAGACCGAAGAAATCCACAATTTTTAAAGTAATAGCTCCGAGGAGAAAAAAAAGGTCAGCAATGTCGAAGAAGACATCCCACTTGCTGCGAGTTTTTAGGTGAAAAAAAAGGACATTAAAGGCCCTCTAAACTCACCCCAGACAGTAACAATTCTCCCAAATAATCTAAATTTAGACCCGCCTCCAATTTAAACACAAACAACTGTCTAGAAGTAGAACCAATGAGGTTCTTCCTTGTAGAACTTCCTTGGTAGAACACTTCCAAGACAAGCCACAGTAGCATGTTGCACTGAGCTGCAATTGTGAGAGGCAATACATATTGAAAAACAAACAGTGTGACTGTGAGCCTAATTAGGAACACAACTGGGTGTCCAAGTCATCATTACCAACCAGAGTGATGCTATTATTGTTTGAATGAATGCCTATAAAAGAACAGTTACCAACTGGATTTAGAACTATGGGGATATGTATAAGTATATTTGGGGATGCCATAGCTCCTTTAAATTTCGTTGTCTCGACAAGGGAAGACAGGAAGTGAATAAATATTTCACCTGAATGCTTAGGTTACTGATAGTCTTGATCACATTTAATATAAATAAGGGTTTGGAGTATTATGTTAAGAGAAACAGGCTCATAAAAAGAGCAGTTTTCACCCACATCTATGGGGAGACATATCGCGAAGAGCTGAAGGTGTTTTCACTGTTTTTCGCTACTTTGTAAATAAACATGGCGTGACATTTTCCCTGAAAAATTTTGTTTTGTCTTGAAACAGACAATTTTTGCCCAAGCGGGGGAGGGGATTTCCGCCCTCAGACGCGTGTCGCTAACACCTATGTCTACAACGATAGTGCGCCAATCTGGGATGGTGTTAGGATTTGCCCGACGTGGGCAGCAACCGGAAGCCCTATAACAAAAGAAACAGGTTGCTGGAAGGATAATGAACACAAAGTTTACAAATGTTACGGTTTAGTGGAGAAAATTTGAAAAATTGCTGCTTTTGTTGAAGACTATTTGCAAATTTTAAATTTTTTAAAGTATCTGCTCTCCTAAAAACAAAATCAAGTCAAAAGTGGGGGCAACTGTTCGCCTTCGGGACTACTTACATGATCCTGTGAGGGACCCCTAAATTGGAAAATCTCTCCTATGGGGAGGGCGGCCTTCCCCCGGACGGGGCGTCTTGGTCCCCTACCAACCACTTCGTGCCTTCCCTGGCGTCAATGCTTTATTCTAGTTATGAGAAACATCAAATAAATAAAACTTTGAAAAATGCAATTTACCATTGGAACTCTTATACATACATAAGAATACGAATACGCCAAGCCACACGATGGTAAGAACAGTTTGATTTGCATCCGTAGTATCGACAACTCCTGATTACCGAGGGCATCAGTCACTCATTAGCGGGTGGTTCTAGAATGGGATGACTCACCTTGCGGTCAAACGGTGAGTTATATAAATTGTGTAAATTTCTTACAACGAGGTCTGCTACAACGGTATGACGTTCAGCGGTTAGCCAGACTTATCCGGGGAGACCAAACTCTTGATGTCATAAAATAAGGATGGGTTTTCCCAAGAAATCGACTCAGATAAAGTTGACACCGAGCTTTTAAAACTCTTACCAAGGATGGCTAAACTATGTGCGCATCACGTTTTTGAAAGTGTATATGACTCTCCCGCAGGATCCGCACATCCGTGAAACCCCCAAACCCAGGTTCCTTTCTCTTCGTGTTATTGGTGCCGTTCCTTTAGCGTTGGTGTTGTTGCTATTGTTCTTGTAGTTTCAGTTTGTATAGTTATTTATTGTTGTTGTTGTTTGCTGCTGCTGATGATGTTCTCGTATGATATCTGTATTTTCAGCAGACTATGAAACGCCTCTTTTGGTATAACGGTGTTTTACGAACTTTGACAGTTTGGCTAAACTTAAAAATTTGGCAACGTAACAGCCTGGACTAGACCATTAAGCCTGTTTAAACGAGCATCTTTTTTGTCTGCATTTTTATGCTTCTATAAAAAACAACCCGTATTTTGTAATTCATACTGCTAGACCAATTACATTTTGTGGCTACACAGGCTTTGATCATTTGCTAACACCCAAGAATTAACATTTCTCCTATTTCCACAGTTTTTGTTTTTCTTGCAACGTTGGTCATGTTTATAGAGTCATTGCCCATTGAAAATGAACGTAATCGTCGAGATGCATATACTCTGTACTCGGAACTCGTCGATAAAACGGAAAGGTTAAGGACGATGGAAACTACACTTTTGAATAATTTTGTAAGTACCTCGGTTTCTGCATTCTTATGGTTAAAGAACATGTTCAATAGACCTAACGGTATTTCACCAACGTATCTTTTCTAAGAGCAACTCAGAAACGACTATGTGGGCAGAAAGCGCATAGTTCAGTTGTGTGAGTACGGAAACTGCACCATTCGAAGTTAGGAAGTGGTACGTATACAACGTGTCTTCCATTCTCATGACTGCACTTGAGAATGCGTTTATTGTGTTCAAAACAAAAGCTCTCCATGTACATAACATCCAAAATGCTGCGCATAAACAAAAATGTGACGACCAGAGAAATGGGTTTTTCCCCGACAGACAAATCACCGGTGGCCGACTAGCGGTTGCCGATATAGGACCATCGGCGATGCCGACAGTGGCCCGCTGTCGGACCGACGTCGGCTTGCTATATGGGTCTGTCACCATACGAAATGTACGGTAATGTAAACCCCATACTGTGACTTCACAGACTGCATTACCCTGCTCCTCTGCAGAGAAGAGGTTCAGTGGCATATGTAAGTTTTTCAGTGGGGGCGCAACTTTAAGTCCGTCACAGTCAGAGGTATATATATGTCCGGGGGCGGGGGTGCCTGGACGTTTTTGAAGCATTTTGGCACTCTGAATGGGTCCCAGATGCCAAATGGAGTATCATTTCCAATTCCTCAAGTCGTCGGTCGTAGTTTTAAGGTGTCAATGGGCGCTGCCTTTTGCACCCCCTTTGCGCCTCTCCCCGTCCTGCGTTCGCGAATGAAGGTTAATTCTTTTATCAAGTCCCAAACTCCGAACCCGGGTAGCAAATCCAAACGATGTATTTTCAAATGAAGTATCACTTCAGTCCCGTGAAGGGACACGAAACTGAATGTGACTCGACAACTCAGCCTTCAAACGCATTGCATGGTAATATCAGGGAGGTGGTATATATTACCCCCTCCCCCAATAATATCATAGATCTATCGCTTGTGGCTACAAGCTGGCTGAAAAGAATAGATAACGAGACGGGATGTGAAGCCAGACGTCACAGGTGTATAATGGGACTTCCTTCAGTTTGAAGCACACTGCAGTTTTGCCTGAAAAAAAAACAGTTTGTTCAAAAAATAACATATTTTGCCCGAAAAATATAAATGTTCTGTCCGAATAGGTAGGGCGCCTATATAGTACTTCTATGCCAAATGTTAGTTTGTTCATTTCGGACGATACCCCATTATCAACTGTGCAGACTACTACCTCATGCTGAACTGATTGAAGTAATTTCGAAATATTTTCGTTTCATTATTTTCCAGAAAACTAATCGATTGCGAAATTTAGCAGAGCTGACTGGTGTGACTGTTCCCAATCTCAGCGATTTGATGACGTTCGCTTTTAGAAGTACAGCCAGTGTAAGTCTACGACATTAGGTCATTCGCCCTCAAGCAGGAAAAGAGCCCCCCCCCCCTCTGGCGAGGCCAGCCCTCCATCGGGAAAATTTCCATTTACGTCAGGGAACCTTAAAGGGAATAAGCAGTCGACCAAAATTTGCTTTAAGAAATCAGCAAGCTCTTGCAAATCTCCTCTCATTTGCCTTAAGAGTACCTCTGAGGATGTTTTTGAACATTAGTATTACAAACAAAAGGTAAAACAAGGAGTTGTTCTCCTTAAATTTAACGATTCTGTTACAAACCATTGTCACATAATTAACAAGGGCTATTCTTGAATTAGGATACCTGGGTATACTAATTGTTATTGGGATGACTGCTTTTTCCCTTTAATGGGTATGATAAAGCAGGTAATCTCCGACGGCGACCAGTTGTCCCGACAGTTTTCTTTATTTACCTCTTAAGGAAGGCGTATTTTTCGATACAAACTCAAAATTTCAAATTTTATTCATAAAACTCAAAATTTTCACGTTTTATTCCAGGGTTGGCGAACCTTTTTCTCATAAAGGGCCGTTGTGATAGTCAGTATACCACTCGCGAGTTAAAGGCGCGGTAGGTGCCGAGTGAAAGCGAAACCCATCCCGTTTAGGATGTGGGGACAGTCGCTCTATGGTGTGAACCATTGTTTGTCAAGGGTAAACAAAATAGGGGACTCCTCTTGTGGCAATTAAAATGAAGCATTACATTTTGATGAATAAGGCTAAACGGACCAGATATTTACAAAATGACAAAATGAATAATGACAAGGGTGTGAGAGGTAATTATGTGCAAGCAACCGTGTAAACGGCGCGCGAAGCGCACAGGAAAAATACCGTTTCTGAATACATTTTTTAATACTTTTCCTTCGCTTTGTGTTGCAAAATGTACAGCAACCACTTTTTTGATTACTCAACCCACTCATGGAATGGGGGAGGGGTTTTGACCCCAGGAATCCACCAGAACTAACCCAGTTCCTATGAAAATATTTTTCACCGAGTTTCCTACTATACAGACAAAGCTGTAACGTTACCATGTCCAGTAGTACTAAGGTTTAGTAGCTGCATGGTTTGTGTTGAGATACGCTATACAATGCATGCTACACTGTGTACACTGAGGTGTGCACACTGAGAAGTTGCATATAAAGAGTATTTACCTAAAATATCAGGAAAATTTGGAGTAGGATAAGTGGTGGGTTAAACAGTTATTAGTAATTGAATATCATATGTTGTTTCTGAATTACATTTATGAATTGCTTTGGGGGCCGGATTAAATGGTCTCGCTAGCCGTATCATACGGGCCACGGGCAGGAGTATTCCCACCCCTTTTTCATTAAAAAAAACAAGGATTTCAAATTTTGCTCATTAATATCCCCAAATTTCAATTACTTTTAATGAAGGGAAGCAAGCCGAAAAATCGTTGCTTTTACCAGCCTTCCGGCAGTACTTCGCCTTAATCTAAGCCGCGGGTTGCTGTCCCACCTCCGCCCCCGTCGGGGAGCTTAGCCACCTCCGTCGGGAAGATCCTGGCGCCAACCCTGGCACAGATTGTCATACATGATGCTTTGAGAAGTTAAATTTCCGTTTCAAATAATTTAGGGTTAGGATTGATGAAAAAGGTTAGAGTAATAATTACATTGCCAAGGACGATCAAAGCTGGTCTTTTGTAATATCATTTCAAAGTAACGAAAATGAACCTGAATATAGATTTCAAAGGTGCGTCACATGATATATATCCAAGAATTTGATTGACCGTCATTAAGTGATAATTTCATATCTCTGCTGCAGAAAACTCAATAGGCTACGGAATTGCCTACGCTTGATCAGCTGTGTTAGCTGAGTAGAGCGACTTTTGCTCCATAACGGTTTATCTGGTTTGTGTGAAAAGTAACATATAATTTGCATATGAAGTAAAATATGGGTCAAAAACATAAATTCATCAGTTTTGCATGGACTCTACAGTCATAGTGGGTTATTATAAAAGACTGTTGAAAATGAATAAAACATTACTAAATGGTCAGAAGGACCCGGCGATGTAGCGATACATTCCAAAAAGTCCGTTTTATCGGTATTTTCACACGGACGACACGGACATTCAAATGATCTCCATATGGGCTACTATCATGGTATATCGGTGTTCTCCAGCGCACCGATATTATCATGATATGAATACTGCTTAGCTAATGAAGCGGTCATACGTCTATAGAGGGATTTCATATGACGTCACGCGCAATGGATTCCCAGGCACTGAAGGGCAAAACACACACACAGTAAGCGAATTTACAGCTCACGCGCACGGCATAACCATAGATACTACTGTGACACAATGGACGCGTGCCCGTCAAAACAAAAAAGACGCGCGATCTTGCCCTTCAAAATTGCGTCTAGTTGGTTAAAGTCACGTGACTGAAATCCCTCTATAGCCTCCGTGGCCTATAGACTTTTAATTATCAGTCTTTGCTAGCAGCTACAAACGTAGCCCACTACACAGTGTTTGGTAGGCTGTTCAGTTCAAAGGCTGTCACGGAGCCACTGCACGGTTCCTATTGAATTTGTTTTTTTTTTCTTTTCCTTTTAACAGCCAAGTCAACTTTTATCGGAATATAGGGATCATTTCATGAGATACCAAATTATTATGGACTTTGTTCTGGAGGATGAAAGAAACACGACCGCCACGCCAAATTTCATATCTGATATCACTAATGTTTCACTCTTGTTGTCATTCACCATTACTAGGCTCGAGAACGTGGTAAGTTTCACAAAGCTATTCATGAATAATGTAGTCTGTATTCCTCTTGGTTTCACCAGAGTGCCTGCCTTGTTTCACTAATATGGCATTTAACGGTTACCGTGCATTCTCAATCTGCATTTTTTTTTAAATATATATATTTATTTGAGCCTATAACAGCCAGGAAGATGATAGCCTACTGTAAAATCTCCCTGGTTACAGTGATCAATGTGGCCCCGCTGCATTCTGTCTGTCAGTTCCACAGTCTGCTCTGAGGTCAGGGCACTAATCTATGTTTATGATACATGGGTTAACAGACCCCTAATTTAAGGAAATTCCCCGCAGAGGATATCGCCCAACGAATTTAACACCCTAGGAAAAGAAAAATTGGGGGACGGTATAGGCCATGTTGCCGAAGCGATGTATATGTGGTAGGAAAGGAATTGATGTACTCATCATGCAAACATAAAGGAAATTGGAGGTATTCCAGGCCCTTTTTTGCATTATATCCTTCAGTTCCGCGATGAAAAATGACATTTTGAATGAAGTGAAAAGGCTGGAAACACCATCCTATTACAAAAGATCTCTTATAACTCAAAATCTCAACATTCATGGCACAAATTTAAAATCAGTGTGAAAGGCGTACTTTGAGCTTTCATACGAAGGATCCAGTTTTTTCTCTAAATTACAAATAATTAGATCAAAAGTAAAATTCTGACTTTGAAAGTAAAATTAGCCCGAAATTAGTCTGTAAATCAATGGAAAAATAATTAGTGGCGTACTACCATAATAGATCAGTACAATGATGTGCATGCTTACCCGCGCAAGCGCGCCTTAGCGCCAAAGGCGCTAGATGTCTGATTATGGCGGTGAACAGGAAGCCGCACTGTATGAGCTGACATACGGCAAACGTCGGCCATTTGATGACTTTATAATGTAGCATATATTGAATACAGTTTATGTACGTGTTTGAGACTGCCCGGTGAGATAAAGAAATTTAGGGCAAAATATTAGTTTCTGACCTACATATTGGAACATGTCAAACATATAATTTACATGCCGCATTTGTTCTCATATAGAAGGTTTATTTAAAGTACACTATTTTCGCTAAACGTACTTTTGATCGTTTTTCCGCAAAATTTCTTTGCCGTTTTTCAAGTGTCATGGCGGCCCCCATGCAGGATTCATCGAATGTCAAGAAAGCAATGGCTGTTTTACGTTATGACGCAAAAGTCAGACATCTGGCGCCTTCGGTGCTAAGGCTGCTTGCGCGCGTTAGCATGCACATCATGGGATCAGTGGGTCAGGGCGATACGGAGTGGTATGGAACGCCATTCATGCAACAAATCTACTTGCGACTGCAGTACTTAAACCTGTTTCGATGTGTCTTTAAACTAAACTAAAATTCGATCACTTTTGTGGAAACTTTCAGAACACGTTTTCACCTGCAGAAAGTTTCAATCATTTTGAGGGCGGATTGCTGCTTTGGACAATTGGGGCAAACGCATTTGATATTAATACCTCAGTCCAGTCCTTGCGTGGTCATGCTCTAGAAAGACAAATAAGAACAGATACTACACTTGGTCTTTGCCCAAAAGGCTCAAAGGTTCATTACGTTTTTCCATCATTTTCACAAGCGTAAAAACTGTCTTGGGGAGGGGGTAGCAATAGCAAAGACCCAAACGCTTCCTCTAGGTCTAATTAATGACGCTGATTTTTGTTGAAAAATATCAACTTTCTACATTTTTCAAAGTACGCTATGAGAGGCAGAGGTCCAAAACGAGTGCGTTCTTCACTCTTGTGACATCAAAAAGATGAAAAATGGACGACCCCTTAGCTATCACATATAGTGGCTGACAGGGCCTAGAGACTACAGTGTAGCCAGTGAAAGATTTAGTACGAGAAAATCGTCCAGTCAGATCAGACAGGCGTACTCCCTGCTACTAAGCATTCACTTACATACAGATGAGACCAGAAAATAAAGACTACAATTCACGAAAAAAAAATCCAGTCCAAAATTAAACCGGATGGGATGAGTCTGGTCATATTTTGAACAGAGTGGTTACTTATGAACACAAAATTATTCGTTCTTATTCAACTTATATGAAACAAAATTTTTTATTATATACTAAGTTGTCAGCTTGACTAGAATGGTTTAGTATACCCATTTCTAATTTTCATTTTTTGACAATTTTCCCTTACAATTTCAACTACAAGTGTTCTCTCTGTTTTCTTTTAATCTCTTTCCTCCTTTAGATGCGTCATCTGAATGTGACTGTCACCCCCGAAAAAATCCCAGAAGAGGAGTCCCCCTATTTTACCCCCAGATGGGAAAGAAATATCTATCAACGACGTTTGCGGGATTGCTTCGTCCTGGAACAGCTAAACCAGCATTTGATAAATGCCCAGAATGACTTCACTAAACTGCGAAACGATGAAAATTAAAGTAAGAAATATAAGCTAAGGGTGAATCACTTTTGGAACAGAGGTATAGATTCATCCGTTCAGGGTCGAGATCCCATCGGTACCGAAACCAGGGGTGCAGAATAATTACTGGCCGGTGTTAGCATTAGTGATATCACAGGACTAGTATTTCAAAAAAAATGAAAAAAAAAACTTCGTGATAAGAAACAACACAGTCATCCAATAGCCGACATTTCATAATGAAACCAACGTGATATACCGATATATAATATCTTAGCGTAGGAAGCTGTTCTCGACCGAGGCGGGGGAGGGGTGAGGGGCTGGGCATTATTTCGGACCGCCGTCTCGAGGGTCTAAGGGGAGGTTGTCCCCCTCCTCTTTGGAAATTATTTTAATATTTGAGGGTCCTTAGACTATTAGATACAATTTGGTGCAATATTTGAGAAAATTTTAAGGAAACTTACTGCAGATTTTTGACATTTTTACATAGGAAACAAAGAAGAGTTTTGTCGTCCTTGAATTAAGGGGAGCATACTTCCGCCCATCACATTTTAATGAGAAGAGGGTAAAGCCCCCAGCCCCCTGCTTCCTACGCCCTTGTATAATATCAAGTTTCAAACGTCTCAAACGTCTCTTCGAGGGAATGCCGAAATAGTTAATAATCAAGTTAGTTTCACTTTGTATAGTTGGCTCACCTCAGTAAAACTGAGAAAATTGGATTTGCAATCTCAGAAAAATGTCACTTTTAATTGCAATTTTGACATGGAAGAGTATTCAATACCATTGTGTACTATTAAATTATTATATTTATTATGACAAAAACGCTTCCAAGATAGATAATTTATCTAGTATTTATGTTGTTTAAAATGCTTTTATGAAACTTTACAAAGGAAATGCTTCTTTTATTTAATTATAATTAACTTCATAATATTTTGTTAAAGACTTTCCTGGTCACTTCTTTATCTTTATAACTGAGAAGTAACATTGTCATTCAGATTTACGTGTGTCCATATCAGATTTTAATCTTTGTCTCCATAAACGAGGACGAAAGAAACGTACAGTCTTTCCACTTTTCATTCATTCAATGTTTAAAGACACACTTATGTCACCCAAACGTCATCACTTAAACTTACCAAAGTCTATTCTGTTACCATATTTACGACCAAAGGAATTATTACATCAACTGGAATAGGAATGCACATGAAGAACGGATACCACTGAGCTGTGATGTAGCGTGCATACGTTACCTAGTTTCTAACGTGTACAGTGGCCAAGATAAAATATTCTCTTTGTTAATTGTTGGCTTTAATTTAAACAAATTTTAATTCTTACACTTGTCCAACAAAATAGTTTAGTTCTCTTTCCATGGTGAACTGATCTTATGTTCCGCACTACCATCGATATGGCTGGAATAAACACGCTATATATGTTAATAGTTTTGGTCTCTGCAATGGCTTCAACATGTCAACTGCGCTTAAATTCTTAAAATACATTATTCATGGCAGTGTTTGTAAGTCGTATGGGATATAGACCCTATGGCGTCACAGGACCACAGAAATCGATGTTCGCCTTCGGCTGAGGTAGAGTGTGTTGCTTGTCAATCTGAAAGGTACATTTTATTTTTTCGATCATTAAAGTTCGCTAACGTAACATTGCCCGGCAAAACAATAGAATCTATTCCTTGACGTCACTGTCTTCTTGACAACCATCCCCGATGTCAAGTTAGAGGACAAACAATGAATGTTCTGTACATACTATTGTTAGGGGCTACCCCTTAACATAGGATGAATAGGATCAACAGATTTTTTTTGCTGGAGGGTTGAAAGAAATTTGTATCATTTTTCTTCATAATTATGTATTCTTGGGGTCGGACTACGTGATCATAGGGTACCGACCTATTGCGCGAAAGACGGTTGCAGTGAAAACCTTCACTGGCCTGTTGTACGTGCGCAAACACTCTTTTGCTACAATGCACTGAGGTAAAAACGGAAGTGATGTGTACCCGACCCCAGAAATAGTAGAAATCGGGGGATGTAAGAGTGCCTTTAAGATTTTAAATGTTCTACAGTACTATAAGTGATGTGTCGTTTTCAATTCGGCATAACAAATCCCAGGAAACTCCACGATTTATCGCCGCTATAAAATATGAATTAATCATACATAGGTGCATTCATGCCACGTATAATTCGCCTATAGTTTGTAGCGGCGATACACCTGAAAGTATGAAACAGCCTTAGCACATTTATTACGTCTGATGGTGTTCTTTACTACGAAACTTTTTATATCTTGTACGTTACCTTTGATGGTGGCCATATTTGACCAAATTTTACCAGGGAAGTGTTATAAGCTCTCCGACTTTACTTGTTCACTCTGCGTGAAATTTACATCATTTTTTCCTGATCGAGGATATATTTTTAAGAACCTCCGAGAAGTCAGACTTGCTCATTATAGATCTGAGCACCTTTATAATTATACTTCACATGCTGATATTTACATACATGTAATTTGGGCTCAGTGGCGCACCCAGGACTTTTGTTGTGTGGGGTGGGGCTGAAAAATCATGTTACAGGTGAAATTTTGATTAAAGATGCCTTTTAAATTGCCAGTGTTGTCATTTCAAGGCCTTGTAATGAGGCTGTAAAATACACCACTGCCCCTGATAAAAAATATTATAGCTTGCATCTACTTCAAACAATTGTAAAATTTTACTGACAACCCTTTGGGGGTGGGGCTTGACCCCCATGAGCACTGGGTTCGCCACTGACGACTCAGTAACGACGACTACAGTTTTGAAACGACGTATACGATACCGAAAAATCTGACTAAATATCAAAATGAAATCTATTTGTCCCGATTAAAGTATTAACTTATCTTTTCAATTTTAATGTTTAGATGTTATAACAGTACTAAAAAGCTTTCAGTTACTTTGCATCGTTTTCATTTATTACCTAAAGATTTAATCTTTAGTACTTTCTTGCGACTTGCTATAAAAAGTTTTCATTGTTGTTTATTCGTTTATTGCAATCTTGCCAATTTTTTTTTGTCTCCGTCACGGGTTGAGCCAATTCTGAAATCTTACAAGATTCACATTACATTGTATATTGTTTCGTTTTCTCGTGTTTTGGAAGTTTAAAGTTATATCCCTTCTGTAATGGACAGTCTGACAATGGGTGTGAACTTCAATCCTCGACAAAATGACGAGACAAAACGTGCAAGACAGGCACTACCCCCATCTGCACCCATAAGCGTACGAGGCGGGGGCAGGGGGGCATATGCCCTCCCAATTCGGGCAAAAATAGTGGATCCATTCGGGCAAATGAGACAGCCGAGAAAACAAATTATGCCTTTTTGGAACCGACACAACGGCATCGAAATTCGGGCAACTTGGTCCAAAATTTAAATTCGGGCAAAATTTTCCCTGACCCCCCAGAAATATTGACCCCCGTACGCCTATGTCTGCACCCCCATTCCCCTATACCATTGCTGCGGTAGCCCAACGTATTCTGGAACTTCAACATTGATACAGGGAGCGGGGTTTAACCTATGTACTTTTGTCGAGGATTGTCTCAAGCCTTTACAAAGGTATAGGAATCTCCAAGTTCGGTTTCAGTGCTTTGAGAAGAGGAGATTGCCGTTTTCTTTTTCAAGTAACGATAATGGATTATCAGTTGAATATCTTTGGCCAGTATTCTGGCTTGCCAGTGAGTTAAATTTATATTAAATTAAAGAAGCCAAACAATTTTACATCGTAGTTTACTTGATTTTGTTTTGTCCGAGTACGCGAGCACGGGAAAGGTAATGTACTTCCTCTACAGGTTCATGTAAGGGAATGGGGTGGGGGTGGGGGTGGGGGAGTTGTAATTTGGCGAAGGATTGTATCTTCGGCTGACATGAAGGAGAGGTGGAGCCTGCCTAATCAAAAATGTTTTTCTTCTTTGATTCCCTACGAAAAACATTGGAATGCATATTTCTATAGGGTCTACTGAAGTTAGCGGAAGGAGGATCAGTAAAGGCAAATTATTCTTTTCAGAGATTATACGGAGTACGTGAAAACTGTCTAAACTGCGTCTCCTCAGAATTTGAAGGGATGACCTAAGAAAACATGTATGGTCCCGGATGGGCCCACGCCTTTCCAGCCATCCCTCCCCTACCCTTGTTACGCCACCGCTGTTTAAAGTTAAACATGACGCGTTGAGCTGTTTTCAGCTGTATGTTACCACGTAATTTGCCTAAATTTATCTACTTTTGATAGGTTAATCGCCTTGTATTGAAGACTATTTAGCACTACCGGTTATTCGATCAAATACATTTACTTTAATGCGGTTAAACGATCTTAAGAAATTAAATATGATGTAATTCAATTTAGTTGTAATTAGTAAAGCACAAGAGGAAAAAAAATTACCTTACTACTTTCTTATATCTTTTTTGATTACGTCACAGTACAATTTGGCGTAATAGTAGTTAATCTGTTTCCGGGATTCCGCGATTTAAACCATACCGGTTATCGTCTCTACTTAATAAAACTTCATCCTGTTTACTTTTGAACATTTTAAATGTAATTGCTTAACGTGTTGGTTGAATGAGCCTTTTGTAACATAGTACAAGAACCAGCTAACTTCCAAAAAATTGTTTTGGTGTTTAGAGGTTGAGTTAAAAGAATGCAATTGAAAGTTATTTATTTTACAATCACGGTCTCATTCTACCTTTTCCAGTAAATCTTTTTTACATACTTCCTTCTGACTTTATATTTTTATGAACTTATTTATTTATTCAATGACAAAGAGAAACCAAGAAATCTTCTCACTCACATGATTTTCTCCAAGTTTTTATTCTAAATTTGTTTCATTTACGCTAATTTGTTCTTTATTTACGGAAAAACAAAAGTTAATGACTCATTCGTGGACAAGGGGAGAGGCAAGGGTGCTCCGTTGGATAACTTTTGCCCTAAAGCAATTTTTGAGAACAAAATTACCAATGCTCTAACATATCTCGGCCCCTGAATAATGTTTTGCACCTTCCGTTCTCGCCCCTTGAAAACTTTTTTTGGGCAATGGGCCTGTAATATATCCAGAACTCACCTGTGTTGACATCAGCTCTCGAACTGTAATGAAGGCACTTAAATTGACACAGCTTAACGAACTACTCGCTACCAAAGCGGTAATGCTACACAAGGAGAAACTTGCATAGATTTTATGTAATCTGAATTGCCATAAGCGCAGGAAGTTCGGGGGAGGGGGAATTAAGCCCTCAGTTAAAACTGTGGTGGGGCTTTGACCTTCTCTGTTTAAGGACGAAACCTTATGTTACCTCTGTAAATATAAAAAAAAATTGCTGTAATTTCCCTTAACATTTGCCCAATATATTGCACCAAATTGCATCTAGCTGTCTAAGGACCCTCAAATATTCCAAACTTTCCCAAAGGGGAGGGGACACCTTAGACCCCTTCCTCAGAAAGGCGGTCCGAAACAACGTTCAGCCCCCCGGTGAAAACCAGCTTCCTACGTCTATGAAAATTACACATCTCACAATTTGAAATCGGCTTTTAAGTATTCGGCAGTCAACTTAGTGTCATTTCAGGATTTTAGAACTCTTTCGGGGGGGGGGGGGGGGCAACAGAGGTAAAATTCAAATTTGCAAATGGAACACCTTCAAAACCAAACAAATTAGCTTTCTTTGATGTCGACGACCATTAACGACTTCTGTATTTGTTGTATTTAATCCTTTGCTGCATTAATGATACGGTGACGTGGGTAAAGAAGACACAGACATCAGTTGCTGAGGTTAGATGAGTATTAGCCCAGGCGCGTAGCTACGGGGGGGGTGGGGTGGGGTGGGGTGGGGGCCTGGGCCCCGGGCAGATGTTTGCTATGTTTCCCAAAAATTGTTTGTGTCCTAATAAAATGTGTAAGAATTAAGAACGGCGGTCAATGCCGTGACCCCCATTTGATACCTAGGCCTCCCTAAAAATTGAATCCTAGCTACCCCCTGATTTTACCAAAGCAAAACCAAGAGGTAATAATTATGATATTTCCAAAGTCCCCTCGACTCTCTGGCGAAGAGCCAAGGGGGGGGGGGAACCAAACGTTACTCCCGAGGGAGTTATGCTCCTCAAAGGAGCTACGTCCCGAAGGGACAACAAACGTAACTGACCAACCTCTCGATCCTCAGACCTTTCCACCGAGGTCTGTTATTCGTGGTTTTATTCTCAACTGACGACCCGTGGGAGATGGAGAAACACTGGGTTTTTCCAACCAAATCTGCAGCAATGGTTGCACAGAAACTATATATTTGCAAAACATGCACACAAGCAGTAATTCTTAGCCTAAAAACATGGGGTTTACTAATATTTATACAGCAGTAATATGGGTAAAGATGGTGACTAAGTTTACCACCAAAATAAAGTAAAATAACATGTAAATGAATTACTAGGACTAGTAAACTTCCAATAACTGTACCAATTTGGCCTGAACAATGGAACTGAATATTCATGGCATACCAGAGAGATACCAGATCAGTGTACCACAAGGGAGTCTCTAAATAACAACTCCCTGGTACACAGAGTACTTTCTGTTTCACTATAAACATAGACAAAAAAGAGATATCAAATAAATTTAAAACTACTTCTCATCTTTTTTAGTAAGTTAGTAAGTTTACACGATGATATTTGGCGCCAGCTATATTTTCACTACCTTTTAACCAAAATGGTAATATTTTTCAACCTTTTTGAGAAGAATACCCTAGAAATTGTCTAGAATTCTGAGTTTATTTTCATAGTTTCTAGAGGTGGGACGATTTGGATGTTGCTGAGACCTCTGAACACGTAAAAAGTGATATAGTTAAATGTGGTCTACGAAGAAATTCCTCCACTTACATATTCCTTTTTAGTCGAAAGCCGCCTTCTTAAGCCTCGACTAAGATCTGAAGATAAAAACGAGTTCATTTGCAGAAACCTAAATAAAATCACGCCATAAAAAGTCGATGGACAAATGCGGTGATCCCAAATAGGGGTACGTCAATTTAGAACCCTTTCATACGGAAGCCGAGAACATCGCGGTGGTGTGAAATCAGACATAGCAGTTTTCCCACCCCTTTCTTCGGTAAATATGGGAAGGAGAAATCAAGATACGATTTCTCTTTACCATTATCCACTGATAATGTGGAGTGGAGAAAACCAAAGTTAGTGAGGGGGTACTTCAAGAAAGGACCATTACACAATGTTTACTTTCGAACACCCATTCCATAAATGGACGCGCCCGCACATGACACGAATTGGCGCTATATAACTTTGGTTATATTATTACCAACGTGGGATGATCCCACCGTGGTACGGGGAAATCGTCGACGAGCGAGCTAGCTATGTTACTTAAATTGAAAAGAGGATCGATGGACATAGTCCATTTACGGACAGTGTGTTCGAAAATAGACACTGTGAAATGGCCATTTCTTGAAGTACTCCCTCACTAACTTTGGTTTTTTCCACTTCACATTATCGGTGGATAATGGTAAGGAGAAATCGAAAAATCGTATCTTGATTTCTCCTTCTCATAATTACAGAAGAAAGGGGTGGGAAACTGGCATGTCAGATTTCACACCACCGCGATGTTCTCGGCTTCCGTACTTTCACGACTTCCTAAAAAGGAACCTTTGAGTGAAATTCTAGCCAATTTTATGTCATTTCCCAAGTGGAGAAATAACTTCCACGGCAGCATAGTCCACCGATATCAATCCGATACCGATATTTGAGAAAGGACCGTACTGCACGCTAAACCATAGGCTACTGCACACTTCCATTAAACGACGTTTCCTTTACGTTTGGTATAATAATGGAATTCATAGTCAAACATACAAAACACGTTAACTTTTAATGAAGTATAGGCTAAAAGCTATCGCTTTAACATTGTCGGAATTTTAGGTTAATTTTACCGAAACCGATATCTGGATATAGAACGACTCTGAGGAATATCGGACGATACGGAGATATATTAAATACCGATAATCGGTCCAACATTGATATGTAATGTTTCTCGATAGACAATCGGCAATCAAATCCTCAAGTGCGTCAACTTCGGGCCCACCATGCTACCATTTTGGTGTTGGGCAAGCTATTACTTCATGTCAATATGTAGCAACGAGTAGTAATCTGCAAGACTTTTTGTTAAAAAATCACAGCTTATGTTTGCATATATCAGTCGTTGTGGAATTTTAAAAGAAAAACTTGGAATACACAGGCGCGGATCCAGAAAGGGGGACGGAGACATCGTCGGCCGAAGGCCGATGAGCGAGCGCCAAAGGGGCGAAGCCACGGCGGGGGGGGGGGTTGGGGTCCTCCCCCAAGAAAATTTGAATTCTGGATGCGCTTAGATGCGGTTTCCCAGCATCTGGGAAGCATATTTTCCATATCTATTTGCTCATTTTTTCGGAGTAAAAAAATCGTTAGTCAAAATATCGTTGGTCATCGAAAAAGGGGGGGGGGGGGTGTGCGCCGGGTGCGCCCCCACCTGGATTCGCGCCTGATATATGAGATGAAAGAACAAGAAACAAAAACAAAAGATGAAGTTCCAAAGTACAGACATTTCGCGTTCTTTGCATTTTTCTCATCCAGCGTAAAATCTGAAATCAGTTACATAACCAGTTGTGGATCTAGGCGGCAGTTCAAACGGCTCGAGTCCCACTCTCCAAGCTATTTTTCGCAAAACTAACTGTTTTTTCTTCGAATTATTACTGAAAATGCTGTAAATTGTTCTGATTATAATAACAAGGCCCTCAAAACCCGGGATATCGCATAAATGGGCCTCCTTTTCCAAATAATACCCACACATAAATCTCCTGACAGCCACTTGCGAATAATCCATCGAAGCTCTTACTATAATGTGAAGGCCTTTTTATCAGAATGATGGAAAAGGCTCAAGCCCCTTGAGCCTCCCCCTTGGGTGTGCCACTTCATGGTGATCATCATTCAGACATGTTAAATATATGGGTCTATGTTCTTACTCTGTTCATATTTTCTTTATTGCAAGTTTACTTTGTCTTATTTGGATTGTGATACTATCTAAGCGGAACGCCACAATGAGTTGGCAAGTAGCGTACCAAGAAAATTCTGGCACCAAAATGGCTCCCGGATTGCATGAAATGACACGTCCCATACCTTGAATGCGCATCTAAACATTATTCATTTGAGGTCTCATATCGAAGAAGTTCTTTTACCGTCCAAAGAAACAAGTGAATTGACGTTCCGAGCATTATCCGGGGTTTGGGGAACTTTTTCTATAAAGACAACTTGAACATTCTAATCGACCGTCCTTGGGGACTAGCTCACTGTAAAAAGATACGTCTTCATTTTTTAACACATTAAGGCGTTTAAGAATTAGAAAACGAACAACAAAATGGATAAGCACAGCGAATGACTGAACGAATATTAACACATGATAAAGATACTGCCGTCAATTAAAGTGCACTAATATATATGTTATTTTTTCTTCATTAAAAACAACTTTATGTTTACAGCAATCATGACATAAACGCATCAACGTGTTTACGAGATGGCGTTAAAGTGGCGTCAATGTCTTAAAGTTGGCGTTTTAGATGTTTAATTTGCTTATGTATTTTATTGTTTTTTTTTCGGTTACATAAACGCCACGACGGGTTTATTATCTGTTACACGAAAGTGTTAATCATTTTTTACAGTGAGTGATCTGTGAGGAGGGGTGTGCCCATCGTTGTACAGTGAGTGTGTTTATGCACAAGTTTCCATTTTTAGTGTCCAGGAAACCACTGTCTATTGTGAACAAAACATAAAATGGAATAATGAAGACATAAACACTATTTCGTCCTAAGCCGGCCACTGCTGTTCATTCCCCATTTACACTACCCCGCGGAGCAGACGAAGTTTTTTCGTTCAGCTCATCGCTGTGAAGGGGTGGCAGCTAAAGTGGGCAGCAGCCACAGAGGCGCTACCCAGGCTACATTTACACAACCTATTTCGTAGCAGTGTTGTGCTGATTAAGTTTTTTTTTTTGCCTCTTATAAATATGGTCTGTAGAACGGCGAAGGTTGCCGGTTGCCAAACATGTGAAAACTGTTATCACCTCCCTGCTCCAAGGCTAGTACCATGAAACCGGCATAGACAATACGGACTCCTGAAGCTAGGGGACCGAAAAAGTGCCCAACCCCACGAATCAGGCTGTTGGTCGACCAACTGTGTGGTAGTCGAAAGTTTAGTCTGTAAACCAACCAAGGCCCTATTTCGTAAAAAAAAAAGTTAAAGTGTATACCCTAAAGTCTAAAAATACAAGAATATATTATTTTAAAGGTTGGAAAATGAATCTCACTCATTCAACTCCCAGTTTCATAACTTTTACCGTTTGTGGGATATAAAATGTTGAATATTATCCCCGTGATTCGAAACAATCGATTGCGCAATAATTTGTGATGGCCTTCTTATGCAACTCATCAATTACCTGCTTTCGTTTCCTTCTGAAATTAAAATGTTTATATAACCTTGCAAAACTGACTATTTTCTTTCATAGCATTCTGTGCAGAAAGAGCTTGTATAGTCAAGTCACCGTATAACAACATGGCAACGATTACATTTTGGCACAAGGTGCACTGGCTTTCGAAAAAACAAAGAAAAGGATAGACGGTAATTTGAGTAGTACAAGAATGACATCACAAATTATTGGGCAATCTATCATTTTCTGTGGAGTGAATAAACTTCAACATTTTATGTCTCAGCTTAGGAATGTCCTGTGAAGATGGGAGTTGGACCATTTGGATTCACTGTTGAAGTTGTGTAACATATGTTTTTAAAATTGTAGACTTAAGCATGTCTTCCAGCTCCCTGACTTTAGGTACACTTTTTAAGATTTACCTTAAGGTTTATTAATCGTGCAGTGGGCCAGTGCAATTCAGCAAAACATTTTATGAAATGGGGTTCAAGCCCTATGTCCTGTTCGGGCTCGTTGCTCACCTATCGACCTTAATGATGGGATGAGTCTTTTAGCCACATCGCCGTCATGCTGATCAAAATATCGTTAAATAGGCTAGTTCAGAGATGAAGGCCACCTACTCTACGTATAATGTGTATACGGTTTCTAAAGTCAGTGTAATTAACGATAAACATCGATCGTAATGAAATGAATCGGGACTTCCCAGGTCCTTTTGAATAGATAAAATTGAGTTTCTTTTCCTGAGCTATAACGACTTTATTTTCGATCGAACGTATAGCTTCATACTGTTATGCTATTAGTCGATAGCTTGGCTCAATGTAGTCACAAAAACTGTCATCATAAAACTAAAGCTATTATTCTTTCAACTGTGTCTACAAAATTTTATCACGTTATCTTGTGTGTCTTATCTAGTGTAAATCAATGAAATAACTGAAACTCAGTAAGGTAACGAAGAGTCCTATGTTTACCCTAAAAGTGATTTTACGGAATAAAATTTATTCAAAAATTTACCCTTTTCTCAAGTTGTAAATTTCAAAGACATGAGATCTGAAAAATAAAATAATAATAACTAGAATAGTTGTATAGCGCTTAATCACTGGAAAGAGTATCTAAGAGCTTTACACCATAAAAAGAAAAAGTAAAAAGTAAAAATTACAAACAAACCAAAACAAAGCAGCACAGTGTTTATATACCTCTCACAAGGCCTGTGATAAACCTTGTGCCATGGTAATCTAGGAAAATTCTTAACAAAATTCTGTTTGATACGCTACACACCACGCTGTGGCGGCGCTTTGCTTAAATACTTTGAACAATATCACATATTCCACCTTCTTGAAGATCGTTTTCCCCCTCTTGGCTACGAGTCTGCTGGTTCCTTTTCCTCTCACCGAATTGTGGACCCTCCTAGTTATATCACTGGGTGTTGTTGTCCCATTATCACATACTATGTGGTAACTTGAGTGTAATTATTTTCCCATAGCCTCGCGTAATCCCTACCGCACCGTCTACCGGTATCCTTCCCACCTACAAGCCCCAGTTGTTAGTCTGGATTAAAGCATCAAAATACCAATTTTTTTCTTCGTTTTTCTAAGTGTATCCATAGACCTTTGAAGATCACAGTTAACTTCTTCCTTCTAATGAAACTAATTTTGTAAATACACCTCCAACATATTTTGGCGACCTTAAACGGTGATTGCGACATCCAGTTTGAATGACAAGGAGTCCAAATTTCTCTTTCGAGTTAAGTAGCCATGGATTGCAAATCGCAATCAACACTCAATTTCCCTTAAATATGGGGTAAAGGGAAAATTGAGCGGCTGGCTGCGTTTTACTGGAATTATCTTTATCGTATCTTTAAAAAAGTTGCCTTGGAAAGATGCTGTTTTCTGTCTTTCACTTGTCTGTCTTGTCTGTCTTCAGCTTATCGATAGGAAATTGGGGGAGGGGGGGGCAACTCAAGAGAGCGGCAGCCTAAGCATAACCCGCAATGCAGGTTACCTTCAACTTGTCCTTTAGGACGAATGAAAAAGAAGTTTATGGCCTAGGCGAAATCTTTAGGGGGGGGGGGGGGAGGTTCATGACACTATCTAAGCGAAGCACCAAGTGACGTGCGTACAGATATTTGACACCCGGGTGTACCCTTCCTTTTTCACCTGTGCATGAGTGCTGTCCTTGGGGAGGTGCTGAGGGGAGGGGTACATGTAAAGCTTGGCTTTGGTGCGAATTTGTGTTATCGTCGACAAATCTTTGAACTTATTACATCTTTACAATTGTCATTATTTAGTGATATTCTTCCTATTTTGGCTCGACGTTAGCTAGGACTGTAGGAGGTGCTGTCTAAGAGGGGGATGACGCACTCTGTACTCTGAGAAAGTTTTTATCTTTGAGAGGTGGGTTTGGATGCAAAATGGTTCTGTCTCTGCAAGATTCGTAAAGCATTGGATTAAATTATATGTTTAGGAATCCTCATAATTAATGTTTTTCCTCTTCTTCCAATTTGAATTAGTGTAGCTGGGTATCCTATTTGATGAATGGCCTTTGAGAATCATGTTACAATATGTTTCTCAATGGATTGTGAATGAACGTATAGAGTAACTCCTTGGTTAACCTTGAATATGCAATATTTATGTTCTAACATACTGTTATGAGGCACTAACTAGGACAACCAGAAGATCGCGACCCCAGCAGAGGTTTGAACTCTGGCCCTGCAACCAAGTTTACCAATTGGGGTGTTCGAGTAAATTCTATGATCGTCTAGACTGTGCATAAAGGAGCATTGCATCATGACACATTGTGTTAAATGCTTAGATGTATTCTCGAGTCTTCTACCTCATTCTTTGAATCGAATGTTTTTGTCATGCAGTACTCAGCATATATATATATATATACGGTATATATATACGGTATATATATACGGTATATATATACGGTATATATATACGGTATATATATACGGTATATATATACGGTATATATATATATATATATATATATATAAAAGAAGTTTATATATATGAAAATTGCAGTACTCAGCATATATACATATATAAATATATATATATATATATATATATATATATATATATATATATATATATATATATATATATATATATATATATATATATATATACTCTTCGAAAGTTATAATAGCCAGAAACAGACAGTAATCGAGAGACAGACAGACGACAAGAGACAACCTGCAATACACACCAGTGAGTGCTGAGAGAGACAGAGCTAAATCGATTGATCCACAGGCCATCTGTTCGCTGTATTTTACCTGTAACAGGCGTCGATGTTTCGCTCGTTCCTGTAGCCGACTACTGAACTGTGCGGACTAGCTAGCCTAGTCTATAGTATAGGACCCATCATCACGTTGGGGTACCACGACCACCAACCTAGCCTTCTCTATCATTCAGTAGCAGTATCACAGCCGTCTTCAGAGAATCAAAGACCCTCCTGGTACGAGTGCCTCTGCCGAGCAAAGACTAGAGATGAGAATAGCCTACATATTAAATATTGTAAATATACATAGGCCAAAGTGAAAATTTAGTGTATTTTGTAAGAATGTTCACAAAGGGGGGGGGGGGTAAATAATTATCAGTTTGGAATCTTAATCTTCTTCTGCATCTTTGTTCTCTGTTCTGCACCTCTGTTTCGGGTCTTTGTATTTTACCTAGCCGTAACAATATCATGAAAGATATAGGTCCTGCTTTAAGTGAAATAAGATTATATTTGTGAAATTTAGCTATTGTTCCAAAAAGAAGTTTGTGACTGCTTTTTGCCATTTAAAGGGGCTTATTGAGTTGGTTCACCAAATTCATGATTTTGTTCACACCTTTTGAAATTTACTCTCATCTTGATGGTAAATCGTGAAACTAAGAGATTCTGCACATTTTAATCATTAATTACCCTATCACTGCCATTTCAGTTGTGTGTCAGGTGCATCTGATACACAACTGAAATGGCAGTGACAGGGTAATTAAAGATTAAAATCAGTCATCACAAATTCGTGACCAGACACTATTACCATTAAGTATTAATCAAATGCAAGCCCTGTTCACAAAAACTACAATTTCTCACATTTTTGGTAACTATAGGAAGTGATACATGAGTAATGAGGCTAATAAGAAACATTGCCATGCAATGATTTCCTTCAATATCACAAAATACGGTAATCGATATCAATTCAATGAGACCCTTTAAACTAAAAGTTTCTTCACAGCTCATTGAGCTTAGCTAATAATTAATGGTAATCATAGGCTATTTTATCTTTTAGCCAGCGTATATGCTGGTGTATTCAAGCGGTTTATCGTGTAGGAGGAAGATGGTTTATACGTCTGGAAGAGAAACCTGTAAAAGAAGGAGTCCACGGCGAGGGTCAGGGGACCTCTCCTGGAAAATTTGGGGAAAAGAGGAGCCCTTGTATTCGATTTCTTAGGGGTTTTTTTGGGGGGGGGGCTTAAAATCATAATTTGGACGGTGAAATTTTCAGTACTTAAGTATTTTTTCGCTCAAGTAGGCCAACTTTTATTTACGTTTGTAAATCTCAGGGGGAAGTTGCCCCCTGTTCCCCTGCAGGCTACGACCCTGTAATGGGATCGCCGTGGTTCTTTAGAACATTAGAACAAGATTTAAAAGATAACTTACCAAACTGGCTGATGATGTGAACTTGCAGAAGGTTGCAAGCTGATGCCAGCCCGGATTAGGAGCAGAATACCTCTTAACTGTATCCGTTCTTTTTCTATCTCAGACTGATGAGTATTCGATCAAATGCAAGGAACTTTGATAACTTTCGTTTCATCTTTTCAAAATATTCATCTCGCTTTACAGCCTTCATATTTTTCTCCTTGAAATCAATAAAGTGTCGTTAATCATCACGCTCTTCTTGACCTCAAAAACTCTCTTTTTTCTAAAAGTCCCCTGACTCTCTGGCTGTCTGGCGAAGAGCCAGGGGTGAAAACCAAACAATACTCCCGAAGGAGTTCTGCTCCCTGAAGGAGTAGCAACGTCCCCTTGGAACAAACTTTGACTTAACTGATCCACCCGACAGTGGTCCCGTGCTAGACTGGCTGAATAGAACAGGTCCCACCCGGGAGCTCCGCCGTCGTGATCACGGATACTCCTGCGCCAGGTAAGACCTTATAAACTCTCTTCGAAATACAATCTGCTTATCAGTCAAGGATAGGTGCTGCGTTGCAAACTGTGATTCGCTATGTAATTCTTGAGTATAGACCTTACCTTATGTACTGACGTCACGCGACATCAGTTTGGTGGCAAACAATGAAGCGCACGTGCACACACGACGTAGATTTCGCTTGCGCGTGTAGTAGACTTACGCGCGTATCCCCACCCCGGTGCACAAACCAGCTACCTGCATTTGTTGGTGAAAGTTGCAATGATATACGCTTGCCTCCATTGGAGGGCGTACTTTTCGTTCAGTGACGTCATGTGCATATGGTCTATAGGTAATCGTATCCCCAGATGTGGGAACAAGGAAGGTCATCATTCAATCAGCAACGTCAGCTTAAGATCTCGAGACAATCGTTCTCACATAATTTGGGTTCGCTCAATTGTACTTGAATTTGTACGTGATATAATACTTAAAGAAGCCTACTGGGCAGTTGTACGGGGTCATTCGTGGTAATATTTGCCGGATTCACGAGAGCATCAAAAGTCATCTATGGCATATTCCATAGAGTGGGGGATCCTGGAATTTAACGGATGCAGAGGGCGTAATGTAAAGGAACCTTAAGTGGAACCCTGGAAGATTCTTAATCAAACTGAGCGTGACTGGACAACTCCCCCAGGGGAAATTTCAACCCTGCCAATTCCAACCCGGACAATTTTCCCCAGACAATTTACTCGCATAACAATTACCCCTCCAACTTCCCTAGTCTTCCCCCATCAAAAACTGGCATTGTCCTGGGTGGGAACTGTCCGAGGGAGAAGTCGTCCGGGTTAGGGAATGTCAGGGTGGGAATTTTTCGGGAGCGAACGGTTCGGGGTGGGGGGGGGGTTACCAAGGAGAAATTGTCCGGGTGGAATTATCCGGATGGGAATTGTCCGGGAATCAAACTGAGGGCTTTAAATAACAAAACGAAGCTTCATTCTTTACTTAGGTCAAGATTTGAGGCGATTGTCCCTTAATCATTTTGTTATGGGTTAAGCTCTGCATACGAACGTTTGAGTTGTACTTAATATCCTGCCATTTCAACCTCTTAAAGGCCTATGTTACTGCAGGATTTTACATCTTTTCATTTTCAAAAACGTGAGTGCCTTAGTGGAGGTATTTCCTGTTTCGATTTCCTATCTAGGCCCTGAAGCCAAACCCTCGTGGCCGAGAAATTTGTCTTGGGTGAAATTCTGGTCCGACATTACACAATAGCGAAGTTGCCCTACGGAGTTCTGAGCGGTCCCCGAGGGTGAATCGTTTAAGTGCCCTGTCACTTGGTGGGAAAGTATCGCGCGGTGGGGGACCAGTGGTAAAACCCTCGGAAATGTGGCTCATTTACAAAATTGTGGCAATTAGAATGAAGAATTTTACTTTGTTCAAAATGACATCAACAAAAATCACAACATCCCCTTTTTTACAATAGGTCTGTCTTAAGTCTAACGGTTGGTCGATTTGATTATAAATGGGGTTGTAATTAGGAAGAAATGGGGTTGTGTTTAGGAAGGGTTGATGTTGACAGAGGTTCACTGAAACAAGCTGTTCTTCTGAAAGTGTTAATGATACAACTAATGGCTAAGTGAATCCTGCCGAAAAATGGCATAGCTTATTTACAGACGTTAAGGAATGATTAATTTCATTTCGCATTGTAAAATTTATTCTTTATAAATTCTCTCTCCTTTCAATTTTTTCTTTCCTTCTCTTTGCTCAGTTTTGTCCAGGTAGATTGACTTGTCCCTATTGGGCAAGCCTACCAACAATCGTAAGACGAATGGAAGGCATCCCTCATGGGGTCGGAAGGTGTTCTCTCGATGAATATTTCCTGCAAACAATGGTGATATGTATTTTGCCTTAAAATGAAATGGCCGTGCCCTAAATTCGCCATTTGTGCTCTTAGATCAGGTAGATATAGACCAAGTTGCGGTCACTGAGTGATGCCTCCCTGGACCCCTTGCCTTAAACTCCTTTGCCTGTTAGGGAACGCTCTGCCCCTGCCAATCGGCAGATTCACTCCCTTGTTACAAGTCTTCAACTGGCAGGGACTTTAATTTGCTCATTACTTTAACAATTTACCGTTATCTTACCACGGTTGTTCAGGGAGTTACCAGATTTGTACAAGTTGGTATTCGGTTATGGGTCACATTCTTATTCAACATTTTGATATTGCATAATCTTCTACTGAATTCATTGGGAGTACAATAGGGGATCCAGAGTGTCATTGGCGAGGCTGGAAAAGGCGAGTTAGTCCAAAGGGCATATACTTACTCCGCTTGAACAAATAGACTTTACAGTACTACCGTCGTAACGCTGCCAAATGAAGTTTCGAAACATGAGATCGGGGGAATACCCAACATGAAGCCTGTTCACGAGTACGTTAAACTTCATCCACTTTTGGCCAGCTCACTTCCAAATAATTCCGTACTAGAATAAACAGTGGTAAACAAGCTAAGACAGTCTCCGTGCCGTGAAAGTAGCTATTTACAGAAACGATTCTCTGTATGGGAATATTAATTTGTTTACCTTTCTAATGAAAAAGCGCTTTTAAACTTCCTGTGTTGACATGGTATATACATACTTCCACAGTTGCAGAAGTTAGGGGACAAGGGGAATAAATTTCTGAATTTCCGTTGACATAGCAATATCATTCTTAACTTGAGAAATGGACGGATAATTAACAAGTGACATCAAGGCAGAACTTATTATAATTCTCCAGCTCTTTCGTAAAATGTGTTTAGCATACAAGGTAAAAAGAGAAGGAAGAGTTTGGGGTTGGGTGGATGTGAAAATGGCCCCTGTGGCTAATACCGTTCCTCAGGAATTTGGTTGACGAGGACGGGATACCCCCCCCCCCTCCGGCAAAAAAGATTGTCAACGGGCGTAATATTCTGCTGATATTCCGAGACAATGAGACGACTTGGCCCTTTTTTGATGTTCACACACAGGAAGGCTTCTTTTCTGCAGTGCGTCGCAAGAACCATAGAAATTAAAGTAAGATAAAACGCTGACACAGTCCATCGCTGCGTGGATAACCAGTGAATACAAGGAAATTGTGAAGCCGCTTCCACTGGGCGACAAAAAGCTGGTTGATTGGCGTGTTCTATTAGATGCCATGTTTTATCCATTTTTCGAAAGATTAGGAGTAACTTTCACAACAAGGATAGGTCTTGGTGCCTTCTAAAGTGTTTTGTTTGTATTACGAGCCGTTGCTTTACTGCCCTGACCCAAATCAATGGCTTCAGTACTGATCGCCAGACGTCATTCTCCCTTATTTTTTATTTCTATGGCAAGGATCTCTTTGCCAGATGCAAGGCGACCATACAGTTAAAGACAAATATACACAAGTTAAGACTTACCCATCATTGTGGACAGTCCGACTTTGTCCTCTGATGTTTGATAAAAATATCCTTACTTTGATCCCCAACGTATACTGCATAAAAAATATGCCGATGGAGTGAAGAAAATTAAACAAGAGGGATAATATTTGAAGCTCTTCCCGGACAATTCCCTCCGGACAACACCCTGGACATCTCCCAACCATGGTAATTTACCTAAGACAACTTCCCCAACCAGAAATATGAATTTGGAATTATCCAGGTGAAACTTGCTTGAGAGGGGGCTGTCCGAAACCAACAGGGCAAGACCGTGAAATAGTACCTAAGATACAAGGGATGAACCCGCTACCTCCTGAAATTGTGCGTTTTCAGACAAAAGTGTTGGCTGTTTTGAGACTCATCTAACTATAACTGTTAAGAAATACGTTCCAACTGCAAAATATCGGGGCCTACAGCTACCTCGGCCTCCCTGCAGTAGAAATGTCAAAAAGTTTTCTCAACGTAAAATATCGTTAAAAGTTGTTAACAAAGATCGGCAAATGTGATACATCTTATCATATACCGCCACCATTTTTAAGAAGTTGGGGACAATTACTAAAGATAGCTAGTTTTCGTGGATTGTTGATTTCGAAGACTATTTCAAATGGAAGTAGTACACCCTATTCATAATCCCTACCCCAACCGACCGGGTATTTCTGCAATTTATTTTTATGAAACACAAGTACTATAAAACTTTTTGTAATCATTTATAATTGTTAGGCCTGGTCTCGAGAACTCTGGAGTATCTACCTCTATTTTGATGGAGGTTTGTTAAGTCCTCAAGTCGATTTCATAAATGGACCGTGTACTTGGATAGGTATGCAGCCCCGGTGATTGAACAGAATGGTCCTGGCCAAGGCAGAGTACAATAGTTTTGTTTCCTTCACTGTAAGTGAATTCTCTTCAGACAAAGGGATACTTTGCTTTCAATCGCTGATTTAATTGTACAATGGACTATAACCTGCGTAACGTCTCTCCATGGCTACCATAACGGGGCAACTGCCCTCACACATAGTTTCTAAAAGCTGAAAGCTGAACGAAAATCTTCGACACACACGTGGGGAAGTGAGAACTAGTATTTTTCAGGATTGTTTAGACAACCACGCGTATCCTTATTACACTAAACAAGAAACGTAATTTAGTAAGGTATATAGACCCTAAAAGACAACTATAGTTGACACTTGGGAACTTCACAATTTCTTTACGCTATTATTTACTTTTTTGGGTTTTTTCTAGGTGATGGAAATATCTATTTTTATCACATACGCAATGGAATCATGAAAATGTTAACCGTGTGCTGTGTTTGCCCAGCCCGGATGGAGAGTGTTGTAAAACGGGGCAAACGATGGAATAGATAGTAATCTGATACCAACAGGCCAATGGTCAATACTCTGTCTTGCTAGCCTTTGTCTTCCAGTTGCCCCGTACACGAAAATCTTACGTGAAGGACTAATGATGAATTTTCACATTTCGTTGTGCATTTGCAAATATCCTTTCCTAATTTTTTTCACTTTTTGGTCAAAATTTTAATAAGGGATGGTGCGAAAAGTAAACGAAAACGGTGATAAAAGTGACGTACGGTAATTATGGTAACTTAACTAGGCTTCTCGCAGAAAAGACTCGTAAAATCGGCTAATTGAAGGTAGCACCGACATTAACAGATTAATAGGTCTTGTTCACTGAACTATCATGGAAGGAGTATTGCTGTTGACAACACACGAAGTGAAATGAGGCCAAAATAAAGGCGTCCCGTTATTTTGATAAGCTAGTCCAATGACCAGGGTGGTAGGTTGCCGGACCCGGGGCCGAGGCCCATTGACGAGTGCATTTTCATGAAATTTTAAGTAAGAATTACCTCAAGAAATCCCGGCCTCGTAAAAGCCAATTCATAAAAAACATCTTGATTTTTTTATAGCCGTCTTAATAGAAACATTATACGGGTAATAAACCTCAGACTTAATAAACCGTCCTAGCAATAGTTGGACTGTTTGGGCTGGATAAGATGGTACTCTGACGGCCGGCGTACTCCCTTCATTTCATAGCACGGACTTCCATATTATCTTAGCTCAGTGGCCTTGACCATAGAAAAGCTACATTATGGCACTGATTTCCGATCGTCATATTTGTTGCTTGACAGTACAGTTTAGTACTATTGCTGTTCTTCAAGTTATAAATTCTCGTTAAATTCATAATGTAACCTTGTTTTATCTTACGGCGGACTAAAGATTGCCAGTTGTGCAAAAGATGGAATTCATTTCGTTTTTATGTTAATTACTAGCCTATTATGATTCTGAGAGTATGCTTGTGTTTCAGCGCTTTATCGTCTCAGTTAGGTTGAGTTGTGAAAAGATGGGTTAGTGATTACTCTCTCCGCTCTCACGTGTATTACTTTCTACTCTGTGTTCCCAGTTGCCACCCACACCCTATTAGACTTCCTAATTCAAGGTATCTCACACATCTCCTCCGCTTGTGGCCAGTATCATCCGTGGCTCTCTTCAGCTTGGCTAGCGATGGCTCATAGTGCCTGTTTCCCCTCTCATAAATAAATTTACCTCTGATAAAATAATTAAAAGAACCATGGTCATTAGGTTTATAGCAAACTGGCATAGTGCCATGATTGCAATACCGTTACTTTCGTTTTGAACAGAAATTACGAAATTTTCGAAAAGAAGGTTCGACAAACATGTATCAAGCTGTGTTAGGTCAGGGAGGTCTTAAAAGCATGGTCTGGTGACCAAATTTGATGCTTTCAAAAAAAGCAGAAAAATTTTCTGTGTTAGGCAATGAAAACCCCATCTCAATAGCATCTTGCATTCAGAAGATACAAATTTTTGAAGAAATACTACATTTTCAGTTTCCCTAGTGCATGATGGGAAATCTGTGATGTCATCTGGGCAAATGGATTTGATGTAGCTTTTGCATTTCTTTATAATGTTGATATCACTATATTGAATATTCCATAACTTTATTTGCTGTACCACAAGTATGGATCTAAACATTCCAACGGTATCAAATTTCAAGGACAAACTAGGAATGGAGTTTTGATATGGGGTTTGGATGACATGTAATGAAAAATTTTTATCTTTCATATAAGACCCCTACAAAATGCCACCAGACAATGCCTTTAACACCCCCCTGGGTAGAGATGTTGTGACTCCTTATCACCGCCCTGGTTAGGCACTGAAGGTTGTTTCGTACTGTTGGCAGTGATGTCGCTCACAGCTGATTGTTGCCAGGGACAGTAACAACTAATTATGGTTCATCTCTAGATAACGTGAGTCAGTCGCTATGACAACATGACGGGGACTTTTTCTATGTCATCACGACTTCGCCTGCGAAATTGGATAGTAAAATTGGACAGCAAAATTTCTGTCAATAAAACGTTCATGATGGAGAGTAAGATCAGCATCGTCCACTGTTTTTAAGTCTCCAGACGAAGTTACTTTTAGTCCCTCCTCCAATCTCTCAAACCGTGTTTGGCACCTCCCACTACCAAAGTTTAAAGGCAATAGGCAGTCGCCCCAAAATTTTCTTTGAAAAATCGGCAAACTCTTGCAAATCTCCTCTTATTGCATTACAAGCACCTCTGAAGATGTTTTGAACATAACTATTACAAACAACAAGGAGAGCAAGGAGAAACTCTCCTTGAATTTCACAATTCACTAACAAAAATATAGTCACATGATCAAAATAGGTCAATCATGAACTAGAGTGACAGGGTACACTCACTCTGATTGGGGTGACTGCATACTGCCTTTAACATTTTTGTGGCCTGTGTCGAGCAAACTTACAGCAGCAAGCCAACCCTCTTCGAAATATCTTCTGTACACCCTTTCGTAATTTGAGAACCTGAATGTAGGCTACTGCCAATACAGCTTACTCGATCTTCACCGGTCAGTGACCAATCACAGAGGTTTGTGTAAAGTTGCATGCAGTGTCGTAGCTAGACTTTTTCCGGGGAGGGGGGCAAGCACCTACATCTTTTGATTTTTGTGAAGTGTGGGCATTACTGTATTAGGGAACGTTCTGCATTCTGCAATGTAGGTTACAAACATACGGACTACATTTAACACATACCAAACACATAAGTGACACTAGGCAAAATGTGCCCTGGCCGCCAGAGCATATTTTGCATAATGTCACTTAATACTTCAAGCGCCGAGTTGTGCACTGAGAGTGTTCTTTTGAACCTGAATTGTGAAATTGCACGAAAACCATTATAAAGAAGAAAAACAAGAAAAAAGAAAGAAAAACTGTAGGGGGTGTAGACCGTATCGGGGATAACAGACATACCTGCATGGACTACCCGATGAAATAGCCAAAGTTTGATCCGTGAGTCGCTCACCAACTGACCGTACGCATGACACACACAAGAGAACAGCAAGTAGGCTTTGTGATATGGGATGAAATTTACCACCTCTGCAAAAACTGTGTACTCTGTCTACATGTTACTTGGTAAGGTGGACAGGACTTGTGCTATCTACCTATGTGGAATGGAACTAATGAAGAATTTGGAGTGACTCTACAGCGCCCGTAGGGCGCCGAAAATTTTGGGTTCATATTAGAGAAATTGTCATCTTGAGAGCAAAAACAGGTAAACTGTTGGGGCGACTAGTCGCCGTCAGGGACTGCATACTTTATAGTAAATTTCCGAATTTCCATTTTCCATAGCCGGGGGGGGGGGGCAATCGCCCCCTGCCACCTGTAGCTACGCCACTGGTTGCAGGCACAGTTTGAATACGCCCTCTTTGTGTGTCAATCAATGTATTGTGATCAATCACAAATCAGTGGTTTGTTTCTGCGAAGTTGTATTTTGTTATGTATAGTACGCCCGAAGACGCTTCAGTCGATCCGACGCACCGACTTCCGCGTAGGCTGGGCAACCGATTTTGATGACAAGCCCTAGTTACCAAGTGGGACCCGGAGAAAACCCCACATACCACGACGGAGATGTAGCCCACGCACTTGTGAACAGATTGGTGCACAGCACCTGTACGTAGCCTATTTAATAACGATGCGCGTTCGTTCGTTCTGAAGCACCATTCATAATTATTGCCTACAAAGTAAACAAGTAGCGATTTTGAGTCCTTTCCAACAACTTCCTGGTCGCTGCTCACAGACATTACTTATGTACGTCACATAAAATGTGAAATTCCAGAAACTGATCCGATGGTAATATAACACAAGTGCATTTACTCCTTAACCCGTCAGCAATCCCAAGAAATTGAAGAAAGAATCAACGTCAGGATGGAAGAAATGTGAAACATAACATCGATAGATGGGTTTATATTGTTTACATGTACGCTACTGAATAGTGTTTAGTGCCAAATACATCCACAGTATCCGGTGTATTTATTACACCCGTAAGAGAGACTTACCTAAACTATTTATATTGGGACAAAGACGCGATAGTCTCGTTGCCTAGGTAACGACAGGGGCTATATGAAATATTCATAAAAGCGTACTTTTCTACACTTTAACAGCTTCGTGTCAATACCTCTATAGGGCCACCCTCTAAGGCAGATTTTATATCCTATATGCTAACAACACTAAGGTAGAACACCGGTAGCCACACCGGCTCCCTCGTCTGAAAACACTAAGTACATTAAGCAAATTACGGCTCACACATCCCACAATGTAAGCAACCTCCAGTGACTACTTGTGATCATCATTTCTTATTTTGTGTCTGTAATAGTAAAAAAGCATAAAAGAAACAAAGCTATAACTGATGATGAAACATGGCCATGAAGAATTGGTGGCAATGAAAAACATTCCTCAATCGTTTTTGGGGTGGGTTGGTGGATGGGTGGGGTGGGTAGGGTGGATAACCTTAAAACATTTCTCAATCGTTTTTTGGGGGTAGATAACCTACCGCCGCACCAGTAACCCCATATAACAAATGCCTGTAGGTGTAATTTTAAGAGATCTACGTTCTTTGTAGACCTTATGCATTGACGTCACGCGGCGTCAGTGGCGTAGCTAGGATTTTTTTGTTTTTGGGGGGCTCTGGGGACTGGAGAATTTTGTGGGGGCTCCCGTTTACTATCTAAGAGGAGCGCCACAATAAGTTGGTGCGGAGCGTATCAAGAAAATTTGAGATTTTAATACATCCCAAATCGCCGGAAATGGCACTTGCCAGGCTTGATAGCAGCCACCAAGTTGTGCAATTTTTGTGAAAAAAATGGGGAAAAAAAGGGAAGTTTGATTTTATTTTATTCTCAGACACATTACGTTTGTCACAATCTTAGAGAAAAGGACCTGTACAGACGGAAAATAGAGAAACACTTCACGGAGAATAATATGAAGCATGTGTGGGCTGGAATTCGAATGATGAGTGGTTATTCCAATGATACAAGTAAAAATTCTCGTTTACCTTCTACATCTACTATTTATGCAAATGAACTAAATGTATTTTATAATAAGTTTGATTGCCATGATTTTTCTGGTAAAAACAAAGAGCTACGTGAAATTTTATCAAATCGTATGTATTTTAAACCATTTTTAGTTGTAACTGCAGATGAGGTAAGTCACGAGTTCTCCAGACTTAATCCTTCAAAAGCTGCTGGACCGGATGGGTTGCACCCTTGTGTACTGAAATACTGTTCCAATCAACTTGCAAATGTATTTGCTTTTATTTTTAACCTTTCATTTAGATCTCAGACGGTTCCAGCTTTATGGAAACGGTCATTTATAATACCAGTACCAAAGAAGTCTAATATTTCATGCATGAATGATCTCAGGCCTGTGGCTTTGACCTCGGTAGCAATGAAAACATGCGAGCGCCTAGCACTGAAACTTTTAAAAAGCAATGTTGATAAATACTTAGATCCATTGCAGTTTGCCTACAGGCCAAAGCGAAGTACTGATGATGCCATCCTATACAGTCTTGAAAATGTGTACTCCCATCTTGAACACACAATTGCAAATTTGGGTCATTCTACTAGAATTATGTTTTTTGACTTCTCATCTGCTTTTAACACCATTCAGCCCTATATTTTAGCCAATAAGTTATTAAAAATGAATGTCCGCTATGATTTTATTGCTTGGATTTTTAATTATTTAACTAATAGGTCCCAACATGTTATTATCAAAACACCTGAAGGCCAGAACACTTCTGATGTAATTATGTCAAACACTGGTGCACCTCAAGGTACTGTTCTAGCACCATTTTTATTCACTCTGTACACTTCAGACGCTAGATCAAAATTTGATAATTGTTCTCTGGTCAAGTTTGCAGATGATACTGCTTTATTAGGTCTGATAACAAAAGATGATGATACGGCATATGTGGAGCAAATAAATGATTTTGTAAACTATTGTAGTGACAATTTCTTGGAATTAAATGTAACTAAGACAAAGGAAATGGTTATTGATTATCGGAAGTCAAAGAAAGTACCAAGCGTAGTCACTATAAATGGAAGTACGGTTGAAAGGGTGGATAGATTAAGTATCTAGGATTGGTTGTGGACAATCGACTTCCCTGTCATGAACACGTGGGTGTTTTATTGAAAACAAACTAAACTGACGAATGTATTGTATAAGCATTATGAACAAATTTAATGTTAATAAAATGTCCTTGCCATGTTTTATAATTAGTTATCTGTGGGGTGTGGCAATATAATCTTTTATCGTGGGGTGGGAATACACGCACTGAAGACAAAAATGCAATTGATGCTATTATTAGACAAGCTAGTCGCTTAATAGGGGAAGTCCAACCATCACTGGCCACGTCCGATCAACGGCGATTAGGGATGAAATTACAAAAGATTATCCAAGACAATGGCCATCCACTTAGTGTGATTTTACATAATGCGGTTATTCCTAGAAGTGGTAAAATGAGATTACCCTACTCCAGTACTAATCGACACCTCTCCTCTTTCATACCTCAATGTATTAAATTTCATAATCTTACTTTCAAACGCTAGTTATTGTCTGGGTTGGTTCCTATTGCTTATATTTTTACTTTCTCTTAGTTCCTTCTTTTATCTTCTTTTATTTTCGTACTGTTGTTTACATGTATGTATTTTGTAATTTGTCTTAATCTCCTTATCTTACTTTCAACGCTATTACTTGGCAGGTTGGTTCCTATTGCTTTATATTTTTACTTTCTCGTATTTCCTTCTTTAATTTTCTTAATGTTGTCTGAATGTATAAATTTTGTAATTGTAGTGTTTTTCTACTGTTTTATGCGAGCATTCAGTTACCCTTGTGGGGTTTAATAAAGTTGATCTTATCTTATCTTATCTTTATCTTATCTATCCGAACTTATTCAGAGTGGAGTTATCGCGATGGATTTCAGTGGATTGATTGGAATGGAGACTTTCCACAGCCACAGTCTATCATTATCAAGTGACGTAGCCCAGTCGAGCGATTTTTTTGCCTAGATCGCCGCCAGTGGCGGCACTTTGGTGCACGACGATTTTGTGGGGACTGGAGGCCCCAAGCCCCCCCCCCCCGTGGCTACGCCACTGCGCGGGCGTTATTTTGGAGGCAAAACAATAAAGCACACGGCACGTTCGACATAGACTGCGTACGCGCGCGTAGTAAAATTAAAGGCATTTTCCAGTGGCTTTTCTCAAGGGTCTCATGTGAAAGAGCAAAAAAGTTCCAGTCCATGCCCTCCAAACCCCGTAGTAATACTTCTTTCCTAACTCGAGATAACTCATATTAAAGAGTGCTTATTTTTGTCAAAAACCTCCAGTTCTCATCAAGGTCATGTAATGTTTATGTAAAGTGGGCACATTTTCTCAGATTCCTTTTGTTTTTCTTTATAATTGGTTGCCCTGTTTGTCCTTGAAATTTGATACAGTTGGAATTTTTTAATATGTTTCCATGTAGATTTAGCACAAATCTACACCATATGTAGGCCATAACAAAGTTACAAAATATTCCCTACAGCGGGGTCAACATCATAAAGAAATCCAATGCTTTGTCAAATTAATGTGCCGCAATGACATCACAAATTTCCCATAATGCACTTCATCTTGAGAAAAAACTGCATTTCTTTGAAAATTTTTATCTTCCAAACACTACAGGCTATTGAGATGATATTTTCATCGCCCAAAAGAGAAAATTTTTCTGCATTTCGAACTCATTGAATTTTGTCTCTGGCAAATCCCTTTAAGAGCGTGTCTGACCGGTTTACAAACCAGCTGTCTGTATTTGATGGTGTAAGTTGCAATGATACGCGTCTGCCTCCAACTTGACGTCATATGCACAAGGCCTATAGACCCTATGCATACGATGTCACAAAAGGGAAAGTGATCCCTCGTTTGGAGGAAAAAGGAGGAAAAGCGCATATCATTGCAAGTTACACCAATAAATGCAGACAGCTGATTTGTCCACCAATCGTATACGCGTATAAGTCTACTACACGTTCGGCGAAATCCACGCCGTTCGTGCACGTGTGCTACATCAAAATGACGTCAGTGTGATGTCAGTGCATAAGGTCTATACGGATAAAAGAATGGTAAACAGAAGTTTCACTTTAAGCGGAGAAAAACGATCAATCAAGCATGCGGCATAAAAAGGATTACAGAAAAGCGAACATAATGCCTAAAGCCATCACGTAGTGTATTGTTATTTCCTCGACTAAGAAAATGACACACTCTAACCAGCTAGTAGTAAGTAGCAACTCCATGATTCAATCCTTGAGCTTCTTCAGGATAAGGTTTGCTCAAAATTTTCAAAAACACCAAACACCGAGAGATCACATACTAGGCAAAAATCCCCATGTAGCTAAAATGCCATCGGTTCCCTTTTTTCTTTGGGGAATATCCGTGTATCTGAGTCCATTTAACCCAAGCCCGAATCGATTCCGATTCCATTGACCTCAATGCTGGGCCTTTGTTCAACCCGACTGTAGTCTCTTTGACTAGGAGAATGACGTCGGTAAAGTATAGATCCTCCTCTCCATTTTTCTTTGCGGATGTTAGGGCTATATTCGAGTCCGTTTGACCCGAGTCTAAGCTATTTCCAATTCCAATGCTCCCAACCCTGACCAAGTTCGTATCTTGGCCAGTTCCGATTCCAGAGGTCCAATTCCGTATACGGCATAAGTCTAGTCCGCTTGACAATGGTTCCTACGCTTTACATATTCAATTAATTCATTCTTGGAAGGCGATTTCATAGTCTGGCTAACCTAGTAACGTAGTTGATTAAATGGATGTGTGGCCATTTATTGTACCAATAATTATTTAGCTTTAAGTAAAATTTTCCTGTAATTTTAATTTTTGTGGACTCAACTGGAATCCATTCCAAGCCCTGGTCCAACTGTCCAATTGCAACCAGGCGCGGTTTTACGGGGGGGGGGGAGGGGCTTTGGGGACTCAAGCCCCCCAAAATTCGCTCAAGCCCCCCCAAAAAATTCCGAGGTTGTATGTTATCTTCATGCTATATTTGCTTGTATTGAGAAAAACAAAATTGTCCAATACATTTGTGCACATCTTAGTCCAGTGGATTTAGTTTCTCAAATGTGTCATGCAAGATAGGCATGTGATCACGTTTCTTGTATCCACGTCCACGTACGTACACCTTTGTTTTGACTGCATGTAGTACGACAGCCACGCTTCGCCTTAGTACTGTATGACGACGGTAGGCACAGTGCGGGCGCCTACTAGCTTCCCCAGCTGCATTCTTACGTTCGACGCCAGTTCCAGGGGCGTAAATACAGGTATGTGTGTGTGTGGGGGGGGGGGCGTGAAAATCAAAAGTCGGTCTCTGAGCGCCAAAAAGTCGGTCTCAAATTCAGTGATTGCTCAAATCCAGTTCAGTATGCCTTTGTAACAGTAGACCAGACATGAACAACATTTGATACCTTACTCAAATTGAAATTCCGGCAGAGATGAAGTAAAAGTGAAAAGATTGCCCTAATTCTCTACTGAGTTCCCGAATTTTTGATCGAATGCCCGAAAAATGTGCAAAAATTTTCGCGCGCTTCGCGCGCCTGTAGTGGTTTAGTGGTCTTATTTCATGCACCTGAACTGCAACGGATTTCTGGCTTTTTGAGAAGTTCGGGCAAAAAGTTTTCTGAACCCCAAGCTGTAAGAGTCCCATACGCCTATGATTATTACTATCAGTGGCGCACGCAAGGGGCCATGCCCCCTCCCTGATGCCAATTTTTTTTTAGTTCCTAAAATACGTAAATTTTTTTAACACAAATTCTGCTTCAAAATGTAGCGTATGTGGCACCAAATTGAATGTAAGTACATCTAATTTTTCAAAAATTTTCGAAGGGGAGGGACACCCCTCCCCTTAGACCCTTCCCCCAGGCCGGTGATCACACAACATACTGCATGCCCCCCTTCCCCGTGAGAGAAATCCTGGGTACGCCACTGATGGAGTCCTCCTTAGCATCATTCCCCGATGTCGGTATTGATAATGACAGAAAATTTTATTCTTCCGTTTCAAGCCCCCCCCTAAGCCCCCCAAAAATCTCGGTCTAGAACCGCGCCTGATTGCAACCCATTTTAGGGCCAATTCCGATTGCATTCTGGGAAAATTCCGAATCCATCAAACAAACTGACTCAGGGTCCTAAATTGAGTCCGAGTCCTCACTAGGAACACTAAAGGCCGTCCGAGATGTCCCTCTCGGCAGCTCCCTGGTTGCACAATGGAAAGACGCTACCTTAAAGGACGGCTTACTTACCCTGCAATTTATCGTTGCTATAAAATATAGTCGTGCCATGTAGGGCTACGTTCATATCGTGTATAGTCTGTTTATATGTTATAACGGCTATAGGCCAAATGATGCACTTCAACTTACATCGTCATCAACGTATTGAAAGGTCATATGGGAGTGACTCCACAGGCTTCCCTTTTGGAAAACCAATATTTCGGTGACGGGGACAACATCTTTCTTTGTCAGGGAAGAGGGTACAACAGGCCTGAGGACATAGAATCCCCTTCTGGAGGTAAGTTTGTTACCCTATAGACACTATACATAACAATGTTCGGATATTTTGGTGTGTGGTCATAGTTTGCCCTTGGGCTCCCTCCCCCCTCCGCCCGGTTTCGAAAAGTCCTGGATCCGCCATTGTTTATCATTGTAAAAGATCAAATAGAAAACTTTGTTAAAAGAAATATGGAAAAAATGGTAAAAAGATGGTGCTCAAGAAAGCGGGTGAGCAGGTGAGAGGATCATCCCAATCGTGTCCACACGTATGTGCTAGTATTTAACCACAGACGCCTACCATGTTCAACGGCGTAAGAATTTGGTGTTATTCCTTTATGGTACTAAGTACGGGTCTTGGGGTTGTGGCTCCTGATCCACTTCAATTACGTGTACAGAGGTCAGACAGACAGAGGATTCTAAAGGTAAAAGAATGACAGCGCAGGTCTATTTCAAAGAATTCCGATATGGGGGGTTGGCATCAGCGCCGCAAGGGAGTAAGCTTTGACCAAGATTATTCGTTGTAGCGCGCACGAATCGTTTCTGCGAGTTTCCAGATGGCGGGGGCAAGGCTGCACTCGAAGTTGGGAGGGTTTGTTACCCCATGTGGCTTTGGACCTGAATGTCGAATTCCTTTCAACGTTCGTAAAGAAGGGGAGCCGATCGAAATCACCAGAGAGCTGTCTCGTACAACTTTTTCATATTACGTTCGATTCTTTGTCAAAATGTACTGCAACCAGTTGAGATAAACCTGCCCTAAACCGCTGTCTACCTATGCACTTTGCCAACCTGTCACTTGCACTATTACACGTAAAAGAAGTCATGTTTAAGCTTAACTGGGACTGGTACCAAAAAATAATTTTGATTTTTTACAGACCTAACATTACTCCACGGAGATGTATGAACCGTCATTAAGATTTCAAAATATCTAAAAAGCCAGTTAAATTCGTTACCGGTATATCTTCTAGGCAGACCCGTAGCTAGACAAGGTACTGAAGGGGCATAGCTTCCATGGGGTAAAATGTTTTCGTGGGGGACATACTAAAATGCATTAAGGCAGTGGTAAGTCTGGATTTTCTAGAGGGCGAAAGATTTTTATAGGGGCGCCGCCACCCCCACCCTGGCCTCTCGGCTACAAGCTTGATTTTAAGGGAGGTTTATAATGATCATGTCTGAAATTACATATTTCTGTTTTGAAAACGAGTAAGCAGGCCCGTAACCGGACAATTTGCTGGAGGAGCGAAATAGCTTCTGCGGGCGAAATATTTCACTTTTCTTGGGATAGGGGCGAAAATCTTTCTAGGAGAGGCGCCGTCCCCTGGACTTCCTTGACTATGGGCCTGAGAGTAAGGGTACAAAATTTTACATTGTTAGGAAACGTTGAACTTTTAAAAGACATGTATGCTAACAAAATTACGCAATTCTTGTAAGTTTTAGTTACGAGAACACAGTTACGTCAATCCAAGTGGAAAAAATGGGGGAGGGGTATTGATGACGGATCATGACAGATAGCTGAGAAATATATGTAGATTTTATCCTCAACCCTCAAAACGTACGTGGGGAAAATTTCCCCTTTCCCAGTCTGTTGAAACCCTCGACATGTGCCATACTAGGTGATGAGGGCGAACACGTTCCCTCGACAGGAAGTTAAAGGTCCAAAATATAACAGATAACTTGAGAAAACACCAGAGTATTTAAGAGGTCGATGTTTCATCCCCAAGAGCACACCTCCTGGAGGACCCAAATTTCAAAATTAAAGCTTTACACTTCATGATATTTCACCTTTTTTCTCTCTTTTTTGAGTTGCAAAAGCAGAAACTCATCACACCAAATACCGAAAACGTTTTAGGTTTGAAACGTTTTACTATTAATGACTGCAGTTTGATTGGCATAAAAATGGGCAGATTGCGGTTATGTCCTCTAAGTATGAGCTACTCTGATTGGTCAATGGTTTGTACAGATCACACAGTAAATGCTACTCTGATTGGTCGATGGTTTGTACAGATTACCAACAGTTGTCTACACAGCAGAACGTGGCCTTGAGCCATTCAGATATAAACCTTCATCTTCATGGAGCCCCTTGAGACAAATTTGTTTTAATTGGAGGGGTTTAGGGGTCTACAAACTCCCTTAGCTGTAATTTCTTTTTATCATCTGAAATGAGGAAAATGGTCCTTTAAGTTAGCGCAGTTCCGCGTGTGTTGCGTCTAATTTTGACCCTCTTTTTAAATTCTTATTCTAATAGGCCCTTGTTTACTTGACAAATTGTAAGTACACCTAGGACAATTTTGTAATCAATGTATTATGTTATTTTCGGTTTTTGTCCTCTTATCTTTCTCTTTCCCTATACCCTTTCGATCTCTCTCTCTGTCTTCAAAAAAACCCCATATCCTAATTATTGTACACATTGAAACGAAGGGGACGTTCCGCCCATAAATGAATGTTTAACAGTTTGTGTGTACCAGCTTATTAAAAGGCAAGTTTTACCTCAACGAAAAAGCTAATAGTCTAATCGGGGGCATTTCTAACAACACATGACCTAATTAAAGAAATATTTGCAAAGTAAACCAGGGGATCTTAGAAGACTATGGTCATAATAATTCCCGATTAAACCCACCTACGTCCGTTTCTGTACAGCTAATATCATATTTGTCACATTCCGAAATTCAATAATGTTAACATCCCTCCCCTTATTTTACTTTTGTTTTCCGGTCATTAGCGCAGGCTAATACCAAACAAGTATGTGTTTTTAATTGTTCCTGGTTGCTTAGTAGGCTACAGGAAGTCTTTGGGGAAAATCTGGCTTCTTGTGACTGTGCAAATCCCTGGAAAATTCCATTTCAGAAATGTGGAATGTTCTGGTCGAAGTGCAGTGTCAACATCCTTATACTAAATAAAGACAGTGAAGGCTCTATATAGAACTAAATTGAATTAGGGGGAAAAGGTGTATTTTTCTGAAGAGGGGAGAGGGTAGTAGGGTGGGAGTTGTAACTAAAATTTTGTGCATATCATCATTGATTGTAAATGTTTATACACAAGCGTGTGGCTGCGTCCACTAACAAGTTGCTAGTGCAAGGAGGCTATGTGGTAGATCCCTTCGGAGCAGACTCTGCTTGCTCACTCATTCCTCAGTTTGTGATTTTACGAACCAGTGGAGGTATTTCACTGTTTTAGAAAGTGATTGTGTTGGCAACTACTCAGGTTAGTCACATAGAACAAACTTTAAAATTTGAGTAGATGTAACTTTCAAGGCCCCTTTCACACTACACGTGACTAGCTGTGGCCAAGGGGGAGAGGGGCCCCTACAGAAATTTTCGCCCTTAAATATAAGAATTTACTATTTTTATAATACTTGCTGGCATATCTGGCCCCCTAAAAAGTAATTCGCAGCCTGAGAGCTATCTCCCCCCTTATGTACCTAGTCTAGCTACTGGTCTACGCCAAACGAAACGCGATACGACGCGATAAGATATAAAGTTGAAGCAATGTTATTACCGTTGGCGCGAAAGACTAGAAGCGAAAAAAACGAGTGGTAAAAGTTTCAACGTTTAGCCTAGTTCTTGTCATCAAGGGATATTTTCGTGTGGCCAGTATTGGGATAGTACCTTTTCCCGAAACTTAAACGCACGTTAAACATAGGTTTTGCTCGAAAATAACAAATATCCTGTGCGAATGGGGAGGAGGTTCTGCATTATCCGGCATCCCGCCTTGTGCACCTTTGTAGACAAATCACGACCTTGGATGTACCCTTTAAATGGGCTTTTCATGAAAAGAGACTGTAGATTAGAGAAAGAAGAGAGCTATCAGTCCTAGAGTTGTGAGATTAGGGAAGGGGGAGTCGGAGAAAGGGAAGCTTCGTGACGGTTCTCTGGTGGGATGAGTTTTAATTATCTAAAGACTAAATGCAGTTAGTTGTGACGAAGTTTGAAAGCTGACCGTATATTACCTTAAAATTTTAATATAATGTGATTTATAAAACATGTCAACATGTCAACATATTAATTCGAAAAGCAAACACTTTTGTCTTGAAGACACCTTTACAAAACACTTTGGTGTTAAAGGTCGTGTGACATGAAAGTAACAAAGTTGGATATTTGATGTAAAAAGCATTCAAAATCCAGAAAATAGCCACAATTCCTATTAAAATCCATCAAATATTGACCATTTTACAGGTAAATTTCTATTTCACACTTGTACATGAATAAACATGAGCTAAATATGCAAAGATGTGACATCGAAAGAGGGACATACCATATATGGCACATTTTAGCCTTTGTTTTTTCAACCTTAATTTCAAGGACACTGGTAGCATTGTTATTCCCCGGGGGGGGGGGTATTATAAAATGTAAATTTTTTTCCTTGAAAAATATTGATATCACTCCCCAAACTGTAATCTGTATGATCAGTAATTAGGAGATAATTTATACAGGGTTAACAAAAGAAATCTTCACACTGTGCACACTTCACATCATTCTTTTTGCATAGACAATTAAATTCTTCAGAAACCATCAAACTTTGAAGACGTATATTTTGAGAACGGTAAAAAATATTGAAATAATTCCAATGGATCTTTGATTGGAGGACTTAATTCTTTAAATTACAAGTGAAACAGCTCTTTTGGTGGCCTGTCACACGACCTTTAAAGGACACCAACTAGAGAGCATTTGTCTCCCTGTACAAAACTGGAAGCCTGAAGTGTACCAAAAGTCTAGAATTACAAGAATATATGTATCTTAGAGGTTGAAAAATGAATCGCATTCAACCAACTCCCATTTTCATAGCTTACTCCGTTGCTGAGATATAAAATGTTGAAATTTATTCACTTAATTTCAAATAGTCGATTGCGCAATAATTTATGATGTCATTCTTGTACATATCACGTTGCCTGCTTTTGTTTCCTTTTGAATTTAAGCTGTTTATATGACCTTGAAAACTTTACTGTTTTCCACCATAGCATATTGCTTGGAGATGGCTTGTATAGTCAAATCCCCCTATAACAGTTAGACAGTGATAATATTTTGGCACAATGTGCTGAAGCTTTTGAAAAAACAAACAAACAAAGAAAGCCAAAGACGGTAATTTGAGTAAGTACAAGAATGACATCACAAAAGTTTTGCAAACCACCATCTAAATTCAGTTTATAAACTATAACATTTTATATCTCAGTGAAGATGGGAAATGGCACATTTGGATTCATTTTTCAAGCTTTGTAATATTTTTTTTTTTTGTTTATTGAAATTTTAGGCCTATAGGTGCACTTTAAATAAACAGTTTCTGTTCTGCTGGAGGACAAAGTTAATCTGAAATGCCTTAGATTGCATCACTGTTAATGCGTCCAAGATTGCAAAACTTTCCAGGATCATATCCTGTATACCACTAATGCTTCTATGGCGTAAGGTGTAGTGCCCTTCCCGTGATCATTATGAAAATAGTAATATGTGAACTCCAGACTGTGATCCCTTCGAAAGCCCAAGGTACCCCGTGTAGGTGACTGTAAGTGTAAGAGTGTATAGCGTGTGGTGAATAGGGAGTTGCTACCTCAACCATTATATAAACAAGGTGAAAAATCTGTGGCCTAAGGATGGCTACAAATGGGGAGCTAAGGGCACTAATATTTTGGAGTTAAGAACTGAGTTAGTTCATTGCTATAATATAATGACTATGGCCGACCTGTAGTGCTGGCAACATACCTTATATTGGAACAACACAGCTAAAGTCTGGTGTGTATATATTGAAAAAAAAACTTTCCGAAAGAGGGCGGGCTACTGGCCTTACGGGCAGAGCCATAGGCCTATAGTAAGAACATTGCTCTGCTTACGGGCATTCGCCCCTGAAAGCTTCTTCGCCGCTAGAGAGCTTCCAGAGCTGCACCAATCAAGGTTTTAGACAATCTCGAAACGGGGGTGGGGTGGGGGTTCATGGATAATAGCCTAGTATGACAAAGTTAGTCAGGACCGAATTTTGAGTTGATAACTTGGAATAAGAAAGTTTGCACATGGACCAATTTCTTAATTGAACTCACCCTACCCCACGTCCCCAACACATAAGGGGCCCACACCCCCAACACATAAGGGACGCACGCGACATGCATTTCTCGCATCCAGCTTCAAATGCTGCACCAAGACAAGACTGTATTAAAAAAGGAATACACTGTTCTTGGAAAATTTTCTCCACCCCAACCCGTATGACGTAATAAACATGGCAGAGAACTGTCTAAATCACCATCAAAAATCTAATAAGGTTAATGTATCCTGTGATTTTTGGTATTTTGATGAAGTCATTTTCCCGACGTTTATACAAGTGTCAAAAATAAGACAATAGTGTCACTTCCTCTAATTTGTTAAAACCTGTAACTTCGACCGTCTTTTTTTATTACTTCATTCTTCTCTTCTAAACGGGATAAGTTCTGCCTTCCAAGTAGTAATCCTATGGACGTCACTTCCTGTGGTCGAAAGGGAGATTCCCACTACGTATACAAAATTGGAAATTTACCTATCGCGTATCCGGTTGATTGAAACTATTTAGGTTCAGCTCCAACGTTCGAGGATCATTAAACGAGCTCAGGGCTTCCGACAGGGTAGATTATCCAACCGAATAGAAGATAGCCACTTTTAACGACCGTGTAGGTTATTTTATACTTCGTTACTCGAAAAGGAAAATAATATATCAACTTTTGTGTGCAAAAAAGAAATTACAGAAATCGATAACCAGATGGCTCATTCGACAGTTCAAACAGCTCTTGGTAAGTAGCTCTGATGGGTATCTACACGATCATTTGAAATCATTTCAATGTGAAGGTGTCTTACAGTTTAGTAGTGCAAACCGAGTTGTGTAGCCTTGCGATCAGGCTGAAAGTAAAGTATTGGCTTGTTACAACTCTGACAAATGGCTTAAATTTTCTGTCTCTTGGAGAGATTACTACATAGCTCAGTACACGCTAATCTAGAACGTAACGAGCTGATTCGTTTCAATCGGGTGTAATAGTTTTTCACCGCGTTGTATTCTGGGATTCTGCAGTCAGGATAGTACACACCTATACTTACTGCCGGGAAAGTCGAAGATTGCATCCATGCATACATTGTGTGCTACATGAAAAACTTATCGGTGTGTTCTTTTAAACTTGAAAATAGCTTATCGTATAAGTTTCTTCGGCATCTATACAAACGTTTAATCCTACAAACAGCATTCTCCTATCGTCAAATGTTGGATTTTGTGAGTCGCTGTTTGGAAGGTGTTACTGTACAAAGTCCAGCTTAATCGTTATTCTGGCACTCATACTATCGGCTTCTTTGTTGACAAACCAGTGATTAAGTTTTCAAACTGAAATGAAAAAACAAGATAATAAACGTTTTACTGCCATTTGGGGAAGAAAGTTGTCTCTAAAAGCGCATTTTTTGCTGAACCTGAAAATTCTTCCTTTTTAAAAAGTGAGCTGCAGACATACGTTTTATAAGTACAAACTGAAATTGTCAAACCTACTCGTTTTTCTATACTAGCAGTAAATGTGATTATATCGATCCTACGAGCTTATACAGAAGATGACAGTTGCCAATCTTTCAATAGAAGTATTTTGCATGACCCTAAAATACAATTTAATACAGTTAGAAAATACTTCTTTTCTGTAGGCGTGTAAGGAAAATTATTCAAAGCTTATTGCTTGAATTGAAGGCGGCTTGGTTGACAAAGTTACGGGCATTTAAATTTTAACGGTACGCAGAGTAATCATAATTAGTCTTTCGAGGAAAGAGCTTTGAAATTGAGCACTAAGCACTGAGATCATGGCGGATACTCAGCCTGTAATATTCTTACTAGACTATACGAATATAATACTGGGCTTTTCCTTTGACTACCAGCAAAAATCAGCCTGCTTCTTCCCAATCTTTCGCGGGCTTTACACACACGCTTAAACAGCATGTGAAGAGTCTCATTGTCGTGAAGGTATGTTGCTGCTGTACCTCAAACCTAAAAAGAAATTCTACCAGACGAAATTTCAGACGTTTTATGATTTACACATTGATATGAGTTTGACGTTTGCTCTTATCAAAATAGACAAAAAGCTCTTCTCCAAATTTTAGTGCAAGGTCGATGTTGGTTTTGTTCCTCAGATATCAGATCATCATCGCTTTAGTTTACAGTGTTAGGTTCCAAGGTATACACATCTCAGACATGAGGTCTACTTTTTGTGGACCTTGGATGACCCCCTTGTAGGCAGTTCCCTCGGTTGAAGGGGTGAGAAAGATGATCATGAAAGTGAAAACAAATGGGAAAGGGGTTCACCGATAAATGAGGACGCTTGGAGAAAGGAATATTGTCATATTGAAATCGAAATAACCTAAGGTGGCTCAGAGAGAGAATTCACGAAAAGAGATATCATTTCGTGATCTTGTCTCCCCGAACAGCCGATTATTTCGAATATGCAACTTTTGAAGAGAGACATTTGGAATTGGTGGCGGTATGCTTTTATTGCAATTGGAAACCCTATAGGGTCTCTGATGGCAATACCTTGCCTTTACGAGGCTGACATTGTGCTGACCGGTTAAACAAACTTCTTTTGTGACTTTTGTAACCCTTATCTCAGGCTTATAATCCGGTAGCAGTTTCGCAGTTCGCAACGGTAATTTGTTTGCTTAAGAGCAGAGTTTGAACCACTATCGTACCCGCGAACTGTGCTTTTATTTACAAGGTTTAATTTAAGTGTCAAAAAAGAGTGATATGTCGATCATAGTTTGTGATTCCGTGAAAATAAACTGATTTAGTCAGTCTGGCTAACACGAGCTTCAGATATTAAAACCATAAGTCGCAATGCATGTACAATGAAGCGACTGTAGCGGCACATTAAAGCGTAATGGTGCAGGTGGCGTCATTCAAACTCGGATTCCCAGAAAAAGATTTTCATGGGCCTATATTTCTTTTTGCTTTCTTTTTCTGATAAATGTATTTGTCAAGTAACGACACATTTATGTTTCAAACGCAAGTAAGGGCTAAAATGACAGGATAGCAACCAGAGTAAATACCTTACTAACGCCATCGCCAATACAAAATTACTGTACCTAAGTGTCTGCTTAGGATACGATTTCAAGATTCCATGCTGGCCCCCTCGCAAACGGTGGTACTTTTTGTTTAGTAGCATATGCCACTGGGTAAAATCACCATTTAGGTAGAGTGAGGATATTTCTTACGTGAGCTAAAAGGTTGAAAAAAGGTATAGGGCAAATCTCTCTCCATTTTCTAGTACGGTAACAATTTCATAATACCCAAGTACTCAGGTAGAAGGCCAATCGTTCAAAATCTTGCTAACTCTTAGACCGTCAATTCGCTAAACTTTGACTTCCTTTCGTCTGTTTTCTTTTTTAAATTGTTGCGACGAGCTGAATAAAATGCTTCGTTCGTAATATGTACTAATAGTGACATGACTGAAGGAATATTTTAGCTACAGGCCTATATTTACATATTCGCCCTTACCCGTGCTTATCTAAGAAACCAGAATAATACGGGAAAATTATCATTGCTTTGTGTGTGTAATCAAATGTTGAAGCCCCTTGATCAAACATTCTTGAGCTCTGACGTAATAACCTGCTTCTATGTCTATTTGTCAGTACATATTTTGCTGACTGAGCCTCGGAAGACTCACTAAAAACGTTTTTATCAATTTCGTGTACCCCAAGTCCGTAAACAAAATTATATGAGTCATTCAACACAATTAGCCTACCTCGAAACTGATTTTTCGAACCATGACTCCAGGTCATAGACCAATTTAATGTGTTCCTTGCATGTAACCTGGGGTTAACATTCGTGACCTCGAGCGGAAATGACGTCGGTTTAACCTATCCATAATCCCCTTCTTCATTGCTTGGGGATAACATCATTGATTAAGATAAATATCATAAGGCTACTTATGCATGCTGTCTATATGATTTTTGATATCCATATATCGTTTTCATTTCTCTGTATTTTACAGCTTTCATCCTCTTCGCCGTCATCTGTCACGTGACGATAGCTAACCCCATTCCTACTTCAAACATGCAAGAGACCTACAATAAATACGCAAGTCTCGTTTGTGAGGCGAACGCACTTTCAAAATGGGAATATAAACTCTTCTTGGACTTCGTAAGTAAAAACTCTCCTCAGCTTTACTCCCAACACCAAACTATCTACAACGTATGATTATAAACAGAAAAAAATCAAACCATATGAAAAGGATTTTTTAAGTACGAAAACAAATTTTGCAATCATTTATTTAATTCTCTGGTACACTTTCACCTTAGGTTAAACAAGGCGTATAACACTTCTTTCCTGCACAAGGAAATCCAACCTGATACTGTCAGGCAAAAAAAAAAGTTATTAACATTATACTGTATTTTAATCCCTAAATCGGGGACTTTTTGCATAATGTATTTCGTCACTTTATCCAGCTGAGGGTGATTGCTTTGTAATTCCCCAAATTTGGACAAATTCAGCCGAATTCAGCAAGTTCGGTACATAGTGAAAATGATAATATATTAGAATTTGTAAACATTATATCAATGTCGTGAAGTTGACGGAGATCTGTAACGTAACTTCTGACGTACAATCATTCAAAATTTTTAAACCACCAATGAAAAATTGATATATCAATGTATGAAAGCATACTTAAAGGTTGATTTTTACAGTCAACCTGGTATTTTTCGAAAAGGTGATAACAGGCCCGTAGATAGGGTGTGTAACGGGGGGGGGGGGGAGGTCGCTTCCCCATTTGAATGGAACTTAGGCTGGACTATATAGCATTTGACTAAACTTTTGAATGGAAAGAAGTTCTATGCAAAGGTTACATAAAGAAAAATAATTGACGTTAGCGTAATAAGATGCTGTCTCAGTGATGAAGTATTTTGCAGTTATTGAGGTAAATTAATATTCAAGAAAACATTAGAGAGAGGAATTCTCAGTGGAGGGGCTGGGGCTTTCCCCTAAGTTGACCTCCCTGTGATAACGGGCCTGCGTTGTAATCTAGCATGGACGTTTGAAAGGATGCAAATATTCGTACTCACGTTAAAACATCAAGGTAGTACGTGTTTGGAACAACTAGTTGAATAAATCTTTCCATTTTTTTTCAGAAATCAAATCGTTTTCCCAACACTCACGAGGTCAAGATTGTAGATGTTCCAAACCTTTTGCTGACCGACGATATGGGCATATTTGACCGAATTCAAGCATCCGTAAGTCACAAACATTTTTATGCAGAGATTATGTAGTTGTGAGCTGATTCAGCCTGGTACAGATTCAGGAATTCCTTTCCCATACTCTGCAACTGACCCCCTCAGTTCCTTCCCTTCCTTCCCTAAGAGTGAAGAGTAAACACTCTCATTACCTAAGCAATAGAACCAAAGATGTGCAATGTGAGCTACTTATCCGTCCCATCACTTGACCCATAGCTATGCGCTTAAAGGGCTCAATGGCGATCCCAAGGACGGGGGATACAAAATGATACCTGTTGCTGTCGTACTTTCCCCAAGTATTCTTCAAATAAGATCGCTTGTTGCAGCTGACAGGCTATTACGTCCCATCAATGTCTTCTGTCCTTCCCTTCCCCTCCCTCATATTATTTACCCCCTTTAAAAAACCCTTGCTCAGTCCTAAAATGAACGAAGCTCGCAGACAGAAGCGTGTGGTTACACCTCTATAAGAAGTCATTGTGTGTGTCTTCAAAGCCTAAGAAGATTACAGCCTGACACTGTCTCGTACTACATTGTGCATTATAAAATGAAACAAAGACGAACTTATAGGCTTAAACTGTTTTCTACCAATATACTGGGATATGTAACTGAGGCATTGTCTCAAAAAGCATGTGAGGGTTGCAAGTAAGACGTGACCATTGCCCAGTATGAAGGTCTTGTGCATGCATTTTGAGCTTTTAACGACACCCCAAATTACCATGTTTTTCGTCAAGATTTCAGAGACCCTTCAGTTGCGCTCAATAGAATGTAAGGTATGCTATCGTTATAGTTAAAAATAACCATGGCATACGTTGGTGCTTTCAATAACTGCCACATGAAAAAAGTATAAAGCAAAATGTTCGAGATGTAACAGATATGGTAGACAAGTAACTTCTTTGAACGATTTTGAAGCAAAAACTTTTGAAAGTTTAAAAATTTATCTTTTACTCAAACAGGACATTGATCTTCTGTCGGATCACCGTGATTATCTGCTACATTACAAATATATCATCGGTTATGTACTCGCCGATGAAACCAATACCACTAGCGCCACCAACTTTATATCTGACATGAGCTCCATCAGGTTGAGGATTTCGTTAACAATTGCACAGTTGGAGGATGTGGTAAGTTATTCAAGAAAACCTTCTTGGCAAGTACTTTCTCTCATTCTCACAAGCCGGGGCTGATGGGTTTCATCCCCACCCCTTTGAAAAGTCAGGTCAATATACACATAGTGTAATAGGCTCCTTTCGCTTTCTGTGTCACAGATTATTTTTTATTTTTTTTTTTTATTTTTTATTTTTTATTTGCGGAAAACAAATGTATTTGTAAGGCCTGCATATACGCTTGTAACAGTTTTGAAAGAGTAATGATAAAGGTCGTCATTTGAAAACTTTCAAAAGTCGTATTCCTATGACTCTGAAAAGAATTTAGCCCAGGCTCACCAGGTTATTAATCCGGCCACGCAGTTTCATGGCCCAATCATTATGTTGGACAAACAGACGGAGAAAATAAAAGGTAAAAACCTTGTGTGACAAATAGTTCTGATTTGTTTTAGAAATGTCATCCACCAAAAGATCTCCATCTCAACTTTTTCGTATTTTTCGTTGCAGATGATTTACCTGGGTCACTTGTCGAGAACTCAGGGCGACATCGCAGAAGCATCGCGCCCCTATTTTAACCCCGAATGGGAACAAAACGTCATAGATCGCTACGAAAGAGACCTTTATGTGTTGGAGCAAATTGAAATGCACCTCACAAAGGCCGTTGAAGATTTCACCTCGATGAGGAATGGTTACATTGACGAAAACACAACGCCTGTGGCTTGCGCCCAAGTATTGCCTTGAAAGACGTGAGCGCTGAAATGTTAAACTTCCCATTTGATCAGTACTTCTACCTTTTATTTATCTTTGAAGTTGTACATTGACTTTAAACAGATAAACCAATGTCTTTCCATTAACCATTAAAGAGTCCGTATGGACAGTGCGGGGCAAGAAAACTATTTAAAATGGAAATTTTACTTATATGACGTAACTTATTGTATTTAACATATTTAACAGCATGACGAAAAGGTTTTATGAAACTAGGTAACAAAGGAAGCCTTTGTAAAAATATATGTAGCAGATTCGGGAAAAGACGTGCCTTGATATTTTATATTTAAATTGAGTTTTTGTTATCATTAAGCGGATCCATAGGTGATTCTGATAAAACTCGAAAAAAGTGATAATTAAGTTTAACAAAATATCAAAAATGTACCATTAATTATTGAAACTGTTACCTTCGTCTTTAGTTTATTCAAATTTAACACTCAGTGCAATTTTTCTGTTTAACAGTACGGTAACTTCTTTCCATATTTTGGGTCTTAATGAGACTTATTTTAGGGCTACAAATAACTCGGAAGGCTGAATGTTCTTCTGCCTAGAGTATAACTATTTATCGTAGAATTAAAAACAAATATAAAGGTCACAAGGTCTTCAACTTCCTCACATAGGCTTATTTATTTTCTCATTTTGTATTTATTTGTTCATTTCTGTCAATACTATCATTATTTTCTTAAAGCGATTTACTAAGGCTTCATTTTTACTTGAATATGGGACATGACACAAACTTCATTTCTTTGCTCAAATTGTAATACTGTACTTTATATACTTTACAGAGGATTTTTAATCTTTGCAAAAACCAAAAAAATTATGCCAAAGTTTTACTTTTAAATTTCTGAGGTGAATCATATTCAGGAGAAGAAGAATAAATTTATAGGCACAGGTTTAGAGAAAACCTTCTAACATGGTTCCAATATTTTGTAGTAAAGAGAAGCCCAATTTGGACAAGCTTAGGTCGTTTTAAATAAATTGACGACATATAGGTGCGGTTTGTAAAATTTCACTACTTTGGTTGGCGTGGACACTTATGTACTTGTTTGGAAGGCATCGTTAAGCATTTTACACTTCTTGGAAATGATTTTTGGAACATACGTTATCATTACGTAAAAAATCCAATTGTTCACTGTTCTGTATTCAACAATGTCAGCAATCTGTATTCTCTGTTATGGATCCTCCTCTCGTGTTTCTTCGAGGATCTACAGCCTACATCTAATTTAATTTCCCATGAAATAGTTGCCCTTAGATCATGAACCATGGTTTCTTGTGAATCTTCATGCAACTTTTCATGGAGTTACATAATTATTTATGTATATATTTATTTATTTATCTATTTATTCAGTTTACTTTCTTAAGTTTTGTTATGTTGTCATTGTGTGAAGAAATATGTATAACTTACGTCTTGCCAAAAACTCGAACTTCATTTGAGAAATGTTCAAAGTACCCATTTCACCACTGTTTCAGCAATATTTGCGAAAAATATGACGCAAATTAAAAATTTGTGTCATTTAGGCAATTTATTATTTTTCTATCTTCTTACAATTATTGTTAATATTTATTAGGAATGAAGATATGAAGATTCACTACTACACCGTGTTGAATCAACACGATGTGGTATTTTACAAGTATGTTCTAAGGACATTTATATCGATATTTCTATTTATATCGATATTTCTATTATGCCTTTTCAAACTCTTTCGTGCCTTTAAAATAGAACAAACTGTTATTTATTGGCTCAAAATCTTCTAATTATGCTAAATACAGAGCAGAAACGAAACATAAATTATCTCTGTGTATTGAATCTTTCGCCTTCACTGATTTTATAATGCACCACACTTAAAGCGTTCGTAGTGTATCATCTGTTTGGAACTGAAGGTCCGAGGTTGTGGAAAGTGGGGCCAAACATAGCCTACGTCCCCACTTTTCACTCAAATCTCCGCTCCTGGGATCAACTATGTGTACAATGGGTAGGGTTGAACTTGGAATTGTTGTAGTCACTTGCATTTTTCAGAAATTTTATTGAGCCATGGCCATGATCTGAGGAAAATTTGCCAGTTCAGGAAAATGCCACAGAAAACCCTTCGTCTGTAATCACATCTCAATGTGTCAGTGTCATTCCCTGTTTGCAAACTTACTCCTGGCTTTACACACCATTCAGAAAGGACAAACTCTTAGTGATTCCTTGACGATAAGGGATGCTTTCTTGCACTGAGGTTTATCCCTCGCATTTATCATTCCTGAGATTTATTTTTGCGATGTCTTCACAATTTGACTTCTGCTGACCTCACATATGACCTTTGAACTCCATCAAACTTTGAATGAAAAAAGAAAAAGAAAAAAGGAAGTATCTTGGAAGGGATTCAAACCTATGCAGGTCGTTTGTGCAGGCCCGTAGCCAGACAAGGTGCTGAAGGGGGGGGGGGCGAAAAAGCTTCTGGGGGGAATTTTCCAGAGGGGGCAAAACATACTAAAATACATTACGGCAATGGTAATTTTTGATCTTCTAGCTGCGGGGCGAAAAAATTTCCATTAGGGGCTTTGCCCCCCTTGACTACGGGCCTGCGTTTGTGTGATAAACCAAGCACTTTCCACACCATCCAGAAACTCGTTACACGTATGGTATCTACTCTAACCATGTTATAGTCACACCATTCTTTACATGTATTTATACTTGCAGGTTACTCTACAAGTAGAATTATTACTGTCACAGTCACGGTTATGCTTGCGAAAAATAGATATTCTTGTTTATAATTTTATCTTTGGAATGGTAAAAAATTTCAGCCCTAACTTTTCGTTAGTCACAAAACGTCGGACACAATTTATAGGTACCGCACACTGTCTATTTAGTATATGAGGTTTTCATAGTTTCACCTCTGAAGACATCAGATGACCTTTGATCTCGAGCAAAACCATAGGGTTCTCTCTCTATTAAAGTGAAAAATCTATATATCAAGTATGAAAAGTGTCCATCATCCCTTTCTTGATATCGTGTTTTTCCAATGTTCTCGGTTTTTGACCTCTGATGACCTCAAATGATCTCTGACCTTAACTAAAAACTATACCGTTCTTCCTCTCAATATGATAAATTTATATATCAAGTATGAAAAGTGTCCATCACTGCTATCTTGAGATATAGTGTTGACAAGCAGTTTTTAAGGATTCCGTGTCCTCAGATAACCTTTGACCTCTACCAAGAACGATAGGGCCCATCTTTTGACTAAAACGCATCCACATGCTAAATATGAAGGGTCTATGCTTTCTACCTAGAGATATATACCTAGATGACCTCTGGTGACCTCATACTACCCTTGACATCCACCAAAAACAGTTCTTCTCGATATGATAATTCTATGTACCAAGTATGAGAAGTATCCATCATTGCTTTGTTAAGATACGGTATCGTGTTTATAGGCCAAGCGTCACAAACACACATACATACACACACCCACACATACACACACATACACACACTCGTCAGCCCTGATTGCATAGACTGCCTTTCGCCTTCGGCAAGGAATCAAAGGAAATGCCGGCTACTCTGGCTAGTGGTATAACGGCCACGATACAGGGGAATATCCTACTTAGAGGAAAGCTACTTATAGAAAGGAGGCAAGGGGAATTTATTCTTTTTACCGTTTCCCACAGCTTTCTACCCCCTTCTCCGTCCCGCATTCCCCCCCCCCCCCTCCGTTTCAAAATGAGATGTCTTACTTGCAAAACTTTCTCGTCGTTAAGTCCTCAAACGAACTTGCTCAAGCGTATGTACGTTAACAAGAAAACCAGCTTGGACTATAGGGCCTAGCCTACACCATCTGATGCTACAGGATCCATCTCTCCTCAGAATAATAGCTTGCCTCAGCCACTGATTAGAAACTTGTGCAATTTGACAAAATGTTGAACTTCTTTGAAATTAGATCGAACGAATACATCGTAAAATAGTACAAAATCTTGTTACTGTTTAAGCTCCCTAAAGATAAAGGTTCATGCAAGGCTGCAGAGCAGTCTTATTGCTTGAAGTGTGAAAATCAAAGGAAGTTACCTAAATTCGTCTTTTTTGCACTCAAAGTGTACTTCACCAAGCAAAGCTAGTCATACTATGCATGTAAATACTACCTGGTATGGGATCTTATCTAAGGGATACACTCAGAATTTTTGAAAAATCAAGAATACTCACATTATTACTAGTGCATCATTTTGCAAATTTTTAAGTAAATGTATGACAAACATTCGACCTGAGAGGAACTCCTTTTTCGGAAGGAGTCGTACGACCACCCCCGATTTCATGCCTGAAATGAGTTCTTAGAAACCCATCACCTCTGCCCAGGTGCATTGTTATGTATTTATTCTACATAAAGGAATGTGAGAAAAGGGCCTAAAACACCACGTCAACGGGGTTCTATATGAGGAGCCCCTTCCCACTATTACCCATTCTTAACACAGTCTTTCCACTGTTGACTTCTAATGTAGCCAATCGATATGTCAAAAAATATCATGTTTCGACTTGAATAGATAATTTTTTAAAAGCTTATCAAAGTTCCTGTCGCGATTACCTCACCTCAATTACCGATGCTACTGTATAACTTCCGTATAAAGGAAGATATTCTAGAGGACATCCTACCTACCACGTGATTGCAACAAATTACTTCTGGTTGCCTTCCGTCCCAATAATGAATAAAATAGTTATTTCGACACGAAGAAAAAGTATTGCCACATGTATGACTTCATCAGTATTATTTTATTGTTTTATTAAAGGAAAATACAGTCGTACCAATTTGAATTAGTATGTACCCTGTAGTATCCTATTTCATGAATAGTTGTGTTTGATAAAGTGACAATATGTTTCTTAATGAATAGGTAAATTTATGCAGAATAACTGAAAAGGTTACCTATATAATATTGAATTGTTATTTTTGGAAACCTGTCTTTATTTATATTCTGAAAGATACTTGTAATGGGAGGTAGGAACATAATTGTACCAGACTTCTTCCAGTCAGAAAGAGGTGGGCTGCAGTCCTTCTATCCGAATTTTAATTAGCATGCTTGCCCGAAAACAGCAAAATTTTGCCCGAAAATAGAATTTTTTTCCGTATAATGGAAGGGGCTACAGCCAACAGTCACTTTAAAGAACACAGAAAGAGAGATAGCCCCAACAATTTGAAGCGAAAGCAATAAAAACTCAAAACAACAATAATATGGGGAACGGAAAAATGAAATGTGAAAAAGTATCCAGTCTTTAATGGTGGCAAGACGGACAGAACCTGTAACCGCCTGGTGATTAACGGTATACCGACATAATGGATATCGCCGGTATTGCAGACATATTCATACCAACAGTATGGGCTTTCACATAGTACGGATATCTGATTGGTGTTATTAAGCTATACAGCAGTGTCCATCTGTCCATGTGTAAAACCCATTTAGTTGATCCGCCTCGAATAACGTGATTAAATGTGACAAGAGGTTAAATGACCGGTTTTCTGCACTCATCGCTCATGAAACTGTTTCAAAGTTTTCTGTTTTAGAAGATACCTATATAGTCACGGTATTATCCATATTCACAGAAAGGTATATCGATATTTGTTCCTCGTCTTACCGCTGAATCCTTGGTCAGACAGTGATATGGTATCTCATCACCTTTAATAGTAGAATGTTTACATGAGTCTTTCTGTTCCTTAATTCAAGAACACGATCATGATGCGATATCGAAAATTGGCTAATTTTGATTAAAGTGATCACAAACAGACTAAGCATTACGAAAAGGAATTAGGCCTACCAGCACTACCTCCGAAGTGACTGTCATGCAGGCATATTAAACATTTCCACAAGTATTGCATTTCACGCAATTGCTTTGGGCAAAGAAAGGGAAACTTTCATCATCGTGATTTGACTATTTTCATTGAAATTTCAAGCATTCTCCTACTCGATACTCTTCTAATTCCATAATTGGTTTGCAGAATGCTGATATGTCACGGTTGATTAATTAATCCCTCAGAACACAGGAAGTATACACAGTGCTGCTATAACGATCGCACTTCATGATGAGTAAGTGGTTCTAATTGCTCGTTCCTTGCGTAGAATAGGAAAGTTGACAGGATGAAACCGTTCTGGTCTGATGAAACCTTGTGGCTTACTAGAATTAGTTTACTGTAAAAGATATCTTGTAATCTAGGGAGTTTCCCAACTTAGCAGATGACCATTCGAAATAGTAGGCCTACAACACAGAACAATTTTTATGACCCCATTTAAAATATTCCCGCACACTCTAAAAAATACTAAGGTCACGGGGAAATCTACTAAAATTTTGTGATCAATGTTTTATATACTTACGTTTGGCTAACTTGACGCAAATCTGAGTCCAATTGACACATATTGGGTTCATTATTTGACTCAAAAATTCTTTTTTTTCCAAACGTCCCTTCAGCTGGGTGCCAAAGGGTGAAAACCGAACGTTACCCCCGAAGGGGTTCTGCTCCTCCGAAGGAGCTACGCCCCTGATGGGACACTAAGATTAACACTACTGCATCTCAGCCATCAGACCCAATAGGTATGCCGTACATGGTCCCGTTCCAGATTGGCTTAAAGGAACGGATTCAAAGATACCACGCATAATCAATTCTTGCATGAGCAAATCCTATATCGAAAATTTGAATAAGTTCCAAGGCGATAGCCAGACAAGGTACTGAAGAGGGCAAGATAGCTTTCAGGCGGAAAATATTTCAGGGGTCGAGATATACTTAAATGAATAAAAGCAAAGGAAATCATAGTGTGTTTATCTTCCTTACCGCTTTACAGCATCAACAAACCTAAGTAATGTATTGGGATTCAAGGGCAACAACCTTTTCCAATTTCAGTATTTGCTCAAGGCATCAATTTTAAGCTCGGGCTGGCCGAGTGAAAATTGAGTTTATATGTTACGTAACACACTCTGAGAGGACCTGAGAGCAACCCGAGACCATTCATTCTTCTCGGCTCAAGTTCACTGAGCTATGGTCAGATTCGGAATCTCTTAGCTTGGTGGAATGGAAAACAATTGACCAGAGTGACAGGAATTGAAGCCTTGGGCTATTTCTTTCTGAAGAGTGAAATCAGATTTTGTTGTAACGGCTGTAGGGGAATGTACACGCTATGCGTTTAACTTTGTAGAGGTCTCCTCTAAGGGGGTACCACCCTTCCCCCTCCCCCATTGGCTACGTATTGATAAGTTCTCTTGTGAAACGTTTTTTTGGGTTAAATTGATCCGAGTCACTTTTAGAGCTCAGTAAAATTGGGATATACTATTGATTATACATAACTTGAGAACAAATTCAGGCGTACCGTCCAAAGTATGTACGCCATTCTGGTTTGTCAATAATATCTTCACATCTAGCTAGAGGTCTTCTAGCGCCATTTTGTTACCGCCCACTTTGTTCCCTGAACTTCTGTATCGGTACTGAAAGCCCAAGGCAAGTTAGACAACCTTTGCATAACACTGAGTCAACAGACTGTGGACTAGTTCAGACACAGATGTTGGACGTCGGTGCTGAGAAATTCAAAATGGCATAGAAAGTAAAAATGGAATGATAAGACGTTGATGCGGTTTGGTTTGAATCTCTTATTTTCATCCTTATATCAAATTAAAAGGTATCAGGCTTGGAAAAAATTGTAGAACATAACTTGATAAGCAACACAAGAGAAGATAACTGCCTAGAACCAACGCAGAAAACTAAGTTAACTACACCTAAACGGTACACTTTCAAGCTTGCAACCCAAACATTTCAAATGCTTTTCCAACAAACTATGCAAACTAAGTGTAAATATTCATTGAAAATCGTCTCTTGCATATTCATTATTAGCAAGAAGTGAATCTTACAGGGAGATGTGTAGATGGCTGTTGAACCAGGGAGTTGTTGTCCAAAGTAACAACTCCCTGGTTGAAAACAGCAGAGTTGCAGAGCGGACCGAGAATGCAAAGCATTCAGATTCAAAATGAACACGACGGAGGATTGTTAAGAATAAACTGGGTATATACCGCTCATTAAAGACTGTACTCGGGTATAATCCTGCTTAGTTGGGGGTTCTAAAAGACTGAAAGACAGGCTGTAAGTAATTTGTTTTGAAACAGTTTGAGCCATCAAGGATGGACAATTTTAAAGTTGGCCCACTGGGCCTCTTTAGCCGTCAAACACTGAGGTTCACTTTGGTTTCTATACGATGGGAGAGCTGGAGGTGAGGTTCTTTATGGGAATCTACACTCTAAAAACACTACGTTCCAAATTGACCATTAAGTGGCCACTTTTGACCATATTTAGGTGAACAATTTGACCATATTTGGGTCAGTGCATAGTTGACCATATAAATGGACAATTGACCATAGTGTTTTTAGAGTGTAGCAGCCGGCTTAACCCTTTTTCGTAAAATCATTCCAATGGTCTTTCACATCTCCGTTTACTTCCTGTACAAGTATCTTTAAGATGTATCAGAAACATATACAATGCATATTTAAAATGGCATATTGGTGGTTAAAATATTGCCACTTGATACGGAATAGCCATTCATGAATGAGGATATCGAGGTGATTATATTTGCCGTTTAACCTATAGCCGTCAAGCTATTTTCCTTCATTTAGCACTAGGATCATTACTACACAATACAAGTACGATTGCATTCTGACTATATATGTCTACCTGCATATTAGTTCTGTTAGTTGCCCTGGCCGGGGTTATGTGACGTGGTCATGGTATCCGGGAAGAGCCGGGCAGTTTTGGACTAATTTCTTTTACCATGAGGAAATACAAAACGCTAACATAAGCTTGTTTGGTCGTGGATGACCTATCTGTTCTTACCTTCCTTCCCCAGCTTTTTGTCAACGAACTGTAATGTCCTATCAGGTGGACCTCTATGTGCAGTTGCCCAAATTTGAACAGGCAATGCTTATATGACGACATGTCCTACCTGATATTGTCAACTGTTATAGTTTCACCTTTGATATACAATTCAATTGTCTCGAAGAAACAATTCAAAGACACAAACACCTTTCACAGAAATGCATTTTAATCCTTCTTACATTTGAAGTAACCTTAGGCTCTTAGGCTACGGGTTTGATAACGTGATATACCCCCACTTATATAATAGAATATAGCAGAGTGTGAAAAACAGGTTTTAGGAGCAGCAGGCGCGGATCCAGGTGGGGACGCACAGGCGCACGCCCCCATTTTTTCGATGACCAACGATTTTTTGACCAACGAATTTTTTACTCCGAAAAAATTAGCAAATAGATAAGGAAAATATCTGGGAATCGCATCTAAGCGCATCTAGAATTCAAATTTTCTTGGGGGAGGACCCCCAAGAAAAGCGCGAATCGCAAGACCCTAGAAGCAAAAGATTCGGGGCTCAATCAACGACCAAGGAAAAATCTGAAGGCCACATGATCAACGGTGTAACCTGAGGCATTTTCTTACTATTTCAGTCTAATAAATGGCTGTTTCCACCATTTTCGAGTTTCATTTAATTGAATCAAGGATTTTGCAAGCTATGGAATCAAACATGTGCCTTCTATTTTGGTTGGGGTTCTGGAAAAAGTATGGGGCCAATCCTCCACTTTCGAAGGTGGGGGTATGTCCCTCGTCCCCTACCTGTTAACGCCCATGACTAAGAGTGACCATGATGGGTTAATTCTATCTTTGAGAGAAGAGAATACAGTCTTTCTGATGCAATGAAAAAACTTCATTTTTATCAAATAACAAATTCCTGCGCTTTTAAAATCATATTCTTGGTTCCATTTTGGACTCTTTTACCTCATCCCACGACGGGGAGGTTCTTGCATCTATTGTGGGTCATATCGCATTCCCCAGTCCTCATTCCTTTTTTCCATTTGTTTTCGTTTTAGGCCGTCCGTCGGACAGTATTTCAGACTGGAGGATGCATTCATTTACCTCTATTGAAGTCCTTATTTCTAATATCCAAGGATAATGTATTACTGTAAGGTCACTTTGGATGTTCTACAGTTCTACATATTAGCAGAGAGTTGCCACCCAACTCTCTGATGTCAGTGAGTGATTCCAAAGGCTTAGTAGCCTGCGTGGCCGATTTTTGTTTAATAATAAAGTAGGTTTACACTTAAATCAGGGCTGTAACGCAAGAGTCCGGACTCGGACTCAATTCCTGACTCGAGGCCGTTTTTACTGGAGTATTAATTGGCCTGAAATGAGAGGTACCGCAATCGGAATTGGCTCGGAATGGGCTTCAGCTGGACTAGAGAAATTGGAGACTGTTACAGCTTAGTCTACAAACATGAAATTGACATAACTGTTACTTCAGACTACATTGTAATTAGTGCACAGTTTAACATATCAATGGTCGCACCTCATGCATTCAAGCAACTTGAAATAACAGCATGAGAAAGAATATGGAATTAACTCCTAAAATGACCCTTTTTACTTAAATGATATTTGAAAAATTCATAATAAGAAAACATTTTCTGATATGCTACTCTGTCCAATGGCTGGATTCAGAACTGGCCCGGAGTGGTGGCAACTGGTATCGGAATTAGCTCGCCGGAATGGGTAAATGGACCTGGATACAACCGTGCCTTAGATCAACAGACCGCATAGCCTAATCGCTACTAGGCCTACTACGCTGTGGTGGGCTGCCTACATGTGAAGTTGTAAACCATGAATTCCCTTAAATTAATTATAGTAAGGTTTCATAAAACCACCAGTCGATAAGAAGGTTAAAGAGAGCTTTAAGAGGGGGGACCAACTGAAAGGGTTATTCATCGATCTGCTTTCTGGCCCATATTGATTGGTATTTCAATACGACTGCATGGAATGAATGGTTAAGGGCCAGCTACCCATATTGATGCCACTACTAACCTCACAATACCGCTGTTGGAGGCTTGCACAAAGCGACATGTGTATAGTGTATACACAACTTGCAACCAGGCTTTGAGGATTAACTTACATCTAGCAATATCGATAACACTAGGTTGCTGGAAGTGGTAGACGGAAACAAAACTTGAAGATAATCATGGTAATTATCCATACCTTTTACCATATGAACTCTTAACAATGAAGGATATAATAGTGAAATTCACTTTAGTTGTAGCCTAAAGGAGTAGTTGGTTTGGTGTTGATGTACTTTGTTTGTATACTTTAAATATGCGTTGTCATTGACCATAATCTCCCTAGGTATAGTAGTACTACGTGGTATTTTAGAGTATGTGAACATGTAATTGCCATTTGTTAATAGTTTAGGATCCAGGCTGTAAACACGAAACTGAAATGCAGGAAATTAAATTGTTTGAATCGTTTCCTTCCGACTACATTCAATTATGTAACGGAATTCTACCAGCATCACATTAAACTTGAATGATCCAAAATATTAATAACAGTCGTTTAATCATATGACTTCGCGAAACCAGTAAAGTCACTATGAAAAATTCCCGACGCGTGTCTTTTTCAGTACCGAGCCCTTGAGCAATTTGAAACTAAATCTTAAACTTACTGTTATAATGACCTCGTTAGGGACGATTCGGGCGTGTCCTTCTTACAGCATCGCCGGTGTTTCGATTCCTATGTTCGTCAGCCGATTAGGAGCGACTGTTTTAATGTTAAGCTCTTCCCATGTGATCTTAAACTTTGTCGAATGGGTAGAAAGGTGTGACTCGATGATCTTACTTTTGTACGGCTCGCCGAATTTTGAAGCCCCTTTTCATGTGACCCTTTTGGCTCCGACGAGAAGAAAGCGTAAAAAAATCTAGTTTTCCGTATGGTTTTCAAACAGTTACTTGGATTTATTACATATAGGCTACCGTATCGGTAAATTCTCGCATATTTACCATACGATTGCGTAATTATAGGAAATCATTGTAGCTAGAAATACTAATTCAGATCCGTGTCCAACTAACTTAACCTCAACCATATAGCAGTAAGAGCAGAGGGCTGCAGCCCGGCCCACAACGGAGCCCCCACCACCGGAGATTGGGCAGATCTGCTTTTCTGCCACATGTTGGGAAAACGCCCCTGTTTTATCTATTGTATGTCTCGTGCAACTAAACGGCTCAGCGTCCCTCCCCCGAAGAAAATATCCCCACGTCTATGACCCCAAGATATTTTGGTGCCTGCAATTGCTGTGAAGGGATTTTTTGGGGGAACTAATAGTCAAACCCTTCCAGAAGGAAGGGGAAATATGTGGAACTCTCGGAAGGGACACCAAGAAAACCAAACATGCTGCCGGAGTTATTATCAAGAATACTGTATGCTAGGATCAGTGCCCTAGCTAGGGGGTGGGGTCCCCAGGACCCAAAGTCTCGCGCCCACTGGAACATGCAAAGGGTGAAAAATATATCACTTCCACATTTGACGCAACCACGAAATGGTGTATCCCCCTCCCCTAAGTTATTTTCTGGCTACGCCACTAACTTCCTTTTCGAAACCATCGATTGAGGCAAAAGGAACTTAACAATATAGCGGTGAATTTGGAAATGATAAATAAGACTAAAGTTGATCTTTGACTTAGGGGAAGGGGATGAGGGATGGTGGATCGGGAGAGTATAAATAGCTGAAGGGCTCTAAATAGTTTCGATAGTGACATTTTCGTTACAGATGTTGTGTGGCTTAGCCAGAAAATTTTACCAATGGGGGCGCAAGTGGCCTACACCATCCCATGGGGGTTCCAAATGCGGTAGCGGTATATTTTTCACACTTAGGTTTTCCAGTGGGGCTGAGCCCCCTTTAGCAGATGTTTTGATAATAAGCAGCCATGTATTTATAATTATAAATATGGAGGTTTATCTAAAATTGCAAGAATAAGTTACCTTTTAAGATTTCAGTTTTCACCATGGCTAAGCATAACAGAAAAGTGATGGGTCTAGTCTTAAAAAGGAAAATAATTAGTTTTGTCAGTTTATTTGCATTACTGTTCTCTGTTGTATACACTTCGTGATTAGCTTCGAGGTAACAGAAATTCTATAGGGAGGGAAATGAAACATTATAAACTATATCACTGAAACTATAGGGCAAAGGTCAATTGTCATATGACACCCACACAAAACACACCACCACCGAATGTACTTGCGCGATTAAATATGAGGGGTCGCATGTCCCTGTCGAAACCTTTAAAAGGATCTGGGGATCGAAAATGGATAAACTTCTAGTCAAATTAGACAAAACTTTTTTCAATGGTACAGTATCTTCACACATTTACACTGGCGGAGACAAATACGAAGGCATAGCTTTCATTGTCTCATTTAAGAATGAACAATGGACCTTAATTTGTATCACCTTGTTACCGCTGCAGGCTTCATAAAAACTGACCGAGTTTGGAAGTTTCAGAGATTGGGAAATTAGCAGGACGTTTCGCCATACTCATGTGTGGATGTGACGAATAGGCCGCCATTAGGGGAAAAACGGGATATCAGTAGGAAAGGAATAAATCAACAATGACTTGCGACTAAAACGGGAAATATCAGCCAATGCAAACCTTGAAAATTGCATGTTCATATATACAAAGTGGGAACTCAATTAAAATATACTTGATTGTGTACTCATGTCACAATATTTCAGCAGAGATGACCGAACCATGCCCCTGAAAGTGGAACTACTGGAAGCCAGTGTGGGTGTGTCATCGTGGGTCGATAGTTACTGAATATCATAGTATATTTATTTTTGCTGTGATACAACTGAAGCAATTAAACAACTTTCAATTACTGATGATAAACTGCATTTTAACACTTTAAAAGAGGAAGTCAGTGATACGAAACGCTTATATCGTATACTGTACTGACTTACCCTGAGGAGAATGCTAGTGAATATTATTGCATTCAGATCATTGCAACGAAGACTGTAGTTACAGCCCCAGTGTGGTCATTTCAGGACCGTATAGCCTGGACGAAATCTCTAGGGGGCAGTCCATTACACTATCTAAGCGGAACACCAAGTGACGTGCCTATGGTTGATACCCGATCGGGCCTATCCTTTTTCACCTATGCACGGGTCCCATCCTGGGGGAGGGTGCTAAGGGGAGGGGATAACATGTAAGGCCTGACTTAGGTGCTATCTTTGGCAAAGCTTCGACCAATTATATCTGTAGAAATGGTCATAATTTAGTGATTCTTTTCTCTCTTGTTTTGGCTGGGCGTGAAGTAAGAGGTGCTATCTAAGAAGAGGGGGAAAAAACTCTAGTCCTTGAGAAATTTTTGGCAGTGTGAAATGGCTTTAGAGCAAATGGTACAGCTTTGTAAAGCATTAAACTGACTACATGATGTTAAGAATACTCATGATCTCGTGATTTTTTCCCTTTTGTTTTTGGTTGAGTTTAATGAAAATGGATGTTGCCTAAAGCTAGCCGTACACTGCAGTCGGGAAGAACCAACATGTTCGTTCTTCCCGACTGAAGTCGGCGCGACTTAAAACTGGTCCTAAAACTTCCAGTCGCAGTCATAAACTCATGCACACTATACGACTGTTGGAGATCCGACGATCGAGTTGAGTTGCGGTGTGCAAAGTCGTGTAGTGTACGGCTGGCTTAAGGGGAGGGATGACACTTCTATTTTTTGAGATTTTTTGGTCCTCTAGATCTAAAATGGTGGTACCTTTGGTACAGCTTTGAAATATTTATATGGTTCGAAATTCTACTTAACCACTGATTTTTCGGCTGTGGCAAGGCAACCCTACAAGGCTGGTAGCCTACTGGTTGCCAGAGGCCGCTCCCTCTTAGAATCAAACTGAGGGAGCTAACATCGGATGACGCGTGGCCGTAGAGCAGGCCTTGCAATATATATATCTATATATATATATATATATATATATATATATATATATCTAGATATATAGATATATATATATATATATAAACTACCCAATACACATACACATATAAACACAATTCTGCCACAACAGTTATGCAAATTTCCCACATGCGGAGGGAACATGGCGAAAATTTGGCACCCCAAACGCTCTCGGTTCATTTTAAGACTAAGAGTACAATACATCTGCTGTCAGGGTGGCTGGACTAATCGATAATGACATACTTTGCACCGAGGCCCCGTCTGCCTGATGATGGTCAAACCCGCCGTCGCTGCTTACCGTATACTGTGCAATGAAAAAAAAAACTACGTGGTTGGGGATTTGCTTGAATTCCTGACCCTTACAGAAAAGAGGGGGCTGTGCACTGCTTAGCTAAGCCTATTGAAAACGGAACTATTTTGAAAGAAATGGAAAAACAAAACCCAAAAGAGAGCGATGCCTGCCAAAATTTTGTAGGGTTTTATAGAAGAATCTGCCCGCCTTGATAACAAAAACATGTAAACCGTCCATCTGGTTTTACATACTTCATCGCACACGCTAAGACTCTCCGACAAAATTGGAAACTTCTTCCTTTAAGGGTTGCGACATAGCTCCCTGTCCAGTAGCGCCTCGAGGGTATGGTGATGGGAGGGCAGTCAGGGCACCACATGAGATAATGTCGTAATCCCATCCCAGATAAACCCCTGCAGAAAGCTGGTGTTATAAGTTTGCATATTCGTACGGTATCTAAGATTCCTTGCACCCATGGTGGACCCTTCCTTTGTCACCTAGTACAAAGGTGCCGTCCTGGGGTGGAGTCAAAGAGAAGAGGTACCCCCTTTCGAGAAAATGTTGTTCGTTTAAGGTGGCTTAGATGCAAAATGGTGCTATATTTTTGGCAAATCTTTTAACTGATTTCATTTTAAGAAATTGTCATTATTTAGTATTTGGCTGTGGCATGGCACAACTCCAGTGTTGGACTATGACACCTGCTTAGGGCCTAGTGAAAGCTCTGGGGTAATTACAAAATGGGAACGTTAGAATGATGGTTTTAAGTGACATCCAAATGACAGTCCACGATAGCACACCAAAAATCGTATTTATACTCATTTTGAACAATAATCCAAATGTACAGCTTACAATGAGGAATGGTGGAGAGGAGAGTAAAGGTATAACAAAGTGGTATAGAGGATGAATAAATTGAATGTTTCATAATGCTTATTTGAATAAGCATGTGCAATGAGTAATATACCTTAAATCACTAACATCACGCTACAAATGTTGCCCATAATACAATATTGCTACAAAACCGCCTCTTGATGCAAAATACTTCTCGCTAGAGTAATTCCGTGCATTATCCTAATAATGGTCATCAGGCATGGGGTGTAAACCGCGGCAACTGAGCGTGAAGCGGCACGAAATTTTGCATTGGGATTGTTATAAAACCCGTGAACGTACCTTTGAACAAACACGTTTTGGATGATATTAAAGAAATATAGAATATGAAGGTTAGAGCGAGTGGAGCGCGCGTTAATTTTGATAGCGAACGATTTGTGATGGAAAACGATTAAAATAGATCCATTGCTCAGTCGAAAACACACCTCATCCTACCCTCTTGAGAAATGTAAAACCTACACCTTTTTGATTCATTTAAAAAAAATGGAAACTTTTCGAAACTCGCTTGGTAGCATAAGGCCCATATGATTTAACTGAATCTTCGGAGATAGCAACTCCAGTCATGAATTTCTACAACCCCGCTGGCTAGACGCTGAATCGCAATGACAAATTTGTGTTTTAGAGTGCAACTTTAGCAGTGGGCAACGTTTAGGATTAGGGATGGCGTCATTTGAGAGACAGGGGCAGTGGGACCGGCGACCCGTTATCTCAGGATAAAATACTGACTATACGCGCTGGCGAAAGACCATTTTTTTCTCCAGACCATGAATCTACCCTTGTACTTGATCTCTTCTCTTCCACTTCGCTCCCCTGAACTGGCTCCATATTAGCATCTTAAGTTTTTTTTTTGGGGGGGGGGCGAATGTGGCCCTCGGCCTCAACCCTGCCTCTCTGTTTGGCCCTTATCCTGAAAAAGTTTGAAAACCACTGAACTAGACTCATTGAGAGTACAACTGGGGGATAACATGCAATGCAGTGTATACCAACTCAGCTGCCAAATGAAATAGCCAAACCTATCGCAGTGAGTTGCTAATGGTGATCGCATGACAAGAGAACAACGATGTGACCTTTACTACTTAAACCTGTTGTGCAGGATATGTTAAGGTTACTGTACTTGTTGAGAGTTGTACCATTGAGCTGTAGATAGAAAGGAACTATGATAGAAATTGAAACAAAAAACTTAACAACCTGTGGAGGGCGTCGAATGTTATGGGTTTCTATTAATAAATCTGCTTTCCTTCAGACATTTGAAGCAAAAATAGTTAAAAACGTTAAGGATTACATATATACTTTATCGTAGCAGCTAGGGTGACTCGGAAAAAAAAATCCAGAGGGAGGCTACGCCCCCTGCCAAAACCCGGTGCCACCCTTGGGAAAACATGATTTGTATCGTATTCACCAGTGTGTCCTGCGGATTGGTTTTCCGAGTAGGCTATTATAGGCTTCCAGTCGACAAAATAAGACAAGAGAAAAAACATGAGGGTGAGGTCGGAAGTTCACGATCCTTACAGGAAAAGTTGTGTAAGCTTCATATGTATTGTTTTGTCACCTGGTCAAAGTGTAACTAGTATGCCACATGAAACCAAAGTAGGATAGAAACACAATGAGAGTTTGCCAGCGTGCGAAGCGCCCAGATAATTTTCGGGTCACGTTGAAGAATCTGCCCTCCTTGAGAGCAAACAAATATTTAACTGCCGGGCGACTGACCGGTGTCGGAGATTAATCTTCATCACGCCAAATGTGGATCCCGATAAAAGCTAATTCCCACAATCTGTCGACTAGATCATGTTAGCATTTATCTTCATCATAGGGGTAATAGAGGTAATAAGTAACATTTTGGCTACCCGACGAATTTCCCATTCACCCGATGGAGGGCGGTGGAGCGACTTCCTCGACTTTTGCTATAGCTTTCCTGCCCCCTCTGGCGCCACCCCTGGACAGAGTTTTTAACCTAGGTTCTCAAGGGGAGGTCTTCGGGCCGTCTGAAGACTCGACGTCCAATGAAATGGATTGCAGAAGATTCGAGGAACCCAAAATTTTAATAAGAAAGCAAGGTGTTAAATTAAGTCTAAGTCTTGGCTATTACAGTAAATTTTAAGTAAAATCCCCCTTCCCGCCCCCCCCCCCAAGTGACCTTCGACTTGAAAAAGTGGAGAACCTCTGGTCTGACCTGGTAAGAGAATTAAGTTGTAAGAATTAGCGGCACGAACATTATTCAGTTTGTCACCCTGACTTGTACAAGCGTAACATAGCCTTCTTTCCGCATGAACTAAATAAAAGAACTCTAGATAGGAGGCGGGAAATTCCTCGCACTATTTGACTTTCAGTATAAATAGTATTGTCATCTTAAAGCACTGTTCAGAGCACTTGAAGCCCATTTTGATGGCACGACAATGAGGTAATAATAGCGTCATATTACGAGTCTATTAACCATTTCCGTTGGTTTCTTACAATGACGATACATTTATATTGGGCAGTATTACGAAATAACTATATAGGCCATGGCCTACCTGAAACTGTGTGATTTGCCACCAATAAGGCAGCCATGACGTCATAATTCCAAGTAACCACTTTGCCAGTTTGCCAGATGGGAGATTTGTTGTCAAACGACAAAATCCCGGATAAAAGTTTGTCACGTTAGGCGTGATTGTGTTATTCAGATGACAGACTTCAGGCGCAAATCGCCGTTTACTAAATATGGTAATCAAAATACTGGAGAAGGATAATTTTAAAATGTCGAGAGGAGTTCCCGGCGTGCACTTTCCACACTTCCTTCCCATTCAGCTTTACTGACTCACTCTAAACGTCGTAGTAACTGAATAGCACGTGTTTGCTTAAAATCACTCTTTTAAGAAATTCTGAGAATCTCTTGAATTGGAATATTCCAGCCATAATGCGGTTTGGAATGGACGTTCTTTCGAAAGTTTTATGGAAATGAGACTGCCAGACCTGTCTATTTGATTGGAAAAACAGAAGAAATTGTGACACCAATGGAGGAGGGATTCACAAGATAGGCTTGTTTCTTATGTTGTCCTTTGTTTGTTATACCTTCATTTAAACTTTAAAAAAAAAACAGCTTATATTTTGAAATGACCTGAAGAGTTTATTTTCAAAGCATGGGCGTCCGCAGGTTGGGGCAAGGGGGACACTTGCCCCCCTGGAAAATCAAAAACGAAAAAAAAAAAACTTGAGGAAAAAATAACTAAACCTTCAAGACTAATTCTGTCAAAAGTCGAAAATCTCTCACCATTTTGCATCTGGGCTCCTTGAAAAAGGCAAAAACTCCTTACACCCCTCCCCAGGCCAGCGACAATGCTACATTGATGTGACCCTCCAAGTGGTTTCTCCAGCTACGGGGCTGCTGATCTGATCAATTAAAATTTTGCCTCCCCTGAAATTTTTTCTGCGGACGCCCATATTTGAAAGATAGCACTTTTCCTTTTGAAAAAGTCAGCATCACACCACACACACTCACACACACACACATACACACACCCCACACTATCCATATAGTAATTAAGAGATGATTTATGTATGTCATGTGTAGATACAGGATTTAGGAAATTTGTACTTATTATAAGGGCTAACGAGATTGATTAGAAAGAAGTTATGCTTAGGGATGTATCCAGGGTCGTACGCTCATGTATGTATGTGTATGTATGTGTGTGGGGAGAGAGGTGGAGAGAGTGCATGTATGTGTGTCTATGTGTATGTGTGTATGGACAGGGGCATACATAATTATCATATTTATCAGGGGTGTCGACCGGCTTTGAGATCGAGTTACATTTTTGCGATTTTTTGCGATTTTGCTATCTCCTAATAGCATGGGGTGCACATTTGATCATTTTGTTCGTTTCATAGCCTATAACTCAGAATAAGAGGTAGCCGATTTGCTGAAGCAGTAGTTTCAGTTGTCTTGTGGGTGGGGAGGATAAATGATGGCAGGGTTTACAGGGGGAGTGGCTTTTGGACAGAAATGCCACTCAAGTGGTCCTTTAGGTAGTCAAGAAGGGGCAAAGAGAGGGCGCTGGAAAAAGTAGCACTTTAAAAACATTTTGGTAATATTTTACTTGAACATTGTATAACTGATCAATTACTTTGTAATTCTCTACAACTCACTTTATTCAGTTTGTGCCGATCATGAACAGTAATGAAGAATCAACATCTGAGGAAAATGCCAGGCACAATTTGAAAATTGTGTAAACGTGGGTCCATGTCGTCCCCCCTACCCCTGTACCGTCACAAAGTGGGGGCGCGTATTGAATTGCAAGTACAACTGCTTTATATTGAAGAAACTGTGACGTCAATTCTAATTGACAAATGGAGACATACATAAGTGAAATGACAGAAGGTGCCGCAGATTCCCCCCCCCCCTCCCTCCAACCCTTTTGCTACGGCTATTAAGTACGATCTAATCAGGGAGGTGATAATAGGTGATATCACCTCCCTGATCTAATGCAGTAGGGTGTAATGTTTTCCCCCGGACTGCTTGCGATTTGTAGGAAGGGGACTCATAGGCTATAGGGCTGACCCGGGGAACAGAAAGTTAGACAAGTCCTTGTATTCCTGCGGGACAAAGTAAACTTAGTGGTGTGTGAAGGTATATGAAATTCGGTGTTGCAGCTCCCTTCGCTGGTAACCCCAGGCTGCATTTTCTAATCTGCTAGCTCTAACCCTGACCTTGACAAGGAAAACGAGATCGTTTACTTATCTTCCGATCTGTAAACTAGGAATATTGCCCGAGGTCTTTTTTTTTAACTTAGTCAAGTTATCATAGTCAACGATGCGGAACGTTGCATATGCTATCTGGTACCACGATTATCCACAATAATGAACTTTGTAAATATTGGGTTCAAGTGTTAGTAGAAGTGTCGTCGGGAATTCCTTGCAAACTCGTGCAGAATTATCACACAATGAAGGTGTTACCATGAAGGCGCAGACTGATAACTCACAAACGTCACTAACCATGGGTTTTGGTTTCTCTCGGGGTGTTTTGCAGCATTTTAGCATGCCTTCATTTTTTAACTGAACAATGCACAGGAGTGGGGGAGGGGAGAAATTTCTCCCGTAAACAACACACTGACCTTTCCCATAGGAACATAATAGGAAGGAGCTACGTATAATTCTGTGATTACATCGTGGATGGTATCAGGCGGGTAGCCATCGAGAAAGTGTGTGCGACTTTAATGGGGGATCAAAATGCCCCAACGCTTTGCGCAGAAGCGGTATCCAGGAACCCGTACACAATCTATCCAGGCTTCGCCATTTTGAAAGTTTTATTTTTTTCATTCAGATCTGTCAAGATTAAGTGCATTTTTCCCACAAAACCTTTTTTCTGCACAGATATACATAATGACTTTTTGACCAATTGACGGAGAAATTTAGTACGATGAACATGGAATTACGCAGCCTAAGCGTATAGCTTATACACATCCTGCTGCAGGGACCGGCTCACCGATTTCGCAAACGTACAAAGCTACCAGCATTTTACGAAGGTCACTAGATAGTGACCCCATAACCCCCTTTCGGGAAAGCCCTCTAAAAATTCGGCAGGGGTTACACTCAGGGTTACTCTCACTATGTTTTTCTGTGAAAAAAGAAGCCGACAGATGACAGGGAGGACCGTAGTATTATGTTCATATATGTACATATGGGGAAAGCAGATTAGAGAACGCACATTAGACTATATGCCATGAGGAACAATTGGCCAACCAGCCATAACAGGATCTAGTTTGAAGCCCGAGACACTTTTCGGAAATCATTGTTTTGGGTTTCCGGAAGGAGGGTTATGGGGTCACTCCCTAGTGACATTCTCTACCTTCTGCATGGGAGCTTTGCACGTGCTGGTAAATGCTTGTTTATTGCTGGGTGTGATGAAAGTTTGTTTCTTGTGTGTCTGGGAAACTCCCCGTCTATAATTTCTTACTATCCCCATTGCGTTCACTCGTACGTGTAAGAGTCAGAGTCCTGCGGGATGCAACCCAGTGCATCCTGCGGGATGCAACCCAGGTGTAACCCAGTGAAGTTTTAGAAAACTTTATTCCACGAACAGATATCTGCGGAAACTGGACAATTTTCTCTGACATACACCGGCTCTTTCTAGCGTCAAACGGCTTAACCGTCCCAGTAAGCACCTGATTTTTTATTGACATTTCTAGCATTCAGTGAACCCTGGTCCAACAATGATATTGTGAAAACAAAGATGTTCATAGTCCACGGAAATGACGCATAGGTTAAAATATGCCTTTAAAAATGTTTTATATCCAGGCGATTGACTTTTATACATGTGCTTCACTCGTTATGTACACATGACATTTAAGGGGTTTTCGATCGCGATGTCAGGAAAATCTCCACACTTACCCTCGAGCATGTGACGAGTAAATTGCATTGTGCATCCTAGATAGTAGCAGTTGCTCCAACCTTTGATATAAAAATCATCTAATTTTCTCTGAATTGTCTTTTTTCCCCAAAAGAATATTTCTTTATGATTCAGATCATAAAAATGTGTGTTGCAAATAGTAAAGGTCATTCAAGAAGTTAACGTGCTGGAGTTTAACAGCTCCGTAACAAAAGCGTTGACACAAAGAACCGCACATAAACAATGAAATAGGGGGCACTCTTACAACAAGTGAATGCATTTGCCCTTAAGTTTGTTTGATCAGCAAATCGAGTGAAAAATATACAATGTCTCCCATGATTCAACTTATAGGGGAAAGTACAATTCTTAGAAATTTACTACTAAGGAGACCTTGGAATATCCTGAAAGTGGGCAGGGTTGTCAATGACAAATCAAGAGTTATTTAAATAATGTGGCTGCTGCTAGGGCTGATGTGAAACGAGGCCGGTCCAAAAGTCCATCTTGACTAAAATCCCCCGTTGAGATGGGGAGTGAGACTACCGAGAACCCTACCGCAGTGAGTGGTGAGGAACATCGATCGTTGCATATTAGTTTGAACATTTCATTACCGTTAGCATGTTTACAATACTTTACCGTTGAGAGAAAAGACAAGTTTGAGAATAATGATACCATCGTGTCGAATGGCCACTGCTGAGGCTGGAGGATGAGGACACGGAGGGTAAACTAAAAAGGGTCCGCTCTATAGCCCCCATCTCATTGGTCTCCCATTTAGCTTGATTCGTCTCATTTGTCCCCGTCTCATTAGACCCCCTCCCCTTTCATTATTCCGTCTCATAAGTCCCCTGTCTCATTAGTCCCCCATCTCATTAGTTCCCGGGTTAGGGTTATGGTAAGGGCTAGGGGTACGGGTTAGGGTTAGGGGAACAATGAGACTGGGGACGAATGACATGAAGACCAATGAGATGGGGACTAGTGAGACGGGGGACCATGATGCATTATATGCATGAATTTTCAAAGTCGTAAATCTGCTGGAAAGGTCACGTTGATATCATCGTCACTATTGTAGCATTCTCTACGTGGAAAGCAGAACTTGACTAATCTTTCCACTTAGGGCTATACATTACCTTAAATTACGGTAATTGTGTAACTGTGACACAATATACGAAATCAATAAATTATCAGAATAACTATTTCTTAACCATACATGGGCAAATATAAGTTGCGAGCTAGAGGAAAGGTTTAGTAATAGACCTTATGCATACTACGTCATAAAGCAGAAAGTGCGCCCTCTGTAGAGGTAAACGCGTATCATTGCAACTTACACCAAAAAAAAAAAATGCAGACGGCTGACTTGTAATTGTCTACCAATGGGATACACGCGTAATTCTGTCTACTGCCATTACGCGCGCTTGCAAACTGTACGTCTTGCGTGTAGTGTGCTTCTTTGTTTACCCTCCAAAATGACGTCGCTTGACGTCAATGCATAAGGTCTATAGGATAGTGTGGGCTATCCTCAAATTGATTTTGAAGTGCCAAATGATAAAACTGCTAGGTTACTAATGCGCCACTGACAATGGACGCTAAGAGTGAAACGACGTAGGTGCAGGTGCCTTCGAAGATTCAGCTTCGATGGTCGAGAAAGCATTATCCAATGAAAAAGTTCCAGGATTTTAGGCTTTTAAAGAGGCTTGGAAGGACTCTCTCACAGTATACATGTTTGTTAAAAAATACAAGTTTTATGGTCCATTTCTAGGGCTGAAAATTTCCAAATTCAGCAAACTCTTATTTAAGGCCCAGCTGGCGGTGTCATTCTTGCAACAAAAGAACATTCTTGCAACAAAAGAACATGACCGTATCATACCGCTCAATTTAAGTGCTCTTGCCGTCACGAATTAACAATTCACTCTTTCCCTATTTTTTGTTTCCTTATCTTTTTCTGTATTTTTTTCGTCTGCCTTCATTTTGCTCCCCTTGGCCAGTGTAGGGAGGGGCTGCTGCCCCTCCCTGCCCCCGATTATTACGCCACTGTCTAAAGATACTCGACACCGCCCAACAAGACCCTTCCTTTTTACCTATGCATGAGGGACATGGGGGGGGGGAGCTGCTGATGGGGATGGGTACATGTAAGGCCTCGATTAGGTGCAAAATTGTGCTAACGTTTCGCAAAGCCTTGAACTGATTATGTCTTCACAGTCTCATTATATAGTGATATTCTTGTTATTTTGTGGCTGAGCGTAAGTCAAGAGATGATGTCTTAAGCCGGGGTAGCGCCGCCACGACTACCTGCCACTCTCCGTCGTAGACAATTTGCACAAATCGTAGACATTCTGGTGCACCGACTGCATCCAACTACGATTGAACATGTTCAATCGGGCCGACGGCTTACGACTCGACGGACCTTTAGTCGTGGAACCGGCCACATAGGCACGACCACTGCCGACGCGGTGGGTGGTCGCCGTCGTGTCGTGGGTTGTGTGGCAGTGTGACCCGGGATTTAGAGAAGGGGATGACAGTCTGTATTCTGCGAATTTATTGTCTTTGTGATGTGTCTTGGATGCAAAATGGTGCTATCTTTGGCAAAGCTTTGGTAAAGCCTGCGTTTAACTGATTATATGTTTAGTAATCCACATTATTTAGTGTTTTTCTACTTTGGTTGGGTTTAGTCAAAGGGGATGTTGCCTCAGGGGAGTGATGATACCTCTACTCTTTGAGAACTTTTTCTTGTTCTAAGTTTTCCTACATCTAAAATGGTGTTGTCTTGGTAAAGCTTTGGACTGATAGCATGATCTAAAATTTTAATTATTTACTGATTTTTTTTTTTCGGCTGTGGTATGGCATCCCTACGAGGCTGCTGAGGCCGGTGAGGGATTCTCCCTAGCGCTCTACGCTGCTGGGGAACCACCATCTGTTGGTGCATAGTTGAAGCGTATGCATACAAGAAAATGTTCGGTCGAAATGTCTCCCAGATGGGGGAAGTGACACATGTTAGACCTTTAAGTTGCATCTAAACATTCTTTACTTTTAGATTCCATGCTTTAGAAACAAATTTAGATTTCAAGAAAAAAATAGATTTCATACGGTAAATGCAGTCCACCCCAATTGTACCCGAGTATCTCATTTCACGAATGGCTTTTGAGGATCATGATACAACATGTTTCTCACTGAGTTATAACATTCACTTTGAGGTAACGCCTTGGTTTACCTTGAACATGCAATATTTATGTTCTAACGTATCAAGAAAGATACTTGAAGTGAAATAGTAAGAAATTTGAGAGATTTAGCTGTTGTTTCAAAATAAGTTTGTAAAGACTGCTTATGCCCTTTAAATTTAAAGCTTCTTTACCAGCTCATTGAGGTAAGCTAATTGGCAATAATAGGCGATTTAATCGTCAGCTACCGTATGTGTTGGTGTAAACAGCGACTCCCTGGTGTATTCAAGGGGTGCATCCTGTAGGAAGAAGATGATTCATTAATCAGGAGGAGAACCCGAATAAGAACGCACCCAAGGTCGGGATCCGGGGACCCTCCCCGGGAAATATGGGGAATAAAGGGAACCTTAAATGCGATTTTCCAGGTTTGGGGGGCCTTGAAATCATAATTTGGACAGTGATATTTTCAGCATTTCAGTATGATTTTCTCAAGTAGACCAACTTTCATTTACGATTTGGAAATCTCAGGGGGCAGTACCCCCTACCCCCACCCACAGACTACGGCTCTGAATAGCTTTTTTAAGACAGTGCAGAATGTTGTATTGCATCCTTCATTATTCAAGTTACATTAAAATGCCCTTCCTTCTTCACGTTTCTTCTTCCATTCACTTTGCCCTTTCAGCAGTCCCGGGCAATTTGTCAGCTATTCTTCCCGGTCAAAACCTTTCCCGGGAGATACGCCACCGCTTGTGGTTCGAGAGTATAGGTTTTCGTTGGAAAAATCATCTCCCTCAAGCTGATATATGATAAGACAACAATGCACGACGGATGTGTACGAAACGCCCCGATAAATTACACTTTCGAGGTCATTTAAGTTAAAATAACCCTTTTATTTTATTCACACTGTTCAAAAGTTATTCATTTGGATAACCGAAAAAATAAACAGATCATTTTATTGTGTAATATTTGTTTACAAATCTGGGGGGTGTTTGTGTAGGCCATCCACCTTTGTCAAAAAGAGGGGATATATTCTCCCAATAAATCCGGGGAATGGGAGTCTCCCATCCCCCGGATTTCCGCCCTTGTTTAGCTGGGCCTTTAATTAAAGTGAAGTTAGGGTCACCAAAACCGGGTCATGGCCTTGAAAAGTTTGAAACCACTGCACCGCAGTATTCCGACTTGAAAATTTGATAGGCCTATTCCTCTGATGCCTGCCAAAAATAAATAATCAAAAAATAAATGAACAAAATAGGAAAAGGACTGAATGTAAAATTGCCGACGAGTGTGGGTTATGTTGATAAAATTTTGAGGCGTGTACTTCCTAACACTCCATCGACCCGTCGTTAGTATTTCTGCAATTTCCTATCACCTGTGTATGACAACAGTAATTGTTCTGTGACCTGAAATTCGATCATCCGGTCATAGGATAGTTACACCTTGAATTATGTCACTGGTAGTTGGGTAAATGTTTGTCAATATTTCTCAACATATTAGTGTATATTTATGGGCTAATACTTCTTCCGTTACAGATCCGGAGGTTATGCAGCTATAGTTGTCAACCGGATTTCCACTGCCATCATGTCATTCCAAAAGAAGGGTCTGTTCGGAAGTGAGGAAAGCTGTTTCATTCGTTAGGCAGATTTTAGCTGGCGTTTTCTTTCAGGTGACTTCACCCAGTGACCGTGGAGGAATCGTCACGGAAGATATTACATAGACATGGAAACATTACGACCAAAATTATGGCACAACAGATCAAAATGAATGAAAATTCAGACACGCCTGTTCAAAATCATGAACCAATAATGAACCAAGGGCTACTGAGAAAAAGACACGTGTTTCAAAATGTGATTGTCACGGCACGTGAAGATGGCAGTATGCATAAACCGATTCGAAATTTGCCCGGGCAAAAGAAAGGAGGGCGCTCTTCAAGTATGACTGTTACATCTGGTTTGTTGTTGGAGAGACAAGATGAGCAGAGTTTTAGTGGCACCTTCCTTCAATCGCATATAATGCCTGGTATGAAAACTTCCACCAAACCCGAAGGCTTACAGAGTTCTCGAGGAAAAAGTTCCCATCCTGCGTCACCCAATCGCACAGGAACAAATAGCACGGGAAACATGGTCAGGAAAAAGCGGATCCGATTTCTAAGTGCCGACCACGTGCCTTGTGACACCAAAGAAGAAATGAAGAATTTCGAGTCACATGACCAGAGGAAAATCAAATCTAGAACTAAATCCGAGACGAAAAACTTTCAGAAGAGCGAAAGGGCGAAAATATATTTAGGCTCGGGACCTCAAAACGGTGTTGGACGGGGTAATAACGTGGAAAGTCCAGAAGTGTGGCTCCAGAAAGCTCGCCAGCGTAAAATGGCAAAGGGATCTAAGTTCATTAAGAAACAGGCGTCACAAGAAAATCCTTCAAAAGATGCTGATGGTAGTACAGAGGTTTTCGAGGGTTTGGACTCAGTGACTCATGCTCTATCGAGAACGAACTTCTGTGACATAATAAAAACTACGCGCATTTTGAAATGGCTTGCTGACGTGAATGCTCAAACGTATTTCGAAATTGTTGAACAACCATCGTAACAATGGATTATATCGTATAGACAAATCCAAATTAGTGAAGATTTTATCCAACTCAAACACTTTAAAAGTGATAGAAACTAGTTTTGATACGTCAAAGTGGAACTTAATCAGGGACATGATCTAGGCATCCTGGTTGAACTTTCGTGTAACGTTCACGGTTTTCCTACAGAAACTATCATAACCGAAGTTAAGATATTTCAAATATTTTTTGCCAAAAGAACACTTTAGGCAAGCAGACTTGGCATCATAGCTTCACATTGACCAGCATCCGTTCTTCTCTCTCTAGGCTTTACACTCTGTGTTTTCCCTCTAATAGTCTGCTGCTTTCATAATGTGAATAAATATGGGGCATTAGCCAGCAGAGCGGACGAACCCTCTCGTTCAGAAGGGAAGGGGGCTGCAGCCCCTGGGGGGGGGCAAAGAACCGCTAAACAGGCTAGAGAAGTATTGAAGTTTCAGTCATAAACTACATGGCGTTTCCATAGTTTTACAAGTGAACATACTCGTAAACTCACATAACACATTTACTTCAAAGTCAAAAACATATTTCAAACAAAGGAAACGACTTTTTCATCCCAAAAAAGAGTTGAAATTACGTATCCTAGCATCTAGCCTGGTAGTGGCTCACTTATCTCCCGCCACAAGACGCTCCGGCCAGAGACGATCAGCTGAAAGACAGACTTCGTCCGCTTCGCGGTTATCGAGCGTTGCGCACTTAAACTTTAGCTGCTATTATTTCGAGGAATGTGTTAGGAAATGGCTGAAAATTTCATTACAATGTCAGCAAGAACTTTTGAAAATCAAAGCTAAAATTTATCCTTGATCCTCCTTTTAAATGACTATTAACCACTGGACCAAGAAGCAGCCCAACTTTGTAGAAGGGGCTCAGATCATTTTATAAGTGAAAAATGTTTAACGAATCTGATGCTGAGCCAACAGCCTTGTGCGTGGCGTCACATCCAATAAAATCGTTTTACTGTGCTTTCTCTGCAAACAGCTACTCGTAGAATCTCTAGTATAATGTTAAGATAGAGAATAGCTAGATTACTTCTGCATTTACAGCTTATTGTGAGTTTCCATGGTAACACTAATAAACAGTTCACACCTCGTTAGGCATCTTTAAAATTAATTTTGTCTATTTAAACATGTAAGCGTTAGTACATGAAAACAATGTTTCAGCCAAATTGAGCGGTTTCTTTGAACTTAAAACTGTGTTTTGCAGGTTTTGCGTCCATTTGCAACAATTTGCTGTACAGATACCTTTATCACCGTGGTTACCAACGTCATTGCTGAGATATACCGAACGATTTTCCTTGGGCGAAATTAGACCTACAAGATTAAATAACGGAGCTAACTGCACCAGACAGTGTATGTAAAAATAAGAGAGAGTGAAATCATTGAATGAAAGTGTTGCATAACATTCAGGTCTGTCAGTCTGTGAGGTGTATAAGGAGATAGTTTCTTTTGGACACCCAGTGTACCTTTTCAATGCTTATTTACCAATGCCCTGACTTAGAGTAACCTTGTTTCGAGTAGGTTACCATTTAGGGAAGGTCCATTCTTGGGCTTGGTCATTCAAACAAGAAGGGTGTGACCAGGGGAGCGTGACCAGTCCCAACGAATAACGTCCCTAATGCCCTTTAGATGTGTTATGTATTATAATCCTGGTACAAATCAATTGCAAACGCAGGAAGATGGTTACTTTGCCGATGGAAACAGGCAAAAAATATTAATAACAGTAATAATTACAAAAAAAAGAAGAAAGGAATGTAAGCAATATCCTACAAATAAGTTCCGCACGGAGAATGTTGTTTGATCTGCCAGTCCCAATGCTGTGCGTACAAACACAAAAGGCTACGTAGCGTCTCTTTGGTATCATGGGGATCGCCCCCTCCTTTCTTCATATAGTGGTGAGCTGAACACAAAGCTTCATCAGCTACGCGGGCTAACTTACACAACGCTTAGTAAGAAAGCGTTTCTAACTTTCAGTGTAATGATACCCTCAGTATCTTTCAAGTAAACCGATCACGTGATCACGTAACCAATGAAGATTGTTTATATCCATAGTTGATCTCGACATACTGTTAGAAAAGACCTGTCTTTCTGAGGGATACCGGTAAAACAGAAACGTAGTGGGTTGGGGGTTGGGCCCCTTATAATTCTCAAGCTCCCACTAGAAAACCTTATGGTAGAAAAATATACCGCTTCTATGTTTGAAGCCCCCCCCCCCCCCCATGACATATTTTCTGGTTAAGCCACTGCCTATACTTACCTATTAACGGATAGCGCCATCATTTCCCATTTCATGACTGCGCACCTTCATTTTGAGAGTGCCAAAAGCAGCGTATACTCATCAATTATTCGTATTGGAATTTTCCTGGTACGGTACTTAAAATGCACCACCAACATCAACAAGGGGTTACAAGACCGTGCAAACATGGAGGTGTTGTCACGTCTTTGGTGCAAAGTGGTGTAGCCCTGGCTATCAAAAAGTCAAGGGTATAGATGTTTATCCTAACACCTCCCTAGTTTCGGACAGGGGAGTCGATTTAGATCTAAAGTGAGTGGGGTGGCTTAAAACTTACCTGCTATCTACGGGAACGGTAAAAGGGGATAAGGGAAGGAATGAAAAACTTTAAGGGAAACTTAACGCTTGGGAGTAAAAGGGTGCTACATGTGTCAATATTTTGAGGTATTATGAAACTTAGAAACAAATTATTTTATGATTACCGTGGATGCAGTTATATCGGCTACCCCTCTAGAGCTTCAGGTCACAGAACGTGTGGTGAAGACGGAATGCATTCATGTCACAGCTCAAAAAAGTGAGGGGGCAGGAACCATCCCCGTCCCTCCCCAAATCGTCGCCAATGGTTTCATAGGACAGACTTCCAGGCACAACGTTATGACAGCGTATCAGCGGAGTCGTTAACGTATGTTACAATATGTCGCCCCCTATATGGGTAATAAACAGAGATGACGCCAAGTGGGGGAGGGGGAACATGGCCACCAGTAGGGGAAGGCAATCCTCTCCCCCGTCTGGGAAATTTTTGAATTTCGTAGGGAGCTTTAATGGTTACGATACTGCATGTAATCCCCGACGGTGATGGACCGCCCGAAGGATTACTTTATTTTGCTCACAAAGAAGGCAAATTCTTCAATAAAAACCTAAGATTTTAATTTTCTTCATTAAAACCCCAAATTGAAAAATCTTCTTCAAGAAAACTCTTAAAATTTTAATGTCCATCAAGAAAAATACAATTTTTTTGAGCGCCGAAAAAGTTTGCTCTCGACATCCTTCCCGGCTACTTTGTCGAGGGTTCAGGTTGCTGACCCCCGCCGGGGAGCTAGCCCCCTGTCGGGCTAATTCTGGCGCCACTCCTGGTAATAAAAAGAATGTTCACCATTTTTTGATGCTCTTGGGAATATTCGTGTGGCTTTTTATCGGTTTCCTTCAAGTCTACACACTCAAACCTTGCAGTATCATTTAACCCAAATTCATGGTCACAACTTTTCCTTACAGTGACGGAAACGGGCAGACATGTAAAAACATGAACTTTTTTAGTGTACAGTATATAGTCACTGGTAGATGTAGAGATTGACCGGCCCTAAAAATTCCTACAAGTGAGGTTTATGTGTTTTTGTATTATTTTAGATGTAATGTCCCCCTCAAAAACAACGAAATCCATAAATAGAAAGTGGAAAAGTGCAAAGTGGCGGCTTCAACACTTTTTACATAATATATCTTCTAAAGGTGAACGAATGCAAGTTTTATTGACATATTTGCACTTGAAAAAATTTTTATGAGTAGTTTAGACAAGTTTTCAAATGACCTCAAATGACACAATGATGACGTTACAATGACGTCCATGACAACGTTTCAGTGAAGGTTTCAATGGCGTCATATTACGTTTCTATTGACTGAGTTTCGTAATAATGACACATAAACTATTTACTTTGCAGGGTTTTCTGTCAGTTCGAATGATCTTAGTGACACGTTCAGTGCTAAAGCTTAGGTGGTCCAGAAATTTCCCCCCTCCGGAAAGTACTGCGCAAAACCACTTTTTTTTTCAGGAAGAAAGCTACCAGAGCCATTCTTGTTATCTTGAAAGCTGATATTTTTTTCACAGAAATTACATAAATAGCTGAACATTCTTATGTGGAGTGATTAATAGCTAATGAAAAGAATCTGGGGTCAAAACTGCATCACATATCGCATGTCTGAAAACGGAGGTATTAAAAATGCAATTTTTCACTTATGAAGATCAATTCCTGGAATTCCGGGCCTTCCAGGTCCTTTATCAAGTGTCAGATTGCCTTCATAATTTAACTAACTATTACTTGGTTTAAGTTCTATTAGTAAGATTAAGCATAATCAAACCGTGTCCCTAATGATTAACTGGCCGGGGTCCAAATTATTTGCTTTGAAATATTTAAAAGTGGGGTTTCATAGGTCGTCATGATGGCACTTTGTAGTGTTATTGTTTTGACTTTAAAAGCCATAATTGCGACGGTAATTTAAATCTTATCATCATGTCTTTTTATGTAGTAAAGCTGACATTTGAAGTCATTAATTGGAGATGTAATTCCATGAAAGCGACCTTCATCCTCAAAACTTTGACTTTAAAACTAGAATTTTATCGTCTTAAGCACATTTTTTTTATGAAAAGATAAAACTTGGTTTTTTATGTCAAGAAGGTAATTTTTAAAGTCTAAAAAATGAAAAAGGGAAAACTTATGAGTTAATTTTTCATTTTGAAGTCAAAATAATGAGGTCAGAAGTCTTATAGTGGAATATAAGAGGTAAAATTATTTCCCTAAAGATCAAAACAATCAAGTGAAAGGTCAATAAAATGAGAAAATAAGTCAAAGTTTTGACTTTCATGTCAAAACAATAACCACAGTGGCGTAGCTAGATATTTTTTGTGAGAGGGTAAAAGCAAAAAATTTCCGACAGATTATTATCTTGAATTAATGATGTACTATCTAAGCGTAGCGCCACCATCATTTGGCGTGTTGCGCGCGGAAAAAAATAGATTAAAATATCTCCGAGATTGCCTTAAATGACACTTCTGCACTTCCAGGACTTTTCAGTAACCATTTCGATGTGCAATTCTGCTTAAAAACATAAGAAGTGTTGTAAGTAAACCCATAAGAATATAATTTTAGCTACTAATTTCCGTTGTAAGAAATTTTAAATAAGGTGGTACAAATTTCCGACAGAGACTAGAAATTTCCGACAGAGGCCTTCGGAGGCTTTGTGGATGAGGGGGGGGGGGCGGGCGGGCGGGCGGGCGGGCGGGCGGCCGCCCCTGCCGCCCCTTCAGCTACGCCACTGAATAACCATAGAAGTGGACTTACAAGATTTAAAGTCACACTCTGCTCTCCAAAAGTTAAACAATATGACAGTTATAGTCAATCAAATAAGATTTTAGGTCAGAATAGTAAAACGTAAGGTCAAAATTTGGAATTTTGAAGTCGAAATTGTGAATTAACTGTCAAGATAATGAGGTTTGAAGTCAAAATGTTGAATATTATTGGTAAAGTAATGAAGTAAGCAGCTAAACTTATGCTTTGTGAAGACAGTACTTGACCTTTCAATAGTCAAGTGTTTGACAGTTTCTCCTCCCATGTACCTATCCTACCGAAACGATCCAGGCCCTATATGAGGCCTTGTTTCTACAATTTTCAGAGGATGCAATGTTGGACCCCAGCCCTTTCACAGGTCCTTTCAGCTGGATGTTGAAATGCAAAATCCAGACAGGATGAGCTACGTCCCCAGAATAGGCACAAAGACTTAACTGACCAACCTCTCGACCTTCAGATCTGTATCATCTGTACAAGATGGGAAAACTACAGGATGGGGTCTGTCATGGCTGGTTCCATTCTAGAATGGTTGCACTCTAAAAAAGATCTGGTCAAATTTGAACCGAATCTGGTCAGAGGGACACCGAACAGGAATCTGATCAATTATTTGACTAGATTTAGTTCAGAAATGATCAGAATTGGTCCATGTTTGAACCTAATCTAGTCAAATTTTTGACCAGGTTCCTGTTCGGTGCCCCTCTGATCAGACCTTTTTAGAGTGGTTGAAAAGAACAGCTACTACACATGATCGTAATCAAAAGGTGAAGGTGTTGGATCCAAGCTACTCGATCTTTTTCATGCTCACAGACCTGCAGCCTATCAAAAGGTCGGTACCTACCGGTATATTATATGAAGGCCCTGGCATTTGGCATTTGACATACTATAGGGCCATGTGGACAGGAAATTCAAGAAAATGGCTTTAAGAAATGAAAAATTGCATTTTCGAAGATTCGTATTTTCAAACAAAGATGACTAATACAGGTTTGACGACAGATTCTGTTATTGTAGTAACAAATCACTCCGTGTACGAATTTTCAGGTATGTATGGTATTCCTGTGAATTTGTGGAATGTTATCATCCTGCGAAATTACTCGATATGATACGGGCGGCTTTCGTCATAAATGATCTGATCTTTGGGGACCTCCAACTGACGTGGCGTTTTGTCTACTCATAACTGGTTTCTATACGATAAAAGTGAGGTAGTGCGACTGTAACTTCTGAACTGCCCGACCTTTGCAATATGTCACTGGAATTGTTCCACAAACATGGCATGCGTTTATATCACAATAACAACTGCATTGTATTTATGTGTAATGCAGCCTTCTAGACAAGGGCTGTGTTATTCAGTTTCGACCGTAAATGGCCTGAAAATGATCTTTGGGGACCTTTAACTGATGTGAAGTTTTATCTACTCATAACTGGTTTCTATACGATAAAAGCTTTAGTGTGATACCAAAGACAGGACCTATGTTTGTATCTCAAAATATATTTGTCAGTTAAACTGTGTGTAAAAAGGGGGTGTGGCTTATGAAGTCATTAACAATGGTAGGAGTACGAAAGTAGTACCCATCATACACCGTAAAAAATTTCTGTAGATTTACAAAACAAAAAATAAAGAAATACATAAAGAAAACGGAAAAAGTGCTGTCAATTTGTTGCAACAAATTGACAGCACTTTTTCCCTTTCCTCTTTGTATTTCTTTATTTTTTGTTCTGTAATCCTACAAACGTCTGTAGACATTTTTACAGTGTATTTTGAACCTAAACATACCTTTCTATCATTTTCAGTAAAAATCTTGCATTGACACCAACTTCTCGCTTAGGCTTTAATCTCAACAAGTTTCACTCTACTGTAAACGAATTACCGAATGGTCACTGGCTAGTGAGTGAGAAGCCAAACCCAGTCCTTTTTAAGTTCACTTTGCAAACTAGACATTTTCGATGGCAAAAACTGTTAAAAGTAATACCGAAGTGGCGCAAATCCCGGGGACAAGAAGGGCCTGGGCCCCAAGTGAAAAAGTGAGGGGGTGAAACCGTTATTTGGCCCCCAAAATGTTAATAACAAAGCTCAAATATTTTCGGCACTTGGTCATTTTTTTAACAAAAATGCAGGATATAGCTAATAGCTCTTTGCCTAATACCCCTGGAACATGGCTGTTAATTTTTATTGATAAAACTAATTTAACTTTTGACATTCCTTTGCTGACAACAAATACAGTTACACAACCGATATCGTATTAGATGTCAAGAGATCGAAGCCGTATGAAATTAATTTACATCAAAAGCTGAGCCGTTATGCATGGCTTACAATTTGTAGACGAAAGCACAAGCTAACAAAAACTAGTCACGGGATAGTCACAGATGCTTTTAAATGGAATATCTGTGCTCTATGTATGTTTCTTTAAAAAGAACCATTTAGAGCTGATAATCGATTAAGCAAGCCAATTTCTGGTCGTCTCGGATACCTGTTGAACTTGTCCCTGCTTTTTACATTTATAACACACCACAGCTCTTGGAAACCTTTAATCCAGTAAGGCACATCAGTGATATTAACTTTGTGCTCAAACTAGCCCTTTTTACAAGTTTAAATGTACTAAAACCTAGGAGAATTACACTGGAAAATCTCCGTTCGAAACCGTTTTCCTAAGGCGTCTGAAATACTAAAAGCCAGTAGCTTCCGGGGATTCACTCCCTGGACCCCCACCGGAGATTTGCGCTCCTGGTAATACCCCTGCATACCTCGCCACCTAAATGCTAAACACAAAGAAGACTAAGTTAACTCCACACTTAAATTTCTGTACGCAAAGCAATGACGGTCTTACTAATCGTCACGTTTTATGTGCACGTTCATAACTGATTTGGAACAGCTACAGGGCAATAATGCCATTTTGCTTGTAAATTAAAATGTAATTACATCATGCCAAATACGGTATTTCGGAATTGCCAACAGCAAACCTTCGATGTTATTATAACGGTGTGCAAGGTGAGTCAAGTTGATCAAGTTTGTCAAGAACTCAAAGTATATCCATATCGGAGTAAAGAAATTTTCGTTTCCACGATCGCTTACGGTCTGTCCAGGAAATGTCAATATTTTACTAATGTTATATTCCCTGCCTCTGCATGACACAGAATAAGAGGAGAACCACTGTATACCACAGCACACTTCGGGTTGTTTCGAAAATACAAAAGCCGGTCTACATCCAACCAAGAAAAGTATGACTGTAAAATAGATGGGGCTTGTCATATTGATATCATATTAATCAAACGTAGAAAAAGATTTAAAACTAATCAATTAGTGAGTGAAGATGAGAAAAACAACAGAAGAGTTACCAAGGGGTTTTTGATTAAACTGACCACTAGCAGTGTGTAAATGTTTTATACCCCACTCCCAATACTTTGCATGGTTGTTTTTTCTTTAATGAGTTTTGGAAGTACGCCTCCAATTATTATGGTATGCTTGCTGTAATATTACATCTATATGAAATATGAATGAAATTTTTTTAATGTCGTATCCGAGGTGAACGGCTACGTTACCATCACCGTTATGCATTTTTGTGTATCCCCGCCCTTAAAAATACTTTCATCTCCGTGAAAGCTACATGGCCCCCTTTAGTACCTTGTCAGGCTACGGGCCTGAATTGGTCCCACTGAAATTACTATCTTGGAACATTTTAGAAAACTGACATAAGAACTTCTAAATAAGTGATTTATGTGTGATCAAAATTTGCTTTTTACTGTGAAAATGTAGCTATTATGCAAAAATTGTGCATGGTGTGTAATGCTGTGGAATGTGAGCCAACTCTGTATCGTTTGAATTTTCTGAATCTGATGTCAATCAAAGAGCGGTTGCCAATTGAGAATTTTGCTTCCCCTCAACCAAAATGTACTTGGGGTGATGACTGTCTGTCTTTGAATTAGAGGAGGGGATAGAAGTAAGCTTAATAGGGAGAAGTTCTTACTGTTTGGAGTGAGATTTTAGAGCCTTTAATACTATAATAATATCTTACTACATATTATATCTTCATTAATGGAGACCATGATTGCTATTTTGTTGTGAATTGAGTGAGTTTTTATTTTTTTGGGGGGGGGGGATTCTCCCTCTTCTCCTATGGCGAGGCGCTTATGCCCGTACCTGTTTCGTTTTCGATAATTCCAAAAGAAAGTGTTTCTATTTTAAAAGTGAAGGAATATCAAAGATCGTTCAATGAACGCATACATAACATTCAAAGTAATGATTAGGCCCTAGGCATTTTTGATGGCTTTAGATCACGTAGTTCTGACTCATTTACATTTGACACTAAACCTCACAACTTTCCTGTCAAGAATTCCTCTAGCGACATCACTTCACTGCGATTACTTTCGCCGCAATAGCAGGAAGAGAATGAGGTTGGGTATGAGATAAGCAACTCCTTGGATTGCCATCTTGTTTTTACCATTATTTTTGTGCATTGTATATTTAAATGTGTCAGTGAACTTTCGTGTGATTTAAAGGATTATGTCAATTGATAAGCTAAGCCACAAAGACCAAAGCTTTATAAAAGCGATTTAAGTTTAGGTATAGTTTTGATATGTTAGAAGGATAACTAACAAACACTATCTTAAAATTCTCCTTCAAATCCTATTTGTGGTTATCGAGACACTGGCACATGATGGTGCCAAAGTTTCAATTGACAGTTAACTTGAAACAAGCGCATCACGTGATATCATAACCTTATACTGATCAACACTGTTTTGTTTTTCCACTTCACAATCAGTTTTCTCCTCCATAAGTTTATGTTTTTGTGGTGTGATGCATTAGAGGCATGGAAATTTGAAAAACTTCACACTTTCCAGAAAACAAGGCATTGTTCATTAATGTGAGAGATGACATCATATCTGCTTGTTACAAGTTCACTTCAGGATGTAAATGCCATGAATTTATCTACTAAATATCTCGAGAACCACACATCAGACTTAAATGAAAATTTCTGTCACCTGAAAACAATGAGTGCATCCTGCTTTTACATATCTAAAACTTATTTTCTTGCTGTAATCCTTCCTTTAAGCCTTTTTTACGAAGTATTCTTTCTTTTTTCTCCGTCATTAGCTATACACAAAATTATCATGTTAATACTAAGATTTTTGTTTTAATAAAGAGACATTATGACAGGAGTATGTCATAAATTTAAGTTTTATCCTCTTAAACTTTACCTTTGACTTGTTTAAAATTATCGATATTACCATTAATGGAATCCATATCCCTACAAAGTCTAATAGATCGTTTCTTATTTTCCCATTTTCATTTTGAGTAAAACAAAAACTTTTGTTCGTAATTTACAGCACCTACTTATTGCACGGGTACAAACTAGTTGGGTATTACGGAACATTATCAGCCAATAAAACAGTTTTTATAAGCCTCTATCGAAGGTTATGTGCTCCTGTTAGTGGGTTACCATTCCATTAATAATTCATATCATGTCTTATTACAGCAAGTACAGGAAACCAATTGGAGGCGTACTTTAGTAAAATGATGAACGCAAGAACAAAAATAATCGGTGTGAGGTATAAAACATCACCCAAGTGACACGTTGGATCACATTTCTGGCAACTCTTCTGTCGTCCATTCATCTTTTCATACAGATCTGGGAATGTTAACTATATCAACTACTTACAAGTCTTGTCCTTTATTTTGTTTGGCTTTGTTCCCTTGATTTCGCTTTCCAGTTTTCACATAAAAATTTGAAGCCTCTAAATTATTACAGAAAAGTGCGGAGAATCTACTTAAAGCTAATCTTATACAAGGTATCGTAGATTTACTTCATATCAATATGACGCTCCCTTTTCATTGGACAATCATTCTTTTGTTTGGATTCAAACCCCCGTTGACATTTTCGAAGTGTCCAGAGATATGCAACTGCTACCGGTATACTTCTCACTATTCCTTTTACTATGCATACTGCTATGGAGATGACAGAGACTTGGAACTGATATTTCCGACCTGGACCACAACATTGAAAATTCAAGGTACAAATAATACGTCGTTCCGTTATGGCAACATGACGTTTTTGAAAAACTTGACCAATTTGATTGGCCTTACCCTCTTTAATAATAACATCGAACAATTGAAAAGTGAATATTTTATTGATGTAGGGAAGCTGGAAAACTTAGTTGTGAATGGGAACTACTTAAATGAGATTCCAATGGACGTTTTAGAGATACTTCCTAATCTGAAAATCCTTGATTTAAGCAAGAATATGTTACACAGTATTCCAGCCGATACATTCAAACATAACATTCATTTACAGCGTCTTTTTCTGGGAGGAAATATAATCAGCTATGTTCATGGTGACGCATTTTCTGGGACCAAACTTCTGTATCTATATTTACACGGAAATAAAATTACTCATTTTCCTCCCTCAACCTTTTCCCAGCTCGTAAATTTAACTGAGTTGGACGTTTCCAACAATTCTGTGTCACAATTGTCAGAAGGGCTTTTGAACAGTAACATAAACATAAAGACCATTCGTCTTAAGTATAACAGGTTTACACACTTATTGCTGGAGGACTTTGCAGGGCTACAAAGTTTGGACTTGTTTGAAGCGGGAGAAAACCAGATAGATGTAGTCAAACCAGGAAATATTACTTATCATTTCAACGAATGTCGTTTTCTTTACTTGAGTCACAATATGCTTAAAGAAATACCAGTGGCCTTTTTTGCGGTTATGACACGGCTTCTAAATATCCACCTCAGGTACAATAAAATAACGTTTGTGAAGGCTGATACTTTTAAAAATTTACATCATCTCACTCGAGTTTTTTTAAGTCATAATATGATCACCTTTATTGATTCTGGTACCTTCAGCGGTTTTACCACTTTACGCTCGGTACAAATTACCAATAACAACATTTCTCGATTTCCGGAAGGTTTTGTGACCCAGCAGGACGATTTCCAACTTGAGTTCCAGTATAATCCAATTATTTGTGACTGTGGTTTGCTTGAAATCTACAAATGGATTTTGAAATCCTCATTTTTCCAACCTTCTTTATCTGCCAACTGTTTTGCTCCGTCAAACATGGATGGAATTCCTTTCATAGATACCAGTCTAAGTACATTATGTAATACTGTTGAGGTGAAAGACATTAATTCTCTGAATGAATTATACAACGAAACTACCATGCCTTCTTCGACAAAGGATTTGAAAGATGAGAAATTGCAACTTTTAATTGTTTTTTTCGCTTTCGTGATGGTGTTTGTCAGTCTTGTAATATTTATCCACTGTAGAATTTCGAGCACTTAGAGAAGGTTAATATAAACCTTTCAGTCTATTTCATTGTGTAGCTAAACAATAGACCTTATGCATATGATGTCACTGAGCAGAAAGTGCTCCCTCGTTTAGAGGAAAGGCGCGTATCATTGCAAGTTGCACAACAAATGCCGACAGCTGATTAGTCAACTAACCGTATACGCGTGTAAGTCTACTACCCGTGAGTGCGAATCTACGCCGTTCGTGTACGTGTGCTTCATTATTTTCCTCCAAACTGACTTCAAGTATGCCAATGCATAAGGTCTATACAAAAATAGGCTATAATATCAGTTTCTAGGTAGTCCTATGGTTCATGTTTGATTGCCTCGTTGAGGATCTTATAGTTATTTCGGACAGTCTAAAATTTCTGATAGAGTCGCGGAATTACTGAATATCACAAACTGTTTCATTTTGATTTTACTTTAACGACGTATGAAAGTTTCAGTTTATGCTACCGTGAGCTTCTGTTTTTAGTTTAGTTGTGAGGCAGTCTGGCTAAAAAGCACAAATGTAGGCAATCCGTTTCTCTGTAGGTGTGATATTTGCGTTGTTGGAGACGGTAGTTCTTCGGGGAGTATTTTTGCGGGAGAGCAATTACATCATTGTGTCAACTTCCTGTAATTAAAAAAAAAACATGGTTTAATGTGTTTTGATAGAACCAGTTTACAAACTGAACTTTTCTTTCTGCCCTCATGGATGCCCGGGCTACATACCTACCATAGCACTGTCTGCATAAGCGATAAACCTCGTGCCCCTGATTTAATGTAGGGATCTGCATAGAGAGTTTAAAGTTCAGTGTTTTCAACTCAGAACAGAGCTGATAGGTTTTTGACCCATGTGGTGTTATCCTCGGTTTTATTCGGCTGTTAAAAAATGCCTTTTCGACGCGTCATAAACTTTTCAAGTCCAAAATCTCATGTTCAATAACATTTTAGTATGATGTTCTATGGTGTTTTGTATCATTTTTTTTAAAAGGAACATGCTGACAGAACAGTGTGCATGCAGTAAATGTTTTGCTAGCCTACCGTGGGATCCATACTACAGAGAATAATGGCTCAATAGACTGCATAAGACTTGTACCTCAAGTACACAGTGCAGGGTAGATACTTTTTCCAAAATCCCCTCGACTATCTGGCGAAAAGCGGAAGAGCGACATCAAACGATACTTCCAAAGGAGTTCTGCTCCCTAAATACGCCCCTGAAGGAACATAAGGACTCAACGTGACCATCCTCTTGACCTTCAGACTTCTACATCATGGGTCTGTCATGCTTGGTTCCATTCTGAACTAGGTTTCAGGATGTCATGTGGTGCAGGGTACATTTATTGTTTCAAAGTTGCAGTTGAAGGTATAAGCTTTTCAATTTTTTAAAGGTGTCGCTAAAAAGTAATTATTACAGCTCTGTGAGTTTTAGGCATTTGCTGCGTCATCATTCTCTCTCGATATCACTACACTGAATCCCATGACATTGTGAAAGGCTGTACAAAAGTGTCGTGTGTCAGAGAAGTTTGTTGCAAATGTCATACCACATCTTTCTCTGTAATGTATCCGCATCCATAGAATGTATCTTAGAAAAATAACTGACAATGAAAAAAGCTTCCAAGCTTATAAGTGACTACATACCGTCTGCATTGACTCGCGCTACGTCATTTTAGAGAACAAGCAATGAAACTAGCTAGGTGAGGTACATGACTTTGATTCACATACTGTACGCATGACGTAGCATTCGCACGCCCATCCAGACTTCGGCGATATATATATATATATATATATATATATATATATATATATATATATATATATATAATATATATATATATATATATATATATATATATATATATATATATATATATATATCCAAAGCGCAATGTGTAAACACATTGTAACGGAGAGTGTAGTGACAGTTCCCGGAACCGACATCAACTTACATCCAGGCCCCTTCAATTGCAATTCAGCTAATGTTATTTACCTTATCTTTTGTAGCATCTGCCCCATGGTAACTACGTAGGAGAAACCAAAACACCTTTTAGACTCCGATTCAATAATCACAAACAGACAATACGTAAAAATTCCCAGCTCCAAGCGGTCTCTCAACACTTTAACCTTCCTGGACATGGCATTGACAATGTTAGAGTTTGCTTAATAAAAGGAGGATTTCGATCCGATTCTGAACGTAAAGCCAGTGAACTAAGACTAATAAAGAAGCTTGACACCCTTAACAATGGGCTTAATAGAGAATTATCACACTTGGGTGCATTTACTTGCCTTCGTTAGAATCTATTCTGAGCTGGTATTGGCACAGTTTTGGTGTATGCTGATGAAGAAGCAGGGCTTCGAAAATTTTGTACGTCTAATAAACATGGTGCAAATATGTTGGTATCTAAGGCATTAACTTTTTTTTTTGCAATTTTGTATATATATATATATATATATATATATATATATATATATATATATATATATATATATATATATATATATATATATATATATATATATATATATATATATATAGGTCGAAAGTTGTGTTTGGTGTTCGATCATGAAGTTGAAATCAATCCCACGTGCTGGCATAGCCTTTTCACACAAGAGAAAGTACAGTTGATTTCAACTTCATGATCGAACACCAAACACAACTTTCGACCTACTTATTCCACGTTCGATCTACCTAACTTCGACCTACTATATATATATATATATATATATATATATATATATATATATATATATATATATATATATGTGTGTGTGTGTGTGTGTTTGTGGGTGGGTGTGTGTGTTAGTATACAAATAATGAATGTTTATGAGTGCAATAGTATGAATAATTTCATGAGTTGAAAGATTGAACGTTCTATTCAACGAGGCAAAGTCGAGTTGAATAGAACGTTAAATCTTTCAACGAATGAAATTATTCATACTATTGCGCGAATGGAAAACATTCATTATTTGTTTTATATAACACCTTATAACTTTGATCTATTCGTTGGTTCAGTAAATTTGTGTTTTGGCGGTCACTATGGTTCGTGTTTGTCCGTGTGATAGGTCCATGGTTTGTAAAGTTGGTCATTTTCTCAGCTTTTTTGTGTGGACATGCAGTTGGCATCAAAACTGTTTATTCATCAAATTAAGTTAGTCGAGCGTAGGTGCTTTTCCTCGGTTGTGCTGTTCAGTAAGTACATCAATTGGAGTGTTACAATTTATGGTTTAAAGGTGTGACAAACAACTTAAGAGCCCAGAAAGGTTATGATCAGCAGACACGTAGTTTTTTCCCCAAAATTTGTATGTTAATTCTGACCTATAGTCATATTTGGAGCTTGTGTTGACTTTAAGTAATGAACAATTTGTCAAGTTTTATCACATCTGTGGTTCTGTGCAGTTCGATGCAGTTTAACATTCTTTTTATCAATATTAATTCTCTTATTAAGAACGGCAAGTGAGAACTTAACAATTAAGGGATAAGGAGGACGGCGCCCTTAGACAAATTTTTGCCCCCTAGAACATTAAAAAAAATTTATTGCCTTAATCCACAGTAGTATATCTCGCACCTAAAATATTTTGACCCCCTTTGGAGTAATGTTGAGCCCATTCAGTACCTTGTGCTAGCTATGGGTGTGTGTACAAGTATTGCGTTGAAATTACCATTTTACTGTCACGTTTTGCCAGGTTGACTCTGATATCGATGTTTATGCTCATTAATAGTTTTGAAAATTGTGATTACTTGTTGGGAACTTGGAGAAGAATGCAACCAAAATAGTTCACTAGAATAAAGTGAAGTTCATCCTTTGGTGACAACAATATTAATATTCCCAACGTTTTGATGTTTGTTCGTATTCAAAGTTATATTACACGTGTTTCATAATAAAAGTATGGCTACTGGTCATAGCGCCCTTTTATAGTAACCCTGCCCTGGGTCATATCTGCAGTAAATTTTGGTATGGTACTTTGCATCAGAATTAGACCTAAAAAGCTGTTATTTATCACTAAAAGGTGCCAAACTTAATATCACATTTTCGTTTGTATTCTTACGTTATTTTTATACACACTGGAAGGTGCATGTTTAAGTCTTAACATATCATTTCTGTAGGAACATACATACGAAATTGTACAAAAGTCCCTCTGCATTATAATTTCAGGCACGTAACCAGGATTTTCGAAAGGGAGATTCACTGGTCTGGATCCTTTAGAAATAATTTCACCTACACTTTTAAAAGAAAAGAGTGAAATTCACTCCAAAAGAGTGTGCTGAGGGACCACTCCTAAGTAAGAGTTAATTTCACCCGGAATGGAGTGAAAATTCACTCCAAATAGAGCAATATTTCATTCCATGGGTATGAAGTATCGCTCCCTTTGGAGTGAATTTTCACTCCACTCCGGTCGAAAATCACTCTTACTTAGGAGTGTTCCCTCAGCACACTCTTTTTGGAGTGGATTTCACTCTTTAGTTTTTAGAGTGTAAAGCTTTGCAAGTATATTTCCAAAGGATTGTAGGAAAGGGAATGTTGGCGCCATCATTTGCCCGACGTGGGCGGCAACTTTAAGGCCCGATATGAGCCAGGAGAACGAAAACAGAGAAGGGAATGAGAAGAGTGTCTTGGTCGAGACAGGAAAAGCTACCAGGAGTTAATTGGGAATGGGAATAAATATTTTTACATTGCCATTCCATGTGATAATCAATTTAGCACCAAGTGTATACAAATGTGAATATATACGGTACTGAGCTGTGTGACAGATTTTTTTCATTTGTTTTTTAAATCTGACGTACAGGGTAAACACATAGTTCGCACAGGGCTCCAACTGTTTTAAAAACTTGTAGAAGAATCTAAGCATATTTAGAGCAAGACTATTCAAAATTTAGTAAGCCGAGGCCGACTTGTGGCTACTGAAATTATCTAAGGACCACCTCTCACCATTACCTGAAACGAAGTTCCACTTACATTTGTGAGTAAACCACGTTAGACACCTATTTGGGATGGCACACATTGTGTCGTATTCAAGCGGAGACAAAATGGTTTGCCGAATACTACATCAATTAGGTGAAGGCAGGTATGGACTGATCGTGGTTTTGGCCGGGACCATTGCTGAATATAAGGCTAGGATTTGTTCACAGAAGTTCAGATTGGAATCACTGAACGGTGCAAAGTGAAAAAGAGAAAAAGAAACTCGAAGTTTTATCTGAAGGTTGTGATTCAGGAAACCGCCACATTGGTCCCTTGGTAGCGGTCCACGGATATTCTTCCCAAGACAACTGGAGGAGATTTTGGGAAATTCCTATTGAAATTATGAAGAATGAAAAGTAATGCTCAGGTTAGGTTAAGATAAAAAAAAAATGAAATTGCCCTCATTCATCCTGGGAAAAAGTCACGCATGCGGCTCCGTGAGAAAGTATTCTTCTGCTTCTAAATGGCAGTGCCGAGAATGCGAAACAAGCCAAAAAAAATTTTACTGACCCATGGGAGACTCTCTGCTCTTCAAGAGCAGGTTGCAGTCGAACATTATTGGGAATAACTCGCATGCTCCTATCTGCCAGTCGAAATAGTCAGACCACCAGACTCGTTTACCAAGAGAAGAAATAGTCGACCAAGTCGATTTACACGGGAAGTCCTAATTTTGCTTACTGTGGGAGTTTATTACGTTGGAGAAAGACCTATTACACGAATTGGTTACCCCGTTTTCCCCCGTTTTTTAACTGACCACCGAAGGATGAGATTTTACCTTTAATCTTTACTTTGAATAACCTTCACCAAACCAAATTTTATAAATTCTGTTATCTACCACAACATATCAGGTTAAAAATAACATGTTACACAAGCAACATTTGGATCTACTGTTTGTATGTTTTCATAAAGCAGAGGGTTAGTTCAAAGGCCCGAGGAATTTACTTTTGGAATAAACTAATCTTAAAAAATTCTAGATTAGTAGACCTTCATTTCGCCGATTGCAGTATCAACTATCATCCAATCTGGGATCAGGTATACTGCGTTCCCATGATTTCGTGCGTCCCCTATTTTCGTGCAGTATATACACACCTACATCATTAGGCCTAAATCTATTGAGGCTAGTCTAACTGCACGAAAATACTGGAGTAGGTTATAATATGTTTCCAAGTGTTTGACAAGATAGGTCCAATCGGTACTTTGTTTGCCAATTCTGTCAATGAAAAGTGTGAATTCACTCGAACCTCTCTTGCAATAATACTTCCTACAGATTTGTTGTTAATAGTGGAGTAAAAATTTGAAATTGTCCAGATGATAATATTAAGACCACAAAGAAAGCTCTTTCCTTTGAAATAAGGTTTAAGGATTACTTACTGAATGACTGTGATTGCTTCAAAGTTGGTTGTTGCTTCTGTCTGTTGTAATTACTTTCCATTGCTAATTTTCTGTAGTTGTGTTGTCTGTCTTTGTGTTTATTAGTCCGTCAGGGGGACTGCTTTCACAAGTTTGTGCTTTTTCAGTCCTACGCCAACTTGTTGTACTATCAGTGTATGTTTTTATGATTATTGATGAGGAAATAAAGTGAAACTGAAAACTGAATTCATCCACTATAGCCATGGACATGAAGAGACTGAAATTTTGGATTTTTTACTTTATAGAAAGGTGGGAAGTTTATTCATCAGCTCTTTAGTTTTCAACGGAAAGAACAAGGAAAACAAAACTGATACAACAATTAAAGGTTAAGTTGCATTGAGAGCCAAAAATCCCCAAAATACTGCTACGATACCCCAAGACTGCTTTCCCCCAAATAGCACACTGCTTCCAAATTTCAATGAAGTTTTATTCTTCAACTAAATTTTCAAAACAGAAAAGATACATTCTACCCCTTTGTCCGTAAACGTTTGAAGTAATAAGTACGTAGGCCTCATTTATAACAAGGGCTGGGTCGTTTACTTATCGGCTACCGTAGTTACGCCTAAATATAGACTCCACGTATAGTAAATTAGGATATATTTAGATATTTCTGTTTATAGCGGCGTAGTACTAAAAATGTCTCACTAATAAAGTACTGTGTGAACACAAGTCGGTTATATTGGATCCACACGTTTGATATTGTAACCTAATTACTTCATCGCTCAAAGTAACAAATCCGAAGAATTCTAAATTTAACAGTAGTAAATAGCGGTATATCTGGAACGAGTTACAAACTCTTATAGGAAACACAGGGTACTGCTGATGAATATCAGTAAACCTTTGGTTTCTCACAAGACAAACATAAGGAGTTACTCAATCTAAATTTGCAAAAGGACTGTTGTTTAGTACACTCTGGTGTCGACTATGACTTTGATAAGTACACTGCCATGCGGTCAGTATCATAAATGAAGCCAACGACAGTTGCCAATCAGTGTGGTCATCTATCCCTCTTATTTTGCTATTTTACAAGGAAAGATTCGTTCTGTATTTTTGATCCCCACCTAAATCGTTTTCCACTTCATTTTTGTCAGCATTTTCTGTACCGTTGGGTAATATCTGAGCTAATAAAAGAATTTTTCAATATCTCACCTTGTCAGCTCTTGTTCACTGTCGTATACTCTTCAAGACCGTCGCAAGAGGGGATGGAGTTTTGGGGGCTGTGACACCCCATCCACGGATAAAGTTGGTTAAACCTGCACCAGTCGGCAAATGAAGGGAATTAGGAAAGAGGATAAGGGGGAGTAGAGACGAAAAAGAGGGATGGAGAGAGTAAAAGAGGAAAGAAAAAGGAGGGAAAAGAAAGAGAAGAAAGAAGAAAAGAAGAGGAAAGACGGTAAAGGAGAAAGAGAAGGAAAATCGAAAGAAACAAAGCGTATGTGTGGTCGGCTGGAAGTTCAGAACGAGATTTGCGCCACTGATTGATATTGTCCTTCGGCACGTGCGCACTGGTTATATGTCGTATATTCTTAACGTTATACCGCCTAGTCACTCAGGGAACCACTGCATGAGCGGATGGACCCTCTGAATGTCGCGCAGGGCGTATGCAGGGCTTTTTAGTAAAATGTAACATTTCTGATGCTGTTTTAGGTCTGATATGTAACAAACTTGTTTTATTTGCAAACTTTTGCACAAGCTTGCAACTCAACATCCACAATAAAAAAATTCCAGAGGGAAAGGAAAAGATTCCTTCGTTTCCTAAGGAGTCATCCCTTTCACGAGTTCCTAGATCCGTCACTAAGTTACTCGTGTTAGATTGTTTTGATCGAGATGTTAGTTATACGTATGATACGAAAGGGAAATGTGTTTACATTGCATAAACACAGCACGGACATACAGAAACTGTTATCAATAGACCTGGTGCATACAACGTCACAGACCAGAAAATGCGCCCTTCAGTGGCGGCAAGCGCCTATCATTGCAACTTGCAACAAATCATTGCAAACAGCTAATTTGTGTACCGGTCGGATACACGCGTAAGCCTACTACGCGCGCGTGCGAAGTCTAGGTCGTTTGTACAGTATGCTTCATTGTTTAGCTCCAAAATGACGTCGCGTGACGTCAAAGCATAAGATCTATGTTAAAGCATTCAGTCTCACCAAAAGCGACACCTCCCTAAAATATAAAGCGTTTGAACAGTCATGAATGTTGCGGGGTCATTTGAAAGTGTGAAAGTTTGGGTTGACAAATTATTATCTACAAAGCAGAGAATTTCTGTCTGGGAGAACTTAGTTCTTGACAACTAATTTACCCAGCTATCTTATTCTTAATTGCCTATTAGTCTGTACTTACATGTCATGATTTTAATGGAAAGGAAATTTTCTGTATCACAGAAGGAACGTTTTCCCTTTTATGTGTCAGCTTATTTCACTCTGGAAATGCCAGCTGTTATGTCAGTATATGTCATCAAATAAATGGGATAAATGCAAACTTAGAATGGTTTTCTCCAAAACTTAAAATTATAAAGATAAGAGACAATCTTTCCCGTCACACTGCTTCGACTTTGTTTTGCTAATATTTAAGAAAAGTCCTGTGGGGATTATCCCATTGTAGGCAAAGATCTGAAACTACTCCCAAACGGAGTTACGTTCCGAAGTGACAGGTGTCTTCAGAGAGCCACGCGATAGTACAGGCAAACTGTTTTGAACATCTTAACGAAAGTATTGTTTTAGGGGGCTTTTTACGTGCTTGGAAAAGAACACGATCGAAAACAAAAACCAAACAAAAACCCGTCGGATAACAAACATAATATCAAAAGCTACCTACATGACGCAACAGGCAACGAAAGAGTCTTTGTTACTACTGAGAAACAGAAACCGCCGCTGTACTCATCACCAACGGCCGCCACAACACCAACAATCGTCGCCGACAGCAACCACCGCTCCTATCCCAGTCCAACCCCATACCAATAAATCCAAAATACAACACCCGAACTCTCCAACAACCACAAACCAAAACTACCTCAAAACAAAACACTCCACAACTGGATACAGCCCAACGTCCCACCTATGGCCCAACCGGCCCAAAGGCCAACAGGGCCCAACAGGACGGGGCGGTGCCCCCACGAAGGCAACCACACCCGAAGGCAACACCGCGCCCGAAGGCAACAACACACACACCCTAAGGCAACCACACGCTCGAGAGGCAACAAACCCCCGGAGGCAACAACACGCCCGCAAGCAATAGCACACGCCTGAAGGCAACAGCACGACAAAAGCCCTGGCAAATACAGGTGCACCTTGCCCAAGGGTGCCCCGGAGGCAGTTGTGGCAAAGGGTAATCTCATTATCCCCACGTTTAAACAAACTGACAAACTCCACAACCGGATGCAGTCCAAGACAGCTGATACTTGCACACAAAGTGAACTAGCCTACTTCCCTGTGGATAATTTACTACTTAAGACCGGTTTAAACTTCCAAATTTTTACAAGCTGTATAGATATAAGAACCATATATGGTCACCCCTTGCTATTCGGGGTCAGTCACGGACATAGCTCAGAGCTGAACAGTGTTCAACTTTCATAGCTGTTTAGCGCTATACAGACGTATGAATCAGCCTAGAGACTTGGCAAAGCCTTTTGGGCGAAATGAACGCTGGTCTCTTAACCGATTCCTATATTTGGACCTAATCCCGAATTTACGTTCTTCCTGTGATCTGCTGTGAGAATGACGTCATATGGGGAATGAATGGTGTATGTCAACTCTACATACAAAAAAAGCTGTAGAACAGATAGCAAAGAGTTGAATTACACAAGAGGACTTTTTTCCTTCTTCGAAAAGTAGCAGCACCCTGTTTTTTCTAATAGCTTTCTTCTAATAGGTCTTCGTTTGGAAGTCACTATTTTGAAGTCTCCTCTTGTCTTCGGTCTTCGTTAAATACAAATGCATGATACTGATAGTTGGCCTTTCCTCACGAAATGTGTTAAATGGAAAACGTAAACCCATTTCTCGTGATACTGCATCTTGTTCACGGTGCTATGTTTGGGAGATGTGGGGAACTTTGGTTTTTCATGCTCCTCACACTGAAGTAGGCCTAGAGTAAGCGCATTTAGTACGCGTTTGCACTCGCGTGCAGGTAATTGCGTTTCACGTATTTTTCCAATATGGCCGTTTTTTGTATATTACAAAAGTGACGAAAGTGACGAAAGTGAAATGGGCCTACCCATTACATTTTCAGGCCACCGTGGACGGTCGCCTGCAGAAAATAAGGAACATGTGCGATACTGGTCCACTGCGTATCATTATATGCCATAAATGTCTAAATTTTAAATTGCAGAGTATTTTATAACTGTATTTGGGGGAATAGACATTTGTCGTCACTTTAACGACGAAAAGCTTTTTATGGCTTTTATTTGCTGCCTTCTTTTCAGAATTGAAGTATACATGAATTTGAAGTTTCTCAGTCTTTTGAACCTTCAGAAAATTCAACGCAATCCATTAAATCTAGACTGCAAAGCGGAAGAAGTTTTTTGTTCAATTCATCGTTAGGAAACTTGAACTTATGTAAAGGGGTGACAGTCCCTTGTGGGGAAACCCAGAGTGAGCTTCAACGCGGGTTAGGGTGCTTCACAGTCTGAAATGTAAATCCCCGCTGTAAAAAATATATGAACCACATCAGTATGGAGTGAACGAAGAGAGTAGCAGATCAGATATATTGACCATATACTGCATAGGCTTGGATAAGACCTGGAGTTCACTCATCTCTTAGTCATTACTCAGACTGTAAGGATTCGGACCGTGAGACACGTCCTTCAAGAGCCTGAGTTCACTCGAAAACAGCACTAGATTGGACTACGATCAAGGTAGCCATATTCTAGTTATTCTGCAAGGTATCTGGCAAGTCTGGCAGTGGTAAAATCTTGCCTGCATGATATTTCAATTTGGCATAGAAAGGTAACTTTACATGAATAACATATTATTATTGATTTCATGTATTCTGATTAGATAAAACCATTCGACATCACTCGGTAGCAGTATTTCATGACTTTTATTTTTGCAATTTGACAACGAAATGCCAGAATTTGGCAAAGACATTTCAAGAATTTGGCAATAAGGCAAGAATGAGTCAAGGTCGGTAACCCATGGCTAATGTACTGGATCTTATAGCCAATAGTATCTTGTTCTTATTACTGCAATGAACCGTGACCGGAATTCCCACCTGAACAACGCCCTGTTACAATTCCCTACCGGAAGTTACCCCCCGGAAAATTCCCCACCAGCGGACAACTCGTACCCAACAATGTTCCTCACAAAGAAATGGAATTGCCCAGGATAAATTGCCTGGGGTGGGAATTGTTGGGGTGAGTTTCCTGGTGGGACGTGTCCAAGGGGCTGTCCGAGGGGCACAATGAACAAATATTCCTCTCAGCTTACTCAAAGTCGCATTTATTGTTACAGTGTGCTATGTTCCTGGTTCAGAAATGACGTGAGTTTCTTGCTTGCATGCCGACACCCTTGTCTGTCAACATGAAATACTAAAATTAACAGAGGACTAATTCACGCTCTTCTTCTCATAATGAAGGTACTATCGGGTAACTTCCATGTTATCATATTGTCTTATGGCAGGCATACTTATTTCGGATAAGACGTTCATCAAAAGGACAGAAAGAGGGGAAAAATTTAAACCCTTACCTTTTTTACAGTTCATTGCGATGTAATGCGTCCTTTAGCAAAATCGCCAAGGATTATTGTTAATATAAAGAAGCCTTGCGGGCCCTCTGTGTAGCCTTAAGTATCCTTTCTCTTGACGTATGGAATAAGGCTGAAAAAATAAAAAATTACAGTCGAGATCCTTTTGTCTGTACTTTCTGTACGACTCTCATTGGCTCGTATGTAATGTTGTCATTCACGAGCCGACAACCACTGACTGAGAACATAGAACTATTTTTTCACAGATGTATTGAAGTTTATAGAAAAAGTTCGATCATTTCTATATGGCTTAACTTATTAAATCGTATAAAGGAACTGCATATCGGTTCATCTCCGTGTTTAAAGTCTCAAAAGGTTTAATCGGGATTAATTTCTCTTCTTTTATTTTGAAAGAAAATGAGGAGGCGGCAGGATGTGACTTCATATATTCTTGAAACCAGGTGAAAATTTTCCATTAAAATGATTGTCTCGAATGACGCATTTACGTAAAGTTAAATTCCTAAAGGAACACACAAAAGATAATCTCATGTAAAGCCAGGTTGAAAAATTGCCTTTCCAATTGAATATCGTATGCATATCTTAGGTAACTGCATGCCAACAAATCCACCCAAAAAGAGGTAAACGGAGGAGCGCAGTTATAAGCCTGCATAACTGTCTTAAGTTAGTGAGATGCTGCAGTTTGTGAAGCCAAGAATGTGTTAGCCGGGTGGAAGTGTGGAGCAAACAAGCTCTGTCCAGCGGGATAATTGGTGTTACGACAGCAGAGATTTTTCGCAGACGTCACTGCTTCACACGTCTCTAAGATTGTCCATCAAGATATGGCCGTATTTAGCTATGGTCCTGCTGTGTGCAATCCCATGATTTACTCTTTGCAAAATCTTTCTCTGTGAATTTATTCCACCTCTTTAGTCTTCTTAAGAGGCTTTCACAGTTTGCTTTAAAATTACGAATCTGAGCTTCAGTCCGAGTGGGCCTGATGCAAGAGGAACCTCTCATTTAATGAAAGAAAAGCATAAGGAAGTTCGATTCATATCCTAAAACGATCGGAGTAAATTTTTCGAGCAGACTTTAACTACTGATCTGCACGTAATCGTAGCATACGAGACTACTTCCGGTTGGGCACTCAGTCAGTCAGTGCAGCATTTGTGCCCCAAATCTAATGTATGTTTGGACGAATAGAATATATATTTTGCCCGGAAATAGCAAATTTTCTGCGTGAATTAGGGATGAATCCCCCACCTCCACCCACTCATCGTATGGATCTGCATACATGCGTTACGTTTGCAGTAGTCATTTGCACAACTCGTCAATACTGCTTCCCGCCGAAACTGTGTATATTTGGCATCCAGTCATAAACGTTAGTCAGTGGTTGGGCTGCGAAGAAGATCACGAGTGGGACAAGGTGGGAGTGGCTGAGGCATCGAGCCATCCCTACGTCCGAGAAGGCTGGTCCTTTTGTCGGGGAATTTTTCTTATTTCGTCAAGTAGCCTTAATGGGCACGATAACCGCAATCCGTCCCAATGATTCACTTGTTTATGTTGACTTGTTATATTCTTCAAGAACATTCCAAATCTTTCATATTTTCTTTGATAAAATTCCTACTTTTTCTATATTTCTTCACTGAAAACCCCAAATATCAGTGGAGTGAAGCGCCTCAAACACTTTTTTCGCCATTCTTTTTGCAGCTCGTTGCTTTTGTCTGTTAGCAACTGAAACTTGCAGAACTTATCAACGGGTAGAAACATTACATCAAACCAGAGATCACAGGCAGGATATTTTCAAATTTGTGCAGCATGCACGTTGAAATATTAAGCAACTCGAGATCTTCATTTTTAAGCCTGGTGATGGTACCCCTCGTGAAACTTTACCCAAAATGCCTTGTACACTTACCGAAGGATGTAATACGAAAAGGTGAAACATATCTTTGATTTTTGAATAGGTACTACCGTATATTCTAATTTGTTATAATATCTACATCACACATTGTGCACATCATCTAATCAAAACGATATACCCTGACTCACTGGGCCCTACATGTTCTCTTTTTTAGAGGGGGTCCAAATTTGTTAGGTAACGTTTCAGGCGATGAAATTCTCTGGAATTAGTGGTACGTCGCTCGTACGTGAAAACGGAGCTTATAAATCGAGTGGCCAATTGTCATAGGGGATCATTTTTGTATCTCCCATGGAGAAAGTGCTCCTTTTTAAACCCATCACATATCTCCCTTGGGTCAGTTCAAAACACTTATTTTGAATAGAAAGGTCAGCAAGGATTCCTCTTTTATCCACGACGAAAGATTTGACATAGCAAAATATTGCTTGTAATTGGACAAATTAATTAATTTTCAGCCCAAGCTGGAATATCACGAAATCGCTGCTTACACACGTGCTCGTCAATATGTACAGCCGTAAACAACCCTTTAGAGAATCGCTGAAGTCCTTAAAAGCGATCAGTGTCTGAAGAAAGTTAAGTGCTTTTGCTGAGAGGTTTTGGGGCCGTCACAAGACTCGTTGAAGCAACCTTAGCCCACCCGACAATTCTATAAGTTATCTGAAATACCACACAACCCGCATAAACGTAGAAGTCGGGGGTTGGGCCGCAGCCCCCATTCGGGTAGAAAATTTGTTATTATTCGTTCAAATATGCTTAACATTTCGGGCAAAAGTACTCAGACCAAAAAAAAATTGTCCTGTAAAGCTTATGGGTTGAGTCCTATATGTAGTAGACGACAACATGTAAACATTACCAAAACATACTTTCTATATTGTTAAGTGAAATGTACTTTGTTTCAAAGTCCCCTCGACTCTCTGGAGAAGAGCCGAAGGGCGAGAACCAAACGTTTTCTCCCAAAGGAGTTCTGCTCCCCAAGGGACAACTCAGACAACATCACCAGGGAGGTGTTAGGAAGGAGACCCAACTCTCTATAGACTCCTCGAAGCAATGTTCGTTTCGACAGTTATCTTGCCTTTCTTCTCAAAATTCTTATCTCAATACCCAGATCAACTAGGATCAGTGATGCATTGTCAAAATGACAATGAGAAGATACACCCCTAACTTTTCGTTGCCAGCCGTCGGGCAAAAATGTGAAATTTTAACTTTTCGTCGTTATTCGTCACACTAAAAATCATTTCATTTAAAGCCAGCTAAGAATTTCTTTACAAATCACTTTTCGCATATGTTTCTTAATAATGGGAAAGTTTCTAAAAACTGAGAGAAATGCATGGGCTTGAGCAATGTTTCCAGAAAATGATGTATTTAAAATCGTGGGGGTCCAATTGAAGTACATTATTTAAATGTTTGATGCAAGTCGTTTAACTGTAAATACTGATTAAAGTTTGGTCATTGGCGGAAACAAACCTTACTTCAAAGTATGTATAGACCAATGGCCTAGCCACGCCGGGGGGGGGGGCAAGGGGGCACTTCCCCCAAATTATTTTGTAACACATTCTTGCCCCCCCCCAAATAATTTCAAGCGATGTGTCTTAAAAAAACAAGAAGAGTTTTCTTTGACAGACGAAAATACGACATTTACATTATATACAAACTTTGATAAATATGACCAGCTTGGCAATTAACCAATTCGGCCAGTTCGGCCAATTGGCAGGTACGATCTACAATAGCAAGAAATGATGGCGCCCTGGTCTAATTTGTCAAAGCATAGCTTAACCGCATGCATGCAGTGTCAACATATACGCTGCATCAGGCTTCAGTACAGTAAGTGCATAAAAGCCTATTTTGGTTTCCCCCTTGAGGAAAGCCCTGCCCCCCTAACAAAAAAAATTCTGGCTGTGCCACTGGTATAGACAATGACCTTTGCCTTGGGATCACTTGGAAAAGAAAGTTGGACTGAGATCTTCATTAAAAGGGTGTAGTCAACAGAGACTTAACAAAAGGAACCAAGAGACCTTTATTCAAATGGCAGTGCCTGAAAAAATTAAATCATTTTTAAGTACATATTATCTGACAGGTTTGGTCGTTGTATCTTCTTCCTAACACCTCCCTGACATTAGGCCTACCAACCTCTTGGACTTCAGACCTGTACAAAATAGGTCTGTCATGGCTGGTTCCATTCTAGACTGGTTGAAAAACAGATACTACACATGATATTAGCCAAAAGAACGAGAAACGATCTGTTGTTATTTTTTTTTCAAAACGAGAAAAGACTCACTGCCAAGTCTCCGGGAGGACTCGAACCCACGTACCTAGTAGTCAGAGTCAAGCTCCTTACAAACTGACCTACGACAATTTACGGGTAAACCTTCTTTTTCAAAAGTCCCCTAGACTCTCTGGCGAAGAGCCAAGGCGCGAAACCAAACATTTGCCCCGAAGGAGTTCTGTTCCCCGAATGATCTACGTCCCCACGGGACAACAAACTTAACTGACCAACCTCTCGACCCTCAGTCCTCTACATCATGGGTCTGCCATGCGTGGTCCCGTTCTTGACTGGCTGAAATGAACAGGCACATATGATCTTAGCAAAATGTGTTAACCGTTTTATCAAACCTGAAATAAATTCAGAGGAGGGTGAAGTTTGAATCGCTCTAATTTCTTCAATTAATTGAGGTAGGTTTACATTCAAGTACGAAGGAAATAAATAACCCAACTCTTTCTCCATTTCTTATGAAACTGTCACTGATTTGGATGGATTTTGAAGTGAATCGTAATTTTCCACGTTTTCAACTGTTTTTTTTTTTTTTTTGTTATCTAGTATGCAGAAATGGCACATTTTTAAAAGAAGTTCATTTACCACAAACTGGAATAGACTAGCCAAACAAGGACTGGCTGAAAAAGTCGTTTCGTCACAATCAGCGTTATGACGTCAACCGGTGTCAGCACGAATACTCGTTCACAATACACTGTTTGCTAAAACGTAGAAAAGAAGCAAGGAATTTCAAGTATGGTGGTCTACTGATGTTCACTACAAAAGTGAGCTTTCTGGCAAAATTTCGTGGTTCTAACTTTTAAGTAAGACTGTTTCTGTGTAAAACGTGTGTTTGGTGCCACTAGAAGGTGGTAAACTATACCCTGGGGAGCAGAAAAGGGTTTTCGCCAGGTCATCACTTTTGACAGACCTATGGTCTCGTGCAGGTATAGCCCGCACAGAGACATGCTACAGAATAAACGTATGGGGACGTGTTGATACGTAAGTGGCGTGTATGGTTGCTAAATAAGCCTAAGTGGGTGTGGCCTAGGGGAAAATGACGTCACCTATTTCAGTGATTGCTCTAGTAACACATCTCGGATCAAACAAACATGAAAAGGAAACTCCATGAAAGGACAGGTAACCTGCATGGTCGCCTTGAATAAGAGCTAAAAAAAACTTGAAGTAGGTCAAGATGTCATTGAAGAAAATAGGAGTGGTGTAAAATGAGAGGAAAGAGGCAAGGCGGTTTGGCAGAAGAGTTTGAAACGGATTGATGGCCACGAAGGTGGAATTTTCAATCAATAAAATGACCCTTTGGGTTGCTGATATTCCGTTCTCCATAAGCTTTACGCGATTGCGGTCGAAGTAAAATATAGTCTGACTTTCAAGCAATTGCTTTAAAGAGTCCTAACGTTTCTTAGATTTCATCCATGAGTTCAAGATCTTTTGAAAGAAATCGTTTTTCAATTTAAAGACCATAGTAAAATGGAAAATATGTTATCAATTACATGAAATTGACGTCTATGTAACACAATCTTGTAACCATTGAGTGGAACAAAAGTTAGAGGTATATAGGCTATATTTTGGATTTGAGGGGCAGGGAGGGAGGTTCAGTTACAAGAAGAGAGCACCAGAGGTTTTTTAATAAAGTTCATGTGAACGTCACGTTTTAAATTTTAAAGAAACACATCTTGAATTATGTTTAAAGTATTCAAACACAAATTCTGACGTACTAAGTCCTGCAACGTACTTTATAAAGTAACAACGTAATAATATTCTTCAAACACTAAGGCGATTAATTTAGTTTGTTTTTTACTGTTTGACGGCTATTTGTTATCAATTTAGTGCTTTTCTAGGAATTTTTTTTTCACATTCAGCAACTTAAATTTGGAAAAGAACACAGATCCAAATATAGCAGAATACAAGTCACGATGAAATCCGTAATGGACACTTAACTTTACTGAAAACAAACCGAGAGGGAGAACCAAAGAATACATCAATAATCATCAAACAAGTGTAGAACTGATATGAATAACATCGTCTGTACCGATTTTTCGTTTTCGATACCGTCCAATATCGACCTAAGACATACCGTGCGCCAGTAGACTCTGCATGTATGTCATAACGAAGGTAGATTCAGGATGAATAGTTGCAGGAGAACCAAAAATGTCAATTCGCTTAAATAGAACATTCGGTGTTATAAAACAGACGGACATGAATAGAGTAACCTTTTGAAGAAGTAATATCGGATGGGAAGTATCGAAATTTAAGGAATAATTCCACCGTACCGAATTGCACTGATGTGACAAGTGTGAGAAGAGTAGGCGGTTCCACTATCTGACGTTACATTCAGTCGGTGAACTTAGCACTTTTTTAGGAACCGCCCAAAATCATCATTCGTGATTTCATGCGAAAGATTAATTGGTTTTTTTTTTACTTTGCCGTGTGTGAATATTTTGGAAGGTTAGTTCTTATGACCAAAGGAGACCGGTTTCTGCTGTCATGCTCATAATAATGGCGCAGCTTCGTCTGTAGCAAGCCGTTGTTCGCATCATTGATTTAAATATTCGTAATTGCTTCTAACAGAGCATCAAGTAAAGTCAGGGAGTTGTTGTCAAATAGCAACTCCCTGGTAAAGTATCGTCTGAATCTAGTTCATCGTTTACCCCAGAACTCTTAAACCTTGATTTTACAAGGAAAACTTTCATATTTTTTGACCTTTTGTAGGCAGTGATAGGTTGTTGGGGGAATAGTTTAGATAATTGTGGGTTTTGACTGAGAAAGTTCCAGCTATTAGTTAAGCTGAGTAGTGGCGTACTTCCAAAATAAATACATCATACCAAACGAGATGATTACCCTCTGTGCGGGACTAATTTTAAAAGTATTAATCCTAATGCGTTTTATATTCTCATTTAAAATAATCTTGCAAAGCAATTTTGCCGTAACGTTCCTATACTACTTCTTGGGTTGTTTGATTTTACACTTGCAAGATATTTTACAATTTGTTTTTTTGAATTTCTTGTTCGTTACTTTTTCTTCTGGCACCGGTAATTTTGAATCGTTTCCACTTGTATTGGTTCTGATCGATGCATCTACCCAGGCATGTAGTACACACAACTCATAACGTACGTACGTATGTAGTATATTAGCGTTACTAGTGGCAAGGCACACGCCTAATTCGCGCATCATCTGCAGGAGGTTCATGAAGAACATTGTGGATTTTGCAGGTATTGAAACTGTTTTTTCGATCAATGAGTTTGTTTTTCGTGGTAGACCTAGGCCCTAACACAAGCCTAAGTTAGGCTAACGTTAGTACTGTTAACGACAGTAACAAGTGTACTGTTACACCAGACACACTGCATGCATGGCTTAGATAAGGATCGGTATCGGATCGAATCGATAAACCAAGAAGCATAACCGGATGTGACGTAACGAAGTCGGCGAGTCCGAGAAATTTATTCTACTTTGGCGGCTACTCAGCTCCTTTAATATGAAGCGTTTTACTTGCGGGTGTAAACAAGTTTAAAACCCAAAGGGGGCACTCTTGCTTTTGTATTCTCAGATGGGGGCGGGGTCGGTCAGCGTACGCCATGCTGCTGGTGGTGCTGTTGATTTCCTCTTTGGAGTTATATAATATCTCAAAAGCAATTTATGTGTGAAGGAGTTACATTTCTCCAGGAAGTCACTTTCGTTATTGCACAGGCGGACGTACTACTTCGCCTTTAATGAAGCCTTTGAAGGTGGCTAGGGGATGTGACTTCCGATCTAGATATTAGCGACTTTTCGATTTCAGGACGGTAGAGCAACAGGACGGAGAGTTAAACGCACGCGCGCCCGGCGTTCTGTCCTGATATTTGAGGCGTTTCGATTTTAAAGACGACGGTGCGGTAGAATGACAACAAGACAATGACGCGCTCATTTATTAACTAAGTTGCAATGCTTTGTTAGCATCCACACTCATCGCTAAGTTGTAGCAATGACGACCTACACAGGATTAGAGACGCCGTCGTTACTGGGTATTTTACAAAATTGTGAAAGGTTCTACTTCAAGATAGCTTTCCTTAGCTTAGCACGGAATCGTTCGTACAATGGCTTACCAGATATGCACTAACGTACTGCTGTTGTTCGTCATGTTCATTTTTGTCAGCAGCTTGCAATGCCACATGAACAAATGATGTACGTTTGCATACAGCTAACTTCAAATTTAACGTCACAGAATCACGTACGTTATATTGACGAGGGAAATTACCATGACAACCCCTGCACCGTCCTGTTTCTAACAGAACGTTAAATCGGTCGACGACCGTCCTGAAAATCAACAGGGCGGAGCGATGCTCGCTTCTACTCATGCGCAGTCAAGTTTTTTTGCTGCGCGTTCCGTCCTCTTTGTCTACCGTCCTGAAATCGAAAAGTCGCTATTGATAGGTTTCAGTTGGCTTACTGAAGACTTCAGTGTCAAGGAGGCCACTTGCAGGAAAACGCTCGCCTTTGAATATTTGAATATCGAGAAACGTCATTTTCGTGTTAGAAGCTTCCAGTGTGAACTTGAAGTGTCCGTGTGCTCCGTTCAATGACGCCACTAGGTTTTATAGTTCCTCAGGTGTGCCCTTGTACAGCAGGAGGATGACGTCCCGGTAGCGAAGTCAATTAATAATAGTGAAATATGTCGGTATAACGCGATTTTCTACGTGATGCATGACAAATCGCAGATTTCGGGGGAGGCCTGGCATCCCCTTTGTGCATCCAATTTTTTGTAGGAAAATTGGCCATCGAATTCACAACAATTTTTTGTAAGAATTGGTTTGACCAAATTATCGGTACGCATGTGGCGGGGTTGTACTTTTTCAATATCGTAATAGCTTTGGGGGGCTTCTGCATATGCTTTTTGTACAACATCCAAGCTTCCTCTTGCGGAGTGTTTGTGTACATGGACACTACATCAAGGGTAGCGAGTAAGACATTTTGTGGTAGGCGGTAGCTTCCAGGATTTTTAGAATGTTTTTTTTTTTCGGGTAGGTTCCTTGTCTTATGACAGTTGGAAGCAGCTGATAATCCACAAATGCAGATATTTTTTGTAGGGGATCCGTTGCCGCTTATAATCGGCCGGCCGACATTTTTTTTTGCCGGGGTGGTGCTTTATGTATCTTCGGAATGTCATATATAACCGGGGTTCGGATCTGGTGGTTAGGTGGGGTGAGGTAATTAAATGTCTCCTCATCAATTTCCCTGTTTGAAAACATATCTTGAAGGGTTGAAAAAAAACAACATAATCTTAGTTTCAGATGTATCGTCATCCTGTAATTTATGGTATCGATGACTTTTTAATTGCCTTTCAATTTTGGCCTTGTAGTCATTTCGATTGAGAATTGCTATACCCCAGCCTTGAAGAGTTTCAACACAAGCGCGCAGTCTTTGGCTAATCGCCGTAGCGGGACTCGTTCAGCTTTTGACGTATTGCTTTTGGCATTTTTGATCAGCTAAGATCAGAAAGAGAGAGGCTAAGTGAGCTTTAACGTGAACCTCCCGTAGCAAAATTCTGGCCACCCTCATCAGTCTGACGTCGAAAATTAAGCGCCTGGACCACCTACTTGAAGGAAGAAACATCTCCAAACACCTGTAGGTTCAAAGAAACCTCCTCAAGCTGCCTGGGTCTCTGGCTTGCTCCGAAGAGTTGGGAGATATTTGGGACTCTCACCTCTGGAGGGAGGGCAAGAGGCTAGGGTAAGGTTGGCGGCAGGAAATCTCTCGCCAGGCAAAAAGGTTAAAAGATCAGTTCCAGGAGAAGGAAGAGAAAACCAACTCCGGTCTCGACAACACAGCAGAAGCCAGTAACCTACTCCAACTTCTGCTGAAGCGATCTTCGAAGCGGTGCGAAGACAAAATTAGCCACAGACAGAAAAAAGCAGAAAAGCGATAAAAGGTAGAGGCGAAACCCGGCTTTCAAAAGTCAACTAATCCAAACGGCTCTTTTAAGGGCAGTGAGGGCACCAACAGACTCAGGAAGAGTATTCTACTTCTTCCTGTACTGTGCTTCTGTCTCCAGTGTCTATTGTTTGTAGGGATAGTTCTCCTCCAACCCCCTCTAAAAATAAAAAGACGTAAATTTACCGGGTCTGTTCAGGTCCCAGGTCTGTTGAAGTCAAATAAGACTTAAACGATCTCATACCCGACAAAGGAAATTAACGACTATACGTAGTCACTTAAATGCCCACAACCTAACTGAAAAGCCCAAAGAATCCCTAAGTACGTCAAGAATCTGTCTCATAGAATTCTGTCAGATATACAGATAATTGCGTTGGGTAAAGGGCTCAATTTGCAATGGCATAGGCTATATCGCTGACCTAGTATGGGAAGCACCTAGGCAACTCAAATCGAAGGCTGCGTCAAAATGCTTGCGTTGAGTACGTGTACGTTTAGTGGTTTAATTTTTGGTTAAATATTGGGCTTAGTTTAATAAGCGAGTTGGGAAACAGCCGTACAATGCATGCTGGGAAGGAAAGTGTACCATAGCAGAGACTGCATGTGCAAGACAGATATTTTGTATAATCATGCACAATTTTCGTGTGTATATATATATATATATATATATATATATATATATATATATATATATATATATATATATATATATATATATATATATACATATATACATATATATATATATATATATATATATATATATATATAGATATATATATATATATATATATATATATATATATATATATAAGGTCAAAGTACTGCGTAGCACTTATGAAGTAGGTAGGTAAAAATGAAGTAGTAAATAGTGCTAAAAGTTTGTGAAAAAATTCCACGACGTTTCGGGTTTAAACCCTTCATCAGGTGGCAAAAAAATGCATCTGATCGTTGACACGGCCAAACGTACAATTTTAAAAAAAACACAATAAAATTGGGCACGGTAAACCTCGGCTAGGAAAACTGACAGTGTTAAGTGGTTACCACAAGTCAAAAAAATGCAGGAATTGCTGCGTTATAACAGTTCAAGTCTAACGTTCAGACCATGTGGGGACAGGGTTCCAAGTTTCATGATTAGGCGGTTTTCGGCAGCTAGGCGGTCATGATCGGAACCTCGACACGAGATGGCCGCCGAAACCATCAAGTCACGGATCGAGCATGTTGACGGGGGATTGAAGTGGGTGGCTACCGGGAACCCTGGGAGGTTCTGTTTGATTGATCTCAGGTGCTCGGTGACTCGGTCAGCAAGACGACGTTTTGTTTCTCCCACGTACAGTATATTACAGCGTTTACATACGAGAACGTAAACAACATTGGCGTTAACGTTCATCAGCATTTTACCTGTACTTCAGCCAATGTTGTTTACGTTCTCGTATGTAAACGCTGTAATATACTGTACGTGGGAGAAACAAAACGTCGTCTTGCTGACCGAGTCACCGAGCACCTGAGATCAATCAAACAGAACCTCCCAGGGTTCCCGGTAGCCACCCACTTCAATCCCCCGTCAACATGCTCGATCCGTGACTTGATGGTTTCGGCGGCCATCTCGTGTCGAGGTTCCGATCATGACCGCCTAGCTGCCGAAAACCGCCTAATCATGAAACTTGGAACCCTGTCCCCACATGGTCTGAACGTTAGACTTGAACTGTTATAACGCAGCAATTCCTGCATTTTTTTGACTTGTGGTAACCACTTAACACTGTCAGTTTTCCTAGCCGAGGTTTACCGTGCCCAATTTTATTGTGTTTTTTTTAAAATTGTACGTTTGGCCGTGTCAACGATCAGATGCATTTTTGCCACCTGATGAAGGGTTTAAACCCGAAACGTCGTGGAATTTTTCACAAACTTTTAGCACTATTTACTACTTCATTTTTACCTATATATATATATATATATATATATATATATATATATATATATATATATCCTTGGACTTTTATCTGTGGTACTACATGGTACAGCAAAATCTAATTTCCCAGCTCGTCTATTCTTGATTACAAGCACTAGATACCTGCGATGGGTGTCTAAGTAGTGCGGGCGGTATTTATTTTTACGCCGTGTGTAGCGGGTCGCAATTGAGCACTGCATCTTGGGGTTTGAAAGTTACTGTATTACGATAGTTGAATGCATGACGTTGGATCGAGCGCATCGTAGCCAAGTCGTGTGTTCACCTCAAAGGTATATCAGAAATATTAAGAGTTTTTAGATTGCTCATGAGGAGTTATTCAGAGGTGAAAACTGAAGTCGAAGTTACGACTGAATTGAAAGATTAAAGGAGCGGTTAAATTCACTCACCAGATCGTTGACAGACAGATATAGGGAGATGAAGACAGGTCTATCTCAGATCGAAGAACAGATCAAATGAAGCTCAGATTATATCAGACTTAAGTAAACAGTGAGGATTAAACGGATATTGTTGTCGTGTGATCTGCCTTAAGAGATACACCCTCGATTTAAATTCCGGATTTTTCCTGCACGGATTGTCCAACGTATGTTTAAGCTTAGCGTTTGAGGTCAGAAAGCCACTTGGCTCATCGAAGGACCGTATACCAGAGTAAGCGTGGATGAACACCGGCAAGATTCGCCTTCTCTTTTCGACTAGTGCTCAGAGGTTAACGAGGCAGGTGTGTACTAATTGTTCCCAGTAGTTGCTCCCGGGACCGCTGTTTAACGTCCCTATCCGACGGATGTGAGTTTATCCCTAGTCTTTAGCCACTTTCCTAAAGGCTGAGAGGGATGGAGGTTCCTTGCTCTGCACCACTGCTCTACAGATGAACCGAGCAAAGCTCACAACTTCGGCCTGAAATCGGACAACTCCCTGAAACGGACAATCTGATGCCCAATTAAAATTCACCAGTTTAAACCCCCTCAGCATCACTGTGAACAGCTATGCTGAACAAGTAAATTTTAGTCCCCAGAAAATTTCCAAGTGGTTCCACCACCACTTGGGGTTTGATCCGGGAACCTCAAGTATGCAAGGCATTACACTCAAGCACCAAGCCAACTCAACTCCATCTCATACAGTGTACATACATGTTTTAGTAATATCGAGCTTAAATTGTGCATTTGCATCGCGATGTCAGTCGTGTCTCAAAGGCCCTAAATAAACGTCTTGTCGCACAAGATATCATCACTAAGTCATCTGTACATTGTCGTCAAAAGGTTCACTGAACTGAAGTGCCGCAAAGATGCGTCGTCACTGGGAGAAAACACCAAAACTTTACTAACCATGGTCTTGTCTAGCGGCAGATCATTACATCATTGATGTTCAATAGTACAGCCAACTCTCTGCTTACATAACCACGAAATTCTGTAGAATCACAAGTCATACAGTCATGAAGACTGTTTATAAACCTATGTTCTGATGGCAATTGGCAGGTGTCAGAGTTTCCTCTGTCGTAAACTTGATGATTTCTAGCGTACAATTGATAGGTCCGTATCCAAGGAGAGCGTTGGAGGCACACGCCCACTGAATTGAAGAAGAAATAAAGTAACTTCCTACACTCTTTCATCGAACACTACCCTAGGTGTTTGTCAAAATTGAAACCACGCCCCCACATTAAAAAAAAAATCATGCATAGGAGGGTGATTGAAGTTGTTCAAGTTCGCATTCTATAACCAGGGAGCTGTAACAGTTCCTTGCTATAACTAAGGTTGAAACCGGTACCCAGGTTTTGATCAGGCCACTCGACAACTGAGTGCCTGTGCATAGCATAGGCTACACGATATTCAATTGAGCCACAAAACTGCTTTGAAAAATCAACAAATTCTTGCAACTCTCCTCTTATTCGCCTTAAAAATACCTCTGAAGATGTTTTTGAACAAACCTATAACAAACAAAAGGTAAAACAAGGAGTTATTCTCCATGAATTTAACAATTCAGCACACAAAATTTGTCACATGATCAAAAAGCCATTTATAAATTAAAGGTCAAGAGCAGTCGCCCCAAACTTATTTTGAAACAATAGCTAAATGTCACGAATGTTTTCCTTTTTCTCTTCCAAGTATCTGTTGTAATATTTTAGGACATAAATATTGCATATTCAAGGTAAACCAAGCAGTTGCTCCTTGTAAATTTTACAATTGAGTGAGAAAAATACTGTCACGTGATTCTCAAGAGCCATTCAGGAAATAGGATAGTCTACTATACAATTCTTTATTGGGGTGATTGCATTCTCCCTTTAAGATGACGGGGTTTGTTAATTCTGATTGAGGTGACTGCATTTTCTCTTTAACCCAGTGGTTCCCAGCGGGGGCGTTATCGCCTCCTGGAGGCATTTTCGCAACTCGGGGGGCGATGAGCGCTAAGGGGGGGGGGCAGGAGGTGTTTTGAAAAAATGAGAAACTAAGTTTAAACCGGGCCTTACAAGATTCCAAAAGGTTTCCCTTAGCTGAGCTCTCAAAAAGCAGATAAATGACGTCATCAATTCGTCGAGTAGATCCAACATTCACTCCTCAGGTGCATTACAAAGTTTGTGAATTAAGCTATCTTTATTGGTAGATTTCAAGAAATCGCATCTAACAGTGTTTAATTTCAAAATTTTTCTTGGCGAGGACACTCATATTCCCATTAGTGGCATCCTCTTGAAAGCGATGAGCGAAGAGGGGCCATGGATACAAGTTGTCCCGCCACTTTTACCTTTAATGCAGTTTTTTCCGTGCTGTCAATAAACATGACATACTGACAGAAGTGAAAATTGGCGATAACTATAACATAATAGATAACTTTTGCAATGTACTATCAAGGAAGTAAAATACAAGAAAACGTTAAAATGTTTTCAAAAATGCAATGTTTGGTTTGCAAATTTTGGCTGTCTCATTATTTTTGCCCATAGGACAGCTTGAGTGGCATGTCTTTTCTTCCTCCTACCCATAGGAAAAGCTTTTTGCAACATCCAAGGGCACCTTCGTTAATAACTCCATGGGTGGTTCTGTAATCTCGTTTGTAATCTCTAGTGAGCATTTTATGTTATTAGGGAATCGGGAGACAGTCATATTTTGACTTACAGTGCTTCATTCATGTGTCGAAAAATTGGGTAATACCCAAGAGCTTCCGGAGCTTCGCCCCCGGTCTGCCATCAAGACATTGCCTCTGTGTCCATTAGGGGCCCTTGGGGGGAACGATCCACACTTCGATGGGCCTCTGGCATCTGTTAAATTCAAAAAAGAACGTTGCATCTGTTAAATTCAAAAACAGTTTCTCCGTCACTGACCCCAACTTTATGATTCAACATCACAAAAGGAGTCAGCTTTTTGAATCCCGAAATGTTGTTTTTCTTCCCTGTGTCTGACCTATACGTAAAAACAATTATTTCACCATGTGTTTTTATTATTGTCGTTCCATTCATGGCAATAGTATGCTATAGACGGGAGGGGCGTTTGCCCAATTAATTCGGTGAAAGGGGGCGGTGAGCTGAGTTTGGGAACCACTGGGCTTACCAGCCTGACCTTTCTCCTAATCCTCAGTAACCCTGCTTCTATATCTATTGTTAGCTCTAACTGTAGGCATATTTTCAGTCACGTGGAACTTCAGTCCAGTGAACCGTGAATTAAGTGAACCCTCGGTTTAGTGGGATATTCAGGTACCACTGATGGCCTGGGTATTGTTCTAGGACCGGGGCGATTTTATTACAAACTTGGCCCAAGAACTGTTGCATTTTTAAACAGGAGCATCAGTTTACATGTAGACCATCTGTTATCAAAATGATGTTGGCTAGCTTACGATTTTTAGAACTGTAGCACTGCCAAAGGCGTCGCCAGACTTTTCGAAGTAGGGGGCACGGGGGGGGGGCAAGCGGTCCACCGTACGCATGCACGAGTTTTTATGGTCAGGTACCTACCCACAAAGTTTAAACTTCATTAGACTTACCTTTTAGGAGGAGTTCGCAACACACTTTTTGTTCACACGCACTTACACACCCACACACACTCAGACACACAACTCCACAATTCTGTTGTTAGGTGGACTACAATATCTCATCTCCCTACACATTGCATGTAAATGAGATAGTAATACAGCCCAAAACCTATAGACGAGTTGGGAAATGTCTCCACGCAATGCAATATAGGAATGGGTCAAAGGTGAAGTGTACCACGCTTACAGTGTCCTAGCTTCTGTATTGCATGCTGAGCAGGCAGAGCTAACCACGTTGCCCGTTGTCATGGTATACTTGACCTTGTGACCCGACCGGAAGTACCGAATTTCCCAACCCGTCTATTATGTGGACCGCATTTTGGGGGTAGAGGTCTAAGGGTCGAGAGGTTGGCAGTTTTTTAAGTTTAATTTGTTGTCCTTTCGGGGACGTAGCTCTTTGGGGAGCAGAACTCCTTCCTTCGGGAGTAACGTTTGGTTTCGCACCTTGGCTCTTCGCCAGAGAGTCGAGGGGACTTTGGAAAAGTAATTGGGGGGGGGGGGACCTATCTTGAGTGGTATCCAACTCAGCTGGCTTATGGACAAAGCAATTAACTTCATGTATTCAAAATATATTGAATAGTTCAGGTAGCCTGTAGTGCGATCTTCCCTGGCTGGTTGAGACAAGGTACTTAAACTTTTATGAAAAACAAAGCCCACTTTACGTGGCTAGAATCTGAATAATTTCATAGTGTGTACAAGGTTGTACTAGAAACAGTGGGATATTCTGGTGGCATACAGTCCTTTTGGGAGGGTAAACTTGTCCACATTGGAATGGACGCACAAAGGGTTTGAAAGTTTTGTGTATGTGAGGTGGCTCAGATGCTATCTTTAGTAAAGCTCGCCAAAACTTTGATAAGGTTTTTGCCATGGACTCCTCATCATTTAGTGATTTTTTTTATTTTGGTTCGAGTGTAATTGAACTGGATGTTGCATAAGGGGGGGGGGGGGGGTGACATTCCTACTCTTTGACAAATTCTTCTTGTTCTAATTAAGGAAGGTTCCAGAATGGTGTTACCTTTGGTAGAGCTTTGAACTCTACCTAACATTCTCTCTTCTGAGGAAGAGGATGGGGGTTCATGTCTTTACAAATCTAGACTTAAAGGAGAAAAGTTAGATTTGATTAAAATTAAAAGTTACTTTACAAGCTCATTCAGTTAAGCTTATAATTAAGGGTAATCATAGGCTATTCTGCAAAAACGTGCTGTGGCACGGTTTGAAAAATAATACTAAAGATCACTACCCTAGGCATACGCAAGTGTGTTCAAGCTGTGTATCAGGTAAGAGGAAGATGGTTCATCCATTAGGAAGGGTAACCCGTCCATGACGGTTGTCCGGGGACGCTACATACCGGAAAAATTTGGGCGAAAAATAGCGGAAAAATTTACGACAGTGAATTTTCAGTTTTTCTTTTTTCAAGCAGGTCTACTTTAATTGACGATTTGGAAATCTCAGGGGACAACTTTTTCCTTACCCCCCTCCCGCAAGCTATGGTCCTGCAGACTAATGCGAGTTTGGTCTCGGGTGGTCCTTGTTATGGCTCAGTCGACGATTGGGAGGTTTGGGCATCAAATCCCAGACCGACGCACACCGACGCACACCGACGCACACCGACGCACACCGACGCACACCGACGCACACCGACGCACACCGACGCACACCGACGCACACCGACGCACACCGACGCACACCGACGCACACAGGCTACTAGTGTTAGATACACTTCAAATAAAATAAGCCACTTGGGAAACTTCGATACACGATGCATGCTGGGAAGGAAAGTGTACCATAACAGAGACTGCATGTGCAAGTTAGATATTTTGTGTAATCACGCACAATCTTCGAGTTTAAAATTATGGTTCTCTAGATATCAATCACTGGTCAAAGAGATTTTCCTTTGGAAGAAATAGTTCTTTTTGAAGTTGTTCTCCTTAACTTGAACCGAAAATGTTGGGTAGTATGACGGTAAATTGTGGAAGACAAGAAAACAGTCGCTCGAAAACTTAGTATCCGTAAGGGAATATCCCTGGACTTGATCTGTGGTACTACATGGTACAGCAATATCCAATTTCCCAACTTCTCTTTTGGTTTTCACGGAGCTGGGTTCGGTTCTACAAAATCTAACTTTGGAAGTCGTACAATCAAGCATTGTCCTGCAGAGTAGCAGTGCTGTAAGTACGGTAAGCAAGATTTCCTTTGGTGGTCTCGTTCACGTTATGATTGCCACTAGTGGGGCGGGGTCAAGTATTTTCAATTTTCATCCCTTTGTTTTGCCGTCGGAGTTTACTGAAGCTGCTCTCTTTGCCTGATAAAACTTAGGTTAGCTCTGTTTTTGGTCAGGCCTTCTCTCCGATTGTGCGGTTATCTATCGTCAACCTTGCATCGTTTTCTTCTTGTCAGCAGCTTGAGGGTCCTTCAAATTATTGTCGTTTCTCAATGCAAGTTGCAGTCTATAAAGCCGAATGCACATACGTCAGAAAACGCGAAACACGAAACGGAAAACACGTTTCGCGTTTTCTGACGTCCGTGTGCGTTGGACAAAAATAGAAAACGTGTGTTTCGCGAAACAAACATGCTTTTTTCGCGAAACAAGAGTTTCGCTAAAGAAGTGTCTCGGTCTCCGTGTGCGTTGCCTGTTTCGCGTTTCGCAAAACAAGTTGCGAGTCACAACCAATCAACATACGAAGATTGGTTCACATGTTTACAATATGGCGATCTACATGGAACCGTCTTCACCGTCTTGGCTTCCTAATGCCAGGCCCGTAGTCAAGGGGGGCCAGGGGGGCGAAACCCCCTTTGGAAAATTTTTCGTCCCCACCTAGAAGATCAAAAATTAGCATTGCCGTAATGCATTTTAGTATGTTTCGCCCCCTCTGGAAAATTTTTCGCCCCCTAGAAGCTTTTCGCCCCCCTTCAGCACCTTGTCTGGCTACGGGCCTGCCTAATGCAGATAATTGCTAGCTGATACCTTATGCTAGGTTTACATTATGTTCCCGGCGGCCACGGCAATCCCGTTTGCCCGAAACGTAGTGCGCTGTGGAATTTTGGCCATTTTTCATCCGTATTCAAGTTTTGTTGATGAAGCTCTCCTTTACGGCCAGGCCTTTGTAAACTCCTCCCCAAACCGAGCGCGCCGTGATAGACCGTAGTAGAACGCAATGTGCCGTATAGTGCGCCTCTAAGTTTTGTTACAACCTATTACGTACTGTCACGTTTTGTCGCCTTCACCCCGTTTTACTACGGTCTACTAGGTTTCTAATCCGAACCGTGACTTTCGTGGCAAATATTTTGACAGTTAAAAATCTGCCCCGGCATCCACGGCAATCACGGCCTGTCATGTTTGCCAGTCCCGTTCCCCCACGTTGTCTCACGTCCATCCCGTTTTGACCACGATGGCCAGAAACGTGATTGCCGTGGCCGCCGGGAACAGTGTGAACCTAGCATTATGTGGGCGAAATGGCCATATGTTCGTTGTTTCTTTCCCAGAGTGTTCGGACGAGGAAATGAAGGAGAAGACAGTAAAAAAATTGCGAACACATGTATTTTTCACCGACTTAAGTTCTCCATTTATGTTCAGAAGGTACTGTCTACCACAGTGCCATTCGGCTGCTTAAAATATTTTCGTATACTCAATTTTGAACACCCCCTCCCCGGCCCATACCCAGGAATTCTGATATGGGTAGGGCAACACCTACAACACTGAGACTGCGAAAGGGGCAAAATTGACTACCACTGTTTACCATTCAATTGCACGAGAGTCTGCACAGAGACAGCCCGCACGTCTGGTTCCGAGTTCCCCCTTACTTGCAGTAGAGCAAAATTACAACCGTGTCTGTTGTCAGCATCTGAGTATACTGTTAGTCTTTCTGCGGGATGCATTCTCCGTCGCAATTTTTTGTTTTAGCTGATAACTGGTATTTATGGTATTTCCTCCGACTCTTAATCTCTAGTAAAAGCAGGGGTGGCCGCCAGGATTTGGCCGACATGGGGCCAGGCTCATGATTATTTGTGCGTGTGTGTGTGGGGGGGGGGGACTGTAACCCGAAGCTCTTACAAAGGCGATGGGTTTGCTGAAACAATACCGAAACTTGAGGAGGAAAACCTTTGAACAATACAAATCCATTGCAGGGTACCGTATATTTTGATCAGTATCCGTATACAGGCCTACTGGAAGTGCCGGGTTGTGTGTTGCGTACGTACCAGGCTGCACGACTTATTCTTTGTTCAGTCATATCACTGCTGTTTGGGAAGCCTCAAAGAAGGGCTGAGCAAACATTCCCCTCCACGGGTAGGTTGTGTGCTGATTTCGTCTTTATCGGGGAAATCTGAATTCTGTAAATGCTCAATGTCCAAGCGTGCAAATAATTTGTGGTACACATAACAGAATCTATACTAGTTTAGTGAAATAGGTCGATTGACTCTATCGGGAATCCGTACAGGCTATTGTATCCAGTCGGTCTGCCCGATGAAAAAGTCAAATCTCCATGTACGACAAACATAAGAGAACATTAACTAGGGTAGGTAGGCAATATGGGATGAAATTCCCTCGACCTTTACATAACACTGTGCAGGCTACCTCATGGTTACTTAGAAAAGTAAAAAAAGAGTCATACTATTGAGCTATATGGAACGGAAATATAAAGGAAACTGAAATTAAGGGTTCACACTGACGAAATTGTCTTACTGTGCAGTTGCGAGCAAAAGCAGCTTGACCGTCGGGGTGACTGGTCACCGTCAGGGACTATTTATACTTTATCGTACCCACTTGGGTCCTGAAAGTGGAAAACTTCCCCAAAGGGGGAGGGGAACCTTTCCCGACGGGACGCATGACCTGCCCCTGCTCCTCCCCCCATCTAGCGGGGGCTTTTTGACACTTGTTCAAGTAGGCTATACTACCACGAAGATCACGATGAGCAACGGCTAGGACATCTAGAAAGTTACTTTCTGTACAGCCGAATTTTGTTTCGCACTTGTTTGCTGATTTCGTGTCTGCGTTGACCTTTCACCGTGTGCGGGTACACCAACTCTGCATTAGTAGTACAGTGTATATTTTACAACCTTCGCATGCATTTGCGCTCGGTTACAGTAAAGCAATACGGCTTGGCAAGAGGTGTTGTACTATTGCTACTATACTGCGTATACTACGTACAACGTTCATATCCTCATGACGTCTGCAGAGTTCGAGAATCATGTGAGTTTAGGGTGACACCCGAAACCTCTAACATTGAAGCGCCCTCTTCAAGACATGCCTGCGGGGGAATGCGTCTTTAAACAATGTTTCGAATTAACAGGTAGCAATACTTCTGTAAGACACTAACTCGTCTGATCGTTGTCAAAACGACTGAACAGTGATTAGAACTTTCCCCGATATTTTCGCTCCGAGTCGACGTCCTATTTTAAGTTGTGCTTGAAATACATGTAAGGATGTTTTTAATATATTTGACTGTTATCAGTTATCACATTGATTGACATGTGTGCTAGTGATGAGATATGCAACTCCGTGGATTGCCCTCTTGTTTTTCTCATTTTACACATTTTAATCTGATACCATAGATAGCGCTGCGAGTGTCCCTAAAGGTGGTAACAAACTTGTAAGATTTCAATGCCTTTCATGAATTCACAGTGAGAAATAAGTCACTTCTTTTTTAGGATAAAATTAGATTTAAAAAAAAGTTGTAAAGAGTGCATTGCCAATCAAAAATTGTCAATGTCACAAACCATAGGCCATCGCTCTAATGGTTGAACTCCTAGGTTCACTCTTCACCAGTCTATGCTCAAGGAAAATGCACTATAAGACAAGTAAAAGGATTTCTCGATGATGCTGATTGTTTTGCAGTCTTAAAATTACAATATATACACTAGAACGTCACATATATCTAAACAGCTTAACGTTCAAACCTTAACAGCTAACGGCGCTAAAAACCCTGTCAAAAGCCACATACACAATGCCGCCAGCGCTGACTCCTCAACCTTTTCCTCGCGTATCAACTGCCCGCAAAGCTGAAGAAGAAAGTTCAACTGATGCCTAGCGAATCTCTCCTGGTCAGAAAACGAGGCAACCTGGCCGAACCGTCCCCTTTACGGAGTTTTCCTCCCTATTGTGAGCCCCATGAGATACGTTGTGTTCCCTATCTGTTGAAGGCATACACTTATCTAAATAATACCGAGGCTCAACAACCCAGCCGTTCCTGCTGGCGTGCACTTATCCCCATTAATCGACCTAAGAATGTGAATAGAATGGTGAGATCTACCTTGATTACGCATATTACTTAAAGGGTAATATTGCGTCAGCGTTTTGTAAAAATTTTTATTTACATCTTTAAAGCCATGTTGTATAGATATAGTGTGATAGAATATTCAAAATGACGTAGCCGGATAACTTTCTTTCCAAGAAAAAAGTTCTGACAGGAAGTCATTAACCGCTTTGGAGCAATAGTGTCTTAACCCAAACTTTCAGAGTTTCAAATCAATGAAGTAATTATAACTCTTGCAATGCATTCAGCAATATTTTGAGAAGGTAAAGATAATGTCAGTGTTTGTTCGAAGGAACGGATGAATTTATAATAAAAAGAGATATTTTCAGTCTATGACACGTTAACCCAATTCTAACACATTTCCCTTGGACAAAGGCACTTGCCAGGGGTCTCGGAGCCAATTTTGAAGCGGCTCAATATATGTTCAAGAAATAAAAGCCTATCATCCCAGTTTAAGGCGGCCCAAAATGCCCACGGGATGAAAAGCGCAATGACCCCCTAGCACCCCTCCCGTATCCGCGGTCCCTGCTTGCCAAGTAATATGCAATGTTAGGTCAAAAAGTTCAGTCCGACGTGAACCGTTTCAGCGTAAAATTAAAATTCAACACACCCTGTCACCGTTCATGTTGAACTTTTCGCTCGTGCGCGTCCCAAAGTGCATGAATTTTAGTGAGCAAATAATTGCATCCATACTTGAACATGTTAAAGGGGCTGTTGCATTGCCCCACACATACTTACGAATACCACCGTACCTCTATTAACAATTGATGACTGTCAGGATCGTCACTTCATTTAGTGGCCGTTATGACGTCACGCCAGACACACAAAAAACTTGTATACGCCATTCGTTGGTTAATGATTGTAAAACTGGTTTATTTCATGACTCTGTCGGTACCCGTCAGATGAGGGTTCACATCGGCAGTCTTGGCTCGTGTCCAGGCACCAGGCCATAGACAACAGACCATCTTAAAATAAACATAAAACAAAAATGCTAGTCTTAATCTTTTCAGAATTTTGCATGATACATAGGTAACTTAAACCGTTTTACCTTCAATTTAAACTTTCCATAAGCACGGAGTAATATCCCTAAAACCGTTTTACACGTTGTAGCACATAACCCGCTTTGGTGTCACTAAAATATGAGGTTCACTTTCATACAAACTCCATGTTACACATTTCATTCGATAACATTATCTTGCTTGGCTTCAGCTTACTCCACCTCCCTTTGTGGCTAACCCTAGCGATATTTACATGAAATTTTCATACTCTATATATACATATTTACACATACCTATTAACACCGCCATATTTACAGCACCATATTTACACATATTTACACCACCTACCATCGCAAAACTTCCGCCATTTGCACTTTCGTTTGCGACATTACCTAATAAATTAACAATTCCTGTCTTTCGAAAGTTACTAATTTCGTATTATACTAGCAGTACTAACATCCCTTTAACGCCTTAACGGGGGGGGGGGGTCTTACGACGTAGTCCCACTTCCCCAAAGGGTAAACGTTTCAAACATAGAGTTCAACTTACGGCACAGGAATACAATTGTAGCAATTATAGCAAAGCAGTAGAATTCTGCTCCTTTGGCTATATCCGCAGTTGAATTCAGCTCCGTTGGCTGTCTATCAGAATTCCGCTGTTTATATCCTCCTTTTGCGTGATAGAAATCAAAGTTTCTTTTTCCCGCCTGACAGGTAGGCGTTTACAGCAAGAAAGCATGGCATGTAATGCCTAATGTGTTACTCGCAAGCGTCGAAGCTTTTTCGTGTTGCTACTACCATTTCACTTAATTTGCATAATATGCCTAACTGCATGCTTATTCCCTTTGTTGGCAAGCCCCTGCACATGCCTTTCTTTTAATCAATACACGGATTATCCCCATCCCGTACCACGGCCTGTTAGTAGTAAAATAAAACACGTCATTACACATGACATTTCTCTCCCCTCTTTAGTACGAAAATGTTACATTTTTGATTTGCGCATATATCATATCATAATACACTTCAAAAATATTAAGAAAACGATTCTCACATCAGTGGTTTTATGTCTCTATATAACAGTTATTCTGCTCTGCTCAAATAATCTGCACCTATGTTATCACTACCCTTTATTGCCCTAATGTGAATTCTATATGGCTGTAGAGAAAGGGCCCAACGCATTATGCGTGGGTTTGCCACCTTGGTCTTCTGCATGTAGATAAGAGGATGGTGATCAGTCTCGAGCACGAACGGCGTTCCGTAGAGATACACTTGAAATTTTTGGATTCCCCAAACCAGGGCTAGACACTCCTTTTCCATTGTGGAATACGCCTTTTCTCGATCTAATAGTTTTTTGCTTGCATACCCTATCGGAAATTTGTGTCCCTCAAATTCTTGTAGTAAGACAGCCCCAATCCCAGTTTCAGACGCATCAGTTCTTAGAATAAATTGCTTGGTGCAGTCGGGCAGTCTCAGCACAGGGGCAGTAGTCAGTTTTTTCTTAAGTGTCCGGAAGGCTAAGTCTTGTGCATCGTTCCATTCAATTTTGTTTGGTTCTTTGTTTTTGGTCTTGTCAGTAAGTGGGCATGCTACGACAGCGTAATTTGGAATAAAACGGCGGTAATAATTGGCAAGTCCCAGAAAGGAACGGAGTTGTTTCTTAGTTTGGGGTCTTACAGCATTTTTGATTTTCGAAATCTTATCTGGCTGAGGCGCCAGGCACCCCTTCCCAACAATGTGTCCCAGGAAATCAATTTTGTGTGTCCCGAAGGAACATTTACTCGGGCGAGCGGTGAGTCGGGCTTCACGTAATCGTCGTAGTACATCGCCTAATGCTCGTAAATGTTGGTCCCATGTCGGGGTGTGGATAAGGATATCGTCGATATAATTGTGCACGTGATCCAGTCCTCTCAGAAGTATTCGCATGACCCTACTGAATGATGCAGGTGCACTTACTAGCCCAAAGGGCATAACGCGAAACTGAAAGAGGCCATTTGGGGTAATAAAGGCCGTCTTCATTTTGTCTTCCTGCCTCAATGGCAATTGCCAATACCCTTTACTTAGGTCCAGTCTTGAAAAGTATGTGTCTTTGGCCAGTTGTGCAAAAATATCTTCGGGATTGGGAATCGGTTCAGAATCAAAAACTGTTATTTTGTTTAGGCGTCTAAAATCTACACAGAAACGGTTAGTTCCATCTTTTTTCTTAACGAGTACGATGGGGGAAGCGTATGGTGAGTTGGAGGGTTCTATCATCCCGAGCTTGAGCATAGCATCAGTCTCGTCCTTTACGGTCTCCCGAAGTGCGTACGGAAGGGGATAGGGTTTCAGTCGTACCGGTTCGTCTGTGGTTAAATGAATTTCGTGTTGGCCAAGTGACGTCATACCGGGTAAGTCTGACATAATATCGCTATAATTGTTAAGCACAGTCATAAGTTCTATACGCTGGTCTTCTTCTAGCGTCGGACATATGTCAGCGTCTGCAATAGTCTCGGTTGACGTAACCGGTGGCATTACAAGAACATCCTCGTTATCAACGTAAGTATTCAGTGATATGTCATTTATCGATTATTGCGTGTCACTTTGAGTTTCACAATCAATGACAGCTACACAAACTATATCCATTACCCCTACAGCAACATGTTCTTGTGACTCAGATCGTTCATAGTATCTTTTCAACAAATTTGCATGAAAAATTTTAGTTCCACCACCCAAAGCAATTCGATAATCCACATTCCCCAATTTTTCCATGACCTCAAACGGTCCTTTCCATTGTAACAATAATTTGCTTGAATCGGAAGGGAGCAGAAGTAGCACCTTATCACCAACTTTAAAATTTCGTTCCCTGGCCTTTCTGTTATAATACACTTTACTCTTGGCAGAGGATTTACTCAACTCCTGCTGGGCAATCTTACAAGTATTCTCCAGTCGTTGTCTGAGGTCTAGTATGTACTCGTACGTTGTGCGTGTTGCGTCATCCTCTACTTGTCCAGTCCAAAGTTCTCTTAGTATTGCCATTGGCCCTCTCACCGTGCGTCCGTATAAAAGTTCAAAGGGGGAGAAGCCCATACTAGCATGGGGTGCTTCCCTGTAAGCGAAAAGAAGCGGGGCGAGATATCGGTCCCAGTCTTTCGGTCGTTCTATGCATAGACGTTTAAGCATTTGTTTCAGCGATTGATTAAACCTTTCCACTAGTCCGTTACATGCTGGATGGTAAGGTGTTGTCGTAAGTTGACTTATGGAAAGTAGGCGACTAACTTCCCTCATTAGCTCTGAAGTGAACTGCGCCCCTTTGTCTGAAAGAACCTCGCGGGGTATCCCAACCCTGCTAAATACCTCTATCATGGCTTCGGCTACCCTAGTTGTTTCGATACTAGGTAGCGCCACCGCCTCCGGATACCTTGTCGCAAAGTCAACCACAGTCAAAATATATTTGTTACCCCTATCCGTGCGCGGTTGGATGGGTCCCACTATATCAATGCCAATACGCTTCCATGGAGTATCAATTATCGGCATGGTTCCCAATGGAACCTTCCCAACTCTCCCTTTTGGAGTCGTGCGTTGGCATGCATCACATGACTTACAGTATCTTCCTACATCCGCTTGTACCCCAGGCCAGAAAAAGTTCGATGACAATTTGTCAAACGTCCTTTTGATCCCCTGGTGTCCGCCCAGAATAGATTCATGTGCCATTTTCAGTACAAAACTCCTACATTCTTTCGGAACTACTACTTGGCGAAAGGCTTCTCCATTTTCAATTTTTGGAGATCTAAATTCCCTGTATAGAATTCCATCCATCCAGAAGAAACGACTGTAATGCCCAAATTTATTCCTCTTTTCTGTCCCTAATGACGCCATCTCCCTTATACGTTGCAAAGACTCGTCGGTTTCCTGAGCCTTGATAAAATCTCCCTTTTCTATATTTGGCACTTGTTTTGGAACTATGAGCTTCTTCAACATCTTTTCTTGACTTAATTTTTGTGCCCTTGTTTGGACAGCGTTAACTTTGCTAGGACTACCACCCAGTGTAGGCATTGCCCCTCGCTTCCAATTTACATCCATATCTTTCGGATCTCTCACACCCTCAACATTTCCTAAAATAACGTCATAAACAGGGTTGCGCATGCACAGTGCGTCAATGGTCCCTGTCCAATATGGTGTATCAAGAGTGATTTTAGCTACTTGTGTTTTCCTTACTGTTCCGTCTACTAGTACACAATGTCGTTCTTCCCCGGTCAATTGTCCGTCCAATACTAAGTCACGCCTGACTACAACTCCACTACACCCACTATCTCTGAGAACTTGGACCGGTCTACCATTTAGAAACCCCTCTGTCACTGGCATCCTTAACAACATTTTTACAGGCAGCACTCATCACAGGCAGTGCGTGACCACATGTTAATTCCCACAAAACCCCCATTTGCACAGCAATTTGTAAAGGCTGTGTGGGAATCATGCATGCCACTGTGTCTTGGTTGTTTGTTGGAGTCAAAGTTCGTGCGTTCCCGTGTGCCCCTTGTTGCTGGGCCTGTGACCCACCTTGTTCACTCACTGTATCATTACTAGTCTCAATACCTTCGTCACAAGCAGTCGTAAGAAGAGATGCTAAAATATTGGCTACCTTTGTAATTTCTTTTGGCCTATTTTTGCAATCTCTAGCAAAATGTCCAGGGCGTCCACAAAGGAAACAGGTTCTAGCATTGCTAGCTCCTTTTGAACTAATTCTAGAATTTGGTTGGGCTTGTGCCCGACTTACCCCCTGACCAGACTTACGGGGATTCACTGGAGTGCCGTTCGCTCGATTCTGATGACCACCCTGGTGTTTTCTTGTATACGAAGCTACGGGTAGCGTAGAAAATCCACCATGCGCATCAGCATACTGATCGGCGTACGTGGCCATGGTTTGTATGTCTTTGGGTTTCCTTTCTTTTAGGAATAATCCAAGCTCGTGGTTGATGCTGTCCAAAAATTGTTCTCTGAGTAACAAATCAGAAAGACCTTGATATGACTTCTCTGTTCCAGACATATCAACCCATCGAGTAAACAGATTTTCTAATCTTACTGCATACTGCTGTCCTGTCTCCCCTTCAATAGGTTTTGCTGACCTAAACTTCTCTCGAAACCCGTGTTCAGTCAACTGAAAACCTTTTAGCAGAGCTGTCTTTAAGGAGTCATACTTTTCTGACTCTGAAGTTGGCAGACGAGAATAGATATCTAACGCCTTACCATGAAGTAGGGCACTAAGATTTGTCGCCCACTCTGACTCATCCCACCCTTGACTACGGGAATACCTCTCAAATCTTTGTAGATATGCATCTAAGTCATCCGTTTTCTCATTAAAGAAGGGTAATTTGGGAGCTCTGGATTTTCGAGTATAATCATTTTTTGCTTTGTCACCCTCAACACGACTTTCTCCTTCACGTTCGTTTTTCATTTGTTCTAGTTTAATTTGCATTTCTATCATTTCCTTTTGCTCAGCTTTCATTTCCCTCTCATGGGCTCTCCTATCTCTTTCAAGCCTCTCCTGTTCAGCTTTTGCCTCATTAACAAAATCGAGCAATCCTTGCCCACTTAACCCGAGGCTTGCGCCCACGGTGACCAATTTTTCAAGATCCATAACTCCTCCCTTTCCAACTTGAGGGGAATAGCCTGTCCCTCCGGACAACCCCACTAAATATACAACAACTATTACATGAAACATAATGCAAGCATAAATACACTTTCAATAGATAAGGTTATAACTTTTGAAAGAGTTCACTGTAGTAACGTCTATTCGGCTCCGTCAGGGCGTGATATTTCTTTCCTTGTGAATTGGTCCTGGCAGGGTCGCCAAAATGTCAGGATCGTCACTTCATTTAGTGGCCGTTATGACGTCACGCCAGACACACAAAAAACTTGTATACGCCATTCGTTGGTTAATGATTGTAAAACTGGTTTATTTCATGACTCTGTCGGTACCCGTCACATGAGGGTTCACATCGGCAGTCTTGGCGGTGTCCAGGCACCAGGCCATAAACAGACATCTTAAAATAAACATAAAACAAAAATGCTAGTCTTAATCTTTTCAGAATTTTGCATGATACATAGGTAACTTAAACCGTTTTACCTTCAATTTAAACTTTCCATAAGCACGGAGTAATATCCCTAAAACCGTTTTACACGTTGTAGCACATAACCCGCTTTGGTGTCACTAAAATATGAGGTTCACTTTCATACAAACTCCATGTTACACATTTCATTCGATAACATTATCTTGCTTGGCTTCAGCTTACTCCACCTCCCTTTGTGGCTAACCCTAGTGATATTTACATGAAATTTTCATACTCTATAGATACATATTTACACATACCTATTAACACCGCCATATTTACAGCACCATATTTACACATATTTACACCACCCACCATCGCAAAACTTCCGCCATTTGCACTTTCGTTTGCGACATTACCTAGTAAATTAACAATTCCTGTCTTTCGAAAGTTACTAATTTCGTATTATACTAGCAGTACTAACATCCCTTTAACGCCTTAACGGGGGGGGGGGGGTCTTACGACGTAGTCCCACTTCCCCAAAGGGTAAACGTTTCAAACATAGAGTTCAACTTACGGCACAGGAATACAATTGTAGCAATTATAGCAAAGCAGTAGAATTCTGCTCCTTTGGCTATATCCGCAGTTGAATTCAGCTCCGTTGGCTGTCTATCAGAATTCCGCTGTTTATATCCTCCTTTTGCGTGATAGAAATCAAAGTTTCTTTTTCCCGCCTGACAGGTAGGCGTTTACAGCAAGAAAGCATGGCATGTAATGCCTAATGTGTTACTCGCAAGTGTCGAAGCTTTTTCGTGTTGCTACTACCATTTCACTTAATTTGCATAATATGCCTAACTGCATGCTTATTCCCTTTGTTGGCAAGCCCCTGCACATGCCTTTCTTTTAATCAATACACGGATTATCCCCATCCCGTACCACGGCCTGTTAGTAGTAAAATAAAACACGTCATTACACATGACAATGACTCCACTTCCATTCCGCTCAAATTCAAACACTAGCATCGCTTTTGTTAGTCAAAGATGACTTAGCAGTCAGTAGTGTATCTATTGCAAATACCAAACAGCTCAAACACAGTAGTATGTGGATATATGACCTTTAGTAATTAAAACTCACTACGGCTACCTGTACTTTTGAAAGAGAGGTGGACTAGACAGGTGTTTGTGTTTTAAATGGAGAAGGGGCAAAAAGAAAACTTGGAAGGAAGAATTTTTACTGTCTCGGGCAAGATTTTCCTTTAAAATAAAACGAACATCTTAGCATTAGAGGTTACATTTGAAGATTGTGTTTCATAAGAGTGAATCCACCGAAAATGCATGCTTGATTTTGACCTAACATCACAGTTGGAGTCCGATTTTGGAATCGATTCTTTGCACTAATCGATCAGCACGCCATGAGGTCCCATGTAGCCTCTTTGGTGTAATCATGTATATATAGAAGAAATTTGCTCTTTTTAGGCATTCCCAGGTAGCTCGATTCACAGCTGGTGTGCGTACTGTGATTAACATAAATTCAGACAATAGCTTCACTCTCATTGGTCCATGGTAACTTGTGCAGATAAATGAATGTGATATAGTCTAGCCCATTGCATTGGCATGTTAGATTTAATTGCCATAAAAATTACACATAGTTGGTTAATAAATTAGAGCGTGATGGCTGTTGGTTAAGGTGTTGTACTTGTGATCCAAGGATTGCTGGTCCGACTCCCGCCTAGTCGGTCATTATGTTGTGTCCTTGGGCAAGGTGCTTAACTCTATTGCTTTTCTCCACCCAGGGGTTAAATGGGTACCTGTGAGGTGGATTGTCACTGGGAGCGCTGCTAGTCGCACTGGAGGGATTGTCTCCGGGATGATTTACTGTTGATCAGGGGTAATATTTGTAAAGCGCTCTGAGGCTTATCGTTGGTGTAAAGCGCTATATAAAAACAAATTAATATTATATTATTTTACTGAAAATAGTATGGCCTTGAAAGATTTTGAAGTAAAAGGTATTTTAGCTTTTCATGGATATGCAGTAGGCAGAAGATTTTTTCTGTGAATTAGGCCTATAGGTGAGACTAGACAACCTAAACTTACTTGTGAGAACTTTAAATGTGTGGGATTACATTGCTACTTGCCTTTTCAAAAGAAGAGTTTAAGCAAAGATTTAGTTTTGATATTTAAGAGGTGATTCGGTGATTCAATTCCCATTTGTGGTTCTCGAGATATTATCAGATAGTGTTCACACAAACGTGAAGCAAGAACAAGTGACACCATAACCCCGCATTTATCAACACAGTTTTGCTTCTGTCTCAACTTTGTAACCTTGTCTCTTCCCTTATAATATCTGCTTGCATAATGTAAATGCATGACAACTGTGCAATCTTAACACTCCTACATAGGGAAACTCATATCCCTCCGTATGTCAAGGTCAGAGCGTTTAGAAAGATAAACAAAACAAGTGAAAACAACCATCTCTAATTTATGTGATGAAATGACATCACTCCTACTTGATTCAAATTAGGCTACAGATGTAGAAACTTTGTGAAAGACGTCAGAATCGAATGGAATTTTCACCACAGTGTATAGATTCAGCCGCTGTTCTATACATTTCAAAAGTGAATGTTTGCTTTGACCCTTCCCCAAATATTTTCTTTTCCCATGAAAATATCCATTATGAAGAGGAAATTTCATAGGGAGAGGGGGAAGGGGTAAACAGATCATTAAGGAGCAATTGAAAACGAATATTATTATTGGGAGGGGTAGCATTCTTCGAGTAGACTGTAGAGGATAGTTGCTTGCAGGACTGCAGCTGACCCTTGACATGTGCAGGCGCGGATCGGGGGGGGGGGCTTCCCCGGCCTCAGTCCCCCTTTCTCTCCACATCAGCATTAACAAATACGCGAAAATTAGCATAATGTTAATCTAGGAAAATATTCAAGGGGGCTTTCGAAATGTCTGGATCCGGGCCTGACTTGTGTATGTGTATGTGTATGTGAAACCAGGGTGATGTACGGGGTAAACGGTCTACACAAAAACTTACGAAAGAGAAATAACATGCTAAATAATAGTAACTACAACGTGACTAATTCAAAAACTCGTATCGCGGGCGGGTGCTTAATGAAAAGGAGACGTAAAAAAAGGGGTCGGACTCCTCACCGTTAGATTTTATCTACACCTTTGGCGCCATCTTAATTCTAAAAGGTTTGCTATCTTCCCAACTATCTTTACTTTTATTTTTAAGAACATCCTCTGGCACTTAATGTTTCCTGTTGGTGTGATCTCTCCTACATGAAGGAACTAAACGCTTGTGGTCAAAACTGAGGAAAGGGAACAAGCATTACTGCATAGTAATCTTATCGCTTTCAGGGCATCGCCAAAGTCAATTAGTTGCGTGGATATCCAAAACAATGTGAAAGACATTAACTTAAAATATCTCTCGTTTCGGTTTAAGAAGGTGATGTTGTGAAAAGCTATTGACGTCATTAGAACTTTGTCCCAAACAGAGGGTTGAAAGGACGGAAAATGTGCAACAATTCTTCAAGGCAGGCGTGGAGGGGTATACCCGCTATTCATGAGGCTTTTTAGTCATAAGGGTCGTTTTTCTACAAAAATAAGGTTCAATGTTCATAGGGTTCGTTATTCATAAATATAAAGGATCACAAAGGTTCATTATTCATAAGCTTCGCTATTCATAAGTTATAAAAGGGTTCGCTATTCATAATAAAAAAGGGTTCGTTATTCATAATAGGAAACTTTAAATTCTCTATTCCCAATGGCAATAAAAAGCCCATTTCAGCCTGCAAAATGGAAGGGAAATTCTTTATTCTGGAATCCGCACCTTTAAAACCCTTGATCCTCCCCTGACCCTTGTGTGTTACGAATAATGAACCATAGCCTACATTTAATTGTGAAGTACAAACCCTGTTTAATATGAGCAACAAACCCTTTTTCTTATTTTGCCATTATGAATAATGAAGCTTTTTCCTATCATGAATAACGAACCCATAAATAACGATCCTTGTGAATAGCAAACCCTTTCTTTTATTATGAATAACAAACCTTATGAAAAAAGACCCTTATGACTACAGAACCTTATGAACAATGAGACCCTTATGACTAAAAAACCTTACGAATATCGAGTTGTCCCCGGTGCGGAACCACGAAAAATATTGTTTACCATACTGTGGAGTTGCCAACCTACGGTATAATAGCTTCACTGGAAAGCCCAAACGCAATGATTTTTGAATGGGTTTGTCAAAACTACCGTTCCGTAGAGTAGACAACTTGAGCTATGTATTACATCAGCCACATCTGTGAAACATTGCTTTCTTCCCGAGATTAGAAATTTACCCATAAAGTTCCTCTGGATTGAATATGAGAGTTGCAGCAGTGCACCATGCAATGTGTTTCACATGTGCCTGGGGTTATAATCCCGCTTGAGGTGCATGGGTTTTTATTCGGCTACTCCAGATTTCCTCCCTCTTGGTTACGGCTTGCCATCAAAGTCGGTTGCACAACCAACGAAATCGGACTGTATCGCCCGGGCAGACCAGTTACATAGCCGAATTTGTGTTTGCTCTTGATAATGAGTGTATAGAAAAATTCAGTGCATCATCTGTCTGAAGAGGGTAGGCTGAGCTCTCGAGAGCTCTGGTGAATAGTCTTAAAAATTGATACTTATAATAAGCATGGTGACTTTTCAATTGATTGTAAATTGAGATTTACACGATTTGATAAATATTTTTGGTATTTAGTTTTTAATTAAAGCAACCAAAAATTTAGGGGGACTTTAGAATGACCGGAATGATGGTATTCACATGAACTTTCCGCTATCAATGTCAATTACCGAGGGGCCATTATCGCATTTTGAGGGAGGCGTGACCAGACTTCTCCCTGGGATAACCCCCACGTTTCCCGCCCATGATAATTACCCATCATACAACTTCCCCCACCAGAAAATTTTGAATTGTTCGGGGGGGGGGGGATTGGACGGGAAAATTTTTCTTGTGGAAATTGTCCTGCGTAGGATTGTCCATGAACCTATGGAGGCGTACCAAAAATCAAGAGCTTCGTTTCAGATATCGTACAATTGAAAATATACACATTTTGATGTGATGCATGTGAAGGAATGACCCCAGCCTAGGGAGAAAAAGGGGCAATGACCTGCAATCGGTAAGGCGCCTCCTACCGTGGAGAATATTTTCCAATTTTGTGGGAGCTTAGAAGATAAGATGAAGTATGTAATCCCTCCAGGCGACAGGTCTTCTGGGGGGGGGGGGGGGTCAACTTCTTTAAGCTGTCACCGAGAGCAGATAAGCAGATGAGCGTTTGACGCGCGCTTCGCTTGCCAAAAATGATGTTATCTATATCCTTTACGAGATCCGTCTCCCAGCTGTCAGAGCTTGGGGTTGCTGACGTTCCCTCTCCTGCCAGGGAGCTTTGGACCGCGCAGGGAAAATCCTGGGCTGCCCCAGCCTCTCATGTACCCCTTCATTACTTTTAATTGTCTATCATTCCTTATCTAATAATGTTTTAAAGATATAAATATTTTGTACACGACAAACGCATTGATTATGAGATTGGTCAACGCTATGTATGTGTGAAAACTTTTCTCGCAAAGACAGTCCGATTTGAGATATGTACGATGGGTTAAAAGAGACATAGCAGAAATTGGGAGGGGTGCTGTGGGTAACAATCCATCATAGATGGATAAAAAATATAGATTACAAGAAAGGAAAGTGAAGTAAAATGCAAAATTTGTATTATGTTAACTTTTGAAATGCACACTAAAGCACGAACGTTATAATCGCTCAAAGATTCATCCAAAAACGGTTTCTTTCGGCGGAATTTGTGCGTTAGGCTATCCCTTATTGATCAGTATGTGATCGTCCAGCTGATGACTGTTGGGAATCGTAAAACTAACAACCATAATTGTTAATTTCCTAAGACTATTTTGTAGAGTACAAGGACCACTCCCATCCTCACCAACTTCCTCTCAAATCACCATCTTTCCTTTCAAATTGATTTTGATTTATTGTTCCAAAGGAATAAAAGGTTCACTTCAACTTTCAATAAAGTTCATACAGATAATATTTTGGCGCGCCTTTGCACGGATCTGTTAACAATCAACCAATCAGCGATTAGAATTTATATGTACATGTTACACAGAGGATAGTTGTTTGAACATATGTTGTAATTTTTAATCCATTAAAGTACTCCATTCCTCCTTAAATCGATTTGCTGTTAAACTGTAGTTTTGCACCAACAAAGAGAATTTTGTACCTTGTTTATCGCACACCTTATGCTATTTTAACATTTATTCTAATGTGCATGTACAGTTTTGTAAAGACAACCTTCCACGTCCTTTCCCCCGAACCGCAAAGGCACGTTGCCCATGAAGCTCACTGGGGGTTGAACCCCTGGACCCAAGGCACCCAGACAGAGGATCTCACGCTCCGCATAACGGTACCACGAAACAAATTCCCGTGCTTTTTCCACGTATAAGTATCATACCTGAGAGTAGAAGCTTTGGTTTAAAAAGTCGAAGGTTTGTATACAGGAAGTGTAGGACGATCAGGACAAACGGTTACAACTGGCTTTTCACGCCTGCGCAGAATCTCTCCTTGAACTTGCTAATACTCATAGGCTGCATGCTGACATTTTGATATTTGCATTTTATTTGGCCCGCCTATAATATTTGGAAAATACGCCGAATATGCCGTCATATTAAAAGACAGCAACCTTCACAACAGGTGTATGTACCCTCTCTTGCACTCGTATTCCAACAGGAGGCAGCTAATAAAGCAGGGATGGCGCCAGGTGGGAAGGCTGTTTACCTCCTACCCCTCCCCAACCCCTGTCGGACAAATCCTTACTCCACTCCTGCAGTATAGGTGCAGGGGTAACACTCCACTGGCGAGAGAGACCCAGACGTTCACTTTTCTGTAAAGAACAATGTGTAAACCATTGCCGATTTCGTTAAGGCCTAAAGGTCCCAAAGAATCTCGACGAATAAGTTAAACGCATTTGGTTAATAAATATCCGATGGCTTCAAGCTGCTACGCCTACGCCCCTTGGATCCCACGGCCATTTAGTGCCATCAGCCGGCCACCAGATCCCCTCAAAATTGCTGCCCACTTAAAAAGATCTTGCAGTGGTTCTTACTTGAAATTTATGGAATAATTCCTCTCCAAAATATACACATCTGTTTGAACCTTGGGAATATTAAAAAATGTGGCTCTCATTGGAAGATGAAGGTTCACCAAAGTACTGATAAGATCAATAAAATGTCTATTTCCAATCGTATACTAGAAGACCAAATCAATGCGAATCCGGGAAACCCGGATGTCAATGTTTAGACGCGACCCAGTGATCCAGTTTTAATGTTGTGTGGCTTAGAGGAGCACGTGTTCTCGTTCTCTGGATGTTGGAAACGTTGAAATTTTTCAGCTTCAAATGTAAAAAGGTCAGCAGGACAGACGAAAATAATCTAAACGTTGAGGATTAATCTATGAAAGGAAAACAGATCAATGAATGGTACCAGATAGACTAGGCCATGTACATACCCGGCCACAAATCGTAACTATGCTTATGTTTCGTGTTTTCCATCTAGGGGGCGTTAGGATGTGTAGGCCTTCCGTTAGTGAACGTCTCTCAAGGAGAAGCAGGCAGCACCTGCAGGTCCTTAATCAGACATCCTGTTGGAAGGCGGCGAAAATTTTCCTGGGGCTAGAAATATCGAAGCATTGATAATTTGTGTTTTAAAATCTCCCGGGGAGGTATATAGTGGGCGTCGCCTTCCCTCTAGCCCCTCCCCCTAGGCTACAGGCCTGATGACTCCTTGATCTCACAAGAGTAGACAGTGTACATCAACCCGCACCTCCATATGTTTTCTTTTGTGCTGTGCTCTAAACCGCATGGGGGCCCCTCATACAAAGACGTAGGATTAAGCTTTCAAAGACTTGTCTCATTGCTCATTTTGACAAAACATCTGAAGTATTCGGGACTGGGATAGGGTCCACTGTTATAGGGCTCTCATGAAAATTTGGGGTGATCTTCTGTGTTTAAAGAGATTATCGTAACATTGCAGTCTTGCATATAGCGCAGAACTCACAACAAAGTTGCTTAATACACGTTATAGGCCAAAAAATATTGATAACAGCACAAAAAACTTCTTAGATACAGCCAGTTTGCAGGGGCTCCAGAGCCGGAAGGGAGAGGGGACTGGGGCTACAGGCCCTCAATTATTTTCAGTTTGAAGTTTTTTCAAAAACTTATCACAGCTGTGCCTCAGAACAGCCAAAATGGCCGTTTGAGATCATTTCCGTAATAAAGAAGAAAATGTTCAATATTAGGCCTATTATCAGTATAGTAATACAGCCAGCTTTGTCATTATTATGTTAATATAATTCATTTTACAATTAAATAGTAAAAAAAAACAACACTCAACAGGAAATTACAAAACAAAAATCACAAGTAGTTTATGTCTGCGAAGCTGCTCAGACCAGGGAAAACGATCTGCTCGAAAAACACTTACAGGTCCGCACTACAGTTCAAGGACATCACAGTTAGTGTAGGAATTCTCAAGTTTGTTCAGTAACCGACTAAGTGTGGGTTTCTGTCCAGAACTTGCAGAGCTGGGTCTGTTCAAATTTAAAACACGAGGTAACAGCTAAGGGAAGGTTGGGTGTAGATGAGACGGTAGGGCAAAGGGTTAAAATGTGTGCCAACGTCATCCTTGGAAGTTGAAAGTATTGGTTATTTAGCAATTGAACACGCACGTAGGTAGAAATTTGTAGGGGCAGTGGGTGAAAGATAGAATTCGAACCTTGGTAAAAATGCAAATTCCCAAGGACTTCACAACCCACGCACAGCAGAAAAAGGGGCAAAAACACTACGACTTGGCTACTGCGTCGCCTTACGTCATAAAAATCATGGAAGATAGGAAAAAGAGAGAGAAAAAAAAGAAGACGACAAGGAGACAGAAGAGGAACTTGAAAAAAAAATAGCTGCTGTTCCCATGTAAGTTTGGACTTCTGTTGAGGTGTTTATACTGGCAAAACGGTAACCTAGCAATGCAAGGATTCTGCTTTCCAATGACCTCCCCATCTTTCCCCTGCGTCAATAGTTAATTTCCTTTAGCAACAGCAGTATAACAAGTAAAATGCGCAGCCTTGATGATGCTGTTCACACCTCCCAGGTTACACATATCAAGACGACTTAGAGGAAAACCTACGACCAGGTACGAAGGCTATTTGGTAAGCTTTTCAATGTTATTGACCAGTAAAACCTAATGTCGCTTCAACTCTCTGGTGTTCCTCTCAGGTCAACTCTCTGGTGTCCCTCTCAGACCCCATCAGCAAATATGTCAAAAGGGTCAGTGTCTGCTTGGACGTCTGTTAACAAATAAAGGTATCTATAGCCTATGGCCACGTGGGAAACTATTTTTTTACCTGTTATTGTGTATTTTTTTTGTAAAAGAATATCTGAATTTCATTTTCTACTTTAGCGTGCAAAAGACTACGGCAACGTAGAAGATTATGAAAAGAGTATATTTATCATAATTTAAATGGATTATAATGCAAACAATATAATTCACAAATTTCAGACAAAATTGAAACCAAGAATATGAGAAAATATCTTTTGAGCCTGGTCTCTGGAACAAGAATTTGACCTTTCCAACGTCCACTGAGAATGCGCCAATAAACAACATTGTAAGGAAATTCAATCCTTGACTTATTGCAGCCCTGCATGTTTCAAGGTCTACATACCACGTACATACAGACAGCTAGCTGTCATTACCCGTCACTATTATATCAGAGTGACGTCATTTGTTTGACCTGCTCCTGGAAAATTTATCCGAAATCGTTACTCGAAGCATGATCCGCCGTGTATTTTGGGGATAAAATCAATCAAATAATGACTTTTGTATTACCATCCGGGAACTATATCGAGCTTCTCACTGTAAAATTAAAATTACTGTATCTCTACCCAGCTGACATAGTTCATGCACGTTTGTTATCGGACCGTGTTCAGATGTGTGAAATTTAAATCTACATATTTGCAGTCAAGTTCAGGTATTTCTTCCAAATAATGCAATTCCAAAGAAAAATAAGGGAATATCAGGGTTAAAATTAATGATCAAATTATAAGTGATGACAAAAACCACGAAGGAAGGCATAAATAGTTATTTTGGGAAATATAAGAAATTGTTGACTTCAGAGATATTGATCTGTATTCAGATCTCCAATAAATGAAGTGTTGCGCAGCTAATACACAATTTCCTAAATTTTTTGAAAAATCAGTCCAGGAAAAGAATTACGAGACAACCTGATCAAATGCAATAGTTAACCTCTGTTACTAAAAGATCCGTTTGAAAGGAAACTTGGTAAATATATTAAAATATTTGTGGTTTCCGTAAGAAAAGCTTTTTTTTCTCTGAGCACATAGACACCTACACTAGCAATAAATTTAACATTGATGAAAGCACGATAAAACCACAACAATTTGACTAAATTAGACTCTAAAAAATCATGCAGAGTTAAACTTCTCAAAGATCGTGGTCACAGAGATGAGTCATATTTCTTGCTCAAAAATACCACCCGATCAAGGTCAAATTAACATTTTCGCGGTTAAATTAACGACTGATTTGATATCCTAGGCAACTATTAACACTTCCCTAGTAAAATGCAACCAGTATCCCTTGCATAAGTTCAGTTATTGAGACTACAGTGACCCAGTCAGTGACGGCGGAATGGGGAGGCTTGGGGGACTCAGCCCCCAATGAAAAGGTGAGGGGCCTAAGCCCCCCCCCCCCCGATATTTGCCAAGTGCTCCAAGAATTGAGGACAGCAGGGAGATTGTAGACATGAGATCCATGTTTCGAGGCAGGGTACATGCAGCTAAGGAAACTCGGGAAGTGCCGTTTCCGGTCATGTGGAGGTTCGTAAAGTCATAAATTTTCTTGTACGCTCCGCTGCAACCGATTGTGGCGCCCCGCTTAAATAGTCTTTGTGGCGCTCAGCCCCCCACCCCCACCCCCCTCAAAAAATATTTTTTCCGTTCCGTGGCACATGCAGTGCCCGTGTTATCCATATTTCGTGATCAAAACAAATTTCGCAGTGAAGAGGAGCTCACACTTAGGTTACTGTCCTACCAGAAGGTTGCCAGTAAGACTGCGAAAATTCTTTTGATGTAGCCTAAAAGGTGATGAAACAAGCCCCCTTGCAAAAAGTAACTTGATTCAGCCGTGCGAACAATAGACGATTTGGGAAATGTTTGCGCACAATGCAGCATGGGAATGGATTAAAGTGTACCACACACAAAAACTGATCCAATGACATACATGCTAAAGGGCGACACACACCTATCCGTTTTTTGCGTCCGAACTCCAGCCCGAATGCGTGCGCGTCATTCCTCCGGTGCACGCACAATTCGAATACAATGAATTAAGTAGGCTCATAACAGACCTATCCGAATAGTGTCCGTCGTCCGTTTTTGCGTCCGAAAAATTCGCTTCAAGAGCGATTAGTTCGGATGACGGATAGACGCGCTCAATGCAGCCTTGGCAAGTCTTTGTAAGCGACCATTTATTTACTCAACCAAAAGCAAACAATGACGGAAATTTTTAACACGGAAAAATTAATTGAGCTCGTAAGAGAGCGAGAGGTTTTATACAATGTAAAACACCAAAATTACAAAGATGCCGAGTTGACGAAGAATATTTGGAAGTCAATTGGAGACGTTTTGGGAGTGTCTGGTAGGTACATCTGTGGCCATCTAACTCCAACTCTCTTACCAAACGGTGATATTCACAATACTCTTTTCGGCCTTCCAAAACCTGATGAACCCACCATCTACGATCATTTTCGGAATGATCCCTTTCCTCCACTTCCAATATATTCCTAGTATTTCTTCTATCTCCATATTATCCGACCCCATTTTATCGCACGTGCAGGGCCGTAGCGAGCGGGGGGTGTGGGGGTGTCACACCCCCCAATATTTGGTCGCCCGTCGGCAAATTTGCGGTCTGTCGGCAAAAAGAGGAGAGGGAAAGGAAAAGAAGAGGAAAAGAGGAGAGGAGGAAAAGAAGAGAAGAGAAGAAGGGAAAGGAAGGAAGTGAAAGGGAAGACGGAGAATGAAAAGAAAAAAGAGAAAGAGAGAACGGGCCAGTCTGTTATCGGCTATTTCGATTTTCGGCTCTTTCGATTTTCGGCTCTTCATCTATAATTGCCCATTCAATTTGAAGACCCGTCGGCAAATTAATTATGCATGTGACGGCCGTATACGGCCGTATCAACGGCCGTCGGTGTAATTGGACGAGTGACTGAGCCCGTCGGCAACTCGGGAAAAGAAAGGGACTTAACGGCTTCCGTATAGGTGCACTATTTCGGGTCATATGACATTCTTGAAAAACCACTTTCTGCACATTATTCCTCACTTTTATCATCACCATGGGGAGCAGCACCCGATTACCCATGGAGAGGGTATCCTTAGCCCGTCTTCTAAACCCTAACCTTGACTTAAAACACATTTTGCAAACTTCTGAGGATCCGGTCTACCCACAAACATCCTGGGAAAAATAATGCGTGCCGCGCTTGTATCCCCTTCACTGCAATCTCAGGCTTTTAACTTTTGAACACCGAAATGAAAACAGATACAAAACCCATCTTCAGATTCTGGGGTTCAAAGCATATTTTGAACACTTGTGTTAAGATTCTGAACACTTTCTCTCCCTTTTTGAACGCCGGTCGCCTATCCACTTATCGTAGCGATCGTAGCGTCTAGTGTTCAAATGCTGAACACATAGTGTTCCAATTCTGAACGATATGTTCAGCTCCTGAAGTATAGTGGCATGACGGGAGGAATAGCCTAACACATTAGAATTAACCGGAATCTTTGCATTGGATAATGCAGTATGAACCAAAATATACCAGTCCTGCATGAGACTTATTTTTTTACCGAGAGATTAAGCTATAACCCAGAGCTTCCGGCGGCGAAGCCCCACGGACTCCCACCAGGGGCCCTTAAGTCGGCCCAGTGTTTTATCCAGCCCCTATTTAAGGGACAATGTCGCATAAACGGCGACAAATGTCGCACAAAAAAATCTGACAAGCAAATTCTACCCGGGTGTAAATTTTGAGGTTCCTCATTAGGGCAGAAATCCACTCAAATATTGCACCATTTGCAATCTAGGCACCTTACAAATTCCAAAAATTTCCAAAGGGGAGGGGGAACCCCCTCCCCTTAGACCCCTCCCTCAGGCCACAGATCATTAAATGTCGCATTGAGAAAACGTCCTAGCTAAAACACTAGCGGACCTGTGGATCCCAACCGCTTAAAACTATATAGCGGCCTGACGAGAGGAATGGCCTAATACATTAAAATTAGTTGGGATCTAGTTTGTATTTGACGATGCATTATGAAAAAAAATATATCCATCCTTAGACTTAATTTTTCACCCAGAGATATACTTAAACCTCAGAGCTTCAGGGGGCTGCGCCCCCTGGACCCCATCAGGGGTCCTTAGGCGGGGCCCTGGACCCCACCCGCTGATGCTCGTTTTCGCACTACGCATTACCAAATCCGTCGGCAAAACATAATCTCCACACACCCCTAAAGATAACACTTTCGCTACGCCCCTGCGCACGTGAACAGCATTGAAACCAACGGCCTAAAGTTCGTTAAAAATATAAGGAACGTATCCGAACGCGTCCAATATCACGCGCGAACTTAAATGATAGGTGTGTTCGCAAATTGCTGAGTGCGGATTGGAGACGCGCACGCGCACGTTCAAAACGGACCGCAAAAAACGGATAGGTGTGTGCCGCCCTTAATGCGTTTGCGCGCCCTGACGTCAAAGCTCTGATCTATATTGTATAACATATTTCATACATATAGATCAATACACGCATACAGGCGAGACACTTGTCCAAAGTACAGCTGACCTTCAAACCCCATCGGAAGTACCGCATTTCCGAACTCAAGTATTAGTCTTAATTTCTTCGAAACAAGATCATAGAAGACTATAAAAGTCGTCTATCCTGAAAACTTTTCTTTACAGGCGCGGATCGGGGAGGGGTGCACTCTAAAAACAGCTGGGTAAACTTTTACCCAAGGTTGGGTCCGTATGCCACCTCCTAAAGTGTTGGGTAAGGAACTACCCAAGTTGGTTAAAAATTACCCTTTACTTGGGCAAAGTTCACCCACCATGGGAGTCCTTTTGACCAACATTGGGCAGTTTTTTACCCAACATTTAAGGAGGTGTCATACGGACCAAACCCTGGGTAAAAGTTTATACCCAACTGTTTTTAGAGTGTGGGATTTCCCGTTTTTTCCGCATCATTTTTGTTGAGACGGTTCCAGAGTTGCACAATCAAAGTATATGTATTCTAATTTGATTGCTAGAAGTAAGGAAATACCATGTAACAGTGTCTAATTTAAATTTTTCCCGAGAGCTCCCCGTCCCCCATCGAGGCTTCGTACATTTGACGCTCGTAGCTTCGAACTTTCCCCTCACGGATTAGCCCCACTCCCTTTATAAAATCCTGGATCCGTCCCTGGCTTATGTACCTCTTAAAACGTGAAGCAATCCCATCAGGCTTTTTTAACCTTCAGCTTTCGCTAACAAGGTATAACAGTTCAATATCTTAATGGTTGTAGAGAGTTGTAATGTCCCTTATATGGTACCTAGAAGAAACCTGAAATCAAGTGTTTCACTTTTAAGTACGTCTTAAGCAGGACTTCATTCCCATTAGGAGATCTGATTCCCTAACAGCGCAATTTCTTAATGGTAAATGATCGGACCTGTAAGTAACCCGAAAACAGTTGTTTCACTTTTATGAACATCTGAAGTAGGTAGGCTATTCTTTCTCATTTCAGCATTTACTATACTTCTCTCCTTAACAGAACAATTTCTTAATGGGTACGATTTTAGTACCTATCATGTCACATTTCAACAAAACAACGTCTGAAAGTCGTACAGAACTTAAAGGTCATCCATTTTCCCATCATTTTTAAGAGTATTAGAAAGTAACTTTTCTTGAGACCATTACCCCTCCCCCCTCCCACCACCACCACCACCACAGAACGCACTTTAAAATACTCTGCAAATGATTGCTATCAGCTCAAAAAATCATCGTTACTTATTAGACTTTGAAAGGACTGTACATACGTCTTTGGAACCTCAACATGAGTTTTGCACGTTTGTCAGTTTGCATATTTGATGAAAACATCAATAACCTTTTGAATCATATAAAACCTACGCATGCTTGTTCTTAGTTTTGGATGGAGATATATCGGAAAATTTAATTTATGTTAATACTTTAAAACCCACTAAATTTAGGAGAGATTATCAAGGATAAACAGTTTATTTGGCGTAAAGGGATTTCTTTCCTTTGTTGGTGGCTCCAGATTGATATTATTCACCTATATAGCAACGTTATTCAGGTCACGTAATCCTTTAACAAGTGGCCTGAGCAGAACAGTGCTTTGATGTGTAGGCTTGCGCCGCCAACACGTTTATAGAGCAGGTGATATTAAACTCGAAAAGACTGTTTAATTAAATAAAAGAAGAATACAGTTAGCCCCTTCCTGTACAAGATAACAAATTAGTTGACGAGGTAAAATTCTAACTTTTGTTACAAAGATACGAATAGTTTTCTGAAATAATCAGATATGGATTCTTGTGCATATTTCAACATAAATCTAGCTGATATGCTGTCATGAGCGTCACCGTCGGAAGATGAAATTTTCTTTTTTTTTTATTTTCCCGACGACTGGCAATGCTGTGGCAGTTTAGGAAAACCTCCAGTCTTATACTGTAGATGTAGCAGATGACATCCCTTTTGTGTTAACTTCCTAATCCGGTTTAAGTCTTATAGTAATGTCAAAAAAGATACAAGCGAGGAATTACTGAGTGACCTTGGCGGTACAAACCTCACTTCAAAGCGATGTATCTCCATCCAAATAACAACTCCCTGGTTGTACTAAAATGCTCTATTGATATTACATTGCTTTGGACTAGTTCTCATTTCTATGCAACAGAAAACGACTTCTTCCTTATAGCCGTCAACATGGATTCGTGAGTCACTGCCATGCAAGCACTTGATTTAAACAGGGAGTTGCTCCCTGATTTAAAACATTTATGTAGCTGCACACGCTTTTTTACTTTTACATTTTACGGCCGTGTAAAGTGAGTTTCGACCTTTATGATGACCCGAAATTGGAGCTAATCGAAAAGATAGTTAAACGCCTGAAGCATTTATACAAAACTATTCAAACAGATAAGTTCACAGCACATGTAAAGTATGAGACGTCTTTAATACTCCTTTGGTTAAAGTAAGCGGCAATAACCGTCGAGGAGTTTCAAGCGCCTCCCATGAGTGGCCCAGGTTATGGCTGGCGTAAAGTACAGCTCTCATCAGGGTAGTTAAAAGAACCGGGTATTTTAAAGGTATAGAAAAACTGAAACCTTCTTAGGCAATGTTTTAGAGAAAATAGAAAGATAGTGTCGACAGATGAATTTAAGGACATGAGGTTCATGATGGAATGGTATTTTTTGATAGCTTAGACCCTGGAACGTAGATTCCATTAAAACAGGTTGAATAAAAAGGATAAATAAACCAAAGATCATAAGTTCTCTCATAATGGTGAGGACTGAAAAGATACAATAGATCAAATAAGAGACTAAAATTTCCTTTGATTATTAAGATATTGTCATTTAATAAGTCCATAATGTCGTAACGAATTACAAAATATCAAATTACAAATGCTTTTTTGTTATATTTCCTACCTAGCACTGCATTTCTAAACAAACTAACGCATCTTTCAAAATTTTTACTTTCCATATGCAACATGCAATCGAGATGGGGTCTCCGCTTCTGCTTCCACCCTATTTATTCTGTGTCTCTGCTTTTCATACACGACTTTAGGGAGAGAATTATCAAGGACAGCTTTTTCTTCCTCGTATACTCTGTACCCCCCCCCCCCCCACCACAAAAAAAACTGCATTTTAGAACGTTCAGATTTTGGTAACCCTAAAAATCTTTACATTAAGATCGTGATCGAATTCACAACATCGGGGGCAGTAGAAAAGGAAACTTTCGAGGGGTAAACCATTCTTGGGGCACTATTTTGGAAATGCGATTGTACAGGATCCGATTGTTCATGCAAAAAGCAAATATCGGCACACCGTCCTCTTTACTCCTAAAATACCGAATATGTGGGTATCTTTCAAGGCAGAAAAGTTGTGGATACTCTAAAATTGTCCTTTTCAAAGGGTTATGGAAAGACGTTCCATGAAAGGATGGAGGATGTTTGCCCTATTTTTTTTTAGCTGATCGGCAAGCAGCTTGACATGAATTAAGCACGAAAAATAAAGTTCCAGTGCCCTGAAATGGACACTTTCTCCTACAATAGACATTTTCCACTACGTCGGGGGAGAGTCCCACCTGAATCGCGTTTGATTCATATTAAATAAGAAAATTTTGGTAAAAGTACTCGTGTAAATCTCGAAAAATTTGATTAAGGTTTTGCGAAGGAGCATTGAAAGGTAAGACCAAAATCTTGACTGAAAACGAGAAAGGCGTCAGTTCTCAATGAACTGAAGCCAGGATTTTAGGATTTAGGATTTGTTGTTTCTAGGATTTATATGTTTTCCGATGTTTGACTTACTGCACCTATCTTTTAAAGTTCTACTCTTTTATGTGTTTTAGATTTTCTTACTTTTTGCTCTCATGATTTTTTAATTTGTTTAATTTTTTGGATTTGATCATTTAATGTTTTACTGTTTTGTACTTTTATAGAGCTTGTGTGGTCACATGATTTCCAATGACACCTTTGTCATTGGCTGAATAAATACATACCATACCATGCCATGTTGAGGTAATAGCTTAGCATTCGCATTGAATGATTGTCCTATTCCGATATCTGTAATCCTGATTTTTAGCAGAGGCTTCAGTTATCAATATTGAGTTAATAGCTTAGCATTCACATTGAACGGTTGTCCTGTTCCGATAACTGTAGCCCTGACAAAGAAATAAAATATGGAAAGGGTGTCCAAATTAAAGAATCAAGGCAGCAGAAAAAAAAAGATGAGAAAAACTTCTCCTAGCAAATAACTCACAAAGGATATGAAAACATTTTGATCCAATTATGAAAGTATCAGAGTTGGAAAAATTTTGCAAGATAACATGTTTCCAAACATTTTTTCCTGAGAAAGAAAGCACCTTAACTTCAGATTTGTAGCTGGTACCAGAGACACCAGGATGATATCCTTTTTCACTGTAAGCGAATGGTATGGTATCAACATCCTTTTCTAGTGTTCGTTTTATTGTTCTTATTGTTGTTATTGTCCTTTTCATTGTTATTATTATAAATATTGTTATACCTTTAACTATTGTTATAGATTGGCTACTGTTATTGCTATCATGCTGGCTGTTATTTTTATTGTCCTTTTCATTGTTATTGTTATGAACATTGTTACACCTATGACTATTGTTATAGATTGGCCACTGTCATTGCTATCAAGCTGGTTATTATTTTTTATTGTTATGTTTCATTCTCAATATGTAGTTGGTAAATCGTGCACTCGTTTGGTCGCTGTGTGTACCCTCCTGTATGAGAACTTAAATTTGAACGTGTTTTACGCATTATTCAATTTCTTTAAAGCTCGGGTTTATCGGACGAGATGTTGAAGATTCCCACAATTAAGTTTACTGATAGCTCCATTTCCAATTAAAAATAATTATATGTTGCACCTCCCAAACAAAGCTTGACTGTGCTGAGGCCTTATTCTGCTGATTTCACTAATAATTGTGATCATAAGCGTGGGAGCCTAAGTTGATATTTTTTTTGGGGGGGGGGGGGGGCTGGGCTGGAACGACTTGTCCGAAAAATATAACCCAAATTTTCCGCGCGCTCCACGCATGTTCGACATATAAATGTGCATATCATATTGGCATGCATCGGTTATTACACCGCATGCCAATTACATACAATAATTTGCCGTGCAAGTTACTACCTTCTTTATTGGTTTTAATTTTGGCCGAAGTCGGTGATCGCCGGCCTGGGGGAGAAGTCTAAGGGCAGGGGGTTCCTCCACCCCAAATTTTTGAAAAATTAGGTGTCCTTACATGCAATCTGGTGCCACATATGCTACCATTGAAGTGAAATTTGTGTTAAAACATTTACGTATTTCAGGTACTTAAAAAAAACAGGCATTACCCCCTCCTCTTTGAAAGTTTTTGAATAATTAGGTACTCTTACATGCAATCTGGTGCCACATATGCTACCTTTGAAGTAAAAAGTTGTATTTAAAAATTTACGTATTTTAGGTAGAAAAAAAATCAGCATCAGTGAGGGTGGGGCATGGCCCAATGGCCCCTCAGATACACCACTGATAATCATAATATCAGTTCAACCATTAAAAAAACACTGATGAATTCATACGGAATATATAGGTGCTGGTGCAATTCAAATCAGAACTTTATATTAATTACCAGGGAAGTTTTTTAAACTATTAATACCCTTCAGCTACATCATTGCATTATTTTTCTTTCAGAAGATGCCCGAAAAATTTTCAGCATTTTGCCCGAATTTTCACAAAAATTTTTGGTTGGGGGGCTGCAGTCCCCCCAGCCCCCGCCTCCTATGCCTACACTGTAAAAATAGACGTCTACATTTTTTAACACATATATGGCGTTTAAGAATTAGAAAACGAACAACAAAATGGATACGCACAGTAAATGACTGAACGAATATTAACACATGATAAGGATAATGACGTCAATTAAAGTGCACTCCACAAACACGTTTACATGATTTATATATATGTTAATTTTTCTTTATTAAAAACAACTTGATGTTTACAGTAATCATGAAATAAACGCATAAACGTGTTTACGAGATGGCGTTAAAGTAGCGTCAATGTGTTAAAGTTGGCGTTTTAGACGTTTAATTTGCTTATGTATTTTATTGTTTTTTTCTGTTACATAAACGCTAAGACGCGTTTATTATCTGTTACAAAAAAGTGTTAATCAATTTTTACAGTGTATGATTGTGAGTTTAAAGATTTTGTACCATTTTCCTGTAATTTGACGTGTCTATGATCACATTTAAAGCTTTGTACAAGCCATAACTGTCCTCCCGGGTGCAATTCCCAGAGAGATGCCACTTCACCGTCCAAAATATAAAAGTAGAAACAAAGTTAGAGACATATGTTTGCTTAAACAGGAAATTTCTAGAATATTTTCAATGCAAAATTTTGTCACCATTTTGCATCTAGGGCAACTAACTTTAAGAAAAAACATCAAGAGAGAGTGGCATCCCATCTAAATAGAACAAATGAAGACATTCCTCAGCTTCCTGCATGCATTCAAACATGTAATAATAATTAAAAGAAACCTTTCACTAGAAAGGAAAACAAAAGTTTTGCAAAAGGTAGGCCCATATTGCGTCTACGCCACTGCATTTGTGCAAAGGAGATAGTATCCTTCTTAACCCCTCCCCATGACGGTATTCACAAAGGGAAATATCCCCTCTTGTCACAGCTTTGGGAATGCCGCTGGTTTAAGCTGTCAACTTGGATTTTAAAATAGACCAGAGAGTTCCCATTTTCAGTAAAGGTTTTGCATTCCCCATATATTCCTGTACAGAACGAATAGTGTGACCCTTTAAACAGGATTCGTACAAACCTAAACACAATCGTGTGGAGATTTCAGCGTCCTTTTCTAGGATACATTTGAAATATGGATTCCAATAAAAGAGATACGGGCAGCAAATATTAAAAGATATTGATCTAGAAACGGCAGCGTCATTGATTGTTCTCAGAGGACTGAACCTAAAGCAGAGAGTACAAAAATAGGAATTGTTTGGAGCCAAACATGCAGCATAAATTCCTGAAATCACCTTTACCCTTCAATGATCTAGCCTACATATCTTCAACGCCGAAATGCCGCGGCACTCTCATTTCCTGGGACGGAGTGAAAAGTCCGTAGGCATTAATCTTTTTGAAGGTGACAAGAAGTAAAGTACAGCAGAATTTAACCAAAAAGTAAACCCAAATTCTAAGACGATTCCGAAGTTAAGGGCAGCAAATCATAAACAAGTTACAAAAAACATTGTATCATATCTTGTTCTGTTTTCAAGATGTAGTTATTTGTTTACTGCGGTAGTCCTGTTCAAAGTAAATAACCGTTTAGTAAGCCTGTTAATGATTATATAAAAGAGTTACAACAAATTAAAAATTTTCTTTTTTTTCTGTAATCCGTAACAATGGTTTTGTTTAATAAACTAAAAATCGTGAGAGTTCTTTCCGAACTGATGAACAGACATTCGACACATATAATTCTCTCTACTAAGAATTAAGAAAAGGTACTTCATACCAACTTGGCGCTATTATTTCAGGGATGAAGTTGCTGACGTGTTTCTAGTCTCCTCCGTAATCTTAAGAATTTCAATATCTATAGATAACCAAAGGTACTTTCATTTGCTGCCTACGGAACTCTCCATCATTATAGGAGAACTTGAAGTTTATTTACACATAAACAACCCTTCTCCTTAATTACCTACAGCAGCATCAATAGAGCAAGTGGGTGATAGGTGAAGTTTCACCACCGACATCCTACGCTATAGTCTCCACCGTGGCAGCCATCTTGGTGTACTATTTTAGCTCCCTAGTTTGCAGAAACCCTTTTACTAAGCTAGACGTAGCTCGGGCCAACACGAGTTAGGCTGTTAGGAAATCAATTCAACATATATACGATATTTTCTCATGTGTGCTACATTACGTTCATACGTATTATTGATAAGTCTTACAAATCGGCTCTAAATAAAGCCTACGAAAGGCGTAAAACTGTGACGTCACACAAAATGGTTCATAAAACATTGCTGGATTCCCTTAATACCACACACCATGTTTTGTTACTGCAGTGTGCCATACCTACGAAACGTTTTTCTCATTTTGCATATCGTTATTCTTTTCACTGTCAAGTTGTCTAACACGAGTAAATTGTTGGAATGTTCCTCAAGTACACTAACCATCATAGAAATAACTACAACATATGAAAAAGACTAGGAAAGACGTCGTTTTCTTTCCTCAAATATACTAAAATATCGGTATTTACTTGATAGTACTTAGGTATTTTAACATTTGCATTGATCAGTGAAGCTGTATTTGCTATACCTGTAGTCAGATATGTCCCCATGATAACAATACCCAATAAGAGACCTACCTCTGTTCAGCTGCGTAAATTAACCAAGTCCGTATTCAAGGAAGGGGGAGGGACATAAGCCCCAAGAAAGATTTCCCCCCAGAAAGTCTTCAAAACAAAAATTATTATTGCCTTAAAACATGTTCATATTTCTCTCCCCTCCCTTTTGGAAGCCAAGTCGTCCTTTCAACACGTTGCCTGGCTACGAAATTTGCGAATAAAGCCACAAATCGGTATAATCTAACTATCAACGTTTATATCGAATATCGGTGGGTATGATAAGTAAACAGACGAAAGACGAATGTTCATAAAACAAGTAGGTATATATAATAAAACATATACACTTCTTAATTCAGTACTGACGAAATGTTTGTTTCTTGTTTGACAAAACTTCTTCGCATAGTCCTCTATTTTCGAGATTTTGTTTATTTTACCTTTTTTTTCCTCCGTATATATTTTTTTATCTTATCTCATTGGATCGGTGTTCCGTATGGGAAGTTTTTAAACGTATGTCAAAATTACTTCCAGCTTCAAACATTTTATCGAAATTAATCTTGGTGATAAGACTTCAGGCATCGTTTCACACCGTTCGTCGTTTCGTTCATTTAACGGCAAGTGTAACCTGTTCCTCACGTCCGTAACTAACCTAAAGTTGACTTAACCATCCATCTGGGAGCAGCCCTGCCTAATTTGCGGAGAGAGTAGATGCTTCACTTCCTAATGGTTAGGCTATCTAGCAATAACAACAGTTAAGTTCAAATCTTAAATGGTAATTGATACAATGCCTAAAGCTTCGCCCATTATTTAAATTGTTTAGGTGTTAATAGCATGTACAAGACAGAATTGTGTGAATTATTAAAGAGGGTACTTTGTAAAAACAAAACTAAGAGAGAATCGAAATAAGGGGCATTTGATCATTTTACTAATTACACGATAAACATATCTTTTCAATCTAGCAGTGCGACGACTCTTACGGTTATTGTAAGCTGTTTGTGGTCTGATTAAGCAAATGAAAAAGTGGCTCGCCTACACTACCTTAGAGCGTGTATATTTTGATGGCAAGTTTATAATAAGGTAACAAATTTAGCAAATTTTGGTAATACCCAAACTTTTTTTTTTGGCCGCCAATGCAACAATTATGTCAATATATTTAAGTAATAATAAGAAAAATAATCATAAAAATACGTTTGACACAGGTAAACCTAACCACTGTCTATATTGTTTTATACGTATTTTTCTGTTTTTTTTTTCCATCTTTATTGTCGATTTATATGCGTTATGATTGATTAACAACAATGACAGTGTGAACATGTCCTGTAGTTTTGCCCTTAAACAAACAATAGCTACTGAATTTGGATAATATACTCTAAAAATACATGCACTATTTTGAGCATTTAAATATTAAACAATACTTTCAAATAAAAAGACAATCTTAATCATTATTCGAAACACGGGGTAATGGTGATAAGGCAATACGAGTCAAATCGTAATACCCAAACTTGACTTCTTTCACGAAGTTGGTTATGTTTAAAATAATGAACGGAATTATTAAATGTAAATGCGCTTCCCTTGTTTAGTGAGATATTTATTATGATTAAGGACTGAAACTTGATAATGAACATCTAATATTAAGTGTTATATAAATTAGCCTACGAAAAAGTTGAACAGCAGGTATTTACAAAGTTTTTCATAAATTTACAATTGCATTTCATTCTTGATTCTGCTTGTCAGTCACAATGTCGATCTTGTTTTTACGACGTTGATCTGATGTCTTTAAAGTTAATATCTTTTTACACTGTTGCAGTATCTATTTACACTGTTGCAGTAGCGTAGCCAGAATTTTTTGAGCAGGGGGAAATGGGGGTCACGAAACTTTCCTGGGAGAGCACAATTTCTGAATTCCCTCCCTCTCTATAGGACTAATATATAAAACTGTGCATTGCAAAATTTTCCGTAGGGAGCACCTGGGGTGGCACGGTTTTGTCGTGTGAGGCACGTGCCCCCTTATGCTCCCGCGTAACTACGCCACTGCACTGTTGATATATCATTTACACAGTCGATCTTATATAAATGGTGTTGATCAAGAAGTGTTTACAATGATGATCTTGTACTAACAAAGATGATGTTTTTTCGCAATGTTGACAATGATTTACTTTAATACTGTATGACAGTGGAATAACTGTCCTTAATGATAAGACAAAAAGCAAAGAAAGAATACCTTTTGGTTAAAACCTTAAGTACGAACTAAGATTCCCGAAACTTTGAAAAAGAATAAAACTACATGACAACGAATAGAATTTCCAGAATGACTTCGAAATGATATTCATGAAAACGAAGATAATCGACAGGATAATAAATCAAAACCGTTCAGGAAGGTAAAGGAAAATTGACTGTATTCGTTAAATCATGCGAATTTTACAAACAAGTGAATTGAGAAGAGCCCAATGAAGAAATTTTACAATGAAAGTGCTTCTGGTGCTTGGCTTTAGTTTTCATTTACATCTGATTGTTTTTCCTCTCACAATATGGCAAGTAGGCTATATTTTAGTATATACGAACCAAGTATCTTTGATTAGCGGATCATGCACATTGACAGCAAAAAGAGTGTTTAATGTTTCCTTCTCACTGAAAAGTAAGATAACTTCATGAAACTACAATTTTCTAAATGAGTGGAGTAATTACCTAATAGACGTGTTGGGAAATGTTTCCACGCAATGCATTATGGTAATGAGTCAAAGGTGAAGTGTACCACGCTTACAGTGTCCCAGCGCGGGTGTTGCATGCTGAGCACGCAGAGCTAAACACGTTGCCGTTGTCATGGTACACTTGACCTTGTGACCCGACCGGAAGTACCGAATTTTCCAACTCGTCTATTGTGTAACACTATGGGGCGGTAGTAGCTCCATGGTAACACCTCCTTAATCATTAGTTACTCTTCAACTCATCCTTGTGTAGGGTTACTATTCATTTTGCATGGAACTTTTGCTTGAGGTTTTTTCCGTGGTTTGTGTCGTAAAACTCAAAGAAAAATTCTTTGAGGCAAAAGAAGAATTTTAGTTTTAACCAAACGATTGATGCCTTAATTTTAATGTTGTGGTCTTGCGGCGAAGAATGAACAGTTATTCACTTTTAAAGGTTATGATAAGTTTCAAATACATGCAAATAACTTTCATTTGCAAGTCAAAACAATCCTTAATAAAAATCCCCCCAAATATTTTAGTTGTTCATGCAAAGTATCATACAGGTCCAACCGTTGCATAACTTATATCAAATTCATTGAAACGGCTCTTAAGTAACATTTGCCTGTTTCTGTAATTTTCATAATAGCCATATTCATTTCAAAATTAATTTCTTACTAGAAACAATTCCAAATGTTAATGACCATATTATTTTTACTTTTTCCAAATATCCCGTTAAAATCAGCTTCAGAAGAGAAATGATCCCATCCTTTTAAGCCAACGTGAAAACGCAAAATAGCAATGATTTGAACGCTTGAACTGAAAAGTAAGACCCTTCAGACGTCATCGCCGAAATTTTGGCGACAAAAGCGTCAATTTAATTTGGAAATTATGTATACAGGAAACAAGCACCCATTTCTTTTGACACAACCTCGTATACTATGTTGAGCGAACATTATTCCCTGTGGTCAAAGTTTCGTGTTCTGTATTACCTCTGAGTGAAAGTTTCAAGACTGAAACATGTTTTCATGCTGGGTATAGTAGGGCCGTATTCATCATCTTTAGTTTTCTACATCTCATTACATAAACATTATAGTTTCGTTCGGCCTAAATTTCGAAGACCGAAGATAAAAGATGACGAAAAGCCTAAGTTTCCTCAAGCCTAGGTTTTCTGTGGGTTTTGCTATTGAGCTACCTTTACCATGAATATTCAATCAGACATGAAGTCTACCTGAATATTTTTTGAAGTAAAACTAGCTTCTAGGCTAATTACCACTTAACGAAAATCCTGCAAAATGAAAGTCTAAACTGAATTACACCCACACTCAAATGCTTTCAACACAGAATTTAAGGGAATAATTTCGTGAACGGGATATTGTCCCACATTTTGTAACAATGTGAGAAATGCAAAGTTTTTTAATCGCGACGTAATTCATGACCAATTGCGGAAGCAGGGTAGTGGGACTCCTCAACGAATGTCATGTGAAACAACGGGCTACACTGAAGCAAACCACAAGAAATGATGCAGGATTCGCAACATACAACTCAGTTTTCGTTATCAACATCTTCTAAACGCTCTACCACTGTCAAAGTTAACACATATTAAAAGGTTTTAAATGCCTGTTTGAATGTCTGCCGCGGGATTCATGGTGCGTCATTTATATTTAACGGTAGGCACTGCAGGCCAGAAATATCAGACACAGAATACACATCGAGCACAATGACTATAAAACCACTCTTAAACCACTGGGTGCATAACTGGATCCATATAACACCATAACCATTACGCAAAATGAATGCAACAGATATTAGACACACCAGCATATGATAGGCCTACAGAAACAAGCATTCGAATACACGAAGCACACAAGAAGCAAAAACAACCCGGTACTGTAGATACTCAGAGCTCTTTCATAACTAGAAATAAATGATGTACCAAGCAAAGGAAACAACGAAATCATCTCACCTAGCAAATACATAAATACCCCAGACACACTAGACGCAAGAGAGTCAAAAGGCACTAGATCCATGTAAGACTAAAACACTAGACCCAGTGATCTCTTTAGGGAATAAATCTTATCACAGGCGTACGGGGGTCAATATTTCTGGAGGGCAGGGATAATATTTGCCCGAAATTAGAATTTTGGACCCCCAAGGATATAATTTATTTTCTTGGCTGTCTCATTTGCCCAAATGGATCCACTACTTTTGCCCGAATTGGGAGGGCATATGCCCCCTCCCCTGCCCCCCCCCCGTCTCGTACGCTTATGGATCTTATGCATTGACGTCACCCGACGTCATTTTGGAGGCAAAACAATGAAGCACACTGCACACACGCGCATGTGGTAGACTTACGTATCCGACCGGTACACAAATCAGCTGTCTACATTTGTTAGTGTAAGTTACAATGATACGCGGTTGCCTCCCTTGGTCGGCGCACTTTCTGTTCTGTGGGGTCATATGAATAAGGTCTATGAAACAAGACACCATAGAAATCCTAAGCTTAGGATTTCCCTGTAACACGCGCATCCCACGTATCAAATCATACAAACGCATCAGATGCACCTAACGCAGAAACAGTACTCACACTTGAATGGATACTGTTACGGCTTGTGGTCGCGAGTCAAACCAATAACAGCGAAAGATCACAGAAGAACGAGATTAAAATTCAACAACTTAATGATTATTTACAATCTCCTTATCTTACTTAAATTTACAATAATTAATTAGACTTACTCACAATCCTTTACTCAATATTTGCCTGGTCTGGTCCAAGGGCTGGTAGTGCATGCACGTTGACGATGGCACAGTGGTAGACCTGCAGCGTGCTGTAGCGTAGGAACTGGTTCCACGAGCGAATAACGACAAGGCTAGCGATGATGGATGATAACAATCTCAATACACAGCGTAGAAACGGCGTAAGGCAATTTGTCAGTGGCTGGCTTATGATATCTCAGCAGTATGATAGTCTGGTCTCGTTGATGTCTCTCGATGAAGTTAGTATTAGGGTATCTCTCAATGTCTCTCTCCGCCACAACAACTGTTGAACTGCCTTTTATATGCTAGGCTTTTATTCGAGAACTCTCCAGAATTTAACAGAAACTTCTAGTGTACACAGTCCAGTAATTACGAGAACGTTCCTTAATAGAAACTTCTAGAACACACAGTAGTTGTAATTGGGACATAACGTAAACAGTTCTTACTTCTAGACAGTTCTAGAAAGGCTGCGTTGAAGTTGGACGTCTCTGGAACTTTCCACTCGCTCGTCGATGGATTCAATCCGGTGTTCCTGACGGGTCGTCTTGTAACACTCCCCCCCTTGAAAAAGTTTTGGACGTCTCGGACAAAACTTAAGTTACAATATTTACAATGTATAACTTTACAGTAATAACTACAGTATATATATTATGTAGTCCAATATTCAATGGAAGGTATAATCATAACATACAACTTATCTTGCTAGGTGATGATACATGAACACAGTAACATCATCAATACACATTGTGCCATAGTTAACACAAAATTTCAAAACTTACAGTGATATCTTCAACATACTGCATCAAATCAAATTCTTGACAAAGAGTCTGGTACAACATTGTCTTTCCCTTTAATATGCTTAATATCTACATTATATGATTGCAGAAATTAACTCCACCTCATCAATCTTTGATTCTTATTCTTCATCTTAGATAAAAATGTCAAAGGGTTATGATCAGTGTATACAGTGATAGGGAAACTAGTAGTTCCCAAATAAACATCAAAGTGTTGAAGACCAAGTATTAAAGCTAATGTCTCTTTTTCAATTGTTGAATAATTTTTCTGGTGTTTGTCAAATTTCTTAGAATAATAACAAACAGGGTGATCAACACCATGCTCATCAGCTTGAAGCAAAACTGCTCCTATGCCATTGTCACTGGCATCTACTGCCAACTTAAATTGTTTTTCAAAATCTGGAGCAATCAACACTGGTGAACTCATTAGTGCCTTTTTCAATAATTCAAATGCTGCTTGGCAATTATCTGTCCAATCAAACTTTTCATTCTTCTTTAACAATTTTGTCAGTGGTGCAGCAATGTCAGAGAAATTCGGACAAAAACGTCTGTAGTAACCAGCCATGCCTAGGAAGCGCATGAGCTGCCTTTTATCAGTTGGGGCAGGGAATTTGTCAATGCCCTCAACTTTGGCCTTAATTGGTCTAACTTTGCCCTGACCAACCACATGCCCTAAGTATATCACATGAGCACAAGCAATCTCACTTTTGACCAAATTGACAGTCAAATTAGCTTTGGCAAGCTTGTCAAATAATGCCTTAACATGTTGTACATGTTCATCCCACGAGTTGCTGTACACAATAAGGTCATCAACATATACTTCACAATTTTCTAAATTTGACGTAAGATTATTTACTAAGCGCTGAAACGTCATCGGTGAGTTTTTCATACCAAACGGCATGACCTTATACTGAAATAACCCATCTGGCGTCACGAATGCCGAGATTTTCCGAGCCCTCTCAGTGAGTGGTATCTCCAGTACCCCTTTAGTAAGTCAAACTTTGACACATACGCAGCTTTCCCAATCCTATCAATACAATCATCGATACGGGGTATCGGATAGGAATCCGTTCTTGTGACTGCATTCACCTTTCGGTAATCAGTACAAAATCTGTACCCACCGTCTGGCTTGGGGACCAATATACAAGGGGAAGACCATTCACTATTACTAGGTTCTATAATGTCATGGTCCAACATGTACCGAACCTCATCCCTGAGATGTTGTCGTTTTCGAGGGTTAACTCGGTAAGGATGCTGCTTGATTGGTGAGGCATCTCCCACATCAACATCATGTTCAATCAAATTTGTCCTAGTAGGATCATCTGAGAACAAGCATGCATATTCATAGATTAATGATTTCATTTCTGACTTTTCTTTGTGATCCAGATGACTTAATTTCTGGTCAAGATTTTTCAACACATCAGAATTTTGTAACTTAATACACATGTCAGGAACATTATTAGCCTTGATCTCATCATTACTGAGTTCATGATCAGCATTGATAATACACACTTGATCACCTGTATCATTAGTGTTACTATTTACATCATGTACACTTTCATCCTTAGAAATGTCACAATCTTCTCTTTCATAATATCTCTTCATCATATTAATATGACATACTCTTTTAGATTTACGCTTGTCAGGTGTCAAAATGACGTAATCTGTGTCACTAACTTTTCTCTCAATGACATAAGGTCCTTGAAAGCGAGCTTGAAGTGGCTGACCAGAAACAGGTAAAAACACTAGCACCTTATCACCAGGTTTAAACTCTCTTTTCACAGTGGTCTTGTCATACCACGCTTTCATTTTCTTCTGAGAGTGTCTCAGATTTTCCTGAGCAAGTTCACATGCTCCATGAAGACGATCTTTAAAGCGGGATACATAATCAAGTAGATGTATTTCTTCACCTGGATCTGATAACCACTTCTCCTTTAACAATTTCAATGGTCCACGAACTGTGTGTCCAAAGACAAGTTCAAATGGACTGAACCCAAGTGACTCTTGTATAGATTCCCTGGCAGCAAACATTACAAATGGAATGCCTTCATCCCAATCTCTCTCATTATCATGACAATATGTCTTTAACATATTCTTCAATGTTTGGTGAAACCTTTCTAAAGCCCCTTGGCTTTCCGGATGATAAGCCGAAGACTTAATTTGGTCTATGCCTAACTCATACAACATCTGCTGGAATACAGTTGACATGAAATTAGACCCTTGATCTGATTGGATCTCTTTCGGCAACCCAAACAATGTGAAAAATTTAAGAAAAGCTTGTAAGACTGTCCGAGCCTTAATATTCCTCAGAGGTATTGCCTCTGGAAACCTTGTAGAAGCACACATAATGGTTAATATATACTGATGCCCTGCCCTACTCTTAGGTAGGGGACCTACACAATCAATGATGACTCTACTAAACGGCTCTTCAAAAGCAGGAATTGGCTTTAAGGGTGCAGCCGGAATATTCTGATTCGGCTTCCCAACCATTTGACATGAGTGACAGGTCTTACAAAATTTGGCCACATCACTTTTAAGTTTTGGCCAATAAAAGTGATTTAGAATTCTGTGGTAAGTCTTATTGACTCCTAGGTGCCCTGCAAATGGCATTTCATGAGCAATAGTCAGTATTTCCCTTCTATAAGTCCTAGGTACCACAATTTGATGGTAAATTCTCCACTCTTCATCTAATAGTGCATCAGGTGGTCGCCATTTACGCATCAAAATATTGTTTTTCAAATAAAAGCAGACTGGGACGTCTTTCGATTCATCCTCAGTGAGTGCACCAGCTATTAATGGCTGAAGCTCTTCATCATGTTGTTGTTGGACTGACAACTGGTCTCTGTGGAGTGTGTCAGACATTTTTGATTTTTCCTGTTCTACCCCCTCACTATGTGTGGGGCCAGGAGACTCACAATCCTGACTATCATTAAGATTAGTCATAAAAGATTGGCTGAGATCATACCAAGAATCTTCACTTTCATGAACATTTTCACTAGAATCTTTTCCAGACTCTGACTCCTCCTTTGGGAGTGTTGTTCCATTTTTAGGAACCAATTCCTCAATTTTAGAGGGTGGATGATTAAGTTTATCATCCTTATTTTCAGAAATCATACCCTCATTTTTAGAGAGTGGATGTTTAAGATTATCATCCTTACATGATTCCCTACTTGTTCCACTTTTGGGAACTGTATCCTCACTTTTGGAGGGTGGATGTTTAAGATTATCATCCACGGCGAGCTTTTGTGACATAGCTCTAGTGACAGCACAGGCAGGGAATAAATTTGGAAATTCCTTTTCTAATTGCTCTGTGTTGTTATAATCACATGGCTTATCTGTCAAAATTGCATTGGCTACTACCTTTCCACCAGCTAGGTCATTGCCTAGCAACAGAGATACCCCCTTTACAGGTAGAGTAGGTCTGACCCCTACTATGACCGACCCAGAAACTAAATCTGACTTCAAATTAATTTTGTGTAGAGGGACAGAAATAAATCCACACTCAACCCCCTGAATTAGTACATTTGCCCCTGTGGAAGTAGAGTCCGATAATGGCAAAACTCCATCAAGAAGCAACGACTGAGTTGCGCCTGTGTCACGCAAAATTTTAATTTTGACGGGTGGATGAGCTGAATTCCCATCTAGGGAAATAAACCCCTCAGACACGAATGGAAGGTATTCTTCCTTAATTTGGTCACTAGAATTAGGCCGTAAAGTCACGACTACCTCAGAAGAATTCTCTGCATTGGCTAAGGCATTGGAGGCTGTTTCAGTCTCCTTTAACTTTGCCAATGTGAAGCAATTTGCCATTGTGTGGCCCTTTTTGTGACAGAAACCACAAGTTATGTCTTTAAAGGCAGCTTTGTTTGAGCTGACCTGGTCGTTCTTTTGACGACTTGAATCTGGTTGTTTTTTACCAGAATTTGTTGGAGAGATAGAACCAGACTGAGATCCACTATTACTTGTTGTGCCACTACTATTGCCATATTTCTTATTTGGCCTACTAAACTGACCCTTGTTTTGAGTCTGACCCACTTTACCGAATTTATGGGTAAGTGCATACTGATCAGCCAAATTTGCAACTTCACTCAACTTGTCAGCCTTATTTTCCTCAAGGTGAGTCTTAATGTCATCATTCACACACCGTTTGAATTCCTCGACCAGCATCAGTTGTCTCAAAGTGTCAAATGTGGAGACCTTCTTGGAAGCACACCATCTATCGAAATGCCTTTCTTTTTGATAAGCAAACTCTACGTATGTTTGTGTATCCGCCTTACGATACTTTCTAAATTTTTGGCGATAAGCTTCGGGCACTAATTCATAGGCTTGTAATATGGCCTTTTTAACCTTATCATAATCCATGCTGTCCTCTATTGACAGAGCGGAATACACTTCTTGAGCCTTGCCTGTGAAATTACTCTGGATGAGTATGGACCATTTATCTCTTGGCCACTTTAGTTGCTCACCCAGCTTTTCAAAATGGTTAAAGAATTTCTCCACATTATCCTCCTGAAATTTGGGGACAAATTTTACGTGCTTAGAAACATCGAATAATCCCCCAGTATCCAAGCCTATTTTAGGGTCTGAGCCTTTTATGACCCCTAACTCTAGTTGCTTCAACCTAAATTCATGTTCTCTTGCCTCTTTTTCCCTTTGCATTTGCATTTCTCTTTCCTCTTTTTCCTTTTGCATTTGCATTTGCATTTCTCTTTCCTCTTTTTCCTTTTGCATTTGCATTTGCATTTCTCTTTCCTCTTTTACCTTTTGCATTTCTCTTTCCTCTCTTTCCCTTTCTCTTTCCATTTCTTTTAATCTAATCTCCTTATTCATTTCTATTTCAAGCCTTTTCAATTCAAATGTGTTGTCAGTTGGCACAGTGATAGCTGTTTCCAATACTGTAATAGGCAGGATACTTTCATCCACTAGATATTCTAGAACATATCTTTTAATCTCGTCTTTCCGCATTAAAGGCTGAAATTCAACGCCATAATGTTTTGCGACCTTTACAATCTCAGACTTCTTTAATGAATCTAGTTCCTCGACTGAGGGACTAGCCACGAATTTATCTAAGTTGAATGGCATTTTGAAATTGTATCAAGCCTTCAACAAACAAATAAGTAGTCTGAGCAAACACAGTTGCTTACGATTCACAACAGAATTTCTCGAATTTTCTAGTATTTTCGTTCCCGGATGTTAGGCCACCAATTCTGTTACGGCTTGTGGTCGCGAGTCAAACCAATAACAGCGAAAGATCACAGAAGAACGAGATTAAAATTCAACAACTTAATGATTATTTACAATCTCCTTATCTTACTTAAATTTACAATAATTAATTAGACTTACTCACAATCCTTTACTCAATATTTGCCTGGTCTGGTCCAAGGGCTGGTAGTGCATGCACGTTGACGATGGCACAGTGGTAGACCTGCAGCGTGCTGTAGCGTAGGAACTGGTTCCACGAGCGAATAACGACAAGGCTAGCGATGATGGATGATAACAATCTCAATACACAGCGTAGAAACGGCGTAAGGCAATTTGTCAGTGGCTGGCTTATGATATCTCAGCAGTATGATAGTCTGGTCTCGTTGATGTCTCTCGATGAAGTTAGTATTAGGGTATCTCTCAATGTCTCTCTCCGCCACAACAACTGTTGAACTGCCTTTTATATGCTAGGCTTTTATTCGAGAACTCTCCAGAATTTAACAGAAACTTCTAGTGTACACAGTCCAGTAATTACGAGAACGTTCCTTAATAGAAACTTCTAGAACACACAGTAGTTGTAATTGGGACATAACGTAAACAGTTCTTACTTCTAGACAGTTCTAGAAAGGCTGCGTTGAAGTTGGACGTCTCTGGAACTTTCCACTCGCTCGTCGATGGATTCAATCCGGTGTTCCTGACGGGTCGTCTTGTAACAATACCCAGAACACCGTTACACCAGACACAACAGCGAATATTAGACCAAGGATTAGTTAGACACGGCAACTACACCGAACACAAAATTGATATAGATTAATTCAATTCAATTTATTTTTTACCGGCCATCATCAAACAACATCTCAAGAATGTGAGCACTTTTAAAGAATATATTACAACTAAATTCAGAAATGAAGACAAGCAACTAAAAACTTAAAGCGTAAGTAATGGGTAGAGCAGCCAGATATAAGCAGAACTTTTCGAGTGAGAGAATTACAAGAACACGGAGAAAGTAGAGTAGAGAAAGGGAATACAAAGTTAGGACAAACATATAGGATAAAGATGCACCCATCAAAGATAATTAATTACAATTAAATATCCATGGCCAATGAACCAAAACGATACTTCTTTAGGGGCGACTTAAAAGTATTAACAGTTCTTTTACTTGCAATTTCACTGGACAATGAATTCCATAGGGTTGGGACACACCTAATAATTTAGGATTGACTAACTTTTGTTCGAGAAAAGGGAACGTGGAAATTGCTTCTAGAACGGGTATAATAGCTGTATAGGGCGTTGCTGTAGGTAAAGAAAGAGTTGAAATTAGGAAGAATAAGTCCATTGTGAAATTTAAACACGAAGATGACCAACTGATGCCCAACTGATACTTGGACATGAGATAAATTTACTAGACACAACACGCAGCAAGCACACTAGACATACAACATACACGTCATATGCCACAAATAGGCCTTCTAGAAAAACCGTAAGCAAAAAAACTTCCAAGTGCAGCGGACACATTAGACGCAGAAATACCAAACACAGAAGACACTTGCTATTGCATTATATGCAACATACAGAGTACTTGAAAGCTCCTGTCTAAAATTAACTATTTACGTGTTAATCATTCAACCTTATCTTACCATTAACAGTTTCTGTAGCACATGCTAAAAAAACTATAGCACCGATCAGTAATTACTGTACAAGCCATGAAGATCGGGTGCAACAGCACCAAGTTTCAGACGCACAAAACAAGGCACAAACTTGGTTGCGGTTGACATGCACAAACCAGGAACAGCATATTCCTGCCCCCTGGAGTCACCCTGGGCTCAGGAGACACATTAAACACACCATGTAAACGGCACAAATACACCATGCTCTCGCCACACTTAACGCACAAACTCCGGATAAACCCAACAGAACGAACACAAAGCACTGAACAGACACCAGAAACATAACGTCAAGTTAAACAAAGGATGTGTTCACATTCTGATTTTATTCTGTTATTGTTTTACATTCATTTCCTTACTTAAGTTCAAGGTTTATTTTTAATTTCTAGTCAACAGTACATCCTAGAAGCTAACTTAGGGCTTTCTTGCATTTGACAATGTTTTCATCCATAGGTTTCTCGAGTTAATACGTTTGGAGTTTTTTTCAGTTCTGAAGTGTTCATTAGTATTTCACCGTAAACTTGACTGAAACATGCAGTAATTCAAAGTTACTCTCAAGCTTCCATGTAAACCGCACATAAATTATTACACTTTTGAAGTCTTCATGAAAACCTCCAAGGCCCCGTCCTGTTAAAGTCCTATGATATTAGTTTTTGATTCTTCTAAATGTTAAATTGAAATAGTGTAACTGTGTTAAGAAACACTCCTTTAAAACCATGTTTTATGGACATCGGATGGACATGCAACTCAAAATAACGTAGCTGTGTCACTTTATTTTCCAAAAAGGACGTTATCATGGGAAGAACTTTACTGCTTTGATGCTGACGAATAATTTGTCCACCCAAACCTTTAACTTTCAAATGATGCGAGTTTTATAACCCTTGTAGGACGTTTTATTTTAAGAAAAGTTTTTTCAGGGTTCATTGATGAGAATGAATAGTTTAGTAGCAACCACAGTTACTTTCTTTCTGAGACATGTTGATGCCAAGTCTTGTTTAGTTTAAAACTAAGGAATTCTCCCCTTAGCAAACAGTTTGGACCAAATTTAGACTTCAAAAGAAACTTTCACAACAAAGATATTTTGCTTTTTTATTGGTTTCCTTGCTACTGAGTCACAGAAATAATGAAAAGTAGCTATATCGACGAATTAAGGTTTCGAAATGGTTGACACAAGTTGATCTCAATGAACTACATGACGCAGTAACTTGTATGTCTGCTTAGGCTGTCATGTAATTGAATTGTTAAAAACAAGGTAGAAACATCTATTACAAATTTTGTAAAGGAATACAAAATATATCAAATATCAAAATGAATACAACAAGTGGTGAAATAACTCACATGTTTCAATAAATAGGCTTGAGTAAATAGGTTTTATAAAGATAAAGATAATAACAAGCATAGTGACAAAACAATTTACAGTTTACATGCGTAAAAAATATCCATAGGGACTAAGATTCTTAAATGGATGATACATAAAAAGAATAAAAAGGACCAAACATTAGAGCATGGCTGTTCATAAGACCGGTTTGTTTTGATTCGGTTTTGAAATTTTTGCACAACCGAAAAACGGGGTATTGAAAAATAACCCGTTTGAACGAATCGAGGTTTGACTTCTGTTTCAAAATTTGACAATTCTCAACTTTTTCGCCACAAAGTTTGCTATCTTTTGAAACAAATGTATACTGGAATATCGTCGACCGTAACTTCCATAAAACTTCCGACAATTCCCAATTCGTGGCTAGACCTCGTACATGGTTCATATGCAAGGCCATTGTACCTTTTTGAAAAACCGGTTTTGATTTAAAAACCGGTCTTATCAGCTGCGGAAACCTGTTTCTGGTTTTGGAATAACCGTCACAGACCTTACATTAGAGTAAAGGTCTTAAATGATCAGAATGAAGGAATGTTGATGCACCATAAATGTGGGAATTTCTGTAAAGTTGAATTCTGTGTTTTGGCTAGATATTCGGATTTCTGAGATTACTGCTGGACTTTGTCAAGAGACCTTTAAGTGGGTGAAAATATCACACAGTCAAAGGGAAAGTACATCAAAACCAACATTTAATTATAAGTATTATCTGTTAGTTTCAGTTTGTACAAAAATTTCAGAAATGTAGGGACTACTAGGATTCCACAGGCACCCCTATTCGCCCAGTTTTCTATTTTAGTGTCATGTGACCCTTTACATTGTTAAATCATGTAGAAAAATCTACAAAACATACAAGTTATAAATGTAACAATGCAGGAACCGTCTTTCTTTCCGTTTTTTCAAAATGACGTGAGAACGACGAAAGTTAAAGAATGGTTTAATGAGGCCAAAACTAAAACGTGTTAAGAATTAAAGATAATTGAAAGGAAACGGCTGAACCATTTATATAACAAACCACAAATAACAAGTCTAATGGCACCATCTTTTGAAGGAAAGGCACAAAAAGGAGAAACAGTTATTTACTTCTCGATTGAACTGTGGTAGAAATGGCTTGCTTCACATTTAATGTTAGAAGACATTATTTATTATTGGTCATCTTGTTTGCCTCATCCCTTGAGGAACGAAGTAGGAAGTGAGTTTGGGGCACAAAAGTCACTCGGTAAAGAAGTGATTTAAAGTGAGAAATCACTCCAGAAGAGGGATAGCGATCGTGATATGAATTAACTTCAAATTTACCTTGAACCTTATGGGGTTGCATCCACAAAAGATTTCGAAAATTATTTTTGCTTTAGGGTGACCTTGATAAATGTTTTGTAAGATCATAAATGGTTCTCATCTTCAATATATAAGATATTCCATTATCTTGTCTTTTACCCACGACTCCTTAACACACTGTTTAAGGCCAAATTGTCTGTAAAATCCAAAGAGTATACCGCAGTGACGACATCACCTCTCCATAGCAACGCTTGGAGATGGCTTTACACAAACCTCGACCATATTACCGTAATAAACCTAGCAGCTTCTTCACATGTAGGCTACAAAAAAAAAAACCATACAGCTACAAAGTAAAGCTGATTGCATGCCGCAATGACAGTCTTCCTACCTAAGGAACCATCATAATAGTAGTACATTTATGCTTTTGAAAATCCATGCAACAAGCAAAATAAATTAACCCTTTGTAAGTAAATTAACCCCTTGTTACTTGTATATAGAGGCCTAATTGTTACACTTTTTGTGCAAATATACTGCATGATAGGTACTGATCGATAAGATATGCGAAATACTGTTGTCAAAAGACATGGTAACCTCGGACAAGTAATAATTACCATCTTCTAAAAATATAGCAATCAACGCCTTTGATTGCATGGTTGATAAAAATCAGCTTGATCTGGTGTAGGCTACCAGCTTTTATCCTCCCCCTGGGGAGGGCAGTCATCCTGGGATTATCTACTCAGGAATGATCCATGCAACAAGCAAAACAAACCCCTTGTAAGTCACACGGTAGTGTGACAAGCACTTGTAGAGGCCTAATTGCTACACTTTTTGTGCAAACATACTGCATGATATGCCTCATGATATACCTCATACATTTACATATTTAAGTAGATCCTCCCAGGTCTTTTCATGAGTAAATCATCCTTCTAGATTTTATGTAGTCCCAGGAAAACCAGTCCACAATGATATGTTCCGGTGATGATTGATAGTAGACTTCCAATCTAATTTCACAAATTAACATTAACTGTAGCTTTTCTTTGAATTTGCCTGTTTGTGTTGTTTGGCTTAATTATTTGCTGAAACAACTGTTTTTTTTTCTCACCCAGCAGCCACTAGGTCACATTGTCAGGGACAATTTTCTTTTGTTTTGTAAAAGGACTTTTATGACTTATCCATAACCTTCTGTCATTGACATCATAACTGTGAAAAAATGTGGCGCTTAATAAAATGTGGGCGCCTGGCGTCCTTCTTGCCACGGGCCGCAGGTCTAGATACATCTCTTATCATCATCGACTCTTCGAATCTTTTACTTGTAAGCCTCCCATTTGTCTATTCTCAGTCGATAATTCAAATCAGAGGAAAAAATCCATAGACTTTGCAAAGCCTCTCTCGGCGATATCATTAGCCCTCTCATGTTTTCAACATTTCCATGTCAAACACAATTTGCATCCAGTCCAGTATTTGCTCAGTCTAGAGTATAGCGCTCTTACCCTAATCTCGTCCGTCCTGTTATTACGCGTCCTGTTTCTGTGCGTCCGCCGGAAAGACTTTGGACACCCCCAAAAATATGTACATATGATTATTCATATCTGACGTCACGCCTAATACATATTTTAATTCAACGTGTTGGTCACTGGGAATAAACCGATAGAAGTACTCGAACAGTAAGAGAAAACGATGATACAGTCCATTCTGAAGGGTACCAAAATACTTCTACGTTGGGTACTCGAAGAGGGAGAAAGCATATTCCTGGAAGAGCAATGGTTGCAGATCTTATTACAGAGGGAGTGAAATTTGGATAAGGACAAAATTATCCGAGCAGACTCTACAGAGTCTAAGGAAATACAAGAATACTACTTTGGATCAATCTCCCTCGAAGGCGTAAGCTTGCACTCGAGAGGGGGCCTAAATTATAATAATCAGAGTAATCCCTCTCATGCGTACGGACACTTCACACACTTTAAGGAAATCATAACCTGAAACTAGTACTTAAGGGAGATGAGTTACTTCTGAAAGGGATAGTCAGGTGGATGGTATGCTCTTGAGTAGATCGTATGGGGACAATCTACTCCCGGGAAAGACCCAAACTGTTACACTGGCAAATTGGAGGTAGGTGTATGACCCTTTACTTAAATAAACACTCACTTCTGTAGTGATGCACCCTATTTTAAGGATGTTGCGTCGCCCCAAACGTCGCCCCAAACACAATAGCCCTTTATGTCTAAATAAGGTTAGTAACTGCACTTTGATTGACATTCATTCAAACAATAGCTCCACTTTGGTTGGTCAGTGATGACTTGTGTAGTCAGCTGTGTTCTCAATTAAGCTCACACACTGTGAATATGGCCTTGAACAATTTTAACTCGGTGCAGACTACTGATGCTTTGACTGGGAGGTGTATTAGATAGGTGTTTTGTTTTAATGGGGGGGGGCTAGAGGTAAACTTAGAAGGGAGACTTTCTTTTGTCTATGGGTGAGATTACTGAGCCGTTAAAGATCTGCGAAACTTCTAAAAGGACGTATGGGAAATGAAACCACAAAAAAATGCAAATATTTCTAAAATTGCTTTAAAACGATTCATGGGACTTAAGTTCAAATTAATGTATCAATTTTATTTTATGATAAAATACAGGTATTTTAGAACTTTAGAACCAGGGTCTATAATGAGGTCACACTTCGGTGCTCTATAGAATCCCATCATATTTTAAAACGGTTAGTATCAACTCACAAAGCATGTCTATATCTCTACGACTTAACTGTACACAGTACAAAATTACCACTTTCTCCACACAGTCACCTTCCAAAGGGCGCCCACGCACCATTTGGTTGTTATCAATAAGATTACTGGACTATACCCAAAATTGTGGGTTAAGCACTTTGCCAGAAAACTGGGTGATTTCTTGATTACAAGATTGCCTAGAAAAAGAGCTTATTTTCCTGAAAGAAGGGAATTTCTGTTCGAATGGTAAGGCGACTGCAGCCCCAGTTCTCACCTCGTGCGTCAAAATGGTTATTTGCTACATCCAAACAAGAACTACGGTAGTTTAAAGCTCTTTGGCTCATGTAAAATAGAATTGATTATTCAGTAACGTCACAATCTGATACACCTGGCCTTGTAAAAACTTTTGATTTGACTGGTCATTTTTCTGGTATATTACTCACCGTTATAATCTATATTATGTGGATTCTTGCAGACTTGGTTGTTGTTTTATTAATGATAAAAAATGCCAAAATCTGTGACCTTTTTGTCCTGCAGAGAATATTATAGTTGTTTTCCACAGGCACAGGGACTAAACTCAATGATTTCAAAAAATGCAGAAAAATTTTTCAGCTTTAGAGAGTGAAAACGGCACCTCAATAGCATACAACATTTCTAATGTACATATTTTCAAAGAAATGTATTTTTTCCAGAGATACACTTGCATTGTGGAAAATTTGTGATACCATCGCGGCACGTAGATTAGTCATAGCATTGTATTTTTTATGATAATAACACCGTCATGGGGAATATTTAACAATTTTGTTTGGTATACCCCACTTATGGTGTAGTTTTATGCTAGATCTTCATGGAAAGATATTCAAGCATTCCAACATTATCCAATTTCAAGGACAAACAGGACATTCCATTATACAGAAAAACAAAGGAATCTGAGGCAATCTGCTCACTTTACATTACATTCTGTGACCTTGATGAGAACTGGAGGTATTTTTGACAAAAGTAACTTATCTTTAATTAAACAGAGATATCTTGAGTTAGGAATAGAGTATTGCTAAAGAGTTTGGAGGACATGGATTATTTTTCTATTTCACATGAGACCCTCGTGAAATGCCACTGTAATATGCTTTTATCTCCTAAAACCAAAATTGATAGTTTGCTCTGCCAAAAGTATGGAAACATTAAAAGTTCCAAGAATTTTTGCTCAGCATAAGCAATGGAGTAGGGAAAACAAGCCAGTGAGCCACAACTGGAAAAAAGGCCGTGGTCGTCTCGACTTGAACCAATTGGTTGGAAACTGGGACATTAAACCTCATCTAACTAACTAACTAACTCCACGAATTTTTCCAAATTAGTGTAGGCTTTTGAATATACAAAGCTCTAGATAGGACATGGTAAAAAATAATTCAACAGGTGAACCGTAGAAAATTACTAGTGTGTCAAATACTGCCCACGCAGATTGGCGGTACTAGAACAGGCTGGCGAAGAGTGTATGCAGTTACTGTATGCACTCTTGCCAAGCCTGTGCTGGTATGGCAATTCCATTCAAGTTAAGTCAGTGGCTACAAAAAAAACCCAAAACCCCCTAGAGACAGCAGTCGCTAACAAATTTAGCGGTCAGGTACCTTCAGCGCAGTGGCGTCGCCAAACTTTTCGAAGTGGGGGTGAGGTGGGGGTGAGGGCACTGGGTGGCGAAAAGTTCCACCGAAGTGACATACTAGCATGAAGGACACAGCCGCCCTGAAGGATTTGTGGTGACACAAAGTGCTCCCCTGAAGGCGTTGGGGCCCAGGGGACCTTTGTATGGTCCTGGTGAAGTCCAAGGGCAAGACACTGGTGAGGGTCCAGGGAGAAGTGCCCCGAGGTTCTGGGCTATTTTATTATCTGCAAATAGCATTACATAGACAATAACCAGACTACAAAGTAAAATTCAAAATTTGACCTAATTGGAATGACAATAAACTGATTCGGGTTTGGGTGTCAGTGTATCCGACGGATTATGTTATGGTTTGCATTGGGCTACATAAATCCACTCATCTACTCAGTAGGAATTAATGTTAAAAACAACTACCACTATCGGGAATCCCTCACATTAGTGGTTCTCAAACTTTCTGAGGGTGAGGGCCAAAGTGCTCCAGGGCCGCAAGAGATGATCTCAGGATTAGAGAGAGGACACTCTCACAAAAGCGAAATCCATACGTAAAAGGTCCCTCAGCTGTATCTGTGACAAACAGTGGGGGAGCCTTCAAGGTACGAATTTTTCGTAGAAAGAGGTTCTTTAAGAGGGCTACCTGCAACTTTACAACGTCTTAAGGGACCAGCCCGACCTCAGCCTGACCATGGTTGGGATTGAGGTCAGAAAATTTTGCTTTCCAGACGCCCGAGATGGGAGGAAATTGCACTAAAAACCACATATTTTTGTCAACATATTCGTGTGTCGAAAGAATTTTCCCGATAGGGTGGTTAATCTCCCCAAGGGAAGGGGGAAATGCAAAGCCCTGAAAAAGGTCAAGGGTTGTCGAAAGGATTGGCGATGCAAAACTTTAGGCTCGTGAAGGGCCCCGAAAATTTGGGGCATTCCCTATGAAGGCAAATTGAAAATTTGGACTTTTATTGGTTAAGAACCTGTCCTCCTTTATAGCAAATCCAAGAAACTCGTCGGGTCTGCTGGTCCTAGTCGGGGGGGGGGGGGATTACTTACTTTATCATATACCTATTAAGGTCCCCAACGAAACTGGCATTTCCCTGAGGAGGGTAGTCTTCCCTACGGAGGGTAAGTTCTCCTTTCCCCACCCCTGTCTACAGTTCTGTTTCTAGCATTCTTGAGTCACCAATATCAATGCGATGCTTTTCACGAAGACGTCTGCTGTACAGGACAGACATTTGCCATCCCAGAGTAAGAAGGTGGTAGCAAACCAGACCCTACCCCGCGGAACGGAATCTGTTTGCTCAGCTCCTCAGCTTCGTTGGGGATATGACTGAACAAGGAATATGCCATACAGCCTGCTACGTAGGCAAACCAGACCCTGAAACGGATGAAGCCGCGACAGGTCGCACTTATCCTACGCTAGTGACCACTGTAAGCTCTCGATCAGTTATTCTCGCTTATAGCTTCCTGGTCAGACAGAGAAGAGGGGCTGAGGTCAAGGGCTGCATTCCAGAATTTTAAAAAAACCCTTAAAGTTGATTTAATGATTCCATTCATGTATCAGAGCTGTGGAAAGAGCGAGCACCTGGATAGAGCAAGCGCCTCACGGTGTAAAACGTCACAAACGCATTGTTAGGTGATGCCACGCAGCAATTACGTTTGATTTATTTTCTACATTAAAATGTAGCTTGCAGAGATTTTAATTTCAGTGATCAATCAACACACGTTTAACACGATACGTTCTTGAATTGAACAATCACCCCACCCAGATATTAAGATTTGAGGGATAAAATTTTGCCACAAACTACAAACACACACAATCCGTAATCGCCACTGTATAACTATATGACTGTGTACAGGGCCGTAGCTAGGGTCGTGCGTTTGGGGGGGTGTGAAGGTCCCAAATTCCGACTGGATGGATTTTTTTCCAACTGAATGGTGGCGCGTAAATTGCACCATTTTTTATGCGCCCTACGTTTACATACAGCAGTGGGGATCCTTCCTTTGTCGCTACATAAAGGTGCCGTCGTGGGGGAGGGGTCTAAGGGAGGGGTTTACCCCTCCCCTTTGAGAAATTTTTGTTAAGGTAAGGTTGCTTAGATGCAAAATGGAGCTATCTTTGGGATATTTTTGGAGCTGATCATATATGGCTAGGAAATGTCCATAATTAAATGAATTCTAATTTTTCCGACTGGTTTGATTCTTTTTCCAAATGAGTGGCGGCCCGTAAATTGCATTTTCGTTTTTATGGGCGTTACTTTTGTATGATACAGCAGTGGGGATCCTTCCTTTGTCACTTCATAAAGGTGCCGTCCTGGGGAGGGGCCTAAGGGGAGGGGTCCCCTCCCCTTTGAGAAATTTTTGTTAAGGTAAGGTTGCTTATATGCAAAATGGTGCTGTCTTGGGATACTTTTGGAACTGATCATACATGGCTGGAAAATGTCCATAATTTTGTGAATACTAAGATTTGGTTAGGTGAAAGTAGAAAGTATGTTGTCTAAGAGAAGAATACGTTGTCAACAAACCTCCTGAAGCCCCGCCCCCCCCCCTTTTGACTACTTTAATGCCTTCTATTCTGGCATCTTATGCTAGCATATACCTGTATAGCTTGTATAGCTTGGAAGCTCTGGATCAATTATATAAAATGAGGCAACGACATAATGCTTATTACCTGGCATCTAAATAATAACATAGAGTATGACGCCAAGCACGTTACATCTATCGTATTTTTACTAATTTTGAACGAAAATCCAGACTAACAGCTCCCAGCAATGAGGAATGGGCGGGAGGTAGAGTATAGGTGCAGAAAAATGATACTAGACCTCCCATACAGGTATAGCAAAAGGGGATTAGGACTAACAAGCTCGTTTTCAGAATGTACACCTAGTTTATGCTATAAAAGTTCACTGCTACGTTGTGCTTATAATATTCATAAGTGATACAACGTGGATGAGGATTGTGCGCGAAGCGCGCCGAAATTCGGGGGTATACTTCAATGCCAAAATGAAAATCCTGCACGCAGGCTCAGCCAGGGGGGGGGGGTGCATTGATTTGCCGACAAGGGGGGAAGCGCCCTGACTGGGGGCCAGCTACTCTAAGTCCCGACAGATGCAATGGGTTGCCGCACTCAAAATATAAGGCGCGCGAAGCTCGCCGAAAAATTTGGGGTTATATTGAATTTTCGTTAAGGAAAGTTGAAAAAGTTTGGGCTTTTATTGAAGAATCTGGACAAAACCAAGAAATTTTTCCGGGTGACTGCATGGTTGTCGTCGGGGATTACATTCTTCATCTAACCCATAAAGGATCTTCTACGAAACTGAAAGATCTTTTTGTTACAAAATATGTTTGCTACAATGGCGAGGCTGAAGAAAGAATCTTCCAAAAGTTAGGAAAAAGAGGAAAGAACTTCGCAACGATGCATTTTCGTGTTTCTCTAAAATCACGCCTACACGGAAGAAGAACATTTGTGGAAACGGTGAAATCCAATATGTTTGAAACTGGGGTGTTATCACTAGATAGAACTATAGATGAAAGCGCGCGAAGCGCGCGAAAATTTTTGAAGTTATAGAAAGAATCGTTAAAGAACTTACTGGCTACGGGCCTGATAAATAGACGTTTGGAATATTTTCTGAGTATATCTATGTCTTCACCAATATTTGTCTATACAAAATTTTGCGCAATTTTGTGGGGCTCGGAAAAATTTGGGGAGGGGGGACTAAAGCGCCCTAGCTCCCATAGCACTGTGTCTGGTATAATTACCTTAATAATGTTCATGAGATTGATTGTAAATCGTGACGCATGCGCGCGAAGCGCGCCCAAATTTTCATTGAATAAGATTTCCATAATAAAACCTGCATTCAGAATCTACATCGAGATACTTTCAATTGCCCAACAAACCAACATGCCACTCAAAAAGCCAGTCTTTTACCTGGTAATTTGTAAACAGCTTTCAACTTCTGCTGTTGAGCTTCTCCGAAAGTTGCTATCGGAAGATATTGATAATAAGAACAACAATGAGGTAAGGTTTGAAGCGCGCGGAGCGCGCGAAAATTTTGAGAGTTTGAGAAGAATTTGAGAAAAAAGGACAGCTTTGATTTGATTTTACGTGAGGAAAATAACGTTTGGTATTATTCTCACTTGGTCTAGTTGGAAAATATATACAAACTTGACATAGGCTCAGTCGGAAAAATATGCTAGACTGAGATATCAGAAATTCCAACTGGCATTTCAGATTTTCCGACTATCGTCGCTCTGACGAACTTTGGGGGGGTGAGACACCCCCCCACACCCCCCCCCCCCGGTCGCGACGGCCCTGACTGTGTATAAAGTATGACTGTCACCAACCCCCCTACACTAAGCAATATACACGAAGCAAAGAGTCGGTCCTTGTCGTGACATTATCACGGGCGGGCATATCAAACATGTCTGATATTCTTCGTGAGTCGGGGCAGTTTGCGTCGGAGTTGAGTCGGGTCGTTGCAATGTGTGACTGACCCGACTGCGACGCGATTTAATGTATAGCCAGTGAGAAAGCGTTATGAAATCAGGTGACAGTGCAGACAACCAAAATGGCGGCCCCCATGTGGACAAAAGAACAAGAGATGAAATTACTGGCGCTTTGGCAGTCATTACACTGTCTTTATGACGCCTCAAAAATCTTTTCGGCTTAATTTCACTCCCAGAGTCTTAATCTAAAAGCACGGGTAAAGCAACAATAACGCAGGATTCATCGTGAGTTTGAAGGTCACAGTCGGGTCGGTGTAGTGTACGTCAGACTAACGTACGATCCGACTGCAATCCGACGCAACTGGTCACAACTGCATGCAACTCATACCCGACTAGAAGTCGGGTTCAATTACATCGAGTCGCAGTCGGGTTGGTGAAGTGTGCCCCCGCCTTAAGCAATCTAGCTTCACTTCAGGAGAACAAACTTGAAAATGAGTCAAGTAGTAACTTCAAAATAAATTATTTAAAATACATGTGAGCATGGAATATTGCCCCTGATTTCAACTTTGCTAGGTTTTTTTCTTGTCGACTATGATTTTTTTCTTAAACGTAAAATCAATTCAGGGGCCGTTCCGACAGGGTCCCAGGACCGCGTTTGGGAATCACTGCATTAGCGCATCGAACGTGCATTTACAGCGACGGGTCCAAGGCCTCGCCTAGAAAATTTGCAGAAAGAAGAAGAAGAAAAACAATGTAATATAGTGGGCTTTGGCTATGGGGTGCCTTAAAATTGTAACTAGAATAAGTATATTTCCTGCATTTTAATCTATAGTAAACCGAGAAAAAAGGTGGCTAATGTCCGATAAGATCGGGGCCTGGCACACGAGCGAAGTGCGCACAAAAGTAAGTGGCATAACTGGGAGGTGGTTGTCTCAACATTCACTCCTACTGGGCAGCATGGGTGGATTAATGAAACGCAATGCAAACCATAACATAATCCGTCGGACACTCTGACACCCCACACCCGAATTCGTATATTGTCAGTCCGAGTTAGGTTGAGTTGTGACTTTTATTTTTATGTTCTGGAAAATTTTATCCTGTCATTGAAAGGGCCCATTTCTTCCAATGCTTCTTCCGGGACCCGCCATTTGAGGACCCATTCCCGCAGTCGAGAGTGCCTTCCAGACCTTATCCACTTTCCTAAAGATGGGAGAGAAGAGGAACCATGCTCTGCACCACTGAGCAACGGCTGTACCGAGCAAAGACTTTAAGCAGAAGATTTCCTGAATCGGAAAGCTTCCTGAGTCGGACATTCAGAAACCTGTTTAAAGTCACCAATTTTATCCCCCTCAGCACCACTGTTAACCAAGCCCCCCCCCCTCCTCCCCCATTGACAGTGTAGACAACCGCCACCACTGAGTGATGATTCGCTTCTTAAAGTTGTACTTCTGGAGTATTAGCTTACTAAATGCGAGCAGATGAGTTACCTTCATAGCAGGTGTCGAATATGTCCTCTTTTGACGTACATGTGCAGGAGTAATACACGTCCGCCGAGCGGGCAAGCAGATGAGTTCTCTTCAACGTATTCAAAATGCAACATTTTGTTTTGGCCTTGAATAATAAACTATATACATGCCATTAGTCGGTTAGTCCCATGATGTTGTGGAGTGTGGTTAAAGGTCGTGTGACATGCCACCAAAAAAGCTGTTTCACTTGTCAGTTAAAGAATTAAGTCCTCCAATCAAAGATCCGTTGGAATTATTTCATTATCTTTTACCGTTCTCAAAACATACGTCTTCAAAGTTTGATGGTTTCTGAAGAAACTAATTGCCTATGCAAAAATAATGATGTGGAGTGTTGCACAGTGTTATGATTTCTTTTGTTAACCCTATATAAATTATCTCTTAATTACCGATCATATAGATTACAGTTTGGTGAGTGACATCAATATTTTTCAAGGAAAAAAATTAACGTTTATATTCCCTCAGGGAATAACAATGCTACTGCAGTAACCTTGAAATTAAGGTTGACAAAACAAAGGCTAACATGTGCCATGTATGGTATGTCCCTCTTTCGATGTCACATATTTGCATATTTAGCTCATGTTTATTCATGATACAAGTGTGAAATAGAAATTTCCCTGTAAAATGGTCAATATTTGATGGATTTTAATGGAAATTGCGGCTATTTTCTGGATTTTTAATGCTTTTTACCTCGAATATCCAACTATGTTATTTTCATGTCACACGACCTTTAAACGTCTTATAGAGGACCGACGCAATATGCAGACAAATTCCAAAGCTGGGTCGAGACATAACCATATGGAATCGTGTTCTTTGGCAAGCTGGATTATGTTAAGATGTTTAAGTTGTATCTTCGGAGAGCACGTGCATAGCTCTGTCATCGACGTTTTAACGCACATCATTTTCGAAAAGAGGGATAAACAACAATTAGTGGGCCGCTTTTTTCTGAATATCCTCCCCCTCCGCTCGCCCAAGGGCTACGTTTCGTTTGGATATAAAAATGGGAGTAGAACCAGAGAGGTGTTAGAAAGAACCCTTTGAAGCAATATTCGTTTCCGAAGGTAATCTTACTCTTTTTTCTAAAATTGTTATCTAAATACCTAGATCAACAAGGATCAGTGACGCATTGTCCAAATAACAATGAGAAGACACACCCCTTACGTCGAATTCGTTGACTCTTCGTTGCCAGCCGTAGTGTCAAAAGTGAACTTTTTAACCTTTCGTCGGTATTTGTCACTCTAATTATCATTTTATATAAAGTCAGGGAAGAATTTCTTCTTAACTTACTTTTCGAGTATGTTTCGTAATGATGGGAAAACTTGCTAAAAACTGAGAGGCTTGAACAATGTTTCCAGCAGATAACGTATTAAAATCGTGGGAGAACAATTGAGGTACATTGTTTAAACGTTTATTGCCAGTCCCTGGCAAAACGCCTCTACCTAAGGGTGGTCTTAGCTTTTTAAACTTTAAAGACAGATACCCGTCGCCCCAAGTATGACTTTAACTTGGAGGTCAGCAAAAGTCCCAATTGACGACTGCTCTTTGATTGACATCAGAGTCACAAACTATTGAAAAGATAGGAAGATGCAGAGTAGCTCATATTACACATCCTGCACATAGAGTGTGCTGATGTCACATTAGGGTCTTGTGTGCTCACCAGGATAAACTAGGTTTTGTGTCTTCATAAGGTGAAGCTAAAGGCAGTTGTAAGCGGGGCTAAAATTAACCTAGTTGGGAGAATTGGAACTGTCTGGGATGATGAGAATCTGTCTTTAAACTGGAGAAAAGACAAATTTTCGACTATATGACGGAATTTGAGTTAGTCGATGATGACACGTCACTTCCCCATAACAGCAATCTGACAATGTGTTCGACTGAAGCCAGTATGGGCAGCTGTTGCGCAAGTAGTGCAATTGAGTGATCATTTTGACTTCAACAGTTTGAGCCCCAGTTGGTTGCTATGGTTACTAACCCAGAGACCCATTTTCCGACCGACTCCATACTGTTAAAATGCTTACGTCAAAGTTACAAAATTAAGACAAATGAATCTAATGGATAATGTAAACATTTAAACTCAAAATTGTTCCATTTTCCACACATCGTTTAATATTCCCCTTTTTAAAGAGAGTCAACATACTAATTTTTCTTTTAGTGCCTCTTCTGCTGGTCAGTTTAGCTGTAAACGAAAACATTTTCTTGTCATTTTGGACAATTAGGTGAGCAGATATTATCTAGAATAACAGGATAAAAATGACCTTGGCAAGGAATAAATTGTCTCAACATTGCGTCATTTGTAGAAGGCTCTCTCAGATGAATTACTTTCTTTATTAACATCACGTGACATGTTAGTTTGCTCTGTTCCAGATATTTATTTAAATCTATCGTTGTTAAATTTTGTGTGTTTAATACCCATTGGGCCGATAAACAAAACCTCGTTTTTGTGCTTCGACTTTTAGTTAAATCTTGACGAGGGGTGTTACATTTAAATGACATACCTACACTCAGAATGACAAGCTTCGCAATTTACGGACCTCGTATTGCAAATGAATATAAATGATCAGTTGGCTTTTACCCTTATTTATGTTGCAAAACAAGAAGATAACACAAAAATATTTTTTTCCAACCCTTTGCGAACCTCGTGATTCGTTGGAGGCGTACTCTACTCGCATAAAAACGTCAAGCGACATTAGAATTAACAAGAGACACGTGCTACCTAGCTTTAATTTGTATATATACATCATAAAGGTAATGAGAAAGTAATCTTCGGGTAATGCAGACTGTGAAATCAACGTTACTAACGCAATTTCCTGTACAATGTGACAGGGCTTTTCCGGCCTCTTTGTAAGGTCTGCTGTGAGTGGATGATGGATGGATTTTGATGCAAAACCGACCAATAGATACCACTCTCAGTGAGTGGTGTAAAGTGCAGGCTTCAACGAGGTTTAAACCATGATATTCGGTAGAAGAAGAAGGTTAACAGAATAAATTTTAGTCTACGGCAAGTTAAAAGCCTTTTCATTTTGATGTTAAAGAGCATAAAAATATGATGAAATATTTTATAAAAAGGGGAGTTCCGACCGAATGATTTGCAATTGGAAAAAGTCGGAAAAGTAATAAATCATTTTACCTTCTTTCGAAGTTTCTTTTTTTTACTACTTGCGTGCACTGGAAGGGCATAAATGCAGTTTGAAGCAATCATCGTGTTGAGTATTAGCACGCACTGTCTGCTTTCTTTCTACAATTCAGTATCATACGGTTTAGCTTTCATACAGCAAAATGGCAGACTGAAAATCATGAGAAAGGATCATATTTTCTCCTACTGACCACCGCTTTAGCGACTTGCAATGTCAGTTTTGAATATCAAAGGTTTGACAAGGCTCGCATTACTGCGCCAAAGCTTGTTGAATTTTAAACTCACTACAGGGGGTAATTGTATAAGTTCACAACTGGTGGGTAATCAGTCAAAGGTATAACATAATATTTTATTAATATGCTACCTTGTCTACTAATTTTATCTTTGGTATCAATCATTAATTTTGTTAAACTTCAAGTTCCAATCGTTATATTTTTCTGATATGGTATTTTCTCTTTTTGTGTGAAGACCATTTCCCTCAAACCTTCCCTGGTATAGACCATGTTATCTGTAAACATTTTGGTGATCTTTACTGACGGCTCGCTTTTTAGACTCCAATGGAGGGTTGCTCAAAGTTTCTGGCCCAAAATAAAGGTCCAAAATGACTTCAGGTGCCCTCATAATCACATAGCATGACTAAGTAAGAGTGTGAGTCAATAAGTACACGGTGTCGCACCTACGTCACATGCCAATCCGTAATCCCACAATGCAACATACATCAATCATAGGATTATTGTAACAGTGCGTGCATTTACCATCTTAAAGGAAACCATTACGGCCGTCATTGCTAGGCGTATGTTATACATATTATCTAGTGTTTTTAGACGTCCCAGCGATCAACTTTATGACGTCAATATCCCCCTTTGAAGAGGCTACTACCTTGATTTTTGCAGTTTTTAAACATGACGAGACCCAAACAGAGGTGAAGGTCGGTTTTTGCTTGGATAATACTCTCATGGGCTCCGACACCGATCGCCTTCTGTTTTAAAATAGTCATTAGTCTCTAGTTGATGTGGTTACATTTAGTGTACTTTATTAGTGCATTTACCTTTGTCTTTTGCACAAGAGGGCTATTAGTATATATATTCAGATGAAAAAAGTTCATGTGTAGTATTACTTGACAGAAAAGTACGATTAACTGAAACCTCCGGAGACTTCGTAGAAAGTTTCATAAAAATTTTTAGATACATGAATTTTTAATGTCAGTGATTGATCACTTTACCTGTTCACCCACAATAAGGATGGCGCTTTCGAAATGTATAGGGACAATACCGTGAAAGTACCTGCGTCATATTAGAATACCTATAAAGGTACTCTACGTCATACCGGCCGATGCTAAAAATAACAATTGATCAGCCTTGTCGGTATTACATTTTTCACGATAAAAACAGGGGAAGGCTCAGGTTTTACGGACCCTGCTTGTGCAATAGTATTTCACATTTCTGCAAATCGTTTTGAACAATTTAAAATTTGATAAAAGAGAATACGGGAAAAGTCTTACATTTCTGTCGCTTTATCATGCAATTATCGATTTCTTCGGACAAATTCAGATATTTCTAGTTAAGTTAGTTTGTCTCTAACTGTTTTAATCTTCACTATCTCTTCCGTTTCCACTTTTCCTCCCTTCTGTCCTTTTCTTTTCATTTACTTTACTTTTTGCTCTTTTGTATACTATGGTAATGTCATGTTTTTTCTTTCTTCTTGTAGGGTAGAGCTTTGTTTCTGTCAGGGTCTCTACGGCATCCCTTTTGTGAAACACAATGGTGCACAGCAGCGTGTTACAACTGATAATGTAGCAATTGATCAATAATGTATAAATAATCGATAATGTAGTAAAAATTGACCGATAATGTATCACCAACCGATAATGTAGTAAAAATTGACCGATCATGTAGTAACTTTTTAACCGATAATGTATCACCTCAAAACCGATAATGTAGTAAAAAATTTTAACCGATAATGTATTACCATTTGACCGATAATGTAGTAAAAGTTACTGCATTATCGGTCAATTTTTACTCATTATCAGTTAGTAATACACTATCGGTCAATAATTATTACTACATTATCAGTTGTAACACAGCTTAGGGGCGGGTCACATGAACTACAGCGATTTTCAATCCGAAATCCGATCCGAAATTTTCTAAAAGGGACCAATAGTTTTTTATTCAGACTTTGTTCTAAGGATGGTCACGCTATATCGATAACTGATCCTAGTTTGTCCCACGATAAACTGTTCTGCTACCATTATGTAACTTACACAGCTCAACAGAGCGGTATTTCGTTCGAAAATCAATCCGATTTTTGCACGCTTGTCCAATAAACACTTTCTGCTGATGTGACGTCACGAAATAATTAGTTTACACTTCATTTTCGTAGTCCTCTGCTGCAAATTATATATTTACACAGGCTGGCAAAGTCTTGGCTCTTTCCGACCAGGGATGGAGGAGATTTTAACTAAAACTCACAAAAATCGGACCGTAATCCTATCCGAAATCGCTCTAGTGTGACCTGCTCTTAAACTACCATGCCACCAGATGACCCATCTGTCGCACCACGCTTGTCACAGGTTTTAACTTTTGCAAATTTTCAAAAAGAAATATTTAGAACTACGAAGGGGCATAGGGCTCTGATGACAGGATGCATTAATACCAACGGTGAGATATCGCCCCCAGGAGCGATTTTGCAACACAGGAGACGATACAGACTTGGGAGGGGAATGGAGGGGGAGTTTGAAAAAGTACTTAAAGGGGAATTTTCATGATCCCAGACAGTTCCAATTCTCCCAACTATGCATCTTCTAGCTCCTCCCATAACTGTATGAGGCTCTTCCTTGTGCAAGAATAAACCTGTTTTATTGCTTAAGGCCATGTCCTGGTGGGCATACAAGGCTATAAAATGTAATAAAAGTACTCTCTCTGCCTTGTGTGGAATGTGAGCTACTCTGCATCTTTCAAATTTTCAAACTTTGATGTCAATCAAAGAGCAGTCACCAACTAAGAATTTCCATATACATACACTAAAAATCTACTTTGGGGTGATGACTGTCTGTCTTTAATTTTAAAACTGGGTGATAATGATACTAAATAATTTTCACTGAGCTCCGTATTAATACTTATCAAGTCAAGATGTAGTCAACATGTGGTGTTATATTACCTCCTAAGGTGCACTACAAAGGTTGTGAATTTAATTTATACCCACATGCCAGGAAATAAGCAGTTCTCAATCTCATAACTTTTCATGTCCTGGGGAGGTCCGTCAAATTCCCAAGGAGGATGCTTGTCACACCAATGTTTCCGTAAATTTAGGTAGGAAGTTTACCTCAGAGGGGCGCACTAGCCAGTGTGCATTACAGCAATTTCCCTAACAATATACGCGCTCGCATAGGAAATAGTTTTGAGCATTGCTAAGGGTGCAGGCCATATCATTATATTATTCTCTAGGGATTATGCAGAGAAAGCTCAAACGAAGTTTCAAACAGGTGGGGTATATAAATCGTTAGGGCGGTGGCCTAGGAAGAGAGTTTTCCCCCACGAGGTTGAGTATAGTATACTTGCTGAGAGGAAATAGCTGTCCAGTGAAGGTAGTCGGCCGGTTTCAAGTTTTTATCAGGCTGCATCTGACTCTGCAAGGTTGCAGGTGTTGACGTCGGTGTACGTTTTTCGGTTTGGTTCGATGTATGCCTTTAAATCTTCTTTTTTGTCGGAGGGTCCGACATTTGAAGTGTCAAGCTTGTAAAAGTGCGTGGGGAACGGAGTGTCCGCCTATACCGCCGGTTTTGCCGGGATTCTACCTTGCTGGAGGAGTTACCATATAATAGTGAGTAATGATTTGTTCTTTTCGTAAAAGAGTTAAATAGGGCACATAGCATATTATGGTTTCTGTACTTTTGTAAAAGGTGTTGAAACGCTTACGGGAAATTTTGAAGACGGGTAGTCTTGGATATGGTTCCTGCAGTAGGGTATTTGTTCCTGTGTTCGGTGTAACATTAGGCCTGACGTATCTCCGTTTGTCGTGGGTGGCGGCCTAAGAGGAAAACTACGAGGTTAGAGCTGTAGCTCAAATCCCCCCCCCCCCCCCATTCATTTCTTCCACGATTGATGTGTATAGCAAGATAGATGCGGAAAAGTGTTGGGCATGGAGTGTTGTTACAGTTCGTTTTGAATAGTGCAGGGGGATATTATGGGAACGAAGGGAGTAATCAATTTTTGTATTGTGAATAATGTGTTAATAACTATTCATGTTCGTTGTGAAATTATGTCACATAAATAGCCAGTCGACGGTGTAGCATGGACACGCCCGCATGATAGTATACTCGCCGGCATGGCTCGTTTTAGGCAATCCCTTTCGGCGATGTCTCCAACGTACGGTTTACCGGGTGTATGTAAAAAAAATGAACAATTTTGTTAAGCTTAGAGAATCGTTTGGTTTACCGTCACTTTGTTTCTTTCCAGCATATTGCCCTATAGATTAATGTGGCTGGAGATGGTGACGTAAACCCGGGTTTTACTGCCAGGCTGGTGCAGAGGGGTACTCTCGAGTACCGAAACCGTGAAGGGACTACTCGTTCGTTAGACCGAGGGAGTGAAGTAATGGAGCTGGAGCTAGAGAGGAGAGCTAAGTCATGGCGTGTGTGACACTACCGAGCTTGAGAGTCAGAGCAGGGCTTGTTTTTTAGCAAAGAAATAATACATTAAAGGAGTTGCACGGGACATTGTCAGAATGTGGGAAATTGGGAATTTCGAGTTGAGACTCGCTTAGTGGGACTATATATGTGTGTTATACCTTTTCCTGATGTGCTCGAGTAGTTTGTGAAAGTTGGAATTACCTTTGTTTGAATTAAAGGCAGTTATTAATACTTAAAGTGCAATTGAACTCAGGGAAGTATAGATGACATTGGAAGCACTACTGGAAAGAGAGAAAGCAGGATTTAACTTTCATTTGCCATATTTTTGTATGTTTTGATATATTTTTGTATGAATGTAATGTTTCCGTAGGATCCTACTAAGTGTATTAAATTGAATTTGCTGGCAAGTAGCAGCTAGAAAATTTTACATCTTGCGTTTCAATTTTTGGTTGTTCACTCTCCGTCCCTAGACCTTCAGTGCCAGTATTGCCGTAGAGACTTCTTTGCGACAATGCTTCCATAACCTAGTGGGCCTCCACCACTTTTGTTATAACGAGGAACGCACCCAAAACAATTTGTGTGTACTCTCACCTTCACAAGTAATTTTTTTTCTTGTTTTTGTTCATATTTTGCTGACATGGGGCTGGAATTGCTTACCAGGGGTGGTGTCAGGTGGGGGTCAAGGCCCTCCTTCAGGGACGGCTGGTCTCCGTCGAGGAAGTTTTCTAATTTCATTGGGAGGCCTTAATGAGTCGCCTCAACGATTTACTTAATTGTGATCTAAAGTAGGGCAGATTTTTCAAATACAATCATAGTTTTCAAAATTTTCTCAAAAAAGTCAAAAAATTTTTCAGAATTTTTAGCTGTAATCCAAATTTTTCAAACTATCTGCATTAGAAAGAAGACGTGTTTGGCGTGCCTCCTTCTCTGATAATTTTGCCTTCGACGTTTCTTCGGCAAACCGTTGCCTTTCTGGCCAGTCTATGAGATGGGCACACGGGCTGACTGAGGAAGGTTGGGAACCTCTGTTTCACATGAAAACAAGAGCGGCGATTTGTTCTCAATGTGGGGTGGGGGGAAATGACAGCATTTTCAAATAATTTACTGCGTGAAAAATCAAAGTCAATGGGCGATTTCTCAAATATTGGGGGGACATGTCCCCTGTCCCCCGGGATCGCCGCCCATGCATGAAACGACATAAACAAATCTCTTTTGCAAAATTGATTTGCACTGAATACATATTTGCTACCAAAAAAAAACTACGTAAAACCGTTACAGTATGGAGAGTCATTAGCGTAGGAGGTAGGGGCTTCAGCCCTTCCCACTTGCGCAGAAAATTGCATTTTCATTCAAAATATGTGCTCTTTTCGGGCAAACATGCATTTAGGGTTCTACAGCCCCCTCCCCATTTAAAGTGGTCCCGTAACATGATGTGAATAGCCATGTCTCCAAAATTATCTTGCATCATTCAAGGCATGCCATGTAACCTAGTAGTATCTCCATTCACAATATGCACGTCAGAGAAACAAACTACGAGTCTAGCTAAAGTACATGGCTTAGGTACAAATACTGCTGGCACGAGCATGGAGCTAACAGTTCCATGGCTGTAATAGCAGGGGCGTTTCCAGGAATTTTCAATAGAGGGGACGCAATGTTTGATTGATCGCTGTCCTGGGGTACGGGTATAAGGGGAGGGGCAAAATTTTTGCTCTCAGAAGTTTTTTTAGAAGTTTTGCCTCAACTTTTTTTCACGCATGACGGCCAATAGGAGAGGAGCGCCTGTTGCGCCCCCGCCTGGATCCGCCACTGGAAATAGAAGGTTTCAGAGAAATCCTAAGCATTAGCTAAAGCGTAGGATTTCTTTGAAAGGCTCTTCACTGACATCACAAATACATATAACAAATGAAACGTCAGCCATTTTGGACATGAAATATACGGATACGCAACACGTATCCGTACTCCGTGAACACAAAATATCGGTCAAAGCGTATACATTTAAAAATAAAAACAAACACAGCCCTAAACACTGTCACAATCTTTAACTTAGTTAAGACATCAAAACCAATATGTTCTCGAACGTCACTAAGACAGTCTTTCTGATGCGACTTTTGGTGGGCAAAATTGTGAAGGGCGACATTTTTCCGGATGACATACGAATGTTCGTGTGCAACAACAACACATGTATACGTATGTACGATCCATCGCTAACAGTTTAGTTACAGTAGGCTGGTTACAGCAGGGAGGTATTGTTCAGCGAGCCCCCTGTAACCAGGGAGGTGTTTTTGTTAGTGTACGTTGTTGTAATGTATACTATGGTTACTCGTTTACACTAGCCGAGGGCGAACATTCTGTTCTATGACGTCAAGGCACATACAGTCTATTGGTGCGTACACTTTGACTCAAGTAAATTCAAATAATGGATTCAATTATAAGCCTCTCTTAGGCCTATTTCAATAGGCAGTCGCCCCAAATTCTGCTTTGAAAAATCAGCAAAATCTTGCACATCTCCTCTTTTTGCATTACAAGCACCCCTGAAGACGTTTTGAACATAGCAATAGGTATATAAAGCAAGCAGAAAATCTCCTTGAATTTTGCAATTCACTAACAAAAACATTGTCACATGATCAAAATAGGCCATTCATGAACTAGAGTGACAGGGCATACTAACTCTGATTGAGGTGACTGCATTTTCCCTTTAATTTACTTCCTTTTCCACTTAAAATACAGTTACAAATTCAAATGAACATATTTACAAGATTATAATAAGACGTGAAAGGAAGAGGAACTGAAAGCCAGAACGGCTGTCGAAAGCGCCCTCCCTAAATGATAAAAACTGAAGTGATTGCTCAATGATGAGTAGTGCCGATCACCTAAGTGGGATGTAGTACAGCAGACTTTGTAAAACATGCAAAATGGATTAGAAGAGAATAGCGTTAAATTAAAAAATTAGGGTAACCACGAGAAAATGTCTTTGAAATTAAACTCAGGATAGTGTAGCTTCGTCTACGACGGAGGCACAGTAGACAGGTAATTTTTAATATGTAGAAAGGGCTAAAAGTAAACTAAGTTGGAATAATTTTAACTGTCTGGTACCGAGGTAACTGCCATAGGCGTAAGAAGCGCGGGGAAGGCTTAACTTCCAGTCAAAAATGTAGTGGGCGGAAGTATGCTTCCGTGTCCTTCAAATCAACGACGAAAAACCCTCATTTTTTCCCCTGTAAAAATATCAACATTTAAAAGTAATTTTCCTCAAAATTTGCGCATGATGTGGCACCAAATTGCATCTAAAGACCTTCAAATATTCAAAAAATTGCCATAGGGGGACACCCTCGCCCTTAGACCTCTCCCCCATGAAGGAGGTCCCAAATAACATTCTGACCCCCCAGTCAAGAACAGCTTCCTGTATACGTCTGTGGTAACTGCCCTTGAAAGGTGACGGGTGCAAGCAAAAGAATTGTCCTCAACAGGTACGGAGTAAAGTTCCCTGCAGAAATTCGTTTGCAACTATGTTAATATCTTTCACCATTCTCAAGATGTAACTCTTTAAAGGGAGAATGCAGTCACCCCAACAAAGAATTGTATAGTAGACTATCCTATTTCCTGAATGGCTCTTGAGAATCATGTGCCAGTATTTTACTCACTCAATTGTAAAATTGACAAGGAGCAACTGCTTGATTTACCTTGAATATGCAATATTTATGTTCTAAAATATCATGAAAGATACTTGGAAGCGAAATAAGAGGAAGCTTTGTGACATTTAGCTATTGTTTCAAAATAAGTTTGTGGCGACTGCTTCTGACCTTTAAAGTTTCTGAAATAACTCATTAGTTAATGATGTGGAGTGTTGCCGGGTGATACTATTTGTTTTGGTTAGCCCCCCCCCCCCCAAAAAAAAATGATATTTCAATTTCTTGCCAGCTGGTGATTGATACTGATATTTTAAGGGGATAACAGAAGAAAAATCTTTTCGGTCCCTCCTTTCACTTCACAGATTTGCATATTTCAATAATAGTAATAGTTATTCATGATTTCATTGTTTAATAGATATCACCCGTTAAATGGTCAATATTTGATCGATTTTTACATTTTAAATACTTTTTACATTAAAAAGCCCACAATATCACTTTTATGTCACCAGACTTTTAAAGTATCCGAATTAACGCCAGGGAGAGGGAATCAGGCTGTAGTTGAGCCATATTAAACTGAATTGGAACAAGTTTTCTTTAGTCAAGATGCTTAGCCTAACAGACTGGATCATAAACGGTAGTGCACTAGAGCTTTTAGAATTTTAACTTAGATCATTTGCAATTTCTGTCCTTTTCAGCCAGCCTAGGAACAAGACCACGTATGACAGACCCATGATGTAAATGTCTAAATGTTGAGAGGTTGGTCACGTTTATTGTAGCATTTGTAGTAGGGGAAATGACAGCATTCAGTGGTATACCTAGGATAGTTGGCACCCAGGTGGGTCCTTCCTTTGTAACCCAGGGCCACCATGAGGGAAGGGTAACCTATAATAGGAGACATTTAAGTGGACAGGTGGAGGACGTGCCATCCATGCAGGGAGAGCTCCCTGATCCATGTAAGGTCGCTTAGATGCAGATTTGTTCTGTATTTGGCAAAGCTTTGAACTGACTATATGTTTAGAAATGTTCACTATTTAGTGTCTTTTTTATGTTTGGGGTTGTATGAGAGCCGGGCGGACACACCTACTCTTTGAGGAATTTTTGAGTATGTACGATAGCTAACATGCCAAATGGTGCTGTTTTGGAAAAGAAAAACGTTGAGCTGGTCACATTTTTTGAAATTCTCACTGTATAGTGCGTTTTCTATTCTCATTTTGACTGGGTGCTCTCTAAGGCTCCTCCCCTTTGAGAAATTGTTGCCTTTGTAAGGTTGCTTGGATGCAAAATGGTGCTCCCTTTGACAAAGCTTTGAATACATGATATGGTTTAGAAATGCTTATCATTAAGGTTTTTTGGATTTGGCATGGGACGGTGCATTGCCACAGCCGAATAGTTGGTTCTGACCTTTCCCCCTTAGTGTTCTAACTTGAAGGGCTACCATTGGTTGATGCGAAGCGAATAGGTCGTTTTTTTGTCAAAATGTCTCTCAGATTGGCGAAAATGACACCTTCTAAACCTCCATAATTGCATCTACACTTTTTTTCTGGCCTCATGCTTCAGAAGCTATGTATTCAAAAAGAAAGTTAAACTTTGAAAAACGTATTAAGTAAAATCACTTCGTAGGCAAAAAGAGGGCAAAAAGTATTTTATAAGCTCACTGCTTTTAACAAGGCAATCATATGCTATTTTATATGAACATGCTGTGGCACCGCGTGAAAAACAATACGGTAATTGAGATCAATGTAAAGACTTCAGCTGTGTTACGTACATCATGCATAGGGCGGCTCATTCGTCATTCGCCAGTGCACAAGCGCCCGCCTGCGGCGGGGTCGCCGATCTCCCCGGGAAAATTCTGGGAAGAAGAGAACCTGTATATGTGATTTCTCACGTTCTCAGGACCTTAAAAACATAATCAGGACAATGAATATTTTAGCGTTTTCAGTATATTTTTTTCAAGTAGGCCATTTTTTTTCCATTTAAGGTTTGACATTTGGGGTTTTGTCTCTATTCAATCACAAGTTCTTTCTTTTCTTGGCCACTATGATATCCGACAATGTGAGTTACTAGCAGGCAACTCAGACGTTTGGAAGCCTGTAGTGTCAAATCCACTGGTGAACATTGCTCTAGGCTAGTAGACAGATAATGGCTTTTGGGTTATTATGTTCCTATGTTAGTTAAGAAGTTATTGCAAGAGTCGCGACACCTTCATAGTCGCGACTAATAGGGGCACCCCACTCCAGAAATAATGGAGTCACCCTAGCCTTATTGACATACATGACTTGGGTATGTCCTAACAACTCCCTGGAATGAAGCAAACGACCAACTTCTATTTTTTCTTTGAATTCAGGAAAAAGAAGAAAACGGGACTGAAGTTTGTGACCTGTGTCGCTTGATTGTTTGACTCAGTGTACATGAGAAGGCGAAAGGTGAAGAAATTCAAATACTGATCATTTGAAGTTAATGTGAAAAATGACTAGTTGAACGTATAGCATTTGTATGCTCTACAATAATACTGGGTTAAGTTTTTTACCACGCTGAACTTGTGTATCACGTACTCTTTGGCTGGGTGAAAAACGTCGCAGTTTGTAAATCTTTACCTCAAATGGGCAGTGCTTCACTGCCAAAAGAAAAAGAAATAGTAATGGCTTACGACTAAATAAGGGTACTTTTACTTATTTATCGAGAGTGTAACCTACCTCTGACTAATTTGTTAACCCACTTGGATCCTTCCATACTCAGGTGGACAAGCAATTGTAACTAGTTCGGGGTTAAAACATCCTATTTCTGGTAAGCCTAGTCTTTCTCCCCACCCTCGTGACATACGAACTAAATAAGACCCCTAGCCAGACAAGGTGCTGAAGGTGGGGGAGGTAGCTTCCAGGGGAAGAAGTTGTGTTAGGGGGAGAGATATACTAAAATGCAGTAAGGCAACGGTACTTTTTACTTTTCTAGACCGGCGAAAATTTGAACCAAACTTGAGTACACGTCTACTCACAATTTTTAAAGCCTGCTGACAGACGTACGGGCGAATCCAAAATTCCAGTCGTTGTGGCAGAAGAAAGTGGTTTTCATGTTGATCTCTAAAAGTTGTGTCCAACCAACAGACTTCTCACGAACATGGACAGAGGATCCTACGTTCATGATCAGTGAATATGTAACGTGTCAGCACTTGCTGACTTGGAACCGTCCAAGATCGGACTGCGCCTTAAAATGTCATCTGTGTTAAGTTTGGACATACGCAAGTCGCTGGGCTTACACTGATATGCAGCATTTTGAGAAAAGAAATTTGGGAAAGTTTCGAAAAAGTACAAGGCAGGTAAAATTCAACAATTTCTATGGAGAATTTTATATTTTCTTTTCTCTATGTTGTATTTTGTCTAAAACATTGCAGATTCATCATAAAAAGAAAAAGACGGCAGTTGCCCCGCGGCCATTTTGGTTAGTCTAAATTCATTCGAACAATGGGCGACACATTTGTCACGTGATCCTCTGTCAACATTTTGATGCCTGTAGCTCAAACTACGTGGACAATGCTGTTCAGTCCTTCTTAGTTTAAGCAGGACTATGTCCATAGGCGTAGGAGACGGGGGGGGGGGACTGGGGCTGCAGCCCCCAACCAAATAGGCCTATTTTTGTGAAAATTCTGGCAATATGCTGAGAATTTTTCGGGCACCTACGGAAAGAAAAATAATGCAATGATGTAGCTTAAGGGAATCAATAATTTAAAAAAACTTCCTTGGTAATTAAAATAAAGTTCTGATTTGAATTGCACCAGCACCTACATATTCGGTAAAAATTCACTAGTGTGTTTTTTTAATAATTAAACTTATATTATGATAACCAGTGGTGTATTTGAGGGGCCATTGGGCCATGACTCCCCTCACTGATGCCGTTTATTTTAGTACCTAAAATATGTAAATTTTACAACACAAATACAACTTCAAAGGTATCATATTTGGCACCATTGTATGTAAGGACACCTACTTTTTCAAAAATTTTCAAAGGGGACGGGGTGATGCTAAATTCTTTTTGTACCTAAAACACGTTAATTTTTCAACACAAATTTTACTTCAAAGGTACCATATGTAGCACCAGATTGCATGTAAGGACACCTTCTTTTTCAAATTTTTCAAAGAGGAGGGGGACACTCCCTCCTTAGACCCCTAGACCCTCCCCAGCCCGGCGTCACACAACATAACGCCTGCCCCTACTCTCCCATGGAGAGAAATCCTGGCTACACGACTGATTATTTGCAATATTATTGTAACGACGACTTCCGACAATGTAATAACCAATAAAATTACGTTTTACGAGGTAATATTCGAATAAGTTATGATTTCTACATTAAGTATGATTTATATAGAAGGTATATAGTAACACGGCAAATTGTTGTATGTAATTAGCATGCGGTGTGATAACCGATGCATGCCTATGTGATATGTACATTAACATGTTGAAAGCGCGCATGGAGTGGGCGGAAATTTTTGCTTATATTTTTGGGCAAGTCGTTACAGCCCTCCCCCCCCCCCCCCCCATCAACTTGGGCTCCTACGCCCATGACTATGCCGTACGGCATACTACATACGCAAGTTACGCAACTGTCTAGTCTGTTCATATTTTGCCTAAATGTAACGTGCCCGTTTCTAAAGTACTCGCTTACTGTGTAATACAAATATTTTAATTGATGCAAGTGCTTTTCACGTGCTTGAAAACGGACACGACCAAATCTGTGAAACAAGTTTCTCTCACTGGCACCCAAAACCACAAACAAAAAGTACTCTCACGCCTCACGGGTTTATTGCAACCGCCCGCAGAAAACCACAACCCTGCATGGACACACAGTACAACTAAGCAAACAAACACAAAAGCCAACACCAGGTCGAATCTCATGCCCGATGTACAAAACATACGTTCTATTTACAAGTTCACTTGGCCTATTTACATTCCACTCACTTTGCAATAACGAAAACACCGAAGTCATTTTCTACACCACCATGTAGAAGGCGACCTGTACCGACACGCCAGCTCAAACGAAAAACCTAACGGAACGCAAAAATCTCCCCTAAGAGATGGGATGAGCCATGTGACAAACGAGTCCGCCCTCCTCAGGGACCCAAACAGGAGAAAGTTCCCAGGAATGCAGTTAGAACTTAGATGTACTGTTCGTCTGATAAAGTGTTTACCCCAAGAGAGCCTCTTTTATTCGCAAAGGATTTTGTTGGAACGGTAAAGAAGGTTCAAAATATTTTGGGACTGTGTAAACTATAGAGAGTAGAAATTGCGGTACATTTCTACAAATGGAAAACAAACATTGCAATCCTTTAAAAGCCAAATCATTCTGGAAAGAAAACCTTTAAAAGTAACGTTGAGAGAAGATGGCACGCGATAGAATGTTTGGTTCCAGAACAGCTCTCACTTTGTATAACTTTGAATATCTGTGGTGCATCTTTTAGAAGAACGCTTTGCCACTGCAAATCTACGCATATGTGTCTTGCTTCGAAGATATCAATGAACTTATGTTGTACGAATGTACATTTGGGAATGTGCCTGCACAACATAGTAACACCTTGCACATTCTGATGCTCTAAACGAGATGTTCCCTACTGATTGGGCATGGGTTTACCTCTGAAAAAATCTAGAGGCTCCGATGGACTGTCCTGCTCTCTTTAGCTTACGCCAAAAGGGGATGTCCCCACTCCATGTATATTTTCTTAGAGGTTATTTAAAGGGAAATATTGCGTTTACTTTATGGAAAATTTTCATCTTATTTAAACCAATATTAATAGATACAGAATGATAGACAATTCAAAATAAGGCAGTGCTGTGTCTTTGTTTTCAAGAATAAGTTTCTCACAGGAAGATATAAAGTTACTTGTTACAAAAAGATAATTTGTTCACCCAAACTTTCAAAAATTCAAATAATGCAACATCCATAACTCTTGTCGTGCGTAATGTTTGGAGGAGATAAAGCTAATGCTAGAGTTTATTGGTGAAACTGAACAATTAAATAATGATTGTAGGTATTTTCTTTGTATGCCATCTTGGTGCATTTTAAACGCAATATTTCCCTTTAAACGAAAAACGTCGTTACTACCGTGGTCTACGATATGAACTTCATTATACATTGTGGCTTGACGTGGATGGAGGTGTGTTGTGTAGATTATCACGTGCTTTCAGCAGCGATAGCTCGTTTTATATAATTATTGATCACACCACGGTTTCCTCGGCACTTGACGGAACCTTTCTCCCATTCATCACAACCCCGCATCTCACCCACCCCATATATCACCCCACCCGAAATATTAAGGATTTTAGAAGTTTAGTTATACCTTAAATTAAGACTATATCTAGTTTATTAAAGTGTACCTTAAGTCTAGAGTTACGAGAATATATATTTTAGAAGTTGAAAAATGAATTTCATTCATCCAACTCCCATTTTCATAGCTTACTCCATTGCTGAGATATAAGGGTTGACATTTATTCACTTAATTTGAAATAGTCGATTGCGTAACAACTTGTGATGTCGTTTTTGTACAAATCACACTAACTGCTTTGCTTCCTTTTGAAATTAAAATGTTTATATAACCTTGAAAACTTTACTGTTGTCTCACATAGTATGTTATACGGAGAGGTTTTGTAAAGTCAAGTCACCGTATGACAGTGAGAAGTAATCACATTTTGGTACAGGGTGCAGTGGCTTAAAAAAGAACAAAAAAAAAAAAAAAGAATAAAGACTGTGATTTGAGTAGCACATAAATGACATCTTAAATTGTTGCACAATCTACCATTTTAAATTGAGTGAATAACCTTCAACATTTTATATTTCAGCTCAAGAATGTCCTGTAAAGATGGAAGCAGTGGCGTAGCTACGGGGGGCAGGGGGGCAATTGCCCCCCCCCCCCCGCTCTGGAAAATGAAAAATTCGGAAATGTACGATAAAGTATGCAGTCCCTGACGGCGACTAGTCGCCTCGACTATTTACCTGTTTTTTGCTCTCAGGAAGACAATTTCTCTAACATGAACCCAAAATTTTCGGCGCGCTACGCGCGCTGTAGAATCACTCCAGTTTCTTCATTACTTCTATTCCACATAGCTAGATAGCACAAGTCCTGTCCACTTTACCAAGTAACACGTAGACAGAGTACACAGTTTATGTAGAGGTCGTAAATTTCATCCCATATCGCAAAGCTTAGTTGCTGTTCTCTTGTGTGTGTCATGCGCACGGTCAGTTGGTGAGCGACTCACGCAGCAAAGTTTGGCTATTTCATCGCGTAGTCCAGTATGTATATTATCCCCGATACGGTCTACAACGCCTGCAGTTTTTTTTTTTGTTTTGTTTTTGTTTTTGTTCTTTATGATTACATATAGTATTTGTGTAAGCCTACTAAAAATTTGCGCGCGCTTCGCGCGCTTTGCAATTTCACGATTCAGATTCAAAAGAACACTATCAGTGGACAACTCGGCTCTTGAAGTATTAAGTGACATTATGCAAGATATACCACTGGATGGAAGTTGCAAAGTTTGGATTAATGTTTCGAGCTTTGTAACATGCTTTTGAAATTTTAGACTCTAGGCACACTTTAATGAATGTGGGACGCACTAAAATGTGGTGTAAATATTTTGAGATCACTCGAAACAATGGAAAACGGCAGATGTCGATTAAGTAGCTGTAGAAGACATTTTGTAGTAACAGGCATTGTCTGGTGGCATGTTGTAGGGATCTTATATGAAAGATAAAAAATTTTCATTACATGTCATCCAAACCCCCATATCAAAACTCCATTCCTAACTCAAGATATCTCTTCCTAAAGATTGGTTACTTTTAATGATAAAAACCTCCAAGTTTCCTCAAGGTCACAAAACGTAATCTAAAGTGGGCAAATTGCCTCAGATTCCTTTTGTTATTCTTTATAATTGGCTACCTTGTTTGTCCTTGAAATTTGATACCGTTGGAATGTTTAGATGTTTTCCGTGTAGATATAGTGAAAAACTGTTCCATACTTATGGTACAGCAAATAAAGTAATGGAATATTCAATTTAGTGATATCAACATTATAAAGAAATACAAAAGCTACATCAAATCCATTTGCCCAGATGACATCACAGATTTCCCATCATGCACTGAGGAAACTGAAAATATAGTATTTCTTCAAAACTTTATATGTTCCGAATGTAGGATAGGATGCTATTGACATAGGGTTTTCACTGCCTAACACAGAAAATTTTTCTGCTTTTTTTGAAAGCATCAAAGTTGGTCACCAGACCATGCTTTTAACTCTCTTGTCATATCTGCTGTCTGCTGATCTGGTGGGTACTTATTATCTGCATTAGGTATAGGCTATTCGTGGGCTACAATACATAAACAAAATGCAAAAATACATTTTACCACTTTGGTAGGTTTACTTTCCATTCTAGAATGGATCTGGTAAGTGTTGTCATAATCAGGCATTGAACACATTACATACACATGAACCATGAACACATAGTGTTCCTTCCATGTATCACATGTGCAGAATTCGTAACCTCTGTTGGCATTTTAGTGGTTTAATGGGCGACTGGTTTGAGATCCTGGTCAATTATGAACGATTTGGTAGTAAAATATAACCAAGATTCTTTGTTTTCTTATATAGCCAAGAAATTATGGGATAATCTGTGACCATGATCCTGGCTAAATGTATCCAGGGTGTTGTAAGACAGTAGGCTATTTGAGGACATTACGTCATCATTTCATTGTGTTGCTACTTCAGATGAAAAAAAAAATCTACCGCCGATCTCTCTACCAGTGTAATTACTATAATATCATGCACTGTTGATTACATATATCGTTTTCTGTATCACTTCCAATTTTCTTTCATTCAACGAAAAACGTATCAAAGATAAAATAAAAAATAGTACGCTTCATTGAAATTATTTTGGTAAAAAATTTTGACGCAGCCATGACACTTAACGTTAAAAACAATCATCCTGAGTAGGCGTAAAGAAGCACTCTCGAGAAAGTTAAAAGAAAGTGATATTCCTTTAAAACAGCGCAATTGTTACACGATAATGTATTGGATCGTTCAGTCGAAGTGAAATCTGAATCTGAATTCTGGTTGGATCAAACTCACTTAAGTCCAACCCTCCTCCGATAAGTCCCCACCAATGGACTTGAGTGATACGGACGTTCTTGTGCCAACTCTGCAGATAATCTGTAGCTGAGAACTAATTTACAGCTAGACAAAGTTGAACTCACAAGATAAAAGTAACAGAAGCACTTGGATAGCTGGCAAAAGGATTGTCGAGATAAGTAGAGGGAAAATTTTTTAGAGCGCATTGTTACATTTTGAAAAGAAAAACATAACCAAGAAAACAAAGAAGTACTGGGATTAAAAGGAGGCTTCGCATATGGCATACCAAAGGGCAAGGTGATATTGACGTGCTTTCCTCAGATTATTGAAAGAAGTGAAGGGATAACTTTTGATAACGAAAAGCTGGGAAGAAGGAAAACATCGTTCAAGTGGGTGATAGGAGATTGAGAGAAGGCTGAAAGTTGGTGATAGGATACAAGAAGCATCTTTTGAAGATGAATTTCCCGTCGGTAACCGGTAAAGCAGCGGTTGCACTGCTTCTTATTGTGATATTTTCGGTGGCATGTCAGGCACATAATACATACTCTATGAAAGGCAAATACCGATGGAGAGCCGGAAAGAGATCTTATAATTTTAGAGACAGTTTAGAGAAAAAGATGCCATCATATTCTAATATGTTTCAAGGAATACAGCAGTACCCGTTACAGGTGAGTTTTGAAATTAACTTTGCTTCCTCCATATTTTATCCGTGGGTCATGTTTGCTTACGATCTTTGTCTTACGCGTGACTGGAGAGCTTGAGGAAACGATATTGTCTGTATTACTTCAATGTCATTGCATATGTATTCGATAACGTTAAAGATCGCGCTAGAGAAGAAACTTTAATTTCCTTGAACATTAGACCAGGGATACGACTAATGCTACTAATATGACTGGTCATGACTTAAAAAAAATTAACTAATTTGCGATTATCTAGAAGAAATTATTCATTAGTCCGTCGCGGCGTGATAATAATAATAATCTGAAACTTTGTAAAAATGTTCCAGTAATTTTCAGCAAGGTAAAGATCTCTCATTTCAGCACTGTAAGGAATGCGAGAATACATTTAGAGGATAACATTTTACCAGCGCCGTGAATGGTAACCACGCCGATGCCCTGTTCTATGTAAAAACGTTAAGTGGAAGTCTAGTGCAGATTTATTTCGAATACGTTCTGTGGGGGAAATGGGTTTAGAACGCAGTAAATCATCTGATTAATTAAGCATTTAAAATAAGACTTCAATTCACCTGTGAATTATTCTAATTACTTTTTTTGAAACGAAAGTTTTACATTTACAGTTTTGCAATTAGATAAAAGACTAAAGTCAGTAAATCTCTAAAAACTTTGAGGTATAAAAGGTCATGAAGACTTCATCTTGGTATGTTGAATTTGGCAGCGTGACGGGACAATTCCCATTCTGGCGACCCCCCCCCCCCTGCAGCTTTCCTTGACATTTCTACCCATGGCAATTACCCATCAAACAACTTTCCCATGTCTGGTAGAAAATTGTCTAAAAGGGAAACTGTCCCCGTTCGAATTTTCCGGAATGGGGAAGGTGGTTGTCCTTGACAGAGGATGAAGCTTCAATTCTGTTTCGTTGTTCATAACTGCTATATTGAGCTCAATGCGACGATGTGCTAAACTAACCGAAATGTGTAGCAAGTTCAGGCTACAGCTGAAAGCCTTTGCCACAATGATTCCTGCATGTATTGATTTCCAGAGCTGGTTTGACGTAATTACCAGGCCACCAGTGAGTTTCAAAAAGGGAGAAACTCCTTGTTTGTTTCCAAACAATGACTATATAATGAGGAGAACTACTGAGACGATAAATCGATTTTCTTCATGTTCAAAAGCTTTCTTCAAAGACAATAGATAATTATAGTCATGCTCATGCAGACATCAATAATTAGTTTGTACATATCGGCAAGTTTGTTATCGGCAGAGATGACGATTATGAAAACTGTGAAAAATGAAACACATTTTTATGGGTGTTTTTTTTTTGGTTTTAACTTTAAATGTTCGTTAAGTTAAGTGTCTTACCGGATTCAATTCCAGTCGACAAATTGTAACGTGATACTTGAACGCCAAGTGCCTATCGGTGACTAGGCTTTAGAGACAAGTCGTTTGATCAATACGAAACTCAAGTGTGAATTTATAGGAGCAACGGGATGATACGACAGCACAATTTGTTAAATGGATGAACCAAATTGTATCGTGTTCGTGCTTGTCATTCATTTCTTGGTTTCAAGCTAGCAAACGCTAGATCGATATCACAAGTGTCAAAATAGATAATATGAAATTTCTTAGGCTGGCCTGGTGTTACATTTTCTTCTTATATCCTGTTAACATTAACCACTAGCAATTTGCTAAAATGTTACATAAGTCGATAAATTTACCAGAGCTGATCTGGCCCGTAGCCAGAGAAGGTGTTGAAGGGGGCGAGTATTATTCGGGGGGGGGGGTCATAATTTGGGGAGCGAGATATGGTAGGACAGTAGTAATATTTGCTCTCTAAAATTTCATGGGGCAATGATTTTCCTCGGGGACTGCACTCCTTTGACCCCTGGCTACAGTTCTGGGGTTGTTTTAATAGGACATTGTCCTGTAAACGCTGATGTGGACTATTTTAAATCCACGCAGCTTTCTAGAAAAAGCGAAAAGTAACTCAGTCAAGCTGTTCCTCTGCTAACTCGGTAATAAACAAAATAAAAAGATATGTTACAGATGAACTTTTCCTTCCGGATTGAATTATCAGCTAATTGACAAATGTGAGGCTAATTTGACAAGCAGAGTTGCATTGGACACCCTCAGATTAGATTTTAGGTGGAAATAAAATACAGAGAGAGGACTATTTTGCCATTCTCTTAAGTGCAAAAGTTGTCTGACAATCTGACTTATTTTTTCGGAGTCAAGGCCAGCCTTCGAGCCGAGTTGTTACAACCAATACCCCAGTAATTAACAGTTAAAGCCTGTGTGGTTTACAATGAAAAAAATGAATTCATTGAGACAAAAATAGATGCTGATGACTATAATAAATTACATAACCATGCTGATGACTATAATAAATTACATAACCGTGCTAATACTACCCCTAAACCTGTTGGGTAAATGTAATTTAGTCTTTTACATGTCTGAATGTCATGTAGAACGAAAGTTAGGGAGAAGAAGGTGGTTTGGTAACTTCGGGCAAAAATATCAAAAGTCAGAATTGATAAGATTGATGAGATGAGATTTTTGGAAAACGTTTCTTTGAAGATAATTTTGGCTCGGACCAATAAAGTATTTGCTATTTGGTAACGGGTGTTGCGCCTGAGTAATATTGTATCAAGGACAAAGATAGAACAGCTCAAGGAGTTTTCATAGTGAAGTCACTCATTCAGTCATTTGACCCTGCTTAATTATGTTGGTAGGGTGGGAAGCTATTAGAGTGAGGGGAAAGCACCTTCATTTAGCTTACAACGCTTTTCCTGATAACGTGTTAGCAATTGTTAAAATGCGAATAATGGCGAATTATAAAAATTTTGTAATGATTATTCTATTAATTAGGTTTTGGCATACTCTCGAGGGCCGAATTTTGACAAAAGTGGAACAAATTCCACCACCCTATCTTCTCTTTTCTGCACTCATTTCTAAAATCATATCTCACATTTGTCTTCATTTTCTGCCTGGATATCAAAGAAAATGTTTGTATTTTAAAGAGTCTAGTCTCTACATTTAGGCTAGTTCTTTCTAGTCTAAAACCCTCATCGCAAAGACAGGACGAGTTGAGATCCTATTAATGTTCTTGATCCCACATAGCATCAACTTATGATTCCATGAAACACTGTGTATGGTTACTTACCTGTTTGCCCAGGAGCTCCCTGCTTCGAATTGCAACGTAAGTAGCTGGTCGGTCCTCTAGTGGCAGTTCCCTGATCGGTCGCGTCCTTCTGGAAAAGACCAGTGTCTTGATTGGTTGTGTTGCGATATTTTTTCCTATTCAAGAGTTATCAGACGTCCTGCTGTTAGGTTAGATAGCAACTGCCTAGGATATATGTTCGGTAGGTTTTTCAAGGTCAAACCATATTAATACAGTTTCAGCTTCCAGTTTATACACATGATGTGCACATTGCCTGTACTACTTTACAACACGAGGCAGACCCGAGTTAGGTATTGAGCAAGCCGGGTTAAGACTTTTATGATTTCCTGTAATTTCTCACACCACCCTTTTCACAAATGGTAGTAAACAGGTGTTAAAAATTCCTCCTTCACAGTATCCAAAGATCATGTTTCATTTATGTGTTTTTTTTTTTCTGTGTTTGCCTATTAATTAAGTGACAGTTGTTGAGTATTGTCATTTAGCTTGTTCAGGGCTCTTTAAACTGGATTTCACTGAACGGAGTCAGGTGTTGTCTCCCCTTAGGCTGCAGAATTGGATAAATTTGTGTAATAGATACATTAAGCACCTAGGGTTAATTCTCTCAGAAAATGAAACTGGACTTTCAGTACTGCATTAGCGGTAGGGCGATGTACACACTATGCACCACTTTTTGTGAACATATGCACTATACCCATTTATTTTTAACTCTGTTGAAGCTGTTAAACAGTTGTTGCTTACCCTATCGCAGGACTTTCTGAGAGGTTCTTTTGACATGCAGTCTTAATGTCAAAACTGTATTTAATGCATAATTCCTAGGAAATTTTGCCAACAGGGGCAATTTCCTCCAAGTTTCACTAAATAAAAACCATTTACAAGGCAGTTTCTGTTTTCATCTATATCATGCATAAACATTAGCTAAATTTGGCATGCAAATAAGTGACACAAGGAACGATTCGCGACTATTTCTGATGTAATCTGATGTTTTTCAACCTTTATTTCAAGGGTATACGTAAAAGTGAATGCGCTCTGAGGTTTTTCTTTTCTTTTTTATTTTGGAAGCAACTCCGCGTCGTCTTCTTGAGAAATATCAGCATCGTACAACAAATACCAAAGTAGCTAGCAAGTAGTACTGAGATAATCTACTTTGACTTGGCAAAGAAATACTACTTACACAGTGCAACAATCGACACCATAATTTTCCGTACCTAATAAGTTATCTCAGAAAATGATAAAACTTGAAGAGGTTTTTAGAGATATTCTTAAAATAGGCAGATTTTCTATTTGTAATCTGGAATATTTATCGCAAACTGCTAGCAGCTGTTACTGTTACATGTCCACACATTTGTACTTTCTATCGGCCCTGCCATGACCAGTCATGCTCTCTGTTTCGGTCAGATGTATGAGGCGGGATTCTGGGGTCGGCGATCCCCTCAGCAAACAAAATGTGGCTGTTAAGGTAAAAAAAAGTGTTTTTTCATATTATGGTGTCTTGCCAATGTGGGGCAATTTCAGGCCAACACCTTCCGCCCTCCTGTCAAAAATGTTCCCATACGTCTATGTCTTCAGGGGATACATGCTAGCAAATGTCCCTTCTGCCCTATTTCTTGATTAAATTGTCGGTGATCAGAAATTTTGAAGATCGGTCAAATTAATTAAAATAAAGTCCGGCGCTGATTAATTTAAGACAATGTTTAGGCCACATTGCTCAGTAAAACCTTGGAACCTACTGCCATTGTACTTGGTGCTCAGCGTAAGCAATGGAGTAGGGAAAACAAGCCAGTGAGCCACAACTGGAAAAAAGGCCGTGGCCGGCCCGACTTAAACCAATTGGTTAGAAACTGAGAAGTTGAACCTCATCTAACTCTAACTCAGTAAAAACGTTTGGACTTATGGCTGGAGATTGACTTGGTGGTTAAAGTGCCTGTCTTACAGTCTATGGTCCCGGAATAAAATCTCTTTGGAACCACGTAGGAATTTCTGGTGACTCACAATTGCATGTTCGTTATGGCTGTTCATAGTGATGCTGATGGGGTTTCCAATAAGTTTCAAACTGGTGATCCGGGAAGATGTCTGTATTATGATATCGCCCGCTTCAGATCTTTGTTCGGTTCGGCTGCCTAGCAATGACACAGGTCAAGGATGTTCCTCCCCTTCCCGTCTTTCGAACAGTTGCAAAAAACTGGGATTGCACTCTCGTCTGTAGGATGGGGACGTCAAATCAGTGTTGTAACGAGTCACTCAATTTTGCAGTCGAGTCAAGTCATTTACTACTTTCAATGTGCACGCTCGAGTCGAGTCAGAGACTCGAGCCACTGTATTATTTCTATGAGGAAAATTCTGATACATTTGCTCGAGTCATTTCCCTTCTGAAAATTAGCAACTCGAGTCATGACTCGTTACAACACTGCGTCAAATGGCGGTACCACGAGTAGGGTTGGGAGCGAGTTCCTACACTCAGCGCTCAGTGCCTGGTTACCCTCTGGACACAGGCCGATAAGAGAAGGCTACATTTGGTCAGTGTTTATCCACTGTCAACCTAGCAAAAGGGTCCTCGGTGAGCTCAAGAGGCTTCCTTGACTCTGAATTCGTTAAGCATGCAAGTTCAAGGGGCAGAAAATCTGTTTAAGTTGCATTAACGACATAAAATTGCGTCTCACCAATGAATCATGGCAAAAAGACTTTCTTCCCCAAAATACTACTACAAATTACAGTTTTTATGACTGTTGCCTCATTTGTAAATACGAAAGATTGTGTGTCATAGGCGTAGGAAGCTTTCGAGATTGTGGGGCTGAACCTTGTTTCGGATCGCCGTGGTCTAAGGGGAGGGGCTGTCCCCGTCCCCTCTGGAAGATTTTTGGGTATTTGAGGGTCCTCAGATGCAATTTGGTGCAACATTTTGGACAAACTTTAAGGAAAATTACTGCAAATTTTTGACATTTCTTATAGAAGAGACAATAAGGGGTTTTTGCCCTTGGATCTTGGGGAGCGGAAGCATACTTCAGCCCCCCACATTTTTGACTGGGGGCTAGTCCCCCACCCCCCCTCCCCCGCTTCCTACACACTTGGATCAAAGTATTCTTGAGATACAAGACAGTGCATTACTTTCCATCAGAAGCCCCTTTTTTTTTTAAAGAAAAAAAATAACAAAGCTATCCAGCCAGCTGTTATTGAATTGCCTATCCATCTGTCCATCCATGCTCTTTGAAATCTGCTAGGAATTGTCTTTTAAAGCTGAACCGAACTTTCTTTTGTTCTATATGGTTATTGTCACTTTACAAGTCCTACTTTTATCGCCACAAGAGGATTCTTCTCTACTCAGCTCGTTAAGAGTAACCAACAACAGTGCCTAGTATTATCTAGTCCGTACTTACCTAAATCCTACTTAACAATGCACGTAGCAGGAAAACTTCGTGTTGTGTTTTCGTATGCAATTGCAAAATGCAGATAACTGAATGCATGTTTCTGTTTGTATAAAATTAATTCTCTGTATGTTAGCTGTAATGTTTGTGATTGCTAGAGTCATGACCGGACTTGTAGTGAGTACATACTCGTACTCACGGTTTTGCACAAGTCTGTTCTTGTACTAGTAAGAATTTGTGCTCTTACTCGTACTCACAGATTTTGAAAGTTATACATTGGGCTAATGCACCATTTTGTACTCGTACTCATGAAAACGACGTGTACTCGTATTCGTACTCACAACCAAAGACAATCTACTTGTTCCCGTACTCATGACAATGAACTCACACGTCAAGTCTGGCTATAACTGTCAAGTCCAATTTGTATGAGTGGAGACGGGGAGTGGCAGACGGATTGATTTTTTTATACCACAAACACAATATTTCCTTACAAGTGTAGTTAAGAAGACTCCATATTCAATCAGTTTCCGTCCTCTCTTCACAATTGCTGCATTTTTTCTTTGATCGACTCCAATAGAGTCACGCCCTCATATCATATGCAAAGTCTGGGTAGCACTGCGACTTTAGCCTTTGTCAAAGCTTTTCGGCCATTTGTTATCCCTCCTTTATTTATTTCGATTTGAAAGTACGCGTTCACCCTACGGCTGAGGGTAGGCCTCGTATTTACTGAGCCTTCACGGATCTAGCGTCGGTGTCAAAAATTCGGTTATAGTCCATACGGGGGGGGGGGGGAGGAGTATAACACTGAGGAGGTAACAGCCAGAATTTACAGAGGGAGGTGAAAGAAACTTCCGCCGGAAAGACTCGACAGAGAGTCAGACATTAGGGGAACAACCAATCGATATTACTGGTATTACCACATGATAAATATAGCCGACGACTCCTTTAACTGAAGTGGTACACTAGGTCAATGGTCAATGTAATTTTACTCTTACCCCATGCTTTTATTTGGTGGGTAGTATTTACATAAATTATACGGAATAATAGGTCGTGCCAAACTATCACAAATCTCACATAATTCTCAATTTCACATGTATCATTCTTTCATGATGTTCCAGAATATAATGATAACATAATTCAGGTAAACCAAGGAGTAACTCTGCTTACATGAAAAGAAGTCAAAAAAATATATTGTCACATGGTTAAAAGCGTCATTCAATAATTAGTATAGCAGGATATACCAATTGATGTGGGTGACTGCATTTTCCCTTTAAGCAATTATTTCAGCAACCATAAATATATTTCCCCAGAAGTGAATAAAAAATGAACAAACCTTCAGTGAGACAACAAGACGGAATTAAATAGGGGGTCTAGCTGTTCCCCCCAGTGGAACCCAGGTGGGGTGATGGGTAGAGGGGAACGTTATTTATTACAAAGGCCCAATTTCAAGTAGTACTGTAGTGTTTCTTTCCAGGTAGTGGCAGTGCCATTGTATAGGCACTGGATTACTCGTCGGACGTTTCATGTACCTCAGTTTTGATTTTTTCCTTGTCTTCTAGCTTGACTCAAACTTTGCCCATTTATGCAGCCTTCACTTATCTACTACACAACTAAGAATCGGGTTTACTGACCCGAAAACCCTAATCAATTTTTTTTCTGTATTTTAATATTTCGCACCAGGCGAACATTTCAGTTTTACTCCACATCTGTACTCCTGTGATTCGTCGTCCTCAGTGCTTTTAATAGTACAGCCCTCCATTGAAACACGGCTGTGGTATAGGTGATATACACTACGTTACACTGACAACGGCTAGTAAATATATTTCTCTGCGATTCATCCAATTTTCACATTTTATTCTCTCTGACAGCTGGCTCGATGAGAGACGGGATTGCTCGTGAAAATAAGCGGCAACCTACTTAACTATATGTCCGTAATATATTTTACAGAAACATGCATGCGGAATTGTTTGCGCTTACACACGGTTTCCTCCGAAAAACAATTCTATATTCGGCGATTCAAACAGTTTTAATAACACGGTAATTAGTCCGTCCTGGTGTTGATATGAGTAAGGCAAATGACCACATTCCACTCCATTCATAGTGGTATAGACAAAAATGTTTTGAGAAATTACCTTAGAAATTTTTTAATATTTGTGGTTGAGTAATTATTGCATTACTAACGTATTGGGGATACTATCGCCTAGGGAGCTGAAAATTGCTATTAATAGTTTTACCTCTGTTCTCACTTTAATCTAAGACGCTATGGATATAATCCAGGTCACCTGTCGGACCAGTCATATGAATTAATCGAGTTATACGTATTAAGAGCACTGATTTAACTTCGACCAGTTGAACGTCAAAAAGCCAATCATTCATTGAAAGAAAGTCTTATTCTTACTTTATGCTGACTTAAATTTGATTAAAATTCCTTTTACGTGATGCGTTTTTCATGTATGCTAAGATCCCGATAACAGATTAATATGACGGACTCATGTGGCTTTTACAGTACAAACAGGCGTTGGGAGGAGAAACAAGTGGACAATAGTTTTTTCACTAGGAGGATAAGGTTCAAAATAACCGAAGACTGACGTCGAATGAAAAAAAACCGGTATTTCGCGTATTTCTCTCGCTAGTCTCAAAGGCTTCAATGCTTCAGTGCCTTCCTTCCTTCCCCAGTTTCTCCCCCCCCCTCCTCATTCATCCAGCTTTTGTACGAGTGATTCGCTAAAGAGTAGTATCTCTGCCACCAAACGGCCAAAGAAGCAATACCACGTGCAGTTGTGCCCATTGTTTAGTGATAAACTACCAATACACGAACCACGATGGTACTGCTCCCGAAACACATGTGGTAACCACTTTTGTAACACCAACCACTTTTGTCATAATCATAGCTCACGTTTGTCACAACGGCCACTTTTGTCACAACTATCGCCAACTTTTGTCACAATGGAGGTGACGAGTTTTGTCGCAATTTGACAGGTCATCACTTTTGTCACACACATCGCCCACTCTTGTCACACATGTTGGGTAGGTTAGGTTAATACTTTGTGAAGTCGTGCTCATTTGTTTGATTTACGTGGACGGGGTATGTTCATGTATTTAATTTCCAGGAAATGTAATAGTGTGGTGTAATAACTTCTCATGGGTACAGGAGGCGGGGCGGGGATAGGGAACCTCCCCTGAGTACTTTGGGGAGGAGCCTGTTAAGATACCGTCTAGTGTATACAAAAATCCGGAGATTTCGATCCCAGCCCCAGTTTAAAAAATCTTCCTGAAATGGTTTTAATCATAACCACATACCAATTTTAATTCAGAATATCAGGTAGACCCTTTAAGACTATGAAAAATACTTATAAATAGGGCGCTTCGAAAATTGTTTCTTGAAGTACATTAAGGAACGCAGCAACCTACTAGTAGATTATGCCGGGCTATGGCAGAAGACTTATTATGCCATGAAGATTGCCTCCGGGAAAATTGGCAAATATATCCGGCTCAAAAAGGGAATGAATGGAAGAAAAGAGGGAAAAGAGGAAGGGAAAGTAAAGAAGGAGAAAAGAGAATTAGAGAAAGAAGAAGAGAGGACTAAGAAGAGGACAGAGGGTAGGGAGAACCAACGCTTGGCAATCTTTCAACTATAACATATGAAGATATAATATGTCATCAATCTGTGAAAGGAAACATCTCCATAAGACAATGGAGCAACAATATTATTACGTATCAAGTATTTGAATGGTTTTTATTGGATGAACATCCTACCAGCGAATAATTACCCAGTATAGGAAATGATTCTTCGTGGAAAACGTAGACAAAGACAGGGAGGTATCTACATTACTGGCATTTTAGCCCACATTAGCAGCACAAATAATGCAAAATTCGCTGTTCATTTCTCATATAGAGGATGGCTGGCGGACACTCGCTTCGTGTGCACTGGGAACACATTTTGATTCCGGTACATTGTATATATGCATGTGTACTTTGGGGATATAAGGCACGTTATATCTACGACGTATTGTTTGTCTGAAGTAGGCTATAGGCCTGTAATCTTCGAGTTTCTTTATAAGGATATGGTAGGTTACTACTTGGAACATTCATTCCAACTTCTCGAAAAGTAGCCGCTCTTTTTCAAAACGATTTCCCATTTTCATCACAATGTCACGCAATGAGTCACATTTTTCGGTAATAAAACTGTTGTGTTTGCTTCAGGTTCCTTGCTAGTCAGAGTAACCCTGACACCAGGGTCATTTTTTCCCCTCGACATGAAGGACCAGATTGTTTCAAGACTGGTTTGCAATAAAAGTGGAGCGCACTGCATTTTCACAATTTCATATTCATAAAAAATACCAAATCAGCCCATAATTCGGGTATATTCAGATATAAAAAAATTGTCCTTCATTGATATGGAGTACACTACAAACGATTTTTTTTCAAATCACCTTCTCATCCACCCGTCTGCACAGGGGCTACCAACGACAGAAGCCTGATCCCCCCTGTCTGGTAAATCCTACCCCTCTCCCCCTTCGACTTTTTTAAGTTAATTCATTTCCTTTCTCCCTTCCACGTTCCTCATTTTGGGTTTTCAAACCCGAAATGTGTGTTTATTAACAAGTTCGGAACCATTAAGTGGGCAATCTGTCCTGTGCCCCAGGACAGGCAAATAAGTTGTTATGATTGCTTAATATAATTCTTTCGAAAAATCCTCTTTTGCGTATTCCCCATATTCAACAAAAGTTGCTGAAAATGCTGAACCAGATTCCTTATTCAGTAATTGAGCAGAAGTGAAATCCAAAATATGATCCTCTCTACTCAACTGTTGGGTGCAACAAAAGTGAGCGATGTGTGTGACAAAACCTGAGACAAAAGTGGGTGACTGTTTTGGCAAAACTCGTGACTTCACTTGTGACAAAAGTGGTTGTTGTGACGAAAGTGATTTATAATTGTGACAAAGTGGACGATAATTGTGACAAAAATGGTTTTTGTGACAGACGTGTTTGTTACAAGCACATCACTGAAGAGTCTGTGTTGCGGCATTTTGGTTTCTGCCACATAAGACTTACCCCGCGGAGCGGACTCTGTTTGCTCAGCTCCTCAGCTTCCCAAAGTCATTAGGGATATGACTGAACAAGGAATATGCCGTACAGCCTGCTACGTAGGCAACATAAGGCTGGGATGAGCTGAATCCGCACAAACGTAGTCTTCTTAGGGACTTAATCAGTTACAGACGTACACTTGACCAAGTATTTCAGGCTGAATGTATACGTTTCCCTTTATCCAAAGTTAACGCGTTAAGATGGAAGATATATTTCTCCTGTTGGAAGTGTAGTGACCTCTCTGTGTTGCATCCGCTTTGGACTCGCACATGAGGGTTCCGTCATTATATTTTCAATCACCTCAAGCAAATAACCGGGAATCAAAGCAAGCTAGCGAATAATCGGGCCAAGTCTTTGACAGACTATTTGTTTACCTTAGCACTGCATCCAAAAGAGTCGTTATAAGCATCATGACAACCCAGCTTCACTAGGACAGAGTTCATCACCCTTGCTTCTGCATGTAGATTCATTTCCAGTGGTATAACATATGATGAAGTTACAGAATACAACAGAGATATTTTCCTTCTGAAATCATTTCGCTACGTTGATCATCAAGTAAGCAATACTAATTTGTGACATCCAAACGTATCGAATTGGAAAGTTAAAAAGTGTGAGCACCTGAGCAGAAACGTGTAATCATATCATGCCATGATTGACAGTACAAAAAGAAAATACTGCACGATCAAAATGAGTTTTCCGTAAATATGTACTCCATTACAAAACAAGTAATTTCAAAATCTTACTCCCCCCCCCCCCCCGTTTCATTTGTAAACCCATTTTTTTTCATAAAAAGACGTGTTACAAATGATTACTGAAAAAGGTGTCGTAATACTTGCCCGCTTTTTAAACAAAATTTGAAGTTTCAAGATTTAATATTCGTAACACGAAGAACGCAATCGAAAATAGGCAACTTCTCAAATTAAGAGAAACGTAACAGATCCTACAAATTTTGATGTTCTAGATTTGGAATATATTAACCCATAAAAGCCTGAAGTGACAGTGTATGTCCGGTGCTTGTTGCTCGACCTTTCAGTGTGACTGGCATTCATACCCTTTTCATCTCTGAAGTTCCAAGACGAACAAAATTTTCTCTCTTTAAAAATGTCACGTCATTAATATATACTTTGTTACTTAATCCGTCACTTCCCACTTCAGGTTCTTTGATTGACAAAAAATCAACCGAAGAAATATATCTTCGTCATCTTAACCATACCCAGTTTATCACTCTGATAAAGAACCATCATTTTGTCTGCCAAAAGTTGGAAATGTACCTCGTATAATATTTAATAGAATGAATTTTGGTCATCATTTCAAATGTGTTTGATATTGCTTGTGTTTGTCCAAGAATTCTCGTATTTCGAAACGCTTTAAATGGGACTCTTGTTGAACTTGCAATGAAATTCTATATAGCAAGGTACGTTACATGGCGTAATTCAGTCATTTTAGAAAAACAGGTTATTCTAATTAGAAATCTGTCGCACAACCACGTGACCGAAGAAAAACATCGAAATGAACTAGAAAAATTTAGCTGATGGGATGGTATGAATTATTAAGTTCATACTATCTTTCAAAATGGTTGCTGAAATTTGGTTGGTTATCAAAAGCTAAGAAAATGCGGCTAAAAATGGTTATGAAATAAATTTTACTTTTTCGTAAAATTTTGTCGAGAGAGAGAGGTGTTCGCTCCAAAATTTACCCTCAAATGTAATACAATAATACTAGAAGGCAAAAGGCAGACAGGTGGATGATTGGGGAAGATGACCCGGAAATGTAGTCAGATGCTCAGGTTTGGAGGCGGGGAGGAGGGAGGCAAAGTTTGGACAGGTACTTGCGCGTCACCACCACCAGCATCTGAAATCGGAACGGCGAAAAATTGGTGAGGGCGCATGATCAAAATATGGGGGCTCATTGCCCTGGAATTCCCCCTCCCCATGGCTAAGAGTCACGTGTGATTTAAGCCATTAAAAACGTGCTGAATGATACAAAAAGTTATATGGCGAATAAAAATTGCCTACCTTATTGTATCACGTAATAATTATACACTTGGCAACAGTAGCATGCAATCATGGGTCATTTGTCGATATTCGTGTGCAACCGCGTCCGCTCAGGGAGTTGTCAGGGAAGGAGATCCAACGCTCAAATCCGTCAGATAATATGTGCTTGAAAAAAATTTAATCCCTTTTCGGGTAATAAAATTTGATTGACACGTCCCTTTAATCCCATTGTGTAGCCTTTTCTGATTTGCAATTCTCAATGATGGTCTGCTCCTTTCAAACTCAGGTAATTCAGAAACAAAGGCCATTGTTAACACGTTACTTTGAAGTTCAGCCTCTTTGCCGACAAGGTCTAAGCTTCAAAAAAAATCTTAAGTTAAACGACTGTCCATAAGCGTTAACTAATAAAGGTTCTTTGTGTTCCTAAGATCTTGATGGGTCGTCTACCTGACACAAAGAAAAAAATCACAGTTTTCACAATTTTCCGCATTAGTAGCAAGCATTGTCCACATAGGAGATTTTAATAAGTTCTTGGTTGAAGTTTATTGAAATGACTTTAGCTGTGAAGACAAATGATGAAAGCTTAAAGTTTTGAATTTTTCCTTGACGACTGGCAATGTAATGCCAATGGGTGAAATCATCATAATGAGTCTTTGAGATGTAGCAGACGACACAAACCATTGTCTTCAGTACCAAATTTCTTTCAAGTCTTAAGGTGGTTTCAAGAGCAAGACAACAGGCTGCTTAATGTCGGCAACCACCTATGCTCAAAGGACATATAACTTTTGGATATCCTTCCCTGATAACTCCCTGGTCCGCTTTTACTTCAAGGAGAGGATGATACGCAGGCTTTCGTTTTAAAGGGGCTTATTGAGTTGGTTGGTGAATTTGGTGATTTTTGTCACACCTGTTGAGTTTTACTCACATCTTGATAGTAAATGATCAAACTAAGAGATTCTGCACATCTAACACACAACTGAAACGTCAATAGTAAGGTAAATTAATGAGTAAAATCATTTATTAAAAATTTGTGACCAGACACTTTTTAAAATTAAGTTCTAATCACATGCAACCCCTGTCCAAAGACAACCAATGAGTGAAGCTTACAAGAACTTGATTGACAGGCTCGAAGCTCCTCTTAAGAACAGCTGTTGTCATCAAGGTTTCAGTGGTATATACATGCTGTATATTTATAAGAGTGGCTGGTCTATTAAGGGTCTGGATGAGCGACACGAACTACATGCTCGTAAGCCCATAAAAAGCATGTTTTGTGGTAACTATAGGAATTCATACACTGGTGAGGCTAATTAGAAGCATTGTCATGCAATGATTTTCTTTGAACTCGTCACAAAATATTGGAAATCAACTCAGTGAGCCCCCTTTAAAGGGCAATTTGCAGACTGAGACCAAGGGACCAAGTTGGTAATTCGCGATATTTTCTTCTTTGTGTATCTCTTTTGGGGCAGGGAGGAGTGACAACAGGAAATTGTCTCTGTTTTCATTGCTGTTTACGTCACTGTTCATTAAAATATTGTTTATTGAAATAAATGAGAATACTATCCATACAGGGAGGATGTGGAGTGAAAGACCATGAATAAAAAAATATGTCTAATGTTTGGAATGGAGAAGAGGTTTCAGGCGCGTAGCGGGGGGGGGGACGGTGTGTGTCCCCCAGAAAAATTTTTGCCTCCTTTGAAAAGTAAAAATTACTATTGCCTAAATCGCTTTAGCGTATAGCGCCCCAGCAACTTATCTCGCCCCCTTTAGTACCTTGCCTGACTACGGGCCTGAAAAGTTTATTGAAAAGTTTATCGAAAAGCAGTCACAGCTTATAGCAATCCTGATTGCATTATGATGTTTCTGCACTGACAGCTATAATAAAATTATAGAAAAATATTCTTCATATTACATCTATATGGCAAAGACAACGAAGAGCATTTATTGTTATTAAACCATCAGTTTCTCTGACAGACTTTGGTGATAGCTCTTATTCCCAAAACTATTACATTGCGTCATTTAAAAATTTGAATGGTTAGGCGAAGAATCTTTCATGTGCTACAAAGCAGTACATTCCTTTCTTCGAAAACCTTACTTCTTGAAAAAAGAGTTAGGCAGCCTCGTTTCTTTGAGTTTCTATACTTCTGTGTCTATTAATGATGGTTTTGTAAGGTATGAATATTTTCCGTGCTACAAACACAATATTTTCCTTAAATATAAACTTAACAAAATATCACGTAACTTAAGTATGACCAGAAATCTAGATGAGTAACCTATTACAGACAAAGTGGCTTCGGCTTTATTGAGTTGATGTCCCTGCACAATGGAGAGTTCAAACGATGGAAAGTTTCTTTACATAGTCTTCGACGACCATGCAAGTTTGAGTGTGACACACAGTTTACAAAGCACGATGGCGAGTGACTGCATGCGTTACTGGAAACCATTCAATCACCACCGTTCCTCAACGGTAGCGCACAGCCACTCCAAGCGAAGCATGATAAAAAAAACTGTATAACAATAACATTATATTAGAAAATAACGCTAACTTTGGGAAATTTTCATATCTTCGAGCAATAAAGACAGATCCTTTAACTTGGTATTTTAAGGAACTTGAATCCATGGAGTCCATAACGTGCCAGTTGAAAAGCCTGAGGATTTCAGGCCACTGCTCCCTGGACATATTTTTGGGTTTTGCCTGTGGACCCCTCAAGGGGCCATAAAGCGAGCTCCTGAACCTTACTTCCTTAAAACGATCAGCCCGCTCTTCTCGTTTGCTTTCCATGGTCAGTTTCCCATTAGTTCTCAATTATTTCATCACTTGAAACTTCAACAAATCTAATTAAAGAATCATGCTTTAGATCTTCTTACACTACGTACTCTCTAGCCAAGATTTCCCGTCTGAAATGCGTTGTAATGTTAGAACCGAGGTTAATAAAGTTACGAAGCCGCAGAAGTTCCCATCAACCCTATTTTAAGAAAAAATCCCCCCAAACAATTTGTTCTAATATTTAGCAAGAGATAAAATACAAAACTGTTAACTATCGGATAGAAACTTGAGGTCCGAAAAGGCGCAGAGGCTCTGAAACCATTTTACTTACATTTTGCTTCGCATTAAGTAGATTTCCTTGGGGAAAATAATTTGCAGTTGGACAGCTACAGGCAAAATAAACACTTCTGAGGGTATAAGTATCTATCAGCAAAAACCTCAACACACTTAATGTCACACTCAGACTAATTGTTTTGCCAGGAAAAGATGTTATAAGCGAAGAATTTGACTAAGCTGTAAATAAGTTACTACATTTCCATGTTAAAAGAAAGAAGTATAATTAATTAAAGGACTCTTCTAAAGAGAGAAGCATTATTAATCTGGAAATATGAACCTGATCTGACTTTGGTGGCAAAGACATTTTGGAGTATTATTTTTTTCTTGAAACTGTCTGGAATGGTGTAGTAGGTACACAAAACAGTGCCGCACCCGGCCGGCAGGCCGGGCACATAGTCTGATAGTTGACAGACAAAGTTGACAGTTGACAGTCAAAAACTTCAAATAACTTACTCAATATCTTTTTAAGATGTAGTGTTTAAGGGGCCAAGGTGATTTCTTTCGTAGGACGTAACAAGTCCTGTGAGGTTAAGTTTCGGCAATGTACGAGATACGTTAAGGTACAATTTTCTTTGAACATTGCGCGCCAACTGATGGTAGCACTCCCCTTGCATGGTGTCACGAAGTTTTAAATTCCTCCCACCCCCACTATAGAAGTCCTGCGCTCCCCTGAAAAAATGCGAAAAAGTTTTTTTTTTAAATATTTTCTAATCAAGAAAAGGAATAAAATGTTCTAGGAATCAACGAGACAAATTTTTGCTAAATGTGATGAGTTTCAGCCCCACAAATTAATTCCTTATCCTTTTATTCATCCCATTTGGATTAACACATTTTACACCTCAGCCAAAAAAACGACTGAAATTATTCCATGTGATTTAAAATACGAACTTCGTCAGATTTATGGATATGAAAAATCAAGTGAAAAATTAAATGTCTTGAAGACTGTTTGTAGAAAAGATTAATAAGATACCGTACAGGTAAATCTCCGAAAAGAGTACGGAATATTTTCCAATATCGAAAGATTCTGTAGAAATCAAAAATCAAAATCTTTAAAACAAAAATGTTAAAAATAATTCATATTTTGAACGAGTGTTTAAGAGAAAGGTATATCTGACTCTCAACCAGGAGTGTAAGCGGTATATCTAGAGCATACCCATTGCATTTCAGTTTAATACCGTAACAGACGTGATATACTTCCTACCGTGCGAATGATTGTTGTTACAATGTATAGGTTTATCTTTAATAAAGCCTTGTCTTGTCGGGTAATAGTATTCACAACGGAGATCAAAGTGATAAATATAACGCACGTTGTTAAAAACTTCGAAAATTCCATAGGCATAGGAAGCTTTTCGAGACTGGAAGGCTGAACCTTGTTTCGGATCGTCTAAGGGGAGGTGTCCCCCTTCCCTTTGGAAAATTTTTGGGTATTTGAGGGTCCTCAGATGCAACTTGGTGCAACATTTTGGACAAACTTTAAGGAAACTTACTGCAAATTTTTGACATTTCTTACGGAAAAGACAAATAAGGGGTTTTTGCCCTTGGATCTTGGGGGCGGAAGCATAGTTCAGCCCCCACATTTTTGACTGAGGGGATAAAGCCCCCAACCTCACCCCGCTTCCTACGCCTATGGAAAATTCTTAAGAAAAGTTTTGCGACGGGGTAAGTGGGGAAAGCAAAATCCTCGTTGTGGAGCTTACCCTTCCCCCTCCTACTGACAAGGTTTTAATTGTGATTGTTGTGTTTTATGTACACATAAATTCTTTTGACATTACTTGAATTTACAGAAGTTCATCTTCGGATAAGGAAAAATTAAATTATTTTTCATGAACAACAAGCTTAGATACTACAAGGGCGGCGATCGTGGGGATGGGGGAGATGACCCCCAATAATTTGGTTGGGGGACAGACTACCTGTCGTTCCCCAAACTTTTGTTCCATGACCATAATATTTGCTAATATTGTGAGCGTGAGACATAGCCCCTCCAATAATTTGGTTGAGGGAGAAAACTTAAGAAAATGAAAGTTAACGGAAAGTTAACTTTAAGGTCCACGGAGCCCTCTTTTCATGAATTCTCGCCATTCAACACACTTTGCTCTCTGCAGTAGTGACCAGCATGGTAGTCCCGAAGCGGGAATGAATATTCAATAGGTCGAGTATGGTAGATCGAATTAGGAATATGTAGGTCGAAGATGTAAATATATACGTGTATATATATATATATACATATACATATATATATAAACATGTATATATATATATATATGTATATATATGCACACACGTATATATATCATATATCACATATATATTGTGTTCAGCTGGATTGCATCATTCGTTATCTTTGGTTGGGCTTGAATTTGAATCAAAGGAGAAGGTAAATTGCGAGTGCTTCATATGGAGTTTGAACAAAAATGTTTGAACATCTTGGCTTCATGGCTCAGTGGTTAGAGCGTCTGCACTAGCAAGCGGGAGGTCCCGAGTTCGAATCCCGGTTGAGTCAACTTTGCTTTTCACCTCAGCCAGATTTTCAGCTTTACCGAGTTTTCACTATATACATTATATATATATGTCAGTTTAATTATCGGTATAGCCATATTGTAACTGGGGCCACAGGAATCGGATTTGGCTCGGAATCTGGTTAGTGGACTCGGATACAGCCCTGCTATAGGTTTGACAAATCCAAGTTTTCGTTGTTTTCTTGTTTTAACGTTCACAAAACCTTTCAAGTAGTATCAGTGGTTACAGACACATGTTAGGTTTTGGTAGGGGTGGGGGTTCAGAAAAACTGAGACAACTATGTGTCGTGATGAAAAAAATTAAGACATTTTGTTGAACTCAGTTCACAATTAAAAACTAGACCTATCCATTTCTTTCAGAGGGATACAAAAATATTTTTCAAAAACAGGTGATGTTTGGTATTATTTTTTTATTTCTCTCTTGTGTCAGGGAGTTGAATCCCTCGTACCTACGTGTCTGAGTGGCAAATAAAATACTTTCATACTGAAAATACATTATATAATTGTATAAACTAAGAAGATCAAAGTTTGTCTCCTGCAGTTACAATTGCCACCCAAGGTTCATAACACGTCAGAAATTGGTGGTTCAAAAATTTTAAAGAAAAATTAAATAACCACTAAAATACTGGCTTTGTGGTGCCAAGCTTAAAAATTTGGAAGTCCTGAGAAAGTACGTAAATGTAAAATTGTATATTCCAGGTCAAACTATGTTATTATATATTATAATATATTATCTCCCACGAAGAGACAAATTTCGTATTCTTCTAAATTGATCGAGAGTCTTAGATTTTAACAAAATTTCTTGGTTTTATGAGCTTTTATCAAGTTTAATGTTTGTAATGACATGAACAAATTGCAAAGAGTGGGTCATTCTTGTCTCCCGCTGCTATAGGGAGAGTAAAGAAAAGAATAAGTGTTCTATACTTCATAGGTCGCCATTGTCATAATCCACATTCTATGTAAATATAAGAGCAAGTTAGCTAAATGGCTCAAAAGATTAGTGCCTTGGTAATAAAATATAATTAGCATAATAAAATCGAATAAACAGCTGTATCTATTGTTTAATCTGTGACGATTCTTTAATAACTGCTTTTGTTGGGGCTAGCTTAAGCTGAGGGAACCAAAAATGTCATTTTACTCAAGAAGACACAATTATTCAAATCTGTTGGCCTATGACTTAGTTAAGGTACGGTTTATTTTACTGTAAGTGAAATCAATCAAGTAACAGAACAATGTAGTTTTCAAATTACATTGTATTTAGTGTTATCTCCTGATGCATAGGCGCACGATGCAGAAGCTGAAAGGGCTGAATTCCCAGCCCAATTCGGGCAAAACATTTGCCAAATTCGTGCAAACGAAAAAGTTTGGGCAAAAGCGCTGGCCCCTCTCTTTCTCTCTCTCTCTGCAACTTAGAAGAAGCCCTTTTACGCTCATGGCCACAAAAAATGCTTAACATCAAAGGTATTGGCCTTCAATAGCCTCATAGACCTTACCCCTGTCCCACCGCTTTTAGTCCTCATGAGGTTTGCAGGCATATTTGCTGATCTTTTCCGTATTCGTTGTTTCAAATATTACGTTGGTACATTGGCAACCCCACCTCCCTCTCAGCTTCTTATCATATTAACAACGCTACCGTCTCTAACTTTTTGAGAGAAGTGAAGAGACGCTAAAACATTCCCGTATGGACTCCAAATGTGGCCGTAGCGCTGCCCGGGGGGGGGGGGCAGAAATTTGGGGAGCAAACATTTTACTGCTCATTAAAGTTTTGTACAGGGCGGACTCGGGCACAAAGGGATGCCCCTATGCCCTTCTCCCTCACGGTGCCGCTAAGGAGGGCCTGCTAAGCTGGTCGTATTTTATTTTTCCCTTAACCAGAGAGATACCTGAGATGGTTTGTGCAATCAGGAACGAGTCAGTAACGGCCAACTTGCATTTTGCTTCACCAAACCCCATAAAGTTTAGCACTAAAATCATGTTTGGCATTGAAAAATTAAATTTAATTAGGCAGTGAATGTAACATTTATAAATTGATAAATACAGGGAAATTTAAACATTTATCACTATTCTTGATACCTTTTCTTCATTAATATCTATTTTTTGAGACCATTTCTACGCATTGTAAGTGTACTGCGCAATTTCACACTTTTTGGCAAGAATATGGCATTTAAGTGGAAGTAAGAGTTGGCATCTCTGTTCATGAGAATATTTGGAATTGTCACCGCTCGTCACATTTTAGAGTTGGAAGAAAGAAAGATTTTATCACAACTAACAAATGAAAGTTTGAAGAAAAGGAAGAAACATTAACGGAACGACTACCAAAAACACGAATGAAAAAGGTATCAATGTTTCATAGTCTTTCCTTGAATTTTGCAGTACAAAGTTTGAAAGAACAGTAAGCTTTCAAAAATTTGCCGAAAAGACTAGCGTCGAAGTTGGCCAAATTGCTTCAACTAAGCGTCTCCGGATTTATGAACTGGTGAGCAAATGAAATACGTGTAAACAAATATGGTGACTACTTTCAGTAGTTTCCGTTTTTCCTCAAAGTAGCTCGGATTTAGTCTTCGTCTTCCATAGATAAATGAATCAGCCACTTTGACTGAGATGACAGGTGGTGGAGGCTTTGGAAATAGAAACAAAAAACTTTTGGTTATCACCATTAATGACGTGACAACTGCAAATGTGGTTTCGTTAATGTTTATGTTGATTAAGACAATGTGAGTGGAAAATATGACTATAGTACTACAAAAATAGTAATGTGGAATGATAGGCTGGGTTTGTAATGCAGATGACTATATCAATGACGACAGTAGTAATGGCGCTGACGATGATAAAATAATTGACGATGTTAACGACGACGATGAGAGGATGATGAAAACACACACTACTATGAAAATGTTGATAAATGGATAAACTAATTTAATTACTGTGAGGATGATGACAGACAATATGAAGATCACGATAAAGATGACATTGAATATGATGATAGGTTGTACGGCGATGAAGATCACGACGGTGAACATGACTGTGAAACCCATAAAGGGATAAACAACGACATAGATGACGATGAAGATGACGAGTGGGCACAAGACAATGAAGATGACAATGATAATGATGACAATAAGGATAATAATGGCAATTGGGATAAAGATGAAGATAAATATATTAATAAAATAACAGCTTGGGGTAAAGGTTATAACGAAGGCGATGTGAGTAAAGGGATAAGGATGACGATGACAATATTATGATGACAACGGTGAAGATGGAGACGAACATGAAGAAAAAATAAAGAATACAAAAAGTACCAAAACATTAACAACTTAGATAACAATGAGAATGAAGATGAGAATGTAGATGGCAATGAAGATGATTATGACTGTTAAGTTGGTGATGAGGATGACGGGAAAAGTAAATGATATTTAAATGACTGACCATGAGGTGACAAGGAAAAGACAAGCGGATGACGATAGCAATGAGGAAGTAGGGGACTAGAAGGAACTTTATGACGATTGAGATGACAACAAACATGAAGAAAGGAATACAACTATATCATGAAAATTATTTTGCAAATTTACGATGGCACTCATAAAAAAGGGATTTAAGATGTTTGTTTAGCGACGTAAATGAATTAGTGGACTATGTTAGGTGGTACAAAATTTATAATTTCAAACTACCAAGGCCAAGATCTCTAAGATTTTGCCAAATATTCTTCGTCAGTGTCTTATTCGTGAAACAACTGGTGCACCCGCTCTGTAGGATAGATAGTGAAAAGGTATTGTGGAAATTTGTTTCTTCGTTCAACAAAGAGTTAAGTAACTTTCTGGGTAGTCATTATTAAGTCTTTCTTACAGGTTGTGTTATATAAAACCTTCACCTGACAATTCTTTATTTTCTATGTATTTGAAGAAATCTCTGCCAATCAACATATCCTGGTCTTCATCAAAGATGGCAATTTCATTGACACCTTAAATTAGCACGAATTATCGACATGACCGCTGTTTGATAGATTTTTACGGCGAGATACACGCAAAGTAGCTGCCTCTCTCTTTGACTAAGCGTTTCGTATTACACTTGGATACATAAGTTGTCGTGTACATAGGAGAGGGTGCGATGTTCTGAAACACGTCATGCACGAGAAAAGGTTTATCGCTTAAGACGGAAAACGTCCAGTGTATTGTTTATTTTCAATTAAACATTTATCTCGATGTTTTTCCTTGTAAAATCGAGCACAAGAAATGGTAGCCGTCAGACTTACGTCAAGTGCTATCACTGTTATGCATTTCAGATAAAATGTCAACTACCTTCGAAGTCTTTTAAAATTATTTATAAAGTGCTTCGCTCACTTTTTGTGAGAAAAACGAGAGGTGCTGTAATTTTATAAAAAGCCTTGTTTGTACAACTTACAATTTTAGTTATCGATGAGAAGGGACGCCTTGAGTTTTCAAACTCTTTCAAAGACGGTAAAATTAATACAGAAAATGTGTTTTTGTCAGTTTGTGCGGTATTATGCGAAACATTTTCCATTTTTTCAAGTCAAACAATACTTTTACCCGCATTAGGCCAGTTAATGAGTAATAGAACGCTTGAGGCCAAACAGCCTCCGTAACCTGTAATCAGGTGGTGGGCTTGGATAAAAATGGGCCACTCTTGGACACACGCATTGTTTGGTAAATTTTGTGTTGGAACATTTCAACCTACAGGGTATTTTAGACATTTTTTGCTTGTTTTTTGAAGCTGATTGTTTATTCATTATCATCTGATGGAAAAAAGGTTTAAACATGGTGTAAACTTTAAGTTCCAATAACCTGCGATGGCGTAAGCTACCAAAATATCGTAACTAATCTATCTTCAAAGTCAAAACACGTTACGAATAACGGTTGTATTGTACCATGTCGTATCTTCAGATCGTGTTGTTTTCCTCGGAGGGGTTCTGCTTCCAACGGAATCTCTTGCATTGATAAAGAAAAGAACTGACTTACCTGGCTTCGACAAAGTACAAAAAGACGCACTAATTCTTCAAAAAGACTTCGAGAACTCTCATTCTAGAGAGATGGTATCTGTGTACTGCTGGCGAGAGCCGTCTGCTAGAATTCACACTCATCTTAAATAAACAGTCCTACTCTTCCCGTTCCCTTAAAGGGAGAAGGCAGTCCCCCAAGTTTTCTTTCAAGAATCTGCTAAATATTACATATCTTCGCCTGTTTCGCTCATAAGTATTTTTCATTATGTCTCTTTGTAAAAGCATTGACTATTGAAGGTAAACCAAGGAGTTATTCTGCATGAATTGAGCAAATAAGTATGAAAATGTTGTCTCATGAAATGATAGGAGCCAAAGTTCCTGAATTAGGATGACGGTGCACTAGTTCAAATTGGGGGACTGCATATTCCCTTTTAGTATGTTATCACATAGAAATATCAAGTGAGCGATTTTGTACTTCATAATTTTATAAGGACAACTTTTCTGACGAATTCTCATCACACTAAAGCATTACTTGAAGTATTTCATAAATTTATTCATGAATGAACTGCCAGTTTCTCTGCGACTGCCTAACCGACCATTATCTTTTTGTAGCCATGGGTACATGATACTATCAGTGACCTAAACTCGCACTTTTTAAGCCAACATGTATCGTCTCATTGTATGGTTTCATCGCTATGACAGTGTCCCTCCGAGTATCTCAACGTTCTTTATTACAAGTTAATGCCTACAAAAGCGATCTTCCTTCCGTCTCAGAAAGTTCTGTTTGGGTTTCATTTCTAAGGAAACGATGGGAAATTATCTCATTGTAGGCAGGGAAACCAGCAGGTTATATGTATGAACGATGTCAATCTATATTGAAGATGAGGAGTTTAATTAGCGGTGTGCTACCGCACGTTGTGTGTTTAATTAAACTTGTTTCTGCGTGCCCCTGAGTTATTTTTATCCACCGGGGCAATATTCTGTGCTATGATATTCATCGCAAAATTGTATAAAAATGACTACTGCAGTAGGTATATCTACAACGTTGTAGCATTATCGAGCAAATGGTTTTATGCTCGGCATGGCAACCAAGAGAGGGAACGAATTCAAACGAGGTGCAACTTGTAACTATAGACAACCTTTTATTCAAAAATTCAGCCTACCAGTCAAAGCCCTTTCGTAGATGTAAAAAAAAACGTGTTTAAGAGTTTAAAGGTAGCGCATAACTACGTCAAGAGATTTCCTCTGCTTGTTATCTGACACTAACAAGCTCCACTTTCATTTTGCCAGGGAAGGGTGAGTGAAGACGATTTTGCTGAAGAGATGTGTTAGCTTTGTAGTGTAGATGTTACAGCAAACGAACTGAAGTATTCCTTATGAAAAATAAAAGTTATTTTAGGCACTTTTTGTTTCCCTTTGTACACAAGTTGTAGGGAGGACGCACACACAGTGTCAAATGCCTAATTGTGAATTTCATATGGGGGGATGGGGGGGGGGGCTTGAGCCTGTTGAAAACTTCCGACTTTTAGAGTTTAGAGCTAACCAAACGGAACAAGTTTATGGTTTCAGTGGAAGAAGCCTACTTGGCGGTGTGTTTCTTTCTTTTTCTTTCTTTCTTTCTTTATTTCCAGTATAAATATAAAAAATTTATAAACAGGACATTAAAAAGTGAGGATTTTAATAATAATAAAACTGTTAGTGTACAAAAAAACAAAAGAAATAAAAAAAAAATAAAAGTATATACAAAAAAAATATATATATATACAAGTGCAGCTGTCTAAAATAAATTATCCAGAAAACCGTTTTGTACATAAAGTGCAGCACGATAAATAAAGCTATTTTTATACACATTAATTCTGAATTTTGGTGTTATTGCTTTGCTTCTCAGATTATACCTAGTAGTTTCTCGAATTAGAGAGTTAAGTTCGGTATGCAAAGAATGTCTGTCATTTGTCTGTATGCAATTTACACTTCTGATGAACTCATTTTTAGCAGCATTGTTTACGGTACTCATAAGAAAGTTAAAATCTTGGTGCACCGAACTGTACATAATCAAACTCAAATGTCATGATCATTGAAAGGATGACCAAGCCTATTGTCAAGGTATGTGGGCTTCCATTCGCACAAAGTACCACTTTCAGTGGAGTGATGGCTGAGCACTTTTGCGCAAATTTTTAAGGACGTTTACCCGAAAAATGACATGTATTTCGCATACATTTTGGCGAAAAATAGCTTTTCAGCCCCAATTATTGGCATAGGCGTAGGAGCCCAAGTCGATGGGGGGGGGGGGCTGTAATGACTTGCCCGAAAAACATAACCAAAATTTCCGAGCGCTCCACGCGCGTTCAACATGTTAATGTACATATCATATAGGCATGCACCGGTTACCACACGGCATGCCAATTACATACAATCATTTGCCGTGTTACTACCCTTCCATATTGATTATAATTTTTTGGGAAGTCGTTACAATAATAATGATAATAATCAGTGACGTAGCCAGGATATCTCTCATGGGGGAGGGAACATACATTACGTTGTGTGGTCGCCGGCCTGGGGTAGGGGTCTAAGGGTGTCCCTCTCCCCTTTGCAATTTTTTTGAAAAAAAATAGGTGTCCTTACATGCAATCTGGTGCCACATATGCTACCTGTGAAGTAAAATTTGTGTTAAAAAAGTTACGTATTTTAAGTACTAAAAAAGAAAAAAATCGGCAGCAGTGGGGGGTATGACCCAATGCCCCCCTTAATACACCACTGATAATGATAATATAAGTCTTACTCTTAAAAAAATACTGGGGAATTAATACCATATGTTGGTGCAATTCTGATCAGGACTTTTTTCAATTACCGAGGAAGTTTTTAAACTATTGATTTCCTTTAGCTACATCATTGCATTAATTTTCTTTCAGAACGTGCCCAAAAATGCTCCTAATTTTCACAAAAATATTTGGTTGGGGGATGCAGCCCCCAGCCCCCCTCGCCTCCTATACCGATGATGATGGGGCTACAGCCCCCAACCCCTCTCCCTCACTCACCTATATCATGTAACAAAAAACAAAGCTGGTTCACTCCAACAGTAGCAGTAGATAAAAACCTTAATAAAAGATCCATTGAAACTTAAAATCTCTTACCTTGATTAAAGTATACTTTCCAACAAAAGACTTTATGTGAGATAGCTTATGACCTGTGCTAACTAGTTGTATAGAAAAATTGCATACAATAAAAGCTTCATACTGAAATTTGAACCAGAATCTTGTCAAATGTATTGCTAGATCTTTGTTAATTTTTTCATCAAATATAGTCAAATATTTGACAAGATACCCTTTCATGCCTTACAAACAGTATTTAGAGCAGGGCCTAAGTAACCTGAGCTGGGGTGGAAAATGAGGGCTGTAGAAAGCCCCTAATAATTTTCAGTTTAAAGTTTTTCTTTTCAAACATGCTATTAAGTTTTATCTTAAATTGGACAAAACTTGCCTTAAAAATACAAAAATATGAAAAAATGAAGCCCCTCCCTGCTATATTACCGGTACCTGCTGAAGGCCCTGTATAGCGTGCGAAGCGTGTATTTCTTTCGCACACTACACATATCATCTGTGATTACTTGCAGTTTGGTGTGTAATGCTGATATTTTGTCAAGTGACTGGTATTACATTCCATAAGACCCCCTCGGGACGTAACGGCCTTGAGAATGAATGTAGCACAAACCGCAAAGAAGAAACTTATTATTATTCACGCCGTAGGCGTAAACTTAAATTATCTTACAACGTACAAAAGGTTTAGATGTGACGGATTTCGAAAGGAAATGTGGTTATTTTCCACAATTTCAGTGAGTTCTTTATAAAATAGATATTGTATTGCCATGTCTGCATATACCTTTAGCGTATCCTTAACTATAAAAGAAAGGGATAATCTTAAATGAAAGACCAGGAAAAACAGGAATAAGGTTGGTTCCACAGCTGATAAGGCACCAGTCTAGTTATTACTATTTAGGGCATAACATGGACAATCTAAAATTATATAGGCCTAGTGTATACTAAAAACGCAACATTGTCTTATCGAAATCTCTGCAGCAGGTAATATTTGTCAGGAAAACTGCCCTTGGATCAGTTTCTGGAGGGCGGCGATGTTTGTTCTCTGAAATGTAAAACAGGTTTCAGTAGGCTATGCTTAATGATGGTATGTCGTATAAGGAACTTCACAGTAAGGTGCACATACCAGTACTGTAGTAATAAGTTAACGATTACAGACTTAGAGATTCTTTGCAGATATCAGTAACAAGACATACGTAAGTTTACATTATTTAACTTTTGTCTGACTGCAATACTCTCGGAAAGTTCACAACAGTTTACCCTATTCAACAATTTGATATGCAATGCGGTTTTAAACTAATGAAACGCCTATAGTATTAATTGCCATATAAGCAAGTCGATATATATATATATATATATATATATATTTATATATATATATATGTATGTATATATATATATAATATGTATATATATATATGTATGTCGATTGTCGATAAAGGTGGTAATAAGTGCTTAAAAGTTTGCGGAAACTTCCACGACGTTTCAGATATAAACCCTACATCAGGTGGCAAAAATGCAACTGAACAAAAGTAGAGATAATACACGTTAAAAGAAGGCACAGACAAACCGGATGTAAAAAAAAACAAACACGGTGGAAAAAAACTGCGATATGGATAAGTTAAAAAAGGTCCATCCTAACGTCGTTAGGATGGACCTTTTTTAACTTCCACCTTTTTGAACTTACCTTTAACCAGTTTTACTCAGCCTCCATATCGCAGTTTTTCCACCGTGTTCTTTTTACAACCCGTTTGCCCGTGCCTTCTTTTAACGTGTATTTTCTCTACTTTTGTTCAGTTGCATTTTGGCCACCTGACGAAGGGTTTGTACCCGAAACGTCGTGGAATTTTCCGCAAAATTTTAAGCACTTATTACCACCTTTATCGACCTACACATTTCTACAGAGCATTTCGACCCTATATATATATATATATATATATATATATATATATATATATATATATATATATATATATATATATATATATATATATGAAAGGTTACACCTCCCTCATTCAACTTGGCCCCTGTTGTTACCACAACGCACAGTCTCCCGCCAAATTTCAAGAAGGGGTAAACTAATTAAAAAGTGGTTGTGCATGATTAGATTCATTCAAAAAACTTGAACCAAAGCTCCTAATGGTAACATTCCTAGTATGGTGTAATGAAACTAGATACTCAGAGTAATTGTCCAATAGTAAATTAGAGTAGTACTGTCTGTTTGTTTGATTTTAATTTTATTATTTATCTTTTTTCAATCGAAAAATCCCGGGTAAAGGGCAATGCAAACTGCAGCTGGATCAGTTTTCTTCGTGTAAAACATACATAACTGTAAGTTGTTACATGTACAGGGCGATGTAAGTTATGTTAGATAAACGTTCATTTAAAAATATGACAGAAATTGGACAGAAATGAGACTCTAAGTCAACATCCTTAAAGCATATAAGTGTTGTAGTCTAAACACCAGCTAAAACCCTGCCAATTGACAAATAAATTTGACAAAACTGCAAAGATATCGTTACAACAATCGTAAATTAACTGTAACATTTATCAAAACAACGTTAATATTTCGTGTAAATCATTTTAAAGCCAAAATTGCTTGTTATGACCAATTGATATTGATATGGCCAATTTTCTCAAACCAGATAGTTATATATAGATCATTCTGAAGTCAAAATGGTACCCCATGTGACCAATTACCGTTGTTCCGACTAATTTATTATCAGAGCTTTTCGGATTCTCTCCTATTACGTTTGAATCTCTATGACAATTTTTTTGTATTTGCATTTTTTTCTCTTCTTTTCTTTTTTTCTCAAGTAAAGGTTAGATCTAAATTTGGTTTTCTTAATGCACATTTCCTTGAATGACACATGCGACCACCCGAGTTTAAATAAGGATATGGCCCCAAGTGCTAATTAACCTATGAATCTTTTCAATCAAGCGACAAATATTTATGTAACTTAATCGTTAAATTCAGGCAAGTTAGCTTCTTGACCAGCCTTGATATCCACTAGTTATATTCTAAAACATTATGAAAGATACTTAAAAGCAAAATGATGGGAATTGGAGAGATGTTTCACAATAAGATCGGGGTAATTGCACGTATGCACTTCCGGAAAAGAAAAAGATATTAACCTTGTATACCTATTATTTACTTCTGTGAGCTTTCCTGAGTTCAGTCACGGCGGTTTATCTCCGTCACTAGAACAAAATAGCAGTCCACAGAAGTTGATGAAAACTAGGTCTATAAGTTCAGTTACTGCTGAACAGGTAGATAAGTGTTTCCGTTTTTAGGTCTGGTTCGATAGTGCTGGGCAATTTCATTGATTTTCGTTTTAGCTTGATTGAAAAGGACCAATCAAAACGTACCATATATATCTCCTTTCAACAGACTACCAAGTGTAGGCATAGGTGGCTTTCATGCAGAACCCACGTGACTCGTCTAAAGCCACATTAACTAACAATTTGTCCCAGAACGAGCAAAATTCTCTTCCTGATTTCTGACAAGGTGTTAAGTACTGACTCTAAATTTAAATGCAATCAGTATAATTAGGAAGGCAATTCTCAAGACCAGGTTCTTGTTGTGGTAGACGCCGGGGTCATCTTACGGGTTGCACGATGAAAACTGTGTCATTGTGAAGGCATGCATATATATACTTATGCACTCTCTATTTCTATAAAAGGGAGAGTTGACGTTTCAGATCTATGATTGAACAAATAAAAGAGAGATATAGCGACGTCACATAGCAACAAACTACTGCTTTCACAGTAAAAGTAAGACTATTTTTAATTGTTTGAAGGATCGTATTCCCGGTGGTCGGACTGTCTCTTCATGCATGTGGTGTTTCGACAGTAACAGTCATAATTATATCAACCTAGCTTCAATTGTCTGGAGTAACTGGGTCACATAGTAAGATCCGAGCTAGTAGATTCATGATCCGCGTTTACTTAACCCTGTTACGAAAGTCCATGAGAAGTAATAAAACATCGCATGATGCTGAATCTTAATTGTCTTCTTTGATCGTCCGAGAAATGTTTAATGTTACATTCATCACCTAAGCGAAGTTGGGCTTGCCTCTTTATAGACTTCGGTGAAAGTACAACGCCGTTCACAGAAACTAAAAAGTTGTACTTTACGGCTTGAAATTAATTTTCTGATCTGTTCAGTTTAATTTCAGTCATTGACTTACGTAGCTTAGTGAGAATTTCTCTCTTTTTTTTTTGGGGGGGGGGGGGCTTTTCCAAGATTTTGTGTCGAAACCCCTATGACTTCTAAAGGATTGCTGTGAGGAATCCAGAACCCATTTCCAAGGAGGATCGAAGCCTCTATGTGGAGGGTCCGTAGCGCCTGAAGGAGTTGGGGGTAGAGGGTATAAGCACCCAAGGTTTGCAAAATAATTAAACGGACAAGATAACTTTCAAGGTCAATGGTTATTTAACTTCACCATGAAATTCTAGGGGCGGAGGCCCACAGCAAGGGCTTAGGAAGCAGGGGCTGGGGAGGGGGTAAAGCCCCCGTCAAAAGTATGCTTCCGCCCCCTCAATTCAAGGACGAAAAACACCTATTTGTTCTCTTTGTAAAATATGTCAAACATTTGCAGCAGTAATTTTCCTTAAAAGTTGCTCAAATAATGCACTAAATTGCATCTAACATCCCTCAAATATTCAAAAATTTTCCCTTAGACCCCGCCCCAAGACGATCGTCCAAAACAACGTTCAGACACCCACGTTCGGACTCCTGATTGATTAAAATGAAAAAAAAAAAAACAGTAGGAAAGATTTTCGAAGAAAACTTCGACGTTGACTTTAAAACAGCAGCAGGATTTCCCCGCCTCTTGAAGATGAGGACATAGACGTAAGAGAAGGCTATTTGGGAAAATCCCCACTCACATCAAAGGAAATGTCAATTTAAGGACAGAATATGTCAGTGCACGTTTCATGTCATGATTGTTGTCAATTAGGAAAATTTCAGGACAAACACCTTCCGCCTCCTGTAAAATGTCTTCCCGTACGCCAAAGGACAGGCGATGGGGGGGGGGGGGCTTCAAATCACCCATCTCTACTTTTTGATTTCTGCTTGCCCTCTCCATGAGTAAACGTCTTCCCGAAGAAAACAAATTGTAGTCTAAGACTTAATAAGAGACTAACATTGTTAAATGAATCTATACTTCAACATCAGATTTCTACTCGGCTTGATGAAAGTATTCAAATCGACTCTTGCATGAAATCATTGCTCATGCGCAGATTATAGGCTACCACACTGAGATTATTTGAGTCATTAAAATTTCACAAATTTATACGAATTAGCAATAATTGAAAGTAAGCGAAGGGCTGTTAATTAACTTATTGAGTAGCGGCTCAGATTTCTCTCCAACTGGGTAGACCATTTTTTTCTGGCACTATCTAAGAAATTTTCATCCAAGTGGGCAAGGAATTGTCATTTGCAAACTTACTTTGTACGTTAACTGGTTAATGTAACTTTGCAATTGTACAGCAGGAGCACGTCGCTATGGACACGGGTACAATAGATAGGTAACATTATCAAGGTATATCAATCAAATGTTATAAAGAAATCACAAGTTAATTATAATTACCCTCGTTTACAAACCACTTTCACTAAGGATTTCAGGAAATAGTTGGAAGCACTTAGCGGTTTTAATAAACTTTGGGATGTACCTTTACCGGTTTTTCCCCTTTTTATTCACTGCATGTGCTTCCACGTTTAAGATGGGGGAGGGGAGAGTCCTTTGTCAAAGTGAAATGATTAATGGTCTCGTAATAAATTGTTCCTCCTTCAGTGCAAGAGCTATTATTGAAAAATTTGGGGGGCACGTGCCCCCCCCCGTGGCTACGTGCCTGCGTCGCCCACCTGTTGATGTTCATGCAATGGAACCAGCAATACAATGAGAACCTTAAACCACCATGAAGCAGCACACGCATTAACTAAAACAAATACATACTTGTCAAACTTTTATCACATGACTTGCAAGTATTTCACGACTTGACAAACAGTATTGCGAGTGTTGAATGTTTTATTTTGTCACATGCCGTCGTATAACATAAGTCTCCCATGTACGACATTCGCCCCAGACTCTCATCATGTCAGCAATTCCCCCACGACGGTCTAGTTATAGCTTTCGTCTCGATTCGATTCCCTGTTTTCCAAAGAATTAATTACCATGCGTTGAAGACAAACCCGGAAGTTTTTCTTCAACACAATGTTACGCACAACGTTATCGACCACTGGACCTTGGCACGCAGAGGTTCCATTGATTCCTTCCTTTCTTTGATTAGTTGAGCAAACAGGGAATGTTGGAAACCCTGTCAACTTGAAGTATGAGCAAACTTCTACGGTAGTGTCAAAACAAATATTGTTATTTCGAGGAAAAAAACTTGATAAATACTGATGGTTTGTCATTGAATGTGTTTCAACAGCAATACTATCCTAGAAGCGAAGAGTGACCGTGGCTGACTTAACGTAACCGGAAATTGATTGTGTGCTTGTGTAGCGGATGAATACACTTTTGTATTTCGTACCTGTCTTCCGAAGAGGGTTTTGCGTAAACTGATAAATTCCGTTAACCCGATTTCGCAAGATAAGATATTTTGGTGAGAAAAAGGTTGATGAGGTCGCCACAGCAGGATGTAATCAATCTTTATTGTGACGTAACGAATCCTGAAGTAAGGAGCTCATGTCAATCGAACAATATTCGTGTCTCTTGTAAGAAATTCATGTCAGTGCACTTACACAGATGTGTAACGCGCTGATCTGTCATGCTGTATCGACTGCGCTAAAAAGGGGAGTTTTCAGACCCTACCAGTTTATTGTCTACGTGGTACAACCACGGGCGTATCCAGGAATTTTCAATAGAGGGGGCGCAAGGTTTGATTGATCGCTGTCCTCGGGTAGAGTATAAGGGGAGAGGGTGTAGCCCTCCCCTTTGGAAGATTTTTACTTTTGGAAGAGGGCTGAGATGCAAAATGATGTTCAGATATTTGACACATTTTGAAGCATTTTCCGCTTTTTGCCCCAACTTTTCTTCATGCATGGCGGCGGCCAATAGGGGAGGCGCGTGCTTATTGCGCCCCCGCTTGGATCCGCCACTGGTGCAACCCCCGCCATCTCTTAAAACCGTTGCAAGTTCAAGGAACCCAAAAATGTATTTACGTGGAAGATGTCTGTATGCCTAAATCGTGCCTTCGAACTCACTGCTGAACTCTACAATCATTCACAGAACTAAAACAGTAACAACTGATGGTCCCTGTTAATTTTGTCAAAACAAATCTTTCTGAGTTTATTGTCGTGTGTAAATAGGTTTACGTTATGTTCCTGTTCCGGTCTGGGGTTGCTTTTTATTGTTCGTGTCCGTTTCCAAGCACGAAAAAACCCTGCCATACTTAGGAAGCCAGTTTGTGATGTAATAACGTAACTTAATAGATAAATCACAAGATATCTAGCCTTAACCTTAATTATGTTGATATGTAACCTAAAGATCAGATTTTTTCAAACAAGGTGTTTTAAGACCGCCTTTAAATATGTCATTCAGTTTTCAAAATGTCCTCTCTAAAAGATGTAGCACTTGTAAGATAGATATAGCTTCTGGAATGTCATGATGAAATTTTGCAAGTAGATTACTTTTACTTCCAAAACAAAACCCTCACAAAACATATGAATATTACAACTTTCCTTTAAATAAAGGTTGAAAAAGCAAAGGATATCTTTACTTGAGTATTGTGAGTGTCTCTCCAAGTCACAAAATTTGCATACTTAGCTAATGTAATGCATGATGTACTATAAAACATAAATTACCATATAAAATGGTCAGTAATACATGGATTTTGATGGGTGTTCTAGATACTTTCTCTTTTATAAGCTTACATCTAAAGCATCATATTGATAATATTCAGCCGTATGAATAGATGAAGAACATAGAAAAAACAGATACAAAAGTGTTCCAATTGCAGAAACATCTGTCACATCTAACCTATTGTAGCACTTAGGCGATCTGGCGATATGGGAACATTGGGGGTGGCGTGGGGAAGAAGTGGAGGGACAATCCACATGTTTACTATGTCTGGAATGTTTTTAGAGAAGACGCTAATACTGGAGCCAAGGAAGTCCACCTTCAAACAAATTTATAGCCCTTCAAATCAAACTTAGTGAAGGGGGAAGGAGGTTCCCTTGACAAACAAGAATTGATGCCCGTTTTCGATTGTTTCACACAGAATGGGGTAGAAGGGTGGAGGTCCACGGGGTGGGGTGGGGGTCGGTACAAAGTATCATCGAGTAAAGACTAAAATACTGGTATCATATGTGCGACTTGTTTTCTTTATTAGTATGGAGTACGTTGGATGACCCTTCTAGTTACGCAAACTTGAAACATGGGTCTTTTGCTTTTAGGGTCAGGGGTCTGGGTAAGTGGGGGAGAACAAAAGGGCATTTCGACATTTATTAGCATGATATGACAAATGTAAATAAATCATAAACGACCGTGAACATCCAGCATGGCCATGTCATAGAACAAAACCCATATTTCATCAGAAACATCTGATAACTTTGCGACGTGTAGTAGCCTCATCGAATTTCTTCTCTTGTCCTACATGTACATATCTAGGCCTACCTCAGCTAATTTTGTCGTATCATTTTACTGCCCACTTTGATCGTGTAAAGTTCCGGAGGTATCATTTTCAAAGAAAATTATTATTCCAACATTGACCATTCAATTTAATTACATTTCCTTCATGGGTTCTTGGAAAAACGAAAACAAAATATGAAGAAAATTGTGACTAAATTGTTCATTGGTTAGCTCACACAATCTGACAGAGGGCGTTCACTGCACTTCATCTAACTTACAAGGATAAAATTTGTTGCAAACAGCTCTGCTGTGTCTAACAGAGGTTTCCTTTGTAGTAATGTTTAACCAGGGTCAAATAGCAACTCCCTGGTTTAACACAGAAGTCACAAGGTACTGCTTTCGACAGACTTTTACCACTATGGGAAATTCAAGCAAGTTTCGGGAACAGGTCATTTCTTTGAGCTGAAAGTAACAGTGAGGCACATAAAAAAATTTAGCAAGTTTTGTTCCAGATTTGCGGAAGCATGCTGTGGAGACACATTACACTTGAGGGATTTTGGGAGATATACGATCTCCTATGTAAATGTACTAATGCCCCACCCGCTCTGCCATTCTAGGGCAATTTCACTGGGCAAATGCTTGCTTGCGTCGAAAATTTCGAGGGTAGTACAGTCCATTGGTCTTACACAATTTGATTCAAGAGTCCTAGTTGATCTCGGTGGGGTTTAGGAAGATAGCTTCCCCTCCTTTTCTCCTTTTGGTGGTGTCAAATCACGTTTAAGTTAGATCTTGCACAAACGTGAAGAGAAAAAACAGCAGGTAAGAGGTAACATAGCAACTAAGGCAAAGTAAAGATAAAAATTGAACGTATAGACCCGCTCTATAGTGCAAGAAAATCCATTTGCTCGCATATGCTCTGCACAATGTGATCTATGTACGTATTTATTTGAGTAACAGAGCAATCTTAATCTTAGCGCTAGCATTTCTCTGCGAGTAACGGTTTGATGTCATAGTGTTCTTGTTTTTCGTGACGTTGTCTCGACTGCCCGCCCACGGTGTAGGTGCAGTGTGTGAATACAAACTGGTCGGGTGCCCAATTAATCTGTCGATCGCGTCTAGTGTAGACCAGGGAGTTGCTATTTGACAGCAACTCCCTGTGCAGAATGGCTTGTTACTTTGTTGTATCTTTTATGTTGGCAAGTAGAATAATATTCTACGATCTCGTCTTAAAGTAACTACATCGTAAGAACGGCTTATTTTGTTACGGAGCTAGGTTAAAAGTTAGTCATAATCACTGACCTCTTAAAGTGTGGGACATGAGGGGCGACTTTATTATCATCCAATTATTATTATCCAACGAGTAGTTATTTTGCTGTGCATCCGTTACCGTTCAGTTTGCTCAATATTCATTTATCATAAGGTATTACTGTACGTTTAACTTAACAGCTTTATCCTCTAAGAACCGATTCGATATCTTTGCCTTGCCTCAAATGCTTTATAACATATTGCAAATACACCTTATAACAGTGACGTCACATTGGAACAAAGGGAAGCACAAGAATAGATACACTCCCCATCGATTTTGAACATTTCGTTAGGTAAATACAATTATGAAATACGCTTTGCTTTCTTAAAGGAACAGTACTTTTTTTGAATTTCTGGTTTTATTAAATAATTTGTGGGTTGAATTTGAATTGCGACTCACAGTTCAATTGTACTGTAAGAGCACGTAACTTAATTAACTTTTTGATATTTGCTTTTTGAGGCGAGTTCATTCCGATCGATTGTACCTGTAGCAAACATTACTTTGCCACGTTTTTTCAAAAAACATGGACTATTTTAATCGAAGCATTCAATGTAATGTTTGATACTACAACAAGGAATTAAGCTGAAGTCCACACATGAACCGAATTCCCTAAATGGCGTATTATCGATTAGATGAAGTATACGGAAGGGATAATGTAGTAGGCATTGCATGACATTGCCTTGTGTCAGTGCAACAGTCGCAACCTATAGATAGTTCTCACGTGACGTCATAGGATCTTTTCACGTGTATTATTTCAGACATGTCTGAGGGCAACCCCGGCATGTGTGTACAGGCTTGCCCTCAGACATGGCGGTTGCTAACCCCTAGCTGTGACGTCACTGAGAACTATCTATAGAGGGATTTCAGGCTTTAACGAACTAGACGCAATTTTGAAGGACAAGATCGTTCGTCTTTTTTTGTTTGGAAGAGCAAGATCGCGCGTCTCTTTGGTTTTGACGGGCACGCGTCCATTGTGTCAAAGTAGTATCTATGGTTATGCCGTGCCCTTGTGCTGTAAATACGCTTACTGCGTGTGTGTTTTGCCCTTCAGTGCCTGGGACTCCAACTCGCGTGACGTCACATGAAATCCCTTTATAGGAAAAGAAGACAAATCCAAAGGCGGAATGTACCATGCTCTGTTTCATCTCTCTTTCTTAATATATCACTATTTGTGAAAGAGAGACGATGTGAAAGCATTGAAAAGTGAGCAAGGATTTATCGTTTCACTGAACAAATACTCATGGTTCATTTAATCTGTTTTCACCTTTTATTTAAAAATATTTTTTTCATTGTCATCAAACGTTTTGCTACTTTTGTGCATCTATCTTTATGATGACTACGGCACTGAGCAATCAGTGTAACGTTTAAGTAAAATTTATATGACTAAAACCACCTTTTGATAAGAATTTGATGTCCCTCTTGAATGATAGGCTATTTCTCTTTTCTTTCATTGCTGTAATAAGCTGTCCCTACTGAGTTTTTCACCCCTACTAACAGGGGCGTACTCTCTAAATATAAAAGAGCGAATTTCACTCTTCGACGATTGCCTACAGTGACCACTCTCTGTTTCGAGTGGAATTCCACTCTGTCCGGAGTGGTAATTCACTCATTTGGAGTGAATTACCACTCCCAGCAGAGTGAAATTTTCACTCGAAGAAAGAGTCGTCACTGTAGGCAATCGTCGAAGAGTGAAATTCACTCTTTTACATTTAGAGAGTATCCCTACGGGGGAGGGGGCGACTTGGAGAGTTAAGAGTAAGATTTTAACACTAGGTGAATCATCACTGTCAGTTGACATGCATCTTAATCTTTTGCCAAACCTGCATCCAAGGTTTCTAAAAATGACACTTCTAAAAGAGGGCTTTGCCGTTACCCTCCCTTCTGAGAAATATTTGTTCAGTTAAATGTCAAGAAAAGTACCAAAAAATTAAAGCCTGTGCAGATGTTAGCAGAGGAATTTCCGTAAACATATGAAGATCCATACTTCCTCATCACTGGTTTCATCAGACGGAAGTAACTGTGAAATTAGAATGATAAAGATTTTTGTGTAAACAGCAAATGTGAAATTGTTGTACGACATCGTTGATAGAGATGGTAGCAACATGGCGGGCGAAGCGCGCCGAAAATTTCGGAGTTGTGGTATTTATGACATGACACATAAATATGCGGAATATAGCATCCTTATTTTTAGAAGATATCCTGTTACTCCTCACCTACTACCTAGATGAATTCACCTTCTTGCCTTTCTGGAGAGTGGTATGGGGGTGAATGACCCCATTTCCCCTGGCGCTGTCCGTTGTGGCAGTTAAGGGGGAAGAAGCCAAGGAAATTATGTAAGTTATTAAAAATGCTTGCGCTTTTACCCTTTTAGCTGATACAAGTTACACAGAAACTTGAAGTACACCAACAACTTCCCAGAAATCGTAACAAGTTCGAACGAGAATTCGAACGAACAGTTAATTAAAAGGGGAGTATGAGAGCGGAAGTAGTAAACATAACCGAGGAACTGAGAAATAAAAGACATGTTTTCTTAAGTAAAGGTAAAACAGTCACCAGAGGCTAGCGATAATGAGAATGTGGGAAGGGCACGAAACAAAAATCACATAGGTAGACCATTTTGTAACGAAATATGCTTGTACTGAAAAGCATAAATGATATTTTCTTGCAACGTGATCAGCTCTTTATAACAGGTCTCTACTTGTTGTGAAGGAAAACATCACCAGAATAATTTCTTCCGCTGCCAGAATAATCCCGAATATTTTCGTCCTAATAATGAGTATTATAGGCATGAAGCCTGAATCTGGAGTCACTTTCCATAATACGGTACCAACTGCACGTAGGTTCTGCACTAAAAACATTTAATTTTCTTACCATACATGTCTCTGTGAAGACAAGTCTGAGTCAATTATGTCTTCCACAAAGGGAAGAAAGTTGCAAAGAGTACTCCACTTCTCATTCTTGCATTAAAGCCTGTGTACCGCAGCAATCACGCCTATGTGCAAGAACTATGGAAGTATTAAACTGAAGATGAAAGCGCGCTAAATGTTTGTACACTGTGATGGACTTGTGGTAGAAAACATTTAAAATAGAGGAATTTCATGTGAAGTCACGCGAGTGGGATTCCCAGGCACTGAAGGGCAAAACACACATTCAGTAAACGTATTTGCAGCACACGCGCACGGCATAACCATTGATACTACTGTGACACAAAGGACGCGTGCCCTTCAAACCCAAAGAGACGCCGCATCTTGCCCTTCAAAGCCAAGGGATCACGTGACGTCACTGCGCTGCGCGTCTCTCTATTTTGACGACCAGGCGTCCTTTGCACAACAATTGTAACTAAGGCTGTATCGTACTGTATCGTGCACTTTTTGTAAGATGGTCCTCAGAAAAATTCTGAGAGTCAAAGTGGTCCTCGGATTAAAAAAGGTTGAGAAGCGCTGTAAATTAACAGACTTCTTAGATACAGTTTTCCAGATCCAGATTAAAGCCACACTGAGATCGTCATATTTAATCTTGAGCCCTAACAATGGGGTTTAAAGGTTAGGTTTCACCTTTAAAGTATTCTGTTATGATAACCCAGAAATCAGCATCATACCGAGCCACTGTAGTACAAAAGTAGAACAGAAATCAGTATAGAAAGCTAGTCCCTATAGTGAGTGTTTGTAATGAACTGTTTAGACAACATGGGTAGTTTCTAACCCTGGAGATACTGTATTTATCACTTCTCCTTTTAGTGGGTCGTCCCCACCCCTTACCTTTGCACAGCCAGGGCCTACCAATCAGTTACTATAACCGTGGATATTAAATATCCAGCCTGAGCCTCTATAGTGGAAAGCCAAACCAGTGACGTAGCCAGCTTTCCCAGACGTGGGGGGGGGGGGGAGCAAGGACAATCTTCTTCCTGATTTTGTCATTTCATCCTGGACTTCCCGGAGCCCCAGTTTTGGTAACGCAGAGTGTTGGTGTATCCGGAAGAGCAGTGGCGCAGCCAGGCATTCGTGATTCGTGGGGGGGGGGCACAATAGATGATGGAATGCCGCTTCAGTTAATCCCCTGTCTGCGTAACTTGCAGCTTTTTTCATGTGTCCATGCGTTGGTATACACAGTGGGGATTCTTCCTTTGTCACGTGTCATTAAATAAAGGTGCCAACCTGGGGAAGGGTCTAAGGGGAGGGAGTGTCCCCTTTGTAGAAATTTTCTTCCTTTAAGGTTGCTCCGATGCATAATGGTGCTATCTTTGGGATATTTTTGGAGCTGATGACATAGGCCCTACCATAATTTAGTGTATTTTTTCTGACAGGCAGGATTTTTTTTCTCATCTGAGTGGCGACGCTTAATTTGCACATTTTTTTATGCGTCCTGCGTTAGTACACAACAGTAGGGATCCTTTGTTTGTCACTTCATAAAGGTGCTGTCCTGGGGAAGTGGTCAAAGAGCCTGGTCCCCCTTCCCTTTGCAAAATTTTTGTTAATTTAAGGTATCTAGGAGGACCTAGTGATTCATAAACAACCCCTACTGGCCTATCATCCCCACCTTTTCATGCACAGTAACAAACACAAATGTGTTTGTATTGTCACTACAGTTTTGTGTGCAAACTGGTTGGGCTGCAACCTTCTTCATTATGCTCTGGGTACGTAATGTTTGCAGTTAGCAGAGAGAACACCTTTGTAAAATCATAAACTACGTGACTGTAGGCATATTGCCCTTGTCAGTTAGTTCTGCCGTCAGGCTTGATCAGCGTTCATTTGCAACAACGTGGCACAATATTCCATACACTAAAGAAAAACAACGCTCCGTACTTGTTCTCACAATCTGGGTACATAAAAATACTACAACTCCCATACAACTACATTCCCGCGGCACGTGACCCTTCTGCAACGTAATATGTCTTTCCATTGACACGCTCCTTCCAGCTAAAGCTTAGGATTTCTCTAAAGCTTAGGAACTTACTCTAACACATATGCAGACAGCTCATAGAAATTAAAGTAAGGGAGAATGACGTCTGCCGATCTGGACTGAAGCCATTGATTTGGATAGGCTGTACGGCAACAGGGCACCTGCGCGTAATACAAATATCACGTCATTGCTTTGCCCGAAGTAGGCCTATTGGCAAAGAAACTAAAAGTTTTCAAGTTAGGATTATAAAACAAAATACCTAAGGCACCAAGACCTATTTCTGTTGTGAAAATTACTCCTAATCTTTCGAAAAACGGATAAAGTAAGCTCTAACTTCTGCAGCAGAATGCACACTGTACGTACGGGGACACACCAATCAACCGGCATAAGAATGCTACACCTCCCATACAACTACATTCCCGCGGCACGCGAGGTTTTTTTCGTAGGATGGAAATGGAAGAATCATGCCAATGGACGAATCAGCTTCTTGGAAATTGGCCACACCCCTAATTTCAAAATAACAGCTTTTCAGCTAACTTTTTGTAATTCTGACCCGGATTATGAAAGACCAGGTCAAATATCCAATGTATACGTAATTCTAACCTTAATTCTAACCCTAACCATGATTTTGAAACAAATTTAAAAGTTTTTGAAAAACCGATTTTTCCATCGCCATCCTACGAAAAAAAACTAGCCCTCGGCACGTGACCCTTCTGCAGCGCATAATTTGATGCGCGTCTTTCCATTGACACGCTCCTTCCAGCTAAAGCTTAGGATTTCTCTGGACCTTATGCATATGATGTCACAATGCAGAAAGTGCTCCCCCGTTTGGAGGAAAATGGCATATCATTGCAAGTTACACCAATAAATGCAGACAGCTGACTTGTCAACGAATCGTATACACGCGTAAAGCCGCGGTCACACTACAACGAATTCTGATCGGATTCCGATCCGATTTTTGTGAGTTTTTATTAAAATCTACTCCAATTCGGGGTCGGAAAGAACCCAAAATTTGCCAGCCTGTGTAATTATATGATTTTTATGGCAGGACTACGAAAATTAAATTTATACGAATTATTTCTTGACGTCACATCGACAGACAGCTTTTATCGGACTACGCGTGTCCGATAAAAGCTGTTTGTCGGTGTGACGTCACGAAAAAAATCAGTTAGCATTTCATTTTCATAGACCTCTGATGCAAATCATATATTTACACAGGATGGCAAATTTTGGGTTCTTTCCGACCCGAAATGGAGAAGATTTTAATAAAAACTCACAAAAATCGGATCGGAATCCGATCCGAATTCGTTGTAGTGTGACCGCGGCTTTAATCTACTACACGTGCTTGCAAAATCCAAGCGTTCTTGCACGTGTACTTCATTGTTTTCCTCCAAAATGATGTCAGTGTGACTGCAATGCATGAGGTCTATAATGAGTATCGTATGCTAATTTTACACGATCATCATGTTCAAACATGCGATGGTCACGGTCCTGTAAATACTCACGTTTGCATTTTTTAACTCTCGATCTCCGCACAGGCACATACAAGCCATACATGGAACCCAACAACATCCCTCTCTATGTGCACAAACAGAGCAACCACCCTCCACTCATCATAAAGAACATCCCAGAAAGCATCAACAGGAGATTATCTAACATCTCATCCGACGAAAACACTTTCAACACCTTAGCACCCATATACCAGGAAGCACTGCACAAAAGTGGCTATGGGTATAATCTAAAGTACAGAACCCAACCGCTTAACACCAGTCAACAAAACAAGGCCATAAAACGAAGACGTGCCAGAAACATAACCTGGTTCAACCCCCCATTCAGTGACAATGTCACCACCAACATTGGCAAGAAATTCTTCAACCTTTTAGACAGCTGCTTCCCGCCTGGACATAAACTACATACTCTACTCAACAGAAACACGGTAAAACTGAGTTACAGCTGCATGGCAAACATGGACCAAATAATATCAGCGCACAACAAATACATACTGACCAAACAGAATCTGCAACCAGCAACACAAAACAACTGCAATTGCAGAACACAAAGCCAGTGTCCACTGCAAGGCAACTGCCTCACCAACAACATAGTGTACCAAGCCACTGTAACACGCCATGACAATCACAAGGAAGAAACTTACATTGGTCTAACAGAAAACACCTTCAAAACTAGATACAACGCCCACAAGTCTAGCTTCAAACACAAAGACAAGAGAAACGCAACTGCACTCAGTGAACATATCTGGAAGTTAAAGGATTCAAATGTAGAACACTCTGTGAAATGGAAGCTTATAAGCAAAGCTCGGGCATACTCCACATCATCAAAAGCCTGCAACCTCTGTCTAGAAGAAAAGTTCTTCATCATACTCAAACCTTCCTTAGCCACTTTAAACAAAAGAAACGAACTCATCAGCTCTTGCAGACACAGAAATAAACATCTGCTGTGTAATTATTCCAATAGGTAAGGTATCTTGATTCGACCCAATCACCCGTGCCTGTTTTCAAAAACGAACACGTTTTCAAAAACGATCACGTCCACAGTATGATTCAACGGGCACGGCGTATTCAACGTTGTTGACACCATTCTACATCAGGCTTCTGAAGAGTGAGGACCTGCTCAAATTGGCCCTTACGAAACAGTTCTGTAAAGCTGTCTTGTAGTAACCCTGTTACAACCTTTCAATATTTTAGCTCCCTTTACAGGTTGAGCACTTTGCCATTGACTGGTTAAAACCTTTACGATTATATATATATATATATATATATATATATATATATATATATATATATATATATATATATATATATATATATATATATAGAAAGATAACGAAATATAACAATATACACGTAGACAAACAAATTACGGAAAATACTTGAACTTTACTGCGACGTTTCGATAGGCTCTACCTATCTTCTTCAGGTGTAGAATAGCTCTGAATCATGAAGAAGTACCAGCTACCAGAAAAATAAAAAGCTGTGGCTACCAACCGTAACAAAAGACAAACAGAACACAACCAAAAAGAAAGCTACTTAGGTTTGCTTTTCAAGCAAAGCTTTTAAACACGTTTGAAAAGTGGGGGCAAAAACACTTTTAAGAACGATGTTTCGACTACACTTTTGACTGCCTGTGTCAATACCAGAATCTGTTATATCGTAGACTACGTCATCATTTATCTTTTATTCTTACAGTTCCACTGTTAAATTTTCTTGAAAAGTGGCTCAGTGAAAACTCTTTTCTAACAATGATTGCGATTGGTACGATTGGTCGTGCAAATTAATGTATCTTTCCGGCGCAAAAACCGCTGTGCGTGCAAGTGAAGAAAAAATCTGCTCTATCTTACATACTTTTATTAATAGAGGGTAAGTAGTAGGCTAGTGAACTGGTCCTACCGAGGCCGCTTCAGGCCGGCGTTCAACAAACTTCGTTGACTGAGCAATAATCCTTCATGGCAAGTCTATGCCAATTGGGAAGAAAGCTGCGGGTTAGACTAAAAAAAACCCACGTACCTCGAGAGGCATTCGACCCCATGCGCTTGTGAATCACATGGAAACACTTCAACGCAACCATTTTGACACCCAAAGACCGCTTTCAGTAGAAGATGAAAAATATCTCTTTACATAAAGAATTCAGTCTCACTTTATGGCAGGTTTCCGTCAAAACGTTCTGGGATATTTTTTACCATTTATCTCGCTTTTCAAAGAAAAATTGACTTTCTAAACCGTGGGCGATGACGAGTATGTAGGCATTTCTTTTACACAGGAAGATACAACATAGGCTCTATGTGAATGTAAGGTTAGACGAATGAACTCTGTATCAACTCTTATAATCGTGAGTCAGTTGCCCTGGGAGTGAACCCGTGACCAATCTGCTTGATGTCACGACAACGCCAACAAATTACATTATAACACCTCCATGATCTGATCGTTTTTTCGGCGTCTAGAAAGTAGTCTTATAAAGAAGGGGCTAAGCTCAAATCATGTCTTGATATGTTAGAGGGGTACTTATTCTTATCATTTTGGTAAAATTTGCATTGATATCCGATGTGTGGTTCTCAAGATATTAGCAGTTAAAGTTGTCACATTTTCAACACAAAGTGAACTTGAAGCAAGCACATATGACGTCATAGCATCACATTAATAAGCGGTCTTTTGTTTTTCTTTAAACTTTACAATCAATTTCGTCCTCCATAATCCCATGTCATCGAAATGTGATTACATGAGAGGCATAGGAATTTTACAAACTTTACATTCCCCATGGTTAGGTCCTATAACTATTAACTTCAAGGTAAGCACGACAGATTGAAAAAAAAAAGAAAGGAAACAAAGCATTTCTTCTCATCAACGTGAGGAAGTGATATATCCCCTGCATGCCTCAAGCTCACTTTGGGTCATAAATGTAGAAACTTCATTTGCTGATATTTCGAGTACTACATGTCCAATTAAAATGAAAGTTTCACCAAATTGCGTAAATTTAGTTCTTCTTTGACATGTGAAAATTAATTTGTTGCTTAAACCCTTCCTTTAACGAAACGGATTACTCTTTCCTCAACTGTCATGATTATACTTTTTTGAAAAGTTCAAAAGCAACTTTTTCACTCACTTGAATTATTTACTCTTACAAGGATATCAGAAAAGTAAATTGCAACAAGGTCCGTTGACATGGCCTAACGCAGAAGGGGGCAGTAGGGTCAGTCCCTCCCCCCCCCCCGAAATTTTCAAAGCAAATGTTTATCACTTCGATCTGTGTAAATTTTCGAGGTTCTAAAATAAAGATTGTGTAGATGCAACTTGTAAGGCAAGGAAAGTACCATTTCTGGCAATAAAGGACAGGCGCGTATGCGAAGGGGCGGGGGGGAGGAAGGCGGGCCTCCTTCCCTTACTTGGGGTATATTTCTTATTTTTTCCATTAGTCTTAAAGCTAAAACGTCTAAAAATGTTATTTTTGCCGACCCAATCTGTGTGCATGTTTTACCATTTTCCCTTTTTGTAGGACAGTTTTGGTAAAATTATTGTTGCAAAGACCCGGGAAACCCTCCAAATAATCCATCCATTCCTATTTCCTCAAGCCCTCGTTATCCCGGCGACTATTGGTCATACGGAGTAAGACGATTACTGAAAATAGTCGATGCCGAATTGTGATGTTCGTGGTCTGTTTAGTGCCCATCCATGTCATTTGAAGAAGCTTTAATGCATCATTCTAACTCACACAATTAGAGAAAACCCCAGAGTTTCAGCGCTTTTTCGTTATTTCAAACTGCATTCTTCTGATTCCCCAGCCCCCCCAAACACACACACCGAAATTTCCTACGGACGGCCATGTCCGTTTGTGAACAAAGTTTAGTCAGTATATCATTTTAGGAATTAAGAGTCGTTGCAACGTGTTTTCACTAACCTTGTCAGTATTTGAAGTTAAATTGTTGCTTTGATTTTATCCAATTTGCTCGCCTGCTCATTGTGACTTGCCTGAAAAATAAAATCAATTCGAGACACACGGTACAGAAATTATCACTGTTTTGTTTCTATGGAGATATGCAAATTAGCATACAACAAAGGGCTTGCAATAGTTGGTACTAAGTTGTATGTGTACAGGGTGAACACCAACTCGGTTAGTACGAACAAAACCCCTCCATTCAGAGTTTTAGTACGATAGTACCGCGCCAGCACACCAAAACATATAATGAAATTTTGTTCAGTTTTGGAGATGCAATATTTAATTTGGTCACCTAAAAATTATGTGACCTAAATATTATTCGAGTTACACTGGAATAGTTTCAAAGAACTTTCAAAAACAATAAGACAAGTCATGTTCTGCAATACGTTACAATGGGAGAAAGGTTGAAAATGGTGGCTTTGCTTACCGTCGTTTCGTCGTGCTAAATGCGAGGGGATACAGAATATGGGTATATAACGTGTTTTAAAAGCTTATACACAAACAGCCAGCAGATGTAATCCTAATGTAGAGGACTTAAGGAGGTGGCGGAAATGGAGGAAATTGTTCCCTAAAATGGTCCTCCATGATCCACGTCAGTCAAGAGCTCAAAGTCGTGCCTTCTCAGTCTTGCATTCCCTCTTGAGGTCCGCTCTCGTGATGACCCATCCTGCGTCTTGAATAACCTAATGGCTAACTGTAGTTGACCAACATTACACATCCTCGTGCAAGGGGGATAACTGCAGGCATGAGACGTTGAAGCTAAATTATGTGAACAAAAAGCGTGCATCGTGTGATATCAAAATTATTACTGAAAATTGCATTAGCCGTAACGAAGGTTTATAAAATCGCCAAATTGCAGCATGTAAACAAAAGAAAGCGTTACTATGCGGGTAAGATCATCCATATTGGATGATCTAACAATCAGGGACAGAGGGCGTTGTTTCCAGCGTGCGTCTAAAGAATCGTCTTCCGTGTACATCTGTTTCTAACGCTAAGCATTGGCGCAAATGAAAATTCTGTGCCAGTACTGAGGACCTTGTACCACACTAACCGTGCAGTGTAGTTGTACATGCTCATTTCGGCTGAAATAAATTCCCTAACGCGACTGCACTGTGGAGTCCAGGCTTAAAAAAGAGTTCGCTTTAAGGCTTCCCGGAATAAAGAGAACTTCCATGGAGCCACATAAAGCCAGTAATGGCTTTCTTGTACACTTCATTTTACATTGCATATTTTCATGCGATAAAAGAAACAAATAAATTAGACAAATAGTCGAAAGTAGGGCTTGATATTATCAAAGAGGAGTTTTTCGATATTCTTCCTTTTGAAAGTGATACACACCTATTGCGTAAGTATCAAGCATCGTTCTTCAATGCAGGCGTACCGAAATTATGAAAAAAAAAACCCTAAGAAACGAAGAAAATCCAGATGAGTGGCATCTTGTCAGTAAAGAGTCTTCAACTTCATTTATACTATGTAATAAAGACGACATTGTATTTAATAATGCCTATCCACGTTTTTAAAGGTTAGTAGCATGTGACTCTAAAATTTGCCTTTGTGAACCTGGAGAAAGGAGTTTTTAAAATGAAACGTACGCAAAGGGAAATAATATGCGAGTTTGCTTAATTGGTTCTTTATTAGGTACTTACAGAACGTGTTCTTAATACATAAAGTCCAAATAAAAGCATCACACGCATCGGCCATGTTTGATTAGACTATTTTCCGTGATATGGGGGTGGCACAGAAATAAATAATGAGATTCTTTGATTTGTCCATATTTTAACCTTTAGTCATTAAGTTGGTAATTCGAAGCAGTCTCAGTTATTCAATACTTAATGTTCAGAGGCAAATCCGTGTTATTGCCTGTAGTTTTAATATCAAAACGATACTTTTATTCCATTTGTTAAAAAATTATGTTTTTATGGAAAGTGATCAAAATACATATTCTCATAATTCTCGCCATTGGTCTTTTGAGCAAAGAAAAGATAATCTTGGTTGGTTGGTCGTACAAAACGTTTGCAAGTCGAGATAGTGGGGAAAGATCTCGAGGCTGTCAAAAAGCGGTGCGAATTAAAATCAGGACCGACCGCACACTTCTTGGAATCGTGAGTCAATGGTGGTGGCAGGTAGAGAAGATTTCGTCCCTCTAAAATAAGCTTGTCAGCGGACGTAACATTTTCTTGGTACTTATGAGAAGAAGATGTCCTTACATCACTTGATATCCACAAATAGCTGCCTCGCCCTTATTACTTACCAAATGCCCCGTTAACATTATTGTAAGCGGTTCGTCACAGTTTGCCGCTCTAAACTTGAGCAAGATTTTCGTGCTCTCTTCATTGCAGCCGGTATAAAAAGAGGCAGTGTCCGGGAAAGTTGATCCGGAGAATTCTTGAGAATTCTTCTGTCCCGGACGCTCTATCCTGTTCAGGACGCTTTTTCCTCAGGGAATATTGTCCTGGAAACCCAGACAATACCTCCTTTTATATCGGCCCGCAGTAGACTATCTCTGACTGAATGGCTAACATACAAACTTGAATCTCTCTGAATACTATTACTTGCATAGAATATTATGCAAGCTTGGCAAGGAAAGGGTTTTGTGTAATGCATGGAGCTATTAAGGAATAGTTCCACATGTAATGAGACCAATATGTCAACATCATGTAATTCATGATGACATTCATACTGTTAACAGTGTTACTGGGAAACGTGTTTGGTAGCTTTTTCATAGATATATTGAACTTCATAATAGATCAAACTACTTTGGAATTAGTTCTGTGTGAAATCACTTTTTGTTGAAAAAAGTAGAAGAATCAAACAAGATCAGAGAACTAGGCAGTCCAAAGGCCCGACATTTGAAGGAGGTCACATTCTTAAATTGTCAATACAATTTGGCGTGTACCATAGACGGGGCATCAGTATGCTGTTGAGGGTTATGGGGCCTTCAGCCCCCTCCCCACTCCCCCCCCAAAAAAAATTCAACTAGTTAGCTACCCAGCAGCAATATTATGTTAACATCAGAAAGTTTAAATGCTTTCCATGTTAAGTTTCTTCTTTACTGTTGTGATATAGACCTTATACACAGATGTCACGCAAAGTTATTTTGGCGGCAAAGTAATGAAGTACACTGCACGCACGATGTAGACCTAGTGGACTTAAGCGCGTAGCCGACCGGTACACAAATCAGCTCTCTAAATTATTTTGTTGGTGTAAGCTGCAGTGATACCCACGTGCCTCCATTGGAAGGCGGACTTCTGTTCTGTGACGCCCTATGCATAACGTGTACAGGTGTATTGCAAGCGAACACTGTGAACAATGGAAAACACGTTAAACAGAGTATCTTATTATGCGACACAATGACATTTTATTAATTGGTTGAGCTCTTCATTAAGCTTTTCGTTATAATAATTGGCTTCCATATACGTGATACTTCATGCGTTACTGTTTGTACTTAACAATTTAATGTAAAATGGATGATCAAAGTGTGGTCAAAATGGCGTTTTGAGTAAATACTTTTACTTACAATAAAGTTAGAAAAATGAATAAAATTTCAATCCCTGTTTATGATTGATAACCATTAAAGATATTTGATAGGAGAGGCTACTTGTAAGCAATTTTAATATGTATGACAAGGAAAAATTACAGTTTATATGAGTTTTTGTTTTTGTAATGTTTTTGTAATGTTTTTCGGTGTTTGGGGTGGTGGTGATTTTTCTGTGGTAGTTTTTGTTCCTGTTTAATGAATATTTGGGTTCCCGATGTGTTGTTTAAACTATATCATACGAACTTTAAAATCAGCCAATTGTCAGTTTTCGTGGGAAATTTACCAAAACTTTAACATCCTTGTATGAGGACTATACTGTATAACAAAAAGTAAAAATGCACACATTTAGCTTTAACAGTCTGAAACAATTTGATGTGTTCCTTGTGTCCCATGCTTTTGTTAGTGGTTAGATAACTCGGATTATAATCAATGAGACTTCTGTATGCCAAACAGGTTCCCTTTAAAAACTTCTCCTTCCTGCATGGCTACATAAATAATGTTCGCGAACCTCGAAGCCAATTTATTGCCATAGATAAACTAAATAGTTATGTTATAAATTTAACACTTCCTTAAATGTTTGTGGACATGTCACCAAAACAGCTGTCTACTCAAGAATGTTAGATTAAGATCCCCTGATGAACAATTCATTAGAATTATTTGAATATCTTTTACAGTTCTCAAGATATACCTCTTCAAAGTTTTATCATTTCTGAGGTTGCTGATTAGCTATGAAATATTATGACGTAAAGTGTTAATTCTTCATAAATTATCTGTTTATTACTTACCATCTAGTTTCTAATTAGGTGTTCGGTATGGATATTTTCAAAGTAGTAACTTGCCACTTTCAAAATAAACCACTCAGGGTATGCCAGCATTACAACTGTCCTTGGAATGTAGGCTAATCAAGCAAAGGATATCATCTTGGAGCTAATGCTTGGACATTACACTTATGTGTCCCTCTTTCTACGTCACAAATTGAACTATTACCTCATGTTTATTTCCTATGTGATTGCAAAACAGTAATTGTCTTGTAGAATGGTCCATATTTGACGGATTCAAATGAGAATGGCTGCTATTTTTGAAGTTTTTAATGTTTATACATTAAAAAGACAGGTATGATATTAACGTGTCCACAGACCTTTGAAAATAAATTTGACTATCCATATCCAAACTGAATTTAATGTATTTGCCTTATAAACTAATTTATTACATCAAACATTTTTGATTTTACAATGGAAAAGTAACATCAATTTTCCTTTTTCTTTACATTTTCATTAGGATGATGTACCACCATCTTCGAAATCCTTGAAAAGCATCGTCACGGATCTTCGAAATTACTGCGACTCTCTCCTTCAACTTTTGGATGAGCTAGATGTCGCGATTCCAGAAAACAAAAGTGAATAAACTTTCGGCTGATGGCTTTTGGAGATAATCTCCCCTCTTGAAATTGAAACAACCTTCCAGAATTAGAAGATGATGACCGTAAGACCCAAACGAATGACCATCCTAGGGACCATAGAAAAGAGGTTGTACCAAACAGACGGTTGGAGTAAACGTTGGCTGATATTCAACGCACGTTTCTCTATGAAAGGTGGAACACACTGCAATTTCTTTCTCGCGCTTTCTTAATTATACAAATAAAGTTCAAGCCGCGTTTTCTTGGCCAATGAAAGAAAAGTGCAGGTTTTGGTTGATGGTGCAGTTTCTTGTAGGAGAATTACGAGTATTCATAAACTTTCGTCTGGGAAACTTAATCATTACAATGATTCAACAGTTCTTTTATCTTGCTTTTGGTTTTAAGATGGCGTACTTGTGACATAATCAAATTATTGCACTGTTATGCAAGTTACGAAGATGATTAGACAGAATGGGGATCACATTCAACTGACTCTGCAGGAGAAGATTAAATTGCATGTTAAATAATTGTCCTTCATTTCTTGGTAGCTTAGCACTGCAAACCTATCCAGTGTCGATCTCATGAGCACAATATTAATGTAACAAAGTACATAATAAACAAAAAAAACATAGTTGAATTGTAAATGGCGAATTTCGTGTGATGATATCATTAACATTTGATTAATACATAAATTTCGGACGAAGGGTCAAGACTGAAATCAAAACTCTGACAGCTTTTTGCGTGCGAAACACTTCAGGATAATCAGACAGATAGTCAATGTATCTAGTCAATATGTGTCAGGTTATTCGTCATTATGATTGCAGCACTTGAAATCATATTTTTTCCTATAACACAAATTGCATAAATTGGAGAGGGATATTACCCAAGTCATGACAGACAATACAGCTAAGGTGAAGGTAGGAAATTAATTGACACAAACTATTTGCAGCAAAATGCATTGAGCTCGGTGCATCTTACCATTGCAGACAGACACAGGACAGGAAGGTGTCATTACAACTTGCAATTCTATTTATTTTACCTCTATAAAGAGTACTGCAACTGTTTACCGGGATTTCAGGACACTGTTGACATTCCTGTCTAATTCGCCGTGGTACTGTTTCAAACCTGTGTTGTCAAGAATCGTCTTTGGCGATACATATGACCTTCACTCTAAAAATGGTTGATCAGAGGGACACCGAACAGGAATCTGGTTATAAATTTGACTAGATACGGTTCAAAATGAACCAGTTTTGACATTTCTGACCCAAATCTGGTTAAATAATTTATCAGATTCGTGTTCTGTGCCCCTCTGATCAGATTTGGTTCAAATTTGACCAGACCTTAGAGTGTAAGACGATGGGGATGGTTACACGATCTGTATAAAACAGATTTTACAGCTGTTTATGCAGCATTTTGTACCAAGGGGATTACACTAATCGTAATTAATATATTTATTTAAACCATGTTATGCTATCATGAGGGCTCGTTAGTACTCAGGGTCGATGAACTTTTTTGCAGTAGTCTAATCAAAATCTGCTTCTTGGGCACCATAGTGTCTGGTTTTTACCACAAAAGGAGCAAAATTCATTAGAAAGTAGTCTCATGTCTGTCCATATCTCGGCCTCACTAACAATTTGAAAAAATGGGACATTGATTCGGAAATGTTTTCTTCTTCTCCTTTGGTAATTCACCACTTTGGACAAGAAAAACACACCGTCTGCAGTAAATAGATTTAATTAATAATCATTTTGAAAGAAATTTCAAACGGCTTCTTAATAGAAATCGAAAAAGTTACCGTGAACATTGAAGCTATTAAGAAACTGTCCACCAGGCACTGCGACTGATGAAAGTTTTGGTATGTGCTATGCAAGCAGATGCGTATATATGTGTAAATGTAACCTTCTCATTTGAGGCTTTTTACCAAATGCAAGATTAGAACAATGTGTTCATACCAATACATTTTAGTACTGGTGCTGTTAATAAGGTTATTCTCTGTATAGTAAATGAAGTCCATTGTAATATCCCTCCCAACTTTTAATTCCCGCATCCCTTTTCTTTAATAACTAGCTAAAGTTTGAAATGGATTTATTTAAATCACATCCTAATCCTATTGGAGACTCCGAATATATTGTTCGGAGAAAGTGACATTAAATTCAGCCGATTGTTATTACAAGAGTGGTATATATATATATATATATATATATATATATATATATATATATATATATATATATATATATATATATATATATATATATCATTATCATCATCAAGTGCCATCTTCGAAGCGAAGGTTGGCCACCATAGCTCTCCATCTGGTTCTGTTCTCAGCAGATCTTTTCGCTTCAGCGGAGGATGATGCTCCACTCCATCGTATATATACATCTATATAAGACATTAAGGGGACAATTTTCTTTGTTTTTTTTTTTAGAATGGATGCTATTAGGGAGACATTCCATGTCTATATATGTATATATATATATATATATATATATATATATACGTTCATGATTATCTAGAAATTTTGTTTTTGACGCCTGGGGTTGCAACTCGATGTAAGGGGAGGGGAATATCTAACGGTCGGGCTCGGTTTTACACCGTGGCTTAAAAGTGGTGTCAAGGTGGTTTTTAGGACATTATTTTAAAACTCGTGACTTTTTCTTCATCTGACATTTTTATTTTTCTCTATGACTTCACTACACTTTTACTTATTTAGTGTTTCAAGTCAACTTCTTTCATTTTTTCAAAGGTCTTCAAAGGTCTGTCACTCTTTTTACTTACAAAGTAACTTATTCCTGGGGAGAATCAGGGTTGCCAGTAGTCGAAATGCCACCTGGGCTACAAATGAGTACAACCTCGTCGGGACAAAACGGTCGTAAATGCGAAAGCAGATTAATTAACCGAAACCAAGCAAAATATGCTACTTAAGGGGGCTATACAACTTTTTTCGAAGTAGAGTAATCATCAATTTGAAAATCTTGTGTTTATTTAAGAATATCGACGTACAGCAGTTATGATTTACAACGATACACCCTTTGAATCTCAAATCACCTAATAACGGCTAAAGTGCTTTTAGTCGATCGGGCAGAAAAAGCCAGCCAAACGGGTTTGCGATATGCCAAATTTATTCAATTTGGCCGATAGCGTAGACCAAAATGGCAACCCTGGAATTCCGTGAATGAATGAAGTATTGGACTATGAACTAACAACTGCTAGGCATTCAAGGTCATTTCGTTACACTGTATCCTAAAGCAAGATGTCTCATGTCAATTTCTCCTCTCCAACTCAAGTGCTCAATGAGGAACTGTGAGGTTACATATCACATAGACGCTGTTCATCTGATGTGACACACTAGAGAATGCAATTCAATGACAACTTATCATTTAGAAAGGGTGATATGTGCTCGCTTTTAATTCGATTTGCCAATAAGCTGGTATGCAATGAATACAAAATAATAACATTATTATTATCTTCCTATTACAAAGCCAACAGTGTTTTGCTTACTTTTCATGAAATAGTTTTGTATAAATATATCTTTAGCTAGGAAGATTCTCTCGGCTGCAACGGTCAAAGTTTGTATGGATGAACAAAATTTCATCTAGTTCTCAACATACTACAGTTAAAATACAATATTATCAAAGTTTTATCTACCCCTTCAAAATAGCTAAGCCTCATCCACCTTTCCTCGTACTACCCACTTTTCTCGCCTTTGCAACATTGTCATAAACAACAGCAATTTTTAGATTAACGTATTTTCAATTATAGAACATATTTGAAGGTCAAGATGTGCTATTCTTTCAGCTTAGGCTATCATGATGTGTGTGAAAAAGTGTGTTAGTAAGCCAATAAGCCTATCATGTAAAGGTGAAACAGCTGTGGACAAATGCCCAGGATAGCCTTAGTCAGAATTCATTCATGAGAACTTGATTACTTAACTGACGTTATATTAACAAATTCTCTCGTATCATACATCGAGTGTATTTTGTTTTAAAGTTTATCCATACACGAAAGAGTATGTATACAAAACCCAGTTGGACGTGCCTTTCTGATAATTACCGATCTTGATTCTGTAATACTTTATTTGTTAGAACAATGTAAAAGAATAATACACAATGTTTATTTAAAGGAATCGGATTACATCACACATGTGATGTCCACAGAACTTATAATATAAATAATTTACCTCGTAGATATAGCCTGTACATACTCATGTGCATTTTATTTTAAAATTATACTAGGGCTTTGTTTGTGCACAAAGACGTTGGAAATATTTGATCTCACTGTAAACTTACAGAAAACACTGGATACAATTACAAGCGAATAAATTCACAAGTGTCTATGCATCTTTTTTGCTCTTTTTATTCATAAAATTAGCTGTCTCTTCTCATGAACTACCATGCTTAAGTGGGTTGTGGTAAAGCCTCTAGACAGGATCGCTTTTACCGAGGAAACTGAGTCAATTATCTTCGAATCGGCTTAAAATACTGGGTTATGTGTAAGTTACGTCATCAACTTGGGTAATCTATAACAATTGCAAAGATAAACTGACTGCCAAGTCAATAAAAAATGTCAATCGTAATTGGTTCTGGTCTTATTTTCCATTGGTCAATACTGTCCAATCCCTCATAATATTTGTAACTTTCCAGTGGCGTACTGACACGTTGCTAGGGACGACCCTCCTCGGGTGCCAGCCCTAGTGGGGGGCCTGCCACAGTCTTAAATACCCAAAAATGAACAAAATGAAGCATCCTCTACCCATATTGCTGATGTCAGGTTTTATCACAGATGGCACCACTTGTATCTAAACCACCTTGCGATAACAAAAATACCCCAAAATTGAGCAGCACCCGTTCGAATGATCCGTACCAAAGACATCCCAAAGGGTTAAGACCCAGCTGAAAATACATTCTCTGCAATGCGAGAACTTTAGAAGTTAGAGTAAGTTAAAAACTTTTCCGAAGGTAGCACCAATTTACATCTGAAACACTTTTCATTTCAAAAAATTGGGGCACCGCGTTAGACACCCCCCCCCCTTCAGCAAAGCATCCCCGCAAAGGGTGACAAGGCAAGAACCAACCACTTGTGCCAACCATTCTAGAAACGCTATCATGTAACTGTGCTTCACCATTCTCAACCTGCCTGTACACTAGCTAAGAGCAATTATATGAAGCACATTAAAGAAATTGTTTGCATACGTAAATTACCGAGTGCCATGAAAATCGTGAAAAGAACCCCTAAGAAAGTCCTTATAAGGAACGCTTTCATGAAGAGATCCATTGTTATGATTTAACAGTTTTACTATGATACACGCACAACAGCATATGAGATTGCTTCCTTTGCTTGGATATCGCGTAGCCTAACTAATTTTAAAGAGTAGTAAAAACGCCTCCGGGTGCATTCAAAGTCCCATGGTGGTCTTTATCAATGAAGATGCCTAAAATGGCCACATAGGGTAGAAGAGACTGTTCTTGGCCTTGGGAAGATAAATACTGCATAAGGAGATGGATTTGATGGTAAAGGATGAAAAGTTATTGATGTCTATAAAGCCGACGGGATATAGATTTAACATTGTAGCATAGACATAGTTTTACATAGTGAAAGAGATTGCCGATTTGTCAGAAAACCCAGTTAACAGCTAATGTATTTGTAATATTTTGGGGTGTAGAAGGAGCCCTTTCAATGATGAATATTAGAATCTTACTTTCCACATACAAGAAGTAAGTGAAACATAAAGCTGCCTCGTACCCACAATGAGTCATCAGTTGAAGAAATTCTAATTTCTAAGAACCTGGTCGAAGGTTTTGATTCAAATCCGTATCAACAGTTTATCTTACTACGATCCTACAAATTATCTTTCATGTAGAAGGATGACCTACAAGTTTTAGATGGCATGCTAGATAGCCACAGAAGACAAAGAAAGGATACTGTTTAGAGATGTAATGGGCTATACAACCACTGTTTTAATTAATTAGCTTTTTCATATAACTTCAAGAGTAGTTGTGCGACAGTGTTAGACTAGAATGTTGGAAAACCGCAGTACTATCAATACTTTAGTCTATTTTAGCTCAAAGTTAGATTGCCTGTTATAAAAACTAACTAAAACAAATTATGGAAAACTAACCCCTTACTAAAGAAACTAAAGGCCTTTTATTACGATAATATGACTACAATTCTGAACACTTCGTATAGATAATGCGTTTATGTATATGAATTGAAAGCTATTTGACATAAAATTTAAAAGAAAAAGTACCATTAGAGTACCAAGCCCATTAATCTACTTCTCCAAATGCTAAAAGTTTGGGATGCCATGCCGTTTTTTTTTTCTCGATTTCCAGTATTTTAGACCTTTCTCTATTCATTACAGGTGATAAATGGAGGGGAGGAGGGTGGGGAGGAGGAACAGCGCGATGGAACAAGCATTCCTCAAATTTTGTTTTAGAGAAGATCGAATGCACAACTAGAGCAGATAATGACATCTTGGGGGAGGGGTATTTATTACTTTACATTGTACACAGTCTCTGACACGGTTAAAAGCTAGGCTCATCAAAGTTAACGACATGGAAACCAGGAACAACTCCCTGTGAAAACCAAGATCTGGATTTTGTATTCTACTGGTAATAACCCGTACCAAAATAACTCCATCAATAGCGGAGCAATGAGAGTATAATCTTAATCATTTCTGTCAAATACCACAATAAGAAATAAAGATAGGCAAAAGAACACAATAAAAGTAGTATAAAAAAGATAACACTTCTTTTGTATTCTTTTCTTGTTTCTTTTTTGTTTTTTTTTTCTGTAATTGTACAGAATGATATGACATTTTGACAATGCCTGCCTATTGCTCCCGACAAGAATTCTAACAGTGTTGTTCTGGAACTTTTGTAATTGTGTGATACGATTTGGGTGACTCATTTTTGTTAACACGTTATAAACATAACTTTTTTGTCTTTGCTGTGCGGTGGGAATGAGAAGGTTACCATGGTAAATGCAAAATCCGTAAGTAATGGTCACATGTTACTCACCCCAGGGAGATGTTAGTAACACCTTCTGTTCTTCCTCAATTTCCCAGTGGAGAATGTTCTTTTCAGAAACAACTTCATCCACTTTCAAGACTGTTTATGTAATCTAGAAAAACTAAAACGCATTATCATCAAGTCTGAAATTATTGCTTCAGGTTGTCCAGTTGGTTGAAGGTTAATTGTATATCATACAAGAATGATCATTAAAGGTATCGATACAAGTAACTGAAAGTTGTTTTCTTCAGAATTTACGAATGAAAATATCTTAATCAAACATTCTGTGAATTTTACAGTGTATTTTACCACTTCTCAAATAACTCTTCAAAAATTTGACAATTATTGAGATAACTAAGAAAGTTATGCATAAATAAAATTTGAACATTTTGGAGTGGTACACATTGCACAGTGTTTTTCTTTTGTTAACCCTACACACATTATGTCTTAACTTGTCAAAACCATGTGTAGCAGAATGAGTTACGCTGCCCTTAAAATGTTTTCAGCGTGTGGGTCCGAATCCCAATCGAGGTACCTGGGTTTCTCCGGGTACTTTGGCTTTTCCTCACTTGAAATACGGGCTTGCCATTTCATAGCACGTGTTACCAATCGTCGGGGTCTTGAGCGTCCTCTAGCAGACCGGAATTGGCTGTTTGCTTTGCTTGTCAGCCACTTTGTGCATCCCAGAGTTGTATATTTCACTTATGTTTATTCATGATGTACTAGTAAAATAGAAATTAGCTTGTTTCAATGGTTCATCACCACATGATGGAATTTGATGTTAACTGTGGTTTTGCAACTTTTTGAACATCGAAATGATACTTACATGTTCAAAGAACATGACGTCTAACAAAATGTACTAACAAATACAACTTGCTTTTACTTAATTTAAAGCTAGAATTGTTATGTACATGACACACAAGGGCACAGCAAACAAATAATGGTGTGTGATCAAATTAATGTAACATTAATGCATATCTCGTAGAGAGCGTTTCTCGCGTCGCCTTTGCCCCTTCTTGGGCTTACATAAAAATATTCATGTGGATTTAATGAAATTCTTCGAATACTCCAACGAACGTTACTACTGGACTAAGTCAGAAAGAAACGTAAAAATTAAATTTCAGTATGATTAGGTTGACTTTATTGATATTGTCACTACCAAAAAAATAATTAATAAGACAAAATGTTACAAACAAAACTTAGGAAAGCAGTTGTTGATTTCGATACTGCAAAGTTTCAAATATTCCGTGTGAAGTTCAATGCAAATTTTATTTAGCTCAAGCTTGTAAAGTTTCCAACTTTCATCTAAAGTAATTTCCTTACGCAACATGAACAGAAAGAAGCAGTTGTATGCTAAACATGACAAATGTTGTAAAATAGTCCCACTTTTCAACCGGAAAGTTAAAAGGGAAAATATTTCAGATTTACAACCCGAAATAATTTAAACTGTTTCCTACCATACCTTGAAAAAGAAAATCGGACTAAATTTGAAGTAAAATAATCATTCAGTAAATTAGGACTCTACATTTTTATACGCCCACTAGATTTAACTTTGCGCAATGGAGGCAGGAAGCGAGAATGTAGACGGCAAATTAAACTGAAAAGAGGTAGATTAATGCACTTAGTATTAACAACAGGAAAAGTCATGATTATTGATTCGTTTTATCTCTGTTAATGAATACTTTGTCTCAACGAAACATGAGCAATGCCTTTGGGCGTTTTGGTTGTTAAATGTGGGGATCAACATTCATTTTAGCAACGACGTTGCTAAGGAGATGGGGCCTTTACTTAGCATAATATGCGTAGGAGGAGGGATAGAAAGCGCCTATTTGTATCACTTTCCGGAAAATCACCTTAAACAATTAGGGTATCATTAACAAAATTAGAAATTGAACTTTCCGACCTCGTTAAGGAGGGGTGTAAAAAGGAAAATACAGCTGAGAATGGAAAAAGAACACTGCCGGGAAGTACAACCTCGCCAAGTGACATGGGGAATGTAGTGTTTTATATAATACTTAGCCCACCCAGCTTGCTATTCATTCTGGGAAGTGTTCTCACTAAACATGTCACGTGGAGAAATTGTACTGACAACTTTTCGTGTGACTAATCTTTACCACACTTTAAAAAGTCCGGTTCGAATTAAACCTAAAACTGATAGATCTAATGGGCACTGAACCGACGAAGGATCAAGTATTCAATTAGTTTCCTTTCAAAACTAACCATTTTTGGTTCAAAATGAACCAGACATAGTCAACTAGTTGACCAGATTCTGTTTCAGTGACCATTTGAACGGATTTGGTTGAAGTCTGAAGTTTTAGAGTGTAATATTGTCAAAGCAATATCAATTATAATCTTATGAAACATCAGGTTGACTAACATTAGCCAAACAGACGTGTCCTATGACTAATTAACATTCATTAATCTAGTAAAAACAATGTATCACAACTTTAATTGACATCCATAAATTAAGTCAATACTACATCCCATACCGGCATGACTAATCAACATTCATAAATCTAGTCAAACGATGTATCATGTGATTAATTAAAACCATCATCATTGTAACCATCACTGGCGTCTTTGTCGTTTTCGTTATCGTCATCGTCTTCGTCATCTTCGTTTGTCATCGACATGGTCACGTCGAAGTCATTCATTTCCAGATGATGTTGAAATCGGTCGAACAATCCGATACCTATATGACAACATTCCTTACTGTTCCTGGACTTTCTAAAAACGAGTTCAGTAGGCACCCATACCCGATCCGAGATAATTTTTCTAGGGTTCTACGTATAACAAGTTTACCATAAACTTAAATAGATTTTTCACAGACATCAAAGATACATGTGACGAAAACAAGCCAGCATTGTTGGACGTTAAACCTCTTGTGCGCGTAGCAAGTACTCTGCTTACACAAAGTATCGGTCAAAGCTTAAAATCCTTTGTAACTACCTTTCAAGGAATGTTTTCTTGATGATGGGGAAAGTTTGTTGCACAATCCTGAAGAAAAATCACAGAGCCTGCAATTTTATCATCGCTCTTTCCAACAAATATACAACGTAGGACTAAGTGGTTCCTGGAATTCCACAGAAGAAATACTGGACTCCGAGTCCACGCACTAGATTGCTCCAGGGAGTTGCCGTTGGCTCAGTGCTCACTTCTTTTCCGGGAAGAGACCTAAGAATATAACAATAGCATATTTTTTCTACGTGATCGTTGCAAGGCTTTTTAACCCAACACTTGTAGCCTACACGTAAGTCTACACCTACACGTAGGCATAATCAATTCCTACAGTTTAGTTAAGAAAAATGTACTTTGCAAAAAAGGAACAAAATAGTTTAAGCTTTGACCGATGCTTTGTGTACACAGAGTTCTTGTTGTGGGCACAATAAGCTTGCAAGTGCAATATGGTGATACAATTAAAACCAGGAACATTATGACGTCACGTGAAGAATCCCTATACACAAAGTTAGTGACAGTCTAGTGCCCGTCAGTTTTCAATATGCAAAATGAAATGACAGTAGTGAATTCTATGGCATCTGGCCAATGAAATTAATATGGAAGAGCCATTGCTTACATGCAGTTGTCAATATGTCATGGTACCGTAACTAATACATGTAATGTATTGTTATGTTGGGTTATGTCAATAGATCCGGAGAGGGCTAGGGGTAGAGAGGTGCAGGAATCCCAAAACAGAGAGATGAAGAAGGCTTCTTGTAATTGTCCTTGATTTATTAGGTGATTATTTTTCAGATTTAATCATATGAACATGATGATTGTGATGATTAAGTAAGATCATACTGGCCGGAATAACAAAATGATAGGAGAGCTAAGATGCTTCTGGAATACGGAATGACGTTACTGCGTGTTGTTTACATTTCAAGGTCTGACGCAAATGTGTGAGCGTTGCAGTTCCCAGTCAAATCCAACTAAGCACTAACATGGAATAGAGGCCAAGGGTCCTGATTGGCCGAAAGTGGCGTGCTGTAAATAATTGACAAATAAAAAGGTGGGTGGGACACCAGACGAAACTAGACTACAGTGTACAGATCAGACGTCTGAATTAATGTAATTTAGCTGGTATTTCACCATTGTGCTGCACTCCTGTAAACAACAAAATGGGGGAACTAAATTAAGTTGATAAGCCTTAATACATTCTTCATGTGATCCCATTGGTTGTTTAAAATTTCGACAAATTTTTTGTATTCTTTAAGAACATACATGTAAGGTAAATAATTGACAATGTTATCTTAACATAAAGACACACACGATGAATTAAATGGATGGTGCCAGGCTGCACAGGGGAGGTGGGTGGGTCACATAGTACTAAAGGGAGAAAACACCTAAGCGTTTTAGAAAGAAGTAGCTCAATCTAATTGTACATGGGGGTAATTATACATTGAAACAAAACAGTTGGAAAAAGCAAAAGGTACAGACTAATGCTCACACTATGAACACCAAGGAGTAAGGATTAGAAGAAACAAGAACTTTTTTTTCTAAAGTCACCTCGACTCTCAGACGAAGAGTCAAGGGGCGAAACCAAACGTTACTCCCGAAAGAGTTCTGCTTACCAAGGGAGCTACGTCCCCGAAACGACAACAAACTTAACTGACCAACCTCTCGACCCTCAGACCTCTACATCAAGAGTCTGTCACGCACGGTCCCATTCTCAACTGGCTGAAAAGATGAAAAATATGACCTTTTTAAACACTGCAATCATGAGCAGACGGCAAGTTTATCTTCTGTACATGGTATACTCTTTATCTACTTTTGAAGACCAAGTTGAGCAGTGAAACTAAAGTAAAATAAATTGATGTAGGTACACTCAGAATTATAATATCTAGTGAGAACTGAACCAGAAAATTCCACCTACGAGTAAGATTTGTGCAGAATACAGCTGACTGCAACATGGTACGAGAAATTCTCTTAAAGGTTTAGAATCTTGCAAACAACTTTTTAAAAATGTGAATTTACTCAAATGTTGAAAAGGCATGAATGTAACCTTTAATGCAACCCTCAAATGAATAGACAGAAAATAAGATGAGAGTACATGCTATGACTCAAGGTGACATGTGTAAGCAACCAATATCTGAGTATAGGATACTGTCAGTCAGGTTCAACAAACTGACTCGTTTATTTGTGAAACGCCGCATTTCTATATATGGAAACCAGTGTTGTTAATATTCCGTGTAGATTCTAGTATATACTGGGTATCAACGCTCTGAAGAATTCACAATGACACATCACACATGTCTTACACATCTGATTGACAGTGAAGTTTTCACTATACAAGAATCAAAATACTAGAAGTGTTGACACATGAATATTTACTTCTCAAGCTAATAATTGCATGTCTTCACAGTACCAAGAAAGAAATACTCTAAAAGTCAGGGTGAACACAACAGGCAGCAAAAACACGTGATCATGAATACAATATGCAATGAAACTTGTACTAGAATGGAAAACATGCGTGGTAGGTGATGATCAATGCCTGTCCACTTCTGAAACAATGTTTACCAGTTTATCAGGACTATCCGTCATCTGGACACGCGTTTTTAAAGGTTGTGTGACATGAAAATAACATAGTTGGATATTCAATGTAAAAAGCATTAAAAAATCCATAAAATAGCTGCAATTTCCATTAAAATTCATCAAATATTGACCATTTTACAGAGAAATTTCCATTTCACACTTGTATCATGAATAAACATGTGCTAAATATGCAAATATGTGACATCGAAAGAGGGACATACCATATATGGCACATGTTAGCCTTTGTTTTTTCAACCTTAATTCCAAGGACACTGGTAGCATTGTTATTCCCTGAGGGGTTTATTATAAAAGTTAATTTTTTCCTTGAAAAATATTGTTATCGCTCACCAAACTGTAATCTATATGACCATTAATTAAGAGATAAATTATATAGCGTTAACAAAAGAAACCATAACACTGTGCAACACTCCACATCATTATTTTTGCATAGGCAATTAGTTTCTTCAGAAACCATCAAGCTTTGACGACGTGTATTTCGAGAACGGTAAAAGGTATTGAAATAATTCCAACAGATCTTTGATTGCGGGACTTAATTCTTTAACTGACAATTGAAACAGCTCTTTTGGTGGCATGCCACACGACCTTTAATAACAGGTCCATAAGTTTATTCGTGTACGCATATCTATACGGATTGCACCAAAATTAGTATACGCTAAGAGGCTGTGTCAATTGTAGATGTTAGTAAATGTTAAGAGGCTGGGTCAGTTTTACTACATTTTCGGTTAGTGATACATTATCGGTCAATTACTACATTACCAGTTGTAACAGGCTGCTCATTAGGGAGTTTTCTCCTGTACCACCCCTCACTCATCTGTGGCACCCATTTATCTGTTTATAAAAGGACAGTTTTGTAAATATAATGAGGTTAAATTATATTTTAAAAAGGAAGAAGAAAAGGAAACTTGAGAGCAACATAAGGCACTAACAAGGCTATATCTAAAAACTACCAAATTTCTGGAGATGTGTGATGGAAATATCCAGATGAGAAAAAAGAAGTTTTTCTGATTTCTGGGAAAAAACGGTACAACTTTCCAACGGTAGCACTATTTCAGGTCCTGAAATATGACAAAACATTTGTCAAGTATTACACCATTTCGCATCTGACCAAACATAATTAAACAAAATTTTCCAAAGAGGAATGGATACCCCCTCCCCTTACACCCTCGGCCTCCCCCAGCAAACTGTTCAATAGTCACCCCCTTCACAAATTTCTGGATCCGCCACTGACTGTATCATCTTGAAACTAAACATCATGCTTTGACTTTTAATATCATCCTGCACATTCATTCACACTGACACTGCCATAATATACAACTTTTGAGTTTGTCAACATTCGTGATATGTTTACTTTCTTTATGCCCTGACAAAGCATGGTTTGAGCCTGTTAAGACATAAAACTGCATTGATAAATGGCAAATATTTATAATTATGTAATATGAAAGTCGCTGTAGGTGGGAATTAGAAATCAGAATTTGCGCGAGATTCTTATCTGTAGTGAGGTACAGGAATGTTCTGAAAGATTAGCCCTAAGTCAGGCCCGGATTAAGGGGCCAAAGGCAGTCCCAGGCCCCCATACCCCTTAACAAACAGGAAAGGGAGTTAAAGGAAAGAAAGAAAAAGAGAGAGAAAAGGGTACAAACAAAATGTATTCTAAAAAGTGCCCAAATGTAACTTTTTGACACGCGTTACGTTGAGGATTCTCTGTTTGAAATCATCTTCTACTTAAAGCTACCATCATGTAAAATTCAAACTATTTTTTCCCTTAAGGCAGTTTTATTATTCACTCATTTGTCTAGGACCAGTTATGCAGGCTTTACATGTAACAAGAAAGACGACAAGCTACTTGGAACAAACGAAGTATTGGTCAATTCAAACACTCATGAAGGAACCTGAGAGGGACACTTGGACTTCAAAATGGCAGTTTTGAAAACGGCTCATCAACATACGAGCAGTTCTTATGTTATCTTATAAAAAGTTCTGCTGGGGTAATTCTCTGTAGGCGAAAACCTGAGACAACATTCAAAGAGTTACTACCCGGAAGGGACACGAACTTGACCAGCTTCTGGAGTTCTTGAAGGTCTGCATCTTGTTAAATTCTCTTTGTAAGAATCTCTTTGTTAGCAAAGGTTAGACACGCTACGTCACAGCGCATCTCTCTTAGTTTGCGTCACATGATTTCGAGTTTACTTGAATTTACACAACTACACAAGCAATAAATGCTTGCACTGGTTGGTCTCACTCTCCCTCTACTAATCTTTTTCTTTTGTCCACTTGCGCCTTACCGTGGTACCGGAAGTATTTGAACCCGGCATGCCATCGAAATGACTTGTCAAGGGGCGAGACGGCTTAACTTCAAAGTTCAAGAGGGAATAGAAGAAAGAGCGCCAAGTCCTACTTTGTTACCGCATCCCCGTTTGTATCTGTCCTTGTCAGCCAGTTTGTAGATACAGCAATACGTTACAGGCTGAAAGAATCACATTTTTATTAAATGTTATTAAATTGACTAACATGAGTTGGCTTGAATTTATATGTAAGGCCCGACTACACAGGCAGTCAAGCCCTGAACTTGTAAGAGCAGGGAGTTGTGGAGACCCTGTTAAGAGTAAATAAATCACATATGTTTTAGCCGCTACTGCCATGCACCATAATGCCACTGTAGCCAGTACACATGTTTCGTGCATCTTAGAGGTAATATTATGTGTTTATCTATATGCGTACTACTGTAATTTAATGTCAGCTCAGGGAGCTGGAAGACTGTCTTCCAGCTCCCTGATCATGCAGTTCAACAGCTCCTACGTCACTTTTAATAAGTCATAAACTCAGCTGTTCCATGTTGATTCTGCAAATGTTGAAGATGGTCCCATGCCCTCAGAAAAGTAATTGCATTGAAAGACTCAAAGTAATTCTGTGTCATGGACGTCAGCTAGATGTCACTATCTCGTTGTCATAGTTCCCGCCTCACACTTACCAGGGAGAAGCCAACTTTTTATAAGTCATGACCAATTTTCACTGCTTTCTGCAAAACAACGGAATAGTGCTCGCCTAAGCTAATTTCTATAACAGTTCTGAAGATTCCCCCTTTGGTAGCATCTAGTTTTCCCCGGGAGAAAAAATGGTCATGGGCGCGACCATTTTGTCTATTTTACTCACAATCCTTGGCCTTAAGTGGTACATTTTCAGTGGAGAAATAATTTTGGAACTCATTGCAAAGTTTAACGGTTTAATATAATGGGGATTAATGCATATTTGGCAGATGCATTGTTATAGCTATCGATAAGCTTATCGGTAGTAGTTCACGACTCCAGTTTTGAAAATATACATCGCAATTTCTTGAGCTGTCTTCGTTTTGTCTATGTTAGGCAAGCCTTTAAACTGTGTTGCATAAGCTTTGGTTTCCCCCAAACGGGAGAACCTGTTTTTCGTCCTAACTCTTTTATATTCTTCCTATTTGTTTTTAAGAAATAACATACTAGATAGCATTTATCGTTACCCTTTTCTTATGCTTTTTATAATTATTTTGCTTAGAAGTTCGGCACTCGATCATGAAGAGAATTAACCATTTTATTTTTCTTCTTCTGGATAAGATACTAGGAGTGAAAGTTTCTGTTTCTCTTATGCTGCTATAGATCAATTTATAAATATCCCTCACTCTTGAGGCATGTTAAAACTTAATTTACCTGACTTTATGTAATATGCATGACGTAAGAGGTAGGCTACACTGGGGTAATGTTTCGTAGGTGTGGTTATTTTTACACATTGTGACAAGTCTGAAAATGGTCTGCAGGGGTGTGCTCTTTTAGGAAGCTGAGAGGGAAATCTCCGAGAAGCTGAGGTAATTTCTTCAATCATTTCATGAGAAACAAATTTTCATCTCAGTGTCATCGGCTCTACAGAGAAGGTCAGAAGTGAAAGGTTTTTAAACAAGGCAGTCCAAATAGATGTCCTATTGATTTAATGAGATATTTTATGACCAGTTATTTAGGCTAAGAGGAGGCAAGGAGATGAAACTATAAGTTGGTATGCAAATTAGGAAGCTGTTGTGTAAAATTGCATAAAACATTGGACTTGCGATTCTAGAACTGATAGTTATATTCCTGCCAAGTTTATTACACAGCGTAATCGGAAAATATGTATTGTCCCGATTGACTATCTACATTCAGAAGGACATGGGGACCCTGAGAGTAATATGTCATTTGGGGTTCATTATATGACCGCCATCGCGAGGGCCTATCTCACTCTGTCTGGTGGACAAACAAAATATATAGTACTTGCGGGGAAGTGTGGGTTTTTCTTTTCTTTTTGTAGTATACAATACTTGCTGTTAGTGTCTACGGGATGGAGTGGCTTAAAAGAAAAATGCAGTCACCCCAATCAGAATTAGTATACCCCGTCATCCTAATTCATGAATGGCTTTTTTGATCATGTGATAATATTTTTGTTACTGAATTGTTAAAATCATAAAGAATAACTCCTTGCTTCACCACTTGTTTGCACTAGTTATGTTAAAAACATCTTCAGAAGTACTAGTAAGACAAATAAGAGGGGATTTGTAAGTTCGCTGAGTTTTAAAAGCAATTTTTGGGTGACTGCCCATTGCCTTTAACTAGGAGAGTCCGGGTCCCAGAGCGTGAAACATGACTACACTCGGATCAGTGGTGCTGCCCTGACTTCTTTGTTAGGTTGTCAACAGTATTTACACTAGAAGGCTTTGTGATAGACTATCTACGCGAAGCGACGCCAGCAGCTGATGCGAAGCATACAATACGAAGAACTTTTTTTAATAGAAAAATGCCTCCTAAATTGCCAGAAATTGTATTTCACAAACCTTGAAACTTGTATCTAAAGATTCTATATTTAGACGTAATGTATTGGAATTTACACTTTCCCAAAAAGTCAGTTCTTTAAAATGATTTTATTATACGTAAAAAGGATTCTAAGTTTTTTTGTGCAATCTTTGCTTTAGACATCTAACTGACATATTTTGATACAAACGGTTGAACGTAAAGCAGTTTTAGTTTAAACAGTATGACAAATTCTTATAATTCTGTCTCTAAAGATGATGGAGTTTGGCACTAGGCTGCCAACAGGCAAAATTTACTGTCGAATTTGTTTACCCTAAATTTGACAATAAATTCTTGCAAAATAGTGTAAATTTCATGACACTGAAGGATAACGTTTGCATATAAGTAATATGTACGAGGTGTAACTTCTTTCTGTACTTAGAGGTATGTAGGTTGTTACAGGGTCCAGTGGAAGGTAGTTGATGTCCCATTGGAAAGGTGAAAAGCAAACAAAAAAGAGCGACGAAAAGAAATTAAAGAAAAGAAAGTAAGAAAAAAATTGAAAAAGAAGAGAAAAGAAAACGAATAGAACGAAAGGGAATGAAAAGCAAAAAGAAAAAGAAAAGCCAAAGAAAAGCAATAAAGGGATTAAAGGAATATTTCAGTGACAATTTAGGAGGATCCTTAATAACTGAATGAAGTGAAGTAACTTTTATCACACTTCCTACAAATCCCATTCAAATATTTTATTCATAATCCAAGATATTCCCTTTATAAAGAAAGACTCCCTGACACTTCAGGGTTACAAAATGTTACTGTATGCAATACCAGCAGATTACTCAAAAATCTTTGTTATTCTTTAATGATTCTTTAATTTGACTTTGAAACTTGAAACCAGGGAAACATTAAAAGCTTTCATATTAGATTTTAAAAATCTCAAATTGCCTCAATATTTCTTTTACGTGTGTCACAATAATGAGGAAGTATAAATGATTTTCCATTAAATTGCCCGGAGTCACAGATTTTTTGTACTACAGTGCATTACTGTGAAGAGAAAATTTCCTTGAAAATGAAATTCATAACTACCAAACGCAACATGCCATGTAAATGGAATTTAAAAAATAGAGGAAGCAAAACATCCCTAATGCTAGGAAACTCATATTTTGTCAATAAAATGTCCATTTAAGACTTTATATAAGCCATGATAAGACGGTAAAGAGCACCGCTTTTGAGATTGACAAGCATAAAATGTATACTCCTCCCTGATAATGATACTCCTACGGATTCCTAAGGCAAAATTATTGCAATTTTATGAGGTAAAAAATTAATATCGCTGCAATATGGTTTGTTTTTTCATCTCAGCTTGAAGGTATAACAAAAAAAGTTGGGTCAAATATAATTATGTATTTCTTACTAAATTTCAAGCTGCCTGCCCTCGGTGGTTCAAGGTAGCCTATATTGCGACATGAAAACATATATTCTTTTTCCAACCGTGTCTTATCTACACGTGAAGTTCACCTTGGATACAAGCATACACATGTAGCAAAAGATTTAAACACTTGTGTTATGTATCGAATGATATACATGTAGAGATTTAAAGGTAAAGTGCAGCCCTATTTGTTTAGTTTATCCCGTCATCCTAATTCAGGAATGGCTCCTATCAGTCATGTGACAATATTTTTGTTCTGATTTGTTAAATTCATGCATGATAAACCACTTGGTTTACCTTCAATGTTCATTTTTTTTATATGGAAACATAATAGAAGATGGGAGAAATAAGTGGAGATTTGAAATATTTAGTAGATTTTGGAAAATAAAACTTGCGGCGACTGCTTTCTCCCTTAAAATGATCGCTCCTGTGAAAGAAAGTGAGAAATAGTATATCCGAAAGCTATAGATTATCGTTAACAATATATGTACAGGAATTTTAAAGGTCGTGTGGCATGAAAATAACATAGTTGGATATTTGATGTAAAAAGCATTAAAAATCCAGAAAATAGCCTCAATTCCCATTAAAATCCATCAAATATTGACCATTTTACAGGTAAATTTCCATTTCACACTTGTATCATGAATAAACATGAACTAAATATGCAAATATGTGACATCGAAAGAGGGACATACCATATATGGCACATGTTAGCCTTTGTTTTTCAACCTTAATTTCAAGGACACTGGTAGCATTGTTATTCCCAGTGTGGTTTATTATAAAAGTTAAAATTTTTTCCCCGAAAAATATTGATATCACTTACCAAACTGTAATCTGTAGGATCAGTAATGAAGAGATAATTTATATAGGGTTAACAAAAGAAATCTTCACACCATGCAACACTCAACACTCCACATCATTATTTTTGCATAGGCAATTAGTTTCTTCAGAAACCATCAAACTTTGAAGACATAAATTTTGAGAACGGTAAAAGATATTGAAATAATTCCAATGGATCTTTCATTGGAGGACTTAATTCTTTAACTGACAAGTGAAACAGCTCTTTTTGGTGGCATGTCACACAACCTTTAAAATGGTCGTGCTAAATTCTTGGCGATTGCTGTATAATTTTAGTCTCGTTCTATTCATGGCTTAGTAGGCAACAATAGCAATACCAGAAAGTGAGATAAACTGCCAATTGACAATACACACCGAAAATGAGCCTAGTACTGGACTGGGCAGCTGAAATACGCTCTAAGCTGTGTATATGTATGAATGGTCAAGACACATAATAATAAAATAACCCATTACGTAAATTACGAACTAGATACTGACAGGAATCATCTGTACTTTCTGACTGTATCTTCTGAATAAACTTTGTGATTTATCGTAATTTGTGCATTTTTCTCAATTTTACTAAAATGCATCAACGTACGGCATAGAAAAAAGAGTCACATTCATTTGGTGTTGACACTGATTTATTGTAAGATAACCGTGAAAAAGAGCGGCAGTTCCTGTTAACCTCCATGGCAACTTGGTGGAATAATGCAGCAGATAATTCAAAACACAACTTTAAGGCTTTCAATTCACAAACATCACTTAAGGTCTGGGAAAATGCCCGGGCAGTTTTGAGCCTCTTTCCCAAATCACCTTTCTAATTTTAGGGGAAAAAGCAATCGATAATTGGAAACTTTCAAAAAAGTGTTCCACTTAACCGATATAGCGTGCTGTACTACATGTCGCCAGCCGTTCTTTCGAATATTATACAATTTTCAGCCAACATAACTTCGTACTCACTTTGCATGTTTCTCAGCTAGCGTACATGTTCCCAGTGAAAATGATATAGGCAGGATAATTTTCTTCCACTCTGGTCGATGTGGAGGTAGTCATAAGTTTTGCTTATAGTTTCATCTTTGCAAACTATAAGCACATGATTGGTGAAATTCGATCACGTGATACTAACACGGATCCATTTCAAGCTTGTGAAATGTCGACGTATCACACGCACTTTGCAGTTTAAAGAAATGGGTACCAAATTCTTTCCAAATTACGTGGAGAACTTTCGGTATGTTGTTTACAATAACTAACTCATTCTAAAAAAGTGAAAGACTCTTGGACCCCTTATGTCAGAGCGAGACAACAAGATACAAATGTCAGCCTGTGGCCTACCCATAGTGGCCGATGCCGGCATGTGAAAATCGTAGTCGTGGTTTTTACGTCATTAGGGACACTACCTTGTTGCCGCAGCGACTGTTTTTAGCTACAGTGTATAAAGTATTACAAGCACTGGTCCGTCACTAACTCTTCATTGGAAACTGTCTGGTTCAGGAACTTACGTCAGCTGCGTCTCTGGACAGAAAACCCTTCCGGTGTAGAGTAATAATGTAATACCTTGTAGATGCAATTAGAAAAAAATGTTTCCCTTATCTGGTATCTTCGTGATTTCCGACATGACCAGTCTACAGATGAGATTCGCATTTGCGATCTTGACGTCAACAGGGCACTATACGAAAGCCGAGAAGTTCGGTATGGCATAGAAAACACACATCGATTTCTCTGTACACCATTTTAACGGATGATGTGAACGGAGAAATCCAAAATAGAAGAGGGGGTACTTCAAAAACGTTCATTATAGCATGAAAGGTATTGCAAGTCCGCAAAATAAGTAGACGAGTTCAATTTTACTAGAAATCAGAGCCGTCTGGACAAGAACAATGTATTCTGCTCCATTAATTCTACCGTTAATATATAACAAACATGAAAATGGAGAAATATAAGCAAAAGTGTTTTGGAATTGGTAACTAAGGACGCCGAACCTCAAAGGCTTGTAAAATTATATCAGTTAATAAAACCAAGCGAAATATCCGAAACAGACATAAACTGGCCTTTTTACTCATGTAACTCGTGTTCGGAAGTCATCATGCCAACAATGACAGTCTGGTTTTGACAATATTTGAGTGCATGCGTAATTCTCAAATCTTTTTATTGGATTGTGTGTATTCCTGCGACTTGTTTTAGGCCATTTCTGACAAGAGACCTACTGTAGAGTACATAACTATTTTAACTAGTGCGTGCATTTTTGTAGCCTCTTTAAGACACAATTTGACTTCTGCACTGCAAAGGCTATCCCTTGAGCAGACCTCTTAAATTTCAAATTTCATTCTATCTGAATATTTACGAAGTATGCATATGTGAAAGACAAATTGGCTTAACGTTAGGCTATCCAGGCTGATCAGTAAAGCAGTTTTGACTGTGCTCTCCATACCTGCAGTCAGCTTGTTCTAAACAAATCCTCAGTCAACTTAAAGACAGACTGTCATCTTAAGAAGACACTTGACTGAAGCAATTTGTCTAGCATTGTGATACCATGAGGTCAGTCACTTCCAAGGTGTTATTCTCGACTGTGTTTATGTGATACATTAGCACGCAGTGACCGACACAATGTACACTCACTACACTGTGGGCAGCCTAACCCTCAATAAGCCCTTTAAAAAACGGCCAACTGCAGACGGGTGTACCAAAATTCTGTTGCTTTACCTTTTCCACAACAGAGCTCCTGCTTTGCAGAATAAGATACAATTTCTAACTAAACAGGCGCTTAGGTGGAATTTTTCTACGGGGCGGGGTGGGGCGACATTTCTTAAGACCTCACCCTACCCTTACAGAAATTTATAAGGAAAACGGCTTTAGTCGTTTCAAATGTTTGGTCGAAAATCTATGGTAGCAAGTACCTCCACCGTCCTTGTATGCTGTCATGAACTGGACACTAAATTCATGTTGAAAGGTTTCTTGATTCATAAAGTGTACTATTTTTACACGATCATTCTGTTAAAACATAAGATGGACATGTAAATGTTTACGATATACCAGTCACACATTTTTTCGTTTCCCATTTCTTCTTCTTCTTTTTTTCCTGACCGTGTTTTCCTTTTTCCTTTGTTGTTTTCTTTTCTTTTCTATGGGGGGGGGGGGGCTGTAACGCCACGGATACACGCCTGTTAATACTGAATGACTCCCTGATCACTCGTTTATGGTTGATCCACCTATCCAGTAGACCTTATGCATTGACATCACACTGACGTCATTTTGGGTGAAAACAATGAAGCACACGTGCACAAACAGCGTGGATTTCGCCGCACGTGTAGTAGACTTACGCGCGTATACGATTGGTTGACAAATCAGCTGTCTGCATTTATTGGTGTAACTTGCAATGATACGCGTTTTTCCGCCATTTTCCTCCAAAAGAGGGAGCACTTTCTCCATTGTGACATCATATGCATAAGGTCTATAAATATGAGGGGGGCTTCATGCAAAACCCTGGTACCCTTGGGCTTTTACCATGGAAATTTGAAAGAAATTGGGTTTTTAACGAAGAAAATTAGAAAATTTGGGGTTTTTGTTGAAGAATTTGCCATACTTTAGACTAAAATGAAGTAAATCGTCGGGGCGACTGGCCGTTGTCGGGAACTATATTTTATCGTATACATAACAGTTCCCAGACGAAAGCGAAAAATTTTCCGATGGGGGCAGTCTTCCCCGACGGGGGACCATGGGCCCCCTGCCCCCACTTGGCGCCACAACTAGGTTTCAGTGTTTTTCTGGGGTTCTTAACAACTATGCACCCTGCATTCAGAAGTACAATTTTGCACTCCAAAACACTCCAAACTTTTTGCACTCCAAACATGTTGCACTCCAGACTGCTTTAGGGGATCAGAAAACTTTGACATAGAATTTTTTTTCCAAAATTCAAAAATTTCGAAAATTTTCAATTTAAGCGAGACTTTTGGCATTTTCGTTGGTAGAACCCCCTCTAAGTTTGCATAAATGAAAAAAAGCATCCTGTTTACAACAAAATAAGCTATAAACCATGACTGTGGGGTTATTCTAACTCGAGAAATAATTTTTTAAATTCTCATGACTAAAATTATCATGTGGGCGCACAAAAGGTTAACAAACGCTTTTAGGCTGTATAGAGGCCACTCGAAACAAGGGGCCCAATTTTCCAAAATTTTGGGAGGCCCTGTCAGCAGCTGCTGACAATGCTGACTGTTAAATCCCCCACTTGCCTTGCGCGCTCTACGTCTCCTGTCAATTTGAAATTCATTCGAGACAAAGTCAGCAACTTGAACCTCGAGCATGCACGAATTCCATGTAAAATATTCACCAATTAGGTAAAACTTACGATAACGATTAAAAGTCACATCATTTACAAATTAGTGCTTTCAGTGATAAGGTTCATGATTTTGCTTCATACATTTTACATTTCCTCCTATTGGTTTTTTTTTTCATTCTTTCTTTCTTCTCACTCTCCCTTTTCCAACCAGAAGAGCACACGCCTCAACGACCACCTGAATAAGCCCCTAATCATTAAATGTAATGAGTGGGCCTACATACAGTACACCTTCAGGCCTAGGCTACATTGCCCACGCTACGGTCAGCACGCTACGGTATAGCTAGGCCAATTCTAGCCTGATTAATTTTAATTATACTGCAAGCGCCAGGTTGTTTTTGTTATCATGATGACTTTCGAAAACGAATTACACGAGCAAAAAGACTAGCCTAGGTCTGTTCCGGATACTCGCTTGTTTTCATTACTGATATAATTTTATAAACCTTTGAGTCTCATTTACACGATTGTGGACACTAGAATAAAGCATTTTATTGTCTACAAATGGCATTAATACGCACTAAACAGACCATTCAATCTTAGTCGGTCTATATCTTTTCAAAAAGCGTAGTTCGGACTAGTCGCATTAGTTACCAATACCAAAACATTTTTGCCTGTATTTCTTCATTTTCATGTTTTTTTTCTATATTAACGGTAAAATAAACGTATCAGAATAAATTCTAATCCAGACGGCACTGTTCACTAGTAAAACTGGGACTCGTCCATTTATTTTGAGGATATGAAATATCTTTCATGTTATAATGGAACGTTCTTGAAATACCCCCTTCTATTTGGATTCTCTGTTCACATCATCTGCAGGGGCGTCCCTAAGGATTGATGAGTGGGGGGTGTTGGACCTTTTCCCGACAGCAAAGGGTTTCACTCATAACCCTCGTTTTAAGGAAAGTTTTGCAAAAAGTACAAGATGGAAAACTTAAGCCTAACGGGGGGACATGACAAGCAAAAGAGCAAAAGAGCAAAAAAGCCAAAAAAAAAAAACTACCGGAAAATGCAGTTTAGCATTTGGCAATGTTAGCTAGACCTGGGGGACCCTTTTCCTTTATCTTCTACAACAGCTGGGTCGCTTTAATTTGGTCATAGAAGTACTATCTCCTAGGTAGTATTTCCATGGTAGGAGCGCAGAATTGTCTTTCTCATGGGACTCCGTTGCCCGTCTTAGGGCCCATTTCAGTAATGTCCATGTGTGGGGGCCAGGGGCGAAGCTTCCGAAGCTCTGAAGCATTTACACGATTGTGGACACTAGAATAAAACATTTTATTGTCTACAAATGGCATTAATACGCACTAAACAGACCATTTAAAGTGTACCTAAAGTCTAAAATTTAAAAAATATATGTTACAAAGTTTGAAAAATGCATCCAGATGGTCCAACTCCCATCTTCACACGACATTCGTAAGCTGAGATATAAAATGTTGAAGCTTATTCACTCAATTTGAAATGAAACATTGCGCAATAATTTGTGATGTCATTCTTGTACTACTCAAATTACAGTCTTTGCTTTTCTTTTTTTCCAAAAGCCACTGCACCTTGTGCCAAAATGTGATCACTGTCTTACTGTTATAGGGTGACTTGGCTTTAAAAGCCCTCTCCCTACAACATGCTATGCAAGTGAACAGTGTTTCAAGGTCATATAAACAAATTAATTTCATAAGGAAACAAAAGCAGGTAATGTGAGTTGTACAAGAAGGGCATCACAAATTATTGCGCAATCGACTTTTTCAAATTAAGTGAAAAAATTTCAACATTTTATATCTCAGCAACAGAGTACGCTATGAATATGGGAGTTGGATGAATGGGATTCATTGTTCAACCTCTGAAATATGTATTCTTGTAATTCTAGACTTCAGGTCCACTTTAATCTTAGTCGGTAACTATCTTTTCAAAAAGCGTAATTCGGACTAACCGCCTGTCGATATCTTCACGATGCAGCGGGATTAACGGTGGGGCGGGTGGAGGGTCATAGTATTTCTACGTTCAGCATTAAGTATACTCACTATGGGAAGTTACGATGTGTCAACAAGAAGAAAAGATGAATGCGCGAAGCACGCCGAAAACTATCACCTTTGCGGACATTTTAGTAATGTTTGCCTTCATTTTACATAGCAGTTACCTAAAGCACCGAATACGCACTAAACAGACCTAAAAATTGCAATTAGCCCTTTTTTCATATTAGCTAGGACTAACGACCATTCGATATCTTTATGATGTAGATGGTTTGAGGGTTGGGAGCTAGGATGGACATTTCGGGAAAATTGCACTGAGTTTTGCAATAATCCAAAGCACGCTCTGTCGTTCTTGAATTATCAATTGGGCAATTAGCGTATAAAAAAGGATGCGCTCGTAGGGTGCCGAAAAAAAAGGATTTTAAGGCATTTTAGTAAAGTTTTGGGGCACTGCATCAACAAAAGTTGGAAAGGGAACCACCTTCGCAGTCACCGCAATACAAAATGTACGCATCTCAAGTGTTTACAGCAAACACAAAAGTACTATGACTTCACAATTTAAGTAAGTGGAAAGCCAGCAGTGGCGTAGCTAGAGGGGGGCGGTCTCCCCCACAAGGCCTCTGTCGGAAATAAATAAAAACAAGTCATTTGAAACACTTACAACACTTCTTATGCATTTAAGCAGAATTACACACCGATATGTCAACGTGAAAATCAAAAGTCGGTCTCAAAACTGCCGGAAAAGCCAAAAAAAAAAAAAAAGGCCCCAGAATTTCGAACATCTATCAAGATAATAATCTGTCGGAATTTTTTGGCTTTGCCCCCCCCCCCCACAAAAAATGTCTAGCTACGCCACTGAAAGCCAGCTCAGACTGCACTTACCTGACGACGAGCCAAAGGCGAAAATCAGTCGCGTGACAGACGGGTCGGTAAGTGTGTTCCAAATTTTGGAGGGATTGGGGGTCGCATCACAGTTGAGTAAAGTCGTGGTAGCGTGCAGCTGTCATTGACCCACCTGTGACCCATTTTTTTTAATGAAAAGGCCAGCAAGAAAGGGTTTAAGACATCAGACGACGGTTGCAGAAAGCCAATGTGCTCGCCCTCATGTGTGATTGATGAACAGTAGATAGACTGATATCAACCCGGACAGTGTGTTGCGTGGTTGGCCTACAATCCGACTGTGACCCGACGCAACTGCCCACGAATACCTATATCTCATCTCCGACGAACATTCAGGTGGAATTGCATTACATTCCAAAAGGATTTTATTTCACAGTGTTAGACATGGAGTCTATTTCATGGACGGTAATCATGGAAGTACCACTCTGACAGAGTGGTACTTCCATGAGGTAATTAAGCAATAAGGTAGTACTATTTTCCCTACCGCCTGGATTTCGTCCAGTCATAGACAATGGCTTCCCTTATAGTGTAGTAGAGATCACTCACACAGAGCCCTTTCAGTTTCAGTTTCAGTTTATTCTCTATATCGCCTTAAGAGGCACAAGAGACTAACAAAGTAATGATACATGAACAAATACTTAATATATGGCAAAAAGCACCAAAGTACAAAAAGAACGAATTAAAAGGAAAACAAAATAATAATGTAAACAACACAGACTGGCATTACCTATCACAAAAACAAACTGACACCAGCCACTAATGATTACTCAGCTTGAATTAAAGGCCAAAACATCAATTCGAAAATGTATCCATAATAATCTTACAAAATTTAATCAAATTTGAAAGATTTTTACTATTTTTACTTTGAAAAAGCTCTTCCATTTGAATAGAAGATGGTCCTCAATTTGTGATAACTTACCTTATAATATATGATAATTTCCCGACAAACAGAGTAGTTTTTTTAATACAGCTAGTTACATGGGTCTCTAGTTAAATGTACCCAAAGCAATATTTCCACCTGACAATAATTCTGTTAAGTAAAACATTGTGATCATAAAATTTCCCGACATTTCTGAAGCCCTAGATAGAACATCTTTTTCTGACAAAGTAAATTAATTGCAAAAGAAAGCAGTGGCAATTTTTTTTCCGGACGGACCGCAAAATTTCTCCGACAGACTGTACTTTGAAAATTTCTGGGGTGTAACACCCCCTACACCCCCGGTAGTGACACCCCTTATCAAACGTTAGAATGGTGTACAGGTAAATTGATTTGCGTTTTCTATACCACACCGAACTTCTAGGCTTCCGTAGGGAACTGACTTAACTGTCATAGTGACGACTGGCATTTGCTAACACATAAAACTACGTTACTGATCTTGTTGAGTAGGCTAGCGTGACTGGCTAAAAAAAAAACTACCTTGCCTTATATTGTTTACGTTGACGTCACGAGTCGCTATTGTTACTTCTCACGCCCAAACGATTTACTAGTCACATATAGGATTATATTCTTATCGATGCCCCCTTCTACGCGGGCACCGTGGCAGAATAATCCATACGGGTCTGTCAGTGGCCTTCTACGAACAACATCATTGTCCAGCCGAGGGAGTCTGACACAACTATTAGCCTACGTCTGCATCCAGTGAGGCTATTCAAGTTGAATTTTCACCGCAATTACAATTTGAGAGAAACATGTCAGACACCTTCTCCTACGAATTATTGTATCCTCGTTCGAACTTGTTTTGAAACACTTAATTCCCATAGAACAACAAAAGTTACTGGCAGCCAGACATGCCAATTAATACACAACTGACCTACCACTTAGGTGTAAATTTGTACTCTTTTGTCGGTTTCCATACATATCACACTTTTCTATGATCCATGCACAACACAGAAATGCATCATTTAAGTGAATACACATTACTGACGCATTCTCACGCCTTTATCAATTTGCCTTTGTAATGTGAAATGATGAGTTTACCTTTTCGTAGATATCTGAAATCATGATTTGATATGCCGTTAGATTTTATAAGCGACTGGCCATGTAAGACTACAGGCTGACAATTTATATATGATGCAAACACTTTATATCCAACGTGAACGGCTTTGTTTTGTTATACCCATGGAGATATATTTACTTTTTGCGTCGCACGCTTATATTGAAAAGCAATGTTCCAATCAGTTGTCTGAAACGCAAGTAATATGTTTCTAATTGGCCTCTAGCACTTGACCTATGTCTTCCTTATTCTGAAAAATTACATGGTGAGGCGTACCAGTCAAGTTTGACCTTGGCGATTCACGTGGTCTAGGCATGGGGCTACCACCAAGTTGGAGGTCTAGGTAAATCTAAGCATTGCTAAGCCTACGAGTACATAGCAGCTGGTTCAATTACTTCTGAGGACAAAAGATCCCTTTGTTAAGATTCTTGGTCTGAATGTAAAAGAACTGTATACTTACACCCTTAATAATAATAAATAATTGCAAAGCTGACGTCTAATGAAGTATAGAATCCGGTCTCATGTTATATAAAATGCAAAGAGATGAGATAACTACGTAAACATGTGCCTGTTATTAGAAACAGCAAGTAGTTCACAGTCACAACATTAGAGTATCTATTAGAAAATTGGGGAATGTAAGAAATGTCCTTGTCCTGTGTTTAAAAAACGAACGGCGCTTCCGCTTTCTCTTTGTATGACCATGCGCGGGAAAAGTTTCAGTTTCACTTAAAACCGCACCCACACAGATTTTTCCCTTCTTTAGCCATCACCTTTAAGTAGCCTGTCACTTGAAAACATAAGCAAAGAGATCAAAATAGGCAATTTTACAAACATTGTTATCAAACGAAACCCTGAAATCTGGACGCGAGCAGGGCAGTACTACTCGAAGGCTCTCTAATCAAACCCCAGATAGTAAAACATTCTCTTTACTAAGTTTACTTCTAGCCCCTCCTCCAACTTACACGAAAACACCTGTCTAGTACGCCTCAAGACAGAGCCAAAGTAAAGCCTACATTGAGTCCAATTGCTCGAAACCATAATGACATGAGTGTGTGAGCTTAATTGGGAGCACAACTGACTGTACAAGTCATCGGTCGGTGACCAACGGAAGTGGAGCTATATCGTTTGAATAAAGGTCAATTCCCTGATAGCACACCATAGTTGGGCCAACGTCAGACCAACGTTGGCAGCAACATTGGATCATAGTTGGCTCAACGTTGGGGTTTGGTTGGCTGCTCATCGTTATGATGTTGGCTCCTGACGTATATCCAACAATGATCCAACACTGGGCCAACGTTGGGCCAACGTTGGAAGCAGAACATTGACTCAACGTTGGACCAACGTTGGAAACAGTACATAGGACCGACATTGGCCCAATGATCGGCTTAATGTTGGCATGATGTTGGATAGACGTTGGCCTAAGATCTATTAACTGTAGGAGCATGCACTTACTGTTGGGGACCTGTGCATATGGTGACATAGCTATGTAAGTTCAAAGCATTAAAAGAGTTCACTCATTCTTAATGCTGAAATACAAATTTCATTCAAGTAGAAGATACAGGGTAACAAGTAAATGTCTGCGTGATTAATTGCTGATTGTTTAAGTTATATTGCTTCTCTTAAAAATAACTATAGCAGCCCTAAAACTGACATCCACTTTGGTGAGAAAAGATGAACATATCCTTTTCTTTGTATTAGCAGTAGCACATTCAGGCAGCTGCATGCATACATTCAATTGTCACTGCAGTTTAAAATTACTGCATAACCTGACATGACAATATTGTAAGTTGTATGGCTTAACTTTAACAGAAAAGATAGTCCAAAGAAAATTGAAGCTTCAGTTCTAGGTTATCCAGTCAATATGTCAGATTCTTCCAGTCTCTAAAGAATATCCCAAAGAAATAAACTACAGAATCAAATGGTTCCATAACACTGATTTTTGGATACTGCAGTCCTGAGCTGTTTTGCAGCAAATGTTTTCTCCAGATTTTAAACACTGAGTATCCAATACACAACCTTCTTTTACTACAACTACAGAGTAGCCTGCATCATACCACTACTGTCAAGGAGTCTGTTAATACACTAATGCAATATAGCACTGCTTAAGCAGGCCCACACCATCTACAAAGTCAAATCCATGGCTTCACACAGCACACTGCACATACAGAGGAAGCATTTCAAAAGCCCTTTGTTGTGACACAATTGACTTTGCTGATCAGTCACAATGGAGTTGCAAGAACCCGCCTCCATGCATCCACTGCATGAAGTACACAGTATGTTGTGAATACACTCTTAATTCCTACAGGAATGATCGAGTCTTTCCTGAATGGGAAAATAACATATTCTTGTAGTTTGTTAGTTAGATGAGGTTTTACGGCTCAGTTTGTAACCAATTGGTTTAAGTCGGGCAGGCCAAGGCTTTTTTCCAGTTGTGGCTCACTGGTTTTTTCCTACTCCATTGCTACTCCAACAAGTCCCTGTAGGATCCTTACAAGAATTATGCTGGGAATTTAAAAAAAAAAAAAACTAAAAAAGATGAGTACTACTGAAAAGTCAGCTCCACGTAAAGGCCCCGCTGGTTTGACGTTGGGCCAGTGTCGGAATTCCACCGTTGGGTGGTACATGTTGGTACAACGTTGGGCCAATGCATTTCTACCAACGGTTGGACACCTCACGCTGGCCCAATGTTGGCCCAATTACCATCAGCCAACCGCGACCACTGCCAACGATCGCCAACCATATGACAATGTTGGCCCAACCTAAGTGTGCTATCTGGGTTAAAGTGCAGTCATAAACTGTATTTAGAACTATAGGGCTATTACTGAATATGTGTAAGGCACGGAGTTGCTAGAAACCTAATGGTTTGGGGATGCCATATCTCCTTTAAAGGAAGTTTCATCCCTAACCAAAGTGAATAGTTCGAGGATAGTCCTTCAGTCAGGCCTTATAGTAAAATGAATTACGGGACGCCCTCTTATGAATAAACCACCTGGGCAAGGTTAACGTAACCCTCTTTATCTTAAACACATTTTAAGTCTGACAAATTTGTTGCAGATAAAAGTATTGTAGATAATGAAATGGCTTTTATTCTTTCTTCAAAGTCCCCTCCACTCTCCGGCGAAGAGCCAAGGGGCGAAACCAAACGTTTAATACTCTCGAAGCCTTGTTACTGTTTTGCTCCCCAAGTAGATACGTCCTCGAAAGGACAACAAACTTAAAAAATTGACCAGCCTCTCGACTTTCAGATCTATGCATCATAAGTCTGTCGTGCGTGGCTCTATTCTAGAATGGCTGAAAAAAAAAACATACTGCACTCACTGATCTTAGCCAAAAGGTCGAGAAGCGAGTTTTCATGCTAAATAACTTTTATGAAATGCACAAACTGTTGCTGGATTTAACTCTTGGACCATCTCAGTTATATAAATAGCTTATCAATGGCTATATTTATAGTTAATCGATGCCTGTAAAGAACTTAATCTGAAATATTTATTCCTACGATGTGAACCTTTAAAAAAATAAAATCAAGTAAGGAATAAAACGTATAACATATCAGGACTTTAATCTCAAACAAAATACTTTTCCCCTTTTTTTCTTGATTCTAGATCTAGTGCATTCGTACCATCGCTATTTGCTCTCTAGAAGCTAAAATTACATGATTGAATCGTTACGTACAACTTTCATTCCAACCACAAAAATATGTATTTCAAAAAATGCGTAAAGTTACCCATTTCATCACGGGTCCTAAAATCCATGTTGAATAAATAGCGTATGGCTTACACTCGGTTACACTCGTTGAACTTTAAAGCAACTTCTTATATTTTTCAGGTTTCATATTCCTATCAAATGTTACGTTTGGTGAGTTAATCAGAACGAAAATCGAGTTAAAATCGATTCTGGGGAATTAGGAAAAGATACGTCAGTCGCTTCCCCAGTAAGCCGATTGACAGAAAAACAGAAGTGATTCAAGGGTAGAAAGCCTGAAGCAAGGTGAATGTAAACCCTATATTATTCCAGAACCAGACCGATAAATACTGTTCCATTTCTTCACCGTTTTAGAGATGCAAATATCTTTTTATCGTAAGATATGAAACTGCGTCAGTCAAAACTAGTTCAGCGCATCCCAGAATTCCGCTGTGAGCTATGCAACAAGCAGGCGTTATTAAGCCCTTTAACGATGCATGTCTTATGTAGAGGGTGGAGATCTAGAGTATGTGGAATCTCTTTAACATTTCAAAAATACATTTTATGCGGACGGTAACACCTAAGTTTGTTCTTCTCTAGCTATTAACCATACATCTATTCATTTTTGAAAGGTCAAGACTCGGGAGTGTTTTTTTAAAGCGCTCAGCTTTCGGAACTAAAAGTCCTCTATATGACACCAAGAATTCCATCAGTTTTACAAACATTTCCACCATCGCCTATATTTCAATAATGAGATAGCAATGGTATACAGCTTTTTGTTTTAAATGTTTCACAAAACAGTTGTGGGTAAGCTTACAAGACTGTATCCCAGTCTTTTTCAACCCATTCCGGGACACTTCCGATCCCGGGACCTCCCATTTTAAGCCAGTTTCGGGGCTCGGTAAAGCCGAACTCGAATCCGGAATTCACTTTAGTCCATATTCGGGCGTTACCAGATTACAGCCCTTTTAACGTAAGCATTACCTTTCCTTTTGTTCTGTTGTTGCTGAGGACCTGTTGGTTCGGGAGCGATGAACACCCTTTTAAAGGAAAATATTGCGCGTTTGTTTTACAGAAATTTTCATATTTTAAAACCAAAATTTCTGGGTACTGAATGATAGATAATTCAGAATAAGGCCATACGATAGCTTTCTTTTTATGAAATAAGGTTCTCGCCAAAAGAAATTCAGTTATTTGTTGTTCAAAACTAATTTGTTGGACCAAACTTTCGAAAATTCAAATGTTGCAACTTCCCTTACTCTTGTAATGCATAAAATTTTGAGGAGATAAAGCTATTGCTGGAGTTAATTGGTGAGACTGAACAGTTTAAAAGTGATTAAAGCTATTTTCTTTGAGTGCCATGTTAGTTCATTTTAAACGCAATTTAACGCAATATTTCCCTTTAAGTTTTCAAAGACACTTTACTTTTTCTTTATCATTATGCAATAAATGACTTCATTTGTAAAAGTACTCACCTTATGTAAAAATGATGATGAGCCTGAAGTGAAATAATTGTTAGAAGTTAAGACATGTAAATATTTGACCCCCGGCAAATTCTGCCCACAGATGAACATGAAAACAGATGTCTCATTTACATATAACTTTAACAGAACGTGGAAAAGCTGTATATGCATGGGAGCTCACCCAGCAGTACATAAAAGACCCTAGGTGTAGCCGGAATTTCTATGTGCAAGACAGATCACTTTCATTCCTCACCTTGGTCACTTAGAGTTATCTTTTATCCTCTCCGTTTTTCTCTCTAATTTATAACTATAGGCCGGTCACGCTACCACATAATTATGAAAGTAAGTGAAAATATATAAAATATGAATCTAATAGTTTGTTCTTTCTTGATTGAGATGCCAGTTTGTGCTTCCTATCCCGGTAGTATTAAGCCAACTGCTCGTTTGGGGGCAAAAAATCATCGAACTGTGTAAGAGGGTCTCTGCTCAGAGTACCCTGTGGAGCGGGTGAGCTGTTTCAGTGTTTGCTCAGACCCTCTTCCCAAACAGGGATATGACTGAACAAGGAATATGCCTCACAGCCTGCTACGTAAGCAATACTCAGAGTTAAACAGGGCTTCTGTGGGAGTTTCCTGATGAATGAACTGTGTTTATCTCTGAGACCCTCCTCGAATCAGACTCGGGTGCTCATTACGACGCAGGAGCGGATCCAGAAAACTTTGAAGGGTGGAGCCACGATGGGTAATCTCGAGTGCACCGAAGGTGCACCACCAGCGTCCAGGACGAGTTTGTCCCTAGTGGGGTTCAGGGCTGTACCCCGTTGGGTTCCAGGGAACGAAGCCCCTGGACGCTCTCCAGTAGTACATAGTAGGAAAATCGGATCCAGTTACTCTGTTAAGGAGATTTTATATCATTTCGTATTTTATGAAATTCGACGTTAATTGCTGAGCACAGATTTTTATAATGGAACAGTGGTGAGGTCCAGAGGCGAATTTGAAGTTATTTTGCATTTTGCATAAAGCGAGAGATGAACATTTTGTTTATAGAAAATGGCTTTTTCAATAATGAGTATTTTTTTTATATGTAAGGTTTATTGGGTATGGAGTGAAGAGCGACACTTTAAGATGCCATTTTCAGGGTAAAACTTGTATTCACGCAGAGCTTTGGGGCGCTTCAATTCCTAACAAAATGGATCTTTCCGAACATGGAGGTAATACTTGTCGCTCCAGGTAGTAGCTTCATGTTCCGAAAGAAATATTTGACTTATCAAAGTTTTGTAGTCCGACAGAGAACGCTAGTTCCCTTCAAATATGTTTATCTTTTGAAACCTACAGTAGTGGAGGGCGAAAGAATCCCCCTTCTTCACAAGTTACAAAATTGTTCTTGCATAATCACGCCTACGCAGACTGACAGAGGAGCAGGACTGTAATACATTGACTTTTATTGAAGGGAAAGCGTTTGAGATGGCATAGAAGAAGAAAATGTAAAAGAATTCAACTGTTCTTTTGGATCATTTTAAATATTGATTGGAAACCTTTCAGCATGCACTCGCTTCCATGCAATAAATGCTGCCGTCACTTTGTGAAACTAGTATACTTTTGGTAAGAGATTTGTTAAATCGGGGAGGGGCGTGGTAGTCTGGTCAGTCCCCTTGAGAGCCTGGGCAGCCTGGTGTCTTCGATTAACTAGAACGCCTATGTGGCGAAAATTTGACATCTCAATCCCCCTAGATTGCAGAAAAACTCTTCAACACAAATATCAAATAAGCCTTACTACAGTTCAATGTGGTAAGTCGTGCCCGTCCCTGCCTCCCCCAGTCCATACATCGTTATATTAAAGTTCAGGCTAGCACCATTGCTCAGCCATTCAGGTGATTTTGCACATTGCAGCCCTTCACTGCTTCGTCAACCATTTAGATGGAATTTTAATAGAGATGATTTCAACTTGAAACTCCATCCAACCCCTGCAGAAAGATATATATTGGCTACCTTGTCAGAAATTGTTAATTTTTTTCTCTTCTCTTCTCTTCCTTTCTCCTTTCTCTTTTCTTTCTTTTCTCTTCTACTCCCCCTTTCATCTTCGTCGCGACGAGGGGGGAGAGGCCCATTGGTCCCCCTAAATCTGGGGCTGTTTAGACGTTAATGACCTCCTTAACACCCTTTTAAACCATTTAGTCTCACTGTCCTGAATTTGGGGATCGATCGAACTTTTTCTAAGAATTCTTGATGGTCAATGCGCTAAAAGCTCTCGAGATTTTGGAACCCTTTCATTACGTTCCTGTGTATGCTTTAGAGGGGTCTCTTTTCAACGGTTCACAGATTTTTCTCTTCCAGTAAATCAAGTACTTTGTTGTTGTAATTGGATTAATCCATAACCACTCTATATCGATCCTTGTCTGTAAGTATATAATGAGAACTACATCAAAAAATGTAACCAGGTGCCCACTGCACGACTTTTGATCTACATCATGGAAAAGATTTCTCACGATGTCTCCGTTCTCGACATTAAAAATCTCACAGTGTGCAAGGGTAGGTCGTGACAAGTCGTGGCAATTCTAGAAGTCGTGGCAATTTGCGAAAAGTCGCATCTATATATGTCGCACAGTTTTGAACATGTTCAAAATTTCTGCGGATTCCTTATCCATGTCGTGGGATTTCGTGAGATGTGAGAAATCGCAAGCAAAGTCGTACAGTGTACTACTGAAAATCGTGGATATTCGAAGGTTGCAACCATGTCTTGAGATGTCGGAGGGGCGTATCAAGACTCCCAAGGTCTCATGGACAAGGAGCAGTGAGGGGTCCAAAACAATGGGATCACATACCCGATAGCACAAGCCCTCTCTGACCATCCACCCAAATATTTGCAATTATGCAAGAGTCAAGTCCAGGCCTAAGGACAAAAATTGAGCATCATAGCCCGGTCTAAAACCCAGAATATTTTTGTTGATTTTTGAAATCAGGACAAGTGGTTGGATTCATCTTCGGTTTTGGGGTTGTATATGGATGCAATTCGATGAATGGAGCAAAACGAAAACATTTAATAGGGGATAAATATACAGAACCTACAAGGTATTGAAGCCAGTCTGAATACAATTTTATCTGCCTCCTCCATTAATACTAAGCCAAAGTCCACATTGTGATAATTTAAGAGGCGGCATTTTATTGGCATAGCTAATGTCGGTGCTGCTCTGTCGATTTTTAAATTTGTAACCCATTGTTCATGAAAAAACCTTGTAAAAAAAGGTTAGGACCCTTGGTGTTTTTTTCTCCCTTTGAAGTGCACCAAACGTGATACTCTCATAAGTGCCGATAATGACGGACCTTCCCTCACGCCCTTCTAGCTACGCCAGTGCTTACGTGTCATCAGCAGCGTCGTGCTCACTGGGGCCCGTCTTCCCTCTTTTTTTTTTTGTCAAGGATGACCTTGTACTGATATCAAAATAGAGAGGTAAGCCACGAATGAGGACGAGAAAATGTTAAGTAACTTGAAATGTTAGAAACTTTCTCATGCGACTCCGTCATGGGTGACGCTTCCACCACTCGAAGTGATCCAATTTCTCAGCATGTTTACGAAACAGTGGTGAGATTGATTTTTTTCCACATCACAAACTTATTTTCATTAAGATCGAAAAAGCATAGGATATTTTAATTGAGGGAAAGGAAATTTCCATCTGTTACATAAGCGAGGACAGATATCTTTATATTACATGGAAAGGAAGGACATGCAATGAGTTGCTTAAATAATCCCTCAGTTAGATAATTACCAAGAAAATGTTCTCAGTTGTCCTCGACACAAATGACTGCCTAGTTTAGGTGAAGAATTCTGAATAGTAGTTGTCTAGATAGCATATGTCATCGAAAAACTTTACAGATTCGTAATGAAGGGGCATATGGTGCCACATGCGAGATCTGAGGGCGTTCACACTGTACTAAGGATGGAGAACCTTTAAAAGGATACAGCACCAAGCTAGGCACGTGCTAAAAGGTTGTGTATACGTGGCATATACAGTGCGGTCTGCGTAATGGTTATTGGGGTGAGTAAGCCATTGTGTGAAGTATACGCCTAAATACAGAGACTTTTGAGGATGTATATTGTCGAGGCATCGGGCATAGTATCGAGGAAGTCAACAAAGTTATCTTAGAACGATTCGGGGTCTAAAACCGTTCTGGTAGGTTACCTCACAAGTGGTCATTTGAAAGTAAGGTTTCGAAAACAAAATTAGTCAAACCAACATAAATTCGTCTAATGAAATAATATTTTATTTTATTTTTTTTTTAGATAGTAAAAGCATTCAGGTGACAGGACACATTGTAATGTATCTCGTTAGACTTAATTTGTGACACTAAGTCACTGTCTGGGGAAGTGTGGGCCTAGTAAATCTTAAGAAAACCTGTCAATTTACAGAATATACCTTTTAATAGGCGATGTGTCATACCACACTCTTGCCGTTCCGACGTTTAAATGAGATATCTGGAGTAGGATTTGGATTGATTTGTACATTCTCACCTAGCTATTTGCTGAACTTAAGTCAAAAAGAAGACCGCGTGTTTGGTCTAGTGGTAGAGCATCTGCTTCTCACTGGGGAGGCCCGGGTTCGATTCCCAGGTGGAGTCATACCAAAGACTTTAAAAATGGAACCTACTACCGTTGTGCGTGATGCTCCGCATACTGGCATAAGTAATGGAGTAAGGGAAAAGAATCCAGTGCCCCACAACTGGAAAAAAGGCCGTGGGCGCCGCTTGATTAAACCAAGAGATGATAAGTTTAGGCGTAAAACCCTATCTAACTAACAAATTTCAAGAGAAGTTCGGTCTTATCCTTATTCGTTCACGATTTATTTGACAGGGTCCTTGATAAGTCGAGCTGATGGAAGGGACCTGCTAGCCTATGGCCCATATGTGCTGATTGGCGCTAAGAAGGGACTGGAGCTGTGAAGTATTTTGAAAAGGCCCTTGCCTCTATTCGCCATGCACTTAAAGGGAACATCCTATGAAGTAGTGGTCTCGCTGAAGACATAAGCAAAGTTGTACTTATAGCACACACACCCGTTTGCAGGGGGGGGGGTTGAAACCTCCAGTCCGAAAATGTGGTGGGCGGAAGTATGCTTTTCCCCTTCCCGAAATCCAAGGACAAAAACCTCTTATTTGTTTCCTCTGTAAGGAATGTCAAAAATTTGCAGTAATTTTCTTAAAACATGTCCAACATGTTGCACCAAATTGCATCTAAGGACCCTCAAATATTCGAAAATTTTCCAAAGGAAGGGGATTCCTCCCCCATGACGGTGGTCAGAAACAACGTTCAGTCACACGCCCTTCCAGCCTCAAACAGCTTGCTACGCCTGTGACACGATCTGATAAAGGACGGCGCTTGTCAACTCAACTTTGCAAGCTCCAGTTCATGTCGTTAGTATCGAACAAGATACTTAGACATACGGTAACTGACAACTCACGAGCTTCGAGAAGCAAACATTGATCAAAATTATAGTTGTGCAGCATTTTTTTTAAACTTGATTGAACGAACAATTGTAATTGAAAAGTTACAACTGAAAGATGTGGAAAATCGGTGATGATAAATGAGATAAAGCCTGTATACCGTTATAGCCCGTAAGAAGGGGGACGTTCTGGAGTCATGTACCCCTCACCCAATTTTAAAGATCATCTTTATTATTCACAGCTATGGTCTCAGTGATATGCGCTAAAGGTCTGTCCATGCAAGTGCTTCTTAAAATAAACATTTTCCCTCTGCCCCAATGTGCGTGGCTGCTAGCCTCACTGACGGCATGGATGCAACCAATAGATATGGGACTCAAATAGATATGCCAAGTGTTTTGGCCAACCAACCCAACCGAAAGCATTCAAACATCGTCAAATTTTAAAAAAAGGGGTATAAAGTCAGATCTAGGTAGGCAGCATCCTTCCCCAGTGAAACCTGTAGAATTCTGGGCAAAATTGATGGTGATGATTTCAAGGCACGTATACCCTTTATGACATGTCTTACCCTATGCCTGTGCAAAATGTTAACATGTGAAATGAAGGGGCAAGAGATGAATTTTCAAACTTTACCTTGTTTTGGGAGTTTAGTATAAGTCATTACTATAGTTTAGACAAATAGGCGTTGGAAGTGGGGCTGGGGTGCTTAACCCTACAGTCAAAGATGTGGTAGGGCGGAAGGCATAAATTCGCCCCCTCAGTCCAAGGACAAAAACCCCTTGTTTGTTTTTTTCTGTGAAAAATGTCAAAAATTTGCAGTAATTTTCCTTAAAATTTGCCCAATTTACTGAACCAAATTGCGTCTAAGGACCCCAAAATATTTATCCCCTCCCCTTAGACTTTAGACCCCTTCCCAGGACTTTGTTTCGAAACAACGTTCAGGCCCTGTCTCGAACAGCTTGTTACGCCCATGGGTGTCAATTCTGGGGAACAGGGGGACACGTACCCCACATTTTGCGAATACACCCATTGACTTAAGATTTTTACACAGTAAATTTTGACAGAAGTGGCCATGTCCCCCCACATTCGAGTAAAGATTGACGCCCATGCCTACGACTATTTTTGGACTCTCGGGGTAATGATTTCTCGGGAGTGCGTAAGCCTAGGGGATTAATTTACAACTAAGCCTACTCATGAGGACATGGGGGACAATCTACTCAAGGGGATGATATAAACTGTTAAGGCATAACTAAAGTTGAAGTCGTAGGAGTCGCCCATATTTTTAGTTCAGCCCCTCTTCCAATTTACAAAAACCCATCTTCTGCACTCCCAGACAAAGTTACGGTAGCTTGTACATAAGTTGAATTGCCCAAGGTTATATTCTGTATGAGATGTCTGCTATGCTGTAGGATACACACTTCATCACATCATTCACTGATCTGCACGCCATCTTTGACCCATCAGAAAAAGCTGTTGGAATTTATGTCAATCAAGGTGCAGTCACCAATAAGCAGAGCTGCCAACTTTGAAAAACAGTTTTTCTTATTTTGAAGACCAAAAATCAGTATTTTGCACCAAAAATTCTTATTTTTGATGAAACGAAGATGCGATACTGTAATCTTCTGGCAACATAGTGCCAGACTATTAAATCGAACTGAATGATACATTTTAGCAAAAGAAAATGATATTATGCTGAAGGATGACATACACACAAGAAATTAATAAATCTGTAAAAGAAGCAATTCTGAGTATCACATATTCATAAAATGACCCTCGGTGACTTTGAAAACAAAGTATCTATCTGACAACTACTAATTGCACATAACTACCTCCATCATTGCCTACAAGTTCCATCACAATCCATCCAAGCACCGATCTATGAGGCAACTTTCAAAATTATGATTGAAAAACAGATCAAAATGCTTGATAAGAAACAGCTTGCTCTGACCCAAATTGTTATCTAGTGAAGTCCATCATTGTTAGGCTAGCCCATTGTTGTACCATGTGTGATAAGACCAGTTCTGCATGGAGCACAAGCTCATCTGTGATTCAGGGTCAATGGTATGCTCCATGCCAAACAAATCTCCACTCAGATTCGAGTCTTTTTATAGTAACAAATTCATGCACTGATTGTCTAGGCTATATTCAATAAAAAAAGATTCAAGTCAGGGGCACACTTGTCCATCATATGGGTTTAGGCTAGCTGCTAAAATCACTGTTCTTCTAACCATATCTTTCAAATTTCCATTGTTATTTTTGTACTGCCTGACCAATTTTAGTGCAAAAAGGCCTAGCCTAGGCTATAATTTAAATATAGGCATAGCCTACGCTCAATACTTTAGGCTAGGCCTAGGCTAATACTAGTTACTATAAACATGTGCACAGTCTGTCACAGAGATCTCTCTGTAAATACTAAAAACTAGGCTAAGACAGAGCATTGGTACTAGCATTTCACAGGCCATAACTAAGGGCTTTGATTAGGCCTGGCTAGCCTAGGCATTGGCTACTACCTGTAATTGCCAGTAAGTTAATCAACCTATAGCATGGTGGGACCGGAATTCAGTCACCTTCACGAAGGCGCGATGCTGTACAATTGGTATTGAGTGAGCGATTCCGGTCCCTGTCGAATTGCGGTCCCTTTAGTATACATACTGTAGGCTAGTATGGTTAGGCCAGCCTATAGGGCCTATACTGTGGTAGTTAGGTTAGGGTAGACAGGGAACATTCACACAGACCGTGATCCGTGAAACTAATCACACAGCAAACAGAAATCAATTCGTTTCCAGAAAAAATTGACTAGAAGTGTCAGTCCATTATTTAACTGTCAGTCTTGATCACAAGCATCGACAATGTGGGAAAGATGCATAAACCTGGAGCTCTGCAGTAGATTTGTGCTTCCAACTAAGTAAGGCCTATGCACTGAGTCTAACGTTAATGTGTAAGTTTGTTGTTGGTTCTGTAACAACACTTACGTTAAAAGTTGATCTGCCTGATGCATTTTGCACTGTGCCTGCCTATGCTGCTCTGAACGAAGAGGAGCCATGTTTACATACTGCGATTTTCACGCTATAAGTTTCATTGATTCCATTTTGTGATGCTATTTTTCCCATTAAATGACAGTCAAATCTAACGTTAATGTTGGGCTTCTATGGCAGTGCCATCTGATCTCTGGCAGCTTGGCTATGCATGTGATAAGTACTCTCACTGCACTCAGAAACTAGCTTTAACACAGTTTCTGATTGGCTGAAAGTGTATCTGTTTACTAATGATCAACCAATGATATGGTAGCTTATGGAATGACATTAACCTGCTTCAAACTAACTACTGATTGGTTCAACCCCAACTTGTTGACAAAAATTCAACCAATAACATAACAGCATAGATTACTGGGCTCAAATAAATACACTAGTACTACGGTACTGAACAGAAGTGTGAAATAGTCTTTTGTCTTTGGTTTGTTGGCTAAACAGAAATAAATTTCTTTCCTATTTATTGGTCATGCACCGGGCAAAATTCGGATTTTCAAGGAAAAATCCGTATTCCCGTATTTACGACGATTTTCCGTACTAAATACGGAAAATCCGTACTAGTTGGCAGCTCTGCCAATAAGCCTTTTTGCAATGTCGACTGCGCACGAGCACATCTTGAAAAACTGAGGATAAACAAACACACCTACAACACATGCCAAGGAACTGTGTTTATTTTCGAAGATATGCAAATCATCCCTTTAAGATCAGCCCGGAGTGTAAGAAGAGTTTTTATCTGTGGTTTTGTGTCTTGAACAACATAAAAATCCTCTTCCTTGGTTAAAAATTGTCTTATAATATGTACAAATTACGTAAATTTTGCATACTATGTATGGCGAGCTGGCGAGCTCCGCCGGCTTGTGCATCCCACAATTCCTTGCGGTAACCGTAATTGCGAAAAGACTTATTGTGACTAGAGATATCGGAGTCTCCTAAATACATTTGAGGAGATAAAACAGTCCCTTTAATTTGGGTTAGATCGTGTACTTCTTAAGGTGTATTTTAATACTTAATCTGTTTGATCATGCTCTTTGCTCTTTTTGGCGTTCTGTAAAGTTTTACCCACATGTTAGAAATGATATGGATAATGAAATATAACAACTTTCTATTACCCTCGTTATATTCTCATTTAAATATTCTGACAATAATTCATGGCTTTACTTAATGACACATTATTAATTTGAGATCGGCTGAGTCTGAATCTGATACTTATTAAGTCAATGAAATCCGTCACCATGGAAGCCAAAGAGCTTATATTATAATTACCATCATGTGGTGTGTTATTTCTATGTCTCCAGTGGTTGGGCAATGAAGATAAAAGCGCATAGAAGTAGCGCCTACGTGATCCAATATTTGACGGCATATAAAAGCATGAAAAATGACATAACACAAGTTCGAGTTACAAACGTTAGAATATCGTTACTTAAATATCCTGGCTATAACTTATGGGTTTGATGGATGGAATAGTCTAAGGATGGATCTGGCTGTAACGACTCCCTGCCTTCAATTCTGTTTCATTTCAATCAATAAAATTCGTCACCATGAGATAAAAGAGTTAAAATTGTTTTTTATTATCATTACCATAGTACGGTATGATACTGTTACCTCTCAAATGAATAGACAAAGAAACAAAAGGGCGTTGAAGCAGCGCTTCTACATTATACAGTCTCTATGAGCTCATTTAAAACGTCATCCCCTTGTCTCCATGTTTACAAATTTATAACCACCAAAGATGCTCAGAGACCTTGATATAATGATATTGCAATCAACAGACGTGACAAATTTGAGATACATTAAACAAAAATGACTACAGCTTTGCTCCCGTTGTCATGCTGCAGTGCTGACTGCGGTAAAAAGCTGTTTCTCAAACCCCACTGTTCCATTGTATAAGTGGGATAAATTATATCACCAATTGTATCGCCAAGTTATTGTTCATTAAAGTGGCATTGAATTGCATTACTGTGGAAGGTGTTAGTGTCAATCAATTTTGTCTTTGAGATCACGAATTCACCTGAATTGAACACCTTTAGAGGAGTTTCACCGACGTCACGTGATCGCGCGTCTCATTGGTTTTGACGGGCACGAGTCCATTGTGTCATAGTAGTATTTATGGTTATGCCTTGCGCGTGTTCTGTAAATGCGTTAATACTGGGTGTTTGTTTTGCCCCTCAGTGTCTGGGAATCCCACGCACGTGACGTCAAATGAAATCCCTCTATAGGCAGGAAGGTATAACAACCGACCATAATTAGGAAAGTCAAGTTTCATGGCGGGGTTAGATGTTGACATTTAGTTTTATCCATTTAACTCCCTTCACAAATTTCTGGCTACGTCCTTATAACTATCTGACTATCACAAGGGGCTTGATAAAGACTAATGGGGAGATGCTCAAGCCCGTAGTCGGGGCAGGGTCGGCGCCTCCTAAAAATCTTTGCCCCAAGAAAATTTTTAGAACAAATATTACTACTGTCTTTAAACATCTTTACATTTCGCCCCTAAACGAATATTTGCACTCCTCGAAGTTATCTCGCGCCTCTTCAGTACATTGTCTTGATATAAACTTGAAGATGTTCTAGGGGGATATCAATGGTTTCCCAGTGCCAGATTGTTACGGCTTGTGGTCGCGAGTCAAACCAATAACAGCGAAAGATCACAGAAGAACGAGATTAAAATTCAACAACTTAATGATTATTTACAATCTCCTTATCTCACTTAAATTTACAATAATTAATTAGACTTACTCACAATCCTTTAATTAATATTTGCCTGGTCTGGTCCAAGGGCTGGTAGTGCATGCACGTTGACGATGGCACAGTGGTAGACCTGCAGCGTGCTGTAGCGTAGGAACTGGTTCCACGAGCGAATAATGACAAGGCTAGCGATGATGGACGATAACAATCTCAATACACAGCGTAGAAACGGCGTAAGGCAATTTATCAGAAGTGTTCAGTGTCAGTGGCTGGCTTATGATATCTCAGTAGTGTGACAGTCTGGTCTCGTTGAAATCTCTCGATGAAGTTAGTATTAGGGTATCTCTCAATGTCTCTCTCCGTTAGAGTTGTTGAACTGCCTTTTATATGCTAGGCTTTTATTCGAGAACTCTCCAGAATTTAACAGAAACTTCTAGTGTACACAGTCTAGCAATTACGAGAACGTTCCTTAATAGAAACTTCTAGAACACACAGTAGTTGTAATTGGGACATAACGTAAACAGTTCTTACTTCTAGACAGTTCTAGAAAGGCTGCGTTGAAGTTGGACGTCTCTGGAACTTTCCACTCGCTCGTCGATGGATTCAATCCGGTGTTCCTGACGGGTCGTCTTGTAACACTCCCCCCTTGAAAAAGTTTTGGACGTCTCGGACAAAACTTAAGTTACAATATTTACAATGTATAATGTTACAGTAATAACTACAGTATGTATATTATGTAGTCCAATATTCAATGGAAGGTATAATCATAACATACAACTTGTCTTGCAAGGTGATGATAATACATGAATACAGTAACATCATCAATACACAGTGTGCCATAGTTAACACAAAATTTCAAAACTTACAGTGATATCTTCAACATACTGCATCAAATCAAATTCTTGACAAAGAGTCTGGTACAACATTGTCTTTCCCTTTAATGTGCTTAATATCTACATTATACGATTGCAGAAATAAACTCCACCTCATCAATCTTTGATTTTTGTTCTTCATCTTAGATAAAAATGTCAAAGGGTTATGATCAGTGTATACAGTGATAGGGAAACTAGTAGTTCCCAAATAAACACCAAAGTGTTGAAGACCAAGTATCAAAGCTAATGTCTCTTTTTCAATTGTTGAATAATTTTTCTGGTGTTTGTCAAATTTCTTAGAATAATAACAAACAGGGTGATCAACACCATGCTCATCAGCTTGAAGCAAAACTGCTCCTATGCCATTGTCACTGGCATCTACTGCCAACTTAAATTGTTTTTCAAAATCTGGAGCGATCAACACTGGTGAACTCATTAGTGCCTTTTTCAATAATTCAAATGCTGCTTGGCAATTATCCGTCCAATCAAACTTTTCATTCTTCTTTAACAATTTTGTCAGTGGTGCAGCAATGTCAGAGAAATTCGGACAAAAACGTCTGTAGTAACCAGCCATGCCTAGGAAGCGCATGAGCTGCCTTTTATCAGTTGGGGCAGGGAATTCGTCAATGCCCTCAACTTTAGCCTTAATTGGTCTAACTTTACCCTGACCAACCACATGCCCTAAGTACACCACATGGGCACAAGCAATCTCACTTTTGACCAAATTGACAGTCAAATTAGCTTTGGCAAGCTTGTCAAATAATGCCTTAACATGTTGTATATGTTCATCCCACGAGTTGCTGTACACAATAAGGTCATCAACATATACTTCACAATTTTCTAAATTTGACGTAAGATTATTTACTAAGCGTTTAAAGGTCATTTGTGAATTTTTCATACCAAACGGCATAACCTTATACTGAAATAACCCATCTGGCGTCACGAATGCCGAGATTTTCCGAGCCCTCTCAGTGAGTGGTATCTCCCAGTACCCCTTTAGTAAGTCAAACTTTGACACATACGCAGCTTTCCCAATCCTATCAATACAATCATCGATACGGGGTATCGGATAGGAATCCGTTCTTGTGACTGCATTCACCTTTCGGTAATCAGTACAAAATCTGTACCCACCGTCTGGCTTGGGGACCAATATACAAGGGGAAGACCATTCACTATTACTAGGTTCTATAATGTCATGGTCTAACATGTACCGAACCTCATCCCTGAGATGTTGTCGTTTTCTAGGGTTAACTCGGTAAGGATGCTGCTTGATTGGTGTGGCATCTCCCACATCAACATCATGTTCAATCAAATTTGTCCTAGTAGGATCATCTGAGAACAAGCATGCATATTCATAGATTAAATGATTTCATTTCTGACTTTTCTTTGTGATCCAGATGACTTAATTTCTGGTCAAGATTTTTCAACACATCAGAATTTTGTAACTTAATACACATGTCAGGAACATTATTAGCCTTGATCTCATCATTACTGAGTTCATGATCAGCATTGATAATACACACTTGATCACCTGTATCATTAGTGTTACTATTTACATCATGTACACTTTCATCCTTAGAAATGTCACAATCTTCTCTTTCATAATATCTCTTCATCATATTAATATGACATACTCTTTTAGATTTACGCTTGTCAGGTGTCAAAATGACGTAATCTGTGTCACTAACTTTTCTCTCAATGACATAAGGTCCTTGAAAGCGAGCTTGAAGTGGCTGACCAGAAACAGGCAAAAACACTAGCACCTTATCACCAGGCTTAAACTCTCTTTTCACAGTGGTCTTATCGTACCACGCTTTCATTTTCTTCTGAGAGTGCCTCAGATTTTCCTGAGCAAGTTCACATGCTCCATGAAGACGATCTTTAAAGCGGGATACATAATCAAGTAGATGTATGTCTTCACCTGGATCTAATAACCACTTCTCCTTTAATAATTTCAATGGTCCACGAACTGTGTGTCCAAAGACAAGTTCAAATGGACTGAACCCAAGTGATTCTTGTATAGATTCCCTGGCAGCAAACATTACAAATGGAATGCCTTCATCCCAACCTCTCTCATTATCATGACAATATGTCTTTAACATATTCTTCAATGTTTGGTGAAACCTTTCTAAAGCCCCTTGGCTTTCCGGATGATAAGCCGAAGACTTAATTTGGTCTATGCCTAACTCGTACAACATCTGTTGGAATACAGTTGACATGAAATTAGACCCTTGATCTGATTGGATCTCTTTCGGCAACCCAAACAATGTGAAAAATTTAAGTAAAGCTTGTAAGACTGTCCGAGCCTTAATATTCCTCAGAGGTATTGCCTCTGGAAACCTTGTAGAAGCACACATAATGGTTAATATATACTGATGCCCTGCCCTACTCTTAGGTAGGGGACCTACACAATCAATGATGACTCTACTAAACGGCTCTTCAAAAGCAGGAATTGGCTTTAAGGGTGCAGCCGGAATATTCTGATTCGGCTTCCCAACCATTTGACATGAGTGACAGGTCTTACAAAATTTGGCCACATCACTTTTAAGTTTTGGCCAATAAAAGTGATTTAGAATTCTGTGGTAAGTCTTATTGACTCCTAGGTGCCCTGCAAATGGCATTTCATGAGCAATAGTCAGTATTTCCCTTCTATAAGTCCTAGGTACCACAATTTGATGGTAAATTCTCCACTCTTCATCTAATAGTGCATCAGGTGGTCGCCATTTACGCATCAAAATATTGTTTTTCAAATAAAAGCAGACTGGGACGTCTTTAGATTCATCCTCAGTGAGTGCACCAGCTATTAATGGCTGAAGCTCTTCATCACGTTGTTGTTGGACTGACAACTGGTCTCTGTGGAGTGTGTCAGACATTTTTGATTTTTCCTGTTCTACCCCCTCACTATGTGTGGGGCCAGGAGACTCACAATCCTGACTATCATTAAGATTAGTCATAAAAGATTGGCTGAGATCATACCAAGAATCTTCACTTTCATGAATATTTTTACTGGAATCTTTTCCAGATTCTGACTCCTCCTTTGGGAGTGTTGTTCCATTTTTAGGAACTAATTCCTCAACTTTAGAGGGCGGATGATTAAGTTTATCATCCTTATTTTCAGAAATCATACCCTCATTTTTAGAGAGTGGATGTTTAACATTATCATCCTTACATGATTCCCTACTTGTTCCACTTTTGGGAACTGTATCCTCACTTTTGGAGGGTGGATGTTTAAGATTATCATCCACAGCGAGCTTTTGTGACATAGCTCTACTGACAGCACAGGCAGGGAATAAATTTGGAAATTCCTTTTCTAATTGCTCTGTGTTGTTATAATCACATGGTTTATCTGTCAAAATTGCATTGGCTACTACCTTTCCACCAGCTAGGTCATTGCCTAGCAACAGAGATACCCCCTTACAGGTAGAGTAGGTCTGACCCCTACTATGACCGACCCAGAAACTAAATCTGACTTCAAATTAATTTTGTGGAGAGGGACAGAAATAAATCCACACTCAACCCCCTGAATTAGTACATTTGCCCCTGTGGAAGTAGAGTCCTATAATGGCAAAACTCCATCAAGAAGCAACGACTGAGTTGCGCCTGTGTCACGCAAAATTTTAATTTTGACGGGTGGATGAGCTGAATTCCCATCTAGGGAAATAAACCCCTCAGACACGAATGGAAGGTATTCTTCCTTAATTTTGTCGTTAGAATTAGGCCGTAAAGTCACGACTACCTCAGAAGAGTTCTCTACATTGGCTAAGGCATTGGAGGCTGTTTCAGTCTCCTTTAATTTTGCCAATGTGAAGCAATTTGCCATTGTGTGGCCCTTTTTGTGACAGAAACCACAAATTATAATGTCTTTAAAGGCAGCTTTGTTTGAGCTGACCTGGTCGTTCTTTTGACGACTTGAATCTGGTTGTTTTTTACCAGAATTTGTTGGAGAGACAGAACCAGACTGAGATCCACTGTTACCTGTTGTGCCACTACTATTGCCATATTTCTTATTTGGCCTACTAAACTGACCCTTGTTTTGAGTCTGACCCACTTTACTAAATTTATGAGTAAGTGCATACTGATCAGCCAAATTTGCAACTTCACTCAGCTTGTCAGCCTTATTTTCCTCAAGGTGAGTCTTAATGTCATCATTCACACACCGTTTGAATTCCTCGACCAGCATCAGTTGTCTTAAAGTGTCAAATGTGGAGACCTTTTTGGAAGCACACCATCTATCGAAATGCCTTTCTTTTTGATAAGCAAACTCTACATATGTTTGTGAATCCGCCTTACGATACTTTCTGAATTTTTGGCGATAATCTTCGGGCACCAATTCATAGGCTTGTAATATGGCCTTTTTAACCTTATCGTAATCCATGCTGTCCTCTATTGACAGAGCGGAATACACTTCTTGAGCCTTGCCTGTGAAATTACTCTGGATGAGTATGGACCATTTATCTCTGGGCCACTTTAGCTGCTCACCCAGCTTTTCGAAATGGTTAAAGAATTTCTCCACATTATCCTCCTGAAATTTGGGGACAAATTTTACGTGCTTAGAAACATCGAATAATCCCCCAGTATCCAAGCCTATTTTAGGGTCTGAGCCTTTTATGACCCCTAACTCTAGTTGCTTCAACCTAAATTCATGTTCTCTTGCCTCTTTTTCCCTTTGCATTTGCATTTCTCTTTCCTCTTTTTCCTTTTGCATTTGCATTTGCATTTCTCTTTCCTCTTTTTCCTTTTGCATTTGCATTTGCATTTCTCTTTCCTCTTTTACCTTTTGCATTTCTCTTTCCTCTCTTTCCCTTTCTCTTTCCATTTCTTTTAATCTAATCTCCTTATTCATTTCTATTTCAAGCCTTTTCAATTCAAATGTGTTGTCAGTTGGCACAGTGATAGCTGTTTCCAATACTGTAATAGGCAGGATACTTTCATCCACTAGATATTCTAGAACATATCTTTTAATCTCGTCTTTCCGCATCAAAGGCTGAAATTCAACGCCATAATGTTTTGCGACCTTTACAATCTCAGACTTCTTTAATGAATCTAGTTCCTCGACTGAGGGACTAGCCACGAATTTATCTAAGTTGAATGGCATTTTGAAATTGTATCAAGCCTTCAACAAACAAATAAGTAGTCTGAGCAAACACAGTTGCTTACGATTCACAACAGAATTTCTCGAATTTTCTAGTATTTTTCGTTCCCGGATAGGCCCCCAATTCTGTTACGGCTTGTGGTCGCGAGTCAAACCAATAACAGCGAAAGATCACAGAAGAACGAGATTAAAATTCAACAACTTAATGATTATTTACAATCTCCTTATCTCACTTAAATTTACAATAATTAATTAGACTTACTCACAATCCTTTAATTAATATTTGCCTGGTCTGGTCCAAGGGCTGGTAGTGCATGCACGTTGACGATGGCACAGTGGTAGACCTGCAGCGTGCTGTAGCGTAGGAACTGGTTCCACGAGCGAATAATGACAAGGCTAGCGATGATGGACGATAACAATCTCAATACACAGCGTAGAAACGGCGTAAGGCAATTTATCAGAAGTGTTCAGTGTCAGTGGCTGGCTTATGATATCTCAGTAGTGTGACAGTCTGGTCTCGTTGAAATCTCTCGATGAAGTTAGTATTAGGGTATCTCTCAATGTCTCTCTCCGTTAGAGTTGTTGAACTGCCTTTTATATGCTAGGCTTTTATTCGAGAACTCTCCAGAATTTAACAGAAACTTCTAGTGTACACAGTCTAGCAATTACGAGAACGTTCCTTAATAGAAACTTCTAGAACACACAGTAGTTGTAATTGGGACATAACGTAAACAGTTCTTACTTCTAGACAGTTCTAGAAAGGCTGCGTTGAAGTTGGACGTCTCTGGAACTTTCCACTCGCTCGTCGATGGATTCAATCCGGTGTTCCTGACGGGTCGTCTTGTAACACAGATGAATAATTTAGAAATTGTGAAAAAAGAACATAACCAGAATAAAGCAATAGGCGTCAACTGTCATACTCTCTTGTTTTCAACATTGTTTGCCTAGTGATGGGGAAGGAGGGGTCCTCTGAAATAAAACCGATATGGGAAGGGAGGGAACCAACGTGTAATTCTCCCAATTTAGTAGTCCCATGTGACGTTTATGGGAACTACTTGCTTCCTTGGCTCTCGTAGATGCTGGGAGTTGCTTCAAATAGCAACTCCCTGGTAGATGTGATTTGTATTTTGTCTACAAAGATGGGAGTTAACAGCACTCTTTACCTCGCTTATCTTGCAGGTCCAGTTACACAGGTTTCCAAGTAATTAAAAAACACAAAGGCAGAGCCACGATGAGGCCGAAGAGCGCAAAATTAAATTAGTCTGGTTACTGTAACCGTTCAACGCGTATGCATATATAAACTTCTCTTTACAAATGTTTGGATAAGTAAATGGCAAGGGGTTCAGCAAGTTCAAAATGTGGGAGCGGAAGTCTTGTCGGATGTTTGGGGAACCCCGCCACCTCTCCTGAGCTCAAAAGCCAATAAATGCCCCTAGTATGATAGCTTTGAATGTTTTTAACTGTTTGTAGTTTCTTCCCTTTTTTAAGAGGCAAATTTCACTGAATGTTTGATGTAGTTCTCATTTCCATTTTTTAAATTTCCAAATATCTGAGTAATCTTGTTTTTCTTTCTTTTTTGAGTGATTTGTCTTTCTTCTTGTTCATTATGGCTCTTTTTGCATCAAACAGAGATTAAACACCTAACCGTCTTTTAACCGCTACTTAATAAACACTGTAGGCATTATTATGCATTTATTCACCGGCGTGTGCATAATATAGGATAGTAGACCTATCTTCCTTTGAAGAGAGACAAAGTCCTTTTAAAACTAAATGTGCTTATGTCGAAGTGAGAAGTCATTTTGTGAGGCTATTTTGCGACTTTTTTATTCTGCTTGTATACATCGTACTTAAGTGCACTTAAAGTCTCAGAGGAGCAGGGCAGAGCACTGTGGCATCTAGGGCAACTGCTGCAGTTGCCCATTTTTACCTCGGGGGGTCTGTTATGCAGTTTGTGCAAGTGTGTGAGGTTAAGTTCAACTTTAAATCGTCCCCTCTCTTCATTACCTTTCGTTGTCTTTTATTTGGTACAACAGGGAAGTAGCCTGGCGAAAATGGGGTCATTTCATCACACTACCTAAGCATAGCGCCCTGTGGTGTATGTAAGATAATTGGCAAACGGTCGGATCCTTCATTATGTAACCCAGTGCAGATTTGTGCTATGCCATTTTAGGAGAGGTCTAAAGGAAGTTGGTCATAGTGACATTTATATTAGGTGGCGTAGTTGCAAAATGGCATTATCCTTATCAAAGGTTTAACCTGATTCTGTGTTTTAAAGATCTCACCGTTACTGATTTTTTCGGTGAAGCGTAAGTAAAGGTGCTTTCATCCAGGGAGAAAATCTTTGTCTTAGATGGGAAAATTGTGCCATCTTTGGTAGAGCTTTGAATATTTTATGCGTCTAGAATTCTCATTTTTGTGTTCTTTTTCGGCTGTGACATGCCACTCCTCCCAGGGCCGTCTTAAGAGATCACCGGGCCCTGGGCCCGGCATTGGAGCGGGGCCCCTCAATCAAGTGTGTTCGAAAAAAGTTGCGTGAAAAATTGACATCCTTGACCATCGCTCAAGCATAGACATGCCTGCATTTACCCCCCCCCCCCCCATGTCGCTCATAAAGCATGGAAATTGGAACTTTTATGTGAATAACATATGTGATATATCTAAAAGCTGAAATACATTATAGAAGAGTAATCTTCCAGTTGCTCTCCATCCCTAATAACAACACTGGACTTTTGGTATGTTACGTTAACAGGTGAGAATGATTGCCAAGTTAATAAATTAAGGCTACATTAATAAAACATAATGTAATAGGCCTACCTTAACTCCTCTTGCGTTCTTTTCAGCCTGAATGAAAATGATTACAGTTGATGAAAGCGAAATCCTTACAACACGGTTCCAATTAGAAACTCCAAGATTCCACAAATAGTCGAATGTTGGTTGGTGGTGTTGAATGATATTGATACAGTAGAATAGATCGCGTGAACGAACGCCGTAAAATGTCTCACGATATGTGTGGTAAAATCGCGTATAAACTGTTGACTTGACTAATGGAACTTGCGGCATTTCTTGATCGTAAACTGTTGTATGATTGGCTGAAAGTCAATCTTTTTGAGGATGTCGCTTTCTATGCACATGAGAGAGAGCCTATTAAGTTGCCGTTGCCCCATTCTGTTCCGGAGATTATTCTTGATTAGTTTTAACCTTGAAAATGAGCGTTCCCCAGTACAATTTGTAACCATCATGCATAGGAAAATTCGGAGGGCAATTTCAACATTCGTATATTCGTATATAAAAGTATTTCCACACAAAAATCTTTTACGCAAGGGGAGATATGACTTTTTTGCGCAGAGGTCAATTTGCGGGGCCCCTGACATGGCGGGGCCCTGGGCCTGGGCCCAGTGGGCCCATGCGTTAAGACGGCCCTGACTCCTCCAAGGCTGTTACCCGGTGCGGACCAACCCTCTTATTACACCAAGATTAATCGGCGGAGAGAGTGTAGGAAAACCAAGTTAAAAATGTCTCCGAGATTGGCGGCAGTGATACTGTTTAGATCTTGTAAGTTACAGCTGAGAAATCTTTGTTTTGAGATAATCCCTTTCAACCTTTGCGATGGTTGCAGGAGAAGGGATTTTGTCTGAGGAGAAACGATTAATTACCCCTACCAGTGAGTGGTTACAGTGACAGCTCCCTTTGAGAATATCTGTGGTTAAGCTTAGAACTGATAATAAGTCTGAAATTTCTCATTGTTTGGTGATTTTTTTTCTCAGCTGTGGCATGGCACCCCTCGAAGTCTGATCCCCAGTGTGGGCCTTCCCTTTTAGTACACCTCTGGGAAAGCAACATCAGTCGGGCCCGTTGTCCAGGCCTACCAAGAAAACTTACATCAAAAATGACTCCCAGATTGGCGGTATAGACTTTCTAGACAGTGTAACTCGAGGTACATCTTTAGAATTTTAAACTCTAAGACAAAAAAGGTACTTTTGGAAAGGGTTTTCGGTAAAATCACTTTACAGAGGAAAGCAAAACTAAAAGTCACTTTACACGGTTACTGATTTTAACATGAAATTAAAGGTAATTACAATCTATTTTATGAAAGTATGTTGAGGCACGAGGTGACAAACAATGCTAAAGAGGTTTAGCCTACAGGCTCGAGTACATTCTATGTATCATGTAGTTTGGGGCAACAACATTCGTAACCGCTAATGGGCGGATCCAGTATTTGGAGCAAAGGGGTTCATTCGTTGGGGCGGGCGAGCCACACATGAGCGTACCTACGAAGGGGGTGCCTGACCTTCATGGTGATCAGAGAAAAGGAACGTATCTTTATGCAGTTTCCCCAGGTGTGGGCCTTGTAGTTAAATCTAGGAATGAATTTTTCAACTTTTTAAGTAATTTGTTTCATGTAGTATAACTTCCATTTGGGGCTTGGAAATCTCATGGGGAACTTTTCCTTGCCCCCACCCTCCCGCAGACTATATGACCCTTTCCAAAATGAATATTTACATGGCATGAAGTGTTTGCCCTGCATAGCTTAAAGTATAGAACCACCTTCCTTTTTGCATGATTTCAGTGCATTCATTTATATTCTAGTTAGCCAAAGTTTATGCCGGTAACTCCCAATTTTCGAATAAGTTTCATTAGTAGTCTGTACACGTATGGGACCATTTAGACAAGGTTTAGCCTGCTGTTAGCAGGCTATTGTTGAGTTTTATCAGCTACAAGTACAATTCTTAATATTTGCTTACCCCTAATGTTAATGTACAGTACACAGACGAAGTTTTATACAATACAATAGCCTGCCAACTTTCTAGCCAATTTCATTTCCGAGACAAAAATAACATCATGATAATTAATGCACACGTCATAAGCGTTGGTAAGGGGTGGAGTCAACATGAGCAACCTGCTGCTTCGCTACAGCAGACAACTCTCTTCACTTGTATACACGTTATGCAGTGCAGTACGGATACTACTGTATAGTTGCAGTACTGGCTTAGCTGCTACTGTGCACTTGTATACATATACAGCTAGCAAGAAACGTTGTCGTCTTGTCCATGCGAGGGCCTATATGCAGGCAAGATCCTACGCCTAACGTTAGGCTTCACATTTCACTGCAAGGATTAGCTCAATTTTTCGCCCATACGTGATAATTACGTACCTTTTTAAGATGTCACCGTATCTTCAGAAGTATTCGAATAGTGTACATCGTCGCAGGCCGTTGATAAACATGAATAGTCAGCAGCCGTGAACACCATGTGACCTTCTTATGAATAATAATCTATCCCGCATTTTTGGGATTCGTGTAAATGTAAACTGGACGAAGGTTTGCAGACTCTGCATAGAATATATGCAGGGGGTGTATTATGATTTCTGAGAGAGCGCCATCTTTTGGAAGGCTGCTACAGAGTCTGCTCCGCAGGCTAGTGTTAAGAGGGCGAGGTAGCTTACACACTAGCGAGATATTTTCCAGGGGGCAAAATATCTTAAGACGTATTAACGCAAGTAATTTTTGCTCACAAAAATTAAGTTCTGTGTGTGGGGGGGGGGTCCTAGGGGACCGTCCCGCTCGCCATCACCCTGTGACTAAAGTTCTGAGTGTTTCATGAAATCAGTATGGTTTGTTATATCTCAGCAAGTCTTTATTGAACCATTCTTGTTCGTTTTCGCAAAAAAGATACATACAACAGTTTTCAGGGGGTGGAGGCGATTAGCTGAAAATGTAATGACGTCACACCGAGACCAAATCGGCGTTGGCACGAGCAACGGTGCCAGCGGGTAATACACGAGCAGTGAGTACTTTAGATTAAGAGTAAAACTACTTAATTAAATCAAGCCTGTAAGCTGAAGTCCGATCCAGCCTGAGATACGTAATTCTTCATTAAAGAAACACAAGACACGAATATGGTATTTGAGATAAAACTCTTTTTATAAGATACTCTTTTACAAGGCAGGTGTGCTCTTCTGCCTTGTTTTGCTGCACTAAGCATATTTTAACTCGACAGTCTGGTGCAACTAATCAGTGTGTAATACAAGCGAAGTTCGTTGCCTAGGTAATCAGCTTGCACCGATGTCACGGAGGTAGGTGTGACCAAGGGCAGTTGTGACGTCATACTTTTTCATCGAATTGTAATGCAATCAAAACAGCTTTGAACCAGGGAGTCTAGTGGCAACTCTCTGTTTCATGTTTGGAAAACCGTTCAAATCCCTTCTAAAGTGACATTGTATAGCCCACCTATGTGAATAACAATCCAGTGGTGAATAATCCATGAGTATCGGAACAAGCACTTTACTTTACGTATCCGAGTCCATCTGACCAATTCTGGGCCAATTCCGATTCCAGTGGCAACCATTTTGGGCCAATTCCGAGTCCAGTACCCTCCAATCCCGAGCCAATTCCGATTCCAGGTTCCCCAACTCTGGGCCAATTTCGAGTCCGCCCATTTGACAATTTAGCCCCTCATTATTGATTATTAACGCTTTTTGTATGATTTTGCAATGTCACTCAATTAAACCGGCATTCTTTAGGAACTGGCTTCATACTCCGGATGTAATTTGGTTGTCTATATGTTGCCATCCACTTGTTAAACTTGGCACCAAAAACAATTTAGCCTTAAGCAATATTAATGGAACTTTTCATTTTTGTGGACTTTGCTGGAATCGTCTTCGAGTCCGAGTCCAGCTACACCCATTTCAGGTCAGTTCCGATTCCGTGACCTACCATTCCGAGCCAATTCCGAGTCCGCCGAAAATCGGACTCGAGTCTAAAAACTAGTCCTAGTCCCGAATCGGATGATACAGCCCTACTTTTAACGTCTAAAATCTGAAGGACTATAGGCCTAAACATATTGTCGACTTACGAAATTTCCGAAAATTATGGGAATAAAATCTCAATACTGCGTCGTCCCAAAAGGTTCATTAAGGTTTCGATTTTCACACAAATAACTCATGTTTTCTAAGTACTATATGTTCTTAAGAATAAATTGACTAAAGCAAAATCCCCAATATGTCTCATTACATACATAGGCCTATTTATTACCTAAAAAATAAAAAATTGAATTTCCATACAATTTACTGCTACTGCGATTACTTGGAAATTTCTGAGATATTTTATATAGATTCCTTAGAGATTGCACAGACAGGCAGAGATTATACAAAAGTTTGTAATGTTTCTAGAAATTTTGCAGAAAAGTCCAAAGAAAGTCTTAGAAAATGTCTATAGAGTCCTCAAGAACTTCAAAAACTAACAGAAATTTGTAGAAATTCTAAGAATTCTCAGTATGCAGAATTCTACAGATTTTTTAAACGACTTTTCAAGAATCTTTAGGGAATAGGTATCTAGTCAGTGGTGGCGCCAGGTGGGTGGCAGGGAGGCCATGGTCCCCCGTCGGGGAAGGCTGCTTCCCCGTCGGGAAAATTTTCCGGTTTCATAGGGGAGCTGTTATGCATACGATAAAATATGTAGTCCACGACAACGGCCGGTCGCCCCGACGATTTACCTAATTTTGGTCAAAATTAGGGCAAATTCTTCAATAAACCCCCAAAGTTTTCAAATTTTCTTCTTTAAAAGCCCAATTTTTTTTCAAATTTTCCATGGTAAAAGACCAATTTGTTTCAAAATTTTCTCCAAAAAGAGCCCAAAATTTTCGGCGCCCTTCGCGAGTCAAAATTTTCCTTCAAACATCGTTTCGGCACTCTATCGCCCTCGTTAAGGCTTCGGGTTGTTGGCCTTCCTGTCGGAAAAATCCTGGCGCTACCCCTGCATCTAGTTCCAGTAGCAAAAGGGTAACATCACAAATAACTACGTTATATTCTCGTCAAAACTAATCAAAAACTTGATATGTCATCACCATAAGCGTAGGAAGCGAGGGTGGGGGGGGGGGGCAAGGGTTGGCTTGCACTCCAGTCATATAGGTAGGTGCTAACGTGTGGTTGCACTCCCTCACCTGAACCACTTATCAAAGACAAAGGCCCCCTTAATTGTTACCTCTGTGAACTTTTTCAATAAAATATCAAACATACAATTAATGTACTTTAAACGACATAATGTAGCACCAAACTACATCTATACGGACACTTAAGTATTCATTTTTTTCCAAATGGGGGGACACCCCTTCCACCTCTCCCCCAGGACAGCTACCTGAATTATTCAGCTCCCAGCTAAAACAGGTTCCTATACTTCCATGACTATCACAGTCATATTTCATGAAGATGGAATTTTGAACATTAAGTTTTCGGTAGCCCTATTTAATTTAAATTTTACTTTTGACGATCAAGGCTTGAAGAAAACTACTTATGGGAGATTTTCCCTTGAAGTGTATCCTAAAAACAAATCTTATTGCACAACCTTCTTACTAAGAATAACGTTGTAAAATCAAAAATTAATGTTTGACGTGATCAGATTGTCCTAGTAAGTTTAGCTTATTTTGGCTTTCACTTAACAGCTCCTAATAAGTGATGGCGCTCTTAGAATAAGAAGACCAAAGTTCCTTTGAGAGAAACTCCATACACAACAGGAGAATGTCAAAGACAACTTTTGCTGTAAAAGACATTACACCAAAGCTATCAAAATCCATCAAGTATTGACCACTTAACAGGACGTTTTTGTATTTTCCAACACAGCATGAAAAACATTCTTTCCAAATGTTAAGGGAAATTCACTAGTAACTACAGTGACCACTCTCTTATCTAGTGGAAACTAGGCTGCAATTCTATTCTGCTCTGGGTGGAAATTTACTCTAACTGGGTAAAAATTTCACTCGAGGAAGAGTGAATGCCACTCGAATACAAGGACAGGCTACTGTAGTCACTCTTGTGATTTTACTCTTACATTTCGAGATGTAGCTAAATAGTCTATGCAAATTTGTGGCGTGGAAAGAGGGGCCACTATACTATTCTTTACATTATCCTTCGTTTTTTCGATAATCCTTTCAAGGATATCTGTATTGTTAAAATATCCGGAGGAAAATTATTTAAAAATAAAAATTGTCTGCATGAAAAATTGGCATTACAAGTTTTCAGGCGCGGATTAAGGGGAGGGGCCTTGGGGTCCGTGCCCCCCTCACCCCCTCTCGCTGCCCGAAACAGTGATAAAAACAAAAGGGAAATGAAAGAAGCAGTAGGAGAAAAGGAAGCGATAACAGGAGAAAAAATTAAACTTTTTTCAAACATGCCTATGATGAAGGCCTATAATTTTCGGTAGGTTTAGGGTGGAGTTTTTTTCTTCTGTGATAAGATAAGCGTCCTGTTTAAAGCGGCAAATTGAGTTGGTTCATTAAATTCACCAAATTTTGCCCAACTTGTTAAGTTTTCTTCACAAACTAATTAATTACAAATGGTCAAACTTAAACAATCCTCACATCTTGCATACAAATAAATGTTTCATAAGTGAGTAATAGACAATTCAATTCGGTTTTTAAAAAATTCGTGACCAGACACTTTTTTCAAATTATGCACACAACCATTATTAGCCAGGATACAAAAAATTCAACATTTCAACTTTTGCGTAACTATTGGATGTGGAACTTGACTAATTATGCTCATAATGAGCATTGTCATGTGGTAGTACCCTTCACTTCCCTCGTTAAGTTATCGATATCAACTCAATATGCTCCTTTAAAACCACTAGTGATACACAGAAGAAGTTGAAAGCCAGACTGAGGGCTACATAGTGCGAGGAGCAGCTGAGTTGCTTGGCATTGACAAATCGCTAATAGACAACTTTAGGAATTTGTGACACCCTAACGTGAGGGGGGGGGTGGACACGTGAGGGGGGTGGACACACACGATGAAAGTAAAACTGCAGTGACAAGTTTGTCTTCAAGAGTGCATTTTTTGCACAGTTAGAGAGGGATGGAATGATTTGCATTAATGGTCTCTCTTTGGTGCAGTTGAGAATCGCCATCGTTGTCCCCTTCCCTTCAAAATTCCTGGATCCTCGTGTGCAAATATTAACATCACACACCATACTGTACAATAGCTGTTAAGGATTAATAGACACTTTTACTTGAGCACAGTAAAAGTTAAAACAGCGCAAACGGATCTTTTGTGCAAATGAGGATTTTTATCCATTTAATTTGAGTAAAAAGGCCCTTTATTATATGTTTCCTGTAGACTTAGGATCGAATTACCAGTTAAATTAGACCACATTTTCTTTCTTCAATTTTTTCATGCAATTTTACTTTGAAACCAACCGATGACTTTCCCGAATGCGTAATTGTTTTTAAGATCCGGTATGCACAAATCAGAAACTTATGCGTCGTTGAAACCTTATGACCATGTAAAACGATCATTTACAATGGCATCATATTGCATGTACCCAGAGTTTTCGCTTATTTCCGAACAATTATAATGCAAAAACAAAACTTTCTGAAATACCACAGTAAGAAGACGCAACCCTCCATTAATAAATTGATCCTTTTGTGGTGAAAAAAATGTACGTCAAATCACTTTGTAACATACTCAAGAAAACTTTAGTTTTAATAGAGCGCCACCACTTTCAACAAGTTTTGAGCCACCAGAAATAACAATACAAAAGGTCTTTTATTCATCCAAGTGTGATGATGAAAGTGCAAAAAGTGGTCCCACAATCCGAAATTAGTATCAACCTTTGACGTCATTAAAACGTCATTCAAAATTCTTATTTTTCTTTTGCAGACCATAGTTTGCGCAGCAGCTCTTTGGCTCCCCGCACAGAGGTGCCGTGCTTGGTTTGTTCGTTAACGAAGAGCTGTTAAGAATGCGCTGAAGCGTTGTCCGCTTCGCGTTTGATAGTCTGCTGTGCACTGAAAGCTACACCATATCTTATATTTCACTGATCTGCACATGTCATTGTCCAATCAGAGAAGCTTGTAATTTGAGAGCATAGTTTTAATTTGGCCACAATTAATATCAATCAAACTGCCGTCATCATTTGTGAATTTTGGTTGCCTAAAACCTAAACTGTGTTTGGGTACCGAGTTTCTGCTAAAAACGTTTATAGTTAAATCGTCGGAAGGAGAAAAGGGCGTGCTTAGGGAATGTGCTAAATACATGAGCCTACCCAATGGGGGTGTGCCGGAAGATTCCCTAAGAATCAAAATCATTCCCATACAAGTTTTTGCAACAGGTGATAATGGAAATAATTTTAAAATTCGCTAGACTAAGCGTAGTCGGTGCTTACACGGTCTGACACTTTTCTTTCCATATCTTTTCCTTTTCGACCCTTTCAATGGTTAAATGATATTTTCTAAAATTAATTTTTTTTTTCTATTTTTTTACTGGGGGATCTCGTCCTCTACCAGTTCTTGTATCTGTGGGCAAGGCTGCCGAAAGATAACGAATAAGTACAAATTATGTGTATTATAGCAGAAGTTTATACATGTACCCAAATGAAACCGAGTATACTCGTTAAATAGGTCACACAATTATTCTTTAAACTCACTTGAAAAGAACATCAGACCTGCCAAAAGCCGAGCCCGTTGATTCGTAATTCGAGGGCCACGGAGATATGGGGGTGTCTCAGTTCGGAAGAATATCAGGCATTGGAAAATGTAATTCCGTTTACTGCTTTCCGCTACTCTGCATGAAGTGTCAAATTAAACTCGCAAAGGTCGCCGACAATTATACATTTTGAACACACATTCTCCATTATCTTATGCTAGGAGCTTGTATTAGGCGGACTGTGTGTTTCATTTCAAACGTGCCTGCCTGGATGCGGATTAAGAACGCCCGTAATCCGCAGCTTGTCTAATTATTATTAATAGTGCATGCATGTGTTAGAGGGCGTGTCTCTTCATCGATCAGTAATCGATTGCTATGCACCCTAAAAACTGTGATGAAATTTTTTACTGAATAATGCGTTAGTGCTTACGAACAACATTAAGAGGAAAATGCAGTGGCGTAGCTAGAGGGGGCGAGGGAGGTCGCCCCCCCCCCCACAAAGCCTCCGAAGGCCTCTGTCTGAAATTTCTAGTCTCTGTTGGAAATAAAAACAATTCATTTGGAACACTTACAACACTTCTTATGTTTTTAAGCAGAATTACACATCGAAATGATTACTGACAAGGCCTGGAAGTGTCATTTAAGGCAATCTCGGAGATATTTTAATCTAATTTTTTTCAGCGCGCTACACGCCAAATGATGGTGACACTACGCTTAGATAGTACATCATTACTTCAAGATAATAATCTGTCGGAATTTTTTTGCTTTTGCTCCCTCCCACAAAAAATATCTACCTACGCCACTGGGAAAATGGACAACGCGCGAAGTGAGCAAACTTTTTGGCGGTTTTCAAACGTTTTGTGACGTAAAAGCCATTGTTTATATGTACCTCCATCAATAATTCGAAAATATTCATCTCACCTCATCTCAAAGAGGAAATTGTAGCTTTACTGCCCTTTTTGGGTACCTTTCAGATGTCTGTCTTAAGTAGATTTAGGTACACCTCCCTCTCCCGTACAATGTCGCTGATGTCAATGACGGTTCAACCCGTTCTCAGGATGATCTGTGGGTTCGAATGACACCGAATCACACGCACATACATACACCCACATCTGAAGTTCTAGATTCTTACTTACTTTTCCGTGGCAAGTTTGCGTTACAAACTTGTACTGTGGTCCACAGTTGAGTTACTGAACCCCCTCCATCCCTACCACTCTAGCCTTGAAAATAACTGTGGTTATTAAGTGAAGGCAATTTAAGGATTTAATATAGACCAAAGCAGTCGGAAAGGTTTTAAGAGCGAGGCCTTTAAGACCTTTAAGCTCTGTGATTTTAGTATTTCTCAAGGTGTTTCTGATCGTTCGAATTTAGTTAATATTTTGGTGAAAAAGAAACTTCCAATTCGGAATGATTGGAGACGACAGTCCCAGGATCCCCTACCCGTCAGCATTTCCGTCTGCTACGTCTACTTAATTCAGACAAGTTAACAGATGGACCTGCGATTCCATCGATTCCTCGGACCCTTGCAAACTTAGTAATCAACTTACTACACAGTGTACCAACAACGAAACGTATCGTTACTAGTGAACCAAGACACCATTAGGGAGCATGCAGCTTATTCACAACACACGCAGCGACAGGAAGCCCAAAATGCAAGCATTCACACTCATGCATTTTGATAAAAGTTTCCTTAGGACACCACAGCGCTTCGTTATGGGCCACAGAGAATTTACATTAAGGATTAAGGCAATTATCATTATATCAAAATAATAATGGAAACTTTTCTCGCAAACTTAATAAAGAGTCACAGCAACGGCTGGCAAAGAACTACCTGGGCTTCTAACAACTTCCTAGTGAAATGGCCACCTGCACTCTAAACAACATCTAGTCAACTGGGGCACGAACCGGAATCTTGCGAAATATTTGACAAGATTGTTTCAAAATTGACTAGAAATGGTTCAAAAATGAAACTATTCGTTTCATATATGAGCCGAATCCAGTCAAAGATTTGACAAGATTCCAGTTCGTGCCCCTATTGATTAGATTCTATTCAAATTTGACTGGACAGTTTTAGAGTGTGGTAGCGACTTTCTCCGAACTACTGTATTTAGTTTAGTAGTCGTTAACTAATTAGCGTATTAGGTTTAAATGGTGCAGCATGTAGGGCCTACACACACAATGAGGGCCAACAGACGTAACTTGACTTCCCCTTATTACTGTTTAGAAAAAAAAATCGAACAAGCAAAAGTAATTAAGTAAAAGACATTATGAAATCAGTCGAATTCCATACTTAAATTAGTTTCCTTTATAACGATGTAACGGTAGTGAAATGGCAGAGCGTACTTTTGCCTAAATACGCGAAAAGGACAAGCTATCGCCGACATTGATAGATGTACGGCATGCTAACATCCAGAGAAGATCAATTTTCGCAGTCAGCAATGAATTCAAAGCAGTATAGAACGAGAGAGTAGACAAACTGTAAGGCAGGCCGAACGAGTTGCTCATCATTTATTCTGTTTGATTATTTGATGGGTGTTGCCAATAAAAATCCACACAGAGTCTGGTAGTCTTAAGGGATTCCAAAATTATGAAATCTTATTACAAGACTTCAGCATAATTAATGCGGACGTTGAAACTAACTACCGTCCTGTACGGTCGGTTGGTTGATAAATAAAAAGAAAGGCAACTCACGCACTTGGAAATCTGCATGTACAGTGAAAGTTTGCTATGAACATGTTGTAGTATGTGGCAGATATTCAGCAGTCGTAATTTTAAATATTTTTCTATCAGCGTAACCACGATTTTTATAGTGGGCTTGTTCCTAATGAGGAGCGCGCGAGACGAGACCAGAGACGTCCTCAGCGACACTTTGTTATGGGCTGGGTTCAAAAATATTTGGCAACCCAAACGTATACAGATTGCCGGAAATGGCACTCTGAACGCACCATAAACTTTATAACTTATACAGCTATGTGCTAACCAAGAATGCGGAGCGTGCCAGTATGGTAGGGAAGGGTTCAACTAGCGTTCATGGGGGAATACCCCCTAAATCAGCGACTGCGTTAAAGCAAAAAATGAAGTGGCAAACTGGCCTACAAAGTTGGAAAACAAAGTAGGCACTGCAGCCTCTAGCTCTATCATCACCTGAGATCGTTTTTCGACCCTTAAGCTAAATGGAAACACGGCGTTTGTGGCACAGAAATTCCTCATATCATAAAAACCATGATTTATAAATACAGAATCATAGGTAACTCAAAACAAGTAAGCCGGGTAACCAGTTTATTTTCAAGACAGTTCTCACAATGACAAAAACCCCACTGCTCTGTAGGTCCAAATTTTCTATAATAATGCGTTACTTTTGTAATGCGTTCTATGATTGGGAATTAAAGCTTCTGCTAGAGTTAAGTCGAATGTTTTCATAATGATAAAAGCTATTTTTTGTCCGTATTTGTCATGTTATTTGAATATTTCCCTATAAGCTAGCTGTAACCTAATTTGATTGATTGTTTAATACTCTATAATTTGAAACACACATTTTAACAATTTTTCATTGGCCGGATTTTTTCCTACTGGTATTCTCCAAGAACATTATTTTGACTTTACCAGCATCGGATGTCCCTGCACATTTCCTTAATTCTGATCCATTTTTGAACATTTTATTTTAATTTAACCTTCTTGTATTCTATGTTTGTCCTATTTATAAATGGGTACACTAGTCAAACTTGAATAGAATCTAATCAATAGGGGCGCGAACCGGAATCTTGTCAAATCTTTGACTAGATTCGGCTCATAAATGAAATGAATGTTTCATTTTTAACCATTTCTAGTCAATTTTGAAACAAATCTTGTCAAATATTTGACAAGATTCCGGTTCGTGCCCCAATTGACTAGATGTTTTTTAAAGTGTATGGTCTGTTTTTTGTTTTTTATATTTTAATGGATTTCAATCATTTCTGGAAAGAACCACAGCGAAATAAACATAGAAATACTCATTCTTTACATCTTTAGCTTCCCCCGAGTCCACTTCCGGCAGTATAATTGCTGTATTGGGACCGAAATACAATTTTTCAGGCACATGAGTGACATTTTTGCTTCCTAAAGAAAGTGCTCAGTGACCGGTCCAGTACCGTTATGTCTTTGCTAAAGGCCACGCTCCATTCCATCCTTCTCATTGCAAAGATAGAGAGAGAGGTTACAGGATAAATACAGAACAATACTGATACGACTACGACCTGCTTGCAAAGCATACGCATATGTTATAAGATATAAAGGATTCTAAAAGTAGGACCCATTGCTACACAGTTCATAAAATCTTGGCTTGCTTACTTCATGTGGAGAAGGATTCTGAAACTAAATCGATCAACGAAATGTTAAAGATTTTGCAACCAGTGTAAGTGGACCGTTTCTGCCACCATAAATAAAGCTAGGTACATATAACGGTAATAAACCCCATCGTGTCTCCAAGTTATGCATCAACAGTCTATATAGCTCCAAAAATAATGATATTCATTTCCAATGTCCTTGACAGCAGGAGCAAAATAGAACCTGAGTGAACTTTGAAAGCCAAACGTTAGGTGACGGAAAATTTGCTGTTCATGATCGGCGACGAACTGTAATGATATTTATTCAAGTACACTTGAAGGGGTATGTTTTAATATTATACGCGCAAAAGGAGGGTACGGACGAAGCTAAGGAGATGGACCCTCGACCAAAGCAACGGGTTGGTGCATCATGGGACACACTCACTCCTCACTCATAGGATTTCTGTTATGCTCCCCAAAAGTCTGTCCTACTTTAAATCTTCTCTGATATCACCCTAAACATATTCAGAACTCCTCGGGTGCCTGAATTCACAAGTGGTTAATGAACTTTGATTGCATACATTCATAAATACTTTTGAGAATTTTGGCCTCTGACTGGTCAGTTACCCATGTTCTAATCCAGTATAGACCTATATGATGTCACAGAGCAGAAAGTGTTCCCTCGCTTGGAGGAAAAGCGCGTATCATTGCAAGTTACACCAAAAATGCAGACAGCTGATTTGTCAACCAACCGTATACGCGCGTAAGTCTACTAACACGCGTGCAACATCTACGCCGTCCGTGCACGTGTGCTTCATTGCTCTCCTCCAAACTGACGTCGCTTGACGGCAACGCGTAAGGTGTATAGAGACAGGATGTATGGAGAGCAACTGCGCGATCAATATGTTCGGACTGTAAACACAACAGCATGATATAGTAAACCGCTGTTCTATTTATAGATGAACGTTCAGAATAAACCAGGTGCAGTGTTACTAATCACTGCAATACTTCGTTCCTGTCATTGTTCACATTGAAACTGAAAATGCTTAGATTGACAGTAGCCTAATGATGCATGCATGTTTAGGCAAATAATCATTTCCTACATCCGATATTCCTGGCTTTTCCAGGGAAAACTACCACCACGGGGGATTGTCACTGTGAGAAGGCTCTTGTCTAATTTAAGTGCATCAAAACATCGCCTGCTTGTTTTGGTACATTTTTGATAAGAAGAAATTATACAGCACTTCTTAACTCTGGAAGACCTTTCTCTGAGGCAGGCAATCAATGCAGTTGAAAGTGAGTAATTTGCCAAATTTTGATCTCAGTTTTGACCGAAGTGATCTTGATAACGATGTCATACATAGAAGAGATGACAGTGAGTACGCCTAAAATGATTCTTGTTACGGCTAGGTACAATACACAGAACCAAAACAGCGAAAAGATGCAGAAGAATGAGATTAAGATTCCAAACTGATTATTATGTAACCCCTTTTTCCTTAATTTCCACAAAATACACTAAAATTTTCACTTAGGCCTATGTTTACAACATTTAATCTGTACTTACTTACCCCTAGTCTTTCCTCGGCAGAGGCACTCGTACCAGGTTGGTCTCTGCTTGATACGGTTACTGAATAATAGCGACGGTTAGGCTGGTAGTCCTGGTAACCCAATGCGATAAAGGCCATAGGCTAGGTTAGCTGGTCCACACAGTTCAGTAGTCGGCTGCAGCAGCGGGCGAAACATAGACGGCTGTTACAAGTAAAATACAACGTTCAGATGGTCTGCGGCTCTATCGGTTTACTTTTAGCTTGGTCTCTAGAGTAGGTTGTCTCTCAACTGGTGTGTGCTTTTTGAGTTGTGGTTTCTCGTTAAGATTTGGGCAGTCTCTCTAGTACTTTGCGGATTCATATTTATATCAGGGATGTAGTACTCGAGATCGGTCTCGAGACCGGTTTCCCGGTCTCGGTCTCTGTCTTGACACCCTGTGGTCTCGGTCTTGGTCTCGGTCTCAGAAATTTTTCCGGTCTCGCTTCGAGACCGGCGAAAATTTTGTCTTTTTGATTTTTTTAAATAAACTCATTTATTTCAAAATATTATGTAGTTCATTTACTTTCATTGAAAAAATCATTCATCCAGCGAGTTCGTCTATTATGGGTTGAACTTTCTTCTGTGAGCTAGAGAGTGGGTCTTTAACTTGGTTAATGGGGATAATAGTGCATTGGACTAGCACACAGGTCACGTTAGTATAATGAGAACAGTGGCAGTCTGGTACTGCACTGCATTGCGTGTTTACTGTGTGGTTTATGTGGGTGTGCTGAAAACCCCTTCTCAGTGTTTGTTCAGTGCTTGCCATTTCTAGCACTTTGGGATTGCCTTTTGGCCTTTTAATCCAATCTGGCTACTAATGATCATCTGGCTATCGAAAAAATAGACTGAACTAATATACCACTTCCATATATAAACATCTTAAGTAATCGACCTAATTCTTTCCTTTTAGATGGGAAAAAAACATTTGGCCATCATGATCAGACATAATACTACAGCTGTCTGGCAACTCTGAAGGCTATGAGTCTAGGCCTAAATATTACACACTGTTAACTGTATATTTTATGCTAGGCCTACACAGTTATCTGCAGTCCTATCGTCTCCATGGGTATGTTTGGTCCTAAGGAAAAGTTAACACAAACTAGAGTTCTGTGACTCGTTTTTCTGTGGGTTGGACAAACTCACTATGATGCATTAATTGGCACCAGGTTCATCAACACTGAACACTTGTAGCACTGACTGACTCCGATTTAAAGAGAAGGACCACATTAGGAAAATACATGATTATGTTATTATGTTAACCAGGGGCGGCGCCAGGGTATTTTGAAAGGGGTGGCAAACGTGGGGTGAGTAATCGCCGTCCTGCGAGAGGGGTCGAAGGGGAGAAGGATACCCCTCCTTTTTGAGAAAATTTTGTTAATTTAAGGTTGCTTAGATGCCAAATGGTGCTTTCATTTGTTATATTTTTGTACTGTCACCCCACCCCCACAAAAGTATGCCTTAAAAACGTTATTTAGACGATTTTATTTTTTGAGCTAAAAGCCATAGGGGCGGCAAATGCCTGCCCTGCCACCCCTGTGGCGCCGCCTCTGATGTTAACTATGTTTGGCATATGATAATAGAAAACAGGTGTATATGTCAATGCACTGATGCACTCTTCACTGCAAAAATTTCTGTAGATTTACAGAACAAAAAATAAAGAAATACATAAAGAAAACGGAAAAAGTGCTGTCAATTTGTTGCAACAAATTGACAGCACTTTTTCCGTTTCCTCTTTGTATTTCTTTAATTTTTGTTCTGTAATCCTACAAACGTCTGTAGACATCTTTTACAGTGTTGGTGCTATAGTTCGTTTGTAGAGCATACGGTAATAAAGTCAGGTAAAAAAAGTATTCAGAAAATTGAACAGTTTGTTTCATTTTCCTATACAATATGTACATTCGGTCTCGGTCTCTGTCTCGGTCTCGGACCTTGCTGGTTTCCGTCACGGTCTCTCGTTCTGCTCCTGGTCTCGGTCTCGGTCTCGACACCCTTGAGTCTCGGCCTCGGATATGCTGGTCTTGACTGCAACGCTGATTTATATGTCAGTCAGTGGCGTAGCCAGAGGGGGGCAGGGGGGCAGAGTGCCCCCCCCCACACACAGAAATTTGGGGGACGAAATGGGCGATGCTGAAAAAAGCAAGGAAAGCAAAAAAAAAAAAAAAAAAACGAAAAAAAAAAAACGGCGAGAGGGAGGGATGGGAAGTTAGCCGAGTGGGAGGGGGAGGGATCTAGTTCTCGGGGATGAGTAATGACGGTGGAATCAGCGGCAGAGTGGACAGCATATTTATTTTATGCAGGACGCATCGGCAATAAGCCCCCGAAAAGTCAATCAAAACCTTTGATTTTAATGATTTTATCTCGTCTGGAAACAGTGTTCCGGATTTTTTTCTCCTTTTTTCAACTGATCATGCCTTGGGGACTGAACCCTAGCCCTTTTTTCGAACCCTAATCCTGATTTTAATACAAAATAATTAAATCCCGAAAACGTATTGGTTGTCAATGTCATTTTCATTCGGAGGGCGGGCCGCCCTTCCAGGGGTGGCGCCAGGAGGAGACAGGGAGCAGGTGGGCCATGCCCCCCCCCCCCGTCGGGGAATTTTTACAGTTTTGTCGGGGAGTCTTAGTCGTTACGATAAAGCATGCAGTCCCTGAAGGCGACAGTCGCCCCACCGGTTTACCTGTTTTTTGCTCTCAAGAGGACAACTTCCCTAATAAGAACCCAAAATTTTACGGCGCGCTACGCGCGCTGTGGGGTCAATCCATTTTCTTCAGTATTTCCATTCCACATCGCTAGATAGCACAAGTCCTGTCCACCTTACCAAATAACATGTAGGCAGAGTACACAGCTTATGTCAGTATGTAGAGGTCGTAAATTTCATCCCATATCGCAATGTCTAGTTGCTGTGTTTATGTGTGTCATGCTGCACGGTCAGTTGGTGAGCGAGTCCAGGTGGTTTCGATACAATGTATGTTATCCCCGATACGATCTTCAACCCCTACAGTTTTCTTTCTTTCTTTCTTTCTTTCTTTCTTTCTTTCTTTCTTTCTTTCTTTCTTTCTTTCTTTCTTTCTTTCTTTCTTTCTTTCTTTCTTTCTTTCTTTCTTTCTTTCTTTCTTTCTTTCTTTCTTTCTTTCTTTCTTTCTTTCTTTCTTTCTTTCTTTCTTTCTTTCTTTCTTTCTTTCTTTCTTTCTTTCTTTCTTTCTTTTTGTTCTTAATGATCACTTATGTTTTTTGTGGAAGCCTACCAAAAATTTTCGCGCGCTTCGCGCGCTTTGCAGTTTCACGATTCAGATTCAAAAGAACGATATCAGTGCGCAACTTGGCTCTTGAAGTGTTAAGTGATATTATGCAAAATATGCCCTGCAATGGCATGGGATAGTTAGGCTCCTTCAAATCCCTTTCTCACCTTGCACCCCCTCGACATTGTAGGTTGTCGGAACTTGGGTCGCTGGCATGGCCCGGCCCCCGTTCGGGAAAATTCTGTGGCCACCCATGATTGGTTTACTTATTTTGGCTTTCAAAAGGATCATTTCTGAGATAAAACCCACAATTTTTGGTACGCTTTGCCCACTCTTCCTCGGTTCCGTTACCTATAGCTAAATATAGTACAATGTCATCTAGGGGGATAGGGCCTACCTGTCCGAACAATTGACCTATATAAGTTTTAAACAAGTACAGATTCTCTGTAGTGTAGGCTTACCCAAAAATTTTCGCACGCTTCGCGCGCTTTGCAATTTCACAATTTAGATTACGGATAAAAACGGTAAATCTATGTTCCTCTAGTATATACAAATTTTATGCAATATATCCAATGGCATGGTATAGCACACAGGTTTTCTTCAAATCCCCCCTCACCAACCCCTCGACGGCATCGGGGTTTCTGGTCCCTGGCCTCCCCGTTGGGGAATCTGGCCCCCTTCGGGCAAATCCTGGCGCCACCCCGGCCTGAGCCACTCTCCCCTTGGAGAACACTGGGATCTAGTATAAAAAGAAGCACCGTTTTGCATCAAAGCCCTTCGAGACAACAAAACGTTTCAGAAAGGGAGGGTGACACCCCTCCCCTTATACCCCTTCCCCGGGGCTGCGGTCAAAAATGGGGACGATGAGTCGACTTTGCCCCCTCACACCAAAAACCTGGGTACGGCCCTGATGTCAGTTACAGACCGACGAGAACATTGGATTTGAAGAATGAGGTAGAAGACTCTAGAACTCGTCTAAGCATTCGACACAATGTACCATGACGCGTAATGTTCCTTTTATATGTTATGTACACAGTCCAGACCATTGTGGAGTTTATGGGAACACTCCAATTGGTGGAAGGAGTAGAGTTCAAACCTCAGTAAGCGTCGCGACCTTCTGGTTGTTCTAGTAAATGTCTCATAACTTTCCCCATCTTGAAGAAAATTTTGGACGTCTAGGACAAAACTTTAGTTTACTCAATATTTACAACATTTACAGTCACAAATACAATATACGTGTTACATTGCTACAGGCGAAGGTACAGTATTAATGATACAACATGTCTGCATACTTTTAAGTACGTGAGAATTCATGAGATTTCTTAAACTGTTGAAGCTTAAACCAGTCATTGGTGAAGGCGATCTGAATAATTGTTTTCATCAAAGGCCCTTGTCATGCACACCCTAAAAAACCTCCTGCACTTAGGATTGTTCTAGGCCTACTCAGAATTAGGAACAGAAGAGAATTGAGGACTCACACTAACCTTAAAAAGTCATATTTCAATTCCAGATAGATGACGTTTGCCATGTATTCTGTCCAATAAAATTTAATGAAAGCACCAAAAACCATCCAAAGGGTTCCAGGTGTGACTTTCAACCTAATGTTATAGCCTAACTGTTCTAATCTAGGGCCTAAGCTACTCCGGTTTCGATCGGATGACAGCAGGCTATCAATATTGTCAGGGTACAGACGCACATCAATTTTAAGATCATAGCCTAGCCTAGGTCTATATCTTAACGTTAGAGACTCCTCCGTATCGCAAAAGCGAGACATGTCTGATTGTTTGCAAATAAAATGGCAATCTCATGTCAGGTGCCTTCGTCTTCAAACTGTAACGTTATACTGAACTCAACGTTTGAAAGCAAGACAGGCGCATAGCCAGGGGGAGGGCGAAGGGGACAGCCGCCCTCTTGAGCATATTTTGTATTTTCTTGATGATTTTTGTTATGATACTGCTAGTAGCTCAAAATAAAAAAAAACATTAAGATGCAACTTACAAGGCCTGGGAAGTGCCATTTCCAGCGATCTGGGAGGTATTTTCGGCCAAATTTTCTTGGCGTTTCGCGCCAGCCTATGGTGGCGCTACGCTTAGATAGTTTTCAACAAAGAAGCAAGCCCGACGTTTAAGGTCGAACGACAGCACCAAAACCTCAGATCCCCAAGCTAGGATGTTTTCTTATGTAAATGTTATTTTAATAGAACTGCCAACGTCTATACTACCAATTCGTCAAGGTAAATTGAACCGAAAACCTCATTTTAAATATGTGCTCGCTTGAGATAGTCCAAAAGATGCTCATTGGAAAAGACAGTAAATTTTGTTGAACAAATGTGACAGTCCCAGTGTTTTAAACTTAACAAAGCTAGGCCTAGTATATATGCAGATATGCGTAAGCGCCGCACGTACGTACATAGGTGACGGGTCGTACATACGTACACTGTACGTAGCTAGCAGGCAGCTCATACTCAATGTCACTTCAGTGTTAATTTCATGTCATCGCTTGACGACACCTGCGAAACTTTAGGCAGCATTAGGGAGAATAACTCCTGATAAATGAAAAATTGCTAAAAAAGAAAGCTTTCTCGCCTTTCAGCTTCTCCAAACTGTCAATATTAAAGTAAATATGAATGGGAATGAAGTCATGGTGCCCAATGACATGTCTCATGATCAGATTCGAACAGGCTATGACGTCACGCATATAGGGGAGCAAGCACACCTCGCACACCTGTTTCGCAAGCACACCTCGCATTATCAGATACAAGATAATTTAGTATGGCATATGAATATATGAATAATTCAATGCTATTTACATGTCCGGTGACTTAGTTAGGTCATATTTAGGAGTCAATTTCATTGTCTTTCAAACCCCGGTAACCCCGCTAAGTTGGCTCTCATACGCAACACTGTGCTCCAGTAACCACCGATCCCTAACTTATCACGTGATTTTCACCTTTGTGGACCCGACTCGAATTGACTCGGCGTCCGAGTCCAAGTATAGCCTATTTCGAGATAATTCCAATTCCGGAACCTTCAATTCCGGGCCAATTCCGAGTCCGAACTGGGGCGTTACACAGCCCTGAATGTTTCATAGCTTATAAGTCGATGATTGACATCCCTACCCATATCAATGTCAAAACATAGATTGAAAAACGAAGCAAACAAATCATTTTTCACCAATGTGAGAAGATGACCTAATTCCTGCTTGCTTGAAGTCCTCTTCTAGTAGCAAATTTAGCGCTTATATATCGACAATCCTACACAGAGATTGAATAAAAAATGAAGCAACAAAACGTTTTCACTAATGTGAGGAGATGTCATCACTTCTGCTTAAAGGCAGTAGGCAGTCACCCCAATCACAGTGAGTGTATCCTGTCACTCTAGTTCATGATTGGCATATTTTGATCATGTGACAATATTTTCGTTGGTGAATTGTAAAATTCAAGGAGAATTTCTCCTTGCTTTACCTATTGTTTGTAATAATTATGTTTGAAACATCTTCAGAGGTGCTTGTAATGCAATAAGAGGAGATTTGCAAGAGTTTGCTGATTTTTCAAAGAAAATTTTGGGGCGACTGCCTATTGCCTTTAAGTTGCTTGAAGAACACACTTCGAGTAACAAATTTAATAACTTTATCTGCTTATATCTCGAGAATCCTACACAAAAATTGAATGAAAATTCCAGTAATGTTTGCATATTATTCCTCTTAATCGTACCAAAAGTAAGAACTTCTGTTCTTAAACCCTTCCGTTAAGACGTTCAGAAATCGTTAAGCTGGTGACACAGCATTCTTGAAATCTGATGCAAACAAGTACATTATTTTTCTGGAGAGAAAACCTAAAGGAATCACAGGAAGTGAAAAGATCTGAGCCAAACAGTGACCATGAAATGCGGTCAGGATGTGTCATTAAGACTTGTGGCAAGTCTAATAAGGCATTGATCAACATTCACATATATCTTGAACTTGGAAACCTAAGGATGAAAATGTTTTACCGTTTGTTACATCTAACCGTCAAGCTACATTGCTTTTTCTGTAGAAAATGCTGACATTTGATAGAGTCATTTCTCTTGTAATGTAATTAGCCTGGAGAATTTTTAGACTTCAAACATTCTTTAAAAAGTCGGGAACTTGTTTGGTCGTGCATTATCTCAACTTAATGTATCAAGCCCTTCATCCACCTGCCTCTACAGACTTCACCCCAGTCGTTCTGTCGTTCTGTGTAGTCGCATAGCCAGGAAATGTTTCATGGGGGGGGAGTAGGGAGGCTCCACCATTTCATAAGGGTATATTGTTGCTATTTTACTCTTCCAGTGGTGCAGATGGGGGAAGTGAGACTTTTACTGGAACTGGCGTCCTCAACCCCTCCTTCACGCCAATGGTTACCAGGTTAAACCAAGTACGGAGGATGTTATGACAGAGTACTTGTGATCTGCAGGTATCGTAGAAATTCTATGTTAGCATTGTGCAATGTATACAAGTGTGAATGCAAGCTACAGCAACGCTAGTAACATGTGGCGGGTGGGTAGGAACTATTTGCTCTCCATGATCTTGTAGTCACGTGATCTTTACTTTTGATTCAGTTTTTCGTGTAGACCGTGCAGGTATGATTTTACCCATGTACCCATGAGCTGGAACTGGTAAACATGAGATGGTACCAGTACTCACTGGTCAGGGCCCATATTAGTACCTGTGCCCATTACCCAGGTTTCCTCGTACCCTTACCATGCCCGTCCCCTTAATAATGACCGCGTTCTCGTATCTATGCATTTCATAGTACTTGTTCTCGTACCTACACTAGTGGACCGTTACAGTAAAACACTATATTGATATGATTAGTCCCCAGTTCCACCTTCGTCTAGCTAACGTGCTGTGTCATACCTGCGGAGAGGGCCAACGTTGTCGTTAAGCCCAGTGCTTAGATAGAAGCCTCATAAACTAAACAGAAGTTTTCTGTGCAGACAGTTTGGGACGACCACAGACAGACGATCACGTGACCAGAAGTGTCGCCACCGTTCGAACAAATTTAGGCTTACCAAGATGGCCGTCAGGCTACTGTAATGTGCTTAATTTGACTATGAATCTGTCACATTTCCGACAAAACACAAACGTGAATAGAGAAAATTTTAAATGCTTCACACTGTTTGCTGACTTTAACCGAGCCTTGCATTTTATTTTAAAATTTCCAAACTTTCTCGCATAATCTGTCTATACTGAACAACTTGAGTAAGTCCAAAGTTTCCACAGAAGCTACACACGGTGGCGACCCTCTACATATAGGACATTAGTGCGAAATCATGATGTTCTGTCCATAATATGAAGCCCGTGGACTACAGATGTTTTCGCTGAGAAACATGTTATACCCCACGGAATCTCAAAGATACCATAAAGATAACAACAACTTGTCCCTAGAAAGCTGACATATTTTCTGAAAAAAAAATTGCACATTAAAAGATGATACCGTATCGTCTTGTTACCCGAGCATTTTTTTTCAGAAAATGCTTACCAGTTGGAAGAAAGATGTTGTTATCTTGATGACACTTCCGAGGTTCCGTAGTTTCCTGGTTTCTAAATTATCACTGAGACAAGCAAGCTATAATTAAGTGATTAATCGTTTTATGACCTCATCGTTGACAACTAAATAAGCAAAACGGATGGCTCAATCCTCTTCAGATATTCTTGAAAGTTATCTTGTTACATATAATCAGAAGAATTTCAACAACTTTATCAAACATCTTTCTCGTCAAAAGATGTTTTAAGTTTATCCAAATACCATCAGAAATGTTGTCAAAGAATATGTTGAAAGATGAAGTTCGATGACTCTTCAAATTTACAACGCAACAAACGGTAGCTTCTGTTTGTTCGCGGGTTAAACTTTGCGAATTGCGTGGGCTGAATATTAACGCCACCTGTACATAGCCCGTCTTTCCATCTGTCTATCTGTCTTTTTTGTTGGAAATGATGGTGTTTTCGTTCAAATAATGTTTAGTCATTTGTCATGATTATAAAATTAATTTGACAGAAGGAACTAAATCTTAAAGGGAATCAGCAGTCGCACTCAACCTTACTTGGATACATCAACCGAATCTTCCTCTAAACATTTTACCGTCAGTCCGACGTCGGGTTTAGGTCCAATTGGTCGGGTTGTATTTTGGAGGTCAGTTCAAAGTCGAACTGACGTCTCTATTAGGAACAACCCATTTGCGACTTTAATATGACGTCGTGTGAACATCAGAAAAGACTAGCCCAGTTTGCTGAAGTCAGTATGACGTTGAGTTGATACTGAATATTAAATTGTTAGCATAAATAACATCTGATAGACGTCTTTGTCAATGTCAGTTTGACGTCAGACCGGTTTGCAAACCGAAACGCAGTGGACACGGATCCGATATTTACAGTGCTAACAAACAACTTATTTTCCTGACATTATCTTTCCTAATGTTATAGAGCATAGACACTTTAAATTAAAGGTTAATAAACACAATTATTCTGCAGGAATTTAATAGTTTAGAAACAAAAGTATTGTCACGTGATTGAAAAGAGTTACGCATAATTGAATTAGACTCAATTAGTATACTAACTCAAATCTGGGTGACTCGGGCTACATTTGCCCTAAAAGTCACCCATATACCAACCCTCTGCATAAACCATCATTAAAGGTAAACACTTATCACACCAAATACATTTTACGTTTAGGGTATCCAGAATTCACAATTGAAAACTGCATTTTGATTGACATTTAAGGGGACGAATTGAAACTGTGCCTTCAAATTATAAGCAGCTCTTATTGGATAATGACATGCAAATTAGTGAAATGTTAGATCATAGGTGTACCTCCAACCAGGGCAAAAATTTTTTATTGTTTTTGATAGGAATTTAGGGCAGGCAATTTTCGTAACATTTGGTTTTTTCACTCCCTGGACTCTCTTGACGAGATTTCACAGTTGTGGGACGACTTACCCATCGCTCATGGGCCCGTATGTTTTGTACGTTGTTACCTGCACTGCACAGGCAGGAGTCTCACCTTAGAACTCTATATATAGGCAGACAGATTGATTGCAAATGAATAAAAATAAAAATCATAACCACTGGAGTACGGAGCCCCCCCCCCCCCCCCCAAAGAAATCGTGTATGTAAACATCGCGAACGTAGACTGCGAAATTTTTAGTTTTGGAGGAAGATTTCGACCCCCTCCGCTATATTTAGGAATTGTATAACCCTTGACTAAATGTTTCATACGCCACTAATAATAACAATTGGTATTAAGTTACGAAACTGTATGTTACACAGTGTCTGTTTTAATCTCCCTGTTCGGGAGAATTATACCTGTCTGTGACGAGGAAATTTGCCCTTCTAAGCTGTAAATGAAAAGGCATATCTTACTACAATAGATCAATGACACTCTCATAAAAAGCTGGCAGTTTGTTTATTAGGATGAGAATTTTTGGCTGATTTTATGACGTGAAAATAAAAACGCAGACAATTTTTTTTTACATAGCTGTTTATAACTCGTGTCGTTTTGTCTTTATGGGATAAACACAAGAACAGATTAAAATTTAAAGTATAGGTAATCTACATGGAGTTAATACACTGTGAGAAGAAAACAAACCCTTGCAACTTATACACCTTGACAATGTGACCATCTTTCTGTTAGTATGACTTTTCCCTTCTGTCTGTCTCTTTCTTTGTCTTTCTGCACAGGCGTTTGCTCATTCTACGACTTCACAAAACAACTTAGGTATCACATTGAGAGGCTAGACCGCACATCAGTTATGTAGGCTATGGTCATCAGGGCTGTAACATCCGAGTCGGGACTCGGGAATTGGCCCGGAATGGAAGGTCACGGAATCGGAATTGGCCCGAAATGGGCTCAGCTGGACTCGGAGCCGATTCCAGTCGAGTCCACAAAAATGAAAGTTTCATTAATGTTACCTAGGCAACATTATTATTGGTGCACAATTTAACAAGTGAATGGCCACATACAGTTAACAGGTTAACTAAACTACAGGGTCAGCCAGAGTATGAAACTGACTCCTGAAAAGTGCCCGTTTATATGATAAGTGTAATTGTAAGTAGTACATGAAGCATTTGTATGAGGCGCTACATTGTCAAATGGCCGGACTCGGAATTGTCCCGGAATTGGAAAACATGGAATCGGAATTGGCTCGGAATCGGAAGGTACTGGACTCGGCATTGGCCCGGAATGGTGGCCACTGGAATAGGAATTGGCCCGGAATTGGGTTATGTGGACTCAGTTAAGCCCCGATGATCAGATCGGAGTACAAAAGGGGGTGCCGCACAGGAAGATAATTGAGATCCGGTGCTTGTTCAGACTAGGGCACGCGTCCGGAAATAAAGGACCAGACGATTTACTGATTTCGGGTGTACTGCAGTGTACAATAGTACAAAAAATACAGGAGTGTTTTCATGAGATTGCAAATCATAAATCGACTGTCCGAATTATGTTGATTCAATAGACCTTTTTCCAAATAACAATTACAAAGGATTGTGGGAATGGATTTTGGTGTGTGTCGTGTTTGGCCACAGTTGAATGCCATTGAGGAAAACGCCCCACTTCAAAAGTGTATCCCACAATCCTTTGTGACTGCTGTATGGAAATGGGTCTATGCGCATTAGTGTAATGTTGGCGCCAGACAGGGTACTCGTGGGGTTACACCAGCAAGTTGATTCACTTGATGGGTTCAATGCCCTGTATCATGACGGGTTACTCTCAATCTTTTACTTTGATGAACCTTTTGTATTGTACATCAAAGCTGTGCCTTGGCACGTTTTTTTTTAAATATATCGCCTCTAAACAAAAAAGTGCCCTACCCCTACAAGTTATCCACCCCCTTCTCTCCTTCAACATCTTGTCTGGCGGGTAATTAACTCACTCCAGTCCCAAATCAGCCAAGACAAATTAGGGTCCACTGGTAAACAGAATTTATTCAAAACAGTCGGTATTGTCCGCTTAGTCGTTCGAAGGTATGGGCCTGTAGTTTTCACGTAATACCAATTAACCGAAATTTCTGTAAGCTTTTCTACAAAATACCAACATTACACATATATGTGCACTGTATACCACTGAGCACAGTGTATTGTCGGCTTCACTGATCGTCCACTTGTAATTATGCAAGCGCGGGCCATTGGACGGCCTCAAACCATGGAATCGTCACGTGAGATTTACCACATCATTTGCACATACAAAATAATAGATTCTTACAAATTCTCTTCTTGAGCGGTAACGATAAATTCTGTATTTACAGTATCCCGGGAGCTCTGCAGCATTTTTCGTCATACCCCCGGATATTTGCACATATCGAATGGTCAATGATTTAAACTCATGAGGCTGGTGAGAAAGACGAAATAAAATTAGAGTAAAAAACGTAAGAAAAAAATTAACCTTGAAAAGTACAAACATTCTTACGAGTTTAATCACCTTTAAGTGCATTCATATCAACCCTCACGTATTACGGCAATAAGGATACCGGAACTCAATGCACTTGACATTAAAAGCTTTTAATTACCGTTTATATGTAAAGTAAAAATGAAAGAACATTCAGACAATTACGTCTAATATGAAAATAATAGAATTTTATACGTTTCGTATTAAGTGTCCCTTCGTCCAATAGTTTGCTAAAATCAAAGCAGGGTCAGCGGTACTTTGACCAGTGTAATAAGTAATCAATTCTTACTTTAAAACTAACGAAAACACATTTAAAATGTTCCAGACAACTAGTTCTGAAGAAAGTGTTGATGACCTTGTGCACAGATGTGTAAAACACGGTCCAATGATATTCTTAAAACCCTTATTTGTTCGCCCGCTTGCCTGAGAAGGCGAAAGAACTTCTTCTATTTCCTTGTCCTCACGCCAAACTTCCAAAATTCCAATAACACAATGAACGGGTGTACTGACTACAGGTATAAGATATTTCTTACTACCCATAACATTGTTATTTCTCTAGCAAACCATTACATTAGCAAAAGTTAACGTACACGGTCCCTTGCTTAACCTCCCCCACCCCCTTACCCCATTGCGCTTTGTGAGTAATTCTGGTGGCTACATGTGATCTTGTGTAATACCGTTTCCCTGTTATACTCTTTTAATAATAAAACGGAGAATTTTCCTAATGTGGCGGTGAGCTAGTTTGTGTGTTCCTCGCTCAGGCTGTTCGGCTGTCTATATACCTGCCTGTCTGTCTGTCTGTCTGTCTGTCTGTCTTTCTGTCTGTCTGTCTTTCTGTCTGTCTGTCTATCTGTCTGTTGGTCTATATGTCTGTTTGTACGTTTGTTTATATTTTTGTTTTTATTTGCACCTTTCGGCCTTAGTCGCATGTCGGTCTTCCTATTCGTCGGTCGGTCCGTCCGTCTGTCTGTCATTCATCCCTTTGCATAGTTACAGACGCATGTCTTGTTCTCAAGGTACACGTTTAAACACCTGGATTACATTGTGTTGTGTGCTCCTTGCACTTTAAGGTCAAGATTACAATGTCTTGCTCTATCCTGGCTCCTTGCCACAGTTTAGATCGGTGTCATAGTGGAGTTGTTATTGTTTCCGCGTAGTAGGCTACTAAGTAGTAAAAAAGGGCACAGAAGATATAACACTCGCCCGAGTCCCTCATATTTGATTTAGCCAATCACCGTTTTGTATACAGACTATTGCACACACTTTTGAATATTCTTTGTGTATGTGAGCCTCCTGCTCAGACTCAGAAATATTTTTATGAGAACTGCCTTATACTCCTATACAGCAGATTGGTCCTACAGTCACTACCATTTGAGGCGGGGCGAAGCTATAGGGGGAGTGGCGGTGTGTCAATCCAGGAGGATGAATTTTGCGATCAGGTTGCACAGCGAATGACTCTCGAAAAACATAAAGCAATGAAAGAGATGCGAAGAAAATCTTTTCGGCATGGCAATTTAATAAGCAACCAAACTTTTACGACTTCTGTAAGTTGGCAATTTTGAGAATTATGCTTAGAGAAATACGCAAAAAATTTCGGCGGTGCATTCTAGCTTGTCGCTGACTCTCCAAGTCCAACGTCCCTCATTTTGTGTAACTATAGGTATTGCTTACGAAGTATTGCAGTAAGTTCACATATTTGAAAATGCGTGATTCCTCTTAGAAAAAGCAGTTTTTCAATACCCTCACTGAAGTACTGTAGCGTTACTATTGCTGTAAGCGTGGTAAGCACGACGGCTTTGTAAAGCACTTTATATGTCTGAATATATCTCAAGGATGCTGTGATATGTCCCAAATGTAAAATGAATTTCATAGCAATCACAGAGTTTTTAGGGAAATGTACTGCTCGTAACCAACGGAAGGCCGAGGATTCCGAGGAATGCCAACCAGTAAAGGCAACTTATACGAGATCCATTCCATCCTGAGATTCTGCGGATTTTGTTCAAGATTTTGCCAAAACTTTTCTGCTCGCTTTCAGCACTGTAAACAAAGTCTGGTATTCCATAATGGTTTAGATTTATAGAACTAGAAAAGAACTCGCTACCAAGTAAACGTAACATACGTAGCGTTCAAAATTTCTGTAACAAGGGCCTCTAGCCTCTATCTCATGGGGGGCAATTTAAAAAGGGGGCGCCAGCAAGTGGTAGTTTTACTTAATTTCTTAGGACGCAGGAGGGGCGCATTTTTCTTGTATTTGGGGGCGCCAGATTGGTCATGGGGGCAACTGCCCCTAGTTGCCCCCTGGATCCGCCCTTGTTCTGTAAAATCTGAAATTTCTGAAATTCTGAAATGTCTTCCCTGTCCCCCCCCCCCAACCTGACAAATTTGCACGAACTCCATAAAATGTTCGTGCTTATTAAGTGCTTACCGTTGAAGAAATCCTACCCATATGCCTCACGTCCACGGCTTAAAGATTAGACATGGCAACCGCTATTTGCGTGCGTGGCAGCGTTCTGTGCGTGTCTTCATGTCTGATTGTCCTCTTGTCTTATTTGTGTAGAATGCTCTGTTTTTAACCCGTGTAAAGATCCAAAGAAATTCTAAGCTTTAGAGAAAGCTTAGTATTTCATTAATGAAGACAGCACATAATAGCCAAATATTTTCTAGCCCTTTGTGTACAGACGGTTAACTTGATTTATCACTATATTGCCTTACTCTAGCAGAAAGTAGGCTATCAGACATATATATATATATATATATATATATATATATTTGGGGGGTGCAGTTTGTCGCTTTCCTCCTCTCTTGTCAGCTTGTCAGACGGCGTTATTTTGTGCCAAATGTTGTTTGTGACTCAAATATGGGGCACATGCAAACCAAATTTCGCTTCATTCATTCTCTTTTCCATGACATGTAATCCGCGATGGGATTACTTGGGGGAGGCACCCCCCCCCCATTTCCCTCTTTTCCCTTCCTGTACCCAACTAAATCTGGTACCCATCAAAAATTTGAAGGGCGAGACTAATAGGAATAATACAGAATATTCCTTGTCAATTACCCCTAATAACTATTTCAACCTACCATCTACCCCGAATTTCCCAAACTCTGATGCCGCCACTGCATGATGTGATGTCACTATTGTGGAATGTATAATGTCATCTTAAATTGTGGTTGGTTCTCCAAGCCACAATCCATGTGTCTTGTCGGTATTATATATAGTAACACCCACATAATAGACACGCTCTGGCATATTCACAAAGATGTTCAACTTCATTTAAAAAGTAACCATGAACCATACGTTATTACACCGTTATCCGGCAAACTCAGTCTTGGAAGTATTGCGAAATTTGATCTCACACCCCCCCCCCCTTGAAAAAGAAGTCTAGCTAAGCCCGTGATCAGGAGATATCTAATTTAGAGGACTGAATCCTTTAACTCCAATATTTGGGGGCTAAACATTTCTATTTCGAAGTTTTGGGCATTTTCTGGGGTAATTTTGAACGTTTGTAGACAAAAAATTCCAACTGAAAATTATTGCCCCGCCCCCGCTCAACGAAAGAAGCCTTTCCCCTTCTTTCCCCTAATTGAAATGACTGAATGTAATGTAGTTGTTCAGAATTACAGTTTTTACTGTAAATCTCACCCTTAAATGTAAGCCTGCCCCACCCTCCCACCTAAATGCAGTTGGCTACACAAAATGGCGTCCCGTTAGAAAGACGAAAAATAACATTAGAAGTTCTTTCAACCGCGAAAGAGCAGACAGTTTTGCAAGTTCAATCACCTCAAAGTGCATTCATATCAAAGCATATGCGTATGTAATACAGCAATAAGGATTCCGGAACTCAATACAGTTGAAATTAAAGGCTATTAATTACCTTTCCGACATGAAGTTAAAATGAAACAATATTAAGATAATTACGCCCACTGTGAAAACAGTAAAGTTTTGACGGTTCATACTAAAATTCCCCTTCATCTCCACTATACACAGCAGTGTTATTGACAGTTTGTCTGTGGTGCAGCATGCAATCAACTCCCTATTTTTAACAAACATAATTCTAACGAAAACAACTTAACAAGTCTCCAGACGCCTTGTTATGAATGTTACTATATTTGAACTTGTATCACATTGAGTACATGGTGTGCCTACTGCGTGAAAGTAAGACTACTTTGGAGGCTGTAGGAATAGCACGCTACATACAAAGGCTCTGTTTATAGTAAGCCATCGAAAATGACTTAACTTGTAACTTGTAATATAAATGCAATCCTTTTTGTTATCTCTAAATCCAAAGGCAGCTAGAACTTTCTCAACACCTTTTCTTCAAAGTTATAATTATATTTTCAAACGATATAACGCATGTATACCGTGGTGATAGTTCTGTCTGTCTGCCTGCCTGTCTGTCTGTCTGCCTGCCTGCCTGCCTGTCTGTCTGCCTGCCTGCCTGTCTGTCTGTCTGTCTGTCTGTTTGTCTGTCTGTTTGTCTTTCTTTCTGACTGCCTGTCTGCCTCATAGTTCTATGTATATGTATACATCTATATGTATAGATATGCACACAGTATGTAAACATACAGGGAGGTCCTGATATACCGAACGCCTTCAAACAATACAATATGATGTAATGTATTGTCATCTTGTTGAATGTACTTTGCCTACTGTATCATCCGAACTATTATCCCTGTCGCCTTTTGTTTTATTATAAAAAGGGACCTGCCTTGCAAAAACGTGTAGTTAGATTTGGTTCTTTTCTTACTATTATATCAATAAATTGTGTCATCTATTGTTCAATTTTCTATTAAGGAACAATTTCCTTGTCCCAGGAATTGAAACTTCTGTACTGAGCACTAAGCAGGCTATACTTGTCCCTATGAAGCTTACTTCTAGCACAATTTGAAAATATTCTTTTACTGCGCTTCTGAGACAAAAGCCAGCCTCTCCCAAATTAAATTGTCATATTCTGCTTATACTACTGTGTAATCTGACCCGCCTGCTAAACAATGGGTTACACTACGTCATGCATGAAAGAACTACCTCTCTGACTACACATTTTAAAGATCTATACACAAGTCAACATTAACCAATCAGATTGGTTTATATTTGAAGCTATTGTTTAAATTCACGTCAATAAAAGTGCTTCCACCAGTCGTGAATGTGTATACCCGATTTTCCTAAGTATGTTCGAAATCAGAGGCCTCGTGCCTATTGGGGGACGGGGACTCAGCCCCCCCCCCCCATATTTTGCGAAGGGTGCCATACGATATTGCTTGAAAATGCGTTTGGAAAACCCTTCACATGCCAAGTTAATTTGGTTTTCGAAAAATATAGCCTTTTGCATTAGGTTACGCTACTTTTCACCTTCCCCTTCAAAAATATTTTTTTTCGCACGACGCCTCGTATAACTTAACACAGTCACCACTTCTCATGCCCCCCAAATATTTTACCACGACACCCCTGGTTCGAAGTGCCCTTAAAACGACCAATTGCTTGCGAGAACCTGCCATAAGAGCTCTTGCCACCGCCTTTGCTTGTGAGCCCCTGAAATCAATTGCTCTTGCAACCGGTTACGAGCTAATTGCTCTCACACCTTGCGACCACTAGCGATCACATGCGGAGGTCGATCATGGCTTGCGAGCAACCATCTCTTGCGATAGCTTGCAACTTGTTGCGAGCAAACGCTCTCCCACTAAGGCGATTTTCTCAAGGTCGCGGGCACTCGCAAGGAATTGCACTGGTGCGCTCGCGAGCCATTGGTCTCCTGTGTGGGCCATGGGTAGGAAGCTGTTCGAAACTGGGGCTGAACGTTGGTCCGTCTTGGGGAGGGGTCCAGCTCCCTTTTGGAGAAACGTTTGAATATTTGAGGGTCCTTAGACGCAATTTGGTGCAACATAATAGTCAAATTTTAAGGAAAATTACTGCAAATTGTGGACATTTTTTACAGAGGTAACAAATAAAGGGTCTTTTCCTTGGATTGAGGGGGCGACATTTTTGACGGGAGGCTGCCCCCATCCCCCGCTTCCTACGCCTATGATGTGAGCAATCGGCTTTAGTATGACTTAGGTTTTACTGCTATTCTTATACAATCAGTACAATATTTGCCTTTATGGGGACTGCAGAGCATAGACTTCGACGTTTCGATTACTGTACTTAACACACAAATGGTTCCATTTACTGATTCTCATTTAAAGGCAGGGTTGCCAGCTGGCATTTTCCATTGCCAATTTTCACTGCCAAAATGGGATAAATTTGGCTGTAAAAGTTAAAAGTGGCATTTAAATTGTTTCCTAGGACAGTAAATGAGGAATCCAAAAGTGTGTAAATTTAGGGAAACCTAAAGACACACTTGTTTTTAACCATTTTTTCAGATACAATATTTTTGAAACCGTTTCTTCATAGCGGCAGTGAAAGATGCAATTTAGCATTTTGGGGGGCAAGAATTTGGCGTTAAAGTGCCAGACAGAGTTAGCAACCCAGTTTAAAAACCACCAACTGAGGCCAAAGTGGTAATACATATAAAATTAACTGATAGTTTTCATTTGAGTTTACAATGATCAAGGTGTTACCTAAACACTATTCTACAAAACCGCACTCCACTATAATTACATAATCGTGTTTATCTTGCTTTCCAAACCAAACAGTAATCCTGAGAAAAAGAGACCGAAATTATTAAATGTCACAGGTTGGAATGAAAACATGACCAAAATTTTTTACTTTCCAAAACAACATTAGGAATGGTCACCAAAACAATTGCCCGGCTTCACAGCAACATCAAAACAAACCTAAATTCATAAACAGACCACCATACAGTAAAAACAACCCCAGATAAGATGAGCCCAGCCTGTGTAAATAAGTTTGCTACCATAATAATTCAAACATCGTGGGAGTATAAATATTACAGAACATTTAATTATACACCCGCTTGACAGGGTCTTTGGTGAGCCTGTGATAGTTCTCTTGATTAGACGCAAAAGAAATGCAATTACTTTACCCCAGACAGAGCGAAAGATTTCGGGATGATGGTTTACTTTCTTCAAATTTAAGTCTTGAGAGGCAACGAGGCTATCATCTAACCAAAGGCATATAAGACGGAGGGGGCAGGAGCGGTGTCCCCCCAAATTTTTGGACAACCTCAAAATTCGGGCAGAATCTGTAAACAAAGATGGCCAAGATTCTTCTTAAAAGGCCCAGAAGTTCAGGCCAAAAAATTGCCCCCCTCCCCCCCAAAAAACCCAAATGGTCTCATACGCTTATGAATCTTTTAAACTAAAAGGACAAATCTAGTAATAATGCTCTGGATAAAAATACCCCCATCTTGTAAATCTCATGAATTATTGACGGTGATGCTGCATAGTTAAGTGGATTCAATAAAATTTCGTATAACATTAACTGATTAACATAAAATGTTGTCGTTCTGGAGCATATACAGCAAATGTTTGTAAGGAAAAATAATAAGAGATTTGTAACATTAAGGGGCTTTTCACAAGGGTCTTGTGTGAAAGAGAAAAAAGTCCAGCTCATGCCCTCCAAACCCCGTAGCAGTACTCTTTTCCTAACTCAGATGTCTCATGTTAAAGAGTACTTATTTTTGTCAAAATATCTCCAGTTCTCATCAAGGTCAACGAATGTTATGTAAAGTGGGCACATTGCCTCAATGGTTTTCCTTTATAATCGAATGTCCTGTTTGTCCTTGAAATTTGATACTGTTAGAATGTTTATCTTTCCATGTAGATTTAGCATAAATCTACACCAAAATATAGGGCATAACAAACAAAGTTGCTAAACAGTCCCTACAGTGGCGTCAATATCACAAAAAAATCCAATGCTACGTCAAATTAATGTGCCGTGATGACATCACAGGTTTCCAATAAAACACTTCATTTTGAGAAAAATTGCATTTCTTTGAAAATAAGTATTTTCCAAACCCTGTACAAGCTATTAAGATGCGGTTTTCGCCTCCTAAAAGAGAAAGGGTTTCTGAATTTTCTAAAGTCATTGAAATTTGTCTCTGGTGGATCCCTTTAACTTAAGTTACATACTTCTTGTGCCTGTAAATTCTTCTGATCGTATAACTGTGTCCTGTTGGAGGGGATCATGTTGAGTTTTTTCACCCACTTCGTGCTAACACCAATGTCGCGCACAAGGCTGACTGAAGGTGATGCAGGACCAAAGTTTAGCGGGGTCTGAGCTGCTATATGAATACCTGAAAGTAAATATCTGAACTTGAATACCTGTGGGAGGTCGTAGTTAGGCCTTTGAAATTTTAACCGGACCCCTTAACAAAAGGTTATGAATCCCCTTCTTTGTAGGAGACATCGGTAACAATAACACAATTTGATTCACAGGGCCCAGAAGGTATTCACGTAAGATTTTCACCAAATATATAAAAGATGATCACTTTCAAGTATTCATAGAGAAAAGTATCACTTTCAGGTATTCATTAAGAAAGTATTCACTTTCAGGTATTCATATCCACTCTCAGCTTTTGATATATACACTCTCAGATATTTACCAATATATAAAAGTTGATCACTTTCAGATATTCATCGAGTATCTATCAAGACGGTCACTTTCAGGTACTTATCGATACAACGATATAGACCTCATGCATGCACATGACGTCAAATGTCATAAAAGCCAAAGTACGCGTGCTCAGAGGACACGCATATACACGCTTTTGTACACAGTAGTGCAACATGTCTTCTGTGGGAGGTGGTTTACAAGTAAGCGATGACGTCAGTGCATAAGGTCTATTCGCTGCCAGATTATGCGCACCGAATGTCATCATTTTCAGATAATTTACTGAATATTCACAAAAATATTCACTATCAGATAAGATTCACGTACATTACCCTACAATGCTCATATTCAGATATTCACCGAATGCTATTTCCATTCGTTTTTCCAGGTTACAGCATCTTCCATTTTATATTTCATGTTATCCTTCCAAACTACTCTACTCTCTACAGCTATCAATCATTCCCTATGAATGTTAATTAGTGTATAACCCTTAAATTTAATTTGACAGAATTCAATAATTAAGGATAGCTATATCGAGAGGCAACCTGTGTAAGGTGGTTGACCAGCTTGTAAAATGTATCCTACTACGTATAAACGTGGACGTACTCCGTGGTTGTACTTCCATGGTTTAAAGCACAAAGAACCATGTAGTACCCACAACAAGCCTAGAGGGAATGCGGTTCGACGATTGGGTAAATATTTTATTAATAACCTATACATCAAAAAGTTGAGTAAAAAATTATTACAGTTAATAATTTGTTACATTTTTTTAATGCGTTCACTTCCCGATGCTATGGCAATAGTAGTCAGGGTAACTCCTGTCGTTGGTTGTCCGTGCGTCCTTTGGGGGCTTGTCACTAACCCCGACTTGTCATTTAACGCCAGCGAAGGGTAAGTGACAAGCTCAAAATAGTTCGGCCTACCTAGCAGAAGTTACCTGAGTATGGCACTAGTGGGTAAAGGTACTGATATTTCAATGAGACCTTACAGTCGAGAGGTTAGGGGTTTAATACCCGGCGCCCGCCCAGTTCTCATTATGGTTGGTGAGTTAATATTCATGAGTAATAGACAGTTCCCAACTGAAATTGGAACCTGGAACTCATTCCAAATCTGACTTAAAATGTTGAATTAGAAGACACCTGCTGTAAAAGTTGTCCATAAGATTTACATTTATCAGGGCGCAGTTCTCCCACATTTATTGTGGCTCAGAGTCCCAACATAACTGTCTCAAGGCTGTAATTTTTCACTTAGTATATTAGTTAAAAGGGTGATAAATCTTACCATAGGCGTATTAGAAGACATTTTACAATTAGAGGCAGAATGTATTTGCCTGGAATTTTACTTAATATGCAAACACTGATGACATGAATTTTGCACGGAAATAGAAATTTTTGCCCTAAAATCAACATGCTTTTGCTCAAGGGGGAAGGCCCCAGACTCTGCCTCATACGCCTACACTCTAAAAACGTCGGGTTCAAAATTGAACCGAATCCGTTCAAATGGGCACTGAACCAAAATGTAGTCAAATACTTGACTACTTTTGTTTCATTTTGAACAGAAAATGGTTAGTTTTGAACCGAATTTAGTCAAATATATGATCCTTTTTCGGTTAAGTGCCCATTTGATCAGGTTTTGGTTCAGTTTGAAACGTTTTTAGAGTGTTTCAGTCTGACCGAATATGACATTACCACTCATATTGATTTACAAGACCCGAAGTGAAAGTGGAATATCTAGCGGTGTCCAATAGAGGGACTCATCAAACGTGTCCATGAGGTGATGTTAAGAGTGTCAGGTGGGCGTTAAATCACTTCCTAAAGTAACCAATCAACCAACCATACATTTATCGTACGAAGGTCGTGACCTAACGTGACATCCTTTATAATGTAGAATGGGAGGGGAAATCAATGTGATTTTTACACATGATGCTGAATATAGGTGCAATGAAAATATAGCATATGGAATCCAGGAAGCGATGTAAACTTAAAATAAGGAAAAATTTCTTGTTTACTTGGAATGCTCTCGTGTCATTATTACCTTTATCCCAATTTTTGTACCGTGCACGTCCCTGAAAATTTTGCAAGCTGATATAAATCCCTTTATTACGTTCATATTCTTTTTCCTGGTCGCATGTAGCTGTCGTTGAATTTTTCTTATAGCCAATACCAGTCTGCACGAAGTCAGAAGTGGATATTTGTGTGAAAAAGGGGAACTCTAGAGACAATATTTACTTTGTGAAAAAGTAAAAGTCAATGGGAGAGTCCCCATAGAGATGGGGATATATTCCCCTATCCTCCCCTGGATTTCAGCCAATTGCAAAATAACTCACATGAAAATTTCACAATGTGCAGGTAATCTTGGCGACTGTTGACATTGCGACAATTTGTCCATCCTTGCGGGGAGTTTAGAATGTGAAAAGCAGTCACCCCAATTTGAATAAGTGTACCTCGGTATTCTGATTCATGAGTCGCTCTTTTAAATCATGTGAAGATTTTTGTGTTACTGAAATGTTTAATTCATGAAGAATAAATGTTTTATAGTTTGTCTTAAATATGAAATATTTTTGCTTGGACACATCGTGAAGGATATTTTTAAGGGAAAGCAGGGAAAACTTTTTGCAAGACATAGACCATTGTTTTTCGAATGAATCTGGGACGACCCCTCATTCGATTTAAGGAATCGTGGAAAAGGGGTCTTGATTTATCTTGTATTTTGGAAAAGATGTGATTATCTACTGAAAATTTCGAAGCAGAAGAAAGCAATCCCAAACTTATGTCCCAATCAATTAAGATGCAGTGATGTTAGTTTAATGTTTTAAGATGCTGCTTGCATCACTGGAAAGTTTTAATGATTCATTTCGTTCCATCACTAGTAGGCCTATTATAAAGGAAAAATCAATTCTTTTGGCAATACAGTTCCAGTTACCGTGGCAACCCGTTAAATAACAAATGTGGGATGATGTATCAGGGCAGTCATTTGGTTTCTTAAGACCAAATATCTTAAATTTAGCCTTATTTAACATTAAAAATGGTCATTTGGGTATGAAAGGTAGGCATTTGGAAAAGAAAAGCCCTTTGCCATGTAATGATATAGGTTAGGCAGGTCTTAGATTCGACGGTATACGTTTTGGAAAGTTTGTTAGCAAAGAGTAAATTTAAGTTGATACACTTGTGATGTATATCTAAAATTTAATATAAAATGCATTGCCTTATAAAATACTGCCTTTTCAAAAAAAAAAATACAAGGGAATTCTCTTCCTTTGACGTATTAATTGCTGATTGTGTCCGGAGGTGACTTTAACTTACCCAGATTTATAACATAAGACCGGGTCTCTGTGTTCTCTTCCACTTGATGAAAGTCATAATTTTAGATCGAACAAAATTAAGTAGTTGTTGTGGTGCGCTGACACAACAACAGGCTTACAAAAGGGCATTTTTGGTAGGCTAAATGTAGAAACTTAGGAGGATATTCAGTCGCCCCAATCTTACTTTGAAACATCATCTAATTGTAATCAGTATCCTTTTTTTCCTTTGGAATTATCTTTCATGACTTTTCACAAAATAAACATTGCCCATTGCAGGTACATCAAGAGTTGTTCTTTATCAATAAAGCAATTTATTACCAAACTATAGTCACATGATGAGAAAGAGCCATTCATGAATTAAGATACCGGGATATACTAATTCAAATTGGGGTAACGGCATTTTCCCATTAAGTAAATACTTTCATTTTGAAACAGACAAGAATTGATGACTTTGAATCAAAATCGCTCATAATGTGTTCCTTTGAAATATTTGCTGAAGGAATCTGTTTCGTTTAATCCAGTTTTCATTTAGCCTCAGGGACGTATACCAATTAGTCATTAGTGTCCGACGGTGTACCGACACATTCGAATACTGTCGGTTCTGTCGATATACTCATAACGACGTATGCGCTTTCTTACAATTTTGATATGCTGAAATATCGGCATTTTAGCGCTACTATCCATGCTCTTGTAATCCGTGTCATTGAACTCCACCGAGATTACGTCAGTGATTAAATGTGACTGAAAGAAGGAAGGTGGGCGGTTTCCGCTTACACCGTAAACGAAATATACGTACCTCTGGGGCAAACTTTTCTTCAGAAAATATCGATATGTTCGGTATAAAAGGTATCCATAGTACAGATTATCGATACTTGCTTTCTCCATAGCGCCAGACCCTACATTCAATTCCAAATTACCCCCTTTCCACAGAACGACGTTATTTCAAACCGAATGACGTTATGTCTCACGTGCACATTGTCCAATTATATTGCAGATTTTGCCCATACTCCAGTGCTCTTTCGAAAACCGCCAAATGAAAAAGAAATTACTTCTCAGGATTCTCTTGCTAGCCACTATATATTTATCTCTTGAATAAAACCCACCATGTACAGAGACGGATAAATAATCTTACGGAATTGATAAAATTACAATATGAACAAAAACAAGAAAAGTAATACAAATTATACTAAAAGTTGCTTTTCCTTCTTGCGAATGGTTTACTAAAATCAGAGTTGTTGTTCACCGTCTAACTATATTCCTTATCTCAACGATAACCCAGTTCAGTTTTAATGAACACAATTGTCGTATTTGAACCAGAAAAGGTTCCTCGTAACATAAAATGTCTTCAACTACGTCATAAAAATCTTCAGTCATAAGTCACTCAACCATTTCTCCGATAATTGATCACATTTATCACCATTATATGACCGAAATATATTAAACACTTAAGCAGGAATTTCTGATACATGTGACTTTAATTAGTTTTTACTGCCTTCAGTAGCTCCAACAATTCCTAAAATGTGTCAAAGAAAATCATGCACACGGCGGCTGGAAATATCACAGGATAATGTGACTGAGGTCGAAAATCAGCTTGTTGATTAACAATTTGGGAGGAAAGTTAACGAAAAAAGCTTCATATGCCCTAATTGTAATAATTTGGGTTGTCTGAGTCCAGCTCGACCTATTTTTGTAATAATTGATTGGACTTTCACAAGTGATTATCTACTAATATTGCAGCTCCGTGAGTAATATGTCATACTACATATGACCTGTTTGTGTCATGGCAATAAGCCTTTTCGCAATCTCGACTGCGCATGTGCACATCCTGAAAATCTGGGGATAAACAGTGGTACTGCCATGCCTACAACACATGCCAAAAACTGGGTTTTTCTTCGAAGATTATTCAAATCGCCCCATTTTCCTGTGGTTTTGTGCCTTGAAGAGCACGTACACCATCTTCTTTATCTAAAAATTGTTTTTTACTTTATCAAGAATTAGGCTACATGTATTTCCCATCCTCTTCATGGCAAGTGCGGGTTATTTTTCTTCCATGCATACTACAACTCCTTGCCCTATTGTAAATGCGAAAATTCTTACATAGTATTGTTTTATAAAGATTTCGTTTAATAACAATGTTGATACATCTAAGAACAAAGCAAAATCTGAAAATTTTGACATACTTAAGCAGTAGATCTCGTCCAGACTGTAAAAATTCTCACCACAAAAGTTTACTTTCAACCCCTCCCCCAATTTAGAACAGAATTTCGTCTGGTGCACCTCCCAGACAATGCTACAACGGCCTGTACTGAGTTTACATTGCTCAAGACGCACATCCACACACTACTGTGTGAACTGTTTGTTCTGCAACGAGTACACTACTGACTGAACAAGACATCACTGATCAATCAGAGTGATGCTATTGTTTGATATTTATGTCAATCAAAATATAGCCACCAGTTGTTAATAGAGATATGGGGATATTCCTAAATATGTTTGGGCCGATACAACAGCCTCATTTGTGTTATCTAAGATAAGGAGGTGAAAGAAATTGCGAGATGCGTTCTGTTGAAGTGAGATAGTATACAGGAATGCAAACTCAACAGGAAATTACACAATGTTAAATTGTAAAACGTGTTTAGTGTTTACGTTGAAATGTTTTATATTTAGCTTCAGTCATGGTACGAGAGTTACCATACATGTTGTGTTTCAGGCTAGTCGTTACCCCGTGATGCTAACTCATCTTAGGAGGCCAATTACCAAATATTATTATGTAGGCAAGCGAAAGAATAGCACCACCGAATTTGTTGCTAACATCAAACTGTAGGCTACGAATCACGTAGGCATGCCAATGTAGGCATTATCTGTCAGAACGTCGCAATACATTTTTAACTCTTGTGATAACCTTCGGATCATAACCAAACACCAAGCTGAAAATATCTGCTTTCTTGTGTGGGAAACGCGGTTTTGTTTTGCCTACGCTTACTCGTGTTGCGTTTGGTTGTGACTTTTTGTCAGAAAATGAACACGATTATTCTTTTTAATTAATTCTAAAATCCATTTACCCCAGCCCTTCTTTACGATCGTGTCATCTACTTCATATCAACACAGTGCGTGCATTGATGAATGACAGCCTCCGTTACTGTATCAGTTTCTTAACAGTTAAGTAAAAACCCTGTGCAAAATTGAAGAAACCGATAGTATATTTTGGAATTCTCGATTATTAATACTTCAGACGAATGGCCCCCTTGTATCATACCATTGCACAATCTTTGACAAGAGCAATGGAAACTGTTCACAAAAGCGGCAGAGAGTTGACGAATGGTGAAAGATGAAAAGGGAAGGCGAATGGGTAATTGTTACGTAAGAAATCTTAATACGACTTACAAACCAGTGACGTCTCTACAAAAACCATCCCTTCCCCTGACACATTTTAACTTTTTCGGATTGAAAAGTTCCCCTTTCCTAGTTGAACTATTTATAAAAATTTATTTAGACCAAAACACTACATTTCAGAAGTACAAAAGTTGGGCATGCCATGAAATGGTCCAGCTCCCCACCCCCCTCCCCTTCCTTCCCTCCTCGTCCACTCATGAAATACCCTGGACACAATACTGTGATGAACATTATATGACTTGAATATCAAAAACACTTCCCTTTATTTGTTCGATTCACTTTTCATTTTAAGTGTTACATTCATGATTCCAAAGAAGGGCAGGAGGGGGTAAATAAAAGGGAGGGGACGAGGAAAGTGCACATGTTGAAGTTCCAGTAAGCAGTTCTAAATCCAGTTCTAGCAACGCCCTAAAGGCTATGAAATATAGAGGGATTTCAGTCACGTGACTTTAACCAACTAGACGCAATTTTGAAGGGCAAGATTGCGCGTCTTTTTTGTTTTGAATGACAAAATCGCACGTCTCTTTGGTTATGCAGTGCGCGTGAGCTGTAAGTTCGCTTACTGCGTGTGTGTTTTGCCCTTCAGTGCCTGGGAATCCATTGCGCGTGACGCCACATGAAATCCCTCTAGCTGTAAGTTCGCTTACTGCGTGTGTGTTTTGCCCTTCAGTGCCTGGGAATCCATTGCGCGTGACGCCACATGAAATCCCTCTATAGGTCTATATATGACTAAACAAAAATCGGTTCAATTATATGTAATGAGAGCCATAGGTGCGCGAGAAGTCGGTAGACCCCCTTTCCCCATGAAACAAAAACTGTAGTTTTCAGGGGGAACAAATTTCTCTTCTAGGGCAAAATTTATTTCATGATTATTTCTTTAAACAGGGCAAAGTTCATGACAAGCACCTTCCTTCCCACTCGTAACCCCCCCCCCCCCACACACCCTATGGAGGGAGGTACATGTGAATATGAAAAGCTACCGTTGTAAAGTATTATAAGCGTCTATATGATCAGAAACTAGCTAATGCTTGTCTAAAGCAATTACCTTTGCCATTTTAACATTGTACGCCGTTGCTTTCAAATTAATAAATCCTTTATGACTGTAAACATCAGGTTTGCCTCTAAGTGTTGTGGCGTTATTGATATGCTCAATTAACAATGCGTATCGCTTTAAGCAACCCTTGAAATCTTGACAAAAGCTAACACATATCATTGAAAGGAGCCTAAACTCAAGTATTCGTTCTGCAATTGCATCGAGCATGAGGGTAAGAGCCTAAGAGGTTACTTTAAATTGGGGTGGGACTGATCTTTTTGCCAGGAAGTCACGTGCATACTTTTCCGAAAATAGCACATGTGGCAAATACTCCGCCCGAATCGCTGGAGGAGAGACGCTACAACCCAGCCCCTGCTTGCCGTGTAGGGCTATACAACCAACGAGAGGATTTATGCAGAATGAACAGACACAAAATTTGACGAATCTCGGCCAATCTTCTTTCGTAATGCGAATCCATTTATCCTCAATTTAACTTATTCATTTGTCGGTAACTTTCCAAAAATGGAAAGAATGATATTGCTACAAATAACTTCATTTTATCCGTTTAAAATTATTATATACAAGGACGGATCCAACGAGTTTACGGACGTGGTGTGTACCAATATCCGACAAACCAAAGAAAATCTCACACAAAAAGTAACCAAAATTGTCTCTTTTCCAAATATCTACGCCCTTTCATCTGTTTACATATCTGGATCTGCCAAGAACTTGTTTTTCATCCAAAGGATCGATTACTCCCATCTTCACCTGTCCAATTGAGTTTTGAGATTATCTTTGAAAATTATATCCACCTTCATAAAAAGTATCGATCTTTCAATTGGTTCAGATTAAAGGATATCTTTACCTTGACCCTGGAATATGGTCATTCAATAATTCAAGGCTTGTTAAACGTTGTTGCCTACACTTAGAAATAAAGATAAAGATGGTTTTGTATTTATACCCAATCCACGAAATGTACTGTACAATTTATTACTTTAATGAAAGTCTGGTCAAGGGTACCTATAACTAGCGTTTACAAGAAAAAAGAGTTCCAGTAGACAATTGTTTATGTACAAAAATTAAAGTTGATGAAGAAAAAAAAACTTTCGACTTTTCATAAACCCGTATGGTTCACTTGTAGATTGAGAGCTAGGTTACGCCATTGCACATGCGCAGAACATTATGCTTTACGTTACTGTACATCAAGGCATAAAACCCAATAATTCATCCTTAGTTCAGCTCAGAAAAAGGTTGCTGTGATTTTACTTGGTCCGAGTTTTCTTGATAGAGTTCTCAAGAAGTTTTTTAGAGTTTTCTTTTCTTTCGTAGCCAAACACTCGGTGCTACATTTGCTGAGGAATTCCAGGTACCGGGTATAAAGCTTTTATGTCCTTTTATGTGTAGGTTGAAAGCTTTCCAGGCGTGACAACATCACCCATGTTTTGACACGCGCCTTTTAGCTGCATCACTCACTAACCGTCGTTTTTAATGTGAAAGAATCTGTTATGTTAGGAGTGTGAAGTACCACATTGATCAAACTGATCAGTAGACTGCGTTGGCGTTTAGTGTCACGACGACATGTATAGCTGTCGACAGAATCATCGACTGTCGCTGAATATACACGAATTACCCGTTACTCCTGAGTTAATGCGGCATCGCTCCATAACTCTTTCAATTACGTGAGATTCACCGTATACTCTCACACCTTATTCGTTCCGTCTGAGGTGAATTTAACGCTGCCGTTTCCGCTTATCGTGTCTCTCATGACGGCCGAACTTTTTCGGTCTGCGGATCCGAGCTTACGGAGAGCCGGAATGCGATAGGTAATGCAACTAAAGGAATCAATCACTCCACGTCGAAGTTCTTTATAATTAAAGGCGTAAATGATAGGGTTCAGCCACATATTGCATAAGACGCAGATGACGGTTACCGTAACGATAAAACTGTTGAAATCCACGTAGTTCCCGCAGTTAAAGTACAGGTAGATTATTTCATTGGGACCCCAGCAAATCAGATACGACAAAGATACGATTATCATTGTCTTCAGCACGCTACGCGAAGCGACTGATGCGAAGTGACTCTTCTTCCTTTTAGGTTTCGTCTTGTTTTCGGTCGGCGAAGTGGGCGATGTCGGCTCTGAGGGAGGTTTGAGCTCCCTCCGCAAACGGAGTATGATTCGGGTGTAGACATATACCATTATGACGAGCGGTATTACGTAATGGTTGATGAAAACTACAACACCAAATATATTCTGGGCCCCGTCGTGTGGCCAATCAGGTTGGCAGACATTATCGTCTGTTATCTGGTGGACATACATCCAGGGGACCTCGTGCAGAAGTCCGATTATCCAAGGGAGAATACAGAGGAGCTTCCCTCGACCGATAGTGAACTTGTTGCGGTAGAGTACGGGATGAATAACTGCAAAGTATCGATCGAGGGTCAAGCAAACCAGGTTGACCGTCGAAGAGACTGAAAAGGCCCACAGCGGATACTCCGAGAGCCAAAACTTGCACACGAATAGAGACATTGTGTCGCTTCCCAAGGGTAGTTGGGGCCTCGGTAAGACGTACAATGCGAAGAACATGACACTGCTCACCAAGTCAATTGCCGATTGGTTGGTTACAAGTACATTTGTGAATGATTTTAAGTATTTCACTCGGATGAGTGCAAAAATGACAACTCCATTACCAAAAATACCTAGAAAGGCTATAATAACGTGAATGATTTCTAATATAATGGCCCATCCACTCCAGGCTGTTCCGTCCTGAGGGGGTGTCACCGACGAGGGCATAATGGTACTTATGGCGTCCATAGTGACGTATCTGTGGATCCTTGCTAATTGCTACACCCACATGCGCCCCTTCGTCTCGCGTTTTCCACTACTTTTCGGTCAATCTTTAAAGTATGTTCTTCTGAAAGAAATGAAATATGAGATAATTATACCAAAATTGCCCACAATGTGAGAAAATGATGGTCTTAAGTCTAGGGCTGTGTCGTTTAAACGGTTAAACGAACGAGCGGTCGTTTAAACAGCAGCCAATTCAACCAAAACGTTCGATGGATTTCCTGTTAAAAACGACGTAAGTTTGACATTTTTCTCCCCACGTTTTCTTTTGACTTTTCTTTATTCAACAATGTTTATTTACCAATTAAATGAGTGAATAAAGTTTCGAAAATAAACTGTCGTTGGTTGGTGACTCTTTCTTCTTAGCTTAACTCCGTGATTCTCACGGACTCACAGTATTGAATCCACTAAAAAACATGCAGTGTTTTTGTTATCCCGTTCGTACAGTGGCCCAAATCTGTAGTAGAAAAAATCCAGAGACCAAAATATAGTTTTGATATTTTTCACGGGAACGTAAAGTAATGAGGAGGAAGTTTCAAATTCTGCGTTCGTTTCTGGGGATATTGGAAGGTGAAGGTATGACATTTTCCACTTAAAGTGACCTGAAGCATGCAAGAGTGATGTCCAGGCTTCAAATCGATGACCAGTGTCTTTCTAAAACCAATTGTTTTGACATTTGATTGGTCAGGTTTGGTATAGGAAAAGGAACATATACATATATACTTAATGCCAATAAGCAGAAAACATTCGTTGTATGGATACATAAAAATTTTTACATGTAAAATTCAGTGTTCACTTAAAGAACATTTGCTATCAATTTGAAGCCAGGATGTCACACCTGTTTGCCTCAAGTTCACCAATGTTAGAACATGAAATAACTTCAACTGATCATCTCTCGATATTTCACCATAGGAGCCAGTGACGAAACAATGGGTGTCCGGACCTAGTGCAAGAAAAAAGGAATGGGGCCTTGGCCAGATGCGATGCTAGATTTTCATTGTTCTTTGCAAACTTCCTTTCCTGCATGGGGTAATAAAACACTATCTAAGCAGAGCGCCATCATCCGCTGACGCTTAGATTATCAAAATTGTTTGCCAAAGATATGACTTTTGATTTTGAGAGATGACACTTCCATTTGAATCTTCTTTGAAGTCTCATATTTTATACATTAACTTTCCAACAAAGGTAAAACAAGAACTTTGATCCGGTGAAACAATTTTGGAGGTAAAACATAAGACTTCGTTTCTTTATGAGCACTGCTGTAGGTTCTATTCATTGTTTTATCAAGGAGTTGGCAGTAATTATATTTTTATACATACAGTAGAACGATTACCTGTCTCAGTTAGTTACACCATTAAAAATTAAATTGTCCGTAGAAAGTTGTAGAATTACAGAAGAAAAAATAAAGAAATACAAAGAGAATACAGAAGAAGTGCTGTCCACTTTTGAAACTTACTTAACAGTATTTTGGTGAAATTTCAAGTAAGTTCTGACACGCAGTTCTCGAGAGATCAGCAAATGAAGTAGCTACGCTTTTGACCTAAAGTGAGCTTGAAACAAACATGACTTAAATCATCTCCTCACATTGATGAGCGATGTTTTTTCTTCAATCTGTTATTTTGACCTTGAAAAGGATATGAGACTCCCATTTGGAATTTGATGTTTGTAAAATGTCCATGCCTCTCATGCATCCATTATGATATTACAAGATTATAGAGGAGAAACTGGTTATAAAGTTTAAAGAAAAACAAAAAACAAAAGAGAGCTCATTAATATGGGGCTATGATGTCACACGTGCTTGCTTCAAGTTCACTTCTGGTTGAAAATGTGGCACCTTCATCTCTTAATATCTCGACAATCACACATCAGGGCTCTATTTCATAAAAGTTAGGAATATTCTCAAAATTAAAGTTCCTCGGCCGCTTAGGAACGATTCGTCCGAGATCATTCCTTTCTTCAAATATTTAGGGATAAATCAAAAGTGACATCGTTTTTATCTGTGAATTTCCTGCCAAATCAATTAAGAACATTATAAATCTACCAAAGGTCATTCGTAAGCCTAGGAAGAACTTAAGCATGAAGATAGGAAGGAATTCTTCCTAAGTCCATGATATGAATATTCCTAACTTTTATGAAATAGAGCCCAGATTTCAATGCAAATGTCACCAGAATGCTTACGATAAGTACCCCTCAAACATATCAAGCCTAAACCCTTCTTTTAAGGCGCCAAATTCTCAACAATTGTGGCTATTTGGGAGCCACTCTACACACTACATAATGCAGTATATGCAAATGGACTGATAGCTGTTCAAGAGGTCCATTCTCATGAAAGTGGCATAAAGCCCAGGTCAGTTCTTTCATTCATATCTTATAGCTCCGTGAATGGAAGTCCCGGACATATGTACAATTTCACTCTAAGATGGCACCTTTCTTTAAGTGGTATGTACCGTATGACATCATACAGTCGTATCTTGCTTCTTGGTTCCAACTATGCCTGAACACCGAAGCATTTGAAAATGTCTCTCCTCATAAGCGTACGAGGCGGGGCAGGGGGGCATATGCCCTCCCAATTCGGGTAAAAATAGTGGACCCATTTGGGCAAAGGAGACAGCCAACACAATAAGTTATGCTGGCCAAAATTCTAAATTCCGGCAAAAATTATCCCTGCTCCCCAGAGATATTGACCCCGGTACGCATATGTCTCTCCATTTAACTGATTAAAAGCCATTGGCTACCACACTTGTCTGCTTTTCACTCTGCAGAGAACTGTCTGTAATGACCTTTGAAATTTCACCCAAGTATGATTATCGTTTTGTGATATACCTTGGGAATGTAACAGCAGTTTCTGTTAAAGTTAGATTAGAAAAGACAAGGTCCATTCGTACATGCTGCAAGAAAAGCCTTTTGGTTCACACAAAACTTCTTACATCCACCTTTGTTCCCAGCTAGGGCGGCCAGTTGCTCAGACTGATGGGGGTAGGAAGAGGGGTAGGAAGGGTAGGCGGGCGTGGGTGTGTGGAGATGATACCCTCGGACGGGTACTTGCATGGACCCATCACAAACATCTGAAACTGAATTCATAGCTATGAAAGAATTGGGGAAATAAGAGATTTGAGGGGCAATCCACGAATCTCCCCCGGCTTCGGGGTGGCTTGCCCCTCCCCACTTTCCACATATTCGAAGTAACTGTAGCTGGGTGGGATCAGTTCAAGTTTCCGAGTGGTGGCGCTACAGGTGACAAAAAGAAGTCATTTGCCCTGCACTTTACTTTCATAGATTTCTCTTTTTGTCCGTCCCTCCCCTCCCCCTCTCCTCCCCTCAACCATCCTTTTGCTCACCCTTAATAATGAAAACATTTTACGGCCAAAATAATGATAACTTTTAAAGGAAAATGTGGTCGTCCTTGAATTAGCGTACCCCCTTTCTATACTGATCTTAATCACGTGTCAGTATTTTTGACACTGATACAAACATAAGCAAAATATAGCATTCGACCAAATATTGAAGGTACGAAAGTTCCCCCTCCTCCTCAGTGGCGCCGGTACGAGGGCATGGGGGAACGTGCCCCCAATCGATTTCAGATTTTTTTAATTTTAAAATGATCCCAAAAGGCGTTTAAGCTATAGATTTCTGTAGGGGGTAGGGTGAAGTTTGTTTTCGACAGAGTGATGGATCTATTGTAACCATTTTCTATCACAAATGGTTCTCAAACTATCAGAATTAGCGCAAATCCTTCGCAAACTATCAAAATTTTTGCGCGCTCCGCGCGCTTCAAACCTTACCTCAACATTGACCATATTATCAATAATTCCTGTAGCAACTCCCTCAGAAGCACAGCAACAAAAGTTGAAAGCTGTTTACGAATTCTCTCGTAAAAGACTTTGTGATTGGCAAATAGGTTTGTTGGGTAATTGAAATTGTCTCGATGCAGAGTATGAATGCACATTTTGTCATGGTTATCTTATTTAATGAAAAACTTCGGCGCGCTTCGCGCGCATTCGTCACGGTTTTCACTCCATCTCATGACCATTATTAAGGTTATAATACATGCAACTATTCTGACCACAACACTTTTCCGAGAAACATAAGCACATTTCCAACCTCTGTAGGGGCCTATGGGATCTTTCAATCTAATTTGTAGCATGATGTGGAAGGTTAAAAGTACGTATTTGCCGTTATACATTTTTCAAAAGTTTTTACCGAGCACTTCGCGTGCAGCCATTACCGGTATAGGTGGCGATTATTAATACAATTACGACGAAAAAACACTCTGAAAGGCGCTTTTTAGTCCTTAAACCCCTTTGCTTTACCTATCAGGGAGGTCTAACATTACCTGCCTGCACCTGCACTCTCCCTCCCTCCCATTTCCCATTGCTGAAAGCTGTTCGTCTGGATTTCGTTCAGACTTAGTAAAAATACGACAGTTGTAAAGTGCTTGGCACCATACTCTACAGTATCATTTGGATGGCAGGTAATAATCCTCATATCAGTAACCCATTTTATATTTTTTATCCAGAGCTTCATGGAGGCCCTACACAGGTGTCAGCCACCCATAGATACCCTTTTATTATGCACAATGAAGCAAGGGAAAATTTTCGTATATAGTCCAAGAATGTTTCTGTGGTCTCCACGCACGTATTTTTACGTAAAACTTCCCCAAATAAAAGACATTAAAGTAGCCAAAAGGAGGGCTTCAGGAGGTTTCTTTACAACATATATCCTTTTCTTAGACAACATGCTCTCCTCTTTTACCTAACCAAAAATTAGTATTCACTAAATTATGAATATTTTCCAGCCATACATGATCAGTTCCAAAAATATTTCAAAGATAGCACCATTTTGCATCCATGCAACCTTAAATTACAAAAATTTCTCAAAGGGGAAGGGGGATACCCCTCCCATTTAGACCCCTCCCCCAGGACGGCAGCTTTATGTAGTGGCAAAGGAAGGATCCCATACTGCTGTGTACAACCGCATCGTATACTCTCCTCTTTCACCTAACCAAAAATTAGTATTCACTAAATTATGGATATTTTCCAGCCATACACGATCAGTTTAAAAATATTTCAAACATAGCACCATTTTGCATCTAAGCAACCTTAAATTTACAAAAATTTCTCAAAGACCCCTCAGACCCCTCCCCCAGGATGGCACCTTTATGTAGTGACAAAGAAAGAATCCCAAACTACTGTATGCAATCGCAGGGCGCATAAAAAAGGTGCAATTTACGAAGACTTGGAGGCAGCTGGGGTGGCATTACCTTGTCATGTGTGGTGCCCCCCATCACCAAATCCTGGCGGCGCCACTGCTCCTTCTGTTAGGGGTTCAGGACCATGTTCCCCACCCTCCACCACATAACCACCGTCCTAGGACAGTAGATGACTGTGCTAACTCATGTATCTGTTGAATAGTCCGCTTCACAGTTTTGTCAATTCAGAGTTATTACTTAAGACATCTACCTACCAGGCCCGTAACCGGGGGGGGGGCATTTGGGGGCTAGGCCCCTGCTCTTTGGCTTGGCCCCTGCTCTGTGGGCAAAGCCAGGCCCCTGTGCAATAACTTATACTTAGCAGCCCCCTCCCCCAGCTTGGTTTGTTTCCCTTGCTCTCCAAGTCTGGTTACGGGCTTGCCCTCCACTCAATTGAAAAGACATTTTTAGCTCATTCTGAAGAAAATTAAGATTTCATTTGGTGCGCGTCAAGGATATGTTTTATTTAGATCTCAGTGTGCATGGCAACTGTTTCGTTTACAGGAAGTGGGTCTTCATGCAATCCGGACTCAATGATTTCCTATGTTATTTCGCGTACATAAAAACACTCACCTTTTTTTAAATGACTATATATGGATTTTAAAGTGTCTAAGTGACAAAATGTCCTCGCAATTCCAAATCCGAAAGAGTCCCTCGTGTTTAAAGAACACTTCATAATACTGTAATTTGAATGTAAGGGAATTGTTGTCGAACAGCATGGCTCCTTGGAAATGGAACGATGGCTAGCAGAGAACGAGTTAATCAACGAACAAACCCATTAGTTTATAATGTTTAAAAGCAATACTTGACTTGTAGGATGATGTACCAGAGTTTAACGCCACTTACTGTCATATTAATCAATCAATATGCAAGGCAATGCAGGAATTTTTGATTGAAAGTTTGTCCCTTGGAAAGGTTGTAGTGAAAAGCTTGTAACTTATACTTCAGTTAAACAACTGTAGGAAGTTACAAAGGCCATCGAGACGGCTTGTATTGTATGGCTACAGTAAATATAGGGACGGAAGTCTGGTTGGCCAGGTTCGAATAAATCAGAATATTGTACTGGAGACGTATGAGTAATACGGGTAAAGGATTTGGTATTGATTCTTTATTTGTTAGTAATACATATCTTTTGTTGTGTTTAACACGTTGCTCTGCTTTAATATGGGGTCACAAAGTATAGCTCGTGTTGTAGTATGTAATGGAGTATGCACTTTTTACGTAAACGACCTATTCACATAGTAAAGCACGCCAAGGGCATACCGTAGGATGCGGGGGTGGGGGAAGCCTCAGTCATAAATGTGGTGGGCGGAACATACTTAAGAACGAAAACGCCTTACTTGTTCCCTCTGTAAAAATGTCAAAAATGCAGTACTTTTCCTTAAAATAGCACAAATATTTCACCAAATTGCCTCTAGGGTCCCAAATATTCAAAATTTTTCCAAAGGAAAGGAGGTGTCCATCTCCATATTTGGCCCTCCCCAGGACGGTGGTCCGAAACAACGTCCAGCCCCCAGTTGAGAACAGCATATCAAACTCATTATATTTTCGGGCTGAAGTGCTTCACCCCCCCCCCTCCCCCATTAAAGTTGACTCTCTTAAACAACGTTTATTCAAACGCCTGGTCAAATTTAACCAAGATTGTGTTATTTAAACATTTACTGGTACAAAATAACCAGGAAATCCTCGTCAACTTCAAAATTTTCCTGCTTTATTTGGCTCTTCTTTGTGGTGTGAAACATCATGAAAGATATTATACACGAAAAATGAGCGGAGATTCAAAAGGCTATGGTTGTGCGGCATGCACTGATGTGCAATTTTACGTTTAGCAAAGACATACCCGCATATACATGTATACTTAAGATACTTGACCGTCCAATGGAATAGATCAGATTCTCGTACGTGGGAACCAGGGTTTTCAAGAGAGGCTTAGATTTGTAAAGGAGTGCGCATAAGGACTCCATCCCCAGATCTTTAACTGGTAAGCAGCAACTGACGAAAGCTGGAACTTTAAAATACTGCCAGTGATAGTCGGTCATTGTTGACATACGTTAAAGGTGTATATGCTTATGTACATTGTAGTTGGTTGGGGTGGCATTTTAGCCTGCGTATCGGCCATTTGTATAGAGCGCCGCTATAGTGACAATGTATACACGAAAGCTTGGGAACGTTGGATCAGTATTCTGCCTAAAATGCCGTCGATATTGACCTAGTCTTGTCACCGAGGGTACTAATTAAGCCTGCACAGCAGCTGTCTGTTCTGCCTCCACATACGAGTTTCCTCTAGCTATCTTGCCATACAAAAACTTTGTAATGACTCTATATAGTACAACGAAAATTGGAACAGGGTATTGGATAAAATCAGACTTTTTTTAGAATACGCCACGTACAAGTCTATGTTTATCTAAATATAATCATTAAAAGGAGTAACGTCTTAGCCTGCGTGGCAGTGGCTGTCTGTGACTGCCACCATACTATAATTCCGGAGCAGCTCTCTGCTATAGGCTGAAATGGTTCGCTCTGTGGAATATTAGTATTCCAGCTTGTTCGCACCGTGTGGTTGCAGCAGACAAACCATGTCCCATTCCTAAAATGTTTGCTTGAGGATTTAATTGGATGATTACGAGTGATCAATATTATTATGATGACTCTATAACGAGGGCGCTTCACAAATGACGTCACACAAACCACATCGTAATGAGTTACTAATTTTATTTACCACAAGCTGTACTTTTTAACAGAGTCCTTAATATTTTGTACCACAAAATTTTACAAGAAACGACGTTCTTGTGGGAGGTTTCCCGCTAAGTTTGGTATAGATTGTGTAACTATTTATTTAATGTACGTTTGGAGCCGCGTTGATTACAGGTTTTGTTGTATTTGGCGGGTAAATGGATGCCCATGGGCGAACAGAAATCAAAGTTATCAAGTCATCACTTTAAAGCCTTCCTTATCCTCTTTATAGGTATTGTGCTTTTTTATTTGGTATTTATATGTTAAGTTGTGATTCGAAACTGCAAAAGACAGCGAGATGATTAGAAATTGGAATGACGAAAAGTCTGTTCCCAGACTTTTACCACTTTACGGTAAATGTTGACAATATATTACGGCTATATGCTTTCTCAAATGTTTCTGAAAGCTGTCTCCGTGTACAAACTGGAGAACGGACATTTTGATTGCCTACATAGCAGGTTGCACGGCATATTCCTTGTTCAGTTGCCGTCTATCCCTGACGAAGGGCTGAACAAACAGAGACTTCTCCGCAGGGTAACGTTTCATGGAAACTTCATCACCAGGGTTCATAATTATCTCTTTCTCTTTCAAGACGAACTGCTAATCAATTGTGCAATCCCAGTGTGGTACCGCACAACAGGGATAGGATTACAAAAAGTTAAAAAAGCACTTTAAACTAAAATTAGCTTTCCGTTTATAAACTCGATCACGCCAAGGTGGCGACAGTTGGTTAAACGTACCCCCACGCCCTTAAAATGTGGAAACAAACTGGACGTGGCATGCTTGTAACACAGTATGTCAAAACTTCGTATACACACTGGAAACAGTTCTATGCTTCCAGTCCACAAGTTACCAGCCCGGCGGACGCCTACACCTATACTGGTTGCAATCGCAGGACCGTAGCGTTCGGGGGTAGTAACCTCACCCCGGCCCCTGAGATTTATAAATCCTAAATGAAAAATGACTTACTTAAAAGAAAAAAATACTGAAATGCCTAAACTTCCATTGTAATGATTATGCGTGTTTTTAAGGCCCTCAGGACCTAGGAAACCACATCATATAAAGGTTTTCCCCCAAAATTTCCCCGGGAAGTTTTAATTACATTCTAAAGTCAAAGAGCTTTCAAAATACTTTATAAGTCCTGTTTTAGACAAAGTGATTTTACAGAGTTAGTTTTTCATCTAAGACTTTTCTCCTTGAACTCTTAGTTACATGAAGTTATAAAAAGTTATATAAATTTTTAGATGCAACTTTTTAGGTATAGTAGAAAGTGCCATTTTCGCCAATCTTGGAGGCATTTTTGACCAAAATATACCTACGCTACGTACCAACCAATAGCGGCCCTCCAAGTAGGTTACTAAGAGGGGGAAGGTCCGTACAGTTTTCAACTGTGGCATGACACCGTGCCATACACAGTCGAAAAAACACTAAATAATGAGAATTTCTAGTATAATCAAATCAAAGCTTGTCCAAGGTAGCACAATTTTCTAACACAGCAACCTTACAAGGGCACATTTTTAAAAGAGGGGTCTTAGACAGCACCCTCTCCCTTACACACAGCCAAAAAGCAAATAGACAATGGCACTAAAACGTGAGAATTTCTAAACTTGTGACTGGTTCAAAGCTTCCCCAAAGATAGCACCATTTTGAAACTTGGCCTTCTTACTTAATTCTTACAAAACTTCTCAAAGAGTAGATGTGTCACCCCCTCCATTGAACACTCCCCCACCCCACCCACCCCCAAAAAAAGAAGAGAGAAACACTACCAAATCTGTTCAAAGTTTTGCCAAAGACAGCACCAATTTGCACCTAAGTGACCGTACATAAAGGTCACCTCCTCCCCTAAGACCCTTCCCTCAGGGTGGCACTGGGTGACAGAGAAAGGATCCACCTGGATGTCAACTATCCTTAGTACACCACTGGACGCTGTCATGAACTACCCCTAGCGATTTCTCCCAGGCTTCGGACCTGACTCGAGATTATGTGTGATAAAGAGGCGCACATATTCGAAGCCTGATACGAAGGTAAGTCCGGAAGTACAGGATAAGTAAATGGACTTCCTTGCTGTTGTGAAGAAGTAATTACCCCCATGCACTAGTATAAATATAGCCTGTATACACGCTGATACTCTACAGCTCTAGGAGGCAAATTTGTACCTTCAAAATACTACGAATAGCATTACAACACAATCAACAAATTAAAATAAGGAACGCCATTATTCTTCCTCATTAAATAAACTTTCTTTTCCCTAATGATTGACACTAAGATATACGTTGCCTAGTTTAAAAACTAGGTTAGTTCTACCCAAGTACTTCTTAACCTAGCAAAGACTCCGTACCACAAATCACATCCTTCTAATTTGACGCATATGCACGTATTGTCCTTATACATGTCCCCGTGGTAAATAAATTGCTACATTTTAAAAGCTCTGACTCATTTCATTTTGTACTTCATTACTAAGTCAATACTGTCGGTTCTTATAATTTTCAGTGACTCGATATTTTACGAGAAGGCCCCCTATGCCCCCTATAGTGACCTTTTCGTGTAAGTGTACATACTTGAAGTCATTATACCAATGCTGTACTGTAATGACATTTTGACTATTTATTCAGATTCTATTCGTATGATCACAAAAGGTTGGCTTGGCGACCCTTACTATTACATGTCACGGTAAGGCTATCCCTGACTACCGTTTATAAAGAAACATGCCACAAAGCTTATACTATATGATAACACCGTAGCGGTTACTTTAGATTCCGTTCCTGTAATTACAGAATGCTACCTTACCTCCTCTAATTCTTACAATTAAGTTATGCCTATTATTCAAAAATACGAATGACTTTAGGCATGGTTTAGCTGCAGTGTCATATCAAGCAGTGAACAGCTGCCAAGTCTGCTACATTGATAAGATAACTAAAGTACAGCGCTTTTAACGGGTAGATCTTAACTAGCTATATGCTATAGTAGCAATATTTACATGTCTTTTTTAACATCACTGGTTTCTACCGTGTGGCTACTATTTGTACAGACTTACATGCCATGAAATTCAGGGTATAAAAAAGAAAAACAAAAATACCCTAAATTTCTCTGCTTTACCCCAAATTTGGAAACTTTTTCGATTCTTTTCCTTACTGATTTTGCTTTTTAAATAACTTACGGTTTGATAAACAATAGCAAACTTCCACAGTCGGAACGTCAAAAGACGCATCTAAACACCAGGAAAACTTGCTGCACTTTCCTTAATGTCCAATGTTGTATATGATAAGTCCTCAAAATTATTCTTGCAAATTTTCCCGAAAGACGCTTTTGCCTTGATCACGTTCGTCTAAATGCGGGAAAGCACTTAACAAACGGTTTTGTCATGGCAGACGATGCTGCTAACGTGTCTGCCGCCCCCACAATCCCTGCGAGATTGTTTGTACAAAAGGCATAAACCATCAATCAATTGAACAAGGTGAATGAGGATATTTCTACTGGTCGATTGCGCAATCTAATTAGAATGACTTTCTGAGCAAAGGCGTGGTCATCCAAAGTATGGCATAGAATGCTCTTATTTGCCATTGAATTAGGAATGCTTCTAATCAATGTTTATTGTAATATTAATGTTTATTGTAGTAATTTATACTAATTTCATAGTACTGAAACTGCACTTATAAAAGTTTCTTCCGACATTTTGCAGAATACGGACCAAAAAAGAGTTACATTACTTGCTATGCTTGATTTAAGTGCGGCTTTCGATACGGTGGATCACTCGTTACTTCTTGAGATCCTAGAGTCTGATTTTGGTATTGGCGGGGAGGTTGCATCTTGGTTTCATTCGTATTTATCTAAACGCACACAACGTATATCTGTTGGGGAGTTTCTATCATGTGATTTTGGTTTAAAGTATGGAGTTCCACAGGGGTCCTGTCTTGGTCCAGTTCTTTTTGTACTTTATGCCAGTAAGATTTTTGATATCCTGTCTTCGCATCTCCCTGATGCTCACACCTATGCCGACGATACACAACTTTACTTATCCTTTAAACCTAAGAACACTGTTTCTGAATTAGAGGCAATTGATGCCATGCAAAGTTGCATTTCTGATGTTAGAAACTGGATGGTTAAAAGTAAGTTAAAGTTAAATGACACAAAGACTGAGTTTCTAATAGTTGGTTCCAAGAGTATCCTATAATAATATTCATATCAGTTCTATAAAAGTTGGAAATGAAGAAATTAAAGCTGTGACTGAAGTTCGTAATCTTGGAGTTTGGTTTGACAAAAATTTCCAGCTTGATTTTCATATTAGTAAAGTTTGCAGCAAATCGTTTTCTCAATTATTTAGAATAAAACAGGACAGTAAAATGCTCTCTGATGATGCTTGTAAAGCCCTTGTGCATGCTTTTGTAACTTGTAATCTTGATTACTGCAATGCCTTACTGTATGGGCTTCCAGATTGCCTCATTAACAAATTACAAAGGGTTGAAAACGCTGCTGCTCGACTAGTTACTGTTAATCCCAAATTCTGTCAAATAACTCCAATTTTATTAAACGTACATTGGTTACCTATCTCATATAGAATACGTTTCAAAATTATTCTCTTAGTGTATAAGGCGCTTAATGGCATGACTCCAGAGTATTTGTCGTGTCTACTCTCTAGGAGAGAGGAAACAACGTATCAACTGCGATCTAACTCATCACATATTTTGGTTGTTCCTCGCTTTTCCACAAAATTCGGTGAGCGGTCGTTCGCTGTTTCTGGACCCCGTTTGTGGAACCCACTGCCACTTGAAATTAAGGAATGTTCATCTCTCACTAATTTTAAATGTAAACTTAAAACCTATTTCTTTAAACAAGCTTTTAATGTTTAATGTTATTGCATTTTACAGTTTTTAAGCATTTTATTATTTGATTATGTATTCTTCTGTACAGCGCAACAGATTATTTTTATAGTTGTGGCGCTTTATAAATTTTGTTAATAATTTTTTTGTTTTGTTAATTGAAGTAAATTTGAAAATTTGATAACAAAAGTAGAACATGACAATGGGAGATTTAAAACCTCGTTGGCACTTAAGTGGTGTAGAATGCTCAATTCGAAACTTCCTGATCATACATTGTACATAATATTGATTAAACCAAGAGAGACATTTGCTCTTATCGCACAATAAATTTGATAACGTTTTTGGTTGCATAAAGTGTCAAATATCCGATGGTAAGATCGATGCCAGTAATTAAGTTGTATATACTTAATTAATAGACAGATTCAAATAGACCATTTTAAGAGACAGAAATAGAAAACCGTAATTAATACATCACATGGAGGTGAATAGAACTATAAACTTAAAAATGTGAGGGCGCACCTCAAGATAACCTTGTCCCGCAGTCTAATTCTGCATGCTGTTTCCAGTCTGGTACTTCTCATGCACACCTTGTAAGTTGTATCTAACCATATTCCTATAGGAAGTACAAAAGTTCCTACTGGTCCATCGACTCCAAAGCAAGAATTTAAACATTGATCTTTATCAATTTTAATGTGTTAAAGAAACTAATGCTTAAAGGGAATGCAGTCCCCCAATTTCAATTAGTGTACCCCGTCATCCTAATTCAGGAATGGCTCTGATCAATCATGTGACAATCTTTTTGTTACCTATTTGTTAAATTCATGCAGAATAACTCTTTGGTTTTCCTTCAATATTCAATGTTTTTTTTTATAGAGAAACATGATGGAAGATACTTGTGGGCAAAATAAGAGGAGATATGTAAGATTTAGCAGATTTTTGTTTTAAATAAACTTGGGGGGCTGCCATCTCCCTTTAAATGATCATATTTTTGTACTTTTGGTAATTTTTATTTTTCTATTTCTATATCCTCTCCTCTATGCCTCCTATAAAAAGAGCCCTGATAGAGGATAAATATAGCACGTTTGATTCTTTGACGAGTCTCCCTATCGTACAGTGAAACCATATTGTTTTACCCAGGTGAGGAAAAGCAAATTTAAGCTTGTCTCAATTCTGAATATACCATATTTTGATTTCCTGTGAACCCGTTCAGGCTCAGCCAGTCGTAAGTTTTTATTGAAAAACAACATTTACGTTCTTTACCCTGAAGTAAAGGTTGGTGTCGACAGGCCACATAGCACCATTTCATCCAGGAAAAGTGACGAATCGGAACCAACCTCTAATATTATGTTTTGTTATTATACAGTAAGCGTGCATTATTTGATTAGTGTTAATTTGATTGAACAGTCTGTTATACTCACTGAGCATAGAGTTCAGTGGTTGTACCATTCGTGACGTCATTTGCTTGTAAACATGAATCACAATAAGGCTATTTACTTTTTATATCCGGCAATAATTCTCTCTTTCTTGTTAGAATGTCAATATAACCACAACCGCGATCTAGAATTAAGAAAAAACTGAAGCCTGCTTTTGCATTCGTTTTCTAGACCGAAACATATTACCATTCTGGTAAGAAAAAGTTACATGGGTTTTGTTTAATTTTTATACTGAAAAACCGCAAAGTTTGTCGCGGAACAGAAATTAAAGTTTAATTGCTTAAAAAACATCTCATCCTTCAAGTAGTACTCAGAAAATCCGTTCATTCGGATCAACTGGTAGCATAATTTAGCTTCAACACTGAAGCCAGTTTAAAGCACACGTCTTCAAGTAAATCTTTATTTCATATGAAAGAAAAACAGTAAACAGCGCGTATCCAGGGGAGGGGGAGTTGCACCCTTTCCGTCGGGTTGTAAAATAGAAAAAAAAGTTGCTACATTCTCTCATTGGTCAATAAACTCGGCGTTTGTCAAAACTGACCACACGCCCCCAATCCCCGGGTTAAAAGAGCGTGCATTTGCGGGTGGTCATGTAGGTGAAAGGGAGAATATGAAGCTAAAAGTTTTTCTTTCTTTTTTTTGTTTGGATATGCTACAAAGCAAGTTAATACAAGCATAACAGGAAGTTCACAAGCAATTTCTATTTGTGGTCCTCGGGATATTAGCAGCTGAAGTTCTCACATTTTCAGTCCAAAGTGAACTTGAAGCTAGTAGAAGAAACATCATAAACTCACATTAATCAACACTGTTATGTCATTCTTTCAACATTAAAACCAATTTTCTACCCCATAACCTCATTTTTTTTCCTTATATGCATTAAGCGGTGGGAAGCTTAGGCTACACTCTCATAGGTTATCCAATTCTCAATATACTAGCCCCCACTTGTGGTAGACCAGAAATGTAGTCACAAGATCTGTTTTTGAGTGCAATTTCTGGCAATCTTGAGACTTTGGGATACCAATTTAACTCATCTTAACCCCATCCACAATGGGGCTGGGTCGACGCCTCCCTTCAGAACCCACCCCCCCCCCCATTCCTCTCCTCTACTGCTGGCGGCAAACTTTAACATAAGAGCGCGACAATACTTTTACAGGGAGCTGAAAGTGATCATAAGTTTGCCTAAACCGCCGCAACCCCCTTCCTGCCCCTTGTACGCCTGTGAACGTGCATCTTTTCTAGAACCGTGTCGTTTCTGAGTTACAATTGGTAAATAAAACAAATTGGTGAACGCACATGACAGTACGATGCTTCCGTCTATTCAGGCCTAGACTTCCCTGGATTATTTGATTCTAGTGATAACAAGACGGTCATTTGTCGTGATTCTCAGTACAGTGTAGATAGCCTACCTATACACCGGTATATCATATCGCTTTAGACAATAATTAATTACCGTTATCATCGCCCAACCTACCATCACGCTGATATCACGCAAGGTGACAAAATTATTTGTACGTGAGAAAATGATATGGGTTCCGTGCATGCGGACTATAACATGTTAATTTGCTACGACATTGTTAACGCAAGTAAAGCTCGTACATCTTGTGCAGGGTTTATTTACGAAATTCCTGTCAAATGCAAAGAAGATGACTCAGATTATTTAAATGTATTTGCTCAATTTCTCACTTCAGGCATGAGGATGGTTCTTACTCCACAATTATCGCCACTACCATAGGCGTGGGAAGCGGAGGGCGGGCTGGGGGACTAAATTCCCCAGTAAAAAGGTGGGCGGAAATATGCTTCTGCCCCCACTATTCAAGGACGAAAACCCTTTAGTTGTACTCTTTGTTGAAAAATGTCAGTAATTTTCCTTAAAATTTGCACAATATATTGCACCTAAGGACCCTCAAATATTCAAAAATTTCCCAAGAGGAAGGGGACACAACAGTTACTGCCTTAGACTCCAGGGCGGTGGTTAGACAACGTTCATCCTCCCCGTCCCTTCCCTCCCTCCCTCATTCCCGTCCCACCTCAGCTGGTAACATCTTCCTACGCCTTTGGTCTCTATTAAACAGACCATACATAGCTGCTGTATGACAATGTATAGTTGGTTAATATTTTTTAGAAGCAATGAATGTTTAGTACCGCAACCGAAAATAGATTCAGGATCAATCACCTCGTCCCCAAGCGCTTACTCACAAAGAAAAGCTTAGCTGTCAAAATAAATTTGATGTAATAACAAATTGCAGATGAATAGTCTCACAGACAAGTTCCGAGTCGAGCTGGAAAGGCAAAAGTTTATGCATGAGCACAGCAGGCCTATACTAAATTCGCAAGCTCATCGCAATGCTACACGTGCTTACGTACTGCTCTATTTAACATACTCTATAGGCCTATGTATTGCGGCTCTAATAAGCGCTTGTAACGATGCTTGGTGCTGTAACTGTACGTGGTGTCTTATTTTGGCGGAGTGTAATGAAAGCTTTATGCAGAGCAATAGTTTTAAACAGTGGCGTAGCTAGACTTTTTTCAAAGGAGGGGGGGGGGGGGAGTACCTAAATTTTCCATTTTTTTTTTTAAACTGTGAGCATTACTGCATTAGGGAACGTTCTGCATGTCGCAGATGACAAAATTTCCGAATTTTTCATTTTCCAGAGCCAGGGGGCACTTGCCCCCTGTAGCTAAGCCACTGGTTTTAAGTCTTTCGTGACCCAAATATTTCCTTTTTGTAGCAATTATGTGCCAACTGGCCAAATACATAATCACAAATATTTTGTTATCTGCAATTTTTGTTTTATTGTGAATATACCACTTTATTAATTTTTGGATTCTTTCTTCGTGCCAACGTTTCCTTTCAAACTCTCACCATATAAGATCTTATTGTGTAAGTAAAAATGCTAAAGCGACAAAATGATTAACTAAAATAATTGATGCTAAAGAGTTACCATTCGTAATGCACAGATCACTGCCAGAAGCGTAAATACGCGGGTTGTGGGGTGTGTGACACCCCCACCCCCACCCCCCACGAAAATCAAAAGTCGGTCTCAAATTGCCCGCAAACAAAACAAAAAAAAAAAAAAAAAAAAAAAAAAAAAAAGGCCTTCAGAATTTCGAATCGTTCAACTGTGACAATGGGAGACGGTCTCTAAGAAAAGTAGTCGGTCCCAAAAGTTTACACCCCCGCCCTGCAAATTCAAGAATATACGCCCCTGATCACCGCTATATACACTGAGGTCAAACAGTGTCAGATCTGCTTTTGATCTGATGTGAGAAACAATTTTCTTTCCAAGCAGATTGCAAAATATTTTATAGCAAATGCATCTTTCAAATATTTCCACCAATTTCACTGTTAATTCTGATATCATCTTCTTCTTTTTTCTGTTTTTTTTTTCGTCCGTTTTTCCAAATTAAAGGAGGTATGTAAGCTGTAAATATTTACGACATTGCCAAACAATGTGTTAGCTTATTGCTAAAAGCTAGTTACTCAGTTTCTTCAAATTTCAAAACAATTAACTGATTAATGTTCGAGATATTTCCTAAGATACTCGAAAGATTTTCCTGTCTTTGAGCCGACTTTGAGTTGCAAAAATTTACAATCCGGAAGTTTTGGATTGCCTTCGAGAAGGAGGAAGAATACCATAGGACAACATTGAGAGGAGAGAGATTATCAAAATATAGGGAAAGCGTAGATGGCATAAAAACAGCAGTTATAACAATATAGGCAAAGTAAATATCAAATTGTTTCACGTATAAAAATGAATATTGGGTCATAAACCGATTCAATAAACGCGAGGTTAACAAACCCGAAAATTATAAATAAAGAAGATAAAACTCTCGAAGGAAATAAAAACTTTCCAGGTTCATTGTTTACTTCAGTTTGTATGAAAACAATCGATAGTCTTAAAACCATTGCTAATGTTTTGTTCAGAGAACATTGCCCCATAAGGGATGGATGATATGAATAATTCATGAATGTTACGCAATGTACGAAAAAGGTACTGAGTAAGCTTATTGCAAGGTGCAAAAGGTTTGAAATGCACACAGATGTATTCAGGGGTATGGACAGAACAGTGGCGTAGCTACGGGGAATGAGGGGGCACGTGCCTCCCACGACAAAGCCGTGCCACCCCAGGTGCCCTCCATGGAAAATTTTGGAATGCACAGTTATATATTAGCCCTAAAGAGAGGGAGAGAATTCAGAAATTGTGCCCCCTAGGAAAGGTTCGTGACCCCCAGTGCCCCCTGCTCAAAAAATCCTGGCTAAGCCGCGCCTTTGGGAGAGAGGCAGGGGGTATGGAAAATTTTCCATCTCGGAGGCCCTGACGCTTGTCGTTCCATCCCCAAGAAAGACAGAATACAGTAGAGTTGTTGATAGTCTCCCCGCAGATAATGCAACCCTACCCTGGGTCACTCTTTTAACCCCATACTAGTGCCTGGATTCGATACTAAATATATTTACTCAGACACTAAATTAAGTTTGTCACTACGGAATAAGGCACTGTAAGTAATCAGTAGCGCTACACAAAACTATAATAACGACACAAAGATCCATGGATAAGATTAGGCACAGAGTTCACCACATGATAAAAGGAAATAAAATGAACATAAAGATACATAGGCATAGGAAGCTGTTTGAGACTGGGGCTGAAACTTGTTTTGGACCGCCGTCCTGGGGGAGGAGTCTAAAGGGAGGGGTATCTTGGAATATTCTTTGAATATTTGAGGGTCTTTAGATGCAATCTGGTGAAACATATTGGGCAAATTTTAAGGAAAGTTACTGCCAATTTTTGGCATTTCTTACAGAGGAAACAAATAAGGGGTCTTCGTCCTTAGATCGAGGGGGCAGAAGCATACTTCCGCCCTGCCACATTTTTGACTAGAGGCTAAAGCCCCAGTCCCCGCTTCCCACATGTAAAGATACTATGATTGAAATTATGAAGAAATGGAACTGGGCTGAGAGGCTGACAGATAGCACGGTCTCACATTAGCTGATGGACAAAAGGGGTCCGAGGTGGTAACTCCATGGAGTATCACACTTGTATTTTTCCGTGAATATTGCCTAATTTTGCCCAAATATCTGCTCGAGAAACAGGTTTTGCCAGAACTAGGGGGACTGGATCCCCAAGCCCCTGACTTGCATAGGTGTGGGGGTATGCAAATGAGAAGATGTGGAGACGACGTAACCAATTATAAACGAACACCAGTGTAGCTTGTGGCAACACGAAATGGAGATGAATGGAAATGGGGGCGCTACATCCAACTAACAGTTGATGAACTGTCCCATAGGAAGAGGAGGAGGAGGAGGAGGAGGAGGAGGAGGAGGAGGAGGAGGAGGAGGAGGAAAATTTTGATGCTCGTCCATTAGCTTGTTGGTTCGAATGTACTAGGTGAATGAATTTCAAAGTTACGGGATGATTTATTTTTCGATTCATCCAATATGATGTGAGGGATGACTTCACAGAATGTTTTCCACAATTATAGGATACTTTATAAACATTTCATAAAAAATTGTCCCAAAACAATCATTTTAATATCACATCATCAACCACGAATGAAACTATTTTTACACAAAACCCCTACGTTTGAAATGGTTTAGGCGGGAATGTACGAACTGGATAGATAACATGACGGTCACTTGGATTTAAAAGAAAATCTTTTTTTTTAAATTCTATATTAAAGTTACCACTTTTGCTGATTCAGTCCTTCCTTGAACTAAACTAAAGCGAACACTGCCTGACATCAGATTAGAAAGCGTTAAATTGGCTGTAACCACATTTTCGTGGAGGCTTTCACTTTCTGATTAGCTTGTTTACCTTGCAATTGATTTTTACGTTTGAAACGAAATCATTTCCTTTCTTTTCGAGCAATAGTCAGTTCCCATGTCTTTAATCATCAATCCAGAATGTCTAGTGAAGTATCTCTATCCTCTTTGATTCTCTTTGTCAAGTACCAATCCAAATATACTTATAGAAAAGGGGAACTGTTTGCCGGAACTGGAGAAGTTCAAATTAGTTCATTTGATTTTTAATTTTAAGTACATTGGCATGAATAAATGTTCCAGGCAGCTCTTGACTAATTTCATCGCTGTTAAACGTAAAAAATCGAAAAAATTACTTCTATTTTCGGAGACTGCAATTAAGCTGGGAACAAGTGATAACTTCGAAAAATTGATAGGCTTCTCGTGAGGGCTTCTCTTATGACTTTTAATGGCATTCAAACGCAAAGTATGAAAAGTATTAAATCAGTCCGTAAGATTTTATTCGAACCGCCTACCCACGGAGGTATTACAGCTATTTCGAGACTAATTGGAGGCATAGGCGTATGAACAGGGTGTCGGTGGGAGGGAGGCGGCTGAAGACATTCCAGAGTTATGACGAAACCCATTTCTAGGGCAGATTTTGGGAAAACTAGGGCAATTTTTGCGAGTAATAAAGGCTTTTCTCGGGAAAAACTGCTCCGCCCCCATAGAAAAATATCCCCTAAGCCTTTTGAGTTGAGAAGAGGCACGACACTTTTTTTAAAGATTGTGACACCGCCCGTCGAAATCCCCTAGTATGGTCGCAGTTTCTGAATCTCAAACCTTCGGTCCTGCGGCATGATAAATATATCACACGGACTAGCGTGACGTCATCTATACATATACAGATCACTTCAAGGCCAATTTCACTAAAGACCGATACGCAATTGGTTGCCAAAACTTTAGTGAAACTCATTGCAAAATATTGCCCTGGATTCATGGTTTAGCGATGGATATCGCGGTTTAGTGATCATCGCTAAATGTTAGTGAAACGGCCCAAGTTTGGGGCAGGTATTTGACGACGATATGCGACCATGGTTGTGGCCACTAGGATTTCTGGATTCGAACTTTACGACGGGTGGCTTCTAAAAAACATTGTAACTCAAAGTTGGAATATTTTTAAAAGTCATTTTAGATTGAAAGAGCCAGACCGTAGACTTTTCTTGGAGGAAAGTCCACCTTACTGTAACCCTGCTAATGTAAGTCTACTTATCACAAAAAGACATTAATTGAAAACTTTTCATTCGAGGGATTTAGACTCGGGACAAATCAAAATGAAGATTGAATATTTAATTGAGTAGATTAGGAATAAATCTTAATCGGCTTAAAACAGCACTTAATTCAGATTTAGGGATAGTAAGAGGGAAGAGGGAAGAGAGCTTAAGCTGTCACCCAAACCTGCACCCAATTGGGGCCAGGGGGCTAATCCTCTTGAAAATTTTTGTGAACCCAAAATATATGATTGCTACAATGTATCTTAGGATATCTCACCCTCTAGAAGCCATCTCGCCCCCACCCCTTAAGTGCCTTGTCTGGCGCTGGGCCTGCAGTTACCTCCACCCCTCTCGTTATAACATAAGTAGAAACTGTCAATCAGTTTTCATTACCCAACTCACATATTGCCTAGTACAGATGGCAGCAGAGAGATACCTTATTAAATAAATCCAACAATTTATCAAAAAAATATTTTCAGGTGAGTAAAACATTTCATTCCTGTTTTAGGAGTCACTTAAAAACTCATTGTCGTTTACATATTCTGGACAAACGTTCATGTGTCTTTGATCCCTCCCTCCCCCTAACCCTCCCCCTCCCCCTCAACGTACGTTTCTACGCTTCTGAAAATGATGACAAAATGGATGATCCTTTACCATGCCCTGCTATGTGATTTGTCATTTTCTATTGTGTTAACCATTTGCTCTTTAATTAGCACAAGTCAATTAAGTTCTTATTACGAAGCACGATTTTTCCTTTTTATTAAGTCTTAACAAACCGAAGGCCAAAGACTAAGCAATACCCCTGGAGGAACTTCGTTCCCCCAGGGGCCTACGACCTCTGATGAGACACCAGACTTAATGTGATCAAACTATGAGACTCTACATCATGGGTCTGTTGTGCTGACGCAGTTCTAGACTGGCATCGCTTTTGCTTGATGTCCTGTATGGTTGCAAAGAGATAAACTTCATGAGTTGCGGGGAATGCGCAGACAACAAATGTTTACTAACTAGAACATAAAATACGAGTAGACCTATATAACTGCATTGTGCAGACCACAGTTGCCATCGAAAGCTGTCTTTATAACAACCCCATCAGTGCCAAGGTTTTCAAGCTCGCGGCTTATAAACACACACTCACACACACAGCCACACACAAACAGACCACGAAGATGCATTTCAAAAAATAATAACAAAAAATAAAGAATACAGATACTTACATTTTTAAAGAGAAAAACACCGCCTCCACCGTTCAAAATATGAATTTGGGTTCTTCTAAATACGTTCGTTGCATTCTCCTTGTTTTAAATCAGCCGCAACAGACTCTGTGTTCGCTTCTGACTTATTGAAGCTCATAGACTTCTTGGTGACGCTTATTGAGTAAATTGTTTCGTTTTGCTTAGCTGATTAAACAACAACCCACGATTTCACCAGCTGCAAGAAAAAATACAGACAAAGATGACCTAAATTTTTGTTGATTTTTTACTCGCAAAGTTGAATATCCCAATCTTTGTTTACTTTTCTGACGAAGATGGACATTTATTCAGCTTGTTTACTTTTGAAATTGTTTTCTGTGAAAACATTTGTTGTAACGTTTCTGAGGGTTTTTTTTTTGACACAAATGTAGCTAATTAAGGTGTGGCATTTTCTTTTGACTCAGCACAAAATTATATATTTTACTTGAAGTTAAAAGTGGATTGAATTCACAACAAAATATAACTTTCGTTGCTCTTTTTGTAAGCTTGATATAGGTCAGTTGTGTTTTTGTCTATATACAACACTCGATTTACTTTTCTAATAACTTATTTTACTTTTGCACTGATCTTATGTTAATTGTGATAGCATAGGGAACAGTGGTGTAGTTGCAATGGGGGTGGGAGAGGGGGAATCATGTAACCAGTGAGCTGTAACAGCTTCAAACTCGCAAAGGCCATCCCACCTGCAGCAAGGCCCCACAAAACTGGTAACCGGGCTGCCGGGAATGAACTGCATTGTTATGCATGGGACTTTAATACACCTTCACCCTTCAAAGTATATGCATTAGTCTTTCTATTCAGGCTGGATAGGATTTACTTCCATGGTAAAAATGATCGGTGAATTCAAGTTGCTTCCTTGTTTCTGTTCTGACATAGAAACGGACAACGCAAGTAAGATCCAACTAAGGTTGTTAACAATTTTTCCTCTTAATGTCATTCTCATTAATTTAATCGGTCAGCGGTCAGTGATGGTGTAAATTGGCCATTAATAATTTGCTCTATCATACACGTTGCCTGGCTAGCCTCTTTAAATACCTTCACTCAGAATATAACTGGTTTTATGAAATTGAACATCACTGAGTAGTCTGGAAAGTGCTTTGCCTTACAGATTTTTAACTATAACCGGTCACAACCGATATTTGATGGCACCGAAATTCCTCAAAAGAAAGAGAAAATTTTTTTTCTCTTTCGTCCTTCTTTCGTGCAAACGTGTACGGGAAGACATTTTACTTTTACTAGGAGCAAGAGAGGGCGGGAAGGTGTTTGCCCTCAAATTGTTGCGAGTTGGTACCATGGCATTTGCCCTGAAATCTACAATTTTTTTTTCTTTTTTGCTAGAATTTTTTTGTTGCTCAGGGTGGTACCGATTCCCAGATTCCCGTCTCATACTACTATAGTTGCATGGTGATGTGTCGTGGTGTGTGTGGGCTGTATGGGTACAAACTCTATAAAGTGCGATGACGTTTAGAGTCGATATACCGCGTACATTAGATATTCAATACATTGCAAATTCGCGGTATGACTTAGTCTCATTTTCTTTTTCTGGCCCATCATAACCCTCTACACCCCCTGATCCGGCCTTCGTAAATCGCACAAACTGCGCTCGACTTTATCATTCAGTGGTTCTTGTGGGTTGAGGAGAATGGTAGGAGTTGCATTGGGCTTTCGAAAAATCCCCCCCCCCAGCTGCCCTTGGAGCCCCATAAAGGAAGATACAGTGGGACAACTAAATACGATGGGTCTAGCAAAAACTCTAGGAAATAGCATCTTCAAATTTTTGATATGGTTAAACATTTTATTCAACACTGCAAAGGTTATCCATTAGCCTAGATGATATAAGAATATCTGGGATAAGACTGACCGTGAGTTCTGTCTCCCTTGTTTTTTTTTCATTAACTTTTTTCGATACCAATGATTTGTCTCAAGTTTAGAACCTAGCCTCGCGAACCAAATGAAACTCGCGTGCCATCATTTAAAAACCCAGAATCTAGGGTTTGTAAACTACTAAACTATTATGCACAGCGGAAACGGATTTCATATCACATGACATTCCTGCGTAGAAGCTTTGTTTGCAAACCTCCTTTGGAAGTTGTAAATAAAGTTCACCACTCCAAGTAGGCCTTTTAAACTGACCTAGTGACCTACTTAGCTAAGAAGAGTAAGCACAGAATGTTTATAATTTCATAACCTACTAAACAGCGATAGCCATCCTTTTTGATGAATCTAAAATTATCTTTATTGTTGTTATTTTTTTGTTTCGAAGTAAATGCTCCACTACCATTATTTGCAAGAAGCTCAATCTCATTACTTCCGGTCTATTCAAAGGCAACATTAGAACAGAGTACTGGCCGTGCAACTTTAAAGCCAAACGTAATAACACGAACTTAAAAGGCAAACGTAATAATACAAATCTAAATTTATAACATGAGAGGGTGTGCAATCAATTCTTTCTAATTAAGTGAAAATTTCGTCATGTTGATAAATTGTTAAATTTATGCACAGTAACTCTTTGGTCTACTTGTAATAGCAATGTCTTCTATTTTGGAACGTGAACATGAAATGAACCACGCCCCCACGTGTTTGGCGAGGTGGGCGGACGGTCCCTCCCCGCCATGGTGTATGGGAGAAGTTAGAATCCTGGAGTTTCACACCGCTCTGCCGCATCGGTGATCATTTTAAAACAACGCGGGGGATTAAATAGGGGAACAATGAATGGTACCTTTTATTTAAAGGGAAATATTGCGTTTATTTTACAGAAAATTTTCATATTTATTAAATCAATATTAATGGATACAGAATGATAAACAATTCAAAATAAGGCAGTACTGTAGCTTTCTTTTCAAGAAACTGGCTCTCACAGGAAGTTAATCGGTTATTCGTTCGCTATAATTTTTGACATGTATGTATAATGTATATATTCAGTTCTGATACCTCTTCGGAGGACAAAAAGAAATAAATTGAACTTGAACTTGAACTTGAACCGTTGCACAAAAGTAATTTGTTCACCCAAACTTTCAAAAATTTAAATGATGCAACATCTGTTACTCTTGTAATGCATAATATTTTGTAGAGGTGAAGCTATCACTAGAATTTATTGGTGAGACTGAATGGTTTAATAATGATTTAAGGTATTTTCTTTGTATGCCATGTTGGTGCATTTCAAATGCAATATTTCCCTTTAAGTGTTTAGGCAGTTTCAATTATATCAAGGTCCTACTTAGGTCCATCCCTCGAGATACGATTCAGCAATGTGTCATAGATCTTGTCAACCCTATCTAGAAGGCTGGCGTGTCCCATGCTTGTGAAGCAAGTGAGAGGAGGCATAACGAAAAGATTGGGACAAGTGGATGTGCACTTAAATCATTTAAAGTCAGACACTCATCACCCTATATGTATTTTATGTTTGAGTCAGCTTAAAATTCACAATTGGTAATTTCACTTTGATCGACATTTAAAGTAGAAAGATTCACGCTATGTTTTGAAACTTGAATCATTCTGATTGGTCAAGTATTTGTGCAGATCAATGACATATTAAGATGCAGTGTGGTGTCCATTGCACAACAGAGTACAGCGATGAGATTACACAACTTATTAAAATAAAGTATCAGAACCACAGACAGGAGGTAGGGTGCTGAGCAGAATGGGGACAGCTCTTTGTTCCGACGTCTCTTTATTCCGAAAGTCTAAATGAAGGTCAGTGTTAGGATAAAGGTTAGGGTTAGGGTTAGGGTTAGGGGTTGGATTGAGAGAGTTACGGGTACGGGTTTCGGAACACAGAGACTTCGGAACATAGAAGTGTAGCCGAGCAGAATAGCTTCTGGCAATTACACTACCTGTAGTCCTTTGTCTGCGAGTTGGCAATGGTTGTTATTTTCCATATTGGAGTTGTCAGGAGTAAACTCACTTGGGTGAATTGTTACTGTCTGGGATGAGTAAATTGGACGTTAAACATTTATACGGATCCGTTGGGTCTGTGTACTGAAAATAACAGTATTCCTTTGCATACTTTATGTGGATAACTGAAGTTTTGCATTTAATCCAATGGAGAATCGGAGGTTAGCAAGGAAGGTTTCAGTATAATGGAAAACAGGGGGCATCGGGGGCATAAGGGGGCAGGTCATCCCCAAGAACTTTAGGGTAAATTTATATTACCTCAAGGGCAGTATGAATTACTTTGTTATGTTCAAATTGCTTGAAAGCTGCTTACTTTGGAAACACAAGTTCAAAAATATGCTACAACCATGCCACGCCAACTTTCCCAGGTCTCTACCGCTACACCCTCTCAATATGATTCCCCCCTACACCCAAACGTTAGCAATACGCGCTGAATTGTACTTGCCCCCTATTGATAAGTATATATAAAGTAACAGAGAAACTTCATTAAAACGTTCTCAGACCAGTGGCTGAATTAAATTTATCATTTCTCACATTTATTATGAAGAGAAATTTCGACTCTTATGTCTTTTAATAGAAATAAAACATTCCCAAATTAACTCTTGGGTAAACAAATTGTAAAAAATAAAGACAATTAGTTCTTTAAGCGTGTTTTTACCAAACATTGAATGACCTTGACAAAACTTCAAACCTGGGATGTAAAGATGCCAAACTGAGCGGAATTAATTTTAAACCACTTTGTAAATCACAAGATTTATATGAATAGGCTCTCCTAAACTAATGGAGGGATGTTTTAACATTAAGTATTTCTATATTTTTTGCTGTAAGCATCTTACTATTTTCGTTTTAAAAACTGGTGTTCCACATGACAGAGCATCTGACCACTCGTGGTTGTAAATCCACTCTGTGGTTAGTAGAGGTTCCTGAAATGAAATTTTGCCAAGGTCTCCTCTTCTTGTTTTATGAACGGTCATGCAACTCGTCCTACAAGAGTGAACCAACGCTGAAAGTACAACCTGCTAAGTGGTTCACTATGCTTAGAGCTAAAGGGGCTTAGTTTCTCGTAGCTTTGAGCTGAGGAAAATTACTCCGCTCGTAGGGTACGTTGAAAGCAGTAAAAGCAGGCCAACTTTCCAGGGACAAACCCGACATTCGGGAGCATATTGGCATTGTGAGTATTGGGCACACTTATTCAAGCAAAACATAGTTGATTACGTCATTTTTGTTAGATGTAAACAGAGTCTGGAACAGAGAGTCTTCTGCTTTCATTTTTTGTCGATAAGCATAATGTACATAATGTTTCGATGTATCTTTTTGCGGTATGTTGGAAACGTTCATCATTAAGAACCGGAGGCAGTCGGAAGCCGGAAAACGGACGAAGAAGTAGACTCTGTAAGGAGCAAAACAAGTGGGCGATACTTCGACAGGCAGACACTCTTCGACAAGGATGAATTCAATGCCAAAACAAACGTTTCCTTTTTGTGAATGAACATTGAACTCAGGTCATTGAAACACTGAACGTTCTACGAAACCAGTATTGTGAAGGTGAACGAGAAGCAACTTATTATAATAAACTGAATCTATAAATTGATCCCCTCAACCCTCTTTGTGAGTTTACCTCATTTAAATCTTGCAATATTATTGTTATAGTAAGTGTGGGCTCATGCAAGATTTTTTAATATGAAAAAGTATGGAATTTAATCGAGGAATTTGTGTGAAATTTTCATTCCATTTCAAATTGCAATTCTCGAGATATACGCAGTTGAAATTTCCTCATTTGTCACAAAGTGAACTTGAAGCAAGTAGTAGTGATGTCATCTCCTCAAACTTGATCAATGAACTGACTTCTATTTCTCGTTTAAAATATACATCCAATCGAATTCGTCATAATCTTATGTTATCATAATGTAAATACTTGGGGAGTGATATTGAATTTTGCAAACTGTTCATAGGCCCTACCCATGGGCGACTTAAGCGGGGGAAGGGATTACGTTCCCCCAACAAAAATTTGCTTGAGGGAACGGACCACCTTTCGTCCCCCAGTATTTGGTCAACGACCATAATATTTCCTGATATTGTGAGTGTTAGACATAGTCCACTCCAATAACTTGGTTGAAGGGGATGGAATGTCTTTGATACTGTAAAAAACCGTATGTGTTTGCTGATATGCGTGAATATTAGACCTTCTGATGACTCAAAGGTCATGAAGAAAGATTTTTTCACGTGCTTCGCGCTCACACTTACCAGAGTGCACGTTAATTCGGTTATTAAGAAGATCATATTCATAGGCATAGATGTATATTCCCTCTTCAGTTTGGTTGGTAACACTTTTGTTCAATCTTCCCGAAGAGTTGGTCAACTGCAATGATATTTGCTAAGACTGGTATATGTGAGACATAGTCCCCTCCAATAATTTGCTAAGACAACTAATGCTGAGACAACTGTTTTCCTGGTATGTCACTGAGGGTAAGCCTTCAAATTAGAACATTGAAGGTGCATCGACGGCTGCGGATCCTGGACTAGCCAGGAATAATTAGACAAAAGAAACCCTTAAATGTGATTCGTGGGGTTTTGGGTATTTAAAATAAATGAACATTAGCCTATGAGAATGAAGCTATTTAATGATCCTCGTTTTTATTGGATGATCGTTGAAAAAGGCAATGAAAACCGAAATTTTTACAGTTTTCCAATATAAATTCGGACTAAAACGTAATCGATGTGGGATGTGTACTAAAGGGAGAGGACTCATCATGGATGCTGTAGTTGCATAGCTGTTGGAAATGGATGTTGAAAGGATAGCTGTGGAATATATCTCCCAATGAGGCAGTCCTTCACATGGGTGAGCAAATAGATGCGCGCGAAGCGCGTCGCACAATTGTATAGTTTTGAGAATATCTTGTGAGAATTTAGGGGCATGATTGGCTGATAAAATGACAGTGGGTCCTCGTGTTCACACTGATATATTAACGCTGGTGTGTTTGCGCATATTTCTCTCAAACCCAAAGTCTCATGAGGAGGGGGAACTGGGGCACAGTCAACGTTTTTGGAGGGACGTGCCCCAGTGTCCCCTTCTTGGTGACGCTACTGCCACAAGCAAGCAGGCTGTGGGACTTTGGGGGGTTGCTCCTGAGTCACTTCTAGTTTGTTCTTTTCCTTTTTATCATTTTTATGTTTGAAATGCTGAGAAAATGACTCGAATCAATATTGACGAAATTTGAATCTGAGTATAAAACACTTTTGAACAATGGGAGGAGAAGACATCACTCCTGCTTACTTCAAGTTCAAGTTAAGATTACAATTGAAGTAACTTTCTCTGCTAATACTTTGAGACCCAAACAGGAACTGAATGCAGATTTCAGCAGAATGTTTAAATTAAGTTCCTCTTAGGGAGAATATTTCCAAAACTTTTACTTATAATGGTGTTTTTCCGAAAGTCTATCTGTTAGTTCCTTTAAATGGCTGTAAAAAGTGTTCTCGGAACGAAAAGAAAATTTTGCGGTGAAACATTTCAAATTATCGACCTCTTCATTCGTGAAGCCTTAACTACTCGTCCTTCAGTAAAATACAAAGATGCAATGAACTAAAGTCACGGTTGATTACAAATCGGAACCAACATTTTCTAGATAAAAAATACATAGAGTAGAATCATGTAACATGCTATCGTAGAGACCTCCTCCCGATTTTATTAAATTTCTCTCCAACTGTTTCATTTTGGTCTTATAAAACTTGATACCTGTAAACAATTAGTATCATGAATTGAACTGATTGGTATCGTACGAACTTGAAAAGTACCTGCTACCTCACTGACCGAGCATGGCAGAGACATTGCAAACACGTGATAGTTCCGTTCATCGGATACACGTTTTACACAGGATGGTGGTACTGTTAGCAGATTTTATGAGATGAAATTTGAAAAGTGCCAAGATGGCCATGTGTAAGTTGGTCAGGTGTGCAGACAACTGCCGACGTTTAATTATTGGGTGGTCTCTGACCGCCAAGGAGGAAGCAAACTTGTTAATTCTGGGTATTTGATCATGTCTGCTGTATATTCATCTTAAAAATGATAGAAATCTTAATTTTGAAGGTAGTGCACCTGTTTTACTACCCCTAAGTTTGATTTTAAAAAGAATTGGTAGATATTGTATGGCTAAAATGTTAATTTTGGTTCAGATATTGCAAAACATACATTATTAAAAAGAAAATGTGGTCTGCATTCGCTTCTTAATGTTCTCAAAAGCAAAGTAATTGGTAGTTTCTAACACGTTCCTTCCTGTTTTCACAAACGTTCTGTAGGATATCACTAGAAAAGTGACTAGATGAGCAGGCTAAGAGAAATGTTTATATCAGAGGGCATACGCATTACGAAGTCAACGACGTATAGCAACCGAAAATTTTTGAAGAAAAGGGGAGGGGGGTTACTAAAATGTTCTATCGAGCATGGGCAAAACTTGGGTTCCCTGTAAATGTGATATTCGGGTAAACATACCTTACGTAAACATACACCTAGTCTGAAGTAAAACAGGTCATGGCGCCGTCACTAAAGGAATTATCTCAAAGATGTGCACACATCTAAAATATATCGCGGGAAATCTTTATGTGTAAACAACCAGCTTACGATTCCATTCCGTATATGCCCAATTTCCTCAATGACCTTGGGGTCCAATCACCATCATGTTCTTGTCGGTAAATTATTTGCTATAGAAGTTTTCCACATTTTATGAGGCTTATGAACGAATCATAGTACCACTTCCAGGTAAAACATCGTTTCGTCACTTCCTGAATTTATCCCAAACGATACCTACATCCGAGATGTGGTGACTAGAATATATTTATCGTAACATACAGAGTAAGTTGGCATGGTTGGGCCTATCTTGCCTGGCTGTTTTACAACTTCATTACTTCCCAAAATAGCTACATTCCAACGTCCTGTTCCGCGCCTCCACAGGTTTCATGCCATCTACCCGGCATGGGTCCTATGCCGATTTAACGCAAATCTCTACGGTCTCAACATACCGTTATTACGGAAGCCGAGAACCTCACGGTAGTGTGAAATCTGACATGCCAGTTTTCCCACCCCTTTCTTCGGTAAACATGGGAAGGAGAAATCAAGATACGATTTCTCCTTAACATTATCCACCGATAATGTGGAGTGGAGAAAACCAAAGTTAGTGAGGGGATACTTCAAGAAAGGACCATTACACAGTGTCTATTTTCGAACACCATGCCCATAAATGGACGTGCCCGCACATGACATGACACGGATTGGCGCTATATAAGTTTGGTTATATTATTACCAACGTGGGGTGATCCCACCGTGGTAAGGAGAAATCGTCAACGAGCGAGCTAGCTATGTTACATAAATTGAAAAGAGGATCGATGGACATAGTCCATTTATGGACAGGGGTGTTCCAAAATAGACACTGTGTAATGGTCCTTTCTTGAAGTACCCCCTCACTCACTTTGTTTTTCTCCATTCCACATTATCGGTACATTATCGGTGGATAATGGTAAGGAGAAATCGTTTCTTGATTTCTTATACCCATATTTACCGAAGAAAGGGGTGGGAAAACTGGCATGTCAGATTTTACACCACCGCGATGTTCTCGGCTTCCGTACGTTATCTTTCACTCATCAAAACATAAAGAGAAGAACACTTTTCATGCCTGCCTCTCATTTGCGTAGCATGCTTTCAACTTCAAGCTGTACCATCAACTCGCTTTTAACGCAATCGGGCTTTCTAAGTCGAAAGACCACTTTTTCATTCGAAAATAAATCGAGGTAAAATTTGTAAAACTTTCAATAAATTTGTGAACGAATGTGAATGCCGTCCTGCTGGAAGGGTGTTGCTTAAGGGGAGCTTATATTGAAAATTTTTGGATAATCAAAGATGTTCAGATTCAAACTTTAAATCTTAATATAATTTTAGCTACATTTGTGAAAAAGTTGGCATAATAGGAAATCTCTATCGGATCGGGATCGTCCGACCCCTCGACCCTACGGTTACGGGCCTGGGTCTTAAGTATTCTTTGTGCGTCTTTTGTAGCCTATTTGGCGATCTTTTTCGTTCGTATTTGTGAGGTGCTTACAAAGAGAATTCGTGTTATCCATTGACCACTGAAAATGTGTGCCATAATAGTTGTAATTAACGTTCAGACGTATTTACACAACGTAATTCTAATTTTGTCTCTTTCTGTCCTCCCTTCCTGCTGTGAATCATCTTCTGTCAAAACCAATATCAACAACCCTGCGGTGAGAGATAACATTACTCCGCTTTCCGTCTCCACACATGAATACTGGTTATAGTTAGCCGTAAGTCCAACTACGCAGGCTATATCCCAATTTATAAACAACGAAACAATTCAGACGGAAGCAAATAAGTGATGGTCGCTTACTCACTCCTGGTATCTGGAATTCCCAGCATTTCACTTCAATGAGAAACCGTCAAAATAAACTCTATTTTGTTTAGGTCGTGAAACGAGTGCGAGCAAAGAGCATCTGCTTTTATCGCGAAAGCTGTCTGCATCCTGAGTATCTCTGGAATATAATTTAGATTTCAGTTTTGCTAAATTACTTTGTATTCTGTTTCTTCAATCAAACCAGCCGTTTGAATCAAATAACATATTTTGTGTCAGTTGGCTCCACATTTTGATAATACGAGATTGCTGCGAATTATGATAATGAATTATGATGGTCAATGGAAGAGATACGTTAGGAATTAAACACGTGACAAAAATTGAAATGTTGCAAAAAATCTTAATCTTAAATGTTAGAAAATGAAAAGAGTGAGTGTCATGTTTTTAAATCAGGTAGTTGTCATGACAACTCACTGTTTCAGTGCTCTGGTGCAGAACTTCAGGCGTCATCGGATCCTCTTCAAGCTTCCAGTAATCGATTCCTTTTGTAAACTTCTCACGTAACTATTGAGTCACCCTTTCACTTACTTCATTAAAGTCGACACGTGAGTCAGGTAAACGTGTGACCTAACTACCTAGTCAGGGTAACCCTGTGTGATGTAACGTGCTTATACGTTGGCCTTTTCACTTATACCTCGACCCAACGGAAAATAAACGTGGAGGGCCAATCAGGGATAAGAACGTTTATCTTTTATGAATATCCATAACGTTACAAATTTAATGCCAATTAAAAAAGTGGACGGAAAACAAGCTACTCTTGTACCAAAACAACGTATCTTTTCCGTTGAATCCAATTCTTACAGAGAAGGCAAGCACATGAAAGGAAGATGGAATTTGCTTCATACCTTAAAGAAAGCTTAACGGCTACATCAAGGTGGATAACCATTGAAAATGTTCCGGATTGATTTTTTCCTTAAAGCTCTACCTTTACTGGTAGTGAGAATCAGTGGAAAAGGCTCCCTGACGTCGAGGTATAAATGGACAAAAAACCCAAATGTATACACGTTACTTCCGGCTGGGTTACCCTGACTACTAGCTACCATGCTCCACCCTGCCTTAATAAAAGAGATAACCCATACTCCTTGTTTCCCTGTAACTGGAGGGTACTTCCAAATTTTTTTTTTCTGTCCCGATTTGCCTCCCCGCACACCCTTTAGTTCTCCTGAACTCATTCACAGTGACCTTAAAGGGGCTAATGGATCACCCCAAATATATTGAGGAATAGCCCCATATCTCTAGGGACAACTTGTTACTACACTTTGATTAAAATAAATTTAGACAGTAGCACATCTATGATTGGTCAGTAATGACTTGTGCAAATAACTCACTTTAACAGACAGCTCACACACAGTAGTATGTGGATATGGCCTGGAGTAACTCAGCACAGGCAAATGTAGCTTTGTACAAGAGATGCACTGGACAGGTGTTTTTCTTTTAAATTGGGGGAAGGGCTAAAAGTAAATTTAATGGGAGAATTTAACTGTCTGGGATAAGATGTTGCGTTTTAAGAATGCCAACTAATTTATCTTCATTTCTATAAGCCTCTTTAACAATTTTAAGGGACGAAGATAAAACAATGCTATCTCAAGCAGGGAGTTGCTAGTCTCTAGCAACTCCCAGTCTCAAGTTAAGATTAGGCTGAACACATTTTGCTTCAACAGAAAATGATGGTTTTCATCAAAGTGTTCTTATAGTCGGGTTCTTAGCCATGTTGGGGTGAGATGGGGTGAGTTGGGGTGGGAGGGATCAGGGAGTAGCTAGAGACTCCTTGGAGGGATAGGAGTGATTCACAGGTAGTTCCCAAAAACTCAAATTATATCGCCAATTTTGGTCTCAAGTATCACAGTTTTGACTACAAATCCACGTGATCCACCCAGATCTTCTCTAAGCCTGACCCCTTCCCCCTCCAAACCCGTACACTAGCCGTCTCGGGTCACCCTACAAATACGCCATATTTCATTCACCTCTAAGTACCAACCTCAATAGGCCAAAACATTTAATAAGGCTCCTGAAAAAATAGAGTTTTTCTCCTCAGTGATTCTCACAAGTAAATGGTCGCAGCCTACAAAACATAAAAGCGCATGAGCATTGGCGGTCAGGTGTCAGACGGTGGCGTCTACTATTGACAGCGAAATGCCCGCCCTGCTTAAAGCACAAGTTTCTCATGAAGCACTCCAGTTTCTAAAAAATTAGTGGATATAGCCACAGAGAGCCACTACACAAGGAACCTGGTAAAATGGTCATTTCAATAGACTCTTTTTCAAATAGCAGTTGCAGTGGATTGTGGGATACAGTCTTAGTACGCGCCGTCTTTTGCCACAGCTAAACGTCATTCACAAAAACGACGTGTACCAAGACTATCCCACCATCCATTGTAACCATGGGTGTCCGCAGTAAAAATTTGGGAGGTGCAAAACTTTTAATTGATTAACTCAGGGGAATTTTTACTCCCAGAAAAGAGCTAAATTGCTAAATGTTGGCGCCTTTTACAGGGGTGTAGCCAGGAATTTGCCAGGGGGGCGAAACCTGTAGGCAAACTATCTAAGCGTATCGCCACCATAGTTTGACGCGAAGCGCCAAGAAAATTTTGGCCGAAATGCCTTCCAGATCGCTGAAAATGGCAGGCCTTGTGAGTTGCATCTAATCATTTTCTTTTTTGAAAGCTCTTGTTCTGGAAATTTCCTAACGATATCATACAAAAAGTTGATGTTGCTTTTTCGTCAAGCTTTTTTTTCAAGTTTTTGATTTTCTAGGGGGAAAGTGCCGCCCTTGCCCACTTCCGGACGCCCATGATTGTAATTGCTATTTGGAAATGGGTCTATGAAGTCGTAAAACTTGACATGAAAACGAGACTTCCGCTAACTGGCTTAACTTGCTAGATGATTCGTTTACGGTGGTTATGAAAAGATAGATCAACAAGTAATGTCATGAACAAACAGGAGATACATGGACTTTAAGTATAGGATAAACAGGAAAGCTAGGTCAGTAGGTCAGACAGTACGATTGCAAGATAGGTCTTGGATAACAATGCTGGAAGAAACTGCTACCAGCTACGCAGACTTACAGTGGGGGAAACGCCCCTGGAATTTTAAGTGTTATCTACACATCTGTGATAACATATGGGTAGAAATGGTTACAGCCCTCCAAGGGCTTGCTTAGTCAAAATAAATCCAAATTACTAGTATTTAGCTACTGCTGAAAACAAATCGTTGTATTAATAATTAAGGCTTATATGAATACGTTAGTACAAAAATGATCCCCCGAGTGGTCAAGTCTAGTATTCAAGGTCTTTAGGGATATTTCCCATTAATGCGAAAATCTTAAAACTGCTCTGCAGACCCTGAGGATGAACTGACTTAATCAACCAACTTCTCGGACTCTCAGATTGTAGTAGTCAAGTCTTTTACGATTAGATATCATTTTTTATCCGAACGAACATATGGTATTCAGCAAATGAATTATCCGGATTGCCGCATTTGAATTGGCATTTATAAATTTATTTTATAAACTAACGCAATTCGTGCTGCATTGTAATTGTCTAAACACTCAAATTAAGCAACAAATATACAGAAGCATAGACGTACCGGGGTCAATATTTCTGGGGTCAGGGATAATTTCTGCAACAATTCAGAATTTTGGATCAAGTTGCCCGAATTTGATACCGCTGCGTCGGTTGCAAAAGGGCATAATTTATTTCTTGGCTGTTTCATTTGCCCGAATGGATCCACTATTTTTTGCCCGAATTGGGAGGGCATATGCCCCCTGCCCCCGCCAGTTTACATCAACGATATTTGTAGGCTAACTGAAGTAGGATATGGGTTGTTTCAGTTGGAAAACAAATCAGTATCTTTAGAATGCTAGTCTCCTTCTTAAAGGAAGGGATAAAATAATAATTTTCATATGTGAAAGAGGAACTAAATCTACGCAATTTGGTGAAACTTCCATTCAAATCGGACTTATAGTACTCGAGATACCAGCAAATGAAGTTACTACATTTGTGACCGAAAGTGAGCTTGAGGCAAGCAGGGGTTATATCACTTCCTCACATTGATGAGAAATGTTTTGTTTCCTTTGTTTTTTCAGTCTGCTGTGTTGACCTTAAAGTTAACAGGGATAGCGTTTCCCCATGTGAAATGTTAAGTTTGTAAAACAGTCTTATACCTCTCTCATGCAATCACACTCCGATATCATATGATTGGGGAGAAGAAAATTGGTTGTAGAGTTTAAGAAAAAACAAAAGAACGGTCTTTAATGTGAGGCTATGACGTCATATGTGCTTGCTTCAAGCTCACTACGTGTTGAAAATGTGACAAGTTTAACTGTTAACATCTTGAGAGCCACACATCGAGTTTCAATGCAAAGTTCAATAAAAGTTCGATGAACACTCTTTATACAAAAATGGGGGAGACATACCGAAAACTAGATAAAAAAAAATACCACCAAAAATTGTCTGCTAAATATCATTTTTCTGCGCCAGAGAAATTATGAACATTATAACATGATAAAATTCTAACATAAAGCCCAGATCACTCAAAAATGCATGAATACATCGTGTTAAATAATTCTAACACATATCAACTATAGACTAAAATATGCACCCTTCAACGATTACCGTGTGGGAGCAAGAGAACATATACAGGTTATAAAATGCCCTAAGCGACCTATCATGATCATTGTGACATTAGTTTATCTTATGAGAGCACTTCTTCCTTCCCAGGGGCTCGGGAACTTTATCTGCAAATTTTTGCTGCACCCTCCTATAAATACATAACTTCATCACTTTTATCCAGGTCTAAATGTACTAAGCCTATTTCATAGGAGACAGTTGTTCTTATATTTTTCAGGAATTTTCAAGGGTCAAGGAGATTCCATTTGCCCCAGCTTGTGTAACTTCCCTTCTTTACTTTTGCTACAAGTTTTGCTTAATCACAATCAATTGAAAGTCATTTTACTTAATTTCCGCCTTTGGCTTGCCTTTAACTTGTCATTTTTCCTTTCCATGTTTCTTAATTTTCCAGAATTGTATTCTATAGGTTTATTATTCACTCTGTATCAACCCATTTTGACGGTATGATTTGATAATAACTTATCGCTTACGCTTGGTAGGTGATGAAAATGTTTGTACAAGAGATAGAGCAATCTTTCTAGATATATATTTACTAAAGGACAGCCACGATATTGCTTCCTCCCTGCGCCCCAACGAGTTCCGCAACATTTTAAGAAACTTCTTTTCAAAGAAACCTGAACACACGAACGTGTGTAACTTACCCGATAGTATTTCTCCGGCTTATCGTCCGTTAACCTCAACTTGTTTTCTTTGACTCCGTTCGTATTTTCTCAGTACAATGTTTGTATCAAACCTTCTCCTGCAAGCTCCTGCCAAGAAAAACCAACATGTAAAACTAGTCAATCATTCGTAGCAAAATTCAAGTCAGCTGCGAGTCTTCCTGGGTATGCATGTGAAAGTATTACTGTAGTTCAACTAAAGGTGCCGCAGAAAGGGTGTTTGCCTTACCGGGCGAACATAGTCTTATACAACAGTCGTTTGCGAGACTACCACCCTCCATAGAATGAAGTAGTAATACAAATTGATTCTGTATTTATCGTTTTGATGAAAAAAGTACAAGCAGTACCAAGTAAATATTTCACAATGAACTCTACAAATTTATTGAATCATATCCTGTAGTTATTTTGATTAAAACATGCCTGGATAAACGTAACGTGTGCAAAACAGGAACTCAACTGCTGAAGTTGCCTGAGTCGCAAGGATCTTACCAAACAAGCAATCACTCAAAATTAATAGGTATTAGCTAATTTTATGCCATATAATCACAAAATATAGCAACGTTGTCGTCATTACGACCTTGAAGTGTTTGGAGTGAAATCAAGGTGGAGTTATAACATCTCTATTTAATGAGTGAGGTTTTATAAATATTTTCGTGCAAGATTGGTCTAAACATGGTCATTACAACACTTGTTTTTCTTGTAACAAAACCTTAAGATGACAGCCTTGAACTTCAAACAATTGTTGAATTGTTGTCAGTCTTAATACATGTTTATGTATTTCGTAAGTTTTGGGTACAGTCCAAGTTTTCAGGTTTGGGTTAAATTTAAGAACCAGTGAAATTAACAAACATTTTTTTTATCAATTCGCATTTTTAACTGTTCTACATCGTTGCCCGAATGACTTGTAAAAGTGACGAAAGTTCCATGCACGCACCATGCAATAATCAGTTGTGAAGGTTTTCAAGACTTCCAATCGAGGTTCAGAAAATTTGCAAAATGGACAAACAAATAATCTTGAGTTAATACTAGCTACACTTAAGAACTAGAAGAGCCGTAGGGCAAGTAAAATATGGTCCATATTTGAATATTCCATGATTCAGTGACTAAACACAAATATCTAGCAACCAATGTAATTAAAAGAATATTTGGTCGCCAAAATTGCCTTTTTCTGGAACCAAGAAGTGTTTTCTATCACTAATTTCGATTTTCGGAGGCATTATTGAATTTTTATCCAGTAAGGTGTGGAAATCTTGTCCTCGAAACATGATTGGCTTATTACATCGACCAGGCGAATAATTGTCGAAAATAACATTTCTTAATCACCAGTATGAAATATGAGGTTGTCATTGCGACCTTGGCGACTGGAATTCGTATAAAGCCCATATCATCATGAAAAATGTTTAAGAGACTTTAGCATTAAGATAATTTTCGATTATTATTACCTACCAAGAGCGAAAACAGCTTTTTCAAAAGTGGGGGACATAACCTTGACGAAAATAAGTCAAACGCAAATTACGAACTGCCCTAGCAACAAGGAATCCGGGACCCGTTAAAGGGCCCTGAAAAAATTGTATTTCAGAGGATCTGAGGTGTAATCTGAGGCATTTTCCCACCATGTAATCCATTAAATGACTGTTTCCACCATTTTAGAGCTTGGTTTTATGGAATTAGATATTTTGTAAGCTATGGAATATAACATCTGCCTGCTATTTTTTTCGGATTCTGGAAAAGTGCGATATGATACCCCTCTACTTTCAACAGGGGCACATGTCCCCCTGCCTCCCACTTTTTGACGTCCATGTTACTTACACCAATATTTTTATACCTTCTCTAGTGAAGAGTATCTAGATCAAATGTAGTATAAACCCTCACCATATCCCGTGACAGGTAATTGTCACTTCCTTACCCTTAGAAGTACAAGACCATTCCACAGGCGCGGATCCAGGTGGGGGGGCACCCGGCGCACGCCCCCAACAATTTTTTTACCAACGATTTTTTTTTTTTTTTTTGGGCGGAAAAAAATGAGCAAATAGATATGGAAAATATGCTACCCAGATGGAAATCGCATCTAAGCGCATCTAGAATTCAAATTTTCTTGGGTGAGGACCCCCAACCCCCCGCCGTGGCTTCGCGCCTTCGGCCTTTGGGCGACTGTGTGTTCGCCCCCTTTCTCGAAACCCTGGATCCGCACCTGATTCTTTGAAGTCTTTTTTTGTTCAAAATCCAAAAGTACTATTGCCGCACCTTCGAGTTAAAACAACGTGACCATCACAAACAGGATACGGGGTTAAGTACGTGCCACTGTTGAATAAGCTATACAATGTCATTCTTGCTAAATAGTATGATATCGATTGTAGATTAGATGAGGTTTAACGTGTACAGTCATCGACAAATGGTAACTGACTGGCGTCAAGCATTCCCGTTGCGTTCGCTCTGTTCTGTCCGATATCCCTTGCAGTAAGCACTGCAGACAGACAACGTGTCCCGTATATAGTTTTCCTGTTCCAAGTGTTTACCCAATGCAGGAAGATACACTTGCCACGCTTGATCAACAACATATCCCATTTTTGTTATCATTTGACACTCAAGATGGTGCAATTATGGTACAAATAGTGATAAGGGTATGGATCAAGTTTCGGAGTCTCTAAATTTATTTGCGCAAGCAGACTTTGTTTCCCAGGGTGAAAAACGAATCGAAACCTGCATGAATTTGATCAAAGAATGCTAGGTCGTTTTATTGCCGTCAAATCTGAAAGGATATCAGACTTGTATTGATTCAGTACTGAATTTAGCTTTATCCTATAACTAAGGTATAGAAGATGGGTCCACAGGGCAAAAAAAAAAAAAAAAAAAAAATCGATCTCATGACTTTGCTCAGAGTCTAAGGGGAAAACAAGTCTGATTTCCTTACCACACTTGTAAACTGTAAATTATTTAAAGTCATGCAAGTAGGCTTGTTCAAGGTTGGGAGAACTTTGACATAAATTTTTAAATAACGTCCTCCAAGACTGATATACCTTACAGAGGTCTCGGCTACCATGTACTAATAGGTCCCTGTAGAAAGTACGTGCTTGGTACTATGTTCAGTACAATGTCCAGCAGTGATTTGACTGTGTATTCGTATGCTCCCATTGTTGTACCTTCTGCTTACTACCATAGGCGTATGGGGGTCAATATTTCGGAAGGGGGGGGGGGAGGTCAAGGATAATTTTTGCCCAGATTTAGAATTTTGGACCGAGTTGCCCGAATTTTGATACCGCTTTGTCGGTTGCAAAAGGGCATAGTTTATTTTCTTGGCTGTCTCATTTGCCCGAATGGATCCACCATTTTTCCCCGAATTGGGAGGGCATATGCCCCCTGTCCCACGCCTCGTACGCTTATGCTTACTACGTCCATGACCGACCGTGCAAAGACGGTCAATTTAGCCTTGAAAGAAGTTTTCAAATTTTATAACACCGTAAAAGACTCTCGTCAACATCTACAACTTTATCCGGCGAACGTAACTGCTTGGCCGTGTGCGTAGAACATTTCTTTGCATAACGGATCACAGGCTTACATATGCGCAGCAAAAATAAAGAATGGTATCCTTGGATGATGATTTGGTTACATCTCTATGTTTCGACATCTCTATGTTCCGACATCTCTATCTTCCGACAAATCGGCACCAAAGTACATTTTTTGTCGGAACATAGAGACGTCGGAATATAGAGACTTCATTTACGTATCTATATTTCGACACCTCTATATACCGACAACTCTATATACCGACTTTTCTATGTTCCGACATCTCTATGTTCCGACAAAAAAATACTTTGGCGCCTATACAAAGTGTACTTCGACGCCGAATGTACGATTTTACGCAAAACGAACGTGAGTCTTAGGGATATTTTGGCTGAAGGCTGATCTGTTTCCGGCGAATAAAAATTGAATCTTTTCTTAGGCCGAAATTAATTGACAGTTTTCCAATTAACTGTCACAAAAAATTGGCTTCACGGCAACTCTAGGGCTTAACACTCTGGCTCGTGCGCCTATGCATGGGAAGCTGGGTATGTCTTTTTGTTGCCAAAGTGTGAAAAATATACCCCAATAAAAAGACTATGTAGATGTTCAAAATCTAGACTTTCTTGCCTCAAAGGGACCTTTAACCTATTTTCCTTCAATGATGTTTAGTTAGGTGGGAACAACTGCTCAGACGAATGTAGGCTAATACTTAGAAATTGTCCTGGAAACATGGTCAACTAGAACAAGTTTCAACATTTACACAGATATTGGTCCAATTGTTTTAATGAATGACTAATAGTCACTTGTTACAACCAAAGACAGCAATAACTTTCAATCGTACATGAACTCTTTGACCCACATTTAGAGATTGTTGCTATGTCATTTTAATGCACGTGAAAATTTGTAACAAGCTTATTACTGAAGGTGTAGAAAATATTTTAGGGATCTATTACTTGAACCAGAGAGGTTGCCAATTGGAGCCAGACTGGTCAAATACAAGTGGTGTCGCCACGATTTGCCCGAAAGGGGGACCAATCTCCAACAGCCAGAAGCCCAGACAAAGGCGAAGGGTTGCCGAAAGACTGTAGAACGTATTTTTCTTTTTTTCTTGAAGCGGGATCCTATTTGCAAAAATTTGAAAACTGGGGGTTTTTACCGAAGAAAATTTGAAAAAATTGGTTTTTATTGAGCAAATTGGAAAATGTGGATTTTTATTGAAGAATCTGCAAAACAAGCAGATCGTCGGGGTTACTAACTTTCGTCGGGATTACATATTTCACGCATAAGGGCTCCCCGACGAAACTGGAAAACTTCCCCGACGGGGGAGGGCATGGCCTCCCCCCGCTGGAGCCACACCTGTCAATGATATTGCTTAGCGATGCCTGTACTTGCTTGCTACTGTGTAGCCTATAATGTTGACAGCTTGCCACCCTGTAGCTGGTCTCTGTACTTTCGAAACACGGTAAGGTTCTCACAACGATGAGATGAACGAAAATCAGGGAGCTGTTACGTAACAGCTCCCTGGAAAATGCAGTCCCGGGTGACAGCTTGGTGGATGAAGCCATAAAAAAGGATGGGAACTTGTAATATTTAGTAGCTTGAACCCTACATCTTTACCTTTTAATTAACGGGGGCATGGGACGGACTTATGGGCTAGGGGCGGTCTCTCTTGCTGAGAGCCCAGTGTTGGGGCACATGTCCACCAGACTGGCAGCCAACGCATGGCACTTGCAGAACTACTGAGTTATAAATTTGCGTTTTATATTGCATTTCCTGTTATCTAAGGCCTTTCTAGATGTCAAATCTTCTGACCTTGTCCCAGTCAAGTTTGGGCCGTACTTTTCTAGCGTGAACTAAACTGAACATAACAAATTGACGGGTTCTCTTTGAATGTCAGCTTTTCGTAAGGTACATATGTAAAAACCGCACGTCAAGAAAATTAATCGAAGTAGTTAGTTGTGGTTGTTTCAAATTTCTCTGAAGAATAAATGGTACCACAACTGTTGACAAAGCCCTTGATTGTAAGATGTATGTTGCTATGCAAAGAATAAAAACTGCAAGACTTCCTACCGAGGTTGTAAAACTACCACACAGTAACTCACAGGTTTTTTTTTAACCCAAATCGGTCAGTTGACTGAAGCAAAATTTAAGGCATTTTAGGTTGAGACAACAAGAATTCAAAATTAGTGATTGTCCTTTGACTGATATGGAAACCAGAATAGTTCAAATTTCAGCGGTTTTTTTTAGTTGTCACCGGGATCTTAATGTGACCAATTGCGTGAGAGAAAAACCGTCAGCCAAGGCATACATTCAAACCTTTGTTATACCTTGGTTGCTTCACCATAATAAAAATGAAAATAACAATGCAACGGTCGTAATTTGTAGGTCAAATTGGAGAGCTAAAGGCTTAACAAACAAAACAACATATCATGAAAATCTGCACAGCTGCATGTAAAGATAATTTCTTATAAACAACTTTCGACACGTTTATTAAAACTCGAAAATAGAAACAACAGAGTCATCACAGCAGCAAATGTTCAGCTTTTAAATCATTTGTACGCTTAATACGATTCAATGTATGTTACGACAAAGAGCCTCAGTGATTTTATTAGACGAAGCCCATTAAATGAAGTATCACCCGCCCCTTCTCTTACAGCTGCTAACATTGGTTACCTCAATGACAAATATATTGTTAAGGTGCTAATACATTTACCCTTTGATTAATACCCACTTACGTGACTAAGTTTGTTATTCACATCGTATTTTACTGCATGCTACGAAAGTAGTTGACGCTTTGTCGTTCCGTGCAATTAATTCTCATCTACTAAATAAATTGACATTTCGCCGTCCATGAGTAAAATGAGTAATTTTCTTTATACATAGGGGTTTTCCTCACTTTGATCATCCGTAGACCGATTATTTATAACTCCAGGTGTTAGATACGTTCATAAATCATATAGACTGTGTCATGCTACTTTTTACAAGTTTTAATCCTCTTTGTCTGTTTCTATGGCAACATACAGCAGCACACTAACTTTCCTTTGTATACTACTGGTTTGCTTATTTTTTGACTTTTCTCCAAATCATGTCCAAACGTTACAATTACATTGTTCTGCTGGTGATTTTATTTCCATAGCAATCAGACAATGTACATGCAGTTTCTATTTGGCATAACTACCATGGTTACGTGGCTCGTCTGTCTTATCATATCTAACTTATACCTTCATTCAAACTTCACAATCATATTCGTCAACTGGCAATCGGAGATATTAAACGGACGGTTTTACCATTTAGAAGTTTTAGTAATAAAGAGATTCCCATTGGATATTAGATGCGACACTGAGATACTCCAGCCGGCAAACACCAATCGATGAATGTAATCCATGCAATTTAATCTTGCTCTTCATCAAAAAGCTGAGAGACACGATGGCCCAAAATAAGCGCGAAGGCGATCCGAATTGTTAGCAGGATGTATTTGATACATTGCTTAGATAATTTTAATATCTTATTCGTTCTTGTACTCTATTTATATCGTTTTATTAGGTTACATGCAATTTCCGTCCAACTCGTAACCTACTTTGACTGGGTTACGCGAATACTTTCTACATGGCAAGTCCAATCCTCCAGTCCTCACTATCGCATGGCAGTCTGTGGAGATCCAGATGGGCGAGATACGATTTCATAATAGAAAGTGCTAACGAAATTTCTTACCAGGTGTACGCTGCCAATGGTATTTGCCGTCACCTGGGGTTCCTGATGATTCAATTTTCACCGAGCACTGCATTCGTTGCCAGGCTTTATGCTTGCTTCGAATCGCCATGGAGCGCCCAATATACAATAATTGTACAGGTAAATAAAAGTAAGTGAACAAGTGAAGGACACGCTGCCTTAATACGAGAAGCTTACTGAAATGACAATATTCTCAAGTCAAACGTATCACTCTATCTGATGTAAGGAGATTTTATTCTAACAAGAGAGATCATCTCAGTTTGTCCAACCTTCGTCAAAGATGTTTAACATTCCCGAGATGGCTAAGAAACTGACCCACTTTTGAGATTTCTTTTAAAACTTTCGTTTCCCTTAAAATAATTTGCTTAAACTTCATATCTATTTTGAAGTCTTTGAGTTGCTAGCATGATGTGATGTTTAGGTCTACTTGCTTAATATAGCTCAAAACGTAAGAACTTTACTTGAAGGCTTTCGTTGCTCAGAATATTTATCATCTATTCAATGTTAAAATAATCTCCGATTATACACAACGCTTTGTCCTTTTGCATGGGTTAATAGTTAACAAATTCTGTTAAGGGCTCATTAAATGGAATGCTAAATATTAGATACTAAACCAGGAATAAATTTCTACAATTTAAAAAGTGTTGGGTAGGTTACTATATGCCATCTGACAAACAGTTTGGTAAAGAAACTATGCGTTACCCAGGATGATCAAAAAGTGCCTGTCTTCTTACTGTTTTACCAACCTGGATTGTTTCTTATTGAATAGTCTGTCAGGTGGCATAAGTATCCAACAGTACCAGACTGTAGGAAATAGGGCCTAAACCACTTCTGATGGATAGTCTTCCATCGGAAAAGGCTTTTTCAAATTCCGTTTACTCGATGACTGTTAAAAATTATCTGCTTTTTTCATAGTTCTCTACTCTATACAGCGATTGATCCATAACGATTGCAAAAAACGTTCCAATAAAACAAAACTCAAGATTCTGACTTCATGTAACTTAATCTCTAAAGAATGGTAGTACTTACATGTCGATCTAATTTAAGGTCATCTAGAAGTGCCTCTAGACATATTAAAAGAGGTGGAACACCAAACGGTCACTTCAGGCATCTTGTGACGTATATCGTAACTGTAATTTCCTTTATACTTTCAATCTTCATTTACTCTACCAGCTTTGTTGCAAACTTACAAACTGAAAAAAGTTCTGTTTCTTTTTTTTTCCCCTTTTGCCTATATCTATAATGCACTCATTATATCCGTTATCGAGCAAAATTTGAAGGGCTGTGAGGAAAATTAACAGATAAAATCGCCATCTTTAATTCATATTATGACGCATTCCACTCGTTGGGGAACCCACACCAGCTTAGTGGTCTGTGTATTGACAGCTGGGACAATGCCAACGTAGGGTACGTCTACGAGAGACGGTTTACCACGATTTTCGCCGGCACCTGAATATTGTAAACCGCAAGTTACGATCTACATGATTCGCCTAAAGCGCCCGTAATTTTGGCAATAAACACGAGCTACTGACGTCACCGCCAAAATTATGGCTGATTAACTATTTATGGGCGGATTAACGTTCGCCTGAGTTAACATCACCAAAATCTGCGGCTGCCATCTCATACGAGATTACATGTTTATTAGCAACCGTTTGAACAGTTCTTCAGCTCCTATTACTCTATCGCTTGCCGTCTAGTTGATGCTTTTTGAACACATATTACAGAGGTCGAGTAAGGTCAGTATGGATACAATGTAAAAATTGTTTAGTTGCAATATGTGTACGTCAGCAAATGAAAATGATATATATATATATATATATATATATATATATATAAGTCAAAAGAAAAAACAACAAAAAAAAACATATTTTGATTTTGATTTTATTTTTATTATTTTGCCTTTGAACTTTTAAAGTTTTGAAGTCTTTGCACTTTTACCGTTTTACCAACTTTTAACATCTTTATTATCTTGAAGATTGACAGGATCTGTTTTTTTCAGGTCAGAAAGTTATTTACATATATATATATATATATATATATCAAAAAAGAAGTAGTAAATAGTGCTAAATGTTTGTGAAAAAGTTAACGAAGTTTCGGGTTCAAACCCTTCATCAGGTGGCAAAAATGCAACTGATTGTCAACAAGGCCAAACGTACAAATTAAAAAACACACAATAAAACTGGACACGGGCAAACCGGTCAGGAAAACAGACAGTGTTAAGTGGTTAAGACAGGTAGCAGCAATGCAGTAATTGCCGATTTATGAAAGTTCAAGTCTAACGTTCAGACCATGTGGGACAGGGTTCCAAGTTTCATCTCGTGTCGAGGTTCCGATCATAATCGCCTGGCTGCCGAAAATCTCTCACCATGAAACTTGTCAAGGTTAGCTATAATGCGAAAGCTACCCCAAGTAGCGATACGTAAAGGCCCAATTAAGCCAAATAGGCCCGCTGACTTATGGTCTGTTGCTTTTTCGGATGTTAATCCTTTTCAGTATAAAAGTGTTGACATGGTTTATCCAAAAATATCTTTTTGTTTCCTCTGTGTCTTGTTGAGACCCTCGACCGATAGAATGGCCATTAAATTGAAAGAAGCCGCCCGTATTAAAATGTTTCCCTAGGTGGTTAGCTTTTGTTCAGTTCCTGCCTATAGACCCAGTGTCTCCTTCCTAACTGGACCCTCGTCTCTCTCACTTTCTGTTTCCCACTATCATAAAAACTCGTAACCACCATGGCTTCACACGTAACATAATATTTACTATGTAACCTGTAATTACCGAATTTTTGCGGTGTATTTTTCGGCAATCTAGTGTGTATATATATATATATATATATATATATATATATATATATATATATATATATATATATATATATATATATATATATATATATATATATATATATATATATATATATCACTGAAAACCTGAACTAGTCAGGATGGTGTCTCTCCCGATTAATTTGACTGACTAGCGTAAAACTTAGTCGGTGGATTAGTCAGTGATCACACACTATTATTATTATTTTATTTAGTCCGTGTGACACCGACTAATCAATTGACTAGTTTGCGATCACTGACTAATCCACCGACTAATTTAGGTTTTATATATATATATATATATATATATATATATATATATATATATATATATATATATATATATAAATATATTCAAAGTTGTTCATTTGATCAACATTAACGTTACTCTTGAGATAACTTGTACCTTGTTTTTGAAATTTTACAGCACTTCTACATATTTTCACTCTTAAACGGTGTAAAAATACTTATGGCTCGGCTAAATATGTACACAGGGTGTCTCTAAATGACACTCCAGGATTCAAAATGTTTGTCTGAATTAGTTTCGCTCCACAAAACAGATAAGACCAAATGCAAAGAAATAAAATCAAAATGATTGAAATTTTTTTAAAAGTTTCTTATAACAATGAGCTTCAAACAGATGACAGTAAACATTCATTTAGATGTTTGTTTTCACGACAAGGTTGAACGAAGCCATTTTAGCATGTTGACAACAAACGCCTCTAAACGAATTCATCTGCTTAAGACCATTATATGAACCAGCCGAAAAAGAGGTCTAAGAATTCACAAATCTATTTACATGAAAAGATTGGTTGCATTCCTTTCACAAAAAACACTTGACATCTTTCTTGAAGTAACATTTTAGACAGTTAGAGAGACTATCCTGAAGGGAATGAACATTTAATAGAAAGGTAAAGCTTAATCTGTGACGGGCTTTTCGCAAGGCATTACAACAAACCACGATACCAAGTGTCACATAGTCACCTAAAGCATTTACAAATGACGAAAATGTTGTAAGTTGTATGAGAGAGAGTTTGCAGAAGCTCGTTGACTATGTAACGTAACGAGGATTTTCCTGCACAAATATGCTCCATTTTTTTGGTCATTTTGTTGTTCTTGTTGTTGTTTTTGTGTGTGAGGGTGGGAGTGTGTGTTCCCACTTACTTTCCATTCAGATTGAGGACCTAAACAATGGATTTCAGGTCCTTAGAAGGAAATACAATAGATTTCTCATGTCCTCAGAAGTTTAACAATAGAGAGTCTATTGCTAAAGTTAGGGTTAAGGAAGCAAACACAATAGAGAAAACAATGAGGTCCTCAAACAGTATGTAAAGCACAACTGTGCGTGTGTGTGTAAAGCGTACTCCGTTAGTTACAACATTCAAAAGGAGCTTATAACGCCCTTCATACTGTAACACAAGTTCCTCTTATTGATCCGAGCAAATCATTTTCCATAATAATACAACACAGGAGAAGGCCCGTAGCCACATAAGATATCGAAGGAGCGAGAAATGGCCTCCGTGGAGTGAATGTTTTTCTCAAAGATTCTAAGGGAAAAGTTTGTTAAGGGGTGGAGCCCTTGTCCTCTTTCTTTAATCAAGGACCTTCACATGAGGATGATGAAAAAAAAGATGTGTACCAGTTTGAGAACTTGCCGTTGATATTTATAAATTGTTCATAGTGCATGGAAGTACTGTGTAGAAGTGTGAGTTGGTGAAAGTTAACGTCTGATATCGTGTCCATCTGTCTATTGCTTGCCGGAAAGTTACATTTTACAGATACCTCGTTATTTTAGCAATGAACACCATAATGCGCAGCATTACAAATGTAGCAAATTGGTAACAAACACGCGCTGTATAAATAAATCATAAAATTTCTTCACTGTTTTTTATTTTGCAACGAGAAGTAGCAGCAAGTTACTGGACAGTTTCTTGCCTCACTTATGATCAGACAAGGCATAAACGTTCATAATGTTCTAAACAAGAACAAATATAAAAGGTCCCCAGGAGAGTGTTATTTTGACTCTTCTTCAAACTTTAAGAGGTTCAAGAGGCCTGAAAAAGGTCATACGTCATGTTTTACGTCATATAGCTGATGGAAAGAAACCACAAGAGTATACTAAGGTTTGTACCTTGTGAGAAAAGTTTTTCCGTTACAACTTTGTTTGATCCACAAAAATTTTCTTGTAATTTTCTCTGAAAACTATCTGCTTCGTAAGTTGCATGTAAAATACCATGTTGTTAGTGCACAAGCTATCCTTCATATTTTTTGGAATTTGTCAGATACATATAGGTCAGTATGTAAACCCTACTTTTATTCTACAAATACCACATTGTCATTTCACAATTTCGTTTGGTCATTGTGTAATCTTGCCTATAATTTTCTATAACTTACCAAATAAAAGAGATGAACGGTAATACCATACTTGCTATTTCACAACTTTCAATTGATTAACAAGTAATCTTGCAAACATATTTGGTATTGCTAAATGCATGATTCGTGTAGTAAATACCATAAAAACTTGTCCATAACTTCAATTTATTCGTATGGAATCTTGCCAAAATTCTCGTGGTAATTGTCAAAAACCTAAGAGGTATGCCCAATATCATGCTTGCCACTGCTTTTATTCGATCAACCTGTGCATATACGAACTAATCTTGCCAACACTGTCTATGAAATAATTTAAACATGTTTTGTATATTAAATACTACTACATTTGCTACTTGTATCACCTGTAGTTGCTTTTTAATTATTTCAAAACCGACAACAAACCCGACAAATTCACCTAAATTGCTAGCGATTGGCAGCAATTCGAAAGACCAGTTCCGGTACAGACAAAGTGAAAGAATGAGATCAAAGAAGGCCTTTCGGTGTCACAGTTTGACTTTTCGCGATTGCAGGAATCCAGATTATTTCCTTTCAGCTTTACCAATCTCTGAACCTAATGTTTCATATTTCCTCTTCAGCCTGCATGGCTTGACCTCTCTAGTAAGATGAAAGCAATATTCTTATCATCCACGAAATGGAAGAGATTGATGTTGTTTAAACCTGCAGCTGTCACTTTGGCTGTTAGTTATCGATTTGCTTCAGAGTTGTCAATTGTACAACAGCTCTCACTACATTCCCAGGAGAAGGAACTGTTCAGCACGTATACACTCTGCTGGCCATTGCACACACCGAAAGTATACATGACAGAGGATTTTACTATAGTATAGTGTACTCTTCTTGTAAATGAGATCAAAACGGGAAAATTTGGAAAGCATTTATCCATCTTTCATCCTATAAAACGGTGGATAATCTTTACTTGTACTCATACATTCAGTTTACAACAAACAGGTTCATTAATAGACCTTGTGCATATGATGTCACAGAACAGAAATTGCACACCACGGCTGAGGTAAGCGCCCATCACTGCAACTTACACTAACAAACGCAGACAGCTAATGTTTACGTGCTAAAACTACGTCCTGCACGTGCGTACAGTATGTACCAGAGTGATGAAACTTACCTGGCGAGCTTTGTTTGTTCTCTAAAATGTCGTCACGTGACGTCAATGCATAAGGTCTGTATGGAAATGCGATATGACAGGCTTAACAGAAAAAAAGTAGATCTAAACTGTTGGAAGGCTTGCTGAAATGCAACACAAAACAATATACGAGATAACATCTCTAGACGAGGGATCACTTGTAGGTGAAGTGTCTTTGGCTATGTTAGCAAAACGGTAATGATCCTGCACGATGAAAGGTGTACTAACCGAAGTCCCCGACGACACCACTTAAACGATACCACTTTAGCAATGTTACCATCATCCTGCAAAGGCAGTGATCAAGTAAACCCAAAGGGCTGCACTTCTCGAAAGCTAACCCAAACGGAGGTTTAAACTACTCATGTTAAGCACACCTTCAGTCTAACGACTGTTGGCATAAGTACCCAAATGTTGCAAGCTGTTATAGGGAAGTTTCAAATCTAGCACCAAGCGCGGCTACCACTGCTAGACACGGTTTTAAAGGGGTAGCTTACAGTGGTATAGGGCTGCACATCCTTAGTTAAGTTTTTTTCTATGGGTTACTTGACTATAAGGAAGTTTTCACCACATTTAATGTTACCAAGTAGAAAATTATGGCTAAGAAGAATACTAAAATTTTAGGTTGTTTCATTACACCTAAATATTTATTGGGAGCTGATCATCCCAATTCCCCCTTTACCGCAAAGCGCTAAGATACTTTGATGCCTTTACACGACCATGTACAGACTAACTTGTAGCAAATCAATAGATGCTTATATGTTAAGTTCAGCTTGAAGTTCTTGAAGAACTTCCATTGTTTAAGATGGCTAGAACTTTCATGATTCAAGATGGCTAGAACTCCCATGATTCAAGATGGCTAGAACTTCCATGATTCAAGATGGCTAGAACTTCCATGATTCAAGATGGCTAGAATTTCCATGATTCAAGATGGCTAGAACTTCCATGATTCAAGATGGCTACAACTTCCATGATTCAAGATGGCGAATGACTACTTACCACCAATATTCTCCGAGGCTTTGGTAAACCGCTACACAAATTGCTGTCTAACCAGTTTTTGAATCATATGAAGATAAACAGTTTGGAGATAACAACCTTTGACAACTCTCTTGCGTCTCCAGATAAAAACCAGAGTTCTTAGGAAAGGCAGAAACAGCTCCCTAGCCAAATTTCATTTTGAGACGATTTTTCCTGGATTTTCATTAATTTTAACTTTTTTTTGGCAACAACGAATGGTGTATTGTCAGGAAGTTAGAGGTTCAAAACTCTTTTAAAGGTTAAAAGATGTTTCCCAAGTTTACTTTTTACATTTTTTTATGTTTTACTTTATATCCCCAATTCAAGTTTTTATCAAGAGTCTATGCATTTAATTTCCCTTAATATTTATAAAGGGGTATGAATGTATTTTATCATCATATTTATAATCATCACCAATGTTTATGATGCTCACTTTAATTAAGTCCTCGAGAAAAAGGTAGACTGACTGCTACAACGTATTAACACAAAAGGACCCTGTACTCACTTGGGTAAACAATCTGACAATGTGACCATTATTTCTTTTTCATTAGTGAGGTCTTTTGGTACGAAATCTTCAGAAGATATCGATAGTTTGTTCTTCATATCTTTGTTCTCGTTCTATTTTTTCCATAGAAATTAAAGTAAGAATGAAAGAGAATGATTTCTGGCGATTTGGACTGACGCCATTGATTTGGTTGTCTGTAACATAGCAACTGCGCGTAGAAAAAACATCACGTCGTTACTTCGTCACAATTATTGGTTGAGAAACTACAAGTTTTTAAGTTAGGAGTGTAAAACAAAATACTTCAGGCACCATGAGTAATCACTCCTAATCTTTTCGAAAAACGGATAAAATGACTCTGAAGCAGAATGCACACAATAGGTGCAGAGAAACGCAAATCAACCAGCTACTTCTCGTATAGCGGAAGCGCCCTCACAATCTTCTTGGGTTCACTGAGTAAACACGCAGCGATGCACTGTGTTAGAGTTCTCCCTTATTTTATTTTCTATTTTCTATGAATTTTTTACATTTCAATATTTCATCTTACCGTTCTTTTTACAAAGAGTCCATTTGCTTATTCTTGTCTTAATGTTTCCAAAATGTGTATCATGTAAACTACATAACAAATTATTATAACCAGTCATAGTTTATTCTCAGATTAAATTCTCAATCGGTCACGTCAAAAAAAAGTTCTATCAGCTATTCAACCTTAGCAGATTCTCTCCTCAGTTTTTCACAAAAAAAGGGGGAAACATCATTCCGTTTTCACTGTTGAGGTGGTATTTCGCACGATCTTTTAAATACAGTGATAACAAAAAATCGTTTTCTTTCTTTTCGTCTTAATCATTGTTGTTATTTACTAGGTTGTTTATATGGTTTTCTTTCAAATGAACTAAATCTTTCCCAGCTTATTTATTGTTTAAAATTTAATTTCAAGTGACCCTACCCCCAGCACATCCGTTCTCTACGTTTCTCCACCAGGAATCCCTGCTATACTGTTATAATCGATGGCGGCAGAACCGGTGGCTTGGGGGTTTAGCCCCCAATGAAAAAGTGGGGGGATAAAGGTATGTTCAGCCCCCCCCCCCTCATATTTGCCAAATTGAGTTGGGTACATGCGCTCAGAACACTCGGGAAGTGCTGTTTCCGGTCATCTGGAGGGTTTGCAACCAAAAATGTTTTTGTCCGCTCCGCGTCAACTGATGGAGGCGCCCCGCTTACGTAGTCTTTTTTGGCACTCACCCACGCCCCCTCCATCTTTTTTTCCGTTCCGCCCCGCCTGGTCATAATACTGTCTAGCGAATAACCCTTGGATCGGAACTTTTGCTGTACCTAATTTTAAAGTTTCATAAAAAAGTGCCATTGACAAAGATCGAAATCATAACTAAACTTGGAAGAGTAATAAACAACAATCCTTGCGAGAAGACTACCTCAGACACGAACACCATTACATGATTGAAGGGGTCATCGGTCAACTCGGCTTACTCCAGTAAAGGCTCATGCCCCGACGTTTAAGGAATTCGAATCACTGGCATAGTATGCTTTCTACGCCCCTAGTAGATGATATATCCACTCCGAGAAACCTAGACAGGAAACTAGTTCTTTCCTCAAATCTTTGGGATTCACAACTAATCTGCAGCCAGCATTGGATTACTTTATTTATTATGAGTAAGTAGATTTTAACCTCAAGTGTTAGTCTGCTGCTAGCGGTCTACGGTTAATCAACCCTCTTTGCCCAAGATGCCGTATCTGGATGACAGCAATACACATATCCAGGGATTACAATTTCTAGGTCAACATCTCAGAAAAAGATGACCACTGACCCCATCGAACGGTCAAGCACCTAAATGGGTCTATTGGTCTTGGTTGAAATGCCTTAGTCTCTAGTGAGCGTGTATTAAAAGTCGTACGAAAACCATCTAAGATAAATATTATTGTTTATAAAATAAAAGTTTCTGGGATACCAACGTTAGTCATGAGATCATGGTTGGCTCTTTATAATTTGCTGAAAGAGTTAAGTGTTGCTAAGGGTTCGTTAAAGTTGGATTCCGAACGACGAATTGAAATAAAACGCGGTGACGTCTGAATGAACTATTAACGTAAGTCCCTTGAGCACGTGAGGCCAATTAACCGCTCGGTCAGTGATTCCGTGCTCCAATGACTAAGAATGTAAATCATATTCGTTTGTATCGGTCTGGTGTGTAAATTTCACGTCGCAGAAGAACGTCGGATAAGTCGAATATACATGCACCAATATAGACAGCCTTCACAAACATGATATTAAGTTTTATGACCCTCGTTGAGAGCCTCTTCCCCACAGCGTCGGATACCTCTTGTGCTTAGCGTCTCTAGGTTACATAAATAAGAGTCCATGCTATTAGTCCAAACACGATGGCATTTATTTACTTATTTATTTTATTTTATTTTTTGGCAAAGGTCTCAACATTTTTGGGTTTACGCATTTTACTTCATACTTACAGTTACGGAAAAACTTCAGTTTGCTTTTGTACTTGCGAAGATTATAATGAATGCGCCACAGGTTGAGGTTGCTTTGCCTATAATTACTATGTGACCATTAATCACTGTACGGGACAATTATACCTGCTCCACAAAATCTCAGTAAAAGAAAATTTACCCAGTCTGGACAATATTATTAACGCTTGAAAACTTTCTTGTGTTCACTCTGTCGAGAGCACTCTTTAAGCATGAAAACTTTAGTTGCTGAAGATTAAGGCAATCTCGATAAGAAGTAAATGAAATCGTAAAAGAAACGACCATACATAAGTTTAAAACGATTGCAGATTTGGATTTTAATTTGCAAAGGGCAATGTTTAGTATCTAGGCTGTCATAACTATGTCTCTAGTGAAAGCAAGACGGTTAGGGATATTTCAAAATTATGGATCATGTCTAATATCACCGCAGTAGTAAACGATGTCTGCTTTTTGAAAACCTTGTTGCTTGTAATTATCATTCTCTTCCTGTCGGTAGTGTTTTAACATCAAAATGTTTCCCGGCCAAGCCACTGGAGAGTGACGAACTTCCGGTTTTAACTTGCAGAGGCAAATCTTGAGAAATTGTTTCTTAGGGGCGTAAACTGTTCGGTGTGCACGTGAAGGATATCAGGTTTTGTGGTTGCCATAGTAACAGATAAACTGCATCTGAACAGGTGAACACCACGTTTCTTGACATATGTAGGACTGATAAAAAGATAGTTTTAAAGGACATCTGCATATATTTGCATATCCTACAAGTTCTAGTCAGACTGCCCTTAAAAGAATAGACCAGTTGGGAAATTAGATTTTGCTCTACCATTGTACTACCTACCACAGAACAAGTCCACGGACATTTTCGCACAAATACGAAGGCTGGGAGCGACTGTTTTTTCTGTCTTTTACAATTTAGCATCTTACTGTCGAACCTTTTCGGTGCAAGTTAAAAAAAATAACTTAAAAAAAAGTTTTTCTCTAAAGAAAATTCTCTTTGACCCGTGATTGATATCTAGGAAACCATAGTTTTGAACTTGAAAATTGTACCTGATTATACAAAATGTCTGTCTTTTACATGCAGTCTCTGTTGTGGTACACTTTCCTTCCCAGCATGCATTGCATGTCGACGTTTCCCAACTCGTCTATTCAGATTTTGCACATGATTTTTTCCTATGAAGAAGATACTTAATAGTGTGATGTCCAAAATCCAAAAGTATTAAATATACAAAATCATAATGACAATGAAGCCTTGCAAGGAAATGAAGTCATTCCTTCAGGTTGATATGGGAACTCCAGGCGAGGATTTTTTCTTTCACAGCCAGTTGCATAACACTAAGTCTTGGTGTTATTTCTGCTGACTTATCTTTCGGTTTTCTCCTCGTCACGATGCGAGAATATGCGGACATGAATTTCACTTATCTAAACAGTTTCGTAAGTGATTCGCATGTGCTCAGCACTTAGTTGCATGCGAAGAATTCGTGCTTACCATTCTTAAAACAACAATACATCATTATACTGTACAATACTTTTCAGCATTGTTGTCCTTTAGTTTAAGATCCCATGGCAATCGTTTGTTTACGTCTTATTCTGGCACGATGTTCAATGTTCAGGTCTCCTTTGATACTTCTCCAACAATAACATCATCATGAACGAAACTTACAAAAATCAGAGGTACTCAAAATTAACCTGTTTTCTTTCAGTTTTTGAAGGAAATGTAAATAAAATCGGCTTGACCGCCTAAACATTAATGAACAGAATTGCCTTTTTTAGTAGTATTGTCTCCTTTACTTAGAGTTTCCATAGCAACCTTTTGCTTGCAACTTATTCTAGCAGAATGTTCAATGGTCAAGTGCCCGTTGTATTCTATCACAGCAATTTCATCATTAAACTTTTCTTTTAGTTTTTGGGGATAATAAACATCGGAAAAAACAAAATCGACCCTACCATCTGGACCTTTCATGAATGACAAGCTCCACCGGGCCAAGACCACGTGTTTCGAACGGCCCAGAAGGAATCCGTTGGCATAGCTAGAAGACCGGGCGGCTAGACTGACGTCCAAGTATATTTTCAAGATGGTTTTGTTTATCCTGCACAGAACGTTACAATGTGACTTTTGAAAGAAAACTACATGAGAATAATAGAGACACTTTTTGACCTAATTGATCTTGTCCTTACTTCCGTTCGAGAAGGCATTGATACAGAAAAGGACAGAACGAGCTAAAATAAAACTATTGATGCCCAAGAGAACCTCTTGAGTGCATTAACTGCGTTTCATTAAACTCTTTTGACATTTTTTTTCTTGATTGTAGTGAGGCCTCGCAAATACAATGTAAAGGAAATTGCCATTAATTCAAAGAGTACTTTAATGCACGCTTGTAGAAAGTTATCATGAACATAACAATAGTAATACACACTTTCGATCTTTATTGGGGTCACAAGGCCATTAATCTGGGTGGATACGGTTAATTTGTTTCGAGTATGACGTCACAGCCGGCACTAATTCAAAGGACCATAAAGTTCCAAAATACTGAAGTGGCAACACTGAACCTGTGGCACGGACTTTTTAATGTTGATGGTTCTTTGTGTAACGTAAGTCTTTAGGTAATTTTAGTAGGCCTATTATTTAGATGTACTTTCCGTACTTTGTTATTTCATGATCAAATCATGTATGACTTTTTTCTTATCAGTATTTTTGGAATAGATGAGTAGCCAATGATACTCACTCGAACCTACACCAAGTTTGACGTTGGCAACTATGGTCCGATGGCATACGGGCATATCTTCTGTGCATCATTTATGCACTAAATCCTGTCTAAAACATTTTTTGTCTCTGAGGTTGTGATGGGGTTGTGAATACAGATATACTGGACAGTTAATCACAGTTAACAATCACCATCTCGTAACTCGCAAACACGCGCTTCACACCCTCACACACGCACGCACACATACACACACAAAACGAAAAACATTTAACATACTGATAGTGTTGATTTCATCGAAGATATAAAAGCCATGATAGCTTCTTCCCAAATGAAAGTCAGTGGAAGTGAATCACAACGAAACGTCGAACTTCCCCTTTTGAATCTGTCTTTACGGCTTGTTTCTCTTTCTATTTTTAATGTCTGAGAGGAGTTTTCATATCACCTACTTGGTTCATCCTTTTATATGATATTTCTCTTGAAATACTCAGTCTAGTTATAATCACTGGCCTTGAAATTGCTTCTGTGTCCAATCTAAGTAAGTAACATTTCACTGTTGCCGGAAGAAAACTCTCTAATCTTCTGGGATTTTCAATATCAAGCATAACATAATATAATGTGACAATCATTTGAAAATTTACAGATCACCAGCCTGCGGGTATTACAGTGGAAATACTTGATCTTTACAGAATTCATTCCAACGCAATCGAAATAAAATAAAGTTCTTTATGAGCTGACATTCAGATGTGACAATACTAAAGGCGTTACCCATAGAACGAAATGTAATATCTCACAGGCGCTCTATACTACCTATATCTCTTTGTTACGTTTGCCCATCAAACACGGGTAATTTGAATCTTCAAATAGCATTTCCTGAAAAATAATTTGTCTAAATCGATTTAGTTTGACAGGACGTCAAAATTTTTGAAATCTGTTTCATTCTAGCATATTAAGAAGGAAAAGTGCTGTACGCGAAGAAAACAGAATATATAAATCTTGTTTAGCCTTGAAGTGAAGGAAAATTTGTTAAAAAGATTTTACTGTATTATGCTTGGAACTTTATCACACTAGTGTGTGCGTTTTGGCTCCGTGTTGTTCCATACTAGCCAAAAATACGAAACAGTGAACGTGTCTACCTACCCGTAGTATACAAAAATGTGAAACGTTCAGTCTACCACGAAGACAAAGATGAATACGAAGACACTTTAAAATGCTGAAAACAGGACACTCCTAATCAAAATTCAGCTCTTTGTTGTATCCAAGATGCAGACTGTTTCTTTATTTACCGCCTTTTAAAGTAAATCACAGAATTTAGTGCTAGTCTCTACATGTGCCGTCAATCATTTGCCGATTTTCACACTTTCGAGTATGCAATAAAAGTAAAACATTTCCGTTACGTTAAGTTCATACTCGATTCTGGTGTTTGTGACAAGTACAAAGACGTAATTGTGCTCTTACGCGTGCTTAAAACCAGAGTTATGAGGCCATTTCCATAACCAGGACTTTTTGAGCAGGGGGTCACTGGGGGTCACGAACCTTTCCTGGGGGCACAATTTCTGAATTTTCTCCCGCGCTATAGGACTAATATATATAAAACTGTACATTCCAAAATTTTCCACAGGGAGAACCTGGGGTGGCACGGCTTTGTCGTGGGGGGCACGCGCCCCCTCATGCCCCCTGTACCTACGCCACTGTATGAGGCCCTTACAGCGACTGAGTTGGTTCGCACGAGTTGCCTGCCACTCCAGGCGCTTATTTCTGCAATCCTTCCTCATTCTCCGTTGTAGCTATTTCTGCATTCACTCTTGTACTATATGATCCTCGTATATCAATTCCCGAACCCCCTGAAATAATGTTGAAATTTTAAGTTTCTGCCCCCCATAAGATAGTCCCGGACACCGGTGTGGTCATACACGTATACTTGCACTATAGTACTCATTCACATCTTGCTCATAGCTCAGATATGATTTATTAACGTACAGCACACTTCGCAGCACACTATGCAGGGTGGTACAGTGCACGCGATTCCTTGGAAGAATAGACACTGCCAGTCAAAGACATGGATAGGGTGGTCCGTAGCTGCTGGGCATTCTAGGGTGATGACCTCCCAACTTATCACCCCCTCTTAACTTATCACCCCCTCTTATTTCTTCGCTGCTTAGATGTCAACTTTAAATGCTCAAGTGTATAGATGCAACCGTCATAAGAAGAGCCCAATGGGCACTGTGGTTCCTTGCTGAATGTAATGAAACTGAGCCAACTACTGAATGAACCAGTATTTCTGTAGATGCACAAAATCTGCTCTGTAGACAATGCACATCTTGTGTTAACACATTCAAGCATAAGTAAATTGCTCTGAAGAAATACAGGCACTTCAAGGGCTATCAACACAGACAGTATACAGTTACAATTTGTTTATTCAATTAAGCAATCACAATTCATGCACGCTCAATGGTATCTGATCCAAATGATCAGTAACTTAGTTCTCTTTATAAAACTAACAACCCATAGTAGCATTTAATTAATCAATTCCAATTTCCAATTTCTGCAAGCTCACATGTCCTAATCTAAGGACAAATGTCTGTCTAGTGAACTTTCACAAGTCCTCTGCTTTGTGGGCAGAGAATCTTCTGCAATATTAAAAAGGGTATTTGATGCATTTTCATAATGGCAGAATTATGGATTAAAATCGTAATACTATAATTTCAACTAAAATTGAGATACTTGGCATCTCTGAAAGATGTCCCACATCTTTCAGTCATTGGGTGAATGTGATCTTAACGTGCTGGAATGATACAGTTTTGTGCTTATATTTGACTTTAGGAATTGTTGGGAATTTGCTTTTTGGCATCTGGTGATTTCACCTCTGACACCCGACAAAACCCATGGGTTTTCTGCTGGATTTAATGCAACACCTCAAAGCATAAATCTATTCAAGCTTCCTGCACTGAGATATAGAGTTGAAAAGGTTTGCAGAATTTGACCTCCAAGTGACCCAAGATGACATTTGGTCTCCACCAAACAAAATATTTTCCCCACCATAAGGCATCCACACATTAAGTATAAAATTAATCCAAGCTTCCTACCTTGAGATATTGTGCTAACAACAAGGTTATCAGTTTTTGACCCTTGGTGACCCCAGATGACCTTTGACCTCCACCAAAAACTGTATGGCACAGCTTCTCACTATGGTGGATCTATATAGCAAGTATGAAATCTATCCAAGATTCTTTCTTTGAGATATTGTGTTAACAAGGTTTTCAGTATTTGACTCTCAGTGACCCCAAATGACCTTTGACCTCCACCAAAAATGACAGAATTTATCTTCTCACCATAAGTCATCCACAAATCAAGTATGAAATCTATCCAAGCTTCCTACCTTGAGATACTTTGCTAACAACAAGTTTTCAGTGTTTGACCCCCGGTGACCCCAGATGACCTTTGACCTCCACCAAAAGCTACAGCATTCATCTTCTCACCATAATGCATCCACATACCAAGTATGAAATTTATCCAAGCTTCCTACCTTGAGATATCGTGCAAACAAGGTTTTCGGTCTTTGACCCCTGGTGACCCCACATGACCTTTGACCTCCACCAAAAACAATAAGGCACACCTTCTTACTATGACAGATCCATATACCAAGTTTCAGTTTAGGCCAACTTTCCCTTGTTGAGATACAGCGTACCGAAGCAAGTGTCACACACACACACACGCACACACACCCATACACACACACACGCCAAGCTGACTACATAGGTTCCTTTTGCTAACGCAAGGAACCAAAAACCGAAACAGCTGACTATGCGGGCCCGGGTAGGAATTTACAAAACCATAGTGGCCAAATATCTTCTTTGAGTGATGATGCATGTTAGTGGGCAAAGGCGGACTTGCCGTTGTGGCGATGTGGCGATCGCGGCCCGGTTTTGAGCGGGTTGCTGAAAGAGAGACCCTCTATCAGGGACGGTCACCCCGTCAACTAACTTTTTACCGCGGTCGCTTGAAGCACCCAGTCTGCCCCTGGCGCCAAGGGTACGGTACCTATGATTGTAGTACTTAGTTTCTCATATCGTCAGTTGCACTCAATGAGGTTGGTTCAGTGACGAATCATTTTTCCTAAATTTGGCACATTTTGTCGTACATTCAGAAAAAACTAATGGAAAAAATGACGACGATAATAAGTCACATGGGACGTCATTTTGACCACTACAATAATCAAAGTGATGTCTCCTATGGCCAATTAAGTTTTGTTTTGACTCATTCATTGTAATAATTACGTTACGTGAAAGTGATCTACATATAAGCGCGAACATCTACAGGAGGACAGGTTTTTTACGCTGTAGCGGGAGGATACATGGAGAGCTTTGTATGTTGTGAATACTCTTGACTAGCGACTTAGTTTATATGCACGGTACCGTAGGCTGAACGCGCACTGATAACACCACTGACTCCGACTGGATATAGACAGTGCGTGCGCATATACGACTCCACACATTCTCTAATATGGCAACTTTTTTGCGTTGCTAATGGAAACTTGACGCAGGTGAGATGAGCCTACGCATCAACCTCATTGTCATTTGGGCTTGACTTTTGAAAAGTTGGCTACCCCTAATCTCTTCATATATAACCGGTCTTTTCACACGGCATCAATGTATTGCGGGTGGGAAACATGCCAATATGGTCAGTACAGCTGTGACATAACCGCGGGTGCAGACCAAAGGGATATGGGTCCGGTGACTGTAGAGACCCTCGGCTGGGCTGTCATTGGAAACAATTCTGAGATCTACGCCCCACCTGCTAAAAAGTGTGCAAGTCACTCCTGAACCATCAATATGAAGGAATCGATCCCCCTTAAATCTCTTGCAGCTTACTTCTCTCCCCCTAATGGGGCTGAAATGAGAGACACCTCCTTGGTAGCCAACAATTTCTCAAATTTATGCAGTCATTGCTCCCTGTTGAACCCATTGAGAGTCCCCTCCAATCACTGGCGGCACAGCGAAAGGGGACGGGACCTCGGGCAAAATGTTGAAAAGTGTTATTTTTAGTGACGAAGAATTATGAAGGTAGGGTGGGAGAGTGCCACCCACAAAAATATTCAGAGATAAAATGGAGACAGTATAAGTAAAACTATTGTGTAAAAATCTTTAAATCCTCTCAACCTCAAAAATTGCATTTTCCTCCTCTCATCAAGGGGGCCAGCTTCTCGCCTGCGTGGCTGCCACGAAACTGGGGTGGATACCGTATATATGTCGTTTTACTGTGGTTTAGGTCAAGGTCGGCGCTCGGAAAAATTGGGGGCGAAATATCAAGGCAGCGTTGTCGATTATATACAGCTTAAAATTGCAAACGTGGTGAATATTTAATATCCAGAAAATTTTCCCTCATTAGTTGGTGATTGTGATGAATAATGCGCAAAACAAAAGCGAGCATTCAAGACTCACAAAATGAACTTTTCAACTCAAATTTGTTCGATGCTCTTTGTGGTCTTTATGTAAAGCCATTTTTTTACAATCAATTACCATTTAGCAGAAGACAGTGGAACAATGTAAACTAAAAGTTTTCGTGAAGGTACTTTCATAATTTACTTGTAAGATCATTGTACCAGACATAATTCTTTAAATTATAGTTCTTTGCCTCCAAGTATTCATTACCCACATTGAAAATAACAAGTGAAACAAAAAGTTGTAAATTTAGGTGCAGCTGGTTACTTTTGCAACTGTGTGTTGATTCAGGTAAAAAAAAAATCGTGGCAAAAATTATAAAAAGGATTTACAAAGAAACGATAGTTCCTATAATTAATAATAGCTACCATTTTCTAAAAAGACTGAGAAATTTCAACATTTACTGGTATTTCAAAAATTTTATGTTAAATCATAATCTTTTTGTAGCCTAAAACTGTGCCGAGTTTTCTGGGCAAGTATTACCCCGCGGAGCGGACTCTGTTTGCTCAGCTCCTCAGCTTCGTTAGGTATATGAATGAACAAGGAATATGCCGTACAGCCTGCTACGTAGGCAGGGCAAATATAGGCTTTTCCGATTTTGGGTATATGTGCTTACAAATTAGGACAAAGTGCTCACCTCCCCGTGGAAGAGGTCCCATTTAAGAATGGGGTAACTATAGATGAATTCTAGTTTAATTCAATATTCTACCGTATCTTATTTCTTCATATTGTAACATTTACCCTAACTGAAGCCTTGGTTACAATTGCCATCATGCACAGGGGTGGCGATCTGTTAATATTATTGTGGGGGACGCTTGCTTGGGTGAACACTCTGGGCCCTCCGGCCAGGGATAGAGGGGCAGTGGCGTAGCCAGGATTTCTCTCAGGGGAGGGGGAATGCAGTATGTTGTGTGATCGCCTCCCTGGGGAGGGTTCTAAGGGGAGGGGTGTCCCCGTCCCCTTTGAAAATGTTATACAAATTAGGAGTCCTTACATGCAATCCGGTGCCAAATATGCCACATTTTGAAGTAAAATTTATGTTAAAAAATTTACGTATTTTTAGGAACTAAAAAAAAAAGAAATAAATAGGCATCAGTGAAGCCATGACCAATAGGATGTCCCTTTCCCTTTGAAAATTTTTGAAAAAATAAGTGTCCTTACATGCAATCTGGTGCCACATATGCTACCTTTTGAAGTAAAATTTGTGTTAAAAACTTTACGTATTATTAGGAACTAAAAGAAAAAATCGGCATTAGTGATGGGGACCATGGCCCAATGGTCCCCCTCCCTTTTAAAAATTTGTGAAAATTGGGTGTCCTTACAACGATCTGGTGCCACACATGCTACCTTTTGAAGTAAAACTTGTGTTAAAAAAATTACGTGTTTTTAGCTGCTAAAAAATCGGTATCAGTGGGGCCATGGCCCAAAGGCCCCCTAAATATGCCACTGGTACGGGGGCAACCATAGGTCCCCTGTTGGGGTCCAGGGGGAGCCAAGCGATTTGATCTGAATCTGATCTGAATTTCTCCCCAGCTGCCATGAATATACTAATATCACAATTGTCCACATCGAAAATGTGTGTTACAGCATTTATTTTTTCTGTAATATACCTCTAAATATCGGGGGGACATTTGATATTATGTCCCCCACTAAAAATATTGGGGGTTATGTCCCCCTGTCCCCCCCACGTGATCCCCGTCCATAACCATGCGTACTGCAAACTAGGAAAAATCTGTCAGGGTACCTTTGAACAGAAAACATACAGGCGTTCCTCTTCTATGGATCTCTCAATTTCTGATCTTTATAGTCCTTGGAGTTTGAAATATTTAGTAGGGTATGTCTGTTTGCGTTGGGCACGTAAAACTGCTTAATCTAATACAACTACATTTTTGGTATAAAACAAAATTGATAAAAATAAAATTGATATACTCACAGCCCGCGATCATTTTCTATGTTAGACGTCCACCCGTTCAACTGTGGCATAATATTTTCAACTCCCCTATGATGGAACTGAGATTAACAAACAAAGCTCCAAACGAGATATCTTTCCCCAAAAGATATTGTAAATGTTAAAACTTTTCGTGAAAAAATAAATACAAAGAGCGTCCACCGTGATACTTCTTCAAAAAGTTCAAAACAATTATATAAGCTTTGAATAAAGCAGATTTTTAAGTGCAGAAATTCTTCAAAGTGGTCGAGAAAAAAAAAATAGCGAATATGGCGGGTTTGTATATCTCCCGCGGATAATCTTGGCAAACTATCCAGGCTTTAAAATGGCAAACTTGGCATGTGCAACATGCTCGTGTGTTGAATCTTCGCGAAGTATTGCTCTGTGTCAGGGGACGTATGTTACTTACTTAGCTGCCTTTAACAAGACGTTACGGTCAAATGCGATTGGTTCCACAGATACTCTTAAAAGAGTAATCGGTGAGAACCTATACCGTCACGGTGTATAACTTCGACTAACGACGAGTTGAAATTGATCTCACCGATCTATAACCGGGCGCTTTTCTTCCGGGGCAATCGCCGCGATGAAAGAGTAAAATCTGGGGCAAGGTTGATGAGTGTGCATTTGGTATCATCTTATCATGATGTTATGATATGGACGTGTAAGGTATAAAATTCAGCATGATAAGCGTGGCAATGTACAGGACGTATAGGGTTGGGGGTCATATACAGGACAGGTAATTGAAGAACCAATACTTTTGTGGTTAATATGCAAACACAGGCGAAAAAGAAAAATGTTTTTAAAACATGGACACTGATAAGTTCGACTTTACAGGGAATCAGATGCAGCCCTCCTATTATAAACTAGAGCAAGGTGTATCTCGCTTTCTTTGTTCATGGAATGACCCTTTTTAATCACGTGACAATTCTTTTGATGTACAGGATATTGTTACAATAGTACAGAACAACTCCTGCACTCTAAAAGACGTCCGAGTCAAATTTGAACAGATTCTACTCAGCATACCGAGATCTTGTCACATAATTGACTAGATGTGGCTCATTTTCACACTACATCGAGTCACTTTTGAACCAAATGTAGTCAAAATGCCTCCACTGACTACATTTAGAGTTGTTCTACCTTTAGTATGCAACATGCTTTGTTTTGAAACATCAAGACAGATACTTGTAACAAAGATAGCATATGCAGCAAATTTGCAAGTTCGAGCTGGTGTCTCCAAATAGGGTTGCAGATACGTATGAAGTAAGGGGTGCGGAAACCCACCCCACTTTGGATTTATTGGCAGTAGACGCTTCACTTACAATGTTCCGATATTTTGGAACCATTTATGCCTTTGGGCACTCCTTCGCCTTTCCTCCCCCCCCCCCAATCCTGGATCCGCACTTTGGTCGGGGAGACTGCATATTTCTGTGTGCCCCGGCAGTCTGCTAATAAGGCGAATACGGCTTAAGGGGGTGAGCCCGTCTCAAAAGTGGTCCCCTCTAAGACGTTCCGGTATGCTAACTAATGAGTTACCTTAGTAACTCTGACTCATTATTAACTTACCTCTACTTCTATCAACCTTTGAAGTTTGTTCGAAATTTTGAAAAAAAAAAATCAAATCGCCTGGTCAACGAAATTTTGGAAAAAAAAAAATCAAATCGCCTGGTCAACTAGTCCACTCGAGAGGCACCTCGTTGGCCGAGCAACCTTGTTTAGTGGAAAGCATATGCCAAGTGGGCGGAAAGCAGGGGTGGCCGGAGAAAAGCCCACGCACTTTTGAACTACAGCACTGATTCACGATGGGGGTATACCAACCGACCACTTTGCCACCATAGGTCCCGTTAATTGTAATCCCTTATAATTGTAAGTAAAGCGACAAGCCGGAGCTTGTTTACAGTTGTCATTGCTAACCTGGATGGTTGCTATGTACACATCTGTTACGATATTATCATCGGCTATATGGTGTACCAAGCTGGCCTTAGGCTGTAGCAAGTGCTAGCGATTTGTTACATAGAACGAACGGATGGGGAGGATTGTTTCAATATTTTGAGAAATTTTGGTTGCAAAGATTTATGTGAACTGCGAAAGTCGACAAGACGGCATGACCTGAAAGGGGAGAAAAGAAAACCGAGAGAGAAATGGCTACAGTCGGCCCTTGCGATAGGCGTACGATTCCGAGGCTTTGGGTGGCCGTACACTCCCCCTACCTCTCTCTCCCATTCGGGCAGAAAATACGCTCTCCGCCAAGCAAATTTTTAATCATCAAAATTTCGGGAATGAGTGTGCGGTGTTCGACCCTCTCCCTTCCTCATTAAAAGTAGTACACCTATGGCCCTAGCCAACCCCTTCCTCACATCCGCGTTTGTTTCTCAACGTAGGTTGGCAACACGACAGTCCAAGTGGTTATGCTCACCTAAATCTACCATAACGTTACATGTAGCTTCTGGACTGGATATATCCAAACTTTGCGAACTGCGGAAATGTTTTTATAACGAACAGAGATGCAGGAAACCAAAACAGTGCATGTTGTCATCGTGTTCTTACGTGAGAGAGTATTCGTAAAAGAAAAGTTCAGAAGGGAAAGGGCAAAAGTAATGCAAAGTTTGAAAAGTTGAATCAACTGTTAATGGTGTTTTGATTATCTACGATATTAACATCTGGTGTAATAATTCTTTGTACAACTTTTTGTGGAAGCACTATGCAACATTTCGTCAAAGCAGACACTATATTTTCGCCAGGTGTTTTTACTATGTATGTACGTTAGACCTAACGGACACAAGATAATACCATTCACGATTATGTCTTATCAGATTCATCACTACCACATGGCAATCCGGTGAAAGAAGTTGTTAACCCATAGGGTATCTTCACCTCATTTTTAAATTCTTCGATAATTATGAATTATTAATAAAATTATGACATCACAAGAATTTTTCCATAGAAGGGGGAGGGGAAATGGCCGAAAAGTGTCACACAGTGATTAGGTGGTAAGTTCCTTTCATTTGTAGGACAAAATACTCAGATTTGTTTGCTGGAGTCAAGTGAGGGAAGTGATCAAGTGAGAAAGTTTTTGTTTAATCTAACCACTTCTAATGATGAAGGAATGGTCATTCTTTATACGTATATATATATATATATATATATATATATATATATATATATATATATATATATATATATATTATATATATGTATATACACTGTTAAAACACTGTTTAAATTTTTTAAACAACCACATATTAACCAGTGAATCGCTCAATGTTGTTTAAATTTCAAACAAGGTTGTTTCAAATTTAAACAATGTTGTTCAAATTTCAAACAAGGTTGTTTGAAATTTAAACAACATTGAGCGATTCACTGGTTAATATGTGGTTGTTTAAAAATTTTAAACAGTGTTTTAACAGTGATATATATATATATATATATATAATATATATATATATATATATATAAAGAGAAGTAGTAAATAGTGCTTAAAGTTTGTGAAAAATTCCACGACGTTTCGGCTTTAAACCCTTCATCAGGCGGCAAAAATGCAACTGATTGTTGACACGGCCAAATGTACATGTTAAAAAATACACAATAAAATTGGGCACGGTTTTACCGGCTAGGAAAACAGACAGCGTTAAGTGGTTAACACAGGTAAAAAATGAAGGAAGTGCTGAGTTAAAAAAGTTTAAGTCTAACGTTCAGACAATGTGGGAGCAGGGTTCCAAGTTTCATGATTAGACGGTTTTCGGCAGCTAGGCGGTCATGATCGGAACCTCGAAACGAGATGGCCGCCGAAACCATCAAGTCACGGATCGAGCATATTGACGGGGGATTGAAGTATGTGGCTACAAGTAACCCTGGGAGGTTCTGTTTGGTTGATCTCAGGTGCTCAGTGACTCGGTCAGCAAGACGTCGTTTTGTTTCTCCCACATGCAGTACATTACAGCGTTTACTACGAGAACGTAAACAACATTGTCTGAAGTACAGGTAAAATGCTGATGAATGTTAAACCGCTTGTTGTATAATGAGTCAGGTTTAAATGTAGTCAGCGTTTTATATATATATATATATATATATATATATATATATATATATATATATATATATATATATATATATATATATATATATATATATATATATATATATATATATATATATATATCGCAACGGTTTATTCCTACAGAACATTAGCATTTCCATTCCTAAGTCACACCCCGTAAGGTCTGGTATGAGTAACTTTTGGTAAATGCTCTCAACTTTATTTATAAATGACCCTAACTTTTACTGAAGGCGTGCTTTCCTATAAAGATGGACAGGAGATGCGGCTCCTTGTTGCTTTGTCCACATGCCCATAAGAAGATGTTCCGAACTTGTACATAACATGGCGCCAGCAAGCATACTTAAATTAAAAATGAAGTATGCGTGGCTTACCCTTCTCAGGCAGGTAGGAATGATGTCTTTGTCAAATTTTAGTCTTCAGCCTTGATATGTCTAAGTTATTTATCTACGATTGAATATTAATACATTGGTAGGGTATAATTTACTTATGATACAATGTATATCATTAATGAGTAGGCCTTTAATTTACAAGACAAAGATTTAGCTGCTTTCCTGCCTGAGAGCGAGTTTTCTGTGTTCTGATGGAGAGGTTTGTGAATTTGACTTTTATTAGACCTACAAACAATAAAAATGTTGAAACCACTGATACAAATTTAGGTTCTGCAAAATGCATCACGCGAGCCTGAAAATATAAAAATATATACTTTCTATTCCCCCTGAAACAATACATTCTCAGCAAAAATATCAGAAATAATTTAAGCTTCTATCCCTTCCTAAAGAGTCAGACCGTGACAAGTCTTGGCGAGATATGAGAATAAATAAATATCCGTTGTTAAATACATCAGGAGGTTCTCATCTGGCACTTTTTGTACCAGGAAGTGTATATATTAACTATATGAAACATGATATTTAGATAGAAAGTTGAAAATTCTACAGGCTAACAGATAAAAAGAACACACATATCTCGTTATCATTGACATAAGGTGAAAAAACAACGTCTCCTTTCAAAAGTGGTATTCGACAACACTATCCCCTTCCCCACCCATCGACCTTTTTTATTTTATTTTAGTTGGCAGCACTTTCATGCAGATAGCATAATTTAACTTTAAAATCACATTTATAGGAGTAAGTATAAGTTACAAATGCTGTACCATATCATGCCCAGGGGAGAAGATAAACCCTAAAAGTTTAATCAGGTACCCCTCAGGTTCATACCCCAGACTTTTCCCCTTGTTGATCAAGTATAGTGAGTCAGGTTTAATTGTAGTCAGTGTTAACGTCACGGATTTTTCATTTTGATAGCTAGGACTCCCTCTATCAACGCTTGCTCTCACACCAGCATATGAAACTTGATTCCCAGGTGTTCTTTTTTTCAGTAGTAAACATAAAATCACATTGCTGTTTTTAAGGAAATAATAACAATTGAAAACTGAGAAATTCAAAGAACCAAAAGATATCGGACGAAGATAATCTGAGGTAAAAAGGTTAAGCTTTTCTCTGAAAAAAATTGACGATGTCTGTTATCAAGAACTAACAATCTCGTCGGCGGGTCAAGTTTGGTATCGTGTTTGTTCACAACTGAAAGAACAGCTTCAACTTCATATTATGAATATACATGTTCGAAGTATGCAAATTTTGTGACGTTGTGAGAGACTCAATTGTATGTCTCATGCATTATCTCCGAGTTTGGTTGTTCACTCTTTTTTCAAAGAGCCACGAAATAAAGTTGTGTAATGTCGCTCCGATGACTTTGTGTTCGGAAATTACCACTTACTAGTATTTTTGCCAGTGAAAATCTAAATGTCATCCATCTTGAGTGACATACTATAAACGACAGAAAAGCGAAGGCTTTGTACATCTCTGTTTTGACATATCTATAAAAAGTATCTGGGGAATAGCTAGAACTTGAAAGGGGATATTCTGGAAAAGGGTAGCCTAAGGCAAGTGCTATATTTTTTCCAAAAGAGTTAACTTTTCATATTAACTTGGTTTATGAAGGGTTTTCAAAAACCCTTTTCAGGAAAAACATATAACACCCTTGACAAAATCTGGAGCCTACCGTGGGCCCCGGGCTTCAATGGGCACGACGCCTGTGCCGAAGCTTTATCGGGAAATTAACTCATGGAACATTTGTTTCGTCCTTCGCTACCCCCTTCCTTGGTAGCTTCCGTCCGTGTGTTCTGTGTTCTGCGTGACAGCAGCCGCACAGAGAAGCTTCAAGGTTATCTATTACAGTTTACAGTTATCTCACATAAAGCAAGTTGCAATCTTCTAACGCAAGACGGAACCCTTTAAGCATGAACTTAGTCCCCCCCCCCCCCCATCATACTTAGAGATTGGAAACCCCATACCAGCTCCATTAGCAGCTGTTTGGCGAAATTTTTGCACTTTCGTAAAATAGAAAACAACACGAAAACAAAGCAATATACCTCGTGACTTGTACACCTTTTTGTTTTGCATTTGATGTTTAATCCCGTTGATGGACAAACCACTTTTATTTAAAAGTAAGGAAGCAAGAAGGGAAGTATTGAGATCGTAGGTGCAGGTGCAAGCTGACCTCTACATGTGTGGTTAGTCTTCAAAGTCATCGGCCAGGCCTGCTTTATAGAATATTTTGGCCGAGGGTATTGACCTCTTTTCCCAGTTGCTATATTACAGGTAACCCAACAACAAGAAAACGAAAGAACGTCTCAACTCCCAAGTACATGGTTAAAGGGAAAGTGTGGTGACAAAGAAATGGGCAATGACGGTCTCATTATTACCATGTTACAAATGCCTTTACCGTAAGAGCTGTTCTTAGCATCGTAAGTTTCCAAACATATTCTGTGGTAATGCAACTTGCAATACCATTGTATCTTAACCACAAACCCTACCGACAACTCTAAGCCAGTCCCTGGGTCCGGACCATCCAACGGAGGAGTAGAAACTTGGAAGCTATTCGATTACACTCTCCTTACACTGCAGCTCCGCCATTTCGCTAATATTTAATATTTCCAACCTGCTGACCTGCTCGACTAACTTGCCCTACTACGCAAAAGTCTTCCTCTCGGGAAAAGATAGGTACATGTCTTTCGACATAGGGGTATATAGCTATATGAAGAGTTACACAGGGGTATAACCTTACGGTAGGAACCGAAAGCTGAGCTAAAATGGTTGCACAAGGTGTACCCTTGAAGGAAACGAAGCAGCCAAGTCAGGCCCGTACTCAGCTGCTCAACTTAGAAGGCAGTGTTTGTGGTTGGAGGGGTACTCACACAATTTCATCATGAGGTTTTGTAATTGAAACTGTATAGCTGTGAAAATTCAGGGTATATTTCAAATCAGTTACCCCCAGTGGAGCTGCCAGGGGAAAGTGCATAGGCTCCCCCCCCCCCCGCAAAGTTTGCCAGTAAAATGTTAAAATTGCGCAAAATGATGTACATAGTCAACTTGAGTTGGGGGAGGCGTGTTTCTAAGGAGGAAGTAAGGCATGAGAAGTGCCATAAGTGGCGATCTAGCTGCTTTATGGTCTGTGTGGTGCCAAGTGATGACGCGCTCCTCCTGGATGGTTGCCTACGTAGCAGGCTGTATGGTTTTTTCCTTGTCCAGTCATATCGTTTGTTGGAGAAGCCTTAAAGAGGAGCTCAGTGAGCGAAGTCCGCTCCGTGGTTAACCCGGATGGTGTCACAAAGTGTGAAATTCCGAGCCCCCACCCCAACAAAAAAACTTAGGCTATGGGTGCACCACTGCTACCCCCACCCCCAAACTTTGCTGCGAGTCTGCTTTAAGGCTACCATGTGAATGCAGAGATTTGAAGCCTACATGATTGCCAAAGTACGAAAGAGAAATTATGAACGTAACCCGGGCAGACAGATGGTGAAGAAAACAGTTGCTTCATAATAACTGATTGAACCTGAAAGCAGATAAAATAAACTTCTCGCCAAATGACTACCACCGTGTCGTGTTGCCAACATAAATTTACATGATTGCTAACGCAGGGCGAGTTAAGAGTCACTTTACTATGATCTACAACCTCTACAATTCCATGTCTCATACAGGAAGCGAGAACGAAATATAACGTGGTTGTAACTCACTTGGCATAATGAAAGCAAAAAGATTTACAGAAGAAGTTATCTTTGGCGTTTTGTCAACATGCGTGAACTAGTTCGATTGCTTTTGTTTGAATTGGTATCCAAACATATTAATAGATTTTTACAAGTGCCGGACATCGAATCGACTTAATATAGTGATCTATACCGTACCATAAATAAATGCGTCGAACTGTAATAGCTGTGTCACAATTAAATTCGGACTTTGTCCGATTATACACTGTCATGGTCAATGACCATGATTGTCGGATTTAGACTGTGAAGACAATAGTACAAATGTGCACAAAGGGTGTAACCACTGATGATTATTCTACTTCATTAAATGTGACAAGTAGGGAGCTGTAAGACAAAATAGGGATTATGACTTTAGAAAAGGTCATAACGGTCATATCGATTCACCAAGAGTGGAAACGCAGTAAATTAGGCATGCAATACGTGAGGTCATTTTTTTTTTTTTGCTACGGTTGACTCCGTCCAACCACTGCACGAGGGGCAGGGCTTTTGATATGAAAAAGGTTAGAGAGTTAACTTGTGGGCAAATAATAATTTTACACCAACAGATTGTACGGTATGTTTCAAATACATTCAAATTGCCACATTATTTTGAACACTTTTGAAAGCATCGCAGCGTGTAAAAAATATGATACAGTGGAATAGGAGATGTTTGAGGGCCGTTGTTTTTCAGTTTCGCTCTGCTATCTCCGATAACCTTCCTGTGTAGCTTACGTTATCTATCAAGCGTAATAGAACATCGTCATATGAAGATTATTGTGTGCACCTGTTTCGCTATAATTCATTCACGTTGTTGTTGACTGAGCTAGATAAAAGATTAATCGTTGCTCGTCCTTATCTTGCAAAGACGCTTTGCATAGCAGACATATTTACATATGTTGACCTAACACTAGAAACTGAGTGTATGTCCGACCAACTGACAAGCATATTGGTATGATTGGGTATGGTGCGTGATCGCAGGCATACTGAGTTGGCTAGTATACAATGGGGGAGGGGAGGATTAAAAGAAAGGAACCAACCCCCTCCTCCAAAAAGACAACTGGTGATCATAAATGAATAAATATTGGTTCTCTTCTGACTGCAAAGAGTAAAGCAACCCCTCTAAAGAACATACACTTTTTCTCAGAACGTGACGTATAATCCGCTCTTTTCTAGTTACTTCTTACTGTGGAGTGTATATAGCGGAAGAAAGTAGGACTAAGTCTTGTCCAAGTGTTAGGTACAGACTAGAATCAAAGTAGAAAGTTAATGAGCAGAATCAATTTTTCCCTCTAGAGTTCCAATTAATAGACGTAGTGTACGATATTCTTTGCTGTTTTGTTTTCTCGGGTTGGGGGGGGGGGGGTCCTTAAGTTCATAAAAGAACATTTCAATCGATTCGTCACAACAATGCAACGAGTGGCTCCGCTGGGATCTATTTGTAAGTCCTTCCCATACCTCTAAAAAAATAGTAGGGAAACTTCTCAAAACCACCAACACGGTTTTGAGCCAAGATGATCATTAAGTAACACAAAATGCTTACACGGAAATACTTTCAATGGGGAAGGGGGTAACACTTTTACCCGAAATAAAGCGAGCTTATTCAACCCCAACTGGGGCTGAAACTTCCGCTACCAGTACCACCACGCCGCTTCGTAAGTCTATGACCAATGAATACGCTAATGAACAGGTCCTTTCCCTTTCAACTTGACCCCAGGTTTAAGGGTACCCAGTTTAATGGATAATCCGTCACTGTTTATAAAAGATAAGAGAACTAAGAGATTACCTCTATAGCTTTTTTTCAATACTGCACAATTAGTTTGTTCATTTTGAACATACTGTCAATCGATTGGTTAATAATGTTTCAAATGACGCAGGTATACACCAAGATGATAAGGCAATACATGTCGGACAAGACATATAAGGTAAAAAGTCTGTATTGCATGATTCATTTTATATTTTTTCTCTCGACATCTTCATTCTTCAACATCATACCGAGTTTACAACACCGCCCACTTGCCCTGTTTTCTTGTCCAGGCGTGATCACTATACATGCACGCCACCAGGTTTTGAGCTAGAAGGTAGACCGTTTCATTACTAGCTCATAATGTTTAGTGTTTCAAGAATGTAGACGCTCAATTAATCATTTATAACAATTTCCTTGAAAAATAAGAGACAAAACTTACTTGCAATCAACAAAAACACTCACCAGAATTAGGTGCTAGTCCCAGCCGCCCAGGGAATTAAGTACAGTCACTTCCGTGCCTTGCAACTTAGTGACATTCAATCAATTTAGGCTCTTTACAGTCGCCTGTAAATAAAACCCTTTACTAAATTTTTGATACATTGATCGAAGTTAGACTCTTTACAGTCCCCAAAGCCTTTAGTAAACATTAGTAAAGCATTTTTAGTAAAGCATTCAATGTTTATGTGTCGTCCCCCGACCGAAACCAAAACTCACTCCAGTCGAATGGCAATACATTTTAGAAGTACAAAACGCCCGTAAGTTCATTCACGTTTCTACACGATCAACCGGGGGAAACCTCGAACTGTTCTTAACCTTCTGTATGATGAAGAATATACTGTTGATTATTCAGGAGCAAAAATAGGCTATAAATCTACAGGAAGGACAAGGCTTTCTTTCGACCAAAAAGTTACAAATATCCTCGTGTTGGTAACCAAGGAATTGTCGATCACAATACTGACACAATTTTCGTTATTGATTATATTTTCTGCAAAACGCAAAGGATTTCGAATACACTCTGAGCTGTCCATCGATTATCTGTGTTTGAAGAGGATTCTTACCCCTTACAGTGATAATACGGAAACTCTATAAATTTATCAAAGAAAGGCATTCATTTCCTTGAGGATTTCCCAGCTGCGTCAGGCAGTTTCTATAAAACTCGTGAAATCGCTTAAGTAATGATATGGCGGGATTTCAAAAATCGATGAATAATGAAGAGACAATGACGGTTCGGAGCGAACTGTCACGAACTTGCAGAAATTTTGGCCTATGAAGGTTTTTTGTCATTCTTGTCTTGTCTTTTTTTTTATTTACTTTTTTTGTAACATCGGCTTCCCTTAACATACATTTAAAGTAGGGCAACACTTATTGAAGAAAATTGCTCCCCTGAAAAGGATGCTTGATGCATTAAGTTCATACATGTTTTAGGGAATACACAGAAAGAGAAAGACGGAACAGGAAATAACCTACGTCAGATAAAATTTTACATTGTTTATCGCTTATTTTTGTGAAACGTAAATGTGAAACTCCCACCAAATCAAAATCGCACGTGGCTGCGGCCAACTGAAATGTGATGCATTCATGATTTCACCACATGCTGTTCTTCATACTTATAATTCATGTTCTTCCATCACTGACGTCACTTCACACACTTAGTTTTATGAGTAATTTGTCAAAAAATGAGGGCAGCATTCGGAAAAGGAAGACCATTGTCCGGTTTAAGGAAATAGTTACACAAGAATGGCGTGAAAATGCGTGAAAAAGAAATCACTCATTCTTTTAAAAAATCTTCCAAATGGGCCTATGAGATATTTTTTCGGGGGGGGGGGTTCTTAACCGTTGTCGCCCCCAGAGAATATTGCCCGATTATTTTGCCTGAGAAATGGGTTTGCCCGAACTTGCCCCCTGGCTTCTACACCTATGCACGTCTATGACTGCACTCCAATGTATGCAGATCACATATGGCATGGACAAAAGCCAGGCGTCATTGACCAGTGGCGTGGTCAATAATGTTAAAAAGGAGATAGCTAACAGATATTTGTTTTAATTTATTCGAGAACAATGAAGCAAGCAAGTATCTTGTAAAATTATTGAGGCAATATATTGAACTACATCGAAGAGTTGAAAGTTTCAAGGAAAAGTTATTCTTTGAAAAATTATTCCCTTCAAGTTACGGCCCTGTTTATCAATGGTCAGACATTTTGAGGCAATTATCGCGGTAGTAAAGAGATGTAGGAAGGGCTATATAATTCGTATACATTTGCTAAGATAAAGAACTTTGTAAATTGGCAAAAGCATTTTCATACGGAACATTGCTTTTCTAGGGGGCTGCTCCATCTCTGCCAGTCTGCCGAAAAAATAAACTCCGGCAAACTGAGCAAACTTCTAGAATGTTTCCAATATTCTTCCCGAGAAACTGGTTTTGCTATAAATCGGGGGGGGGGGGGGGCGAGCATCCTAACCTCCTGGCTCGTAGCTTATGGTCGGTCTGCGGATTATTTTCCCACGACGAATGAGGGAAATTTTCAGAAATTTTCAGAGAAATCATGAAAAATGCAAAATAATGCTGAGGTTAGGGTCAAGGTGAGGGTTAGTTGGATCCATTTGTCCTGGGAAGAAAATTACGCGGCCTATACGAAAAGATCACTGTGTTGGTTTACGAAACCACGGAGACAATTGAGCGTTTTATAAGTCCAAGCATACCGTATTTGCGCGTCTCGTTCGATTACTCAGTCTTCGTGTGATTTATCCGATACTGCTAGGCCTAGTTTACCTGTAAGGTACGCCGTATATACTTGCTTTGGATTATATAAACCATATTTTATGTATACCCTTTAAGCATCTTGTAAAAGTTAAGTATTGGGGTCACTTTCTATCTATTTAACTGTTAACCAAACCAGCAGCCAAAGGGAGGAGGCCCCCTTAAAAATTTTGCCGCCTAGAAATTCAAAATTACTACTTTAGTATGTCTCGCTCCTTAAGAAAATTCACCCCCAAGCTATTCCGTTCCCATTCATTGCGGTAGCTTGTCTGGCCAGGGAGCTGGAAGACACCAGCTCCCTTGTCTGGCTACGTACTGAACTGTAACGGTTTTTCCTTGTGTATAATAAATATCATGAACTTAAAACTTCAAACAAACGAGACTTTCATCTATAAAATACTGTGAAAAAATTGACACTGTGTCAATAGCCTATATATTACCTGACTGACATTACTTTGTAAAAACATACTTTCCTTTATCCATCAGGTTTTAAGTTAAAGGGGATATGCAGTCACCCCAACTTGAAGCAGTGTAGTAGACTGTCCTGTTTCATGATTGGCTCTTGAGAGTCATGTGACAATATTTTTTCTCCTCAAATGTGAAATTTACTAGAAGTAACTGATTGGTTTACCTTGAATATGCAATATTGAAGTCCTAAAATATTGTGAAAGATACTTTGCAGAAAAATAAGAAGAAAACTGTGAGATTTAGCTGTTGCTTCAAAATAAGTTTGGGACGACTGCTCTTACCTTTTAACCTCAGGCCTACAGAAATGCTTAACGATGTTTCACAGCTTTACTCTGAACCAAGAAATGTGAAATAGCGTAGCATGTATACAAAAAGTGTGTTATATTTATGTACACACTGTGTACTCTTATTCGCCCCATGCAGCGTTTTCATCGTTTCTCCGTTCGCATCAATATCTATTTTCACTTTTGCGCGACAAATGGTTCTAAACCTCAACATCAACTTGATTACGCTACGTACGAAGTCCAAGCTCCCTGGGGATCAATAATTTACTACGTGGCACGTTATCCGGTTTATCTGTTACATTCTTGCTTATCGCGTATATTTGAATAATCCTGTAACTGGATTTTACGCATGTGACAGACCAATCATTTAAGGGGCGCCGAAGGGGCCTGAAAGCCTGCATTATTCATTAAAAAGATAGACATACAACACAACATACTTGACAGCACCTGGCGATGTAGGCCTAACTACTGAACTTGACGAAGGAGCGAAAGGAATCCTAGAAAGAGAAAAACTTTGAACTCGAGGCACAGTTAGAAAAAAATATGCAAGAGTAGATTGGCTGAGTGCATACTGCATAGTTCAAACAGGAGGTGATATATAGATATATGGAATTCTTTGCCACTTTAATCTCGATTTTTTTTTACACTAGCCAGTTTCAAAAACTACCTTAAGAGGTACTTATCTAAGCAACTATTAGAATTTGTATCACTATTATATGTCAGGGATAGGCAGGTATTTTTCGGGGTGGGGTGTGATCGGGTCGGGTGGAGTGTATGTGAAGTGGTGTGGGGGTGGGATGGTTGGGGTGGGTTGGTTGAGTTGTAGATGTTGCAGTGGTTATTTCCTGACACAGTCCTGGTTTATAGGTGTAACTGTTTCCATTGGGGAGTGATTGTTCAGTAAATCTCTCAAGAGTTTTTGCAAATCTCTCCTTTCCCCCATCTTGAAATTATCAATCATGTAATTAGTATCTACGCCTCAAGTAATATGTAATGATTGTACGGCATTTCTTTCCTCTCAAACAAATCAAGTCAATCGGCTCATGTACTACATTTATATACATGTATGTATTGCTACAGTTGTCAATTTTCGGGAGAATCAAATAAGTGAAATGAAATATATGCATACTGCATAGTTCAAAATAAGAGGGAAATGCGTACGAGAGAAATACACAAGGTAAACTTCAGCAGCATCTGCGTTTTGTGACAGACTGCGTGTGCGTCGTGCGCTACAAATCGTGATAGGAAATTTTGAGATAGTTTTCATTAGGACTAAGATCCCATGAAATTGTTGTGGACTCAGACAAGAAGCAAGCGATGTTATTTTAGTTAAACATATAGGCCTATAGACACACATTAGTAGCCTAGTCCATCTATGGAAGATAGTTGGCAAAATATGCACACTCTTTTGTATCGCAGCCATTCAGCGGATTTGCTACACAGTGTGAAGTAACCACTTTTTTTCTTAAAATAAACTGGGTTTGCCAGTTTGAAAAGAATAATTCAGGCGCGGATCCAGGTGGGGGCACCCGGCGCACGCCCCCCTCCCCCTTTTCGATGACTAACGATTTTTTGACCAACGATTTTTTTTTTTGCCTCATAGATATGGAAAATATGCTTCCCAGATGCTGGGAAATCGCATCTAAGCGCATCTAGAATTCAAATTTTCTTGGAGGAGAACCCCCCAAACCCCCACCGTGACTTCGCTCTCTCGTAGGCCTTCGGCCGACGGTGTGTGCGCCCCTTTCTCAAAATCCTGGATCCGTGCCTGTAATTTACTATCTTTTCATTGATATTAGTTTCAACCATCTCAAGAAATGTTTTACGGGAGGCATTTTGTACTTGAATGAAGCAAATCTGGGTAAAAGTCAATATAGGTGGGCTGGGGACTTTGGCCAAAAACGCAAATTTAACGTTCCGGGTGCACCAGAGCTTCCGCAAGTTAGGTTACCTTGGTCAGAATTTTATGTGGTAAAATCGTCGTACAGAGACAGATATATTTATGCCGTTTGTGTGGTATTGGTTACATCGTGATTCATAAAGTGGAAGAGTAGGTACTTTTTCGATAAAAAAATTATCGATCCCGCACTCTTTTATTTTCTTTGTTTCGTTATGACGTCATACAGCTGGACTGGTGGCTACAGAGGAAGTTTCGATCACGACAGTGGCATGAGGACTCGAAGCATTGATGCTAAGTTCAAATACGTCAGAGGAAATCAATGAACCAAACATTAAAATTGCAAAACGTTTTGCTATATTTAAATGCAGATTATATATATTGAAATGCAGTTTAGAAGCACCGTGCCTTGCTCGTTTACGTGTATTTTTGAGAAAATGGAGCATTTCCCAGGTTGTTAGTGTGTACAGATTGAATAGTTATTAGTTCAAATTGTACTGCAGGCCTTTTAGGTTGTGTTATGTATTCAAAATGAACACCATCGCTGAGCTTCATAACAAGTTTCGTTTAGAAGCAAATTTCCAAAGCTGAAAAGCTGACGTTTAGCAGTTCACCTCTATTAATTCGGAAGTCATGCAGCACAGAAAAGCTTTTGGCAAACGAGGGGATAAGAGGAGAGGGCGCTCCGGGCCTCAGATTGCAATTCTTCCCTGCGTCTTTCATATCTTTCAATTCGAGCACATTGTCAAGTAAAACTCGGTTCAAAATTGATTCGAATGCTCAAGAACGGGTTTTTCTTCCGTCAGGAGTAAAAATTGTCCCATCCCTCAGACGACCCCCCCCCCCCCCTCGGCATGTCAAAAGGGTCCAAAGGTTCATCAGAGTACCTTAATATTCTCAAATTACACGAATACGATCTATAAAACTTCAACTCAAAAACTTTTTCAAGAAGTAGTATAGAACATCTGTATAATTGGGGTTAAGGGTTGCCCTGAAACTGATCACAACGGTATGACTGTGTACAGTAGTGTACTCCGCAGAAATGGCCTTGGACAATTAAACTGCTTGTAGGGCTTTGTCTGGGAAGCACCAAAGACTGTTCTTTTTCAAATTGGAGAATGGGCTAAAAGAAAGCAAAGGGGAAGAATTTTGATCTTTTGACCGTCAAATAAATGTCGAAATCGAAATCGAGGAATCTGGGCCTTGCACAAGTAACGAAGAATGAGAATGAGCAAGAAAACAAAATTGTTTTGCTGAAAGAATAATGTATAGGTATGACGGAAATAGGCTCTGGGTGATGGCAGATTCTCTTTACCTGCTGAATACCTGTTTTATTTTAGGATGCATTAAGTATGTTAGTAGTTCAGTCACGTCATTGAACCAAGAATCAACATTCTAAAATTAAGGTACTTTGTTTTTTGCAATTGTTTTTACTCTCGAGGTGTTTCTAAGGAGGCAAGTGATAATATACAGCGACCGCCTATATACTGTTCTTGGATGAACAATTTATTTCAAAGTTCCTTCCGACACAAACACTTTGCGAAACTGAGTGATTAAATTAACGTTTTTCCTTCGAAAGCAAAGCCCCAAGCTGTTATATTATCTACTTCTTTTGGTAATTGGAAGAGTTGTGCTCCAAAAAAGAGTGCAATGGCCCTGTCGAAATTATATTTGCATAATATTCGTCTTATTCTGAGGCATTTCACGACCGCGATAAACTCTCGGGCGAGCCTGTCAATCTGCGGTGTTTAACCCGAGCGAATAGAGATTTAATCCTACGGGACCGATTCGGCAGACGCTTTTTTAAAATTAATCCCCTTGGCTAGCAGGTAGTGCAGCACAGCCTTCAGGAACCCCATACAGTCGTTTGCAATAACATATGAATGTATCTCCCCTATGAAATTGACTGCATCTGGCGACGATCGTTAAGTACGGATATACAGGCTCTTATAGTTTAGCCGTAGCCTAGTGCATCGATCGCATCATACAAGGACTGTTATACAATTAAAACCAGCGATCCTTTGACTATTTCCTGTTTAGCAACTTTGTAACCAAAAGCATGTCCTACATTTTATTTTCAGATCCTACAGCTTTTTGCGCCATCCATTTCAGTACTAAAAATTGTAAGGCCTACAGACCTATGTCTGTTATAATTTGTAGGCCTATTTAATAGCGCACTTAGCTAAGTTACATTTTAAAAGGTCAACTTTATAATTTCGTAGAATGCAAATAAATGTGAACGTATTCTAACAAAGAGAAATGAACAAAAATGAAGTCATCGAGCGTGACATTTTAAGCGCTTTCCAAAATGAAATCTTAAGTAAAAAGAGTGAATACAGAATTTTCTTCAAAAAAAGATGATTTGACAAAATATATACGGCATATTAAATTTGTTTGCCATTAATAAAAGGGAAATATTTACAACTTACAGTTTGGTTTTCACTGCTCAGTTGAAGTCCGTGCTGTGGTCCTCCTGGGAGAGAAGCATATGTAAAACAGATCCTTTTCAAAGGATGTAATGAAATCACTGACATCTATCGAAAGAAAACAAATGAAATAACAAAATGCTATATACCGCCTTCCTGAATGCACTTGCCGCCAACCAATCGTGACAGGGGATGGTTATTTTAATAACATTCCAACGTCCAATGGTAGAGAACGTATCATTTACGTGTGTGGTAGTGATTACTCTAGTGAGTTAACAAGGCGAATCCTTGGTTATATGGTAATACGTGTACATTTAGTTACTGGTATATAACTCGGCCTAAGACATATCAATGTCATGCTATGTACCATTAAAATAATAGGGTACGTGAACATAAAGAATAATGATTCATTCCACGATATATTACCAGCATGAACCAATCCGTAGGCGTTCTTACATAAACGCACTTGGCTTTGTCACTATTGCTTAACCAATCATCACTTGAAGTGCTCCAAGTTTTGCCTGCCTTAAGTTTAACCTTAAGTTGAAAATTTAATTAACGTTGATTTGGTAATTTTATAACTGCCTAAAATTTGAAACTTCTTTTAAAAGAATTTCCGTGTTTACGATTGATCTGCTGAAATAGGCCTAAGTGGAGGGTTTAGGTTAATTATTTTAATATCTCTTTAGCTTCCTAATACAAGAAATCTCCATAAAACTGTCACATATATTGGAACCAGTCATGGCAAATCCGCTTATGTAAAAATTAGACGCAGTAAGTTTGATTTATTCAATCAGTTAATGATATTGATATGAAAAGACATGGAAGATTTACGTCATCTTATTAAGGAACTGATGGGACGTGCGCCAAACAGAGATGTTTTAATTCAACAAGAATGATTCTCTGAAGCCGTTGTAATTTTTACCGTTCTCAAGATATGACACCTCTTGAAAGTTTTACCATTTCTGAACTATGCAAAAACAAACCTAAGCATGATAAACATTGAAATGGTCAAACTGGTGATTAAATCATACTAGAAACAGAATTGTATAGACAGGGGTGAATGATGGGGGCAGCGGCCATGGAGCCCCGAAAGGGGAAATCTTCCGTTTTTTGTCGAGGGGCGTAATGGGTACGATAAAGAATATAATCCACAAATCACGACCAGCCGCCTCGACGAAAATTCTTGGTTTTGTTCTGAAGGAGGGCAGAGTTTAAAATAACCCACAATTTTCAAATTTTATTCACCAGAAACCTTAAAATTTTCGGCACGCCAATATTTTGCGTTCGCCATCCTTTCAGCAACCCTGTCGTCTTTTTTCGGGGCTTCGGGATGCTGCCTCCTGTCGGAGAGCTAGCTCCCCCGCCCCCGTTTGGCAAATCCTGGCGCCGCACCTGATTGTAGAAACAAATTTGTGGCTTAGAGTACCATTTCCTGCAATCTATGGCGTCTGGAATTTTTTAACCTCACCCCCAGTGGCTTAGCCAGGATTTTTTGAGCAGGGGCTCTTGGGGGTCACAAACCTTTTCTAGGGGGCATAATTTCTGAATTCTCTCCCTCTCTATAGAACTTATATACAGAACTGTACATCCCAAAATTTTCCACGAGGGTACCTGGGGTGGCACGGCTTCGTCATGGGGGGCACGTGCCCTCTCATGCCCCCGTAGCTACGCCACTGCTCAGCCCCAAATATGGTGGTGCTGTGGTCGGATTGGTCTTGTAAGACACTGTAAAAATGCGGATTGCTCTCTCATAAGGAACCACTCCATATGCAAGCATCGTATCTCTGCTCAGTTTGCGGTAGATACAGCTTCGGAACCCCATAAGTGGGTTTCACCCTCGTGAATGAGTGTGCTCCTTCTAGGCCTGGGATTCTCTTCTGCGGCCCTAGACCTCAGCCCAGCATATGAATTCGGCCCTCACCCTCAAAAAGTTTGAGAAACACCAGTCTAGAGTTAGGAATGAACCTGCTTGTGTGACTTCTTATCGTTGACCAAACTGAATTTACGTGCAGACCCGTTCAGAGACTGACGATTATTAGTTCATTGTCATGAGTCAAGAGTACGTACACACTGTGCAAGTCAGTGTGTGCGTCATGCAGACAGGGCATGCTCTCATTTCTCTTACTCAGTGTGTTTACCGGCTCTTCGCTTCATTAGGCCTAGTAGTGTGCGAATCGAACTATCACCCAACGTGATCATCTCAAACCATGTGTTAACAGTGTTATTTCCTACGTCAAGATTAATCTGCCTTGACTTGTCTCTCTCCCTTCAATTTTTCAAGACCTTAAAATGTTTGAAAATGAAAATGAATGCTTCTCGACCCTTGAAATCAATAAGTGCGTCACGTGCGTTAACTTACGAAGTTTGTCCGACTGGCCACACATGCGTCAGAGCAATTTTTAGCTTTGTTGCTACTTCCAGCTCAAGGCCTAAGGTAGACCGATTCGTGCCACTTTTGTTTTAAACAATCTGCCACGGTTTGTGATTTCGAAAAGAATTTAACACTTTCATAGAGGCGTTACGCAGATTCGAGAAATAAAAATTAGATTTTGGGAAAATACTGTTCAATAAGCAAATTATAAGCAATAATCCCATTGAGGTTTACCGAATATGCGATTGTTTAGGTCGGAATAAATATCTTAACACTTCTTAAAAATGAGGTTTAAAAATATCCTTAAACCTTAGCAATATGTATCATGAGATCAGAAGAAATAAAACAAACGATAATAAGCCTTTTCGCACTGGGCTTCTGGATCTTAAAGCATCGGGCTAATGCTGCGTGAAGGCGAACAGTAGCCCGGAAATAAATATATTTGATTATTTGTAATAAATACACTTCCAACTGTCCGATCTAAGGACTGTAATACTGAGGATTTTGTACTTGGTTAAATTCTTGCTATGTGTCGCGCAATATGTACAAGGAGACCAGTAGTAGACGGGAGCAGTGCTGTGTTAAACGAGCAAATCACTGACAGGAGTCATTCCAGTGCGTGCTTTTGTTTTTCAGTCATGCCATTGTTAAACGTATCGTGCAAATAGCAGGTGACTCACTTAATAAAAATAGACTTTATAGGATAGCGACTTGCCCACGTAGCAGGCAGTAAGGAATATTCCTTGTTCAGTCATATCCCTACCCTGAGGAGCTGAGCAAATAAGAGTCCGCTCCGAGAGGTAGATAGCGACATAAAGTAAATTTAACAATAGAATTAAGATTCAATTAGGCTTAACTGATTTTGTTTTCATTCAAACATAGACAAACATAACCTACCACGTAATGGCAATGGTACAGAATGGTATAGTCCCTGGAACATAGCAGAAATATATTACCCCATTAATTGACGCAGTCGCATTTTGTAGAAGCTTGTTTCGATCGATAGGGAGTGTTCGCAGAAAATTGAGGGTATGCAGTAATTGGAGCTCGGTATAACGTACATAATTTTACCTGACGTTACCACAGTTTGAACTTGTTCCAGACGCTTGTTTGATTTCGACTGTACGAAGCAAATGCGGCATACCCCTTCCCCTCACACCTCCCCTCTCCCCATCCTCGATGAATCGAGACATGATGCAATGTTTTCCGAAATTCAACCCCATTGCTACTCCTGTTACCAGCCTGCCACTCAGCCATGGCCGTGCGTACGCAGAAACTTACCGGCGGGGGTGCAGGCTAAGCAGAGCACCATTATCTGTATTTACTTTACCAAGGGAAAAATTGCCAAACAATTTTATCAAATTGCCAACAATGGCACATTTTCCCCCTACATGCTGCAGCTGAACAATCTTTCGGCATCTAAAATACGGAAAGATTTTAAAGGTCGACGGATTTGGTCAAAATTTACTTTGAACGTTTCTGGGGGCCACTGCCTCTGCCTCCCCCCACCATTCTGAGGAAACCGTACACGTGACCTTATACGGTTTGCCTTGATTAGTTGCAAGGATCCTTTGTAAATTTAGGAACGTGTAAGCAGGGAGTTTCCGATGTATCTCCTTCTAAATAGCAACTCCCTGGTGTAAGGAGATTGACATCCCCTCCGGAATGTTGGGTGTTACCTTCCTGGCATTTTCCATGGCCAGCGGACAAGCGGCTCCTCTTTCGAAAAATACCTAAGCTGTTTTAACTCCTTTGCTCATACGTAAAATATTACCTATTGCTGAGAGAGAAAGAAAGGGGGGGGGTCTGGAAATTGAGTATTTCTCTGGCTTAAAATATTGTGCTGAATAATTATTAAGTATATAAGTATGCTGACCAAAGTCCCAGGCGGCACATGAAATTACTATGCAACTTACGTTTTATAACGGTCACTAGCAGAGTGACCATGCATATACATTTTTTGGAACCAAAAAGGGCCACTGTTTGTCTGGAAGAAGTAAGCTCTCTGTACGTTTTTCTTAAAAGCCTCTTTCAGCTGCATTCACCCCTCTCTCAACGACTCGACTCAGCTTTTAATGTCTGTTGCAGAGACTAAAGCCATCTGGCAAAAAAGAGACTATTACCCCACTTGTTTGTAATATTTTTGATTTTGATTAATAAATTTTATATAAACTGTCAACAAGGCGGGGGGAGGTCAGCTCAATATATCTTGGTTGAAAATATCTCCTAGACCTTCAGTAACAATCATGATATGTAGAAAATAGGCATAACACAGGCGCGGCTCCAGGATTTTGAGAAAGGGAGACTCATACCGTCGGCCGAAGGCCGACGAGCGAGCACCGAAGGCGCGAAGCCACGGTGGGGGGTTTGGGGGTCTCCCCCAAGAAGATTTGAATTCTAGATGCGCTTAGATGCGATTTCCCAGTATCTGGGAAACATATTTTCCATATCTATTTGCTACAAAAAAATCGTTGGTCATAAAATCGTTGGTCATCGAAAAAAGGGGGAGGCGTGAGCCGGTTGCGCCCCCACCTGGATCCGCGCCTGTAACAAACTAGAAATGGTTGAAACTGCAATGGAAAAACTATACAAGCTGCAAGGAAGCCATTTTTTATGAACATTAAAATTATTCCCAACCTATTTTGTGGAAAAAGACAGGTAATTATTTTTCACAACAATTATTATTAAAACAGCCCTCTTTTGAAACATTTCCATTTTGTAAACATTACTTTGGAAACACAACCCACGGTAAATGTTGCAATAAACTTGAGTTATGTTGAAATAAATCCATTAACATGTTAAAATCGGCAAAATTAACCTGCTTTAACGACAGTTTTCATATATTTTTAGGCAAAGAAAGGCTTTCTATTTTGAGTTTAATGACACAATACTGAGTTTAAAAATGAAATGGTTAAAAATGCAAGTCCTTCGATTGTTATTAAAGAAAACTCGTCATCATTTGGATGAGAAGACTGTTCCAGTGATGACAAAAAATCTCAGAGCTTACAACAATAGTTGGCATACACATACAGCGTATCAAATAATGTTTCAGACAGTAGGAGCACAAATTTGTAAATTTTACTTTAAAAGATATATCCGCACACAAAGCTGTTGAATTTTCAATACACCTCCCACGAAACATGGAATGTTCAACAATCTCTACAAGTTAACAATAATCTTCGTTGCAGTTTTGTTTACTCCAGGCCTTTTTTTCCTATGAAGGCAAAATAATTGTTTTAACTTATGATCTGTAAAATGAAAAGGACAAATTGTAAGGCCTTTTTATGTAATCAATGACACTTCAAAAATTCTAAGGTGAAGACATGGCATGACAAAAAGAAATGCCAAGGGGTGGGTTGGGTTGTATCCTCCTTAAAATATCACTACACTAGTGCTGACGAGTTTGTCCACACTGTGAATTTGCACATGCCATGTGTGGCTGGTTATTTCATAGGAATATGGGAGCCGACTAGGGGATTAGGAGGCAACATCCCCTTTGAGTTGGCTAGAACTAGTTTCTAGGGAAAATTAATGAAAAAAGTGGGCAAATTTCTTGAATTTTCCACTCAGGTTTTTCCCCAGGAAAGTCTGCTCAGCCGTCCCCACCCTCATCCAACTGAAACAGTTACACTCTAAAAACATCCTGGTTAAATTTAACCAGGATCGGGGTCAATAGTTTTTCAGAAGTTTCCTGGTTAAAATAACAGGGAAATCCGGGTCAAAATTGACATTTTCCTTGTTAAATTAACGACTGGTTAGAAATCCTAATAAGAATTTAACATTTTCCTGGTTAAATTTAACCAAGATTTCTTTTTTACTTTTAACCAGGAAATGTATGGAAAACTATTGACCCCATCCTGGTTAAATTAACCAGGATTTAACCAGGATGTTTTTAAAGTGTACTCGTTTATCTGTATGATCAAGTTTAAAAGGTATAGGCATTAGCCCAAATCTGACTTTTGAGATAGGCTATCGGCTGCATCTGTATCGTCTTATTTTCATCATTTCGTCTTATTTTCATTATCGCAAGACTTGTTGACCATGTTTCACACACACACACACACACACACACACACACACACACACACACACACACACAAACACCAGTGAACCCAATACTCTACAAGCCTACATTTTAGTTTGTGTCATTCAAGATGGGTGTCATTGATTGAACAACCATTGCCCACGCAATTAAAAAATATCCAAATAAACTAAAAGTTGAGAAAAGCAAATTCGAGAATGTGGGAACTATTTGGTGACACTTCATGCAGAACGTTAACAGTTCTCAAAAAGGAAGAGTTTATACGTAACTATCAGTATTATAGGTGTCTGAATAACAAGTTTGTTTGTTTGCTTTGTCCCTGCTACGTACATAAAAGATTTGGGCTAATCTAAGGTGTTAATCAGTATATGTACCCAATTTTCTATTAATTACGTTACAAAAGAAGGCAGTCACGTGCTCAAAAACAGGCATAATTTAGCAGTACCCTCATTTGTAAATTTAAACTGAGATGATGGCGATTTTCCTTAAAAGATTGAAAATTACCGTTATGAGAAAAATATTCTTATCATTTTGTTGTTGAGCAGAGACAAAAATAAACGATTCCAAGATTCTCAATATTTTCGCGTTTCTACTTTCATCTCTGTCGAAATACAGAAAAAAAAATATTTCAGATGTCGATGGAATATTATTTGACTGAGCACTTCCAAATCTGCCAAACTGCATTGACATTACCAAGATTTTTTAACAATTTTATTCCTGTTAAAACCTATTTTGCTTGAAGATTAACACACGTTGTTTTTTTCCGACCTTTCTAGGTTCGTTTTTTCGACCTTTTTAGGTTCGTCTCTATTTTTATCCTTCTAATAATCTCTTTATTCACTGATTTACTATGTTTGATTCAAAATTTCGATTTAATTACTCAGAGGGGAATTTAATTATAAACCTTTTCCATCTTTCCTGAAAATATTTTATTTACATTTTGCAGAGGTATATTTTCTCTCCAGACTATGACTATTATCTTCTTTATTTTCTAACGAAATATTTTCAAACCTTTATTTTTGGAGTAAAATGCGAAAGCATTTTTAATTTGCTCTGAACATCCCTTTATATAATACGGGTTAAATCACTTAGGTAAATACCGTTTTTATGCATTAGCCAGGAAGCTTGCATGTGTAAGCCAGAGAAGCGTTGCACACTTATCCTTAACATAAACCATGCCTTTTGGTATTACAAAGCAAATTAAACTATGGAAAATTATCCTTGGCCCATACTCAGTAGTTTTTCTTTTTTGGTATGCCTTTATACATGACTGAGAATTTCATGGTAGTATTGTGAATATTTTCTGTAATTTTAATTATTTGGTTACCTGCAATCTAAGGGTGAACATTTATTGTAAAAACATATGATATATGTTTTGTTAAAACGCTGTCTATATCATGTGCATTTAGTGTACGTGACCTGGTTTACAAGATAACTAGACCTCACATAAAAGTTTAATTTTAAATTGGATCATGCCAGCAGCAACCTCAGTTGCTCTTTTTTTCGTTTTGTTTTCATCAACATATTGGTTTTGAAAGATTACCCCAAAAGGTATTCAATTAGCACGTACTCTACATGATGTTACCACAAAGACACCGTACCTAGTTGCACTGTTTTTTTTTCTTTGCTCAATATTCAAAGTAACAGTTAAAGTATATGAACTGGCTATATTAATTGTTTTTACTAACATTTACAACTTCAAAATAAATGATTAGGGGGGGGGGGGGTGGACACTTTACAATGTTGATTCTTCAATGGAAATCGACACCAAGTTTAAAAGAATAGAATGGAAAATATCCAAGTTTTTATGGCTTTATGACGTCATAAAAGACTTACTGCAAGTCACAATTTTGCAAATGCCAGCCTTTAACAAATTCTGGTTAAACTTAACTAGAATCGAGGTCATAGGTTAGAAAAACATTTCCTGGTCAAAATAAACGGTTTCCTGGTAAAATTAACAAGGATTGCTACTTATTTTAGGTAGGAAAGGTAATTAACAAGAACAGTCCTGATCAAATTGAATCAAGATAATTTTTGTTGCAAACAAAGTAAACAAGCAGCTATATCTCGATCATAGTCGTCAACAGGTGGGGGAGGGGGACATGTCTCTCACCACAATTTTGAAAGCGGAGGGGGATTTTCTCCCACTTAATTCCAGATCCCTAACAAAAACACTAGCCACATATTTGTTTCCATAAATTACAGTATAGCTATTTCAATGGAATCAAACTTGAAAAGGTACAGAGAGCCGTTTAATGGATTAAAATTGTGGGAAAGTGCCTAAGGTCACACAACAGATCATATGGCTGTCAAATTTTTACAGGGCCCTCCGTAAGTGAGCCCCGGATCCTTTACTTGTATGGTTTCACGATTTGCGCTTGAAGTAAGTCTGGTCAAGGTAACACCCCCTCCCACTTTGAGAAGATATTGACGCTGTTGATTTCGAGACTGGTCTGTATCTAAATAAGGTCTTGTAAGGAGCCAGGTATTTTTTAGGGGTAAGGCATTTTTAGGTGCGAGAAAAATCTATGCAATATTAATACTTGCTCTCAAAATTTTTCATAAGGTCTAGAATATTAGGGCCGTTCCTTCATTTACCCTTTACTATGACAACGTCCCTCTCTCGAGGTCAGAAAAGATACCCTGAAAGCATCCTGGTCAAATTTAACCGGATTCGAAGTGAAAGATAATCCATGCATTGCCTGGTTACAATGAAAGGGAAATTCGGGTCAATAGTAACATTTTCTGGTTAAATTCAAACAGGTTTTTTGAGTCTATAATGATGTTCTTCGTTGAAACTACCTGATAAGAAATTAAAAAGAAATTCCCTCTTTTAAATGGCATATTGGTACAAAATAATTACTTTTCTTAAGTTGAATAGTGTGTCTAGTAGAAATTTGAGTTCTTGCTCTATTTACAACTCGTTTTTTTCTATACGCCTCCTTTATAATGCGAAGTAGATAATTTCAATGTCACATGTGATAAATAAGGCGGACGCGGGGGGGGGGGGGGAGAGACTAGGGGACTAAACTTAAAAACGGTGTGTAACTTTTTTGTTGCAGCAAAGCCATGTTAATGTTCTTTGTAATTTGTTTACTATGCGTTTCCCTGACTTATCGTATGATGCAAGAGATAGCGAGGAAAGAAATTTAAATTACCTGGAAAATACTAGCTGTCCTGAAATTGTTGATGATACCAGAGACTTGACACGATAATACTGATGCAGTTCCCAGTGTTCCTCTTAACACTCTGGATGAAGCAACAGACAATATGAAGTAAGAATCGTCGATGTAGTAGGCTATCACAACCATGAAATTACAACGACCAACTTGCAAACGCTACCCGCAAAGTGTAACCAGTGGCCAGCTGTTAAGTGCATATTATGTAACATACCAGCCTATAGCCTTACAATCTTACCAACCCACGTCTCAGTGCGTTCTAAGTAAGTATGAGCGTAAATTCTTATCACCAAAAGCCGATTACAAGAGCCATGTTGAATAGATCTACGTACCGGAGTGCTGCAAGGGAGGTGCACTTTACACAAATGCAATCATCCAACCTTCTTTTTAATCCGTTCATGTATATTAGTGGATTTGCTTGTGGCTGTGGTGAATGTAGGCAGAAATGAAAAGCTCAGTAGGTGACGACGATAGGATGCTATCCTACAAATTCAGTCCTGATAAAAATTATAGCAGAAGAGTTCTCTCTCTCTTAATTGAGAACGGGACTCGAGATTCGGAGACCGTGTTCTGTTTACCATATGGACAAGTTCAAGAGATTTCTTTTAAACCTGGAATATATTTCTTAACATCATCGATGGAGAAAAATAGTAATAACCCTTATGCAAAGGAGTACAAGGCGAGCAGCCCTTCCATCAAGATCCTTTTTTAGGGATAGGGGAGGGTACATTCTTGTTCTTGTGACGTTCCGAAAGAAAACATCTACATTTTCGACGGCAAAAATCTCACTTCCCCACCTTCCACCATAGAAAGTATACAACGTTCCTATTTAGGTCTTTGCAAGATAGCTGTGCATAAAAGTGTGTTTCGAACGCTAGTCTCTAACCAGGCAAGTACAGTACTAGTAGAGCAACGAAGGCTATATTGCAGAAGCAAACAGAATCCGCTCAGAGTAATGCTAATAGTCACGTCGTAATCGATTAATCGCTAGTAGTGTCGATTACTCTTTGAAAGCCCCATTATCGCCTTCCAAACTTAAGTTGTGATTACTTTACAAGTACTACACACATAATATGCTGTTTAAATCTAGCCTGTTCTATCAAAAAAAATATCACTAGAGCAGTTTTGTCAGCAACTATCGCATGTTAAAGCACATCAATGCCTCTCTCGCAATTCTGCACTACCTGGCTCAACCGTGTGTTATATTTTACTTGATCTTGAATGTGTCAAAACTTTTGTTATGGCTGTTTTTTTTGGGGGGGGGGGAATGTAAACAATGACAGGGATGAATGTAACCGACTAATCGCTGTAATCGCGAGAAGAGCTGCTCGATTAATCAACTAGAGAAGAAAGGGTCGACTACAGTGCTGAGTTACATGGAGATAAAAAGTGTAATTGTGTTATATTCAAATTCTTCTCCAAAACCTTTGCATAAAACTGCAAATCGAGGGAAAAATCCCTTTACAGTTGGTGAAACTTCCTACACGGTAAAGTCGAAGTACACAAGACCCCGGGAGTCAAAACAATCCCTGGGGTATGTGCTATGTAAGATAAGTTGGCAAGTTCCTTGTGTAGAATGTTGCATAGCAGAAGATGACGCAAAGCTACTTTGCTTTTGGCAATGATATTTTTGTGTGTGTTTGTTTTTTGTTGCCTTTATTTATTGCAACGCTTCTAACGGCTGTATTAGAGAGAAAAATCTACGAAAGTAGTTGCGTATTGGGGCTCTAGAAAACGGTAAAAAAGTAAAATAGTCCAAAAATAAATGTTTCTAGATAATTCAAGTAGATAAATCGACCTCAGGCGTATTGCTTGCTTTTTTCACCGGATAACTCGGAGCTGTTTTTACAGGTGATTCAAATAGTCTGATGTCAACATAATGACATTTTAGGGAGACGTAGTTCTTAGAATGTTGGTTCATGCCGTTTAAGCCAGGAATAGGTTACAGTTTAATTCTTATTGCATACTGTTAAGTAACGTTAGGACAAGGAAGGTGGAAATTTTTGTAAGGGCCCATTATTTATACCCAATTTATAATAAATTTGTCTATTTATTATTGATTACGTTTTTTCAAAAGGCCACTTTGTCTCCCCAGTGACCTATGTATAAAACATGAGGGTCGTCTATGGCAAACCAAATGTTCAATAAATAGATAATCCAAGATTATCGTCAGGAGCCATGGTATAAGGAAGCCCTCTATCGCGTGCCCTACTCTTAGCCTGCATAGTTGGTAGTCGGGTCTCCCCTTATCAGTTAGATTCATTAGTTAGTTTGTGAAGTAAGACTTATGAGAGAGCAAACTGCTTCTGTTGAGCAGGGTAGCAGGAACATTTCCGTAAAATAATGGGAACCAAAAGTGGTACACCACCGTTCGTAGATTGACTAGCACGCTAACCTGGCTTTATTTCACAGTCCTTAGAGTGTAGAAGTTTCGCAGTCATTACATGGCAAGCACCAAATGAAAACTATGGAGTCGATCCATCAAAATATCAACATATAACCACTGGATGACGTTTCAGATATGGTGGCAGGAGAGGACAAACATTAATAGCGTACACCCTCTGTTTAAGAGCTGATCAGATAGCGGGATATACCGTTTCACTCATAAAATCCGAACTTATCTAAATCACCTCTAATCCTCCCAAATTCACAACATCCACATCTTTATTTGTGCTTTTCCATGTCTAACTTATATCAAGACTAATTATTAAGAAATGGTGCTTTACGAGACATCCAAAATATTTTAAGACGCTGTTATTGACGATGCACTTTAAGGCAAACGAACATTAAATCATTGGCGGTGTGCTAACTGGAGGCACTTCACCTATATCCAACAAGTCACTCATCAACAGCTTTGCCTCTCACTTGGTGTTGCGTTATACAGTTCACACAGAACATGTCCGAACAGTACCCAGCAAGTAGTCTATACTAGCATGCGGAGCAGATGTAGGTCAGTTGTTCGCTCATTCCTGCTTATAACGGTATCTCTTTTATGAGAAGGTCGTACAGCGAGCTAATGAGGCTAAAATGATAGGTTGCTTTTTATAGGAAAACTTTATCACAGTTAACGTTTCTGTAGTATACTTCATGGAATAGATCATATCATCTAGGAGTCCAATCATCGACTTTAAGGCAACTACTTTACATAGCGGACTTCCATATTGCTGATATCCCCAACCCCTATATCTACGATCATCGTGACCATCTGCAGGCAATAGCCCACGCTGTCGATTTTTTACAGTCTACAGCTCAAAACTTTAAACAACGACCAGCTGCGCAGGTTAATATATTGAAAAGCGACCATGCCATGTTGTTTTTATTAGCATTATTATTTCATAGATGTGAGACATTGGCTGAGGGAATGAAGACTTTCTTTTTTCAATTAACAAATAAACAACGGTGATAAATGACGGTAAAAAGTACATCACTACGGTCTAATATTAAGAAGTACAAAGACAAAAAGCAAAATAGCTTAAAAATTGGCCATATGAGATTTTTGTACTAACTTGCTCAACAGACCAAACCTTGTGACAACTTGCATGATCATTGTAACGCATCTGGAAGCCTAGTATGGACCTAGTAGTCTTGATGAACTTAGTATTATTTCAAGAAGCATCAGTCATGACTTCGCTACATTCCATCATCCCTAAGATCTAACTAAGCTGGTTCCACGTAGCGCGGAAGAGCTCGACACATTTGACAGGAAACAATAAATTCGCTGTCAAAATGTTCCAATAAATACGTACAGCTTTGAGGTATTAACGTTGAACTTCACCTCATCATATAGATATGTTCATTTCCTAGAGTCTTAGTTACGGGTAAATTCTAGAAGTAAACCTTAGAAAAGTCACGGTGACGGAAGGTTCATTATTATACTTTCAGACGAGATACATTGTTCATCTCACCATGAGGTATCATAGTAAGCCTACGTCCGAAAAGCCACTCGCAAACACGGCACTATTTCACTGATAAGACTTGCGTTTAAGGACCATAACTCTCCACGATAAACGTGTGTGATATTACAGAACTTGAATAAATGAAAAAATAAGTAGTTAACCTGCTTTTTCACAGCAAATTTTCGTGCTGAGATAGAAAATGTTCACAGTTATTTACTTAATTTTCAAAGTGTAGAGTGCGTTATTATTTGTGACGTCATTCGTAGACGGACTGATTGAGGGCGTGAGTGAATAAAGACTCACCGCTAAGCAAAATGCATAATCGTGTAACAAAAGAGACCTTTGACGACGGAAAACATAAGAACTGCACAGTTTATTTTAATCCTTTCAGGCAATGATCGTATTACTTGAACATTTCTTATTACATAATTCCTTATTAGCATATACTTTTCCCCTAAAAGAAGACTTAAAGCTTAAAATTTATGTCAATGTGTTGAAGAGAAACGAAGTCACACATTATGAAAAAAATGCGTTCAGTTACTGGTTTTCTTTCAATTTTCAGTCCATGAGAACTTGCAGCAAACACCATAGCCTCACTTCCATCAACGTTGTTGTGTAAATTTTTTAAAACTTGTAATTTTCAATTTTCTTCTTTATAATATCATCATATATTTTCGTAATCTGAACTGAATACCGAGAGGCATAGAATTTTACAAGCTTTCCATTCCCTGTGGGAAAACTCCTCTAGTGGAAACTCCCTGACATGACATCACGCTGCTTGCTTCAAATCTATTTTGAGTAATAAAAGTGGTAACTTAATCTGCTAATGTCTCGAAAACTACACATAAGAAATTTTTCCCCAGCAGTCTGAGATATAATCACAACTAAATGTATTTTTGAACCATACCTTCTGACCTATACCCTCTTTATGAAAACGTAGCCTATAATGCTATCATGATTACAGAGTAGGAAAAGTCCGTAACATTTGTTCCAACCGTTAAGTAATTAAATTCATTTTATACTATCTGCGTACATAGGCCCGTGGCCTAACAAGAGACTGAATGGGGAGAGATGGCTTCCAGGGGGCGAAATATTTTTTCCACGGCCGGGGAAAGGGGTGGGCGAGATGTGTAAAAATATATTAAGTCAATAGTAAAATGAGTTTTTCTAGTGGGGCTCAGTGGCGTAGCCAGGATTTTTTGAGCAGGGGGCACTGGGGGGTCACGAACCTTTCCTGGGAGGGCACAATTTCTGAATTCTCTCCCTCTCTATAGGGCTAATATATACAAAAACTGTACATTCTAAAATTTTCCGTAGGGGGCACCTGGGGTGGCACGGCTTTGTCGTGGGGGGGGGCACTTGCCCCCTCATGCTACGCCACTAGTGGGGCTTCGTCCCCTTGCCCCGGCTATGTGCTTGTGCATACCCTCCCCTCCTGCATACTGGTAGTTCTCAATAGTTTGCTTACATCGGTAAAATGACGTCCCGAATCTGTCAGGTTCGTACAACGCTATCGGTGTCACGATAGTTCAGGGTCTTCGTTCGACCGTATAATTTGTTAAGTAGTTCACAGCTAGACGAGTTTTCCGAGCTGCTCGTTTCGCTCGGGTTCAACGATCTTTGGAATCAACGAAGAAGCCCGAGAAACCCCACTACGGCACAGCGCCTCTCAGTCTGGGCACTACAGCAGTACTGAAAATAGGTTACTGGCTACAGCTTGTTGGCTTCTTGCTAGGCTTGTTAAAAAAAATAAATATTTTACATTCCCACTTTTTGTGCTTTAATTAAATTATGTAACGACTAAGCACGGGGCTCGCTTCGTTATTTGCTTAATACGTGAAACGTGAATTAATGAATATGTAGGGCTAATTTCAATACTTTTTGATCGTCTTTGTGCAACCGTGACGGATTTCTTAAATCTAATTTCATCTCTTACATGGAGGAGAATTAGTGCATGATGCACCAAAGCGGCCTACTGTAGTGAGAGAATGGTGACTAGGTTCACCTAAGGCCATTGATATTAATCTGAAATAACCTAAGCATAAAAATCACTGTCAACTTTTTTCATTATCTTTTTCAAAGAGTATTGAAACTTTTATATGACTAACGTAACATTAACAACTTTAAAATTTAACCACTTTTTATAAGTATGCTTTTGGCTAAGTTCATGTGTACTTTCTGCTCTTTTAGCCAGTCTAGAATGGAGCCACGCATGACGTGATAATGACCATGATGTAGAAAGTGTGGAGGTCGAGAGGATGGTTACTTAAGTTTGTTGTCCTTTCGGGGACATAGCTCCTTTCAGGAACAGAATTCCTTCCAGAGTAACGTTTGGTTTCGCGCTTCGGCCCTTCGCCAGACAGTAGAGGGAACTTTGGAAAAAGTGTGCTTACAGATTTGGTTTAGGTTGGCTTCGGTTACAAAACCATTTCAAACTCAGCGAGACCTCTGTCCCGTATGGATCCCTGATGAACACCCGTAGAATCGCCTAATTCGTCTTCTTTTTTAGATTATTTGGAAAGGGGTGGGATTAAACCACTGTAATGGCAATTTTGTAGCCTAGTATAGTTTAGCAATGTAAAAATTTTATGTTAAATTTATTTTTAAGAGACATCATCCCACGCAGGGCAAAGAAATTTGTTCCGGAAATCTTCAGTACTGAACCAATTCCTTTATTGGCGAATACAATATGTACCGTACAACTTTGTAACCCGTAAGAAATTGAAAAATCAGTCATTTGGTTTAGGTTGGCTTCGGTTACAAAACCATTTCAAACTCAGATAGACCTCTGTCCCCTTTGCATTTAACACGGGGCAATTGCGTATTATACCAGCAACAGATGGTACAGTGCCGTAAAAAAGAAAGGCTGTTCGTAATGTTTGTCTAGCAATTCGATGTTCCTTTAGAAAGGTCGTGTAAAAACAGAAAAAACAGACCCAAATAATAATCTTCCTCGACTTAATTTTCCCGTCCTATGTTTGTTAAGGGTATTTCTTGCTCTGATTTCATGCATCTACATAAAACTTAACGTCTCTGATAGTAAAATACTAGACTGAAAAATAAAGTTTCTGGTTTTTATATCTGAAACTGAAAATGTCTATATAAATATGAACCATTACATTTTTGGTTTAAAACTCTGAAAGTGATATCTAACGCCTTTGGTTATAATCACTGAAACCGAAAAAGAAACTGATGTATGGCGTCTCTTGTTGGTATCAAAGTATCTGAAAAGTAACGTCTTTGTTTCCAAGTGAAACTGAAAATAGCATCGTTGGTTGCAACCCCTGAATCTGAAACTGAAACTGAAAAATAACGTTTCTAATTTTAATTACAGAAAAGTGAATAGCAACGGAACTAATGAAAAAGAAAATAAGTTCTCTGGTGGTAATCACTGCAACTGAAAAAATAACGTCTTTGGTTGCAACTATTGAAACTAAGTCAGGTTTTGCAATTTTATTTTAACCTGCGATTACGCCAAGAAGAAACGAGGTTTTACAGTAAAAGTTTTATTTCAGCACCTTCCAAGCATTGTCTGCTAGTGGCACGAAACAACAATAAGCAAGTACATTAAATTTGTGATATTATAAGTACATGTATATGAGCTGTTATATAACATAAAAGTATCAATAACCGATCGCATGTTAAGAGGTAATTTATATTATGACATCATAAAACTATTTATAAATATTTATAGATTAATAATTTACATAATAAATTATATTCATTAGCTTAAGTCGTTTATTAGTTTCATACGTACAATTTTAATAACTAATAACTGATTGTATTTTGTATTATTTATAAAGAGTCTATTAATTATGTATAAATTAGTAAATATTTACATCAAGAAGTATAAAAATTTCTTATTCAATGCATACCTCTCCATTACACCTCATTGAAAATTTGGAAGGACAATTAGTTATGAACTTCTTTGCCAGAATGTTCACGCTGTCTAATTTAAACTCACTCATTGAAAAGCTCCTCAGTGGCTGACTCCAGTGGCGGGTTTAGGGCTTTTTCAAAAGGGCTGTTCCTGTAGTGGGACGACATACGGGATCCGTACCGACCACAGTTGGGACAGAGGTCCTTCAATTCTCCAATGCTTTAATTTTGAAAGCAATTTGTTCTGTGTTAAGAACATGATAAGATTAATTCTTACTATGCGTATTCATGGTACTACCAACAAGCAAGGACATCCCCTTGTTAAGTCCTCACATAGATCGTATCTGCATTATTATCTTACCAACGCCCTCAAATTTGGCCCACCCAGGTTAGGGAGCAAATACTTTTGCAAAAACACACCTCTGGAATTAATGATTTGATCATAATGGATTGGAGAGCCTTGTTGAGCCGGCCCATTCGATGACTTGGGACCATCCTCTTTCGTCGACCAGTGTGTTCATAAGGCAGTAAAGCAAGGGGTGGACTAGCCGATCCGATTTACTAGAGCAGACAAAGAGAATCGGGTTTCTATCGCAGGGCCCTTCTTGTCAAGCAGGTCTCTACAAGTGACAAAGCAGTCCTGCCTACACACGAAGAGAGCAATGGAGATGTGCTCACAAAGGACTACTTTCAATTCGGGTTGGGGTGGACACTTATGCCTGGAATTTTATAGTAATTTTGTAATCACAAATGTGCCCGAAAACCGTGCTACATTCTATCCGAATGGGGCAGCCTGAAGCCCTACCTTCACCTGTTCACCCGCCCTTGCGCATATATAACTCGTTTTGATGACACCACTGCGGCTTGCTAGATAGTAACGCTAACCCCCTCCCTCCCCGTCCCCTTCCCCATATCTGAAAGAACCCTCCTCCCCCATCCCCTCCCCTTATCTGAAAGAGAAATGACGTCGGGCCAGGCTCTTCAAAGTGAAAAAGCGTTATAATCGTGCGTCTGTACACCGAAAACAGTTATATTATGACCCCACTCATTTCGTAAACGAAGCGTGCTTCTACGTCATATGGCAGGTCTTTCGTCCTTCCACATTGAAATATTTTGCGGGTGGTTGACTGAATAATATTTGACGGTTTGATTAGAGATCGCCTGCCGTGTGGAAATTATCACCATTAGTGAAGTGGAGGACGTGGTGTCGTGTCATAAAAGGGTCAACGGGCAATCTAGTAATCTACGTCACAGAATAAAGCGAGGAGAGGATTTGATATGTGTATCACTTCTCAATCCAACGAGATAGTATAGCTTTGACCGCTTCATTAGGAATTATCTGATTACTTCATCACTTCCACTCAGTGTGCACAATCACTGGAGGATCCAGAAGCCGGAAAAGGGGGGGGGGAAGGGTGACACAGGAGGTTTCCGCAGTAAGGGGGGCGTTAATAATTCAGAGTGAACGCATGCAGTCCCCTGAGTCCTCACAAGGGTTGCTGTTTGTGTGTAACGGGGCAGTCACTCTCAGTATAGTCAGCAGGGTAGCACTAGGGTAGCACGTCCTTTCACTTGTTCATATCAAATAGACTACAGCGCGTGAGTGAGACGCAGGGTGGTATGGTATTAGCAACTATGCTTATAGTATATGTTAAGCATGGGTGTGGATCATGGGGGGACGCGTCCCCCTCACATTTTTGGAAGGGGGCATATCCAAAAAGTCCCCCTCACTTTTTCAAAATGATGAAAACTAAAACTGTGAAGAAGATAATATAACAGTAGATTATAAATTGATACTACATTTTAAAAGCAAAACTGTGCCCAAATATTGCACCATTTGTCATCTAGACACCTTCCAATCTCCATTTTTTACAGGGGAGGTGGCCCCACCCCATTTCCATGTTTGTGGTCTTCACTCATTGCTCGAAAAAAGAGACAAAATCGTTAAGTTACTTAAAAATTGCTAATGCCGACGTCAAAAATGGCCGTGATGCCACTTTTAGTTTACCGTCGGTTCTGTGCCACAAAATTCCACTCGCACTATTTACTAAAGCTCCTAAAATTAATTTATGCTAGTTGAAGAAAATATTGAATATTGGAAAGGCTCGTTGAGAGTCGACTACTATGCAAGGACAAGGTGTACCACAGTGAAAGAATGAAAAGATTGCTTCCAGTATCACCTCTATCAGACTTTCGAAAAAGCTCTGACATGCACAGTCCTGATCACTTCCATATCCAAATTTTATTAGATATGAGTAAACATGCTAATGACAGTGGAGTAAATACGGAGGGGTGGTCTCCACGCGCCAAAAAATCGGTCTCAAATCCAGTTCAATATGCTTTTGTAACAATAGACCAGACATGAACAACATTTGAGGTGAAAAAGTTCTCCCAATTTCCTACTGAGTTCCCAATTTTTTGATCGAATGCCCCCAAAATGTGCAAAAATTTTTGCACGCTTCGCGCGCATGTAGCGGTTTAGTAGAATCTAGTTAAGTTTGCCTTTGTAACAGTAAACCAAACATAAAAAACATTTGAATTTAAAGATTGCCCAAATTTTCTACTGAGTTCGAATTTTTGATCAAATGCCCCAAAAATGTGCAAAAATTTTCGCGGGCTTAACGCGGATGTAATGGCTTAGTGGTCTATTTTATGCACCTTGATTGCAACGAATTTCGGGCAATTTTTTTGATATTCGGGCAAGAGATCTTCTCTCCCCATTGGAAGAGTCCCGTACGCCTATGATTATTACTACCGTCCTGTAAATTGTAATTATCTAGGAAATATGGATCATAATACTATATCAATGGGAGTCGGTCTCCAAGAAATGCAGTTGGTCCCAAAATAGTTCACCCCCCTGCAAATTCATGTATATACGCCCCTGGCTAATGGTATATGTAGTCTAACGATTTACTGTTCACTTACTTCACACAGTGTGGTCTTGATTTACCCCAAGAACTAAGTAAAAAATTCACTAAAGCAAGGAAGATGAAAACTTCCTAAAAAAGTAAAAATTCTTCATGATATATTCAATTTAAATTTAGCACCAAATGTAGCACCATTTTGCATCCAGCCCACCTTTCGTGAGCAACTTTTCCAAAGGGGAGGGAGACACCCCCTCCCTTAGACCCCTCCCCCAGGACGGTGATTCGCAAATGGTGAAAAGTCCCCCCCCCCTTTGGAGATGGATCCACGCCCATGATGTTAAGTAGAGCTTCGAATCCCCGGGACACGTGAGGTGCGGCTGGGGGTCGAGATGGTAGCTTTCCTGTGCCACTTTATCACGGAGGGCCCTACTTGGCATCACATTGATATAGCTTTTCATTTTTTGCTCACAGACCAGACTAGCAAACCCCAACTCATTTCGGAACATTCCCGGACCTACCTGAAATTCTCCGACAGATAAAAAATTCAAATGAGTAAAAAATGAGTCATAAAAGCTGTAGGAGGAGGAGGTGGATTGTTAAACTAGTGAGATCCATAGTGATAAATCTCTGGGTTCCATGAAAATCGGTTTTGTGGAATTACATTGCAATTGAATGTGTCGTAGACCCGCAGCAGACCGATCCAACAATGTACCTAGGATGTTTTGTCGTTAACAGATTGAAGTCAAATCTCCGACTATGTTTCATTGCAACTTACATCTTGTGAGAGGTTTTGGACATTACAGAGGGCATGAGAGAAAAATAAACGAAACACAGTTTTTTAGGGAAAAACATCTTTTATATGCAACATAGCACGCAGTAGGGGTCTCCATAATAAGAACTCCTCTGGACGAGTGACTCAACCTCTCTCTCTTTGGGACTTGGGTTTGCGAACTTGATGTCTTTTCTATGCAAGAGCGTTATCTGAGTGACATAACCCACTTATCCTCGTTCCCCTTTAACGCACCCACCCAAATTCTCCTTTCCCAAGAATTTTTCCTTGACGGTAAAGGAAACGTTCACAGGCGCGGATCCAGGATTTTGAGAAAGGACTGGGGGCTCACTCACCGTCGGCCAAAGGCCGACGAGCGAACCTCGAAGGCGCGAAGCCACGGCGGGGAGTTTTGGGGTCCTCCCCCAAGAAAATTTGAATTCTAGATGCGCTTAGATGCGATTTCCCAGCAGCTGGGAAGCATATTTTCCATATCTATTTGCTCATTTTTTCGGCAAAAAAAAAATCATTGGTCAAAAAATTGCTGGTCATTGAAAAAAAAGGGGGCGTGTGCCGGGTTGGCCCCCACCTGGATCCGCGCTTGCGTTCAGAGTCTCTACGATGGTAGGATATACACTAGGGGCGTCTACAACCACACTGTACCCTAAGGTATCCTGGACCTGGGTAGTGAGTCCTTTTCAAGAAGACTATAGTGAATGGGCCCAAACGTATATGCATATGCGCAATTCGATATCTCTGGTTATTTAGTATAGGAAACCGCGGCTCCTACCCCTCTCTTCTCCATCCCCCCTCCCCACCCTAACGCAGCCACAGATATGGGGTATAAAGAACATTTTCCCTTACAAATTTAGTTAGCAACAGTTCAGGAATGATTGAAAAAGAACGAACAGAAAAGATTGTTTAATTTTCAACTATCTTTAATGTTCATCCTATGTATATCGATCAGTCGCAGTGTCAACGAACTCCAGTGTTAATGTTTGACAGTGCAAGAGCTCGCAAAAACATAAAATTATATGGCGAGAAGTTATACATTACATCTCGTGCTAAATGGGCTGTTAGATAGAAATATTAGCTCGTAAAATGCACAAAGTGTGTCCGATAATTGGAGGTTTGTGTTCAGTCCAGGTTATATTCTTCGTCCTAAAAATGTCAAGGAACCGACTTTATAAATCATGTACACAGGACAGATATCGTGACTGATTTTGTATGCGGCTGTTTCTGCACGCTTTATTCAAATAGTGAAACAGCCTTAAAGGAAGCATGGGTGCCATGTAATCCACTCACCTTAGCTATTAAATGCCCCCCCCCCCCTCTCCAACGGATCTTACATAATGCCAAAATAGCTGTTCGTTTATTCAAAGTCGCTTGCAAATTTTGCTTCATTGTTGTTTAAAGATACAGCCTACAAGCCAGTATCAAATGTAGCATTTGTAGAAGCATGGATCAAATGCAAGTAACCAGCAAGGGTTAGTCAAGCTACCAGGCAGGTCATTCGAGGGTTGTTTTCGAGTCATGTGATGTTGAATTTTCAGTCAAGTCGAGTCATAGGGTATCAGGACTTAACTCGAGTCAAGTCGAATTGGATCGATTTGAAGTCTCCGTTTACACAGGTTCGAGTAACCTCGAGATCCCGTGTAACCTAATTAGAGCGGGTCACTTCGAGTCACCCGAGTGTAAGTCGGGTTAACTCGAGTCTACGCATAGGCGCAAGACGCGGGAAGGGAGATGTAGCCCCCCCCCCCCCATTTGGGCAGAAAATTTGCCATTTTGAGAAATTTTTGTTATTTCGGGCACAAATACTGCAGCACCGCCAATCGGAAGTCGAATACGAGTCTATAATTACGTGAGTTGGGGTTATTCGGGCCCTGATCAACTTGAGTATTTTGGTTACTTTTAATAAAGTCTCTTTTAATTCAATTGATAATGAGTTATGTTTAAGTTACTGATTGAAGATTTGTCACGGGGTTTCTGTCGGGGCATAATTTTGAGTCGAGCCGACTCACTGCAGATATCGACTCAAGTTAACTGAACGTGAGTCTGTAAGTTTCGAGACTACAGATAGAGCAATTATTTTGAGCTTTAACAATTTTATACTCGAGTCAGGTTCAGTCTTTACAAAGTCGAGCCGAGCCCCTTAAACGTGGGACTCGAATCAGATTCAAGTTTTAAAAGCGATACTAGAGTCTGATCAGTGGCGGATCCAGGATTTGGCAAAAGGGGGGGCCCAGGTCATAGTGGTTTGTAGAAAAATCCGATTTAGGGGAGGGGTCTAAGGAGAGGTTTGTCCAGGGGGCAATGTCAGGGTATTTTGATAGGGGGCAAAGCATGTGATGAGTAATCACTGTCCTGGGGAGGGGTCTAAGGGGAGGGGTGTCCCCTCCCCTTTGAGAAATTTTTGTTAATTTAGGGTTGCTCAGATGCAAAATGGTGATGTCTGTGGTGTATTTTTTTAACTGATCACATATGGCTGGAAAGCGTCCATAATTCAGTTAATTTTAATTTTTGGTTGGGTGAAGGATGCTTTTCTGGGGAGGGGTGTCCCCTTTGAGAAATTTTTGTTAATTTAAGGTTGCTCAGATGCAAAATGGTGACGTCTGTGGTATATTTTTTTAACTGATCATACATGGCCGGAAAGCGTTCATAATTCGGTGAATTTTATTTTTTGGTTGGGTGAAAGATGCTTTTCTGGGAAGGGATCTAAGGGGAGGGGTGTTCCCTCCCCTTACACTCTCCCCTTTGAGAAATTTTTGTTAATTTAAGATTGCTTAGATGCAAAATGGTGATGCCTTTAGTATATTTTTGAACTGATCATATATCGCTGGAAAATGTTCGTAATTCAGTGAATTTTAAATTTTACCCATATTCACAGTACATTCCATTAAAATAAATTACAAGACTTAAATGAGACATTACAGGGTAATATTGCAGCAAGTTATAGTTAAAAAGTCTAATGTTGTCGAAAATATTCCTCTAAATATTAAAGAATTCTGAAATTCCCTTCAAAGTGGAAGCAGTGCTCGCAATGCTGTGGGCCTGGCCAGTAACATACTGAATTTACTGTAGCAATTCATTAATAGAGCACTCATGAGTAACTCCTTGCAATGCCCAGAGAAAGTTACTGACGCCAATATAAGCCAAAATGTTATCAGCTGAAGTCAGTAGCAGAGTTATTAGCATTTTCTGAGGTAGAAAATAATGAACAAATTTAAGTTTCACTCTGACACATCGCATAGGCCTATCTCATTGGAATAGGGCCTTGTCCTTTGTTTTATGATGTTGAAAAAAACTTCAAAATTTTTTGGAAGGGGGGGGCCTGGGCCCCCCTCTAAATCCGCCCCTGCTGATATAAGTTGTGGTTTCCACTCCTATGACTGGAAATTTAAACCCAGAATGGGCGTTCTGTTATCTTCACATCGCTTGGGGCCTGTTAGTAACAGAAAACATAATCAGTACGGGAGTGACTAAGCTATCTTGTTGACCGGTCATAAAGTTCAAACAGAGAGTTATTCGCCACCTGTAACTGTTTTGTACCGTATGTTTCACTTAAGTTGGGCATAAATATCGTTTTGATCATAATGCCCTTGTATTTGTAAATCGTCAAATGCACTTTTGCATGTCAATGTCATCTGGCAGGGCGGTGTCATGAAACAAAGTTTAAGCTGCTCTGTTATGGTTGCACTTGAAGCTCTTGGGCTCGTAATCGGAAAGTCAGGGGTTCCACTCCCGATCCCACCGACCAGGTCAAAGTAAAACTGGCTTGTGTTTATTTTTTCAAACACTTTCTAAGTTTACTCACAATTTGCCCTGGCCTCTTAATTGGATTAAGTCCACATTTAAGCTTATATGTTAAACGGGGAAACCGTCTCATGTGAAGCTGTAATTATAAGCCCATGGGGTATCCCTCTCATTTTGATAAGCTCCCGTCATAAAATAGTTGTCCCAAGGCCTGAGTTTCATTTATACGTACTATGGACGAGAAGACCATGGTTTAATGGTAAAAACTCTCCATACTTTTGGTCTGCAATAAACGTTGAACATTGGGGAGGGTCGGGGACTGATCGCTCACAATAACGTATTTGCAGATGTCTATGTGTCAGTGAACATAGACTTATAAACTTATGTGTACTGATAAGCAGGGATGTATCCGAGTCCACCTAACTCGATTCTGAGCCAATTCCACTACAGTGGTAAATATTCCGGGCAACTCTGTAACCTTCGATCCTAGCCACTTCCGATTCCATATCTTCCCAGTTCCGGTCCAGTTCCGAGTCCGGTCGTTTGATGTTGTAGCATATCATCCACAAACTTTCTATAGCCTACTATTCTTCAAGGAAGTTAATTTTTAAAGTTCATTTGTAGGGGAGTCAGTTTCAAAATCTGGCCCACCCTGTAACTGAGCTGATTGTGTAGCACCAGAAATGTATTAAAGTGTGTACCAATAACAATGTATACCATCAATGGAGCTTTCATTTTTGGAGAACTCGGCTGGAATCGGCTCCAGCTCCGAGTCCAGCTGGGGCCCATTTCTAGCCAATTTCGATCCGGGACTTCCCATTCGGGCCAATTCCAAGTCCAGTAAAAACGGCCTCGAGTCCGGAATTGAGTCGGAGTCCAGGCTCGGGCGTTTACCTCATCCCTTATACAGACATTAGTAAATGTGGTTTGCTGAAAACTGACGACAAGAACTGGGAAATAAAGTTCAGAGTTCATTTACTTACTCAGCCTTCACCACAATGTATTCTTTGATTCCTTCGGGAGTGCACTATATCATTTCTAAAGAAACTGTTATAGTTATTTCATATCGGAGTAATATACGTCATATTCTACGGGAAATAAAAAGGATATAACAAAAGACTGTACATACAACTGAAGCAGAGACGGGACAAGGATTTGCCTGACCGAAACCAATACTTCCCAACAGGGTGCAGCAACTCGAAGTTCCGAGAGTAACGAAGGGGCAGGTTGGGGTGACAAGAACGAAGAACGACCCTTTTTCCAGCAGCATTAACACTGAGATGAATTGCGCAGTACAGGGTAGTTTGTGAATATGTCGGATTTTGGGATAGATGATGTTGCTCGCCATGCAGGTTACATCAAAGGAAACATTCTACCGTAGGACCGGCGTCATTTTTTTTTTGCCCAAGTGGTCGGATTGGGATACAAACAGACAAAACTGGTATGGGATCTTCCTTTTGTGATGGCAAATCCAAAACCCGCGATTAACAAAGGTGTGAAGCCTTCATATGGATCAAGAGTGGAGAAACGTTTTTACCAAAAGAGAAGATTTGGGGGATTCCACAGTGCAAAGCGTTCCCCCATGGGCAGGGAGTCAGAGGTCCTAAGCTGTCCCTGATGGGGCAATGTCCCAGTAGAAGACCAGGGGCGAAGCCCCCTGAGGTTTATCAGTATTTATGAAATTGTTAGCACAAGAACTAATGGAGCATTTTGAATCACTCTTTGACCATTTGTATTTGAGTAGTAACTATTGGAAGGTATCTTTGATTCTGAGGTTGTCTTGTCTTGTGGGTGAGAAGAAGGATGATAGTGGCTGCATGGGGCTTTGGAAGACGTATGCTACTCATGGTGTCCTACACCAGGAATTATTACAGATAGCCCAATTTCGCATTTTGGAAGACATTTTAATACCCTACTTCCTTTATCATTGCAAACGTTTTCTATTATATTTCAATTATCTACAATTGTCGATTATGTCAGTATGTGCTTCTATAAACAGCAAGGTAAGAAGGACATTTGAAATTAAAGTGACAGGATAACTTTGATTTATGAACACCATAGCCCCCCTCCCCCCTTACAGCCACCGCCGAAGGTATGGGGGTCCTCACAGGAAACGTCTGAAATCCAAAACTGACGCGATTTACTGGCAGCTAGCAGATGAGATAATTCACGACTTCGTAGAGAACCTAAAGAGGGAATGTTAGACCTACTCGATTTGTTAACTGCATTTTATTGCATGTTCATTTGAAAATTCAGCTAGAGGAAAATACTTGGAATCTAATTTAGCCCCGTTTCAATTTAGAATGATCTCATTTTTTTTCAAATGTCCCCACTGCCTCCCCTTGGCTTTTATTGCCCTCCCCCCGTTGCGAAAACCCTCCAGGGGGTGATACCGCCATGTTGGGAACCACTGATCTGTGGGTACGGGTACGAGTACAAAAGCCAGTGGCACATACCTTTAGTCATTGTTGGCAAAATGAAGTGAACCTTTTACAATCCCTTTATCAAAGTTTTTGCGATTATGTCTTCATTATACATATTAAATTGTGAAATGTAACAAGACCAGGGAAGTATTTATGTAGCTGGAAGTCATCAAACGTGAAAACAACTTGAAAAACAATATCATGAATACTATATCTAGAATCTGTGGTGATAAAATCCCTGCCTTACCTGCTTCACTAACAAGTAAAATAACAAACTTATTATTTCAAAACATAATTAATAATTTATGCATATTTCGAAGAGATTCGGATAATCATCTCTGGTTACAAATTAGTTACATCCTTCAAGTCTTTTCCAGCAAGCTAATATACATAATTAATTTGACAGCTGTTGCCACAAATCCACTTTGCCTCGTAAGTTACAAGTCTTCAAGGGAAAGGGTAAAGTTTAATAGAGCAGACTTCCTCATTCCAAAAGTTAAAAAAGCAAAAGCAACATTTTAACATCTCCTTTTATTTCAATTTCTCCCACCCACAAAAACTTTCTTTCCCGGCAGGAGCAATCTTCCATCATGAGCTGCATTCCTTAGATGTACAGTCACTTCCAAAATGTGATGCGGTCTTTAGCTCAAGTACTCAGCAGAGCTATTGTTATAATATGCACGGCTACGAAACAACTGCTACTTTTGGGCCATGTGTATGAAACAATGTTGTAGTCCAAACCTAGGCGCGGATCCAATGGGGGGGGGGGCTTTCCCGGCCTCAGCCCCCCTCCCCCCTTTTCGCCACATCAACAATAACAAATACGCAAAAATTAGCATAATGTTAATCTAGGAGAATACTGAAGGGGGCTTTTCGAAATTTCTGGATCCGCGCCTGAAACCTCAATATCCGAGACCGAGACTACCCCTTCCAAGACCGAGACACTGTTTCAGAGACTGGGAGCTTTTCAACTGAAATCGACTTTTAACGCAAAAGTGGACCTTAGTTCCTTATTCTGCAACACATGCCGTCTGTAAATTCAAGTCTCAAAATGCTGATATTGCATGAAGTGTTGCCATTGGCACTATTCATTGTGACATCGTTCATGACCATGTGGTAGCATACATAACTTCATCATGGGGGTCCTCACAAGGAAAAGTTTGAAATGCAACACTGTGAAATGCAATTTTCTGGCACCTAGCAGATGAAATAATTCACCAGCTTTGTAGTGAACCTACAGAGGGAAAGGTAGACCTATACTCGACTTGCTGACTCCATTTCATCTCCAATGTACTACATACTAATTTGAAAAGTTCAGCAAAAGGAAAATATTTGATATACTTTAAGCCTCGATTAAATTCAGTATCTCATTTTTTTCAAACGTCCCCTGCCGCCTCTTGACTCTTATTGCCCCCTGAGTTGCAAAAACGCCCCAAAGGGCGTTGGGAACCACTGGTCTAGAGGACGTCTTTTTCAACGTCTACTAGGTACCATATCGTATAACAAACGGCTATTCAGCGAAAGTCGTTCCAACGTAGAAGTTGACCCTAAACCAACGGCGATCCGACGACAATTTTTATTTTGCCCTGCGCAGGGGTGACAAATCCGTCTGCATTGCTCCCACAATGCGCAGCTTAAACCCTAGCCTGCATACCTGGCTCTATACGGCATCTCCCTTGGATAGTGAGATACTTAACTTTTTAAACAATAGTGAAGGCAAGGGCGGACTGCTTGGGTGAATGAAGCAGCAAAAAGTTAGAAAAAGTTAGGTGACTGGCTGTAAACGGATCTTTTACATGCAATCGTCCCGATTTCGATACCGCAAATATAGGCCTCGAGACGAGACCTGGTCCCGAGATCTTTAACACTGACCTAGGTGCTGCACGTGCTCGGAAATGGCCCTAAATGGATATCTCTTCGGTATAACAGGCCTCGAACACAATACACTTTGCTAACTGAGATTGAAAGAACCACTTTTCTGAATGTGGCGCCAAGAAAATGTGTTGGACTATATTACCTCTCTTTCTTCTCTAAACATTTTTTGCGTTTTGTTTATTCCAAGACCTGCAGAAATATCAGAAATATTGACAGCAAATAAAGCTGCGAGTTTTCAATTCCCAAAGATAATACTTCAAAGTGTAATGTCCATAATTTTTCATCTAACCTTGAAACGACGGTTCTTATTTAAGATTCTTATTTATTTGCGGCAGAGTGACGGAGACAGTTTCAAAATTAAAGGAAAGGTTTGATCCAAACTTTAATTTCAAGAAAGAGGAATAAAGTCTATACTCTCTGTTTCATTCATTTCGTATGTGTGGTTCTTGAGACACCACCAGATAAAATTGCTATACATTTTGTTACATACAAGGACTGATGCAGTGAACTTGAAGCAAACAGAAGTGATGTCACCTCTTCACATTCATGAGCTTTACTTTGTGACATATTTTTTCTCAGTCTTCTATTATGAACTTGAATTAGAAATCAGAGTTCACCTTTAGGATTTGTAAAGTTGAAAAACTTATATAAATCCTCATGCATTAACATTACGAAAACATTAGGTCATGGAAGAGAAAAGTGGTTGTAAAATAAGACAAAATTGATCCATGGAAGTATTTCATGTCTCGTGTGATTGCTTAAAAGCATGGCCGTCGATAGGTGGGGGGCAGGGCGTATCATATTATTTGTCCCCCTCATTTTTCCCCAGAACCGGAACAAAAAAACAGGTACATGTTTGATTGCATAACTTACGAAATAGTTAATACAATAAAAAAAACAAGCTCAAAAATGGTGGTAACAGCCATTCAATGGGTTAAATGGTGAGAAAATGCCTCAGACTACAACTCAGATCTTCTAAAAAATCCCATTTTTGGGGCGCCTCTAAGTGGGCCCCGGCTTCCTTGCTTCTAGGGCTTCGCGATTTACACTTGAACTATTTTCGTCAACCTTAAAGGGGATGACAACAATAACCACTTCAGTAACATAATTGAAAAGTAAACAAAATTCTCAACACAATGCAAAAAACCCCATCTTCATAGCTTATTCGGTTCTTGAGATATTGCCATTCTTATCATTTACATTGGAGTTGCCATTTTCCAAACAAACTGACTTGTAGCAAGTTGATTTTGACCTTTCAGGCTCACTTTTGTAATTGAGATGTTATTGTTTTCCTTTGTATTTTGTTTCATTGTTTCTCTCCACACAGTTTTAGCATGTTCTTGTTGGTATCAGATTTCAAAATTACAGGACTCGCTCTCTGCATTTCTGAAATGATCTTTGAATTTAATTATAAAGAAATACATAACTTTTGAAAATCAAGTGAGTCTGTGACATCATAATAGACTTGCTACAAGTTTGTTATGGCAGTGCCCATGTAAGGGATGAGAATTGTGATATCTCGAGAACCAAATAAGCTATGAAGATGGGGTTTTTTTGCATTGGGTTCAGAATGTTACATACTTTCTGATTATGTTCCTGAAATGGTCATTATTGTCATCTCCTTTAAGTCCCCCCCACCCCCCACACACACGCCCATTTGAGAAGCTGTTGACGCACTTGCTTAAAAGTTAACTTCGGGTTGAAAATGTGCCAATTTTATCTTACTCATTTCTCGAGCGCCTTAAATGATGGGAAAATGCCTCAGAATACAACTCAGATCTTCTAAAAAATCCCATTTTTTCTGGGCCCTTAAGTGGGCCCCGGCTTCCTCGCTTCTAGGGTTTCGCGATTTACACTTGAATTATTTTCGTCAACGTTGTGCCACCCCCACCCCCACCCCCAAACTCACACACTCTTTTGAGAAGCTGTTGACGCCCTTGCTTAAAACTTAACTTTGGGTTGAAAATTTCTCGAGAGCCATAAAGAAGATCTGAATGTAAATTTCACCTGACCGCTTGCATCATTAAGTTCCCTTTTAACATATCAAAGCTATATTTAAACCAAACCTCTCGTTGAACTGTTGAAAAACTAAAGAGAAAACCCCAAGATTAAAGAACAATTGAGTAGTTCTGCATTGGCATGAGATGCAATTGCCCATCTATCTACTTTTGCTCAAATCATTACAAAGAAAGTCAAAGTCACGTGTAATTAATCGTTCTAGCCAAATGCGCACGAAACGTTTTGGCGGAGACCCATTGTCCCACTGGGACAGAGAAAATGGGAGTTTGGACCTTTCAGAAAAGGGGTGAATGATCCTCATGACTCCTCGAACCCAAGATTAGAGTCTCCTGGGGAGTCGATTCGGAAGAAAACAAGTCTCTTCAGAGAAAACCAATTAAATTACGTCATTTCTGCCTGTGCGGCTTCCACCGTCCTTTCCTCAATGATACGACAAATTAAAAAAGTGCACATGCACTTTTTTGAATTTGTGGCTTGCTACGTAATGTTTTTTACACCAACAATGCCTACATTATTTTGTACCGGCCGGTGCAGACTTTGCTTATACGGACCACGTGATTTCAGATGGTACAGCCAAAAACTTTAAATTACGTTAAAACTTTGAAGGAAAAGGATAAGATTTAGGGCGCAATGTTAGGCCAACTACGCCTCAAGAATTGTGAGTCATATTTACCTTGCGTGATTAGCCCTTTATCAATGCATCGAAGGCTACTATTGATATTTAAGTTTTAATGATCCAAATTTATCTTTTTTTGGAATCTAACATTTCAAAACCCAGATTTTGTATGTGGCAATGTCCCAGAGGATTCGTATGATTCCTTTGAGGCCAGGAGGTCATCAATTTTTAGGGCACCTTAAGAACATGCGTCATGTTTCGCGATCAAGAAATCAATGGATTAATTAAGTGTTCTAGTTTCGTAACATAAGGTATCGATGGATTGCAATACATTAATATCAATGGTTGTGACTTTACAACTTCATGGTTTGTATGCTTGCGTGTAGTATGCATGATGTCCATATACAGCAGAGTCGTAGCCTTCGGAGGGGGGTTGTTCCCCCCTCGAAATTTTCAACCCGTAAATGAAAATTTGTATTTTTGAGAAAAAAATACTGAAATGCTGAAAATTTCACTGTCCTTATTACGATTTTAAGACTCTTAGAACCTAATCGTATGTAAGGGTTCCTTTTTCCCAAAATTTCCCGGGAAGTCCCCGGACCCCCACTGTGGACGCGTCCTTACGTGGGTTACTCTTCCTGAAGAATAAACGAACCCTCTTCCTCCTACACTATCTGACTATACACTGTTTGAATACGCTCGGAGCTTATACGCAGGCTAAAGATTTTTAGTGTTATTTCTCATACCATGCCACTGCATGTTTTTATAAAATAGCTAGGCTATATGATTACCTTTAATAGACGAGTTGGGAAATGTTTCCACGCAATGCAATATGGGAATGGGTCAAAGGTTAAGTGTACCACGCTTACAGTGTCCCAGCGCGGGTGTTGCATTCTGAGCACGCAGAGCTAAATACGTTACCGTTGTCATGGTACACTTGACCTTGTGACCTGACCGGAAGTACCGAATTTCCCAACTCGTCTATTGTATGCTCAGTTCAATAGGCTTGCAAAGTGACTATTAACTTTAATCAAATCTACCCTTTCGTTCTAAAATCTTTATTTGTTCCTAAAGATGAAATCTAAAAAAAGAATGTTTAGATGCATTTTATAGATGTACAAGGATTGAAAAGTGCCACCCTCCTTCCCATCGATCAAAAGATTTCTTGAAGGCCTTCGCTACGGCTACACGCCAACCATGGTACATTTCCTAGCGGCTCACTAAGAAAGGGCAACACGCAACCAGCCTTGTAGGCGTGCCATGCCACAGCTGAAAAATTCACTAATTAAGTAGAATTTCTACACATATTTTCATGCAGTTCAAAGCTTTACTAAAGATAGCACCATCTTGGATCTAAGAAACCTTAGAACAACAAAAATATCTCAAAGAGTGGGTGTCACTCCTTCGCTTTCAAAAATGATCCCCTGCAATTACACCTAATAAAAAATAGCACACATCAGTAAATACCGAAGATTCCTAAACATGTAATCAATCCAACAGTTTACCAAAGATAACACCATCTTTTAACACATTTCTCAAAGAGAAGGGGTGTTATCCAGTCCTTTTGCCTTGCACCCAGCCAAAACTTAGAAAAAAAAAACACTAATAATGACAATTTCTAAACATATAATCAGTTCCAAAAAAGCACCATTTGCAATTCAGCCACCTCACATAAATGTTTCTCCCTCCTCTTAGTACAATCCCTCAGGATGACGTCCATGCACGGCTGACAAAGGAAGGGTCCACCCGGTTGTTAACTGTCTACAGGAAAGCCACTTGGTACTCCGCTCAGAAAGTGTCAATGAACCCCCCCCCCCCGGGATTTCACCCAGGCTACGGCCCTGAACAGGATTCAAAAGGAATTTGTAGTCGGGCGTAGTTGCTCGAATAATTCCCTGGTGGTTCCCACGGCCAGGGCTTTTAGGGGCCAAAGTCGGAGTAGTTTCGTATCTTTGGGCCTAAATGAAGCATTAACTATATGGATGTACCGGATACAAACTTTAAAGGTCGTGGATGTACCGGATACAAACTTTAAAGGTCGTGTGACATGAAAATAACATAGTTGGATATTTGTTGTAAAAAGCATTAAAAATCCAGAAAATAGCCACAATTCCCATTAAAATCCATCATATATTGACCATTTTACATGTAAATTTCTATTTCACACTTGTATCATGAATAAACATGCACTTAATATGCAAATATGTGACATCGAAAGAGGGACATACCATATATGGCACATGTTAGCCTTTGTTTTTTCAACCTTAATTTCAAGGACACTGGTACCATTGTTATTCCCCGAGGGGTTTATTATAAAAGTTAAAATTTTTTTCCTTGAAAGATATTGATATCACTCACCAAACTGTAATCTGTATGATCAGTAATTAAGAGATAATTTATATAGGGTTAACAAAAGAAATCTTCACACTGTGCAACACTCCACATCATTATTTTTGCGTAGGCAATTAGTTTCTTCAGAAACCATCAAACTTTGAAGACGTATATTTTGAGAACGGTAAAAGATATTGAAATAATTCCAACGAATCTTTGATTGGAGGACTTAATTCTTTTTAAATGACAAGTGAAACAGCTCTTTTGGTGGCATGTCACACGACCTTTAAGTTCGGTTCGGAACTGGAATTTTCTAGATAGTACCTGAAATGCGGTAAGACAGGATGATTTCGCTCCCGAAGAGAAAACATTAAATAAATGGAATCCTGGTCACATGTTTGGAGGAGGTGGTGTGAACAGGAGAACCGCCAGTTGACTTTGTGATACAACATTATCCTGTTTGATAGGTGATTTGGTGTAGTACCGTTGCGAACGATCCACAGCCCAGAACATTTGAAAGGGGGACCTCCCAGGAAATATGAGAAAAAAGAACCTTTACATGCGATTTTCCAGGTTCTTAGGGCCTTTAAATCATAATTAGGAGTGTGAAATTTTCGGCATGTCAGTCTCTTTTCTCAGGTGGTCAACTTTCCTTTACGGCAACTGCCCTCCTTGTACCCCCCCTTCTCCCCGGAGGCTTCGGGCTGAGTTCAAACCTCTGTTAAAAGAAATCATTTTGCATGTTAGCCCCCATACCTAAACAGAAATTTCGCAAACAAGAGGTGTCCCACTCCCCTGAAACCGACAGGAAGCTCTACCCCAAAGAAAAGAGCAGGATCCTGAAAATGCTACTAAACCAATGTTAGATGATTACAAAAGACCTACCTGAAAACGCGAATCTCCACAAGGGGTTAGCCCGAAGGGCAGCCCCTCCCTGCTACAGGTTTGGTGCATGTACGTCTCTGCTATTAACATAGTAGAACGAATAACATGTAGGCGAGGTGACGCTTTTACTTTGTAACTCATTGAGATGTAGACGATATGAAGAATTTCACGTATGGAAATTTAAAAACACATAGGCTAAGCATGTTCTAAAACATTTTAGCTGCCTGAGATCACTCTGTATTCTCGAGTGCTCCATCGTATGACGTGAAGAAGGAACATAGAAGATCGTATATGTGGAAGTGCAACCGTTTTGTGGGCTGTTCAAAAATCCAAGGTCAAAGCCTCGCGCTGACCAGATGGCAGTTTGCTTAATCATAGACTCTTTTCCAAATAGCAATTGCAATGGCTTGTGGGATAAGTTCTGGTACGCGATGTTTTTGTCAATGGCATTTTGCTGTGGCAAAAAATGATGCACACCAAAAATCTATCCCACAATCCTTTGTAATTCCTATTTGGAAAAGAGTCTGTTCTGGGCTTAGGATCTCACTGAATGTATAGAAGAACCGCGTCTTTCGCTTTGCAGACTATTATATAAAGTACACCGAACTTGAAGCAACTGACAGTTATCTTTTCATAGGAAGAATGAAGAATGAAGGATGAAGAATCCAAAGTAATCTCTGCCGCACGCTTTTTCCAAGAAAATTTTGTTTCGGGGTAAGCCATGGTGACAAATAATCCACTAAACATCTCAGGTGAGAAATATTAATCAAGATATGATTGCTGTTCGACGAAATTCAAACGTTTGACAAGGTATTGGTTATTAGACTATGGAACTGTTGGTTGGACCACACGGAGCGATAGGTATTTCATGCGCCACCTGCAGACTCCTGCTTTAATATACAAGTTCTTAAGGTTGGTGCCTCCGATTCAAGGTCCCCAAAAATTATTCGTCCTCAGAGTTCAATCTACATTGACATAGGGTGCAAATGTGAATGTAGGATCGGCTAATGAATGAAGGGTTAGTGAAAGAAAAGAAACAAACCAAAGCAATTTGTTACAAATTGAAAAGACTAATCGAAGTCTACAAATTACAACATTACGGGAAATCGGCGGATTTCAGTCATCTATTACTTTATTGGCGGATGATAAGAGTTAGCCCTTGGCTTTTCTTTCAGGGGCGTGGCTAGGATGAAATTTTTAGGGGGCCTAGGTATCAAATGGGGGGTCACGGCATCGATCGCCGTCCTTAATTCTTACACATTTTATTAGGACACGCACAATTGGGGGGGGGGGGGCTGGCAAACATCTGGGGGAAGGCCCCCACCCCCCTTGTAGCTACACGCCTGTCTTCTTTTGATCCTGTAATAATTTCAGCCTTTGGGAGAGTGGCTAAGGCTGGGATTACACAGCCGTGGGAAGCGGCAGTTAAATGGCGGTCTTCAAAGCAGGATTGGGAGATATTAGAACTCCGCTGTGTTTTATCCTAATGAATACTAGTCGAAATTAGTGCAGCGCATCTCGCCAGTGTTATAAACATCTTGTTACATGGTTCTTAATGAGCCCAGATGGCTTTCTACTGCGGTTCGAGTCCAGCACGTGCCGTTTTTTTTTCTGCGTTTTTTCTGCGAGACGACTGAAAATTACGTCCCTGTGTTGAAGTAAATCGTGGTTTGCTCATTTACTATTCTTCCTACTCGCCAGAGACATATAGCTTATGCCGAGAAACATGCCCTAGATTTGTTGAAAGTTGCGAAACTTTTGCAGTACTGCGAAATCACAAACATGCCCAAACATATGTCAAATAGGCAAAAAATTTGCTTATTCGAGGTTTTTACACGGGGAACGTTTTTTTTCTCTTTTCTTTATACAAATTTGTTTGATCTTCGCGCGATAAGTGGTATTTTATCATTTTGTTAGTAAATCCGTTCATGAGTTTAATCCATGAACACCCATAAGAAATAAATCAACAGACCGTATAACACAGAGTACGTAAGTAAGCCTTTTCAGGTTTGCTACCGTTTTCACATAGGTCTGTGGATGATTTTTTCCTTCCGATGCTTTTTTTTTGGCCACAAAAAAAAATAAATGTTTTCCAAATGGTACTGACAATGAAAGAGGCAAACAACAGTTGGATAAATTTTCAATAAGTTTGAAATCTATTTATCAGGAATATTCCTTCATTACAATCTGTCAACAAATTCCATTTTTCCAAATATTTTGAAATAAACTCTTATGAACACATACAATTACCCAGAATGATCAGTACGATTTCCAGAAAATGATGAAGTTCCTCCACTTTTACAGACTGTCTACATTTTTTCTCCATTATAAGAACTTAATATGTAAGGGGAAAAATAAAATAATACATTTAATAATTTCCTTTCACCTTTATAAAATTATTGTCGTAAATTTCAGTAACATATCTTTCACTTATACCACAAAAAGGAATGTTCTTTTATCTTAATTCAAAGCCACCACACTTTGAATTCACCAAGATTTATCCTTAAAAATAACATCAGCATTGCTACTGATGGATCCAGACAAAACAGTTGGTACAATAGGTCATTGTTCTCTGGGAAGTAGTTCCTTTTGGTGCAACTGGTCACTATTCAACATATTCATGTCATTTGCTTACTGCCATTGCTGAAAATAGTTGTACCAGGCACGTGTCCAGGATTTTCAGCAGGGGGGGGGAGGGGGGGGGAGGGGGTCTGAGATATAATTTTTCAAATGAGGCGGGAATTTTGGGTCGAAAACTCTAAAAAACTCTAAAAAATCTTAAGGTCGGCGCGAGCAGGGGGGTCCGGCCCCCCAGGACCCCCCCTTTGGACACGCGCCTGTTATACCTGAGTAGCTTGCAGGAAAACTGGAGAGGGGATGGACAAGGATCAGGTGAGGAGAGTTGGGGAGAAAGAACAAGTATGGTCACAAACAGAGATAGGTGATCAGTTCCTCTGGTATAAACCATCAGCAGCAGAGAAGTCACCATGTTAATGTTAAGAAAGTCTTCACTGGGTTCCATACATTCTGAGTAAAGAAATTATTTTTTGGATGACCAAACATCCAATGCCAAATGGCAAATTTAGAACAATGACTCCCCAAAGGTTGCCTGCACCGCAGACTTGTATTATTACTGCACCTGTTTACTGCACCCGTTAGAATATGTATCTGAAAACATGGTACATATCCGACACCAGCTGCCAAGTTACAGGGAACACTATACTGAGTGTGACGGCTGGATGACCTGTTCAGTTTTGAAACCCTTATATCATTATCATCATGTGGTAGCATTAGACTGACTGAAAAGCACAAACAGTACACATGATATTTGTCTATAAGACAAGGAGGGTTAGTATTCACAAAGTATTGTTCAAACTTGATTTATGTACCAAAGCTGCCTGTATGGTCTTCCTTTTTAAACATATAGTGGTCACCTGCAGCATAAGACAATCTGGGTATGCATAAAACCATTTTTGAAACAAATGGAATAAGGTAAAAACATTGTACTATTAACTCAATAATGAATTTCACAAAATTGTTGCAATTTAAACTACTGTATGACGCATATCATTAATGTGACTTTGACGAATTATTACTCATACTAGGGTACAGTTCCTATACTGCAAAATAACCTCCACTGTATCCACATCCATTCATAAAAGGTCAAACTTTGTTATCAATGAAAGTGACATTGAAATTGATTTTAAAGTAATTTAAACATAGAACATCTCAATAAGTTAATAGAGAACTTTCTAAACTGGTTAACCAAATCACAAATAGTTACTCTGATATGATCATACACTTACAATAGCCAAGGTTTCTAAAACCACATCACAAGGTAACTGATAACTAACACAAACATTCTCCCTCATTGAGAAGACCTGTCTCCTTTGTTAAGTTGAAACAAAAGAATGAATACATATTTCATATTTTTCCACAAAAATGAAGCTAGGACACCAATACAGAACATAAATAAGACAGCTTACACTAAACAACTGTCATCTTTAAAAATATATTTATATATGTATATATTTCTCATTATGTGAGTTTCCACAAACTCTTACTACTTTCCTAAAGTACTGCTTTTTTTCTTTTAACCTACAATTAATTTTATTCTATTTTTTTTAAATGTTTATTTCATTTTCAGAACAAATGCATTTCATTTCTTTTCTCTTTCTAGAAAAAAAAACACTTTCAAGTTTACCTTTTTCTCATTTCTTAATTTGATACAGTCTTTATGAATAATTTTCATTTGCAACTACAAGACTAGAATTCCCTTAGTATCATGTCTGAGGACATCCTCTGAACTGGCATAAAGAAACAAAATTATAATTTGGGGGAAGGGAGAGTGGGATGGGGGAGAGGTTGGGAGGGGCTAGGAAGTCACCCACAAACTTGTATAATATATACCTGGACTACCATTGTTATACAATGGGAATCAAACCTTACTTTGCCATTAGCCATTCAATATCTCCAGTGTGCAACCTTAAACTTCACAATGTGAACATTTGAGAAAAGCTTGAGCCTTTTTTATTCCACAAACGTCAAAAAACTCACAACACCAGTTGCTTAATGAGTTACATTTGAATCAGCACAGAAATATGTAGGCAAGTTCTGTAAGAAACACTGTTGAAAAATGGGAAACGTAACCTTAATTTTGGTCACGAATGCACAAGGTATGACGTGGCAGGTGAGGAGGGTAGGGGGGGGGGAGGGGATGAAGGTAGGTGAGGTGGCTAGCAGACTGCTTGAACTATTCATTAGGCATTTAAGTACCCCTCCTCATCACCACCTTCTACCCTCCCACCACCTACCCATTCTCCTTTGCATTCACCTTTGCATTCACCTTGTTGGTCTGTTCAAATTGAGTTCAGCAAGAACCGTTTCATGTCAGAAAATTTTCTTTCATGAAGTTATAATAAAGGTAATATCTTAAGCTGCTGTTTTCTAGGGAAGACAGCAAAACATAAAGCATTTGAAAGTTATAGAACCCAACAAAAACATGATTATAACCAATTCATTTTGATTACATTATGAAAAAGAGAACACAGAAAGACTGTTCAGGTCATACTATGAGCTGGACAGAGGTGGTCCACTCACTGGCTTGGTACCATGTCAGAACTTCAGACTGCAGCTGCCTCAGCTAAGCTGCAGCAGCTGCAGCCATGCTTTTGTTGCTGTTCATACTGTAACAATACCAGGTTTAAATTCACCCTGCCATTGTAATGTGTGTCCTGCTATTGTAATGTGTGCAGCTACAAAGCATGGCTGCAGCTCTGCTATTTTGATATGATGCCTTGTAGACACTATACAGAAGAGAAATGAGCCAACTTGCTGAAACTGCAATGACAACTTTCAGACTCCCAACTTTCTTGGTCAGTCTCACTTGACCTCACCATACAACCACTGGAAGTACTACCTCGGAGGGAGTACTTCCATGGTTTATATACATCACAATGCTGTTTCACTGACATGAATACTCCACATACATGTATCAACAAAACTCTTCAACATGCCTGTGGCAGTCTAGTCTGACTCTTCCAAAATGTAGGCAAGGAGTGGTAGTGGATGGCAGGCCCAGGCAAGGAGGGGGTGGTGGGTGGTGATATCCCTAGAATTTCCTGCTTTCTATAGAAGGGCTACAAAGCCTTAAGTTACTTTTTAGAATCTCTAAGATAAATCAGTGAAAGACAATGGACAAAGAGTCTTAGTTGGGTTGGGTATTAACCAACACATGGAGATAATTGCAACTTTTACAGACACTCACTGATGGCCTGAGCTCACAGTTATAATCCATGAAAATACAGTATAACTGCTATTTGTGCTGTTCCCTGTCACTATACTGTAGTAGCTCCAAAACATATCTGGGTCACTGGTGCTACCCACAAACTTGGTGATTACATTGCACAAATCTTGCTAAATACTACACTCCAATGGATCCAATAAAAAAAATATGGAAAATAGGGGATAATCAATGCAAAGTACTTTCAAAATAAAAATTGTCCTTGAGCACTGCTTGCAACACTATTGATTTAATTTTGATGTGGTATAGTGTTACCTATGAAAGTAATCCTGTCAATGCCACACAGGTTCACACTCTGATCTATTTCATGAACTCAGCATGACATGGCAAGGACGTTGCATGGCATCAGCAAAAAAACTACAGCAGCAATGCTGCTGTAGCTCACACACATTTGTCATGAAATGTTGGAAATGATTATCACATTTATTCTTCAAAAACTTTTGAGTAACAAGAGAAATAGCAATTATTAGTTTAACCAGATAGGGTCTAATTATCACCAAGTATAAGGGAAACTCCATGGGGCTATTAAGCTTTCAAGAATCCAAGTACTTATTCAAAATGCTGTAAAATCATCCATGGGTGAAAAACTTCCAAAAAAAGGAACGCAAAACTTCAGTATGAATGTTAAAAACTGAGTTTCTACAACTGACATTTTTCATACCTTACTCTCAAAAAAACTCAGTCATAGATTCCAGAAATAGTGAACTGTATTGCCAAGCTAAGCTAATGCTAAAATCAGAATTGGGTTAAAGGCTGTAACAACAGAAAAGGTTTCAATTAAAATAAATTTCTATAAATTTATCAATGCTAATAAAGAAGATTCTATGCTGTAAGTAACATTTTAGTATAACCAGGTTTGGTTTCACCTCTGTCTGACATACGTAACCGTAATACTCCCACCCTAGCCTAACCTCTATCCTAACACTGATCTTCATGTAGACTTGTTAGAATCAGTAGAGACATCAGAACAAATAAACATTGGAACAGAGCAATAGAAAAGTCCCCACCAGGTTCATTGCACATTCATCTTGTCTCAATAAAAAGTTCATTAGACCTGCATTAACAGTGTAGTAGGCTATAGTATTCTACGATCAAAAAGGAGTAGCTATGCTTTCAGTATCTAGACTACATTCTTCTTTGGGCAATAGAAAAGCAGAGTGTACTGTAGCTGGGCTGGAGATGTCATTCCTATATAAGGATGTGATATAAGATTCAACAATATGTCTTCTTCCCAAACTTCCCTTAGTTATGTAGGTTTACCTTTCTTATTTGTATTCTATGGAAGAAAATTAAGAAATTTTCGTAATCTAAAAAACACATAGTCAAGCTGATTTTTTTAGCCTTGCCTCACCCAATAGGGTAGATGGTTCTTCCTTTACAGACAGCAATCTCTGACAAAAGTATGAGAAGTATGATTTCACAGAAAAATCAATTGTACAGTGGTAATGATACTTAAATACATTTCAAGAACACAATATACTGTAGCTACACCTTTTGTAAATCTATCCATCTTTCTTATAACTGGCCAAGGGTAGAGAACAACTTGCGCAACTCCTAGGAAATTTTCAGTACTGTAAAGAACACACAATTACTGTACTTTTTGTGTTCTGAAATAATTGTGTTCTTTAATACATTCTAATGAAGTATTGTAACAAAAACTGGCTCTTTTAGTCTCCTTGGCTTGGACACTAGTTTTCTTCTCAACTGTGGGCTATGATTCTCTGACTCTAATCATGTCAGCCACTGAAAAGCCTGTAGCATAGGCTTTACTAGTGTATTAATTCTCATTGGTAGGCTCATACTTGACCATTTAGCTGTTGTTGTACATGAGGCTGTGGCAGTTATGATGGTTTTGTAGAAGTCAAGACTCCATTTGGAGTCGCAGCTCACAACTTCACACAAAGTCCCCACCTGCCCTAAGACCACAAGTATCCAAAGTCCAAACATATTGGAGTTGTCCAAGCCTACTCTCCGTATTGTCTCCTTTCTCCAAAATATTTTTAAAATGAAAATGGCATCCTGACCATATAATAAAAATCACTTGCTTTTCTGACCTCTTATTTAGTACATTCCTTCAAAGATGACTAACAAACCTCAACTGCCACTCAACACAGACATTTATCTTCTTTTTACTCTGCTTACAAAAGTATTTCACCCTCTGAAAGCCGTTCTATCTTAATTTGGATTAACGTTATACAAGAGACGGTTCATGTACATAGACGAACTTAGTGTTTTACAATTAAGCCTGTGATTTGAGAGTTCAACAACACAGCGGACACGGGCGATTGGTCTCGTGTTGCACCTAACATGTAAAATGAGAATATGTATGAGGGTAGGCCAAAACCCTTTCAAAAGACCAGCACTCTCATACCTTGGCACTGAAAAACACAAATTTTCCAACCTACTCTTCTCTACTTTTAATGGGTGCACTGAATCGTGCAAGATCAGACTACAAAAAGTGTCTTTTCCTGGTCATTTCCAAAAGTACACGGGCTGGCAAAAACAGATGAGTTAACACTAACTGCTGCTCTGGTGACTTTTGCAACTATCACCATACATTAAAGGTAATTGGATGAAAAGTATTAAATCCACTCACACAATGTAAGTTTTATCTAACAAACAATACTCTTTAAAAGTTGTCAGGAAAATGATGAAATAGTTCACATCGAAAAAGGATGTTCTGTAACCTGAAGGGTCCTAACAAAGGTTTGAAAGTTCAGCAGGCCATCAACTCCTTAGAAAGTTAAAGGACTATTAAGAACTAGTTCATGAGGCCACACCATTCCATGTACAACACCAAGTATCTGCTGTGTAGTTTACACCTTCACCTACAACAAGGTATATCAACATAGCAGAAAAATGCAGTAATATCTGATAAAGAAGTAGTACCACTGTCCCATGGAAATAAGCCGGGATGATGAGTAATTCATTCAAAAAGTCTAAAACGTGTATCCCCAAAAGTATAATACTGACCCTGTAAGATTTCTTGACGGGGAAGGGGCGGATCCAAAATCAGCCCCTTCCCCAAGCTCCTCTCCCTAAAAAATAAAATTCCATCCCCTGATCACATCTGCTATTAGAAAGATCTTTAAACACCCTACCTCCACTCTTACTGGGCCACCACTGTGTCTCCTTGTGGAAAGCAGTTTGCAATACAGTATGTGGCAAGAATGTTTTAAAGAGGGATTTGGATCACCCCAAGTATGACTTTTACTTGGTGGTAAGCCCCGCCCATAATTGTCTTTACTGCTTCTCCTTGTGCAGACACAAACATAGTTCACTGCTCAAGGCCACATCCTGGTGAGCATAAAAGACCCCATGTGCAATCAAAACATTCTCTGTGCATGCTGTGTAATATGAGCTGCTCTGCATCTTTTGAATTTTGTAACTCTAATGTCAATCAAAGAGTAGTCACCAATTGAGACTTTTGCTTACCCCCAACTAAAAGTCATACTTGGGGTGATGCAAATCTGTCTTTAAGGAGAAGCAGAATACAGGAAGGGTATCCTTACTGCACAGAACTGACTATACGCTTGGGGTATTCAATCAACAAGTTACTACAAAGTAACTGTCTGATTCAAATATTAACATGTGAATTGCCAATGAATTCTTTCACCATCTTCATTTTAAATCACTACTTATTATAAATACAAACTGAAAAAGTACCACACAAGAAAGAACTCTCTCTTAAAAATGTTCCACGAAACTGACACTCAGTTCACAGAATCTCTCTTTGTTTTACACTGCAAGCTTAACAGTTTCCACGGACTACTTTTATCTACCGCAAACTTTAAACTTGTGGTTCAAAATCACGTAACTGAGCTAAAAGCAAAACATAAGAACTACAAATTTTGTATATTAAACAAATTGACAGGTACCACCGGTTATTGACAGGTACCACCAGTTACTGTGTTGGCTAGCCATTTATCTCCTCCACAAGCAAATTCCTCAATCTGATATGACACACTAGCTTGTCACATTCAATTACAATATATGTACCCTTTCCTAGTAAGCTGTATCTACAAAGTAAGAGTTTTGAGATGCTGCTGGAATACATTACAAACCGCAAAATTTTTTACCTGCATTATTTTTCACGACACTGTCGCTGTGACCATTCTGGTTCATTTAACCATCAATGAAAGACCCAATCACCTCATAAAATGAACTCTGACAAAAATGAGAAAAGGAATAGGAATTTCAAAGTGACTCAAATTTCTGGATACTATACTTCAAGTAAAGTGGTTGGATTTAAGTTTTACCTGAACAAGAGGGTATCACTTCATCCGTAAATAAGCTCAGACATGCATCACTGCATTTCAATATTTCAGACTCTACTATTAAGAAGATCCCTCTTGCAAAATTAATCTTGTAAATGCAACTGGCCTTGGGTTAACGCTGCCAACACTTTGAGAACCTAATAAACAAATCTTTTCTTGGCATTCCAAAAAAATTTCTCTTGGCAGAAAGGAAATTGTTGTCATCTTAAATATGATGTGAACCTTGCACTGAACTGTGGTCAAATTGAACTGCCATTCTTAAAGAAAGACAATTTAATATTCCCAACATATTAAAAGAATCAATTTTGTCTTCTTTTCCTGGCGAAATTTTTCAACTAATTTAAACCTTTCTTTGAACCTGACCCTGAATATTAGATGTAGGATTGGCAATAAAACAAAACTCAAAATCACAAGCAAGCAAGGAAACCTTCTACGATTGACAATTATTCAGATCTATCATTATTTCCCTTGTGTTTAGAGGGGGTCTTCTTTAGAGGTAGGGGAAGGGGAAAACTTTAATTTGTGGAAAGAAGCAGGGAGGGGGGCAAACCATGACATCTTAAGGATTCAAGACAAATTTCATAAAATTACTTAGTACTGTACATTAGGGCAATGAAATATGAGAGTAGGTAGCAGATGGATCCCCCATGACAAATCCCCAGCCCCACTTTCCGAAACAAGAAAAAAAAGGACATGAGGCAAGCCGTAGAAATTAATGCAACAACAGTAATGTTGTAATGGGAGTAACCAGCACATGAGCTCTAAGCAAGACTGTAAAACCTTTGTGTATCATGATACTTGTAGTTAGTATGTGCTCATACTAACACCTTGGCACATTTGCCTGAACTCATAACTGTGAGAATGGATTTGTACTCACAAATGAATCAATGGGACTGGTGGAAAATGTACTCATTCTCATGAAAAGTTAAGTATGTTCCCATACTCACACCTTGGCACATTTCTCTGAACTTATGTTTGTGAGAATGGATTTGTACTCACAAATGAATCAATGGTACTGGTGTAAAATGTACTCATTCTCATGAAAAAGAAAGTGTTCAAGTTTATACTCAGAAAGAGTGACACTATACACTTGTACTAGTACTCATGACATTGTACACATGCTACAATTCTGATCTTTTACACTTGTTCAGGTAATCTGTTCCCTCAAGAAAATATAGCAAACAGATGCTAAGTAAAAGGTCATTACCAAATACCTTAAGCACTTATGATCTGGAGACATGAAACACACACCTAACTTCCTAAATTGATCTCAATTTAGCACTCCCAAATAAAGCAAATGTTTAATCAGCATTTCTACTTTAATTAATTCTCCTTTTTTAATAATGGAATAAGACCAAAGCATTTATGAAAAGCCTCTGCCTTAAAACATCCTATGAGAACAGCAAATATCAAATGCAATTTACAAACGTATCCCTTAAGGTCAGCATAGAGAATAACATATGGCAGAAAATGGCAACAGTCATTCAAAAGGTGTTTGCATGTCCGTTGTGTAGAAGATCATTCATTTCTTAAGTAACTTTCTCTACAGGGGGTAATTTGTGGAATTTACACCTTTTACAAGCAAAGGACTTCCACTAGATGCAACTGTAGCAACAATTAAATAATACCTGTCATCATCACATCGTAGATCATTACATCTGTATTAGAGGCTCACTATAGATACAAACATCTTTCAAGTTTGAGGATGACAAAATTTAATACCCACAAGGTTTTTCTCTTATTGTAGCCATTTCTCTTATCAAGTATGCTATATTACGGTAAGTAAAGAGTACACTCACATGTTGCTATATCAAGCGAATCTTTTTGACATGTAACCGTATACAACCAATACACTTGTAAACTTCAAAAGCCTTTGCATCTACAGTGTGCATCTACGTAACCATGGTACATTGTATAGTGTTGCACTACTTGATACTGTAACAATGATGTTAATTGATCCCTGCATCCAACCCAAACATTATGACAAACAAAAATCAGTTAAAACCTTTCAAATTCCCCCAGTCAAGATGATTAAAGTTCTCCTGACTGAGTTACTTCTCTTCCCTCCTTCTTTTTCAAACTTCACCACAGCAGAGACAAAGGTATGAACTTAAATTGCTCAGGGTCATGTTCTGCTGAGTACACTGCTATGTGCAATCTGTAAAAATCACTGACAAATCTGAAAGGCTTAACTATGTCAATCAAATTGCAGTCACCAAGCGTAAATTCTGTTTGCCACCAAACATAAACTGACAAGACTGCTTTAATCCAAAAAGTTTACCTGGACAAGCAGTCAAGTCCCTGATCTGCACATAATAAGGCATATTTATTATTTTGATAATTACATTTTGGGGTGGGGTGGGGTGGGGTGGGGGGAAAGTGACTGAGCTGATCCTCAGAAGATCCACTGTGATCTGTTTTCAAACAGCCTAAATAAGGTTCATATGCCTTTGGAACACCTTGGACTAATGGTTTCATTCTTACTGACTACAGAACTACACACAGTAAGTTTACCAGTGACTTACCGGTATGTGATAAATGAGAAGGTTCTACTCTGCATAGCATCGCATCCCAAGATGCTATGTGTACCTCAAGAACATCTACCATCACAAAACAAACAAGCTGTTAATTAAATAGAGAGTAGTTTCAGGCAGGAATGCTACTGTTTTACTTCTCTTTAATAACAATCGCATTACCGCAAGTTTTTCCCTCCCTTGTGCTTGAATCAAGACTACCATGAGTCTGAATCATCTCTCAGTGCATGTGTTTTGTGAGGATGTCTACTACTCATTACTCCAGACAGGCAAAGAAAACATCAATTCTTCTCTGTCGTGTGTTATCCAAAATTTACCGACATGTGGAAAAAGACTGCCTGAAGAAATGTGGTCCGGATGCGGCAGACAAAATACATACATTAAATACCTCATGATGTTCACTTTCCCCGCACTTTTAATTGCTCCTTTGTGTTGAATAGTTCCTCTGAGAGTCTTGCAATCTCTCTCCCTAGTGTGTCGATGTTTTCCTAAATTTGGAGACAAGGAGAAACAAACTGAAAAAATGTTCTCACTTTTGAATCAATAAACCATTCATATGGTGGTATGCTTTCTTAAACCAACACAAACGTGTATACAACAAAGGATGGCTGAAAGATTTACATACTAATGGCATAAACCAAGTACTAAATGGCAACATACTGTATCTTCACTATGGTTTATGTGGTAATGAGGAAGTCTTAGAAATACTTGTCACATAACAACTGGCACATGGAGTGTTTTTCAGATGGGGAGGTGGTTGGGGCTAATCTGCCCTCCCAGGGGGAGGACTGCACCTCACTCCCTTTGGCCTATAGTTGCCTATTACATGCACTGAATAAATAAAGCACTGCTTTAAGAAGCAGGTATTTCATAAAAAGAAAATTTTCAGAGAGGTCAAATTACCCCTTGTGCAAACTTATTGCCCCTTCCCTGCCAGCCACAGCAGATGTACACAAAAACTATATATAAACATGGCAACTCCCACATATAACAGACTATAGTACCTGTACCATTTCATAGTCTCACTACAAACATACCATACCAAAAATGAGTCACTGCCTGCAGTTTTATTGAGAAAATCTAGGTTTAATACCCACTTCCACAAAAATCATTCGTATTCTTATAGTTTTAACACTGTTTTTAATTCTAATAGTGCTCTAATTTTGGTAAGATCAGTAAACAACCTTTTTTTCAGAAAACAGGAAGTACTGTGAAGCACAAGTGAAATACAGTGTATAGAGTGTTGCACAACATAAGGAGTTGGTACTGTGAAGGCAACAACCCCCAAAGGTTTAATGCCCTAGCTACAGTATTACAGATTTTGCAAATTTTCACAAAAGATATGACCACAATACTTCTTTAAAATATACGACCAATTTTAAGGTCACTAATGTTTACAAAAGATTCGAACTTAACCTAATTACAACAAACCTCCCCGGCATGGTAGGTCATAGCAAAGCAAGAGTATTCTTTTTCTCTGAGAGATTAAGGTAATTTGCAATTTTTGATCTTTCTTAGTTGAAAGAAACTAAGGGTGAATTTAAATGCCTAAATTACTACTATGCTGTCAGATGTGGGAGTACATTTCAAGAATGGATATTAGGCCTAGGCAGATTACCTGACTGCACTTCCAAGTTGCGACTCCTGCCTGAAAGTCAAGTCACAACTTCACTTTCGCTGAAATCATGACTCCTGTAAAATACTGCTACAAGTATGAACAAAATCATAGCTCTGACTTTGTATGTGTTGTTTTGGGGGTTTTCTTGTAGTACAGTATTGTAAAAAACTGGCTGTATTAAATTTTTCTGTATCCAGATCACAAGAATCCTCTTTAGTTGGCAACTTTGACTCTCTGAGAAGGACAGTTGGGCACCTCATCCATACTCAAAGGCCAAGTGGTGCACTACTGTAATACTCATTGGAAGGCTAGTAATTGACAGTTCATAGCTGTTGAGGCATATCTTCCTACTGTACATCAGTTATAATACCCTCTTAGGAGTTGTGACTCCATCCAGAGTCGTGACCAATACGGCAATGGGCACCTGACTCCAAATGTACTAGAGTCACCCAAACCCACTGGACATAATAGTTTTAATACAGGGCCAGTTAAGGTCATGTTTTCTACTTTCCATGCATGTCAAAGGTCATATGGAGTCATCAAAGGTCAAACACTTGTAACCATGTAACACAGTACTCACTGCACCTCCATGCAGAAAGCATGTTTCTTAATCTTTTACTTAATTTGTGGATGCCTTAAATTGATGAGAACTCTACCGTTTTGGTGAGTTAAAGGTAATTTGGAGTCATCCAAGTTAAAACACAGCAACCATATAGACACATAACTCCAGGAAGGAAGCATGTATGAATACTTCTCACACTGCTGTAGATAATGTGGATGAGTTAAATTGATGAGGGAGACCCTACTGCTTTTTAACAAGGTCAAAGGATATCTGAGGTCACCAGAGGTCAATTGCTTGAATCCTTGGGAATAATTTTGTCCCAAGAAGTGCAACATACAGCCTGTAGGGAAACTGCTGTCACTTCAGTTTCAATTAGTGCACCCTGGTATCCTACTTCATGTATGGCTCTTTCAAGCCAAGTGTCAATATATATTTGTAACTGAATTGTTAAATTCATACAAAATAACTCCTTTTCATTTTCATGTCACATTACATCACAAAAGACACTCGTAAGGGAAATTTGAGATTGGCAAAATTTAAATAATGTTTAAAAATAAGGATGGAGTGACTATTTTTCTCATTCCTTTCTAAATGGATGTCTTACTCTGAGGAGGAGATAAAAGGCAGACACTATAAAAAGGACTAATCCAAATGACACTGCAATTTTGCATTAGATCTGGTTTTAAAACCTCTTCAACTGACACACAAACAGGAATACAGTCGGGTATGAGTTTGTAAGAGATGGACGTTTTCCATATTTTGATAAAGAAAAAAAACTACAAAAAACGTGATAATATTCACACCTAAGCTACAGGTTTTACATTTAAGGGTATCATCAACTCTACAAGTTTCTAACAAATGTTGGTTGCCATGGGGTTTTACATAAAGAAGAATCAACAGAACACCTGTGCCATTGATGGGCAAAATAAAGTTACTTTTTGGTATTTTTGTCAGATGTTTATCTTGAGTAATGTAAGTTCACATATAGTTTAATAGAAACAAAAGCTGTAACTAGTTTCCTTGTTAAGCAGATGTGCCATTTTTCAAACAACCTCCCATTTCTGTCTAGCATAACACTAAGTATTTCTAGGGGTCATGGATGAATGTCATGAATGGACAGCAACGGTCAACCAGGGGGTCAACTTGATTTGAGAAAATGCAAAAGTTATCAACTACAAGCTACAGTACCTACTCGTTCCTAGGATGAAGGCTTAAAAACAGCATGATTTGTCATTGGCACCATTGAATTTCTGTCATGGGCGGACATATTTCTTTTTACGGATGGGAGCATTCCTTGTCATGGATGGATACTAAGCCAAATTTTTTAACCTTGGCTTTTTTGCATAGTTGTCACCCTGTTCTCAGGGCAGGGGGTGATTGTGAGAATAGATAGGCCCACTGCTTTGAAAACACTCATTTCTCTGTTTGGTTCTTCCATTTAGTCATAGGGGTCTTTGAGTTTAATAATTTGTCATGGATGGACTTTTGATACAGTGTTCATCATGTTACAGAAGTTATATTATAAATACAACATACGCAGTATTACTGAATTTTTATCTAATGCCTACATAGTAGAGTATTTGGTATTGATAACTGCAGGGTTTTTTTTTTTTCAAAAAATATTAACCATGGGGGAAAAACAAAATACTCCTACCAATTTTGTGTCATAGACAGACATTGCTGCATCAAACATACACAAATATGAAATAATTACCCTCCAAGATTTTTTTTAAATTCAGTACAATTACGGAATAATTTTCTACCTTTAAATATAATCACACAACCTTAAAATAGTTCATGACTAAAATAATTAATTTAAAAAAAATTGAGTAGTAAGAAATGCCCATCCATGACATGCTTTTCAAATCACCACACACATAACGGCTTATTCTAAGACATTCAAACATCCTCAAGTACAGTACGTATTTTCTCTTCTTAATCCAAAGTAGTACTGTCTATTATAGGTATGGAACAAATTTTAACATTGCATCCTAAAGTAAAAGCTTTGGATCCTCTGTCAGCATCTAACTGATCACCCTCATACTGCATACTGCATACTGTATTTATACCCTGCTATGTGGAAGTGCAAAAATTCAACTTGCCTACATGGAATTCAGAGTTCAAAGTTTATTTTTTTCTCAGGGGGCTCTTTTCAAATGTTTTGGCAACATTCCCTCCCTTCTTCCCCCCCCCCCCCAAAGTTTCCAGAAGCAGTTTTTGGGTCTACAGGGACTGTTTCTATTTATTTTAGTTGCCAATTATTTTCAAGTGGTGGAGGGCAATTTTATGACATTTGGCCACTTTTTGGCCCTCCTAAACATCTTTCTGAGGGTGACTTCGACTTCTACAAGGACCGATCAACCATCACCCTAGTGTATTTTAAAGGCTGCATTGACTAAAGCCAATCACCACTGTACCAAACATCACCCACATTGTTTGGGTAATTTCACTCATCATCGGACAGCCTTTTTAATGCATTCAACCTTTAACTTGCACTGTGATCATTGCCAATTATGAACTAATTTTTACTCTGAAAACTGCTCCATTTACTCTGGATAATTACTCTATAATAGGAATCTCAAGGAGCCTTTCACAGTTAATACTGTACTGTTTGCTTCACATCACTGCCTAATCATACACTTAAAATGACTCATGGCTGCAATTCCATGATGGGTACCATAAATGTATTAGAGTTCTGGTTGCATACTGCTACCCACAGCTCTTTAACAGCCTCAAATGACCTCCCACAAACTCCATAATCCTTGATATCTTTTATTACTCTTCCTTCAAAATACTTGTCCCAATTAACATAATAATACTAAGGACTGTAATACAGTATAAATTTGAACAAAAGAAAAAGTAGGTCAATTACCTTTAAGGTCATATTTTTCAAGAGTGTATCTTCTAGTACTGCTTGGAGCTTTTGGTTGATTTCCAGTGACAGGTCAAGGGTCATTCTGGGATCTGATGCTTGTGACCTGTACAAGGATGCCATAATTCCACTCTGTTTGGACATCTGAGCCTGAAAAGATATTCAAAGTAAGAAAATGTACCACACTTTGTCCAACACCTACGGTAAGGTTGTACCCTAGAGGTGGGATCCTACTCCAAAATATATATACTGTATCACCTCTCTTAAAAATAAAAGAACCATATAAATGGTTTAATTACCTTTGCTGCTAACTGCATTTGCAATAAATACATAAGGCTAATATTTGAAACGGACATCCATTTTCCGGCTTTCATTTCCCTGTACAATCATAAGAAGACTCCGGGACAAATAAATGTAAGCAGCATAGGTGCACTATCTATCACAGAGTTGACTGTGGTACAAGTGGTTTCATGGATGGAGTGGAGGTTGGGCAGCAGTGAATACAACAGCGGTGGAGTTGGTGACAAAGTAAGTGGCTGCAGTGAAGATGGCTGCAGTGGAGGTCTGGCTACAGAAGAGATGGCTGCAGTGGAGGTGGCTACAGTGGAGGTCTGGCTGCAATGAAAGTGGCTGCAATGGAGGTCTGGCTGCAGTGGAGGCGGCTAAAGTGGAGGTCTGGCTGCAGTGGAGGTGGCAAAAGTGGAGGTCTGGCTGCAGTGGAGGTGTCTAAAGTGCAGGTCTGGCTGCAGTGGAGGTCAGGTTTCGTTGGAGATAGCTGCAGCGGAGGTGGCTGCGCGGGAGGTCAGGATGCAGTCAAGATAGCTTCAGTGGACATGGCTGTAGTGTAGGAAACTGCAGTGAAGGTGGCTGCAGAAGAGATGGCTGCAGTGGAGGTGGCTGCAGTGGAGGTATGGCTACAATGGAGGTGGCTGTAGTGGAGATGGCTGCAGTGGTGAATGCAGAGGAAATGGCTGCATTAGAAGTGGCTACAGTGCATGGAGCTATAAAGGAGCTAGCGATAAAGCAGGTGGCTGGAGTGGAGGGGGTTGCAGTGAAAGTAGCTGCAGTAGAAGTGGCTGCTGTGGAAGTGGTTAAAGTGGAGGTGGCTACAGAGGTGGCTGCAGAGCAAGTGGCTGAGGTGGGGTTGATGGTGATGCAGTGGAGGTGAACATGATGGTGACTGCTGTGGAAGTGGTTATGTGGAGTTGGCTGAAGGGCAGGTGGCTTTTATTGGATCTCAGTTCAATTTTGACATGGATCTCTTACAATATATGTTTTGGGCATGCAACTTATTACTGTAAATTGACAAATAAAATACATGCATGGAACGTACAACAAACTTCAGAGGTTTCAATAGTTTAACATTAAACACACAACCAATCCCAATCCATATGACAGGATCCTGTAACTATGGGTACAGTAACAACATGGTATTCAAATGAAGGAATCATTCAAGGATGCAAGCTACAGTACTGCTGTCATACAGTGGCATCATGCTGATTCCAACATGGCAAGGTATTATTAACAAATATGATTCTTTGTTGAAATTTTTTCTCGAACTTCGTAATTCCTGACTGTGCATTATAACATGTGATCTCCTTAAATCATTATTCACATGGTCATATACAGTATGACCATGAAAATAACCTCTTTGCTTGCTTGGTATTTTGTGAGAAGGATCATTTAGCCTTGTCACTCTATAACAATATAAGTAATAAGTGATCACATCTACGAATTTCCATCATATAGAACAAAGTGTACTGACTTTATAATTAGGCAGGCCTGGAAAAAATGCTTCTTTCCTAGGAGGCTTGTTAAATTTCCCCCAGTTTTCTTTCACATTTTCATGTACAAAGTGGCAAATTTTCCTGCAAATTCAATATCCTACAAATATCCAAATTTTCCAACATTGAGCTTCCCAGATTCTTGATTTTTTTCCAGCATGGACTTCCAGGAAAGCAAAGACAAATAAAGATGGCAGTCTGAGGAGTAGAAGAGTGAGTGAGCACAATCACATACTATTGCACAATTGATCATTTTTAACTGAATATTTCTTCAGTATTTTAAATTTCAGCAAACATGTCCTATAAAGATAGGTGTACAGTAAAGAGCTTTGTCTTTCAACCTTTGAAACAAATGTTTTTTGTACTGTAATTTTAAGACTTTCAGAACACTTCAAAACTCATCCTGAAGTGGTTACCATACATCCAATAGATGCATCATCGTACTACAGTACATACACATCAATCACACAGTTAAAAAAAGTTGGCAAAAATAACAGATGAGACTCTAAATTATTTGCTGGTAGCCTGCAGGAATTGAACATGGACTCTTGGATATAGGGGACTGCTCTGTTCTGACGCATCTACAGTACATTCCGACTACAGGAAGGTCACTATTATGATAAGGGTTAGAACACGGTTTAGGTTAGCTGAGAGTATTGCGGTTACGTGTGTCGGAATAGATGTCGGGACAAAGAGGTGTTACCCTTGAATTTATGACACATTTTAAATACTGTACACCTATCATTTGATGGATACCTCCTTACTGTGCATGTGGCAGCAATGATACCCTCCACCCCTCCTCCTACAGCATATATAGTACTGTCACATGGAGCAGGGAGGTGCCCTCCTGCCTAGGGTGACCATTTCCAAATACCCAACAAGAGCCCCAGGGCACTATGGTTCCTTGTGTTAAAGATTATTTTGTATGAAGGGAGTGGCAAGGGAAAGCATGTGTCTTTTCAACATGATTGACATTATTTTGACATGGTGAAGTTTGCACTTACTATACTAGATCATGATGTTGACAAGCTGCCTTTCTTGAGGATACGGTGATGTGGTGTTTTTTCTAAGCAATAACAGTTTTGGCTAGAAGTGTGGATACAATTTCAACTTACACAATTTACTCAAGGCATTCTACCAGTGGTCATATACATTTGGCTTCTGTCAAATTTAAGTGTGATTAGTTATTATATGAAAAACTATTTGGTAACTTCAAAGAAGTTCCAAATACTTTTCTCCTAACCCATGAAATCTCCAGTGTACATATACTTTTCAGTAGCGGACAAGGCTGAAGCCTCCATAGCCCTTTTACAGGTTTTACCTCCCATGACCTTTCACTATTAAAAATGTCAGTAACTCCAGTTAGGAACATCATAGGAGGGTAGTATAGTTGCCTTTTTGGTTCGTCTCAACAAGATGAATCCAGGCATCACAAAAAAGTCACAAAGGTCAAATGAGGTCATGTGAGGTCAAAGTAGGTCATCAGATGCACTTCCCTTAGAGGAACACAACTTTCCATTATGCCATCCTCCTATGTCACTTGGTTATTGAGTTACTGCACCGCATACCTCACATTCCAATGCATATGACACACACACTACTAACCTCTCACTTAAATGTCAATAACTCAAGTTAGGAACATCGTAGGAGGGTAGTATAATTGCCTTTTTGGTTCGTCTCAACAAGACAAATCCAGGTGTCACAAAAAGTCACAAAGGTCAAAAGGTCAAATGAGGTCAAATGAGGTCAAAGTACGTCATCATGTGCACTTCACCGAGACGAACACAACTTTCCATTATGCCATCCCCCTAAAATGTTTCGTTGGCGAGATTTCAATAAAACATTACTTTTTGACCTTTTGACCCTTCGAGATTATTTTGGTAAACATTACAGTACATGCACCTCCTACCAATCTATCTTATCCCAAAATCCTGTCACAGTTTGAAAAACGGTCACTGAGTTATAGCTACTAAAAGAAATTCATTTTATTGCCTCTAGTGATCCCTAGTGACCTTTGACCTCCACCAAAAACGATAGGGCACATCTACTCAATATGATACACATACATACCAAGTTTGAGAAAAATTGATCACTTAGTTTTTGAGTTATCGCATCACATACCTCAAATTCCAATGGCATCACATACACACACACACGCCAACCTGACAACCTGTTACACAAGGAACCAAAAAGGAGGACATGACCATCCAAAGCTGTCTGGTCATTGCTTAAAACCAGCGTTGTGTACGCAGATATTGTGATATATGATTCATACCCAGGCTACATATCGTGTTCACTGACTAATCTGACTGTACTTGCAAGATTATAATTTATGATCATCTCTGAATGTGACTGATGAGTGCTGCGATTATATTTTGAGATATATCCGTAGACTTTTTTCACAACATAATATTATATCTAATTGTAATGAAATCATTAGTGATTGATATTTTCGCTTGTAATTTGTAAGATCATGGGCATCTGCAGGTTGGGGCAAGGGGGCACTTTCCCCCACCCCCACCCCCATCCCCCCCACCCCAGAAAATCAAAAACTTGAGTAAAAAAAACTTGAAGAAAAAAATAACTAAACCTTCAAGACTAATTCTGTCAAAAGTAAAAAATCTCACACCATTTTGCATCTAGGCTCCTTGAAAAAGGCAAAAACTCAGACCAGCGACAATCCTACTGTACACTGATTTGACCCCTCCAAGTGGTTACTCCAGCTATGGGCCTGCTGGTCTGATCAATTAAAAGTTTTGTGCCCCCCCCCCCTGAAATTTTTTCTGCGGACGCCCATGTATAAGATTTGTCACTGTGACTCTGCAGACCTTCAAAAAGAAGGACAAGTCAACGGATAACTGGCTGCCCAAAAGCCGGATGTATGACCACCCTACTCCTGCCACAAAGTAACAAGCTATATGCTTGGAACAAACTAAGCTTTACAGGGTACTATCATGTTGGACTTAACCATTGTGTCATAGGGGTTAATTCTGTATTTTCCAAATATTCCACAGACTACTCAGGTACTGCACTCACACAAATTTCTTTAATATCTTGCAAGAATGCCTTGGTTACAAATTCTGGGAGTTGCACTGGTGCCTTGCCCTAGTTTCCAAGGGGGGCTCAAGGTAAGTTCTGATTTGTGCCTTCCAAAATTGCATATAAATGGCCCCTTACAAAGCATAATTCCAGGCCTGATTTGAACCTGTAGACCTACAACCTTACTAAACATCTTCTATAACCTTAATGTACTGTTCTATGCCAGCATATACACAACCAAAAGTGAAACTCAGTATCAACATTATGGAACTTTGCCAAACCAGTTACAAAATGACCAACTGTCCTTTGACTGGAGCAGTGTACACAATGGAGTAAGGTCAGAATAAATCTCCTTCTTGCAATAATATCATAAGAACAGATTTTTGGCACCAGCAAATTGTGCTGCTTCCATAAATATTAAAAGTCTTCAATCAACAATGGCATAAGAGGAATATTAAAACAAAAATTCACTTTTGAACTTGTAAACAAGGATATGGCTTAGTGCACAAGGTTACTCAGGTTGTTGGTAGAGCATAAGACTGTATTATATATATAAGCATATACTGTAGACCAAGGTCCACAGCTTAAGTGAATGGCTGACTTACTAGTAAATTCATAAAAATCTTGAACATTCATATTTCATAGAAAAATGATATGGAGGGTTGAAGAATTCATAAATTTTCCTTCCAGTCATCCTAAACATTGTATGGTGTTCCAAGTATAGCACAATATAATTTTTCAATTAGTCCAGAGGCCATTTCAGCAAGAAAGGCATCCAACCATACATACACAGTACAGAAGTCTGCCTACTGGCCATACAGATTGTTTACATAATCATGATAAGAATCACCCTCTGACTGTTAAGGTATACACCTAAATACAAACATTCTCCAAAAAAAAGCCTAATGGATGATCCAAAATTTAGGGTTCATTTCTCTAATTGGGTAATATATCTTTTGTTATGCATTTCCCTTTGATCTTAAATCCTGGTATTCACTACAGAGGGATTTTATGTGATGTCACGCGAGTGGGATACCCAGGCACTTACAGCACATGGGCAAGGTATAACCACAGATACTGTACTACTGTAACACAATGGATGCGTGCCCTTCAAAACCAAAGAGACACGAGATCTTGCCCTTCAGAACAAAAGGGACGCACAACCACTTGATGTTGTGAAACCCCTCTATACACTTACAGGTACGTGATGGTGTATTTAGCAACATTAGAATTATGGCGTTTGGGAAAAAAATACATTCTCTGCGACAAAAGGCAGTGGTCAGTTACTGCATGCTTGGAATATAAAACTACAGAAGTACAAAATAAATTTACAAAATTAAACAAAGATCGAAATTAAGCCCTTACACTTTGCACATCAGTGCCACTGAGTTCCTGTGTGAAAAAAAATACATTGAACTCACATCTACAGTATACTGTAGCACTCAGAAAAAAGTCTTTTAAAGTCCCAATACGAGTTTCCTGAAAAATTTCATTGGCAAAGAACAGGCAGTGCTTCATGTTCTTCAGATGAAAAAATAACCAGAAGAACGCTTTTTAGCGGAAAAGAGCTAGTTAAAAGGGTATAAAACAAAAACAGTATAAAACAGTAACAGTAATCCATACAACTGTAGAATATGCAATTTGTTTCCTCTGTAGGCAGTCATTGGCACTTATGAATATTCATTAATCAGCTTTCAAGATTTGAGATCACATCATACCGACGACAGTCCAGTACGATGCAGCCAGTGTACATCTACTGCATACGCACTTGCGTACAGTATTTTTATTGTGCACTAAACAACGACGAATGTTTGGCATGCTTGATGCATGAAAAATGTAGCTACAGGGAATAGGTCCGTAACACACAAGCAATCAACGTGTGTGACATTGGCAGTCGGACTGTGGCTGTGCATATTCATATACCTGTATTTTGCCTTGCTGTGCCAGTCAACCTTCTCTTATTCTGCTTAGGATTTCAGGTGAGGTTTTCCTCCTTTTTCATGTTAGTCGTGCAGCAATTTGTTGACGTGGGTAATGTTCCTAAGTAGAATTCAGTTCTAGGCCTACACTAACCTGTGTAAAGTCCTAGGCTGAGGTTTGTGTAGTCCATCCATCAAATATACAAGCAAATGCTCAGCACTGTCTACTGGCGTACATTTCACTACAGCTGAGCATGCAGGCATGGCACCTATAGTGGTTTATTCATGAATAATCATACACAGACATTCATTGGTTCATACTCCTGACTGAAAGGCTCATTACAAGGAAAGAACTCGAATTTCAGTTGGCAATCTGAATTCAACATCTGCATTTTGGACAAAGATTAACCCCGTAAGAAGCTTAGACTGTTCTTCTTTGTATGTTAGAACATCTTAAACTGTTACCAACTTCATATATCTGGCTCTCGCGCTATCATGAGTTTGGGCGGTTTAAGTATTTCTTTATACAAACTTGTACTGGGACTTAAAGGGCTCACAACTTAAAGTGGACCTAAAGTCTAAAAATTCAAAAATATATATTTTAGAGGTTACAAAATTAATCTTATTGGTCAAACTCCCATTGTCATAGCTTATTCCATTGCTGAGATATTAAATGTTAAAATTTATTCACTTAAATCCAAACAGTTCATTGCGCAATAATTTTTGACATTCTTGTTGTACAACTCACATTAAATGCTTTGTTTTCTTTTAAAATTAAAAATGTTTATATGACCTTGACCGCTTCCTGTTTTCTTGCATGACATGCTGTACAGAGAGGGCTTATACAGTCAAGTCACCCCAAAGCAGTAAGAACGCGATCACATTTTGGCACAAGGTGCGGTGGCGTTCAGAAAAACAAAGAAATACAAAGATTGTAATTTGAGTAGTACAACAATGACATCACAAATTATTGCACAATCTACCTTTTTAAATCGAGTGAATTAACTTCAACATTTTATATCTCAGCTTAAGAAAGTCCTGTGAAGATGGGAATTGGACCATTGGAATTCAGTTTTCATGCTCTGTAATATATATTTTTGAATTTTCAGACTTTAGGTACACTTTAAGAGTTTTGGTTTTTTGAAATCTTAGATTCACAAGGACAACAAGTTCCACATGACCAGAAGTATTATGAGCAAGATTACAATAACATTTCCTTCAAGTGAGAAAACTTTCCTTTCACACACACTGAACAATTCAACATGGCATTTTCAAGATGTTTTGCATGATAAAGCCAAGTATAAGGATCACTAATTACTTTAACACATGTATTGTTGTCAATTCATTGTCCCACTATCCACTTTCTTTGCATGCTCACTGAAGTAGAACTATCACAAGCCCTGAATCTTTAATGGTAATGGCCTTTTGGTTCATATGAAAACAATGTAATTTTAGGTTTTTATGTTCATAACGATGAGGGTTCGTTTACATTGCTCATTAGCCTGTCAATCAAGCAAATCGTGGATGGACAGCTAATTACCTCATTGACTACAAAATGGAGGAGATATGGGAAATTAGAAATATTGATTGGGTTAATTCTGCATGGTGTGAAGTCCATATTTAAGGTCCAGTCTGTTTTTAATAATGTTATCACAACTGCAAGAAAAGATGCGCAGCACTTCCGATGGCATTTATTTCAAGGACACTGAACTAACGTACTGTGTAATGACAAAAGCGCTATAGTTGTAATGGTCAAGTACTTCTAAACCACAATGACAAAACAAGGGACAAGAGGAATTGGTTTTATTCTTGGTAGGTGCATGTGCCCATTTTATACAACATGTACATTTTAATGACTGAAGCAGACATTCGTTTTTATTTCATCTTTCTCAAATAAGACATCCCTGTATTTTTGTGCAGTATATGACTAGTCATGTACATGGCCTCAACTGACTTTCCTGTCATTAAAATTTCACCAACTGAAAGAAAAGAGGGCGACACACTAATTCTACAAGTAATACGTACCGCAGACTTTCACAAGCATCATCTGCTATGATAATTATATAAATTATTCCACAAAGACATATTTTTGTATAGTATACAACTAATCTTATGGCCTTTATTGACTAATTTCCTGTCATTAAAATTGAACCAACTGAAAGAAAAAGAGGGCGACACACTGATCAAACGAATAATACTTCAGACTTTCACCAAAAACCATTTGCTGCAATAATTATCAAATAAAGAAGTAGAGAACTTTTTTGTTCAATTTGAGGATGTATCAAGGAACAAATACTTTCTTCTCTTCTCCCATTTTTCAGAAATCATGCTTTTATTTACAGCGAGAGAAAGTCAAACAGTGGTAAAGACTCCTTTGATATTAAATTCAGACTGACAAATGCACCATTAGCGTTTGTTAAAGCAGTAATACATTCTCGCATTATTCAGAAATGAATGGCTAAGATCTAACTTTTAAATTAGAGAGGGAAATTTTGTGTGTTCTCTATGGTTAAATTTCTGTAGCCTATTTAAACAGTTGGGAAGAATGTTCTGTTGCCAAATTTCATGGCTCTATTTGTTTGTTTAGCCTGGCTCATCATTTGAATGGAAACAAAGCAGTGTTGGACATATTTCATTTGAATAGCTACTTTTCCATTTAAATTGTTTTCTTGATCTTTCTATTCATTTTTTAGCAATTTTATGTGAAAATGTAAATTTTAGTGATTATCCTTTCTCCAATTATTGCTTTCAATCTTTCTGTATTATGGGGAACTGGCTACTTCATTTTCAAACTGAATGTTCACTACTCTTTCTTGTTACTATTGTCCCTATTTATTTTAACACAAGTTAAAATAATACTTACATGTAGTATGACTTCACTGAAGAAAACTCACCATGAGTACTTTAAAGAACTAAATATATACATTCAAAGAAAGGTGATATTAAGGTTGAACCGGATGTTTACAGCTAGACCATAGGTCAGAGTACTTTGTGGCCTTACTCAAGGTCATGTCTCCACCCAACTCTTTACATGCAACTCAGAAAGAAAAAAGAAAAACTAGATAGACTACCATTCATTCTAAACAATGATGCAAACTTTGAAACCAGTAATCACTTTTATAAACAGGAAACAGGAAAATGTTATAAACCACAAGTTAAAAAAAAATCTTAGGGTAAAAAAGGAATCTTGAAAACAGAAGGGTACCAGTCACCAAATCTGAGTAATGGGTTTTGGGCTAACTCACACATTTGTTGCTGGTTGATGGTCAGAAAGGTTTACTACCATTACTTTCCAACCAACTTCCTTCCGATAGATCACATTTATTTAACTCATGCAGAAATGCAGAGTAAACTGGCCAATCAAGGATATACCTGATTTGTTTGGATAATGAGAAGAGATTACTGGATCAATGTAAGGGCAGGGCTCGAAAACAGACTGGCGCTCTGGCGCAAAAGTGCCAGAGACCGCTGCAACTGTGCCAGAAAAATGGAAAAGTGGGTGTTTGTCTGGCACTAAAAATCAGCACCAGATGCATGAGGCAATAGAATTTATGAACTCCTGTACTCCCCCCCCCCCCTTACCTTCTCTACATTCAAAGTGCCATTGAGGTCAATCTAACCCTGCCATAGGCTATACATGCACCCAGCCCCTACGGCCCCTTCCAAGTTTTTCAGAGATGGAGTGACCACACCATGCTTAGTATTACCTGGTGTTACACCAAAAAATGCTCTTTGTCTTATTACCTGTCTCTATTATTAGCTCAACCCACAAAGTGTGGGTACAGCTTATGCTATACTGTCGGGGAAAATGTCTGTCTCACTGAAAATGTCTGTCTCGCTTTTTCAAAAGGCTTTGACTCCCACATGCTTTCATGGATTTGCTTGAAACTTGAACACAATGTTCCTTGGGTGGTGGGCAATTTGAGGTGTGCAGGAATTTTTGGTCCAAGGTCCTGTGTGGGCCCTATGGCCCATTTTATGAAATTCTTTAAAATGTTTCTTCTCCTACAGATTCTCTTGTACAGTGAGATGGTTTGTCATAATGATACTCTATTAGTGGTGCCTTTAGGGTGTTCAGGAATTTTGGGTCCATGACCCAAGATGGGCTGTAGGGTCCATTTTGTGAAATTTGCAAAATGTAAAACCCCTTCTCCAGTTAATGTTAAACAGAGCTGATGGCCTGTAGTAATGATGCTTGGTTAGTGATCTGTGTATGGTTTTCTGAAAGTTTTGATCCAAGGTCCTGTGTGGGCCCTATGTCGCATTCTCATGAAATTCTTCAAATTGCGTACTCCTACAGACTCTCTTGAACAATTTTAATGGTTTGTCATAATGATACTTGGTTAGTGGTACCTTCAGGGGTTCAGAAATTTGGGGTCCAAGGCCCAAGAAGGTCCATTCTATGAAATACTGCAAAGTGATTAACTTTTTCTCCAGTTATTGTTAAACAGAGTTGATGGCCTCTCATAATGATGCTTGGTTAGTGATCTGTTTATGGTATTCTGGAAGTTTTCGTCCAAGGTTCCATGTGGGCCCTACTCCATTAGAGGTACCTTCAGGGTCTTCATGAATTTTGGGTCCATGGCCATATATGGACCCAAGGGTCCAACTTATGAAATATAGCAAAATGTTTAGCTCTTTATTCCAATTAATGTAAAACAGAGTTGACAGCCTGTCAAAGTGATGAGAGAATCAATGTTAGAATTTGGAATAATTTCAATTTTTAAAGTACAGTACACAAATCAGCACTACTAAGCAACATTTAAACTTCAAATGCATGGTGTAATTTTTATCCAATACTTCGTTTTTTGCTTACCAATTTCATGGGGGAGGGGAGAGCGAGGAAGAGGGAAGTGGAGGGAAGGAAAGACACCTGACAGCTTCCTCTCCACTGGTTATGCAACTGCCCTACACAAACTGGTTGCATTTATAAATTATGGCAGTCTAGTTTCTGATCCCTGCCCTTACATATGGGGATGAACCACATGAAGCTATAAAGATTTATCCCTGACACAGTCCAAGTGCTAGGTGAACAGTGTATACCATGGTAGCTGATACCGAAGATGGAAAGTTGATTACATTTTTGGGGGAGAGATATTTGTGTGAAATATTTCAATTGAAACAGTGCCACATATCATGACCAAAAAGAAGTGGTACAGTTATTTTTGATTGGAACAAAAGAAAAGAACTGGTAGTTTTATCAGGAAGCGTAATAAAAACCACACAAATATCTTCGCTACTTTCATTACCGGTACTGCTGGTACTGGTATTTATTATGTGAAAACCGGTATACTCCCCAACCCTAGGGTTGAGCGACTGCAACATTGCTGCTCTAGTTTCGAATTTCTTTTACTAAATCCACAAGTAACATTCGGAAGACAAGCAGAGAATATGTTACAAGCAGGGAACAGTGGTTTCTATGAAAACTGAAAACAGCTCCAGACATCACTGTAGGAAAACAGCTCCAGAAAAGCTTCAAAATGATGATCGTCAGGAGCTGCTTTTAGCTCCAGAGAGGAAAAGCTTATTTTCGAGCAGTGAAGAGGTAGGTGCTTTTACTATACACTTCACCCAAATCTAATCTACTTCTAATAAGGAGATCATATTCCGTACCAGCTAACCACAACATGCATCTACTGGGGCACTATGATTTATCTTGTTTATATCTGATCTTCTCAAGTACTGTATGCCCACTACGTGTGATTGCTCTAAACAAACTTTTGCAATGCCATGTGGTGGTACTGTACTTAAAAGACAGCAGTACCATTGATCTTACTTATCATGAAGCATTTTATATAAAAGCTTGATCATGTGCTCAGCTTCACACCCTCCTGTAGCCCTCGCCCTCCCCCCTTCCCCTTGTCAACATCAAACTTCAACTTCCAGGTCTGGATTTAATCTGTTTTTTTTTAACTCTACAGCTTTGATCTTGAGCACAGGTCTGACCCTCTACAGGTACAGTAGTGTAAAGTACAGTACCCTGTATATGAACTAATAGAAGTTGATCCAGCTCTTGGGGTGAGTCCAGCTCTTGAGGTGGGTACTTGTGAATTTACACAAAACCCAGAGTACTGCTAGATGACTGACATGTATACATTTCCCAAGATTCATCATTTTTGGTTGAACACTTCACACAACACAGTTAAAAAGCACTGAAGGTGGGCACAGAGCTCCACACACCTGTGCACCAAACTCATTTTTTGCATGTATATTAACTGATATTGTGCATAAATACAAATCACATACAGTACTGTACTGTACATGGACAAGCAATTAAATGTATGCAGCAAGACTGAACCTTTTCTTTTAAAACAGAAAACTAGAATAACATTAACCAGATTGTTGCCCCCTCCCTCCCTCCCTCCCCCCACCTGATCCTGCTTGTAAATTTGGAGGCACTGAGTGTTGTTTTATTAAAAAGGACTTTTTTGATGGAAGAGAGAGAGGTAGTATGTGGGTATATAGATGTTGATCCTTCACAGGGACCCACTATTGAAACCATGGATGTTTAAAAGTTGAGGGACATATGGTCATCAAAATTTGGTAAGGAGGATTTACCCCAAGGTGTGCAAGACAAGTCTGCTGGAGAGTAAGCAGCCCCCCCCCCATCCTCACCACATCCCCACCCCTCTACTGATGTGGGTAATTTGCTATTTTTTTAAAAAAAGGCTTCTTTTAGGCTAACATGCACTACAACTTTGGGCAAAAATGCCCAGCCCTCCTCCCCCATTGAAAGTGGTTCTGTACAGTACGCTTAATGACAAAAACTACACTTTCATAAGCCACCTCTTTGTAGCAGTGGTGTATATATGTAAGATAAGAGGTAACTTACCCCCACATTTGAAAAAGTATGGATGGGGAGAAAGTCAAAAGATATTTATTACTGTAATCTTTCACAGCCAAGAAAACCTTTAGTCAGCAGTGCTTCAACACTGGATTCCCACAGCCACCTTCTACATCAATTTTCAAAGTCACCCAATTTCTCCCTGATGGTTTTTATTTAATTCACTTCCAAATAACTATGAATGTTATTAAGTGAATAATAAGGACAACTTCTGAACATGCAGTATGATTCACTTTTAATATTCTTTAAATCAGAATATGTGGTACCTTCAATTATTACAAGCACATTAAAGCTCATTAGCACATTTTCATACATAAGATGCGGGAAATTTTTACTCGAAGAATTTTCAAAATACTCCACCACAAACGCAAAATGGTAAACATGGGTTTAGATAAAGGCACGTACATAAAAATATAATTGGGCTTGTTACTATAGCAACCAATCTAACACAACATGATTTGCCACATCATCATTCACTGTGCTAATTCAATTACACACCAAGTGAGTTAAATCAGACACAAAACTCCAAAATCAGATTATCATCCGTACATTTCTATCTTAAATCAGGTTTCCAATTTTTCAGAACTACAGATCATGTCTCACTTTTTAATGTAAAGTGTCATCTGCACAGTGAAAGAATTTCAAAACAGATCAAACTGTTGTGATCTAGTTAACTTAATAAAAATCTCATAAATGTGCAGTCAATATTATTTATATAATGTAATAATTTGGCAATAGGGTACTTTCTGCCCCATTTGTTTGTATAATTTGATCTTGGTCTTTTGAACAGCAGAAAATAAAGTCAAATGGAATGGCAGAATATTGAAATGTCCTGTCATCATTGTAAGGAATATTAAAGGAAGAGTTTAAGCAAAGTTTAGTTTTGATGTGTATGTAGGAACTAAAAGGGGAAATGGCACCCAGGGGCATAAATATGGGGGTGTGGGGGTGTGACACTAAAAAGCGCCAAAAAGTTGGTCTCAAATTCAGTTACCTAAAAAGTTAATTGAACTTTTACCTGCCCTGATATCCGTCTGTTCCCATGGAAAATAGGGAAAGTTGTAATTTGTCCCAAAATAGTTCACACCCCCCTCCCCCCTGCAAATTCATGTACATACGGCCCAGATTGCATAGTTTGTTAACTGCGTGCGGACTTTAATTGCAAAGTTCGAAACTGCACACCGACAAACGCTTTGCGCCCGGGCATGGAGTGCAGGGGCCTTCTTAAGGGCCCCGCTGGGGTGCACGGGTGAAACCCCCCTGGGGGTCCAGTTGGCGTCGTCTGTTATGCAATATGGTGATTATGTAGTTCTTTCTGAATTGTGTACTGAGTGTAATTTTTTGAGAGAGTCTTGAGCCTTGGGACTGAGCTTGCACCGTGCCATTCTTTTGCTAAATTCTTTGCCTCCACACAGCACGCCAATTATTGAACTAAACTGAATTATTGTGCGCAGATTCACCATAAAATTGGTAAATAAACTGAAAATGTGTGCGGAAGTTCTGCGCGACTGACAAACTATGCAATCCAGCATACGGCACCCCCTCCCCCTCCAAACCAGGAAGCTGCAACTCCCTGCCCAAACATATTTACGAATAGCACTATAGTTCTAAATACTGTTGCTGACTGCACTTTGAATGATATTCATTCAAACAATATAGCATCTATCTAGTCGTTCAACGATGACTTGTACAGTCAGCTGTGTCCCCAATTAAGCTCACACACAGTCACTGTGTGTCAATATATATATGCAAATTAAACTCCCTGCAGGTTACTACTGTGCTTCTATCTTGGAGGTATACTAGACAAGTATATTCTGTTTAAATTAGGGGAGTGGCTAAAAGTGAACTTGGTAGTCAGAATTTTACTGCCTGGGGTGAGATATGCGAGCCTTATAAGTCTGGCAAAATATTCATTAGGCTCTCTATGAGTGGTTCTTCAGGCCTTGAGTTAAGATTTTCCAGATGTGCTACAAATCACATTCCTCAGGAGATTAACGAGTGTGGTAGGTGTGCTGTTTTATGAAACTTTACTAGATTTATCTGAGTTCCCATTCTTTATCTAGATGTGCAAAAAAATCGCACTCCTCACAGTGATTTGAGGCAAGTAGTGGAGTGTGATCGCACTCTCATGCCTCAAACTTCAAGGCCAGGTTCTTGAGATAGTACAGTAGCAGATGAAGTTGCTATATCTGGGACCCAATGTCAACTTACATTGATTACAGTATCTGCAGTATGGTATACCATACTGCAGATATGGCTCACAGTCATTACAGTAGGATGCACATAATTCAATACAGCCAAAAACTGATGCTATGAATGCTGAGACCATCTATGGTAAATTTAGTTTAACCAGCCCAAACAACCTGCTTTCACAATCGTAATTTCTGACGTCACTCGTGGGGTACAGTAAAATGGTTTTGAAGAAAATGTTATCTTCCGAATAAATCTCCTAAACCTGGACGAAAAGAATGATGAGCCCAACAGTTTATTGTAAAAAGAAAAAAAAAAAAAAAAACAAACTGTGACTTAAAGCACATGCCAAAAAAAAAAAAAACCAGAATGCAAAAATGCATTGAGGTTTTGATGATATACTGTATGTTTTATTCCAAAGAATACCATGTTGCCCAATTTCTTTCAGTCACTGGTCAAATGCTACAGTATCTTAACATATTGGCAAAAAATACAGTTGTGTGTTCATATTTGAGCTTAAGAATTCTTGGGAAATTTTGCTATTTGACCTTAAGTAACCCCAGATGACAATCTTGGTATTTTAGCATTTGACCCCTGGTGACCCTAGATGACCTTTGACCCCACCAAAATAATAGGGTTTTTAGTCTCACCATAACACATCTGCATACAAGGTATAAAAACTATCCAAGCTTGCTACCTCGAGATATAGTGTTAACGTTTCAGGGTTTACCCCCGGTAACCCCAGGTGACATTTGACCTCCACCAGAAATGATAGAGTTCTCCCTCTCACTATAAGGCATCTAAATACAAAGTATGAAATTTATCCAACCTCCCTACCTTGAGATACCGTGTTAGCAAGGTTTTCAGGGTTTGACCCCCAGTGACCCCAGGTGACCTTTGACCTCCACGCAAAATGATAGGATTTTTTCTCTTACTATAAAGGCATCTACATACAAAGTATGGAATTTATCTACGCTTCCTACCTTGAGATATCGTGTTAACAAAGTTTTCAGGGTTTGACCCCTGGTAACCCCAGGTGACCTTTGACCCCCACCAAAAATGACTGGGTTCTTCCTCTTACTATAAGCCATCTACATACAGTACTACGTATGAAATTTATCCAACCTTCCTACCTTGAGTTATCGTGTTAACAAGGTTTTCAGGCTTTGAGCCCTGGTGACCCCAGATGACCTTTGACCTCCACCAAAAATAATAGAGTTCTTCCTCTTGACATAATGCATCTACATATAAAGTATGAAATTCATTCAAGCTTCCTATCTCAAGATATTGTGTTAACATGGTTGTCAGGTTTTAACCCCGGTGGCCCCAGGTGACCTTTGACCCCCACCAAAACAATAGTGTTCTTCCTCTTAATATGGAGCATCTATGTACAAAGTTTGAGAACTGTCAAAGCTTCCTTTCTTGAGATATCATGTTAACAACGTTTTCAAGGTTTGACCCCTGGTGATCCCAGATGACCTTTGACCTCCACCAAAAAACAACAGGGTTCTTCCTCTTAACATGGGGCATCTATGTACCAAGTTTGACAACTGTCAAACTTTCCCTCCTAGAGATATCATGTTGACGAGCTGTGTCACAAACACACATACATACACACGCCATCATGAATGCATAGGTTTCTCTTATCATCAAAACCAAATATGGCACAGAAATCAGTCAGTCGGTACAGCAAAATTCTTGTCATGTACTATGAGTCTTTCATATCAAACTTTCTTTATACTGCAGGTAATTAGGGTTAAAAAATATTTTCCATGTTTATAGTCTTTTGCTTCATGCAACTTTCTTCTTTTATGTGTTATTGATTTGTCTTCTACAGAAGAAATGAAGCCTACTAAATTCTCCAAAATGTAGTTTGTAACTTGAATACCTTTGTTTGGGGTATTTTCATAAAATATCTAATCCATTTTGCCAACTATCATCATTTCCCTGACCTCCTTCTGTTAAATAGAACTAGCAGTACTAGCACCTGCAGTGTAGCACAACTAGGCCCTGTAGTGGTCTACCTAACTTTACTGGGACTGGGCTACTACTGTACCTGTGTCACTTCAATAACCCTAGGCCTTGCACTAACCATATTAAATGTGTGCACTTGTCAAAACTGAAAGCTGACTATTCCCTTATAATTTCTTTCTAGAATTTGTTTCTGTGACTATGAAGAGTTCCTTTATGTATATGATATGCTACTTGGAAATGCTCAACCACTCATGATGAAATTTTGAGCCATTTTCAATCACAATTTTATCTTCAAAATTTTTAATGCAACTTCCTACTGTGTTTGATATACAAATTGGTGGAATCAAGTCTTCTACTAGCATATGGTTTGGATCAGTGTCATGGGAAGGTGTATGGTAATATTACTGTAGGTTGATCAAGACAATTCACTTGAGCAGATATATCCACCCATAGTGGGGTGCATAATCTTGCACAGCAGATTAATCTGCCTAAAATGCTTATGCTTATGCCATCTTGGTACGCTCAACTTGCCATTACAACAGTTATTAAATGAAATACACGAATTCAAACTTTGCACTTTCTTTCCATTCTTTTAGGTATAAGGGTGACCCAATAGTTATTTTTTGTTTAAACTTTGAGATGAAAAGTACATGACTTTTCTTCTACAGCATTGCGCAAATTGTTTTCCATTCAAAGTTGCATAATTTAGCTGGTGCCACCATCATATTAAATCTCCATTGGTCACAAACTACAATACAGTTAAACAATAATTTTGTAGAAAAACAAAATGCTACAAGTTACCCCAGTAACTGATTCACATTTATTTCTTTTTATCTCTGTTTGTTTTGTTATCAGAGACTTAGATACAGGTATGGGGACACGAACTTGAGAGGAATGAACGGCTGACCTGATCACAACACGTGTGCCACAGCAGCTGTATAGTACACTGACATCTCACTAAACACTGTGTGTATTACACACTTCACATATAAACGAAGCATCACAGGGAAAGGACAGCTGCCCCAGCCTTAGTTTGAAACATTAAGCGAAAAACTTTAACACAAGTCCTATCTTGTTTCCCTTCAATACTGCAGTGGTATCTTTAAATGTGTAAGAACATAAGTGCTGAATAAAACACAGGTTCACCTCTGAGTTATTTTAAATAAATACCTTAACTGAATAAATAATTAGGACAAATTATGTCACATGAATACTGTACAGCTACTTCATTGAGCACAGGGTCCTCAGCCCCTCACAGCCTTCAAAATGTGGCATTGCAAAGACTGGGATACAGTCGTCTTTCAAACTGGGACATTGAAAGGTGGTCCCCAGGCAGGATTGTATGGGAACAATTGGTACTGTACAGCCCTGCATGTTTACCTCTAAAGCACTAGCCAAATGAGTGTTTACATGCCATCAACTTGGCATAGGGTCTTCAATAGGCCCAAGGAGCATATTGACGATGAATTTTAATACTAGAAACCATGTTACAAGCCATGCTAACAACCATGTTAGCAGCCATGTCACAGACCATGTCACCAGCCATGGTACAGAACCAGCCATGTTACCATTAACCATTTTACCAGCCATGTTACCAACCATGACACCAGCCATGTCACCAGCCATGGTACCAGCCATATTACCAGCTACGTCAACAGCCATGGTATCAGCCATGTTACAAGCCATGTTAACAACCATGTTACCAACCAAGTTACAGTACCAGCCATAACACCAGCCATGGTACCAGCCATGTCACCAGCCATGTCACCGGCCTTGTCACCAGCCATGCCACCTGCCATGTCACCAACCACATCACCAGCCATGGTACCAGCCATGTTACCAGCCATGCTACCAGCACAAGTCCGTAATTTTTACCAGTACCAATGCTTAACTTTTGAAATGTGAATTTCATGAGCAGTCTCGAATACAGACCCATAGTGCACAAGAGATACTCCTATGAGGGTTCAAATTTTGTTTCTGTTGGGGGAGGAGGGGGGGTGGAAGGTTTGTTTTTAAATGTTTAGGGGATAAGTTTGCCTCCTAAAATTTTTATGGCAAGATTTAAGGGTCTGAAGGAGCTATTGTTTGGTTTCTGGACAATTATTTAGGAGAAGAGGGGATTTTCATCACATCGACGTTCTGTTTATGGTTCAACATCTTTCTGCGAGCACTTCTACTGTAGTTGCAGCCTGCTAGAATAGCCCTGTGGTTGCATGCTTTTGTAAAGTGACAAGTATATTAGGGCTGTCAATTTCTGCTTTATAATCCCAACGTTTAAACGGTCAGAATACTGTATATGTCCACAGGGTGCCAGGGAAGATGCAAAATACGAAATTTTCAGAGCTAAGCAGGATAGGAGGATAGGAGGTGAGTAGGGCGCCATCTATTGGGGATTTATTCATTGCCAAGAGTTGTTCCGGGGTAAATGGGCTGTTCAATTGTAGTAATTGGGAAGGTAAGTAGGAGCGAAATAGATTTACTGTTTCAATGGTGTCCACATTTGGTATCAACCATATAATGCATCACTGACTCTATTGACCATGCATAATCATGTTCGCAATATGCACAAGCTTTTAAAACATGTGCGTCGAGATCTAATGATCATTTCACCCAAATTTTTTTCACATTTACCCCCAAATTATCAGTGAATGGAACTGAATATCAAATTCGCAGTCATTAATAGTGCATTTAATATAGAGCCGAAATGTACGCAAACACCGATACCTTAGGCCATGTCTGTGTCTGCTTTAATACAAAAGTTGAAGTGAAACGCATGATAAAAGCACAGTATTAAAAGTCAGTGCATGTGTAGGTCTGTAATTGTACTGCAACCACCCACATATTAGGCTACGCACCTGCTGAAGAGAAGTCAACATACATCCCAAGATCACTGGGCATGGTATGGGGAAGTTCAGTATTTTTTTGATCACTGGCTTTCACCGCTAAATTTCCAGTTGTTACCTTACAGTTTGCAATAGTGACGGTGGGTGCTTGTGTGTATTTAAAACATGCATGTTATTTTTTGCGATAAAAGCGTGCCTTGTATTTACGCAATTACGATTCATGACTGAAACATGGCTCCATGAGTTTGTGCAAGAAAGTTTGACACACTTGGTTTTGTATTGGACTCGTACAACAAAGGGTACAATACTAGCTCCAGTGTTTTGTGCACACCATCAAGCAGAAACTTACGTAGGGATATATAGTGCATACTACACAATAGGCTTTACAAATTGATTCACAGTTCCTCAGTACTGTAATTGTAGTCCAAGTCTCTCACAGAACGAATGGTAAAACAGAAATACTTAGAATCCTGCAATGTTTCAATGCAGTTACTCGGCTGTTTCACATCATCCTATCATGTATTGCCTATACATAAACAGAAGGTGTAGGCTCATACATGTTTGAGTGTTATAGTTTAATTAATACAAGCAGATTTGGGCTAGCTACTGCTATGGACAGTATTGACAAATTAAGTCATTGCATTTTGTTTAGGGGAATTATTAGGCCAACTATGAGTCAGTGAGAGTCACGGAGCTAAAGGCTATGAATAAAGACTCATGAACTTATGACAGTTTATTTTCAAGGCTTTACTTGTTCTAAAATTGGCAAATAAACATCCTTTTAATGAAAAGATTCAAAGCAAAACAAGGGGGAGAAAAATGCTTAACTTCCAATGTTTTTGAAAAGGAAATCCATTTAAACATGTGTTTGAATTAGGTGCCGTTTAAACAGCCAAGTGTTTGTTTAACCATTTAAATGTGACAGCCCTAAAGTATATGCATGGGTGGCAACACATGTATGTGCCAAAAGTTCAACAATTCTATTAGTATGCACACACTGAAATCAGCAAAAATTTCACTTTACACTAAATGTTTGGGATCTCCAACAAAATCAAATATTCTAAGCCCTCCTTTCCCCTTTCCTCCCCCACCCTCAAGAGACCTATCTATCAATTCAAATGGTGCACCCACACAGAGTAACTCCCTAGTTTGGAGGCAATGTACTGCAAAACTAGTCATTTATATAGTAGAAGTTTGTGCCATTACTGAGGTACCAGAGAAAAACTAAAAGGCAGGACACGAAGTACTCTAGTTTCAGATAATTGGGAGCATTTATCTGTGGGGGAAGGGAAGATGGACTTTGAGGCAATATCCCTTCCCCCCAAGAAACAAAATTGCCTGCCATTCCCTCCCCAGATTTCTTCAAAGCTATGGTTTGAATAAAAGGTCCATAAGGTGGACATGCTCCTCTGCTTCAACCCTAAAAAGGACTGTGGCCCTTCAAAGAATAACTTTTCCAACAAAGTCCACGACCTGGGTACCCAATTTGAAGTATATACTGTACCATGCAGTACCTGAACATGCTACAGTACTTGTTGATCATGTGTCAATTAAGATTTCAAAAAACTTAAATTTTAGTAATGAGAACTCCTCAGTGACATGGGCATGGATCATGGGGGGCTGGGGGATGTGTCCCCCTCACTTTTTTGGAGGAGGAGACATCTCCAATAAGTCCCCCCACTTTTTTAATAATATAACATAGATTGCAAATTGACACTACCTTGTAAAAACTAAATTGGGCCCAAATATGGCACCATTTGCCATATAGACACCTTCCAATTTCCATTTTTTCAAAGGGGAGGGGGACATCCCCCCTCAGACCCCTCCACCAGGACAACGATTCACAAATGGTGAAAAGTCTCCCCCCACCTTTGAAAACGGATCCACTCCCTTGCTCAATGATGTGTAATATTCTATTGTGATAATTGATAAAGTATGCTTACTGTACCATGTTAGGGGTGGGGGGATACTTGACAGTGGGAGTCTGTGCATTTCAACCTACTTTTTTGACACTGGATTAGTAAATTTGCTAGCATGGGTATTCAAGCCAGGGGGACTGGGCAGGAAGCTCAGGAAAAACCTTAAACCTATTTTTATGCAGATTTTTGGAAAAAAGTAGGTTATCTTCTCAGTTAACAAAGGTTTTTCTTGGACCAAAATGGCTCACCCTTTCCCCCGACAAATATATCCCCCAAGCATGGCAGTACAGAATTCCCATGCCCAGGATGAATCCCTGGTATGAATATTTCAGATTTTCTGTTGAGTAAAACTGGTTTTAAATTTCATGTGAAAATGTGATTAAGGCCTAACATTTTCAAGAAATACATACAGAGTAAAGCAATTATATAATATATATATATATATATATATATATATATATATATATATATATATATATATATATATATATATATAATATATATATATATATATATATATATATATATATATATATATATATATATATATATATATATATATATATATATATAGTATACTGTGTACAAGCCCTCCAAAGGCAACCATTGCTCATGCTTACCACCAGGTGCAGTTCCTGGGGAAACAATCTCTCCCACCCCCTACACAGCTCTCAGGAACCCACCATTTTTTGGTATCATGGTAAAGTTACCAAGAGTTCAGAGATAAATCAACAAATATAGTAATATACCTTCACACAATAAAGCATCACCACATGTGGCAACTATCCTCAGATCCCCCCACTACCAAACCCATCACCATGCCCCCACCCCCTCCTCCACCACCATCTAGTTTATATAAGATGGAGGATGGTGACAAAAAGGATGTACAATATCTACTTTTTGCCTTCTACAAATGATGTGTCCATCACAAAAAATAACAAAATCCAAGCACTTGTAAAGTTTCCTTAGCCTACCTACATCCTTCAAATACAAAGTTTACAAAACCTCTAGCTCACAACGCACAATTACTAATGTAAACATCTTCACATGCAATTTAATTTGATGATATTACCGGACCATAATGATTTAGACACAAAAAAAACAACTTTATTCATAGCATGCTGTACTAACCAGTCGATCGTTTCAAAACCTGAGCTATTACAGCATGCCAACTTACGCGCACGTGTAACTATCCTACTAATATTAGCAGTATGAATATTGCTACCAGCTACAGTACCAGCAACTTTTCCACGAAAATCATTCGCATTCCTTCCGCATTTTCGTCCGTTCAAGTTTACTGATTACTGCGAGGTTATAGTGCCACACTGATGTTCATCTAAATGATTACAGGCTACAAGAACCATTTTTTTAAATCTAACTACAGCTATGTACAATAAATGCAGACCACCATCCTTCGTTCATGGGCCGTTGTTTCTATACTTTCTAAGTGTATATTTGTCTTGTGTATTGACTACAGCATCAAAGTCGGGTCACCTGTACTTTTAGTCAACATACCACTTAAAGTGAGAGCAGCTCCATGGAAAAAAATTCTAAAAGTACACTAACACTGGAATGGATCTTAAAAAGTGCAACAACTCCCATTGAAAAATTCAAACATAAACAAATATCACATGACCCATCCTTGCTCAAAAGACATCCTGAACCAAAAGAAGTTTCTCTTCTGAAGTCTTTAAAGAAATAAAGAATAGATTTGATTACCATTTATATTGAAATCCTAGCTGATGTGTTCTGGCTTTTTCCCTCTTAAAACACATTGCAAACTAAACAATTTTAATTTCTCCTTTCTCTTGTTTTTCTTTGTAACAGGATACTACCAGTGACCATAACATACTAACATGTTTTTCTGCTAATGCTACCTTTGGTTTTAGTCAAGGAAGTTGATAAATTTGCTTACAAATATTTTGCCCATGAATGAAATATGCTGTACAAAGGTAGTACACAAAACACAAACACTGAAGTCAGTGAAAAGGCCAAGCGTCCTAACATTTTTTCCAATGAAAGTGCAATGCCCTTTAATGTGCTTTTGACAGGTGTGACTGGGTATCAGATGGTGCATTCCTTATATTAAAACTTAACATTATGGTGACATGCCATCAAAAAGAGGTGTTTTTACTGAGTAAGGAAAGATCCATTGGAATGACTTTAATATCTTTTACCATTCTCGAAATACAGTATACCCCTTCAAATTTGACAGTTTCTGATGTAACTCATTGCCCATGCAAAATAATAATGTGGAGTGTTGCACAGTGTTAGCACTGAATCCACTTTAACTTCTCCTAAGACTTTATTACTCATCTTGTAATTAACAGTTTGTGGAGTGATGTTGACATTTTTCAAGGAGACAATTCTTACTTCCAAAATAAAACCCTCAAGGCATACAAATGCTACAAGTGTCCTTGAAATGAAGGTCAGAAAAACAAAGGATAACATTAGTCACATTTGGTAAGTCCCTCTTTCCAAATTACAAATTTGCATATTCAGCTCATGTTTATTCATGATAAGTGTAAAATAAGAAATACCCTGTAAAATGGTAAACAACTAATGGCTTTTGATGGTATTTAAACTTGTGGATATTTTCTAGGTTTTGAATGCTTAGAACATCGAATTTCCAAATACTGTACTATATCATTTTTACGTCACCAGACCTCTAATCACACGTTAATAGCTCTCATTCTTACAGAAAATCAATCTGGTTTATGTGTTTCAAGAGAGAAGAGTCCACAAGTTTGATTCATTGAGGAAGGCACTTATTCCCACATTATATTGGACATTCCTCTCAATTTCCAATAAAGTGTGATTCTCAAAATAATAGCAGTTTTTACATATCACTTTTTCTACAGCAATTCATGGTGAACTTGATTAAAGCAAACAGGTGTGATGTCATAACTGTAGTTTCATTCTGATATCTGATGCTTTTTCATTATTGGATTGCAAGTTTACCCAAAGTTATATGAAGTTCAAAATATTCCTATGCCCAGGATGCATTCTGGGTAATATGAATTAAAAATAGTGTATTGTATTACCTTTTAAAAGTAAGTTTGTAAAACCAAGTAACCAAGAGATAACCTTGCATAAATTTAACAATTCAGTGAATAAATATTGTCACAATTCATATAAGAGTCATTCCATGAATTAAAATAAGGGGTGTGCACAAACTGGGGCAGTCCTGTGTAAACCTGGAGGGGGGAGGGGGGTTGGGGGACTGCCCCTAACTTCTGCTCTTCAATAAAGGGAATTGGGAGAGATAAACTAAAAATTGGGAAATTAGGAGATGAGGGGGAGATCAGTTGGGGGTAAACTGTCCTGAACTTTCCCCACCCCTGTATATTTCTGATATCCTCCATATAGCACACTTTGCTGGGGTGATTGGAGCTGCCTGTTTAAGCATCATTTCTCATGGAAAGCAAACATTTACAGCCTGACTACTGTTCAACTCTACCATACACATCCCCACACTGGACTGGACTACTGATAGAAGACGAGAAAACTGGACTGTTCTGGACTGGAATATAACGGTACTGTACTTTTGCTAGACTAACTGCACTGCACTTCTCTACTGCATGAACTTACTACTTCCAACTCTTTTACAGTGACACCTGGTACTGTACATGCACAGTAGGTTAAACAGTAATTTCAGTTTACAGAGTATGTAACAAGTTTGGGGGGGGGGCAGGAGGAAGGGTGCAGGGAAAGTAATTTCTTCAGGCAGGGAAAAGGAGGAAGTGGCCTTACAAATTGAATCTAAACAACCAGCTTTTTTAAATAACCAAAAAATTCAAACTTCAATGTGGTATATATTTACTTTGAAAATTTCTGAAGGGGGAGTGGGGAACTGTCCCTGCTGTCCCTCACTATATACAGCCATGTCCTAAACTGAATTCCTCCAGATGAGGCTTCCTTTCTTTTATTTTCCTGAGTGACCCTTCATCTTTTGCCAACTACTCTACATTAATATTCAATGGGAGAACACTAATCCAGTTGTAACACAAACTGGAAACATTGGCACAATACAGGAGAACTACTCCTGCTTACATTTTTGCCTGCCACTTCCCTTCATTCATCACCTTCCCCACCTCTGGGCTGATCAATTAAGCTATACAAAACCAACATATCATGTTGACATAAATCATATGGTCACAACTGCTCTCTTTCAAGAGTTTATTCCTCTGCAATTCTGAGGATAGTCTCCTTGCACTTGCAACTCAAATAAGATTCATTTAAAATTATCTTTAATTCAATACCATTCAAAAAATTAATCAACTTTATTCCAGTTTCATTTTCTCCTATTCAGAGTAAGAATTACATGGTTTCCTCTCGATCCCCTCCATGCCATAACTGCATTGGTGCCACCAATTACTGGCAAAATGTTTGCAGATATGGAAGTAGGCACCATGTCAAAATCACTAAGCTGCAGATCCCCCAGCTAAGCTGCAGCAGCTGCAGCAACTGCAGAAATGCTTTGTTACTATTGCCATAGCAGTATCAACTTAAACCTTGTTACTGTAATGTGGGTAGCAACACAGCATGGCTGCAGCCTCTGCAGCTCGGCTGAGGCAGCTGCAGCCCATATGAGGCAGCTGCAGCCTGAGGTTTCGACATAAAGCCATACAGGATACCAAATTTTATCTTGCTGTGCAAATCTGTCACCACTAAACAATAAAATTTGCTTCATTTCCTTCTAATCTAATCAAAGGTTTCTTTAACCCCAAAATGCAAAATACCACTTTTCCATTAGTGTTACATAAAATATCTGAAAAAGTATGAATCTCTGCTCTGAATGGACAGGTGTATTTCTATGAGAGTACACTAAATCACTAGCAACAAAGAGGTGGAAGATAAACACAGGAACAGCAAATTCTGTGTTGCGCAGCATGCATCAGATTACTGGGCAAAAAAGAATTATACTGATGAAAAGTTTGATGAGGGAAAGGAAGAGTATTAAGAAAGCAATTCATGGTAAAGAGAGAGATGCTATGCAGCTACAACAATTTTCAGCCTGCCCTAACACTGTCGTAACTGAATGTGACACCAGGGAGCTGCCACGGTACGTGACACAACCAAACGAAACAGTTGCATCACAAAGACCAGTTTAAGTCAGTTTTATTGTAAGGTAAACTTTTGTCAGGCAAATGAATGGATCAGCCAAAATGAGGGCCCTTTCACACTGGGCAAAACGTGATACCATACAATAAAAAAATTAAAAACTATCTGTTTTGTGCTCGAACCCTTTCACACTGGGCTTAACATGACGGGATACAATATTATGCGAAAATAAAATTGAGTTGGAATAGTTTCAACTGTCACCCACTTGTCACCGAGCAATATTATGTGTGACAACTGATATGACAGAATTGCTGTTTTGTTAGATCACAAGGCTTATCAGGCATTGAAATATCACCAAACAATGAAATAAAGAAGCCTGTCGTACAAAGGGCTGACAACATTTTTATCATTCATGCATTGGGTCTTACCATATTGCATACAGAGTGAAAGGGGCTTGTAGGGCGCATGAATGACACACGTCCTTCACAAATACACCCACATGCAACAACTATAAATAATGCAACTTTCAAGTTGGGTTGTGTCGGGCAGGCTTCACAGGAACATAAGGAAAGCATAGAACAAACAGAAAAGAAGAAACAACTAAGGAAACATAAAACATCAAACTTGTGCATGAAAAGAGAGCTTGAAACTGATGATTGTGCTTACCATGGCCGATCTCAATAAATCTTTCTGATAACCGCAGCCAAAAATGAAAAGGAAACGAGAGGTAAAAATCATAAATTGATAACGAGCAAATGGGATGGATGGATAAATGTGTAACGGTGAACGACCACAATGATGCAACTATCCAATAAACAGCCACTTAATACAAAGCATGCAGTTGAACACAAGAAGGCAGCACTTGCCTATAGTATGATCCTACAAAGATGACCCTAGAGGAATGATGGGGAAATCCTGGGTACAATGCCTGGCCCGTAGCCAGACAAGGTAATGAAAGGGGGCAAAATGGCTTCCAGGAGGGGCGAAAAACTTTTTAGGGGGGTCAACTGTTTTAAGTCAATGGCAACATGAAACTTTCTAGGGGGGGAAAAAACTTTCAGGGGGCTTCCGTCCCCTCCCTACCCTTGGATACGGGTCTGTACCATGCCTACTAGGTACAAGTCTCCAGAAATTTTTATGAAACTGCTAAAAAGGAAGGTGACATACAGGGTATGGTATAAATTAAATGGGGCAAAGGAAATTCAAGTCCTACTTAATTACAAGCAAATCTTTTGACAAACCTAGGGAACTAAACAAACTACTGTACAACTTAATTATAAATCATTCCTTGAACTGAAAATCATCCTTCAATGATCTTTTGAATGATGACCTCTACATATGTAAGTGTAGTGTCTCTACAGACAACTACTTATAGCTAATGTGATCTATTAGGTGGAATTCGTTATACATGGACATCACATGACTCCATCTTACATGTATCTGCAAGCTCAGTTACATGCATATGCTCATGTATACCAGGAGAAGGTGAACGACACTTTCGAATACATCCACCTGTATGCATTAACTGCCCAGGTACCAGGCAGCAAAAGCACTATGCTTTAGTAGTGCATAACAGTGGAATTTATACTGTAAACTGCAAAAGCATTATGTTGCTGTGAGGGTCTACATAAATTTGCGCATTAAAAAGCACTTCCCTTAACATGCTGCATTCTTGCCAACACTTTTCGGCATAAACAGCTGAACAAATTTGGACTTTTGAAAGAGAAGTACTTTCCATTTATTTACCTACAGTATGCATCTAACACAGTAGCAACATTGCTTGAAGCCTGTTTTACTGTATGTTTGTCAAAGGGTCATTTATATACTTTTAAAAACCAGAAAGCCAAAAGGCTTCATGATGCCTTGCCTCTGAAAATGTATTTTAAAAAGTACTGTACTTTCATTTTCAAATTGACAGTTTGAGCACCAAGCACTCCCTATGAAAAGTCCTGCTACAGCTTGTTCCCACTGTAGGCAAATTTAAAACCTGAAACAACTCCCAAAAGAGTAATCTGAACACTGAAGTGAAGCCATCAGAGAGCCTTGCAACAGTGAACGCAAAAACTGACTTAAACGGCTCCAACATATGTAATCAACCACTTGATCTCCAACGACCTCAGATAACCTTTGACCTCTACTAAACACAATAGGGTTCATCGACTGCCAATAATGTATGCACATGCTAATTATGAAAACTGTCCATGGTTCCTATGGTTCCTACGTTGAGATGTAAAATTTGCAAGTTTTCAGTTTTTGTCCTCTAGTGACCTCTCACCTACTCCTAAAATGATAGGATTCTTCCTCTCAGTATGACAAATCTATCAAGTATGAAAGGTATCCATCATTTGCATCTTGAAATACTGCATTTGTAAACTAGCAATTTCCAAGCTTTTCCTTTTTCCACCTCTGGTGACCTCAGATAACCTTTGACCTCTACCAGAAACAACAGCATTCACCTTCTGGCTATAATGCATCCACATGCCACATACAGTATGAAAAGTATCCAGTTTACAAGGGATACCCTGTTTACAAGGGATTTGGTTTTTGACTTCTGGTGACCTGACAAGACCTCTGGCCTTCACCAAAAACAACACGATTCTTTCTCTTTATATGATAAATCCATATACCAAGTATGAAAAGTATCCATCATTCCTACATTATCTTGAGACATCATGTTTACAAGCTAAGCATCACAACCTCACATGCCCATACACATGCCATCATGACTGCATACAGTAGATTCCTCTTTTTTTTTGGCAAGGAATCAAAAATGAATGTCTCCTCTCACAGTTTACTGCTAATAAATTTTACATTCGTAGCACTCAACCATAAAATGTTTACTTGCACTTTAGAATGACTGATGAAAATACAAAATTACAATAAACAGATTTTCAAGTTAACCTTAAAGCAAAAGAAGACTCTGAATATGAGAGAATGAGAATTCCATTTCATGGGCCAGCCACAAAGCAACACCGTTCCCAAATTTGCTATACTTTGCTTCACAAACAGAACAGCCAAGCTGGGTAAGCACTGCTGAAGCCACAAATCTGACACAATTGGCTGACCTTTCCAATTTTACTTTTTGTGAACAATATGGAGAGGGTGTAGTACACAATCTCTGTTGATGTTGTATCATTTCCTTTTCACACCTGCTGTCCAGTCAGTTGTGATCAAAGTATTTACACTAGAAATCGAAACTCTCCACATTGCAGAATAGAAAAATTAACAAATTATTTGTCTGACTGGCAGACAAAGTGTAAAGGGCTACAACACATAATGATCATGAAGTACCATGTTTAGAAGCTGTGCAACATACCCACAGAAACATACAAACACACACCATGACGAATGCACCCTTCTCATATCACTGAAAACAATAACGGTCTTCTATCATGGTCATACTTTTTTTTTCAAAATTTGTAATCAAAAGTTGGTAATTCCTCTACTTCCATGAAAATAGCTGACCAGCAACTCCAGTTTCTGTAGGTCTTAAGGCTAATTAACAATACAAACAAGTGTTGCTGGTGCATGTACGCCATTTCACTTAAAATATCAAAATGAATTTTAAATTTGAGTGGTGAAAATAATTGGGCAGTTGCTGTTCAATGGAACATTGAACTCTACAACACAACACAATTATACAACTTTTAATAAAAGACACAGTATGGGGTACACTGACGATCTCTATTTTTAATAACTATCAATTTCTTTCAATGAAAGAAAATACAAGCAAAATAGGTAAAAAGCTCATGAATGGCTGGATAAAAAGTGGGCAGTAATTATGGTAAAAGTATCTGCAAAACAAAAGGAATTGACCAAACCTAATTTTATTTTTGAAATGTTGAAGGGGCACTTAATCTAATCATTCTGGTACAATTTTCACTCAAATTGATATATTTGGTTCTCAAGATAATATTTACAACAGCTGAACTTATCACATTTTTCATCAGCGGTGAACTTGACAAAAACATGTGTGATGTCATACATCTCCTTCACACTGTTTTCAGAGTTTGACCTCAAGTGACCCCTGACTAATCTTGAACCTCCATCAAAAAAGCAGTAGCCTAGATATGCTGTTTCAAAGGGCTTTCTACCCCACCCCTCTTTTTGCACATCCTGCCCCTCTTTTTGCTCCTCCAGCCCTTGTTTTGCACACCTTAAGGTTTTGAAAATCTTTCAGTGCAAATATTGGGTTTTACTCACACTTTTTGAAAACATGCTGTATGTGAAGAAAACAACTGTGAATGATTTATCACAGAGTAAGATGCAGTCATTGTACTGAACCAATCACAGTAGTATTTGCCATGCAGGTTACAAGAACACAGGAGTGCAGCATTTTGCATGCCTCTATTTCCCCTGTTAGTTATGTGATGCCCTGCCCTGCCCCTTTTGAATGAAGTGAAAGGTCTGAAAAATATGTTCCATCTTCTCAATTTGGCCAACCAAATTCAATTTTGAAAAAAAATATGATAGCAAACTTTAACTGTTTTTCTCACAGGAAATACATAAAATTGCATCACTATGATATTCTTTGTACAGTACCATCCTTTTTAACATAAAAGTTTTTTGTGTTGAACTATTATTTTAATAACTTGGCATGACATGTGGTTCCAAATGAAAGTGTACTGCACATCCAAACATATTATGTAACCTGAGCTGGCTGATATCTCCTTATGCTTCATAACTGCTGAACAGCTTGCCACAGACTTTGATATCATCCTGCCTACAAAAAGATTTAATTAATAGTCGATATCTGACCAAGGTAAAATATATAATGAACAACAATTGTTGTCAGACCAGCAACTGTAAACGAGGGCAGTGTTCACTCAAGGTCCACCTGCCAAATTTAATCACACTGTTAGATCAAGAGTACAGTCCAAGGTCCTACCAGGAATTAAATGACCAGTTGCTCCAGAAGAGTACAATACAAAGAAATGAATAATTAACAGGAAATATTTGTTCAAGGCCTTCTAGAAAAGGGCAATATAAAGTCATACATTCCAACTCAACTTTCACATAGTTTAGGCAATGGCCCCAACCTCATTTTGAGGCATTGCCTTAAAACTTACAAATCTACTCTTTTTTCCCTCACAACTGTCTTCCCCTACGTTTCAGATTTTAGATAAACTGGGCATTATGGGAACAGTAAACCAAAGGCTTATTCTAAATGAATTAAACAATTCTGTGACAAGAATATTGCCACATGATTACAAAGAGCCATCCAAAGAATTAGTGTACCATTTATGTTGTAATGTTCAAATTGCCGTGAGATAGATGTAAGCAGCTCTAATAAGAGAAAATGTCTCTCTCCTAATAAAGATCAGTCGAGTATGCCACTAAAAATGTTGCTACTTTTGCAACATAAGCAGCACTAGTTCTGTAAAGAGGCTCCTCATGGGACATCCCAGAGTTTGTAATCAAGAATTTGCCATGTTGGTATGTTATACTACAATAAACTTAACTTACAGAGAATATATGCATGCCTACATAGCAGAAATCTATACTACTGTACATAGGTGGACAGTAAGCTTGGGCAATTCCAATATTTTTGGAGTTGGGCACCCATGGCCCATGTAGTAGTGACTGTGAAAGGAGTTGTGACTCCTTGCGACTTCTGCAATGATGTAACTGCTGACACAGGAACATACAGTAGAGTAACCTCAGCAAACAAACTGACCATTAATAGCCTGCCAAGGGGATTGCTCTCTGTTCCAAGATATCTACTGTATATTCTGACAAGTCTGCACTGAGGTCAGTGTTAGGATAGGTTAGTTAGTTAGTTAGTTAGATGAGGTTTAACGTCCCAGTTTCCAACCAATTGGTTCAAGTCGAGACGACCACGGCCTTTTTTCCAGTTGCGGCTCACTGGCTTGTTTTTCCTACTCCATTGCTTATGCTGAGCACCAAGCACAAAGGCAGTAGGCTCCATTTTTAAAGTCTTTGGTATGACCCGGCCAGGATTTGAACCCTAGACCTTCCAGCTGCGAGTCGGATGCTCTAACCACTTGGCCACTGCAGTCGGTTAGGATAGGGGTTAGGTTACAGTTAGGCTAGGATGGGTTTACAAGGGTTTCTTGTGTAGGAACATGGAGACATCTCAACATAAGGTGCAACCACTTGCCACTGAGTAATAATTACAGTAATACAGCACTGGCTTACAATACAAGCTTCCCCACAGCTGAGGGATGAACTCAGTGACCAATGTCAGAGATGTGCAGTAGCCAACTGAAAAGAAGACTTGTGGTTGTGTGAAACAAGACCCAAAGAGCCAGTTGTGTCACATAACTTCATTAAAACCTGCATCAGAAGACAAACGTGAACTCTGAAGTTTGATTTTTGTGCACATTTTTGACATAATAGAAACTTTTCCAGGAGCTGTGATTCCAAAGAAATTGAGTTCCTTCCCTACTCCCAGATGAGTCACAGCTCTTAAGATTTGGGTCACTCACCCAAGCCTAGTGGATAGTTGATGGCAAACATGTCAAGCAAACAGAGGGCCCCAGTATTATTAGGATGTGTCGGTTAAGGATCTCTGCACAGGTACATATATACTGTAGTAGGCTGATGAAAAATATAACAATTACAGAGAAGCCAAGTTACTAAATCAAATTATTTTGCACAGTTTCCCACATTTTACCCAATTGTTGCAACTACTGTACTGGCTAAGTGTGTAGTCTTCACCTAAAATCAGTGAAGTCCCTGTGTGAAGTATAAGGACAGTGTATTAAAAGCAAATTATGTGGGAACTATTACTTCAACTAACTTTTGTCACTTGGGCTGTTATCAGTGAGTGAACTACAGGTGTCATGTGCCTCTTATTACAAGGGATGCATACTATTTGTCCTTTGACAGGGGGTATAGTTGTAATGATCGTCTGTACCAGAGCTGTTGGGACTGAGGTTGCTGTAGCCTCCCACCCCACCATAATTTTCTGCTTGAACTTTTCCTTACAAAAAATTTTATTGACCGTGATTTATAACAGTTCAAAATTACATAAAAAAACACCAGAATCAATGAGCTACATGCTCCCCCCCCCCCCCCCACTGTTTGAGACATTCCAAGGCCTTGCTTCCTGACCTGAGTAAAAGAGCAATGCTGTAAATATCCTCCTGTGGAAAAGTGTCTTGGGCCAAGCATACTGTACAATAATTTATCAGCACAGTCGACTGTGGACACAGTGTGTTGACCAGAGTCCTTGTCAACACCTACAGTCACAAAGCCATCCTTTTGCAAAGGTCATTAAAGGGTCATTGAGTAAATATTTCTCTAGGGAAACCAAAATGGGCCCTACAAACATTTAAGTAACATTTTCTTCAAATATCATGTATTCAGTATTTTTTCTTGATATAGTGGGAGAGGGAACTGATGACACATTGTACTGTAGTACATATTGATACAGGTACTGATACTATTCAATTTCAGTGACTATCTCACACATGGAAACAGAAAATGTGGCAAAGATTTCCAGGATGGCCAAAAATTTCAAACACTTCACTCAGCAAAATGTAGAAGTCAACAGGAGGGAAAACTAGTGATGGAACAACTAAAAGGACTACAAGAGAAAGTTTTGTAACAAAGGCTTTATGAAAACTTCCAAAAAGAAACAAGATAAAAACCTTTCCAAACACAAAACTAATCTGAGTCATGGACTTTGAAGTAAAGTTGAGTCACTACCTGAATCATGTCCAAAACTCAAAGCTCATTGTTTGACATAGAGGGTAACACTGCCCAAGCCTACAGTACAGTAGTATGGATAGTAGGCCTATCTCATCCAAGCCTTTCTTGCATACCTACAGTATCCTCTCTCCCTTTGCTACAAAGTTATTAATTAGCAACACAGCCCTAGTTATCTGGTTTCCTTCATACTGTCAGACCTTCTATATCTTACAATGAGTCCTTTAAATGCTGGACTTAACTACAGTACACAAAAAAATATTTTAGAGTCCCATGACAACAGTTTCTGCATAAAATAACTTTACCTTGATCCTTAAGAGATTTAAGAATTGAACAAGCGCTTCCACTTAGTATCAAAGTCTTGTTTGCAAAATTCACTTTGAAGTTTATCATTCCGGAAACCGTCCCAAAATTAGGCTGCACAATTTCACACACATCAGACCATTAGTGTACCTTTTAGAGCATCAAAACAAAAAACTTTTAAATGGTTCAGTGTTTAGGAAATGGTCCTTTTATGACAGCTTCAAAGGGTTTCTGTTTGCAAAGAAGGCACCTCACACTAAGTGAGTTACTTCTTGCTTGTAAGCAGCCTGAACCAGTACAGCTGGAATTCTGCTTTAAAGTTCTCAGTTTACCTCCTACAGTATCTCTGTTCAATTTCAGGAACATTCACAGCAGGTCACCAGTAAAAATAACTTGCAAACTCTCAGGCCTAGCAGACCGAATATGATGGGACAAATGGAACGTTACTTTTTGTTACTTACTTTGTTACTAATATTTCAGTGACTTGCTTGTAAGCAGCCAGAACCACTACAGCTGGAATTCTGCTTTAAAGTTCTCAGTCTACCTCCTACAGCATCTCTGTTCAATTTCAGGAACATTCGCAGCAGGTCACCAGTAAAAATAACTTGCAAACTCTCAGGCCTAGCAGACCGAATATGATGGGACAAATGGAATGTATGGTATACTAAACCACACTAAACATTTATACCTTACATTAAAGGGAAAATACAGCCCCCCCCCCCCAGCCCATTTGAATTAGTGTACCCTGTCATCCTACTGTAATTCAGGAATGACTCCTTTCAATCATGTCATAATATTTTTGTTACTTACCTGTTAAATTTATGCAGAATAACTCTTTGGTTTATTGCCAATATTCAATGTTATTACACAGAAACATAACGAAAAATACTCATAACCAGAATAAGCGGAGATCTGCAAGATTTAGCACATTTTTGAAAATAAACTTGGAGTGACTGCCTTCTCCCTTTAAATACAGTACCTGTAGTCGGGTGAAATTGTCCTCAATTTTTTATTACACAATAAAGTTTAATATTGATAAACTTAGTGACTCAGCATTTGGAGTCAGTTAATTGTAATTTGCAAACTAATGAAAAAAGGATATAAATTATCAGAGCACAACCAACACCAATAAAACAGTACTTGACTGGTATAGTGCAACCCTGGGCATATCATAATATCTGCACTCTTTCTCTTCTTGAATTCAGGCAGGGCTGGACAAATCCCCTGCCTGACAGACCATGGACAAGAAAAAAATCACTTGTGCAAGTGCACTGCTTAATGTCGTACTTGATGGGCAAGTACTGCAATGAAGTCTTCTCCACAAAGGAGCTCAAAGGCTATTAAAGGCAGAGTTAAAGTAGACAAGTAGAAATTCATGCAGACAAGTAGCTTTATAGAACAGCCAGCCCAATGGACAAGTATAAATGAAAAAAGGATTTCTCACAGCCTGCTTCAGGAATCCAAATTTTGCCTGCAAAAACAGGGCTGAAATTTAGCACTCGTCCGATCGTCCGTGACGGGTAAAACTTGCATCGGACAACCACTTTCTCTCTTTGAACTTGTCCGATGGACGAGTAGATTTTATTTGTAACTGAATAGTTCCCTACATCAGCAGGAAAGTATGTCATAAAAATCCCCTTAAGAAGGAGTATGTCATAAAAATCCCCTTAAGAAGTGGCATTGAGACAATGGTATTGACTACCATTCATCATTGTACCATGCTAATAAATATGGAAAAATGCAGAATTTAAAGTAAATGTTTTCTATGGCAGAGACAGGAAATAGAATTGTTCATCTCTTGTTCGTATAAACTTTCATTCGGACAACCAAAAACTATTTCGGACAACCTAAATTTAGCTTCAGGTTGTCCGATGGGCAACCTGAAAATTTCCTTAAAAATCAGGCCTGAAAAACCTGTATTGCCCAAGAAAATTACCTATTTTTCAAAACTCTGCCTGAAAAATAGATTTTACCCAAACTCCAAGACAGGAGAGGGATTCAGTCTTTCTGGCTTGGATGCATTTTTCCAGACTGAAAAACCCATTGTCAGTTAAATGAGAAGTCTTTGATAGACTATTCATCTTTCATATTTTATGACATTCACTGATGTACATGAAGGTTACAGTGTTTCAGGTAAAGAAGCCCCACCTCAGGCTCAAAGGACCCTGCCAAGAAAAACATGGATGAAACTAGCAAGATCCCCTTCTCCCTTTGACTTTCTTCAGAGGGTAATGAGTTAGGTATGTAACAGAAGATTCTACATTATAATTTCCCTTTAAAGCTACTATTCCACTGTTATACATGCAAAATTATTCACATGGACCTCTAAAGCAACACCTTTCAGAAGTCCCTGCCCCTTCCCCCTCCCCACTCCCAACAGAGAACTCTATAGTTTACTCTGCTGGACTGCAGTACTGTAGTCTCTCAAGTGGTCTTGTACATGCCCTTTTTATTAGCTACGCTTTTCAAGATCAAATCTTCACATATTGTATACCACTAGCAGCTATCGATGATAAAAAGTTGGGGAAGAGGGACCAAGAGCCTGAAGCAAAATGGGTGAACACGTGATATTCAAATGTAAATATCTCCAAAAAGTGTGGAATATATCCCCCCATCTCTATACCACCTCCTCCTCTCCCCCCTCTGCCCCCCCCCCCTCAGATTTCTGCCTACAAGTTGTTAAACATTCAGTCATGTTTAAAAAGGTGATAAACTGTAGTGTGAAATACCTCAAAGACTGACATTCATCACCTCAAGTACATTTTCTGTTGGGGATACCAATATTCTCAAGTGGTGGCTGCTCTTTGACTGAACTCAGAGTCAGAAAATTCAAAAGTTGCTGAGAAGCTGACATTACACAGCATGCACAGAGAATGTTCTGATTACACTATAGGGCTTGTATGCTCACTGGTACATGAACTTTTATATCCCCCCATCTCTATACCACCTCCTCCTCTCCCCCCTCTGCCCCCCCCCCCTCAGATTTCTTTTATAATAAGCAAAAACGAGGTTTTTAACTGCACAAGCGAGGAGTTTTGAGAGGGGCCAGAAGTAACTTCATAGCTGGGAGAATTGGAACTGTCTGGGATGAGGAGATTTGCCCTTTAAAACCCACATGTGCAGCAAGAGCAACACCACTACTGAGCATAACAGGGTGAATTTGGGTCAACACTTCATAATTCAGATCTTCTATCATGTCTGTGTGACACACATGTCAGTTTTGTCACAAGGTGCTTCCATTCATATACAGTGGTAAATACATTATTCAACATCAACTCTTCTTTTCACCTTAAATCTGAATATTAAAGGCTCTCTAATCTCTCCCCAGATGGTAGCAATTCTCCCTACTACATGTACAGTAAGTTTGCTTCTTGCTCCTCCTCCTCCAATTTAAACCAAACCACCTGTCCAGTACACGACGGCACCACAGCAGCCTGACTCAGGTATTAATTTGCTCGAGGCCATATATTGACACATAGCTAAATTGAGCACACAACCGATTGCACAAGCCATTGTTGACCAACCAGAGTGGAGCTATATTGTTCAAATGAATGTCAATCAAAGTGCAGTCATAAACTGTTTTTAGAACTCTAGGGCTATTCTTAAAGACAGACAGTCATCACCCCAAAGTATATTTTTAGTGTGGGGGTATCAAAATTCTCAGTTGGTGACTGCTCTTTGATTGACATCAAAGTTTGAAAATTTGAAAGATGCAGAGTAGCTCACATTCCACACAAGGCAGAGAGAGCGCTTTTATTACAATTTATAGCCTTGTATGCTCACCAGAAAATGGCCTTAAGCAATAAAACAGGTTTATTCCTGCACAAGGAAGAGCTTCATACAGTTATGGGTGGAGCTAGAAGTTGCATAGTTGGGAGAACTGGAACTTTCTGGGATCATGAAAATTTCCCTTTAATATGTTTATGCAGGAAATTGCTAGCAACTCCCTGGTTTTGGGGGATGCAATATGCCCTTTAAGAAGTTCCATTTCTTGCTTTCTTTTTCATTAGAATAACTTTCTTCTTAGTGACAAAGGTTTTGTGTTTACTTAAAGTACAACACTAGTTTTTACAGCTAAAGGTAAATACACTATCCAACTTGACACTGTGCTGTACTACTGTAGAGCCACTTTGTTTCCATAGTAACTAGACATAGCACAATATCAGTTACTAAATAATTTGTCTGGAAACAAAACGTTTCCTCAACAAGGGTCCAACCAAGTCCAAAAATTTCAGTTTTACACGCAATTTGACTTGAATATTTGATCCTGATGTGATGGTTGCAGGGACAATTGATGATGATACTGAACTTTGAAAAGCACTTTCCACCTTGCTACACGTGATGTGATGTAATAATAATGGACTCATCATATTTTAATTAAATACTTTTTTGAATCACACATACATGTCTTTTCCCACTTTCAAGCTTATATTTTAAGGCAATTTTACCACAAAACCCCGAACTAGTGTGACTATATTACTAATAATCCATTTCTTAATGGAAACTGCAGATATCTGAATAGGTCTTAAGACCAAGAATATTCTTTTCACACATGGTGTGTATCTAAGCCCCTAGACAAACTTTGGCATTTGTAGAAAATTTTTGTGCCTAAGTAACTTTCAAAATGTATTCATTTCAGGTGGAAGCAAAAGTCAGAGAGAACAGTTTTCCTTGTTTTTACTTTCTTTATATTTTAGGGTAAACCACAAAGGAAATATCCTAATCTTTCCCATTTTTTGTTCTTTTTCCAAATACCCCAATTTTTCACTGGCCAGAAACTTAGAAATGAAACATTTCCCTGTAGGTGTGCAAAAAGTTATTTCCATCGATATTGATCTATCGTTATATTTTTACACCAATAAATTTTTTAACCAATTTTTCAATACCCCAGAACATGTCTCAATGTTAAGATACTTCAAAAATACTGTCACAACAACCTGCTATAAATGTCAAAGCTTTGGAAGTGAAGACACACGGACGTGACTTCCATTGACATATCAAACATCGACTTTAAGGCCAGGAATAGATAACACATGACAGAACAAATATAACCCAACACTCAGCCTTGGGCATTTCTGTGCGTCACACATTCAAACTCCTCTGTGAGGGATTTTTGCGATGAGACTTGGCAGCCTGATTACTACTCTAGGGTCATGATACTGATAAAACTTAAATGCCTTATTTCATTTCATTATCAAAATCAGTGATGAAAGACCTAAAGTTACAAATAAGTTCTTTTTGCCTGACACTAAAAAAGTGGAACTGCAAGATAACAGTAGAATCTAATTTAACCACATTATGAGATTCATTTTAAAAATATTTTGCAACCTACCATATTTCCTGGGGGTACTTCTATTGATGAAAATTGGACCACACCATTCACCATATTATGAAAATATTTTATGAAAGACTAAATTGAAGCCTGTCTCATGATACTGAAACATATTATTAAAACCCATTAAAAATGTCATTTACCAGATTTATGGGATTCCATCCTACAACCATAAACATCTAAATTTTCATTTGCATTGAATCTTTTGCATTTTTAACATTCAGATTAGGTTTTCTGCAACTTGCAGTATCTTTTAAAAATTTTAGACCCATTTCAAGAGATGTCATGTATTGTTATTAACAATAAATGCAGCCATGTTGGAGCCACACATGGAGAGCTTGTATGTGTTATGCAGAGCCAAAAGAATTGCTTTCATTACACCACAGTGTGCATGTGAAGTATAGCCATACACAGCACATTGAGCGCCATCAGTGGGCACGTTGTCAGCCATCAGTTGCACCACTGTTCATCTTCAAAAGACTGATGCATGTAGAACTGTGCTTGATTTTTTATCCCAACATGGCAGCTTTTTTGCTTTGCCTGGAGACATGTGACACCATGTTAAATGAGCCTGAAGAGGATATAAAGTCAGGTCATCTTTTATTGTCAACAAAACCCTGCCAGGTGTCACTATCCACATACTTTGGTTGTAGTGCATTCATGGACAACAGTGTACATAGTTTTTTGTCGCAATTAGTTTTTCCATCCAACATGGAGTCCAGCCTATCCATGTCATAAAACTTCCTCAGTAATACCAACTTCTCATAGCTGTCCCTTCTGTATACTGTAAACTTTGTTTCTTTCCATTGTCATTGTCACAGGGTGATTACCCCTACAAGCTTTTGCAAGCTCTCTGTTATCACACCCCAGTCTTTTTCTTTTATTGTATTGTGTACATATTTTATAAAAGCTAAAAAGAGTTTGAAATAAGTTTTATGAAACCTGAAACATCAACAGCATATTGTATTAACTACTTTCAAATTTGGCCACCAATGGTCAATGGCTATTAGAGACTCTTAACTTTGCCACAATACCGCTCACATATTACAAGTGCTATGAACTGCAATGGCCTGAATGCCCTTCTGTACTACTTTTGGTACAGTACTCTCTGGTTTCCATTTTTAGCCTTATTTCCCCATCTTTGCCTGAATAACCTGGAAGTTTTTTTTTTTTTTCTTATTCTTTCCAGCTACAAAAAGCTTGTCCTTGTCCTTTCCCTTGTTCACTCTAGCTCTGTTTATATTTCCTCAATTTCAAGGTTCCATTTTCAAACAAGGTCAAGAAGCATTTGTTACTTCAGTCAACTAAACTGTGTTTCTGTTTCTAAGATCACCTTGTCACATTTACAAAAATTTTTTCTTGTCTTATCAAATTACCCATAATGCATTTCCACCCATCATTCAGCAACATTACACTGCATTATTGCATTCTAAGGTAGTCAAGAAGATTCTCCTGATATCACAGTATAATATGCACCCAACAGTTGTACAGATCCCCAAACATTTTGCTCTACATTCTGGCTCACTTAATATATTCATATTACAACTCATTTGCTATGCATTATCATCTCTTGTGCTCATTTCAAAAAACCTATGCACAAGTCACTTATATTTTTCAAAATACTCTCTTCCAGCATTCTTACATAATACATTCAAAACCAGGCTTGTCACTTGAGTACATCAAAGTGAGTATGACAGCAAAGTTTTGCACTAACAAGAATGTGTAACTTTCAAATTCTGTGAGTTGGAGTACTGTACAAGTACAAATCCATTCTCATGATTACTAGTACAGGAAAATGTGCCACAGCATGAGTTTGACTACATACAGTACTTGCTCAAAGTCTCCAAAAAGAAATGTTTACACCCAATGGTAACTTACGCTCATATTAACATCGCAAATGAATATAAATATCAGAACATTTGGGTGACCTCGTGGTTCTACCAGGAAGCCTCATATCCAGGGTACTGTAGCTAGGGGTCTTATGAACTGACAGTACCATCAACTTTCAATAAGTATCAGGTTTAACTTAAGATGACCCTCTAAATTTCTAAAAAGTGCACTCATCAATTACTAGGCAGTAGTATGACTATCTCTAAGACAGCGCTCATCTCTGGGAAACAAAAAATAATCGGCTAACTGTTGGTCAAAACTTTAAATAATGTAGGGAAGCTTTTGAAGGAGAGTAAGGTCTGGGTCAAGAAGGTAAAAGTCAGTTGCCCTGGTCCCAGAGGGGTAAAGGGTTGAGTGCAGAAACTCTTACCTACAACACAGGTGCTAATCTGATTATGCCCTTCCCCTTTTACTGTGTGCACATCTTCAAGTTCCTGACTACATCTCCTGTATGCACTCATGAAGTAAAAAAATATGAAAACTCAAGCTGATATTAGCAAATAAAATCAAATAGCAATAAAAAGCACTGGCACATTCTCACATAGTTCTGTGATATAAATCATTATGTGGGGTATTTTGGAAGCCTTACTGGCAGGCTTGGAACAGGTGCCAGTCCAGTCCATGATTTAGTTCTTGGACTTGGAGATTTCAGCAGAAACAGGTGCCATTTTCTCATGATCAGGAGACTTTTAATCATTTAAAGTGCAAATTGCTCATAACATATGGCATGATAACAGTGCACCATGAAGACGCCAGGAAAACACTAGTATAACAAGTTACAATATGTGGAATCATGTGAAATGAGCTCATGAACTTACATCAGTATGCAGGTGTCAAGGATATTTATGTGCACAAATAAAGAGAGATGCTCATTCAGTAATTAAAATGCTAACATCAGTATTGGATTTAAGAAGAAGGGGGGTATGATCAGGTGCTTTGTATGAAAATTAGAAGTCACCTGATCATAATTTTTGAAGCAATTCAGGCACTCAATCTTGGTGAACCAAGGGTAAAAGTCCACTGCAACCTGCTTAATTTAATGTTAGACTTGGTATAAATGAGGATGTAACGATCTCAAATAGTTCTGTAATATATATAACATGTTGATATGTGACCCTCTCACCAAACTTTGTGGTTCATAGCATCATCAGGAGGTAAATGAGGTTATAAGGAAACACCTCATTCTCACACCCTTAAGTTTGCAAAGCAGGGTGATGACAGTAAGTAAGGTGAAGAAAAGTAGCACATTTTCACAGGCAAAAAAATTATGTAAGGCAGGTTTTGTAGTACACACTTATGTGATGAGGTAAATGAGGCTACAAGGATGTATCACATTCACAGCCTTATACGAAACATCATTGTGATGAGGTAAATGACGTTATGAACAAGTGTCACATTCTCACAGGTTTGTCGTACACATCTATGTGATGTGGTAAATGAGGTAATGAGGAAGTGTCACTTTCTCAATTTTGTACAACACATCACTGTGCTGAGGTAAATGAGGTTATGAGGAAATGTCACATTCTCATATTTTTGTACTTCACATCTATGTGGAGAGGTAAATGAGGTTGTGTAATATACTAGTTGTAATCAATGAGGCACAACCAGGATCTTCCAAGATCCACAGTCACTGCCACAACTGTTGCTCAACATTTTTTTTCTCTTCTAATAACAACTGCATCACAAAACTGTCATCATTTTCCAAAAGAGGCCAGCCCATTAATTTCTCTATAAAACCCCAGAAGGAGAATGTAAGTATAAAGGCATCACCATTTATGCACACTGACCCTCTATGATTGGTAACCAAACACCTCACTCTTAGCAAAGACACCATCCACCTTTACTTGACCTCTACTGTACTTGTGACATACTCCACAGCTGAGTACTTACATCATTTGTAATCTACCTACCTACTTAAATAACAGTGATAGGTCAACTAAGAGCTGGACAGTTGATGCAGGTTTTAAGTTCTGAAAAGTATGTAGTCCATTTCCATCTATGCTTCCCACAAATACATACAGCCCTTACCAACAAAAACCATCATGGTACACGTGATGATTAAAACTTGAAAAATCATCAAAAACTGTTATGGGTATGGAGGGATTTCATGTGACGTCACGCACAATGGATTCCCAGGCACTGAAGGGCAAAACACACACAAAGTAAGCGAATTTACAGCTCACGCGCACCCATAACCATAGATACTACTGTGACACAATGGGCACTTGCCCTTCAAAACAAAAAAGAAGCAGGATATTGCCCTTCAAAATTGCGTCTAGTTGATTAAAGTCACGTGACTGGAAACCCTCTATACAAACATTTCAAAGAGAAATCCTAAGCTGCTAACTGCATTTTGTTTCTCGTCTAAAAATGATAGGCCTATCTACCTATTGTGGAATGGCCATGTAAGGTTCAGAGATGTCTTGTTGAAATAAAACAAAACACAGAATAGAAGAATCATACTCTGTGATGAGCATAATTGTATGGGGGTAGTGGTTGCATTAGGCAGCGGGATAGCACAATTATCCTACTTTTCTCAACAATCCCGGCAATTTTCAAATTGTGTGCAGGAATTTCCTGCACCTGTTGAGAAAACCTGTTGCAACCTATCAAGGTCCCCCTTGTGTCATCATTCCCCTCTCCCCCCTCCCCTCCTCAAAAATAAAAATACATTTTTTAAGGAGGAATTCTCCCCCCTACCCCAATTCTGAGACCTAGTGCCAACACTGTGTGGAGGACAAGTTCTTTAATTCAATTATGGTGCAGGAACAATCCTGCATGTTAGAATATTTGTTGCCATGGTAACCCTACTGCCCCAAAAAGTTACCTTGTTATCCGCATTTTGAAAGGTCACTTATGAATGACTCAATTTTTCAAAGTTTAAGACACCACTATAAGGGCTTTTAGCCCATTCTGATCCACACAGAAAAACACTTAATAACCAATTCTACCCATTAGAAGCCACCCTGTAAAAACTGCATATACTGTATGTCTCAAAACAACTTTTGCCAGGGTAACCCAGATATTAAAGTTTCCATGACAGCAATTACTCCAGACAACAGATAATAGCCTTCAACAAAACAAAACGGGACAATGACAACAATGAAAAAAAATTAAGAGCGGGTGTTAGGTTAATAATACTGATATCAGATATCCCATCTGTGACAGCAGACCAACAATTGTGATGTTACTTAAGCCAAGTGTGTACAAGTGTGTTCTACTTTCCAGTATCGTAATCAAGGATGCAATTTTCAGAATAACAGTTCAATAACCAAATGAGAAAATGTGTTGCAGGCCATGCATATGATTACACAAAATCATGTGTGTAAAACAAAAGATTTTACAAGTAATCACGTGGAAAAAACATATATATGAAATGCCCTTAGCTTGTAAAATCACTTGTTTGACACATGCTGTCATGTCTTTACGTTCATGCCACAGGTTTTGCCAAAGAATTCTACCTCACAAAACATTTTGATTTGCCACCATTTTGCCCATGTAAGATCTGTGGTAATTTTTTTGCAACCTGTGTCAGTGTCATAATGTATCAATATGGGTCAATGCCAAGCCAGCAGATGCATTTTCATGCATCTGGATCATGTATGTTTTGGGGGGAAAAGAGCGACGCCAGTTTTTCGTAAAGGCACTCATTCAGCCCTAAAACCATGGATGGAAAAACAGGCATACTGGGAAGCTTTTTGGTATAAGGAGGGAAATTCTGGCCAATGGAGTGAAGTTTGGCTTTTTTGCACATGAAAATGTGTCAAAACTTAACAGAAATTTAAATTGCTTCTCAGCAAATATACCTTTTCTTTTTCAAGCTGGCCTGCCAACCTCCCGCTAAGTGCTACTCATTACTGACACTAAAACTACACTGTTCCAGTTCCGAGCCAGTTACAATAACTAAAGACAGCCAGCTTTATACGTGCTACCACTGTGAAACAAAAACTTCACTGTAGAAGCTTTCTTGTTTGTCTATATAGCCAGTTATGTTAACAATACCCCCTATGCAGATACATTCTAGACAGCATTTCTAGAAATTCTTCTCCCCACAGGATGAATATTGTCAGCCGAAAACCTACAGGCACTTATTCTTTGTAACAATAACAACTATTTCGGGAAAGTTGTCACGTCAGTCTTGAGCTGCAGAGTAACTTCTTATGATTAACAAATCACTCATGATTACCCAGACATGTCACATACCAACCGAATACCATCACAGTTTTGAGAAAGGATACGTTAAGGCTAGCAATCAAGTCGTAGCAAACATCACAAAAGTGTCGTCATAAATCATCAAGCAAGTACCAATCATGTACAAAGGCACGTTAAGAGAGAGCACAAACTGTATTGTCTGATCTATTATACAGACTTTTTGGTACCTTCCGTTAGCATTCAAATCATGTTACGTCAACACCACTTGATTTAACTCGAATCCATGGGTAACATTTATGAGCTTTCTGTTTTTAGCAATGATGAATAAGTGGAAAATGGCCAAACAAGAGTGGTTTATAAGTTCAGTGACTGAGGAAAGGACTTGCGTCATCGCTTCTCATTCAAATACTTGCTGCCTTGATCAAACACAACTTTGTGGCTGATCTCAAAATTGCTATGGGTAATAAAATAATGGGTAATATAATAATGTAAATTAACACCCAAAGATTGTAGGTTGTGTTCATCTGTATGGTAGTTGAGAAGGCAGGGGAAGGAGATTTCACATTACAGATTAAAACTTCCCCTGTGCCTTCTTACTCAGACCCTTCCTTTTAAAAGAGAGGTAAAAACCGAGAGATAAAATCTAATTTTAATGCATAATTGCGCCTACCAGTTTTGGTTCAAACTGCTGTTTCAAGGAAGTATTTTGAACGAAGCATCGGCAAAATTTTACACCTTCAACAGTTTTTTTTTGGGGGGGAGGGGATACATAAATGTTGGATATACTATGCTTTTCTATCTCAACATCCCATTTCTCCCCCTCTCCCTCCTATACAATTTGGATTCAAAGCAGTAGCAAAGTTCAAGTTTTCTCAATCTTTTCTAACCTATGAAGAAATTTGATGAAACTGATTAATTACTGAAGGTGCACTGACCAACGGAAGCAAACTCACATCATCCCCCTCCCCCCCCCCGGGCCCCCAAACCCTGAGCCTATGAAGCAATTAGATGACATACTAATTGCTTAAAGAAGGTGTACTGACCAACAGAAGCGAGCTCACAATGCTTTTAACATGCCACAGATAGGACTTACCTTATTAATATCACTTGCTGCTGTAGATAGCGCTCCTGTCTCTTCTCGTAGAACATATCCTTGGATGATCCTGCAAAAGGTCAAAAACAAATTTCAAAATCTTCCAGACAAGAGATATATGAAATTCCATCCAATGTCTGAATTCAGGCTTCTACACACTGCCTGTATGATTATTTTTGTGACTTTTCAAAGGACTTTCAAAGACTAAGTTGTAAGATTTACCGACTTTTACACTGAAAATGTCCAGTGACATATTACTCCTTTCTGTATACAAGACCAAGCACTGACCAGTGTCTTCCTGAATTCTACTGCTCCTATCTTTATAATGAAATTTCAAAAGAGAATCTCTTCTATATATTGTTCACTCCCCCCTTCCTACCCCCAACAGCAAGTCCTTGGTACAAGCAATGGGCACTTTCTTAATACTGCACAAAATTTTTTAATGACTCTTTCATATTTCGCTACCAAAATTAGTAGAAACCAACAACAGTGCTTTTTGAAAATTAGTACTTGTCCCAAGCTCACTGAGCCATTATTAGAACACACGCACTGCATCTTCATACCATATTGCAATTGGTAGATACTTATTTTCAAAGGAATGTAACTTTTTTCAAGGGTGGAATGCATTATGGAAAATCTGTGATGTCATCTTGGCACATTGATTAGACAGTAGCTCTTTTATTTCTTACAGGTAGCACACACCACTAATTATTCCTCCATTGACTTACAGACTAATTTTGGTCTGTTTCGCGGCCCCTGCACCCTTGTAGAAGTTTTCAACAGGCACAAGCTACCCCTCATATGAAAGCTCACAAGCAGGCCTTTTACAATAATTTCAGATTTATGTACCATGACCATTAGAATTTTGAACTAGGACAACTTGTATAATAGGATGATGGTTCCTTTTTTTTTTTTACTTCATTCAAAATGCCATTTTGCAGGGCGGAAGGCTATATTGCGAAAGTGCCGGAAATACCTTCTTTATTTTTGCAGGATGAGTACTTCAATTCCTTTCCTACCACATACACACCACAAAAACAACACATCACGTCTGCAACATGGTCTAAACTGTCCCCAAAAAGTTTTTTTAGGGTGTTACTTTGGGTAATTTATCCTGTGAGGGATTCCCCTTGAATTAGAGGTGTGCTACCTAAAGGTGTTTACAATACTGAGTGAAAGTTAAAACACTTCTGATTGCTATACCCTTCACATGCTGCAGTTTTATATTTGATTTACACAGAAAGATATTCAAACTTTCCAACAATATCAGTTTTGAAGGACACAAAGCGCATTCAATTGTAAAGGACGGATTCTTAAGCAATGTGCCCCCTTTAAACCTCATTTTGTGACCTTCAAGAGACCTAGGGGTATTTTTGATAAAAATGACTTATCCTAAATATGGGTGCTGGAGGTAGTAATGAAATTTGCCATAGGATTTGAAGGAGATATCATTAAAGTGTACCTTAAGTCTAAAATTTCAAAAATACATTTGACAAAGTTTGAAAATGCATCCAGATGGTTCAACTCCCATCTTCACAGGAGATTCCTAAGCTGAGATATAAAATGTTGATGCTTATTCATTCAATCTGATATTGTAGATTGTGCAATAATTTGTGATGTCATTCTTGTACTACTCAAATTACAGTCTTAGTTTCTTCTTTTTTTTTTTCGAAAACCACTGCACCTTGTGCCAAAATGTGATCACAATCTTACTGCTATAGGGTGACTTGGCTATAAAAGCCCACTCTGTACAATATGATGTTTAAGAAATCAGTAAATTTGTCAAGGTTATATAAACATTTTAATGTCACAAGGAAACAAAAGCAGGTTATGTGAGTTGTACAAGAAAAGCATCACATTATTGCCCAATTGACTTTTTCAAATTAAGTGAATAAATTTCAACATTCTATATCTAAGCAACGGAGTAAGCTACGAAAATGGGATATGGATGAATGGACTTCATTTTCTAACCTATAAAATATATATACGTGTAACTCTAGACTTTATGTCCACTTGAAGTTTGTTTTTATTTCCACATAGAACCTTCATAAAATGCTACTGAAAATGTCTTTATAGCACTTCCAGGTATGGACAGACAATCAGCAAGAACATTACCTCCACTACAAAAGAACTACTTCCAAGTTCACAAGAATTGTCTATTACCATTGTCAGTAAAGACTGCCATGACTGCTTCATTTGGTAAATAATTTAATAACTCTTCCACCTAGTTACTTGTTGTAACCACAAGAATCCTGTTGTAATTTTTGGTATTAAAACATAAAATTACGTGTAGCTGAATCGACCTTATTCAGGAGAACAAATATTCAAAATGTTCTTTTCAACTAAAGTGAAACTGATAAGTTACGGAAAACTTCCCAGTTCTCAGATATGACAAAACTGCCCGAAATGTCACCTCAGCAGCAAAACTGATAATGACTCAGTTTAACCAAAAAAAAGTTGGTAAAATGTGGAAAAATGCAAAACTGGCTAAGATTTGACATGTTTACCCTCTTCAAGAAACATCTTTTGCTATAACCAACTCCACTGAATTAAATGTACAAACTGAGTAACATACTGAATCTTTAATAAGGAAAGAGCAAGTGGGCCTTCAACAGAGGATGACTACCCATCAGAGCAGACTGATCACTTACTTCTGGCTACACAACTTACGTATCTCAGTGATTTAGGGCAAGACCATGTGGTAAGCTATGCGGGCTAGGGATGACATGATCCTACCATGTAGTTAGTATTTCTAAATTCACACTTAGCAATGTGATTCTTCAAGTCAATAAATTATTTATCAATCACAACAAGTTTTCAGAGCATTAACAGAAATAATGTAGTGTCATTGCAAGCACATATTTTCTTCCACATTTATTTTCCAGTACTCAATTCACTTAACTTGAACTTGAAGATAATTGGCACCGACTGGGTACTTAATTTAGGATTTTGAGTATTCCCCCATAAAGAAGCTCCTTTTGTCCATCGCAAAATCTTACTAATGAATGTACTAATATAGCCCTATCTTTAGTCTTACCCTACTGTTCCACCCAAACCTGACCCCCCCCCCCATCATACTTCCATGTATCTGAATGTCTCACTCTCAAACTCTTTCTCCACTCCATCCTGATGTCCATACCATGATATCTTACTTCAGTACACCCTTGTTCTCCCAGGACTTACTGAAGGGCTTCCCCTCTCCACCTCAAATGCAGCCTAATGCCTGCTCACAGTCTTATTTCAGCCTACACCAACATCTGCACAAATCATACTCCAGTGTAACACACAAATCTCCTCATTACTTCAAGGTACCCTAATGCCCCTCAAAGGCCTACTTCTGGGTACCCTAATGTCCCTCAAAGGCCTACTTCAGTGTACACTAATGCCCCTCACAGGCCTACTTCAGGGTACACTAATGCCCCTCCAAGGACTACTCTGGGGTACCCTAATGCCCCTCAAAAGCCTACTTCAGTGTACCTAATGCCCCTCAAAAGCCTATTTCAAGGTACCCTAATGCCCCTCAAAGTCCTACTCCAGGGAACCCTAATGTCCCATCACAGGCCTACTTCAGGGTACCCTAATGCCCTCAAAGACCTACTTCACTACTTCAGTGTTCCTTAATCCCCCTACTCGTGTGACTACTATATACTGAAATTTCTCCTTCACAGTCTTACTGCAAGCATACAATGTAAGTCACTTCCCTCACAGTTTTACTTCAGTTTACCTTACTGCCCATTGCAAGTCTTATTTTCAGAGGACCTTCATCCTCCTCCCAGTCTTACTGCATTGTACCCTGATGTCCCCCTCCCCTCCCCACAGTCTTACTGCAGTGTACTCTGATGTCCCCTCCCAGTCTCATGTTCTCTTTTCTTACTTGTTCTTTTTCTGAATGACCTCAATAAGGCTCTTATTATGTTCCTGGTAGAATTCTATCTTCTCCTTGTACTTCTGTTGCAACCTCTGTAATCGGATAATTCTCTCCACCAGCATCCCTTTATCAATCCCTGGGAAGTCATTGTTCCCTGAGGATATCGTCACTTGCGGACTCTATAAATATCAAAGGAGAAAGAGGTCAAAACAGCATTAGGGAAAACCCAGACATTCAGTTTATATTTTAACTTTAATTTTTTATTGCTTCCTGTCTAATGAAATGATTGAACTACTTGTATACCTTGATGCAAATATGAAATCAAAATAAAACATAATATATGTTTGTCCCAACAACATTACAGCAACATTTTCTGTTTTGCTACATACCCTCATTTCATGTGATTTCATGTTTTGTTTGAGCTGTCAAGTTTAAGAGAACATAAAGTGCATTCGAGAGTTGAATCCACATCTTACATGCACGTGTAAGTAGTAAAGGTGCGTATTTACAGTATACATAAAACTCACACCAATGGTGCTACTGTCTGATGCCCACTGATAGGACAGTTTGCATGTCACATGTACAACTCTGTCTCCCACATTCTCCAACATGGCAGCTTTTGTACATTACCATGAGAATATGACATACCTGAATTGGCCTACACTCACGTACACTTACATTTGGTTTGCCTTGAATTAATTTTAATTCTTTTTCCAGAAGATATAAGAACATCAGAATTTTTTAGTTTTTCTTCACTGTCACATGTAACACCGGTACTTTCCACACCAAAAACAGAATTTCTTAGTTTAAGCCACAGCATACTGACCTGCCTTGCCAGATTATAACACTCACCAGACAGTTGACAACTATTTAACTTCTTTCCTTTTACTATACCTCAGTTTTTAGAAGCAGATAATCAGTCTTGTCACAATAATCTGCTTAACACTATTATTGTAAATACAGCCCTGTGCCAAAGTTGACAACACTTTTCACGTGACCAAATGACAAGTAAAGAGCAACAGTGTTACCTATAAAGTTGTTGCGTCCTCAATCAGAAATCTCCGTCATTTAATTGGCCATGGCATAGAATTGTGTTTATCTAGTACCCAGATGTCCACAGGCCTATTACAACAGAATGGATAAGGGGACAGGGAGGGGGGAAGAAAATGATCATTTTATTGACCATAGCAAAGAATTGTGATTATCTAGAACCTAAATGTCCACTGGACTAATATGACAAATGGATAAAGGGGAGGGGGAAGGGGTGGATGTTGATCATTTTATCAACCAAGTCAAAGAACTGTGTTCATGTAGGAACCAAATGTCCACCTGACTAATATGACAGAATGGATAAGGGGGGAGGGGAGTTGATCAATTTCTTGACCATGGCCAAGAATTTTGTTTACCTAGTATCAAAATGTCCACTGGTCTAATGACCATGGTAAAGAATTATTTATGGATTAAAATAACAAAATGGATAAGGGAGGGGTCATTGATCTTTTTATTAACCATGTTAAAGAATTGTGTTTATGTAATATAAAAATGTCCAATGGACCAATATGACAATGGATAGGGTGGGATTGATCATTTTATTGTCCAAAGCTATGAATTATGTTTATCTAGTACCCAAATGTCCACAGGACTAATATGGCAAAGTGGATAAGGGGGTGGGGGGTATCTGAAAGATCAGCTTGGCATCTACAAGGCCAGGGCTTCAATTCACCACAAGGTTAAAAGTAAAAGTTACTCTATCTTTTTTCTTTATCCAAGAGTAAAATCCAGTTCTCCCATCTAAGCTGAAATTTGTAATCAAAAAGAATCTAAATTTGCACTACAATACTGAACTGGTAAAGCAACCCATTTGAAGTTGTAACTGACACTCTTAGTTGCTAGGTGTCCAAACATAACTGCCCTAGAAGGCTTGACATTTTACTTCTGTTGTCATACCAACATTTTCAACACTTTTCCCAAGACAATTCAAGTATCCATGAAACTAATTACAGCAAAAGTTGTATACTATTTACCCATGTTAACTCTTCAATTTTCATTCATGTTTTTGAGTTCTTGAGGGCGATTCAAAAGCTTACAAATATTTGTCCTTTTTATTACACAAACATGTTTAAATGCAGCTTTCAAGTGGTTCTTTAATTCAGCTGCATGTACCCTGTTGCCATGACAACACAACATTAGTTGTTGACTGCACATTTTTCTTTTATTGAAATATCTTTCAACCAGTTTCATACTTCAGCACCCAACAGACAAAAGAGACTTCCAAGCAAATTAACTCTTAAGAGTTTCTTTTAGTGATAGGTAGGTCATAAGGCTTTTGAAAGGACCGTCTAGAAACAAAACAAAAATCTAAGAATGTACAGCACAATGAAAAACAAAACTACATAGAACATAATCCTCCAACTTCATCAGAGGATGCCGAAATGTGTAAACAAATTTTAACTACTGCAATGTGCATGCTCACAGCAACCAAAGCTCCCTCAAACGGCATGGGACTGTCCCACATCGATGTAAAATGAGGTATTTATGAACCAAAGACCATACAAATATAATCGTTATCTGGGTTAAAACCAAAATAGCATTGTTTCTGTTCTTCAATTTCCACTGTGCAAGCTTTCCAAGACAAAAATTTTCTTTTAAGAAGCAAAATTTCCATGTTTTCCTGGAGCATGACTGCCGGTATATAGGGCACTATTATTCATGAAGAACACAATGTTGTTGAATGACTGAAACCATTTTGAACTTTTTTTAAAGTATTCTTCTGAAATTGTTCAATCTTTATACTAAATAAAGTAAAATGACATTTACAGATTACTAATGAAATGACATTAAATGTTACTCTTTCCCCTGATGTAAAGTTGATCACTTAGCAAGTTATCAACTTTACCTCAGAGGAAAGAAGTAACATGCTACTATAGTGACCAAATCTCTAAAAGAGAGGAAAGGGGGTCAAAATGTTGCAAAACAGTCAGCACTGGTACAAACAAACTGAAACTCTTTGCGTGTCTTATATTCCCAAGGCGTAGAATTTTAATTACAGAGAGAACCACTGGGGTGAATTGCCTCTTATGCACTTCTTTCACATATTTATTCATAAAGTTTGAAGATAATCAACATGCAAAAGGTTGTCTCTGTTTTTGTGATACCACCTGTACATGAACACATTAAAGGGGAACACTGTGTTTACCTGGCATTAACATGGCAGAGACAGAAAATATGTTTAAACCTTCACTATCACCAGCAAACTCTGGGAATAACTTTACTTCCCAAAAACTATCACACAAATAAGCCTTTTTGCAATTTTCAATTGCCAGAAGGAATTGTGGGGTGCAAAGAAGATAAACAAACCATGCTCGCCATATATAGTATGCAAAATACAAGTAATTTGGGACAGATTAAAAGGCAATTTTTAAGGCAAAGAAGAGGATGTTCATGTTATTCAAGGCACAAAACCAGAGATAAGAACACTTCTTACTCTCTGGGCTCATCTAAAAAGGAATGATTTGAATATTTTCTAAAATAAACACAGTTTCTTGGTATGTGTTGTAGGTACAGCAGTGCGTTTGTACATCCCCAGTTTTTCAAGATGTGCTAATGCCCAGTTGAAATTGCTAAAAGACTTACTACAACTTACAATTTTGCATCATTCGAAATGGTAATGGTTGGGTGAAAATTATTCATGAGATATAAAGCAGAAAATTTCTTCCTGTTATGGTCTTATTTCTTGAAAATAAAGTTACCCAGCTACTGTACTTTGGATTGCTTGTCATTCTTCACACACAAATCATGATTTTAAAGATGAAAATTTCCTGTACTACAAATGCAACAAATCAGTTCAAACTGGTTAAAGACATGACCCATGCAATGAGTAGCAAATTATGAGAAAAACAGTTCATGCTGTTTTGAATTACATACTAGAAAGATCATGGCTGGAAAAATCAGGAATCTGGGAAGCACCTTGCATGGAAATTTTGGTATTCTGAGGGAAATTTGGGGAGTTGGAAGGAAATTCAGATAGTTTTGTACTTAAAATCATGTAAAAATTGTTGGAAATTTTGACTTGCTAGCTGGAACAGAAACATTTTTTCCACCCCTGAGGAAGATCTGAAAGTGCGTACTCACTCCATTTGGAGTTTGGAGTTGGGACTCATGAAGCCTTAATTACTCACTAAAAAGATGTTAGAGTCCCCCACACCTAGTTCAGATTGTGTCAATAAAATTCAATACTTTACTTGACTACTTGGTGAGGACTTCTCCTCTCCAATGGGACCTGAGATACTGCCTCTTGCAGAGCTGGAAGCACTCTGGCTCGGAACACCTGCTGTTTCAAGAGACCCTGAAGAGCTTGTCCTGGAGCCCATACTGTTGTTTTCTTTATTTCCATGACCATCCTTCTCTAAAGACTCTAAACGTTTCTTTGCTTGCTGAAGTTGCCTTGTTAGGTCCTGTATTTCACAATAGTGGAATAAATGTTCAACTTGATTGTGTTCGATAATGATACAAGCACAAGACATAAACAGGTTCAAAATGACAACAAAAAAGTCTCACATTATAATGTTACAGTGTTTCCTCACACCCTGTCCCCATCCCCCTCCTAAAAAAGAGACATGAAATTTACAGTCATAGAAAAAGCCTGAAAGACCAAAACCCTGTATCCAAGCACCTCCAAACCTTATGCTGACAAAGAATGTAATGTGCAAATCTATTCACCAAATATCTGAACTTAGACAAAGGTTTGTTAAAGCATAACAATGTTCTTTTTCATCAAAAGCTAATCTCCACTCTCTAACTTCCCTGTAACCATGTCCCTTCTCACTCTTCTAGTTCGACATTCCTACAGTACCACAATAATGTGACTCTTTAATCTCTCATTTTCTAAAATACAGTTATTGCTTGTTGTCACAATAGCTTTAAACTGACATTAGACAGCTTTGCTATCATCTAAAGCATCAGCATTATAAAATTTACATATTAGAACTACTGAAGAACTGTGTAACGTGCAAATTTCACATAAGACTACCCGGGGCAACATACCCAAAGTTTGGATACTGTGATAATCTTCTAAGTATGTTAAAATGCTGAAAAACAGTATGCCTTAGATGCCTACCACAGAAAGCACTGTGAACACTTAAGTGGCTGTATGAGGTACCAAGGGGGAGTGCCAAGGATACAAGGCAGTAGGCTTACTACAATAATACATTGCACCAATAGTTGTATGGAGAGGAAACCTGTTTATCCAACTACTTCAAGACCAAATGCAGTACGGACAACCAGAAAAATTGGAGAAGCAGGGTTTCAAGTGCTGGTTCCAAATACTGTGTATTGGGTTCACAAAGAATGTGCAAAACTTTTACCAAACACTTTTTTATTTTGTAATTATTTTAATGATCAATGGTATCGTAAACACTTTTGAAGCCTTCTAGAACCAAGAGATTTTAACCTGAAAATTAATCTCAAAATTCAATTTTGATAGCCACTGCTTTTTAATACACAAAATGTCTGCATGTGTTGGAGAAAAACTGGACTGATCTTAAGAAGTAACCAGAACATAAATCTGACATTAACTTCCAAAAATATTCAAGATGAAAGTGTAGAAGAATTTCCAAAAGAAACCCAACTTCACAATATTTTTATAAGCTCTTCCTCCATTATATTTAGGTACATGGCTCACAATGATACTGAGTTCTTAAGAGATACCCTTACGCTATCCTAGCATGTACTATACATGGGATAAGGAGCCTATACATGTGTCTCATGCAAGATTTTCAGTTCAAGCTTATGAGACTTTCCTTCTGAATTTATAGAAGGGTGAAATTGTTTTTTTCTGCCCAAACAAATGCTGTTTCTGACAGCATAACATCTTACTGTGACTATATGAGAGTAGAAAAAGCAGTGAAATACTGCTGAACTTTCCTTTACTAGGCTTAATCTACTGAATCTTGACCTTTCAGGGGATACCACATTCACAGTTCACAAAACAAGTCTGTTCAGATATACAGGGTTCAGGTAAATGAGGTTCCAATCCATGCACACACTACACAACTTTGATAAAGGTTAGGTTAGATGAGGTTTAACGTCCCAGTTTCCAACCAATTGGTTCAAGTTGAGACGACCACGGCCTTTTTTCCAGTTGTGGCTCACTGGCTTGTTTTCCCTACTCCATTGTTTATGCTGAGCACCAAGCACAAAGGCAGTAGGTTCCATTTTTAAAATCTTTGGTACGAACCGGCCAGGATTTGAACCCTAGACCTTCCGGCTGCAAGTCAGATGCTCTAACCACTTGACCACTGCAGTCGGTCCACAACTTTGATAAATGACTCATACGTGTCATCAAATACATTGAAACCTTACACCGACTAAAATATACCTCTCCCTGACCTGTGACCTTGCATCATAAATTATTCAATACTTTCATGAATATTTCATTTCTACCAACCTTAGTATTAGCTGCATGTCTTCTCTTCAAGGTTTTTGCTTCGTCTTTTGCCTCCTCCAATTTCAAAGACAGGTTTTCTTCATTTTTGGATTTCTCATTCAGTCTACCTGTCAGTATCGTGACCTCTCGTTCCCTAAATTCCTTCTCACGTTGAAGATCGGTGGACTATAAGTGAATTCAGAGAAAAGAGCAACCAGTGAGTTATGGCAACAGTGCTTCCTGTAGACTTGTAGTGAGTACGTACCAGTGGTTGAGACATTTACTGGACCCTGTACTTGTGAGAATAGACTTGTAGTTATGCTCATACTCAAGAATTCAGAGTGATGCATCAGAACCAATGGAAAATTTTGCACTTAGTGCTCACAGATTTGGATTAAAGCATTGGCACCAATGGGCAATTTTGTACTCATACCCCAAGTTATAGTGAGGCACTAGTGTCAAAGAATGACTTTTTTAATTGTACTCACAGATTCAGAGTGAAGCATTGACACCAATGGACAATTTTGTACACATACTCATGATTCAGGTGAGACACTGGTGTCCAGGAATATTTTTTTCTTGTACTCACAGATTCAGAGTGAAGAAGTGGCACCAATGGACAATTTACCCCTGATTTAGGGTGAGGCCCTGGTGTCAAGGAATATTTTTTGTCTTGTACTCACAGATTCAGAGTGAAGCATTGGCACCAATGGACAATATACTCCTGATTTAGACTGAGGCACTGGTGTCAAGGAATAATTTTTTAACTTGTTCTCACAGATTCAGAGTGAAGCATTGGCACCAATGGACAATTTTGTACTCATACTCCTGATTCAGGGTGAGGCAATGGTGTCCACGAATGAATTTTTTCGTGTACTCACAGATTCAGAGTGAAGCATTGGCACCAATGGACAGTTTGTGCTCATACTCCTGATGTACAATGAGGCACTGATGTCAAGGAATGATTTTTTTTTACTTGTATTCACAGATTCAGAGTGACGCATTCCTGCCAAAGGAATATTTTGCAGTCATACTCATGAAAAGGGTACACACTTGTCCTGGTACTAACACCTAGAGACATTATCTTTGAACTCAAAGTTATACCATTGTACTCACACTGTAAGTCTGGCTTCATTGTACTTAAAGTTACATACATCTATCAATCTCCAAACTTGATCAAAAAGATGAATGAAAAAAGACAAGTTTCCCTGGCTTCCTGGGGTATACTATGATAACAACTTGTGAATATTTGAAATTAGCAATGTGGGAGAACAGCAATATTGTTACTCCCGTAAAAAGAATGAAACTGAAATTTAATTGAAAATCAAAAAATAAATATTCTTACCAACTGAGAGCATTTACTAGTAACTTCTTCTAGATGTGATTGCAGAGATTTGTTTTCCTCAGTCAAGGATTCAACCTGAAACATGAACAACAATTAAATACATTAAAAACTTGTGAGTCAAAAGGGAGTCAATATTTTTAACACAATTTCTTCTAAAATATGTTTCTAGCTAATTTTTGAAGGCAAAGAGGAATTTTTCATTCCTTCAGATATCTCTCACTTTAATCTGTTCCCTTTCAGCAAAGGTCATCTTCTTTACCAGGAACATTTGCTTTAACCTACGAGCGAGGTCACTGGTAGATGGATGAAACAAACTGAACCAAAAATGTCGATCACTTTCACCTTCGACTGTAAGGATCCTATCTCTGCATGAAGTTCTGCATTCTTGCTGGTGATTTTTTCGGTAAACTGCAAAAGTTCACTTTCTTTCTCCCTGGAAGCTTCAAGAGACACTGCCAAGTCCTTTCCATCTTCTTGTACATGGACTATCTTCTCTTCTAGCTGGCGGATGTTCTCTTCGGCTCTGAAACAGCAAATGAAAGGCCCTTTAGAGTCAGTCTGTGACATCGGAGTAGTCGTTGAAGGATTTTACTGAATAATTTCTCAACAAATCATTACTATCAGCCAGGCCTCAAATTAACCCTAAGCACTAATGCCAAGTGCCATTGTTGCCCTACAACTTGCTACATTGCCTCTTTAAAGGGGAATTTTCATGATCCCAGACAGTTCCAATTCTCCCAACAATGCAACTTCTAGCTCCTCCCATAACTATATGAAACTACTCCTTGTGCAGGAATAAACCTGTTTTATTGCTTAAGGCCATGTCCTGGTGAGCATACAAGGCTATAAAATGTAATAAAAGCATTCTCTCTGCCTTGTGTGGAACGTGAGCAACTCTGCATCTTTCAAATTTTCAAACTTTATGTCAATCAAAGAGCAGTCACCAACTGAGAATTTTCATACCCGTACATTAAAAACATACTTTGGGGTGATGACTGTCTGTCTTTAAAGGCCAACCAAGGGCATTAGCTACTTTGTCCCTTTTTCAAATTGCCATTAGTGCCCTTCTTTTCACAAAAATCTTACTTTATGGTGCCCCTGTACTTTGATTACAAACAATGTACTAATAATACTAATATTATAGGTTTATTATACAGCACTTGATCACAAAAGCCTCAAAAGCATTTCACGAATATATGCGGTCATCAGTAACCCATCCTACAGACAATCCCTCCAGAAGCCGCAGCAGCAATCAGCTCCAAGGACAAGTTATTTCACAGGTATCCATTTAACTCCTGAATGGAGAAAGGCAATTGACATAAAGCATCTTCTCAAGGACACAAAATTATGAGCCTGGTAGGACTCAAACCAGGAATCCTTGGAACGCAAGTCTGATGCCATAGCCAATAGTCCAACATGCTCCGTAACATGCTGCAACTGCTGTTGTTATAAAACATCCTGAAAACAGTTTCCAGGGCCCGAAATAACCGGCAGCACCGACAGCCATGGCTGTCAGGCCCTTACTGGTGGCCATGGTGCCCCTCAGTCAATGTCCTATGAAATAACGTAGACCGACAGCCAGGGCTTTAGCCAGGATAGTGAGCTCAGGGAGTCCAAACAGTAAATTCTAGTGATATTTGTACATTAAAATGTAATTACATATGGGGGCAATCCAAAATTTTGGGAGTCCAAAGGACTCCTGGACTGCTCTCTGGCTTAAGCCTTGCCGACAGCCAATTTGCTCATTTTGGCTGTGCCCTTTTTCAAGCCTATTTTGAGCCCTGAGTTTCCCAAGAAAAATGCTATCACAGTTTTCTGATGCATGGCCTACACAAGCATTACTGTATTACTAGTTACTAATAAAGACCAGAATGCAAAAATGCATTGAGGTTTCGATGATATATGTTCTATTCCGAATAATGCCAATAATGATGTCCCATATCTTTCAGTCACTGGTCAAAATTTCCCAAGAATTCCCAAGATCGTCATCTGGGGTTACGAGAGGTCAAAAAGCAAAATTTCCCAAGAAAGTCATCAGGGTCACCAAAGGACAAAAAGCAAAATATCCCAAGTATTCCCAAGGCCTAACGTTACAGTATAGCCTAGAGGCTATGCTAAATACTTGGCAATGCCCTAAGTAACATTAGTCTAGGTCTAGCCTAGGCCTAGCTATAAGTATAAACCTAGCCTAGGCCTATGCACAGCTGGTCACAGAAATCTCTCTGTAAATACTACAAACTTAGATGATGGGTACCAACATTTGACAGGCAATAACTGCTTTGATTAGCCCTAGCCTAGGCCATAGCTATTACAGTATTAACCTACCTCTATTATCAGCCAATACATACTGTACTACAATTAATAGGCCTAGGCTAGCCCGTACTGTGGCAGTTAGGCTAGGACTTAGTCACAGGACTAGGACTTTGTCTAGGCCTAGGCCATGAGGCTAGAATTCAATAGGAGGATTTAGCCATCAGGCGACTTAATACTTCTTTATTTTTCACCCGGGAAAATGGCCTTTTCCCGGGGAACTTTGGCTAAACGACACTATTGAATTCTAGCGGCATGGCCTAGCCCATAAACCTGGAACTCTGCATTAGATTTATGTACTGAGTCTAACGTTATTGTGTGTGTAGGCTAATGTTTGTTGTTGGTTCTGTAACAACACTTAGGCCTAGGGCCTAGGCCCTAAGTGTTAGGCCTAAAGTTAGGCCTACGTTAAAACTTGATCTGCCTGGTAAATTTTCCACTAAAGTTACTCATGCTACTCTGCTACCATGCTACTCTGCTACAATGCTACTCTGCTACCATGCTACTCTGAAGAGGAGCCATATTACAACATACTGTGATATTCCTGCTGTAAGTTTGCTTATTCCATTTCATGGTGCTAATTTTCCAATTCAGTTACAGTCAAATCTAACATTAACGTTGGGCTACTCAGCCAGCTCAACAGACCTTGGCAGGCAGGCTATGTGTGATAGTCTGTCACTGCACTCAGAAACTAGCTTTTAACACAGTTTCTGATTGGTTGAAAGTGGATCTGTTTACAACTGATCAACCAATGATACGGTAGCTTATGGAATGTCATGGATCTGCTGCAAACTATCTTCTGATTGGTTTAACATCAACTTGTTGACAAAAATTTAACCAATAACATAACAGCATAGATTACTCGGCTCAAATAAATACACCACAGTACTGTACAGACAAGTGAAATACTGTAGTCTATTCTCAGTCTTTTGATATGTTGGCTAAAGAATACCAAAGTTCGTGAAAGGACCTATTTACTCATTCAAAATTCGGATTATCAAGGAAAAATCCGTATTCCCACATTTACAATGATTTTCCATACTGAATATGGAAAATCCGTGCTGGTTGGCAGCTCTGTCTCAGGGTTTGACCCCAGATGACCTTTGACCCCCACCAAAAATGATAAAGTTCTTCCTCTTACTATAAGGCATCTAAATACAAGGTATGAAATTAATCCAAGCTTCCTACCTCGAGATATGGTGTTAACAAGGTTTTCAGAGTTTGACCCCCGGTGACCCCAGATAACCTTTGACCTCCACTAAAAATGATAGGGCTCTTCCTCTCACCATAATGCATCTACATACATAGTATGAAATTCACCCAAGCTTCCTACCTCAAGATATTGTGTTAACAATGTTTTCAGGGTTTGACGCCAGGTGTCCCCAGGTGACCTTTGACCTCCACCAAAAACAATAGGGTTCTTCCCCTCAATATGGGGCATCCATGTACTGCATTTGAGAACTGTCAGAGCTTCCTTCCTTGAGATATCGTGTTAACAAGGTTTTCAGAGTTTGACCCCCGGTGACCCCAGGTGACCTTTGACCTCCACCAAAAACGATATGGTTTTTCCTCTCAATATGGGGCATCCATGTACTACATTTGAGAACTGTCAGAGCTTCCTTTCTTGAGATATCATGTTAACAAGGTTTTCAGAGTTTGACCCCCAGTGACCCCAGATGACCTTTGACCGCCACCAAAAATGATAGGGTTCTTCCTCTTACCATAACGCATCTACATACTACATATGAAATTCATCCAAGCTTCCTACCTCAAGATATTGTCTTAACAATGTTTTCAGGGTTTGACCCCTGGTGACCTTTGACCTCCACCAAAAACGCAAGGGTTCTTTCTCTCAATATGGGGCATCTATGTACCAAGTTTGAGAACTGTCAGAGCTTCCCTTCTTGAGATATCGTGTAAACGAAGTTTTCAGGGTTTGACCCCCGGGGACCCCAGATGACCTTTGACCTCCACCAAAAATGATAGGGTTCTTCCTGTTACCATAACGCATCTACATACTACATATGAAATTCATCCAAGCTTCCTACCTCAAGATATTGTGTTAACAATGTTTTCAGGGTTTGACCCCTGGTGACCCCAAGTGACCTTTGACCTCCACCAAAAACAATAGGGTTCTTCCTCTCAATATGGGGCATCTATGTATCAAGTTTGAGAACTGTCAGAGCTTCCCTTCTTGAGATATCGTGTTAACGAAGTTTTCAGGGTTTGACCCCCGGTGACCCCAGATGACCTTTGACCTCCACCAAAAATGATAGGGTTCTTCCTCTTACCGTAACGCATCTACATACAAAGTATGAAATTCATCTAAGCTTCCTATCTCAAGATATTGTGTTAACAAGGTTTTCAGGTTTTGACCCCCAGTGACCCCAGGTGACCTTTGACCCCCACCAAAAACAATAGGGTTCTTCCTCTCAATATGGGGCATCTATGTACCAAGTTTGAAAACAGTCAGAGTTTCCCTTCTTGAGATATCGTGTTAACGAGCAAAGTGTCACAAACACACACACACACACACACGCACATACACACATACATACACACGCCATCATGACTGCATAGGTTTCTCTTTTCATCGAAACCAAAAATGGTGTGTAGTGACCCTGTCTACCATTTTTTCCAAGGTTTCATTGTTTCAGGTAAATGCCTTGGTGTCCTTGTTAAATTTTGGAAGTTGCTTTAGTGCTATTTTCATATCTCAAAACTGCCTTGGTGTCCTGCTCTTTTGAAGAAAACCCAAGGCAATTTCTAACTTGTCCATAAAAATTTGCACTGTCCCTTTCCCACTTAATTTGATGTCTGCCTTCAGCCATAAAACATCACCTATATGTAACTTACTCTGTGAGATGGACTTGAAACCCCTTAGCCTCCTCCAGCTCCTTTGAGAGGTTGCGGTTTGCCTCTTTCTGATTGTTTAGCAGACCTTTAAACTGGGTCAAGAACTCCTCTTGTTGAATTCTCTCTTCCTCAAGACACTGGACCTAAAATATATAGAACAAAAAAGTCAAAGAATATTCCATTCCACCATCTTAACTTACACTACAAGGCATTTCCTTATGGAACTTGGGCATAGTAATCTTATCTGAAAAGGCAAAATTCCACTAAATGTCCTCCAAAACCCTGTGGTTATAATCAATTTTTAACCAATGAGATTCCTTTTGGAAGGTTGTTGAAACAAAGTACCAATTTTTACCAAGGTCAGTTGGTGTAATTTTAAGGCACAAATTAGTTGTTCAAAGTGTTATGTCACCACTGTCAGTTTTCACACTTACTCTTTTAGCACTGAAGCATACAGTACCGGTTCGTCGAGGTCCGCCTGATCGTCGAGTTGCGTATAGTCGATGAAAGTCAATGATAGTCGATGATCGTCGAAGCCCCAAGTTTCGCAAAAGTGAGAAACCAGATCGTCGAATTCGACGATGGAGCAAATCATAGTCGAAGATCGTCAAGATTACAAACAGCCGCACAATAGCTTGTGGTTGTTTGCTAATTTACTCTGCGGTTGTGTTATTTGCGAGACATGCATTGAAAACACAACAAAAGAGACAAAAGACCACACACCTGAATAAAGAGCTATGCTCTTCGCTATTCGGAAGGTACTAGCTCCACGCACGGCCGCGGTTAAATAGATTCCACAGGATCGGTACTGCTGTGATAGAATAAGCTCATTCAAATTGTGAACTGAGTTCGAGGTAGAAAAGTATCCATTTTTATTACGGCTTAGAAGAAAATATCCATGCTCCTAACGTAAAACGACAAACTTTTTTTTTCTTTTCATTTTTGCCAAATGAAGCAAGGGAAACGTGATACTTTATCATTTGTGCCGTAAACGTTTCTTCGACGTTGTCCACTGCACAAACAGCTGAAAGGATAATAAATTTCCCCTACATGCGCGAATCTCCCTTATCATCAACTTCACATTTTGAAAATGTTGCATTGTTGTCTTTTTTGGGGGTCCAGTTTGCCTAAACGCGCCTCAAATCTTACAAATTTTCTGAAGTCTCTAACCCGTGAATAAAACTTGAAGAGGAATACTTTATCCGCCTGCGCAAGTCCACGGTCGTCACGAACGTCATTTTTTTATGAATCTCTTGGGAGGAAATGCGATAAGCCAATACAATAAATAAATCTCGAATATTTGGCAAAATTGAATTAAATGCGTCTTTCTGAGAATCACGTTATTCTGTCATGCCCTTTTCCATGACATTTTCATCGTTACGGTACGACGATCGTCCAACAGGCCTACTTAAGATTCGATAAACTTATGACAAACTTAGCTAAATACAGTAGGCCTAGGTTCCAAATACGCAGGCCTAAGCCCTTGTCATATTTGTATCTGTGATTTACTACAGTAATTTGTCGCAACGAATGACTGAGCTGTGGAGTGATCACACTTGTCTCCTTTTGCCAAAAGGGATAAGAGTAGTTTAGTCACAGTGCGCGTCATATACGTTGTATGAGTTTCTTTTTTCCTTTGTATAGGCAAACCTCTTTTCAACGTGATTTAAGTAGAACGGCGGTGTAAATAAACATTCCAAAAATATTTGTTGTTAGTCAAAAAAAAAAAAAAATGCAATCACAGAAATGTGAACCACTATACTAGCTGTACCTTTATATTTAATTATGAAACGATTGTATACCGTACCTTTGCCATGTTATATTACGTCGTCTCATTTGATCTCTTGAGGACAAAGATGTACCAAAGTCACTTTTTTCTCAGTGAGCCAAGTAAACTACATCTATTTTAGAGACTCGAGTCAATTCATCGACTCCCGTCTGTGTCATTTCAGTATGGGAAAAATTTCTAAAATATTTCAGGTAAGGCCCCATAAAAAAATTACTTGTTTCTCATCACTGACTTCTGAAAAAATCCGTCGCCCGGTCCTTTTTTATTTTTTATTTTTTTGAAAAACTTACAGTATTGTACTTGCCTGTCAGGGCATGCTGGCACTAGCCGACCGCGCAGTCTGTGACAGTTGTGTGTGATTCAGTATCATTACGGACTTGCAGCACATTTTAGTGAATCCACAACGGTCTGTGCGCGGCAGAGCATATTGATACAGCAATGATCGCAAGTACGGGAAGAACGTTTGATTGTGGGATTTGGTCGGAGTGATTTGGGGCAATATATTTATGCAAAAAACGTCAGAAACGATGTCAGAGATCACATTTTCTTATTTAAAAAAAAATGCAGACATGGAAACGATAACGTCGGCCCGGGAGGTTTTTATTTTTTAATAAAAAATAAAAAAAAAATCCACCCGGCGTCCAAAATCGGCCCGGCCGGTAATGAGAAACAAGTAATTTTTTTATGGGGCCTAAGGAAGTGTTAAAAGGTAACTTGAGCCGTTACTTGATAACAAGTCTGCTTAGGAAAAACTGAAATTCTAGATAATAAAGGTGAGAATCATGGTCGACGTGTTGTCGAGTTATACACACAAAATTCTCGACATAGAAGAGAGAGTCCTTTAACCAATTTTCTGGCCCGGGACAGCTTCGGTCAGAAGTTCCGTCCAGCTTAGGTGCACATACTGTATATGGACGAACAGTTGCCAGTGGAGAAATATCCAGCATATGGCTATACTTCAGTGCAATACTATAAAACGGCTAAGAGTCGGTCAGGGGTATTTGGAGGTATAACGGTAGGGATGGGGGAAGGATGCTAATTAACCCGTTTTTCCACAAGGATAACCTGTGAAAGTTGTTAGATCCCTCCACCCCCCCCCCCCATATCGGCCCGTGAGATAGAGTGGACTCCCGGTAGACTGGATTTCCTCAGTCCCTGGCGCATATGAATCAAGGTAGGCTTCGGGAGTTGCCATGCAAGTTTGTGTGTCATATACTATTGACAAATGGCCCCTTTCAAGCAGTCCTTAAAATTTTGAATCTAGTTTTCCCCGTCAGTCTACTCCTTGTTACGGTAAAGAAACCTTACCTTGGAAGGAGCAAAAGATAATCAGCTGACCTCAATCCCCCATTCTTGGAATATATCCTATTATTTCCTAGTATCTATAAAATGATTCGAGAGGTGTCAGTTTCCATTATCTGCTGTATGTGAAATCTTTTGCACGGAAAGAGTACGTATTAAAACCATGTTGACGTTTTTGAGCCAAAGTCAGGAGTATCTTGGCCAATTCTCTATCCTTCTTCTCTAAGCACCGCCATTACAACCCATATGCGGTACTATACGACTGTCGAAAGACCCTTGAGACCAGTGCTTGAGCGATCACATTATGCTTATAACCGGCCCAAAGTCATACAACATTGACCTGCTTAATTATCATTAGTTGATACACTTTTATCGCATTGCCACGTACCTAGATGTCCAATTTCTGTGAGAAACCTCTGATTGGAGAGTTTTCTGACTGTTGCAGTGGGCCCTAATTTGCATTCAACTGGCACTGCGATATATCCAGTAAACATTCTTACTGCACGTGATTGGTAATGAACAGGTTTTACACGTTGCTGGGGCTGTACTGATGACGTCTTTGGAACCCCCGCAGACAATCGCCGAGGTACGATTTTCATTGGCTGTGCAGGAGGTACTTATTTTACATGAAGTTGTACATTTATGGACAATTGTAAACGCCCATGAAACATTCGACATTGGATACAATGTTAATGACCGCCTGTATACACACACGCACGGTACGTGGCTGAACTGCGCAGGTGCGAAAGTTGTTTTGGTAAACTTGACATACAGACCAGCGACTATACAACCGTGCCTTGGGGCTTTGACAGAAAAGTGGCCGACTGGCAGCGAGGCTCGCAGTGTGCTTTTCGCTCCGTGAATACAGAACACGGACTTCTCATATATATGGCCAGAGGATCACATAACCAATACGGTCGCCACCGTTCAAACAAATTAGGCTTACAAAGATGGCCGCCTGCCTACTACCATTTGCCCAACTTGACGATGAATCTGCAAAATTCAGACAAAATATAAACATGAATGGAAGAAAAATTTCATAGTCCTTCATTCCATTTGTTCAATTTGACCTGAGCTTGCATTCTTTCGAAAATTTTCCAAGTTTCTCACCCATTCTATCGATACTGAGCCACTTGCGCAAGTCCAAACTTTTACACACAATGCTATAGCAGGCAGCCACATTCGTAAGGCTACTCGTGTACGTACGGTGGCGACGATAACGCCACGGATTATTACCGTTATTATAGTAGTAGCAACTTTACCCCAAATTATAATTAATATGGAAGAGTAGCAACACAGCCAATGATTGTATGTAATTGGCATGCGGTGTAATAAACAATACAAGCTTGGTCATAAGAACCAAACATTTACATTCAAACCCCGGCCTCCTTAAAAAGCCTTTTTATCTTTCGCATGAAATCACGCACGATGATTTCGGGCCTTTCCTAAAAAATGTGCAAGGTTCACCGACTTATAGGAACGTCAGATGGTGCACCGCCTACCCTTACTTTACTTGAAAAAATTTCGTTATAGTCCAAGAAAGTTTCTGTTGACTGCAAGCACGTATTTTTGCGTAAAAGCTTTGCCCGTATACAAGGCAGTAAAGTAGCCAAAAGGGGTGCCCTCTGGAGGTTTGTTGACAACGTATTCAATTATCTTAGAAAACATACTCTCTTTTTGCACCTAACCAAAAATTAGAAGTCACTATTTACGCGCCGCCACTTACTTGGATAAAAATCCAGCCAGTCGGAAAAAGTAGGATTTACTTAATTAGGGACATTTCTCCAGCCATACATGATCAGCTCCAAAATATCCCAAAGATAGCACCATTTTGCAACTAAGCAACCTTAAATTAACAAAATTTCTCAAAAGGGAGGGGGAACCTTCCCCATAGAGCCCTTCCCCAGGATGGCACCTTTATGTAGTGACAAGTAAGGAAATATCCCCTCGCTGTTTATAAACGCAAGGCGCATAAGAATGGTGCAATTTACGCGCCATCATTCAGTTGGAAAAAATCATCCATCCAGTCGGAAATTTTGGACCTTCACACCCCTCCCCATGTAACCCTAGCTATGGTCCTGGTTGTACCGTATTACTCGTATACATGTATCACAACAACACTACGGCCAGGTTAGTTTCAAAATTCCGTAGGGTGATTACGTAATCTCTGGTCGTTGCCAATAATACCAAATAAACGTGCTAATCCGGCTATTGTGAGAACGGTATCACTGATGTTCTATTCAAGTTACGCGTGCCCGGGACATCAAAGGTCGAAAACGTAACAAAAAGTAAGAGGAACTTGTAAGGACACCACTTCGGTTCAAAGGTCTCATATGTGCACGTCAAATTTTGAGAAAAATATGGATATTGCCGTAAAATCAGCCGTCCAAGCACTCGACCCTGCCTGTGGCCTGTGGCTATCTGCGAAGGTCGTCGACCGTAAAGACGAACAGTTCCAAGTTCAATGGGTTTTCTACAACACTACGGATTGGCTCCATCAAAGTAAAGTAAGAAAGCCCATTAAAAAACGGGCCTACGTAACGAACACCAGTGACTGGCGAACGAGGGAACCGACGAAGTTCCAGAAGGGAGAAACAGTAACAATAAAAAAAGCGGATGGAACCTCCGGTGACAACGTACTAATTGAGGAGAACGATCCCTTTGAATGTGTGGTAAGTAAATTTAATTTTTTATCAGAAATCAATGCGTACTGTATAAGGCGGTCTCTGTATGCAAATGTCTTGGGGGTTAGGGTAAGGAGTTAGTTAGATAATATTTAACGACACACCAACACGAATGTGCTATATAGTGTCAACTTGATAAATTCGTTTCAAGTCCTCCCCTCTAGTCGCCTCTCGCCTCTTACGACAGGCGGGGAATACCGTGGGCATATTCTACAACCCCCAGCCCACAGGGGGCGTTAGGGTAAGGAGTGTAGGTTTAGGGGCTATGTTAGGGTAAGGGGTGTGCAATTGTGCAAATTCAAGGGATGTCAAGTTTGAATGTATACTTTGGATCGTTTTGCTTCCAATGCACATTTGATGCGACAGCAAATGATTGCGCCAGCTTCTCTGTTTTTATTTGGCCCTATGGTGGTTTTCGGGTTGCAAGTGCAAAAGGGGAAGAAAATGGGTATAGAAGAATGAGAATGCGATAACCCAAAACTTTGCTGGCCTTTGGTTAAAACTGAGAATCTTATAATTTACCGATAATGTAACAATGACCAATGATGAAGTGATAAATTACCGATAATGTAGTAATTCGATCTTAACCGATACTCTGATAGACATTCGCTTAAAATGTAATAATCTTGTAGGAACGATACCAGTAAAAATTTCATCGATAATGTACTGTTGTAAAATTATGTTGATGCACGTTTGCATAATGTATGTCTATTTTAGGCCTATAAGTACAGTATAGGCCAGCGTTCAAAGTACACGGGGGCGGTGGGCCATTCGCCCGACAATGTTACAAAATCGCCCCTTGAAAAAATTCCGGAGGGCACACTCACAGACTGTACGGATCAGTGCGGTGGCATTAGCAGAAGTGCCAAGGCATACAGTATTTTAAACTGACTACCGCTCGCCTTATTTTTCCCCCACGAGGTTTTGGGCAAATCCGTTTTTCATGAATTTTGAAAACTGTTACAAAGTACAGTGGTTAGGGTTAGACCCTCTTGGGATATTTGGCATGTTCTTTCGTAATATGGCGTCAGAATTACCAGAAAAAAGTAGAGACACTTTCATTTCGGGAGTAAGGGCGTGGCCATTTTCTAAGAAGTTGATTGGTCCATTGACACCAATTGCCCAAAACCTAGCGGGAAAAAAATTCCGCCTTCCGCTCTGGCCGTGCATACTACCTTGTGGACGTTACCAGGTTACGGGTAACTTTTAGCCAGGGGCGGGCTGAGCAGTCGGACAGCCGGGCACTGCCCGAGGGCCCACACAGATAGGAGCCCACTCTGTTATTCGGAAATTTTAACGAAAATTCGGAAATTTAGGGAAATAACAAATCGGAGAAGACAGGAAAAAGCTGAAGCTCGGGAGATAAATATAATAGAATAAGTGGTTAAATACTTGCTATTATTAAAGGTTGTTACTTGTTAGACTCTTTAATGTATATATACTGTTAGTAACATGCATGTATAACAAATGTGTATTACGTTTTATTTAAATCATATTATTGTAATAATTGTATCTAAACATAACATGATCTGTTTACTTTAATTAAACATTATAGACTTTTTTGAAAAGTGGGCTTTGTTAATGTGAAGACTGGTACTGAGTTGGTAACCTATGTGGGATAGGTTGTGCCCATTTTAAGTAGTGTCGGTGAGGGAAAGTTGATTCAGGTTGGGAAGGAGGAGGGCCCCATTCCCATTTCCCCGGGGGCCCAGTTCATTGTCCGACCCTGCTTGTAGCTGCTGTTTGTGAGAGTGTTGCAGGTACTCCCCTCGTGATTCAGTGTACTGTAGTTAATTCACACAACATGACACACCTGTGTATAGTGTGAACTGTGCAGGCACGTAATGAAGTTCCCAGAGTCGAGTGTAGACCGATGCCCACAGACAAGTTTCTGTAGTCTAGTTCCGATTTTTTAATTGAAATGGAGAGATATCTCTCTGGGTTTAAAGATCGACCTGAACTATTAGGTGTCACAGCTTAGATACTGTACTCTGCTATTCTCGCAAATTTCAAAAAAGCCCTCGTCGTCTCTAAACTAGTACTCATAAAAATGGCCAGGGGGAATTCGTTCTGAAAAGAGCCCTCGTCAGAAACTCCAAGTAATAACACAGTTAACTTTGTCTCGTTTAATATACGTTAGGCTAATAATTGATAGACTTCATCTTGAAACTTATCACATAATTATTCTTCCACAGATTTACGCGGGTAAGAGACGGTTGAAATATGAATGGTTGATGGAGACACCAGAAGATGGTGAGGCCGAACAGGAGACGCGACTGCCTTTCCGTAGCTTACCGCTGGTAAGCAACAAGTCGCCAGAGCCTCCAGCACGGAAATCTGTCAAAAAGCGGTCGCAAGCAAAGAGGCAAACACCTACGTCTGTCAGCCGGACAAGCCCTGAATCCCCTCCGCGGCAGGATGATGCGTCAGAAATTATGCCGACTCCGGCGACTAAAAAGATCCGACGCAACAAGACACAATCCACCAAGACGGCTTCGGTTCAAAAGAAGGTGAGGAGGGATATTTTTTTTTCTTTCTTCTACATGAGTAAACATTCGCTCAATCAACGTCTTACTTTTTTAAGACAGTGTTCATGAGCAAATGAATGATGAAACATTATGAGCCGCTTCTGGGTGGGGAAGGGGGAAAGCCCTGTCTCATTTTTTCTACAACGTGGTCGCATATATATATATATATATATATATATATATATATATATATATATATAATATATATATATAATATATATATATATATATATATAATATATTATATATATATATATATATATATATATATATTATATATATATATTATATATATATATATATATATATATATTATATATATATATATATATATATATAATATATATATATATATACTATTGGCTACACACGCGCACATACGTAATTCATGGAGTGTGAATGTGTCTCAATCTACTTCAAGCAATGAACATTTTTGCCTTGAATAAGAGGTTTGCAGCCGACATGCTAACGTCGGGTTTTGATAATATTTTTGTGTTTGTTTCTTTCTCAGCTCACCACGAGGATCACTGTCGTGGATGCTCCACCCAGCGATGATGGCAGAGATGACTTACCACCGTATGCAGATGGCTTAGAGGACCAAGCGACCATAGCGATTGAGACTGTCGTAGCCAACGCACAAGCAGAGGGCAACTCAATTCAACTTCCCGCGGAGTGGAAAAACGCCACGCCACCCTTCTCGTGCTCCGCCGTATGTGACTCAAAAATAGCTCAATTGCAGGAAAGAGTTCAGTATTTAGAGAATGCGGTCGCCATGCTGCGAGCAGCTATGGAAGACAAAGAAAATCAACAGCCGGTAGAGCCCGCATATTTCGCTGCAGCACCGCTACCTCCAAGCCCACCAGCAGCAAGCCTTTCCAGGGTTATTGGGGACGCAATGGGAGTTGTTGCTGACGAACCTATCCCGACCACACCCCAAGCACATGAACAGATAACGGACCCTAGAGAGATGCCGGCACCTTCAACAAATAGTTTGTCGTTGATACTAATGGAGTGTGGACACGACAGGACCCAACTTGCCAGGCGACTTCTAGAGAACTTCTTCTCGACACAGGAGAGGCTCAGCTGCAACACTTCAGGGACACGCGGGAAGAGGCAGCTAGACACTGACAAACTTGCAGAAGTGAGAAGGCTGATTTTTTCGTACGCCCCTGTGTCTTCACCACAAGCGGAATCAACCGAGTGGAAAAGATTGAAAACCATGATGGACTTGGCAAATCGCCATCTACGTCAGTCCCTGAAGGAAAGGTGTACATAAGGCTGTCAACATGTTCGCATTATTGGAAGACGTTTCTTACCTATTATCATTGTAGCAAAACAACAAAAAACAGGAAAACATCCCACCTAACATGACTTGGGGAAGTTAACAAAAATTCGTACAGAAATTTCTAACGCCATTTGTGTAGATGGCAAACAAGATTCTTAAGCCAGTGCTTCGTTGGGGGGGGGGGGGGGGGGGGATGGTGGGGGAGGGTGACATTTACAAAGTGTTTTTCTCCTGTTATTAATATTTGAAAACTCATATGTCTATATTAAATGTAATGTTCTTGGTGTTTGATGTATGCACGTATGTACCGTAATGTATATAGAAGAAATTGTTACTTAGGCCTACATAATTTGAAATACTTTTCGTGCGAAAATTCCAAAGACATACAAATGCCTACCCAACATGACTTGGGCAAGTTAACAGTTAGTTCACACAGGGATTTCTATGTCATTTTGTGGTAGATGTCAGACAAGTTTTTTTTTAGCCATTGCTTCGGAGGTGGTGGTGGGAGGGGGTGACATTTACAGAGTGTTTTGCGCCCGTCATTGATATTTGGAAACTCATATATGTATTCAACGTAAAGCCCCTGGTGTTTGGTGTGTGCATGTATGTATCTAGGTGAGATTGTTGCTAACATGTTTTGAAATTCTTTTCCTGCGAAAATAAAAAAGGCAGAAAAAAGTCTACCTAACACGCCTTGGGCAAGTTTACAATTACTTTAAACAGGGATTTCAGTGCCATTTTGTGGTAGATGAAAGAGCAGTATTTTAAGCCAGTTCTTCGGTCGTTGTGGGTAGTGGGGGAGGGTGACATTCACAGAGTGTTTTGCGCCTGTTATTAATATTTGTAAACACATATATCTATATTCAATGTAATGTTGTTGGTGTTTGGAGTATGCATGTATGTAATGTATTTAGATGAAGTTGTTACTTACGTTTTTTGAAACATTTTTCCTGCAAACATATAACAACACATTTACTGTTTGTTTTCTTTTTCTCGTATACTGTTTTAGGAAGACAGTGTTCTTTAGGTTTGTCGACTAGGTTTTGGTTGATTTTAGTAGGATTAATCTAGAGGCAGGTCTCTTTTTTTGTAAGTTCGTCCAGTCAAGTTCATGGGGGAGCTTGGTAACCGTTCCTCCTGTTTTGTTCCCGTTATTAATATCTGGCAACTCGTGTGGTGTTTCGTGTATATATACTAGGCCTGTGCATACGTTTCTAGATGAAATCATTGTGTAAATAACTGCAAATTCTTTTTGTGCGTACAGCAAAAAAAAAAAAAAAATCCCGATGTCGCATGACTTGAGCAAGGTCAGAATTAAGTCAGGCAAATATCTCTATTGCCATCCTTTTTAAAATGGCAGATATGTTTCTTTTCCGATTAACAAGCTCGGGTTGCGGTTACTGTGTTCTTGCCAGTCCCTACATTTGACAACTCGTACATATGTATCTGTACTCACCTTATTTTTCTATATTTATATATGCCTTCGGCCAGGGACATGAAATTGTGTATGTGTTGCATGTGCTGGTGTATACAAGTGTGTAAATATAATTTATTGTAATGAAATTAGTTTCAATCTATGCTTCTTTTTCTCTTTGCCGTAAGATGATTGTGAAGGCGATCAACCGTTGACAGATTTTGTACGTTCCTCACCTCCCTTTGTCTTAGGGCAGTGGTAACCATCGGGGTGGGTGCGTTATCACCCATGGGGTTATTTTCGCAACTAAGGGGGGCAATGAGCTCTAAGGGGCGGCAGGGGGGGTGTTATGAAAAAAAACAAGATACTAAGTTTAAATCGGGCCTTACAAGATTCCAAAAGGTTTCCCTTAGCCTAGCTCTCAAATTTGTTCGCACAAAAAAAGGAGAAAAATAACGTCAACAAGTCAAGTAGGTCTGACATTCACTCGATGCTCAGGTGCACTACGAAATTTGCAAAGTATATATCTTTATTGTTCAATTTCAACAAATTGCATCTAAAAGTTTTAATTTCAAATAATTCCTGGTGAGGCTTTAACAAGCAGCAGTATTCAGTTCATTCAACTAGACAGCAAAGTGACAGGAGCCAAAGCTAAAGGAGATATTCGTATAAGCCTGACTTGTGTGATCACAGCTTAAGGAGATGTTTTCTGCTGAGCGGCACATCACAGCTTCTGCCGCTACGATCCTTCACGGGTTGTTATCGACCCGTTAAGCTGTTCTACAGTGCCACGATGATGATGACATTGTCCAACAAAAGTACTAATTAGGCCTACTGAGACGCATCAGGACTTGCTTGTAATCATAATTGACCCGTCTGGCTATCTTACAGTAGCACGAAGATTGAATTAATTGCCAAACAAGCGGTACTAATTGGGCCTATTCAAAATAGCTACTTATTGGCATCAGTCAGTCACTATCTTCAAATTTTCTTTACCACAAATGCACTGAGAACCTTCGCTATTGATTGATCAATTACGAAAGAATACCAACAATTTCAAAAGGCCCGCTTACAGGACTTACATGGGTGATGGTAAGAAGCCATCAGCATTACTGGTCATTATATCATAAACCACTTTCAAGTTCAGTTGGGTGAACAACTACATCATATTCTACGACCGCTCTCTTTATCACTTTCGAGTCTTATTAGTTAAAAAGTTATTTCTTCTCGACTGTTTTTATTTGTTGGCAATAATTCGTTTAGTTCAGTACCTACAGTCGTCAAGGATAGACAATGCCAGGTACACTTGTACGTCCAGAAGTACGACTGAAGATTATTCGTGCTGCCGAAATTCGTAGAAAAAAGCCTTATGATATCTGGAAAGAATTAAGGCGGACAGGCGTCAAAATTTCTAAAGAAACTGTGAAAAACATCATCTTGCGGTACAGATCACGTGGACACATACGAAATTTGAAGCGTGGAGGCCGACGTCCACGAATGACTGATGAACATGCAAAACTGATTCACTCCTTGATGGAAGAAAACAAAGAACGTACCTCGGTTGATCTGCAAAAGGAATTACTTAAGAGAACTGGTGAAACTTTTTCGACATCACAGATTAGGAAGAAGAAGCGTGAATTGGGGTGGGTATGCTACAACACTAAATACGGACAGAGCATCAGGCATGTAAACAAAGTTAAAAGACTGATACATATACGGGAACTTGCTTTGACGAAGGAGACATATCATAATGTTGTTTTCACTGACGAATGCACGGTGGAATTGGACAATCACGCGAGGATTACTTTTCGGAAAAAGGACGAAAAACCTGTCATAAAAGGTCGCCCAAAACACCCCTATAAATTACACGTATGGGCAGGCATATCAAAAAGGGGGGCTACACCCATATTTATTTTTGAGGGAATTATGAAGCAGGAATTTTACGTCGATATTTTGAAACAAGCTCTAGTGCCGTTCGGAAGAAAAACATTTCCAGAAGGATTCCGTTTAATGCAGGATAATGACCCCAAACACACGAGTAATTACGCCAAACGTTTTATGGAGGAGGCTGGAATCACCTGGTGGAAAACCCCCCCAGAGAGTCCTGATCTCAACCCAATTGAAAAACTCTGGCACGAGATGAAGGAATTTCTTCGAAAGGAACACAAACCGACAAAAAAGGAAGAACTTGTGCAAGGCATTGTGCTATTCTGGAAGCAACGCGTAACGCCAGAGAAGTGCCGAACCTACATAGGGAACCTTCGTAAAGCGATACCCGCAGTGGTAGAAAGTTTAGGAATGGCAACGCGATTCTGAGATCATTGCCGCTAGTTTAGGTAAGTGAAAATCGTTTTCAACTGACGGGTAGGATTTATGAGATACTGTGAAGGGACGGGACGGGCACTACTAAAACTCGCTTAATGCGAGCGAATTTTGTTAGAACTATGTCCGTGGGCGTCCGGAGGGGGGGGGCAAGGGGGGCACTTGCCCCCCCCATGGAAAATCAAAAACTTGAAAAAACGAAGAAAAAATAAAGAAAAAAAACGAAGAAAATATAACATCAACAATTCTTAACAGTTCAATCAGTATGAATTTCTACTCTCAAAACAAGAATTGAATAAAAATATCAACACTCAGGCCCCAGCAGTCCCCCGAGCATATTTTTGGTATTTTTTAATGTTTATATTTACGATATTGCTTATGTTTTCCCTTTTTATATGCGGTAAATAGGCCTTGGAAGTGCCATTTCCAGCGATCTGGGAAGCATTTCGGGCCAAAATTTTCTAGTGCTCCGCGCCAACCCATGGTGGCGCAGAGCGCCAAAAGTCTGTCTATGGGCTTTGCCCCCCCCCCCTTGACAATTTCATGGCTACGTCTTTGTCAACACTGTGTGAAAATAGCATCTAATCTCTTTTCTGGGATTAAAATATTTTCCATGAAAAAAGTTGGGTCGCCTAAAAAATTTTGCCCCCCCTTGGATTTTTTTCTGCGGACGCCCATGACTATGTCATCCTCGTATGGATACCAGGTCGTATTGTCCCACTACAAGTTTACCCCAGAGGCATGTCACCCCCAAGTGGAAGGTCTTTGGGAGGACTGGTCATTGAGTGGGGGCGAACTAGTTTTCGGGGAGACCTGGCAAGGGGGCGAAACGACCGTAAACCAACAGGACCTATTTATAGGTTTACGGTCGTTTTTCCGCCTTGCCAATTCACCCCCCAAAACCAGTTCAAGAGATGACCAGTTCGCCCCAGTAAAGACCTACCAGTTTGCCCCCTAACTTATTGGTAGTATATCTTGTTATTTTCGGTATTTTTATGCTGTTGCGCCCTTTGCACTATACTTGCAGCAAAAAAATATATTTTTTGTGTAGAAATAAGTGGCGTAGCCCGGGGGGGGCACGGGGGGAGGGCGAGGGACACGTGCCCTCACCACAAAGCTGTGCCACCCCAGGTGCCCCCGTGGAAAATTTTGGAATGCACGGTTCTGTATAAAAGCCCTATGGAGAGGGAGAGAATTCAGAAATTGTGCCCCCTCGAGGTTCGTGACCCCCAGCCCCCTTGCCCAAAAAATCCTGGCTCCGCCCGTGGAAGAAATACCGATTTTTTTCCATCAGTTTGCTTTCATATTTTTCTTTCATTTTTTTTTTCCTTTTTGTACAGCAACTCTCTTTTTTTTTTTTGGAGTCACATTTCCCCCTTCTCTTTTATTCGGCCTATTCTAAAATATTCTAATTTTCCTTAAAGTTTGTCCGAAATGTTGCACCAAATTGCATCTGAGGACCCTCAAATACCAAAAAATTTTCCAAAGGGGAGAGGGGGACATCCCTCCTCTTAGATCCCTCTCCCAGGATGGCGATCCGAAACAAGGTTCATCCCCCTCCCCACCCCCCCACCCCCACCCCACCCCCCCCTCCCCACCCCCGTCTCGAAAAGCTTCCTACGCCTATGTCTAGTTGACACTACATAACATTCGTGTTGGTGTGTCGTTAAATCACATCTAACTACATGTTTGCATGCCCGGGTAGAACACGTCATTCGCTCACACGTTAAATCTTGCTCGTTGCTCATACACCAAACGTAGATTGTTTTCACTTCTATCCGAAACCAAAGACGAGAGAGTATTCCAGGCCCGCAGTGGGACCTATTCACTTTGTAGGCAACATTCAGTACTTTCAAGCAGTACATATTTTTACGACACATTATCGGTAATGCTTTACACATTATCCGGGCTTTGCTGATGAAGTCATTGGACCCAACACGCGCAGGATTTTCAATGGCTGCTGCCAAGGTTTGTTAAATCCCTCCCATTCTAACGCTCCGCCCACCTCAATGGAACTTGTAGCACGGTCCGGCTCCGACAGTCCTGCTAAACTTCCTGTACTGTGTATTCACGATCAACCGTCGCTTCCGCGTGTAGGCCTGATACTGAAGTGGGTTAACCTAACGAAATTAAGTTCACACCCTAAATAACGTGCATTCCGTGCTGGCTGTCATGAGCGAAATTTTAATAAGATGATAATCCGCAAAATCAACCGTTACGAGTAAACTTCAATGCCTGACCTTATTTCGTGGGTGTAGAGTAAGTCTACTCCTGCTAAAAGTATTCGGTAAGAATTTGGTATCGAACGAAATATCTCGAATTTGTAAACGTCAAGATGGCGCTGACTGTTGAGGTTTGCAAAAAAATCTGAGGCGATGTCCGTGACGTCACTTGGCTCTTAAAAGTAGGGGAATGGACACGACTTCCAAAAAAGGTTACGTCAAAAATAGGTGCTGGCCGTTTATGAATAATTCAGTATTAAGTCCCGAGCTGCGATTGGGTATTTTCGCGCAAATGAACTGTGATTTCCCAGGCATTCCCGGAGGCCCCCAACTTATTTGCATGCAACATGTGGTATTTGAAAATTAATCGCAGTACATTGATCGGGGCCACGTATAAACATGAATAACTGTGTGCATGACTATAGCCCGCATACTGACGCTTAGCGAAGTGAGAGTACTGATTGACAATGTAGATATGGTTTCCCAGGGGCCAGGTTTAAGTTCAGATCATGTTAGCATAGCAGACCGTGGGTAAATATTAGAGCGGTCCCGGGAAAGGCTGCCGAAGGGGATGTATTTGCAATCAGCTGTAGGGCCCTGCGAAGCAGGAGGCTAAAAGGAAATAAGTTTACCCGATTGCCGAAACTGTCGTCTTCATTCTCTCTTTCACTCTTGAGTGGACTATAATTGGATTAATGATTTTTTTCTTTGGAACAAGACGTCAAGTGTTTCATAAAATGGGTAAGATTACAAATTTAAGTAGGCCAAGTGAGTCCCGTGGTAGAAGTTAGGGAAAGGAGGTTTGCTAGAGTTACATTAAAACTTAGGCAGGTGTGGCTAATGCAGAAGTTAGGGATGAGGTTAAGAAAAAATGGCAGCCATATCACATCGCAACTCCTGTGTGTAGACCTATATTGGAATCAAAAAATTTTGTGGCCATGTCTTTACACACGTGTATGATAGAACCGTTGTGTTGCTACAGTATGCAAAATCAAGGCCATGTAACGATGTGTAGAAGGATACCTTGCATACACAATTCTGAGAAACAGTGCCAGGCCTACAGGCTGGGAAGAATTAAACGTTACGCATAAACATAGCCTATCGGTGGAAGTTTATTCTATTACTTTTGTGTACTAATTCAAAACGTTGATATCGTTTTCTGTTTGAACATTAAGCCCCACTTTAAACTACAAAATAAGCATATTAAGAAGAGTTAAGAGTTAGATGAGGTTTTACGGCTCAGTTTCTAACCAACTGGTTTAAGTCGGGCCGGCCACGGCCTTTTTCGAGTTGTGGCTCAACGCTGGGAAGTTTATTCAAAGCATACCAAACTAGACTTTCGTTTTTTTTTTTTACCATCGTTACTTTGAAGCATAGTAGCCTACATTATTTCATAAGATTTATTTTCAACGATAAGGAAAACTGAGAAAGCATTTGATCACGTAAATGGGAGCTAAGCACGTATTGCAAAATCATCAAAACGACATGGCAAAATGGTAAAGTTCTCGACAAATCGGGAGTTCATTAAGTTTATCACAAAATTCTACACAGCAAGTAAATATTTTAACCCGCTAGCATGCAAGATCAGGGCCCTTTATAAACGAGGCAATCTTCTACCATCCTGAACACCAGAATAACTTGCCTTTATCTTGAATCACTTTTGTGTACGTATATGGGACGGCTTTTGATTGATTCTTGCCTCCCTCTTTCATTATATGAACTTGGCCTTTACGATCGTTATTGCAATATGAAAAGAGATGATTTTCATGTTGGAAGGAACGCACATTGTGTTTTCAAGTGTCATGTAATGTAGTGAAGTATACAGTACCTCTCACACTTTACAAAAAAAGAAATTATGCTTAAAGCCTAAGCATCGCTTGTTATTGTATGCATGGGTGATTACACACTACTACAAAGGATCGTCGAATCGTCGAGATTATCGACGATCTTTTCATTGTTCGGGAAAGTTGCAATCGATATAATCCTCACATCAATAGACGCTCTCTAGAGTAGGATTACTAGAGTTGGGTTTACGATCTTTGACGATCAGAAAATAAGAGTAAAACTGCTGATCGTCGAGGATAGTTGCAGATAGTAAGTTATCGTAGCGACCGTCAACGTCGGCTAACCTCGACGATCCGGTACTGTACTAACCACCTTGCAAGAATTTACCTCACAAGTCTTACAACTTATCTGACCACTGGAGAAAAACCATCCACAGTTCACTCATTATCATGCAAAATGAGACAAACTGGCATGCATGTATTGTGAAAAAGTGACTTATGATTACTGACAATTCTCTCAAATTCCTCATGCCCATTATTGTAGTAGATACACCAAAATCGTAAACAAACCAGAAAGCCCAAAGGCTTAGTGATTCCTTGCCGAATGGGGATGCTTTGTTGCACTGAGGTTTATCCCTCAAATTTATCTTTCTTGACTACATCATTTTATGTTTTAACAATTTGACCTCTGCTGACCTCACATGACCTTTGAACCCCACCAAATATAACAAAAAAGAAAATCTGAAGTGTCTTGAAAGGGATTCAACTCCAGTGGATCTTGGATCTTGAAAATTCTTGCAAAATTTTGCTTTTTGACCTCTGGTGACCCTAGATGACGATCTTAGGAATACTTGGGATATTTTGCTGTTTGACCTCTGGGGACTTCTGATGACTATCTTGGGAATTCTTGGGAAATTTCACTTTTTGACCTCTGGGTCCCCATATCATGATCTTGGGAATTCTTGGGATATTTTGCTTTTTGACCTCTGGTGACCCTATATAACAATCTTGGGGATTCTTGGGAAATTTTGCTTTTGCTTTTTGGCCTCTGATAACTCCAGATGATGATCTTGGGAATTCTTGGGAAATGTTGATTTTTGACCCCAGTGACGCCAGATTAAAATCTTGGGAATTCTTGGGATATTTTGCTTTTTGACCTCTGGTGACCCCATATAACAATCTTGGGAATTCTTGGGAAATTTTGCTTTTGACCTTTGGTAACCTAAGATGACCTTTGACCTCCACCAAAAACAATAGGGTTCTTCCTTACATCATGACAAATCTATATACCAAATATGAAAAGTGTCGGTCATTCCTATCTTGAGATATCGTGATTACGAACTTTTCAGGTTTTTACCTCCAGTGACCTCAAATGACCTTTGACCTTCACCAAAAACAAAAGGCTTCTTCCTGTCAACATGACAAATCTATGTACCAAATAAGAAAAGTGTCGGTCATTGCTACCTGGTGATATCGTGTTTACAAGCCGTTTACAAGGTTTTCGCAGTTAAACCTCTGGTGACCTCAGATGACCTTTGACCTCTACCGAAAACAATAGGATTCTTCCTCTCAACATGACAAATCTATATAGGCCATTCCCATCTTGAAATATGGCGATTTCAAGGTTTTCGGTTTTTGACCTCTAGTGACCTCAAATGACCTTTGACCTCCACCAAAAACAATAGGATTCTTTCTCTCAACATGACAAGTCTATATACCAAATATGAAAAGTGTCTGTCATTCCTATCTTGAGATATCGTGATTAACGAGCTTTTCGGTTTTTTTAACTCCGGTGACCCCAAGTGACCTTTGACCTTCACCAAAAATAATAGGCCTCTTCCTCTCAACATGACAAAGCTACATACCAAATATGAAAAGTGTCGGTCATCCCTATCTGGAGATATCGCGATTACAAGGTTTTTTGGTTTTTGACCTCTGGTGACCTCAGATGACCTTTGACCTCTACCAAAAAACAATAGGGTTCTTCCTCTCAACACGACAAATCCATACAGGCCACTCCTATCTTGAGATATCATGATGTCAAGGTTTTCGGTCTTTGACCTCTGGTGACCTCAAATGACCTTTGACCTCCACCAAGAACAATAGGATTCTTTCTCTCAAGATGACAAACCTATACATCAAATATGAAAAGTGTCTGTCATTCCTACCTTGAGATATCGCGATTACGAGCTTTTCGGCTTTTTACCTCTAGTGACCTCAAATGACCTTTGACCTTCACCAAAAACAATAGGGTTCTTCCTCTCAACATGACAAATCTATATACCAAATATGAAAAGTGTCGGTCATCGCTACCTCGAGATAGCGCGATTACAAGCCATTTACGAGGTTTTCGCAGTTTAACCTATGGTGACCTCAGATGACCTTTGGCCTCTACCAAAAACAATAGGGTTCTTCCTCTCAACATGACAAATCCATATACCAAATATAAAAAGTGTTGGTCATCCCTATCTCGAGATAACGCGATTACAAGGTTTTCGGTTTTTGACCTCTGGTGACCTCAGATGACCTTCGACCTCCTCCAAAAACAATAGGGTTCTTCCTCTCAACATGACAAATCTATATACCAAATATGAAAAGTGTCGGTCAATCCTATCTTGAGATATCACGATTACAAGCAGTGTCACAAACACACATACACACACACATCCACACACACACACACACACACATACACACACACACATACACACACACACACGACATCACCATCGCATAGATTCCTTGCCTGCCTACGGCAAGGAATCAACAAACCTAGGCTATTTGTACTAGAGAAGCTTATGCCTAGTCTACTGTAATCACAGTTTAAAGCAAAACTAGCCAATAATTTTGATAAACGACTTTGCTGTTGTTTTTTAGCACATAAACTAGCATTTTGGCATAGCTGTCTTTTTGTGCTATGTTATGATGGTGACACACTGAAGTAAAAAATTTGTTTCGAGTTAAAATTGTTTAAAAACATCTTTTGAAGCTAAACAACCCTCCATTGCTGGATTTCTTTGCAACTGACCATTATAACATGGAATTGCAGTATGTGGTCCAAAGTTACCCTCCCCATGGGGTAACTTTGGTCCACCCAAAATTGATGAAAACTACAAGTTCCAAAAGATTTTAAAAATAAAAAAATATCATGTAACGGTCCAAGGTAGATGTCATCAAAATATAAAATTAAATCAGTAGATTCATGCCCTACATCATGAATAAAAAGTCAAATACAAAAAAAGTGGGCCAAAGTATCCCCCTTCTACAGATATGTCCAAAAAAAACATACTCAAAAACACTTGACATTGAAAATGTTCAATTGCAAAATAGCAAAGAACACAGACTTTGATCTTGAGAACACGCAGGAGCATAATGAGAAAATTTGTGTGTGGGGGGGAGGGTGGGGCTTCTGGGGGTGCTCCACCATTTCATAGGGCTTCAAATATGGACATAATCATATAATTGTAAAAAAGTTTTCGCTCATGAATTTTCCAATGGGGGTTTCTGAGGCTTGTGGGCCTCCCCCCCCCCAAGTTATGCCACTGAGAACACAGAAAACTTGTCATTACATACAATGCTTACCCTGACGCGAAGGGACTCCAGCTCGGCTGTTGCATCACTGTGTGCTTGCTTCAAGCTATTTAGTTCTTTGATTTTTGCATTATGAAGCTGAAGAAGACAAGGGGAATGATAGTTATAAGAATTATTAAATCAGCAAATCCAGTACAAAAACATTTCTTAATCCACACAGATTTAAGAATTTCATACAAATTACCACTTCAAGCATGTTAAAACATAGGTTAATTTCAGAGAAAAAAAAACAAACCAAATGTTTACACTGCAACACAGGCATTTTATGTATGCTATGCAATTGAGAGAGAACTATCAAACATACACAGTTTAAAGCAAAATTCTGTGTATATGTGATATCTTACCTTTTAACTAAACATGAAAAAGCCCATGAGTCAAACATTCAGAAAGAGGGCATTTTGACTAAACTTAGAGGCAACACTGCTCTTTTCTGTGAACAAAAAGCAACCCCCTTTTATATTGTTGATACACAGTGTCCCTTACTTCTTGCTTTCATTTTCAGTAAAACACTGTGGTATCAACACTTTTATAGTAATCTTATCTACAAGTACTACGATTACCTCTAGTTGGTCGTTAGTTTCTTGTTGATGTATCTGAAGCTCCTCTTCTGTCTTTTTCAGTTTCATTCCAAGAGAATTTGATTTGACCTCCTCAGATTCCTACAGTACCAAAAGAGTCAAACACAGCTTCATCAAATAACTAACTACTCTCTGACTAAATGCCTATAAATCCTTGTTTAAAACATTCAAAATGACTGAAATCCCACAACAGCTGATATCATGTGTGTAATATTTCCCTCCAACATGTGCGGCCATATCACAAGAATGCACTTTCCTGATGTGGGCCACATCAACCCTGGGGTCATTGAAAGCATATTACAGGGGAAGCAAAGGGGAAAAGCATAGCTGGGGCACTCTCAAAGGAGGAAATGTAACAGTAGGTTTTACAGGCTAAATTTAACAGCAAAAATATTTAACACAAGTCCAAAAAATTCCCTTTAACTTTCATGTACTACAAAGAAAATATGGAGACACTAAAAATATATGCTCTGGTAGCCAAGAAAAGATGAGGAGGGAATGGGGAGATGGTGGCAGAAATTGAGGGACGGGTAGGATAAATTTCTTAAATAAAATATACCCAGTGGATTACTGAAAGTAATAGAAATGACAAAAACACAAAATATTTCATTCTCATCACAATTTGTGAAATCTCACCTGATACTGACGAATCATATCCTGACAATTTTTCCGAATGGTCTCAGTTTCCTCTTTTGCCTCGGCAAGTCTCTGCTCTGTTTTGGCAAGTTTAGTTTTAGTTTCCTGGACAAGAGTTAAAGTAGGAGAAAACTTATTGCAGCTAAACCTCCACTAATAAAATGAATTGAAAATGAATTGTTATTTAGTTTCCTCCTCTGAAGATAACTGGTTTCCTTTTGTTGAGAGAAAGAGGTACCACAGCACACCAATTGTGAGGGTACCACAACACACCAAATGTGAGGGCACCTCAGCATACCAAGTGTGAGGTTACCATGGCACACCAACTGTGAGGGTACCACAACACACCAAGTGTGGAGGGTACCATGGCACACCAAGTGCAAGATTACCATAGCACACCAAGTGTGAGGGTACCATGGTCTGTGCATCAATCTCCTTTTATTTTGATCCTCACATTTTCATACATAGTTCAAGCTTTATCACATCAATGAGTCAAACCTAAAACAATGGTAAAATCTGTTTTCTGAAATTCTTTGTTGCTTTAAACTTCAAAATTTTACTTAAAGAATGAACATAATTATAACTTCAAGTGTCCCCTGATTGTGGAATGCATTTGTACAAGAACACTTGACTCACACACCACCCCTTATATATTGCAGTAAACACACACTGAAGGGAAGAAGTTTAAGGAAAGATGTACCACATATTAAACATCAAGGCTAGTGGACATTTGATATCTTTTCTGACATAAAGACACTCAGATTACTCACCTAATATCATATTTTGACACTCAAATTTCTCTTCTAATATAATATATTGGCAGTTGTACACTTATCTTTGTTTCACCTTTTTCTTCTCAAAAGGCACAATGCACATTTGAATAAGCAGGTTGATACTTTCATTGTTAAGGCAGACGTGTAACATGTGTACTAGTACTGTAAAATAATGATGCTAGTCACTTAAGAAATCATTGCAAGTTCTAGAGAAGGAAATTGCAATGCGAATCCACACTCCAGGCAGCATGGCAGATCAAGTATTAGAGGGGCTGTAAGTCATTTTTGAACTTTCAATTCCAACAAAAAGAACAGAATTAAAGCTTTCTTAAATTGTTAGTGCTGTAATTCTTGGTGCTCAGCAAAAGCAATGGAGTAGGGAAAATAAGCCAGTGAGCCACAACTGGAAAAAAGGCCATGGCCGGCCCGACTTAAACCAATTGGTTAGAAACTGAGCCGTAAAACCTCATCTAACTCTAACTCTTCTTTAATTGTTAAGTGTCTAGGTATAAGGTTTCCTAAATTTGAAAGTTTGGGTTCATAAAGTCAACCTTTAGAGAATTAACACAACAAGAACTTCATTAAACTGATTGTAACTTATTTCCATACAGGCCAACATGATACCTCATCAGCCATGACAAATTACTTATCTCTTCCACTAATTCAGGGGAACCTTACAGGAATTATTTCCAGTTTGGAATCAGGATTCTTGGTTAAAAATCATGATACCCATCATATTAAACAAACTCAGACTCTTTTTAGGTAAAAGTGGAAGTACTTAAGTACCAACTCACCTTGTGGGCATCCAATTCACTCTTGAGTTTATTCTGTGCCCATTTAACTTTGATGGCCTGAGAATTTATCTCCTCCTTCAACTGTTCAGTTTCCTTTTGTAAGTTGGATGTCTCACTTTCCTGCAATCATCACAAATGGTAAAGTATTTTTTACAATATTAACAAATTCTTACAGGAATGTAGCTACACTGACAGGCACAAGCCAGCTCTGCCAGCATTTGAGCTGGCAAAGGTAAATGCAATTAATGAAATAAACATAATAAATGTTGCCACAAAAGTCACAGAAACCTTTTAGGCAAGTCATGGAAAATACATTTGAATATTTATTTAGTCTCAAAAATTTGGACTTCTTATAAAACTCTTCTGCTGCATGCATAGCAATTACAAGATACATGCCAACTTATGGGAAAGAAACAGTTTGTTAAGCTGGTGACTTACATAATTTGAAGTATTTTATAAGTCAAAGCATCCTAGCAAATTTGTTGGAGTATTAACTTATGGGAGCTTATAAAAGCTGCAATGCAAACATGGTAAAATTGTTTTATCAAATTCAATTCACAAGTAGCTTTGACAAGTTATAAGACATACAGTATCTGAAACCAAATCAAATTATGGATAACACCATTCAAAACTGTGTAACATAAACCTTGTATCAGGAATCTAACAATATTGTGCAATCTTTAGCTCAATGAGAAATAAACAGCCTTTGCAAGCATAGCGAAAGTACCAAAACAGATGACCTCTCACCTTCGATGTGGTAACATTCTTCATTTTAGCCATCTCCACCCTTAGCTGCTTCATCTGTATGTTGGTACTGTCGGCAAGCTGTTGGGACTCCTTTAAACGTCTCTCCAAGGCTTCCTTAGACTTTCTCAAGTCCAACACTTCCTTTTCACTCTTGGCATATTTCATGACCATATTTTCCTTCTCTTTTAAAGCATTTTCATACATTCCTTTGACCTTCAGACAAGTGAATAAAAAAAAAGCTGTTTCAGACATGGGAGCATTACTTCAGTCAACTTCAGTCAACATGACTCTTCGCGAGAAGTTGAGCAGTGATGTCACTTCCCATAACATCATGACTCTAGTAAAGTTTTCAGTATTAGTGCTGTACCAATATTACAAGTAGCTGACTTTACTGATACGGATTTCTCAATTATCAATATCTGTCAGTACCAATACCATACCAATATTTAAGAAATAAGCATACTGTACATTACATCACAGGCTATTTGCCATTATGCCAAAGTCTCTTTTCATTTTATGAGGTTACATATGGAGACTGATGTACAGCTAAACAACAAATATCAACAAAAAATCTTTGAACTTTTTTCCATTATCCAATTTTTTCCAATTTCAATTTTTTTCCAATCTTTTTCGAAGTGTAGGAAAAGAAATATGGGTTGCGCAGTTTCCCCATTTTGGGTACATTTTGCTGATACCAATTCAGGACAAAAATGTTTGCATTCAACGTTCACAGAGATGCCAACTTTCAAATATGGTTTCCAGTATTTTTTACATCAAAAACCATATTTTGGACATCAAAAGAGTATTTTCTTCAAACTAACATACGCTATGCTAGCCTAGGCCTAAACTATAGCCAGGTTCTGAGGTTAGTCAACTAACGTTACTCGTTAGGCTAAGCCTAACGTAACAGCTTTGCCCACATAATTTGGACTACTTTTAACGATGAAATACCACATTTTGATGTATTCAGGCTTCAATGTTTGCTTACTTGGCTTGGGGGAATTATTTCGTCGTTTATGAAACAAACAACGATGGCCTGTTTAATCCAGAATAAGCAGTTCCATGTGCGGCGTATTTCACGGAGTCCATCACGTTATGCTACGTAACAATATTATGCAGTTATACAGCTGCGCTGGCACTAGCAGTATACACGCCTTACTGTGTCTACAAGTAACGACACGGAGTCAAAGTTAACATCGCTGTATCTAATTGGCTGTATTGGGAGGTGGCCATGAACAGACCAATGAAGGAATTGGTTACTGTGCACTACAGGCAGCAGGTCGGGGTCGAGATATCATGACCTCTGCTGTATAGTCTCTCACTCCAGTCACACTTCTATTTACATTGTTGTTTTTAGAGATCTGATTTCCAGATTTTCACCAGGCAAAGCATATTCCCATATTTCCTACCAAAATACGTACAAAATACGGGAAACCCGTACTAGTTGGCATCTCTGCGTTCAAGCTCAAAATTGTCCCACCAACTCTCCATTATGCACAGCTAACCAAACAAACATTGCATGGCATTCCTTACCTCAAGGGAAACACACTAATTTGCACCATTATCATGAAGTTTTATAGATATTAAAAAAGACCACAAATGCTATCTGGGTGCATTTTACAAAACTGACTTTTTAAATAGACATACAAAGAAAACTTTACTTCCAAAGACTGTCCTATCAATGACATGTAATATGAATACAACCAGAAATTAATCATCCCCCACACTTGCCCCACTTGACATCGGCATCGTTCAGTACTGGGTAGCAAATTTATTTTCATGAAAGTAAACTGTTATAATTCAGGTTTCTGCTCCTTCAATAAATACATCTTGGCAACAGGAGCAAGTACTGTGATCTCTTCCCCTGACAAAGGATTTCTACATATAGATCTTATACACTGATGTCACAAGGACATCAGTTTTACAGCAAAACAGTGTAGCACACTGCACACACGAAGTAGACTTTGCACATGCCCACAGAAGACTATGCACATATCCGACAGATACACAAATCAGCTGTCTGCGTTTGTTGGGGTAAGTTGCAATGATACATGCTCGTCTCCATTAGAGAGCACACTTTCTGTTATGTGACATGAAATGCATAAGGCGTATTAGGTGGCTAAAAGGATGTTACTTACAAAATTGCCCGTTTTTGCATGATTACAATCAGTAATCATGTTTTAAGTTTGTGTCTTACTATAGTCTGGTATTTACAGTTTCACTCTTCAACAATAGGCCCGTTTCAGCTACCTCACAATTCTAATGACAATGTGAAAAGGGTACCATGTTTGGGGAAAAAGAATGGCAAGGATGTTCAAGTCAGGCAGTGGTACCATTGGTGTGCATACAACATACCATGTATGCACATCACTGGTATGTGCACTACTGGGATGCAAGCTACTCGTATGCAGTCTGCTACTGGTACACAGCACGCTACTGGTATGCTGAATGCTACTGGTATGCAAGCTACTGGAATGCACAATATTGGTATGCAAACTACTGGTATGAATGCTGTCGGTATGCAAGCTACCGGTATGCTGGCTACCAGTATGTAGCATGCTACTTGTGTGCAGCGCTAATGGTATGCAGCACAGTACCAGTATGCATGCTACTGGCATGTAGCATGCTACTGGCATGCAGCAAGCTACTGGTATGCATGCTTCTAGTATGTACACTCCTGGTATGCATACTAATGCAGATGTAGCATGCAAAACATGCAAGGTTTCCACATTTGACTCCAACAGTAAATAAAACCTTACATCATGTAAAATGGGTTTAGAGATGACATATGATCTGTCCCCTTACCTGGTTGACTCTCACCACCATCTCCTGCTGTAACTGAGAGATAGCTTTCTTTGCTGCAGCATCATGGCCTCGAAGTTTCTCTCTGGACTTATCTAAGTCTTCCTTATGTTGGTCTATCACAACTTGAAGCTGTTGGGTAAGAACAGACAATTTCTTTCTACATAAACAAGTATTTTACCCGATATGGACATATTAACTCTAATCAACTATTTGCAAGCTACCCACACCTTGCAGGACCAGAGCTGGAGTTTCTCAAACCTTTCATACTAGCCTTGATTGCTTTCATTCACTGTAAACAGTTTTGCATCCTGGCTACAGAACAGCTGAAAAGGGTAAAAGCCTTATTTCAAAGAAAGGAGAACTGAAATTCAAACTTTGCATTCAACTATACTTATACATCCTTCATGTATCAAAATCATTACAACAGCATAGGGCCATAAGTTAATGGATCCTATTAAGGGAGGCTTCAATTGAACTGGTGGGATAGAGGAAAAGGGATGGAGTCTAACTAATACAACATCAACCTGAAATTGAATAAAAAGTTTCAAACAGCTTCATAACACCTTAAGGGCCCCCTCAGCAAAAAAAAAAAAAATATGGGATGGAGATCCTGCCTTTATCACGGGTGGAAGCCCCTTCACAAATCTCCCACATTACCAATTACTGGTCAGGCAGAAAGTGTTGTATGGATGTTCTTTAAATTTTTAACTTTCACAAAAATCCACCATTTCTTTCGAGAGATAAAGACTTACTTCCTTGTTTTTGAATTGCTGCGATTTTATGGAATTTTCTTTCTCCTTCAGCTGTGCATCCTTGGAAGAATTCTGCCTCTCTGATTCAGTAAGCTGATCCCTAAGGCTTTCATTTTCACCTTTTAACCTGAAATAGAGGACGAAAATACAAATGCATCATTCTTCTTCAGTTTTTTTTTCTGTGGAATTAAGAAAAAAACCATACATGGTAATCAAACAGTATGATTCTGTACCCATCAATCCAAAGATTCTTCAGGACACAAATACAGGTCAGCTATTAGACCCAAAATATCCCCCATAAACCTTCAATGGGGCACTTTTTTTCAAAAACATTTCTACTAGAAGATCCAGTAAAAAAATAATAAATCTCTACCTTGTCTGAAGTCAGCACATTTTCTAACAAAAGAAAGCTAAAAGGTAATGTAAACTAAAAACTGCAAATGAAAATCAATCAGTTTAACAAGAAAGCTTGTGTTAAGGTCTTTTTCACAAAGCCATTTAAAGGTCCAGAGTGACAGCTAGTATATTATACATCTTGTGACCTACTGATTGGTTATAATCTACACTGGAATTCAACACACCCTTGAACCATTTAGTGTGTTGATGATGGTCCACAAGCATAATGCATAAATGGAAATTGAGCCAATTTCTGAAAGCTTCAATTTTCAACCTCTGCGATGTACTGTACAGTATGTACAATTTGTTTCTGATATTTGACTTAACTGTACTGTACATCCAATCTAAATTAATGATACCAAGTATACAGTACATATGCACATGTAATGTCAAATACTATACTGGCACACATTTTTGAAGAAAATCAAGCATATTTCAAAGCCCAAAATCTTTTCCACACACGTACAGTAGATTGTGATAAGTTTATTAGCCCTTAGAATATCAATAAGTTGTTCTAAACGAAAAAAAAAAATTTTGACAAGTTTGCCACAAAACAATTTGAATGAAATCTAAATTTGAGATCAGTGTTCCATGTATGAAATTTACGTGAATAATTCAAACATCTTTCAAGGCTTTAATAACAACCCTAAATGCATTGCAACCAATTTCCAAAGTTCTGAAGGCTGCATACTGTAGGACCCCTGACTACACGTACAGTACTGTACATGTCGGAAACAATACAGCTAATATTGAAACTTGGCGTTCAGAAAAAGGATTAAAGATTCCTTACCTTTCTAGATCCAATGATTTCTTTTTATGTCTTTGTTTTATCGCCTCTAACTCTGACTTCAGTTTTTGGTACTCCACCAAGCCCTCTATGACAGCTTCTTTTGTCAGCCCATTGGCAAGGTCAATGTCTGCTGGATCACTGCTCTCGCTGCCATCATCCAGCTCTGCATCCAATTGTGAAAGAAGAGCATCCTCTGCACTTTCAAGGTCATCTTCATCCTTTCCTCCATTTGCTCCTTCTAAACTATCCATTTTGTGAGATGGTTCCTCTTTCAAACTTTCTTCACTCTCCAACTGAATTTTCTGGGATGAGTCTGCAGTTCTTATTTCTCCTACATCTGAGGTACTGATGGAATGAGTACTACCCTGGGCAGCAGTATTGTTTTCTATATGAGTACTCTTAGCTGGAGCAGATTCTGTTACGTTTGGTAAACCAGATGTATCTAGGTTGGAATGATTACTGGAAGGATCGACTTCATCAATTTTTTGATGAAATGTCCCATTACATGAATGACTGTTGGAAGCAGTTTCCTGGTCCCCATTTGTCTCCTGACCTTGAATTTGTGATGCTTCAGTAACTAACTCCTCCTCCTCATTTTGTCTACTAATGGATAAATTTTCTGGTAAACTCTGAATTTCTTTATTTATAATCTCTTCATGGACATTTACATCATTTTCTACATTTGCAGTCCTGTGAGGAGAAATTTTGCCCTCACTCTCATCCATTCTTTCTTCTATACTACCATTTGTTTCTTCTGTTGCCTCTTCACCAACCTCATCACTTCTCATTACTTCACTCTCCACATCCCGAAATGACGTTTCACCATGTGAGGGTGTTGCATGCTGTTCCCCATCATCCCCATTGATGGAGGAAGAAGCTTCTTGACATGTTTCAGTCTGACCCTTACTTGATTCATTCAATGTTTCCTCTGGCTTGGATGAACTATTTAATTCTGTGACACCAGACATCAAGTGAGGACTGGACGGTTCTTGGATGACAATGTCTGGAGGTCTGGTCCCATCAGAGAGGGCAGCATTACTCTGATCTTGCTCTCCCTCCATAATTTCATCTAACTTTCTCCATCTTCCATTTGTCAATGACCTTTTCGTCTACCACTTCTCCCCACAGACATGTCTGCAAAGATATAGGGTGCAAAAAAAGGCCTGCAAAACAAGCATGTTATGAAAAGCTCGTTAGTTCCTACACCCAGTGTCTTTTCTCATTTGAATTAATTACACACATTTCCATATGCTTAGAATTTTTTAATGAGATCAGGCAACTATGGAGATATGGTTTAAAGCTGCACATCAACCTGCAAGCTTTGGTCACTAAGCTACAACAGATATGACTAGGCTTCACTGGTACAGTACTACATAGTACTGTACTCATAAACTCTTCAGAGTACTCTTTAACTCTTCCTAGCATCTGGACAGACAGATGTGAGGTGTCACTCTTTATCCAAAAAGTTGCTATTTGACAGCATCTCCCTGGTTTATATAGCAACCTAAAATTTGACTCTGCATCCAAGCACCTGTGTATCTACCCAAAAGTATTGGTTGTGGACTTAGTGCTACCCTATAAATGGGACAACATTCTCAAATTAAGCTGCCAACTTTATTATTAAATCTTCCACTCACCATCCACTACAAAATACTGGTCTGAACTTAAAGGGACTGAAGCATCACCCCAAATTTACACTTACTTAGTAATATGATCATACAGAATCTCTAAAATCAAATGGTGACTGCATTTTGATTGACATTAATCCAAACAGTAGTTTGACTCAGGGTGGTGAATGAAGACTTGTGCAGTCCATTGTGTTTCCAGTTAAGCTCACACACACAGTATTGTTAAGTTGTGACCTTGAGTTATTTAAAGTGAGAGCAAGCTACAGTACTGTGACTTTGCCTGGGAACTGCACTGAGACAGATGTTTTTTGTTTAAATTGTAAAAAGGACTAGAAATAAACATATCTGGGAAAAATTCTATTGTCTGGGGCAAGACTTTGTGCCTTTCAGCTTTTAAAAGTGATTACATTATTCATTCTGCACGGCTAATGAGCTGTTCTCTATTTTCTCTATGATTCCTTGTATTAGGTTTTTATTAGGAGTCTAGTTTTCTGTTAATTCAAGGAAAATGAAGTACAAAGCATAAACTACTGTACACTGTACTTTTAATGTAGTATTACAGTAAGTGTGGTACATATAAAAGGCTTAATGACTGTCTGTCCTGTAAAAAACTGATTTTTTCGTTTTTCTTCAACAGAAAGTTTACAATGAGATACAATTTGTCTGCAGTCAAAGACACAACAATCACTAATTCAATGAAGGAATTCATCCGTACAGCGCTGTATGAACACAAAACATAAACACAAGTGAACCAATGCAGTATTATATAGCCACATCGTACAGTACAAACAGTTCACTGCCTGAAATCAACTTTCTTTGGCCTAATGAAACTTTCAGAATCTTGATCAAAACGTTACTGTACTGTAACTATATAAATGTAAAATGGCTATTAAATATTGTTAATGTAAAATGGCTTTAAATATTGTTTTCACCATGTAGCCAGTGCTGTACAGTGTGACCAAACTGGCCACAAATGCGCCCAAAATTTCAGAAATTTATGCAACAAAATGATTTCACCAAGGTGCCAAATGCTCCTAAAAGTTTGACTATAGTTAGTGCCTTTACCACAGTATGCACTATGCAATGCATGCAACCACAATCATGCTCAAGCAGTCAATATTTTCATAACAAGGTACTGTACATGTTGTAAGAAGCAACTTTTTTCGTTCATGAATTATGTGTCAGAAATGGAAGTCCAATATACATAAAGTAACTGCACTTTCGTATAATTTAACCATAACCCCTTTCCTTGTGTGTGTTATATGCTGTATGACATCACACCTCTGCACTTTCTGTAAAAATATTCCTCTCAAGGAATCAAGGAATATGTAACTTGAATAGACTAAAGCAAGTCTGATTTCAAGCGACTACTGTATGGTGACGGTATCTGTATGGGTTTTACTGTGTAATTTCTCTCACATACAGTTAAGTCAATGGAGAAGCCCCACTGACTGATCTGTCGGAGTGAATCTAATCTCTTTGTACTCTCTCTTAGTTTCGGATACAATCATGTGCAGGTTTTTTTAGCTGGTTGCAAATGGGATCACACATGACAGACCCTTTGTGTAGAGGTTTGAGGCTCGAGAAGTTTAAATTATTGTCCTTTCAGGAACGTAGCTCCTTTGGGGAGCAGAACTCCTTCGGGAGTAACATTGGGTTTTGCCCTCTGACTCTCTGCCAGAGAGTCGAGCGGACTTTGGAAAAACGTATGGAGAAGCCCCATTCACTCGCTGTGTAAAAACTGTTTGAAACTAAGTTCTTCCGAAGGATTCTCTCACACACGGAGAACACTGATACTGATCACAAGGTTCTTAACTTGAAAACTAGTTGAAAAATGCTGGCGCCTAAATTTTTTTGTTTAGGAGCCAGTGGCTCCTACAGTATTTTGTTTTTCTTCTGTACAGCACTGCATGTAGCATTAATATTCTAGCAGTGAGAGTTTTGGGAATCTCTGAATACAGTATATACCCAAAAGTTTGACTCTCATATGGACAAATTATAGTCCCAAAGTTCATTTCAGTAGTACTACCAAACTACAGCTCTCTTCACATAGTGCACACTGTAGACAATGTCTCAACTAAGCAAGTTCTGTCGTCATGAGTATCGAAAATAAATTGCCAACTAGTTCATAACTGCCTAAACATTGACCTAATAAAAGCAAAAACCCCTCAAACAACAACCTCAAATGCATTTTCAAATTTCAGTTGAAAGGTCTTTTTGTACAAGGCAATTTTATCCCAAGAAGCATGGCACTTTTGGTGTTGCCTAACATGTAACATATGTGTGCACCATGATTCCATGAACCTAAGCTACACATGTGCCTCTGCAGTCTAGCTTCCTCTGTATAATTTTGGGGAGAAATTTTGGTGTTGTACAGTACTTGTTCTGTAACATACTGTGTAAATTATGCATGGAATATCTTATTTATTTCTACAGGATGACATGGTAACTTGTCTAACATCCTTACAACACTTTCTCAGCCACAGCACACTGCCCATAAATATCAATGCTACAAGACAGGGCTGAAATTTAGCACTCGTCCGATCGTCCGTGACGGGTAAAACTTGCATCAGACAACCACTTTCTCTCTTTGAACTTGTCCGATGGACGAGTAGATTTTATTTTTAATTGGATAGTTCCCTACATCAGCAGGAAAGTATGTCATAAAAACCCCCTTAAGAAGTGGTATTGAGACAATGGTATTGACTACCATTCATTATTGTACTATGCAAATAAAAATGAAAAAATGCAGGATTTAAAGTAAATGTTTGTTTTCTATAGCAGAGACAGGAAACAGAAGTGTTCATCTCTTGTTTGTCACTTTCATTCGGGCAACCAAAAACTATTTCAGACAACCTAAATTTAGCTTCAGGTTGTTCGATGGGCAACCTGAAAATTTCCTTAAAAATCAGGCCTGCAAGAGTGTTAAAAAAATCAGACTCACCCCATGAGCACATGCTTGGAAAAATTTTAATGAAACTTTGATTCAGTGATACAAGGATAAACTGTTATTAGTGGTCAGGGTTGGGCTTAAAGGTCATCTATGGCCAGGTCAGTTTGGGGTCATTTATAAGTAAACAAAAGTTTCTTTGTGTCTAAAAGACTTATGCAGTGACAGTCTTGGGTATTTATGGTTGTGACACATTACTGGTGTTTAGAATTTTATGGTCAGGGGTCATCTAGTAGTCATTTTAATGCATGGTGTGCTAATTGTGAGGCCATGCCTGTATTTATTGTATAGCGGAAACTGCACATAGCTCTTCTAGCTTCACATGTTTCAGCGGTATGGCTTTCACTGCAACTTTCACTGACCCAGTCCTACATACCTTAAGTTTAAGTTTTGTCCACCTATGTAATATTACAGTGCATCACAGCCTAGGAATGATCTGATTAAAATGTAGGTCCCTCTCTTCTTCTGAAAAATCCCTCCAAAAAGTAGTTTCAGGGAGGGACATTCCCTCCCAAATTTGAAAAGCAAATCCTGGTGCAGAGTCAGTGAAACCAGTAAATAGAGTGATAGGAATTATTAGGAGAAATTTCAGTAACTTTAATAAGAATTTGCTTCTGAACTTGTATAAATCTCTAGTTAGAACACCACTGGACTACAGTATGCAGTACAAATATGGAGACGTTACATTAACTACTGAGAAACATCATTTAATGGAAAGCAAACAAAGGTGAATGACAATATTGACATCAGAAATGGGGGACAGAAAAAAATACCATATATTCTCTAATAAATGCTCCCCCTCTAATGAACACCCCCGTAAAGTTTTGAAAAGCAAAACAGTTGTTCAGTGGTCATTTGCTGAGGGAGAAGTTGAAGGTGTTATTTTTTATTTAAAACAAAGGGACTTCAACAACAACAGTTACTGTACAGGAAAGCCGGGGGATTAGAGGTGCCCTACAAGCATGGCTGCAAAAATTGCAAAATTTTGTGGGCACACATACTTTGAAAACCAAAATTTCTAGCTCGCCTGGTCTACTTAATTTGGGACTAAGATGTGAATTTCTAGCTACAGCATGATTTTCGTGGACACAATGCGTGTTTGCGTCCAGCTTTTTGCAGGCGTGCCTACTGTACAAGTTAACCTTCACCTCTACATCTAAGAAACTCGTAGCTTGTTTGAAGACACTAGTGTAGGCTTTAGTAAGTTATTTTTTTAATTAAAATATACCTTCAAGCACCCCCTTTTTCAAAAATGCAATGCCCTCTGGGCATTTATTAGAGAATATACGGTATGAGGAAATTGAAGATTGAAAGTACTCAACTTAATGTCACTAAAAGCAGAGGCATGTCAGACAGGACCTGCTAACTTTTTACAATGTAATCAATAAGAACAAGGATATATTGTACAGTAGTGTAGAACTGGACTGAATAGATAGGGTTGGAAATGAGAAAACAATCTTGAGGAAGTTCTTTGAAAATTCGACCCAAGTACAGTATGTCAGAATGGATTCCAGATGACATTTATATTTCAACAGCATTTTTAAATACTGCAATGAATTACCAGATGAGGATGTAAAGGAAGCAAGTGTTAATGGTTTTAAAAGCAAGACTGTGATGACATGATTAGCCCTTCTATCAATCAGCCAGCCTCCTCCAGATGGAGATGATCCTACACAGAGTGGGTGGCCGCACTTTAAGGTGGATTCAAGTGAATACAAATGGTAGTACTAACTAGTGTATGTTGACTGAGCATCAACCCATCAGGATTCCCAGACACATCTCTTGTGAGGCCCTGTTTTCTACAGTTACTCTGCTTCATTTTCATGAACAGTACAACCCTGTATATCCAAACACATTGGGACTGAAGGTAGTTTGGATTAGGGAAGCATTCAGATAAACAGGGTTTCAAGTTTTGGCTTGAAGTACAGTTCACTGGGCCCCTAAGAAAGAGTGCCAAAATATTTCCCAAATAATTTCAAAACGGCTAGCAAATTTTAAGAAATTAGCCCAAAAATGTTTAGTTATAATTTTTTGTGACCGGTGATATGACAAACAATTTTGCAGGCTTCTACAACCCATACATTTTATTCCAAAATCTGAGCCTAAGGTCTCCTGAATGACCAATACTTTGCACACACTGAATGTGTGCATGTGATGAACAGAAGCTCTAACGATCTGGAATGGCATCTTTAGTATTAATTTGGCACAAATTTTCAAAAATATCTGAGACACATGTGTAGATGTCTCTCAAATGGTCATCAGCAATAGTAAAGCTCTACAGCTTTTATTAAGGTGGAAGCTATTTACTCGGCAGTCGGGAAAATTACACGACTTTCCTTCCTTATTTTCCCGACTGTGGCCAAAGTGATGGCGCTATCCTAAATTTGCAGCCTCTAAAAATACTTAAATTGAATGTCAGGAAAAATAAGCTATTTTCGGGAAAATTATAGGGCATGCTTCCTTATTTTTCTGACTGTGAATGAAAGTGTTGGCACTATTTTACATCTGTAGCCTCAAAAAATATTTGAATTGTATGTCATGAAAATAACATCCTTATTTGCCCTACTGTCAAAAAACATCTCTTTCATTAAAATGAGTAAATAAACAGTTGCATAACACTCGCGATAAGAACGTCTTTTTTCCCACTATGAGAGACTTATTTTGTCCTTTTTACTCCAATACATCGCAAAGTAGGTTCTGATGTTTCCTCTCAAATTAATACTACAAGGCAGGGGCATAGCTAGGATGAAATTTTCAGGGGGGGCCTAGGTATCAAATAAGGGGTCACAGCATCGATCGCCGTCCTTAATTCTTACATAATTTATTAGGACACGCACAATTTTGGGGGGGGGGGGGCCTGGCAAGCATCTGGGGGGCCCAGGCCGTAGCTATGCACCTGCTACAAAGTGGGCCCTCAGGCTGGCCAAATTGAGTTTCAGTGACGTATCTGACACACAAATTACTGGTAGCCAGGGGAGCAGTGGCATGCGAGAGTTTGTTGGGATGGAGGGCCAGGCCACATTTGTGCTTCACCTGACTAACCTGTTGCCTGTGGGAGGATTACAGCCCATGAGACTGAAGTCCACGAGACTGAAAGTAAAATAGGGTTCACGAGACCGAAAATGTCTGCGCGAGGCAGAAAGTACTCTGATAAATCATTGAAGCTATGGAAGTCCATAGTGTGCTGATCTGTAAGTGGTAACCAGACGTACATACGTACGTATGTACACACCACAGAATTATAATAGTTCTGTCAGTATGTATACACATACACCGCACTGCACCAACTAACATTTCTTACGTCACAAGCTGGTTGGTGATATGATTGGTTGATTGCTGTCAGGAAAATAAGAAGACTGAAATAAAATGCTATAAATTACCTTGTTTAAGAACAGTTATACAAATAATCATACAGAATAATGTCTTTTCTATCTACTTTTTTAATCAGAGCTTCATCAAAGACATTTTGGTCACCATTTTTTGTAATTTTTGCAAATTTCTAGTTCACACTAATGCCCAAACTTGAAAATTTGGCCATGAGTAACATTTTTGCTTTGAACATCAAAATAATACGGCAAAAAATTTTCTTTTTTACATTGTTGGAAGAAAATGCATTGTAGGTCATCCTTACATTGCAATCACATCGCGCCTGCACTGTACTGGCATTTAGAATGAAGTGATGGACTCATGATACTGTTCGATTCATGATTACTTACTATACATACAGTAGTGTGTAGTATATATGTACATAATGTTTCAAACACCTGTGGCTGGCAGTGGCGCCACCTGACCCTAGATGTGTAAAAAAAGTTGGCACACTGCAAAGAAAGAGGTCTGAGACCTGTGGAGGAGCAGAGTGGAACGCACACCAGGTTTTATTTGGTCTTTAAATGCTACTTTAGGCTGCATAGACCTAAGCTAACTTCATCATCATCATCATCATCATCAGTACGTCGCAGGAACCCACAGGGCATAAACGCAACGGAATGAGAGAGAGGGAGCTTTAGCAAAAAGTCAGACGACACCTGAAAATGTTCAGGGTCTGTGCATTAACTTCCTCATCGGTCAGCTTATTCCAGTCAAGTATAGTCGATGGGAAGAAAGAAGACCTATATTGCGGGGTTCTACAATTAATGTATTTAAGGGCTTTATTGTTATTACTAGCCTGATTTTCAATTATGTTAAAAAAGGTAGAATCTTTGTATTGCCTAGGTTTGACCCTTCTTTTTGCTGGCAGGTATGTAAGGTAGTGGTCACGTGGGACAGCTGGTAGCTGATTATTCAAAATTCTATACATATAACATAACCTGTCGACTTTCCTACGATTCTTTAGTAGGGGAAGTTCCAATTGCTTGAGAAGGTCAGTCATAAAGCCTTCCTCTCTGGATGTGTAATTACCACTAATGAATCTGGCAGCTCTGCGTTGAACTTTTTCCAGACGGTCTATATCCCCTTGCTGGTAAGGGTCCCAAATGGAGGCAGCATACTCTAAGTTGCTACGAACTAGGGATATATATCCCAGTTTTTTGCACTCCATTGGGCAGTGTTTAAGATTTCTTTTTAGGAGACCTAGCATAGCACCTGCTTTAGCGGTAATTTTATTTACATGCATTGACCATTTCAAGTCGTCCGAAATGGTGACACCCAGATAGGGGCTGTTCTTAACTTGTTGAAGTATGCTATCTTTAATGGTATAGAAAAAAGAAGATTTAGATCGACTCCTCAATAGGTAGCATTTCTTTGGATTAAAGCTCATACCCCATGTATTTGCCCACAAAGTTAGATTTTGCAGGTCTTTCTGCAGGGCAATGTGATCGCTTTGGTCTTTTATGGGTCTATAAAGGAGGCAATCATCAGCAAATAGTCTCACTTGAGAGGAGACGCAGTCAGGTAAGTCATTTATGTAGCACAAGAATAGAAGTGGCCCAAGAACTGTCCCTTGTGGGACTCCTGACTCAACAGAAGCATACTTCGAGTTTTCACCATCGACGACAACACGCATTTTACGTTTGGTAAGGAATGATGTTATCCATTTCAACACATTTCTATCAATACCATAGGTTTGGAGCTTATATAACAATTTATTATGTGGTACAGTGTCAAAGGCTTTAGAGAAATCCAGTATGATAATATCAGATTGTACATTTTTGTCATACTGTTTGAATAGGTCATCCATGGTGACCATTAATTGAGTCTCGCAAGAGAAAACCTTTCCGAAAGCCATGATTTAGGTGGGTAAGAATATTATTCCGATCTAAGTGATCCAGTAAATGTTTGCAAATAATGTGCTCTAGCAGTTTAGAGGTAACTGAAGTGAGAGAAACTGGAACGATAATTTTCAGCCAGATGGACATTACCTTTTTTGAAGATGGGGACTACATTTGCATTTCTCCAGTCCTCTGGGAGTTGCCCCGAGGTTACAGATTTGGTAAAAATTAATGCAAGAGCTGGTGCCAGTTGTTGAGCACACGTCTTTAGGTAGATATTTGGTAGATTGTCAGGGCCACTTGCTTTTGAGATGTTAATTCCATTGAGCAAGTTGGCAACTCCATCACTCGTAATAACAAGTGGGGGTAGACGGGATGTTTGTTTCATGCAACCGGGCAGAGAATCACCTAAGTCTGTCTTTGGGGTAAAGACCGATTTAAATTGGTTTAGTAGAATGTCAGCCTTTCTGGTAGCATCACAGATTAGATCTCCATTCTGTTTAAGAGGTGATGTTCCCATGCTGTCATTTTTCTTAGATTTGATATAGGTCCAAAAAGGCTTATTGTTTTTATTTTTTATGCCATCAATAATAATATTGTTAATATGATTCTGCTCGGCCCTTTTGATACTAGCCTTACAACATTTCTGGTAGGCTCTGTACAATGACCAGTCATTTGTTTTTTTAGCTTTGTTGTAGAGCCTTTGTTTTTGCCTTAACAATCTTTTGATATTCCGATCCAGCCATGGAAGGTGGTACTTTGGCTTGCTAGTCTTGGAAGGGACATGTTTTTCCACGGATTGCCAAATAGCAGTTTTAAATGTGTCCCATAACTTCGTAACATCAGCATTCTCATTATACAGTCTGGTGATATTAGCACTGATGGAAATTGCATCAAGCCTTATATCTGCCCAGTTTGCTTTAGAATAGGCATAAACTTTTCTACGTTTTTGCTTCATTGCAATTTTTTTATTTTGAACTTGAAGGAAAGGTCTTAGCTAGCACTGTAATATGTATCACACATGTACTTTTGCAATTGGCTAGAATTAGCCTAGGCTAAATCCTTTGCAAATTGCAAGTGCTTTCCTAACTAACTGCTTGGTAAACTCAAGCCACATCAGGGACAAATATTGCCTAACGTTTATCGCTAATAATATACCTTCCAAAGTGTCGACTTTCGGGTGAATTTCATGAGTTCCCTCTGTTCAGTCTCTTAAATGTCCGGCGGAGAAATATTTTGCTTCTTTACAATCACCTTTTGGTCACTCGTATGGTCCCTCAACGCTGTAATATGGCATGAGTACAAAAGCGAATAGGCTACTGCAGGTAGGCTAGGCTGTATGTAACACTGTACTGCCACACTGTATTAATAAGTCACAATGTATGTGTACACGTCCTCAGAATAGCCGTTGCATAGGCCTACGTACGATAGCAATGTAAGCAGAGAACATAAATCACTTCATGACGTCTGTGAGCGGCTTTGTTTACGGTAAGAGCGCCCTCGACTTTGGAGTATACTGCTTCAAATGTCCCCTCGACTGTCTGGAGAAGAGCCAAGGGGCGAAACCAAACATTACTCCCGTAGGAGTTCTCCTCACTGACTAAATCATCTAATGGTCACTTTAAACATATTATACTGTCGGGTGAGTTTAATAGCCTCGACATTGATTGCGAAAATAGTTGTATCAAAGCAAATGCACAAGATAGAGAAGTCCAACAAGCTCTGCTGAACTTATAGCTTGTGACCATCATCTTGAACAAGTTCATGACTTGCCCTCTAGTGGTGTAAGTAGGTTGGACCTTGTTTTTACTAATATCCCGTCACTCATCCGCTAATGTCCCCGGTATTTCGGATCATGATATCTTAGTTAAAGATTTTACCATAAGGCCTACGTACCCGAAGCAAAAAAGTAGGAAAAGTTTTTGCTTATTCTAATCTAAAGCAAACTGGGCAGATTTAAATCTTGATGCAATTTCCATCAGTGCTAACATAACCGGATTGTGTAATGAGAGTGCTGATGTTATGAAGTTATGGGACACATTCAGAACTGCTATTTGGCAATCTGTGGAAAAACATGTTCCTTCCGAGTCTAGCAAGCCAAACTACCACCTTCCATGGCTGGATCGAAACCTCAAAAGATTGTTAAGGCAAAACAAAGACTCTACAACAAAGCTAAAATAACAAATGACTGGTCATTGTACAGAGCCCACCAGAAATGTTGTAAGGTTAGTTTCAAACGGGCCGAGCAGAATCATGTAAACAACATTATAACAGATGGTATAAAAATAAAAGCAACAAGCCACTTTGGACCTACATCAAATGTAAGAAAAACAACAACATGGGGAACATCACTCCTTAAACAGAACGGAGATCTAATCTGTGATGCTGCCAGAAAGGCTGAGATTCTACTAAACCAATTTAAATAGGTCTTTACCCCAAAGTCAGACTTAGGTGATTCTCTGCCCGGTTGCAGGAAACAAATATCCCGTCTACCCCACTTGTTATTACTAGTGATGGTGTTGCCAACTTGCTTAATGACATTAATATCTCAAAAGCAAGTGGCCCTGACAATCTGCCAAATATTTATCTAAAGATGTGTGCTCAGCAGCTAGCACCAGCTCTTGCATTAATTTTTACCAATCTGCAACCTCAGGGCAACTGCCAGAGGATTGGAGAAATGCAAATGTAGTTCTCATCTTCAAAAAAGGTAATGTCCACTTAGCTGAAAATTATCTTCCAGTTTTTCTCATATCAGTTACGTCTAAACTGCTGGAGCACATCATTTGCAAACACCTGCTGGATCACTTAGATCGGAATAATTTTCTTACCCACTTAGATCATGCATGGCCGGCTTTCGGAAAGGCTCTCGCTTGCGAGACCCAGTTGATGGTCACTATGGATGACCTTATTATTATTATTATAAAGACACTTGTAAGTGCGCTTTATCTTAAAAAGCTCAAAGCGCATAACAATAGAGCGTATAGAATACAATAAGAAAAAGTGTAAAATAAGATAAAACAAGAGGAAAATGCAAACAATAGAAGTGATAAAAGCTTAAAAATCTAAAAAACAAAAACACAGTAACTACAGCACAGATCAGAACATAGAACAAAGCAAAAGGACTAATTAAGATTAAAACACTCTATGAAAAGGTAAGTCTTAAGGGAACGTTTAAAAGAACTTAAAGAGGCAGCAGTACGTATGTGGTTAGGTAAATTATTCCAGAGGCGAGGTGCAGCAAAGTAAAAACTTCTGTCGCCATATCTATTTAATGATCTATGAGTGACAAGTAAGTTTGTGGAGGCTGAACGAAGAGAACGATTCGGTTTGTAGGGTGAGATCAATTGAGACAGGTAAGTGGGGGCTCTATTATTCAACAGTTAAAAACAAAAACAAGAATTTTAAAAATAATGCGTTGATTAACTGGTAACCAGTGTAACTCAAGAAGGAGAGGCGTAGCATGGCAGGAACGACTCTGATTATAAATTAACCTGGCAGCATTGTTTTGTAACACCTGGAGTCGACGTAACAAACTGGAGTTTATGCCAAAAAGTAAACAATTTCCATAATCAATTCGAGATATTACAAAAGCATGAACAAGCAGTTTGGTAGCTGAAGGAGTAAGATAATGACGAATACGAGCAATATTTCTAAGATAAAAAGAACAACTTTTGAACTTTTCATTGACAAAACTTTCCATAGATAAAGTAGAATCAAGATACATACCAAGGTTTTTAACTTTGTCAACAGCTTTAATATTAACATTTTCAATATTGAGAGATATGGTGCTTAACCTTGCAAGATTGTGTGAGGAACCAAATAATACAAGTTCAGTCTTCTTAGGATTGAGTTTCAGAAAATTGGTGGATAGCCAGTTTTGCAAATCAAGGATACAAGCCTCAAGATCTGCTGTGGAAGTTTTAACTGGATCAAAAGCAAGGTAGAGCTGGGTATCATCAGCGTAAAAGTGATAATCAATTCTGTGCCGCTTGGCAATTTCAGACATGGGTGAAACATACATGGTAAAAAGAATTGGGCCTAATACAGAACCCTGAGGAACTCCAAACTCAATAGTAGCTGGATTTGAAAACTTGCCATTGATGAAAACTTTTTGAGAGCGGTTAGTGAGATAGGATTCAATCCACTTAAGTGCATTTCCTTGAATACAAAAGCGATTTTTGAGACGATCTAACAGAATGTTGTGATCAATGGTATCAAAAGCCGCGCTCATGTCGAGCAGAGCAAGAAGGACCATTTTACGATCATTAAGAGCTAGGGCAATATCATTATGAACACGTAGAAGTGCAGATTCAGTGGAATGAAATGACCTATAGGCGCTTTGAAAAGGGTCCAAGAGATTATTCGTAGAAAGATGTTCATTAAGTCTATCAGCAACAACTCTTTCTAATACCTTAGATACAAAACTCAGATTGGAAATTGGCCGATAATTAGCCAAATCATTTGGATCTAGCGATTCTTTCTTGAGTATGGGTACAATCAGTGCTTCCTTAAATTGTGAAGGAACGTTGGCCTGTTCCAATGACATGATAATGATGTGAGTAATTGCAGGAAGAAACTGTGGCAGGCATTCCTTGAGCAGCCATGTTGGGACTGGATCAAGACAGCATGTAGATGAAGATGCTTTAACAATAACCTTATGAATTTCATCTTCTGAAGGAAGCTGGAAAGATGATAAGACTTGATCAGTGAGGGGCAGACACTGAGTGATTGTATCCTCAAAAATGGTAATTGTCTTACGAATCTTAACTATCTTATCAGTAAAAAAGGAACAAAACTTATCAGGAACAGGAAAACTTTTCAAACAGTATGATAAAAATGTACAATCTGATATCATCATACTGGATTTCTCCAAAGCCTTCGATACTGTGCCACATAATAAATTGTTAAACAAATTCCAAACTTATGGTTTTGATAAAAATGTGTTGAAATGGATAACACCATTCCTTACCAAACACAAAATGCGGTTGTAGTCGATGGTGAAACCTCGGAGTATGCTTTTCTAGAGTCAGGAGTCCCTCAAGAGAAGCTACTTGGGCATTAGTGGTTCGCCATAGGGGCACAGGGGGGCACTTGCCCCCCCCCCCCAAAAAAAAAAGTTTGCAAAGCATGGTCTGAAATTTTCAAAAATAAAAATAAATAAAAAAAACATGTAATTCGAGATGGGTTAGGTCCTCCCTTTTCCTTGAGTGGGCTTAAAATTAAAGAAGTGAATAACTTTCCAATGCAATGCGAAGGTTAAACATTAATAAAGTGCTTTCAAAACATTTTTTTCGGCGCGCTTCGCGCGCGTTTTCTCAGTTGCTTATTTGAAATCTGATGTAGCTTAGGCATCATAATGTCATTTACAGAGTGTAACGGTAATGCTGGAGTTAAATGCCCATAATTTTGCGGACACTTCAGAGCTATCGCACTGTAAAAATAGACGTCTTCATTTTTTAACATATATGGCGTTTAAGAATTAGAAAACGAACAACAAAATGGATACGCACAGTAAATGACTGAACGAATATTAACACATGATAAGGATAATGACGTCAAATAAAACGCACTCCGCAAATTGAACACGTTTACATGATTTATATATATGTTAATTTTTATTTATTAAAAACAACTTGATGTTTACAGTAATCATGAAATAAACGCATTAACGTGTTTACGAGATGGCGTTAAAGTGGCGTCAATGTGTTAAAGTTGGCGTTTTAGACGTTTAATTTGTTTATGTATTTTATTGTTTTTTCTGTTACATAAACGCCAAGACGCGTTTATTATGTGTTACAAAAAAGTGTTAATCAATTTGTACAGTGCGGGGTCATTAGATACACAACCCATTAGCCGTGTTGATTATCATCCACGACTAAAAGCAGTTTTGCCAGGGTGTCACCTGGCCAGATGAGCATAGGTATCTGTCTACAAAAAGTTGTAACGGGCATGTAGTCTAAAAGAATTGTGCTTCCCATAGAAGGAGAGGTTTCCCTGTCCTTATCCAAATTGACAGCGCCGTTGGCCGACGAGCGGTCTTATGACTGTCAAATGGCCTGTTATAAGCAAGAGGTTCTCCACCTCTGTGCTAAAGTATACCGTTTCAATTGATTTAAAATAAACACACCAAACAGTCAATCTAAGCTCAGTGTGATGAGACTTTTGACTAGTGGCCTAGTTATTTGTAAATAGGATGAGACGTCGTTCTGAGTTAGGAAAATTCCTCTCTCCCTTTAAAAAAATCGTTTCGGAACGGTACTGAGATCCAAAATACTTAGTGCTATCATTTAATCGTTTTCAAGTTTCTTCATGCTCGAAATGTTCGTTAGGTAAGAAAACAATCCAGAAAACCAACATTTTATGGCTTCTTGGCAAAGCTGAAACATATAGTGACACAATGAAAGAAACAAAATATTTAAAGGTGGGGCTCATTTTATACAAATGGATCAAGCCGCCTTGCCCATTTCACCTGCCTCTTACTGAACCCCTATGGTAGTACGGTAGCGATCGGTTGCTATGGTTGTATTTATTTTTAAAGTAGTCAGCTCATGACTGACTGAAATGGTTTTTGAAGAGCTTTTGGAAACTACATGGGCATCGCTGTAATACACAATAATAACCATACTCCCATAGACGTAGGAGGCGGGGGACTGGGGGGGGGGGCTGCAGCCTCCCCCAACAAAATGTTTTTGTGAAAATTCGGGCAATATTCTGAGAATTTTTCGGGCACCTACTGAAAGAAAAATAATGCAACAATGTAGCTTAACAGAAATCGAAACTTTAAAAAACTTCCTTGGTAATTAAAATATAGTTCTGATTTGGATTGCACCATCACCTATATATTCGGTATTAATTCACCAGTGTGTTTTTTAATGGTCAAGCTTATATATTGTGATTATCAGTGGTGTATTTGAGGAGCCATTAGGCCATTCCCCGTCACTGACGCCGATTTTTTAGTACCTAAAATAAAGCACAAAATTTTACTTCAAAGGTAGCATATGTGGCACAAGATTGCATGTAAGGACACCTAATTTTTCAAAAATTTTCAAAGGCTAGGGGTGATGCCTATTTTTTCTTTTAGTACCTAAAATACGTACGGTAAATTTTTTAACACAAATTTTACTTCAAAGGTAGCATGTGTGGCACCAGATTGCATGCATGAACACCTAATTTTTCAAAGAATTTTCAAAGGGGGGGGGGACACCCCCTCTCCTTATACCCCTCCCCCAGGCCGGCGATCACACAACATAGTGCCTGCCCTACCCCCATGAGAGAAGTCTTGGACACACCACTGATTATTATCATCATTATTGCAACAACGTCCCCCAGAATTATAACCAATATGGAATAGGTAGTAACGTGGCAAATTATTGTATGTAATTGGCATGCGGTGTGATAACGGATGCATGCCTATATGATATGTACATTAACATTTTGAACGCGCGGAGCTCGCTGAAATTTTATTTCTATTTTGCGGGCAGATCGTTACAGCCCCCCCCCCCCCCATCAACTTGGGCCCCTACGCCTATGCATACTCTTATTGAGGCTTTGTACTATCCGGAGCTGACCATTAATATTGCTGGGGGTCTTCCGAACCTCCCTGAATACGGACTTGAGTTTGCCCCCTCCCCCCCCCAAACAAAATTTCTTAGAGCCGCCCATGTACTAGGGCCACTTCTATTCTTGTGCTACATAAATGACCTACCTGACTGTGTCTCCTCCCAAGAAAGACTGTTTGCTGATGATTGCCTCCTTCATAGGCCCATAAAAAACCAAAGTGATCATATTGCCCTGCAGAAAGATCTGCAAAACCTAACTTCGTGGGCAAATACTTGGGGCATGAGCTTTAATGCAAAGAAATGCTACCTATTCAGGAGCCGATCTAAACCGCCGCCTTTTGTGTATACTATCAAAGATAGCATACTTCAACAAGTTAAGAACAGCCCCTATTTGGGTGTCACTATTTCGGATGACTTTAAATAGTCAATGCATGTAAATAAAATTACCGCTAAAGCAGGTGCTCTGCTGGGTCTTTTAAGAAGAAATCTTAAACTTTGCCCAATGGAATGCAAAAACTGGGATACATATCCCTATTTCGAAGCAACCAAGAGTACGCTGCTCCCATTTGGGACCGGCTACTAAAAAGGGTATACAGACCGTCTGGAAGAAGTCCAACGCAGAGATGCCAGATTCATTAGTGGTAACTACACATCTGGAGGGGAAGTCTATGACTGACCTCCTTAAGCAATTTGAAGTTCCCCTACTCAGGGAGCTGGAAGACTTCCAGCTCCCTGCCCTACTAAAGAACCGTTGAAAAGTCGACAGGCTCTGTTATATGTATAGAATTTTGAATAACCAGCTACCAGCTGTCCCACGTGGCCACTAACTTACAGAGCTTCCAGCAAGAAGGGTCAAGCCTAGGCAACATAAAGATTCCACCTATTTCAACGTAATTGAAAACCAGACAAGTAATAACAATCAAGCTCTTAAATACATTAATTGCAGAACCCCTCAGTATAGGCAGATAGGTCTTCTTTCTTCCCATCGACCATACTTGACTGAAATAAGCTAACCGATGGGGAAGTTAACTCTCAGACCCTGAAAATTTTCAGGTGTCGTCTGACATCTTGCTAAAGCTTCCTCTTTTTCATTTCGTTGCGTTTATGCCCTATGGGTACTTATCCTGATCCTCACCAAAGGAGCTACGTCCCCAATTAGGAACAACAAACCTAACTGACCTCTCGGCCATCAGACCTCTACATCATGGGTCTGTCATGCGTGGTTCCGTTCTTGGCTGGCTGAAAAGAACAGATACTACACAGGATCTTAGCCAAAAGTCCGAGAAGTCATCTCTATTTTGGAGTGTACCATTCCCGACATGAATTAAATTACTACAAGTGGGCTTCATGAAACCAGGGAGCTGCTATTTGCCAAATAGAACTTCCTGATGAAACACATCAGCACATCTTATCTCAAACTTTGTAGGAAACTGATGCGCAGCCTCTGGAAAGATTTCATGCAAGTCGAGGAGGTATTTCGGCCAAAAATGTCAGTAAATTACGAGCTAACCAACGGTGACGCTCTGCTCAGATAGTGTCACATACTTTCCCCAATACGCTTAACTCCATTGGCGGTACTGCAGTCTGGATGGTTAGTGGGATCAACAGTGACTGAGGAGTGGGATAAGTCATAAAAACAATGATTTCCTATTACATCTACCCTAAGGAGATAGTATGTTACAGCATGAAGGAAAGTTGAAGCATGGAAGTACTGAAGGAATGTGGAGGAGAAACTTTTGCAATGTAAAATGAAATAAAACCATACCCGTTTTATCATACTAACTGGGTAGCGGCCCCAGTAACCCTTCCCCCTCACAACTGAGGTGGCACCAGGATGTACCCAGGGATTTACAAGGGGACCAAGCTCGAGTCGGGGAGTCCCCGACGGGGGCCAGCGATCCGAGTCCCCGACATAGGTGACGGGCTGTAGGAACATGTCGATGGGGATGGTAAGAGGGGGTGGAAGAGCCAGAGCCTTCGTACAGGATTTGCCTGACGGGGGGGGGGGGCAGACTCCCCGACGGGGGATCAGCGACCCGACAGCCATCCAATGGAACACGCAAGATGTTTTATAGCAATTAATCACGAAACAATATTTTTAATAAGTGAGCACCGAAGCGCTCCAAAGAAAACAGTGTTATTGTAGACCGTCATATTATTGTGGCCTATTGTTTTTCTTTGTGTTTTAAATGCAATATTATCCATAACATGAAAGATTCTCCTACTTTAACAGCCACATATTCTTTCTTTTACGTTTCAGTTTTCTCGATGGTCTGGAAAAAAGGCACCCCTAGAGTGTTTATTACTGTAAAAGATAAGATAGATTTTCGAAATACAAGATAAAGTATAATTTTGTAAGGACGATCAAAGTTTGAGGGTTATAGGTATATAACACTTTCCAGAATCAATGAAAGTTTGCTATAGATATAGTTCTTACAGAGACATGCACCATGGTCATCCGCAGTGAAAATGCCAGAGAAGCAAACAATTTATATCGAGGCTGAATCTTCGTAGGGTGTGAACGTTGAAGCCTTTGACCGCTGGCGCCGAAGGCGCAAAGCCGGAGGCTGGGGACCGAGAGTCCTCCCCGAGAAGTTTTCTTAAAATTGATGGCATTTGTCGCCCTTCTGGACCATTTCTAGAAAAATCCTGCGTCTTCTGGTGTAATTTGAAATGCTAATGAAATACTTCTCTTATGATGATTGCAAATTTAAGACAGTAATCGTCCGTCAATTTGATGAGGGTGGTGGTAGTTCGTGGGGAAAGTGAACAGCGGACAGCCGGGGGAGGGGGGAACTGCAAGGGTTTTGGAAATAGTAATTTACTCAAGCTATCCTATGGGAACTTATTAACAGGCAATTTCACAACAGTTTTCCTACGGACATCAGTACTAACGAGACACCTCCTTCTATTAAGATCAAGAGAAGCACGCCACAAAAGTTGATTGAGAATTGCGATTTCCTATACAGAAGTAAGTTTCTGGATTCTGTTTGCAAGGACACTGGTGGGTGTAATGAAATACATTTAGTACTGTCACTGACCCTTATTTATCTCAGGGCTTCAAGTCACAAAAGTGTGGCCGGGAGCCAACGCTTATGACTTTAAAGCAATCTTAATTAAGGTATTAAGGTCCCCCCCCCAAAAAAAAAAAACATTTCAGCAACATCTGCCCCTTCTTTACCCACCTTTGAACTCCGTCACTGTAACTTAGTTTTTGTTACGGATGCAAGCGAAGCGCGCCGGAAAAAAATTTTCTGACATTTTATTATGCCATATTTGATATTAATGTTTACCTACATTTTTCATTGCAAAATTTGCCATTATATATAAAAATTCCCTCATACTTTCTCTGGTCTTGCGTTTCTTCGTTCATTTATTTATTATTTTTATTATTTTTTAAGGTCTGGAATACACTTCGATATGACATGATGTGAGTGCGATAATCGACAAGTAGGCCTAGAAGTTAGAACTTTCAACTAGTATAGGTCACTAGGAGTCAAATATCTAAGCTGATAAATACCGCGGTTCACATTCAATGATTTAAAGGGGATATGCAGTCACCCCAGCTTGAAGTAGTGTAGTAGACTGTCCTGTTTCATGATTGGCTCTTGAGAGTCATGTGACAATATTTTTTCTCCTCAAATGTGAAATTTACTAGAAGTAACTTATTGGTTTACCTTGAATATGCAATATTGAAGTCCTAAAATATTGTGAAAGATACTTTGCAGAGGAATAAGAAGAAAATTGTGTGATTTAGCTGCTGCTTCAAAATAAGTTTGGGACGACTGCTCTTGCCCTTTAAGCGGCAGGTGAAAGTTTCATTTTCATTGCTATAACTCACCAATGAAATTCTGTCAGTCTCCCCCCCCCCTTGACCCCACTAGGGGTGTTAGGATGAGAAATGCAGGGACCTCCCTATGCCCGGAATTCTCATTTTATTGCGAACTAGTAGAATACGATGAGGGTATCATAAGTCTGCCAATGAATCGCATGTATAGGACTGTGGTAATAAAAGTGGTAAAATGGCCGGGGGTTTATACGTGAAAAAGTTTTTGATTAGTTTGAAGTCTGAGAGTGTATTTTTAAACAAAACATTGCAAGGTAGCATAATATGGTAACAATACATAACAATGCAAAAAATCCCTCAATCAATGGCAGAATAAGTTACAGGAAATAATGAAAATAATAACGGTTGTAGAGGAACTAGAAACAAGTACAACTTTTCAAGCTTGGTTCCTTTCTTAAGATACAAAACATGATAGAACTAAAGTGAAGGAAGAAAGAGTATAGAATGGTACACTAGAGATTAGACCTTATGCATATGACGTCACAGAATTAAAAGTGCGCCCCCAGTAAGGCAAGCGCGTATCCTTGCAACTTACACCAACAAGTACAGACAGCTGATTTGTGTACCGGTTGAAATACGCGCATAGTCTAGTACGAGAGCGCGCGAAGAAACTTTACATCTGGAGACAAGAAATTCCAAACTTGGAATAAGACATCTTACACAAAACTTGTGACTTAATGGCTTAATTTCTGTATTCAATCGACCATTTTATGCGTTCCATCACCATGTAAACTTTCAACTTTACATATCCAATAAGCTCCGTCTGTTATGGACAAGCCCTCATTCTGCATTTATACATCTCCTCATAATATGGCATTGCGGCAAGGACGTACTCCTGCAGGTCAAGGGTCAAATCTTCGAAAGACGGCAGTGGTTTAGTTCTTGGAATAAACCTAGAGCTCTCCATTGATCGCTGATGCCAAATTCTCCATGTTTCTAGCGTGGAATCCATTCGCTGACGGGATGTTTTCCAGCTTTTGGTTATTTCGTACCCGGCGTCCCAAGTCAGATACTCCTTTTTCCAAGGAAAGCCGACTGCCTCAAAATATTTACGGAGGAGGATGTCAGGAGTCCTGGTCAGTTCATCTGCATCAATAATGATTGGGTTGGCGCCCTCTAACTTGCCAACATCTTTCCACAGGCGAAATAATTGTTCATAACAGGACTTTATCGGGAAAAACCCATAATCGTCAATTAAACTTGCATCCCTAATACCGGAACTTACACTGAATGGAACTTCATTAAACTCTGGATCAACAGATATGGCTTGCTTGAAGGAAAGGTATGCGGCAAGTGGGTTACGTATTAAGAAGGTGTGTTTACATTTCACTCTTGGAAGAAATTCAAACTCAAGATCACCATTAATTGTAAAAACCATATCCTTGACAAAGGTAAATCTCTTGCCATTTTCCTTGTTCTCGAGCCTTGATTGAACCCAGGAGTACCTGCAAAATTTGAAAGAAAAAGAATGGGATAATGGTTAAACAGTGTAGTGAGGAAGGCACGTCGGTATGACTTCACAAATTGAGCGTATAGGTGTAATGACTTTAAAAAATTATCTAAAAATTGATTTGTTCAAAACTTTTTTCTTTTAATTTCAAATTTTGCTTCTAATTGTTCAGGGATAACCTTCTAAGGTCTTTTCTTATTAAGCATGCACCTGGTTAACATGTACGAGTAGAGGCCAAGGAAGGCGTTGCTCCACATCTTGGGATTTCTTCGGAAGCCCCCTCATTTTCTGACAGGGGCTGTATTCAGGAGAAAAACATTAAATTCATTATCAAAATTAAAAAGAATCAACTGCACTTTGTAAACTTTTTAACTGCAAAATATAACACTAGGCTCTGGCGGTAACAGATTGTACCCGGAAAAAAGGTAAGGGCTGATACCTACTATGAGCGAGCACCCTTCTTTCTGTTTCTCGCATACTACCATTTTTGGATATTATTGCTGATGAAAATATTGAAAGTATTCCTTTCCTGTTTATGATTGTAAGGCCTCCGAAACAGGAGATTGTATACAAAGGCTTCTCTTCTACATGCTTCCACAGACACCCTCTCCTAAGGAGGGGGGAGAAACATGGAGTATCCCCCACAAGGAACCGCTGGCTCTCACTTTTGGGGGCCCCTTTCACTGCCTCCCATTTTGGTGTGAGGTTTCCGTGTTGTCAGATGGGGCCTCCGTGTTGGTCAGTTGCCTCCTTTTTGGTCAGTGGTGGCCTCCATGTTGGTCAGTAGTGGGGCTTCCATTTTGGTCAGTTGAGACTTCTGTTGTTGGTCAAACGATGTCGATGACGCGATGCGGGTAGGGTTTTTTTTTTCTTAATTTTTTGTATTTTTTATTAGCGTGAGATTTTTAAGAACCCATCGAACTCCCACTGAAGATATCTTCCAAGACAGTGTATGCTACACAAAATACAGCCTACACACGTCACTTGAAATGTTAATACAGATGGAATATGCACTGACTTTCTTACAGTTAAAGTATAAGCCGTCGATAGGCATACTCGAAAGAAGAATCTTCATGACGCAAGCGATCTCTATGACGTTTCATCAGAAGCCATAATCAACAAAAGTTGCAACTTTGGCCGATAAAAAATCGCACAGCAGGGCCGTAGCCTGCGGGGGGGGGGGGGAGCAAGAGGGAGCAAGAGGGCAATTGTTCCTACACCCAAAATTAATGACCTACAGTATTTGAAAAAATACTGAAAATGCTAATAACTACTACAAGTTGTCTTGATTAAGTTTATATAGCCCTCAGAACCTGAGAAATTGCATAATGGTTCCTTTTTCTTAAATTTTCGGGGTGGAGGTCCCCGTACCCCCGCCGCAGACGGACTCTTAATGCGGGTAACTCGCACTGATAAATGAACCTCCTTCCTCATGCACGATGCACACAACATATAGGTGAAGCCTATATAAGGTGCCACCGTAAGTGCTGACATTAAAAATTCTCTTTAATTACATGCTGAAGTCTATGAGCTGCTAAAGTGCCTGCTAGTCCTGGTTTCTCATACAAAGTGACATTACTAATTTTTTTAGAGTTAAACTTCTTGAATGCTTATGTTCTGAAGCATGACGCATCAAAAATGACTGAAATACAACTTTGGAGATATATAGAGAGAGTGCGATTTCTGCCAATCTGGTAGTTATTTTGACAAAAGATATAGACCTACGCTATGCACCAACTGATGGTGGCAGCGCACGAAGACGGGATTGGTCCGCACCGAGTACCGGCGTACCATATCACAGCCGAAAAAAAACACTAGCAATTAGAATTTCAAAACATATGATCAATCCAAAACTTTGTCAAAGATAGCACCATTTTGTATTCAAACAACTACATCAACGCAAAAATTTCTCATAGGGGAGGGGCCTTAGCACCCCTTCCTTACACCCATCCAAAAAAATAGTAATGGCATAAAATGGGAGAATTTCTAACTGTGTAACCTGCCCAAAGCTTTCACAAAGATAGCACCAGTTTCTATTTTAGCCACACATACTTTTCAAAGAGTAGGTGTGTCATCCCGGCACTTAGACACACACCCCCAGAAAAAGATGTAAGAAGGGTACTAAAAACATCGATTTCTAAAAATACAAACTGTCAAAGACAACAGTTTGCACCTAAGCGACCTATAAAGACTCTACGCACCTCACACCCATCTTTTCATCTTTCTCAAAAGCAACCCCCAGAAGAGTTTAAAAATACACAATTACAAGAATATATAATATACAGGTTGGAAAATAAATCTCATTCAACCATCTCCCATTTTTATAGCTTACTCTGTTACTGAGACAGAAAATGTTGAAATTTATGCACTTAAATTGAAACAATCGATTATACAATATTTGTGATGTACTCACGTTACCTGCTTTTGTTTCCTTTTGAAACAAAAATGTTTACATGACCTTGAAAAACTGACTGCTTTCTTGCACAGTATGTTGTACAGAGAGAGCCTTAGAGTCATGTCACCCTATAACAGTAACACAGTGATCACATTTTGGCACAACTTGAGGTGCAGTGGTTTTCGAAAAAATTGAAAAAAAGGGAGTCGCAACAGAAAACAAAGGTGGTAATTTGAGAAGTACAAAAATGACATCACAACTTATTGCGCAATCTACCATTTTAAATTGAGTGAATAAGCTTCAACATCTTATATCTGAGCTTAGGAATGTACTTAGAAGACGACTGTGCGGTATCCTCCACCAAATTTCGTTCGGATTGCTCTCTTTCCTTGTAAAATGAGGGAGAGGAAAGACTTTCAGTCAAACCAACGGTAGGGTCCTCGAAAAGCATGGGCGTCAATCCGGGGGGGGGGGCGGGGGAAAAGTTCCCCACATTTCGATGGGTGGGGGACACAATATCAAATGTCCCCCCCCCCCCACATTAGCGTGAAAGAGTAGTCTCGTGGCTCTATTTGACTGGCTTTTTGAGTGGCATGTAGGTTTTTTGGGCAATTATTAAGTGTCTCGATGCAGATTCTGAATGTAGATTTCGTCAGGGAAATCTTATTTAATGACAAAATTTCGGCGCGCTTCGCGCGCATGCGTCACGGTTTGCACTCCTCCTCATGACCATTCAAAGGCAATTATACATCGAACTATTCTAATCACAACACTTTCCGAAAAAAAACTTACATCTCCAAAAATCTGTAGGGGCCTCGCATCAATATGGGATCATTCAATCAGTGGCAGAGGAGAGGGCCATTCGGCCATGCCCACCCTCACTGATTCCGATTTTTTTAAGTTCCTAAAAAGTTTTTGAACACAAATTTACTCCAAAAGGTAACATATTTGGCACCAGATTGCATGTAGGGACACCATATTTTTCAAAATTTTTCAAAGGGGAGGGGGACACCCCATTGGGCCATGTCCCTCTCACTGATTCCGATTTTTTAAAGTTCCTAAAACTACGTAAATGTTTTAACACAAATTTACTTCAAAAGGTAGCATATTTGTCACCAGGATACATGTACGGACACCGAAGTTTTCAAAACTTCAAAGGGGATGGGGACACCCCATTGGGCCATGCCTCCTTCACTGATGCCTATTTTTTTAGTTCCTACGTAAATTTTTTAACACAAATTTTACTTCAAAAGGTAACATATGTGGCACCAGATTGCATGTAAGGACACCCTAATTTTTCAAAAAAATTCAAAGGGGAGGGGGATACCCCTCCCCTTAGACCCCTCCCCAGGCCACAGATCAGTAAATGTCGCATTGAGAAGACGTCCAGGCTAAAACACTGGCGGGCCTCTTGATCCCAACCACTTAAAACTATAGCGGCCTGACGAGAGGGATAGCCTAATACATTAAAATTAATGGGAATCTTTGCATTTGATGATGCATTATGAAACAAAATATATCCATTCTGAGACTTAATTTTTCACCCAGAGATATACTTAAACCTCAGAGCTTCCGGGGGCTTGGCCCTCCGGAATCCACTAGGGGTCCTTAGGCAGGCCCAGTGTTTTAGCCAGCCCCTATTTGTGAGACAATGTCGCATAAAGGGCGACAAATGTCACACAAAAAATCTGACAAAGCAAATTCTACCCGGGTGTAAATTTTGAGGTTCCTCATTAGGGCAGAAATCCACTCAAATATTGCACCATTTGCAATCTAGGCACCTTACAAATTCCAAAAATTTCCCCTCCCCTTAGACCCCTCCCCCAGGCCACAGATCAGTAAATGTCTCATTGACAAAACGTTCTAGATAAAGCACTGGCGGGCCTCTGGACCCCAACCGCTTAAAACTATAGCGGCCTGACGAGAGATATAGCCTAATACATTCAAATTAGTGGGGATCTAGTTTGTATTTGATGATGCATTATGAACCAAAATATATCCATTCTGAGACTTAATTTTTTCACCGGGAGATATACTTAAACCTCAGAGCTTCCGGGGGCTGCGCCCCCAGGACCCCACCTGCTAAAGCTCGTTTACGCGCTACGCATTACCAGATTTGTCGTCAAAACGTAGTCTCTACACCCTCCCCCCAAAGAAAACACCTTCGCTACGCCCCTGACTTCGTGTATTTCACCTGGCAGATCATCTATGATGGTCATGTTAACTTTGAAATGATAATTCTTATTAGAATAGGACAACGTCAGTCATCATAAGGGGGGGGGGGAGGAAAGGGCCTATAGGAAGACGCCCCTCTTCAAAACCAAAGGGATTGGTTTGTGCTAAGTCATATATGTCCCCCGTCCCCCCCCCCCCCACATTTGAATACGGATTGACGCCCCTGTCGAAAAGCGTGACATTCATCTGCTCGCAGCTTCGTTTCTTCGTTCACAAAGTATTGTTTAGGCCTATCGTCTTCCGATTCGTAATGCACACGCCAGCCAGCACCTGGTACTTGTGGAAATATGTAGGTGTTTCAGGGGGTTTTAGGTCTATTCGATGAGTTTTAACCTAGCTGCTTCTTCGAGATGAATGCAAATTCGAAATGAATACCTTGTTTGGAAATTCACCCCTTTTAAAGGGCTCGCTTCCCAACTTAGCAATAATATCACCTACTCGTGTCACGACTCTTTTTAAGTAGCTCAAAATAGACGGTCACGTCATCACGTCACCTGTTTGGCAGCGATGCAATAGACGATGACAAGAAAACAACCGTATACCCGCATTGCGCCATCAGTTTCGTCTGATCAATTACGGAGGCCACGGATGGCCAACACTTAGCCCTCACACATAAACGTGAGGCTGCAAAAGTTACCCCCCCCCCCCAAAAAAAAGGAAGCTGCCTGGAGGGTGTAATCCGTACCCTCTACCATCTTCTCATAGCATACACCCGGGCGCAGACATTCGATGCTCTTTTGTATGGGCCTAGCTCTAACTGGGCTCGCTTTATTTTCCAAAAAACTGATCTGTCCCTCGTATTGCCAACCATTCTGGTTTGTAACACATTGAAGGACTAAATTTTGTGAAACCTTTGTAACGTGTCTTTACTAAATCATGTTTTTGTCTAGTAATTTTAAATTGTCACACTATTTAAACTTAATGTTGGCAATTTCACGGATGTCAAGACTTGCATGCTATTCCAAAGTTTTGGGAGGCAAAGTTGAAAGCACCTCACTTAGCTTCGACTGGGCACTTGGAATGTGTAATCAGACACCCACCTACAAGCATCCTCTATATGGCTTTATCTGAACATTTTTAGGCTACGGTTGCGACATCGAGCTTTCAACAACTTGTTATTGACCTGACGTAACAATTCACCTGCTACAAGCTGTTAACACGAATTTTGGTCTAGCAAACTACACACATGCAAGATCACCCGCCACTGATTTCTATACATGTCACTTGAATTACTTCAGCTTGGAAACATAAAGTCTTACTTAACAATTAGACCGAAACTTTGAGACTGACCTTTATTGGATGGGCATACTTCTAAAATAAGAGATCTCAAAATAACGAAAAGATATGTAGATGCATATTACAAAACCTGTTAAGTGCCTTTCTTGAAATCTAAGTTACACTTTTGGCCAAAAAAGTTTTCGTAACCTTTCTCAACAACTGATGGTGATAGTCCGCTTAATAGTGTCACATACGCAAATGTCATCTAATATTAACTTCGATCACCCCCCCCCCCCCTCTCTCTCTCGCTAAAAACAAGTGAGTGGCTGGCTATGTCCAGGGCTAAAGAAAGCAACTAGGTCGAAGACAACTTTTTGTTGGTTATAATGTCTTTCTATGAAAAGGTCCTAGGGAAATCTTGAAAGGTGCCCTTTAACTTGCAAAGGTGTCTAACATGCCCAAAGATTTCACGTTTTTGGTATAATTTTTCATGGCATGATTATTCTTTACATCCTGTAACCCTGAACTGATACTTACGTCATTTCCTTTTCGTCTGTCCAATTACTTTTAGTCTGTTCGTCTTCTAAAACTTCTTTCCCATCACGAGGTGCATAGTATCGTCGTCGGGCGTGGTTCATGCACGAATTTTCCTTAAAATAATTAGGATCCCGAAAGACGGCATTTCCATATGCACACACGTAAGGCTCGAACCAAATTTCAACGTCGTCAACAAAACTGACACACTTGGTGAAAGCAGTGGAGAGACTGCGTGGCGCACTCCACAGGAAAATCGTGGAAGGGCAGTCAGTCGAGGTTGATCTGGGAATTGCAGTATCTTCTGCAAAGAGTAGGAATAAAAACTTGAATGTGAAATGTTTCCCGAAAGTTGGTGAAATGGGGATTGCTACGGACACTTCCACCCCCAACGGGCAACATCTGAGTTTTAAACCACCGTACTTCTCAGTTGCCGTATGCAACTGCATGATCTCAATTGAAAGTGATACGTACTTACTGCGTAAATGATTAGTAGGGATTTCAGAATGACACACCGACAGCAAAAAACACAGAATGGAGGCTAATGGGGGAACATAAATAATCTCTCACATGTGGAACGAATAATGTTTTTCGTTCAGCTCGTCGCAATGAAAGAACGTTCGGTGGTAGACCCGTATGGCGGACTCCGATGAGAGCCGCTACGTTGGCTAGTAGAAAAATGTCCAAAAGAGTCATCGGCTCAAATATTGCACAGGGCGGGTAATTAAGGTGTGCTGATCAGAATCGCAGTTGATATTACCTTCATAGCAGGTGTCGAATATGTACTCCTCTTTGACGTACATACTCTAACACCTGCGAACAATGACAGAGATGATCCAATTTCGCTATATTCATGAACCCAGTTTGATTTTACCTCTCGACTATTGATTGGTTTCAACAAATGAATATTCGTATTGCACGACGAAGCTTCAGCCGTAACGTGCACTTTTACACAGTAAGTCAATGGGACTTCATTGTGTAAGCTTTAAGCGGGAGAAATCACCGCTAAAACCCGATTGACGTTGGTCGTTTGAAACAGCATGGTAATCAGACTTGCTTTAGGCGATTTTTCGTTGAATATTTATAATTTGTGTTTGTTGTGATCGTATATATGAGTAATTAATAACAAACAGTTTTACGCAGTTTCATGAAGAATTCTTGCGAAAGTTCGCAGACGTTGGTATTACGAGTGCAGTCAATATAATTGGAGGAGTAATACACGTCCGCCAAGCGGGCAACAGTTGACACTGAAATGCACAAACCCAGGGACGACGCCAGAGAGGGGTTGGACGTGACACCCCCAAAGATCCACGCAGTCGGCAAAATCCTGCACTAGTCGGCAAAATGAAGGAAAGAGGAAGTGCAAACGAAGGAAAGTTAGAGGGAAGAAGAAAGACGAAATAGAGAAAAAAGAGGAGAGAGAAGAGGGAGGGAGAAAGACCGAGCAAACAGAGAAAAAACAGGGGAGGGGGGCAAAGCAGGGCAAGAGAAAGGGGCTGGTGGAGACGGAAGATAGGAGATTGGAATGCATTTGTAGACAACGTTTATTACAATATTTTTAAAGCCCGTAAGCAACACTTTTTGAAACCTAAAACATATTCTGTCGGCAAAAAAGCTACATAGGGCTTTCCAGTATAATTGTATACTAAAGGAGTTCATCGCTCATGTGGTTTCTGGCACTGAGTCGGTAAATTCTACACCAGTCGGTAAAATGAAGGAAAGATGAGGAAAAGAAGTGAAAGAGGACAATTTCTGTAATCAGAACCCAAAATTTTCGACGCAACGCGCGCTGTAATGTCACTCCAGTTTCTTCAGTAGTTCCATTCCACATAGCTAGATGGCATAAGTCCTGTCAACCTTACCAAGTAACATGTAGGCAGGGTACACAGGTTATGTAAAGGTCGTACATTTCATCCCATATCGCAAAGCCTAGTTGTCGTTCTCTGGTGTGGGTCATGCGGTACGGTCAGTTGGTGAGCGACTCACGGAGCAAAGTTTGGCTATTTCATCGGGTAGTCCAGGTGGTTTCGGCACAATGTTTGTTGTCCCCGATACAGTCTACAACCCTTACAGTTTTTATGTTTTCTTTTTGTTTTTAATGATAACATGTTTCTTGTGTCAGCCTATTACAAATTTTCGCCCCCTTTGCAATTTCACAATTCAGACTCAAAAGAACAGTATCAGTGCGTAACTCGGCTTTTGACATATTAAGTGATATAATGCTAAATACACGGTACTCTGCAATGGCATGGGAGAGTTAGGCTCCTTCATATCCCTTTTCACTCCCTCGACATGCTGTCGGAACTTGGGGTCGGTGGCATGGTCCAGCCCCATGTCGGGAGTAATTCTGTCGCTACCCATGGTCGGTTTACTTATTGTAGCTTTCAGAAGGGTCATTTCTGCAATAAAACCCCAAATTTTCGGTATGCTTTGCCCACTGTTCCTCAGTTTCGTTACTAATAGCTAACTATAGAATAAACCCTTTCCATCTTTTCAAGTAACTTAAGTAGAATTTACCGTTTTATGTAGATGCCGGGAATCTCATCTCATTTCGCTAAACTAAGTTACTGTTCTCTTGAGTCTGTCTGTCGGTACGGCTAGTGACTCGAAGAGGGAAGTACAATGTAAGTTGTGCCCGATAGGGCTTAACTGCCTGGACAGTTGACTTCGGTGGCATACACAGGGGGGAGGCCATTGGGCCATGTCCCCCTCACGGATGCCATTTTTTTCAGGTTCTAAAAAACATAAATGCTTAAACACAAATTTTACTTCCAAAGGTGGCATATGTGGCACCAGATTACATTTAAGGACACCTAGTTTTTCAAAAATTTTCAAAGGGGAGTGGGAACCCTCTCCCCCTACACCCCTCCCCCAGGCCGGCGACCACACAACATATTGCATGCTCCCCTTGAGAGAAATCCTGGGTACGTCACTGGTTGACCTGTATAAGCTTTAAATAAGTACAGATTCTTTTAGCGTAAGCTTACCCAAAAATTCGCGCGCTTCGCGCGCTTTGCAATGTCACAGTTTAGATTTCGGGAAAAACCTTAAATCGGGCGGAACTATTTTCTTCTAGTATATACAAAATTTTATGCAATATCTGTCCCGCAACGACATGGTATAGTACACAGGTTTTCTTTAAATCTCCCCTCACCAACGGCATCGGGGCTGTCGAGGCTTCGGGTCGTTGCCCCTCCCCCTTGGGCAAATCCTGACGCCACCCCTGCTGGACCACCACCGGTTGGACTAACGGTTCTCAGCTCTATAACAGCATCTCTTATCAACACTTTTAGTCGGAGTTTGTTTCTTCTCAGTCGGCAAATACGGCACCACCCCCTCCCCATGATAAATGCTCTGGCGTCGCCTCTGCACAAACCTGCAGTCGTTTTGTCAGGTCATCACCGGGCGACTGCATAAAGGTATTCCTTTCGAGCGATACAAACGTAAAACGCGAGAAAATTAAGGAATAGTTATCTTGCTTTTATGAAATAGTTGGAAGTGCACAACTCTCAAGTAGTAGTTTGTGGAGAGCGACATCGATCTAGAAGGGAAGTCTGTGTAAAAAAATATTTACTTGTGGCAAATGACATTCTTCTGAGTTAATATTTTTCGTTCAATAGACATGAAAAACCATCATTCAGAATGAAGCTTCGCTGCATAAAATTATCTAGTAGTATCATGGCGCTAACGGAAGGGGTGGAAGAATAGTAAGGGATGACAGGGGTGGCATTAGCCCCTGAAGAGACCAGGTCAACTTCCTCTAATTTAAAGCAATTTGTCACCAATACCAAGTACCTCATATACATTTATGGTTCGCGTGCCACTTACATACTCCGCTCAAGACCGCCGAGAGAAGAAATTATGGATAAAAAAGTACAAAGAAATTAAAATTTCTCTGAAAGTGTTTATCACTTTTAAAATACAAACAGAATACACTCACAGTTAGCATTCAACAAATTTGTCAATGCGGACATGTTCATACAAGGAAAACTACAAAAAACCAGTATCATGCAGGTCTGTATAAATTTTATCACGGGTGAGTTCAGGTGGGAAGGACACAAAGTCGCCGGAGTATAGCGTGACACTCTCAGCAAACGTGCATGGGTTCCAGCACCCGTCTTAGGACCCTGGTAAGCCTCCATATCGATGCATGGTAGGGAACAAAATTTGTTGGCCTTTAAATGAAACATTTTTTTATATTTAAATGGCATTGGATGCACGCTTAATACGTCTCACCAAAGGTTTCTTATCAACAGTTGCATTACATTCATTTTTCTCCAATCGTTTGCCTCGATCGTGTTGACTCATGTATATTCATTCTTCCTCATGAATACTGCGATTTGTGTGGAGACTACAAGATACTGGTGGGAGCGAAATCCTGTACCGAAAGTGTCACAAGGATTAAAGTGAACACTGCATTTATATTTTATATTTATTACTGTATGGCTTATAAAAGAAATGGGATGTAATTAAATACTCAGAATAGAGGTGTACTCTAACGTTACTTTCAGATGCTATAATAAAAAGCATTTTGAATGAAACCAAACAGCTCACGACGGTTCGCTACTGATGAAGTTGAGCCATATATAAAATTTGATCATGACAACAGAGACCGGTCTAGCTTGGTCGTAAGAACCCAACATTTTACAGTCAAACCCCGGCCGCCTTAAAAAAAGCCTCTTGTTTTTCGCATGAAATCACGCACGATGATTTCAGGCCCTTCCTAAAAATGTGCAAGGTTAACCCAGTGGCGTAGCCAGGTTTTTTGTCGGGGGGGGGGGCAAGAGCACCAAGATTCCCCCAATTAGTGATCTGCTTCCTAATAATCGGTGTTCTCCGCAGGTCAAAATTTTGTCCGGGTGCTTTTCCTCTGACCTGGCTGATGTGACTGATCGCCGTCCTGGGGGAGGGGTCTAACCCTCCCCTTTGGAAAATTTTTGCTCATATAAGGTGGGCTAGATGCAAAATGGTACCACATTTGGTGCTAAATGTAAACTGAATACATCACCAAGAATTCCTATTTTTTTAGGAAGCTTTTTATCTTGCTTGTCTTCAGGTCTTGGTGAATTTTTCTTGAGTCCTACTGGTAGATCAGAATCACAATGGGTGAAGTACAGTAATTAAGTGAACCCTGGTACACCTTTCCCTTCATCAGTTCACCAAATTAACACCATAAAGAGCAAATTTTACGAAGACCTGCCCTTGTAGCAGAGTATAGCACTTGACCACTGACCCATTCTAACAAACTGCTTATACCACAATGCTGCTGCTTTAATTATCAAGAAACATTGGAAGTATACAGTAAAAGGACAGAGTCCCTTGTCAGAGGTCCAGAGATCCCATGCTGTATAAAACAGATAGTAAAACATAACTAGTACAACTATAAGCATGGAGTCATCATTCCATCTCTGAAAACCTTAATGAGGACTGGTTGTGCCAGTGTGGCATATACTTTTAAATAAGTAAAGTGTACTGGTTGAGAAATTAAAAATTTTACCAGATCATGCGCAAATTTCACCATATATTCACTTTCAAAATTTCCCCCAAGATTTTTCCAGAGGGGGCAACTCGCCCCCCTGTCCCCCCCCCTGGCTACGCCACTGGGTTAACCGACTTATATCAACGTCAGATGGTGCAACGCATACCCTTACTTTACTTGACCGTAAAGTAAAGAATAAAATGTACTTTTCAGCATATACACGTATCTGTAGACTGTAACATTAGGGGGATGATTATATGGACCATCCCCCTTAGTCAAATGTTGGGGGATATATCCCCCCTCCCAATTTACGGCCATGTTTGCCACAGTGTGTTTCACCATACTGTAAAAAGAAATCTACTTCAATACAGTGGCGTGTCCGCCCCGTTGATCTCCGACCAAAATATTAATGAACCGAATCCAGTGTGCTTTAAGCATGGTATCATATTATTTGGTGGGTAGAGTGAACTGTGTCCTTTTAAAGGAGTGATGGATCGGTTTTAGTCCTTTATCACAAACCTTTGAAAAATACCAGCACTTCCGCATGTCCTGCTGGAATAACGCATTTGCTCGCAAATAGAGTGTAGTCTGGTAGAGCATTAGCTAAAGCTTTGCAAGAGGTCATGTATGGAGTTCGTGTAGGGATGCCAAGTCGTCGTAGCAACGACCTGGTTCTTAAAACTTGTAAGAATAACATCCCATGTCCCTTACGGTGTCGAAGTTAATTTTGAAGATCAAATGACCCTAAAAGTAAATTGGTGGAAACAGTTTAAAAGTTATTGGAAAATATACTTAAAAATATTCCACACGGGGCTTGGTTGAGTTTTGGAAGGTTAACTAGTAAATTTTTTTAGTGAGCAGCATTTCATGAGTAACTAAGTCAGCCAAATTGTTAAAAAGATTTTTACGTGATGCTCTGTGTACTTTTACTTTCTTTAAACCAATTTATGATCAGCAGCTCGGCAGCGGAGAAATGTTCTGGAAGCATTTTGTAGGACTCTCACACATATGCTCAGTGTAGAATTCCTCTGGTGCGGCTCGTCAGGGACAGAGCAAGAAAAAATCACCCCACCCCACCCCCCCCCCAAAAAAAAAACAGTCATTGCAAAACCAAGATATAAATAAAAAAATTAACAAAGGCCCCTGAAATTTTGATTTTGTGCCTCAATCAAGTCAAAATGTCCACATTTTGAGGACAGATTCAAAATTTGACGTTACGAAGTAAACCTAGCCACCCCACCAAAAAATCAAGGCAAACAGAAAGTAATGGGCAAAAAATGAGGAAATATAATATATTGTCCCCCAAACTTTGAGGACAAAAACAGTAAACATCTAAAGCAAATCCATTATGTACGGAAGTAAGAGCCGTAGTGGTACATTCTCTGCCTCACCGTTATGTTTGGCGCACAAGGGGCGCTCCCAATTGTGGCTGGGGATATGGTGGAACACATGACAAATAATTCGGACAAATCCTCTTAGATAGAGTCATCTAAGAAGTGGGAAAAGAAAGGTACCAGAGGGAAGATACGTGGAATACCCCAAAGGCCCCGCTACCGCAGATTGTCCGGGGACCAGGCCCTCATCTCACTTGGAGGGCAGCTCCCAATACGGTCTGCAAACTTCCGTATTCCGGTAACTGTGGACCCACTAGATCCAGGAACCTCTGTTACGGGCAAGGGGCTCCAACGGCTCCAACAAGCCAGGAGCCGGACCATGAGTTTATTATCTCTTAATTAACCCTGCGATCCCGCTGATTCTCCGGCTCCATCCGCAAAGGTCCAAAAAGACACAGGCAGTCGGTCTCCCACCCGTGTTTGTTCGTTCGTTCGTTTGTTTGTTAGTTAGTTAGTTATTAAGTTTGTTTGTTTTGCTCCAGATTCTTTGTGGCTATGATTTTGGGGCCCAGATTATGTTAGTTTGCCCAACATGAAATATTTTGCTATGTCCTTAATGGGCCACGGTAGTATTCACACCGTGTGAACAGTAATATCAGGGAGCTGTTGGGAAGGAGGCACAACATCCAAATCTGTCAGACACTAAGTACTTGAAAATGATTTATTCCCATTCAGGTATCAAATTTTGATTGACAGGTCTCTTTGTTCCTATTGTTTATCCCTGCTGATCGTCCCTTTCTAATGATTATCTGCCCCTTTCACACCCAGATAATCCTGAAACAATTGCATTTGTTAAAAGATGCTTTAATTTGAGGTTTGTTACCGACGGGGGTCAAGATCTATTCAAGTTTCTTAAGTAAACGACCGTCAATGAAAGTTTAAATAGTGTACTTCTATGTGTCCCTACCAATTTGATGCGTCGTCTGCTTTAAGTATTGTTCAAGCCTAAATCATTTTACCCAATTTTGGCAAATTTCCTCATCACTTAGAAACCAACTCGAAATGTAAGTTGTTTGGAAACATTTCAATAAAGTTAACAGAAATGACAGTTATTGCGACCAACAATGACAAAATTGTAAAACTTCGATATGTTCGTGTGACGACTGGCAACGAAAAGTTAACTGTTCAATAGACCCTTTTCCAAATAGCAATTACAAAGGATTGTGGGATAGAATTTTTGTTCACATCCTTTTTTGGCCACAGTAAAATTCCATTAACAGTAAAAACGCGTACCAAAAACTCTATCCCACAATGGTCCATAATGGTCCTTTCTTGAAATACCCCCTCACTAACTATGGTTTTCTCCACTCCACATTATCGGTGGATAATGGTAAGGAGAAATCGTATCTTAATTTCTCCTTCCCTGTTTACCGAAGAAAGGGGTGGGAAAACTGGCAGGTCAGATTTCACACCACCATTAGCGGCTCGCCATAGGGGCACGTGGGGGCACTTGCCCCCCAAAAGTTTGCAAATCATGGTCTTCAATTTTTCAAAAAAAGTAATAATAATAAATAAATAAAACATGTAATTTGAGATGGTTTAGGCCCTCCCTTTTCCTTGACTCGGTTTAAAATTAAAGAAGAGAATAACTTTCCGATGCAATGCGAAGGTAATAAAGTGCTTTCAAAACGACATTTCTGTCGGCGCGTTTCCTTAGTTGCTTGTTTGCTACTATATGTACTTCAGACATCACAAATGGACCTACCATTAGTGTGAGCTAAGGTAATCAAAACAAATGATCACGTTGTGACATTTGTAATCTGATTAGCTCAGGCATCAAAATGTCATTTACAGAGGGTAACGGTAATGCTGGAGTTATATTGCCCATAATTTTGCAGACACGTTAGAGCTTTCGGGGTCATTAGATACACAACCCATTAGCCTTGTTGATTATCATCCACGACTAAAAGCAGTTTTGCCCGGGTGTCACCTGGCCAGATTAGCATAGGTATCTGTCTACAAAAAGTTATAACGGGCATGTAGCCTAACCGTATTGTGTTCCCTATAGAAGGAGAGGTTTCCCTTCCCTTGTCCAAACTGACAGCGCCGTTCGGGCCCACGAGCGGTCTTATGACTGTCAAATGGCATGTTATAAGCAAAAGGTTCTCCACCTCTGTGCTAAAGTATACCGTTTCAGTTGATTTTAAATAAACACACCGAACAGTCAATCTAATCTCAGTGTAGTGAGACTTTTTGGCCTAGCTATTTGTATATAGGACGGGACGTCATTCTGAGTTAGGGGAATTCCCCTCCCTCTTTAAAAAATCGTTTCGGATCGGTACTGAGATCCAACATAGTGCTATATCATTTCATCGTTTTCAAGTGTCTTCAGTGATAGAAATTTTTGTTAGTTTAAGAAAACAATCCAGAAAACCAACAGTTTATGGCTTCTTGGCAAAGCTGAAACATATTGTGACACAATGAAAGAAACAACAAAATATTTAAAGGTGGGGCTCATTTTATACAAATGGATCAAGCCGCTTTGCCCATTTCACCTGCCTCTTATTCCCCCCCCACCCCACCCCCCCTCCATATCAGCAATTAGCTGATATGGTTGGATTTTTATTTTTAAAGTAGTCAGCTCATGACTTACTGCCTGAAATGTTTTGAAAAACTCTTGAAAACTACATGGGGCATCGCTGAAATAGCCTACATAATAATAACCATATTCCTATTGTACTATCCGGAGCTGACCATTAATTTTGCCGGGGGGGATCTTCCGAATCTCACTGAATACAGACTTGAGTTTGCACCCCCCAAAACAAATTTCTTAGAGCCGCCCATGCACACCACCGCGAGGTTCTCGGCTTCCGTACGAAGGGATTCAAGAGTGTGGTCTGTACACTAAATGTACTTCTAAAAGGACGGATATTTGCATTACTCAACTGGAAGGTTTTCACAGTTACGTTGCTTGCCAGTGATCTTGGGCATAGGTGCGTGTGATTACGGAGTAGCAAAGTTTGCACTTTCTTGTGAACAAATTTTTGTTAACTGAAGGCGTCAGCGAAATAATGGCGCATTCTGAAGTCAGAACTGTCTTCGCAGACATATTTTGTTTGAAAGTTGAATAGTCTCGGTGCAGAGCATGCATGCAATGTTTGTCATGAAATATGTTTTTTAACGCAACTGAGCGTTAACTCACGTTTGTTCCGGTTTGATTACATATCTGATGAGCAGCTCAAGGACAATAATATGGGCAAAATAACTCTATAGGATGGAATGCTTAACGATAATCTTTAAATGGCATTGGATGGTCGTTAAAAATAACATAAATATCACATTTCGACCATTCATTTTTGAAATATACCTATAATCTGTATTTGCAATTACCCAGCGGGCTTATTAGTGAAAATGAGAAAAATACATATATCAAAGGCAGGAAAAGAATGCGGAAAAATAACACTAAAGATATAAGTAATGTTTTACTTCAATATATCCAATGCTTTAGAAAGTCTATACATTTGATCCTTGACGTTAAGTCACTGTTAAAACCCCCACCCCTATTGTGAAGGATGAAACTGATATTCTTTGTTGAGACCAGCTGTGTAACCACGGAGGGGAGGAGTGGGGATTAAGCGCTCGTGACCCAAGAGCGAAAAACTGAATAATATTACATACTTCTAGTAAAATATTACCGATATGACTCCTTTCTTATATATGGATAACTTTTGAATTGTAGAATGCGCGCGCACCCAAGTCGAATTGAAGTCCCATAATCCCTAAACCTCCGCCCCTTCCAAGTCCTGACCACTCATGTGAGTGAGACCTGTATTGTTAGATTGAATTTGTATAGCTATTCCTCAACTACATCCTATAGGTTGTCGTTGGTCAGTCGCAACAAGGAGTCGTTGTATATTCATTGCATGTTTTTCCAAAGATTAAGAGAGGGAAAATGCCTCAAAATCAGCAGCTGTTACCTAGGTTTATTAAACTCTCGCAGAGGGTGGTTGCTGTACCGAACTTTCTTCTCATAATCGCTTTGTGGATCAATGATTTCTGTTCCAAAATGCAAACTGCTGGTACAACAAAAATGTAGAAAGTTCACCATGGTTCCTGAAGAACTGCATTTAGCTCGAAAGAGCGTGAAGGACGCTGTCCCCTATCAGTGACTGGTACCGGTACGTTGTCACTTTGTCGTGTAATTACGTGGCAAGTGCTTCTTGGCTTATGCCTAAGATCGTACAGTGGTTTTTATATTATGCGTAGTGCAGTGTGGTGTACGTATAGTATTCACAAACCAGTAGTGTACAGTAACTCATATTTTTATTGCACGCATCTCAGTACTAAAAGAAAGTATTAAAACTGTATCACGGATCAAAAATGTAAAATACTATATCAAGCAAAAAGACCTCGTATCGTATTTAAGAATTTAAAGACCCCGGAAAAATGAAAGCTGATTAAATAGAGGGTTAAAAATGATATCATAATTGAATTCACTGCATATATGAACAGCAACTCGGGTCGAATCAAGGTTGTAGCGGGCCATATCTGGCCTTAAGTTCTCTCTCACTGCCCATCAAAGAGGCTATTTACCGGATTAAAGCTTTGATGGGCAGAGAGCAGAGAGGCCTATAATCTAACGATTTGTTTACTTAAGTGTGTAAAGACATCCGCCAAGTCTAATTGGCATTTACTATTACAATCTCTCCAATTTCTTTGTATCAACTAGTTTTGTACGTACTTGTGTCATCATTTACCTCTGAAGATTCCGCATGAACGGGTGAAAGGGCTTAGGATTTAATACATTTTATGATACCATTTTGGTGGAGTTTTGTGGAGTCATTTCAACTTTTCTTTCTTTCTTTCTATACATATGTATGTTTGTATATATATATATATATATATATATGTATGTATATAGATATAATACATATATATATATATATATATATATATATATATATATATATATATATATATATATATATAGTCCCAACCTTTCAATATTTAAGCTCCCTTCATAGGTTGAGCACTTTACCGCGTTCTACCGTTTACTTTGTTAAGAGTATATATATATATATATATATATATATATATATATATATATATATATATATATATATATATATATATATATATATATATATATCTAGAGGTTGAAGAGAAAAAAACGTGCAGTACCCAATAAAGTGGAAAATTGTAAGCAAAGCAAAGCCTTACTCAACATCAAGCAAATTATGTAGCCCATGTGCAGAACCTGGGAAAAGTTCTTTATAATTCGCCCTGAAATGTCTTCACTTAATAAAAGAAATAAGCTCATAAGTGCATGTCGCCATAGAAAACACATTTGTCGAGTCGATACAAGTAATCCACCTTTAAACCTGTGATCTAGCCCTTGGAGCTTTCCTGTCTATAACTTCTGACCAGTGGGGTGTGACAAACCAAGAATTTAACTCCATTGTTCAACACTGTAGTGTAGTGTACTGTAGTGTTTAAGGAACCAATTGTTAACTCTTCCAGTCAGTTATTGTAATGTCGTTTGATCCTTTCTGCACCCAAGGTTAAGTTCATTCTGCATAAACTTCTGATGAGTGATGGCCTGTACAGCACTAACGAACTCTCTAAATGTAAGAGTGAATTTCACTCTTCGACGATTGCCTACAGTGGCCACTCTTTCTTCAAGTGAAAATTTCACTCTGCTGGGAGTGGTAATTCACTCCAAATGAGTGAATTACCACTCCGGGCAGAGTGGAATTCCATTCGAAACAGAGAGTGGTCACTGTATAGGCAATCGTCGAAGAGTGAAATTCACTCTGGAACGTTGCAAAGCAAACATGTAGTTTCAAGTTTCTTGTATTTTGAATATATATATATATATATATATATATATATATATATAGGGTCGAAATACTGCGGAGCACTAGAGTAGTATGTAGGTCGATAAAGGTTGTAAAAAGTGCTTAAAGTTTGCGGAAAATTCCACGACGTTTCGAGTATAGACTCTTCATCAGGTGGCAAAGAAATGCAACTGAATAACAAAGAAGTAGAAATAGAGAAGAAACACATTGAAGAAAGGCACGAACAAACCGGTCGCACAGAACGAACACGGTGTAAAAAAGCGAAAGAAGGCTGAAAAAAAAAACTGGTAAAAAGTAATGAAAAGGGGAACAGGTTAAAAAAGGTCCATTCTAATGTTAAGACCGTGTGGGGAGAGGGTCCTGAGTTTCATGATAAGCCGGTTTTCGGCGGTCTGACGATCACGGTCAGAACCTCTGCACATTAAGGCTGCAGTAACGGCCAAGTCTTTAATTGAGCACGGTGATGGGGGGTTGAAATGAGTGGCGACCGGATAACCTTGAAGGTTTTGTTTGATGGACCTGAGGTGTTCAGTGATTCGGTCAGCCAGGCGGCGTTTGGTTTCTCCCACATACAGGCAATTGCAACGTCCACAAACTAAAATGTAAACCAAGTTTGTGGAAGTGCAGGTGAAGTGTTGGTTCACACTAAATATATATATTTATATATATATATTTATATATATATATTTATATATATATATATATATATATATATATATATATATATATATATATATATATATATATATTATAACAAGAAGTTCCCGTAGATCTACCCAGTTATCCTAAAAGCCGTTGTTTCACTCAAAATACAGATGTTTCGGATAGATCTGCTATCCTTGGTCCATGTGTGAAGCGAGGTGTAGGAGTCAGTCCGAGTACCAGCCGTTAGGTGATGACATGTCACGCCCGAGAAGAAAACAACTTAATTTATAATCAGTTCAAAGGTTGTTATAAATTCCATTTTGCATTTTGGCCTAGGCTACCTTACGTAAACATGTTATCAAAGCGGAAGGGTGACCCTCCCCTTCAAACGACACCCCTTCCCTTACACCCACGTGCAAATGGAAAAATATTGAGAAGCTTTAACATAATCTGTAAAAACAGTTGAGGGCAAGCTTTTGCGTCTGAGCCACCTATAGTACTAAACAAACTTTTCCAAAGGGAAGGACTGTATGCCCTCCTATCGGACCCAGGTACCCAGAAAGGTTCATTATGTCCGTGTTTAACGTATGATCAGTCAAATAGTTCAACAATATTATATAGCACCATTTTTAATCTAAATTACTTGTCATTAACAATAAATTAATAATATTTCTCCCCCTCTAGGCCGGCAGACATTCAGAGGGGGTAAACGAAGACTACCCCCCTCCCGTGCCATCTACGGTAGTTTAGCGACGTCCAATGCATATGTCAACCTATTTCCTTTGTAGATGTAATTATTCATCTTTCTTCTAGTTGCTTAAATAAAATTCTAAATGCTTGTCGAAAGTAACAACCCTTACCAAAACTGAAACAAAACCAGATGTTTATCTGATTTCCTACCCCCCCCCCTCACCCTCCGCTTAATGATGGTTTCTTTGCCGTTACTTATTAATTTGACTAAAACATTTTAAATAGGAGAGAGGAATTTTTCATTTGCTTTTGGTGGGGATTTTAGGATCAGTTTAATATAAAAAACATAGTACTGAAAACATCTCTCTAAAAAGCATGCTAATCACTTTCACTGAGTTAATCAATTGAATTAATGAATTATATATGATAATACGATCCAACACCTGTTCCATTTATTCAGTCTTTTTAAATATCTTGCATGCTTGTTCCTTGTTCAGCAACTTAACAATGAAAAATATTTGGAGATGGAGTTTTACCTTCGACGCTAAAACTTGTCAAATCGCTCTTTGAAGACATCTTGTTCGTCGTAGTTAGCTGGTTGGCTATAATATATAAAATGCCCGTAAGTTGTAGATGTAACGCGTTTTTACACACTGGTCAAATCATCTCACTGGGCAGCTGGGATTATTTATCATCGATAAAAGGTCAATCGGTTTACTTATTGTTTGTATTTGTTGAACGTAACCTCTCTGTTTGCATATAAGCTTATCCTGCAGGAAATGTTCCGAATGGTACTTTTTTGCCTGTGACGTATAAAACCGAACACAAACCTGGGATTAGAAGTTGAAAGACATTGCGGATATGTTTAAGAATGCTAAAAGACCACAATATGAGACAAGCAAGAGTAAAGTACTTGCTGGATTACACTTGCTGTGTCATTTCAGATGGGAAACCGTATATAAGGCCTAGATGTCAAATAGCAACTCCCTGGTGAGACATACTCCGAACCTCGTGCGTGCGGTAGATTATTTTGTACCACAGGGGTTGGTCCGCAATTATTTTCGGCGTATGCTAGCACATTAGGTGACATCGTTATGTCGGAGCATGATAACATCAGCCTTTATGGGTTTGCGGATGATCACGCACGTCTTGAGTAGGGAAATTGATTTAAATGGTCCACTTTCAGAAAGAAGAAGCATCTCCGGCTTAGAGAAGTGCCTAAACTGTGTTAAAGAATGGATGGATTGCAACAGACTAAAATGAATAATGACAAAACAGAGATTATTACAAAAGGACTGAATGTAAACGGAACTAACGTTAAGAGAAGTGGGCCTATTAAGTACCTTGGGGCACATATTAACGAAAATTTATCTCTGAAAGAACACATACTCTTAAAGCACGAAGTGCCTCACTTAATCTTCATCGAATTCGAATTATTAGGAATTATTTAGATCATGATACTTGTCGTACTATAATTGTACAAGCTCTTGTCATCTCACACTTAGATTACGCTAATGCAATATTAATGGGATTACCGGCATGTGAATTAGTACTTCGTGAAAGTAAATTCGCCAGTGCTAAGGTCTGTTTTAAATCTTTGCACTGGCTTTCAATTAATCAACGTATTAAACATAAGGTGCTATCCTTAGTATTCAAACCTCTCAACGGTGACGCTCCACAGTATTTAAAGAATTTACTCCGTGAAGCACCTAAGTCAAAGTACAGATTACGATCCAGTGACCAGAAGTCAATATACCTTACTGTTCCATTCACACGCAATTCCACATTTGCTGACAGGTCTTTTTCCGTCTATGATCCTAAGTTGTGGAATGCCCTGCCAGACATCATCAAATGTAGTTCAAGTATTGAAATATTTAAGGCTAAGTTAAAAACCCACCTGTTTAACGAAGCATTTAGTATGTAGTGGATTTATTTTTATTGTAAAGCGCCTCAGAAAACCTTTGGTTGTGTAGTGCGCTATATCAAGTGTCATTAACATAACATAACATAACATAACATAACCACCAAATGTAACTTCATGCTGCGACAGCAGTGTAAGGACCTTCTACACTGTGGCGGACTTGCTTGTGAAAACGAGGCTATGCAGTGACCTGAACGACAAGAATAAATCTCTTCGATGATTTTACATCTATGTTACATCCTTCTTCAGTGTTAGACCTTTGTTTACTGTTCCAATCATGTTTGCAAGAGCGAAAAAGCTTACTCAAGAAAATGTTTACGCAATCAAAAAATGGAATTCCTGACAAGCAGGTATATAGTCACAAATATTCTAAAATTTGATGGTTATTTTCCAAATTTTCAAGAACGCTTCCATCATGAATTTTTGTCTCTTTTTTGTGGTGAACTTTAAGAACAGTAAAACAGTCCCACCGATCCGGGAAACTGGGACGTTAAACCTCATCTAACTAACTAACTATATGTTAAACAAGTCGTTTTCCTGTTGTTTGAAAAGTCCTTATTCTCGGTAGAGTGTATGTGCTGGCTCTAAGTTTAAGTGATTATTTTACTTTCTTATTATCACGTAAATTTACATGATTACACGCGTAAGTGCTTGAAATCATCTCCTACATACGGAATACGTATACTGGCGCTGATCCAGAGGGGAACTTTAACTTTTACGGCTCCATCCTGCCCTCTTTCATCGGGACCACCGCCTTTGTTTTAAATGAAATTTCAAACCACTCTCTCTTTTTTCTAAAAGACAGTTCCAAAGCTACACTGCAATGTTTATGCTGACTTATGTTGATTGCCAGATTTCAGGAAATCGCATCAATCAGTGGATAATTTCAAATTTTTCCTGAGGAAAGCCCAGACTCCTTGTGTTGTTTAGATTAAATGGATACGTGCAGGCACTGCTATACGTCCGAGTCCGGGCTCGGATTCAATTCCAAACTCGAGCTCGTCTTTTATTGAACTCGAAATTGGCCCAAAATGGAAGATACCAGCATCGGAATTAGCCCAGAATGGGCTGCAGATGGACTCGGAAGCGAAGCCGAGTCCACAAAATGAAAATGATACTAAAGGCTGCATTGTTACTGGTACACAGTTTAATACATGAATAGTTAAACACGGTCAACTAAATTATAGGATGGGCCAGACTGTAAAAATGACTCCTAAAATCTCCATTTTAAGTAGCTGCACCTGAAAAATAGTAAAAAAAAACATTTACACGATATACTGCATTGTCAAATGATCGGGCTGGGAAATTAGCCCGGAATGGGGGCTATGCTGCATGGACTTAAAATTGGCCTGGAATAGAGTTAGATGGACTCGGATACAGCCCTGGATACATGCCGGTGGTTGATGAATAGTCTGTTCCGAAATTCTCGGTATTCACACTGCACTATAATGAAAAATTCTGTACAAAGCGTTTCTCTGAATACTTAAAGGAGACCTGAGCATGTTGACACACTTTTTTCATTTGTTTGAGTATAATTTTTTTCGAGATCCACACCTTTCCGACATAAACGTGTCCTTTGATAAGAATCAGGCACGTAACCAGGAATTTGCCAAGGGAGGGGCGAAGCCTGTAGGCAAACTATCTAAGCGTAGCACCACCATATAGGTTGGCGAGAAGCACCAAGAAAATTTGGCTGAAAATGCCTCCCGGATCGCTGGAAATGGCACTTCTCAGGCCTTGTATGTTGCATCTAAACATTTTTTTATTTTGAGTTACTAGCAATATCATAAAAAATCACTAAAAAATACAAAAAATATGCTCGGGGGGGGGGCGGCTGCCCCATCCCCCCCCCCCTTGGCTACGGCTGATAAGAATTGGCACTATCACAACTACAATTCCAAACATAACAAAAAACAAAACACATAAACACAATTTGTAAAGTCTTTATTTCTCCAAGACAACAACGAACATGGCTAAAGTAAAGCAGTGGAATATTTCATTTTGAAGTCCGACCCACTACATGCTAAACATTTCACCTAGTATTCTCTTTTAAAAGCTCTACATTTTTGGAACACCTTGTATCTGAGCATTTTTTTCAGTTCAATATCACACAGTTGTAAACTATATACAAAGTAATGTCAAATTTTCCCTGAACCTGCCTTCTTCACTATCGTGCCCCCTGTGGGCTGGGGCTTGTAGAATATACCCACGGTATTTCCCGCCTGTCGTAAGAGGCGACTAAAGGGAAGGACTTGCACCGTATTTGAGCTGTATTTGAAACCAAACTTGAACTTGAACCGTACTTGAAACCGTATTTAAACCTTACCTTTTTATCTAGTTGACACGCTATACAACACATTCGTGTCGGTGTGTCGTTAACTCTCATCTAACTAATCTTCATCATCGTGGCTTTGTACATTTGACGCTCGTAGCTTCGAACTTTGTCCTCATGGAGTAAGCCCTCCCCCCCCCCCCCTTTGTTTACCTGAAATCCTGGGTTCTTCCCTGGGTATACATATTGACTGCCAAGTTTCTTAAATTATGTATGTTACGGAGGGATCGTCAGATGGTTTATTAACTGCGTCGCTGTTTGCGATTGTACACATGCATTGGGCCAGTGTTGTTTAATGCTGAGATTATTTGTCCTGCCTATTACACCCGTAGTCAAAGCAGTCCCTACAATTGAAGCTGTGGTCTTCAGTTAGAGACAAATGTACAAACTTTAAGTCTTTCTTGAAACCTTTGACATAGTACAGCGTTCATTACGAATAACTGCAAGGACGTCCTCTGTTTACTCCAGAATGCAGGCCTAGGCTTGGTTGAACGGGAAGGTAATTATTCCCACATCGACGTCTAAATTTGATCAGTTTTGTGTCTCTGAAAAGCCCACAAGTAAATCTTTCACAATGCTTTCAGATTTATACAATTTGATGGTTTAATTTTTAGGTAGGAAAGTTTTTATGATAAGCTGGTGATAGTATGATCATAGTATGAGATAATCAGTACAAACTAGACCAACAATGGTGCAAACTTCGACTACGGCAGATTCATACGGAAGCCGAGAACATCGCGGTGGTGTGAAATCTGACATGCCAGTTTTCCCACCCCCTTTCTTCGGTAAGCATGGGAAGGAGAAATCGAGATACGATTTCTTCTTTCCATTATCCACCGATAATGTGGAGTGGAGAAAACCAAAGTTAGTGAGGGAGTACTTCAAGAAAGGACCATTACACAGTGTCTGTTTTCGAACACCCTGCCTCTAACCCGCGAAACGGGCATTTGTTTTTGGTTTGTAAGGTGAGTCGCGCGGCTATTAGAGTCGATTGCTCCCATTAGAATATTTTCGATACCTGCTATGGAGGTTAGCCATGTTGCTACAGTCTACGTAACAACAATGCCTTTAGCAAGGCAAGCAGCGGAATGCACTAAGATGTAATTGGTACCGTAATTTGCTAAATTTGTGGTTAAGTTGGGAGGTATGATTCTTCCGAAGGCATGGTTTTGTTTTGTGGCTCTATCATGTACTGAAATGCGGGTTTTTCAAAGGGTTGGGCGGGTCAGCGGGTTTGGGTGTTCAATGCGGGCCAAATCCGCGAAATGCGGGTCACTTGGGAGGTATGCAGTAACCATTTCGATGTGTAGTTCTGCTTAAAAACATGAGAAGTGTTGTAAGTAAACCCCTAAGAATATAATTTTAGCCACTAATTTTCGTTGGAAGAATTTTGAATTAAGGTGGTAAAAATTCCGACAGAGACTAGAAATTTCCGACAGAGGCTTTCGGAGGCTTTGTGGGGGGACGGCCGCCCCCTACCCCCGTCTAGCTACGTCACTGCTTTGTTAGGCTGGCAAGCCTATACAATGTGACATGTGCTGCATAAATTTCCCCTTCCGGAAAATTTTGGTTTTCCCCCAAACGGGAGATCTCCCCGACTGCGTACTATCCTTCGTTCCTGATGAGATAAACTGATAACTGGCAATGACACGTCAACGCATGGTGTATACATTGGCAGCTCCCAGGGTATGTGTCTGGTCAAGGTGGTTTACTTTACATGATTACCGCATTTGAATTTACAAGGCTTTTTAGACCTTTTGAGAGCGAGTGAAATGTGGATTGCGACTGTCGTGTCGCTTGCTTCCTTCCGTACTTTGGGGCGCCGCTTACTTAGTTTAAAGTCAATGCACAGATCACAGTGAACAAAGTATTACTATTACTCTCCTCAGCTGACGAAAGATACTGTAGTAAAGGACAGAGGGAAGGTAAGAGGAAACTTTTATATAACTGAAAAATTAGGAACATTTTTAATAGTTAACATCACTTTGTTGGAAGAAGAATTTTAACACTGTGTTACTATATAAATTTGGCTGTATGGTTTAGGCAAAAGTAATTAAAAGTAGTCAGTCATGTTAATTCAGGTACAGAAACAGATTTAAACCAAACATCTTTGTAAATTGTTCTCCTAAGTGGTGACTTGAATGCATGATTTATAAGGTAATGTAGCATGTAGAAATATAACATATAAAAGGACACATTGCATGGAGTTGCGCGGTGTATGATCGATCAGATTATGCAAGTGCGTGAGTAGGAATAATATGCATTTGTACTATGCAGTACAAAACTTGTCGAAACCTCGTGAAGGGAAAAGAAAGATCTAACCCGCCAATTGACTATCAGCGTTACTTCATCTAAGACCAATAGCAATAGAGTTACTTACGAATATGCATTGAAAGATGTGTGACAAAGTCTAAAACTAAAACTTGCTGTCACTGAGACCAGAGGCCTTCGGTGCACGTGGGTAAAATATTTCCTTAGGGTGTTTATCCCAGGTTATATTTAAAACGCGCACGCTTCGTCTTCATAAAATCTCCAAGGCTAGTTTTAGGAAAACTTACAAGTGGACCTCCTGAAGTCATATGTAGGAAGAGGGCTTAACCTTTTATAATACACATATTATAAAGCTAAGCCACCTGTCCGCAAGATATTTAAACAAAAACGGAAATTCTGAATTATAGGCAGTGCAAACTTTTGAAAGTAGGGGTTACAATTTGAGCATAAATGATATCACTCATCATCCTTGCAGCAAAATTTCGACCTTTCTGAAGTCTTTGAATTTGTCTTTTGAGCAGGCCACACCGCAGACTGTTGCAAAAATTAAAGTGTAGGAAACACAGTTCATAAATCAGCTGCACTACGGAATCTTTAAAGAGATACTCGGATTTTATTGTTTGATTATGAATATTATAATAAGCAGTTATTGTCTTTGATGTGATTCTTTGTTAAAATATTACACAGTTATATGTAATTCATAACTTCATGAACCTATAGGACGGTACATGGGTTATCTATGTTGTAGGTAATTACGGTATAATTACATGACATCTATATATGGTCTAGTTTGTGATTTCAATCCGATATACGCATACACTAAATGCAACACACAAACAGTGTTCAAACAAAATTATTTTCGATTACGTTGTGAATAGCTGTGCCTTTGTCAATACAATTGACCCTTACATATTACAAAAACCAACACAGAAAGACAAACCCATTCTTACGGGTAATAACCGTATCATTCTACAGTATCTTAAATAAGGTAGCTAAATCGGGCATACGCATAAGTCGCACATACAATGGAATAGCAATTTGCTCAGACGAACGTTAATTAGTTGTTCATAGCTTTGCGTGCCTCACTTTCAAGTTGCCCGTACAATTTGCAAAATCAGCAATGAAAACATAAACATCCATCAAATGTTTGCGTTGTCCAGCTAACTAAAGTTTCACTTGGTTTGTTTCTTCTAGCCTGGTTATGTGAGCTGTACACCTGTATAACAGTACTGCAAGATGCTACTGGTTGTCTTTGAAGTGAACTTAAAGTCACTATTTTATGGATTATCCAAAGTACCAAATTACAATTTTTAAGTGCCGTGATAAGTTAGATTTATGACGCCAATGGTTGGGATGAAACACAAAGCTAAATTTCCAGGGGTGTACCCAGGAATTGTCAATAGAGGGGGCGCAAGGTTTGATCGATAGCTGTCCTGGGGTAGGGCTATAGGGGAAGGGAGTGTACCCCTCCCCCTTTCGAAAAGTTTTGCTTTTGAAAGAGGGCTGAGATGCAAAATGGTGCTATATTGGACACATTTTGAAGCATTTTCTTTTTTTGCCTCAACTTTTTTTACGCATGACGGCTAATAGGGGAGGAGCGCGCCTGTTGCGCCCCCGCCTGGATCCGCCACTGATTTCCTGTTAACATAGGCGTGGGGATCGGGAGAAGTTGGGGCCTAAAATATCTTTCGATCTGTCCTTTCTTTTCAAGGACGAAATCCCCTCATTTGATCCTTCTGTGTAATATATCAAACTTTTGAAAAAAATGTCAATCGTTTCAATAAATTTACTTGAAAAACTACTCAAAAATGCAGCATCAAATGACAGTCGAGTAAGGACGTTCAAATATTCAAAATCTTTACAAATGCAGGGCAACACCCTCTCCTCTTTGATCCCTCCTCCAGGACAGTGGTCTGAAATGTTAAGCCATAAGAATAGTTACCCCTACGTTTTCGTATAGCAATGGTTATACTACACTTAATGTTTACTTGAAACTGACTAGACCAATGTTCACACAAGTTGACTTGTTAACTGGTGGGGGTGGGGAGATCGGGACCAGGCCCGTAGCCAGACATGGTACAGAAGGGGCGAGATAGCTCCCGGGGTGAAAAGAATTGTACGGGGTGAGATATACTAAAATGCATTAAAGTAATTGTAATTTGTATTTTTCCATCAGGCAAAATTTTTCTCGGGGACTCCACCCCTTTCCTTCTTGGCTACGGGCCTGTTGGGACGGCCTCCTATCAGTTCCTCCCCCAGAAGTCGGTCAACAGTTGTAATACTTGCTGACATTTGTGGGTATAAGACATAATTTGTAATTTGGTTGTGATTGTGGAATAAGTTTTCCCCTCTCCAATATTTTGCCGACTATACAGTTATATTGGGAACAATTAGTCAAGAAAAGCTGTCAGATGACTTGTAACACGTATACTTAAACCAATGATACAAGTACACGGACTTCGCATGACCCCACTGAATGGAGCAAAGTTGGCGATCAATGAGTGATGGTCACTGTACATTATCCCCCCCCCCCCATTGATTTGGCTCGGGGACTGCTTGATATCTGCTTGATACGACCGGGACATCTTTTAATATTCAAGAAGCGTAATATTTTCTTATTTTTGTCTGAACATTAGACTCGAATTTGAAACAACTCAATGGTGTGGAAAACAATTCACCAGGCGCGCTTGGCGCGCACTCTAATCCGCGTACATGGTTAGTTATTACCAAGGCATTCGTGCAGAAGCATAGCCTATAGCATACTATACACAAAGGCGGCGATAATTTCTTCTCCTAAATTTGGGGACGGAATACCTTTAATTGTTTTATCCTGCAATACTTAAACTTAACCCTCCGAAATATTTCTAGCTGTAGTACAGCCACGCCCCCTGGTTTATTTGGTAGAGAAGGAATACTTTTCGTCCCCATATTCTCTAAATGTAAAAGAGTGAAAACGCAGCAAAAAGATTGATTACAGTGACCACTCTCTGTTTCGAGTGGAATCCCACTCTCCTCGGAGTGGAATTTTCACTCATTTAGAGTTAATTACCACTCCGAGCAGAGTGGAATTTCAGTCTATTTCCACTCGAAAAAAAGAGTGGTCACTGTAGGCAATCGTTGAAGAGTGAATTTCACTATTTTACATTAAGAGAGTAAACATTTTTTAACGACTTTAATATTTGGCTCACATCATAGGCGTACGAGGCGGGGGACTGGGGGCTGCAGCCCTCCCAGAGCAGGGAAAATGCTTATTTCAGGGCAATGACACTTGTATTTTCAGGGCAAGGGCCAGTGTAGTGGGCAAAGCAGCGGGCAGCGGCGTTTTCCAACAGGGCAAAATGCTTATTAGTTGCACAACGAAATAATATCTTCCGAAATAATATCTTTCTTTATAGTTTTATTGGGGTGGGGGGAGTCATCCATACCCGTCCTGAATTTTCAGGACGTCCAAAATTTTCAGGGCAAACACCCTCCGCCCCCCACCTGTGAAACGTCTTCCCGTACGCCTATGGCTCACATTATCTGAAAATACTTTTATTACTACTAACATGCCTGATTTCTAAGACAATCGTAGACAAACACAAGAAAATATTACATACAAATACATATACTGTATCAGGCCTTCAGATAAACACACTTACTGCAACTCACTATAGGCATGAGGAGCGACACTTTCTTTTCTCCGTACCCAGAGTTCCAACTGATGGGGGGCTCTGCTTCGATTAAAGGTGATCAGTCGTCTTGAAATATTCTTTGTGACGTCAGCCTTTTCTTGACATGTTTCTGCAGTCGTCACTGTTCAACGGATACACCGTACAAGTAGCTATGATGACGTCGGTATAGCTAGTAGGTATACAGCTACAAGCCGTCTCTTCTTGCTTACCGATTTGCTATACCATGCTTGTACAGTGTATCTGTTGAACAGCGACGACTACAGAATCTTGTCAAGAAAAGGCTGACGTCACAAAGAATATTTTAAGACGACCGATCACCTTTAAGTGTCAGAAATAACAAATTGTGCAGCAACAAAAAGCTTAAAATTAGGCCTGTGACGAGTGACGCCACTAACGAGCTAAACTGGACCAACACTGATGGTATAGTGTATGTAATTCCAATATCTATAAGACGGACGCACTGCATGACCAAAGTTTGGTCCGATTTGTTGAAAGTTGATAAAGTTTCAATTGCTGTTGCCTGTTTAGCGAGCACTAATTCCATCTGAGCCTAGTTTGAAGAATTTTTGTCTTCACACGTTTTACCTCACAAGAGGTAAATGGATGCCGATTCATATAGCATCCAAGAAAAGTATGTTAAGTAAGTAAAAAAACGTTGATGAATCTAACGGTTTTGCTCGTATCTCTTCTTTATTGTTGGGTTACTGTTTTAGAAAATATGGATCCTTCTTCAATCGACAGCCATGTTCATCCACCCACAGTTTTCCTGTGGGCCACACCTCGCAGTCTTTCTACTGTGCTCACCAAATGTGTAAGCTTCGTAGACGACATCCAAATCTGGTTCGAACCTTACAGTTGTGCTTACGGGAATCACCTCGTCAATGAAATGAATTATTCAAAAAAACATGGAAAGATGGTTAACTTTTGGAAGCGAAATTTGCAAGATAAGTCCGAGCACGGCGGAAAACCCCGTTTGCTCGGAAAGAGCGAAACTTGGATGGAAGAAAATCAAATAACGTATGTACCTCTTGATGGAAACAACATGTTAGTTAAACGGGAATAAACAGTCGTCAAATATGGTTAAAAAGTCAAGAAGCATATGTATATTTGTATGTATATATAAATATATATATATATATATATATATATATATATATATATATATATATATATATATATATATATATGTATACAGAATGCAGTATGTCAATTAAATTGGAATGAGTGCATTAGCAAATGTCGTCCCACGAGTTGAATTAACGAAGTCGATCATATTAAATAGTAAGAATACTCTCCCCCTACTCTCCCCCCGCCCCCCTTCACTCGATCTGATTGTTCATGGGTTTTAACAATTCAATTTTTCTCCATTTATATGACATGAATCATTCTAGACCTCTATGGCCTCCTTAGAACAACCCCTACTCGAGGCCTCCCCTAAGAAACCGGCTTTCTATGTTCGGTATATCGACGATATTTTTCTGATTTGGTCTCATGGCTTACAGGAATTACTTAAGTTTAAGGATTTTGTAAACTCATTCCACAATACCATTAAGTTCACTATGGAATATTCCCAGAGTCATTTGCCTTTTCTTGACACGGTTGTACATTTGACAGGCTCCTGTATTGAAACCTCTTTATTTACTAAACCCTCGGACAGCCATTGTTATTTACAATTTGAGAGTTTCCACCCCCCTCACATAAAGCATTCGATCATTTTTAGCCAGTTCCTAAGAATTAAACGTATCTGCTCCACTGAGGTCGACCAGTTACGTCATATGATCAAATTTGCAGGACACCTTTTAAACAGAGGTTATCCCTTCAAACTCATTGACAAATACTTCAAAAAGGTCCAACCAATAGACAGGGACCGTTTGCTCCTCTACCGTAGCAGGGTTGAAAACAAACGAATCCCCCTTACAATTACCTTCAATCCCAAACTTTCCCCCAGGGGCGGATCTAGGATTTTTCGTTAGGGGGGGCGCGCTGATCGTCGATCATCTGCCCGAACGAATATCTAAGCGGAGCGCCACCATCAGTTGGCGCAGAGCGTACAGAAAATTTTTGAAAAATCGCGACCCCTCAGATAGCCGGAAATGGCATTTCCCAGGCTTGTAAGTAGAACCTAAGCAGTCGTTACTTTGAGCTTTTGTTTGCCAAAAAAATGTTCCCTTCAATTAAAAGTGAGAAAATTGCAAAAACTTGCTTCATGAACTAAACCAAAATTTACTTGACCTTGATTTAAGCTAAGATCACTCTTTAAACACTTTTGATGAAATATCTTTCCAAAAATATGTCGTAATGTTATAGGTCCGGAAAAAGTGGTCTAAAGATAAGGGGGATCCTCAAACAAGGTACAGAGAGGAGAATCTTTCCTTTTTAATTTTGAATAAAAATTCGTTACAACCTATAATTCTATGAACGGAAAAAAAACTGAAAGAATTGAATTGTGGGGTCTCCAACAGCTTCAAAGACGATGGTGAAAATATCTGACCAAGAAGACGATGCACTGCTGTAACATGGGCGGATCCAGGATTTCTGTAAAGGGGGGGGGGGCGAAGTTGTTCGACCTGTGATTGACGGCACTATGACTATACCATCTAAGCGGAGCGCCACCATGAGTTGGCGCGGAGCGTACAAGAAAATTTTTGACAAACTAGACCTCCATGATCGCCGGAAATAGCACTTCCCATGCCTTACTTTTGCATTTTCTGCTTCATATAATTTCATGTCTCAACTCTCAAAACATTAATTTTTCCACAAGTTATTAACAGAAGACAGTTATCATAGGCACAGTGCCTTACTACGATGCATCCTGTTCAAGGGGTCTAATCAGATCTTTAGTAGTCATGTTCTAACTTGGTGAATATTGAGGGACTTCCTTGGGAAATTTGTAACCCATATCTTAGTTCGACTTGATGCCAGGGCCCAGGTACATTGACATGTGGGCGTAAATGTACGTTTTATCACGTGCATATTCCCCTCTGCCTAATTTCTTGTTTTGCGTGGACCCAGAATGTACGAGACCTGGCAGCACTTTCATTGTTTTGGGGGTACGTCCAGGCAGTGTAATCATGATATTATTGTAGGCCTTACATAGTATCAAAACGGAATGACCGAATTGTAATGATTACGACCACTATGTTTCTAAATAAAATTTTGTTGGTGACGTGCACTGTAGGCCAATCTTAATGTCTTTCAGAGAAAAATCAAGGGATTAATTAACTGACAGAGCAGCATTTGGCCATTTAGTTCAGCATTTGGCCATAGTCATTGATTATGGTTATACTTGTTGATTGCTAATTTTTACTCAAATTATAATTCCTCATTTTTCTCCTTAGGAATTTATTTATGAAAGGACGTCCCCCTCACTGAAAATTTTAGGGAGGAACGTGTCCTCCCCCCTCCCGTTCCCCCGCTTCCGCCGCCTATGCGTAGCATACCAGAAAATTTGGGTAAAAGCACATCCCAGATAGCCGGAAAAGACACTTTTAATGCCTTGAAATTTGCATGATTTTACATTTTAATTCTCTTTGCAGTGGCGTAGCTAGGATTTTTTGTTTGGGGGGGGGGCTCCCATTTACTATCTAAGCGGAGCGCCACCATGAGTTGGCGCGGAGCGTACCAAGAAAATTTGAGGTTTTAATAGATCCCAGATCGCCGGAAATGGCACTTGCCAGGCTTGATAGCAGCCATCAAGAAGTGCAATTTTGTGAATAAAATGTAAAGTTTGATTTTATTTTATTACTACATTTCTGTGAGGACGGATTAGCTCAGCTAGTGGGGACTTTTTTGTCCAAGGTTTGCAAGTTTGAATCCAGTTTTACTCAGTGGCGTACCCAGGATTTCTCTCACGGGAGGCATACAGTATATTGTGTGATTGCCGGCCTGGGGGAGGGGTTCTAAGGGGAGGGGGTGTCCCCTGAAAATTTTTGAAAAATTAGGTGTCCTTACATGCAGTCTGGTGGCACATATGCTACCCTTTGAAATAAAATTTGTGTTAAAAAAATTTACGTATTTTTAGGAACTACACAAAAATCGGCATCAGTGAAGGGGGGCATGGCCCAATTGCCTCCCACAGTGTACGCCACTACGTTTACTATCTAAGCGGAGCGCCGCCATAGGTTGGCGCGGAGCGTTCCAAGAAAATTTGAGGTTTTAATACATCCCAGATGGCCGGAAATGGCACTTGCCAGGCTTGATAGCAGCCCATCCCAACTGATGCACACTGTCTCGTAAGGTATTTTTCGATTGGCTGATGGTATTGTATCGGTATTGTATCGTATTGATTCTTTCCAATCATGTGCAGTAAGATAGCATGCGTGTGAACGTCCCAGTCGACGTTCAAACTGATCTGCTGTGCGCTATGACTCCCATGCTTCGAGGTTGCTAATTCCAGCTTCATTCTCTATCACTCCACTCTCTCTGTCTCTTCTCCTTTTCGTTTTTTTTTTCTCTCTCTTTTTTCCCTTTCATTTTTTTTTTCATTTTCAAAAAGGGGGCGGGGCCGGGTCGGCCCCCCCCCCTAGATCCGCCCGTGTAAGATTCATATTTGAGATCGCAGTAGCTTTTAAAGTCTTTTGCTTGATGAAATATACCACTTTATCGTCCTGTGCATGAGAGATAAACATTGTTAAACGCTTTGCGTTATCACTGATTTCATTAGTGGCATGTAGATTCAGTCTCCACTCCCTCGGGATAGCAGAATTTTTCCATAATACAATGTAAAAGGAAAAATACTAGTAAAATTACATTTATGGCAGAAATCATTCTAAATAAGCACTCAGTCGACTCTCTCAATAAAAAAAATTACTTTGTAAGTTTTAGTGACCATGAGAGCTCTGGCATAGATAAGTTTATTGTCAATTTTAATAAGAATTATTCAAAATATATTGATTAGCATACACATCCGGAGGGCGTAAAATAAGATCAAGTGCAACAGACATCATAAATACTTGTTTTCAGTGATAACATATTCATTGGAAAGGTTACATTAAAACACATATATTCCGCCATATTTCTTGAGCTTACTATCAAACAAAACTTTCCAAAAAGCAAAGCCATCCTGAAAATAATTTTTCCCTCATTTACACTTTAAGCTATAAGCAAAAGAGCATAATTCGACCATTCCTAAACCACCTTCACATTTTGCACATATTAGAACAGAACGTTTCCCCTAATTGTCTGGTTTGTGTGACCAAATAAATTTATGTAAAATACTCCCTAGTTCATGAAAAACTCCACATCTGATGAACCCAAATAGCAGATGGATTGTAAGAAAAAGTTTAGTGTTCTACATAAAGCGTGGTCCGAAATAGGGTTGAGACCTTCGATATCACTCTATTGACATTTTATCGGAGAACTTGAAACTGTGTGCTCTAAATTGCTATTAGTTTGTAACAATTATAATTACATAGTTTGAAAATTATAAGATAATACAACATTATGTAGAAACAAGAAGGCTAAATGATCTATTTAGTGAAAGTAAAAAATAAGCTTTGGAAAATTTTAGGGGGGGCGCGCGCCGGGTGCGCCCCCGCCTAAATCCGCCACTGTCCCCTTTACTCAATAGAATTAAGACTTCGTGGCGTAATCTGAGCCTGGGCCCCTCTATCAGAGATGTTTTCAATGAACCTCCAGTTATTGCTTTCAGGCAGCCGCGCAGCTTACGAAGTTTCCTAGTACACACCAGGCTTAATCCCTCCCCGGATACCCCGACAGGAGGTAATTCTCCATGTGGTAGTAAACGTTGTCAGGCATGCGATCATATGATCTCGGAACGCACTGTGCATGTCCAACCTAAGGGGATTCATCTATCGCCGGGCCCGTACTCATGTAATTCCTCTAATGTTATCTACCTATTGTTGTGCAAAAGGTGTCCCACGATCTCTTATATTGGTGAAACCTCCTCCAAATTTAGATTTAGATTCAATAATCACAAAGCCAGCATTCGCAACAAGAGCACTGGGCTCCCTGTTGCAGAACATTTTAACACACCTAACCACAGCGTCCGAGACTTGAAGTTTACTATTTTGATAGGAGGCTTTTCCAATACCGAGGCTCGTAAAAAGCAAGAATTAAAACTAATCTTGAGATGTGAGAGCCACGTTCACGGTCTTAACCGTGACCTTTCTTTCATGGCCAACAAGCGTGACCACTGAGGTCACTTGCACTTTCTATTCACGTAGCATCTATGTTAAGCTCCTCATTATTTCTGTCGAGAAAGAACCTAGGTGGTTCGAAACGTCCAGTTTTTGTAGCTTTCGGTTCATATTCTGTCATATTTTGCAAATTGTTTTTTACCATTCAACAACGATTTGTTAACAGAATGTGCCGTGTCTTTCGTCTTTTTTGGTTGGTGATAGAGGCATTGCTTTTGCTCTACGCTCTTCGTTTATTTCTACTTCACCAACGCACGGATTCCATCATGTTATATTTATATTTATATATATATATATATGTATATATATATATATATATATATATATATATATATATATATATATAATAAGAGAAAATCCACGTATGCTCCATGAAACATAAAAATAATAAGTAGAACACACCACAAAGATGACAATACGAGAGCACAGATACGGTAACAGAATAGCGTACATTTCGGACACTCCTGTGTCCTTCTTCAGCGCAAAATGTGAAGTGAAGGTTAATTTACAAATAACAGACACAGCAATGAGGTTAAAACCCTTGATGAGGGTGATAAATCACAGAGGGGAAATCGCTTAAAATGCCCAGGTCCTTGTTTAGGCCACGGGTGTGTGTGGACAGTTTTATTACCCACCTTCTTTCAGATTTGAGTCTTTGAGTGACAGATGGGTAATTAGAACCGAGCAGAATACATCTTAAATTAGATAAAGAGTGGTTAGGTTCCAGGGGCGGCGCCACAGGGGGGGGGGCAGGGTAGGCATTTGCCTCCCCTATGGTTTTTGACCCAAAAAATAAAATCGTCTAAATAACGTTTTAAGACATAATTTTTGTAGGGGTGGGGTGAGGTGTAACAGTATCATGGAATAAAGTATTGTGATACATTATCCGTCGCATATAGGACATTTTCGGTGTACATCCTCGAAAATTTTGCGGGCTTTGTGCGCGTTTTCTTCTCTGTCTAACTTGTACAACCGCCCCATACTGCAATAGTCCTTCGTGCAAATATTTGGAATGTTCGAGTATACACGCATTTATCATTTGCTATATAGCCTATCTTCATCCACCTCAGAGCTTACACTTAGGCCTCTTCTACATCCCAGAAGACCCATGATTGAATTTCTCTCTGAGTTTTTTTTTTTTTGTCGTTTAAGGGTTAATACCAAGTAGCGTAAACAATAGGGGGGCCAAAATACAGTATATCCCCTGGCGAGATTCTGTGAAAATTGCTGTCTATTTGAAAACAAGCAAAACATAGTATTCAACACTAAACTGACTGATTTGAGTGATTAAAAGTTAATTCAAATCCGTTTTGACCGGCGTATTTATCAATATTCTGTAAATTCTCGCACTACGCGCGAATGTGGTTTCTATTACGAATTCCATGGCTACCTTCACGACCGTGGCTCACGGAGAAGTAGGCCTACATCATATTTTAGTGTGTAAATCCAGTAGGGGGTAGGATTTTCACTTCCGTGTACATTGTTCAATCATGTCACAACAATCACAGAATGTATAATTGGTACGCAGGGAAGGTTATACCAGAGGAAGAGTAACAGTTCCGTGAAAGTGGGAAAATATATTTAAGGCTTGTAACATATCTAGATGTCTTCAGTGCAATTTGAAAGATCTGGGAAGGGCCATTTCTTGCGATCTGGGAGCTGTTTTGGCAAAAATTTTATCCGCGCAGTACGCGCCAGCCAATAGAAATCATGCCACATATCAAGATGGCTTCAGTGCAATTTGAAAGGTCTGAGAAGGACCATTTAATTGCGATATAAAAGCCATTTTGGCAACATTTTAAACGGTACGCTCCGTGCCAACCGTTAGTGGCGTTCCGATTCTATACCAACGCAACCAAACGCCGTTCACACGCTCATGCCTGTCAGTCGTCACGTATCAAGTATCGTACGGTTCAAGACTGCCTCCAAGATCCCGAGAAGTGCCATTTCATCAGTTCATGCAGTCTGGGGGTCTGTAAGGCGAAAATTCTCTTGTACGCTTCGCACCAAACTATGATGGCGCTCCGCTTCGATGGCAACTTCCATTCTGCGCGTCTTCCCCAATAGCCAACACAAATCGCCGCCCTTGCCCGTTTGTTATGTAATCGTCAACAATAAGTGCAACAAAATTGGAAAACTGTAGTCGGCCAAAAGTAAAGAACGTTGGATTACTTATCTAGAAACTAGATTTCTCGAGAAAAATTATGACTTCAAAAGATGCAAAATATTGTACCAGATTGCGTCTAAGGCTTCCCGGTAGTCGAAAAATCTTTCACACCCCCTCCCCTTAACCCCTCCCTCAGAACCGCGATCACTCATCTCATGCCTGGGGCGGATGCAGGGGGGAGGATGCAGTCGCACCCAAAAAATCCAAGAAAAAACGGCAAAAACGTTTGTTAAGCTATAGTATGGGGAGGGGACAGGATGCAAGTACGCTGCATCTTCGGTCTATGTCCGTCCCCTATACGTTTCTTTGCCTGTGTCTTTTCGTTTCTTCAGTTAAACGTACGTTACCTATCCGTTCATTGTCAGTTCTGTTCCTTTACGCTTCCGTTACTTATGCGTTAGTGTCCGTCGAACATTCGGTACAGGTACTGTACTTCAACGTTTCATCCGTTTGTTGTCCGGTAATGATCCGGTGAACAAATAGCAATCACCGGAGACGAACGGATACTAACGGAGAAGTCCAGTATGAGAAACGCACGAGAAAATGATAAAACGGAAGCTTAACGGATAAGTATATAACGAATACGTAAAGGGAACCTTTTCGGTCGACGTCCGGTCCAAGTTTTGTGCATGTTCAAAATCTCTCGCCGTTCATACCGGACGTTCCCGGTCATGAAACGAAGTCGGCGGAGGAGAACAGGAGACTAAACGGATACTGACGTACATCAACGGAGTACCGTTTTGGGTCTTCGTTTCTTCTCCGTTATTGCAATCCGGTGAGGTGTGACATGCGCTTAAAGACTGACGTGTGCTATGGTACGGTATGTCAGTCCCTCCCTCCTCCCTCTCCCTCCCTGGTGACGCCATCCCAACCAATTACTTGTATCTCTGCCTGTGAATCCTTTCTTAAGGTTTAAGTCCAAATTTTACATAAATAATACTGCAATAAAATAAATTTCAATCATTTTTGTCTCTCATCCCATACATGCACGTTTCATTTTAGGAGTTTAAAGTAGACCTAAAGTGTAGAATTATAAGAATATATATTTTAGTGGTTGGAAACGAATTTCACTCATCCAACTCTCATTTTCATAGCTCATCCTGTTGCTGAGATATGAAAAGTTAAAATGAATTCACTTTATTTAAAATATTCGATTGCGCAATAATTTGTGATGATCTTCTTGTGAAACTCACATTACTTGCTTTTGTTTCCTTTTGAAATTGAAATGTTTATATAACCTTGCAAAAATTACTGTTGTACGGAGAGGTTTTGTATAGTCAAGTCACCCTATAACAGTGAGAAAGTGATCACATTTTGGAACAAGGTGCAGAGGCTTTCGAAAAAATAAAGAAAACAAAGAATGTAATTGAGTAGTACAAGAATGACATTACAAATTATTGCGCCATCTACCATTTTAAATTGAATAAGCACCAACATTTTATATATCTCAGCTCAGGAATTCCTGTAAAGATGGCAGTTAGACCATTTGGATTCATTTTTCAAGCTTTGTAACTTATGTTTTTGAATTTTTAGCCTTTAGGTACACTTTAAATTTAGCTAAAATTTGGCAGTTCTTTGAAGACCCCCAAAAAATGCATTTTCTATGCGTTTCTTTCAATATAAAAAGTTGATTTAACTGTATTTTCAAAGCAAAGTGAACTCAAAGCAAGCTGGAGTGATTTCACATTCTCACATTGATGATCAGTTCTCCCTTTTCTGTTCCTTTCAATCGTTTTGACTTACAGATCCTTAAGGGTGCAATTTGCAAAATTTCAGTATCTCCTATATGCATATTACGTAATGATACCTTTCGATTATGAAGGACACTAAATTTGATTTAAATTTAACGATATACATAAATCAGTCTATCAATGTGAGGAAATGACGTCACTCCTGTTTGCGTAAAGTTCACTTTAGCTTGCAAATTTGGTTACATCATTGGTTCAAAAACTCGAAAAACTATAGGTAAAAATTTAATGTTATCTCATAAGAGTTATGTTTCCTGTCCCTTTTATAACATTCAATTTTGCGTATAACCCTTCCTCAGTGATTCGGCTTTTCTATAAGCAAGAAAAAAATCACATAATGAGGATTAATTTTTTTCTCATTAATTAAGAAATTGCCGACATGAGATCCATATTTCAAGGATGAATACATACAGTTTAGAACACTCGGGAAGCGCCGTTTCCGGCCATCTGGAGGGTTTGCAAAGTCAAAAATTTTCTTGAACGTTCCGCGTCAACCGATGGTGGCACTCCGCTTAGAAATATGTATTACCATTTTTCATAGATTTATTCTTTTCTCCTTAATTGAGAAATTACAGACATATGATCCATATTTCAAGGCTGGGTACATGCAGCTTAGAACACTAGGGAAGTGCCATTTCCGGCCATCTGGAGGGTTTGTGAAGCCAAAAATTTTCTTGTACGCTCCGCGCCAACTGATGGTGGCGCTCCGCTTAGATAGTCTTGCTGCACTCAGCCTCCCCAATATTTTTTCGTTCCGCCGCGCCTGCTGCACAGTTGAAGCGTCTCATTCAGTGAGGGACCGATTTTCACTGACAGGCAACCAAACCTTCTCACAGTTCGTATTTATTTTAGAAAAAAAAAGTTTTTTTAGAGAGAGAAAAATAAAGTCCAAGAAAATGAAAACGCCAAAAATGCAGGTTCTGACACGGGGGGGGGGGGAGTAGGGGGGAGTAAGGGGGTAAGGTGAGGTTCGGAAGTCTTCAGTGCCTGCACCCTCAAACAATAAAACTGGGTCCGACCCAGCATGCTTTGCCCCCCCCCCCCCATCGAAAAACCCTGGCGCCGCCCATGTTAGGTTCACTACTGAAATGTTTTGATACAGGATAGCATATTGATTTATCCTCCACAGTTTTCTTGTGGTTATTAAACCTCAGCCTAAATTTGGTGCCGGTCTGACCGACATAGTTGCCTTTGTCACACAAATTGTAGCATAGTAAATATACTACATTAGGCGTGTCACAATCCAGGGGAGGGGGACGGATGTTGCAAATAGTGCCGGGAGGAGTAAATGTTTCGTCCGTGATATTATTATTATATATATATATATATATATATATATATATTATATATATATATAAATATATAATATATATATATATAATATATATATATATATATATATATATATATATATATATATATATATATATATATATACAACTCGCCTCCAGAATTTACAAACAAACATTTTCGTTATTTTTTTCTTTTGCAAACCTCAGTAAGTCATAAGTTTCGATAAATATCAAAAATGACAGTAGTTCAGTCCATAATTTTCACTTGAACTCTTTGTCTTTATTAAAACATTGAAAAGTGGAAAATAAACAATTGATCTTTGTTGAAGTCATGCAAGAGAATTCGTGCTTGCACGTTACTGGGGATGGCATAGAGTCTCTCATTTCAGTAAGTCATCTGTCTGTCGTGGTCATAATTCCTGTAAAGTGGGCAGTCTCAGGTTTTCCTCCGCAGTAGAAGATAGCCACAGGACTTTTGTTCAGTGGGATAGAAACACTTAAAATAAATTTGATAAACTTTTCAAAGCACCTCAACATATCGCTAATATATTTAGTCTTTTGATTCATATATTTGTCACCCCCTGTGGGCTGGGGGTTGTAGAATATGCCCACGGTATTTCCCGCCTGTCGTAAGAGGCGACTAAAGGGAAGGACTTTCACTGTATTTAAACTTTCCTTGACACTATATAACACATTTGTGTTGGTGTATCGTTAAATTTCATCTAACTAACTAACTAACTAACATATATTTGTTTTAACTCAAGTGTCAACTTTTCTATTCACCTTAATTGCAGCTATAGATGGATTAAATCACAACTTGAGGAGCCAGAACCGAGCAAGCGATATACTTTCATTAAGGATAGCCCATACACCATCAAAGGGGATCTTGATTGTGAATATCTTCCTAGAGTAAAGTGTCTTCACACTTTCATGATACGAAACCCGCTTTATATGTATCCGTCTTTTAAGAACACCATCACGGTGGATCCCGATTTTAATCAAGTTCCTTTTGAAAGCAAGTTCACCGCAAACGCAAATATTATCGACGATTACCCATTTTTTCCAGTCAAGTATTATTATCATTTTATGTATCGTCTATGGAAAGCTGTGGGTAGCTTACAAGACTGTAACCCAATTGTCATTGATGCAGACGAGCTTTCCAGAAGGCCTGATATACTGCTCCGAAAATATTTAAAAGCGGTCGGCTTTCCTTGGAAGGAACAACTCCTTACATGGGATACCGGAAAGGAAATAACTCGTGGCTGGAAGACATCACTTCAGCGTATGGATTCCACGCTAAAGACTTGGGAAGTTTGGTACCAGCGAGCATTAGAAAGCTCTACATTTATGCCAAATACAAAACCCCTGCCCTCAATAGAGAGTTTGACCCCTGACTTGCAGGCATGCGTCAGTACAGCCATGCCATATTACGAGGCGATGTTTGAAAGAAGAATAAAGGTCCATGCATGATAGGCTATAGTATTGCACAATTTTGTAAACCAACGTGTGGATGTACGGTTTGAATTTAGTCATTTATGTTGTTTTGAAAGTTCATACCCATAACATAATACACTATTAAGGACACAATGAAAAGTTAATGAAGTTGTTTACATGTAATCCTTAGATTTTTCGTGATGATGCAGTGCAATGTTTTCATTGCATCAACATTGTACGAATAGCTTTGATCCGTCTCAAATACTGTCCTCATGCAGAGATTCAGCATCCCCATACGACGGCTACAATGAATACACCCAGTCTTTCTACAGACACTGCTTAACTAGTGGCTGAGAGGTTGTCGATAGTTGTCCAACATCAGTGGGGGCTAGCACATTTTCATTACTTTCTTTGTTCTGCTGGTAAAAGTTGTCGGACTATGTAGCTACGCGAATAAGTCTGACAGAAGATTACGGTAGTTGGATCATCCGTACTAGCTCCATGGAAGGATACACATGCATTTTACACAGTTTACGGAGTATGGGTAGTCTGGGACCAATTTTTCATCAGTACGGTAGTTAAATCGAAGATGGGCTTGATTACGTCACTATTAGCAGAGGCGTCGTCAGAGCATTGTGAATGGAGGGTGCCATGTTTTGAGGACGAATGGGAAGAAAATTCGGACAGAAAAAAATGACGTGGGTAGCGCGAAGCAAGTGTGCGCCTGGTTCAGGGACTGCCTTGGGACCCCAGGTTGGGCCCAAAGGCAACGCCTAGATGAAGGGCCAGGCGGAGAAGCCTTCGGAAATTTTGGACAATTTCTAAAATGATGGACATTAGACTGAAGCATTGACTATCTTCAAGGCGTTTAATGGGCTATAAATAGACCACGATTTCAAAATTTTTAAAATATCTTAACTCAAACTAACAGCCGATCTGGCTGTTGATGCAAGGAATTGTGATGGGGTGAACGGATGATTGTGGGGATTGTATGGGGCTTTGGAACAATAATATCACTCACTCAAGCAAGTAGGCACAATACTAGCAAGTAGCAGTGACGGATGCACGCGAAGCGCGCGGAAAAGTTATTGCATTTTCAACACAGTTTAGCACAGTGATTGTCAATCTTTTTGAGGGTGCGGGCCAAATTCAAACGTTGGGCTGAGGTCGAGGGCCGCAAGGGGAGAATCTCAGGCCTACAGAGAGAACCCTCATTCACGAGGACGAAATCCATACTTTTGAGATTCGAAAGCAGTATCTACGGCATACAGTGGCAGATGTACGCATTTTTCATAGGGAGCGGCTCCTTAAGAGGGCAACCTGCACTTTTACAGCTTCTTACATGACCAACCAGACCTCAGCCCCACCATGGTTGGGCTGAGTTTAGAAAATATGACTTTCCAGACGCCTTAGATTGCAGAAAGTAAACCACCGATTTTTTCCTACAATCAGGGGTGGCGCCGTCAGAACTTTTCCAACAGGGGGAGGGCAAGCTCCCCGACGGGGGCGGCATCCCAAAGTCCAGACAAATTGCGAAAAGGATGGCGTACGCGAAACTTCTGCTGCGCATCAATGTTAATTCAGAGTCACTTGAAACGTAATTGATGGTAATCTTTTAGCCCACGGTGCCTACCGTTTTTCCTGCTTATATCACTTTCCGCATATTTCCCATAAAACTGCTGCGAAACACTACCAGTGTATTCTGAAACCCTAGTATCCATAATATAACATCCACACCGTTTCGTTAGACATAAATCAGGTGCAGCTGCAGAATCCTTGTACTCTGAGTGGTATCGGAAGCTTTGCGTATAGAAAGGTTACATAACAATGGACAAAAGTGCATGTACTATCACATGTATAGGCCTATCTATTATACTGAGTACGAAAATCTGTAGAAAATGTATTTATCCAGAAGATTGGGGGAGGTAGAACTATCCCTCCGAAGAGTGAATTAAACGTTAAAAAGGGGGGGAATGGTTTCAAAATACGCTTTTTTTCGGCCCCCTTCGCGTGCACTTTTCGTACATACTCATTTATACAAAAATAAAAAGTCAAATGGTCATATTGCGATACTTGTGGTCTCTGTAGCCTTTTGGATTCAATGTCATTGCTAGTGGATATTACCCGCAAAGTTTGTACAAGCTCCAGAGCCCCTATGGGCTTCTCCCCACCAGGACTGTTTCACGCCACAGGCCTGCACCCAATGGGAAAAGCTTGTTGCGCCCTCACTTTCTGCGGCCCGCGAGCGGGTTATGACTCAAAACAGCCCGTCAGAGGAAAAAGGTTCCTCACCCTACTCTATAGTATCATTTGAATGTCGGGTAATAAGCATCATGTCCGTGCCCCCATTTTATATAATTAACCGAGAACCTTCCGGGAGGCTCTATACCGGTGTCAGCCAGCTTGGATACCCTTTTATAATGCATAATGAAGCAAAGGAAAATTTTGTAATAGTCCAGAATGTTTCTGTGGACTCGACGCACGTATTTTTTGCATAAAAACTTTCTCCGAATAGAAGGCAGCAAAGTAGCCAAAAGCGGGCTTCAGGAAGTTTGTTGACAACATACCCTTCTCTTAGACAACACACTCTCCTCTTTCCGCCTAACCAAAAATTAGAATTGACTAAATTATGGACATTTTCTAACCATATGATCAGTTTAAAAAGTATCCCAAAGATAGCATCATTTTGCATCAAACCAACCTTAAATTACCACACCCCTCCCCTTAGACCCATCCCCAGGACGACAACCTTATGTACTGACAAAGGAAGGATCCTCCACTGCTGTATATCGCAGAGACACATAAAAATGTACAATTCACGCAGACTGGGGGGCAACTGAGATGGCATTATGACGTCATCTGTGGTGCCCCCCCCCCACCCATCACCAAATTCTGGCGGAATGACACTGAGTGACAGCATCATGATGTAAAGGTCTGAAGGTGTATAGGTTTTTCAAGTGAAATCTAACAACCTTTCAGCTAGAGGACGCAGCTCCTTAGGGGAGCAGACCTTAGGGGGATACGTTGATATTCGCCCTTCTTGGGCAGGAGCAAAAGCCAAAAATTTTCCTACAGACCACTATACTTAAAAAAAAACAATTTTTAATGCTAGGTCAGGGGCGTTGATTTTGCTTTCAAGTGTTTTGGGAGGTTTGGCCTAAAACTTAAATGCTGTGTTGGGATGGAGTGTTAGAGGAGATGAAACCTTTTTGGAAAAATGTAATATCCGATGGACGGTTTACCTGTTTTTTCTCTCAAGAAAGGCAGAATCTACTACAAATATTGTTGGCGCGGTTCGTGCGCTTTTGGGTATCTTTGTTCCATTTCTTTAATAGGTCCGTTCCATATAGTTAAGAAGTTGCACAGCCCCATGGGCGTGGATCCATCTCCAAAAGTGGGGGGGGGGGGACTTTTTGACCATTTGCGACAGATTTTGCGAGGGAGCGAAGCTACCGAGCCCGAGCGCGCTTGCCCGCTAAGGGGGGAGGGTGTGGGTTAGTTAGTTAGATGAGGTTTAACGTCCCAGTTTCCCAACCAATTGGTTCAAGTCGAGACGACCACGGCCTTTTTTTTCCAGTTGTGGCTCACTGGCTTGTTTTCCCAACTCCATTGCTTATGCTGAGCACCAGGCACAACGGCGGTAGGTTCCGTTTTCAAAGTCTTTGGTATGACCCGGCCAGGATTTGAACCCTAGACCTTCCGGCTGCAAGTCGGATGCTCTAACCAATTGGCCACTGCAGTCGGTTGGGGAGGGTGTGGGAGGGAGGTGTCCCCCTCCCACGGTGAGAAGCTTTTGTGTTTTTAATGTGAAAATATGTGATTTGGTGCGTACTTTATGTGGTATTTTCTATGCCTAAGGAGATATATTATTATGCATTTTATGAAAAATGTTGTAGGAGTAACCATATAGAAATCGAATACACACACATATTGCTGGCAAATAAGTTATCATTCAAGTATGCAGAATCACATAACAGCTTCAAACAAGTGTAAGGTGTTGCTTTTGTGCATATGCCTACCACTAGATACCACGTGTGCCGGTAGGCCTACAATTTGTCCCCTTATGGTATTCTTCAGAGTTGGCCAGTATGCTGCCAATGCTCCGCGCCAGCCATGGGTTGGCGCGGAGCGAGAGGAAATTTTGGTCCAAAATGCCTTCCAGATCGCTGGAAATGGCACTTCCCAGGCCCTTTTTTGTACCCCCACAGTTTTAGTTTTCATCTATTTTGAAAAAGTGCAGGGGACTTTTTGGAGATGTCCCCCCTTCCAAAAAAGTGAGGGGGACCAGTGGCGGATCCAGGGGGGTCGCCGACGTCCGGACCCCCCCTCAAATTTCACAATGTGCCCTTTTTCAAAATTGGGTTTTTCCACACTAGCCTCAAAAAAAAAAAAAAAAACGAGACAGTTTTACAGGTAATGACAGTTGTCCAGTTTCGAGGTGATTTTGGTTACCCCCATCCAGTATCGATCAATCCATCCGTAAAAGCCTAGCAGAAACTTTCGGCAATGTATTTGACTATGGTAGCCTATATTGCCCGCCCCGAAACACGAACAGTGCAATCGTTTTACAGAGAATGTGACTACAGTATGTCTTACTGCCTGCGCATTTCAATCACTTTTCGCTTGGAACCACGTGCGGCGTGCTTGGGCATTCAAAGTAATACAAAACACGCATATATTACGTCATACTCACTAGCTAGCGCTTTATGCAACGTATTACTATTGGGTTTTAATATTGAGTCCAAAAGGTCACTGCTAGTTTTTTTGTCTTAAAAAATAATGATCTGTTCACACCCCTAAACGCTACATCTACGAAACCTTCCCACCACCCGCTAGTATCCCTCCTCTCATGAACAAGAGAGAGTAGGTAAATACGTTTCGCTATTCATGGTCTGGAATTACTCTCTTCTTTTATTGTGTTGCCCTAGTGATGGGAATAAAAAGCCAATCTTAGTTTAAAGTCCACAGTCAAGAATTGACCAGAAGTCACAATAGACGAATCGGTGTTTGCTTCGTTTTAAAATTACTATATAAAATCACCACCAGGTCAAATAACGCAATGTCAGTCGGTTCAAATTTTTACGTCTGTGGACCGATGACCGCTGTCGCCAATGAAAAGCAAACATTCGACTTCATTCATCTGCTCTGACAGAGTATTTTTGCTAGTCCCGCCGCAACTATATAGGGAATACAACATACAGCATTTTAACCCTCCCCTAGTCGAGATAGCGGTGGCGCCAGGTGGGGGAAGGGTTTATACCCCCGTCGGGGAAGGCTGGCCCCCTATCGGGGAAGTTTTACAGTGTCGTCGGGGAGTCTTAGTCGAAAGTATGTAGTCCCGACGACAGCTAGTCGTCCGGACGGTTTACCTTTTTTTTTGCTCTCAAGGGGATAATTTCTCTAGTAAGAACCCAAAATTTTCAGCGCGCTACACGCGCTGTAGAGTCACTCTGTTTTCTTCAATAGTTCCATTCTACATAGCAGGATAGCACAAGTCCTGTCCACCTTACCAAGTAACATATAAGCAGCGTACATAGTTTATGTAAAGGTCGTAACTTTCATCAAATATCGCAAAACATAGTTGGTGTTCTCTGGTGTGTGTCATGCGGTAGCAGCGGTACAGTCAACTGGTGGGCGACTTACTGAGCAAAGTTTGGCTATTTCATCGTGTTGTCCAGGTGTTTCGATACAATACATGTTACACCTGATACGGTCTACAGACCTTACAGTTTTTTTTTTCTTTTCGTCGTATGTTTTATGTGTAAGCCTATCAAAAATTTTCGCCCGCTTCGCGCACTTTCAACTTCACGGTCCAGATTCAAAGAACACTATCAGTGCGCAACTCGGATCTTGAAGTATTAAGCGATATAATGCAAAATATGCCTGCAATGGCATGGGATAATGAGGCTCCTCCATTTGCCCTTCTAATCATCCCCTCGAAATAGGGAATGTCGGAACTTGGGGCAGCTGACATGGCCCGTCCTCATGTTGGGAAAATTCTGCGTCCACTCATGGTCGCTTTACTTATTTTGGCTTTCATAAGGGTAATTTCTGGGAAAAAACCAAAATTTTCGGTACGCTTTGTCCACTCTTCCTCAGTTCCGTTATACATGTAGATAAATATAGTACAAACCCTTTCCACCTTTTCAAGTTAATAAGTAGAATACATGGATTTATGTAAATGTCGGGAATTGAATCGCATTTCGCTAAACCTGGTTAAAGTTCATTTGTTTCTGTCGTACGGTAGGGCTAGTGACTCAAGGAGGGAAGTATAGTAAAGTTATGCCCGATAGGGCCCAACTGTCTGGACAATTGTTCTATATAAGCTTTGAATTAGTACAAATTCTTATAAGTGTAGGCTTATCCAAAAAAATTTCGCGCGCTTTGCAAATTCCCCGTTAAGATTCCAGGTTTTGATTCCAGTTTCTGCATGTCTCTTAGTTTATCCTTTCTTTGTGACTATGCTGTAAACCAAAGAATTTGTATAATAGTATAATGGGACCAAAATTAAAAAAAACGAATGTGCCCTTTTTATGTTGGACCCCACCTCAGAAAAGACCCTAGATCCGCCCCTGGGGACGTGTCCCCCCGTCCCCCCCATGATCATCGCCCATGCACAGCCCCTTTACCGAGTAACCCGTAAATAGTTTACAGTACTGATAAAGGCTACCCACAAAGCGCTCTGTAAAAGTTTTTGGAAAATGTGTAAAGGCAAACACGTATCCCACATCATGCTACAAATTAGATTGAAATATCCCACATTGATGCGAGGCTCCTACAGAGGTTGGATATGTACCTCTGTTTTTCGGAAAAGTGTTGAGATCAGCATAGTTCCATGTATTATTACCTTAATGATTGTCATGAGATGGAGTGCAAAAAGTGACGAATGCGAGCGAAGCGGCCCGCAATTTTTCGTTAAATATGATTTTCATGACAAAACCTGCATTCAGGCTGTGCATCAAGAAAGTTTTAATTAACCAAAAAATCCTATCTGCCAATCAATAAAAAACCAGTCTTTTACCTGGGAATTCGTAAAAAGCTTTCAACTTTTCCTGCTGTGCTTCTCCGAGAGTTTTTATCGGAAGATATTGATAACAAGGACAATATTAAGTTAGATGAGGTTTTACGGCTGTTTCTAACCAATTGGTTTAAGTCGGGCCGGCCACGGATTTTTTTTCCAGTTATGGCTCACTGGCTAGTTTTTCCTACTCCATTGTTTATGCTGTGGTAAGATGATTTGAGGCGGCGGAGCAGGCGAAAATTTTAATAGTTGGCGAAGGAATCTGCGAACATTCTGATAGTTTGAGGACCATTTGTGATAGAAAATGATTAAAATAGATCCATTACTCGGTCGAAAACACACCTCACCCTACTCCCTAAAGAAATCTATAGCTTAAACGCCTTTTTGGATCATTCTAAAATTTTCAGAATTTTTTTTTTCAGAAATCGATTGAGGGTCACGTGCCCTCCATGCCCCCGTGCCGGCTCCACTGCTGTCCTTTCACTTAGTCTAGAACCAGGGTCAGACAAGGTGTGTTGGGCCCGGTATTTTGTGTGTGGGGGATACTAGTTCAGTAAGAACAATTGATAACGGATAATCCGACATGAAGACTATGCCCCAAACGGTACATTTTTATACGCACACACATACTCACGCTATAGTCAGAAGCGGATCCGGTAGGCATAGAGGTGCCTGCGCCCCTCCCCCTCCTTCGTCGGCCAAAAAATCAAAAGAGAAGAAATTTGAAAATTTTGTTCCTTGTGCACTTTTTTTGCTTACTAGACCTGGAAGGTACCGCATCTAACACTTTTAATTCGTAGAAAATTTCAGGGGAGGACCCCACACCCCACCAGGGACTTTCGGATCTCGCCCACAAAAAGTACGCATCCTTTTTTAGGAGCCCTGGATCAGCGCCTAATCAAGACTGCATGGATTGCTTTCGGCGAGAAATTAAAATATTTGCAGTTTTTTATGCATAAAGTGATAACTGTGAGGGAAGACATGACAATCATATCTCAAAGATGTTCAGTGTCAGTGCGAAGTTGGTCTATAGGCCTCCAAAGGGTATTACTGCTCCGTTTACCCCCTCTGTATTTCGATGTAGAAAGTAGCACTTGAATAACTTTTATGTAAAGTTATGGTCTTTCTTCTTAAAAGACATTGCTTCCCTTTCTTGTGTGGAAAATGTGTCCTGGGTATTTTTCAAGTGGAGTCACAGTCAGCCTCAAAGATAAGCTTGCGTTGCAAGCAACGACGTTGGTTGTTACTCGGAAGGGCGTAAGTCCCGGGGGGATGGGGGATATATCCCCCCAACATTTGACTAGGGGGGATGGCCCATATAATCATCCCCCAATGTTTCAGTCTACAGATACGTGTATGATGGAAAGTATATTTTATTCTTCATTTTCATAGCAAATTTTTTCAATCTCACTTCACTTCTATCACAAATGTTTCTCAAACTATCAGAATTTTAGCAAATCGTTGGCAATCTATCAAAATTTTCGCGCGCTCCGCGCGCTTCCAACCTTACGTCAGTGTCACTCATATTATCAATATCTTCCGATAAGCAGCAAAAAGTTGAAAGTTTACGAATTAATAGGTAAAACACTGGCTTATGGCAGTGGCATGTAGGTTTGTTGGGCAATTGAAAGTGTCTCGATGTAGAGTCTGAATGCAGGTTTTGTAATGGAAATATTATTCGTCACTGTTTACACTCCATGTCATGACCATTATTAAGGTAATAATACACGAAACTGTTCTGATCACAACACTTTCCGAAGAACAGATATACATCTCCAAACATCTGTGGGGACCTCGCGTCAATATGGGATCTTTCAATCTAATATGTAGCATGATGTAGAAGGTTGAAAGTACGTATCTGCCGTTGTACATTTTTCAAAGAATTTTACCAGAGCTTCGCCAGTTCGCGCTCAGCCATAATCGGTATAGGTGGTGATTGTTAATATACTTATGACGAAAACAGCATTCTGTAACGCTCTTATTAGTCCTTCACCCCTTTTGCTACACCTATCAGGGAGGTCTAATATCACCTCCCTGCACCTATACTCTCCCTCTCTCTCATTGTCCCATTACTGGCAGCTGTTCGTCCCGATTTTAGTTCAAAAGTAGTAAAAATACGATAGTTGTAAAGTGTTCGGCGTCGTACTCCATATTATCATTTGGGTGTCAGGTAGTATACGCATTATGTCATTGCTCCCCCCCCCCCTCCCCGCCCCAAATTAATAGGATTATTGCAGAGCTTCCAGGAGGTTCTATTCAGGTATCTGCTAGCCTTAGACGCCCTTTCATAATGCACAATGAAGGAAAGGACATATTTCATAATAACTCAAGAATGTTTCTGTGGACTCCACACACATATTTTTTCCCGAAATAGAAGGCAGTAAAATAGACAGAAGGGAGGGGGCTTCAAGAGATTTGTTGGCAACGTATCTGTCTCTTAATAGACAACATACTCTCCTCTTTTACCTTACCAAAAATTAGCATTCACTAAATTATGGACATTTTCCGGCCATATATGATCAGTTTCAAAAACATCCCAAAGATAGCTCCATTTTGCATCTAAAAGACCTTAAATTAATAGTAAAAAAATTCTCAAAGGGGAGGGGGACCCCTTTCCTAGGACGACACCTTTATGCAGTGACAAACGAAGGATTAAAACTGCTGCGTGAAATGCAGAAACGCATGAAAAATAAAGGTGTAATTTACGCAGACCTGGGGGAACTGAGGTATTATTACGACATCATCTATGGTGCCCCCAATCACAAAAAACCTGGCCACGCCACTGATCTCAAGCCAACTTGCAGGTCTTGTAATGATCTCCGAATTCAAAATCAAGTTGTCTGGGATGACCCTATATGTTGATCCCTGCCTTTCTTAAGCTTAACAGGACATTGTTGCTCTTGTACAATTTCAGTCCAGTGCAGCTTATCAACGAGTTTTGTGCTCAAAATAGCATTTCCTAAATGTATGAATATACTAATAGCCAAAAAAAGAACATTACCACTGAAATTAGCCCATTAAAACAGTCTTCCTGGCACTTCTGAGACATTAAAACCGAGGAGCTTCCGGGGGCTTCTCCCCCGGACTCCCACCGGGGCTTTGCCCCTGGACCCCACCAGGGGCCCTAAGGCGGGCCCCTGGACCCCACCCGTCATGGGCTCGCGCTTCGCGCTCGCCGTGCACGCTTCGCGTGCACATTTTTCACATTTGCGATAGCTCACCCCATCCCCCCCAAAGTTGAAAAGAAATCTACGCCCCTGGTTACTCGTGTGACATTGGGGACACATGGACCGGTGTAGTGGTAGTCTTGTTCAAGACTCTAGTTCATTTCCGTCCACCACACATCGGCTGTGAAGAATACGTACGAGTGCGCCCTCCACCACACTACTATTGAACTCTCTGAATGGGAGTTAGTTTTGGGCATAACCTTTGAGTGGCTTACGGTTCAGTTGACATACGCCCTCACTTTAAGCAAACTGACGCTAGAAGATGGGTGGAAAGTAACTAACGTCTTGGGGCAAGACTGGTAGTATAAAAGGCATCAAAGCGACAAATAACATTCTAAAAATAGAGGCACATGTGGAGGCTCATCATAGAGACTTACAATATATCAATATATAGCTGATTTAGTAATCTGGCAACAGTGCAATTATTTAAGCTGGTGCGCTGTGCAGAATGGGTCCCCACACAAATGGGCCCACAAATGACATTGGGAAACACTGTCTAGCCTAACTTTAGAACTGTGGGAACGCCCTCTATCGTCAAAAAGTTCCTTGTTCCGTGAACCTTATTCATAGCTCGATCTACCTTCAGAGGGGCCCGTAACCTATCGTATAAGGGAGGACCTTTCAGTATAATTTTGGTGACATTATTTGTGGATGGGACTTATATGTGACACTATCTAAGCGGAGCGTCACCACCATTGGCATGTAGCTAGCCTACGGAGAAATTTCGGGCAAAAGTGCCTATGCCCTCAGATTATCGGAAATGTCCCTTCCCAGGCCTGTCAATTTGCATAAGACTATTCTGCCTTTTTATCCCCCCTAAAAGAGAGGCAACTCAGACACATTTTATTCCGTTAAATAATTGTGTAGGGAGAAATGGAACTTGACATATAACCTCTTCTGTTTTCATTTTGTTATATGTTAAACAGGAAATCGAAGGTAATATATGCACGTGTCATTGACATAGAAATCCATGAAAAATGGTTTTTGAAAGTCCCAATTCATTTTAATTGCAACGAGAGGGCGAATCTGCAGCTAGTACAGTAATCGTTTCATCAATAATCACATACTGAAGTGCGTTTGGGCATTCTGATGGTAGCCAAAGCACATGATGTGTATATCAAGAAAGTCAGTACCGAGAATTTTACCTTTCGGCGCGGCAGGACCATTACCTGTAGTCATGTCAATACAAAAAAGTTTAAAATGAAATTTGTAACTGTTAAAAATACATTCATGAGTCTCAGAGCTGGGAGGTTTGGCCAGAGGGGACAAGAATGGTATTTAGGGGAACTTTTTAGCAAGTAGATACCGGATGCACCGACGGCACTGCACGGGCTGGTAGTGCTTCTATACCTTTTCTTATCCTATTTGGTAGAAAACTTTTTTTCAGTTCTTTCCCCGAATATATTTACGAAATCTTAACATGTTTTGTTCTCAATCGTTTTCTTCCATACTAGAAGAAAGGAGAAAATTCAATTCATGTAATTGTTGGGTGACGATGTACGATTTTGAACAAAAAGTTGTTGGAATAGGGTTAATGGCTCACTTTGTGAGAGTGAAGATAAAGGCAAGAAGTGTCCGAAAGAGGGCTGCGGGTCTTCAAGTTCCCAGAAAACGTTGAAATGAAACGCTGCTTGACGCAAATGTAGTCTCACTTGGACTAACAACCGGAAGGGATTGATAATGCAGACGGCTTGAGGAAGGAGAGGAGGTTGGATTCTATTGTGAGACTTTCCGGGGCTAAATCCCTACAGTAAGTGAGAATGGGAGAATAGTACACAGAACGGAAGCGCGCGAAACGCGCCGAAAAATTGGATTTTTAGAAATGTATAGAGACGTAGCTAATAGAAAAATAAGAAAAATACCCTCAAGGACGGGACGGTCCCCCCCCCCTACACTACGTGTCTGTCACATACTGTCAGAAATGGAACTTTCCGCCGTGAGGTACATATTGCATTTAAACATTGGGAGATTAACACAGATCGATGTGATAGAAATTAGAAATTGGTTTTGAACATTTCGAGGGAGGAGCACTGACACTGTGCCACCTGCGTGCAGCCATGAGTTTAACTATGACTATACTGTTCAAAATAGCGAAGACGGAAAATATGGGTAACCCCTGAAATTAAAGACTGTCAGTGGTGAATTTCTTGCTCATGGAAATTAAGGTACAGAAAATGCATTTTATCTGGTCATGGTACTGCTAATTATTTTAAAGTGTTAAGTAACTAGCAATTGACCCGAAAATCATGTGCATGTCCGAATAGAGGGATTTCATCGACGTCACGTGATCGCGCGTCTCTTTGGTTTTGACGGTCAAGCGTCCATTGTGTCACAGTGGTATATGGATGGTTCTATTTATTTGGATGCCAACAGGTGACATGACATTTTTGGCCCTAAATCCATCATTTATGCTTTTACTGGTGACACAACATTGTGATATGTCTTATACTATTATTTCTTTGAAACGGATGAGGACTAAGTTCCAATCATGGGTGCAGGAATTATTTACATTCTCAACATCGCCTTTTATTGGAAACAATGTGTGTTTCACATGTAAATAGGGACACCAAAATACTTTTATCACAGTAAAACCAAAAGTGGGCCTGTCTCGTAGCATGTAAGTGTTTTATTTGGATAATTTGAATAATTTCAAGTTAAAAAAGTCATTCATTTCTCAGTTCATGGTTTTATCTCAATTTTGTGGTTCAAAAACATGTGTTTCACGTGTAAACAAGACAGAGTGGACACCAAATATATTTCCTGATATTTCACATTTTTAAAACAGTCAGCACAATTTTAAAAAGTGCATGTCAAATACCATATTAAAAAGTTTAATTTCACAAGATATTTCAAAATAGCAACTATGGCAAATAAGTTTGTTTCAACTGCAAAGTTTCACAAAGTAAATTTTTCAGTGGACACTATTTATTTTCTGTCGAAATTTCGCTCTATATACATTGTTTACTACATGAAGCAGTACCCAGACCTCAACAATATACAAACAACTCAGGAGGATTACATCACTTAAAAAGAACAATATTATTGGAAAATGGGTAAGAATGTTTCACGTGTAAAGGGGAACACCAAAACTTTCACGTGAAACCTCTTTGGTCATACTCCTCCAATTGACAAAATGTCAATATTTCTTTTTAAAGTATGTGCTTTGTTGTCATAAATCATATGTTATCAACAATTTTATTTGAAAAATTATACAAATAAAGCCTAAAAACAAGAGAAAATCTATATTTTGAAGAAGTAACTTTAAATGTCACAATTTTTGGCCTAAAATGGCTACTTTTAGCTCACTTTTCATCAAAATTGGAAAGATTTATTCCCATGACACAAATTTTGTCATAATTATATAATTACCCTGAATGGTAGGGGCAAAATGAAAGCACAAGTACAACCATGTGAATGAAGCTTCCATGGTAGTATCCTTTGAACGTGTCTTTTTACCATTAGCCCCCTACTTTATGGAATTACCCATCTGTGGTTATGCCGTGCGAGTGTGCTGTAAATACGCTTACCGCGTATGTGTTTTGCCCTTCAGTGCCTGGGAATCCGACTCGCGTGAAATCCCTCTATAGGAGCAAAATAAAAAAAGGAACTAGACAATTCATCGATCGGAATCCAGAACTCCTTACACTGGCACACCCATCCTCATTCTTCTTCGGTTGACCCCGGTGTAGCCTGACTGACGGAAGTACTGATCTAACCGAACGGCCATCAGAGGTTAGCACGAAGCGCTATCTTCTTCATTGTCGGGAATGAACCTTTCCCTCTGCCAAGGGTGGTGCGAGCGGGGGCCAGGGGGCCTTTCCCCTCCCGTCGGGGAAGGCTGCCCCCGGCGGGGAAATTTTCCAATTTCGTCAGGGAGCCTTAATCCGTACAATAAAATATGTTATCTCAATTACCTTCAGTCGCCCCGACGATCTGTTTGATTTTACTCATTGGAAGGGCATATTCTTCTATAAAGACCCTAAATTTTCCAATTTTCCTTAAAAAGCTCAAATTTCCTTCCATAAATATCCAAATTTTTCGAAATTTCTTCAATAAAACTCCCGAATTTTCAAATATTTGTAAAATAGGCCAAATATGCTTTGGCGCACTTCGCGCGCCGAAATTTTTTGTTCCTCATCCTTTCGTAAACTCATCGCCTTTGTCGGGGCTTTGAGTTGCTGCCATGGGCGTAGGAGCCCAAGTTAATTGGGGAGGGTGGCTGTAGTGACTTGCCCAAAAATATAACCAAACATTTCCGCGAGTTCCAAGCGCGTCCGACACAACGTTAATGTACATATCATATAGGCATGCATCGGTTATCACACCGCATGCCAATGGGGCTGCCCGGCGTTTTCGTCTTACCTACAGAGGGCGCTATCATATGGTTCCTACTCGGGTCCTTTTATACGATAAACTATGTAGGAACCCTAAATCCTACAAAGATATTACAAACATAGATCACCCAATCCGGACAGTATATCATCTAAAAAAATATATTATGCATGAGATGCAAGTCTCAAGGTACGAATGTGATACAAAGCCCAAGAAAACATAAGGATTTGTTGCATAGATACCATCAAACTCCTACAGGCCTACCTACACTGTAAGACGCGCTGACTCTGTATGGAGGCCTAAATACCGACGCGGAAATGTGGATTTGAATGCGCGTCGTTCCATACAGTCATCTGCGTCCAAAACTAAGGACGCGCTACAGAAAATTTCATTGTTAAAGTAGTTGGCGTGTGTACCTTTAACAACGCGTTCTGTACTCGCATAATACCGTCATTTCTCTCTGTATAATCCGGAAATGATTGACTCACACTACTGCGCTCTTGGAAAGCGAACGCTTTGGATGCTTTTCCGTTGTTAGCGCGTAAGAATTTAAATGCATGTATAAAGGTGCGCTAGTGAAGATACCATAGAAACTGACCAATTGTTTTCAAAGTACTAATTAGGAAAGCTCCTAAAATTAAGAAAAAAAGCTCCATGTGGGTTAAGTGGAATTTATTGAGGAACGTTACATCTAGTACAACTACGGGCTATAGCCGAGCGATCCATCTGTGACTCGGGCTGCAGCGAGCTAGCTACTAAGCCGTTATAGACCCATATGTAGTCTTCTTTTATTCTTTTTGGATATTTTAATCCTCCTGACCATTATCTCTTGTTTTTCTTTGGGTTCTGTCTAGGAACAATTTCTTGCTGCGTACTACAACCAGAAAGCTCGTATTTTCAGCTTCAACGACAGTAACAGAAAGCACGTAGGCCTAGACGACAATAACAAGCGCATAATTTGTTTACAAACTTCGCGGTTGCGCTTGAGTTTCGCGCAACTGATAGGAACCATATGAGAGCGCCCTCTGTAGATTTTCACTCGGCCGGGCAGCCCCATTACATACAATTTGCTGTTTTACTACCTTCCATATTGGCTTTAATTTTGGCGGAAGTCGTTGATCGCCGGCCGGGGGAGGGGTATAAGGGGAGGGGATTACCCTGCCCTTTGAAAATTTTTGAAAATTTAGGTGTCCTTACATGCAATCTGGTGCCACATATGCTACCTTTGAAGAAAAATTTGTGTTAAAACATTTACTTAATTTAGGTACTAAAAAAAAAATCGGAATCACCCCTCCCTCTTTGAAAATTTTTGAAAAATTAGGTGTCCTTAAATGCAGTCTGGTACCACATTAGTCTACCTTTAATGTAAAATATGAGTCAAGAAATTTACATATTGTAGGTACTAATAAAAAACGGTATCGGTGAGGGTGGGGCATGGTCTATTGGCTCTCAAATACACCACTGATTATCATAATACAAGTTTAACGATTAAAAATACACTGGTGCAAACCGAATATATATGTGCTGGTGCAATTCAGATCAGAACTTATTTTAATTACCAAGGAAGTTTTTTAAACTATTGATTACCTTTAGCTACATTATTGCATTATTTTTCTTTCAGTAGGTGCCGGATAAATTCTCAGCATATTGCCCGAATTTTCACAAAAAACTTTGGTTGGGGGCTGCATCCCCCAGCCACAGCCTCCTACGCCTATGGTTGCAGCCCGGCCCCCGTCGGGGAGCTTGGACCCCTGTCGGGCAAATTCTGGCGCCACCCCTGCCATTTGCTTTATAGTACAGATATAATGATCGCCTTTTGAATATTTGTTTGAGTTTTTATTAATAAGGCGGCCTCAAAAATAACGCGATTAGATCCTGTTAACTAAAAACAACTACAACGAATATGAAAAAAAATTCAAAGGAGCCTCTAGAACATGCATGTAAAACCACGTGTCAGTATTTATACGATATCATACCAGTGGCGTAGCTAAGGGGGGCAGGGGGCGGTCGCCCCCCCCCTCCGGCTCGGAAATTTAGAAAATTCGGAAATTTTCAAATATCCCAAACATAGCTAAGCATAATAAAAATTTCCAAAAATGGGTAAAAATTTCCGAAAAATATAGCAAAATGTAGTGAAATATATCAAATTTTTCTTTGCCTCGCTGCGCTCGGCATCTAATAAACCTTATATGTATTTTGGAAACTATAGCAAAATGTAATAAAATATATCAATTTTTTCTAAGCCTCGCTACGCTTGGCATCTAATAGAACTTATACATATGGCAAAATATAGCAAAATGTAATGAAATCATCATTTTTTTGTTTGCCTCGCTATGCTCGGCATCTAATAATTCTTATATATATATATATATATATATATATATATATATATATATGGCAAAATATAGCAGAATACAGAGGAATATATCAAATTTTCTTTGTCTCGCTTGGCATCTAATAAAACTTAATTGTTCAATAGAATTTTACTTCTATCAGACATTATATGGTTATTATTTATAAATATCGTTTTCTTTTCCTACTCCATGAAGATAATGGGTGAATACAATTTTTAAGAGTTTGGTCACTGTATTAGGCCTAAATAATTTATACTATGACCTGTACATTACGGATCACAATAAATTGTCAAGAATTCCTTGATACTAGACTTGACAAATATCTTTAATTATTGACTTGGAAAAAGCTTCAAAGATAATTATTTTCCAGACATAACAAAAATAAGAAAAATCATTAAGTTAATACAACACAATTGGGTAAATAAATGGATTTGGAGGCTTCAATTTCAAATAGAAGTAAAAAAAAAATTGCGCCTCGCTTCGCTCGGCGATTATTACAAACTTATACGTCCCTACGACCCTAGAGGTAAAATGAGCTTGGGCCTACATTCACAATTGTATGTGACGTACGTATTGCATAAATGCATATCCGTATGTATAATACTGTGTAGGTGTAATATGCTTTAAGAAATGCAAACCATTCAACTTGAGTTTTAGTACAGAAGAAAAAAAATTCGGATATTTTCAGATGAAAATTCGGAAAATTTTAGGTCTTGCCCCCCCCCCCCCCTGGAAAAATCCTAGCTACGCCTCTGTATCATACCCTACGATCCCATGCGTCGTAACCGAGCATCCGAATTGCAGCTGGAAGGTCTGGGGTTCGACTCCTGGCCGGGTCATACCGAAGACTTCAGTTAAAAATGGAACCTACTTGTGCGTGGTGCTCAGCATAAGCACACAACTAGAAAAAAGGCCGTGGCCGGCCGCGCAATTTTTTTTCCCACGAGGTTATGGGCAAATCATGCCAATGGACCAATCAGCTTCTTGGAAATAGGCCACACCCCTAATTCCGAGATGACAGCTTTTGAACCATTTTTTTGTAATTCTGACGCCAGATTATGAAAGAACAGGCCAGATAACCCCAGTCCACGTAACCCTAACTTTAGAAATAACCCCAACCATGATTTAGAAACAAATTTGAAAAAATTTTGAAAATCAAATTTGCCCATAACCTCGTGGGAAAAAAATTAGGCTGGCCGGCCCGACTTGAACCAATTGGTTAGAAACTGAGCCGTAAGACTTCATCAGTAACCCTAACCCGTGCGTTATAACCCACATGACATGCTGCATAGCGCAGCAACCTTGGTACATATGCATGATCCTAGACAGTTCCAGTTCTCCCAACTTGTAACTTCTAGCTCCTCCCATAACTGTATGAAGCTCTTCCTTGTGCAGGAATAAACCTGTTTTATTGCTTAAGGCCATGTCCTGGTGAGCATACAAGGCTATAAAATGTAATAAAAGCAGTCTCTTTGCCTTGTGTGGAATGTGAGCTACTCTGCATCTTTCAAATTTTCAAACTTTGATGTCAATCAAAGAGCAGTCACCAACTGAGAATTTTGATACCCCCACACTAAAAATATACTTTGGGGTGATGACTGTCTGTCTTAAATTAGTAACGAAATTTCCTACCAAGTAACGTTATAGATGCCGCAGGGTCTATATATTGTTAGGAAGGAAATTAACGATTTCTGTTTTAACTCAGAAGCAGATTTGGAAACTAAGCTAAACTTAGGTGACTCGTTTAGGGCAATTTTCGCCCCCCCCCCCTCAAGTCAAAATACTGGGCGGGGGGCGTAACCTACAGGTTGCCTCGATTACTGGGTACATCCGGCAATGAGCTTCTTCTTCTTCTTCTTCTCGTGTACTGGCAGGGCTCTAAAAAAAGGTAGAGCATATGAGCCAGAGGTGTGCGGGGAGGGGATATGACTTAATCAAAATGTAAATTATGCTTGAACGAATTTATACTACTTGCATTGACAGTCCCTTCAGGTAACATATTCCACTCCTTTATAGTTCTTGGGAAAAAGGAGTATTTGTAAGCATTAATACGACACGCAGGTTGTTGGAAGTTTTGCGTGTTCATTCTCCGAAGGCTTTGCAGTGTCACTGGTTTTAGGAAGTTTTCTTTAGGTATGTCAATAAGGTTCTGATTAATTTTATACAATAGGGTTAATCTGGAGGCAGATCTCCTGTTCTGCAAGGACGTCCAGTGGAGATCATGGAGGAGCTTGGTGACCGTTCCTTCCGTTTTACTATAGTTATGTGTGACGAACCTTGCAGCATTACGTTGCACCCTTTCCAACTGGCTACAATGCTTTTGAAGGTGAGGGTCCCAAGCAGGTGTAGCATACTCTAAATGGGGCCTGACTAAGCTGGTATAGGCAGTGGCTTTGAGCTGCTCGGTGCAGTTGGAAAGGTTCCTCTTTATGAGGCCAAGGACCCTACTAGCTTTTGTAGTTGCATGAGCAACCTGGGTGCCCCATTTCAAATTATCTTGGAGATGAATACCAAGGTAAGGGTAAGAATGAACTGTTTGCAAAGTCTGACCGCCCAGTTTGTAATTAAAATGGGTGGTGGATCTACCTGATGAGATGTGCATAACATAACACTTACTAGAGTTGAAACGCATTTGCCACTTGTTTTGCCAAGCATTTAAGGTATCAAGATCTTTCTGCAGATCCTCAGAATCCTTGGTGGTTCAGATAGTCTTATACAAGAGACAATCATCCGCAAATAGCCGATTGGTTGACTTAAGGTTGTCAGGTAGGTCGTTGATATATAATAGAAATAATAGGGGCCCTAAAACAGTACCCTGGGGTACACCAGAGTCCACAGGGAGAAAAGAAGAAGACTGGCCTTCAAGAACAACTTTCTGTTCTCTCCCACACAGAAAGGCTTTAATCCAATCAACAAGTTCTTTGTTTATACCGTAATAGTATAATTTGTTGATTAATCTAGAGTGGGGGACCGTATCGAATACCTTGCTAAAATCAAGGATGACAACATCTACTTGTTTACGTTTATCTAGGGCACTGGCCAGGTCGTCAACAGTTAGGACTAGTTGAGTATCACAAGATCTTCGTTTTCTAAAACCATGCTGATAGTCGGACAAGATTTGGTGGTTGTCCAAATGGTGCATCACTTGACTGTGGACAATATGCTCTATAATCTTACAACATATGCTGGTTAAGGATACCGGACGGTAATTTTTGGGATCAACTTTCTCTCCTTTCTTAAAAATTGGGGTAATGTTAGCCTTTTTCCAGTCCTCTGGTAACTCTCCGCTTCGGAGGGAACAGTTAAAGATCTCAGTCAGGACTGGAGCGATCTGATTGGCTAGCAGCTTCAAGATACGAGAGGGAAGGCCGTCGGGGCCTGCTGCTTTAGCAGGGTTGAGATCGTTCAGTAGATTAAGTACACCTTCATTAGTGACTTTGAATTTACTCATTAGGGGAAACGGGGAGGTCCCTTTGTTAGGTATATCATGAGTTTGCTCGATTGTAAACACTGATCGAAAGTAATTATTCAGTAAGTCCGCCTTACCCTTACTATCAGATATCAGTTGCCCTTGATCTCTAAGAGCTCCAATCCCCCCACTGTCCCGTTTGAGTGACTTGACAAACCTCCAGAATATTTTAGGATTATCTTCCATACTCGGCGTCAAAACATCATTCATATAATCACGATAGGCTTTCCTCATCATTTGCTGGGTTTGCTTTTGCAGATGTTTGTACCTAGACCATACTCTAGGGCTTTTCGATTGCTTAGTTTTCTTAAACCATCTGCTTTTCAATCTTATTTGGCGCTTCAATATCCTTGACATCCAGGGTAAGTCCCTACTTGGTTTCACCAATTTAGTTGGTATATGGGTAGCCATCAATTTCTTAATTTCATCACGAAAAAAGATCCAACTTACATTAACCCCTTTGGTAATAATATTAGAAGAGAGAAACTTATTTTTAAAGTTCTCTGCATCAGCAAGCAATGGTTCCATATTGAGCTTTTTATACATGTAGATTCTACGTGGGGGAGTTTTAGTCTTTTGTGGTTGATAACTCAATAGCGACAATAGAGCGTCATGGCTACATACACCAAGCCCTGGCATGTGGATTAAATCGTCAATTATAGTTGGGTTCGTAGTGAAAACAAGATCTAAGATGTTTTCGGTGTCCTCTGTTCTATGCGTTGGGTCAGACACCATTTGACTCAGACTATAGTCATTGCTGATGTTAATGAGCTTTTGGCATAAGCCACTCTTGTAGGCATTCACCTTGACGGCATTTGAGTTCCAATCAATGTCACCTAAGTTAAAATCACCAGATACAAAGATATTTGAAGTATTGGTTTTGCTGACAACCATGTTCAGAGAGTTATTAAATTGATCAAGGCTGTAGTCGTTGTCCTTGGGCGGTCTATAAAAGCACCCAATGAACAAAGACCTACTGCTTTTCATTTGGAGCTGAGCCCAAAGTACCTCGCAATCAGAATCAAAGTCAGGGCGATGAGTGAGAACTAGGGTATTCTTATAAGCAATGAAAACACCGCCTCCAGTGGTGTTAGTTATACGGTCCTTTCTAATGACTTCATAGTTATCAGGGAATATTTCCCCATTTGAAATGGAACTGTTTAGCCAAGACTCAGTACCCAAAATGATATCCGGGTCCGTAGTTTGAATCAGATTTGCAAGTTCCCGTACTTTACCCTTCACACTCTGACAATTCACTGTAACTATTTTAAGGGTCTCGGATCTTTGCTTCTTGGAAGTACAGACACCAGAAAAGGATGCACCTGACAATGATGAAATTGATTCATTGTGGGAGAGACTGGACATACGATGGATGGTGCCAGCCTTCGGAGACGAAGTAGCAATTGGTATGGTGGCCTGAATAGAATTTTCATCCAATGGGGAAAATGGATTAGGATGCTCAAAATCGAAACTATTAAACAATGAGGAGCTAAAGTTCGGTAGACCGCACTGGCAGCATATCCATGATACACTGGTGTTACAAAGATAGTCATAAATTAGTGTACACATCTGCATACAGTTTTTGTGGGTCCATAATTTGCAACTATCACAGCGCACAGCCTGCTGGCCCCATTTACATGCAAGGTTGCAAATGGTGCATGGGCACTTGGGCTTGTAGGGCCCGGGGTTTCTCTCGAGGTCTCCCGCCTGTAGTAACAGCATGGTACAGAGAAATCTGTACAGCTTATTTAAGTACAGGGGCCCCATGTAATTGCCTGTGGTTTGGACAAATTTGTATTATATTTCGTGCGAGTTTGATTTATGTCAATACTAATAATTTGCCGTAAGCTGCTAAAAATTTGCAGCTTTCTCTGTAGATTTGCACGAACACGGGTATCCGGACGCCTCATTTTTTCCCACGGGGTTATGGGCAAATCTGATATTGAAAATTTTTCAAATTTGTGTCAAAATCATGGTTAGAGTTAACATTACAATTCTACCTCCGTACCAACGTTATACTTGGCCTGTTCTTTCTTAAATTAATCCGGTGCAGAATTACAATGGAAAAGCTGTCATTTTGGAACCAGGGTGTGGCCTATTTCCAAGAAGCTGATTGGTCCATTGGCATTTACCCATAACCTCGTGGCGAAAAAAAAAAAGCGGTAGCCGGGCTACGTTCAGGTAGTATGGGCGAGCGAAAAAACAAATCGCAGCCTGCCCGGCTTTTTTTATTTTACATCAAGTATGACCGCCGCTGCTTGTCGACTGCCTCGACTGCCTGTATTAAATGCTGGTGACTTTGATGTTTCTTTCTACAAGAACTGATATAAGAGGTAAGGCTAGGATTGTACAGTGAACTTATACCTTTCTTCAGTCATACAAAATGAATTTTGTGCATTTAGTATTAATGCCAAAGCTAAAAATTTGCTACCTTAGGGGTACCTCTTCGCCCACCAAGCGTTGTGAATTTCGCGGAACTAGGCCGTAGTATAGACATATCGTCGTTCGCACGCTAAATTTTATTTGCTAATTAATGTCCTCTCACAAAACTCTCAGTATCAATAGGCTATGGAACCTTTTGCCCCACAAAGACTTAAGGAAAACATCAGCGATCACGTTGATGTTTTTTTACAATGTGGAGCTATCTTTGTTACAGGCCTGTAGCCAGAATAACTGATTTTGGAGGCACATCTAGGCCTATGTTGGAGTTTTACCGCTAAGGGGAGCGAGTACCGGCCCGTCCTCTTTGAAAATTTTTGCCAATATCAAGGACTCTAGATGCAAATCGGTACGATATTTTCCATTTTTTTCTCATATTTGTATTCCAAAAATGCTGGTCTCCTAATAAATTTTTCCTCCTTAAGTGCAAGACATTTTATTGAAAAATTTGGGGACAAATCCCCCCCCCCCCCCGTGGCTACTGTATGACAGTATGTGCCTGCTTCATTAGATACACAGTGTAAATGTAGCTTAAGGATAAGTTAAGGATAAGGTGGGCATTATTGGCATGGATTCCATGCACACAAGGTTTTCATTCATCCTATTGGGCCTAGCACGGATTTGGGTACCTTGCAAGATTTTCACACATCTTATGAAGTTATGGACATGGATTGCATTCCCGCAAGATTTTCACTTATCTTATGAGCACAGATTCTGTGTGCAGCAAGATTCCTCTTGGCTAGTGAGTTTGGAATAGTACTGGCACAGTAACAAGATTTGAGCCACAACTGCCATTCTGCATCTTGAAGAATTTTCAGGTGGTTTGAAGGTAAGCTGGCAGCTTTGTATGGGGCAGCTTTGTATGACATGTCACTTCCGCACTACAACAATGTGTTGGAGTGAAAACAATTTATTGCACGAACCTCAGTGCTTAAAGTGTTCCTATATGGTCATACTGCAGTTAGTTGTTGTTTTCACTCCAAAGTTGCTAGGGTAACAGAAAAGACCGGGTTGACTGACCGACCCCATGGGGGGAAAGGGTTGGAGTCACAGGTGTTCGAAACATGAAGTACTGTACATATACTACACACTATATATAGGCTTATATTTATAGTTTGTAGTATATGTACATAATGTTCCAAATGCCTGTGGTTGGAGTGGGGTGTTTAATTTCCTTTTCTTACTGGTGGCCTTTTTAAATATATGTTTGTTTGGGAAGTATGATATGGACAAAAATATTAAAAAAAAATGAGAAATGGGGAGGGGGTCTTTCGTTGGATCGAATATCTCAGCTTTTGGGAGTTGGTACGAGTTCTTAGTAATATGCTCAGTGGTGAATCTGGATGGTGTGGATGAATTTCACCACCTTACTGTATTTTAACTAACAATCTGCATTATGAGTTTGCCTACAGTATACATGTACAAAATTACCTTACAGTATATCAATCTTGTGGGCTATCGTAACGTGTACTATGTTTGTTCAATTAGCTAGCTTTATTCTGGAGTCTCTTCTCTTGTATATCTAATATTTTTCTGCAGGAAATTGGGTAAAAAATTCTCTTAATTGGGCCAAGAATCTGCAAACTCAGTACAGTATCTCTATCCTGAGCTTGGCAAACAGCACTAGCTGTTCAGTGGTTGCAGTTACTGACATGCAGTGTCACATCTCACTGCACTAAGTTCATTGTCCATAGTGCAGGATCATTCAAGTTCTCTCTGATTGGTCCATAATATCCATGCCCCCAAGATTTTCTCACATCTTCTTGACAAGGCATCCGGGCCAATAATGATTTCAGGAGGATAATTACTGGAGTCCCAGGTACAGGGGTGGTGCCAGGAAGTTTGCGGGGGGAGGGGGAAGCTGTCTGATGAGGGGGCCAGAAACCGGAATGCTGACAAAGGAAAGGAGTTAGCCAAAGAATGGTGAACATTTTTAGGCAGGCCTTATATCCAACTTTAAAAGTTTGGGATATTAATTTTAGAAAATGGGAAAAATCTAGGTTTTATTCCATTAGAACAAAAACAAGTAGGCCTTAACCACCCTAGTTTGATTGGTAGCATAACATACAGTAAACTGGAGTAATTGCAGAATACTCCCCATATGGAAGCTCTGCTATGAAAATGTAAGGCTAAAGAGTCCATGCAACAAATTTATGAAGTTTGAGAATGATTCATCTACAATTATATTGCACCACTATTCCTTGGCAATGATTGAGGTACGGTATGTTGCTATGTTATCTTTTAAGATGCTACGAGGATAAGCAGTCAGCAGTCAAGTTGTTTTTGTGAGAAGCCAAAGGGATATGCAGTAATAATTCAATTCCCCTCACTGGCATATGTGGAGACATGGTCATTTTATTCTGAGGCAACTTCCTGTTATCTAACCTTTGAAGGTAAACTTGTCTTTTACAAGGCTACGATGATACGTGGTCAGAATTCAAACTGTCTTGGAGAGGCTACAGGGATATATGCAGTGACTGCATATACTGTAGCCCTGTAGCCCCTGTAAAAACAGAGCTTCAGTCTCGTGGGGTATTCTGGAATTATGCCCATATTTTGAGTATTAAAGCAGAAAGGTCCACTAGTATTGAGATGGAGAACAAAAATCACAAATAAGCATTTTTTGGCATTTTCTTCTTTCATTCCATATGACATAGCCATATTTTTCTATCTGTTCACATAGGCCTCCTTTTGCCACACCAGTCAGTGAATGGTAGTATACTCAGTTATTCACTATGGCTACATCAGTAGAGGAGGACACTGGGACAGTGCCATTACTGTACTGTAAGTACAAAATACAGTGAGCTGACCTACTTAAAGTGTACCTAAAGTCTAAAATTTCAAAAATATATGTTACAAAGCTTGAAAAATGCATCCAGATGTTCCAACTCCCATCTTCACAGGACATTCCTAAACCGAGATATAAAATGTTGAAGCTTATTCACTCAATTTAAAATGGTAGGTTGTGCAATAATTTATGATGTCATTCTTGTACTACTCAAATTACAGTCCTTGTTTTTCTTTGTTTTTTTGAAAGCCACTGCACCTTGTGCCAAAATGTGATCACTGTCTTACTGTTGTTGGGTGATTGGCTAAATAAGCCCTATCCCTACAACATGCGATGCAAAGGAACGGTAAATGTGTCAAGGTCATATACACATCTTAATTGTAAAAGAAAACAAAAGCAGGTAATGTGAGTTGTACAAGAAGGGCATCACAAATTGTTGCGCAATCGAGAATCTCAAATTAAGTGAATAAATTTCAGCATTTTATATCTCAGCAGCGGATTAAGCTATGAAAACAGGAGTTGGATAAATGGAATTCACTTTCCAACCTCTTAAATATATATTCTTGTAATTCTAGACTTTAGGTACACTTTAAGGGAACAGAGTGAATGGTCAAAACATGACCAAAGGACCTCAGGTGAATATATATAGTACTTAAAGATAGGTGAGTTGTACTCTGCATTAAATTGTATGATACAGGGATATTCTACAACACTGTGACTGCAGGTCAAATATTCTGTCCCAGCACTGTAGATGCATGCACAGTACATTTAAAATGTCACTTATGAAGGTCTAGGCTGTGTAATGGATGTGATCCATGGTTGAGTAAATGCTTGTTAATATAAGTTAAGGTCAAAGTAGTGGAATTAAATAATGGAAGGTTGTTATTCCCCACAATATCAGTCTTGTGTGACTTGAAGTGCATCATTTTTTGGGCAGTCATTTTAAAGAAACTTTGTGTCCACTTTTTGAACCTTTGATCCATCAGTGTCATACACTTGTAAGTCACATGTCGAGGTGTATTATGGCGTAAAGAGGTATATGGCATAGATTGGTCAAATGATGCACATACAGTATGTACACCTGAAGGGTTCTATAATGCAATATCTTACAGGTGACAGGGCTTTTCATATTAAAGCAACCAGTATAATCCTAAATTTGAAGTGCATTTGTGTAGCTTTCTTCATTTGAATGAATATTGGTTTGGTCCATATTATCTGCCCATTTACATGATGGTAGTCTGTTTGAAATGAGTTGCCTGTATGGATTCACCTGAGGGTACAGCCACATGATACTGTATACTGTACAAGGGTCACTGTAGACAGAATGCTAGGAAGTACTTCTTTACACAAAGGGTCATCAACGCTTGGAATCAGTTGCCATCTAAAGCTGTTGACTGCTAATCCATTTATACCTTCAAGTCCTTCCTCACCAAAGACTGTTAGAGGGAACTGATGGGGAATGGGTGTCTGACTCCCTTCCCCATTGGCCACCTGCTTAGTCAGGTGGCATACAGGTGAATAAAATGGAACCCCAGTGACCATCAATCTTGACCACCCTTAATTGTCAAACCATTTCAAAGTTGATCAATAAAAGTGAAAGGGTTTACCCTTTCTTCCACTGCTGGCTGTATAGGACCAGCAGGTTGTAGGACTACACGAATGTAACCAATTTCAGTATGCGCGGAAAAACATGAGATTAGGAACCTTGAGCTGATATTTCAATGTAACGTCAGGTTGTTTGGATGGCTTATACACCTTTTCAGGTAGGTCAGGGGTCGAAATTCCGGCTGTTCCGCTGTTCCGAGAACAGTGCTTTTAGTGCCAGAACAGTAACTTTCCAAAAGCAACTGTTCCGTGGAACAGTATTTTTCCAGAAGAAACACATTGCAACTATACGCATGTATCCTTACTGTATCTCTGGTGAAGTAATCATGCTGTGAATATCAAAAACCCCTGTAAATTTGCACATCTAGCGATCATTCACCATCTTTTTCGATTCATTCAAATCTAAAAATGAACGAGACCAAGTATCAAATTCATAGACATTAATTGCACATATGATATGGGGCAAAATGTACGCAAACAGTGGTACTATAGGCCATGTCTGTGTTCTGTACAGAAGTTCAAGTGAAACGCACTATGAAAGCATACAGTAAGTCAGAGCATGTGTACAGGTTTGTAATTGCCAGTACTATAAGGTTAATACGCACCCCCTTTGTACAGAAGTCGTCGTACGTCGCAAGAACATTGGGCATGGTATGGAAAATTACAACATTTTTTGATATTTGTTTTTACCACTAAATCACCAGTTGTTACATTGTAGTTTGTAGTAATTTTCAGTAGGTGCTTTTATGTAAAGCATTCATGTTAATTTGTGTGAAATTAAAGTGTGCCTTGCACTTTACGATTTATGAAATAACGATGCCTGAAACGTAACAAAAGTTTGACAAAATAATTCGATTGCCTTGTGTTTACACTCATACTAGCTCACTAGATTTGCGCCTAGCGCCTGCATTGAACAAATATTTACGTATGGATATATGTAGTTCGTGCATTCATTACGTACTGCTATATGAAATGCTCAAAACAAACACGTGCAAGCCTGCACACGTTCACGTATAGGTAAAGCACAGTAGGATGGTGTGGAATGTCCAAGTACATGTATCGAATATATTGGCGGGCGTCTAAGTATTTCTGTTTTAACGTTAGTTCTATGAGCGGCTTAGACTACGATCACGGTATAAACTGTGAATTTGTAAAGCCGTATTGTGAAGTAACAATCAGATTTGAGCCACTGCTGCAAACGGGATAAAGGCATTTTGAGTAGATGAAAATCAATTCAATCATGGGATTACATTGCTATATGAATGAAAAGTCACTGACGGTTTATTTCTAAAGCATTAATTTGGTCATTGAATTTGCAAATAAACAATGTTTCTAAATGACAGATATCAAAGCAAAACATGGGGAGAAAAAGTGCTAATCTTTCTTTCTTTTAAAGAAATCCGTTTAAACACTTGGTTAAATTTAGCAGCGGTTAAACGGCCAACCGGTGATTTAACCGTTTAAAAGTTAAAACGTGACAGCTACTAGCATTTAGGCACCGAAACGTGCACAAGGACTGAAAGCAAGTCGATCTGACTGCTGACATCTCGTGTCCAAAGAAAATGGGCCTCAGCATGTGTGTTTTTTCTTCCTTAAAATATAAGATCGTCCCTTTGACTCACTGTGTGAAATGATTGTTGAATCAACCACGCTGTGAAGGACAAGAGCAGCTTTACAATTTCACTTAAATTTGCAGCCCAGAAAAAGAACATCAGTACGTGCACTCATATGAAGGAGAACCAACACATTGCATACAAGAACCTGCTCTTTTCCAGTATATGAAAACTTGGAACAGTAAAATCTGATCCGGAACAGTGGTTTGGGAAAAGGTACTGTTCCGTGGAACAGTGGAGAAAAAATTAAATTTCGACCCCTGTAGGTTATATTACATTTGTTTTGCTGCACAATTCCTGGAGAATGTAAATTAGATAATTCTCCCTTCTATCTTTTCTTAGATGTTTCTTACCTGTAAGGCCTTGGAAAGAAAATGTCAAGTCACAAATCATCAGGGTCAACACATCGACGGGAGAAGGATCATGGCAGTAAGAAAGGTGATAGGCATCGAAGAAATAGTTCCAGAAATCGTTCTTTGGAGAGGAAAAGGGAGAAACACTCATATGATCACAGATCAAAACATTATGACAAATACAGTGGTAAGGAAGAATCAAAATATGTCTCACATCATCGGAGAGAAGATAGCAGAAAAGGCTGGAGTTTCTATGGATACACTGAAAAGGATTTAGCCACAGCAGCATCATCTTCCTCCAACCAAGAGGATGTAACTCACAGGACAAAAAAAGAATCTCATGACAAAAGTAAGAATGATGATCAAAATTCAAGAGATGGAGTGGCCGTTTATGAACCTGAAATCACTTCAACAAGACAAAAGTTGCCAATGAAAGGAAATAAAAGTACTGTAAAGGATGAAGAGAGTAAAAAGAACCTGCCATTTATGTTTGATTGGAAAAGGCACAAACAGGAGCTGGATAAACTTTTCTTTACTGGGAAGGAATGTGTCATAAGCAAGTAAGAGTTAAATTTATTGTTTAAGTAAATTTATAGGTTTATGATGTATTTTGCCTTCCTTTTTCTTTTCTTTTCTTTTTTTTTATTGAGTCATTTGATAATTATCTAGTCTCAGGTCATGTCAATTCACATAATGTCCAGCGTTGAGTCACATCTCTTCAACACCTCAAGTGGAGTTTAGCCATGTTGAGTCTTCTCTTAGCTTGGGTGAATTCAAATTGCATTTTTGGGTTGGAATTACTTTGTATTTATATGTCAAGCCAATTGTAGTCACCTACACTGTACCATTTCAGATAACCGCAAGTTGCTGGTTTTGCAAGTTGGGTCAGTTCAGGCTCCTCATCTGGTATTTTAGTCAGGAGACAGCATTTTTGAAAGTGCTGTCCTAATTTTTCTTCATTTGGATCTTCTTTCTTCATAGTAACAGGATAGAAACATGATCTAATTTTCTGTGTACCTATTTCTGTTGGCTGTCATCATAATATCATACAGTACATGTACCAGTTTTGCTAAAGAGTAATGCTGTCTGTCTTTGCAGGGTATGCATCTGTTAGACTGAATACAGTTATTTATTGTCTGTTATTAAGAAAGTTGTGGCTAAAAAATTTAGGGGATGGGGTGGGGGAAGGGGTAACTGCTCTAGAATGGATGTGTGGCAGGTCGACCATTGGTTTACTTGTAAATTTAGATGGCATCTCAACATTCTCATTTGAAATCATTTTGAATTCTGCTTGCCTTTTCTTTCTTGTTTTCTGATTTTAGAGGGAGTCAAGAATATTATGACTTCTGGAAGTTTTTAGAGAAATATCTTACTTTTCAGGCTAGACAAAAAATGAAAAACACATCAGGTATGGCAACAATTTGACTTAAAATATTAGAAACAGCACCTTTCACAGCTGTAGACAGTAGAGTATAAATATTATACTCTGGTAATTAATACAAGTAGCTTGTGGAAGTGAAGGTAATTTTGATAAGTTGAAGTTTTCTCATAGACCCTTTTCCATATACTGTAGCAGTCACAAAGGATTATGGGATACAGTTTTGAAGAGGGGCGTTTTTCACAATGGCATTCTACTGTGGCCAAAAACGACGCACACCAAAATTCAATCCCATAATCCTTTGTAATTGCTATTTGGAAAAGGGTCTATGGAGAGTACTTTTATAAATGTGACTTTAATGCTTGTATGCTAGAACTTACCATGTTACATCTGTTCAGAAAAAATTATTATGGTATTTACTGCACATTGCAAAAAGAAATTAATGTGATCTGCTCATTTGAAGTATGTCAATATCTCCCTTTGTAATTTTAAAACAAGTTTTCCATTTATGCTGTAATGTACTTACTTTCCTGCAAGCAACTCATTTCATGACCAGACCTGGCATGACACTGTTTGAGTGAACAGAAAAACTAGAAAGCATTCCTAAATTCACATGACGTACTGAAATTTCGTATTCTTCTATCATGTCTTGATGGAGGACTAAGATATTAGCTTTTTCAGTAACCTATGCATTATAAACAAGAAAAGTATACATTGTGGTTATAAGAACATGGCATTCATAGCTGCAACTTTGTGGAACTAAATTTGTTCTTTTATTCCCATAGATGAAGGAGAAAGAAGTGCAACAGAATCAAAGAAGACAAAAAAATTGAATCTCCCAAAGAAATACAATAAAAGATACAAAGTGAACATGAATCTAAAGTATCCATCCAGAGAGCTCCTTAGCAGATATGGAGATAGTGATGATGAAGGTACTTACAGTAGAAATAATAAGTGTGTTTCTGTATGGCTTGGACCAAGAACCAGGTGCCAGTCTGATTGTGGAATGCCCTGCAGTCCTAATGCCCATTGATCCTGTACACTTGTCCATGAAAATGACAATGCATTAATCCCACAGCCCATGTCTTACAGTGAACATCCCATTTGTATTAGAGCCAGTTATTCCTAGACCAATAACTGTGGGACCAATGGGCTGTAAGACTAGTAGGCTTTAGGACCAATGGGCTGTAAGGCCAATAATTTCTAGGACCATTGGGCTGTAACAATCTACATTTTGGCTCCTGTTGTTGCAGGTTTTGGCAGAACTAGGTGCCATCTTCCAACATAAGGAGTCATTTTTGGAAAATAAAAACAGTGAAAATGCAAATTTTTCAATGTTGTAGGGCATAGTTACAGTGTACTGTATTTAGGCTTGTATGAACTCATGAAATAAACTCATCAGTTTATACCAGTGTTTGGTGCACTGATGAAGGAAGATTTACAGGTTCTCACTTTGGAACTAAAATGCTGATATCATTTTGGATTAAAGTTGGGGAAAATGCATGAAAACTAAGTTTTACCTGATCATACATTTTGGAGGCAACCAGCTGTCCATGCTAGGAACCAAGTGGTATAAAATATAACTTTTATCAGCTTAATTTAAGGCTCAGGCCAGTTTGTGAATTAATGTAATTATGGTGCATGGCACAAAGACAACACAAATCATACACATACGTTGATACTAAATAGCACAGCTGGTCATGTCAATTAAAGTTTGAACTGTAACCTCACCCATGGTCAGGGTGCTCAAAGCAGATTTGCATTTTGTGGACAAAAAAGGGTAAATTAACTCCAACAAAGATGAAGAGGGATAATTGTTTAGTTAAATTTTAGGTCAGCAGAAGAACTGAACTTTCGATGTTGCCAGAAAAATTCCTCTACCCCTGCAGTGTCATATTACTCCCAAGCTGAGTTGAAAGGCTCTTCAATAGCATATACTCCATTGTTGAATATAACAGAAAAATTTTGAGAATATCTAACCCTCTGAAATCCCTAGGATGGTGTGCATGTGTAGTGCTAACATTTGATCACTGAAATTATTGCAAGGTACAGTAATCAAAGACATTAATATCCAAGTACAAAGCCTTATTTGAACCACTGGGCTCAGAGACAAGACAGTAGAGTACTGTATCTGTACTATAAGGTGTGTCAACCCCCCCCCACGGCCCCACCCCCTTGTCAAGTACAGTATCTTAGTGCCTTATTCTCATTGTCTTGGACAGTTTTTAAAATGATATATTTCAAAATGTGGCGGAACATAATCAGTAATTTGAAAAGTTTGCATTTTTCAAACTTCCTTGAATTTTTATTTACGATTCAAGAAATTTTTCCTGAATTTGCCAATATTCTGCATTCAGTGTTGCTGTTTTACAAGTATTTACTGTTTGTTTATACAGATGAAGAATCATTGACTACTTCCAAACTTAAAGAGTTTAGGACAATATACCTCTATTACTTGGATTTCTGCCAGAAACAACAGGTATTTTCTTTTGATGATAATTCCAGCAAGAAATTAGTTCTTCCTATACATATTTGTAATTTTTGAAAATTTAAGCCATGCATAAAAGTTGCTTAGTATTTTGGGTACCTAGGTTTCTGTAACATTACTTCCAGGGAATAATTTATCTGGTGTCACACCTCATTTTGCTACACAAGCTGGTCATATTGCTACTTAAAATGCAAAATTGTATAGCAATTTTTGTACAAACAACCATAGGGCATTCAATGACTTTGTGATAGAGAACCCAAGAATACTCGAAATCGCTGTGCAGATTTTGAGCACCAAATTATTCCCTGACTTTACAAGTGAGAATGGAACTACTGATAGTTACAAGAAGAAATTGGAAGCAACAAAATACTTTCCTTTTTATGCAACATTTTTAAATCTTTGTCACAAAATGTTTAGAATTTTAAAAACCAACAAACTGGACTTTAATTAATTCCATTGATGCTTTTAGAACTTTCTATATGGTCTTTGAGTTTGCTTTTTCCATGTTTTTTTTTCTTTAGTTCAATAAATTAGTGAAACTGAAGACAGACCAGGCTAATCTTCCTATTGCCAAGTATCGAAACACTATCATCACAGCGGTGGAAAAACACAGGGTGGTCTTGATTGCTGGAGATACTGGTTGTGGTAAATCTACTCAGGTGTGTTATTTGTATATGGAGCTTACAGCCAGGGCTGGAAACAAGACATGAGGGCAAGGCTTTTTTCATATTAGATGTAGGTCACATTTATGCATCTCAAAGGGCACTAAGGCCAAACAGGAGGCTTTGTGTTATCTGGTATATGTTTAGTTGTATTTTGGTAGGAAGGGTATGAAGGCCACGGTGGCCTTGAAAAGTATTCCAATTTGTAGGGCACCAAGGCCATTGCCAAAAATACAAAGACCATGGCCTCTGTGGCCTTTGTTTATTTCCAGCCCCATGCAGCTAAGGTCAAAAGGTCAAATGTAGTGATGCACTGGTTGTCATGGAGGGTTTGCAAACTAACTTCATATACTCATGTGTGTGTGCAGAACAGATCACATTGCAAATTGCTCGTCAATTTAAACTGCAAGAAATACTCCTCATGCACCTAGGCTAGGCATATATTAGTACATGTATGGGTTTGCCCTCTAGTACATGGTTGCCTGGTAGTAATTGGCTAACCCACATGACCATGAAAGGTCCCTATAGAGTACAACAAAAACAAATGCAGTCACACCAATTTGAATTCAAGGAGACATAGAGATTGGGCTGTAGCCTTAATACAGCCTACTGGTTGGGCCGTTGCTGGGGTTTAGTGCTTTATTAAAGACCAATGGATTGTATCACAGTGAGTGGGCTGTAGGACTACAGGGCTGCAACTGAATTTCCCCTCTAGCTGTGCTAAATATTTTTTTATTGTTTCTTAATCCTGCCACAATTTATTGTGTGTGATGGTTTTCATCTTTTGGCTTACAAAAAGAACGTAATATTTTTATTATGAAACATCATGACAGTTGCTGGTTTGGGTAATGAGAAGTATTTAATAGGTTCAACTGATGTCTTCAAGGTTAGGTTAAGGTGACTGTTTAAACTCTTTGAACTGTCCTAATATGGGAAAGTGCTGCCCCCCTCCCCATCTGTGTTTTTAATCAGATGTACAAAAATCTATTGATGTGTTCATAGAAGATAGCATTATTGTGATGAGCTTTGTGGAAGTGTAAATTCATGGCTGATGTCGTCTCTGTGAAGCTATTAATGTTTGAAATGAACTAGACCCAAATTGTGAGATTTGGTAGTAAAGTCATTGGGTCAATTACTCCTCAGTGGCTGGTGCAGTATTCCTCAAAGGGGGGCTGCACAGGAAGGGGGAGGCATTTTGTAAAGTCAGGCTACATTCCAAACATTGTTCAGCCTGTGTGTTGCAAAACATTTGGCTAAGGGGGGCATGGCTTGCCCTCTCACCCTGCTCTTGGGAGTTTAACAGAAAGTACCTATATAGGAATATACACAGAATTGCAGGAGAAGATTATTCACATCACCACTGGTGGGGGGATTGGGGGAATTTTCAAGACAAGACAGGAAGAATAGATTAATTGTTCCACATGTAAACTGGTCTTGAACTTTCTTACAGATGACATTGCAAAATGCAAATGTGGCCAGAAAAAGTATGTCATCTTTTGAAAACTAAAAACTCCCTGCTAAAAGATTTGCTTTCCAAACAAAAATAAGTAAACAAGCAATATACTGTAGCAGTTTTAGTTAAGAGATGTTTTAAGAATCCTTAGAGGACCATAATTTGCATCTTTTTTCAACTCTTTATAAAGCTGGATGTACATTCTTCATTATAATCAATAAACATATTATATTTTGACCTAAAGGTCCATAAGTTATGGAATTATCTGTTTGGTATTTTTTGTTTTGTTTTAACTTTTTTGTCAACCTATGAAATATTTCAGGTTCCTCAGTACCTTATGGCAGCAGGTTTTGACCGTATAGCTTGTACACAACCACGACGTATTGCCTGCATCTCATTGGCCAAGCGAGTAAGCTTTGAAACCTTAAATGAGTATGGGGATCAGGTTGGCTATCAGATTAGATTTGAAGCCCAGAAAAGTTCATCCACAAAGATCATTTTTCTGACAGAAGGTAAATATTTATGAGCTTTAGAATAAGTTTGATAAGGTTTAATTGAAATACCAAAATCCAATTAAAAAGTATTATAGCTGCATTCTTACATGCAGTCAGGGGCTAAGATAGGATTTTAGAGGATGTTTGTAAAATGCAGGCTTCAAAGTGAGCCTCTATTTCCTATAATTTCCTGTATATTTCAAAAAATCCTATATTTCCTATATTTGTATGATTTTAGGCTTGTTTTCCTATATTCTCCTATATTTTTCTGATCTTGTCGAAAACATTTTTCTTCTGTATGGTGTTTTGGGTTGAAAATTTCAGATGGATTCTTTTTCCAAGATAGTTTTGTAGACTTGGAGAGTGTCTTAGACTCAGAGTGGCTTATTCAGACAGGTAGCAGTATATAGATGCCAAGTATCTTAATTAGATGCAAGTACACAATGGCCAATTATAGGATTCAGAAATATTCTCATATGAAACAGCATTGGGCACTTACATGTATGAACACTTATTTCATCACCCATAAATGTTCCACGTCACACCTGTGATTTTAAGTACTCTTTGATTTCATCTGTTTGAGGGAATTTTAGTGGTATTGTAAGGGGATGGATTAGAGCGTTCTGCCTGGCATCCCCTGTAGTCGTGCAGTCTCCCACATTTTAAAACCCTTACCTATGCTTTGTATTCACAGATAGCTGTGATGTAACCGATTCTTTCATTTAAAATATTGTACAGTAGTACAATGTTTTGAAATACCAATAATTTCCCTGTCATCTGCTATCTTTCCTCAAACTTTGTTAACCATTAGATCAGTTGATTGTCCAAAGTGTTGTACAATTAAAATTTTCCCCTAAAGAATAAGAACTTAGTGCTTTGAGAAAATTAAGAATCTCACTGTAATGTTTACAAGTTTACAATGTGCAGATCTCTTTGGTTTTCCCTAAACTCCACAAGAAGTTCTGTGGTAGGTCTCTGGATGCCACATCAATTTGTCCAACAGACCAAAGTGGAAAATCCTATCCATGTATGGGTCTGGTGCTGCAGTGCCCATCATTGGTGACAAGTAGGGTCACTTGCCAAGTTGCCCTTTCCCTAATTTTGTCATGTAACTTCCTCAACTGAGATTTTAGATGTTTTAAAAGTATGTTAATGCACAGACAGTTTTTGCACACTGTAGGCATCTTGACATATGTGGACTACACTGTCCTGCCAAGTTGTACAGATTCAAAGTGAGCAGTGACATTTTTAGGTTTAGGGACCATTGGGCCATGTCCACTTTCCTTCCCAAATGCTGATTTTTTTCTTTTTATTGAGTAACCTAAAATCTGATTTTGAAAATAAATTTTACTTCAAAACAATAACATGTTTAGCACCAGATTGCATGTAAGTACACCCAATCATTCAAAAAATTTTCAAAGGGGGAGGGGGACACCCCCTCCCCTTAGACCCCTCCCCATGTTGGTAATCACAGAATAAACTGCATGGCCCCCATGAGAAAGTTCTGGCTATGCCACTGGGAAAGTGAGTTGTAATGTATTCATAGCAACCATACAGTTGTCATAGGCCTGTGATATTGGTCTGTCATCACCCATGTGTCACACTTGATATCAAGACTGACTAGCAATACAGCGTATAGTTTATAGCGAGATGTTGTATTAAGAGACCATTTCCTGTTATTTAAGCAGCAAAAAATTAAAAAATTTCCTCACCTCAACCCCATTATTTTTGGAGCTGAGGTGAATTCTGTCTGTGTACTTTAGGACATAAGCAACAGTTTATTGTCCACATTAACTACCCATCCATTCAAAGCACCATCATGGTCACATTCTGTGTTCTCACCTTCTGATATTGCAAATTTTGGTGCCTTTTTAGTATGCACAGATAATAAGAGTTATGGATACTTTATTCCGGGGTCAAAATATGCAAATACATCACCTTCAGGGGATTTACTCTTTCCCTTCCACCAGAATATTTAGGTGGTTTTCTTAATTCCATGTTGATGGTAGAACCACATTTTTCTGCCACATAGCCCACACTACTTGTGATAGTGTTAATCACATTTGCATCATGTGAACAGTATAGTTCATTAGTTTCCTAAGGTATCATGTTTTCCTCATCCACAACTTTGAGGAATTTTGAAGATAATTAGAACCGCAAGTGTATGACATTCCTATATTTACTCTATATTTACTCTATATTTTCCTGGAAAAATTCTATAAAACCAAATATATTCATCAATATCTTTCCTATAATACCTCCTATATTTCTGTGATGGACCACTTTGAAGCCTGAAAATGATGATAACTCTATTCTGGGATCCTGCAGGGGGATCCCCAGTATAGGGTAGTCTGGCGGGATGACTTTACTCCAACCTTCCTTTTGGAAAATAGTTTAAAAATCATTTTAACTTGTAATCTGGTGCATTTTATGTATCAACATGACACTCCCAAGTTAATATCTAGGTGTCCAGGCTGATGAAACATTATAGGGGTTAGAAGTGGGTTCAGTCCCACACCATCAACCATTCCCACCATACCCCTGGCAGTATCTCTAAACTTTTCTCTGGTACTGCATTTCTTTCTTCCATTAGGTCTTTTGCTTCGACAGATCCAGTCTGATCCTCACCTATCACAGTATAATGTCATCGTCCTAGATGAAGTCCACGAAAGACATCTTCAGGGGGACTTCCTTCTGGGCATTCTTCGCTGCCTCTTAGAGCAACGAGAGGATTTGAAGATAGTTTTAATGTCTGCCACTATAAACATCGAACTATTTTCAAATTATTTTGAAAATGCCCCTGTTATACAGGTAAGTGTTATACCAACACAAAAATCCAAACAAGAGAAGGACTAGATTATTTATGTAGTGTATGTAATGTGATTTTATGTAAAATATTTTACCTGTGTTGCACAGTAGAGTATTTCTTTTCTCTATGTGAATTTGGGATTCATGATGAAGGTGTACAAGATGTACCGTCTTGGACTGGTAAAATAAAAAAGCATACAAAACCCAAGTTTTGCACTTTTTCCACAATATATATAATTTGTTGAATCCCATACTAAGTCAACCAAGCATCAGAAATTTTGGGTTTTCATTTTACTTGAATTAATGGAGAAGGTGAAGCTTTTGAGTTAAGGTCTTCCTTGGCCCAGTTTTAAGTGATTGGGTTCCAGGTATTATCCAGCATTGTAATCTCTTCTTAATGATAGTGATTTAAATTTTGCTTTTACCAAACATCATGTATGTGACATAGAAACAAAATTATTTAGATCACTCCACCGGTATGACTGTCCTGGTATTGTTGTCCTGCTAAAGCTCATCGTACACTGACATCACAGAAAAGAGAACAGAAGAACAAAACAAATGTTTGTTTCACATTTTGTGTTTTTGACATCCATGTGAAATTGGGCAAAAACAGAAACCATTACTTTTGGCCTACTGTATGTGATGCCTATACATGTTTTTGAAGAAAGCTGCTGGTCAAAACCAACTTTCACTTGATGATGAGTTCCCATGATGACAAAATGGCACCTCCATTGAATCAGCTTGGCCCAGTCACTGAGAAAACTCATTTTTGATTCTTTTGATACCAGAACGCAACAGATTTGTTTTGTGTTTTGGTTTTTTGACTTCAGCATGCATTTAGGGTAGTGAAAGTGAAGTTGAATCAATACTTATGCCATGTTTTCTTCTCTTTTACAGGTTCCTGGACGCTTGTACCCAATCCAGTTGGAATTTGTTGGTACAAAAGAAGGGGTATGCTATCATCACTTGTTCTCCCTGATGCAATATGTATTAAGATAGAAGTGATATTTTTAGTGCTTATGGCACCTCAGACAACTAATTTTGTTTTGTTAGATATTATCAAAGACATTTTAAGAGAAAGTTTACTTTAAGTATAAATGAGAATTTGGTGCAAATATACTACCTTATGGAGTGGTCACCATTTTGTCATCCCAGGTGTGGTGCTTGGCTCTGCCTTGGCGAGGATTCCAGAGAGCATACTTTCCTTGCAGATTTCAAAACATTGGTATATAAAATAAAGGGACACTAGCCTGTGAGGTGTAGCTATTAAATTATCCTCATACATTATTAGGTGTGCCTTGAAAAGGGCAACAAAAGTCACAATCTTAAAGAGTTTTCTGACAAAAAATTGGACTAAAAGGTAACCGAGTATTGGAACCGTGTTGAATGGAGAGATTCCATGACCACAGTGGTCCCATAGCCAGTAAAAATAGATGTTGCTACGATATCTCTGGAATATATGTTCTAGTAAGGCAGTGCTTCGCAAAGTTTACAAAATAATTTTGTGCTAAGCGTGCCACAGAAATGTAGTTTTGAGATCATTTTGTGCAATTCTAGCCCCATGATGGACTGATAAAGTGAGAGTGGGCCCTCTTGTCCACATTAATATATAAACAGTGTGTTTGTGCATAATTATTTAATACTCAAATCTCATTTGGGGGGGAACATGCCACCTGTCCCCCTCTTAGTGATACCACTGACAGTACATAGGAATTTGTTATATCTCCAGGTGACCTTTGTGTGTCCTTGTAAGTTATACCAAAGAATTGCACAATGGAAAAGCTAGGAACAACACTGCATTCCTTGTCTAATGTAAAAGCTTCCATCACAGTTTGCAAAAACAACATTTCTTAATTCCATCAGTGGGTTTCACATAAAACTATATTTCAGTATTGCTTAGAAGTGATGGTGGAAATAAATGGACTCTACACTTTAAATGTATGTCCAATACTTGTTTAGGTAATGAGGAAACTGCTGAAGTTTTTGTGTAAATTCGATTACTTTCTTAACATTTCTGTTTTCCTTCTTTCATGACGCATTTTTCTACAGGAAACACAAGCAGAGAAATTAGACCCCAGACCATATCTTCGAATTATGCAGAGAATCGACTACAAGTACCCCTCAGATGAGAGAGGAGATCTCTTAATCTTTATGAGTGGGATGCGAGAGATATCTACATTAGTAGAAGCTGCTAAAGTCTATGCCAGTCAGACAGAACGATGGATTGTATTGTCACTACATAGCTCTTTGTCAATAGCAGAGCAAGACAAGGTATATCATTCAGAATTATACTACTTACTTGTAATTTAAATAAAAAAACACAACTGAAATGAATTTATATAGTTCATATAGATTCAGTTGGAAGCCTCACAAAAGACTGTGCAAGTGACCCATCATACATAAAACCTTCCCCCCCAAGCCTGATAGCAATTGCTATTAGCCAGCACCTATTAAGCATTTGGCTCAAAGTTAAAATGATATCCTGAAATATCCAAAGAAGATGTAGAATAGTTGGTTAAGTGTCAGGTGCAATCGGAAGATGAACCCAAAGGACTGTTTCAAAAATACACCCAACCCAAATCACAGCTCTCTACTATTTATGTTTGTGTCTCCACCTTCCTTTGCTTCCCACCCCCTAATTATTCCCTTAGGCTAATCCTCCTCACCTTAACCAATCTCTGCTCCCACGGCCCTGGTAAAACCAATCCAGCACATTTCACTGCATCATATGATCAAGTCTAGATGTCTCACAAATAAAGGTACAGCTTTATCTTGCAAAAAAATATTTTAGTAAATTGAAAATCATTTAAAATATTTTTGTTGTTACTAGGTATTTGATGTAGCCCCGGAAGGAGTCAGAAAATGTATCGTTTCAACAAACATTGCAGAAACATCAGTCACTATTGATGGTGTCAGATTTATCATCGACTCTGGAAAGGTGGGTGCACTTGTTAAAAATGTAACATTTGGTATATATAGAATACGGATGACGTTTTCTTGAAAAGGCGTATAGTTAGCAGTGAACACAATGGGTTTAACTGATGATCCAGTTGTTGTGGTTAGGTTAGGTTAGATGAAGTTTAACGTCCCAGTTTCCAACCAATTGGTTCAAGTCGAGACGACCACAGCCTTTTTTCCAGTTATGGTTGTTGTGGTTACCATGGATTAAGAAGAAGTGTCTTTCCATGATAATTTTACAGTTTTGAAAACTTGTAACTTCAGCACAAATGTTTTCTCATAAAGATGTTAGACTTGGCAATGGACACCAAATATGTGAAAGTTGAATAATTTGGTTGTAAAGCATTACTGCAAAAGAAAGTTAAAACTTTAGATCTCTTAAGTGTCATAAAGCTGAACCAATATATCTGTAGGAGGGATGCCCACTGCACAGAACATCTACCAGACTGAATGTCCGCTTCTTGGAGATGTCTGGTTTCTCAAAAGCCCATTAGACTAAAAATCCAGTAGACTGAATTTCAACTAATTGGATTGCTGCCCAATTAGGTCAGACAAGTGAACCCTGAGTCAAAGAAACTTCAGTCTAGCGTATCTTTTGTCCATAGGATATTTTGTCTTGTTGACCATGCTCCTCTAGGTAGATGAATATTCACACCCGGTAGACACTGGCATTCACTTGCCTGTAATCAATAATAGGATATGAAATCACACCAGCTTGCTGCTTGCTTGAAAGGACAGGTTGTGCATGTTACTGGTGCCACTGCTTTGTTGTAATCCTCTCTTCCAAAACAGGTGAAGGAGATGAGTTACAATGCTCAAGCCAAGATGCAGCAACTTCAAGAATTTTGGATCAGCCAGGCTAGTGCTGAGCAGAGGAAGGGACGAGCTGGTAAGAAAAGTTCAGATTCCAGATGTTTTGGGGAATTCATATTTGTCCCACATTAGATGATTCAGTCTGGCCCAAGAGAAAACTGACTATGCATCAACATACTGCATGTTTTTTGTTTGTTTGTTTGTTTGTTCTTTTTTGTAACAACAAATTTATACTGCTGTACTCACATTTTCATGAGTTAAGTGATGTGATCATTAAAATCTTGTCCTTGGGTATATTAATCTTATTAAGCACCTTACCAGTCCCCCCTCCCCTCCCTTTACAGTATTGTTACATGTCCCTCAGGGACAAAAAATCATCAAATCCTGTTCTAAAGGAAGTGATCAAAACAACCAAATATGGTGTTTCATTATTCACCTTGAGGCTTTGAAGGTTCTTATAAATAATTTATTTTGTTCCTTGTAACTTTTGTTGTCAAAATAATAAGCGACATTACTCAAAAGCTTTTAACTGTGGTTTCATCCTTAAATCTCTCAGGTCGCACAGGTCCTGGGGTTTGTTTTCGTCTTTACACTGAAGCTGACTTTGAGGGTCTACAAGAATACTCAACACCAGAGATTCAACGTGTTCCATTAGATTCACTCGTCTTACAGATGCTGTCATTGGGTATGAGGAACCCTAGAGTGTAAGTTGTTTCATTCTGTCACATCATGAATGGTGACATTTTCCTTTCTAGTTTACTGAAAGGGGGATCTTCAGAGTCACTTTTGCAAAATGCACTTTACTAAATCATGGTTAATTTGCAAGTGCAATTGTTTTCAGGGACAGGCTTGTACACTCACCATCATTCCCACTCAATAAAATGAAGGGAAGGAAACTGGACTCTGTTTGATGTCTTGGTCTCTTGGTGCTCCATAACATTTCATCAAGCCTTCTTTAAACACTATGCAATTGGCACTTAGTAATTTTTAGTGCAAGAATGACAATGTATCCATAACAGCTGGGGTAAAGATTGCTTCTTGGAAGCTTTTCCACCACAGTTTTAATAGTTAAGGGGAGGGGGCCTGGGGTGGGAGAAAAAAATGGTGCTTTTGTGGTCAATGTGTAGCCTTAATATAATTGATGAATTAGTGAAGATGCTGGATCCAAATGTAAATATTTAATGGTCTGTGGAAATGGAAATGTCATGCCTCCCTATTTGGTATGAAGAACTTTAAAATGTTAAAGACTAGATGCAGTTACTATCAAATTCATCAAATATTGACCAATTTAGAAGACATGTACTGTTTTTGCACCTCCTTCATTAATAAACAAGGGCTACATATGCAAATTTGTGACATGGAAAGAGGAACTCCTGAGATATATTATGTATTGTTTAACCTTCACTCCAAGGACAGTTGTAATTAAGGCATGCCTTGAGGGGTCTTTTTTGTTTGAAGTAGCTATAGACTACTTTGAAATGTCCAAATTAAACACCAAACTAGAAATTAACTGGTAAGAATTAAGCAGACAATTTATAAAGGATCAACAAAAGAAATGCAGACACTGCACCACATTCCACATCATAATTTTTGTATAACAACTGAAAAATCATCAAAATGTTTAAACTTTGAAGAGGTATATCTCAAGAATTATAAAAGATTTTCAAATAGTTCCAACAGATTCAGAGGATATTTATCTGTAATTGCTGAGTAAACTAATCGCTTTGGCTACTTGTCCATGTACCTTTAAGGCACAATGTTAAAACCTTAGGCAACATTTACCTCAGCAAAGTTGCAGAGGCTGTAGCCATGCTTTAATACTAGTGTTTGCACCGTGTACCAGACCGACGATGTCAAGACCCAGTTCTGAAATTGCTACCCGGATCCAAAGTTTCACTACAGCAACATAGATTGCATGTGTGACAGAACACCCAACATGTTACTTTTTCTTGCAAAATTTATCACGCACATGCCTAAGAACACTTGTCATGCCCGTACGTACAGTAAGATACTTTGGTGTTATATTATATCAACGTGCAAAGCAAAATTTTTTATTATGACTTTACAACAAACTCGTAGCCTAAGGGAAGTTATATTTTCAGGTACTCAGGTACCCGACCGACCATCGACTTCGGGTACCCGGTCGCGAATTTTGGACGTATACGTATATTAAATTAGTAGTATGTGTAGAGGAACAAAGCATGACTGCAGCTACTGCAGTTTGGCTTTGGGAGCTGCAGTTTTGCAATTATTACATTGTGTGTAACAGGATGTTTCTTCCCATCTTTAGGTTCCCATTTATTGAACCTCCACCTATAGCAAGCATGGAGACATCTATTACATTTCTAAAAGAGCAAGGTGCTATTGATTCTAATGAAGAGCTCACAGCAGTTGGACGGATGTTAGCCAACCTACCAGTAGATGTGGTGATTGGGAAAATGCTCATCATGGGAACTCTGTTTCAGGTTACTCTAATACATGAATCAAAAAGTCGAAGATTTTAATTTTGTTTGATTTTGATTGATTGATAAAATCAGCATTGGAGTCAGATAGCTTTAAATTGTGAAATAAAATCAGCCTTGATGTCAAGTTTATAAAGGTTTAAAAGCATTTGTAACCAGATTTTAAACTTAATAATGATGTGATTATTGAAAATATAATAACATAAAATAAAGGAGTTAAAAAACTGCAAAACATGCACAATATTTTGTACAAAAAGTAGCCATATAATAAATCCTGTCACCAGCGGTACACAGAATTACCATTTTTCAGAGAAACGTTATTAGGAGAGCATAAAATCTGTCATTTTTGCACCAAATGTCATAATAGCATTGCATGAAATCATACAATCATTAAACCAATCAAAGGAATTTGGTATGTTTCTAACATAAATAACCATTGCTATCTATTATGTGTGTTTCCCAAATGTTCAGTATGATTAGTAATACTATAGTAAAGTTGAAACTTACAGAAAAGAAGCATTTTTGTCCTCGAAATTTACTTTGGTCATGTCATTAAAATGTTTTGGTTATTAACTTTCAGATGACAGAACCTGTGCTTTGTATAGCAGCATCATTAAGTGTGCAGTCCCCATTTACAAATAAAGCATTCCGTGATGCAGATGCCATGGTAAGCAAAGTGAATATTGATTCATTGACCTTGAGTAACATGCACGTTCTCTGTTATATGGAAATCAAAAACAACAGAAACAAGCAAGTGAATGAAAATTTATGGAAAATGACATTCCACATAAAAAAAAAAATATTAAGAAAGAAAAATTCATGAAACAGACAAACAAGGTGGAACTTTAAATAAAATATGTGAAAATACAATTTTCTGCTTCGAAAAATAGCTAGTGAAGAATACAACACTTAAATGGACAAAACAAAAAAAAAAGAGTTAAATCCTCTACTTGAGTTGACTTGACTTTGTTGAGAGCAGCCTCAAGAATAATTACCTCAAATGAAGTTCAAACATCACTTTCCAGACTAAGCTCTTCAACTTTTTGTAGTTTTGATATTATACTCAAGGTAAATGTCTATGTAATTGTGTTATATTTGTTGTTTTTTGTAGACTGCAAGAAAACCTCTTGAGTCCGACAATGGAGATCCCTTTACATTGCTAAATGCATTTAATGAATGGGTTGAGGTAAGGCTAAATTACTATGTCAAATTTTGAATCTTTTTTTTTTTCTTTTTTTATTTTGTATCACCTGGAATTTTTAGGATTTAAAGCTGATATCTGTTTATTTTAGTTAAAGCTTCATAACGTGAACATCATAGATTGACCTTTGTACCAGAATTTGCCAGGGTGACATTAAATGAAGGTAACATTAATGTGAGAAAGATCTGATGATGTCTTCAATAAAATTATTAAATGCCCCCTACCCTCCCACCTTCCCTCATCATAGTAGTGACAAGATGAAAGTCCTGTTAAGTAGTTGAATGCAAGATGACAGATTGCTATTTAGGTGACAATCACTACAAATGTTTGTGCAAAGAATTGTAATACCAATAGAAAGTCTGTGTGGTATATACAAAGCTGTAGCTACAGGAGCACCAGGCTTGTAGCTGAGAGGAGGGGGATGGGGCAAAAGGTACCATACCCGCAGAATATTCCTTGCGCCTGTAGAGATTTTGAGGACAAAACAGTACTATTATGTTTTGTTATTTAATGAAAAATATTTCTGGGAACCCTACCTACTTCCCTTATATGCCTTGCCTGTGTTACCCAATGAGAAACCTTGTTAAATTTCAATTTGGACAGGTGAAGGCAGAGAGAGGTTCAGGGTCCAGAAAATGGTGCAAGAGAAGATGTCTCGAAGAGCAAAGATTTTATGAGATGTCCAAACTGAAGCAGCAGTTTAGTGACCTTTTAAGGGTATTTATACCTTCACTGTAAAAATGTTTGTTTGTTACTGTAAAGATGTTTGAAATAAAGAGAATTTATGTAAAAATGTCTTTTTCACTTGAAGGATGTCATTCTTTGTGAATATTGGATATCTTCTTTCTAAAGAATTTTTTGATAATTTTCAAAAGTTGAATTGTCATTAATTAATTTTTAAACCATGAAAAACAGTTGTAGAGTACTGCCACGTCCAAGGTTTCACACAACATAGGGCTAATACAGTCACCCTAAGTTGAATTAGTATACCCACGTATCCTAATTTATGAATGGCTCGTTTTAAACATGTGATAGTACTCTTTGTTAATGAATGAATAGTTCATGCAGATCAACTCCTTTATTTGCTCTTAACATGCAGTCTGTATATTGGGAACCACTGTTGAAGATACTGTTTGGGAAAGTGGAAGAGATCTGTAAGATTAAGATATTCCAAAATAGTTGGGACAACTGCTTCTTCCCTTCAGTGTAATATCTTGTCTTTGTGAAAATGCATTTATGTTGAAATGAAAAAAGTTCAATAGGTGTGCAGCTATGAAATATGACCCCTTCACCTCATGGTCTTAGGTCTGGTTAAAATTTGTTTTTTTTTTTTGTAAAAATGTCATGAAGTATTTCACATTACCAACCACAGGACCACAATATGCTGGAAAATAGAGGGCAGCAGAGTGAAAAGCAGTATTCAGTCTTTGAAAGACTAGAAAGAAGTAAAGACAGGAAGACTCTGAATGCTCTTAAGAGAAGCAAACAGAAAAACCCAAGGAAAAGAAAAGTTCTGAAGCTAGAGCTTGGAGTAAGTCATTCCTTTGTTAGATTTCTTAAGTCATTTACTCATCTGTAGCTTTTTGCTAAAATTTTGCTTCATCTGCATGCTAAATTAAATTCACTCTGTATATTTTCTCTAATTATTATTTATATAGTACTCAATGGAATTAGTTCATGAACTTTTATGGAGTTAAATGACAAATAATTTTCTCACATGTCAAGCTTCAAGAGTTGCCATGGTAGTCCAGGATGTGGTGGGTAAGATCTTAAAGGTTGAGGTGTATTGCTAGTTTAATGAAGGGCAATCATCGGTGCAGACATTAACTGACTGATAATCAGAATTTACTACCTTTGATGATAACAACAACATCCTTGAACTTCAAGTTACAAACGTCTCAGCCACAACTGCAGAATACAACACCTGGAGAGTATATGGGACACATCTTAAATAAATGAAACGAAATGCAACTTCTCAATATCAACATCAACTTGGTATACTACTGGTTTGAGATTAGAGGAAAACATCTAACACTATTACTTCTGATAATTCAACTGCTAGACATATCAGCCTCACACTCTGTCGTATGCCAACTACCTGTGACCAAAACCCCCACCCCTTACAGACTATGTCTTCCAGACAACTTAACCCAGGGCCACTCTCACTCAATTTTAACCAGGAAATGACCCCTTTGACAACTTTACTGACCATAAAATTTGGAAATCTCCAGGATGGGAATTGTTGGGGTGGAAGGGGGGTGGGGGATATTGTCAGGGAACCCCCCTACCAATTTTTTGTTCCACTTCTTCCCTAAGCATGTTTGCACTTTACTGTTACTGGCTAGATACACCAAATTCAAATTACTGGGAACTCTTCCTTCAGGCATTGGCCTAGTGAAACAGTTTATGAGTCATTGTTGCCACTTGGTACCTTATTTAATTGCTTTCTGTAATCTTTTCTCTAGGATACCGAGATGGAGGAGGATGAGGAGGACGAAGATGACGAGAGACTGGACATAAGTCATCTAGAGTTTAAGCTGTCACATAACCTTGACAAAATGCAGGTATGTGTTCAACTTGACATTGTGTTTCAGAATCTAATCAGATCTTTCCAAAGGTTTGCCGTATTGAAAACTTAGATCATTCGTCCAAAAGTATATATTAATTATTGACAAAAAACAGTTTAAAATGCCTGGAATGCTGCTATTTAAATTACTGTTGTCCTAATAATTTAGATTTTCAGAGAGTTATTTAAGTTTTTTGTCTGTTTCATGTATGTACATCCTAGCATTGACATTGAGCTTGAAAACTATAAATGTAATGGAGCTGCATATTTTTCAAGCACATCTTCAACATGCCATAGTTAACAAGTTAACAACACTATTCAATTCAACTGATTTTAAAGCTGAGATCTAGCAACCAATGGGGTCGTTTGTATTATTTTAAATAAAAGGTTCAGATGTTACTTACAACAGTTCCCTCTAAGATGTTTATATCTTTGAAACCCTGAAGTATGTATCAAAATTCCTCCTCCTTACAAAATGTTTCTATGGATCATTGTTTTTTCCCAGGCTACAGTTCGTGAAAATAGGAGGTTTTCTTTACGAGAATTAAACATATTAAAAGTAATTCTCTGCAGTGGTCTCTATCCTCAGCTGGCTATTGCTGATGATTGCAATTCATATCGAAAAGATTCAGACCAAGTTTTTCATACCAAGGTGAGCAGAGTTTGGAACTCCATAAGATAAAGTAAAGAACCTTACAGATTGCCAAAATCTGTCTTCTCTTGCATAGATTATTCAAAGACTTAATATTTCCATGAGGGGAGGTGTGTCTGGTAGGGGAGAGGGCACAAAATCTCAAGCCATTTTAAAGTATGGCTGAAGCCATTCAGCCCACATTATTTTATAGTCCATTCAGTTGTTGGAGTTTCTGTAATATTGTTACCTTGGTTGGGAGTCTCATGAATGAAACTACTTTCTTTGCCCTTTATTCATTTCTGTTTGTATGAAAACTTTATATATCTATATTTTCTTGGGTGATAGGTACTAAATCTTTTCACTGCATGGGTATAAAAATGTTGAACTTCAAACCTTGTGGTTACCTTTCAACAGTTAGCTGTATTTTTTAAGGAATAGAGTAGGATGGGGGTGGGCAAGAAAGAGGGTAGGGAGGCATCAGCTAAAAGTGGGTATTAAAGACATTCAACTGACATTACTGTATCTTCTGTGCTTAATTGTTTCCACAGGCCAAGTCCTTTGTTGTTTTACATCCTAACAGTATATTTGCCAATAACCCTGCCCTCATACAACCCCCAGAGCCTGAGGATGAGAATCTTGGCCTAGGGGCTAAAGGACCATTGAGCAGTAAGCATAGCTTGCTTGCATATGTGTGAGTATCTTAACAGTCAGATATTTACTTCGGCTTTAATGTTTGACCCAATATCTCTAAAAAGAAGGAAACTGATCAGCATTTGATATGATTCTCTTTTGAAACTTTATCGTAACCTTCTCTTACGTTATAGTGAAGGTTGTATGCATATGGCACTATTTTAGTGCCCTTTACGTGTTCAAATGCCCTCTGCATCGCATGACTACACAATCCGCCAAATTTGAGTAATTACTGTGTTTCAGTAAATAACATTTATGTGTGTAGTTGATGTGTTTGCATTGTAAAGAGTAAATTTACAGTTTTTCTTATAATTCTGCTGCCCTTTTAGACCATCAGGAAAATGCTAGACTGCCTTCACTGCCCCACTGCCTTTCTTACATTTGTTGTTGTACATGCGGAGGCCAGAATGGTACATCAGCCAAAAGGGCTTAGTTGCAAACATTACTTAAAAATGTTTTATGGTACCATGTCTCTGCCCGACATCCCAGGTTTGAAAGACCCTCCATTTTTTGTCAAATTACTTGTTTTTTCTATGCCTTCCATTAATGCAGAGACTTACAAACATTTATGTAACTGTAGAATACAAATATATTACTCTTTCATTTTAGTTCCCTTCTTGAGACTAATAAACCTTACCTGGTCAGTACGATGAAGGTACCAGCCCTCCAGACCATACTGTTGTATGCCAGGAGTGTTGATACCAATATGGACTGTACAAGGTTTGTAATACAGCCAATTTTCTTCTCATTTAAAAACTTTTTCACATCTGGTAGAGTTTGTAGATGCCAGATGGTTAAGAAAGCCAGTAGTGAATGGGGTGGACGGAGGTGACATACTTTACTTGCATCAAGGAAGGAGTTCATATGAACAGACCATCTAGGTATGCACAATTCTTACACTGTGCCAGGTGCATTTGTTTTCATTGTAACTGTGATTGTCATAGCTGGATGACCTTTGACCCAAATGGCTTGCCCATATAATCCTGTCTACATCTAATCGTTCATGCTCTACTGCATGTCAGTGTTAACAGTTGAAGCCATGAAGGGCAGTCATTTCAAGCCACCACAGATTTGAAGGAGGCACATGACATTAAAAATAGAAGAATGGTGGCTGACCAACTGAATTTAGATCAAAAGTAGATTCTTTGGAAGGCTTGTTTAGTTGAGAAAACCCAGAATTGCTGTTTAATGAAAAGCCTTCAGTACTGACACCAGCAGGGAGTAATACTACCAAGTCCCTCAATTGTTGTTTTAGTTTAAAGGACATCTTTGATATCAACTAAGCCACCCTTTGATATGGTAATGTTTTCTTCCTTTGTTTTGTCCACATAGGATTGTAGCTGATGATTGGTTGGAGTTTACATTCCCTAACAGTGAGGATGCCCAGCTGTTAGTATCTGCAGTGTTACAGCTGAGATCAGTTTGGGCAAGGTTGCTGGAAATGAAACTAAAAGGTAAAGACAGCTATGCAGGACAAAAGCTTCAAATTTTTTCTGTAGTAAAACTGTCTGATGATCTCAAAAGAATTTGCATACATTTGCAGATGTTCTCAGAAAATATTTAAAATAAAATACTTAAATTATGTTACATTTGCTTGATTTTGAGCTTATCAGAAAAAAAGGTGTGAGAAATATTCTTGAAAACAGTTTCAAAAAACTGTTGTATGTTTTGAGGGAACCTTGAATTAAAACATTTGCCATGAGGAAGCAAGAAATCCTGTAATGTTACAGCTGTGTAAAGGAATCAACCAGTTTCAGATATGTGAAGATATGGAGAAGAAAGGAGATGGGGAGATGATTTTAATGGTAGGCAGTTGGGGAGGAATAAGAGAATTACTACTGAGAATGTCAGGTTTTTATGTCATGTAGTTCAAAAGTAAGTTAACAGTTTGTTTCAGTGGTGTCCTTTTTCTTTCTTCATACATCCCTTGGAAGGGAATTTTGATCAAAGACTGCACAATTTTGCTTAAATGGCAAACAAATTTCTTAGAGAAAGAATATTGTTCTGCATGGTATTAATGGTTATACAGGCAGTTTGATCCACAATTTTTAATAATTGCATGGTTTCTTAAATTTTCTATTGTTTTTCAATCCTTTCTTAATTTTTTCATTGTCTTTCAATGTTTTTATCAGAAACCGAACATAAAGGTCCAGTGGATGGCCCCAACCTGCAGATAAAACATCAAGAGAGGTTATTAGCCAGCAAACTAGCAGAGTTCTTAGACAGTGACATCAAGTACACCATGAAGAAAACTTCACAGACTGAACTACAAACTATGTATATGGGACCCTCACATGGTATGCGAAGGTTTTGAAACTTCATTGGGTGGCTATTTAATAAGCCTACATAGTTAAATTTAGTATCAGCTAATATTTTGTCAACAAGATCAGCAACATGGAGTGCTAGGATGGAAGCTACCTTGTTACTTCTCAAAAAAGGATGACGGAAGGGTTCAATACTAGACAATTATTAACATTAAGTATGCTGTCATTTTCTCTGTGAATCAATGTCTATAAAATTCAGATAACTTTTTTACAAGCTAGTACAAAATTTTTTATTATCAGGAGTGCTTAACTTGCAAAATCTGAGAATTTGAGTACAAACCTATATACATGCATAGGAGTACAGGGAAGTGTTCTCAAAAATGTGAGTACAAGTATTTACTCAAAAATGTGAGTACAAGTATGCACTCAAAAATGTGAGTACAAGTATTTACTCAAAATGTGAGTAAAAGTTTGCACTCACTTCATATATATCGCTAAAAATATACAGTTATAGGGAGCATTCCTTCAGTTTTCTTTAATTTATGAGCGCAGGTGTAATGTCTCTGGTTGTGAGGACAGGTACATGTCGTTTTGAGGAGCACAAGTAAAAGTGTGCTTTAGCAGCAATGCCCTACTTTCAAAATCTGTGAATACCAGCACAAGTACAAAGCCATTCTCATGTGTACAAGTACAAGGAAGTATTTCAAACGTGATTACGAGAATGTACTCACTTCAAGTGCGTCTTGCAGTATTTAAGAAAATTATTTAAGATATCAGTTTCAGTATCTTTAAATGTTTTCGAAATTTGTCTCTGCAGTCACTGAGAATGAGGATTCATACTTTACCAGTCAGAGCAAGAATGCCACACCTCACCCTATCAAGGGAGGATACCAGATAAAGGATTTCTTTGTTTATGGATGGTAAGTTAATACCACAAATTGAAGTATTTGTCATTGCTAAGTAGGTGCTCCTATTGTGTCTTTTGCAGGACAGAGAGTTAAAAATGAAAGCAGTTATTGCACCCTTCAAGGTTAGTTTTCTTAACATTGCTCAGTGGCCCCAAGTGAAAAGGGAAGTTTGACTGCAACTTCCTGTTCAGTGGCAAAAAAATTGAACCATTTGAATCAAAATTTGGTGGTTTTCATTCAAGAGGTCAGTTCAGAAAGGAAAACTAGTAGAGACTCATTTAACTTATGTTACGTTACTGATGTCAATGCAAAAAGCCGCTACATTGGTGGAATAAGCAAGGTGTAGATGCGCTTTCAAACACAGAGTGACTGATCAATTGAAGCCAGACCGTGGTGCCACTTGTTGCATGTTCAACATAATGTATGCACCCTCCATGCACCCGCATAGGGGTAGTGAGCAAAACACATAAAAGCACTCTGCCTGTGCCTCAGACGTGGCCGTCTAAACAAAACATGACATCATATGAAATGGGTCTATTAGCTGTGGATGAACACCCCACCTGATGTGACCTAGCTGGGATCAAAGGTCAAACTCTCTGGCTGCTAGGACTCAAAGTACGTGTACCTCAAATGTCACTGCTTTTATCAGCTATTGGCTCTCGCTAGCTATTACACCTTACCTATACAGCTATTTGTTGGAGAACAGAATCTGAAGTGTGGTATGTAAGCTACAGTAATAATTTCACAATGTGAACATTTTGGTTCATCTCCTTCAGCTCAATTCCATGTTACTTTTGTGCCCTAATTGCCTTCCATGTAGAATGTAGTGTAACATACAGTATTTGCACAATATGCTAACTATACTAAAGAATGTTTCATTTTATTTCATACTACCATGATGCAGCAGATTGCTAAGTGTTTTTGTGAGACAAGTGCATACCCTGGTTGACAAGTTAGGGTTACCACTGAGACAGTTAACAGTAACATACCCATTTGTCAAACAACATAATTTTTATACAGCATGATGTCATAAGGGTGGCTTTAGATGGGCTCAGAAGCATAAATTGTTGTATATACTTTCTATTGACATGGAAACATCAAGTAAAAGAAAGGACATAGGATAATCATTTCCTCCCTGACAATATTTCCCCCCCTCCAATTTGTCCTCCCATTTAATTTTCCCCTTCCCTAGGAAGCCTGTTGAGTTCACCATGAGAGCCACATAAGCCAACTCCCTGGTCTATGAATACACAATGAAACTGATGTTCAGGAGGTGTTTTTTAATTATTTTTATTATTATTTGCTTGTTCATTCACCTTTGTTACTGCTTTCCTTCACAGCCTGGCAGACTCCTCTGCTGATTACACATCTGTTCTAAGAAAGCACTGGACATGTCCAGTTTGTAACCAAGCCATGATAATTACCACTTTAGAAAGACTTGAGCATGAAGCAAGCTGTACCCAACAAGAAAAAGGTATATTTCTTTCTATCTCATGCATAAATGTCTGCTGATCTTTGTGGAATAGATTGAAGTTGCAGATTGATGCAACAATATTCAGGGCCATCAACTGCAGCCACACTCAGCTCAGTGAAAACCACTTGTCCTGGGCCCCCTGGGATATAGGGTTCATGGGCATAGGTGTATGGTCTTAAAATACTTTGTGAGCCTGTGTTCACTAGGTTTTAGGTGTTGTAATAGTGATATGTTTCAATCTACTAGACTTCATATTCTGGCCCAGGCCATCCCTTATTGTCCCTACTCCTGCATTTCTACATCCCTCCATGTGCATGGTCCTGATGGTGCTTTGGGCAACTGTGGAACACTTTAGCTTTATACATGGTATATACAAGCAATGCTCATCAAATTGTGCTTGGCATTCGTATTACTCTGTGATGCTAGCTTGAGAATTATTTCATTGAAATATGTGAAGTTGTATTCATAGTTACTAGTTAGGTTTGAGGCTTTTTAAGGGTGTTTGAAAAGTTCTGGAGGGGCAGGGGCTAACAGATGATGTTTGATATTAGCATATTATGAATGCAGTATGTGTTTTAATGAAAGAAATGTGATTCTTTGTGGTTTTCAAAATGTTGCAGATGTAAGTAGTTGTATTATATGGCAGCTCACATTAACAAGGCTCAAAATAAGAACCAAAAAGGGCAAGAGCTAACTGCCTTCTACAGGCAGAAATTTGTCAAGGCACTGAGGCAAGGCAAGATGGGAAGCAAGACCACATACTTGCAAACTAAAGCACACCAAAAAATAACAATATGGAAGGGCATTTGATGCATTGAGTTATTTGAAGCCCTGGTTTAATACCTTTAAGTATGGTCTTAATTTGATGAAATATTTTGAACTAGGTGGTCATAAAGACATGAAGATTGTGATTCTAACCTGAAGACTGAGTATTTCAAAGCACCTCAAAAGTTAAGTAATATTTAATGCTATTTTGCTTCTCTCTGACTGTGTAGAAAATTTTCTCAGTTAAGATGCTGTTGAACCAACAAGAAAAAATCAAGTTGTAATGGAAAGTATGTTTAACTTGAAGTTGTCTTTTCTGTTCCTTTGTGACAAAGATTTAGCAGCTCAGCAAGAGGAGGAACCTCTGAAGTCCAAAGGTCCAGAAAGTCTTCGCAGAAACTATGACTGTCCCATTTGCAAGGAACAGTTTTCTTTTACAACGTCAGAGATTCTAAAGCATAAGAAAAGTCACCAAAATATGGAAAGCAATGCAACTCCCACATCGAGTTGAACAGTTTCATTTTGGAATACGTTTTAAAAGTGCTTGTGAAAGTTTGCTGGTGAATAGCATTTTCCATCTGAAGAAGAAATAAATTGCAGTTTTTCAACCATATTTCTTCTTCCTCGAGTAAAACAAGGATACTTTGTGATGTTTTTGTGAAAGTGTACCAACATTATGTGACCTCATGTAATCTGGAAAAAGTTGATCTCCATAAAAGGCTGCATACCAAGTACCAGAAATCTGCAAATGGGAGTGGAAATTACTGGCTGCCTTTCTCTCCCTTTTCTTCCACAATTTCGTAGACGTCCTTTAATAGCAACATAATTTGCCTTTGCTCTTTCTGAGTGTTGTTTCTGTCTCTGCGTGATGATGATGCTACCTTTTTAATTGTGTTGTTTCAAACGCAATGCAGACACGTTTTGGATTACTTTACTGGGCACCATACTGTATGTATGATTCTTGATAATCATTGGATGATATACTCATACAAAATAACTTCTTGGAATATGCAGTAATCGTGGTCTGAATAGTCAGAGAGGTACTTGTGAGGAGCAAAAGATTATTTTAAAGATTTAAGGGATGTTTCCAAGTATTAAAATTATGGGTTGACTGCTCATGTTACATTCAGATGTTTCACTCTTCCTCTACCAAGGGGAACTTCATGAAACTCGTGTGTAGGGAAGGAAGGCGGCTTCCAGTTCTCATAACTTGTGAATTAAAGGCATTTGGTTACTGTAGAAAAATTGTGACATAAAAAGTTTTTTTTCAACAAGTTGCAAATATAAAGAATATGAACAATTTTACAATTTATGATGAAAGACTTTTTTATTGCTAAAACAAAGAAACATGAATTGATCAGAAAGATAAAGGCAACAGATAAAGAGATATATCATGAACTATTTCTTTGATGATGAATACTTTAATACATAACCCTTTCAAATAAAATATCCTGAAGCTTTAACTTTGAATTTCATTTAAACTCACTCTGGTCTTAAATATGTTATATGAAAGATAAAGGCAACGGGTAAAGAGATATATTTGTGTACTATTTTCTCTGGTGATAAATCTTTTTATACATAACCCTTTCAGATAAAATATCATAAAGCTTTAACCTTGAATTTCATCTCAGCTCACTCTCGTATTAAATATGTATTTTGTGAATTTGTTGGAAATAAGTCGAAGAAAATATGGCGAAAGACCTGAATAAAAGACATCAACATACAGATTTAAGGAAATATAATGTAAGTTAAGTTTCCTCAACTCAGACCAAAAAAATAAATAAATACTTATTAAAATCTTTTTTGGAAATAAAAATTCAAGGTATGTAGCTTGGAAGATGTGGAATGTAAAAGACATTTAAATGCTTTTTTTCCTCTATATGGAAATGATAAAGGATTTCTATACAAACTTTCTATGAAGATTTATTTTTATTCTGTTTGTGTATTATCTCCATTTAAATTTGAAACATTTTGCAATATAATACTCATTTTCATTTAGTAGGATTTGGTGAAAAACTCCCTTAAACGCTGGGCAAAGTTTAAGATAACTTTTATTAGTGAGAAAACTGTTAAAACACCTTTTCAAAAGTAATGAATTATACAAAAGTTTAGATTTTTCATACCAAGAGCATTTTTGAACATGAGATTAGTATTCATTTAGACTGGATCTCTAGTTTATGTCTTACTAATTCTCTCCTCTTTACATTAGAAAAAAATGCCCTTCCAAAATTATAGAAGCTAGTATTTTTAATACTTAAAATGAGGACTATTAGAACAATTAAAGAAACATTTTTTTTTCAGTTTGCTAATATTGCTCAAAATAATCAACATTTCTACTGCAACTGATTGAACTCAAAAAAGAATTTACAAATGAACAGTAAATATAAATTATTTCTGTATATGACTTTCTAATTGCTAACAAACAGTGAATTAGAATGCTACTTGAATTAAAATTGCAGATATATATAGATATATATTCACACTTTTAAGAGTAATTGAGCTGAAATTATGGCAGGAATTTTGTCAACAGTATCACATAAAACAGGTGGAACCTCTGAGACAGCCATTTGGTTAAAGTGTCTTTAATGTAAATTTTTTCCCTAGGTTTTCTGTTACAATTGCTTCTCAGTTTGACAAACTGTTATATATGAAGCAATGCTCATAGTAAAGATAAAACTTAGTGGTAGTAACTGGGAGCTGTTTCACCATAGCATGAAGGAATGCATGGTAGTGGTACCCTACTACTTATAATTTGCAGGGAGACCATCTACTTGGCATTGAGGTTTCACCATGTGTATAAACTGGGCTAGGGTTTTAGAGAAGGCCCCAATACTTTTGCTGAGGGGTGTGCTAAGTTGAATGGATGTAGTAGTATATTTCTAACATTTGTTCGTGCAAGATGGTTCTATTATCACACGTTCATATACATAAATACTTTTAAAAACACATCACTTTGAGTGGATCCATTTCCCTCCCCTCAATCGCCCAACATTAACTGCCCTGTCTTCCAGTGTCATTTTATGTACCCTGCAACATGAAAAACTCTCACCAGTCAGCCTTAACCTGTGGTCTGTTATTAACAGCCCACCTCATCCTCAGGGCTCAGCTGGCCCCCTAAAGTGCCCATGAAATCTTCATGTGCCTTCTTCAGTTGGACAAGCATTTTCTTGTCACCCAGCCCAACTTCCTGTTTAGCTACCTCACACCTTGTCATATCCCATCCTTGCGTGTTGACCAATATTTCCTTAGAATCCATGTCGAGCAAGAATTTCTCGCATCCTTGTGGGATCGAATTATCCGAATCGATACTCACAATCGATAGATCGATTTGTTTCATGTGATCGGGGAGTTGGAAGGAACTATCACTGCTGGACGAGCTGTAGGAACTCTGTAACAAATGATGTGGAATGCCATCTTTCTTCAGAGATACTGGTGAAAAACTGTCGTTGATGTAAATTATACCTCCTTGTTGACAAACGGCAACATTGGGAGAATTCAAGACTGCCACTGATGTCGACGAAGGAACTGAAAATTTCATTTCTGGAGGAAGAGGGTCGCTATCTCGTGTTTTCTTGGTAAAAGATTGATTATCGATCAACTGGAATACGGAGTTTCCGTGGTCGATAGTAGAGAGAAAGTTTTCATCCTTCTTATTGCTGACAAAATTCCGCGCTTCACTGGAAGAAATTTCAGATTGTAGGTTTGATGTTTGTGTCAGCCTAGTAGGTTCACATGGACGCTGGACTAGTATTCTCGCTGATGAACCAGTGGAACAGGGTTCCAGTATTGTAGTCGAACTTGCAGAATCGCACGAATTGTCGCTTGGTCCCACAGGTAGTTTGTACATGTTTTTAGGGCTATCGTCACATGCCTGCGGGACTGGAACCTGCTTTGTTGCGCCGTATGGTAGAGAAGGTGGTCGAATCAGTTTGGTTAGCTGGTTTACTACATCGGTGCTACTCATTGGGGTGTTTAAGGTCTGCAAGAATGATTTCTTAGGTGGCAAGGGCGCCAAGCAAGTACTGTTGTCGCTAGGTTTGGAAAAGTCAGTAGCAGCTGGATTTTCTTTCGTTTGACTAGAGTGATGCTTTTGCACCACAGCAGGCTCATCCCCTTGTTTCAATTCTACGATGATATCTAATTTTTCGTCTTTTCCTTGGGAATTCAAATTCCAGTCATGGCGAACCGTTGGTGGATTGCCTGGTGGTTGTAACATCCATTCATCTGATTGGTCGCAAGTTTCACCTTGCTTGGCGGTATACACCACAGAACCTTGAGCGGTGACTCCATTTTGAACTTTGTACATCATAGTAGTCTTGTCGCCAATATTGGTGATTATTTCATTATTGTTCTCATCTATTACGCAGTTGACAGTGTTATGACTTTGACGGGGAAAGTTTATGATTGTTTTGTCCTTGTTGCTGGCTTCCTTGGTTGAAGTGTTAATGATATTTGTGTTACAGTTGTTGTTACTGGGTATGGTATGTAAATTGTCCATTTTTTGGCTGTTACTGTTGCTTGAATTGCTGCTGGTGTCCGCTGTGCTGTTGACAGTGTTGTTGGTGTTGCTTCTGTTTGCGCTGTTGTTACTGACGTTGGTTGTGCTATTGACGGTGTTTTTAAAAACTTCACGAGCATTGTTGATGCTGTTGGTGCTGTAACTACGGCTTTTGTTGCTGTTACTACGATTATTGTTATTTGTGTTGCTGCTGAGGTTGATTTTGCCATTGACTGTGTTGCTGAATACGTTCTGAACGTTGTTACTGCTGTTGATGTTGAATGTACGACTAGTGATGGTGTTGCTACAGTTGCTATTTTTTGTGTTGGTGTTGCTGGTGTTGATTTTACCGATGGCAATATTGGTGAAAGCTTTTTGAGCATTGTTGCTACTGATGTTGTTGACGTTGCCGTTGATATTTGTGTTGTAAATAATGTTGCTGCTGTTTGTACTCTCATTACTAGACTTGTTGTTATTTGTGCTGTTGTTGCTCAAGTTGATCGTGCTGTTGACAGTTTTGTTGACAAAGTTCTGCTCGTTTTTACTGCAGCTGGTGTTGCCTTTGTTGTTTGTAGCGGTGTTGGTAATGTTTCTGTTGTTTGTATTGTCACTGAGTAACTTGCTTTTGTTTGTATTGTTACTGCTGGTGTTGGTTATGTTGTTGATGGCGTTGTTGAAAACGTTCTGAGCGTTGTTGCTGCTTCTTGTATTGTCTTCGATATTTGTGTTGGTATAGATGACCTTGCTGCTATTTGTTTTGATGTTGCTAAAGTTGCTTTTGTTTGTGTTTTTGGTGACGTTTGTTGTTTTGTTTACGGTGTTGCTGGAAACATTCTGTGCATTGTTAGTGCTACTGGTGTTATTGTCGTTGATGTTTGTGTTGGTGAAGATAATGTTGTTGCTGTTGTTTGTGTTATTGTTGCTGTGCATGTTACTATAAACGTTCTGTCCGTGTATACCTGCACTGTTGCTATTGTTTTTATTATTACTAATGTCCATACGCGGACCGAAAGTCACCACTTGTCCTGGGAATTGCGGCGAGGGTTTGAAGTCCTGCATGATGGGTAGGAACGGTCTGGTGGGATACATGTTCATCATAACACCAGGTTGGACCGGTAGGGCCAGTGGAGGGGGTGGTTGGCTATAGTCTGGTCGTACGGTCAAAGGATCGGGGAAGCGATGAACTACAGACACTGGACCCATCACATTACTATGATAGAATGTACGTGGCGTCGGCTGCTGGGGTAAGCGTTGCATATTCATGAAGCCAGTAGGAGGAGCCGTAACGAACTGAGAATGCGCCGGAATCTGAACAATTGGTTGACCCGGATGAACCAGCGGGACGGCGTGGTTTTGAAATTGCATACTCGCAGCAGCGGTTGGGTATGGCGAATACACCAGGGTCTGGACACCTCCATTGGGAACGCCGGGACAGTTCCATGATTGCTGGGCCTGTTTGGTTGGTTCTGGTAGACTAGGTCTAATATGTCCAACTTTCTTAGATGATGCTTTCTCCGGGCTTGGCTTTTTACCCTTCTTCCTAGTCTTGGTTTGTTGAGGAGTCTTTGCCTATGAATATGACCACAAGAGTAAGAGGATGGTGTAAACAGGGAGGCGACATTTTCGCTGGATATACCATTTCCGTATTGCAAGTGTAAATTTAAAATTTAAACAAGTTCCAATTTCAAAATGGATTTCTGAATTCAATGTTTATTCATCATTGTCATGAAATATGTCTGCTTCCTTTGGGATAAAAGCCGAATATGACCGAGAGAATGTCATTTTGCCAATAATCCCCGACCCTTTGTCGCACGTGTGACAAGGGGTCTGTCCGTTTTCTTTGGAAGAGAAGCTGAGAATGCCGTATTTTGGTTACAATCTCTGACTAGTTGTCCATTGTTTGGCAAGAAATTATACAAAATAAGCTGTCCAGATAGAGTAATAAATTCCGTTTTGAAAATATAACTTAGAGTGACGTAGCTAGATATTTTTTTGTGGGGGCAAAAGCAAAAAATTCCCGACAGATTATTATCTTGAAGTAATGATGTACTATCTAAGGGTAGCGCCACCATCATCTGGCGTGTAGCACACGGAAAAAATAGATTAAAATATCTCCGAGATTGCCATAAATGACACTTCCAGGCCTTGTCAGTAACATAGCTCCGAAGTTCTCAAAAGCTAGATGTGGGTCCGCCTCTGACCAGTCCGTTGGTGGACCGCCAGCTTGGGGGAGGGGAAATTTTGGAATTTTACAGGTGTCTAGACGCAAAATGGTAGCACTTTTTTGGCAAATCAGTCAACGTAATTTCGTTAATTTGCCGCCAAAAATATCTGCACTTATACTCACAAGCTCGCAAAATTTAAAGCTTTCCAAATGATAGCGATCATTGGTTGTTTATTGTTACCCTTAATTTCTGATGCAGCACAGTTCAGAAATCACGTAGCACGTTCGGCGTAAACGACACCGTGCTGCTGCTAAGTGATATACCAAGGGAAGCGGGCCTGTGTTAAATTCACACCGAAATGGCATCACACACTTTCCAAAATGGGAATTTTTCTTGAATTAGTTTCTTTCACAAAAATATGTACATATCTTAAAGGAATTACCACAGGATGAGTGTTAGTTGCATGAAATGTTTATGTGGCCCTGATAGTGTAAAAGGTAAAATATTTTTGCATAGGACTGAGCCTGGTTATGACGAAGTCGGCTAAAACATTTCGTTCTTTCGTTCGTTGGGTTGAAATTTCTGAGACAAGCTCTGCCTCTAACCCGCGAAGCGGGCATTTGTTTTTGGTTTGTAAGTTGCGTTGCGCGGCTGTTAGACTCGATTGCTCCCATTAGAATATTTTCGATACCTGCTATGGAGGTTAGCTATGTTGCTACAGTCTATGTAACAAGAGCGCCTTTCCCAAAGCAAGCAGCGGAATGCACAAAGATGTGATTGGTACCGTAATTTGCTAAATTTGTGGTTTAGTTGGGAGGTATGATACTTCCGAAGGCAGGGTTTTGCTTTGTGGCTCTATTATGTATTGAAATGCGGGTTTTACAAAGGGTTGGGCCGGTCAACGGGTTTGTGTGTTCAATGCGGGCCAAACGCGCGAAATGCGGGTCACTTGGGAGGTATGCAGTAACCATTTCGATGTGTAATTCTGCTTAAAAACATAAGTGTTGTAAGTAAACCCCTTAGAATATAATTTTAGCTACTAATTTCCGTTGTAAGAATTTTTAATTAAGGTGGTACAAATTTCCGACAGAGGCCTTCGAAGGCTTTGTGGGAAGGGGGTGCTGCCGCCCCCTGCCCCCCTCTAGCTACGCCACTGATAACTTAAGTTTTAATTAATCATTGGAATGTGCTTTCTGCTCTGGCAATCACCCACCATAGTGACCAAAACTTACAAAAGAGCATGTTACAGATTGAAAGACCAGGTATAGAAAGAAAAGTCGCAAGAAAGTTCTTCAAAGAAGAGGAATTTTTTTTTTAAACTTTTGTGTGGCTGTTACAGAAAATGACGTTGGTATGAAGGCAGTGGTGTAGTGAGAACAGTTTATCTCAACTCAACTTGACTCAACTTGCCGGGAGAACGTTGAGGTCCCGTCGGGACTGGAATTTTGGGGCAATGCCTCCAACATCTCCCTTCTCCACCCCGCCCTACCCCCACCCCACCAGCATTGTTATGACAATCAAAAGATTATTTAACCAGGTGTCGGCTCTACGCGTCCTTAGAAACATGCCTGACGTTCTTTCTCATTGCACCACATCATTTGACGACTAAAATAACAATATTTCTAAGAGGGATGCCCCTGCTTCTAGGTAACACGCATCTTTAGTGTTTGATCTCCGGGAATATTTAAGTTACAGTATATGCTGGGGTCCGTCCTACACGGTGCAACACTAATCTCATTTGCTCCGAACCCCTGGCGGGTTCCTACTGTAATTGGTATGCAAAGCAAATAATTAATAATGAAATTTCCCCACGCGGCTTTCCTTGAGCATAGCATGTATTCAACGGCTGTCTTTTTTTTTTTTTTTTTGTTTGTTTTTTTCTGTTATTGTGATCATTGCAAGAAGTACACCACTTGTCGCAATAATCCAGTCAGAGTTTTTACCGCGCAATGTGCAGTCTCTTCATGGCATAGGTCATATGGGTATAGACCGCAATCGTAAGCACGCGCTCTGCATAGGCTTTAACATTGTATGCTTTGTTACAACAGGGCTCGCGCACTGGAAGACCGGATACCCTTATAACCATTAGCGGCGCGCCATAGGGGCACGGGGGGCACTTGCCCCCCAAAAGTTTGCAAAGCATGGTCTTCAAATTTTCCACAAAAATAAATAAATAAAACATGTAATTCGAGATGGGTAAGGCCCTCAAATAAATAAATAAAACATGTAATTCGAGATGGGTAAGGCCCTCCCTTTTCCTTGACTCGGTTTAAAATTAAAGAAGTGAATAACTTCCCAACGCAATGGGAATGTTAAACATTAAATAAAGTGCTTTCAAAACGATATTTTTTTCGGCGCGCTTCGAGCGCGTTTTCTTAGTTGCTTGTTTGCTACTTTATGTACTTCAGACATCACAAGTGGACCTACCATTAGTACGAGCTAAGGTAATCAAAACAAATGAACACGCTGTGATATTTGTAATCTGATTAGCTTAGGCATCATAATGTCATTTACAGAGGGTAACAGTAATGCTGGAGTTAAATGCCCACAATTTTGCAGAGACTTCAGAGCTTTCAGGGTCATTAGATAGACAACCCATTAACCGTGTTGTTTATCATCCACGACTAAAAGCAGTTTTGCCCGGGTGTCATCTGGCCAGATTAGCATAGGTATCTGTCTACAAAAAGTTGTAACGGGCATGTAGTCTAAACGTGTTTTCTTTTCCCGTAGAAGGAGAGGTTTCCCTTCCCTTGTCCAAACTGACAGCGCCGTTGGCCCACGAGCAGTCTTATTACTTTCAAATGGCATGTTGTAAGCAAAGGGTTCTCCACCTCTGTGCTAAAGTATACCGTTTCAGTTGATTTAAAACAAACACACCAAACAGTCAATCTAAGCGCAGTGTAGTGAGACTTTTTAACCCAGCTATTCGTGTATAGGATGAGACTTCGTTCTGAATTGGGGGAATTCCCCTCCCCCTTTAAAACTTCGTTTCGGAACGGCATTGAGATCCCACATAGTGCTACCATTTCATCGTTTTCAAGTGTCTTGCTCGAAATATTCGTTTGTTTAAGAAAACAATCCAGAAAACCAACATTTTATGGCTTCCTGGCAAAGCTGAAACATATTGTGACACAATGAAGGAAACAACAAAATATTTAAAGGTGGGGCTCATTTTACACAACTAAATCAAACCGCTTTGCCCATTTCACCTGCTTCTTACTCCTCCCCCCCCCCCCCATAGAGTAGCGATCGGTTGATATGGTAATATTTTTATTTTTAAAGTAGTCAGCTCATGACTGACTACCTGAAATGGTTTTTGAAGAGCTCTTGAAAACTACATGTGGCATCGCTGTAATACATAATAATAACCATACTCCTATTGTACTACACTGTAAAAATTGATTAACACTTTTTTGTAACAGATAATAAACGCGTCTTGGCGTTTATGTAACAGAAAAAACAATAAAATACATAAGCAAATTAAACGTTTAAAACGGCAACTTTAACACAATAACGCCCCTTAAACGCCATCTCGTTAACACGTTTATGCGTTTATTTCATGATTACTGTAAACATCAAGTTGTTTTTAATAAAGAAAAATTAACATATATATAAATCATGTAAACTTGTTTGCGGAGTGCACTTTAATTGACGTCATTATCCTTATCATGTTTTAATATTCGTTCAGTCATTTACTGTGTGTATCCATTTTGTTTTCGTTTTCTAATTCTTAAACGCCATATATGTGTTAAAAAATGAAGACGTCTATTTTTACAGTGTATCCAGAGCTGACCATTAATATTGCTGAGGGGTGTCTTCCGAACCTCCCTGAATACGGACGTGAGTTTGCGTCCCCCCCCCCCCCCACAAAATTTCTTAGAGCCGCCCATGCTTATAACCCTTGACCTTTAGAACGCAATGTTAACTCTGAACTGGCTTATTCATTAATACGAATTTTGGCCTAACTAAGACCACCTGTCCCGGATTTTACCCATGCCACGTGAATTACTTTTAAAAAAATTATTATCTTCGATTACCTGAAAAAACAATGAATAAAGTGACCGTGTAAAATTACATAAAGTCGCCTATTCTGCCACTACGAAGTTACCTAGTGACTTAAGTAATTTTAAATTAGAAATATTTTTGAAAGAATACTTCTAATTTAAAATCTCCATTTAAAATTAGGATGCAAAGTACCGAGGCTTCCATTTCCGGGTAGACGGTTTATGAGGGCTGCATTTTGGTAAAAAAAAATTTACCTGGTACGCTATGCGCTATATGATGGTGCGGCACTTAGCACCAGGTGTTATACATACAAATGCCTCCAAACCTGGCTATCTATACGAGCCCGGGCAGACTTGGGCCTTATGAAGGCGCCCTCCCCTACTCATCCCCAAGGGCGCATTGTCAACTTGAAAGAATAAAATAGTAGCAAAAAACCACCCAAGGTGTCAAAATTTGGCTGCCCTCATACCTTTGCTCCCCGAAATATTCAAGTAGGAATACCAAAAAAGACCCAAACCGCCCAGGATAACTGTTTACGAATGTGTAACTATATTAAACGTAAGTCATAGAATTTATGTTCATAGCCTGGGTACAGCAGTTTTCTGCAATGAAGTTGTTGTGAGTACAATAAAATATAAAAAAGTTCTAGATGTGAAATATATGTCGAATCCTACCTTTAGTGGTTGCTGCTTTTTACAGAGTTTGGATGTAGATTTCGACCTCCTTTTCTGGGGTTCTGGGCTCAACTGCTTAAGGACTGACGCCATTGGATATCGGCTCAGAAGAGAATGAAATTTGTCCGCCGCTAGCGGTGATTCATCAACCGGGACTGTGGCCGGGCGTTTAGGGGATTGAAATTGTGGACCTAGAGTAGGTGTGCAAAATAAAGATGTTATTTGTTTTCGGTTAAAAACTTGCCAAAAAAAAACTTTATTTTCACTACACGTCAGCATGACATCATCTGCACCACCCGTTGTCTGCCTCAATATATGCCTCCAAACCAACAAGCACGTTTAGAGGGATCCCGAAATTTTATCCTAGAAACAGATCCCAGGTTAAACTAATTGCCCCCTCCGTTTGCATAACAGGCCAATTTACTGCAATCTTTGGAAATCCTTTAATCCGCACACATTATCCAATGAGAAAACAGATCTTGACGACGATATAATTATCCATAGCCTCAAATAAAGTACAGCAAAAATAATTTAGAATTCGTCTTTGCCGAAAGGAAAGAGAGAGAGACCGAATTTTTAGAAGTAAAAGCTTAAGCTTAAGACCATTAGATGGTGGTAAATTATAATGCACAGAGAGTATAAGAATTGGAACATAAATAAGTTTTACCGGGTCCACTTGTTGATACAGGCTGACTTTGTGAAATGTTGATGCTTTTGACTTGCTGAGTTGCAGTTTGTGGAAGCCCAGACATCTGTCGTGTAACCCGCCTCGAGTTCTCCTGTAAATTTTTGTTGGGCTGATGGACTTGCCCTTGAAAGAGAAATTTCGAAAAAAAAAGTTTAGTGTCATTTTAATACACGTGTTCTCTTTTAAGAAAAGCTATAGCCTCCCTAAGCATTCTCTGATGTAAATTTTATGCGACTTCATACAACCACCTTTGATGAATCCATCCAATGTAAACAAATCTTAGGCATTGGACTTATGTAACTTAACATACCCTTCGAGCACAGAAGGCCTAGCAACTGTTACCAAGCTAAGAAGAAAACAATCAGGCGCGTAGCCAAGGGGGGGGGGGGCAGTCGCCTTCCCCTTGAGCATATTTTTTGTATTTTGTTAATGATTTTTTATGATATTGCTAGTAACTCAAAATAAAAAAATGTTTAGATGCAACCTATATACAAGGCCTGGGAAGTGCTATTTCCAGCGATCTGTGGTATTTTCGGCTAAATTTTCTTGGCGCTTCGCGCCAACGTATGCTGGCGTTAAGCTTAGACAGTTTGCCTACAGACTTCGCCCACCCCCCCCCCTCTCCGGCAAACTCCTGGCTACGCGCCTGAAAACAATACCAAAAAGAAAAAAAAATCGTCCCGGTCGTCAAAGTGAATCCATGACATTTCACATACTTGCTTCAATTTCAATTTGATAGGTAGAACCAAATATGTATTCGATGACACAATGTTGGCGATACTGGTTGTGAACAGTTGCGATTAAAGAGTTTTAATGGTTCAGTTGTCCCACTTCTACGTAAACAAAGTTTTATACGGAACACTACAATCAATAGTTGAGATGGGAAAACGCAAATATTTTCGATTCAGTGATGATGCAATAAAGAACATATTTGCGACAATTTGCCGGTTTTGGCGAAAGTGAGACCAATATTTGCCTGGGTTTTTAGGAATATTTATGATTTATTTACGATTATTTGCAATGTTTTTGTGAAGGTTTACGACAGTTTGCTGTGTAAAACTTTTTACGAATACTTTTGACAAATAGGTCAAACAATGCTGCGACGAGCCTCTTGATTGGTGTGACTTGTGATATTTTACACGTGCCGCGTGACACTTAAACATCGCTAAGCTAGCCGAAGATCTTACAATACAACTAAAGTTACTGATTTCAAAACTACCTACTCCTAGTGACGTAATTACTGCGACTTGTTTGTGAAAATAATGTGGGATTTAACTCAAATACGCCTTGTTTAGCGAAGTTTTGAACATACTAAAATTGCGCAGTGGTGAAACCGAGGCGGCCAAATCTTCGCAAACAGGGGAACAGTTTGCGAATGTTCGGGAATGCATTTTCTACTATCATACGAAGCCAAGTTTTCACTTTGCTTAAAGACTATCACTAAAGTGTAACTGGCGATGCATCTTTCTGTTTATTGACCACCCACTGCGCATGCTACGGAAACTGCTTTCGCCAGCGTGCGAAGCCAGTAGCGTAGAAGTGGGCAAGTGTTCTTGGGAGTGAGTCAAACTTAGCTTGCAAAATGGCTTTGCAAGATGTTGCCTTGGACCTTTCCAAACTATCACAGTAAATACTCGACGATCATCATAATTATGGAACAAAAACGAGGACACATGTTCTGTGACGAGGGTGAAAAGCGTCCGCAAGCCTTATACACATGACCTCACAGGCTAGGGTCATAAAAAGCAAATGAGCCTGCTCACATGACACTCGTGTACACACTTTTTTACACCTAGTGGTGCAGCATGTCTTCTAAGATGGCGAAAATCAAGTAACAGCTGATGACGTCAGTGCGTAAGCTATACATAGAACTTTGCATAAAAATATTTCTTTATGAATATGCTACTTTTGCTCTCCCAGGAAGAAAATAGTGAAGATCTGGCATTTGTTGTCATATATTATTTAGGACTAAATATTATTGAATTCGCATAGCTTTACATCTCACCTGCTTTGATTGGCGGACTGATCTGAATTTGAAATTTTTGTCCCAAATTGCCGCCGTTCAGTACTCCTTGAATTTGTCCGGCAGTTGCCATGACAACCCTGTTTCCCGTTTGTGGGAAAGATGCAGTTGTTCTTCTCCTCTTGTTTGGTTGGTACACCCAATCTTGTAAAAGAATGATGGAAAAAACATGAACAAAAACTGAACGGAAAATTAACCCTTTTCAGTGCACCTGGGTACACCCTATACCCAGAAAAAGCTGCCTTTTTAAAAAAAATATAACTTTGTCAATTTTCACTCCTCAGCCTTCATTTAACCACCAAAAGAAAGCTTACAAAAAGTTCTGTGCAATGCTACCATTTTTGGGGGGGTTTTATATTGAAAATTTTTCACAAAATATCGAAAAATAGTTGTTTACATTCAAAAAATGCTCCAAAAAATCAAAAATTCTAAAAATGATATCATAATTTTCAGAAAATAAGTTCAGGCACTTAGGAAAAGGTCACCCTACTCACTTTTTTTTTCTGAATACCTTAGAACCTAAAGAACCACCATGAGAGGTGATTAGATGCCAGGTATAGGGAATTTAGAGATATTTCAAGTAAAAAATTCAAAAATGCGTATTTTCGGTAAATTTTTGCCCAAAATAGCCGACCACCAAAGAAATTCATTACTCAGCAACGGAAAGTCCGATCTCTTTCATTCAAAGACTAAAATGGCCTTTACAAAATTCGTAATAAAACTATACCAAAAGATATGCATAAATGGCAAGGGTAGGGTGAGTTAGAGAGTTTGAAAGATCCAGACATATGCATTTTTGAAAAAAGCGTCAAATTTGGCCCAAAACATGCATTTCTGACCCAAAAATCCCCTTCCAATATCAAAAATTTTAACCCACAACACCCCTCCGACTTTTTCACTCACTAAAATGGCCATTCAGAGCTACCTTACAAAGCCCATGCAGCTCTATTTATAGATCCAAAGTTGTTTACGTTTCACTGTGCACTGAGCCATAGCGTTCTGTGTGTAGAGGTCACATAAGGTCAGTGTGTGTTAGTTCAGTGTGGGCTGTATACTAAAAGTAAAATGGGCATATCTTCCTCATTTTTGGTCCAATTCCCTCAAATTTGGTATCAAATGAAAGAGAAAAGGATGCCAAACAATCTCCTGCACCATAAATTTCAAAATAATAATGATCTGTATTTTTTTTATGATTTTCTGTGAAAAAAACCGTATGACGTAATCTAATTTGCATATTTGCATACATAATGAGATAATTTTACAAAAATAAAATATTCATTCAAATTTCCCATCTTTGCTCTTTACAATGATATATAGGTTCTCACAGAGAATATTCTTCTAAATCAAGCAAAAAAAAAAAATAAATATATTCCTAAAAAGAGGTGCATTGAAAAGGGTTAAAAAGCCATAAACTGACGAAAAAGTTCAGAATAATGGTAATAAAAGATAAGCTTTCAGTGAAAATTTTTTGCTAAGTGTAGGTCTATGTAGCCGACGGTCCCTATCAGTGGCGTATAGCCAGGATTTTTTGAGCAGGGAAAGGGGCACTGGGGGTCACGATTGTTTCCTGGGAGGGCACAATTTCTGAATTTTCTCCCTCTCTATGGGACTAATATATATAAAACTGTACATTCCAAAATTTTCCGTAGGGGGCACCTGGGGTGGCACGTGCCCCCTCATGCCCCCACGTAGCTACGCCACTTGTCACTATATATAGAGTGATATGCATAGTTCTCATGGTTATCCTATTTTTCATCCTTTAAGCGTATAAAATTATGTTTGTCTGGAGTCAAAGACTCACGTACACGTATTGAAAAAAATCATACACAACGATCACTTTTGGCCGAAAAGTTTTTTTTTAAAATTTCCAAAGCGTGCGTGCTCTCGGAGTGGAAAGATTCAGAAGAAAAAAAAAACATTTCAACGACTGCGAATATTTAGCAAACGTAAGATGTAACATCTTAACTTATTACCGATTTCTTTGGTTTCCAAAAAGTTAGACCTATCAGAAATATTGGGGGACAACAAAACTTAACATGACCAACCTCTTGACTTCAGACCATGGGTCTATCATGAGTGGGCCCTTTGTAGACTGGCTGGAAAGAACAGATAGGCTACACGTGATCTTAGCCAAAAGACCGAGATGTGAAGCCTTCATTTCTGTGTTGTCCCTCCTACAGTTGGTCTAAAACTTCTAACACCGGTCCTTTCATCATTTAAATGACTTTGAAAATTGCAGGTAATCCTTGCACATATAAAAGTAGTCTAAGTAGTTTGGCTATTTAAGTTAAAAGACGAATGATTTTTTTTTTAAAAGTTCAGTGTTTTCCATTAAAGGCCTATGGATGTTGAAATTCACTGTTTTGAATATGGCAAGCGCATGAAATAGCATAGTCTCGACGACTGTGAAGTCGTAATGCGTACGTTAATTCACAAGATGTTCGCCTAGTTGCGCATTCTCGGGATCGGAAACTGTGAAAACAATCAGTATAGACGGCACTAACTGCGCAAAACGCGCTTATAATTGTTTTCTCTCTATTGCATTGTTACGTATGAGAAAGTAGCGTATATAAAACACGGAAAATATCACATTGCCTTACGTGCCCTTCACCCTCGGACTCTTATCATGTGCTGTTTTTTTTCTTCTGCAGATGAAAATGACTGTTTGAACTATTATATGTATAATAGTAACATTCTTATAAACGTCGACCCTATTATAAAGGACAGACTTGTAGCCTATGATAGTTTGTGTTATCTACCTACTACGTGGCAGGCCACACGGTAAGAAATTGGTATCAAACCCAAAATGATGCAACAATCATATGTAGTTATTGGCGGGTGCTGCCTTTGACGTCACAATAGGGTAGCAGAGAACAAGCCAATGAAAACAAGTACTACGCTTATATACAGATAACACAATCCGGCCGGGTTTGTTTTCATTGGCAACGCAACATTGGCAGGCCCGTAGCCAGACAAGGTACCGGTGGGGGGCAAAAATTTTTCCAGGGGGCGAAAATTTTTTCAGGGGAGGCCAAATGTGTATAAATGTATGAAGTCAACGGTAAGATTCAAACTCTCTTGGGGGGAAAAAATTTCAGGGGGGCCTTCGCCCCCTGCCCCCCCCCTTGACTACGGGCCTGAACATTCGACCCAAATGTCCGTATGGCCGCCCCCTCTTATAGACATATTTTGAAACATTCAATACAAGGTCGTCGTTTGGTCAAAAGCCGCGTCTGATCCATCGTTCCTCTCTGAATGGGCAGAACGCGCACGCTTTTTGAAAGACGCAGTTATTGAAATAACGCTCACGCATGCGTCGATTCTTCCCGAGTCACGGTGTTGTCCGTCTCTGTGATTAATTACGGAGTTTTCGATTTCAGGACGGTAGACAAAGAGGACGGAACGCGCAGCAAAAAACTGGACTGCACATGAGTAGAAGCGAGCATCGCTCCGTCCTGTTGATTTTCAGGACGGTCGTCGACTGATTTAACGTTCTGTCAAAAACAGGACGGTGCAGGGGTTGCCATGGTAATTTCCCTCTTCCATAACGTATGTGGTTCTGTGACGTTACATTTGAAGTTAGCTGTATGCAAACGTACGTTATTTTGTTCATGTGGCATACAAGCTGCTGACAAAAATGAACATGACAAACAACAACAGTGCATATCTGGTAAGCCATTTTAGGAACGATTCCGTGCTAAGCTAAGGAAAACTATCTAGAGGTAGAAACTTTCACAGTTTTATAAAATACCCAGTAACGATGGCGTCTCTAATCCTGTGTAGGTTCGTCATTGTTACAACTTGACTTAGCGATGAGTGTGGATGCTAACAAACCCATGCAACTTAGTCAATAAATGAGCGCGTCAATGTTTTGTTGTCATTCTACCGCACCGTCGTCTTTAAAATCGAAACGCCTAAAGCCGCGGTCACACTACAAAGAATTCGGATCGGATTCCGATCCGATTTTTGTGAGTTTTTATTAAAATCTTCTCCATTTCGGGTCGGAAAGAACCCAAAATTTGCCAACCTGTGTAATTATATGATTTTTATCGCAGGACTACGAAAATTAAATTTATACGAATTATTTCGTGACGTCACATCGACAGACAGCTTTTATCGGACTACGCGTGTCCGATAAAAGCTGCTTGTCGGTGTGACGTCACGAAAAAATCAGTTAACATTTTATTTTCATAGACCTCTGATGCAAATCATATATTTACACTGGTTAGCAAATTTTGGGCTCTTTTTGACCAGAGATGGAGAAGATTTTAATAAAAACTCACAAAAATCGGATCGATATCCGATCCGAATTCGTTGTAGTGTGACCGCGGCTTTACATGTCAGAACAGAACGTCTGGCGCGCGTGCGTTTAACTCTCCGTGCTGTTGCTCTACCGTCCTGAAATCGAAAAGTCGCGATTAACATTTTTGACGTAATGGCGTCCACTGCATATGTACCGCAGATGTACACCGTGCATGAAGTTAACTCATCTTCTGTCCATGGCCTGTGAACACTGTTGGACTGGATACAGTAAGCGCGTCTAAAGGCCCGTCTAGACGATCATACATTTGTCCACGAACATCGTCATACAGATGATTAAACACTTGTTGGGAAGATAAATCATGCGGCTAAAAGTTTGAACACCTTCATGCACGATGGAGGTTGTTCAAATTTGTTGGAAAAGCAGTCCACGCAATCCCACTTTTGCCAATTAACATCGTTATACAAATGTATGATGATGTTTTTGAGCAAATGTATGATCGTGTTGACGGGTCTTAAGGGCGGGTCACACTACTGCGATTTTCAATCCGAAATCCGATCCGAATTTTTCTAAATCAGACCAATAGTTTTTTATTCAGACTTTGTTCTAAGGATGGCCACGCTATATCGATATTTCCTTTGTCTAGACCGAACGTTAAATCGGTCGAAGACCGTTCTGAAAATCAACACTACGGTGGGAGAAAGGTCTTCGCTTACACGCATGCTCAGTCCACTTTATTGCTGCGCGTTCCGTCCCCTTCGTCTACCGTCCTGAAATCGAAAACTCCCTTTTATTGCTAGAACAGCGGGCACGTATGAACATGTGAGTCGCTTAATCTGGTGTAGCATCCTGCAGATGTCTGTACAGCTTTGTAACAGGTCACAGTTGCGGATTCAGGCAGCATGTGCCCCCCCCCCCTTCCGGCTCGAAATGTTAAAATTCAAGACACGTTGCCTTTAATTATGTTATTCGAACTGCTCACTTTTGCAAAAGACAGTAGGCTATAGTGCTTACCTGGGTAATCCTTTTCATGTTGTCTTCTCAGTCGGTCGGCTTTATCATAGAATGGCTGTTTCTCTTCACTGGTCAGGTTACTCCAGATGTCCCCAAGCCTCACACTTATCTGGGAGTTACTTTCTTTTGGAAATCCTTTTGACAATACTTGCCGGTATTCTCGTGCCCAGACCATAAAAGCATTCATCGGTCTTTTAATCTTGTTACCTTTGTCGGATATTTTCTCTGAATCTGAGGATTAAAAGTTTAAAGCAAATTGGTGCAATTCATTATCCTCCAACTTCGAGGAGCAAAAACATGTTTGTCAAAGGACTTTTTCATAATATACATGTATATGCCTACATCGAATTTTAACATCACTCCACACTTTTCTACACTAACTTACAACAACCTTTCTGAGACTGAATCTCTTTAGTTATACTGGAAAAAGATAAACGTAATTATGTTCTTTACCACTGGGTTTTACGCACATAAAGGGGTAATACAACGCTTCAATAAAAATTAATGAGACCTCTCCCACTGAATACTTAGAATTACAATATCTCCTTCCCGCATCTCTTTCCTGATAAAATTTGCCTTTCAAAGAATTTATGTTTCCATTAAAACAGAGTATAACTCCCCGAAGTATTTTTTCAAGCATTTATCTGTTCATAAACGATTATGGGATAAAACTGTGGTATGCAGTTGTTCCCGGATACAATAAAATGCCATTGGCACGAAAGACGGGTACCATACTTCTATACCATAATCCTTTGTAATCGCTATTTGGAAAAGGGTCTATAAAGGTGTTTCACCGATGTCACGTGCGTGGCTTGTTTCTCTGACTGTTGGACATCTTGCCTATCATGCATACACTGTGTAACAATACTATGTAGGGTCTCACTATGCGCGCTTACCGTGAACACAGAAGCGGCGCAAGCTCCTTGTCAGTCAGCAAGGCAATAGACCTTAAACAGTGTCGTCATCACCTACTTGATAACCGTCATCTCAGAGGACATGCACTACTGGGTGTACAAAATGTGTTACAAGAAGGAGTCTTCTAATGTAATGAGGCGCAATTAGCTCTGTTTGTGACTTTGTGATGCCATGTGCACAAGGGTCTATCGGAAAAGCGGAGAAGTCTCATGAAAACCGCGGGTCCGTAGTCAAGGGGGGGGGCGAAGCCCCCCTTAGAAAATTTTTCGCCCCCCCCCCCGAAGATCAAAAATTAGCATTGCCGTAATGCATTTTAGTATGTTTCGCCCCCTCTGGAAAATTTTTCGCCCCCTAGAAGCTTTTTCGCCCGCAAGTTCAGCACCTTGTCTGGCTACGGGCCTGGAAAACTGTTTATAAATAAATGAATCATCCAATCCGTAATCGCGTCTTTTGATGGGGACCCGTTTTAAAGTGGGTATGATACGACCAGTGATTTCTCAGTAAATAATCGTTCAATACCGCTTGACATAAAACGAATGTTTTCCTGATTACAAAATGTTGATAGAGCCTATACAAGAATACGACCAACTACAGGTCATGCGCATCCCATCTGTTACCCGAACGTGAATGTATAGACCTTATGCATTGACGTCACGCGACGTCATTTTGGAAGGTAAACAATGAAGCACACTACATGCACTGTACGCACTAGTACACTTTGCACGCGCGTGTATAGTGGGCTAACGTGCGTACACAAACCAGCTGTCTGCATTTGTTGGTGTAAATTGCAATATGGAGCTACTAAGTAGTAGCTTTATGGTCCAATGAAAAGTGCTTGCCTCCATGTGGCGTGCACTTTCTGTTTTGCGACGTCATATGCATAAGGTATATAGATCTTATGCATTGACGCCACACTGACGTCATTTTGGAGGAAAACAATGAAGCACAAGTGCAGTCACGGCGTAGATTTAGCACTCGTGTGTAGTAGAATTACGCACGTATCCCCCGGTGCACAAATTAGCTGTCTGCATTTGTTGATGTAACTTGCAATGATACGCGCTTTTTCTCCAAACGAGGGAGCACTTTCTGCTCTGTGACAAAGATATTATAATTAAGCAAAGATTCCAAACTTAAAATGGCCCGTTGACTCCCCTTGAAGCCCAAAATATGGGGCGGAAGTGCTGATCACTGTTCAGTCGTTTTGAAGACATACAGGCATATGAATGTTATACAAGAGTAGAAATACTTGTTATTTCGAAACATTGTTAATGTAAGAAGTATCACTCCTCAATACTAAATTCCACTTACAAGAAGTTTATTTCTTCCTGACGGCAGTACAATTAAGTACACCGTTGATCATGAACGCACAATGACTGGCTTAAAGTTCATAGACTTATTCCCCTAAGATAGACCTTATGCACTGACATCACACTGGCATTATTTTGGGTGAAAACAATGAAGCACACGTGCACTCACGGCGTAGATTTCGCCGCACGTGTAGTAGACTTACGCGCGTATACGATTGATTGACAAATCAGCTGTCTATATTTATTGGTGTAACTTGCAATGATACGCGCTTTTCCTCCATTTTCCTCCAATACGAGGAAGCACTTTCTCCTTTGTGACATCATATGCATAAGGTCCACTGAACTAAATGCTAGGAAGGATCATTCCACAGTAATGTTTTGAAGCCATCACGGAGGGTCACGCGATGAAGGTTAGCTTACTCAAGTCGCCACCGCCGCAGAAACGCGTACCTAGAAGTGAAAACGCATAGGCAATGAAGTACATGCTAACGTGCCCTAGTCGGCCTTAGCGTCTATTCAGCCTCTTTGACGCCATAATTTGCCGGCTACCACGCGTTAGCATACACGCCATTGGCCCGAGGTAAAGTTGCCTTAGCAACTTCCTGAAAAGGTATACATCACAATAGCCGTATAACATACAGAGCACCAAACGCTTACCGTGTAGGAAGCTTTGAGGCACATCATTGGCCAAAATATGCACGCGTGCATGTGCGCGTGCGTGTTTCTTTCCCTTCGTGCGCCTTTTTTGTCAAGAAGACGCGTTCGACGCGTTGTACAGATTATTTGTGCACAGGTATGCATGGACAGTCAGTAACAAGCGCGCCTACTCTGTGTACTGTTCAGTGACGGTGCTATCGCGAATGTTACGCAGTCATCGCGTCTCGACGCACCATACGAAATGCAGTCACACACGCTGTAGGCCTACCTCAAATAGGCAGGAATCCTAAAAACAAGGAAAGTTTGTAAAAAAAAAAAAAAACAATCTTTTGTCACACAATCATGAATCATAGTGTACAGATGTCCTACTAAGTAATTACAACAAAAGCACTAGAGATGTAGGCTAATGAGTAACAAAGGATTGCTTTAGCGTGTACATCAATGATTCTGCGTTACATTATTTTCACTTGTAGCTGCGCGTTTCTAGGGCAATGGAATCGACTTGAGTAAGCTAACCTACATCACGTGACCCTCCAGGTCGGCTTCAGTTTCGTCGCGTATTCCGCATTGACGTGCGTCCTCCAGTTATAAAGCTCAGTGATAAGGTCTATGTTCATTGCCTCATTGGTCAGTTTCTATGGTATCTTTAAGTAACGCACTTTTATATGCGCGTTTAATTTCTTACGAGCTCACAACGGGAAAACTATTAGCGCGTTTGTTCCCGAAGAGAGCAGAAGTGTGCGTCAAGTATTCGGATAATACACAGAGAAATGTACTCTGTGCGTATAGAACGCGTTGTAAAAGTGCACGCGCGCTAAGGTCTTTTAACAATAGAATTTTCTGTAACGCGTTCTTATTTTTACGCTGATCGCCGATTAGAACAGCGCGCCTGTCAAATTCACACTTTCGCCCCGATATTTACGTCTCCATGAGGAGTCACCACGGACTTCTTATATACATGGACAGAGCATATTGCACTAACGTCCTATGCGTAAATTGTCGCCACCGTACGTACACGAATAGGCTTACCAATATGGCTGCCTGCTATAGTCTTGTGTGTAAAAGTTTGGACTTGCTCAAGTGGTTCGGTATCGACAAATTGTGTGAAAAACTTGTAATATTTTCGAAAAAATGCAAGCTCAGGTCAAATTCATCAAATAGAATGGAGGACTGTGATATCGTTCTTCCATTCATACTGATATTTTGTCTAAAATGTTGCAGATTCATCGTCAAATTGGGCAAATGGTAGTAGCCCGGCGGCCATCTTGGTTAGCCAAAATTTGTTCAAACGGTGGCTTCCGTATTGATTACGCAATCCTCCGTCCATGTATTGAAGTCCGTGGGAGTCACTAAGCGTAACATTGTAGGTATAGAGCTTATGCGCGTGACGTCAGCGCGTTTCCATTTGGCTTACTGGATGGAACTGCCATACGTAGTAGGTGTGTTAAAGATACGCGCTCACGACAGCACCTTAGCAACAATTGTTACACAATGTACTCCTTAATGTAAAAATAGAGAAACGTGACGTAGGTGCATAAGCTCTATAGGAGTTTGGAATATATGCCTCTGTCTTCGTCACAGAACAAAGATATTATAAGCATAGATTCCAAACTCCTATAGAGCTTATGCACCTACGTCACGTTTCTCTATTTTTCCATCCAAGCGTACATTGTGCAACAATTGTTACTAAGGTGCTATCGTGAGCGCGTATCTTTAACACACCTACTACGTATGGCAGTTCCATCCAGTAAGCCAAATTGAAACGCGCTGACGTCACGTGCATAAGCTCTATACCTACACTGTTACGCTCATCAGTGACTCCTCATGGAGACGCAGATATCGGGGCAGAAAGTGTAGATTTGACATGTGCGCTGTTCTGTTAGGCGATCTGCGAACGAAAAGGAGAACGCATTACGGACAACGCCATGGTTAAAAAAGGTTGACCCACGTGCACTTTCACAGCGCGTTTCTTACACGCAAAATACCTTTCTCTTCTCCGTACATTAATCTAAATTACGTGACGCTCACTACTCCGCGCTTAGAAAAGAACGGGCTAATTTTCTCCCGTTAAATGTGTGTAAGAAGTCGGCGCACATTTTTAACCTGCGTTTTGAAGAGATCATGGTAACTGACCTATTTATAGATTGCGGACTTCAAAACAGTCATTTTGCGTTCATGACAGATTGTTTGTTTGCCATGCCACGGGGAAGAAACATACTTCTCTCTGTGAATGGAATATATTGAGGAGTGATGATTTCTTAGATTTAAGAGTGTTCCAAGTAAACATGTAGTTACGATTGTTTTCAAAACGACTGAACAGTGATCGGCACTTCCGCCCCCATATTTTGGCCTCCATAAGGAGTCAGTGAGCCATTTTAAGTTTGGAATGTATACTTATAATATCTTTGCTCTGTGACAGCATATATATGCATAAGGTCTGTTACTAGCGCGTCTCAAGAAGATGAGCGCGTCTCACGAAGATGACGCCATCGGCGTCACGGTCACTGAGCTATATAACTGGAGGAGGCACGTCAATGTGGAATACGCCTCGAAGCCGACTTGGGGGGTCACGTGATGTAGGTTAGCTTACTCCAGTCGATTCCTCCGCCCTAAAAAAGAACGCGTATCTAGTAGTGAAAGCAATGTAACGCAGAATCATTCTCTTTAAATATAAAAGACGGTGAATTTCACTCTTCGACGATTGCTTACAGTGACCACTCTTTCTTCGAGTGAAAATTTCACTCTGCTGGGAGTGGTAATTCACTCCAAATGAGTGAATTACCACTCCGGGCAGAGTGGAATTCCACTCGAAACAGAGAGTGGTCACTGTAGGCAATCGTCGAAGAGTGAAATTCACTCTTTTACATTTAGAGAGTTGATGTACTCGCTAAAGCAATCCTTTGTTACTATAGACCTTATGCATATGATGTCACAAAGGAAAAAGTGCTCCCTCTTTTGGAGGAAAATGACGGAAAAGCGCATATCATTGCAAGTTACACCAATAAATGCAGACAGCTGATTTGTCAACCAATCGTATACGCGCGTAAGTCTACTACACGTGCGACGAAATCCACGCTATTCGTGCACGTGACGTGGCGGTATGAAAGATAATTCGAAATTTTTTGGTTAGAAATGTACAACCCGGCTTAGTCCGCAGTCTGCTGACCTAGGCTAGTATGGGGATTCAGGGAGCAAAGTGTACGTGAGAACTAGGCCTAGGTACCCTAGGCTAAACCCGGCTAAGCCTACACACAGCCATGTCCAAACTGGTTATTTAGCTCAGCCTATTCAGACTTGCGGGACCTCGCAGCCGACTACGAGATGGAACAACCTATTTGCGAGCTATATTGTGGCAAATGTAGTAGCCTAGCTAACTGCAGCTGCTAAAAAATAGGTCTGTCTCGAAATAAATATTAAGTTTTTTCACCAGAATACAAAAGAGTAGAATAACCCATAGGCGTAGGGAAGCCGGTGCCCGGGGGCTTTAGACCCCCGGTCAAAAATGTGGGGGCTGAAGTATGCTTCCGCCCCCCAGATCCAAGGGCAAAAACCCCTTATTTGTCTTTTCTGTAAGAAATGTCAAAAATTTGCAGTAATTTTCCTTGAAGTTTGTCCAAAATGTTGCACCAAATTGCATCTGAGGACCCTCAAATACCTTAGACCCCTCCCCCAAGACGGTGATCCCAAACAAGGTTTATCCTAGTCCTCAGTCTGCTGACCTAGCATGGGACTTCCCATACTAGGTCAGGGAGCAAAGTGTACGTGAGAACTAGGCCTAAGTACCCTAGGCTAGGTTCATCCTAGTCCTCAGTAAAGGACTGTGGTCGTTCGCCTACAGCTCACTATACACAGGAGCTATCGAGGACCGGCTATACACGGGCCTTTACTGAGGACTAGGTTCATCCTAGTCCTCAGTGAAGGACTGTAGTCGTTCGCCTACAGCTCTCTATACACAGTCCTTACACCGACCATTGAAAATAGAGGGGGATCGGCCGTCTGTGTAATGGTTGAAATTTTCTGTCTTCTGACAGCAAATTCTGAAAGAAAAATCCTAATTTACAACCAGGAATTTTCTTCTCCAGATCTTACAAGAGTATTGCAGCTGTTCTGGATCACCGAGAGTTTCCTGAAAGTGCCAAAAATATGAAATGAAATCAGCAACTTTTTCGCTCTGTAAAATTTACTGTGTGACTTTGGAACTTTGTTTACAACAGTATGCTAATGAGCTACGTCGTTACGTCAGTATAGAAGGCCTGCAGAGGCAGTTGCCATGTGTATGCATAGGAACTACAGTAATCAAAATGTTGTGCGTGACGTCACAATATTACGCACACGGCATTCAATGTCAACAATATTTCTAGCGCTACAGTAAATTGTTAAGAAGCGGCCAAGTTGATGGTTTTATTTCAAATTTTCGGAACTTTTCCGAGGTTTAAAGTGATAAAAAACAACTGCAATATAAGTGTAAGACATGGAAAGGAAAAGTTATGGTAGTTGATTAAGACTTTAGGTCCTAACTTTGCAATAAGAAGAAAATCAATTTCGACCAGCACTGTGCTGGTCGAAGACGCCGGGTTTTCAATGAGTCGGAGTAAGGACCGTGTATAGGGAGCTGTCGGCGACCGGCTATACACGGGCTTTTACTGAGGACTAGGTTCATCCTAGCCTAGGGTACCTAGGCCTATTTCTGACGTACACTTTGTTCCCTGAACTAGTATGGGAAGCCCCAAAGCTTCCCAAATACTAGGTCAGCAGACTGCGGACTAGGTTCATCCTAGTCCGCAGCTGACATAGTATGGAGATTCTAGCCTAGGGTACCTAGGCCTAGTTCTGACGTACACTTTGTTCCCTGAACTAGGCCTAGGCTATTGCAACACAAACTTTTGACCGCATATTACTGTGAGAGTAATATCGTCTGCGTGCGTTGCTGCAGTGATTGTTGCTATATACGCGTATGCGCGTATATGAACGTAACTATAGCTATGGACTATGTCACAATTGAACAGCAATGCGTGCTATTTAGCATACAATAGTGTGAACGTCCTAGTTACACGATTTTGCCGTTTCATAGAATGTTTAAAAAACAAACAGGATCGTTTGTGTAAATCAAAATTTTTGGTCTCTTTTTGGACACTAAGTGCAAATAATCTTAGAATGAAGGGTCTTAAACATATAAAGGACCCGTAGAGGTCAACTATGTAGGAGTATACGTGAATTTGACAAAGTTCGAGACTATTTAAAATTTTTGATGGTGCGGTAGCCCAATTTTGACAATGGGTATATTGCTGACCTAGTATGGGAAGCCCCAAAGCTTCCCAAATACTAGGTCAGCAGACTGCGGACTAGGAGATTCCCATACTAGGTCAGCAACATACCCATTGTCAAAATTGGGCTATACCGCACTCTCACAGTAACCACGCGGGAAAAACTTTGTGTTGCAATAGCCTAGGCCTAGTTCAGGCAGCAAAGTGTAGGTACCCTAGGCTATGTTCATCCTAGTCCGCAGTCTGCTGACCGAGTATTTGGGAAGCTTTGGGGCTTCCCATACTAGTTCAGGGAACAAAGTGTACGTCAGAACTAGGCCTAGGTAACCTAGGCTAGGTTCATCCCCCACCGCCAGTCTCGAAAAACTTCCTACGCCTGTGGGATAACTTCCTTTTTAACAAATCAGAACAAAATTTTAATCTAGACTAGGCTATAAAGTATTCTACTGATTCAGTTCCAATTGAACTGTCTATGAGATGCTCTGACAAGCCAAAGAAAGAAGTTTACCACATTGTGCTTATTTATCGCATTGCTAAACTTTGCTGGTGAAGTGAGACAGCTCCGTACGTAAAGGAAACCATTTTTCAAATTCAACGGTGGAAACCTTACCAGTAGCTTTTGCTTTACTCCGTTCTGTAGTTTGGTCTTCACTGGTCGCCTTGCTGCCATCACCCGATACACTTTCCTCATTGGATTCTACTGATTGGCTGGTAGAGGCCCTTATATTTGTCAGCATTTCAGCAATCGCCTTCTGAATAGAAGTGATCGATGAAGTGACTTGACTATCGCTAGCTTCATCTTTACCGGAGTTGCAGCTGATGTCAGATTGCATGTATTTTAGGATTTCGTCCCCGCTGTGTGTGGTCAGATTTGTCGTTTTTCTGTTTTCCTCTCGATGAGAACTCGCCAACGGCAACGAAGCAACATTTGAGCCTAAAGGTGCTTTCTCTCTCGGCAGAGAGAACGACGATTTCAAAGTTCCGTTTGCTGCCATTTTGCGATGGCTTCGTAAAGTCTGTCTATGATCCTTTAACTTTGTTGAGAATGAACGTATTACACATTGAGAAACAAAAGTTGAATTGTAACTGTTGCCTAAGAGACACGCAAAATATAGCGCAATCAGTTTCTTTTTTCATTTCGCGTCACAATGCAATCGTACGCTAGATAAGAATTTTGCGCTTTGACGCGCGCGTCTGATCACATTTCGTAAATCCTTTTCAGCGCGTTGGATGCGCGCGATCTCTGGACATTTGTTTGAGAGATGAGCGCAGTGAGCGCGTCACATTGATCAATAATGTGTGGCTTACAAACTGCTGCGAACGCTGGAAACTGACCGTCTCGGCGCGTGAGCGCATACGAAGGAACCAGAGTGCGTGTAATCAATCAGGAAAAAGAACACTTTAAGTGATCACAATGTAAGACACTATAACCCGAATTTTGCATTCTTTTGTAACAATACACTTATGCGCGCGAATCATACCGCAAAGTTGAGATTAAGGAATCAACTTTTGCGTGCGTGTTTGAACTGTAATGTTTTACATAATTCCTTTGACGACAGTGGAGAGAGTCGCTGTTCGGCTTTCACGCTATTTGAGCGCAGTGGCCATGCGTAAAAATGGATCTTGTTGCAAACTAGTTAAGCTGTGATATGGTATAACATTGCAGAAAAAAAAAATCTTCAAGGCCTAGGAGATGACAAAGGATTTGGCTGAACTCCCACAACGGAATCATTACTTTAATTGTCAGTTGGTATAATAATAATAATGAATAATAATGATTTGGATTTATATAGCGCCTTTATATGTAACATCTCAAAGCGCTTCACAATCATTACCCCTGGTCATTGGTAACTTGTCAAACCCACACTATACAGTGCACATCCCTTGCTGTTCGTACCCGGCACACTGAACAGTAATGCCACTTCATCGTGTCCCCTGGGGGACTTCCCATAGGAGCAGCCACAAACAGCGCATCACTATACAAGTTACCTCACAGGTACCCATTTAACCCCTGGGTGGAGAGAAGCAATCGAGATAAAGCATCTTGCTCAAGGACACAACATAATGACCCAGGTGGGAATTGAACCGGCAATCCTTAGATCACAAGTCCAACGCCTTAACCAATAGGCCACCACGCTCTCTGTGGTATAGGATAAGTTAACGTAAGTAGCAGAGCAGGATTAGGTCAATTGCTGGGCACTGAATATTCATGGCATAAAGGCGCCTTAGGTGCACCTATCGAACATTTGACTGTTTTGAACTAAAAAATACAGTTTCCTTCTATTCCTCCCTTTGGTCAGAAGCTCAGTAACCTTACAGATGCGTTTCATGATCCTTTTCACAACCTGAAAATACTCTCAACCAGGCCCTTATCCAAACAAAGTGTTGAGAAGGGAGATAGCTTAAACGAGGGGGGATTCTTCCGGAGGTCGCGATGTGTTAAAAAAAAAACTGTACTGACTAAGGCAATAGTAAATTTTGCTCTCGAAGTTTCCAAGGGGCAATTTTTTTCAGGCCGATGGTGCTCCTGGCGTCATGGACTACGGGCTTGCTCTCAAACAGTTGTACAAGCCAGAATAAGAACAAAAGACTTTACAATAACCTTGTCATGTATGCTGTAGAATAGTTCCCACGTAGGCCTTTATATAGAGACCGACGTGGGAACTCAGTATTGTACAGCAGGTACTACACGTGTTGTAGTGGTGCGTTATTCGGACACCTCAATGCATGATCATCTTAACCAGCAGATGAAATAGTATTACAGAGTTCCTTGCAGTTGCGACGGTCCTAGGCGATGAGGTTGACAACATTATATACCAAACTTACAACAATAGAGTGTTGGGGTGTTATAAAAGCCTTTAAGTGCAGTCAATACAGTGTGTGAGAGGATTGTGAATCTTTTTTAACGTTTATGCTTTCGAATGACAGAACTGAATCTTACTCCTAACCTTCAAAATTGCCAAACATTTACGAACGGATAGTTTGTATTGAGATGTTTTTCAGAGCAGTGGTGGATTCATTTTTTTTTAAGAGGGACATCTTACGAAACCCAAAACAACCTCTTTCCCACCGTAGTTGAGTGCGCCATTAGTTTTATTTTTTTTAAATTAAACTGCTTGTCAATGTTGGGAACTGAAGGGCCCATCGAAACGACTTTAGTTTACAATGTATTGGCATTTAAAATAGGTGAGTACTCTACAATCTGATCGAGGTACTTAAAGGTAATAGGCCAATAAATGATCCATGTGTTTCCATATAGATAAGAGTAAATTTAGGCCTTTTGGAAGAACGAATCAACAGTACACTAATTTTATAAATCAATCTGTCTGTGCTCAAAGTATTTGGCAGCGGAAAGTACATCGGTGTTAAAATTCAAAGCTACTTCAAATAAAGATTACACACTGATGACAAGTAAAATAGTCAATCAGACACAGGGCATGATCGGAAGAATATTTTCTTGTAGGTCAGATAGTCCTATTGTCACTATACAAACCTCTTGTAAGACCTCACTTAGACTATGCTTCTCCGGTCTCGTCTCCTTTCCACAAAGAGGATATTATTTTATTTGGAAGTTCATCAGTTCTGGTCTCACTAGTAAGTCATACCAGGAACGCCCATCTACATTCAAGTTGACTACTCTCGAGAAACGGAGTGAAAGGCATGATCTCATCGAGCCTTGCAAGATGTTTCATGAATACTCCAAAGCACACACGGTTTTCTTTCACGAACATCTCCAGTAGGCTTGGCCATTGATTCAACATGAAAGAATTCCGATTTACGCTGAATATCTCTAAAAAGTTTTTCCGTCAGAGGGTCGTGAATATCTGGAGCATGCAGTCTCAAAGGTTAAGTAATGTCGGCTACTTCCAGAGGTAAAATCGTGAAATTTTCGACCCATCCCCGTCCCCTCCCTCTGAAACTTGCGGTTAACGACGACCCTTAAAATGTCCCTCGGTTTTTTAACCTAATTTGGTGGTGGTAGTGGCAGGCCCGTAGCTAGTCCGCAGTCTGCTGACCTAGTATTTGGGCAGCTTTGGGGCTTCCCATACTAGGTCAGCAATATACCCATTGTCAAAATTGGGCTACCGCATCTTCAAAAATTTTGAATGGTCTCGAACTTCCTCAAATTCACGTATACTCCTACATAATTTACCTCTACGGGTCCTTTTATATGTTTAAGACCCTTCATTCTAAGATTATTTTACTTAGTCTCCAAAAAGAGACCAAAAATTTTGATTTACACAAACGATCCTGTTTTGTTTTTTAAACGTTCTATGAAACTGCTAAATCGTGTAACTAGGACGTTCACACTTTTGTATGCTAAGTAGCACGCATAGCTGTTCAATTGTGACATTGTCTATAGCTGTAGTTACGTTCATACACGCGCATACGCGTATATAGCAACAATCACTGCAGCAACGCATGCAGACGATGTTACTCTCACAGTAGCATGCGGTCAAAAGTTTGTGTTGCAATAGCCTAGGCCTAGTTCAGGGAACAAAGTGTACGTGAGAACTAGGCCTAGGTACCCTAGGCTAGCCCGTAGCTAGGAATTCTGGTATAGGGGGGCACTGGCACCGCATAGGGAGGCATGGAAGCAGATTATATGTTTTGTAGTCAGTAGTACCACCATAGATACTTCTGTGACACAATGGACGCGTGCCCTTTAAAACTGCCTACAAAAATAAGAACGCGTTACAGAAAATTCCATTGTTAAATGAGGTTAGCGTGCGTGCACTTTTACAACGCGTTCTACACGCTCAGAATACATTTCTCTGCGTATTATCGGGAATACTTGACGCACACTTCTGGGCGCGCGGGAAACAAACGCGCTAGTTGATTTCCCGTTGTGAGCGCGTAAGAAATTAAACGCGCATATAAAAGTGCGTTTCTTGAAGATACATCGAAACTGACCATTGAATATAAGCCCGGGCCCCATGTACGCGATTCAACTTTCAACAAGTTGCGCGATTTTTCAGTCAACTTTCGATGCAACTGTTGGCTGGTCCCACACGAGCAACTCTCATGCAACTTTTCATTGTTGCTAGAGTACCATACTAGGTAATTAATGTAAGTGCAGACGTAGATCTCGGGGATTGCAGATATATTTCAGGAAAAAATCACATTTAGCGCACTATTCTTGGTCAATAACCGCCGAGACTCCAAATTTGGCAAAATAACGGACGAGGTGAAGCCAAGTCCTTTATTTTGCCGAATTTGGAGTCAAGACGGTTTATGAGACAATAAGAGTCCGATAAACGTGGTTTATATCCTATTCTACCACCGAAAATGTACGAAAAACTTCATTCTTATAGGTATTTACGTTTACTGACCCTGTGTTGTGGAAAAAACAGGTAGGAGCTTAACCAATCAGAATACAAGATAGTGAATAACGGATGGCTAGGTGTGGTATAGAATCCCCTACATTTGACCAAGAGGAGATGGCAGATGTAATATAATACCCCAATGATAGGCCTACAGACACACTGCAAAATTACTGCGTGTCCGTCATTTGTTCAATAAGCTTTTTCCTTTGTTAAAACACATACTAAAGCTGCGCAGAGACCTCCAAACTGACTTTACCTTTAGCCCCAAACCCTTATTTAACACCCAACCTAATGTTTACCTTAAATGAAACTGAAGCCACTTATAGCCCTCCTTAGACCTTTTACCTGTTATGTTATATGAATTATTTGTTTTTCCCAGCCAAGTGAGAATGGGACCTAGCCAAGTGAGAATGACAAATCCTGAATGTAGAGCTGAGGTATGGGAGGCGACTATGGGGGACAGGGGGGACATGTCCCCCTCAATATTTTTAGTGGGGGCGTATATCAAATGTCCCCCCCCCCCAATATTATGAGGTATGCAGAAAAACAAATGTTACACACATTTTCGATATGAATAATTATGATACTAGCCTATTTATGGAAGCTGGGGAGAACATTTGATGAGAAATATGTGATCTTTGTCCTCGAGAATGCACCAAATCACTTGGCTTCCAGGGGTTTCGCTCCTGGATCCCAACACACCTAGTATGAAGGTCCCCTGTACCCCTGGCCGGAAGAGCAAAGTGTACACTCAAGCAGGTGTCCTCCCAATAAGTTTAACAGATCGCCGCCCCTGTGTAGAGGTCTGAGGGTCAAGAGGTTGGTCAGATAAGTTTGCTGTCATTTCGGGGACGTAGCTCCCTTGGGGAGCAGAACTCCTTCGGGAGTAAAGTTTGATTTCGCCCCTTTGCTCTCGGCCAGAGAGTCACGGGACATTGGAAAAAGTATAGGGGCCTAGGCCCATTTTTTACAGACTATTACAAGTAGCCTAGGCCCCTAGAGTACTAGTAATAAACCAGTACAGTCGGCCCCGTCTATGACACAAATCTAATGTTAGACCTAGGTCACAAGTCGAATGTTGTAAGTCACGTCCAAATTATTTTTTCTTACTGTCACATTAACGATAGCCTAAACGTTAACGTTACAAAGCGACGTGTTTCCATGCGAATGTCCAACTTAGTTGAAAGTTGAATCGCAAGTTGAATCGCATATATGGGACCCGGGCTTAAGGCAAACAAGTCTATGAACTTAAAACCAGTCACTGTGCGTTCATGTTCATGTGTACTTATTTGTAAAACCGTCAGGAAGAAATAAACTTGAATGTGGATTTTTTACAATGTTTGGAAATAACAAGTATTGATACTTTTGTAAGACATTCATTCCTGTATGTTTTCAAAATGACTGAGCAGTGATCAGCACTTCTGCCTCGATATTTTGGGCCATTTTAAGTTTAGAAAATTCAAAAAATATTATAAACATAGATTCCAAACTCCTGATCCTATAGAAGTTCTTCATTGACGTCACAAATACATGTAACAAGAACATCAGTGTCAGCCATTATGAACGTCAAACTTATCGCGCGCAACATACGCTGTGTACAAATGTATTGGTCAAAGATTAAAATGTTTAGTACATTCTTTGTAAAGAATGTTTTCTTGCCCCCCCCCACCCCCCGGAAAATCAAAAACTTGAAAACACGAAGAAAAAATAAAGAAAAAACGAAGAAAATATAACATCAACATTTCTTAACAGTTCACTCAGCAGCTCAGTGTGAATTTCTACTCAAAACAGGAACTGAATAAAAAGATCAACACTCAGGCCCCAGCAGCCCCCCCCCCCCCCCAGCATATTTTCAGTGGTATTTTTTTAAAGTTTATATTTACGATGCTGCTAGTGTTTCCCCTTTTTATATGCGGTAAATAGACCTTGGAAGTGCCATTTCCAGCGATCTGGGAAGCATTTTGGGCCAAATTTTTCTTGCGCTCCGTGCCAACCCATGGTGGCGCGGAGCGCTGATAGTCTGTCTATGGGCTTCGCCCCCCCTCCCTCTTGACAAATTCCTGGCTACGCCTTTGTCAACACTGTGTGAAGTATAAACTTTTCTGGGAGTAACATATTTCCCATGAAAAAAGTTGGGTCCCACTAAAAAATTTTGCCCCACCCCCTGATTTTTTCTGCGGACGCCCATGGACACGTCAACGCAAAAACTACAGTACTCCGGTATTTTTGCAAGAATTTTAATCTAGATATTGCGTGAGAGAACAAACATACATTTAACACATATTAATACATTTCAGTTAAATAAATTAACCAAACCGTCCGTCCTTGAGACTGTCTGTGGGTTTTTTTTTTTGGTTCGCGAGAATCTCCTTGGCGAACTGTGTGTGTGCGCGAGTCAGTGTTGATTGGTTGTTCTACTCCAGTTGCTTCGCGAATTAATTACTGACAAATACACTGTAAAAAGAGACGTCTTCATTTTTAAAAACATTATGGCGTTTAAGAATTAGAAAACGAACAACGAAATGGATAAGCACAGTAAATGACTGAATGAATATTAACACATGATAAAGATAATGACGTCAATTAAAGTGCACTCCGCAAACACGTTTATATGTTTTATATAATATATATATATATATATATATATATATATATATATATATATATATATATATATATATATATATATATATATATATATATATATATATATATATATGTATATCCGGTCTAGGTTCGAGTCCCAGTGGAGGCAGTCGATTTTTCGTCGAGGCAGATTTCCAGTTTGATTTATTCTACATATATTTCATTATTTTCACTTTGCATAAGCATGTTCTAGGATTATTTCCTAATTCACTCTACATTCTCTACAGGTTTGCATCTCCTCGTGAGATCCATGCTTTATGCGGTGTTTCAAACTGGTTGCATCAATCCGGTTTCCGGAAGTGATCTCTGTCACACGGCCGATTAGAGTTTGCAATGGATATAATGTCCACAGCCAAAGATATTACAAGCATAGATTCCAAACTTAAAATGGCGCGTTGACTCCCCATGGAGGCCAATATATCGGGGCGGAAGTGCTGATCATTGTTCAGTCGTTTTGGAAACAAACAGGGAAATGAGTGTCTTACAAAAGTATTAGTACTTGTTATTTCGGACGGAGTGTTGTGGACTGAAGAAGTACGACGTTTCAATAAATTCCACTTAAACAAGAATAACTTATTTCTTCAACGCGGCATTCCACGTATTTACACTTGAACATGAACGCACAATGACTGGTTTAGCAAGTTCATGGACATTCATTGGTCAGTTTCTATGGTTTCTTCAAGTGACGCACTTTTCTATGCGCATTCAATTACTTACGCGCTCACAACGGGAAAGCAACTAGTGCGTTTGTTTCCAGAGCGCGCAGAACTGTGCGTCAAGTATTCCGGATAATACACAGAGAAATGTATTCTGCGCGTATAGAACGCGTTGTAAAAGTGCACGCACGCTAACCTCTTTAAACAATGAAATTTTCTGTGACGCGTTCTTATTTTTGTACGCAGATCGCGGAATAGAATGGCGCTCATGTCAAATTTACACTTCCGCCCCGATAAATACGTCTCCATGAGGAGTCACTGAGCGTAACAGTGAAGGTATAGGAGTTTGGAATCTATGCTTATAATATCTTTGTCCACAGCTCTATGTAGCGCCCTCTCGGCGAACCATTGACTCCTTTCTGGAAGCTCGAACAGCCAGGACTGACTTGATAGCCAAACTGGTAAGGCTTCTGCACGTATAGCAGAAGGTCTGGGTTCGAGTCCCAGTGGAGGCAGTCGATTTTTCGTCGAGGCAGATTTCCAGTTTGATTTATTCTACATATATATATATATATATGTTAATTTTTCTTTATTAAAAATAACTTGATGTTTACAGTAATCATCATATAAACGCATAAACGTGTTTACGAGATGGCGTTAAAGTGGCGTCAATGTGTTAAAGTTGGCGTTTTAGACGTTTAATTTGCTTATGTAGGCCTATTTTATTGTTTTTTCGGTTACATAAACGTCAAGACGCGTTTATTATCTGTTACAAAAAGTGTTAATGATTTTTTACAGTGTACCCCGTCCAGTAGGTAGTGTGTAACTGGAAGAGCCAGGTACGATTACGACGAAGTGAGGGAATGAGTGGTGGCTGAGGTAAAAAGCCAAAACTGCCTCGTGCAACTCCTGGTGGGGTGTACAAAATTGCAACACATCACTAGCATCATCATAACACTACCTTTTTCAAAAGTGACTAATTCGTTCACGAGAATTTCCCCAATAGGCAGCTTAACATTAATCATAAAAAAGGAATAAATTAATGAATATTTAACAAAATATACTGCCCTCAGCAACCAAAACATTGCATTTTCCTCAATACACATTTCCTCCTTTTTCCTCAAAACATTTCTTGTGGGTACTGAGATAATACATTCTGTACGTTTTAAAACTTGTCTTCGTTTCACTTTTGCACCTCACACATTCCAAGGCTTTGCATAGGCTGTTCATACTTTGACCGGTCGACGGAACCAGAAGCTGAGGGAGTGTATAGCTTTTGATTTTACATTTGTTTCCACTTACTGCTCGCCTTAAATAGTTTTTCCAATCCCATGCTTCCTGAAGGTTTCACTGAAGTTTGTAAGAAATAACATTTTCACCTTTTCACTTACACCATAGTAATAAATACAACTTACAGATCTCCGGAATGAATTTGTCGGTACTCAACGGACCTTCCAAGTTTCGTTAGGTGGGTCTTAAGTGCCTGGAGCCTCCAGACCTTTGTAATATTTATTTTCTTTATTAGATGATCGGCTTCAGCGACGATATCTGCTTCGCAATTATCGACCTCTGCGACGAATTGCTTCTTTTAGTTTTGTCTCCACAGTAAACATTAACATATTACCCTCAATGGTAAAATAAATCTGCCCTTGGCAGTAAAAAAGGTCAGTCTGCTCCTCGACGCTAGGTCATCCCGTTGCAAGATGTTCGGCAACTGCTTGCTTTTCGTGTAGACGTCACATCCCTTTTAGGGGATTAACATTTTACCACTTTGCGTAACAATCGGAAGATATGCGGCCTAGGCTATATATAGACTGTCTCGGCTCGCTCAAAGAACATATAGAGGGCAGCCACCAAGAATTTAACTCTGCTTGACAGACTGTAATTCAAAATATTGCAAGTTTATAATATCTTTGCTGTAATTAGGGTACCACGCCCCCATTTACAACTTAATATTAACGCGTCATTTGTTCACCTTCTAATAACACCAATAAGAGACATTGGCATAACTTCTGTGATATGTTTCCAAATAGGACTGAGTCTTTTGTCACTTGGATATGAAAGTAGACTAAATGAATTATCACTGGTGGCAAAATGGGGTGACTTGAAGCAATTTTGGGAAAATAATGGGCTTAGAAGCAGGCCGTCGTATATTAGACTTTGACTGAGTAAAAAGGCTCTGGATAAAGGTACGAGATCCTCTAGCAAAAAAATCTTCATGGTCATGGTGTGGTAAATTGAAATTGCCATGAATGGCCAACCTATCAGCTTTCTTATGAGGGTAGCTTGTACCTGGTGAAAACTTCTACAAGGTTTTAGTAGCTAGTTTACTTTTTCAAATGAGTGTGTAAGTCAATGGAGGATTTGTTGAGGGTATGCTACCTTAAAGCTAGGTACCCATTGTAATTTTACAGAGGGCAGTACTGAAAAGAGGACGAACAGATGACCTCACGGATATAACTGGATGTCAAGTGTGCCAGGGGAGGGGAGTGAGGGGGTTATTTCAAACTATACTATCATAAAACCATTTCATACATGTACAGGGCTATGTAGTCATAAGCTACAATGCACTGCAGTAGGACCTAACTTTCAGTGTAGGGATGTCCCTCATTGAACCCAGCACTATGCCAGTTTGGGTCATATGGTGGAAGATGGCCTTATGCTGCCCTGCACCTACTTTTCAGCAAGAGCTATGGTTCCAGTCCTACTCAAAGTACATAGATATTTCTCCAGCTGTGTCTGCTTCCTTCCCACTTGGTATGGCTTGTCACCAAAACTGGATGCCCAGCTGACAGCATGCCGAACTGAAACACCACTAATAAAGCTGAAGTTGCTTTCTAGCATGAGTAGTTTTCAATACAAGTGGGTTCGCTCTGCGTTAGGTCATGACTATCAATGCAAATTCCTTGGACATCAAAGGAGGGCAATCAAAGTTTACGTTCATTTCAATAATTTATTGATAAACAAACTCATCTTTGTTAATACATGATTGACAACTTATTTTCCAAATAAGAGACAAACAACAGAGAAATATAAGATTACTTAGTAATCTCTATCTGTGACCTTTCAGGTTGAAATAATCATCTTAACAACATACACATTAAGTCATTAAATATTTTTGCTACTTCCAGTAAAAGCTTTTGATGTAATTACATATCAATCTGATAAAGAAGTTACTGTAATAACTTTACATTGATCACATCAAACTTTATTGATTTTACAATGAAAAACAATTTTGCTGTTATCAGAATGATACTTTTTGACCAAACTTCATTTAACATCAGTTTTATTAAAATAAGTATTACACACCTAACTACAGAGGGTTTCCATTGACTCATTTTGCCACATTACTGTACTTCTGTACCTTCAAGAAGCAGACAGAACGTACTTGTACAAGCACTTACTCTATCGTAAAGTTCATAATCACTCTCATGTTTTACCATTTACTCTTCCCAGACTTAAACAAGCTTCTTGCTCATTCTTTTTTCACCTCATCTCTGAGCACTTTCTTTCCCTGACAGACAAACTTTCTTTTAAATTCATTCATATTTTTCTGAATTTTTGGTTTGGTCCAAGAAAATATTTTCAAATAAATGGACACCGCAATCCTGTTACCTTATGCAACCACTGTAGTCTACCCACTCTAGTCAGTCAGCTTATGAGTTTCAATGGGCCACACTAGAAGGTAACCATTTTTGTTGAAGTGTGCAAATATCTACTCCAGAGAGAGAAATCTTTACATGTTTACAGTTTGAAAACTTTGTTTCTAAATTCCTCAATTTTATAAAAAAATTTTTTTTTTGCCAGGAGAGCTTTGCCATTTTCTGCCGTCCAAGTCGGTAGTCTTCAATAAGATCAAATTAAGTTAAAAGACAAGTTTTTAACATAATTTATTTACGTGTAACTTCACATCAACAAACCACTCAAGATAAATTAAAGACTAGTAAAACGTTTGGTCATAGCCAGGCCATATGCTTACGTCAGTAAATATACATATTCAATATTGTTACAATGTGGTCACTAAAACATAAGGCAACGGAAGATGTAAAGCTGAACATGTCATGGAGATATTCCATGTGAAAGGTCGGTAGGTTTCAATGAAAAGTATGAAAACTAAGAGTGACACAAATGAAGAGAAAAATGAATTTTGCCAACATATGGGCTCAAAATGAGACCACAAGTAAGACATATAAAAACAAAGTTTGGTGTTACAATTAAACAGAATACACACCATGGCAGGAAGAAAATAGAACTTATAAATAAATTCACTTATCAAGTGAACAAAAGATCATATCCTTTTACTCATTAGTTTCAAGGGTGCAGTCACCCCCATGCAGCATAACCCCTTCCCTCCCTCCCCTCTTGTAATTTTCATGGACGGTTCTTTTCAATCACATCCCAATATTTGGTTAACAACTTGCAAAGTCTGTATCATATGCCTCATTTGTATGTCTTATGCGAATATTGAGGACAAACATCACAAACGAAACCTGTAGGACAGCTTACTTTTAAGTTTTAGGTGAAATCAGAAAAATAACATTGGGGTGACTGCTTAAGTCTTTTATGTAAAAGGTGACAACCAAAGACCTACTAAATTCATTATAAAATCAATAAATCCGTCATTTGGAGCAAGCTGGAAGTCTTATGAAAGTTCTTTCAAAGTCTTGCTCAAGAAGCTGCACTTTTGAATGTTCAAGAAATACTTCTTAATGAAAATGTAAACATGAAAAGGTCACATACAGAGTATTTTCAAACTTCATTACAATGATATCCTGCCAAAATGCATGGACTGCACTGACTGCGTGGTCAAGTGGTTAGAGCAGGGGTGTGCAACCTTTTCGAACACCGGGCCAAATCGTGTTGACGTGACCATCTGGGCTCCGCAGTGGAACAGAGATGTGTATACGAGGGTGGCGTCTCACCCTCACCCCTTCGCACCACCCTCCCCCGTTAGTGACCAATGTGCCCATCTAGGCAGACCCACATACACTCGAGTAATATTGTAGTATGGGCCTACTAATTGTTGGCGAAACTTGTCCTGAGTATTGCATCTCTATTTTGTCGACAAATATGTTAATTCAGACTTAGAATGCACTTTACAAGTGAATTCTTTAGTTTATCAAATAATGAAATGGTCAAGAATATCCACCTTACATCAAAGGAAGTGATCGTTTCTTTGTTTTCATGATATCCTGCACTTATGTCAAGTTTAAGTTGTGGTCAAATAATAAGACATACTAGGGCCAAAAATTAGGCAAATCGAAATTGGTTCACAAGCCTCACAGGAGGAAGTCGCGGGCCGCATTTGGCCCGCGGGCAGCAGGTTGCACACCCCTGGGTTAGAGCATCCGACTTGCAGCCAGGAGGTCTGGAGTTTGACTCCTGGCCGGGTCATACCGAAGACTTTACAAATGAAAGCTACTACCATTGTGCTAGGTGCTCAGCATAAGCAATGGAGAAGGGAAAACAACCCAGTGAGCCACAACTGGAAAAAAAGGCCGTGGTCGGCCCAACTTTAACTGATTGGTTAGAAACTAAGCCGTAAAACCTTATCTGACTCTGCTAAAATGCAAGTACATTTATGATGATATGAAATCCTAAACAAGTAATACATCAAAAGGTTTAGGTTAAGAGAGTGAATGGGAAGATGAACAAAGCTGCAAAGATGAAAGGGCAACTCATAAAATAGTATTCCAACACTCTAAAGCTTTTTTCCGATGCTCAATTTTGGATGGCTGGAAGAATAATAATAGCACAATGCAATGTCAAAATGTTACTCAGATAGCAACCTTTCTCTGGCTGTGAAATGATTCAAAATACAGAACAGAATAACTGAGGTATTCAGCCTTTACACTTCTGTTTAGAGAAGTGCCATTTCTGGGGACTGTAGCCTTCATGTAAGATTCACTTCATATATAATTAAGTTAAGAAGAAATGTTGATTTACAACTGTAACTCTAAACAAAAAGCACAGCATGATGATAGAATGTCTTGAAGGGAGAGCACTTTAGTTTCCCACTTTATGGAAGTATTAGTCAAACTACACTCATGTTTACTTTTGACCAAAGCTAGAATGCACCACTGTTAAAATGACTGCAATGTAGCAGACTGTTTAATATATCAGACAGAAGACTATACTCAGAGCACCATTACACTCTATGATGGACATCTGGATTCAATGCAGAAAAGAAAATACTTGAAATTCATAAGTAAGCTATCATACAAACACAACATGCACTTATCCAATACTTCTTTTGGTTTACAGCTTTTGTCCAACTGATTGCTTCAATTAATCCCCCTTGACTAGACTAGTTTTGACTATATCTGTACACACTTTCAACTATAAGCATAAGCAGCCAACTGACGAGGACTTGTTGTCAGAGAAGCGTATGATCATAGATAAGGGGTTGTTATCTAACAGAAACACTTTCAGCTTAAGATGTCAACTGGTCTGAGCAATACCAAGCATTTGGTAGCTGTAGGTATCAAACTAGCTCTATTAATAGATGATTAATACCATCTCTTTACACTTTTCAGATAAATTTAAACTAGTAATAACACCTTTTACAAGGTATATGTAAAATGCCCTAAAAATGACAGAAAGAGCAAAAGTATCCCAAATAAATATGATCCCTTTATGAAGGGTGAAAACCAACAAAACAAATGCTCTACAAATATAAACTTTGAACAGGCTATGGAGGACGTGTTGATGAACTTTATAGCAACTCATTGTCCAATTTCATGGACTTCATACTGTGAAAGAAATACCAACACAAAATAAAACTTGAAGTTAAGCTTGAAACTCTTACACTGAAGTCACATCAAATAAGTTATAGGATTAAAGGAAGCTTAATGTGATAAACTAAATTCATGCATCTGTTATCTAAGGTTGATCAAGATGAATTTTGAAATTAAGTCAAATTAATTCACATATTATTAAATGTACACTATTGCATGTTGTATCAATCTGGACATATTTACTGAAATAATAATTTTTAACCTTAGTGGTTCTAGCTAAGAATATTTCAGTTACTGACTCATGATTGTCAGCTGCATATTAAATCTGTAAATGTATGAATAAAAAGATAAAATAGGTCTAGCTAGTGGGTGGGAAAGAGGTCTTTGTTTATCCTGGACAAGGTGCTGCTGAGAATGCTGTTAAACTTAAATGCAATGTAATAAGTGTTAATAAATAATTAAAGAGCTTTTTGAGGGGCAGGCAATGAATAGGTCACAGAAATTACAGCACAAGAGTGATCATGTTATTCAAAATTAACTCATACTTCCACATGACAAGTTATTATTACAGTTGGCTCTCAATAAACCCACATTTACTAACCAGTCATTTATACGTCCAGTTATATTCTGTTTTCTTACCTATCCCACTTCTCGCTCAGAAGTAACCTGCAGCAGTTATCTCCCATAACAGCAAATGTTAGGCTATCAGATTCCTTCACATACAGAGGGGGGCTTGGGTATGGGGGGGGGTTTGAAGAGCCCAAACACCTTCCAGCACTTTATTCTCATTGCCCAACATTAACTCTCTACACCACCAGCTCTCTAAACCACCAGCCCAAAAGATTTGGAGGTATCAATAAATTTAAGAGGGAAGCAAAAGGACTCCCAAACAGTGCAGCATGCACAGGGCAGGGGGAGGGGGTAGGTTAGATTGAAGGGCATACAGTATGGTTGTAACTCAGTGTTGGGGGACCACCACCCCTATAAGTTTATTGCCTGCTCTATATCCAATCCCACCACCCCCCCCCCCCCTCACTTCTAGCCAACTTGGATGCCACAGACCGAAATATGCACACATCTCAACTTGTGGTACAGCTCCTTATTACTCCGTTAGTCCAGCAACAAACATGATACTAGCACTGAATGTGCTGAAAGAACTGGGTGAAATCAACTGCAAAAGAAAGTATTACTTTTAGTATGTTCTTCTTGTAGTGTACTCCAGCACCAGACTAGCTGCACCAAGGAGGGCTGGCTCTTTCAAATCAGAGACAATGATGTCTACATTGGTAGCTGATGGAAGGCCGTGTTCTTTGATATATTTCCTCACCATATCTGCATAGAGTGAGCCAAGTACACCACACAGGATAATCTTTGATGGGTTCAATGTATGAAGTAAGCTGGTAATACCAACACTCATTGCTTTACCTCCTGAAAACAAACAATGGATTCAAGAAAGGATTTCTAAAAGCTAAAACAGTCATTAAATCATCCCCTCCTAACACAAAAAGAACTGAAAGTAACAGAACAAGTTGGATTTTTATGGCAGACCATTCAGTTAGTGTAAAAACACTAACTGTATGGTAAAATGGTCAATATTTTATAGATTTTGATAAAAACTGTAACTGGGTTTAGACATTTTTATGCTTTTTATCTCAAAAAGGCACGTATAACAATTACATGTCCACAGACCTTTAAACATAAAACACTCAACTTATACATTACATCAGTCACAAAGTAAAGCCTATGGCAACAAAATGCAGTAACTTTAAATTGATTTTGTCTCTCCTACAGAGCTGCTAACCTCAAAATAAAAATTCTCAGACTCCAATATCCACAACCCTTGTTTTCTACTTTAAATTCCTATTTCTAAATTACCACACCTAACTGCCTACACTACATATACCGAAAACCTATTAGCATTAGCAGGTAGCCTGCACGGTCAAGTCTTGAACTTAGGCTATGGTGCCTAATGTTACCTGTGTCACACAAGGACTATATGTTAGGCTGTCAACATAGTGGCACTGTAACGGTTGTCACACATGAATTACCTCTTCACAAAATTTTAAGCTTAATTGCAAACAATAGAGGTGAAAACTCTACTAACTTAAAGTGTCCATTGCAGGGGAGGGGGGGGGGGGGGGTAACCCATAAACATCATTATTAGCAGTCCAAGCTAGGATGACATTTTCCTAATTGTCAAAAAGAAGGACATAACTGTCTTAAGCATTTCATTACAATGCCACACATCAACATTGTGTATGTGCAGAGAGTTGCATAGACTCTCTGGTATAGGCTAATGTACACAGAATAAGATATTGGGATAGGGCCTATATACCCACCAGGTTACACATCATACACCCTGGGAACAGCTTCCTGGTACACATCAGCTAATCAAGAATGTGCAAACAGGATTACAATATGGTCATCTGCGAATGTGACTAACCAGCACCTCTCATATTTTGAGATATATTGGCAGTTTCCTTGTTGCAAGTCAAAACAGGGCAACAAATCAAAGTCTGGCATCAAGTAACACTGGACGGAGGAAAGACTGCCCAAAAGCCAGAAAATCCAGGCAAAAGTCAGACATACGGCCACCCTAGTCCACATACATTAAGGTAGCTCTGTACTGCAGGGTAGTACTGCAGTGTGGCACTGAACATGCGTACATACACAATTCATACTGCATGAACAGAAGGTCTACAAAATTAACCACCTCATTCTGTCAATGCAACTCTTGGCTATACATTACAACCATTTGATTCAGAAACATACTACATTGGACATAAACATTTCCAAGGGGAGTTTCCGAACCATTTTTTCTGAAAAAATTGGTACTACCAGATTCTGGATCTTTTTCCATATGCAGTATGCAAAATCCATACTAGTTTGCAGCTATGCACTTAAGATGTAAAGCAACTCTACCTAATTCGATGACAGCCTTGGCTTTTTTATTTCCCAGTTGCGATGCCTCGATGAGATGTTTGGCAGATATTTCTTCTCCTTCTTGCAACATCATACCATCAACAATCAGATCCCCACCTGATACAAACAATTGAAATATCATATTTTTATGATATCAGTTTCTGGTAATATCAGTCAGTACATAACCATCAATTACTGCCTTAAAAATATGGTGATAGTTTTTCCAATTACTTATCCAGGACAGTCAAAAAGAGATACCATCCAGGACTACACTACTCCATTCCTACCACTACCAGAAAGGCACCTTTCTCTGGTTAGTGACAGCATTTCTTGACCCCTTCAAACTCTTTTTCTTTAAACCTATAAAATACTTACTAGCATGAAGTTTCTTGGCCTCTCTAGTAAGAGCTGAACCAGAGCAGTAGGCCTCCATGCAGCCCTTACTACCACAAAGACAATCGGGTCCATCTAAAGATACCTTGATGTGGCCCAGTTCAGCAGCACAAAAGTTACTTCCATGTACAAGTTTTCCATCAAGAACCATGCCACCTCCAATGCCTGCAATGGAAATAAAAAAAAATGTTACATAATCACACTGTTTTATCAAAGACAAAACCTCTTGGGAAACTTTGGAATAAAAGGGGTTAAACCAGACTCAAGGTATGTAGTTCCTTAAACTATTGTGAATCCCATCTTTAATCAGCCCTGTCGCAGGGCTGGACAAAATCCTCAATGAAGGACACAGCATAAGGAGTTACCACTTTTTCATCATTTTTACCAGTCTACAAGATGTACTCTTTCCTTGGACTCCTAAGTGAATCTAGGGGTGTGCTGATAGCAACTTTAAATATTGCTTCAATGTCTCTTTGCAGGGCACCACCAAATATATTGAGAGCATGATGGTTCTACCAACAGGTGCCAGCAATTCTGTAAATCTCTGGTATAGCTGAGTGGATGAGACAAAGGCCTTTGTAGCAATGAAGCTTACAAAGCAGGATGTTGTAATTTTAATAACTTTCTGTATGAAAGTTAGGTAAATGTTTCATTTTATGAGAGAAATCAATAGTTTCCCCCTTCTGCAATGACTAAAACTAATAAAGAATCCAAAATTTTAACTTGTTCTATTGGAAATCACCCACAGAGAGGTTGGAATGTACAGGCTTTGTCACATTCACAGTCACATGGGATCTTAAAAGAATCCCCTTCAAGGCTGGAGTTTATTTTTTAAGTGCTATCTTGTTCTGTACCCCAGAAGTGTTTCATATTTTTCTGCTGATTTGTAATTTGAAAAGATACCAGATGAGATAAACTTTAAGACAGTTAAAATGTAACTGATAAGCCAATTACATCATACTGCTTGGTACCCATGAAACACACAATAAAAAAAAAAATTCAACCGGAAGCATGCACAACAAATCAAAGAGTTCGTCTTCCCTTTAGAATCAATTTCTAGAACCCCAAGCCTCTTGGCTGTACCTAACTGCTTGTATCTATCGAGCCATACACTTTAGGTCCTTATGAAACAAAATAAAAAAAATGGCAACGCTCTCTTATCAAACAAGCAACTTTTTCTGAGTGATGGAAAAGAATAACTTTAAATGACAAACAATCAATAATTGCTTCAAACAATACAAATATTTTGTGTTAATAAATATTGATGTATGACAAAGCAAGGCTGAATTCTGAAAGAATTATCTCATAAAGCAATGAGTTTGAAGCTCAGAAGTGTTCTTTTCAACAGTAATATACAGAATAGCGAAAAGACAACAGAGCAAGCAATAAAAACAGCGAGATCTTTCAAACTTTTAAACAAGATGGCGAACTTTGATGATTATAAAGTACAGGAGGTGTGGTCTGGTGATGTTGATAGCAGTTAACAAAAATTAAACTCATAACAAACTTCCATTTATAGAGATGGTGCTGTTGCCCTTCTCAATTTTGCAAAAATAGTCCCAGGAGAGCAGTCAATAACTCTCCTAAAAAGTAATGTATGCAACACCGCGTTGATTCATTTTCCAAGAGACAAAACGCTCTCCTATACTTTTTCCAGGATAGCATTTAGAAGCTCAACTTAGTTTCTGAAAATGAAGGTCTGAATTTAAGCCACATACTTAAGGTCAGGTCTACTAGACTTTTCAGTCACAAGAACATTACTTTTGATTTCGCATAACTGACGTGACCCATCTGCACACAGCAGAGCAAACTTGTGCTTGTTTCAAGTAAGGGAATGTTTTGAAAATAAGATAAAAAAAAAATATAAACTTCTAATATATATTAAGAAGGCCTTTTCATATAAATCCCAACTATACTGCTTCTCAATGTGAGCAATGCCCAAGCAGTGCCACCCAAGACTGTCTGTTCAACCCAGGTGCTTGTGTGGCACTGTTGGTAGTAACTTCACTGCTACATGTAAATTTATACAATGATTTAACTGGTTTTTAAGGAACTTCAAAGTGAAATCTAGTACTGTGGTATTCTCTGCATTTTGCAAATAATATGAATATAAGGTCAATATATCAAGTAACACCCCATTCTTTTCAATCATTAGCTGCTTTAATTGCTATCTGGACCCATTGCTTCAGGCCTACCCATGTAATTTAGTCCAGATTAACTTCAGTTTCTTTTAATATAAACAAATCACAGAGGAATAAACATCTCTGAAACTCATTTTATTCAAATATGTACTTTTTTTTTTTTAATTTTGTATTTGTCAATTATGAGAACATGTTTCAAGCAGATGCAATCTTTTTGTCAAATTTTTCTCAAATATTTCAACTGAAACTAATTACTTATTACATTCAAACACTACATGACGTTAATACAGTCTTTTCTCCCCGATGTCACAAATATTACAGATGATGTGTCTTCAAATGGATAAAAGGTCAACAAGGTAACACGGTTTCAATTTTCCATCATTTTTCTGCAAGTTTTTAACTTGATACATTTAGAGCAATAAGCAGTGCCAACATACATGCAACATATGGGGATAACGAATGTTTGAATAAGGTATCACATACAAGTGATGCAGGCCCATATAAACTTCACCAGTGGCCTTGAAAAACCTGAATATATTGAACCTTGCCTATTTTGCATGTGATAAATTCAGGCCAGAAGGGGGAGGGGGGGGGGGGAGGGTGGGGGTGGCAGTGGTTGATGCCAAAGCTTAAGATGCTTCCCAATTCTCCCAACTCACACGCTTAGTTTCAGACAATGTATGAAGTATACACTGAGTGAAATATTGCATTTTAGTATATTTAGCACAACTGTAGCTTTTTATGCTGTAAAATTGACTTCCGCATTCATCTGAAACTGTTTGCTGCCCTCTAATAAACCCTTATATCAAACCACAAACTGCTTCATACTTCATGCAGCTAATTTTACCAATAATGATATGGGAGGAAAATGAGGAATATTGGTTAATAGCAATACTGAATAATTTCAGTCCAAAAATAGTTGAGGATACTTGTGTTGTTAGGATCATTTTTTGCGTTTTTGGGTACAAGGGCTGCAACTTTAATACAGTTCCGTTCCTAGCATACCATGGTTTAAAAACTCTGAAATAGTTGGAAATAATTCTTCAGTATTAATGCAACATTAAAGGATACAGGAGTTCAGATCCTGTCTAGATCTGTTAATTAACCAACTAGTATCACTGTGCTTGCTTGCACAATTTACTTTTATGCTGACGGCTTGAACGAAGAATTTGTACTCTCATCTCTCTCAAGCAGTTTCGGCCTACAAGGCTTGACTATGATAGATATGCCGATGGACATTTTCAATTAAAGGCACTGCTCATCTGGAGGCAGTATAGGGAGAAGCCTAGACTATATGAAGCTAGTCCTCACACCTATCTAACCTAGGGCTTGGCCACATGAAGCTAGTTATCAAAATAATTCAGTCTACCAAGACCACATAAATCTTGGCCAGTTTTAATAATCCATGCCTGCTTCAGTAGGGTAGATCCGATATGTTGATTTAGGGAAGCTGAAGCCATCACGATGTGGGTAGTCTCTTTTGCAAATATGCTAACACTGAACGATGATAACAGTGTTGCCATCAAGTCAGGCAGTGATGCTGCATACTTAAGACAATGTTTTCAAATCTCAACAAAATGAATGATGACCTTGCTGACAGATATTTTGTATGAATAAAGCAATGCATGGTAGAATGAAATAATGAAAACAAAATTAATTCTTAATTAAAGCAGAAGACAGGTACGGATCATTGTAGTACCCCAGAGGTAGGATGGTCTTACAAACCAAACAATGGATTGTGATCCACACTGTTAGTAACATTCCTCATGCAGCATAGCACATACATAGAACATGAATAGTCATGACTTTTATAAACATTACTACTATATTCTAGTATCAACGATATAGTTGTTTGCAGAGAAGGGGATGCCATTTCCTACATTCAAAATGGAGACTATTTACTAAAGTTTGTACGCAATGGTTGACAAATCCACTCACTTCATTTGATGTTGAAATAAAATACCAGAAAATGCAAGAAGGGAAGTATTTCGTGATCTGCGACATAATATTAAGATGAGAAAAAAAGTTTTGCTAAATTTGTTGGACGTAACTGGTTATGTATGACAGAAAATTCCTTGCTCAGCCTCATGATGAAATGTTTGCAGTATTTACAAGACAAATTGATGACATGGAAAGGCTGACTGAGCTTGAATATGCATGTATGTATGAATATGCACATTTGCAAAAATGGGTTCACCAAAGTCAACAGTTTTGTCAGCTGATTCAGAGCAGAACATAGGAAACACCAAACAAGTCAAATTTCACCACACAAGAAAGCTCCCTTACACGTGAGCTAAAAGACTGGTCTTTTGACCAAGCTAATGTTATCGCAATTTTTAACACCACCACAAAAAGACAAAAGGAAATTTTTTATGGTGAAAAAAAATTTTTGTAAAGAAAAATTAGTGGGAAAGGTTCTATTTTTGTGGGATCTTCTTGCTCTTTGTTTTGAATTTTTCTTTCTTAATTGCATCTTTCCTTTTGTTCCTTTACTTCCTAATCATATCTAGCCCCATCTGCTCACCCCAATACCCCTTCCCTTCAGACTGCTTTCTATACAAGTTATGGATCCGCACCTGTCTTAACATCTTACCAGGATTTCTTTCATTAAAAGACTCAGCTTTTTCCAAACATGCTGTTAAATAAAGCAAACACAAGACACGATAAACCCACCAAACTATAACCATCAAAGCACCTTAATGTGTTTGCTTTTAAAACAAGAAAAAAAAAATCACCCTCATTGGACAGACAGTATGAAGGAGATAAATTGAACATATCAATGTGTCATTTGATCAAACTCATGTTTCCACGGAAATGATCTCAGTGCTGGAAAAGATGAAAATTCACATAATGAAAATGGCTTTAAATTGCCAAAATGAAAGATAAAATCTTTAATTATCTCAGGTAAACACTTTTGTGAGTTTTGTGAATGGATTTGCCAACCAAATCTACTAGCAAAAATTAGGGGTCATAAATGGTAAATACACATGTAGCTTCCTTGGCTTGCATGAATGTACTCAAACTATGATTGCCAAAAAATTTGTCAGGAAATATTTAAAACCCGTTTCATAACCAAGGTCAGCATGATTATTTTATTCCACTTGCCATAATACCATAATTACAGTAGTTATAAAACTGCCATGCAGGCCATGTCAAGGGGAACATGACTTACTGGTGCAAGTTAATTATAATTCTGCACAGAGTCAGTGCCTGACCCATGTTTTTTTTTTTTTTTTTTTGCCCACTGCATAACCCCAACGTTGAAGGGGTGCACGTAGCTTCCTTGGGAGACAATCAATTCCATAACTCAACAGCTAAACTGTTTATCTACCCTAATCAACAGCTTAATCTATTAACAAAATTGGGAAAAGGGAAATAAGGCCTCATGAATGACCCATCTTTGAACACATGTCAGTAAGTCCTAAACTCACCAGTTCCAGTAGCGATACATATGAAGTTATCCAGTCCTTTTCCACTTCCATACTTTTTCTCACCAAGGGCAGAGCAGTTGCCATCATTATCCACCCAGACTGGTAGATGGAGGACACTAGAGATTGGGGTTCTTAGATCAACTTCATCCCAACCTGAAAGGATAACAAAACTTGTGAGGCAAATCATCAATCAATATATCCTCACTTTGAGGTAAATTAACCTCGTTCTCAACCAGAAGTGGAGATTTGTAAGAAAGAGTGAAGCAAAATGTACTGTGTGAAAAAGGAAAGCTAATAACAGCATCTTCAAAAAGTGGGGAAACCTGCCCTTCTGGCAATTTCTGCCAATGTTCTCAAATACACATGACAGGTATTTCCCATTACCTACTCAAACCCTATCTGCCAATGGCCAATGGCAACTTGAGGAAGGTGGATCAGACCACCTTACTGATTAGTTTGCTTAGTGGTTTCCTCCTCACATCTGTTGGGGAGAATCTCCATTCAGGCCCAGTACAGCTATTCAGTGTGTCATGCATGAGTGACCTTCAATAATATAAGTTCTCAGGAGTCAAGATGAGGTTCATGCCTGCCAGGAAGTTAAGCTGCACACTTTATTTGCTATGATGATTAGTTGTGGTTGGAGTTTTTCTCAATCCTGACTAATGGACATTTCCTCTAATACACTTCTAAAATGCTACAGTGTAGGTAAATCATAGTTACATCTCTATATATAATGTACATCAGAATAAAACTCCAAAACAGGCCAAGGACTGTCATTTATAGAATTCTACAATGCCTGGTTAATTACAGTTAAATTTCTATATCTGCTAGGAATCATTGTGTAATTGACTGGTAAACACAGTACCAAGTCATACCTTAGCTTACCTCTGATATGCTGCCCTCACTTGCTAAGCAGGGATTCATTGATTACATCTCATTAGGCAATAACTTAACTTTTTTGCAGCTTCATGATGTAAGCTTTGCCTCAACATTCAATATGAAATGTATATTCTGCATAAATTACACATATTTTTCCTGACAGTTGGCAAACCACTGTCTGTCCATTTGCATGTGCAAAGGAAGCTTCATGTTATATGAACCCCAGTACTGCCAATGTCTACTGCGCTGTAAGTCTGTGAGGTCAATTGTAACTTACAAATAAAAGTAATCCATTAATCACAATTACTACAATTCCAAGACAACAATTAACTTCCTACACATTTTTGCTTCAAATCCTAGCCATCAGGTCTACCGTGGGTTCTACAATGCCAAGAAAAGCATGGTTACTTTTCGAGACTGCGAATGAAAGTATTAAAGATAAAAATATAGATTTTGTCATCATCACCCAATTCTCCTTATTTGAGCACTACAACTTTGAAGAGTTTAAACATTTAAATATTCCCCAAAACATAATCAGCTATGGGTATTTCTTACCTTTAAGTGAATCTGTGGAATGCATGACAATGCCCTCTGTTGGATTTACTCTTCCACCAGTACTTACACCTGTATGAAAAAAACACAAATAGTGTGCATACTTGTAAACAGGAAAAGCTATTCTTAATTCAGACTTTCAGTTTTTTAAAGTTGTCAAATTCCTGCCTGAATGAAATCTAGCAAACTCTCAAAGAGGCAAAGATATGAAAACAATTTAACCACTTGGATATAGGATAAATGCTGCTTTTAATTTTGAAAAAACAAGGTTAATACAACCTTTTACTTTGACCACATCTGGTTAATGCTTTTTTCCTGACACTATTGGTGACTTGTTCAGTAAATCAAAACCATAGAAATTAAAGGGAGAACGACACCTGCCGATCTGGACTGAAGCCATTGATTTGGCTAGGCTGTATGGCAACAGAGCACCAGCGCGTAATACAAATATCTCGTCAATGCTTTTGCCCGAAGTATAGGCAAAGAAACTACAAGTTTTCAAGTTAGGAGTATAAAACAAAATACTAAAGGCCCCACGACTTACTTTTGTTGTGAAAAGTACTCCTAATCTTTCGAAAAATAGATAAAATAAGCTTTAACTTCTGCAGCAGAATGCATACTGTACGAACGGAGACACACCAATCAACCCGTCTTTTGCCGTACAGCGAAAGTGCCCTCACATTTTTCGTGGCTTCACCAGTTAAACATGCAAGGATGCATTGTGTCAGCGTTCTCCCTTACTTTTATTTTTGTGATCAAAACACATACTGCTTAATCACACAAACTTGAAGTACAAAAGTTCAGTAAGATTATTTCAACAAGTACATCATCAAATTCATCTAAGTATGGATTCCATCATGAAAGTCTTTCTACTTACAATATTTCACATGATCACCCAAAATTCAATCACCAGAATTCTTGCAAAACTCTGCAAGACTGAGACCCCAAATCTGTTTAAATTCACAATGAGAATGACCAAATCCTTCACAAACATGCAGTGAGGAGCCAAGGATGGTGGAAAGAGACGGGAGCTGTAGTCCTCAAGGATTTCAGGCAAAACCTATTTCTAGGGCAATTTTTGGAAAAATTTGGCTATTGCCTCAGCTAGAAAAGGGTGTTCTCACATTTAACTGCTCAGCCCCCCTCAAGGAAAAAACATTCAGTATCCCTATTTACAACTGTTATTTCCCTTATCAACAAAAATGACTTCTTACCAATGCCTAGCACCCGACAGTTGAGAGAGATGGCTTTCAGAGATTGTTCTTTTAACAGTTTTAAGATTTGGTTCATCCTCTCTTCATTACTCTGATGAGGGGCGACCCTAGACACCACATCCAGAATTTCTCCCTAGAAAAGTGTAAAAACAGACAAAATAATTTTTAGATGCTAGAAAAGTAGGAGTTTCTAAGTGTTTAATTAAATGCAATTGTGGTTGTGCCAAAAAGTGCACAACCCTCTTCACACCCTTTCTTTCTTTTGAAATGGCAAATACAAATACCACAACAGAACTCCAGATATGTCCAGATGACCTGCACATTTGAAATTATTTGGTTGAGATAGACATCAAATCAAAAAAAAAAAAAAAAAACAGTATGTGGTTACAAACATTCTTCTCTCATGCAATCACCCACCCCCTACCTTCCCCTTCTCTCACTCCTCCACCCACAGCAATTTACTTTCTTCATATATTTCATAAATGGATACATCTTAATATGTAACACAAACTTCACATGCCCATAGAACAAGTCTAATGAATTGTTATCTTACTGTTTTCTTCACAAAACAGTTTCAATGGGGCCCTTGACCACATATTATCATTTGCTTTCTTGTTGAATAAATTTCAAATTTCAACCATACTTTAAAAAACTTCTTTCAGTCTAAGCTGTGTCACTCTACAACCCAAAGCCCTGAATTTTAATATTAACAAAAGATTTCTCCAAGAACTAACTGTGGACGAAACAACAGCCACTCTTAAGTGGGTGCCACCAAGATCAACAGCGAGGGCACTCTGAGTCTCCAGGATGTGATCAATGTCTTTACTTGGACTTTCAGGCATCGGTGGGAACACAAACTTCTTCTGAATTTCACCCTCCAGATTTATAGAGTTCAAGAATTTCATAATGCGTGGTAAAGCATGACCATCACCATAGATGAAGGACCTATTGTAGAGAAACCATAAGGACACAATTAATCTCAAATGCACCCCTCCTACATAACAGTGGTACAAGGCAAACACTTGAAAGGAACATCACAAAAAAAGAGTTACCTTTAAAAAATCAATAAGTGAAAAGTTTTTCTTTGAATGGAAGCAATGCAAACCTTTCTATTAATTGTAAGACAGCATGATATTCAAGAAGTACCCATACACAAGTAGAGGAAATATCGGCATAGGGAGGCAAGTTCGCCATGTTGCCAATTTACTGTGGGATTCAACAGGTGGAAAAGAAAGTGGAGGGGGGCTTTGTGACCTCTTTTGAAGTAAATTAGAGCTTTGCTATCTAAAACTTCATTCAAAACTACACCTTTCAGCCTATTATATCTTCCAGATATTTCAATCGAGTGGTCTTTAAGAATATGTTCTCCCCTCCCTTTTTACAGTTTCCTTCCAATGCCTCTGGAAGTGTGGAAGCAAATGCAAGCAAGTTTCTTACCTTGGAAACTGTCTTTGATATTGTATTTCAAGTGAATGATAAATCTTTTGAGTTGTATCAGCCTCTCTGCAATGCAAGACATTTTCACCTGCAAAAGGATGAATATTGCACATAAAACATTTGGCAACAACGTAACGGATCACATGAAAGGAGTGTACAGAATGAATACGATGATACATACAACTCCTTCAAAGGAGGAATAGCAGTCTTCAATTAAGTAATAAGAGTGTGGTCTGAGCAAAAACACATCTTGAAATTGCTGACCCCTTTAACACAATGTCACAGAACTTAATTATGAAGTATGTATAACATGTTACCCTCTTTGAGACATGCAAGTATGATAGTACAGGGCAGCTGAACTTGAAAAGGGGGATCAAAAGGGGAATCCTTATCCCACCACTTCAGCCTTGTAATGGAGTCAACTTATGTCTGTCCACAACATCATCTTAACTATCACTCACCTGTCTCTCGCCCTGTCTGTCGAGACCCCAAGTTGACCACTGGGGTACCGAATGCACCGGCCTCACGAACACCTGCACTACTATTACCAATCATAAGGCCAGCATTAGCTGTCAGGATAACGAATTCTTCAAATGGAATGTGCTTAGCTGTGCGGAATAGTGGGTGGGTTTCGATTCCTTTGAGACGCATCAGACGAGTCATCTCTTTGCTTCCTGTTGGATTGTAATGGTGTGATGGTTTTTTAAATTGTGGTACATTACCAGATATTTAGAAACACCTTAAGAATGTAATACAAAGTTATTCTTCATACTGTGCATTCAATCTATAGAACATATGACAACACCCTTACAAACTACGAACTTCAATCCTACAATATGAGTGTGAAATTTTACATGTAGTACAATTCAGAGTAAGGAAGTAACCTTGTCTTCACTTTGGACCCTAAATCAAGAAGATTGGATCCATGAACACATAAGATGAATATCTGCCTATGATATGGAACACTTGTGTTCAGTATATTAAGAAAAACTGCACTTGTAAGGACTAGTAAGGAGATGGAAAATGATAAAATACTTAGGTTTGACTGATACTTCAAAATCTGTTAAAGTATCATGTCAAAACCTCAGGCTTTGTAGCTATGTGTACATTACAATATTAATTTACAACTGCCACAGCACACTTGAAGTGCGTACAGCATCAAACCATGGGTGCAGCTGCTGCAGCTTGGCTGAAAGAGCTGCAGCTTGGCTTATGTACTGTAGTTCTGCAAGCTGTGGTTTGGTTATTTTCACATGGTACCTTGAGATGACTGTTCATGCCTTTAACCCCTTTAACACTCATGATGAATATTTCAATATTGAAAGCTTTACTTACGTTCGTACATCGCCTTAAATTGCCTAGCACTTCAAAACCCAGGGGGGCCACTCATCATTGACAAGGGAGTATCAAGCGTGACCAAAAACAGGGTATTTTTTTGAGAATAGGCACAATACTGTACATATGCAACGTGGAAAGGGTTTGAAAAACCACCAAAATGAAGAAAAAGGGTGTATTTTCGTATGCCCAGCTTTTTTTAACTAGGTGTTATTTGGGAATTTTCCAGAAGAAAGAATAAGTTTGGAAGTCGGAACATTTTTGGAAAATTCAGAAATTGGAAGAAGTTTTGTTGTTTTAGTAAAATATAACCCTTTTTATCCTGTTATTTGGTTACCCCCTGATGAAACAGCAGCGAATAGCACACTGGCAGTGTTCTTGGAAGTTCAGGAAAGGTCATCAAATTTTGGAGCCGTGTGACTCCGAACTGTGAAAGCACTGATCACAGCATGTTGGTTATACTGTACTTACTTAGGGTGTATTTTGAGTCTCGAACAAATACGTTTAATAGGGTGCATTCAAATAATCAATAGTCACGCCTGATATCCCTTGTCAACGATCAGTGCCCCCCCCCCCCCGTGGGCTACAACATCAGCGAACAAGTCACTATCCCACCAGAAAGAAAACAATATGGTCTACGCACTATTTCTCCATTAAATGGCTCAGTCCAAAGTTCAATCAATTGGCAAATGTTGATTAAGAGAAAGATTGTTGACATTAGTTTTTAGCAAGCGGATCCCTTTTGTGTGGATAAAGGTGTGTCTAGTGCACTGTACACATACAGTATACAAAGTAAGCAGACTAGCCTAGGATGTATAAAGGCTGACTACTGTACGTAATTATCACCAAGCAAGTGCAGCAAGGATACTGGATAGTGGTTGTTGGCAGCTGCAGTGGGTCATACAAATCAGGAAATACGGACACCAAATTTCACAAAATAAATTGTTTGTACAGCTTGACAAATATTAATAATTGTGGGTAGGGCTAGTGCATAATATATTTTGAATGACAACAACTTTCTATAGTCCATACTCACATGTTTATGAGTTAGTATTTGCTTATATAAGAACAAATGTGCAACTTTCTTTGAGAACTTAAACCAGAATGCGAAACATTCACTTTCACAAATAGAGATATGTAGAGGTATAATTACAAAAGTTGTTTGTTAGACCTGTTGTTGGAACTGAAAGAAGCAGCATTGATCCGCGTGTCAAAATGTAGTAGTCATGTGCGATAGTTCTGCTTTTCATGCACCCAAATTAAATGTGAGGACCAAACACACACGTGACCACAACAGGCCTAGCTCCATATGCATTAATATACAAATAAAGCAAGAAACAAAAGACAAAAACTGGAAGAAAATCTGATCGACTCTAGGCCCTTGAGGTGATTAAACTTTAGGGCTGGAAATAAACGAGGCCACAGAGGCCATGTTGCCATGGCCTTCGTAGGTTTAGAAATGGCCTCGGTGCCCTACAGAATGGCATGCTTTTCAAGGCCGCCTTGTCCTACTGTATAGTAGTACAACCAAACACATATGCCCTATTGTACCAGATGACACAAATTCTTTTGTTTGGCCTTATGATGCACAAACAGGTCCTAAAAGCTGGTATGAAAATTGTCCTGCCCTCTCTACCGTACATCTCATTTTCTGCCCTGGAACTTGTATCAATAGTATTCACTGTACAAACACGAGTTGAGAGAATATTCTACTACACCACCACACACTGTGCTTTTCATCAGAGCTTTTATAAAATTATATAAACTCACTGCAGCCTTCGTGCATGCCTATTTGTACTAATGCTAAAGAACGTACCTGGCACATGCTTGTGAAGATATTTATTATGTTCTCCAAAATTTGAAATTGTACAACAGTTCAGCCCTCAATGTTTGGTAGTCACAAAAATATCACAATTTGTAAGGTTGGCAGGCCTGCACCATGGTATGATAATGGACCCAGATGCTGGAAAGTTATGTGGCTGGTGCAGAGCGGTATCACAGAGAGCAGGATATAGTGAACCTGCATGAGTGCACCATACGGTACATACAGTAGCATCACAGTGACATACTGTACTGTATATGTTGCTTGAAGCGGTGAAAGTGAGCTCTCGTACGTCACTCAGAGGTACTGCTTGGTGTATGTATGTATGCATATGGGCAATTACGCAGTAAACCAACACAGAATTATGCATATTTTGTTTTGTTAATTAGTTTCATTTGTTTTATTATGTTCAGGGCTAATCCTTAGATGTACAGAGATAGCCTAAAAATTTTCACCTTGCTACCTCAATTTTGAAAAAATATTTCTATGTAGGTCCTATGGAAAATATAACAGGCGAACATTGACATACATAACAGGTGTAACACATTGACATACAAAATAGAAATGGCTATTTTTCAGAAAGTTTATCATGTACATACTTTTTACCATTTTCTGAGGATATGTAGCAATACTTAATAACTAACCCACTTGGGGCACTTTTTAATTAGTATTAAACTCAGGAGACCATAAATTGTAAATGTATGTCAATGTTACACCCGTTATGAAATTGTGTTCGCCCGTTACAAAAAATGCTGATAAAATGCTGAAACTCAAAAAGTTTGCCATATATATGAACCTTGCCAATAAGTTAGGTTGCTATGTTGTGATGGTTTATAATAAACATGGTAACATCAATTAATGATGTTCACAGGGTAATTTACAATTCCCTACAATTGTTTGACATACATATGCATCACATAAATGTATGTCAAATAATTTCAAATGTGCTTCATGGGTTCTGTGTACATCATATTTTGATGTTACCTTGTTTAAATGGCTATCTCTATACATCTAAGGATTAGCCCTCAACATATTAAAACATATGAAACTAACATAGAATGGAAATTAACCCATAAGCAATGGAGTAGGGAAAACAAGCCAGTGAGCCACAACTGGAAAAAAGGCCGTGGTCGTCTCGACTTGAACCAATTGGTTGGAAACTGGGACGTTAAACCTCATCTAACTAACTAACTTATGTGATGCTACCGTGTTGGTTTACTGCGTAATTACCCATACGCAAGTGATGTTGAGGAGACATTAGTAATAAGAAGGGCAACCTTGCTTTATGTAATGTTCATGAGCAAAATCTTGTTTCTGCAACTGATATTCCATTTTAACAATCAGCCTTTTCACGTTGCACTGGATTCTTTTGTTCAGTTCTTTATCCAAATATTACAGCTAGGGGAAAGTTCAAGAATGTGTTTAGAACAGCATTCCACAAAAATGGGTAACAGGTGGCTAGACACTACAAGTTAGGCTTAATAGGATAGTCACTTACGAGCAAGAAAAACAGACTTTTTCTTCAAATAGTCACCAATCTCTCACTTTGACATTTAACTTGCATGGAAAATAACAGTGTTGTATAACAAGTATAGAATCAGACAACTCAAGAGAAATTTCAACATATGGGACCTAAAGACTGTGGCAAGTCTAATATATGACAGATTACACTTCAGTATTCACTAGTAATTTCCAAACCATAATGTACGTTAAGCTGCAATATCAGTTTAGTTTTACTGTTTATAGGTCACTTCTGGCAGGTGGCAAAGAAGGAAGTTAAACCTTATTCAAACATTGTACCAGATTCATGGAAATGTATTTTATTGGCTTCCACACCCTTGTAACTTCTATTGTATTTACTATTCATCGTGGTTGTTCAACAACATCTGTGACCTGTACATGAAACACGCTGTATGATCCCAATTACGTCTGAATGTCAAAGTGTATTGAAAGGAAGTTGACATTGCAGGAAATGAAATGTGAGAACAGTACAGACCATTCTTAATACACAATTTCCTGAATGCATTTCTCAGTCAGACAGGTGTGTACCACACTGTACAGAGTACTGAAGACCAATTTTTATACATATATTGTACAAAACCATTTGTTAAAATTTTACAACATGTCAAGTGGTAAATTGGTATGGTCTTTTTCCGAGTAAATTTGCTTCACTAAGGTTAAAGAAGTGGTATTTTCAAGCCAAATGACATTTACACACTAACTCAATAATTAATGTAAATTAGTGAAAAACTTTGGATAAGACTTCTGACTGTATGGGTCCCCCGGACAAAGGGAAAACATCAGGCCAGGGGATAACATCACTTCACAACATAACTTATGGAGCAGCTAAAATATTGTCCAGCATGCGCTTTTAACCATCGTAGGGGGCGTTTTAGGGACTCAAGATGGGTTTAACAAACAGAGGGGATAGGCATACAGTCTCTCTTTTCTTTAATTACACCACTTTGTTTTATACTGGAAACACTTACCAGCATCAATATTCGGGAACAAGACAATCACTCTCCTCTCAAACTGTAGAAGGGCATCTAGCATAAGTCCAAACATCTTGATAGAGTGTCGAATATTTGTGGTAACTGGATGTTGCAGTGCTAGAATATAGTCCCTGGGTTCACTCCCTGGTCCAACCCACTTGTCTAGCACTGCACGGCAGTCCTGAGTATTGGTTGTTAACAGTTTGTCATATGAAGTACACCCAGCTAAGAGAATCCTATCATTGTCTTCACACATGGCAAGCAGTCTACTATGAGCCCTCTCTGTACAACATATATGATAATGTGCCAGCTTTGTAATGGAGTGACGAATCATATCATCTATGGTTCCACTAACTTCCCCTCCCTCAACATGGACAATTCGGATGTTCATGAGGGCAGCAGATGCTGCCAGGGACAGAGCATCAAATCGGTCTCCATGGACTATAAGGATATCCGGCTTTAGTCTAAGGAGAACATCTGGTAGCTTCACCATTGCCAGTCCTATAGACTCCACCATAGCAGCCTCATCTTCCCCTCGTACTATGGTATGCAGCCTACTATCTATGTCTATTCCATCTTGTTCTATATATCGATATGTTGACCTGCAAAGAAAAGAACGACTAATTTTAATTTCTCTGTTAGTTTGTATCTAAAACACAATGTTTTTTCTTTGTATCACATTGCATGTTGGTACATAAGCTGATCACACAGCAATGTAATAATGAAAATTTTGCATGAATTTGCTGTACATAAAAGCCTTAAGTTTTCAATAATTCTGGGATTTAAGAACTCAAAAACCTATTTAAACAGCATGGTGAAAAATTTGAATGTTCAAAAATTTTACCTGCTTAAAGTCAGTACTGATGCAGACACATTTGCAAGAATGCCCATATTAATTCAAAACTTGTCAGAACTTTAATAAACACAGTTCATTATCAATGTCATCCCCTTTCAAACCAAATGCTCACTTATAACACAGGATTAGGGTTCCACAAATTTTGGCATTTTTGTAACAACCGGCTTCCTGCAAAAGTTTTATGCAGACATTTCCAACTTTTTCAAGTCTGCTAATCTACTGACTCACCATGTGAAGTACGACAATGAGATTTATGAAGGATTTTTAAAATTATCCCTGCATTTATAAAAGTACCTTTCATGTTATTTGATGTGGGGAGATTTCCCTATGATTTTATTTTCAAACACTTACTGTATTCAGTCAATACATCATTTCTATTTATAACTCAAGTGAGTCATGCCCCCCATCAGTAAACCCTGCACATGTGCATACATGTACAGTATGTCATTGAAAGAACGCAATTACAACAGCCAGTAAATATGGTCATGTGGTACCGTACACACTCAAAAATTGCCTCGTAATGGATGAACTTAGTATTCATTTGAAAATTACAGGAGCTCACAACGTCTGCTAAAATGCAGCAGGATAGTACAATACTGTACATTTTGCCAATATAATGCAGTTACGCAGTTGGCGACAACACAAAGAAAAAAAAAATTGAAAGAAACTGATTTGCCACCAGCGAAACCAACATTTTATTCAAGCCCCCTGGCTACTAAACAATTCTACAGTATCACATTCAGGCATTTTGGCATCACAATCTTTACATCTTTAAAGAAAGAATCCATGTCAAAATTTACTTTTGACACAAGAGAGAAACTACTTCAGTACAGTACATGACAGTATTTGTTAAAATTAGCATTCAATTTCTGTACAGTAAAAATTGCTTGATGAACCATGGCAGATGATGTCATACTATACCAGCCTGTATACCTACAATAAATTTGTAAAGCAGCTTGTTATAGAATGAATCATTAAAATGTAAGGTCTATTTTAACTGGACCCACCTTTCACAGATGTAAAAAGTCTATAGACATTTGATAACAAAAGGGAGCTTTAATTTGCTCTTTTCAATAATACTGAAATCTCAATATGGCAAAGTTAAAAGTGACATCGGCTAGTTCCCGCCCAAGGATGCTTCAGTCCCATGCACAACTGACTTCGTCAACTGGGCAACTGATTTTGATGGCAAGCCTATTGCCAAAGTGAGAGGAAAGCCGGAGTACCCAAGGAAAACCCACATACATGGAATGGATTTTGAACCCAGCAAACAAGCGAAACACATTGGTGCACAGCAGCTAGAATAGACCACTCTGCCACTCGATGACCCTTATCAATATAGCCTTTTTTGCCTCATGTACAGTTAAATTACAGTATTAGTGAACCGGAAGCAAACACTGGTCATGGTGCTACTGTAGTGTCACTTGGATGAAAAGTGTTTTGTTCCTCTAATACTTTTTAACCTTTTGTGATGTGGAAAGTTGGATACATTAGGGTTACATGTTTCCATACAGGTCTACTTCCAGAATATAAAAGTAATGTTAGCTGAAACTCGAACACCTTGTTATTATCCATAAATTCACACATCATAAATGTATTGTGTATTTTCAATTTCTAAGACACTAATGTACAACAAAAGAATTGTGTGAAACTTTCACAAATGACACTACTTCCTCTTTCACATATCAAAAAGGTAATTCGGGCATGAAAAGGGCTTTTCTTAAGTTTCACTTGATAGCTGACAAAAACCATTCAGTTTCCCTAAAACACTGAATGTGTGGTTACAGGAACACACTAAGAGTTGCACTTATCAAAGCTCACCTTTTTTTTTTTCCTCTATCAAAGCTCACCTAATGCTTCAATTTAATTAAGTTCGACTAAATTGAGCAACGAATTTTCATTTACAGTGATATTCTATGATCATTTCAAAATCATTCACACCATCCTGTCTACGATCATTTTACTTAACTGCAGAATGCGGTAAACATTCACATTTGTATGTGGCCTATGTACATTACCCCCTGAAAGTATTCTGAAGCAAGACAAAGTAAGCACACAAACTTGTCTGTATCTATAGCACTAGGGTGGCAACTTCACATTCAATGCCATGCACATAATGGGCTAAGCTCCTTTAGGCAAAGGATAAATGATTTTACTCCAATAGTGAAAATCAAATCAATATAAGCAATGATAAATGACAACGATTTCCCTTTATTTTCAAGTGCCAATGATATCATTTGTCCCAAAATTGAACACAAATGAGCAGTTGGCAAAGTGACAATTTGGCTTTCTTGGGCATTTCATTGCATATAGAACTACAGTAAAATGCTTCATGTACTGTATAACTGACCTCTTCAGTTCCATCAAAATCAATTCCAATATTGATCAGACACTGGACAGACCAAGAAAAGCAAACACTGAACTCTTGAGCTAACTTTCAATCTTTATAAAATTGGGTTTGAACAGTTAACCTGTTGTATACATTGACAACACTTGCAATGTATACTTGCATAGTAAACATCCCATTGTGGGTGTGGAGCTACAGTATAATTCTCGATATTCAAACCAATATAAACTACTGACTGTACCAGTGTTGACGCACATAGCCTATAGCTTTTTGTTCAATGAATGAAAGAATAGTACAGCGTGTGAATGACAAAGCCATTTCAATGTTTAACGAACAGACGAACCCACAATATTATATTCCCAAATGTGTAAACGTGTAAAATTACATTTTAATACAATATTCCTTAGTTTCCTATATCACTGATCTTGGGAGACTGATATTTTTGGAGTAGCCACCAGCAACCTTTGGCATAATTACAGTATAGGGCCACTGTTTTTCCACTTCAAAAATCACATAATTCTGAATCAACTTTCAAAATTCCCTTCAAGCATATAACCACATTCTGAATGCAAGTCACAGCAGCTACAGTAAAAATCATCCCTTATAAGTTTGCCAATGATCAGTACACCAGTCCAGCAGGCAGAGGCTTTTCGATGACTGTGGTGCTGAACTTTTATGTAGAACTGTGACAGTCAACTCAAAAGAACAAGTCACATGACTGAATTAGTTGCGGTACCTCATCATTGACCACGGCTTATTTGTAGTTTCGGTTATATCAGTGACAGTCAAAAAAGTTGGTGCTCAGGTACTGATGTGTAGTTGGGTTGGGTTAGTCATATTGTGAAGGCTAGAAAACGAACTACTGTAAACTGATCTAGATTATATATTATTTGCTTAATACAATAATAAATTCGATGGCACTGTTTAAAAAAGTTACCGGACCGACTCATGGTATGACCATGCTCAAACAGGTTCTCTAGTGTGTACAGTGGATTGTCTAAAAACAGACACCACCCAAGCATTTACATGATGAAAAGTCCTGATTTTTAACCCCTTAAAAAGGTCATGAGGTCACCAAAATTAACTTACAAATTACAGAACAACCATCACATCGTGTTTTTGATACAGCCTTCCGTCTAGGACAACATCACGACAAAATCCAAAATTCGGATTTTTGTATCAGTGACATTAGTTGTGAGTGCCTGCATGGCAGGCACCACAAGTAAAACTGTGGCCTTTAAAAGTGGAATGATGCATTTGTGTTACAGAAAACTTCTATACCTTTACGACCACAATTTATTGGTAAAGAATGATAGGCAGTTAAAGGCTCTCTAACCTCACAGGACAGTGATAATTCTCCCTACTTAGTTAGCTTTTAGCCCCTACTTTAAACCAAACCTTCTGTCTAGTACACCTCTGAGAAATTTGGTCAAGACAATATTGTCAAACATAGTGTGTGTGTGAGCCTAACTGGGAAAACAAATGACTGTACAAGTCAGTTGTTGACCAAACAGAGTGAAACTGTATTGTCTGAATGAAATGTCAATCAAAGTACTGTACTTTATCAACTGTATTTTACTCTAGGGCTATTCCTAAATATGTTTGGGCAGAGTTGCTAGCAACTCCCTGGTTTGGGGGATGTCATATCCCCTTTGGAAACAAGGTTACTGTAGCTGAGTATTATTTCAAAAAGTAAAGGTTCTTTCAAAAAGAACTTCACTGCTTTGTAGCTCATATTTGTTCACCCAAACTTCAAACAAATGCAACTTTCATAACTCTTGAAATGCATTGTGGGAAGAAAATTTCACTTAGCAAAACACAGCAGTATACTATTGATGAAAGCTATTTTCTGTATGAGCCATGTTTATTTTCTAAATACAGTATACCCGTTTCAGGGATAAAAGTGTCACACATACACACATGTATGCACAAACACTCACAGGAAAACACATTCACACAGACTGCAAAACAAACACTTGTTAGTCTAGTACAGTCTACAGTACTTCAAAGTAACCAAAAACTAAAAGGCAACAAAAAATATTTGCTCAGCTGAACCCTTTACTGACTGTATGCCAAATTTACATTTTCATTTAAAATGCTGTGCCCATATCACAGAATGCACACAGCAATATTAATGCTTAGTACATTAAAGCCTTTACTTTGTAACATAAAATATACTTGGTGTAAACTGTACATTTAAAGTCCTCCACATCCTGTTTTACCTTGGGGATAGGTTAATACCTTCCTTTAAAGGATATTAGCTGAACATGGTTTTACTGTGCATGGAATGTGTCACTGTACACATGAGCATTCCAGGATCATCAGGATGACAATAAAACTATTCCAGATGCAGCAATTCAGTGGAGACATCATCTCTGTTGCAGTATAACAGTATTAGGCCTAACTGAACCAGGTTGTAGCTAGGTACAGGTAGGTAGAGGGGGGGGGGGGGGGTGGAACCACCTGGGATTGCCTGTGTGGGCCTAGTACTCGTGACAATAAACTGCTCAGCCTGACACAGCCTGGAACTAATTTGACTACCACAGGTAGTATACATGACAATTTTTACTTGTTTAGAATCAAGTAAAACTGAACTGCAGTTCAGGTTTGAATTTGTATGGGTTCCATCATTTTTAATTACAGTGTGTCTTCAGGACATGGATGAGGGTGGGTTGGGGTATACTGTAGTACTGTGATAACGTGTACAAACTAGTAAAACCACTAAACACTCATTGCTTTCCTAACACAGTAAGCTTCCTTTGGTACATTTTCAGAACTTGGAAAGTTGAATGTTTGACATGCCATCAGTTTTCAGCAATTACTGTGGTCAGTGATGATCAGCATTTAAAATGTACTGAATGTCTCGTATCTAAAAGTCAAAGCAGTACGCTGACTGACTGCTTTCATTCTACAGGGGAAATAAGTCAACAATACAGTTTCACTTGCTACTACAGTATGATAAAGGCTTAAAAGAGTTACAAGCACAACTACAATTAGACACAAGCCTTGCTTCAAAGGACACAGCACAAGCTTTTCTTTCCTAACCACCCCCCGGGAAATGGCTCAATCAGACTTCCACTATAACTAAAACTGCATTTGCTCTTTCAGTACTGGCATGTTAGAGAGCTATCAATATCATTGATGAAATCAAGAAAAGAAGCGGGCCAAGAACAGAACCCTGTGGATCTCCACTTCTTTCCAAGAACAGAAATTACCATTAACAACAACTCTCTGAGATCTACCATTGAGCCATGAATTTATCCAGAGCCATCAGGATGGCAATAAAACAGTATTAGGCCTAATTGAACCGGGTTGTAGCTAGGTACAGGTAGGTAGCAGGGGGGTGGAACCACCTGGGATTGCCTGTATGGGCCTAGTACTCATGACAATAAACTGCTCAGCCTTGAACTAAATTGATTACCAAAGGTAGTATACATGTTTAGAATCAAACTTAATAGTAAAACTCAGGTTTATATTTGAATGGGTTCCATCATTTTTAATTACAGTGTGTATTCAGGACAGGGATGAGAGTGGTGTGGGATATACTGTAGTACTGTAATAATGTGTACAAACAATTCATAAATACTTTTTGAGAATGCTGGCCTCTGATTGGTCAGTTAGCCATGTTCTAATCCAGTGTAGAGACATAGGGTGTATGGAGAGCAAGTTTCCAATCAACACTGTAAACACAGCTGTGATAGTAAAAACAATTCCCCCCACCTGGCTGGTGTGGGTATTCACGAGCGACCATACTTACCCCTTGCTACATCTATTTTGCATTATTCGCGCTTCGCGCGCCTACCCGGAATAGTTTTGACACCGCGCCCCCTATGTCCGCCATTTTGGAATAAAGATCGTCCTCATTAGGCTGAAGCGCAATAAGCGAGGAGAAGTGACTCCTCCGGAGCACTTACCATGGCTAGATGGAGGAACGACAGCAGACATGGGAGAAGGCCGGAGCTTCGCGTCTGGGCCGCCCGACCTGGGTCAGGCGGTGCCGCCAAGCGAAACCAATTGAAAATCCCGAATGAACCCCGTACCGCCCCATATGCCCTCGTGAGTGGGAAGGGTCGGGCGGGGCTGAGCTCAGGCTAGGCATTCCTAAAAACTCAAGTACATGATCATAGTTAAAGAAATTTACAAAAAATCTATGTACAAGAATATGTACCCTATGTACAATTACGTAAACTTACCGCAGAGTAAAAGCCCCCAACTCCTCCCCGAGTAGGGGGGGAAGGGTCGGTGGGTCGTAGCAAGGGGTAAGTATGGTCGCTCGTGAATACCCACACCAGCCAGGTGGGGGGAATTCACTTCGCAGACTCATACTTACCCCTTGCTACATCTATTTTGCATTAGATTGGCACCGAAGAGATGGAGGGGGGTTAGTAGAGTGGGGGGCGCCTAGGACTGCACGACCGAAAGCTGCCTCGGCAGATAGAGTGTCCGTGAGGTAGCAGGCTACAAAGGTCGAGGGGGTCTTCCAGGCGGCGGCTTTGAGGATATCCTCGATGGGCACGCCGGCGAAGAGAGCCTTCAAAGCCGCTTGGCCACCGACCTCATGCCCCGGGCCTCTCCGTAGACATGCGGCTTGATGACCTCGAACAGCCACCTGGAGATGGTATCCTTGGTGGCGGCCGTGAAGGGTGCCCTCGGCAGGACGAACAACCTCTGTGAGGCCCGTACGTCCTTAGTCCTGTGGAGGTACCACTTCAGGGCCCTGAACCGGGCACCACTTCCTGTCCTCCCAGGAGATCTCCGGGATGAAGCGATCCCCCGGTAGGAAGTCCAGGGTTTGGTTCTTAGGGAGGAACTCGGGGTCAGGAATGAGTCTGACACCGTGTCCCTGGGCCCGATGTGGCCCGGTTTGACGGTGAGTGCCTGAAGGCAGCTCCTCCGTCTCCCCGTGGCCGCCGCAACCAGGAAAGGGTCTTGCGAGTCAATAGTTCAAGAGGGGCGGCGTGGAGCGGTTCGAATGGCTCCCCTGCGAGGGCCCGCAGGACTCCGTTGATGGACCACACAGGTGGAAGGGGCGGACCATCGGTCTGGAGTTGCCCATACCCGTCAGCAGCTGCTGGACAACCTGACTTGAGCCCACCGGACGATCCATCGGGGAAGCCCGCGTGGATCGTGGCAATGGCCAAGCGGTAGTTCTTGATGGTGTTGACTTGCTTTCCCTCGTGGAAGAGGGCCATCAAGAACTCTGAGACCTGCGCTAGAGATGTTGAACTGGGAGCAACCGAGTGCTCTGCGCACCACTCTCCGTACTTCGCCAATCGAGAATCATAAGTGCGGAGAGTGGAGGGTCTCCTCGCTGCGGCCGCCATGGAGGCAGCGTCCTCAGGAATTCCCTGTGCTCGGAGGGACTCCCGGACAGCCTCCATGCAGCTCTGTCGGGGCCACAGGGGGCCACCAGCACTTGACGCTCTGATCTTGAGCAGGACCTTGTGGATCAGGGCGAAGCGGGAACGTGTATGCATCCAGGCCGTCCCACGAGAGGGACAGTGCGTCCACCGCCCACGCTCGAGGGTGGAATGCCCTGGAGCAGAAGGTTGGTAGTTTTGCGTTCTCCGCCGTCGCGAACAGGTCCAGGTTGGGTCTGTGGAACCGTTTGAACAGCCACGTGGCCCACCTGGACGCTAGTTCCCACTCCCCTTGACTCGCACGGCCTCTGGACAAAGCGTCCGCGAGCCCGGCTATGTGGGCCGCTCTGAGCACGATGTCGTGTGCGCGGCACCACAGGAGGAGGGACCAGACTTTGACACAGAGTGGCGTTGTCCGAGAAGACCGTCAGGCATCTGCCTTGCACATGGTCCCGGAGGGCCCTTACTGCCCTCCCTACAGCTTCGAGTTCGAGGACGTTGACCGATAGCGAGGCGTCTGTAGTGACGCAGAGGCTGGGGCGGAAGGTCCCGAAGGGGACCCCTTGCAGGAGGTGCTCGTCCTTCATCCACCACTCGAGGTGTGGTCGGACGTGCTCGGCTAGAGGGACGGACGTGTCCAGATCCCTGGAAGCCGGCCGGAAGTGAGACAACAGGTGAAACTGTAGAGGTCTCACGTGTAAGCGGCAGAGGGGCACGACGTCGACAAGGCTTGCCAGAAGGCCCAGCACCCGGAGCCAGACTCTGGCGGGGCTCCGTGGAGTCCGCAGAAGTCCGTCCAGTGCAAGTTTTAGGGCGGCGATCCTCTCCTTGGAGGGGAATGCCCGGCCTTGGACCATGTCTAGTCGGGCCCCTAGGTACAACAGTGACTGAGACGGGGTGGGACGCGATTTCTCCCAATTGATCACCCAGCCTGAGTGTGTGAGGAGGGTGACCGTCGCTCCGACGTTGGCCCTGGCTTGGGCTTCTGAGTCCCCCAGGATAAGCCAGTCGTCCAGATAAGCAAAGAGCAGTACGCCGCGCCGACGCAACTCGGCGGGTGAAGACCCGGGGGGACGTGGAGAGACCGAAGGGGAGGGCCGTGAACTTGAAGGTCTCCCCTTGGTATTCGAAGGCCAGGAACTGTTGAGAGGCCGGAGCTATTGGGATATGAAGGTAGGCGTCCTTGAGGTCCAATGACGCCGCCCACATGTCGACCCTGAGGGTCGGGATGATGGTGGCCAGCGTTTCCATGCGGAAGCATCTGGGCCGGATGTAGGCGGAGTTCAGAGGCCTCAGGTTGAGGATGGGCCTCCAGGTGCCGTTCTTTTTCGGGGCCAGGAAGGACGAGCGGAAGAGGGGTCCCTCCTCTCCGGTCGTCCTCACGATCGCTCCCTTCTCGAGGAGGGCGTGTATCTCGTCTTCCAAGACCCCCCGGAGTTCCGGATCGGTGGGGGTAGGGGTTGCTCTCCCTCCGCCCCCCGTGGGGGGTGGGGACGTGAACTCCAGGTGGTAGCCCTTGGCTACCACCCTTAACACCCACCGATCGGGGCAGAACGACTCCCAGATGTTGGCGAACAGCCTCAACCTCCCCCCTACCGCTGGGACCACGGTAGGGTGGGCACCCCTAGGGCTGCGAAGGGGGGAATTGGGCGGGCAGCGGAGCATATGAAGGTCTGCTCGCCGGTGCCGTAGCGCCCCTCCCCCTGCCCCTAGTCACTGGGCCACCTCGTCCTCCCCTGGCCCGCCCGGAAGGTTGTCCTCTCCAGGCCGGGCCCCCGCGCCAAGAGGCTCCCTTAGGGGCCTTCTTAGGTCTTTGCTTCTTAGTGGGGGCTTTGGCCTTCCCACGGGAAGCTGCGCGGGTGGGGGGAGCAGCTGCAGGTCTTGCGGGTGGCTTGAAGAAAGCGGAGGCCGTTTCTTCGTGCCTCTTGACCTCTTGCGCGAACTTTTCCAAGAACTGTCCGGCGAAGAGATCAGGGCTGGCCACAGGCAACTGCTCCAGGCGGTTTCTTGCCTCGGCGGAAGGCCACTGAAAGGTGTCGAGCACGTTGGCCCGCCTAACCTTCACGGCCTTCAGGGCTACCCTGGCGAACTGATCGTAAACTAGTCGTGCCAGGGGACCTAACAGGAACACCAGTTGACCCACCTCAGCTCGGGAGAACTGAATGTCGTCGCCTGGGACCTGTAGGTGAGCCCTCCGGAGAGCTTCCGCTGCGAGGAGGAAAACCGAGGAGAACTTCAGGCCGGCTCAGGCAGCTAAATCTGCCTGGAACCAGTCCTCCTCCATCCGCCTGTGCAGCGGCTCTTGGAAAGAGCCGGAGGCAAGGCCCTCGGCCACCCTCACTTTATTCCGGGTCTCGTCGGAAATGGAGGGGGGCTTAAAGAGGGTCCCCCAGTCCTCCTCAGCAACCCGGACGAGTCTCTCCTGCTGTGCAGGGAACGCAGTCCACGATTGCTTGGCCGCCAGCGCTTCCAAGCGGAGTTTGCATTGTACATCCACTGGAAACTCTGGTGGGCCCACTTGCACGGCCTCATTAGTCGCGCTAAGTCTCGACCCGGAGGCCTCTGACGAAGGGCGTGAGGCTACCTGAAAACCCAGCTTCGTGGTCAGGATCTCCGCCACCGAAGCCATAAGGGAGGAGGGGAGGTCGGTCCCCCTAGGGGACTCTTCCTCTGTGGTGCAAGTGTCGGGCACCGGCTCATCGCCCACAAACTCCTCCTCCTCAGCCTCAGGGTCCTCCTCCTCGTCGAACTCGTCTGAAGCAAGGAGCTCCAGGGAGTCGGCGGGAGGGGCCTGGGGAGGTGGGGGTTGAGGGTTCTGGTCGGCCCGAGGAGGCTCCGTCACAATCTGTGCCAATGGAGCTTGGGGAGTGGAGCCGGGTCGAAGGTGCGCCGTTTGCTTGGCGACTTCACCAGCGACTATCGGGCCCAACAGGCTAGCCAGTTGGGTCACCCACGCCGGATCCGATTGGTCAGGCACTCCCCCAGGACTTGTCCGGCGGGACCGGCTAGGCCTGTCTCAGCGGTACCCCGCATCCGAGTCAGTCTCCGAGTCCGAGGACTCCGGGGACCGCCTCCAGCGTCTGGACCCGCCAGCAGGGCTCCGAGACCGATGGTCCCGAGAGCGCCTGTGGGAGTCACTACGAGCCGGAGACTCCCGCCGCGAACGGTGGGAACTCCCCTCTCGGGACCGCGAACGGTCTCGGGAGGTCTGGGTGTCCTGGATCACGGGTCCCGGGTCCGCAGATCCGGAGCCTGTCTCGGTGCAGGCCGCCGTGGCGGTCGGAGCCAGAGACTGGCTGCCCATGGCTCCCTGAACTTCCCACTGGGTCCGGTCCTCCGATGGAACCGGGGAGCCAGCAGAGTCCAGAGGGAGGGAGGTAGAAGGCTCAGGATCCGGACTCAGACCCGAAGGAGCCTGAGTGTTGGTCCTCGGAACCGTGGTTCCGGAGCCTGCAGGTCCCGTGTTAACCGGAGTGCGCCGGTCCACGGGTCCTGCTGGGGAGCTGCCTTCCGAGTGCGTGGACGGCGTGGTCCCCGGGCTAGCCGCAGCGGCGGACCCGGAGGGTCCGGCGCCGGGAAGCCCACCTCTCCTACCCTGAGCACTTTCCTCTCTTCTCTTCCTCTTCTTAGAAGACTTACCTGTCCCCTTCTGCTTCTTCTGAGTACCCGATGTGCCCGGGGCCGAGGGATCGGGATCGGGGATAGCTTCCAAACGGGACTTTAACTTCTCCCTACGGGCCCGCCGCCATGAGTCGATTTCCTTCCATTGGGAAGGGGAGAAGGACATACACAGCTCACACGGGTCCTGTCTTGTACAGGACCTGCAGGCGGGGCATACAGAGTGGGGATCCCACCCTTTTCCCGGTCGGAACTGGGAGCAAAGGGCACATCGAGCCTCAGACATGATGAATAAAGATAAACCCGAAGGTAACTCTGAAAAACTCCTTACGTTAAGAAAAGGAGGCTAACTTTGTAACTTACAATAAGTGAAAGGTAATTACAAAGACTGACTAGGACTCTCAGGAATCCCAAATGGGCAGTTCCCAGGAGAACAAAGGCTAAGGAATGCGAGCTCACCCCAACGGAAACAAGCCTACGTAAGTTAGCAATACACCTGTACACGTAGGCGAACAATGGAGTACGTAAATGTAAGAGTATAGGAGAGCCGTGTGGAGGCGCGTACCGAGGTACAAGGCCACACACACGCGACCTAGCGGTGCGTTAGGCTAGTAAGCCTAAGCTGTAACGAAGCTTGCTAAAAGAGCCAAACTTTCTAGTGAAATTTTTGTAAAACCCCCAGGGACTCACGAGGAGCGAATGGGGGGAAACACACAGATAAAATTACTAGAATAGAATGATAAAGGACACTTAGCGTTAACCAGACGACTTCAGCAGAAGAACGACGGCGCTTCGAGACCCAAAACCTGCCGAGCTTGAAGAAATTGCGCGGAAGGCAAATGAGGACGATCTTTATTCCAAAATGGCGGACATAGGGGGCGCGGTGTCAAAACTATTCCGGGTAGGCGCGCCAAGCGCGAATAATGCAAAATAGATGTAGCAAGGGGTAAGTATGAGTCTGTGAAGTGAATTGGTCTATTTAATTATAGATCGAACGTTCAAAATAAACCAGGTGCGGGCCTAACGTAGCTGTAATTTTTTGTTTCTATAGCTGTTCACATTGAAATTAAAAATATTTGATTGACAGCAATATTTGTTTCACATTTAAACAAATAATCAGCTTCTACAGATGAAATTTCTAGCCTTTTCAGAGGAAATTCAGGGGAGTATCGCTTTGAGTAGTCTAATTTAAGTGTCAAACTATCGTCTGCTTGTTTTGGTACATACGGTAATTGATAAAAAGAAATTACACCACGCTTTGCAATACTTAAAGACAGACAGTCATCACCCCAAAGTATATTTTTAGTGTGGGTATATCAAAATTCTCAGTTGGTGACTGCTCTTTGATTGACATCAAAAGTTAGAAAATTTGAAAGATGCAGAGTAGCTCACATTCCACACAAGGCAGAAAGACTGCTTTTATTACATTTTATAGCCTTGTTTGCTCACCAGGACATGGCCTTAAGCAATAAAACTGGTTTATTCCTGCACAAGGAAGAGCTCTGCATACAGTTATGGGAGGAGCTAGAAGATGCATAGTTGGGAGAACTGGAACTGTCTGGGATCATGAAAATTTCCCTTTAAAGACCTTTCTTTGAAACAGGTAATCAATGTTGATGGAAAATGAGCGACATCCTGCCAAATTTTGATCTTTTTTGATCGAAATGATCTTGATAATGATGTCATAATAAAAGAGGCTACAAAGCGTATAGCCTAGACCTAATAATAATCATGATTTCTCGAGGTTTAAATGAGTCATTGTGAAGGCTATCTGCAAAAATTGTCTTCATGAATGATCAGTTTGGTTCTGTATTGGAATTTACTTTTGCAGGAGAAGAAAAGAAGAAAGTAACTAACCTTGAGAGGTCATCTTTCATATTCCAGAAAGATGACGTTGACCACGTATCCTGTGCACTAAACTTTAAAGAAATTGGCACCATAATTTATCTAAGTGTGATTTTCAATCTAGAATAGACGGCTTAAACAGCCCATGGAGAGAGGGGCACTATCCAATAGGTCTAGGCCTAGTAGGCCTACAAAAACACTGCATCATAAAACTTCATCCAGCTTGCAATGTGCACATTCTTTTTGAGAGCAAAACTCAACGTCAGTGAAGACGAATCTAATCTGTCTGGTTCACTCAGAAAGAACATGAGTACAATGATATGAGACATTTCCACGCTAAGATCGCTCATTGATCACTATATAATGAAACCACTAGCGTTAAGCCCTAGGCCTAACGTTAGTTCAAGTCCCAGGTAGGCCTAACTAACGTTAGACCAAACGTTAGACCTGGGCTATGCTAACTGTTCTAGGGGGCCTAAGCCCTTCTACTAGTGTTGATCTGTCAGAAAACTCAATATTGCCAGTCCACAGAAGTGGATCAAGTTTTAGATCATCATTGTAGAGACTCCTTCGTATAGCAAAAAGTGAGAGATGAGCAATTTAATTGCTTGCAAATGGCACTCTCAGGTAAGGTAGCTAAGGTAAACAACGTAACTTTAAGTAGGCTACCATTAGACCTAACGTTAGCCTAATTCTTTTCAACAACGTAGCAAGCCTAACGTTTATAGTGTGTTGAATGCCACGTTGAGCAAGAGCACCAAAATCACACATCCCCAAGTAAAGCTTGTTCTCCAAATGCAATTTCAGTAGGACTGTCAGCGAGTATGTTTCCAATTTGTCAAAGTGAATGGAACAGAAAAGTTAATTTCAAATATGACCACGCTCAAAATTCCCCAAAACGCTCGTTCGAAAAATGTGACCGTCTCAGTACAATGTTTTAAACTTTACAAAGCTAGCGTACAATACAGCTAGCTAGCAGCAGCGCAGCATGCACTGCATTTAGCTAGCGCATGGTACGTGTGAAAGACAGCCCATACTAAGTTAGTAGTACCATTCAAACTATGTAATGTTATGTACGTGTCTGATAGTCGCCGTGTACACCTAGCCTGAGAAAGTTTACGCAGCTTGGGAGAATTATTCATGATCAATGAGAATTGTTAAACCAGAATGCAAAAATGCATTGTGGTTTCGATGATTCATACACACCTACAGTATCATGGAATTACAGTAGTATGAAGTGACTGCAAACTTTTTTCAGGCCAGACCCCTGATGACCCCAAATGACCTTTGACCTCCACCAAAAGTGATAGGGTTCTTCCTCTCACCAGTAGACATCTACATACTAAGTATGAAATTCATCCAACTTCCTATGTCAAGATATCATGTTACCAGGGTTTTCAGGGTTTGCCCCCGGTGACTCCAGATGACCTTTGACCTCCACCAAAAACAATAGCATTCTTTGCCTTTCCATAACTCATCTACATACTATGCACAAAATTTATCCATGCTTCCTACATCAAGATAGCGTGTTAACAAGGTCTTCAGTTTGACCCCAGTGACCCCAAATGACCTTTGACCTCCACCAAAAACAACAGGGTTCTTCTTCTTCCCATAATGCATCTACATACTAAGTATGAAATTCATCCAAGCTTTCAACCTTGAGATATTGTGCTAACAAGGTTTTCAGTATTCGACCCCCAGTGACCCCAGATGACCTTTGACCTCCACCAAAAACAATAGGGTTCTTCCTCTTCCCATAATGCATCTACATACTAAGTATGACATACATCCAAGCTTTCTACCTTGAGATATTGTGTTAACAAGTTTTTCAGAGTTTGACCCCCGATGACCCCAAATGACCTTTGACCTCCACTAAAATCGATAAAGTTCTTCCCCTTTATATAACACATCTACATACTAAGTATGAATTTTATCCAAGCTTCCTACATCGAGATATAGTGTTAACAAGGTTTTCAGCATTTGACCCCTGGTGACCCCAGATGACTTTTGACCTCCACCAAAAGAAATAGGATTCTCTGCCTTACCATAAGGCATCTACATACTAAGTATGAAATTTATCCAAGCTTCCTACATCGAGATATCGTGTTAACAAGGTTTTCAGTGTTTGACCCCCGATGACCCCAAATGACCTTTGACCTGAACTAAAATCGATAGGGTTCTTCCTCTTTCTATAACACATCTACATACTAAGTATGAAATTTATCCAAGCTTCCTACATGGAGATATCGTGTTAACAAGGTTTTCAGAGTTTGACCCCTGGTGACCCCAAATGACCTTTGACCTCCACCAAAATCAATACAGTTCTTCCTCTTCCCATAATGTATCTACCTATTAAGTATGAAATTCGTCCAAGTTTTCTACCTTGAGATATTGTGTTAACAAGGTTTTCAGAGTTTGACCCCTGGTGACCCCAGATGACCTTTGACCCCCACCAAAAACAATAGGGTTCTTCCTCTCAATATGGGACACCTATGTACCAAGTTTGAGAAGTGTCACGGTTTCCCTTCTTGAGATATCGTGTTAACGAGTAAGTGTCACAAACACACATACACACATACACACACACACATACATACATACATACACACGCCAGCACAGTTGCATAGGTTTATCTTATCATAGAAACCAAAAAGAAAGCTTTTTCGCTTTTTGGCTTACTCCAAATTAAAGTATTTATGAATGGGAATAAAGTCATGGTGCCCATGTCTCTATATCAGATTCGAACAGGCTATGACGTCACGCATATAGGCAGAGACCCTCAGCTGCGCCACGGGTCTCTCAGCCCATATGCGTGATGTCATAGCCTGTTCGAATCTGATATAGAGACATGGGCACCATTGACTTTATTCCCTAAGTAAAACCCACATGCAATCACTGAACACTCATTGCTTTCCTAACACAGTAAGCTTCCTTTGGTACATTTTTAGAACTTGGAAAGTTGAATGTTTGACATGCCATCAGTTTTCAGCAATTACTGTGGTCAGTGATGATCAGCATTTAAAATGTACTGAATGTCTCGTATCTAAAAGTCAAAAGCAGTACGCTGACTGACTGCTTTCATTCTACAGGTGAAAAAGTCAACAATCCAGTTTCACTTGCTACTACAGTATGATAAAGGCTTAAAGAGTTACAAGCACAACTACAATTAGACACAAGCCTTGCTTCAAAGGACACAGCACTTTGCTTTTCTTTCCTAACCACCCCCTGGGGATATTGCTCAATCAGACTTCCACTATAACTAAAACTGCAAGCTCTTTCAGTACTGGCACAGTCCTGTGTGTGCTCACTCAAGTGCCAACAGACCCTACAATACAATACCCAAATATTTAGGAGAAAATTTAGAATGAAAAAGGACCTCTTTGAACAGCTTTTGTGATCAATTCATAGGAAAGATTCCACAGACTGACATAGTTTGTTTAACTCATTATAACCCTCTGAAGGAGGTTAAATTTACTATTACACACACGTGGTTGTAATGCCTGGTAGTCCTACTGTATGCTACAGTATAGCAATGTAAAACACATAGTACATTTGCAGTGAACACTTGCTCTGCCCAACCATTTACAGTAAATGCAAAGAAGCCCAATCAGTAGGCTGCAAACTCTTTGTACCATAGACCCCTTACTAAAGGTTGGACAATACATTGAAAATTATTACCACAATCATTTCTTCCTGTATAATTTTCTCTGAAGTTGGATTCAAGCCTACCAGTTTGTCAGATAATAGAAAATCACTATGCAAAAATTTAACCAATTTTCCAACACTATCCAGTATGTGTAAAGTGTGCATTTTCACTGCACATTATAAATGCCTTGTGCTTCTTCCCTCAATCCATACCAATAGTGTAATTCGCTGGCTTACTGCCTACAATGCCTGGCACTGTCAATGCTCACTCTGCTGTTCTGTACAGTACATTTTACAGAGTACTCTCAACATATATCATCTGTGCCACAGGGAATAATGTAGTATTCAAATTTTGCATAGCAGTTTTGAGAATTTTTCCTTCTGTGGTGTAAAAACACTGAAAACCCTATGGCTATGCACACAAAAAAGTGCGACACTCTTTTACAGTTGTGTAGCAATGGCCAGCTTGTTTAGCAAATTGCGATGTGATACCTGATAAATTATTCCCTGTGTCAGTGTGATAACATCATGGCAAGCTGCAGACAATCTGATCGCGCCTGTGAAGAGGAAAATCTTGAAAATTTCCAATGGTCTCCTTGACTTTACAAGTATTACAATTTGTAAAGAAGTACATGCTTGTATTTTTCCTTTACAAATGGCAGTATTGAACATCTAAGGGGCCGATATGATATATTTTCTTTAACCATGTTGTTGTACATAGCAGCTTGAAATAACTGGCCGTACCTACAGCCATGGCTGTCCGGCCCTTACTGATGGCTGTGGTGCCCTCAGTCAATGTCCTATGAAATAACACAGACCGACAGCCAATCTGCTCATTTTGGCTGTGCCCTTTTTCAAGCTTATTTCGAGCTCTGTTGTAGTAAAGGTAAAACTCCCTTTTAGGGCGACTGCCCTGTTGTAGATGGTAGTAAAGGTAAAACACCCTACAGTATAAATGGATGAGTCAAAGTCAAGAGGAAAAGAATCAAGCAATGTCAGTAAGTAACTAACAAAGTGTAATTATAAGTTTGCATGAACTTTATACACTTTTAATTCAACTCTTGTAACAATTTTGAACCAATGCAACAGTTTGATGTGTTGTAAAATGATGTTTTCACAATATCTGCGTCAATGTTTCAATATGCTTAAAGGGAAAATGCAGTCACCCCAATCTGAGTTAGTATGCCCTGTCACTCTAGTTCACCAATGGCCTATTTTGATCATGTGACAATGTTTTGTTACTGAATTGTGAAATGGAGAATATTTATTTCCTTGCCTTACCTGTTGTTTTTAATAGTTATGTACAAAACGTCTTCAGAGGTGCTTGAAATGCAATAAGAGAAGATTGCAAGAGTTTACCGATTTTTCAAAGCGAATTTTGGGGCGACTGCCTATTGCTTTTAAGTTCACTGATACCAAATTTTATTATAACATAATTATATACCATGTTCTCACGACTTACAGTAGCAGCTTTATATGTAAGCTTTTTAATGGTTCCTAGAGTAGGGTTCACAGATGAAAACGTCCCCCGTGATGCCACACCCACTGACATGTTAAGTTAGTATATACAGTATGTTAGCTATGGGTATGAGGGGCCAGGGACGGGTTCGGCTGAGGGATTTTATATGTTGTGACCTAAAGCTGCCAAAGTTCCAGCCCTGCTTATCTTGGACAAGAGTGCTAATGTGAACAGAACCTCTGCACTTGCGAGCTAGAAATCTGGGTTTTTTTCAAAGTATGCGCCCTTGAAATTTTGCAAGTTTTGCAGCCACGCATACCCCAATTTTTTGTAAGTCTTTTCTTTTTCACTTTTCAAGTAGTACAATGATCATTAAACTGTGAAGAGAGGTGGACAAAAGATTCATTGATTATCCTCCATCCACAGGCATTCTTCTCTCTGACCACAGAGCACAAAACTTGCTGTATGGTACTGTTCAGACAAATTAATCTTCAGTATCAAATTATCCAACACTGTCTACTTTCATTACCACTGATGACAAAAAGATGATGTCACTCAACCTTTACCATACATCTACAAGTGACTTTGCAGTTTCTTATGTATGTGGTTGTACTGGATGGCGAAGATGCCTTTGACATGCATGAGAAGAATGAAAAGAATATATGTTTTTTTCTGAACTTCTTTAGATAAGTCTCTATGTTCAGTTAATATACGACACTTGTACTTTACAATTCATTTAATTTATGTAAAAACTTACCCATAATCATCAATCAAATGACAGCCCAAAACAATTACGCTCAACTGAAGACCTTTATCCTCTGAAATGGCCTTCATGATTGGCCCCAACTTGGAATAGTCTGCTCTGTTACAGGTTGCCACACACACATGCTTTTTGCCGTCGGGGTTGCGAATGGAACCATTCGAGTTCCGACGGTTATGCTCCATTGTTTTTTGTTCAAGATCATTTAGATACTTGACATATGCTCTCTGGGTATGAAAAAAGTAAAGTATTTTTAAATTGATGAAGTGTACTAAAATAATCATGAGCAAATAATTAAATGTGATTTAAATACCAAACTTAGTAGTAATTGGCAAATGGCATTTGGCAAAATGTGGGCATTTGGCAAAATGTGTACAAAATTTATCTAAGTACTGTTCTCCATAGCAATTTCATCCTAACCCCTCCATAGCAATTTCATCCTAACCCCTCCATAGCAAATTCCATCACAACCCCTCTTCAGATGCTTAGGTTCTTTTTTGAGAGATTTGCATCTTCTTTTGAACTTGCCACTAATGGGTTTCATTTGCTAACACATCATTTCAACATACACTCCCAAAATACTATAGAGACTTCCCAAACGCATGGAGAATCACAAACACTGTATTGCACCTTGCGACTTTCCCCAAAAGCCTACGAGTTATAGCACAACTGCCCAGATAGCGTGTTAAAAGTTTCAAGTTTACTCTACCATTATCACATACAACAGAAATAGATTGATTTCCAACATAATTAAGTGTAAATTAATAGTACATAATGTGGAAGTAGAAACAGATCCTTAAGTAAGTAATGATGAAGTATGGTACTTTGAAGCTGTAATAATCAGATGATACAGATTACTTAAATGTGACAGTTAGAGGAACCAGAATAAGCAAAGCTTTTAAAGTCTAATCCCTTCTACGAAAAAAAAAAAGATAATTGGTGTAACAACAAACAACAGAGACAAAGGAACATAGAAGAGGCACAAAGGGTAAACAGGTGAGATTGCGGAACAAATTATGCACATTCAAATATATACTCAATTCTGTCTCTCTTTAAAAGTCTTAAAGAACTACAGAAGATCCCAACTTGATAGCTCTAAAGATCGATAATATTTAAAATGTTAGAGTCCACAAACAAAGGAGTACAATGAGTATTGTATGGGACACTATGGATATTTCTAATAATCTTCCTTTGCAGATATTTATGTTATTTAAACCAAAATGCAAAAATGCATTGAGGTTTCGATGATATATGTTCTATTCCAAATAATGCCATGATGTTCTCATATCTTTCAGTCACTGGTCAAATGCTATCTTAACATGTTGGGAAAATAATTTTAGGTCCATGTTTGATCTTGGGAATTCCTGGGAAATTTTGCATTTTGACCTGTAATGACTCAACATGATGATCTTGGGAATACTTGAGAAAATTTGCTTTTTGACATCTGGTGAACCCATGAGACGATCTTGGAAATTCTTGGGAAATTTTGCTTTTTGACCCCTGTGACCCCAGATGACCTTTGACCTCCACCAAAAACAAAAGCATTCATCTTTTCACCATAAGGCATCCACATACTAAGGATGATATTTATTCATGCTTCCTACCTGGAGATATCATGTTAACAAGGTTTTCTCTGTTTGACCCAGTGACCTCAGATCACTTTCGACCTCACCAAAAATGATAGCATTCATCTTCACACCATAACACTACAACAAAGAACATGTGAAATCTATCCAAGTTTCCTATCTGGAGATATCCTGTTAACATGGTTTTCGGGTATTTGACCCCAGTGACCTCAGATAACCTTTGACCTCCACCAAAAATGATGGGGTTCATCTTTTCACCATACCGCATCCACATATCAATATGGAGCATCTATGTACCAAGTTTGAGCACCATCAGTTTCCCTTCTTGAGATATCATGTTAGTGAGCAGTGTCACAAACACACATACACACACGCACATACTGTACATACACACACATGCCATCACAAATGCATATTGTAGGTTTCTCTTATCATCGAAACCAAAAAGTCTTGTAAGCATTTCCCCAGAGTAATAAGCTATAGTTAATATGAGTAAGGGTTAGGGCAGTATAAATCAATATGAGTACACTTTTGGGAAGAAAGTTCTTGGTTTTATAGATGATACCATTTACATGGGCTATTGTTTTAGTAGGCTAATATGAGAAATGTGTTCTTTCCAGTTCAGTTTACTGTCAATTGGCATTCCCCCAAATTTTGTATACAATGATCACTTAAAGGTATGGTGACATGAAAATTACATAGTTGGATATTTGATGTAAAAAGCATTAAAGATCCAGAAAATGCCATAATTCCCATTAAAATCTATCAAATATTGACCATCCTACGGGGTAATTTCTATTTCACACTTGTATCATGAATAAACATAAGCTACTGTACAATATCCAAATACGTGATATCGAAAGATGGCCATACCATAAATGGTTAATGTTAGCCTTTGTTTTGTCAATCTTAATTTCAATGACACTGGTAGTATTGTTAACCCCAGAGGTTTAGCTTGAAAGCTAAAATTGTTTCCTTGAGAAATATTGATATCACTCACCCAACTGTGCACTATCTGATCAGTAATAAAAGATAATTTCTATACAGTTAACAAAAGAAATCTTAACACTGAGCAACATTCCACATCATTATTTTTGCATAGGCAATGAGTTACTTCAGAAACCATCAAACTTTTGAAGGTGTGTGTATTTTGAGAATGGTAAAAGATATTGAAATAATTCCACAGATTTTTCATTGGAAGACTTTATTCTTTAGCTGACAAGTAAAATGCTCTTTTTGGTGGCATGTCACACGACCTTTAATAAAGGTGCCTCCAAGACATAGATAAACATCTGAATCGTCGTGTCTTTTGTTGTCAAAAATCAGAACTTTTGATTTTTTTTTTAATAATTAAGGATACAGTAATTTGTTTGCATTGAGCCAATGTAAAATTTTAGTGAATTCCTGCTCTGCCTGTAAAATTACATCATTTACTTAGGTTCTCATATTGAAGAAGAGTTGTTGTGTCATCAGCAAAAAGAAAAAAATCTGACGCTTCAGATGCAAAACGAATGTTATTTATATATAAAAAGAAAAGCAATGGGCCAAGGATGGATCCTTGGGGGACACACTGCAATTTAATTTATATGAGGACATACCATTGAATAATGAACATACAGAACTGTTCAAGTAACTTTCAATCCAAGTATATACAACTCCTCGAAAACCATAAGCGAACAGTTTGTTTATTAGATCAATGAAAACTATTGCGGAAAGTTTATTGTCTAATGCTTTAGAAGCCATATTGAAAAGATGCAAGGATATAATGCTTATGAATAAACCGGAAATCCCATTGTACATTAAACGTTCAAAATGTTCCGGTGCCATATAAAATGTCACTTGACTGATCAATGTCTTAAGGCCAACCATTTAAGCCAGCACAAAGACACTCTGAAAACACTCATCTTTCAATGTGAAATGATGCATAACGCTGAATGGAGTAGTGAACAACTTTACAATAATTGCACTAAGGAAACAAGGTGTAAGCCATTATGTTTATTCCATTTTAACATCTCTGGTAATTACACATACAGTTATCATTTTAAAATGTTACTCTATGTACTCTATGCCAAGTTAGCAGATTTGTTAGCGTAGCATTTAAAAAATTACTGATTGAACGACTGATTACGACTGTTTAAAATTACTTCCAGCTTTCAAGTAATAAATTCAAAGAAAGATAAAGGTGTGGAGGGCCATTCAAAAATGATGATTTGAAATTATTATTCCAGTTTTATGCAGATACTGGTTAGCCAGTAAAATCTCCACTGTGCTATTAAAAGCTTACCATGGACATACTGCTGGTAAGAAGGGATTACATGTGTAAACGGGAGGTAAGTATCGGCCAGACTGGAAAGTTTGCTGTGCGCGAGGAATTTATCCCCGCCCACAAATATGAATCTCGACAGTGCCAGCTGCGCAAATTTAACAAGTTACAACTGCAGCTGCACAAACTTATTGGCAGCAGCCATGCACGTTTGATAACACATTTGCAATTCAACTGCACAACAGTTAGTTACCTCAACCGAAAGTCTTGAAACCGTACCACAGGTTGTACAGTGCTACTTTTACCGTACCAATGTTCATGAGACACACATACAGTACTGCCTACACTGGTTCTTACTGTAAAGTAGACTATCCATGTACATAGGTATGTCAGCACTTTGCCGGCCTCCTAAGCCACTATGCAAGTATGCAGCTATACGCAGATCTCAGAATTGGACAACGAGATATATGATATGCATAAGGTAAATTGACTTGCTGTGTAGTTTGCACCTTGTACATGTTTAAATTCTTGTACAGCAGTACAGGCATTGATTTTTACTGCAGGCAGCTTTGTAGGGTTGTACGTATGTAGACGGGATGCTAGACATTACTCAAGTGCATACAAATCTAGGCCCAGCTTATATTCAGGTATCTTTAAAAACTTGTAAGGACGGAGGGCAGAAGAGGTAAGCACAATGCCTAGGAAAGGTGATTTCCTGCAATCTAGGAGGTACAGTAGTTTAGGCCAAAGTTTTCTCGGTACACTACACCCCAACTGATGGTGGCACTCCACTAAGATTGTAGTATCAGCCGCACAATTCTCTTGGTCATTATTAAAATCCTTGGTGCACTTTGCAAGCTTTCCGATCTGGAGTATCGGGGCTCGTAGATTTTGCTATCCCTCTATTCCAAAAAACTCAATGAGGGAATCATCCCTCTCTACAATCTGAGATCCCTGTTTTATATGGAGCTAAGGAGGGAAAATCCCTCTCAGAATTCCTGAGCTAGCATCAACACTGCTTGAGAGTGAGCTTCATGGCCCAGTCTGGAAACTAGAGGTTGTAACCCTGACATGTCCGATGTACAACCAGGATTTTTGGCGTACATTTTGGCGTACAAATTCTGATTTCAGGCATTGCGGCTTACACCTGACATACAATTCCACACTAACCTAATTTGGCCTACAAAACTTTCGAGCATGTTCAATTTTCTTCATTTCTACTTGTCTTCAATGGTCAGTCACCGAAATAGCTTAGGCAGGGTAGCCTATATGAAACCAATCACATTGTCAAGTGTCCCCTGAATCGGATTGTAACAGACGCAATGATCTTGTTTTCACTGTTAACGAGCAAACAGCATTAGCAATATATGTACCACTGTGCGTTTATGTACAGTACCACAAGGGCAAGCACTGATATTTTCTGCTAAACTTCATTGTGAATAGATTCCTTATTGGGTGACTGGTTATAAATGATAGTTACTGAAAGTCAGTACTCAGTACTAGAGATTAATGAAAAAGGCAAGAAATTGCAAAGCCCTTAGCTTTCTTGTTAGAATACATGCAGGTATCTGATCCTTAAAAGCTGGTCACACAGTGCTCAACCCCGTTTGGGTTCGTTTTCTAATAATAATCTTGGAAATAAGCTTTTCGTAAGCTTTTTGGGTTATCCCTGGTACTCTGTTTTGTAACTCCTTTTTCTCATCTTTTATGTATTATTTTCGTCTGTTTGCCTGTAGTATGCTTTTCTGAATGTCTTTGCTTTTGTTTGTGTTTATTGTTTTATTTTGTATTAAATAAAATCAATCAATCAATCCTAGCAACCAAATGTCGTTTTAAATTTCTAATATTTCAATGGAGGTGACCTACTGTACCATGGTGGATGATGACAAAGTGGTCAACAGTTCGGCATCTGAATTTGAAGAAACTTCAGAAACCGCAAGAAAAAAAATAGGAACGAAACAAACATCAGTGTTCTCGTTTTTCAAGGAGGGTAATCCTCAGAAAGTAAAACTGTCAAGTCATGAGTGCAAGTGTGGCACTAAACGAGAGATTGTTCGTGACTTCCATGTGTGTCTCATTTGCTTGTAAGATCCAAAACAAAAGAACAAGAAGGTGTCATTCATTTCTTGAGGTAACACCCATCAAATGAAGCGTCATTACATGAGGCATCATTGCAAAAAAAGTGAGCCTTCTCCATTCACATCAAAGAAAGATTTCCAAGCCAGTCATCACATCCAGTACAGTGTGGAAAGTCTGTTTCTTTAAAGTTAATTTTAGTTTATAGGCAGTTCTTATTTCCTGCTCCAAAATTCCTGATCACTTTAAGTTGTGGCGCTACTGGGCAATAAAGGATTGTTACCTTCAGGATCAAGAGGTGACTCAGTTCCTTAGCCTAGAGAACTTTTCTTAAAGTTAGTTAGATGGGATTTTACGACACACCAACACGACTGTGTTATATAGTATCACCTAGAAAAGAAAAAGGTGCAATGTTGGGGTACAATTAACTACAAAAGGTGGTGTCAAATTCCACTGAAAGGTCCAGGCAAATGTGGGAGTCATGTCAAAAATTTCTATACAGTTTACTTTCCTTGAGAAAGCCTAACATAAGGGAAGGATCTGTCTGCTCAAATAAAGTTTTCAGGTCTGGCACAGCATAGTACTTCTAGGCAATATGGGAGTATTCATAACAGTCAACAAGAATGTGACTGACAGTGACAGCACAATCACAGGGTATACAATATGGTCTCTCATCCCCGTGAAGTAATAGGCATGGGTAAGGTAGGTGTGACTGATGCCAGCCCTAGTCAGAACGAAATCATCTCTCCGTTTACTGGGGCTCCATGTCCCCCAGTTCCAACCACTGGTTTAACTCGGCACAATTTGTTTTCGGGAAAGGAATCCCACAGTTCTTGCCTTTTCGATTATATAAAGCCATTGATCTTAGGGCGGTAATCAGTGTGAGGCAAGAAGGGATTGGTGATGTCCATCTGCAGGGCTTCTTTAGCAAGTGCATCAACTTTTTCATTTCCTTGTATGCAAACTTTTCTTAAAATGAGAATTTCCTGAATATAATGTCTTGAAGGAATGTCGGTCACTGCCACAAAAGGCATGTGAAGTGCCGCTTCCTGCAATCTGGGGGTCTGTCTGACAAAAAGATTTTCCTGTACGCTACGCACTAACCTGCGGTGGCGCTCCACTCAGATAGTAATTAACTTCTCCATCCCCCACCCCCACTGCTAACACAAATCGTCACCCTTGATTACGCTACCCACAAACCTGTGGTGGCGCTCCGCTCAGATAGTAATTATCTTCTCCATCCCCCACCTTCCCCCCCCCCCCCCCACTGCCAACACAAATCGTCACCCTTGATTGGCGTACAATAGCTACAGAAACCACTCAAACCAGCGTACATCGGAATAACTTTTTACAGATGTACAGCGTACAAAAAAGTCATACTCCAGTCTGGCTCATGGCCTTATGTTAGGCCCTTAATTCATCTGAATGAAAAGCCTTTAGCCTAGCCTATATTTTATACACTTATCAATTGAATGATGCACCCGACTACCCCCAGACATGGTCAGTCAAATGTGGGTCATTGACCAGTGACAGTGTGACTCACATGTGTGTCACTGTACCAATATTGTCTATCACTGGAGTGACAGAGGGGTGAGTCATGTTACCTCAGATGTCAGTCACTTTACTGACCAAAGGGTGAGTCATTGTAGGTCATCTGCTACCCATTGTACAAAGATGACAGCCTTCAGCATTGCTCCTCATGTACAATTATAACCATTGTCAGTCACTTTGGTGATGCACATGTCAGTCAAAATCGCAAAAAAAAATGTTCATCAGTTAAGTGACTGAAGGGTGTGTCGTTTTACTGACATTGTACGTCACAGAAGTGACTGAGGGGTACGTCAGTGGTATACGTTTCGTCAGTGAAGTTGTGGACAATGACTGACCATGTCCGGGGGTAGTGGGGTGCGTCATTCAATTGATAAGTGCATTATAAATAGGCCTAGGCCTACAGTAGGTGTACCAATAGGCCTAGGGTGCCAGGGTGCATTTCATGTAAAGCCTACGCCGAAGGTACGCCGAGGTTTTCGTGACCGTACGCCGGGATGTACGCCGGGATTTTCTGTACTGTGCACATACAATGCATGTACATAGCAATCCATAGGCGTGCGTACATGCGTACAGTATACATGTACGTCATACGTACACAGTCACCATACATTGGCAATGCACGTACAGGTATATAGTATACACACATTATAGCTACGTCAGAGGCAATCCGTAAGCGATTATACGTATGTATGTATACATGTACATAATGCATACACCATTCATGGGCAATACAAGTAGGCCTACAGGTATATATAGCACAGTACTGTGCGTGAACATACTAGCGGGAGTTGACTGAATCGGCCCGCCGGTATGCCGGGAGTACTGTTTGCCCGCCAACTACGCCGGCAATCCTCAACTTACTGCATTTTGCACGCCGACAAAGGCTAGTTTCTAAGCCGCCACGCCGACCGAAATCGTAAGGCCACGCCGAAGATCTTCGGCGTATAGTGCACTAAATGCACACTGGCTAGGGTGAAACACATTTCTGGACTGTATTTTTCAGAATTTATCAAATTGTACATCGAGTCTCTTCCATCTTCAGTACAAAGACCAAGTCTTTCATACAGCCCTGAAATAACCTTGCAAATGTTATTACAATATCGGTGAAGACACTTATATGTCAGGGTTTCCATCAAGGGGGGGGGGGGAAGGGGGGATTTGTCTCCACCTTCCCAGAAGGTAGGTAAAATCCCCTTCCCCTTTCATTTCGATAAAAAACATAAAAATTGTCAATAACTTGGTTTCTCACTTAAGAAAAAGACACTTTTGCAACAATGTTTGAACTTACATAAGTAAATGGCCTTTAACCCTTCAAATTACACCAAATAGGGGCCTTGGAGCAAGCTTTTCTCCCCTGAACACACTTGTTACTTTGGCCTTGGTCATCATCAAGTTGGACTCAGGGTTTAGCAGTAATAATTCCCCCCTTTTTTGAGTTTCTGGCAGAATCCATGTATGTTTCACGCTATTGGTACACATACTGTAGGCCTAGGCTACAACCCAACAGGTAAGTGTGACTAGTCTAAGGTTCAGTTCAGTTCAGTTCAGTTTATTTCGTTTATAACACATTTACAAAGATGCAAGCTAAAAAACAAGATGCAATGGTGAAATGTAGAGTTATAAACTGGACGCTAGAAAAACAGTAAAATGTTTATCGTAGCTAGCGACCTTAAAAGTAAGAAAAGGAAAGATAAGAAAGAAAAGTAATAATAATAAAATGATACAGAAAGACTTAACAGTATATATAACCAGGCGGAACAAGGCAAAAGGTGAGGGGGGTAAAATTGGCATGAAGCTTAGGCAGAGTAATTGTCTATCAAAAGAGATTTCACTTTATCCTTAAAAGTTGCATAAGATCTGGAAAGTTTAATATCATTAGGAAGATCACTCCAAATTTTGTAACAATAATTATTCAACAGTAGTTTCCCATGTTTAGAATTGTGCCTGGTAACTGAAAAGAGTGCATTGTTTCTTGTTGGGTTTGGAACATGTGAAGACCTCCTAGGGTTAACAATGTTACAAAAAAGCTGAGGCAGTTTACTATTTACATACTTGAATACAAAGGTACACATCCTAAGAGTGTGAATATCACTGACCTTGAGAATCCCGAGATTACTATGCAGCTGGTCTGTAGGGTAACGCCGTTGTGAAAAAGTAATGGTTTTAAGAATTCTGTTTTGTAAGACTTGGAGGGGTCTCAAAATGGAGGCTTTAACTACTCCAAAGATTTCAATTCCATAAGATATTTTGGAGTAAACGAGAGAATAATAGAGTTGAATAGCAACTGCTAGGGGAAGCGAGGTCCTGAGACGATAGAAAATGCCGTTGTATTTAACGAGGCTGTTGCACAGGTCATCGATGTGATTTTTGAACGAGAGTTTATCATCAATCAATAATCCTAGATACTTAGCACAGGCAGTTCTGCAAATTTTAGTGTCGTTTAATGTGAAATGATCGGGACAGGTATGAGCACCACTTTCATTAGAATGAAAGATCGAAAAGGTAGTTTTGCCTAGGTGGAGGGTAAGTTTGTTGGAGTTAAACCAAGTTTTGAGTTGACTTAAAACGGCTTGTGCTTTACAAACAAGCTTAACACAGTCTTTATCATGAACGAAAACATTGGTGTCATCAGCAAAAAGTCTAACAGATTCATTGGGAACAATATTACGAATATCATTAACATACATCAAGAAAAATAAAATAAGGGGCCTAGGACTTGGCTAATGTAGGCATTGGTCTTTATTGTGATGTTATGTAAGGAACTCAGTGGCTATTACGACAGGCATTGTCCTGGAATTTAAAACACTGAATATCCATGTTGCTGGTTATCTACTGTAACGAATGATTACAGTAGCCTAGCCTAACAGTAACACCAACACTAACAACAACAGCAGGTTGCATGTCTTACAGGCGTTCGAAAGTACATATACTACACACTATATATATATAATAAGACAAGGTAGGTCATTTCTCACAATATGTAATGACAAGGGAGTAGGCCCAGTCGCACTTCACTGCTAGTGTTTCCACACTCTTAATCGTTTTTCCTGACATGGTCGATTTTCACGTAATTTTAGATTGCATTTCAGGAAAAATGCATTTGGAGTGTGGAAGGACTGGCAGTGAAGTGCGACTGAGCCATAGAGTAGGATATAAGAACTAGAATGCGCACTCCTAATACTGCGTACGTAAATCCGCTGTGATTGCATGGATGTAGGCTACATGTAGATCAGAGCATGTGTGTACAAACACAGGCGTTCGAAACATACGTACATATACTACACACTATATATATAATAAGACAAGGTAGGACATTTCTCAGGACGAAGCACGAATGTTGGCCAATTTTTACACTCTACTCTTACTGTGAACCTCAAAAGACTTGGTCGATCACCTCATCTGTTCCAGCAGAATATCCAACACCTCTTCGGATGCAATTTTTTGCATAAGGTAAATTCTAAACAGGTAAAAAAAGGTGACAAAATAAAAATAAGAATAAAAACTTGAGTAAGAGCATCGGCCCAGTCGCACAAACAGTGCTTCCACACTTTAAAAATATTTTTCCTGAAATGGCCGACTTCAGGTAATTGTAGATTGCATTTCAGGAAAAATGAATTTAGAGTGTGGAAGCACTGGGTGGCGGTGCAGTCACTGGGCCGAAGTCTTCTCCTATCGAAATGTCCTACCTTGTCTTATTATATATATATAGTGTGTAGTATATGTACGTAAATGTTTCGAATGCCTGTGTGTACAAACTGTATGGCGGCCGAGTTCCCCCATGCGATCACAGCTGTTTCGGGGTGTGAGCACTCTAGTTCCTATATCCTACTCTATGGACTGGACCTACTCCTTGTCATTACATATTGTGAGAAATGACCAACCTTGTCTTATATAGCCTAGGCTATATAGTGTGTAGTATATGTACTTTCGAACGCCTGTGGTCTTACTTGGCTTAGGGGCCTAAGTTAGGCCTAAAGTTAGGCAACGGCGAAACGTTAGTCCAGATTCACAAAGGCTTGAGGCTTGATTGGTCAAGCCCTAGCCGATGTCAAGGCTTGATCCCACAATAACATTTTGGTAACTAGCTTGGTAACTTAGTAGTATGAGCAAACGTTAACGTAAGGCTTTAACTTGTGTTCGTTAATGACCGGACCGCCTTGGCCTAACATTAACAGCAACACTTTCACTAGGCTAAGTTAGGACTGGAAGTAGGCCTAGGTGAAGCTTTGACTACCACGTCACCACGTACGTTGTGTGGATCGTTTGCATGGCTGACGTTGCTTAACTGGTCGCCTCGAGGAGCGGGCATTCTGTCCTTTTCTTACAGCACTTAACACTCCGCTGCTTTTCGTGAATCCGGCTTCCTAGCGGGTGGGAGATCTAATCCATTCTGAGTTCACCACGCGTCCATCCCGTGTAAATATAAATATGATAAAGAACCTACCTTTGGAACCAAAGACAATACACAGCCTACGCGTAGCAGTGTGCATGTGCAGAGAACATTATATTCATTGACTATGTAAACGTGACGTATAGCAACCGGTATTGTGGGAGCGGCAAAGTCTACAGCGCGTGCGTGAAGCCTCGCAAAGCACAACTTCAGTCGGTTAACATAACATGGGACCCACATAACATGCCACCATTTAATTCGACCTCTCATTATTAACACGACACTCTTAGCTGTAATTTTGTTGCAGCTCAAACTAAAAGCTAACCTCCCAGGCTAGAAGAATTGTATCACTGCATGATTTTGCGACGGGATAACAACGGGATAAGATTGCTCACGAGGTCGCAAGAGCCAGTTGACGGAGCATCCATGTAGTCAGAGGTCATTTACCACCCTCCCCTCCCCTCCTCGGCCGACGGACTCAAATCGCCTGCCGAAGCCGGTCTTTTCTAGTTTTTACCGTACTTTAATTCTCGCACCACCCTTGACATTGCTTTAACCAATTAATAACATGAGTTATTTTTAGGCCGAGGTAACAAAATGCCCAAAACAGCTGCCATTGTCTGGATATTTTCATCAGAGAGGTAATATTCTGTGATCTTGGAGATAGCTTTTAGCCCACACTTTTCTGCACGCTTTACGCACTAATGTATCGTGGATCTTCGTTGAGTTCGTTGCTTCCCAACTGGGCGTGGTAATAAGCGCACAGAATACATGGAGTGACTTCCGGATTCACCCTCACAGTCCAAAGAAAGATGTTGATGAGGGCGCAAAGATAATTGTTGCGAAAATAGTGACCTGCTGCCCTCCTACATAATTTTCAACATCAGCAATAAAAAGAGTCTATGCTGATCCCAACATAGCTCCCCCAAACTGTTTCTCACAACATTTGAAAAGAGCTTTAGAAACCTTAAAACTGTTGTCCTGGTGGGAATGGCTTTAGAGTACTGAACTCATATCTTATGCCGAGCAGCTTCCTTTTGCTTCCCTTCAAGTGACCATTTTCAAGGGTACATGGTCACGATAACCGGCTCGCGTACTCCATGAATGCAGAGTGGTCATCTGACTTTGCATAATAACGCTATAGAAATCTTCTTACGCCTAAGCGCCTACCTACTTAATTCTAAGCGCTGATGGTCATTCTCACCCCCTTCCCCCCGAGTAAATTCCTACGCTCCCCCACTGGCAAGAGCCTGACAGTGTCGTGTCGTGTATTTCCATCGCGTCAACAGGGTGGGGGGAGGGGTATTCCCCTCAGCAGTAGTATAGTTACTATACTGGTTGATAGGGGATAAAGTGATGGTGACGTAGTACTGACGTAATGGTTAAAAATTTATAGGTAAAATGTGGATTAGAGAGTTGTGACGGAAAGCTGACTATGATACAGAAATGAATATTTTGGGGGATGTAAATGGAGATTTTTTTTCTTTTCGAAAAAAAGGTACTGCAATTGGTTCAAAGACTGAGACCAAACATGTTAATAAATATGGTACTCCCCAGTGTTAAACGAGGACATCAAAGCATTTTTATTTCCAAAAAATAAATGATAACTTAACTTTTAAAATAAATTGGGTAAGGTTTGAAAGTTACAGTAACTTAAATGTATAAAATAATGTTTTTATTAGCTTCTTATTTTGTTATCCCATTATTACTTTTCTTCTAATTACTTTTTCTGGTTTTGATGCGAATAAAAAAGGTGGACAATTGTATGAAATGTGCGTAGTGTACGAAGTTACACGTTACAATTGTGAGGGCCCGAGTCGTCATTAAAGTTTAAAAGTAATTTTAACATTATTTTCTACTGATCGAAAAGAGACAAGTAAGCTCAACAGAAGAACATTGCAGAAGACCCGCAGGATTCGAAACTGCCCCGTACACTGACATCAGGAACGGCCACCAGAGAAACCTTATAGGTTTGTGCCATACTGTTTTAAGCATCAAGTCCCTTCTTACAGTTGAAAATTTCCAGTTAAGAGAACAGACTGCCATTTTCATGTACAAGTTAAAAGTTAGTTAAAAGTTAATAGGATTTCTTCATGAGGTTTTTTCGTAAACATTTCGTTTGGAATTCTGAAAACTCCGCCCAATTATTTACCTAGCTCATCCGGTGCTCAGTGCAACTTTGATAACAATTTTCAAGAAGTGTGAGGCTTGGTTGAGTAAGCGTGAATGTATATCCCCCTTCCTGGCAATGCTGCCTAGAAGTTTAGCTTAATGAACTCACCGTTGTGAAAACTCTTCAACAGTGTTGAAAGATACAAGTCTCCTCCTTGGAAACAGCTTCTACATTGTTGTCTTGCTTGTGTCGTACTAGAGGAAGGCCTTCATCGTGTTTAGTCTTCGGAGTACAGATTTGAAAACGAAGCAACAGTTTGAAACTAAAGGAATCAAATGTGCGAAGGAGAGATAGTGTTATCCTCTTAACGCAAGGAAAGGTTATCTCAATGGATGGGTGTAACCTTTTCCCTCTGAGCAGGGAGCCCAACAGACATTGGTTTTGACCTAATCCTCTTTCTCCCTCTAATGCTAAGCAGTCAAAAGAAAAGATGTCTTCTTAGTAGAGAAGACGCCTGCTGTAGCATTGAGCAGACTCCGCTCACCTACTTATGCAGGTGGCTAATTATATACAGTATTTTACAGCTTGCTCTTTGTTGGGTCTTGAACAAAGTGAATGTTCACAAAGTGAACCTCCACCCACCAGCTCTTTGTTCCATAATGGAAGTTAAAATCCTTTGGTAGAATAGCTTGAGACTTTCATGAGAATTTACTACAAAAGGTATAAACCTAAATTAGGACTGTCGAAGTAATGATCAGGAGGCCCGGGTCACTCATCATTGACAAGGGAGCATCAAGCGTGACCAAGAATCCACGTAGAAAGGGTATTCTTTGAGAACAGGCACGATACGTATACAACGTGGAAATGGTTTGAAAAACCACCAAAATGAAGAGAAAGGGTATATTTTCGTATTCCCAGTTTTTTACAAGGTGTTGTTTGGGAAATTTCCCAGAGAAATTTCCAGAAGAAAGAACAAGTTTGGAAGTCAGAACATTTCGGAAAATTCAGGAATTGGAAGAAGTTTTTTGTTTTAGTCAAGTACGAACCTTTTCATCCTGTAATTAGATTAGCACCTGATGAAACAGAGGCGAATAGAACACTGGTCTCGGAAGTTCACAAAATGACGATCAAATTTCGGAGAATTTGTGACTCGGAACTGTGGAAGCACTGATCACAGCACGGTGCCATTTCAACAAACATCGACTACGAAACCGGGACCGGGAATCAATCATATGAAAGGTTTTTCTCGGTTATACTTACTTAGGGTGTATTTTGAGTCTCGGACAAAATACGTGTTTAGGGTGCTTTCAAAAATCAATGGTCACGCCTGACACCCCCTTGTCAATGATCAGTGCCCCCATACGGGTCAGGGGGTTAACTGTGCTTCGGCGTCACTTTTAAAAAATGCGGTAAAACGTTCGTGCTGAAAGTTACAAACCTTGACGGAGGAGCTGAAAGAAGGCGATATGCTGTCCAAACTGCACATGCTCTAGAAACGAATAAACTAGCTTGGACATAGTCACATGAGACTGGGATTTTTACTGCGGGAGGAGCTTGGCGTATATACGTTTAAGTTTACGATCCAGTCCCTGGGGCGGATCTAGGACTTTTCGTTAGGGGGCGCGCTGACGGTCGATCATCTGCCCCAACGAATATCTAAGCGGAGCGCCACCATCGGTCGGCGCGGAGCGTACAGAAAATTTTGAAAAATCGCGACCCCTCAGATAGCCGCAAATGGCATTTCCCAGGCTTGTAAGTAGAACCTAAGCAGTCGTTACTTTGAGCTTTTGTTTGCCAAAAAATGTTCCCTTCAATTAAAAGTGAGAAAATTGCAAAAACTTGCTTCATGAACTAAACCAAAATTTACTTGATCTTGATTTAAGCTAAGATCACTCTTTAAACACTTTTGATGAAATATCTTTCCAAAAATATGTCGTAATGTTATAGGTCCGGAAAAAGTGGTCTAAAGATAAGGGGGATCCTCACACAAGGTACAGAGAGAAGAATCTTTCCTTTTTAATTTTGAATAAAAATTCGTTACAACCAATAATTCTATGAACGGAAAAAAACTGAAAGAATTGAATTTTGGGGTCTCCAACAGCTTCAAAGACGATGGTGAAAATATTTGACCAAGAATACGATGCACTGCTGTAAGATTCATATTTGAGATCGCAGTAGCTTTTAAATTCTTTTGCTTGATGAAATATACCACTTTATTGTCATGTGCATGAGAGATAAACATTGTTAAACGCTTTGCGTTATCATTGATTTCATTAGTGGCATGTAGATTCAGTCTTCACTCCCTCGGGATAGCAGAATTTTTCCATAATACAACGTAAAAGGAAAAAATACTAGTAAAATTACATTTATGGCAGAAATCATTCTAATAAAGCACTCAGTCGATTCTCTCATTCAGTCATTAAGAAAATTACTTTGTAAGTTTTAGTGACCATGAGAGCTCTGGCATAGATAAGTTTATTGTCAATTTTAATAAGAATTATTCAAAATATATTGATTAGCATACACATCCGGAGGGAGTAAAATAAGATCAAGTGCAACAGACATCATAAATACTTGTTTTCAATGATAACATATTCATTGGAAAGGTTACATTAAAACACATATATTCCGCCATATTTCTTGAGCTTACTATCAAATAAAACTTTCCAAAAAGCAAAACCATCCTGAAAATAATTTTTCCCTCATTTACACTTTAAGCTATAAGCAAAAGAGCATAATTCGACCATTCCTAAACCACCTTCACATTTTGCACATATTAGAACAGAACGTTTCCCCTCATTTTTAGTTCCCAACTTTTAGACACTCCGATTGCGTTGCCGTTTGCACGAAGGCGCGATTTAAGTGTAGAACGTATACCATGTCCCACATCGAACATATTTTACAAAAATGAAAAAGAAATTATTTTTGACGAGGGGTTGCTTTTAAATTTTATACGCCTTAAAATATACACTTTAAAAATACGTAAGAAAGAAAGAAAGAAAGAAAGAAAGAAAGAAAGAAAGAAAGAAAGAAAGAAAGAAAGAAAGAAAGAAAGAAAGAAAGAAAGAAAGAAAGAAAGAAAGAAAGAAAGAAAGAAAGAAAGAAAGAAAGAAAGAAAGAAAGAAAGAAAGAAAGAAAGAAAGAAAGAAAGAAAGAAAGAAAGAAAGAAAGAAAGAAAGAAAGAAAGAAAGAAAGAAAGAAAGAAAGAAAGAAAGAAAGAAAGAAAGAAAGAAAGAAAGAAAGAAAGAAAGAAAGAAGAACTTGTTTTGTGTCTTCATGTGTCTGTGTACATTCCCCTTTTCTTAATCTTTTAAGTGTAGGCCTGAGTCAAGGATATATCAAAATGACTCCCGAGAAATTTTTCGTCTTTTAGATTTCGCACTTCTCTACGTTTGGGTCTTAGATCTCTTGGGGGTGTGGACATACCCTGGACATTTTCCGGTGAGCCCCTTTTCCGTGATCTGATGCAAGACTTGACGTCGCATCAATTTCCTAAGTAGGTCTCTGGAAAGTTTAGTTTTGAAAGGTCTTGAATAAACTGTGGCCAGCCTATATGGGATTAAAATCTTTACGAGTGTGTAATACATCTAGGATTAAATCTGTCAAATTAGATTCATGATCGGTTCTCCTTGGTAAATTAACTCTCCGCTCGCGTTCCAATCAATAACGGGGTTTCCCTCTGATTTTCGATGGTCACTGATCCGATCAAGCAGTAATTTACCCTTAGTTTTTAAAGATTTAGGGAAGTTACTCAGTAGAACATCTGCTTTTAAAACTGATGCTTCTTCTTGAATGAGGGCAGCATCGTCATTGTCATTTCTGTCATCTGTGTCGTCTGGGGATGTAGAGATCTCGATTCCAATCGGTTCGCTCGTCAACCTTTTGTCTGCGTCTACGTAGCGTTGCAATATTTTAGTTGTACAAGTCCACTTTTCTTGTACAGATAAATCTTTCCGTTCTAACGTAGTTTTAATGTCCCCATCCAACTGACTTAGTCTCGAATGAGTTTTATCTTGACTGGTCATGTTCAAAACACGAGCGACGTCTTGAGGCATTAAAACCATTTTCTTTACAAATTGCGTTTCGCTATTTTTAAGTCAGCGCCCTTACTAATAATCCTCCAAGAGATTAAATGATTGGTTTCAAAAGGTCGCTAAGAAATTCCCCTTTCTGAATTAAAATGCCTCGCCTCTTTGATTGACTCAAACGTTCATCACTTATTGCTCACATGTGATTCGTGTAACGTGCCAACTTAGATGATCCAGGCCCGTAGCCAGACAAGGTACTGGAGGGGGTCCAGAATTTTTCCAGGGGGGCGAAAATTTTTCAGGGGGGCAAATGTGTACAAATGTATTAAGTCAATGCATGGTAAGATTCAAACCCTCTGGGGGGATTTCAGAGGGGCGAAGCCCCCTGCCCCCCCCCCCTTGACTACGGGCCTGCTTAGATCTCTGAGGTTTCGAGACCGGTACGTTGCCTTTTACCACATTCGACATACAGTCACAGAGACTAGCAATTAAACTCGGGTCAGCATGCCTCAAAACACAATGGACGTGGTAATAAGTGTTCTGTCAACTTCAATAGACGAGTTGGGGAACTTCGCTGTACAATGCATGCTGGGAAGGAAAGTGTACCATAACAGAGACTGCATATGCAAGATAGATATTTCGTATAATCAAGCACAATTTTCGAGTTTAAAACTTATGGTTTTCTAGACATCAGTCACTGGTCAAAGAGAATTATCTTAAGCGGAAAAGTTCCCTTTGAAGTTAAAGCTCCTTATCTTAGACCGTAAAGGTTGGACAGAATGACGGTAAATTGTGGAAGACACAAACAACAGTCACTCGAAGCCTTCGTATCTGTGCGAAAATGTCTGTGGACTTCATCTGTTGTACTACATGGTACAGCAAAATCTAATATCCAAACTCGCCGGAAGTAGCCCCAAACCACTTACTCTCTAAATGTAAAAGAGTGACTACAGTGACCACTCTTTTATAGAGTGGAATTCGATTGAGATTCCACTCTGCTTGGAGTGGTAATTAACTCTAATTGAGTAAAAATGTCACTCGACGGAGAGTGGAATGTCACTCGAAAGCGAGAGTGGTCACTGTAGTCACTCGTTTTGGTAGAATTTCACTCTTTTACATTTAGAGAGTATAAACGGGAGATTTTAGTTGTTCCAAAGCAGAATGTAAGTTTTGTCTCAGTAGTGTCCCTCATATAGGCTTATGTACACTATAAAATGTGTTAAACATAATTCTAACGTTCGGACTAACATTTTTTAAATTCCAGACTTAGGCCTAAGCCTGTACTTCGTAGAATATACGTGTCCAGTGACGTGTGAAGGATTTCTGAGGTGAGGGGCACAATTTGTGATTTCCCGACTGATATGGAGGAGTGGTATGACGGGAGTGGGGGTCACAAGTGCACCAAAGGTGAATCACGAGCGCGAAGCGCGAATCTGCACGCGTTGGGTCCAGGGGCCCGCGTAGGGCCATTGGTGGGGTCCAGGGACAGAGCCCCCGTGGAGTTTTTAGGGATCAAAGCCCCCGGAAGCTCATACAATATAAAATAATAAGACCACCTAAAATTGGTTCCAGAGACTCTATTTAGCAGGATCTATTTCATTTTAGATTTTGTGAAAATCGATCATATGTTAACGACTGAGAGTAGAGGCTAATTAGAAGCCAGCACATGAACTCCGATAAATATCCATGAAATGAACAATTCTTGAAGCACGCGTGGGGTCCATGGACCCGCCAAAAGCCCATGGTGGGCTCCAGGGGCAAAGTTCCGGTGGGGGGTCCAAGGGCGGAGCCCCCAGAAGCTCATGCAATATAAGATAATAAGACCGCTTAAAATTGGTTCCAGAGGCTCTATTTATCAAGTTCTATTTCATTTCAGATTTTGTGAACTTCGATGGTAACGACTGAGAGAACAGGCCAATTACATAGAAGGCAGCAAAACCGAAACGTATCCGTGAAATGAACAATTGTTGATATATTTTATTTTGCCGGATTAAAGAGCTGGTTTTCTCGTCAAAGGTAAATATAATGGGTAGGGTAATTTACACGTTACTTTCAACACGCTACACTCTGGAGAAAGGCTATTTCAGGGGCATTAATCTAATATAATTGCACAAGGAACAGCCGTAGTATCGGGGTTATATTAAGGCGGCGTCACGGTGCAAGACTGCAATGAAGAGGCATTGACGCAGGCGCAGTGAATTGTTTCCACCAGTGAGCAAAAAGTGCTCTGCACTAACCTCTTTGCACTTCATCGACCGGGTCATTTAGTACACAGCTGAGACACATTTTGTATGTATTTATAACTGCGAATGGGCTGACCATAATCCTTATAGGCCTATGATGGCGGGTTCAAGAAATTGTCATAGGGGTGATTCCTAAATAAAGTAGGGGGCAGTATGGGACCAAAGCCGACCTTAGTCCGACCGCGAAGTTTTTTTACCAGGAAGAATGGGAACAATTTCATTTTTTTTTTACCTTAACCCTAAACTTAATCCTAACCAGAGCACCATTCATTTTTCATGATTTCAGTGGGAATTTCCGAAAATCGCCCCTATTCTTCCTGGGAAAAATTCCGCAGCCCGACCGAGGTTAGGACGGAGGTCAGAAAATTTGGCATTTCAAATGCCCCAGATTGTAGGAAGGCCCCACTTTACAACACAACCGAATGCAATGTGTCAAGTACCATGCGTAGGTAACAGTATGAGAGAATATCTGGCATCCTAAGCTCCCCAGATTGAAGGAAACTGCATTCGAAGCCACTAAGACGAATTTGTCACCACAGTTTTGCTAGTGACATTCTTTAACCTGTGTAGCCTATACAATGCTGTCATCACCAACCACTGGGAGAAAATTCTCCAAATCCCAAGATTCGCTTTCTAAATTTCTAAAACACAAACTTTGCCACTAGCCTACAATTGTGCGTCTACCTGGACTCTGCAGAGAGTGATCAGAGATTATTCTACTCCCTCGGTAATGAAGATGTCTACTTGTTGCTGTTCTATGAAATTGTTCACTCTCAGGGCGGACTTGGAATGAGGGCGGCACAGTCTCAAGTTTAGGCGCAAATTAGATGGCGCCAGCAAAGTTGGGGGCAAAAAAGGAGGAGTAAATTCGCCGAAAAGACTATGATACACAGCACGTCCGTATGTAAGATGTTTGGCATCCTAAAGACGCCATATCCCCCTGTGGGCTGGGGGTTGTAGAATATGCCCACGGTATTTCCCGCCTGTCGTAAAAGGCGACTAAAAGGAAACCAAACTTGAACTTGGACCATACTTGAAAATAAATCTAAACTTTGAACTTTTTATCGAGTTGACTGACACTATATAACACATACGTGTTGGTGTGTCGTTAAATCTTATCTAACTAACTAACTAACTAACTAACCTAAAGACGCCATAATACAGTAAGTCGCACTCCCCACCATCTTGACAATGTGTACACCGCAGATGTGCTTTGTTTTCGTCCTGTGTCCTAGCCTGGAAATACCGAATGCTGATACCAGCTACCGAAACCCGCGCGAAGCGTGAAGGAAACTTATTACTGCTAGGATCACCGGCTGGAAATCGATACTGACTGATGAATTACGGGAGCGGCCGAGAAGCTTTATTTGCTCAGTTCTGTATATAGAAATTTAAGCGTTACGACCTTGTTTACCCGTACCGCAAGACAGATACGGCAACAACTAAGCGATTGAGGGTTACGTATGGTAAGGGTAAGTTCTGTAATATTTAGCCAAAAATGCAAGGGAAAAGTAAGAGAGCTACATAAATTTTTGGTTCCTGTTGACGAAACGGACTTCTTAAAAGCAAGTACATAAAAAACTGTAGGGGAGACTGTCCGCCGAACGGGGTTACACACTTAATCGTATCATTCGTGACTATGGCTCATTGACCACCTTGGACCGACCTGACCTCTTCCCTCACCATGGTTTGAGCTGAGGCTAAAACACAGATTGGAAACGCCCTAGACTGCAGAACAACTTACTCTAAAGCACAAGAGTGTCATTGCAGACTATCTTGTCTATCATACATAATTTCCAGAGTGTAAGCAGGTATCAGAAAAACTTTGGCTTCACAAACGCTCTATAGATTGCGGGAAAGTGCTCTCGAAAATACAAAATTTTTACTGTAGTTCAACACAGTCTATCAAGTGGGGCCCCCAAATATTGTGGGAAGAGACATTAAACTGGAATCAAAGTTCATAGGAGCTGATGCAATCACTCACTTGTCTATCATATTCATAAATATAAAAACATAGTGGCCATCCCTGGGAAATTAAGACCAGACAGAACCAGATCAGTCATTACAAGAAGATGGGTGTGCAAAAAAAAGCAAATGTACATATAGCCTAACATCGTTGTGAACATCGAAGGTACTCGAACCAGTGATATTGCATACCTTCGAAGGGAGCGGAAAATGGAGGTGTTGGAATAATGACGTGATCATGCTTATTATGTTAATCTGATAATCATATGGGATGTGTTTCATTTGTAACAATGTCTGTTTCTGAATTGCAAGAAGAAGTATGCAAGAAGAAGTAAGAAGTCATAAGTAGTGACGAACCACCCCTAGTTCACAAAGAGGGTTCGATGTCAAGGGGGGTTCGATTTCAAAAACGAACCCATTGACGAACCACTTCCCCCCGTGCGTACGGGCCTGACTGCTAGTATGCAAGAAAAAAAGCATATGTTTTGCCCGAAAATAGCAAATTTCCTGACCGAATGGGGGGTGCAACCCCTCCCTGCCTAGTAAGCCTACGTCTGATCTCCCGCCCCACCCCAGGCAAAATGGTGCCATCGTTTCTGCAATACTTTTAATCTGATTATATAAGCTTAACATTTCTGCTGTTTTGATACTGTTTGGCAGGTCTGTAAAGACTGAAAGTGTTTTGGCTCGCTCTTTATGGAAGGTGAGCCCCGACCTTTTGGAAGTTTTTGGTTATGTAAAATAGCTTAGATGTAAATTGATAGTTACTTTGACAAAGTTTTCAACTGACTGTAACTCTACAAATTCTCATTATTGAGTGATTTTTTTTCGGGGGAGGGGGGGCTTTGTATAAAAATGAAGAGGTGTTTGGGGATGTCTGGTGTCCTCTATCATTTGAGGTACTTTTATTGTAATATAAAATGGCTCATGTAAAACCGTGCTATCTTATGCACATCTTTGGATGGACTGACTCATTTATCGCCTTTCTTTCTCCTTATGAATGGGTGTAGATGTTAGATGGATATTCAAAAGCATAAAACAGTTTGGATATTTTGAATTTTGGTAGAGTTTATGGTCCTTGAAACCATGCGATTTGATATCAATTCTATTTAGGGTAATACTACCTAGACCAGCCCCTTAGCCTTTATATGATGGAAACGTGCCATGACTGTGAACCTGGGGACCGTGGGACAGTAAAAACGCAGCAAATTAAACTGTTAAGTGTGTAAAGCCATGGAGGAATTAATGGTGGTGTACTTCCTCAACATTTGGATTTAAGTATACACTGTTAAAAATAATTGTAAATTTACAGTAATTTTGATGTCCCTTCACAAGGAAATTGTTGTACTTTTACAAAGGTGTATGTTTCATGTATTATTTAGCAACTTCAGTTTACAAACAGAGATTTTCTGTTAAAAGACAAACTTAAAAAAACTACATGCGGTTTCAGAAAAATCGTACATTTACAACAACTTTATGTCCCATTATAAGTCATTTTTTGTACATTTACAATTTATGTATGTTCATTTAATTGTCACTGATTGTCCGTTCAAAAACATTTACTTTCTGTAGAGAAACAAATCTGTAGCCAATGTATAGGTTACCACCAGTGACTGTAAATTTACAGTAATATTATATGTCTCCTAAAAACTACTGTCAATGAACAGAACCTAAATGTTTGTTAGAATATTAATACAAAGGCGCTGATTGAATGCTTCTTCCTGAATCTAACTTGTGGAATTAAAAGCGTGGGAAGCGCGCCAGAATGTTTTGGTTAAGCCTACCCTAGAAAATTCTGTATATATTTAAAACTTATATAGGTCATTTGTCTGGGCAGGTGGGTCTTATTTTGCCTATACCTTAATATTGTACTACCCTACTCGAATCAGGAGTTAACGACTGTATTTGGCGGTTTTACAAGAGAAATTGTCCACTGAGCCTCTTCAGAGCCAAAAACAGGTAAACCGTACATCGTTGTCAAATTGAGTAGTTCATTCGAGTGAATTTTTTGCCCCAGATCGCCCGTGGACGGGGGGGGGGTCGACTGGAGGAGCGGCAAGACAGGCGTTTGCCTCAGAAAGCCCCCACCTAGTAACGTTCCCATATGGGACACTTAGGGGCCCCTTATCTTGGTCCATAAGGGGCCATATAATTTTGCACCCGAGATTAATAAAAGGGGCCATATGGGTCACCCCATGCATGACCCATATGACCCATGGGAGGCCTAGTTCTGAGGCCCATGTGACAACTGATGTGGAGAAAATGTGGGTAAACCCCATAATATCCCTCAGGCATGTGGGCTACCCATATGGGCCCCTTGTTAATCCCGGGTGTAAAATTAAATGGGCCCCACATGGGTTACCCATATGGGGCCTATGTAGGTTTGCTACCGTCCGCCAGTTCCCAGTGGCTACGCCACTGCAACTTGGTCACTTCCGAAAACATGAGGCTTTGAGGGCTACGCTTTTTACTCCATGATCTAGTGGGACTGGAGACAGGGACAAGTGAAAACTGGCCAAAAATAAACACATGTACACGATTTCCCTTAGACTCCTCCCAAAGGCCGGCGATCCCCATAATGCATGCCCCTTCCCGGACAGTAGGCCCTACGCCACTGTCCGAATTCATATTATAGCCCACGATGTACCCGTTAGCCTATAAATTGTAATTATCTAGGAAATTCGGATCGTGCAACTATGTGCCAATGAAAGTCGGTCTCCAAGAATGTAAACTACATTCTTGGAGACCATACTTGGAGACAATACTATTGATGGTCCGAAATAGTTTACACCCCCTACAAATTCATGTAAATAGGCCCCTGATAGGGTTTCAGGATATATAGCCTTCAAGACTCAGTTGCTATGCCTCGTAGCTATACACGTTCACAAATCACAGAGGGCCTGTAATTCTCGGCCGGATGTAATTGAAAAGGGTAAAAGTGCATTCCATACCTCCCAAGTGACCCGCATTTTGCGGGTTTGACCAGCATTGAACACCCAAACTCACTGACCCGCCCAACCCTTTGAAAAAACCCACATTTCAATACATGATAGAGCCACAAAACAAACCCCTGCCATCAGAAGTATCATACCTCCCAACTAAACCACAAATTTAGCAAATTACGGTACCAATCACATCTTAGTGCATTCCGCTGCTTGTCTTGCAAAAGGCACTCTTGTTACGGAGACTGTAGCAACATAGCTAACCTCCATAGCAGGTATCGAAAATATCCTAATGGGAGCAATCGAGTCTAATAGCCGCGCGACGCAACTTCAAACCAAAAGCAAATGCCCGTTTCGCGGGTTAGAGGCAGGGCTTGTCTCAGAAATTTCAACCCAACGAACGAAGGAAATGTTTTAGCCGACTTTATCATAACCACTCAGTTCTATGCCAAAATACGTAATTACCTTTGCACTATCAGGGCCGCGTAAACATTTCATTCACCTTACACCCACCCTGTGGTAATTCCTTTAAGGTGTATACATATTTTTGTGAAAGAAACTAATTCAAGAAAAATTCCCTTTGGGAAAGTGTGTGATGCCATTTCGGTGTGAATTTTACACAGGCCCGCTTCCCTTGGTATATCACTTGGCAGCAGTACGGTGTCGTTTACGCCGAACGTGCTACGTGATTCCTGAACTGTGCTGCATCAGAAATTAAGGGTAACAGTAAACAACCAATGATCGCTATCACTTGGAAAGCTTTAAATTTTGCGAGCTTGTGAGTATCTAAGTGCAGATATTTTTGGCGGTAAATTAATGAAATTACGTTGACTGATTTGCCAAAAAAGTGCTACCATTTTGCGTGTAAACACCTATAAATTCCAAAATTTTCCACTACCCCTCCCCCAGGCCGGCGGTCCACCAACGAACAGGTCAAAGGTGGACCCGCATCTAGCTTTTTGGAGCTTGGGAGCTATGGCATTCGCTGTAAATTTATTGCCGTAAATCTATGCATAGCTACCTTACTGTAAATTGTGTTATGTGTGGTATTATTGTTATTAAAATTCACACACGAAGCTAACAATATATGTTCTACAGAGGACGTGATAATTCGTAGGCTACACTATATTGTGCTGCTTTCATTTGTCAAAAATATGTTTAAAGATCATTTATTAGACGTAGTTTAGAAGCACTGAGAATTTTCGGATGGAATCTCTGACGTATACTAAAAGAAAATACAGATTCATCCTTTCATCCCACAAATTTCGGGTTCTAAACACTTAAAAGCAGTCGAAATGAAGTCTAAACTAGCACAAAATATGTTCAAGCTAGATCTAAGACTTAAATTCCCTCCATTAACGTTCGTCCAATCAGCGGTCAGTATTGGAGCATTCCCTTTCACGTCCAGAAATGCTTACTTAAATTAAAACCGGCGCCATTTGACTTCAGTTTCAAAATATGTGTTGTACTACGTTGGTGGGGATAACGCACAGATGTAAGCCTTTCCTCCTCGGCCTCGCAGTTACAAAGACTCAACACTCTTTAAGAAGTGACTTGAAAACAGCTTTTATTCAAGAGAACAACTCTTTCAATAAAAGCCAGATTCTTCGAGCGGAAAGGTGACTTTGCAGAGGAATGGATGGTGTCACGAATTATTCTATCAGATCAAAAACAACGACAACGCTTGGTTGAAAAGGAAGGCAGCGCAAAATTGTACTAAAAATCAACTTTGAAGAAGAAGAAACCAAGAAGATTTTTGACAAACTTCTTCGGCTAAGTTCAAGAAAGAGGAAAACCCCAAAGAAAACACCCGTACCTGGTGTTGAAGAAAATCCGGACAGGCTAAACCAACCAAGGGCTCCTTTTTGGGTCGCCAACTTCTCCCGAAAGAGTGGAATCTCTTCCCTGCAAACATGCTTATGAAAAATGAAATGTATTCTAAGTTTTCTTCTAAGTCAGAGACTAGCCTAGGCCTCCCAATTGACAAAGAGAATATTCGGCCAGATGGGGGGGGGGGGGGGTAGAATGTGTAGCCAGTTAGAAACCTAAAGCCTATTATAAACTACCCGAAAGCAAGTTCATAAGTACCTCAAAAAGTGCATACGGCGTATCCCCCTATAAAACTGAATTTTTGCTGTATAAAAGCTGGTGAAAAGCGTAAAAATGCAGGCTGGGGCGGTTGTAAAACAACTTGCCCTGTAATTAAACAGAGGAGTGCCTGTAGGTATGCATGTGACATCTTGTAAAGTACTGAGCAGTTCTGTAAAACTACAGCGTTGGTCCTATACCTGAATTAAAGCATCCTGTACATAGACGCGTGCTTGTTGTTCATGTATGAAACCCAATTGACAGCAGATTTGTTGTAAACGAACAGAGATGCACTTCTGTAAAAATACAGAGCGGTTCCTGTAGATAGACTTATGCTTGTTGTCCCTGTATGAAACCTAATTGACAGCAACTTTGCTGTACACCAACAGAGATTTTTTTAACAGTGTACCCTCTTTCGTACTAAAAGTCCCGTCTGAGCAGCAGCCTGTGAGAGGGGGTATTCAGGGGTTATGTCCAAAAACGTCCCTACAGCTACCGCAGTTACAGTTACGAAGCCTCATGCCTAGGTCACAGAAATGTACCTTCAAAATGGAGGGCCGGGCAATTTTTGGCCGGGGCATGGCCCTGGTCCCTGTGCTCACCCAGCCTATACGCACACAGCGTACTTATATGGAAAATGCGACAGTTACAGATTTTCAAATATTAAGTCTGTGAAAAAATTATGATCTAAAAGCCTCAATAAAATTCTGGGAAATTGGGAAGGGGAAGGGCAAGGTGCGGGATAATTTTTGGTGTATTTCCCTTCCCCCCATCCACTGGATAACATCTCCCATGGGTATACGTACTCCCTGTTCTTCCAAGGTAAGACACAGACATAAACAAAATTGGACTGGAAGTATCGAGATGAAAATGCCTAGTTTGCGGAGACAAGGTTTTGAAATTTTTGACTCACCTGCAAATGGTTTACAGACGTTAGCATGTGGTACAAATTCTTCGGTAATCAGCTTATTTTTTATCTAACTTTGCAAACAAATCACAAACTCAAAAGGTTCTTAATAAGTTTAGAAGAAAAGCAAAGTGCCAAAGATCATGTCGATGGTCAGTGCTGTTGCAGTATACTGGCTGCATTAACATCAGTCTTCTTGGTTTGTTAGTTACGTACTCTAACGCCTTGCAAGAGGACTTTCTATCAAATCTGGTGAGTCAATTAAGATTATATAATCATATAGCAATGAATATCGAAATATTAGAATGGTCTCTGGATTCAAAGTTTTATGTTGATGTAAGCCCAATATTGTAGTAAAATATAATTTAACTTCAAATTGTACGCTAGAGTCACATGGCGCAAAGATGAGTAAATTTTAACTTAAAATGGGTACATTATAACCAACTTATAGGTTGTTTTTTATTAGCCAAATAGATAATATACGGGCCTAACCTTGGTCTAAGTTAACCCAGTTTACATTGTGGACACTTCTAATAAGTATGCTTAACTCAATTATCTTTTTCTCCATGAAAGGGATTCAGTTGTCGACTAAAGTAAGAAAATTTAAAAAAGAAAGAAAGAAAACAACAACAAAACATTTTCAGTAGATCGCAAAAATGTCGTGACACTAATCACCAATTACGTTTCTCACTTCTTAGCCAATTCTATTCATAAGAATGTTGACCTAAGCGCAACAATCAGTGCATTTCGTCACAAATTCAGTGCCGTCGGAAGGTTTCCAAAATTCGGGGAGGAGCTGAACCGTTCATCTCCCGAGTTTTGAATTTTTTTAAGTAATTTGGACAATTTCAATCAAAAAACCTTCAAACTGAGAATTGTTGGGGCTGCGCTCTCAGCACGTCCGGTTCCGAAGGCCTTAAAATCTCACTGTTGGAGGTATGTTGATGTGTGTGCATATGTGAAATAGTTTAGGTAACGGCATCGCCCATCCAAAAACTTCTTGCATTTCAAATCATCTACGGTTCTTCTCAATCTTGTGAATAATTTATTTTTAAATTATTAAATTTATGCAGCTACTCTTGTACCTCGCCCAACTGTTCCTCACCCAAAATGTGAAAGATGTATTACCTTACACATAACAAAACCTTGCGTGACTTTTCGTTCACGCCCATGTCGAATTTTGATATAAAATTACATCAATTGATTTTTTGGAAACTTTTGGTTCAAGAGTCAATATAGGTGGGTAATGGGGGGTGAGGCATAGAAATATTTGTCACCGTTTTAAGGTTAAGAGGATACAAGTAGGCTAACAGTGACCCCAATTTTCCCGAAATGTCTGAGAGGTCCCCTCATTTACCCGTTGGCTCTACGCCACTGAAACAAGATATAAGATTTCCTTTTCTTCTAGGTTTAAATAGCAGGGACAGAACATGGAATTTACTTTGACCTTGGCGGTGATGTTAATAGTTGGTGCAAGTTCTAAAATTGCTCCATTTTACAGAAACAACGAGCCAGTTGAGGATTCCTACTTCATCGTGTTGGAAGTAAGTCGACTTGATCGAGTCTTTTAAATTTATTAGTTTCTCTTCAAATTTGGTGCACCTGATTCTTCTTCTCATACAGTCACAGTGAACTGTGTAGTTAGTAACCTATATTGAAAGGCAACTAACAATGAGAGAATTTATAGAGTCATCATGATCCGTCCAGTCTTTTAAGGCGAGAAATGTTTTAGATTTTATTACTGTGCCGGTGAAAGAAAAGGTCTTCCAAGTTTTTAATTACAATTTATATTAATGGAAATGCAGTCGACAACCAGACAGTATGTAAATATTATATGCTCTGTTTTACATGATACTGACATTTTTGTATTCTTTTCGGTTGAGAAGTTAAACTTTCATAAAGTTGTTCTTCGTTATTTATTTCCCTTCCTCAGAATGGTATCGACCCTACCGTTGTGTCTAACTTGATAACAGCTCGAGCACAAACCAATAGAATATCTTTCCAGATAAGAAAGAATGTGAGGAAGATATTTAATGGGTTTGTAGTGTCCATGAATCCAGATCTCATCCCTTTCGTAAGTACATCATACATCCAAAACTGTGTCCATGTTTGTGTTCCCTTTTTTATCGAGGAGTGGGTGTTCTGTCAGTCACTGCCACCATATGATAACCTGTTCATTTTTTTTTTGGGGGGGGGGGGAGGTTTTGACGGCAGAGCGGACGAAGTATTTCGTTCAGATTATCGCCATGGCAAAACCAAGCAGCAGCCCCTACTACTGCCAGTATGGAGGAATCTAAAGAGAGCTGCTACGTAGGTTATGTTTGGTTGTAACATATACAAGGTACCATAAGCGTACGAGGCGGGGGGCAGGGGCATATGCCCTCCCAATTCGGGCAAAAGTAATGGATGCATTCGGGCAAATGAGACAGCCAAGAATATAAATTATGCCCTTTTGCAACCGACACAGCGGTATCAAAATTCGGGCAACTTGGTCCAAAATTCTAAATTCGGGCAAAAATTATCCCTGACCCCCAGAAATATTGACCCCCGTACGCCTATGCACGGGACTACCTCTTATTGCGAAAAGGGATGAACCACTTTTGCCCGAAATTTTGATACAAAATTGTCACAATTTGACATAAACATTATCTTTAAATGGCACTGGCGAATTGTGATAATCGTGGAGTTGTTTTTTTAATTAATAAGTTTCTTTTCTAACAGATGCAACGTTAGAGGTAGCAACTGGATATTTATTAATCTAAGATTCACAACAACGTACAACATTGCCTGTTCTGATTCTGCCAAATAATTTTAATCTTGAGCACAACTATTATAGCACAAGATTGCTTTAGTAAAATTGTGAATGCTATCTTTGATTAAGTTAATTTAATTATCAATTGCATTAAAGATTCGCTCCTTGGATGCTGTCCGATACATTGAGCAAGACGGTATAGTACGGGAAGCTGAAACATGGGGACTAGACAGGATTGACCAGAGGTTCTTACCGCTGGATGACGAGTACAAACCTATTGGTGAGGGTCGGATATTCATAAAGGAAAATATCACCAGTTAAAGGATAATCACTGCTTTATGTGGTCAGTGCTCATAATGGGGGATGGGGAGGGGTTGGGTTGGGTTGGGTTTAGGCTGGGTTAGGTGAGGTTGGGGGTTGAATCAATAGGTAAGGTGGTACATTCATGGTGTGGTAAATAGCGTGCATGATGTCAGTATTCATATAAATACGACCGTGGACAAAGGTTATGTTGTTCGTTAGGCGAGATTGAAATTAGAATGGCATGGAGAAAGGATAATTACCCGTGTGGAATCGTGTTTTCTAGTCTTGGGGTTCAAAAATAGTCTTTCAATACATTAAGTCGAAGGTTTTGCAAGCTCAATGGAATAACTTGATGATAAAAGATAAAGCTCACAATAAGAAAGTTTTGCTCCAGTAGATATGAATAAGTGCTTACCGTTCCGAAAAATGGCATTTTCATAGGTTAACGAATGAGAGATCTGCAGCTGCACACACTAACCAATGAAACAGTCGCTTTTTGAGGCACAGCTGGTAATATAAAAGTTTGTTTTCTGCTTAAGGGGATGGTGCTGGGGTTCACGTCTACGTTTTGGATACCGGAATTAGAACAACTCATGAAGACTTTGAAGACAGAGCAACTTTCGATTTTGATGCTATGGAATACGCTGTTGTAAGTACATAGAGAACGTGTAGATATAGCTGACTCCACGTTGAACGGCCAAATAGTTCACACACAACACGGCACACTGTGTAATATTGAACTGTGGGCCTATACGTACATTTCACTACTGAACGCACTGCTATTTACTACGGTGTTGTAACTTTAATTGGTAATGTTGTCACAGAGATGTCTTCCAACGTGTCTACGTAACCAAAACGGCTGACATTCTGCACAAACTTTTAAAAATGATGCACCGATGACATCACAGATAGATTTGGACGTCGACACAGACACCAACCGACGTTACCCATTCCCTGAAAGGCACGAAGATGGCTAACTAGCAAGTAAAAATGAAATTGCGCATTGCGTGCAGAGAAGACCTGTGACGTCCAGTGTGGAGATATGAACAAAAGAATGTTCTTTATAGATTGAGTAGAAATTTTTTTGTACGACAAAATGTGAACTGCACTAGACAAAGTAAGATAGGAGGGGGATTATTGGATACGGTTAATATTATAGTTACAATTTGTACTGAACAGCCCTCTGTTTTGCGTGTCAACATCTTGAAAATATAACTTTGTGTGCGTGTTTTTCTTACAGGGTGACGATTCGGATTGTCGTGGACACGGCACACACTGTGCTGGTACCATAGCGGGGAAAGTCTACGGTGTAGCTAAGCAAGCCAAAGTACACGCAGTCAGAGTCCTTGGTTGCCAAGGATCAGGGACGTGGGCTGCTGTGATTAACGGTATGGAAAAGGCACCACACAATATTTTGTCGACGACCTTATTTTAAGCAGGGAGTTGCCCCTCCGAGTGGCTACTCCCTGTTATACATGTGATAGGGGATATAACTCCATATTACGAGTATCAGTCACTTTTTCACTTCAGTCTTCGAAATTGATGGTTAGCAGGGAGAGGGGTGGGGTGTTCACTCCCTTACATTGCCATCTGCACAAATTTTCTGACACTTTTGTTAAAAGTATTTGTTATAACAATTAAGTTGCTGACATTCTTCTGTTTTATTTCAGTACTTCGATGAGTCAGCTGGTCGGTTTGGTCCTCAGTTTTGAAATAGTTAGTTCCCCCGACTGTGATACAAAAATAAACTGGTAAATTTCTTCCTGAAATAATATTGAAACAAACACAACAAGTATAACTGGTTGTAAACTACGTATATTGATATCTACAGGGATGGAGTGGGTAGCACAGAACGGTCAGCTTCCAGCGGTGGCATCTATGTCGCTGGGTGGTGGCGCTGTCCGCGCTGTTGATGATGGCATCTCCGGCTTGTTCGACAGCGGTATACTACCAGTGGTAGCAGCAGGAAATAGTGATAACAACGCATGCTTTTATTCTCCAGCACGAGCAGCTAAGGTAGGGGACTTCTACATTTCTAGCGCAGATGTAATAAGAGTAACCCTGACGCGAGGGAACGTTTTTACATCTGGTCCTTCACTTTTCCCCGTCGGGGGATAAGTGAAAATATCAAACGTAAACACGTTCCTTCTCGTCAGGGTTACCCTGACTGGAGCAGATGGTGTTACTTCATGAAACTAATTTAAACCTAGATCCACAAGCCTATTTATGCAACTGCCACATTTGCATACAACCTGCAGTCTGACGTTTTGGGCAGGGGGAATCCCCACAGTCAGGAAAACGTGTTGCAATGGGCGAGATAACTTCCGCGGAGGGCTATATCTTTCTAGGAGGGGGAGGCATGTTATAATGTGTGATGAAAAAAGTAATCTTTGGTCTCAAAATTTTTCTAGGGGAGGAAATTTTCAAGGGGAGTGCCCCCTGCCCCTTGACTGTGTTGCCGACATTGAATTGCAACTTTTTGGCTAGAAGCAGCTCCTTGGATTGATAGTGTTATGATAAAGCGCTATGACTATAGATACATTCTTAAATTAGTCAAAACATTGTTTACTATTCGTATGAGACAATGCAAGTTAAAAGATGTCTTGTTTTACAAATTAACAGGGGTTTTTGAGCAAAAGAGTGTCGTAGCAGTTACGTGTAACCGTATTCCTTTATGTTTATGTTTTGTTAATGTCACGTCTTATGTTTTACTTATATGAATTTTGTACACTTCATTTCGATGCAAGGAAGTAAGCCCTAAATGTTACATTTCAGTTACTGTAGTAGTGTGTTAAGATTTGATCATTCCATAGGCTTAAGAAGCTGGGCTGGGGGGCTATATAGCCCCCGTCAAAATGTAGGGGGCAGAAGTATGCTTCCGGCCCCTCAATTCAAGGACGAAACCCCCTTAATTGTTCACTCTGCAAAAAACTTTCAAAAATTTGCAGTAATTTTCCTTAAAATTTCTCCAATGTATTGCTGCAAATTGCATCTACGCACCCTCAAATATTCAAAAAACTTCCAGAAGGTAGGGTGCACCCCCTTCCATTAGATCCCTTCCCTCTCCCCAGAACGGCACTTGTGATACAACGTTCTACCCCCAGTTGAGAAAAGCTTCCTACGCCTATGGGTTATTCCAAAACGTTTTGCCCAAAATACTAACACTCCAACAACGTCTCATGTACTTTCAACAGGCGCTGACGGTAGGAGCATCGCAGATTGACGATATTAGAGCATATTTTTCAAACTACGGTGCCTGCGTGGATCTCTATGCACCGGGCCGTACGATAACCGCCGCCTACAATCGAGCCGATGATGATTACGCCATTCTCAGTGGAACTAGCATGGCATGTCCCCACGTCGCTGGTAATTCTTCGTATACGTTTTTACAAATATTCGGACAGGTATAGTAGGCCAAGCAGGAATTCAAGGAGAGACATGCAGGATCTTAAATTAATCAACAAAGAGTGAAGAAAAAAATGGTGAATTTTTCAGCTGAGGATTGAAGACGGGAGGGTGGAGAGGGGGTGTTTCAATGTCGCCTATGATAGCCATTCCTCTTCGATCTAATCCAAGGCATCTTTTATCAACCGTACTGTTGTGGACCTTTCTAATGATTTCTGTTTTTCCAGGATGGTTCGTTGAAGGGTTTTTTGACACAGCCTGGTCATCTCAAAGGTTACGAACCAGTGGCGTAGCTAGATATTATTTGTGGATGGGGGGGGGGGGGGCAAAAGCAAAAAAAATTCCGACAGATTATTATCTTGAAGTAATGTTGTACTATCTAAGCGTAGAGCCACCATCATCTGGCGTGTAGCGCACGGAAAAAAATTTAGATTAAAATATCTCGAAGGTTGCCTTTAATGACACTACCAGGCCTTGTCAGTAATCATGTCGATGTGTAATTCTGCTAAAAAACATAAGAAGTGTTGTAAGTGAACCCCTAAGAATATAAGCTTAGCTACTAATTTCCGTTGTACGAATTTTTAATTAAGGTGGTAAAAGTTTCCGACAGATACTAGAAATTTCCGACAGAGGCATTCGGAGGCTTTGTGGAGGCGACCACCCCCTGCCCTCCCTCTAGCTACGCCACTGTTAAGAACAGGCAAAAGTGGCTTAAATGTTAACAAATTAAATATTTCAGAGCCACTTGTGTCCTTTCCGCTCCCAATTTGTTTTAAAAGCTTACCACATTAACTAACACTTAAACTATTCACTATCTTATTTTGAGGGAGTAAAAGTTGGTGAAATTTAGAACTGTCACCGGTGGTGGCGTCTTATTTGGACGGTTAATGACACGGTCTAGGAAGGCTGCCCCTACACCTGGTCGGGGATATAATTTTAATTTTTTTGTGAGAACCTAAAAGTCTTCAAAGTTTGTATTCTCTTACAATGGTCATTTCATGTTTGCTCTCACAAGGAGGGCAGATTATTCAATATAAGAATCCAACATGTTCGGCGCTCAGTTAAAATTTCTTCCACAACTTTGCCCCGCAACCTATAGCTAAATAGTGCAATCCCCTGCCATTAAAAAGAAACTTAGATATAGGTACCCTGTAGTGCACAGGTAAAGTTTTCTGTAAAGGGCCTGGAATTTCTTTCTCAGTGTCATAGTCGTATCTTATTCCGTGTAGTATAAACGACATACGGAAGGTTGACCATTTCGTCGGGCAGTTGGTTGATTCAACACAATGCGTGATATAATCCTGGTAGGGGTCAGCTGGCTCGACAGTTGATCTAGTCTTACCCCCAATTAGTACGAATTATTCTTTTGTACCTTCAAATTTAGCGGCCTACACGCGCTCCGTAATTCTGCAAAGCAGATTTTTCGAAAAAAACACCCACTAAATCAACACTAAATTCTGTATATCAAACAAGTAATACAACTTGTGTTACATGCTATAAAGATGGTTTTGTATTAAACTTACTCTTTCCCCCTCCACATTGCCCTCCTAACAACCCCACCCCGTTGCCCTACCCACTCCCCTTCGTCCCCACCCTTCCCACACCCTGTGGCATTTGCACGGTGTCCGTGTTGCTACCACTTCCCCCGTTTGCCAAACTTGGTGTCACCGCTGAGCATCTTGTGCTTAAGTCCTTAAAACTTAGAGAGTTCTAGGGAATTCCCCGTTCAGCAAACCCCTTTTTACATCCAGGAAGAATTGCGGTGAATGTGTCTTCAGTGGCTGTAGTTAGTTAATATACAAGTGGAAACCAAAATAATTGAAAAACTATACTGTCGTGACCAGGATTCGAAAGTGGGTTATTACGACCACAACGTAATGTCCTAACCACTAGACCCTTGTTTCTCACGTGGTGGCCCGGGGACCAATCGCGGCCCGCGACGTGCGTAAAAATGGCCCACGAAAGATTCAAGTAGCTCAAAGATTTAACAAAGAAGAGATTCTGATCGATGAAGACATGTCTACTGCAATAAATTAACAGTAGAAACTGAAGGAAAAGTGGCACTCGGCCAAAAACGCTTGAGAACCCCTGCACTACACGGCAGGCGTTGGAAACACTGTCGGTTTAAACTAATATACTTGCAAGACAAGCACACTAAAACTTTTCAGACGAGTTACGTGTTCTTGTTGAACATTCTTAGTAACAGCGGTGTGAACATTTGGGAAAATGTAAGAAACTATGTGTCTGTTATATAAAGACATATAATTGAAGTTAAAAATGTAATGAAATATATTAATATTAGGTCTTCGTGTAAGCAAAGTTTGTACAAGCAGGGAGTTTTCAGGGAACAAACAAATGACAATCTATGATTCAGTTAGTATGGGACACTTGTCAACATATACTGCAAAATCTTAGTGCTCTAATAGATCAGAGATACTGAAATTAGGCTACATTAAAGTAATTCAGAAACCTTTAATTTCACCTGTCGATCAAATATCTCCTGCACAGATTTAAATTTTCACAGCTCATGCATCTCGAATGCAGTGTTTTTCACTCTTGAAAAGATTGTAAGTTTTCATGTGATTTATTGATGTGTATAATATTTTAATGATGGCAGAAATAAATTTAATTGAATGAAAACAAAATGGGTGAAACCTATTGGCGGGATCAAAGGGTATCAAGGGGGTACTTGCCCCCACTTTTTTCCAGACCTTAAAAAATAATTCAAATAATAAAAAAAAATGGCAAAAGGAAGTGAAAGTAGAGAAATTATGAAAGATTTATAATATTATGATAAAGCTTGCAGTTGAAAATAAAGTGAAAGATTAAAATCAAATGCCAGAAAAATGCCAGAAAATTTTTTCCCGGCGCGCTTTGCGTGCACCCGCAATGAAATCTAGATAACACAGTGGCGGAGCTCAAAGGTAGGCAAGGGGTAATTGCTGAGAAATTTACTGGTACCTCAATTAAACTTTCTTTCAAAGAATGGACGTTGGCTCCTCGCCACACCTCTGTGACTTGAAGCTCTGAAATAAGGGTCACTGACAGTACTAAATGTATGTCAAAACACGCACAATGATCCTTGCATACACAATTCAGAAGCCTACCAGTGTATAGGGAATCGCAATTCTCAATAAATTTTTCGAGGTACACAAGCCGGAGGCTCCCTGTTCACTTTCCCCACAAGCTACTACCTTCCTCATCAAGTAATTGACCGAAGGTTACAATCTTAAATTTGCAATCATAAGAAAAATATTTCAAATTATACCTGTGGGAGCAGAATTTTCTCTAGAAATGGTCCAGAAAGGCCTCAAAGTTAAAGCCATCAAATTTACCTAAAAAAAAAACTCAGGGAGGACCCTTGGTCTCAGGAGGGATTGCAAGGGTTATGGAAATAGTAATTTACTTAAGGTATCCTACAGGATGAAATGACGAGGAAATTTCACAAATGTTTTCCTAAGGACAGTAGTTCTAACGTGATTCCTATTCATAGTGAGAAAAACTGATCTAACTTTGACTGCAGAACAAATACATTCATGAATACTAATTGAGACAAACGTGGCTATTTTAATTGTACCGCTGATGTATCGACTTCCCATGACGTTATCAATAACGATGTCTTCAATATTTACTAGATTTTGAGTATGGTAGCTGCAATGCCTAATATTGTGGCATTCAAATTGTAATAAGGTGCAGTGGATACGAACAAGCAGGTCCTGCTACACCGCAAGTTCGTTAGTCCACTAATGTATGTAACTCTAACCCTAATCCTACCGTTACCCAATTCACACGGGGATGTTCGCTGTTGTAGGCCTACTTACAATCTAGTAGATCCTCATTCTGTCGTTCAGGTGGGTTTCTCACGAAGCATGTGGGGATTTTGTTCTTCACCGCTAAAGAGTAACGGATTATCTTTTTTAAATGAACTTTGTAATACTTATCATATTTTATATATTTTATTTAGGAGTGGCTGCCGTTCATCTTGGTGTCAACCCGGCGCTTACCCCTCAAGAACTTCGTGACGTCATCTTGAACACCGCAACACGTGATCCAATCAGATATGTTAAAGATTCGCCGAATTTATTTCTCTTTGTTCCTCGTTCAACATGAAAAGATTTAAGAAAACGAGAAAAAGTAAAAACTCTTTCATATCAAAACAGTTTATTTCCTTATGATGGGACAGTGATTAGAAGATGATACTAGTAGCTCTATGTATGTCGTCACTTCCTGTTGCTGTTAGTATGGTTAATTTAGAGGTGGTCTTACACATGCATTCTTTTGTTGATACTAAATATAGCGTAAAAAGTGATCAATTTGCAAGATTTTTTGTCTTATTTAATGAAGGGCTATGATCAGTAGGCTTTGTTTTGGTGATTGATCCTCATCTTATCCGTGAGAATCTGGGTTGCCGTTTTATTTAAAAATAGCATTTCTAACAAGTAGGCTACCTGTGTATGAGAAATATATTAAAGAACTTGCAAAAAAAAAAAAGACTACACACCTACTGTTAATATTCAGCATCATCAGTTCTCGGCCTTTTGGCTATAATCATGTGTAGTATCTGTTCTTTTCAGTCAGTCTAAAACGGGGCCCCCATGACAGACCAATGATGTAGAGGTCTGAAGGTTAGGTGGTTGGTCATGTTCAGTCAAGTTGTTCCTTAGGGACGTAGCTCCTTTGGGAGCAGACCTCCTTCGGGAGTAAAGTTTTAGTTTTCGCCCTTCGGCTCCTTCGCCAGATAGTCGAGGGACTTTGGAAAAAGTTTGACATCACTAAGCGTTATAGCGAGGCTAGAAGACCTCTGGATATGGTAAAGGCCCGTCCACACAATCATACATGGGTCAATGAACGTCGTCATACAAATGTTTGAACACTTGTTTGGGAGATGAAGCATGCAGCTCAAAGTTTAAACACGTTCCTACATATTGAACGTTGTTCAAATTTGTTAAGTTAGCAGTCCCCTCGACCATAAATTGTCCACGAGCATCGTCACACTAATGTATGATGTTATTCAACAAATGCATGACCGTGTAGACGGGGCTTAAAGGCAATAGACAGTGCCCCAAAATTGCTTTGAAAAATCAGCAAACTCTTGCAAATTTCCTCTTACTTGCCTTGCAAGTACCTCAGTCTGAAGTTGTTTTTGAACAAAATTATTACAAAAAGGTAAAGGAAGGATTTATTCTCCATGAATTTAGCAATAAGTAACAAAAGTATTGTCACATGATTGATAGGTGCCATTCCTTTATTAGTATGACGGGGTACACTAATTCAAATGCGGGGAAGTACCGACTGCCTTAAAGGGAAAATGCAGTTCTACGAGTCAGTTATCCCAGAGTGACGTCAAGGCTAAGATAACGAACCAGGATGTTCCCAGCCTGCTCGAAATGATTTGCCGAGTTATATAACGACATTGGCTACTAATAATTATAATTCTGCACATGAGATGTTATACGTCTTTATACATTTCCCTCTTTTTTGAGCTGTCATATTCTTGTGGTCAGCTGATGCTGAAGTGTGCTCACATATTAAGTCAAGTTCATATTCCAGTATAGCGCTATAAAGCTGTGAAAGTTGAACACTCTTCAAGTCTGAGCTATGGAAGTGATTGATCCGGACGCGCAAGTTTTTTTGCCACGAGGTTATGGGCAAATGATGTCAACGGACCAATCAACTTCTTGGAAATTGGCCACACCCCTTACTCCCGAAACGAAAGTTTCTCTACTTTTTTTTTTTTTTTGGTAACTCTGACGCCGGAATATGAAAGAACATGCCAAATATCCCAAGAGGGTGTAACCTTAGCCTATATTTACACCCTAACCATTGTGTTGAACAATTTTCAAAATTTATGAAAATAAGGATTGCCCATAACCTCGTGGGAAAAAATTAAGCGCGTCGGACGAGCAAGGGATAGTCATCCCTTGGTTTCCTCCCTGTTCTTATAGCTTCATAGCGGGTGAAAATTTGGAAGTACGAACCGGCGTTTATACTAGGTTTTTGTTAATTTTATGATATGGTATTTCAGAAAGCTCAAGTATTACCATCACTTTGATATTATAACAATGTTTAGACCAGTGTAAACTAAAGAAATATCATCGAAAACTTATAAAAATGGAATTTTTTCAGTATGACATCATTTAGTGTATTTTGACTCCTTCTTTCACACTTATGTATGTGTCACTGTCAGATAATACACAATAAAATTTAAAATGTTGAGCTAAGGTGAAAACTGTAAGTGGACCTTCAAAAATTTCGTGGCACCATGGGCGTCAATCCTGGGGGGGACAGGGGGACACGTCCCCCCCACATTTTGGAAAAACGCCCATTGACTTAAGATTTTTACACAGTAAATTTTTGACAGAAGTGGCCATGTCCCCCCCCCCCCCCCCACATTCGAGTAAAGATTGACGCCCATGCGTGGCACTGGCACAGACTGATTCGGCATGTGCTTACGATAGGCTTATATGTACATGCACATTGATTCAATTTCTCAAAATGGAGGGGGTGGGGTTTGATGCTAAGGAGGGGTCTACGGTGAGGGAGGGTTTCGTCCACTTTGTAAGAAATATTTGGATTTCATAAATTTGTCGGATGTAATTTGTTGAAATTTAAATATGTTACAATCACAGAAGTACTACCAGATTTATTAAGATTAAAAACCAACTCAAGTTATGGGGAAAAGCGGGGGTAGTTTCCCTCGCTCCCTTATCCCTTTCCCCTCACCCTTCCTTATCCCTTTCCCCTCCCCCTTATCTAGCCTCCTTCGATTTGAATTCTTATTTCAAAAAAGTTTGCTCATTCTTGAACAATTCTATGACAGTCTCAAGGTCAGTTTGCCAATATGTGATGCGGAAAAGTCATCTGTGCGTGATTTTATCGACGAAAAATGTAAATATTATCATATCATATTCATAGCCCTAAGCAGGGCCTTCTCGTGACTGGGAGGGGGGGGGCACAGCGCCCTAACGATTTTAGTTTGACGGGTTTTTTTTCTTAAACCTCCAAAATTACCTCAGAAAATGCCTAAACTTCTGAATTGACTCCTCCCCCTCCCCCATCTTAGAAACCTTTCAACCGGTACTGCAAATAATTCCATAGAAAACTTTGTAACGGCTTATAATTGTTCAAGTGCGGAATCCACAATTGATAACAGAAGAAAAAACAGCTCAAATAAGGGGCACAATCGGTAGGTTTATTTCCCTGCACTGATAGGAAAGGAGCGTCCAAACGGGGATATTAGTAGGAGGGTTAGGCCTATAATAGTCGAGGAAATGTAAAAGCCCATTCTAATCTTTTGTGTAGCATATGATATTTACTGTGAATGTGTCATTTGAGGCATACCTACGACAAAAACAAGGAAACACACAAAACGGATGAAGGCAAAAATAATGCCGTGACCAGGATTCGAACCTGGGTTATTGCGGCCACAACGCAATGTCCTAACCTCTAGACCATCACGGCACTTGGTGATTACAAGCACAAATGGCTCTATTTATTCTATATATTAAGCAAGATATTTTGGAGAAGAGTTGGAAACAATTTTAGGATTTAAATAACGATTCTGAGTGCCGCACAAGTAGTAAATGAAGTACTTTCTCACGCACTTTTCCCAAAGCCTCCTCGACTCTTTGGCAAAGAACCAAAGGTGCAAGTGGCTCTAATTTAGAAGAATCAGTGCCCGGAAGTTACTACACAACATCCGACCTCACCAATTCCTACGGTCAATGAACAACACTCAAAGAACAACCTACAATGGTCACAGTAGCCTCATAGCACAGCAACAAGCGATGAGTGGATGGGACCAGGGAGTTGCTATATACTCCCTGATGCATGGGACAGCAACAATGCGATGAATGGGATGAGATTAACAGCAGTATGCACACAATGGGATGAATGGGCTGTAACTTTCTTAATGTAAAACCCTGAGAGTGAAATTCACTCTTCGACGATTGATTACAGTGACCACTCTTTTATCGCGAGGAAATCGACTGAAATTCTACTCTGCTCGGAGTGGTAATTAACTCTATATAAGTGAAAATGCCATTCGATAGAGAGTGAAATGTTAACAGAAGAAACAGAGAGTGGTCACTGTAGTCAATCTTTGTGGCAGGCGCGGATCCAGCGGGGGGCCTGGGGGGCCCGGGCCCCCCCCCCTCGCCACGAAAAAAAAACGAAAGGAGAAAAAAGGAAGAAAAAGGAAAAAAAGAAAAGGAGAAAGAAAAATTAAGAGCAAAAAATGAATAAAAGTGTCTAAGAACGTATTCAAAGTGTATATTTCTGTAGGGGTTGGGTGGAGCTATAGCTGGATTATCTCTTTAGATATCTTTCAAAGTGGTTGGCGACGAAAGGAGAGCTACAATGTTCGAAAACAGGTGAATAGCTGAGTAATGATCCTGACTAAAGATCTAAATAAGTAAACATCGTGACATATGCAGTATGGGCCCGGCTAGCTGCACTGAAATTTAGTAACAATTTTGTGTTAAAGTGTGAAATTTTTTGTAATCTAGAGGGATTGAGAGGCAAAGTTTTCGCCATACAGACCTTGCAGAATGAATACAGAAGACAAGCTGTCAGGTGACGTGCTGTTGTGCACAGTGGCACCAGCTGTTGCAGGCAAAGTAGCGGAGTGCATACTCTATTCGATTTCGTAACTGTCTGAAAAGTTTAAAAATGAACTCAAAAGGCTTTTAAGCAAGTCTAGACAGTGGCGTCGGCACAGTGGGCAATGGGTGACGTGTGACCCCCTCCCCCATTCCTTCTTGAAAATTTTTAAAATGGTCCCAAAATTCGTTTAAGCTACAGATTTCTGTGGAGGGTGTAGGGTGAGATGTGTTTTTGATGATTGGTTCATTTGTTCTAAACATTTTCTTTCACAAAACTGTTCTCAAACTATCATAAGTTTTGGAAATTCTCGACAAATTCCAAATTTTGGCACGTTCCGCTAGCGCCAAGTCTTGTGTCAGATCTGAGTTGTCCTTATTATCAATAGCTTTCGGTAACTACTCACGGGGGAACAAAGGAGCAAAAGTGCTTTTTAAGAATTCTCTCTCAGAAGATTCGTTTCTGAATAGCATAGGTTGGTGGGAGGACAGTGTCCAATGCAGGTTCTGAATGCAGGTTTTGTCATGAACTAAAATTTATTCAAAATTTCAGCGCGCTTCGCGCGCATAAGACAGGGTTTACACCCGATTTCATATACCATTGACAAAGCTATGACTTAAGAAATTATTCCAATGCAAACATTTTTCTAAAACGTACATCTCCTCCTCTGTAGGGCTCTCATCATTATGGGATCTTTGACTAATCTAGTCTAGCACATGACTTGAAAGATTGAAAGTACGTAATTGCCGTTGCTTATTTTCCAAACATTTTACCGCGACGTTCAATAACGACGAAAATCTTTTCTGAAACGAATTTTGCCTGTCCACCATCGCTCTTGCTATACCTTAAAAAGAAGGTGATATGTCATATCTCCTCCCATATGGATGTCGGGTAGTGAGAATCCCGTTGGTCCCTCTTTTGTACACTGTAACTAATTCAGAGCTCCCGGGAGGCTCTATACTGTTCTCTGTCAACCTTGGATATCCTTTTAAAATGTAAGGAAAAAATTTATATATAGTCCAAGAATGTTTCTGTGGACTCCACGCAGGTATAATTGCGTGTACAATTTTCCCATGGTCGTGGATCATGGGGGACGCGTACCCCTCACTTTTTTGAAAGGGGGACATTGTCAAAAAGGCCCCCTCACTTTTTCAAAAATGATGGAACAGACTGCAATTGTGCCTAGGAAAACGAAATTTTTAGAAAAAAACCCCTAAAAATCCTACACTTTTGTTGCACCAAATCGAATCTGAGGGCATTCAGTTCTAGAAAAATTTCCCTTAGACCACCTCCCTCATGCCGACAATCACAAAAAATTATTGCCTCCCCGTGACGCAAATTCTGGCTACCACCACTGCTTCTTCCACCAGGACGGCGATTCACAAATGTGAAAAAGTCACCCCCCCCCTCCTCCAAACACACACACACTTTTGGAGATGGATACACGCCCATGATTTTTCCTGGGACTTAAGGAGGTTTGGAGACAATATATTAATCGTCTCTTACTCCCCTTTTTCACCCGAACAAAAGTTAGAATTCACTAAATTGTGGACATTTTTAAACATACAATTACTTTAGAATGGCCAAAGATACCACCATTTTGCATAAAGGCCCCCTAAAATTAACAAAAATTTCTCAGAGGGGAGGGAAAACCCCTTCCTGGGATTGCACTCTCATGTAATAACAAGAAAAGGCTCTCCCACTCTTGTATATAGCGTATAAAAAATCCCACTGCCTAAAAAGGCATGATTTAGCAGTTATCTGCGGTTCCCCCAATCACCAACTCCCGCCGGCACCATCGGTCATAGATTTCTAAAGGGTATACCTTTCAGAAATCCATAAAGAAGGTGATATATCATCTCTCCTCCCATATGGATGTCAGGTTGTGAGAGTCCTGTTGGTCCCCCTTTTTGTGTACAATTAATGCAGAGCTCCCGGGAGTCTCTATACCGAAAATTTTCGGCGCGCTTCCCGCGCAATTGTTTACGCTTACGGAGAGAGGTACGTTTTTATTGAGTGATGGATTTATTTTTATCACTTTTTACCAAAAATCATTTGAAATGTTTCACGATTTTTGCAATGTCTTCTCAATATTTCTTGATTTTTGCTTGATCTGCTCACTTCTAGCCTTGAATTGCTCCCTTTACTATCAATATGGTCCCGAACGTATTCGCATTACTCATCGGTGGGGTTCTACCATAAGCCAATTATTCGTGTGCATAAACGTGATTTCAGAGGAGCCAGCATTGTAAGGATGTAAAGCAACTGATATTCATTTTTTCACCCTACTCTTCTTATGAGAACTGAAAACTTAGTATCGAACCCCACCTTCTAATTGATAGACACATATATAGGGAATTGACACCGTTAGTCCTCGCAATGGTTTTAAATGTAAATTCAAATTTTCGGCGCGCTTCGCGCGCAATTGTTTCATCTGACGTCCATACCCGAATACCGTATAACGAAAATAAAACACTCATTATGGCAAAAATAATTTCAAGTTACCTACACGGGCTCATAATGTTGGCGTGTAAGTTTTAAGATAACTTAGATTCTCCGGAACTCTGCAGGTACATAGGCCTATAGTAACTTATACTGAGCCACACTCATCAAATTCCATGCAACATGAAAAGGTAGAAAATCTCACTGACATAAGAACTAGAGCCGATTTCTGTGCTCTTAAAATGCAATATTGCGAGAGCTTCCGGGGGCTTCGCCCCCTGTACCCCCAACGGGGCTCCGCCCCTGGACCCCGCCAGGGGCCCTAACGCGGGCCTCTGGACCCCACGCGTGGGAACTCGCGCTTCGCGCTCGTGGTGCACCTTCGGTGCACATGAGATTTTCCGGCTTGGCCCCCCCCCCTCGAAATTTCTGGATCCGCACCTGCTTTGTGGTAGAGTTTCACTCTTTTGCATTTAGAGAGATAGTGGAACGCCGACGGGGAACTAGGGCCCACTTTTGGAACTTATTGGACATCGGTTTGAACTTCGGGGAAGTTTAAAAAACTTCTAAATTATTTTAGAACCAACCAATGGAACAAAGAAAGATGAACTTACGAGACACTTAAATGACGCCCTCTGAAGAGCTGCAAGTTTGGGGACGGCCGCCGCAGCAGAACCGAAGTACTTGGTTAACTTGGCTTTTTATCAATAATGCACTGACACATGACTACTCGAATAATCAATTACTGTCTTGACCAGTTTCTGTTGTCCGGATGCAACACCATACTGTAATCCAATAATGAAGTCACATTGCTTGTCGGCTAACTGAGGATGTGACGTAACTTCTGGGTACTGGTTCTATAATTAGTACCCCAAGCGTTACTCCACTCTAAAGACTGTTAGGCACGTATGCCACCTGTCAAATTGTTGGTTTGAGAAACTGCCGAAGTTGGTCAAAAAGGTGGCAAACTTTTGACCAAACGAGGCAGTTTATTTACCCTAATAATTTGTCAGGTGGGATACGTGTCCAACGGTCTTTTAGAATGTCACGAAGGAGTTCTGCTCCCCAAAGGAGCTACTTCCCCCAAGGGACACTGTGCCTTAAGCTTTTCTTTCCCTGTATATCAATGGAAGTACTACCTCCGAGATAGTACTTCCATGATATATCTGTGAAATTCAGTTTGTTCAGTCAATCATTCAAGACATCTATTTAATATTTCAATGTCCCTCCTTAGAAGCACACTGGCACTCATGTTAGTGTATAGTGATAAACTAAGTGACCGGCATTTTTTTTTCATAATTGATTAGATACAGCATTGTTGATGAGACTGGGCGAGGACAATTCCGAAATTCTTTTGATGGTTTCTTTTACGATGAAAACAATGATCGATGGAGTGAGCGATGAGGATTATATTTAAGTTCGAGGAGTAATGAATATTCATGTTAGTCGTGTTGTTATTGATGACGAGCCTGAGAAATTGAATGTGATTATGAATGAGGGAAGAACGAATATGCTCTCCTTCTCCTTGGAATTAAGGGTTGTAATTAGGCACGACGGGCAAATAATTCGAATATATATTTTGTTTATAAGGAACGAGGGAAAATATAGGATATTTCGGGGTCTTTTTGCTGTCCTTTCTACGAAGTACGAGCTTTACACTTCGGTAATTTATTTTCACTCTCGGCCATAGTCAGATAGTCGTTGGGAGTCTTGAAAGAGAGTATGCCTGCACGGTTTGACCTATTATGGAAAAGTCTGAAGTCTGGTACTCTTCAGATATGTTCCTGTTGGTTTTGCTATCTTTCGACCTAGGACGTTGGGACTTTTGAAAGACAAGTGTAGTAAAGAGTACCGGCGTGTGCATGATAGTGTTTTTAGGTGTTAGGACCCAGTGGCGGAGGAAGCAGGAGGCACGGCCAGGACCCCCCCCCCCCCAACTCTCATACCAATTCAAAATGCTCAAAATTGTTCCATCATCTTTTACTCGAGAAAATACCCAAAAGAAGACTAAGTGTAGTACGGGGCATGTTCAATTACCACCCCCCCCCCCATTGATTGATTATCACTCTATGATTGAATTATATGTAACGGCAGATTTTGCGGCTTGCTTAATTTAGCGCAAACCCAATGTCATGTAAGCCTCATTTTAATTTCATTCATACTCAAGAGCTTCATCGTTCAGACACCCATGCATATCTGAGAATATCTCCCCAACCCACTGTGCCCCAGTGACAAAATCCTGATCACGTGAAATTGTGAATGATGATCGCCAATGTGATAACGCCGAGCAAATCAGAAGTGGAGGCTGTTCTATTTTAGGGACTATGCGTGTCAGCTGTTTTGTTGCCCCGCCCCCTCCCCCATTTTTGAAATCGTTCCTCTGCCCCCTCGGTTAGGAACATCGTAAGTAGATCTTGCAGGGTTGTGTGGAATTATGGATTCCAATAGTACAGACCCGCGGACGTTTGCGGCTGAGTTTAGTCGATATTCCGTAACAAGCTACCGGCCCCTATAATTTGAAAAAAAGTCCCGGAATCGGACTCATATACAATGGTTGTAATATTGCCTTTTACGAATGTTTCTTCAACAATATATATGAAATCTTTATGTCACAATTGAACGACAACCTTTTCAGTTTCAACAGTCCCAACGGTATTCTCCGTCTTATTTGGGCTTAGCTAGGTGGTAGTTTTAAATCAAAATATGGAAAGATTTCGGAATTCACAAGATTCGGTACTGTCACATCTGGGGACATGCCTTGTTGTCGTGCATGGCGCCTGCTTACGAACATGATCGAAAGACTACTAATATAAATGTTGAGTGAATTATCACAGCGTTTGTTAGATGCGATGTAAAACTGTTTTGCTCTCTTACTCCAGATTAATGATCAAGAACAGCGCAAGTAAACAGAATTGTGTTTCAAAAGACAAAATGGAAATATCGATCAGTCCATTAAAATTTTACGTGGCCACTATATAACACGGATATACAACAGAACAGTTAAGTTGAATGGTCAGACTGTAACTGTGAAAAGCTGTCACACGTCTGTTTAAAATCGGAGCTCGACTTATTTACTGGATCAAACTGCAGATAGGGATTAAACAAATTTTATCTCCTTAATAAGATAAGATAAATTGTTGACTCAATCAATCTAAGTGTGATTGTTTCTTAAAGGGATAATACTGCACTAGGAGCTCGTTCAGGAGAAACAAGTTCAAATATGTGCCCAAGCATAAACGTACGAGGCTACAGCGTGGAATGAGTACTTTTGTCTGAAACACTTAATGCAAAATATCACATGTTTACTGAAAACGAGAGCATGTATTTTGCCTGGCATAAAGCAGCTAATATTCTGCCCAAATGGGGGAGGGGGCTGTGGCACCACGCTCCCTCCTGCCTCATGCGCCTATGTGCCCAAGACTAGTTTTTTTTAATTCAGGCAAATCTGTATGGACAAACAATAATTGTGCACAAAAGCCAGCTGAGCACTGTCACGTTGTACCCAAGGTGCCGTGTGACGTCGACAAATCTGTGGCCCGTCCTGGATTAAATCAGTGGGAATAATCAAAATTTCAGCTTGGGTATTAGTGCAATAGAAGGACTAAGAATAAAAATTGTGCTTTTCATATTTTTTTTGGAATTTGGAAGTAGACTCACTTTAAAAAGGAACTAACTTTTTCCTACCGACAATTATTCTGTCGCGTGATGAAACACCTCTTTCTGAAGTCTCATGGTGCGTCAACTCATATGGTTCTCCGGTGACATGCATGGTACCTTTAATGATTGAACTTCAGAAAGAGCAGGGTCCAAACTCTCTTTAAAATCGTTAATCTCGTTTAGACTTGTTACTTTGTACTCGTTGTGTCACCTCTTAAAAGTAATTGTTTCAGCGTGTATAAACTATACTACAGATGGTGATTCTGTGCTAGGAGCCTGTGAGGTAAGTCATAACAATTTTTATTTGTCTTGAAAAAAAGAAAACTTGTCAAATTCATCATCGCACAGATGGAGGTTGATGTATCTGCCAATTTGCAAAAAAGGGTCAAAATTTAAGTGCTAAAAAGAAAACAGGGTATGAAAGGGTTTCTGTATGCCCACGGAGTGTGAAACAGCCAGTTGACCGAACTGTATTGCACTCACCCTCCCCCCCCCCCTTCAGTCTTATTGCAAAAGGTGTGTTACCCTTGGGCAGATATAGGATGAACAAGTGACGAACAGAAAGGTTACTAAGCAGTCAAATTTCACTAGTAGGTTTCTGAGTGGAAGGGAGGGAGGGGGTGAGCAAGTCCGGCATCAGAAGAGCATGGAATTGATATGTGAAATTTCAAGGTTGTGCACGTAGAACAATGTTTTTTTCAAACTTAAGTTTTCTGGCAGCTGTGATGATTCCATTATTAATATGATTTTATCAAGGGTTATTTTCTAAACATATCTGAAGTTTACCGAACTTAATGAAAATTGATTATTGGAATAAACCGTTGTTGTTGTTGTTGTTGTTGTTGTTGTTGTTGTTGTTGTTGTTGTTGTTGTTGTTGTTTTCAAATCGTTTAGGACTCACAATAAGAAGGCATTTTTTAAATTGGCTGAAATCATATTCATAAATGTATTTGTTAATAAATGTAAAAAATAGAAAAGTTGTTAAAGATGACTCACTCTAGATCTAGACAAGAAATGAAGACTACATAGCATGTCGAATATTCTTTATAATATGGGAATTTTCCTAAACTTTTTGAACAACAGCAACTTTTTTCTGGGAAATCTGGGGAGGGGACAGGGCGTGACCCTAACTTATTTTCGGCATAATATCATTAATTTTATTTAAATAGTATTCACTAGCCAACATTGCTCTTTATCCTTACTTTGAATTTACTCTCACCCAACACCATTCTCACCCATGGGCTTATGAAGCTGTTCTCGACTAGAGGGGGGGGGGTCTGAACGTTATTTCGGACCACCTTCCTGGGGGAGGGGTCTAAAAGGAGGGGTGTGGAAAATGTTTGCTTATTTGAGGGTCCTTAGGTGGAATTTGGTGCAATATTCGGGTAAATTTTAAGGAAGTTACTGCACATTTTGACATTTTTTACAGAGAGAGCAAATAAGGGCGGTTTCATCCGTCAACTGGGGCAGAAGCAAGCTCCCTCACCACATTTTGACTGGTCTTCATCCCACCTCCGTTGGTAGGGGTGCCAAGGGGTTATGAATGACATTTTCACACAGTATAATTTCGTACTTCCCATTTTCCTTCAGTCGGTCCTAGAGAATTATGCAGCTGACAAGATTCATCCTCCGAATTCTTCTGCCCCATTACTTCCGCTTGCAAAGCTGTGGGGCAACCACTTCTCCTTCCCCACAATTCCAATTTGAAACATGTGGGGGGGGGGGTGTTCTGAACAAGCTTACACATGGAACAGCCACTGACTAAACTAAAATCGTTTTCATTTTTGCTAGGAACTGAAATTCATTTATTTTATACAACATAAAAGATAAAAACTCAGGTAACCATGCGGAACTCTCTGCTTTGTTGTGTATTTACCACCTTGGTGGTGACGTCATCAGCGATTGCACCCTTCTATAGAAACGAAGAACCTGTGAAAAACTCCTACATAATCGTTCTAAAGGTCAGTCGATATCCATATCATTGATAAATATTCATTATTCATTTAATGTTATTATTAAATAAATATTCATTTTACTTACATGAAAGGATAAAATAATGATGCGTACAGTATCAGGCGCGGATCCAAGGGGGGGGGGGTTCCCGGGCTCAGCCCCCCCCCTTTTCGCCACATCAACAATAACAAATACGTGAAAATTAGCATAATGTTAATCTAGGGCAATATTAATGGGGGATTTCAGCCCTCCCCCTTTTCGAAATGTCTGGATCCTCGCCTGAGTACCGTAGTGAGGAGGCGAGGGAAATTTAGAACGGGAGTCAAGATATAATTAGAAAGCCAAATTAAGATGCCTTTGTACTGTTTTCACTCTAAGAATTCGGGGCGTGCCATAAGTGAAGTTCCCCTCGGGCGTCGGTTGTGCTCACTACGCCACTGGTAACAATAAATTATTCACCAGTCGGTCAACCCCTTTAATGAAGGGGGAGAGAGGGAGGGGCAAACGATACCTGAACAATGAAAAGTAGGGTATAAATATTGCAATCGTTCTGCGGTCGCCACCATTTTGTTAAAAATAATTAAGTGCCACATCTCTGGGATTTACTGTTTTTTAGTTGCTTTCCTTTCAAATTGGTTTTACTTGACGATTTATTGCCGATGACGACATTTTGTCTTTCAACAGGATGATTTTGACCCAGATGATATCGTTAATACTGTATCGGCTCGCGCTCAAGTTTCCGCCATGAACTTTCAAAGGAAGTTTACCTTTCGTCGTATTTTGAATGGATTCACCGCAGAATTAACAGAGGATTTACTTCCTTTTGTAAGTTGTCCATTAAAAAACACACACATATACATACACACCCCTGGCATAGACACATACACTGAAACCTACACAATTATAAGGAATGAAATATAATATTCTGCCACCTCTACCCATCCGTTATTGAGAATCTTGCATTCTAATTGGTTAAACACTGACTTGTTATTCCGAAACAGACGGTCACTAAACGTACAAACTGATAAAAATGAAGTTTTACACACATTTTCGGTGGTAGAATAGGAATAGACCACATTTGTCAGACCATTATTGTCTCATAAACCGTCTCGACTCCAAATTTGGCAAAATAACGGACTCGGCTTCGCCAAGTCCGTTATTTTGCCAAATTTGGAGTCTCGACGGTTTTGTAACAGCAATAGTCCGCCAAATTCGATTTATTCCTTAATTAACAGAAATCTGTAGGCCTAACGAACTGGACGAAATTTCCATCTAGGCCTAATTTGAAAACAACACTAGCCTAATATTTTTACATGGGTTACAACTGAAAACGTTTCCCACTGTCTTAAGTATTAAAGTTTTTAAATTCAACTGAAACGATTTTAAGGCATTACAGGAGATTATTCAGAAGAAATACAAACAAAATTAAAGCTCTCAAAGAAGAGAAAGTTTCTAATTTCTGTAAACATTTGAGGAAATTTACCTATATTTAGTAAGTGAAATATTTTCATTTGCGTGCTATGAGTCAGGCTGAATGTGACAGTGTTTTTCGTGATTGCTATCGAATATGTTTTAACTACAAAGGTTTTCTTTAAATATATTTTGTAATTGAATTAAAATTTAACCTGTTATTTGATAGAATGTAGGCCTAATCTTTATACTTAAAATACATTACTTATTAAAACATTTTTCTCACTTTTTGCATAGATTCGTTCCTTAGATGCTGTCAAGTATGTTGAAGAGAATGGCGTGGCTAGAGAGGATGAAACATGGGGGCTCGACCGGATCGATCAGAGGTACTTACCGCTTGATGACGAATACAAGCCGATAGGTAAGGCAAGCACTCTTGGCGCAGTATTTCTTTTCTGCTTATGGTCACATCTTTCACTATTTTACTTAATAAATTACAATATTGTCGTATTTATACTGCTGTCTTCGGACACAAAAATTGAGAAAGAACGGTACTTAAGTATTTGGAAGCAATATATAACAAGGCGTTGTGAACTATTTTTGAATGAAATAGGTGACGGAGTGAGACTAACACGCAGCTTATTTGAACCAGGGAGCTGTGAGAGACAGCTCCCTGTTTGAACACTCAACCTAGCAGTAACTTTCATATCTCGTAATTATACAGTACTGGTTTAGGAACGATATGATATGGAAGTTACACCGAGAAAAGTAATTTATATTAGCGTTTCACAGTCGAAATGTACGCCTTGAAATTGTTACTTCAAGTTCCCGAATTATAATCACATTGTCATTCGAATCAGCTGAAAGTAACCCTAAGGGGCGGGGGTGGAGGATGCCAGGACGACACTCTTTGGACAGTACTTTTGAGCTACTGTAGGCTAATGCCGAACAAAGAGTTTTCCCCTTACGGAGACACTACCGGCACCATGGCTTTTGCAGACCGAACTTGCTGATAGGCTTTTAAGTCCGGCGGAAAATGATTTATGATTGTTTGGTATCTAGACCTGAAGTTTGAGGTGAAGGGGGACCATTGATGCTTCCTGATGGGGTCCCTGGAGAACCACTTTCTGTACTCGATTGTCCCTTGTGCCCCTTCCCCCGCTCTTATCCACTTCCGTCCCAATCCGCTTCAGGGTCCCATTATGTTTTTCTTCTATTACAGGTGACGGCGCTGGTGTTAATGTATACGTGTTAGATACAGGGATACGTACAACACATGAAGAATTTGAAGATCGGGCAAGCTTTGTTTTCGATGCAATGGAATACGCGATCGTAAGTCACGTGATATTAGAAGGCAACACATTTTGTCTTTTGTATATTCTTTAGTGCAACTTCCTGTTGACCATGCGTCGCTAGTCTGTAGAAAGACCGTCTTCTAATGCAGTCATACACAGGGACAACCTCGGCCCACAGCTTTGCTGGGTCCTGGTGAAACCAGTTTTGAGCACACTTGCATTTAGAAGACATTGTGAGGTAACACCACCATACTCCACTAATACAATATGTAAACTACCCCGTGGAGTGGACTGTGTTTGCTCAGCCCCTCTTTAAGGCTTCCCAAACACTGAACAAGGAATATGCCGTACAACCTGCTACGTAGGCAAATGTAAATCTGCAGCGTCACTATTCAACCAGGGAGTGGTATTTCAAATAACAATTCCCTGATTATACAGGCAGGACTGTACACACTATTACACGGTGTTGTTTATCCACCTCATGTCCACTGGCGTAGCTATGGGGGGGGGGGGGCTGGGGGGGGGCGCCCGCCCCCACCAAAATCCCACGCCCTCCCAGACGCCCCCCCCCCCACTGGAAATCAGGGGCATGTAAAAAAAAATACAGTTATTGGCAAATGGGGCTAGGCCCACCAGACCAGTTCTGACTGACTGAGTGGCCAGCACCGTGGTATGAAATAGCAATTTGAAAAGGGTAATGTGAAGAATGACCCCCCCCCCCTCCGTCGTTGCCGGGTTTCCGCGGCGGCGCGGCCTAACTCGGAGCCCAACAGACAGTAGCGGCTGTAAAACTGGCAGATTTCTGACTTCGAGACAGTGTTTCCACTTCTCACGACAATCCGTGGATCGAAATTTCCCGCGAGATCATCGAGATGTCCTTTTTTTTTCATCGAGATGAAGTTCCCGCGCTGGCGCTGGGAGTGCGATTTTCACAGCTCACCCCTCTCCTCCAGTTCTCCTGCCAATGCAATGCATGTGCTATATTGGCTGAGTTCTTGTGCGGGAATCGGAACAAATGAATGTGGGTGAGAAATTATTGCAATACAAAAATGCCTAATTTCGGGAAATGCCGAGCCGACTTGGCGATTTCAGGAAAATTTGGATTCCAGTACGGGAAAAGTGAAATCACGATCACGGTGTGGAGACACACATGCTTCGACTTCGAGATTCGATCTTATTCAATGTGTGGTGGGACAGTATTCATCTTCTGGGTGTTATTATTCTCCATCACATAGGACTAATGGATCATCACTCAAGAGTAAGGGAGGGTTGTAATATATATATACATGTGTGTGTGTATCCATTCCATTCCAAAATCGTGCAGTTGAACGTTATTCATGAAAATGTAATATATGTTTCAGAGTGAGTAAATATTTATGTTTATTTTTATAGAGTAGAGTGTATCCATTCCATGTGTAGGCCTATCCATTCCATTATTGTGCAGTTGAACGTTATTCATGAAAATGTAATATATGTTTCAGAGTGAGTACTGAGTAAATATTTATTTTTATAGAGTGGAGTGTATCCATTCCATGTGTAGGCCTATCCATTCCATTATTGTGCAGTTGAACGTTATTCATGAAAATGTAATATATGTTTCAGAGTGAGTAAATATTTGTTTTTTTGTCTATAGAGTACAGGTTTTATATATATATATATATATATATATATATATATATATATATAATATATATATATATATATATATAATATATATATATATATAATATATATATATATATATATATATATACATATTTTTTGTGTTCCTGTCATGCAATCTTCTGCAACTTTTTTATGTAGTTTGATTTGATTTGTTGAATATGGAGGAGGAATTGGAGTTGCACTGTCATTTCTTATTTCACTGGAAGGTGGGTCTCATACGGTTTACAGAACAGGACTCTCTAGACACTCCGCCTCTAAGTCATGTGATTGCGAATGCTGAAATAAAAGCCGGTGTGAATAATTTCCAGTTCTGGCATGACAGGTTTGAGCGTGATGGATGGATTCTCAAAATGTAGACCGTATTCAAAGAGTGGTGTGGCAGTATCCATCATGTCGGTGTGATTATTCTCTATCACATAGGACTAATGAATCATCACTAAAGACTAGTTGTTATAATGTGTATCCATTCCATATCTTGCCAAAATACCTGTATAGGCTGTAGAGGACATGTTTTTATGACATGCGATTTTGAAAATATATTTTTTTAGTATTCCTGTCTTTCGGTCTCCTTATACTTTATAGAAGCAACTTTGAATCTAGTTTGCTTGATTTGTTTGGTGTATGTTTGGTGTATGATGGAGTTCAGTGTAATTGGTTATTTTCACTGAAAGGTGGGTCATGGGTGGCATGGTTTACCATTTTACCATCAGGACAGGGCACTATAAATAAAAAATCTGTGCCCCTGGAAAAAACTGCTGGCAACCCAGCTGCGTTGACTCAATGAGGGTGACCATGTCACAGAGCAGTGAAAGCGGCAGCGCTATTGACCCTTAGCGTACGGCGCTCTCCAGCCGCCGAGGACAGTCCGCATTCGACGTTCAATCTCCCATGCGGCCCTTCATGCATGAGCTGCTGCCCGATTTGGCTCTCCATATAGGCGCCGGGGGCACCCGGGCTTGACGGGGCACAAAGCGACTGGCTGCGCCTGCGCGGGGGCTCAGGGCGTGACGTCATAGGCGGACGCCCGGGTGTCTGGAAACCATCATCTTCATAACTTACGGGCTAATAAGCTTTGCAACATTTTTGGTCAAGCCCCCCATGAATTTCGTTAGCCCCCCCCCCATTGCCCCCATGGAAATTTTCCTGGCTACGCCACTGCTCATGTCTCAATAATGTATTTCAGGCTGTTATCTATAACTGTTAAGCAGCAAAGAGGAAACTTTTCTAAGCATTACAGAACATTACAACAAAATTTCGGGTATGAATGATAATGACCATTACAATAAAATCGAATAACAACCATTATGATGTCTATTTTTTGCAACAAATTATCATTTAAGAAAGTTTGAAAATTTTGGTTTTTCTTGAATACTGAGTTTGATTTCAAAGAATTGCCCTTTTTGAGAGCTAACTCAGTACACCATCTGGGCGACCTGTCGACATCGAGAATTATTATTCATTGTCCCCACTGAGGCTCCGCTACCGACTGGGGACATAGTCACCTGCCCCCGCCTGGCGCCACCCTCGATACGCACTACCATTAAATAGATTTTTGGAATGAAAGAGACTTGCATTATATTCTCACAAGCAAAGGTTGTTGGCACAATTTCATATTATGTTATTTAATTATGCAAATAAGTTACCATCACCCTGTAGTACGAGGAAACCTAGATATGTATTACTGGTTTCCGTTTTCGATATCTCGACACGGTCAAGAATAATCTTGATCTTACCCATCAGTATGCTTTTTAATTTGCGTTGTTGTGAACGAAGTATTTTTTACATTTAAACCTGTCAATACTTTGCTTGACCTTAGGGTGACGATTCGGACTGTCGTGGACATGGGACACACTGTGCAGGAACCATCGCAGGAAAGGTTTATGGCGTCGCCAAAAAGGCCAGGGTGAACGCCGTACGAGTCTTAGGTTGCCAAGGATCCGGTACTTGGGCAGCTATTATAAATGGTAATTCAATGAACCCTTTATTTTTACAACTGGCTAAGAAACTCTCTGAAAGATATTCAGTTTGGAGTGATCTTTCATTGGAACAAATGAAAGCTGTAGAAAGATAAAACATAAATACTACAAGGGCTCAGACAACGACAAATTATGGAGGGCTCCGAATGGTCATGTGACTTACAAATATGACCACAAACCTACGGTATTGGGGCTGAGTAGTTTTGGCCGAAATTTAAGTAATTTCATTAACACAAGTTTTCCCGAAAGAGAGTGTATTTTCCCGAAAATGGCCGTACTTTCTGCCCAAATGGGGTGACTGCAAGGTTAGCCCCAGCCCCAGCTCCCATTCCAAAATTTAATAAGAAAAAAGGAGTGAGCAGAATTGATAAAAATTCCCCTAGCAACTTGTAGCATCGACTGTACTATCTTGCCTACATCAAAAAAACCATCCTAATAAAAGATGCATCAAATTAACCAGACCGAACAACAGAGTCAAGGCTCTTGCGTCGGACACCCCTGCTAAAATATTAACTTTCTCGTTCATCCTTCCCTTGTTCAACCAAAAAGCTTTTTTTCAGCACTAAAACGGGGCGAAGAGCTGCCACTCTCATTACCACACCCCTTTTGCTGATGACCCGAGTCGTATAGTTACGCCATCCCTTTCAGCATAACAATGCATAACAATGAAATCCCTTTCTTCTTTTCATGTTTGATAAGGCATAATCATTGTATGCTTTACAGAGTTTAGATTGTACCAGTACTTTATTTTGTTCATATTACCGGTTTTAAAGGAAAAGAGCATTTGCCTCATTAAAACATTTCTCACATCTTAAAAATGACCTGCTTTTACCCTTACAAATATGTTTGATGATGTATTCATACAAACATATTCCATTTTGAAGGTAAACTAAAAAGTTATTTTGCATGAATTGAACATATCAGTAACAAAAATATTGTCCATGATTAAATAGAATCATTCATGAATTAGGACACCGGGGTACACTAATTCAAATTGGGGTGACTACATTTTCCCTTTAAGGACACTGATCATCTCGTTTCCTATTCAACATGAGTACACTTATATGGGTTGACAAAGACCCATGCACAATTTTTTTCAAAATGAAATAAAGATCAAGTAGTTTTTGGCAAACTTGAAAATCGTCTTCCACATAAGTTTTCCAAGCACGCCCTTAGAGTGGGTCCTAAAGGACACGTTTTGTACTTTTGTGGAAATAATGAGAAATGGATGACCTGTGAGTGAGAGTCCTTGGCAGATTTTTACTTTAAAGACAGACAGTCATCACCCCAAAGTATGTTTTTAGTGTAGGGGTATCAAAATTCTCAGTTGGTGACTGCCCTTTGATTGACATCAAAGTTTGAAAATTTGAAAGATGCAGAGTAGTTCGCATTCCACACAAAGCAGAGAGAGTGCTTTTATTACATTTTATAGCCTTGTATGCTCACCAGGACATTGCCTTAAGCAATAAAACAGGTTTATCCCTACACAAGGAGGAGCTTCATACATTTATGGGAGGAGCTAGAAGTTGCATAGTTGGGAGAATTGGAACTGTCTGGGATGATGAAAATTCCCTTTTAAGTAGATGTTTTAAAGTGCCAGAATTCAGTGTAATAGCTGGTCTATAAAGAAATTCCTCGTGGAGAAAAGTTCTTTGCTAGTGTTGTGTTACTCCCACATCATAATCGAACAAATTCTGTTTTCAAAATGGAATATCTACCTCTATCTGGACAGCCAAACCTTTGACAAAATTACAACCAAATAGGGCATTCTCATGTGCTATACCACAGAGTTAGAGTTAGATGAAGTTTTACTGCTCAGTTTCTAACCAATTGGTTTAAGTCGAGCCGGCCACGGCCTTTTTCCAGTTGTGGCTCACTGGCTTGTTTTCCCTACTCCATTGCTTATGCTGAGCACCAAGCACAATGGTAGTAGGTTCCATTTTTAAAGTCTTTGGTTTCTATTCCATAGAAAACGGACAGACTCCTTATCACAAGTGCCGCAAGTAGTCAGAGATTGTTGGCAAAATAGTATTTTCTCGGGCATTCTCGGCTTCTTTTCCAAAGGAAACAGACATATTTCATAAAAATGATGAAAAACATGGAATTTGGAAATCCGTTTTGAAATTGGAACTTGTTAATGGGAATAAATGACTTAAGAACAGATATCCGTTCAGGGGTACGGTTTGTAGTAATTGGATAACATGTCTACTTCTATAAAATGTAGGATGAATTTTATGCATTTTTGCATTAATGTATTTTGTTTCACAGGAATGGAATGGGTCGCACAGAATGGCATCCGCCCGGCAATTGCGTCAATGTCGTTAGGCGGTGGAGTAACTCGTGCTGTAAACGAAGGTGTAGCAGGAATGTTCAACGCTGGGATTCTTTCGACAGTATCTGCCGGTAACAACGACTTTGACTCTTGCCAGAAATCACCAGCATCTACTCCAGAGGTTCGTATATTCCTTTTATCATTTCAACTTTTTCTTGTGACTGACAAACACTTCCAACCGGGAAGCTTTTCTTCGCCAAGTCTTGTCGATCCGAACATAAAAACAGGAAAATCACAGGGAGGAACTCAAAGTGAATGAAACAGAAAACGATAAAAGCTAAAGAACGATAAGAATATACTTCATAAAAGTCCCGAGTATGGAGGGGGGGAGATTATAGTCAACAGGGGAGGAGGTGGGGGCCAGTCCAAACAAAAAAATGCGCCCCTAGCTAGAAAAATTTTGGAGAGCAAACTTTTGTCCCAATGTATCTCGTCCCAAAGATATTGCCCGGGAAGTTATCTCGCCCCCTTTAAGACCTTATCTTACTACGGGTCTGAATTTATATTGTCCTTGGGAGAATTGCACTTTTACATTTATGTACTTTTCTTACAGTTTTCATTTTCTTTGTAAATGGCAGGCCACAGACAACTGGAAATCCAAAGAAGACATGAGTCAACAGTTCGTTAAAATTATAAAAAGTAAAAGAATCTTCTTTACTACACAACCCAAATGGGTCTATTTTGTTGCACTACGGATCCGGCCCTCAGCCGAGGGGGAGGGGGAAGGGAAGGCTCTCATTAAGGAAAATTTTCCAATTTAAAGTTACAGTTCCAGTAATCTGGTGCATTTTAGCATATGTATATCCCCTTATGACAGCCCTTTCGCCCCTCTCTCTTCAGTACCTCGTCTGGTTACTGGTCCGCCATTCATTTAAGCAGGGAGTTGATGTATCAAAGTAACTTGCTGTGCATTTTCATAGACAGAGAAGGTGTGCGGGGAAAGACGGCGAGATACTTTCAACGGAGAGATTTTTCCAGGAGGGACGAAATATGTTGAGGCAGTAACATATTTTTTTTTCACAAAAGGAAAATAAAAACAATAAATCTGAGGAGGCGAGTTTTTCCAAGGGAAACGCCTCATTCACGGCCATTTCACCTTGGCTGCGAGCCCGCGGTCTTGCTTTTGAATGAACGGTTTTATGAATCAAATTAGTTCTCAGCGGTTACCAGTGCATTGTCGTTCCACTTCTACCCCGCTGAAAAGACTCTGCTCATCACCTCTACAAGACGTCCCAAACAAACTCAACAAGAAACATGCCGTAGCTTTCTTCTTCATAGGAAATTCTTCCACTGAAAAGGGTACCTATTACTATACCATGTAGTCTTGCTGATATATTACAAAACGCCAATCTAAGGAAAAAATTCTATCATGTAGTAGCCTGTACGGAGAAGCGTCTTCGGCTTCAGTTCATGTACGGCAGTACTGACTTGAGTTCATAACGACACATAGTAACCTCCAGAAAACCAAAGGGGAGCTACGGTTTTACAATTGTAACTTTGATCCTTTCATCCTTTTAATTCCTTACAGGCAATAACAGTCGGTGCATCTCAATCGGACGATATACGAGCCTACTTCTCCAATTATGGTGCATGTGTTGATATATTTGCACCGGGTCGCTCTATCACAGCCGCCTATTATAGAGCTGATGACGATTACGCAATACTCAGCGGAACAAGTATGTCCACTCCCCACGTTGCAGGTAATGAAAATTCAACTTTTTATGCCATTCGTATAGACTTTGTAAAATCTGTTTATGAGATTTTAGCCTTCTCTTCTCGGTGCCACTGGCAAGTAAGGAACAGTAACTTGTCACTTCCTTGGTCCAAGCATTGAGCTATTGCGGGTTCTGAGGTTCTCATTTATACACCCTGGACCTACGTCCCGCGGGAGCATTTTTTACCAGGAAGAATGAGGACAATTTTCAGAAATTTCCATAGAAATCATGGAAAATGAATAATAATGCTAAGGTTAGGGTCAAGAGTAGGGTTAGGGTAAAAACTGTGGTTGGACCCATTCGTCCTGTACGATACAAATGGCTGTTCAACAGTACATAGAACAAACTCTACATGTTGGAATAAGCGACGCCGAGCAGACTCTAGAGTTTTAAGTCGGTCATTTCATGTCTTTATCTAGATATTTGACATCATGATCGTGCGCAGGAATTTTTGGCAGATAGGAGGGGGACAACAGGTAAAGAAGAGCGACATCACTATTGGCGTTTACTGTACCGAGAAAATTTCCAAAATGTTTCCCATTTGTACCGGAAATTGGACTTTACGTGCCTTTCAAATTCCTTCTAGAATTTTTTTAAATCCCTGAAATTTTCGCAGATCAATGTGATAAATATTTATTTTGAAATTTTTGGGGCAACTTGTTCCTGGTGGCCTCCGCTGCTTATAGCTTACGACCCGGCTTAAAGCGGCACATTGAGTTGGTTCATGAAATTCATCAAATTTTGCCAAACCTGCTAAGTTTTCTTCAAATACTAATGACAAATGGTCAAACTTAAACAATCCCCACACCTTGCATACAAATAAATGTTTTATAAGTGAGTAATAAACAATTCAATTCGGTTTTCAAAAATCCGTGACCAGACACTTTTTCAAATTATGCACACAACCGTTACAAGCCAGGATACCAAAAAATTCAAAGTTTTAACTTTATGCGTAACTATTGGATGTGAAACTTGACTAATTACGCTAATAATAATCATTGTCATGTGGAAGTACCCTTCAACACCCTCGTTAAGTTATCAATATCAACTCAATGTGCCCCTTTAACATTGGTCAAATAGCCCACCAAGCGGTGACTGTGTTAAACGAAGATTTTAAAATGCCAGTTTAACATTTGCGCCGACATCATGATCATAGACGTGTGAAGCAGTGGCTGGGGACAGAGGACAACGTGTTCCCTCCATATTTTAAAACGACTCAAATTCCGGTTGAATCTGTAGAAATATTCGGGCAAACCCTTCCAGCTAAGAAGGCTCAGAGATTCGGGCAAAAATATGTGCCACTACCCCAGATAAGAATGGTCTCATTGATAATGGGATACAACATGCCGTCTGACATTCCAACTAAAGTGCAAAGTACTGAAATCTTTCCGGCTGGTGTCACAGCCTGTCAACGTACATCCCAAGGAGCGGGAGCCAAAGGAAACTGCTACGCGGGCTAGTCATTGTGCCCATGCTGAATGAAATTTTGTGCCGTTGAGACAGTCCAGGCGTCAATATACCCTTTACCACTATAAAACGGAAATGTAAATGTGAAGAAAACACTAAGGAGATTAGACAATTTTAATCAAAACTCTGTGACTGTGAAATTAGACCCCGAGAGTCTAGTAGAAAGTGGAAAAACTAGTATTAAACAAGATTTTCTATGAACTGTGGTTACCAGGCTCGTGGCAAGGTAAGTTATTGGAGGGGTGGCTTTCAGAGTGGGAGAAATACCGGTATCTCGAGGGGCAGATTCACTGAAATGCATTAAGGCAATACTAATTTTTAATTTTCTAGGGGGCGAAAATTTTCATAGGGGCGCCTCCCCTGGATTCTGGCTCAGCTCTTGGTGGCTACGCTGATACCTTGTAATATTCAAATAAAATTTACCTGTTCTCATTTTAAGGTGTTGCTGCTATTCATCTCGGATTGAACCCAGAGCTGACTCCTGCCGAACTTCGTGACATCATCCTAAACAGCGCCACTCGTGATCCAATTAAGGACGTGAAAAGTTCCCCGGGCCTATTTCTTTACGTACCGAGATCATAGTAAACGCATTCGTCTTCCCGTAATAGTTTATGTGGGGTTTATATACGAACAGTAACAGAATTTGGGGGCTAATTGGTAGTTTGATGTTTCCTCACGTCACTCACATTTTGACGTTTGCTAAAGTTGTATCGAACCTTCAGTTTAACTCGTAACAATTCATAAATCTAGCCATTGTTTTGACATATAAATACAAGTGCACGAGGGGGCTCTAAGGGGAGTAGCCTGGGTCCGTGCACTGGAATCGGTAGCTCGGCATATATTGTATTAGTATGGTTTACACCCTGTGTCTCCACAAACAATAGCTACTAGGAACAGTTGTTTCTTCGCTGCCCAGTATGATTACCACAGTGGGAGGCCCTGGTTATACATGATTAATATTTCAATTTTCCCTACAAGGTTTTCTGTTTCACTGGCAGGAGGAATGACAAACTGTGGTAGGTGACAAGTAAGTCCCATCCCCCGCCCTCAACTCTGTGATTCGAGAAAACGTGGGACATAATCAACTTAAAAGAAGACGTGTAAAAGTAATCCGCCGTCTATTTCCTTATACCATCAAAAGGAGACAAGGCGTGCACGTAGAAACGGTCATGGAATGCTGTCTCCTCCAGAAATTGCTTCTTACCTGAAATCTTTTTCCCAAATGTCGGTCACACTTTTAATTAAAATAATGATAAAGCCACACAAGTGCCCCAAGTACAAAATATTCCAATTCCTTTTGCCGTTTCCTCGGCATAAGCCAAAAAAAAAAGCCATAAAATATGTCAGACGTTGGACAACTCCCACAGCTTTTCGGTTGGTGGGTTTACTCCTCCTTTTGAAGGACAATAATTTTGGGGTTACACCCAGTCTGTCACCATTTCTGTGGTCCTACCCATTTAAAACCTTTTAAAGTAAACTTAATAATAGAGTAAATGGGAGTTACTTTCGACCTTTGACCAGCTAGGGAGATATAACTGTCCATTCTATGTACGTAACTCTACACGCCTAGTTTATTATTTACATTGACAAAGCTTTGAGCTCTTAATTAACAGCTCAAAGCTGAGCTGTTAAGAGGGTAAACATGGTCCTGAATTATGGCATAAAATTTGTAAGACGCCATTTCTTGTCAAAGTGACGTCACGGATGTATAAACATGTCTTTTAAAGAGGTGATTCTGACGCGTTTTTGCTACTGCAGCCCATCTTTTGGTGGTCACCCCTATGCCAGTACAAAATTTAGAGAGCACATACTGTATCCAATACTGAACGACTTCAAGTTGAATTTCATGGTACCGGAACTTCAATATGTGTCCGTTTTTTTTTCAAAAACCTGTTGACTAAAAAGTCGTTTTTAAACAAAAGTACTCTAGGCTATCTCCTTCTAAAGGCCGGGCGAAGACGTAAAACTCCTCCTAAAGGACCTAAGACCCGAGGGGACATGAGACTTAACGAGAAGCCCTGTTCTTTTCAGCCATTCTAGGACGGGACCACACATGGCAGACCCATGATGTAGAGATCTGAAGGTCAAGAGGTTGGTCATGTTCAGTCTCAGTTATCCCTTTTGGACGTATCTCCTTTGTGGAGCAGAGGCTCCTTCGGGAGGAAATGTTTGGCTTTCGCCTTTCGGCTCTTCGCCAGAGAATCGAAGGGACTTTGCAAAAGAGAAGCCCTGATACAGCCCTGCGAGGCCTTACAAACGTTTACAGAATTCCATAGGCAAACTTCAAAAGTTTCTCCAAATTTCTCTAGAGATTTTATTCAAGCTGTACATGACAATTCAAAGAAATTCTTCAGGAGAGTACGTAGAATTCTTTTCAAAGTCCATAAATTTTTACAGAAATTTTAAGATTTCGTGAAAAATTGTAAGGATATTTTCTATGGAATTCTATTGATTTTTTGTAAGGATAGTGCAAGCAAGCAAGAACGGCCTTGAATAGCAATTAACATAAAAGTCCAGTCAGTGACTGAGATTCGGTCAGTACAATTCCACCTATAGCTTACCCGTCACCATTTTAAAGAATGCATACGGAATTTTAAGTAGTCACTTCGAGTACTTCTAATATCTCTGTCCAAACATGAGAACTGTATAAAGGGCAAAGTATACTTTGACCTTGAAGCTACTACTACGTAGTAGTTCTATGCTGTGACCACCAGAAATTCCTTGAACCAAGCGCTTAGCTGTAAAGGTCGATTTCTTTATGCTAATAACACTGTTGTTTGCAATGGTAAAGTTAGGAGCCAACACGGCAGTCACATTCTGTGAATAGGCCTACTTCGTGATCTATTCTCACTGATAACTGTTAAAAATTTGATCGATAAGAATAAAATGTAATTTGATGGTTATGTAAAATGTAATAAACTTACCATGAAAATGACTATTTCCTTTTATTATCAGTTATTTTTTTATTATTTCTCTTGCAATACTTTCATGGAGTGTAGTCAAAACATTTCATGAGAGAAGAAGAGGTTGAGGGGAGAAGAGGTTGAGGGTACTCCATCATTTCATGGATTAAGTCACATAAGGAAGCACTGTATTTTTCACTCAATTTCCCAGTGGGGGTTAGCATGTGTTAAAATGATTGAACATTTTGGGGGGTTGTTGATTGCCACACTTTATATGGTAGACATATGCATGGATAAATGGAAGAGCAACCAAGACCAGGAGCTTCTTTGCAGAGTTTACATCGTAAATGGTATAATGTTACCCCCCCCCCCCACACACACACACACAAATGGAAAAAAACCCAATCACATAACCATTTATACTTTCTGCAGCAGCCACCTTTATTAACTGAAAGCCACACCTATGCATAATAGCAGAATACAAATTAAAACAGTACACCAATCTGCCTTACGGTGATATCGATACAATGTATGGCATTTTAAAGCCATGTGAGAGATTATTCATGTTCGTCAATAAAATGAAATCGACCAATGGGCACAAGGGGGATTATTACCTTCATGTATGAGACAGTTGAATATACTAATTGAAGAAAAGCACTTAAAGGGAAAATACAGTCACCCCAATCAGAGTTAGTGTGCCCCGTCACTCTAATTCATGCCTATTTTGATCATGTGACAATGTTTTTGTTAGTGAATTGTGAAATTCCATGAGAATTTCTCCTTGCTTTACCTATTGTTTGTAATAGTTATGTTCAGAATGTCTTCAGAGTTGCTTGTAATGCAATAAGAGGAGATCTGCAAGAGTTTGCTAATTTTTCAAAGCAAATTTTGGGGCGACTGCCTATTGCCTTTAAGGTCTGTTTGGGCAATTTGCCACAGGTTGAAGAAAAAATTTACCACAGGCTTTACACTAGGTATGGCAACGTACGGTAGTTTGCATATACTTTTGTGACAAATTTAAAACAGAGACAGAGTGCTGCAAACAATGTCATGAAACAGCTGTAAGGAAAACAAGAAGCACACACCACTAAACCCCTTATATGCATAAGCACACAGGGCCGTTTTCAGTGTAAGGGGGTGGGGGTTTGAGTATTTTTGCCCAAAACTTTGGTGATTTATTACTTTATCCACATACAGAATAGATTACTAGTTTGCCTGCTTAGCTTCCCTCAAGCCACAAAGCCCCACCCTATTTACCACACCATTATGCAAGTAAAAACCTTCTTATTAATAACCATAACGAAACAGCCTCCTACAAGTCACTTAACGACCAAGTTTTTACTTAAAAGAGATTTCATTGCTTAGTGCTTAATGTATAATTTAAGTCACCATGATATCAATTTCATGAAGAGTAGCAATCAAATTTAAATTTGTTTTCAACAGGACGATTCCATGACAGATCAAACTTAAGATCAACTGTATCTCATAATCAAACAGGGCCCAGTGGTGGTTAAGTTCTAATAGAGTAAAATCTACCAGGTCAGACTAAGCTATGAACAGTTCTTAAAACCCAGTAACACATGACTGGAAGAATGCCAAACACTTACTTCTGTGTCAGAGAGAAATTTTTTCAAAAACCACAAAACTACACCCAACACCCATGTAGTGCCCCATGACTACTTTCTGGGCAACACCTTTTCATCTGCTCACTTTGCTTCATATGATAAAAAAATATTTTAATTTTTCTGAGAGACTTCAAAAGAATCCATTATCTACCTACCAGTGGCTTACAATGCAACTTCTTAAAGTGAAACTGCTTTTTTTCACAAAGTCTTACATTTATAGTAGTTTTATGCTACATGCTGACTACTTCTGGCACAGAAATACCACTTAAAAATATGCTTTCCAAAAGTTGAATAACTTATAGAAAGGCCACATTACACCAAGCAAAAGAAAATTGCAACAATAAATATTTATTTAGCACAACTTGAAGCTTCACAAGAGCCCCAACTAGCATTACAGATTTTCACCAATGATAAAATCAACCGACGTGAAGTGTGACAAAAGATAATGCATTTGCTATCACTTGACACTTGGATTACTGGCATGTGTTCAACATTAGCACACCACAGTAACAGATTTAAACCATAATTTTATGGTATTCCTACAGAATGTTCCCACTGCACACAAAAGTTTGAAACTGCACCTCCTAGGAGGGACATTTAACTGACCAATCAGCCCTCAGTCTTTTGCAGAAAAGTTTTTCATGTGTGGCTCTGTTGCAGACTGCCTGAAAAGACCAGATACTACACATGGTTGAAGCCAAAAGGCCAATAAATTTGGCCAACAAGACAAAAGAATGATAGGTAATGGCAAGGAGTTTGCATGACCATACAAACTTACATATGTTATTGAGCATGAACTTTTCAGACACACATACACTTGGGAAAAGTAAATTTTAATTAACATCTGTAATAGCCTGTATTATGTAATAACTGGCTTTATGTAATTCAAGTATTACAGGCACCCTAAAAGTGACTATTCTAAAATGCCTGCAAGTTTATTGGGGTTGAACTATTCATATATTTTTGGGAACTTTTTGAAAATTTGAAAATCGTAGTCTGCATGTATTTTGAATTTTTTTCATATATTCTTATCCATAACAATTAGGTAGCAGTTAAATCATAGTGTCTACTTGATGCAATCAAATACTGTAATGAAGGAACTCTGTTAAAATTAGGTCTCAATTATTCTAGAGTGAAGCAATCTTAGTTGAGGTTGGCTTAATTTGACCTCCACAGAACATGACTCTTGTCCCTTCACCACTGGCATTGTGATGCGACCAATACAAGGAGGAGATGTCTTCTCATTCTGAGCCTGCAAAAAAGATTAAGATTTAGTGAGAAAGAAAATAATATAAAACAGAAAACAAAAAGCACAAGGCTAGTAGCAAGGTAATAAATTGAATGTGTCAGCTCTGGCCAGCCATGCAGGCTTCCAAACTGACTGGCTCATACTTGATTACTGCTTAAAGTTCACTTAAGTCTAAATTCACATCTATATTAAAAAAAATAAATATTACAAAGGTTGGAAACTCAATACCAATGGTTCAACTTCCATCTTTGCCAGACATTTCTTTGCTGAGAAATTAAGTTTATTCACTCAATCTGAGATGAATTGATTGCATAATAATGAATCTTACCTTGGCAAACTCTGATGATATAAATCTGGAGAAGTCTCCTTTTGTCTGAGCCCCAGGTCTCTGACTTGTTACTAATTTTTCTGTCTCTGCTTGAATCTAAGGGTAGGGGGAGAAGAAAAAGCATAAACACATCACATGTTTAAAATATAATCCACCAAGTTTCATCTGAGCGGTAAGCACAGCTTACCAATATGGACATGGCTCAGCCATACCTTGAACAACTTAGTTCTAAGACATCACAGGATTCCCAGTATTTCCCTAGAACAAATTGCTACAAATATTTCCACGCATTGCCCTGAGAAATTTCCAAAAGCTTTTCCAAAATACTACTGCTGTGCTGGGAGTACAACGACACCACTGACATAATAGACCTTAGACACACTTAGACACACATATGACATATATTAGAACATTTTTCTATGAGATATCATCATTTTCAGATATTGTAATTAAGCCCCACCCACTCAGCATTGTGCTATGTACAGGCAACACATATAAAGTGGCACAGTTTCAGACTGTGGACAATATACCTATCTTGTACAGTGCCCACCAGACATATTCCTTCTGTGAACTACTTAGCATACATACTTCTGTTTAACTGATTATCAATATTCAATATGTGTATAAGCCCATATTCACTCTTTTCATGTAAGAGAAAGCTTTGCAGGTTGCATAAACACACATATTTCTATAACAAACCTTATTACTTCTTGCAGTAACTTACCTGAGCTAGAGTCTGTTTCAGTGTTATAAGTTTGTTTGTTCGTTCAACAAGCTGGTGCTTCGGGTGAGCCTTGTCAACGACTGGTACCATACCAGGCTTACGATGGGTAATGTCCACCACCCTTGGACTGGAACTTAACTGTTGGAGATCCTAAAACAAAATGTGGACAAATGTTAAAAATGAGAAATTTCCTATCAATTACACACACATGGCATTCATATCAAATTTTAGGAACCTCTTAAGCTCAAACTGGTAAACATTGAAATAATTCCAAGAAAAATGATCTCTCCCATATACTTCTGCCATGCCCCCATTTCCCCTACCCTCTTCTCTGTTGACTACTTCCACTTCACCTCCCTTCTAGCCACTCAAATCTCTGTAATGTGTTTTCAACAAATCCATCCACTAAATGCTTAAGTACTTTTCATTGAAAAAGTATGTTAACAAACTCAAATTTTGTATTGAATAAGGCTGAACTTTCATCACACCAAGACTGATGGGGTGTTTATTTTATAAAGTGCTCTTCCTTAAATACACAAGAAATGGAACAAACCGTAGACAAAGTTCTGCCAACAAATGCTACTATCCCATCATGCCTTCATCACCTGTTCTTTCTTCTACATGTCATTTCTGTTATTGAATTGGTGCTCAAAACAAACCTCCATTTCCACAGCCTGACTACACATTCAACACTCTCAATAGCACAAGTAGCACATGAGTTCATATTAACTTGTGACAGATCAAAAGGTTTGTTTTCATACAAATTTGAGTTTTTGTCCGAGATCATCTCGCTAATTGGTGTGACTTGCATTAAAGGACAAGTAAAGAAGTCTTAAAATGATATATTAAAACCTCGCCTGATGAAAAGCAGAATGACTTTAATAAGCCTACTTGATAATTCAAAATATGTCTGAGACAACCCCAAACAATGCTGGGGTACCACAGTATCCACGGGGAGGGTGTGTCCATTTGTAAACTAGATTTTTTCTTCCACTACAGCTGTGCCTTCCAAAAGTCTTTCTAAAACCTTTGGTTTGGTTATGCAACCAAGCTGCCTTTGTGGCTACCCTACATTCACCACTCATAATGCGTTATTATTATCACTGGTCTACACTCTCATGCTGAGCATCACGCCAGAAGGTACCAGGTTGTATGACATGACCAGGGATCTGAGTGAACTCCAGGGATTCTGACTGAGAGGTTGATGCTCAAATCACTAGGCCAATCAGAGAACATTCATACAAACAATCAAACAAACAAACAGACAAACAATATGTAAACAACATTCTATACACCATCTCACGTGACTCTCTTTAATCACGTTTTCTATTTACCTTCATGAGTTTTCCTGATCTGTTTACAAGATTAGAGAGCTGATTGGCTAGTGGGGTTGCTTTCTCAGCATCTTTGACTTCAATCGGAACAAAACCAGTTGGACTGGCGATACCAACTGGTTTCTTAGGAACTATCAGAGGAGGAAGCTCGTCCATAACAGCCTGTAACAAAGAAACATCACTTCTGAGTATTTAACAGCAAGGTGAGACATAAGTTTGAAAACTAGTCTGTTTGGAAAATTATTTGAAAATGTTATACTTAAGAACATCATTACAGAAACAACGAATCACATTTAAGGAATGTTCATAAAATACTTCAAACACATTACCAGAGTACTTTTTTTGAAACAGGTTTGCAAAAGTTAACATCCTAGGTTCTAAATTTGTGTTCTCCAATTCTTATGCTTCACCCACAAATTTGCAACTACTATGTTAAAATTTAAAGTTGTCTCAGGTTGTGTGTAGAGAACACTCATTGACTTAATCATCATTAATGCATGACAGGTGAATTAAATTGAAAAGAATGAGAGCCCCCTCCACTCACCACCACCCCCCCCCCAAATACACAAAACGTTTCTCCAAACACTGCCATCGGGCCCTCTGTAGGAGCCCTAAATGTTAATATCAAACTGACTGGACCACAGCATTCACTAAATCATTTGATAGCACACTTGCCCAAATAGAAATTTTCAAACATGAAATTTTTGACAAATGAAAAATATTTACAAAAAGAATTCTCATACATAAAACTTGGTGTAAGTCTTTCAGAAGGAATATTATGCCAACCTGATTACATGCAACAGCTTACTAATTTCCTTCCACAAATATGGGCAGTATAATTATAACTTAGGTATTCATTTCAAGATAATTTAATACCTTCATCTTGCGAGCTCTGAGATGTGTGTTTTCTCTTTTGACATGGTAAAGGGCCTTCTTCAAAGATTCAACCTGGTAGAAATATATGCAAAAGAAAATGTTACCATATGCAAAAAATGTACACAAAGTAACAATTGATTAGCAATACATTTGCTATGAAGATAGATTTGCATCTCACTTGTGCAATGTAATTCTCTGTTGTACATTGAACTTTCCTGGAAAACATTTCTCAAAGTGTGATGTTAAAAGACTGCTTAATCTGTTCCCTGTCAATAGGATGCAGTACAGGGCTAGATGTTACGCCAAAAGTTAGGAGGTCCACTGGACCTGGCACCCCCATTGTCTCAATATTTTGGTGTCCAAGTTGAAATTTTCAGGGCCTGAGCTGAGCTGATTTTATTACACAATGCTGCAATATAGCTGGTGATCAAGATTATTTTCTTGAAGACCATCCGCTTCCACAAGATATCCATTTCCCACCCTTAGTCATGCTCAAGTTTTTAGTGTTCATTCTCACCTGGTGTAAAAGTAAAGGAGAATCCCGCACTTGGACATGCTCTGAAGTTTCCCCGCCAGCACCTATGTCAGGGAAAAAAAGGATTGCTGAAGGTCAAAAGTCAAAACATTCACAATAAGTGTTCAACATGTAGTCTCATTACCTAAGTTTAGACTGCATTCAATACAAAAGCATTGTCCATCAATGTGACGATATGACATCAACCCTGCTTGCTTCAAGTTCACTCTGGGCAGCAAATGTGTAACTTCATCTGCTAAGTATCTTGAAAATCACACATGGAAACTCAATGCAAATTTCATCAGAATGCAAGGATTACATTCCTCTTTAATATATAAAAATATTTTTGGCTAGTTAAACCTTTCTTTCAAGTTAGTCATCTGTCAGTATCTGGTATAGCATTTACCGTAGTTAATCCCAGAGCACAATGCAGAAATCACTTAAGTTGAACATAATTTCACGGATCTAGATCTGTGGGATGGATCATCTAAGCAGTTATTTGCTGTGATTAAATGAAAAAAGTTCATACTTTTAGCCTTCCTTAAAATTAAATACAAAAATGTGCCTTTCAACAAATATTTAACAGGTAACCTAAACATTTTAAGAAATAAAATTCAAGATTTTTTCATGAACAAGATGACCATTTTCAAACTGAAGAATAAAGATCATGCTGTAAACAAAAAATTTTGCACTTGTTTCAAGACAACTAGACACTATTTGTGTATGTTTCAACATGATCTCAAGTGCCCTAACAGGGATCGCACCATTTCATTACAACAAAATTTTCATGACTTTTCGATGATTTTCTGTCGGATGAATTTTCAAAATTCTAGGGTAATTATTTTAACATATTTCCATTTTTTTGCATCTTCAGATGTTGATTGGACATGAGAAAAAGTTATTTGACCAACCACTTTGTCTTTTAGGCCATTACTATCTTTTCCTTGATCTGAAGAATTTTTCTCTCAGTCCTGAAAAATTTTTCCTTACAAGAAAAGGGCAGACTCATACTCCAAGTTTTGCCTGAATTCCAGGAAGGTTTGGAAACCTGTGTACAGCAGGTGCAAAGGTTTTCTGACCATATGGCAATGTTTCCTGGCCTAACACCCAAATTTTACCATCTTTCAAGATTATGAGAAAATTGAGATCTTTTGCAGACTTCACGTTTCCCCCCTGCTTGGAAACCCAAATGTAAAAAAAAAATCTTACCCCCTCCCACGACAGCAGCAGCAATGGGGGAAGCCCCGGGCCTTCCACCCAGACTCTCATACAAGGTCTTCTTTGAGAGTTGAGTGAGTCGCTGTTTCAATTCCTGCTTCTCCTTTTCAAGAGCATCAATATCATTCTGCATGTGATCCAGGGTGAGATCAAACTCTCTGAAAATTGACAAGAACTTACAGAAATTATCTCCAGCTTGTTAATGTGAACTCCTTACAGTAATTGCCTAAATGGCTATACACCAAGCAATTCATGTTGGTACTTGCATTTGAGTACAGTAAAACCTCATTTATCTGAACCCCATTTATCCGAACTAGCCATCAGATTTAACAACAATAATATTCAACACAATTACGGTAGTATCCACCAAGTTTTCAGTGCTTTACAAGGAAAAATTCATGATAAATTATTGCAGAAATGCACCAATTTTTCTCTGGACTTTAAAAGGCATGGAAAGATGTCACATGGCTAAAACAGCCAACATGTGGGAACAGAGAACAATCTGTTATCTCTTTGTCAAATTTAGAAGAAAAATTGTACATATTTGTTTTGAAATTCTTGTTTATAGAAACCATGAGTCAGTATAGGCTCAATATCCCCTAGTACTAAAATACGTTAGGCTAGCGTAAGTCCTAGTTTCACTAAATCTGAAAAGTTAGTATCATAGTGAGCTTCATACCTAAAAATAACGAAAGTAGGCCTTATAAAAACATTGCGAATTACTGTTTGAGAGTCTCCTACACATGTGTCTCTGACATTTTTGCAAATTTACGCTGAATTTTCACTCTAGATACCTCTCCAGATCATTACAGCTTCTCTTCAGCCCATACACTCATTTTGTGTGTAGAAAGCATTGGTCATTCAGAAGAGCATAGGCTCGAATTTTAGGAATAAAATTTCTATGTTTTAAAAGTCTTAAAATTTATTTGTCATATCACTGGTCACAAAATATTTTTGGGGATATTGTCTGCAATTTTACTAGCCTTTAAGGACTTTTTTTGAAATGTGTTGACACCCATTCTTATGGACCCAGTGTACGGTACCTGAGGCAAAAACTTGGAACCCCATTTACCCGCATTTTTCGTTATCCGAACTACCTGCGGTCCCAATGTGTTCAGATACGGGGGTTTTACTGTATTTTACTTTTCAAGTTCTCCAAAGCCATAAAATGAAAATGACAAGAGGTTCAGGAGTTTTGTTAAAATAAAAGTTGCTGTAGGTCCCTGGGTTCAATTCCACGAAATTGAAATAGAAGCTGCCTGAAAAGTTTGCAAGTTAAACCATAGGGTTTTAGACACATTTTAACACAAATTTACATTTTTTGAATTGGTCATCCTTCATTATAAAACCTCAATAGCGCTAAGAATAAACCAATTTTATGTGATGTAATTTTTTTATTCAAGTGGCCTTTTTGAAAATGCACAAGGAGAGATTGTATGTGCCATGCATACTACATGCATTCACATGTGGCACTGGTGCATGCCTAGGGTGGCCATATGTCCGGCTTTTTGCCGGATTGTCAGGCTTTTGGGTAGCCTGTTATCCGTCCAGTGTTACTTGATGCCGGATGTTGACCTGTCCTCCTTTTCAAGGGTCTGCAGGGTCACAGTGACAAACCTTATAAATTACGAACGACAATATCCATCACTAATGATTTCCCTACAACCTGTCAACCACGTACAATATTATGTGAAAAAAGTCTGCGGATATATCTCAAAATAATTGAAAATAAAAGTGGCACTCATGATCGGTCACATTCTGAGATGATCATAAATTATAATCAAGCGCAGTCAGTTTGATTAGTCAACGAACACGATATATGTACCCTTGTGGGTAGGAATGGTATGTTGCAATATCTGCGTACACAACGCCGGTTTTAAGTAATGACCAAACTTGGATACGGATGGTCATGTCCTGCTTTTTGTGTATTTGGAAATGGTCACCCTATGCATGCCACATGCATGCATGTGTAATAACGCTACATGCTATACATGTGCACGTATGTAGATATGATGCATACTTTATGCATATGTGTAGCAATATGTATGCTACAAACACCCACATGTAGCAGTGATGCATGCTATATGCACACATGTGTAGCAATGTGTATGCTACACACACCCACATGTAGATGCATGCTATATGCCCATGTGTGTAGCAATATTGTTGCTACAAACATTCACAAGTAGCAGTTATGCATGCTATATGTATGGGAGTGTAGCAGTTATGTATGCTACATGAGATGCAGCTGTGAAGCATGCTACATACAAACTTCTCTTGTAATGCTAATACAAAATTCATTGTATGCACATCACTGCCTGACTTTGATTGGCCGGTCAATTTGTGTATGAGTGTACAACTGCACCTCCAATATGTCAACTTTTTACATCCCTACTAAGAAGATGATGTAAATGTAATTGGTGTATACCTTTCTTTCTTCTTGAGATGTTCCTGAGAATTTGCCAATTTCTGTTCCAACTTGTGGACTTTCTCTTCCCCATCTCTGCTAGCATTCTCTAGTTTCTTCTCCACCAAACCAAGTCTGACAGATGAAGCACTTACCTCCTCTTGCTATTGATGTAATAGAAGGAAACAAAAGTTTTTTTTAAAACAAAGAGCTACAAATTTAATAACTCCTGCATCAGTACAGGATTGACTGCCACATGACACTACCACTCATTTTCACTTACAAAGACCAACCCAAATCTGGCAAGTTTAGGTCATATACATGTTCTAGACTGGCCAGTTTCTGAGAGGGTTTGGGAACATGGTGTGGGGGGGGGGGGGAAGGAGGACACCATTTAATTTCCACAACATAACCTTATCAAGGTGGCATTAAGTATGGACTACATTGAAGCTGAATATCCTATCTGATTTGGTTCACACATAGAATCAGCCATCCTAAACCCCACCCCCACCCCCACCTTCTCTGAAGTAAGCAACTTTTCACATTTTAACCTCACATGAATATAAACAATCATTAAAGGAAAATTCACTCTGGATTAATGTTTCAATGAAAATTGCAAAACATTGCATGAAACAAGCTGATGTTCCTTAAAGCTAATCATATTCCCTGGGCAATGGCTTCAAAACAATTCCTCAAATCATTTAACATTTTATTTATATATTGTTTTTTGCTCACCTTCAATTTTAGCTGTCTCTTCATATCCTTCACCTCATTCTCTTTAGCTTCCAATTTATGGCCAAGACCCTCTGCGTCACAGATTTCAGCCTTCACTTTGGAGGCACGCCTCTCCACTGGTCCTACCACCTGATGTGAGAAAGAAAATAGCATATTAATTACTAGAACTCTGCAATCATCAAACTCTGGATCCTACAGTTCAGTTCACTTCAGTTCAGTTTATTTTCTCCATGTATCCTCTATATAAAGAGGTATTAGAGACTTAACAATATAAGCAAATATAGAAGTATACAATGGATATGTAGATGGCAGTCAAATCAGAAATACTTAACAAGCAGGACTATAGGATTCTCGACTGCAAATAACTTTGGCCTAGGCCTATTTAACTAAAATGTGGCAGCAGCACCAAGTTATGTGCTGGATGTTGAAAATAGGACATTTTATGGAAAGGCTTTCATTATCTTACTACAAAACATACTTAAATTATTAATTATGGATTTAGATTTTGATTGGAAAAGGTCACAGCTGAAATAAGTGTTGCAAAACTTGTTATGAACTGCACATAAGTTTTATGCCACCTCCATCTTGAATCTATTCACTTAAACTTATATACCCACTGTGAGAGAGCTTTTTACATACAGTATGGTACTGTCAAAGTTACACTTTACCTATAATAAACTGCATTGTTGTGACTCAAGATGCAACATTGATAACTCTTATAATGTGTAATACTTTGGAGTACTGAAGTTATTGTCAAAATTTGTTACTGATTTTGAATGTTTTCAATAATGATAAAAGTTATTTTCTGTCTGAGGTATATCGATCCACTATGAACACAACATTTCCCTTTAAGCATAAGGTAAAAATGTTACAATTATTCAATACACACCAAAGATTCCACACAAATGATACTATAAATTTTTTGCATATCTTGCTGTGACTTAAAATCTAAGTTGTTTCCAATTGCAATATCACAGTTTTGATAAATGCAATACAGAAACCTAACAGAATGATACTTGGATATGTCTGGTATTTGCTTACCAAATTTCCATAAATTTAAGTGAGTCCTTCTTTGAATAGTTACAGTTTGGTCACATTACAACGACAGACACAAAATCCAGGGAAATTAAAAGTGTACCTTCAAATGTACAAAGCTACTACGATTGGTCACGACAGGTGAAGATTAGTGATATGTACTATACAATGCACAGTACAAGTAACATGGAATCAGATATTTAGGGTAATGACTTTCAGATTTCAATAATATACACAGCAGATTGCTTGCAAAGGGTTTACACATTTTCCACATCTTCAGTGGAAGAGAAATGGCCTTGGGCTTTGACACTTAATTGTGGGGGTTCTAAATATACTTAATGAGATTGGAGGTGGGACTTAAACTATGGAAAATTTGAACTACTGAGGTGATGATAATCTTCCCTCATGGTGATACTTCCATGTAAATGACTCCTTTTATATGTCGCATTCTGTGTCTTCTTTGAAACTCACACAAAAATGTTGTCATCATTAAGATGTGGAAGCCTCTCAATCTTAGAGACCATATATTCCTTTAAATTGCATTAATACTGCAAAATAACTGGAACAAAGGTTGACAGTGCTTAAAAACATACATGAAGCTCAATTTTCCCAGGATTTAAATAATGCCTTCAGCAGCACTGCAAGTATCACACTGCTTATGAAATCTGCCAAACATTTTTTTTCTTTTTTCTTGGTGACTAAAATATCTCAACTACTACTAATACTTGATAATGATTAGATTTAATTGCAAGAAAATCCAGCTGCAGCAATGCACTTTACAATCAAAATAAGAAAGAAAATATAAGACTTGAGTTTACACTTTAATAAGTCCAAGCATGGGGTAGTCTTTATCTCCAGTGCAAGAGAGTTCTAAAGTCTGGGACATGCTGAAAGCCATATCACTGAAATGAGAATGCTATTATTCTTAAAAGGTCTACTCACTTTTTCTTGTGGTATATTAGCATCATATTCTCCATTCTGCATGGCTGTACTTATCTTGTTCATCACAACCATTGCTTTTACCAATGTCTCCCTACCAAGAGAGAAATGCACATCTCAGGATAATGAATATTCATTACTTTGTGAAATGGCGCCACTGAGGATTGGGTGGAAATGGTATCACCATATCCTCACATTTTGTTTTGTATCGTGCCACATTCTTGTCTCGAGAAGACATTATCCTACAGGATATCATATCACAAGGTTTGTTAGGAAGAGGCATGGAATAAGGTTAGGGTTAAAAGTCTCAAGAAGTGATGATCCTACAGGGATATAATGTGAGGATTGGGTCAATGGTATGCTACTTTATACTAAATTTATTCTAAAGAAACCCTTCTCTGTCCTTCCACTCCTCCTTTCCATTGCACTATGACAGAATTGACTGATGCACTGACTTACTGATGGATGAATTGATTGATTGGTTGATTAATGGATTGATTGATTGATTGAAACTCTTTATAAAAGAGGATGATACATTCCACTCCCACTTTGCCCCAGAGCATTTTATAACCATAATGTATGTCTATAAGATCTTCAAATTTTTCATAACTTTGGAATAAAAATTGCTCTGAAATTTCTGTTTATAATAGTATTATAGCAATTCTTTACTTCAAACCTAAAATTCCTACATTTCATTCCATCATAAAACACTTCTTGCAACTTCTAGGCATATTAACATTAACAAAGTTCAATAAATGTTTGATGGAAAATTTCTTGCATCTCATGACATACCTGTAGCTCTGGTATGGTCCCTTGTCCTCTTTAGCAAACACTTCACTGCAGGCTGCCTCTGCAAACTCCTCCATCTTTTTCACTGGTATACCCTCTACATCACCTGGATGAGATGGAGACAAAAAAATTATTTGCATTCAGAAAATGCAAGAAGTATGATACTGAGAGAGAAACCCTATTACAAGTCAAACTAGTGTGACCTTTTACAAGTTAAATTTTTAAATTAAATTATTTGTTTAGTATGGGATCAAACCATTTCCCCACAACATCCAAACAACTGGAAAATTTCATCAATGGAATTTGAATTATTTCTTAAAAAAACATTTCATATTCTTTGAATTGACTTTAAAATTTTACATTTCAATCATCAGAACCTTTACACTGTACTGTGAGCATTCATCTCTTTCAAGACTTTACACAATTATTTGATTGGCAATACCCATGATAAGATACATTTTTAGTTAAACGTTATACATGGGGCAAAATATATGAATTAATGTCTGATGAATTATTGGTATTCAAGGTGAGTATCAGCCAATGTTTGTGCATTCAGTACAAACATCAAAATTGGTAAAATTAACATTAAACTGTTAATACCACCTAAAACCGATTTTACTACTTCAAGCAAGGGACACTTCATTTACCCAATACAAAACCACTATTTTTAATACCTCATGTAAGTGAAATAAGATTTCTTGGTATTCCAGTTCAAAACCACTAATCTTTTTAATTATCTCATACTTTGTCCAAGGTATGCTTATGTCTGAAATAATGGTATCAGAATATTACTGACTGGTACTGAAAACTGAAATATCAGCATTCAGTGAAAGGTTATATTGGTGGTATAGCCCCAATGCTATCTCAATTGTTATCAAAATTCTTGGGAGAGAATCTCAAATTTCTAAGCCTTTCTGCTTAATCAGCACAATTTTTGTACATTAATGATCATTCATAATCCATGCTGTAGCTATGAAACTCTCAATTGATAATCTAAGCTAACAAACTCATTTGCACCTTGTCATATCATTTCCAATTCCTGCTAAAATTGAGCAATTATTCACATACAACTCTGTTTCAACTACCACCTTTAACCTCTTGTGACCTTTAACCTCAAGTGCATTTCTGTACACTAAACTCAAACAGACAGTCACATAAATATCACAAGTTTCCTGTATCTGCCAGTAGAGACATAACTTTTCATTTTGACAGTCCTTCTTTAAACCTGCATTAAATTTGCAATGGCTGAACTGGCTGGTATACATGCTATAAAATATGCAGATATTATGCTTGCCTGCATCACTACACCTACTAATTATTTCAACTAAATTTGACCACATACAGTTCTTCTTTATTCCCTACTGCTTTAAAGGTCAAGAGCAGTCGCCCCAAACTTATTTTGAAGCAATAGCTAAATGTTACAAATTTCTTCCTATTTCTCTTCCAAGTATATTTCGTAATATTTTAGGACATAAATATTGCATATTCAAGGTAAATCAAGCAGTAACTCCTTGTAAATTTTACAACTGAGTGAGAAAAATACTGTCACATGATTCTCAAGAGCCATTCAGGAAATAGGACAGTCTACTATACAATTCTTTATTGGGGTGACTGCATTCTCCCTTTAATAATACTCCTACAACTGTAACTGTTGTAAGATCAATACATTTTTAGTAACACCGAGAACTCTGTCTTGATATAGCTGCAAATGTTTTATTCTTGAGTAGAATACAGCAGTGTCAGTGGAGTTACAAAGGCATAAAACGATGTCTCCCGCTTGTTCTACATAAAATCTATTCTAACATGCAGTACTACCGCCCCTAAAGGTTCTCTGTAATGGTTAGCCTCTCTCTCAACAGACAAATGTAGCCACCAAAGAAGAATTAATAAGACTTAATCCTACAAAATAAATAACGTTTTGTTAATTTCCATAAAGAAAGTCTGTAGGTGAATTAGCACAGTTATACACTGGACATCATATGTGCTTGTGTCATTAAATGATGTGAATTGACTGGCATGTTGATCACTGTTCTTGTAGACAACAAAACCCACTCTAAAAGACCAACTGGCATTTTTATAAGAAATTTTGAATGGCTGCATACATCCTTTAAAACAGGATGATGCTCTAATATTCAACAAGGCAATAAAAATGTCACAAACACATTTTGTTCCCTTGACAAAAATTATCCACACAATACTTTAAGAGAATCCACTACATCTGGGGGCAAATTATGTGATATCGCATCTGAGTTTTCGAACCAATGCACACACACTTGCAATGCATGGAACAACATTTTTATCCCACAAATGCAATGCAAATGTATGGGACATGTGTATAGCTAGATGTGTTTGTAAATCAAATTTTAAAATCTACTTTGCCCCTGTACCACATGAGGTAGAATACGACCAAAACTATCCCACGTATACTTATCTGGTAACGCCAAGTAAGCAAATGAAGGTACGCACTGAGAGTGACTGTAATTGCATGCAGGTATTTACAAAAAACTTAAAAAGCAGCAAACCAAAGAAAAACCATTTCAGCCAAACCCCATGCAGAAAAAACAAAATAGCAAAATACACCAAAAAATTATACGCAGCCCTAAGAAAAGCCACCATGCATTCCAAAAGTTTTAAGAAAAGGCCACCTGCATATTTTCATTAGTTGCTTCCTACAGTGAAGAAAAATTTAAAAAACTCACCACCTTATACCACAAAGGGGCCTTTCAAAGGGTATTTGAATACATCAATTTAAATTTATTCATACGTCTTCCAATCACATGTGAAATGTGTTCAGTTGCATTAATCTTTGAAGGACTGAGAAACACTTTACAAAATGATTCGTGTTCCACAGAGTTTGGTAACAAAGATGGTGGAAATTTAGATAGGCAGACCCCTTCCATCATGAAACCAGAATTTGCAAAAATGTTTTTGAAATACTGAACATTCAAAGAAAATCTTCCTGTCCATGTTGAAATCTCTACGAACTTAGATACTCCAGTCCCACCAAGGGGAGGGGAAGATGGTTTCTCTTTATGGCATGCCGGTCTTTAGCACCCAATACCCCCTTGGCATATACTTTACAGGGTTTCCCCTGGTATTCACTCACAGAAATTCCCTATAGTTACTACCTCTACTGTACTAGCTATAGAAGTATTGATAGTTCTCCCTCCAAAGCTGGCACCATATTACCTCCATGGACCAATACCACCTCACTCTCTCTAAAACCCAGGGGAAACCCTGCTTTATATAATATCAAAGTCATCACAAGGCCCCCAGAGAAAATTAGTTTAGAACCTTAGAAGTAAGTTGTAATCATTTCAACTTTGAATATTAAGTATGCTAGCATAAATTTGGCCTTGATTCTGAATGTTCTAAAATCCACCCAATATTTTTCAATTTTATGAGAAATGAAGCAAAACCAGAGCCAGAAGTTTCAAGAAATATACTCTTAAGAGGACAAGGTGAAAGTGCTCTTGTGAAAGCACAGAAAGATATCCAAGCTAAGAACTACTTCTTCAAAAAGAAATCAGGTTTTATAAATGATTCATGAAGCATGAATAACCAGTACAATTTGCAAGGAATGAAAAAAGGAGCTCCCTCGAAAGCACACAAGGCAAAGTACAACAAAATGAAATCTGAAATTTTTGGCTACTCTAATTTCCCAAAAATCCAACTATTTGCCTATTAAAATGAACCGAATGAGTAGAAAAAAAGATTTTTAAATCCTACAAAAAGACAAAGTATGAAAACTGGAAAAGAGGAGATAATTTTAAAGAGAAATACCACGCATATGTAATCCTTTTGTTCCTGAGCATTTGGGACATTTTAAAACAGAAAAGTCAAGTAAAAATTAAATACGGCAATGACAGAATTATGGACAATATGCATTTTGAATTGCAGTTAATACTTTTAACATAAAGAATTTTCTTTGTACTTAAGGGTAGAAACTTTGAATGCAAGAATTTACAAAAAGTTAACTCCTTTAACAGCCTCCATCAATGTTAATATCGACATCTGCCTTACAAAGCAGATACCTTTGAAAGGTTATAATACTAAGCTGATTCCTTACAACAATAAATAAAGTTACTTGAAGCTACTACTTGGGAGGCATTTTACACCTTGAGGCTTTACTATAATTTCAGTCCATTAATTATTATGCATGAACTGACGGTTCCCCTTAAAGCAGCTTCTGTCCAAATGTAAGTCAAACTAAACAGGTACCACTGAAAATTGACTGATCAAAATAAAAGCCAACTGCACATGAAAACTGCTCCCCTCTCCCCTTCAGCACGTACCTCATAAATATTCATAATTTCAAATTGGTTAAATAAGTTTAAAACCATAGCTTGAAATCTTCAAGAAAGTTTCAGCTAGAGCAGTACCTTCAGTAAGTGAAACTTAACAAGCCACAGTCATAAATGGCACAAAAACTAAATATGTGCAAAATGCATTCCCCCTCTATTCACTTTTGTTAACCTTTATGAATATTCATAGTTGTAAGTAGCAATGTTAATATATCAAACCAATTGCCAAAACCAGCAATATGAGTTGTAACATAAAACTGTCCAAATAATTGTACTCCCATAGTATAAGCATTCACACCCATCTTTATTCAACACATAAGTCCCATTCTGACCCTGTCACCAGAGTTAAGTTTTCCTTCACAGGTAAAATAATAAAAACCTTCCACCAATATTTTTCCTGGAAATTATTTAGCAAAAAAGGTTAAAAAATAGTGACAGTTCTCTTTATTCAAACACACACATCTTAAGATGAAAGAAACCAAGATACAAATTACAAGTTTTATCAAGGTTACAAAGATTCATTCCATGCCAAACCTACTGCTGTTATGGAGTGGACAGCTTTTTAAAGTTTTTAGAAAGTCCCTTCATTTAAATGTTTCTTGTTTCAGAAAGTCAAATTGTAGTACAAACATACCGGAGGTAAGATATGCAGGTTACTAGCAAAGTTTTCAAATAGCATGAGCCAGATATAATTTGGAAAGGTGAATAAGAGTGATTCAAGACATGGTCTAAGTTCGATATCCCTCAAATGTCATAGCTCTTAGAGAATGGCTCCATAAATTTTGCCTCATGAGAGACAGCCAGCTGTACTTTCCATGGCAAGTTGACAAACAAGATTTATTCCCACACGTAACCTTCCACGACCTCCACAGGTACTTTGAATATTCAAGAGCAAAGGTTGATTACACAAAGAGGTGCACTGATGAAATACACAATACACATAGCAGAGACCACAGACTAATGCTGTCTGTGTCATAATGCCGAGGCAATGCAGCCAATGAATGGTTAGTCTAATATCTACTTCTTTCTGCAAACATATATGTATAAGTATATATGCAAATTGCAGGCCAGAGAGGGTGTACTATCATATATACAAACCTTCACTGTCAGTGACTGGTTTCTTCTTGCCTGGGGAATCTAAATGGCAGAGGTATTACATACATTAAAGGTCTGGTGACATACCGCCACTAAATTCTGGTATTCTTCCAATGTTGCACATTAACTTTACTACATGTTAGTTTCATTAGAATAATTTCAACTACCTCACACTGACTGTATGTGGCATCTCTTTAAATTTGACTTTTTCTGAGAGAGCTCATCAGTCACTCAAAATACTGACATGGAATGTTGGACAGTATCAGTTTTCTTCTTTATAGACCTTGTATAGATGTTTCACTGACATCCCTGTATAAGGCATCTCTCTTTGTTGGATATTTTGTACTTCAACCATCTTCATGATATATTTTGCTCTGCTGTGTGCCCAGATGTTAACATCCTTTCTGCACATGAGAATTTATCACCAGCAATTGCACACAAACTGATACCACTTGAAAAACTGCTATACAACTCCTATGTTAACTAAGTTGCAAGCATACTTTAGTTTGGTGTTGCTTCGACCATTACGCAGCAGACAATTCATCTTCAAATGTCGATGAAAATATATATAACAGCTGCCCTTGTGCCCTTGAAACAAAAGGTTGAATAAACAATAGATAACATGACAGAAATTGTGTGAGTCCCCTTTCTTATAGCAAAAATTTGGAGTATTCAGCCCATTTTTCCAGATTTTAAGGGTAAAGTAGAAATTTTCCTGTATAATGGTCAACTTTGAATTAAGCTTGATGCAACCTGAAGCTATTTCCATATTGGCGTATTTTATGTCACCAGACCTTTAAATCCTCAGCAGAGACATGAATAAAATGACAATAAAGCACAATATTACACTCTCATAATTCTGCACATTTACACACAAAACTTTTTACAATTACAACTGTTCTAAAAACCACCTTTAAAGTTTAATTTACTTACAAAACAGAGACTGTGCGATAAGGAATGGCTTATTATATGAACAAATATTCAGGAAGTTTAGGAAGTATCTTGTGAATAAATTATAAACTTTAGATTTAGACTTGGATAAACAATAACATACCACATCTGGGGATACTTGTAGTTTTTTCATAACTCTTCATTTCCTGTGTCTGTAAAATTTGAGGACCTACATCACACTATGAATTTATCTAAACAAAAACAAATTACTACATTTTCTAGACCTTCAAACTGCAGTTTAAATTTTTAAATGAATTTTTGCAGTTGTGTTGTAAACATGTGGGCCCCTCATGCACTTAACACCAACATTGCATGAAATTTGGTGTTCTTGGAGGCTTTCAAGACTAATTAGTATGAAAGCAGAGTACTGTAAGATGTGTTCCATCAAAAAATTCCCTTATCTGTACCACCAGTGACAAGACAAGCAACTAATTATTGCTTCCTGTTACCTCTGTAAGCAAACTTCAGACTGTAATATACTTAACAACACAATGTCAAAGTCACCTATCCCGGGTAAATTTTCTCAGGCATCAATCAGTACTGCACTAGAAAACAAAATTAAAGGGCATCTCTGGGTTTTGAAAGATGTTTGCCCATGATTTTTTAATGTTTTGCAGCAAGTTTCACATTGTGTATTTTTCTGTTGTATAGCTTGCTAATTTAGGCAGTTAAGAAGGTGATGGAATTTCCCACAGGCAACTGACACTCTTTGTGGGATTATTGACTCAAGTGCAAATATCTGACAATCAGGCATCTTTATGCAAACACTTATGTCAATACAGGTTTCCATAACTTTTCAGAATTCCAAAAACCTGCAAAATCTCATCCCTTGACAAAATCTCTAACCTTTCAATATTATCTTTTATCTAGCACTATCAGAGTCACTGTTATCAACATTTTACAAATACTAACTCCACCCACAATAAAGCAAAACAAGGTGAAAAAATTCCAAATATTTGAAAAAATAAACAACTACTTAACAGGAATGGTATTCCAATCCATTGAACACTGCAGTGAAGCATCAACAATTATTCAAAGGTATATCGATCACATTTTTGCAATTTTAAAGTAAGGTGCAAATATATCTCCAACATAAAAGGCAAACAGTTAATATCTCTGGGTTTGAGTTACCTGAAAGGGAGCTGGACATCTTCATAGCCTCCCGGCCAAACTTCCTGAAGGCTGTGACCAATTTGTAGAGGTGCTCCGAACATTCAAATAGAGAAGCTTGTACCTGTCGCCAAACAATGCCAAGATTCAAGTGACAAAATTGTAATTATGAAGACTCTACTGAACCATGATGAAGAGCTTAATTCTGTCAAAATTTATTTCACTTCAAACAATTTATCAAACACTAATAAATCTAGAAATTTTCCCGAGATATTCAACAATAAATGGACTCTACTGTCTAAATTAATGACTATGATATCATCTTTCTGTTCCAGTTTTATGTAAAGATACAGTTCAGGGGTGTTACCTTTCCAGAAGATAAAATTTGTTTGTGTATTTAAGAAGAGTGACATTCACAGCACTTTGATACATAAATATTGATATAAATACAAATGTGTGTACATATGGATCCATTTTGCCTACAATACACTTTCAACAGCAATGCCAATACTACTGGAAGTTTGTTGTAGGCAAAATGAATCCATGTGTACACACATTTGTATTATTCCACCTTGTGGTACTGCCCAGTTTTGCAAGCGCACACTAATTGACCAATCTAACCAAGTCTGACAGTGGTGTTACTGATGCCTTTACAACACACCATGTACATTAATACTACTGTGCCTAGGTGCGGCATGCATAACACATTACAAGCTTTCTCATCCTCTTTAAACATGCTGTCTTAAAAACATGTTATATGAAACACGTTTATATTAATCTGGAGCATGTCGCAAAACTTTCGTAGAGAATACTCTGGCGTAAGCACTCTGAGAAAGGTCTAACGTCACCAAAATTAACCTGTAAAGTTTAACAATTATGAATAATCTATTTTACTGTTTATTTCACTTACCTCAGAACTGTATGACAGAGAAGAAGGCCCACCTTGATCCTCCATAGCCCCAGAGGTCTTTGGGAGACGTCTGCGAATCTGGAAAAGGAAATTTGATATCGACGTGATACTTCAGATGCAAAGACGAAAACATAAGACCTTGGAGGGAAATAAACCAGTAAGGTGAAAAATATGGTCAAGGGGTCTGTGTACTTTAGGAAAGCATTCTCTTTTTGGAAGCTTGGAAAGGTTCAGGCAGAAAAAGAGGGAAGAACTGAAAACTTGCAATTCACAAAAGTAAACTGAAAGCTTCGACAAGAAAGGCAGTTTTGATCAAACTTAGAAACAGGATAAATCTGTTTAATCATGCTGTGATATCCAAAATGCAGAATGATTCATATCAGCAATTCTCACAAAAAACACAGCTAAAATTCAGTACTATATGACTGCAAGAGTAATATCATAACTGTGGGTTGAAACTGTGTGGTTATAGCATTTTTTAGCAATAAGAATTCTTTGTTAAAAAGCACATGAAACAATTTATCAAGGGTGTTTAGCTCCCTATACTAGCACTCACAATCTCAGAACTGGTCAATATGCTAATCAGCTGGCCAAAGATAAGATGCAAGATTTCATATCACATTAAAATTAAATTCACATTCTCTGATATATCACTCACCATTCTGGAAAACTGTTTCATATCTGCATTGGTACTGTCTAGATCTTTCAGCAGAATGGCAAAGTCTGTTGTTTCTTGGTTCATCTAAAGGGAAGAAAGCATAACAAAGATTAAAACAACCTGCATGCTTCCAGATAAATGAATGGTCTTCATTTGTGGTCAAAATCTCAGCCTAGATAATCGGGTCATCCATTTTTTCATTTTTTTCACAAGAGTACAAATAATACTTTCTTCAAACTCCTTTCCACTTTCCAAGGCATCCTTTGACACAATTTGAAAATGTTTTGGCAAAAAAAAAATCATCATTTACAGTATTTTAAAAAGAATATGTGGCTTCTTGACCCCCCTCCCCATGTATGTTTTGTGTTCTTGTTAAAATAATAAATACAATGGATAATTCCTCAGGCCAGCAGCATTCCATAATTTTTGTGTATCTCTGTTTGCTTTCCTATGATCCAATCACTAGCAAATCACTGATCTGAACATCACCTTCCTTTTGAATCCTTTTCCTTCTTCTTCTTGGTGGGGTGGGAAATATTTCCATGTAGTAGCCAAGCTTGAGCCTACACCTTTCTTTCGATACATACTAAAATGCAATCTTCAAATACAGCAAACCACTAGATCATATGAACAATAACGACAGTTACTTCCATTACCTGCATAAAGACTTTCAGCTTCTTTATCTCTAATCCAAGTAATTCTGATGCTGAGGAAGTCATCTTGACATGATCTGACATGAGGATAGTGTGATCCACATTCTCTTGGATCAAGTGTACACTGTGGAGATGCTCAAAGTATGCTACAGCTTTCTCTACACCTTCCAAATTGGTTGTTTCATCCAACTGTAGGAAGAAGACCAAATAATTACAGGAACCATTTTCTATTGCAAGAACATGTGGGGGTGTGGTGGGGGTAGGGGAAAAACATTTTTAATACCTTTCAAGACCATGATGGCCATTTTCAAGATTGAAAAATAAAGAATATTTTCTTTTAACCTATTTACCCATGACCTACCAGTTAACCCATTTACACAGTGTGAATAAATTTAGCAATAAGCATATTCTCAAGTAGAAAAGATTTCCAATTTTCCTGTACTTTCAAGACCTTACAAAAATTCCAGACTTTTTTTTTTCTTCTCTAAATATTTTACTATTGCATGGGACCCCTGGTTAGGTTTCATACATTATTTTTATGAATAATTAAGACCATTTTGTTTCTTGTTTCAATAATGACTGCCTCCAATGACAAAATTACAATTCACAAGCAAGTTGAGATTGGCTATTAAATCTCATATCAAAGCTGATTCACCAACCAACCAAGACTTCTTGTTGTAAGACCAACAATATTCCAATTGTATTTAACCAAAGTGGAGATGAAAAACTCACCCCGCAGCATCCAAAATTGCCCTCCGAAAGATATCAGGAATGTTACCAAACTTGACCTTCCTTGCCATTGCCAACACAAATAATAACAGTAGCTCCTGTTGACCCCCAAAAAGGACCCCTAAACTGTTTTAGAGGGTAATTTTTTCATTTGAAAAAGCCCCTTGAGACCCTTGAGAGAAATCAAAATTTGTAAATTGAAAGACACTCACCTGGTCCTGACGAAGTAAGTCAATGATGTTATCTAGTGGCCTTTCGTGTGGCATCATCTCTGGACAGAGGGTTCCAATTTTGCAAAAGAGTTCTACGCTGCAAGTAGTCAAAGCACTGTAAAGAAATGAAAGGTTGATGGGGAATTTATGGACAGGAATTAGACACATGCAACTGTGCTATGAAGTTGTCACTCTCATTTATAGATATTTATGGATTTTTCAGTCTACATAGTTAAAATGCAGGCTCATAGCGTGAGATATAAAAACATGGTATGAAAGCTTTGTCAAAAGAAAACTTACCTCCTAGCTGATAGAAAAGCATTACACTTCCCTGAGTGAAACATGATATGTATCAATAGTATAAATATCAAGGAAGACTTGTTCAAAAGTAACAAAACACCAAGGCACCAAAACAGCAAAACTCTATACTGGCATCATGTAGGTAAGGGACCTAAGCTGTACAATGTTCCTGACAACACCTACAGATATGGAGCTCCCATTGCTTCCCAAAGGCCATCTTGGAGTGACCCAACTTGTCCCAGCCCTTCTCAGGAAACCAGTCTTATTTCAAACAGAGAGGTATACTGCTATAGTAGTTTTTGTTTTCAAAATACCTGTAGCCAGGGGTCAAAGATCCCCTCCCAGAGGGTTCTGCTCAGGCAAATTCATAAACATAAATTTGCTTCAAACATTGGACAATGCTGCACCAATTTGTATCTACGCCCCCTTGATTGTTCAAAATATTCTCAATGTAACCTCTCTTTAGGCAACACCCTGTCCCCCTCCCCTACCACCTGAACCTCTACACACTAACAAGTCTCCTCAAATGTTACAAATTCTACCCCAACTCTGAAAGGAAAATCAACCCTCCTCATTACACAACCTGATCATGGTAGGCTCAATTTCAACAGTTTCACAGTCATCCAGTTGCCTATGACAACCATGATTTGTACGTGCGACCAAAAGTAACAGGTTAGTTGTCTAATGGATAAACAAATGTAATAAAAAAAACAAAATGCATGGAACCCAGGGCAACTTTCACATTTCTTTTTGGACAACTATATTTTCATTTAGACAACCAAATAAGGCAAACAGATTAATCCCAGGAAAAGAATAAGAAAATTTAAAATCAAAGTCTGTTATGGGCCAGCAAAAGACCAGTATCACCTTTTAAGACAAGCCTACTGCATGGCAAAACTTACATTTTGTACTTGTTGAGGATGGTCTGCAGTTTTGTCATCATGTATGTCAGGTAATTTGCAAAGGACAGCTGTTCACCAAAGTTATGTCTCAGGGCCCTCTCTCTGTCAAGAGGTTCTGGAACCTCAGCCTAATAGGGGAGGCAAAGAATGAAAATGGATAGCAAGCATGAAAATCTTTAAAAGTATTTCTAGATCTGAGCAGGACATATTTCCAACACCCCACAGAAACATTTCAGTCCATAAAGATAGTGCCAACTGTAATTTAACAGATTTAATTAGACAATTTTCTATTTTTGAAGTCTCTTGTCAAAGTAATAATTCACATGTGATACATCCTTTACAATTCTGAAAGTTGCTTTTCACAGAAGTCTCGCCACTTATGACCAAGAGAATGAAGGCAGTGACATTTGGCAACAACATTTCAACACATGAGGTTTATGAGCAATCAGATGATTCAGGGTTACGTCCACAGCCAGGTCAAAGTTCTGAGGTTTTTCATCACATAACAATTTATGGCTTTCTGATCTGAAAGAACCCTTTGAGGTGAATATAAAACATATTTATGTTAACTTTGGGCTAAGTTACCTGTTCAAACAGGACATGACATTCGTCAAAATTCCATGTTTATGAACATAAAAAGAAGAGCTAATGGAGGAGAGATTTTGTCAATTATCAAAACCATCAAGAACTGAATCTGACTTAATGTAATTGATGGATCAAGCTAAAATCTATTTTAGATAGAAAATCACCTTGCTATTAAGACATTAAACTTACCGAGTATATTATTACTCCAAATGGTAACATCTTGGTGTTACATTTTGTAGGCAATGCAACTTACCTTGTCTCGTATTTGTTGTACTACCAACTCTGACTTGGCCAACAAACGAGCGATAAGCAGAAGAACTTGAACACAGTCATAATCACCTGCAAACATGATCAAATAAAAGGCATTACATACAAATACTTTCGCCTCTTATGTTGAAGTTTTTGTTACACATTTCATGAACAAATCAAAAGTGCAGAAGTAAAGCCCTGATGCCTTGATGATCTTTTGATTTGTAGAATTTTAGTGAAACCTGACTTACAATAGTTTTTAAAATCACTGAAAACAAATTGATAAAACTTGAGACAAGAATATACTAATTGTCATAACCTTGGCTTAAAATCTACTAAATAGCCCTTTGCAGGTTGCCATGCCAACAAAGTTAACTGTGTGTTCTAGGCAGAGTTGGCTTGGTAGTTGAGTGTACTGCCTTGCATGCAAAAGGTCCCCGGATCAAATTGTGGTGAAACCACGAGGAAATTTTCTGGTGACTCAAATTTGCTTGTGCAGTATAGCTGTTGCCAGTGATGCTGAGGGGGGTTGACTGGCTGAATTAAAACTGGGTATCTGGTTGTCTCTATCACGAAATTGTACGTCTCAGGAATTCATCTGCTTTGCTCATTTCAGCAGTTGAGAGCAGTGGTTCAGAACAAGGACCCTCCACCACTCTCAACCTTTGGGAAAGAGGCTAAAAACTGGGGATATACTTAAGTTTGTCAGATAATGTTAAATGGCTGTCCCCAGAGCAGGATTAGGAATGATTAGCACTCCTGTCTCATTACCTCTGAGCACTAATCCAAAAGAGAAGGCAAATCTCGTCAGTGTTTGTCCACAATCAATCTGGTATAAGGTCCTCCATGAGCCTTCCTGACCCTAAACTTTAAACCTAAACATTAAGCATGTCTGGGGAGACCAGTCAACTAGCTACCTCTTCTTTTGTTTGCTTTTATTCTGAAGTGGGTGATCTGGCATTAACCTTCAAACTCTAGACTGCATAGCTGGTATGTAAACAACAGCAATATGGGTAAGTCACTAACACTTATGACTACGGGGAAAGACTTGGGACAAGTCAAAAATTCTTACCTCCTCTTCTAAGAAAGTTATCTGGCATGAAGGACAGGAGAAATTTGATGTGCTGCTTGGCTTGAGCTATCTCCAACTTGCCTATCTCAACCTCAATGGCCTGTAGGTAAACATGAAATACTACATTATAAAACTTCTGTCTAATTTCAAGATATGTATATCGTCCAAAATCCATGCCTACTTTTTTACAGGTTTAAGAATAGAATTTTCACTCACAAAAAATATTGACTGAAAAAAGAAATCATAACAGAAGGGTACAAGTGAAAGCCAAAATGTCCTGAAATGTTTTTATGTTTTAAAATTAGCCATTCACTTCTAATTTTAGACAGCTTTTCTCGAATGAGAACACAGTGACCATATGGCTGTTTTCAAGTTTTGCAGTAATGTTTGCATTGAAGGCACAGTCAGGCCCGTAGTCAGGGGGGCCAGGGGGGAAAATGCCCCCTTGGAAAATTTTTCGCCCCCCGGAAGATCAAAAATTAGCATTCCCGTAATGCATTTTAGTATGTTTCGCCCCCTCTGGAAAATTTTCGCCCCCCTAGAAGCTTTTTCGCCCCCCCTTCAGCACCTTGTCTGGCTACAGGCTTGGGCACAGTAAAGAGGATACCCTACATTCTTCACCCAATTCAAGACTTTTTATCACACTTGTTTCCTATCTTTACTAACCCCACCATTTCCACACCAAAGAATAAACCAAATTTAAGACCATGTGAAGACCTTTTAAAACCAAGAATTCAATTTTCATGACATGAGAATTACTGCCTTTTGGGAAAATACCTCTTCTTAAACTCATCTAGGAAACATTTCTCATGACTACATACTATAGTGTATTCACAAAAGAAATACTAGCACTAGCCCTATAGTATGTACAGTGCACATATTAAATCAATTAATATGCATACAAAAAATTTTACATTTTCAGCATTTTCGGCTACTTGCATTTAAGCACAGCACACACATCTAGCAACATGAACGAAGGTTTACTAACAGTAAGATTTACAGCTTTCCAGACCATATAGCAATTCTTAAGACCAACCACCCAAAATACATGGACACTGAAGACAATAACAAAATTCCAGACATTTCCCAGGATTACCATGTTCCCTACACTGTGGGAACCCTGGATGAATGCAGTAAAAAATATTACTGAGAAAAACAACAATACCTTGGCCTGGACTTTTGCTTCGACCAGCTTGGAAGTAAAATCATACGCAGGGGTTTCCCCTGAAGTCTCTTGAGCCTCCTTAGCAGTTTCATGGATACTCTGCATCTCACGGTTCTTCTCCTGTTGACAAAATAAATCGCAGAAATACCTCAACAAACGAAAGAAAAATATTCTAATATATTACCTCTTTGAGCATAATATTGAATGGCTTCTGTTCTCAATGTTCCCAAAGTTTGAACCTTACCTATAATTCAAAATATCCATGTTGAAGTTGCTTCAATGATTCCCTATTTTAACTTGCTTTAAGTTTTGTATTGCCTTTATTTTAACTTTACAACATAAAAAATACATTCCAGAAAGTAATCTGAGGATCATTTTTGCCAGATCTGCTTTGCATAGGTGAAACTTGGTAACATTCCATCTTCTTCCAACCATCTGGATTCCCCCTACCTAAACCCCCACCCCCAAAAAAGAAATCTCAGAAACGGTGCAAGTACTACAAGAACTTCAGTACAGCCTCTTCCAATCTGACATTTTTTCTTTTTTTGCTGTATTCTGTGTTGCAGTGATTTAAACAAAGGAATTAACTTACAGACTGCATTATTGTTTTTTTCCAAATATAGTTAACGAACTTATTACTAAATTCAATGACATCTCGCTCTACCACCCTTATTATTACTGTCATTTTTTAAAATGAATGAAATACCATGTTCAAACGTACAAATTTCACTCAAGTGGGACACAGATAACATACTCTAAGTTTGGAAACAACCTCTGCAATTAATGATAAAAGTAAGAAGTAATGCTGAAAAATGATACTCTTTATATATGTCAATTGCAAAAGGCACTGTGAAGAACATAAAAAATCACATTAACTGGAAGTGCCTGGTACTAGGGCACAAACATCAACATCATTTGACTCAGTACTTTTTCCAAAGTCCCCTCGACTCTCTGGCAAAGAGCCAAAGGGCGAAACCAAATTTTACACCTGAAGGGGTTCTGCTCCCCAAAGGAGCTAAAGACTTGTCATGACCAACCACTTGCCCTACAGACCTCTACATCATGGGTCTGTCAAGTATGGTCCCATTCTAGACTGGCTGAAAAGAACAGATACTACACATGATCTTAGCCAAAAGGCCAAGTAGCTTTCCGTTACTTGACTCTAGTCTTATGTTAAGTTTAGGCCTGACAGCACCACTTGTGCACGATAACACTAAGGCTTTTCTTAACTACATCTAAACTTGTGTAACATGTAGCCAAGTACACAGAAGCAATCACTTCTCACAACAATGGAAACATTTCTCCTACAACAAATATCACCAATCGCTTAGTCTCATTATAAGAGTAATTTTACCTGTAAGGTAGCTGTCAGTTGTCTAAACTTTGCAATGGTCTCCTGATGGTCTGTGATATTCTCTTCCAGCTGACTAATCTTTCGATTGGCCTCTTGAACCTGATTCCTGGTCAGATCTAGCTCCTCTCGTAACTCCAACTCTGTTTCACGATTGTTCTCTTGAAGTTCTTCGTTCATTTCATTCAGAGCTTCCTGTAATTGTCAAACCAAACACCAGTCAAAGTCGTTTTCAATTATTTGCTGACAGAACTGAAAGTAATCACCCTCACGTCTTTCTGCCATTTTTGTTCTCCATTTACTACGATACTGGATACAAGCAAGCGGTATGAGGTTTGACAGTGTTGTCATACAACACTTAAAGGCAATAGGCAGTCACCCCAATCAGAGTTAGTATGCCCCGTCACTCTAGTTCATAAATGGCCTATTTTGATCATGTGACAATGTTTTTGTGAGTGAATTGTGAAATTCAAGGAGAATTTCTCCTTGCTTTACCTATAGTTTGTAATAGTTATGTTCAAAACATCTTCAGAGGTGCTTGCAATGCAATAAGAGGAGATTTGCAAGAATTTGCTGATTTTTCAAAGCAAATTTTGGGGCCACTGCCTAATACCTTTAATGATTACAGACCTGAAGCTTTTCTGCTTTATTCTGTCTTTCTACGCAAGAACTCCTCAGTCCAAATATATATTTCAGGACCATCAGCAAGAATAGTTTGAATGTATGTCATTATTCAAGCAGCGTGCATAGTTGTCAAATATGTGGGTGTGGCCTCAAACAAAAATGACTTCACACTTTTTCACCAAATTATACAATTACTTCATGGATGGAAGTGGACAATCTACTTCAGAGATCACATTTATTTACCACTGAAAAATAGGAAAATTATTTTCCGCCGACAGTTCAAACCATCAAAACAAGTAACTGTTATGATTAAGACTAAGATTAGGTTAAGGCTAAGATTAAGTTAAGACTTATACTGCATTTACACACTAGTCGAAAAGGCTGAATTAAACTTTCTGCTTTTAACATCTTAGCCTTAACCTAATCTTAGTCTTAATCATAACAGTGTACTTGTATTTGCATTCTACATGTGGACAAAATGTCAGTTTTGGGGGGCATATTTTTCTTCACTTTATCAATTTTTGACAATTCTGAAAGAGTGACAAAGGCAATATTTCAAATGGACTTTTTACACATGTCTGTGTGGGAAAAAGCTGCATTCATGCTACATGTGGTTTGTTATGTCTTACAGCCTTATGTCTGAAAGCATGAAATTAAACAAAGAAGTCTATTCAATCTGGCGGCAAAATCACGAAAGTTGCAACTCACTTCATACCAATTCTACAAGTTTTCCTTAAATTAGAAACTAAGTTCATACCAAGTCTATGTTTTCATAAAAGAAACACATCAAAGAAGACATGTTTTCATGAAAGAAGCAACTCAGCTTTCACCAAGTGTTTAAAGTTTCAAGTACAAAGTTACTCAGTTCATACCAAATCTGCAAGTTCTGTCTCCAGTTTCTCAATTTTTTCTTCCAATTCTAAGTTTTGTTCTGTCAATGATTCTACCATTTCTTCAGCCCCAAGAGCAGCATCAACCTGTGAACAAATCACATCAGTATAATAATATCAAACAAAGCTCTCACAAGTGCCCAAGTACATTTTGCTTCAAAAATTCTTCTCTTAAATTCCATCATTGTTCTACAATCAAGAACCAACGGTAGGCTGTCTTCATCTTTCAAATAACTTCCAAACTTTCATAAAGTACAGCCTTCACAAATGTTCCAATGTGAAGATGTAAAATACCTTCAATTTTTGCCCCCAAATCATGCCATACTAAAATTTAATCTTATGGTTGGCTTTCTCCCTCTGAAAATTAACACGTTTATTCTCACTGTGCAGACTTCGACAAATTCTATTTTCATTACTTGTCCATCAGGCTAGCTATTCTTCAAGTCTTCTTGTCTGCATGAATATCTACTTGTCCTCTTCGAATCTGCCTAATAGCCTTTGAACTCCTTCATGTGTAGGAGGCTTCACTGGTGTGCATGCCAGGTGGGATATGATACTGAGAAGAGTACTTGCCCGAGTGATTTTTTCTTGCCCCGGAGGGAATTTGTCGAAACCTGAACTATGATAAATTTCAGTTTGCAATTATTCTTGCTTTAAGACTAAAAATTTGTCTCTCACAATGCAACCTTACTGACTTATTATTCATAATGCTAGACGACTTTGACAAGCAGAGTCTAAGATCTCATGGTAAACCTCAGGTCCAAGGGCAGAATTTGAAGCCTTGGCATCAGGGACTGTGGCCCAAACTTCAACTATGGGGTGATCTCAAGGCTTACCTTGTGCTTGATTTCCAACTCCAGTCTGACTTTTGTGGTATCCACCTTTTGACTACAACTATGTTTTCAAACCTTTTTATGAGATATAAACTGCAAGGTCTGGGATATTTTTACTGCTGCCCATATGTCAAGCCTTTCACTTGCATACTACATTCACACTGTTTTAAAAAGTACATAACATGGAAAATTGCTTAATGGAAAATATAGAGGGCTCACTTGTTCTTTCAATTCAAGAATCTGACTTTCAGCTTCCTGTAAAGCAAAAAGTATGAGACAAAAGTTAAGATAAAAGAATGCAAAACATCACCTCATATACACACTTGCAATGGGATTTGCAGACCAATGAAACAAATTGCTATATCTACAAAAAGTACCTACTCTCATTGCACAAATTAAAACATTTTTTTAATGAACTGATTAATTATTTTATTACACATACACAAAAAGAGTTCAAAATATTTTTGTAATGACAACACAATGATATATGAAGACAATTTGAGATAGCTGGTACATGATTACATACCATATCCATAATTCCAACGTGTATCATAGTATTGAAATCCTTGTAATCAAAATGCTTATGGCAAGAAATTAGTTCATGTATGGCTTAAATACAAGGCATCAATAGCATCACTGACAAGTTTTTGAGCCTAAAACCAAGCATGAATTAAGCATTTTCTGCATTTTTTCATCATTTTATCAGTAATTAAACTTTAAAATATCACAACAAACATTTCCCTTTCACCAGTGATCCAACATGCTCACAGTTTTGTACATTGTGAGAGCACTTCATGGTCTGCTACTGGTTATCACACATGAATATTTGAAAAATGAATGTCACACATCAGTGTTTGCAAATGCAATTTCAAGATCTTCTTGCATCTCAAAACATTTGTAAAAGAACACATTCTTATGAATGAAAGAATGTCCTGCACTGTTTAAGTTGGCCAACATCAATCAAACTTACATAGAAAGTATCAAAAAATTAAGCAAATGCCCCCAAATTTAACCACCTGGCAGTCTTTCTCTCACAGTCACAAAATATACTGAAAAGGGAAATCTGTTTGATTTCCTTTCCAGTAAGAATACTCATACACAACCCAAAAGTGCTAAAAACTACTCACTGAAAGGGCTTTCGAGGCACTCTCTCTTTGAGCCTTGGTATCTTTGATTTCTTGTCCCATTTTTTCTTTTTCTTTCAGAGCCTTCTGATGTTCCTGTTTTTCTTCATTGGACAAATCTCTCAATCTACAAAAAAAAAAGAAAAAGAAAAAAAACAAGGTAAATAAGCCTAGTTCCTCTGAAGATCTGAATCCTTCAAAGTCTCCAAAAGTCTCCAATCTCATAAGCATAGGAAGCAGCTGTTCTTGACTGGGAGGGGGCTGAACATTGTTTTGGACCAACGTCCTGGGGAGGGATCTAAGGGAATGGGTGTTCCCTCTCCCCTTTGGAAAATTTTTGAATGTTTGAGGGTGCTGAGATGCAATTTGGTGCAACATTTGAGAAAATTTTAAGCAAAATTACTGCAAATTTTTGACACTTTTTAGAGAGGGAACAAATAAGGGGTTTTCTTACTTGAATTGAGGGGGGCAGAAGCATACTTCTGCTCCACCTGCTTCCTATGCCCTTGTCCAATATTTCTTTGTTTTTAAAGAAGAAATGCAACTGATTTCATAGTCATTACAACACATTTTCAAGAAAAAATGGCAGCAAAACATAGCTTCTCCACACCTTCCAAACATAATTTTATTCCCTACTTTACCATGCAACGAAAGTTGTCGCTTACTTGACCAGAGCTTCCTTTAGTCGGCTGTTTTGCTGTTCCAGCTGCTTGACTTGGTAACTAGTTGCAGCTCCATCAGAACCTACAGGGGAAAGACTTCTAAGTGTCAAGCAAATCTGTTTTTCTCTTTTTTTTTTCACTTTGTGTCATGGATAACTTTGATTATGACATTGACAGGGTACATCCTGTGATGAATATAAGCAACAACATTCAGAACATTCACAATTAGGCTGACAACTTACATACACTAGTCAAGATCAATGTGTAAACCAATAAATTTTTGTAAACTCATGAAAACAAATTAAGGTTCATTTGAAAAAAAAATCTACAATTTTAAAAAATGTTGCATAACTTATTGGACAGATATAATTTATAGCAGGTATCTTATCTCTTTATATTCTCCATGAAATGCAGACATATAATGATTGCAATGAGCTCTTTATGCTCTGTGAGAGGTTATAACAGATATACTTCTAACAAAGTTACAGTACTGAAGTCATAATGTGATCCTCTACCTTCTTGTTCAATTTCACTTCGAAGAAGTTCCAGGTCAAGGGTCAACTCTTCAACTTTATCTTTCAACTGATCTACCTCTATTTGAAGTGAGTCGGCCTAAAATAAAAGAGATATATCATTTATGGATATGAAATACTGTACCACATAACCAATACTATTGTCCTTGAAATTAAGTTAACAGAAATTCTCAAATGGCAGCACACAGGCCAAATCTAGCTCAAACTAGGATTCAATCTGGCCAAAAAAATTCTGTATGTGAAAATGCTCAATGAAGCACAGCACATCAACAAAGAAGGTGCATTCAGTCTGCTGTGGGGGTCCTGAGGGGCTCCTATGGAAAAGATGGAAAAGATTGGAAAAGGAAACCCATAAAAGAGACTTCCCAGGTTCTGAAGGCCAGAAAATCTTAGTACAATGAAATTTTCAGCATTAGGTTGGGAAATAATTTTTTACCGGTCGGCAAAAACTAGGAGGTGGGAACAGAGGCTGGTAACAACTGAGCCCCCCCCCCCCCAGTTTCCCTTTCTACAAAAAATAATATATAAAATGGTTATGTAATACTTCTGAGGCAACACACTTTCAAAGAGAATTGCTGAGCATCAAAGGTAGGATGAAGAAGGAATGTAAATCTTTTTAATATGCACTCTGTAACTCTCATAAAAATACTCTTATAAAAGTCAAAATTCTCGAATTTTTCGAATTTTCCTGTACTTTTCAAGGGAATAAGTGCTGCCACCTGTGCTGGCATTAGAAAGTGTGAATGTAGGGATAGGCTCCACAACATCTGTTCCAATTCTACAAAGAAAATTTCATCACACACACACACAGTGCCTGCTTGTTCTAAATTGGTCTAAATTATTTAAATTAATTCAAAGAAAATAAAACAACCCAAAATTTGTGACCTCCCTCCCTCCACCCAATTCTTATTCCCATTCAACTACAGCAAGTACCCTTACACACTTCTTGCACGAAGCATTCAAACAAAATTTAGTATTGAAAGGTTCCTGAAATAGTTATTTTTGAACTATTTTGATACAATTAATTTCAAATACCAGCTTCTTGTGACACACAGGTCTAACTTTCTTTTTTACACCATAGAGAGATTCTGATCAAAATTCCTCTGCCATCTACTAACCTTCTCTTCTGCCATTTCTTTGTCTAACGCTGCCATCTCTATTGTCTCTGCCACACCTGCCATCTCTTCTGCATGGCGCTCTTTCTCCTCAACAGCTTCACGAGCTTCCTATACAAAGACAAGATTGGAGATCACTTTCCTTAAAAGTTTTGTACAATTTTCTATACTTATTGGTGGCTGACAAATTTTGGAAACAAAATATATAAATTACTTCTGACAGCATGAATTTTCTTCTGCAGCAACATAGAAGAAAAGAAAAAACATTTTTACAGGAAGATCCAGAAGATATTCCTAGTGTGGGGGAGTGTGGGAAGGAACATTCCATATCGATGACAGTTTCTCTACAAGTATTGTCCAGGTTTCTAAAACTAAGATACTGAAACATCCCTTTAGCAACTAAACATAGTAACTTTCTGGAAGTAATGTTCTAAATAACAATCAAAAAATAAAGATACCATGTTAAAATGCAGAACTTCAACTTTATTTTGACAAAGAAGGGGAGTAGGGTAGGGGACAAAGTACAAATGAAATGAAGCTATTATGAGGGCACACAATACCTGAAGAGGATGATATGAGAGGGGCTAAACCTCTCCCACAGTGTGGAAATCCTTAAAATTGTCTTAAGCAAGGGCATACAAAGCAATAAAAGTTACATTCTACTGTACTATAACTTGCCCAAGAAATTCACAGGAAGGGTGGTGGGGGGGGGAGGGGGAGAGGACATACCTCACTCCCCCCCCCCCACAAAAAAATGTCATTACTACAGTTTCATGTAGACTACCATGACCCTATGATTTTCCATTGCATTGATACCAAAAATGTGTTCATAGCCCTATTAATCATGTCATCATCTTATATGATAACAGTTAAAAAGTTGCCCTTACAGTAATTAGTTCACATCTAAATCACCTCTGTAAAGGTTATTGAACTTTCTTTCTTAGTCTATCTGATATTTAAATGAAATTAATATTCATAAATATTTCCATACCAGTTGTTTCTATTTACAGAAACAGGTGTTATCCCCTACTGGGTATACAGAACAAAGCAAGCAGTTGGGAACTGTCTAGGGGGTGACACTGACATAAGACTTACACAACTGGTATACCTATAAATAGATTTAGGTCAGCAGGTAAACAAAAGGAAGAAATCAGAATAAAAGATGTAAAGCCAGGTGGTTATAACATGAATCAGGTCAACTTCAGGATTCACTACTGCCATCCAAAGTCCAACAAATGACTATATTGACACTGAATGTTAAGACTATAAATAGATTTAGATCAGCATTGAAACAAAAGGAATAAGTGAGGAGGAAGGAAATAATACCAGGTGTTTGTGACATGAATAAGGTCAACTTTAGGATGTATCAAAGTTTGGTAACCTTTTATGATCATTTGAGATAGATCTGTACTATAAGGTGTACTAGACATCTACTGAAGACAAATATGTAGTTACAATATTTAACTGTACATATGGTAGTAGCTTATGCATATTCATTAAAAAAATTAAGCCCTCACAATCAAGACTAGCATTCCAAGTTAAATGTAAAAGCAAGGCCAATACAAGGGTGACTACTGCATGTGCACTTTTTTTCTTATGTAAATTACTCTGTGCTCGTTCACTTCCTGAGGTCTTTGTTTCTTTTGCTTTTAAACTGTTTGCCATACAGTATCAAAGAAAGAGGGAAAATGAATGAGGTCATTACATTAGCAAGGTTAAATACTCTGAATTTTGAAAACTTTAAGTAGGGAACCAATGTTGCAGTAGCTTTTGTCCAATTCTATATTTTTAAAATTACTCTACTGACTCCAGCTCTTGACCTACAAAATGATTAGACAGACTTCATTATTGAATCCCACCTCAAGAGATGTATGCACACAATTACCTTTTTGGCTTCTTGAAGCTGTTTCTCCATTTCTGCTTTGGCTTCTACCATTTTGGCTTTGAATTCTTGTAGCTGAAAGAAGAAATCAGAAAATGTGTCTTTAACTTACATGTGTAAACTGTACAACATAAGTTCAGTAAGACCACAACTAAAATACAAAAAACATAATTTCTTACCAAATGTTAAGTCATATACTTATAAGGTTTGGAACACAATTTAAAATCTTCAAGTCCATTCTTAAACCTAATTTTCCACCCATGGTGCACAAAACAAATGTCAGAAGCCTTTAATGTGAGGGGAAGGGGGGAGGCAGGGGGATACATCCCCTTGAAGCCAGGGCACTTCTGGAACTAAAATGTCACTACTTTTCCAAAGTCCCCTCAACTCTCTGGCAAACTCTGTGGCAAAGAGCCAAACATTACTCCCAAAGGAGGTATGCTCCCTGAAGGAGCTACTTCCTTGAAAGGACAACAACACTTAACATTATCATATCTTTTGACCCTCAGACCTCTACATCATAGGTCTGACATGCATGGCCCAAATTTAGAGATTGGCCAGAAAGAACAGATACTACACTCGATCTTAGCCAAAGGCAAAGGGAAGATAAGCGACGAAAACTTGCTATTATCACTTCAACACACAATGTCACTTTCATGTTAAATTAAAAGTGTTACAACTTCAGGCAAATAACTTTTGTTATTTATTGCTTAGCTTGTTTTATGCACATGTACTTGTTTCTTTGTAGGGCTGAAAAGTGGTATTGCAGCAGTGATACCCTTACAGAAGTTCCCAAGGGCCTCATAGCCAGTAGGGAACACAAAGTTTTCATTCACCTTATTGCTCAAAAAACTAATGTTCGTGGGAGTTTGGGCTTTAAACAGTTCATTTCCACCAGAAATTGAAGAGGATCTTCATTTACATGGCCACAAGGTGATAGGCTGGATTAACTAAAGGCTATTAAAAATTCATTAAAGAGAGAGTAGTGGTACTAAAAGAGCACAATGCTATGCATACCAAGCAGTGGCGTAACCAGACTTTTTCATCTGGGGGGCTGAGGGGGGGCAAAGGTTGAAGTGGGGGGCAAGCAATACAAACACTATCTAAGCGGAGTGCCACCATCGATTGGCGCGTAGCATACAGAGAAAATTTTTTGATCAAAATACCTCTCAGATTGCAGAAAATGGCACTTCCCAGTCTCTCTGGCCTTGTGAGTTTCAGCTTAGTACTTTATTTTTGTCTTATACAAATTTTGCCCAATATTGGTTTACCTCTGAATTTCATTTGGGGGGCAAGTGGGGGCACTGATAGCAAGACAGGTTGATGTAACTTGACACCTCCCTAATGCTAATTGGTACAGTACACCCACAATGCAACACTATAGGCGAGCAAGGATACATGGATGAGCCATAGCTGTAATTAAGTTCATTAATATTAAGGTCTACATCTTTGGGACTCTGTGAAAGGAATTTCTGATTGTGACCACAGAATAGAAGGGGCAAACCTTACTGGGCAGCTTTGCTCACTAAAGGTCAAACAGTAAATACATTATGACCATCCTTCATTTTCTCCTGTAAATACAGAAATTTTTCCACCAGCTTACCTGCTGAAACTGTATCCTCATTTTTTCAGCTTCTTTGAGCTTCATCTTATCCTCTGCCCTCTTCATGCGAATCGTTTCCAGTTTCTCCTGGAGGTCTTGAACAGTGTGCTTTAGATTAATCACCTCCTCTGAATCTCCTGACACATCCTGCCCCTTCCCCTCCTGAGGTGCTTCAGCTGGGGAAGGGGTTGTTGCTGGTGTTGTCTGAGTGGGTGGTGTTACAGGAGACTGTATGACAACGGTGAAAAATAATTTTGTAAACCATCAGGCTAATTGGAAATAATATTAGGTAAATATTTCGCAATGTAAAAGTTATTTCTACACGATCAAGTCTTGCTCTCAACGAATCTACTCTTGAATTCCTTGTTATTAAGAAACTCGCAAACTTTTGATAAACTGTGTTTTTTTCATAAATATATTTGTTACATAAGCAATTAAAATAAATGTTAATAAAATTTGGGCCATGTTTATATATTGTATGGGATACAAGGACTGAAGTTTTGTAGCTAGCATATGATGAGGGTGGATGGGTTGGGTGGGGTTATAATGTTAGTACACAGAGCACATCGGACCAAATGAATGACAACAGGTGGAGGGGAATTACAAACAAGGTTGTTAAAATTGCTTTTGATATTTCAAAAAGTCAAGGGCATAATCCATGCACTCTGGTGAAATATGCATTCCATTCACATTAACAGATCTTGAAATATTAGCAGATGATGTCACATATACTACCCAAAATAAAATAGGTGTGATGTCATCTCCTCATATTCCAGAGGACGATACTGAGGAGAAAACAGGTTACAGATTTTATAGGAAAGGAAGAGACTGATGTGGATCAGTGTAAGGCTTTGAAGTCACTATCTGCTACCTCCAAGTTTACTTTGGTTTGAATAATTAAGTGATAGCTTTATCTGCTAATACTTTGAGAACCATCATGCAAGAATTTTCAAAATATCAAAATTAATTTATAGCTGAAACCCTTCTTTTATATATAAAAGGAAATAAAAGTAATAAATATTTCAAGTTTCTCCAGCCGGACCAATAGAATTGGAACTAAAACTAAGATTTGGTGCATAGAAACTGTTAGTGGGGTAAACGTCCCTCTAATATTAGTGCAACCTTGGCACTACCGTATGCATAATGATGAGCACTTAAGTAAGATGATATAATAGCCCAGTGGCATAATTAATGTTATTTTTGGCAAAGGTAAGATAACGCATGTCATGTCCTGTATGTCTATACAACATGAAGGCCCTATGGGATGTAGTCAAAGTGTCATGGTGCAACATTTAAGCTATGGGTACTTCTACATGTACTGTAATCCAATGAATAAATGTTTGAAACAATGTATGAGGTTAATGAATGTCAACACCTGATGACATCACATGCAGACACTGAATCTTAAAGGTCAAAAGCAGTCGCCCCAAACTTACTTTGAACCAATAGCTAAATGTCACAAATTTCTTCTTATTTCTCTTCCACATATCTTTCATAATATTTTAGGACATAAATATTGCATATTCAAGGTAAACCAAGCAGTTGCTCCTTGTAAACTTTACAATTGATTGAGAAAAATACTGTCACATGATTCTCAAGAGCCATTCAAGAAATAGGATAGTCTACTATACAATTCTTTATTGGAGTGACTGCATTCCTCCCTTTAAGTGTTTGACATGGAAATAATAGTGCACATAGTATGAGCAGGAGGGGTTAAAGGATGGGGAATGTCACATAAATCTACAGTATAGGTTTAAGGCCAGGGACTCCATTTTAAAGAGGAATAAAGAAAAAAAAGTGTAAAAGCACTCTGTTTATACACAGTGGTAAAATAAACTGAGCTAATGAGTTAACCATACTAAAAATAACATGTACATATCAAAACTAAGTAGGTATACACCATTTAACTGAAAATGTATGTTTCTTCAGTACTCTCCACCAGGGGTTTTAGGTGCCATGGAAGCAGCTGCCTTTGAGTGAAATATGCTGCCCTCCACCCCTCCAAAACAACTGTGCCTCCCATCCAACCACTCACCCAAAAGCTGCCTCTCTGAAAAAAGATTACCCATGCAGTAATACTATCACTTCAAATGTAACAAATTGTTCGTAAGGGATTTCCTTTTTACATGTTTTACTTTTTTATACAAGATTCATCTTTCTATCTTTCAAGTAAGTTTATACCTAATCTATGTATTAGTTCCATTGAAAGTGTGTTAATCCCCTCCCCCTTCCCTCAAAATCTGTCGTGAACAGTGATCTTAACAGTATAGTTAGGGTTCTTTACACTTTCAAAATACAGAGAAATTTAAAATAAACAACTCTGTAAAACTCAAATATCAACAAAAGGGCAGATTAGTTTTGAAACAATGCACTTTATGCAAACTAGCAGAGCAAGTTTGTAGATTACTCCAGTTAGTACACCCATGATAGCCCCAACACCAGGCCATGACACCACGATACCACTCCCAACATGAATACATATAACACAGCTAGCAGCTTCCAAGTTCTGGCACTAGTGATTTAGACATATTAACCACACAATTGTTTATGTAGTATTCACCTACTGAATAAACATAAATTGCTCTTTACCTACTGCATAAACATAATTGCTTTGGCACCAAATCTGCATTTTGTTTTTTAAATTAATACATTAAGAATACAGTACATTCAAAGTGATACCATTCATCAGTAAACAATATTTCTATAATCTATCAAACCTATGGATAAATTTGCAGCATATGCTTTGAATTGTGAGGTCTTTTGTCACACTGCCATAATGCAAACATATTTTGTTCTTTTTTATAGGCACTTTATGGGCTAACTTAGCCTGAGGGCACAGCATGCTATCACTTTCACACACAATAATCTTTTGCTATAGACTTAATTCACCTACATCACTTTTCTAAAAAATCAAGCTGCCATTTTAGAATCAAAGCCTAAATTGTACATGCAAGGTTACACAAAGTGATCTGTCACTGTAATGAGTCAGTGGAGCCACCACTGTGCATACAATATACATATGCACAGTTGTAGATTGCACACCTCAGTAGATACTGTAACCATGAATTCTTCCAACATAGCAGCTAGAACAAAATATGTCACACAGTGGTGACACCGGGGGGGGGGGGGGGGAGGGGGGAGTATGGGGGCATTTTCCTCCAGTCAATACCTTTATCCCTTGCTTGCCTACCCCCGTCCACTTTTGTACAAAGGTGTACAGTTTGCAGAAGCAAAGTGTACTAACAACTATTTGAGCCACCCCCCCCCCCCCTCCACCCCAACAAATAAATCCAAGTGTCAAGGCTGGAAACTGTTTATACACCAGGAAGCAAGTTACTATCCCATATTAACCTTTTACACAATTTCACACACTAAATGCTAAATTTCTCTCCAACTGCTGAATTTTCCCTAAATACCACAATATCCTGGTGAAAACTTCCCAGATTTCCTATTTTAGCATATGAGACACAAGGGTTTACTCTGGGGTAACTTTTCACTAAGTTTCAAAGAAATCAACTTAATAAATGCTTGACACAAAACTGGACACACTAACACTCATACACACACATACACACTCAACTGGCAAAGGGATTACAGTATCTCATCTTCCCTATGGATCAATGAGATAAACATACCAACTGACTGGTTCTCAACATCAAATAAAAAAAAAAAAACACACACTAACTGTAAAATATTCACACTCACACAGTGAAGTTTTCATCTTTTCCTAGTGTTTAGATAAACAATTCGGAGACCACACCTGTACAGGTCAATATTACCGTACCAACAACGTTGAAAACTTTAATTCAAAGGCAGTTTTACTTTTTGATGTTTCACATAACAGACAATTACAGAGGTTAGAAGATGTTACTCTTTTGAGAGGAATCTTTTGGCCTCAGGTTCATAGTCCCATAAGGGTTACCGTCAAAGAGAAAATTCAATCATACCTTCCAATTTCCCTAAAGTGAGATTTGTTTTCAACAAAAACCTAATTCGTGGAAAATATTTACAGAATGTTGCAAAACTGGGTACCTCTTAAAAATGTGTAACAAACTTTAAACATGGAAGTGGATTAGAAAATGCAATTGTTTGAAATGTATTCATTCATTGTATTGCCATTTAAACTGAATGTGAAAAAAATATTAGAAATAATTCCAACAAATCACTACATCTAAATGAATATCACTAATTTCCAACTATCTCAACAGTACTACACTTACAAGGAAATATTGCATTTTTGGTGCAGAAAATTTTCACATCTTGAAAACCATGATTTATAGAATGGTACAAAATTCATAGTAAGGTATTGGAGACACAATATTTACAAGAAATGATGATCACACAGAATGACTTTCACTGCTTTGTACAGCAGCTCATGAGTAAATTGTTCACCCAAATTTTCAAATGACGCAACATTCACAGCTGTTGAGTGCATTCTAATTTTGGGACGAAAGGTTACTGAAAGGATTTATTGGCAAGACTGAATGGTTAAATAATGTCTGTCAGTCTTGTTTTATATTGATGCATTGTTAATACAATATTTCCTTTTAAGCAAATACGTTGTACATACTGAAATAGAGCAACATACAGTACACAAAACAAAACCATCAACAAGAAAAATCTTTTAACTGAATACAAAATAAACCTTGTGTTTTAATGCATTTGCCAAAGAAAAAGTTGTAAAATTTAACAACACACTTGTTGGGGATTGCTTTAACCTTTTAGTTTGTGCAGTAGAAAATTTTAAAAATACTGATTCCTCTTACTACACAAATAATTTAAAATTTGTCCAAAAAGGTTAAAGAAAACTAAAAGCTCCCAGGCTATAATATTATAACAAAAACAAAAACTGTAGGTGGTATAAATTAGAATTGCCTTCAAATGTGGGGAAATTTTCCCTTTGGCTTCAAAGTGAAAAAACTGAAACTGTTTTGGGTTGTTAATACAAGCGTTAGATGAAAGTAATGTTTGTGGCAGCAGGATCAGCAACATTAAAATACACTCACAGTCCTGTCAGACTGGCCTGCCTTAAAAGTCGGCAGACCGGACCTTCGACTCTGTTGGAAAATGTTTAATGTTGAGAAACAGTTCATTTATAATGACAACATAGTGATGTATTTTTTATAACAAATCATTAAGATACTGTGATGTAGTTGTATATTTACAATCATAAGGTATTTCGATCAAAAGTTAAAAGATACTTTGGAGAGACAAAAATTAAATGTATGGAAAAAAATACTTGATCCTTTAAAAATATTTCAAAAGCTCATCCTCAATGGGTTGTCTCACAAAACAATGGGGCACATTACATGTACAGAGTTAAAAACAGTGGTGATGATAGAACATGTTAGATGGGAGGGAGCTTCCTGCCTGAAATGGGGTCAGTAAGCAAAGGTAAAGGTAAAGGAAGAGGGGGCAAAAATACAAGTAGTGGGTGCCATGCATGGTTTAATAGCATAGTGACAGTTCCATGCATTTCATGAGCCCCACTCCATTTATCCCCTTTTTTCTTTCTTTTCTTTTCCTGACTGGCCCTCCCTATGAAATAATTTTCCCTGATGTGGGAGGCAGATATTACCCCGCCCCCACCCCTGGCACCTCTCCCTATTCTAATAATAATGAGTGAATGAAATCATTTTATGACTTTGGACTATTGATGTCACAAACTGGAAGCAACATAAACCCTGGGTATTTATATTCTGTTTCACACTGCTGGGGTTAATTAATACTCAGATGCTAAATAAATCTCATAGGAGTTTGACCACTGAATATCACATTTCAAACTTTGTAACATACACTTCAGTAAGTTTAGACTTTCCATCTGACCTCGATGCAGATTGTTTTTACATATACTGTAAATGGTGATTTCATTTAACACATGTTCATCATCAATATGATTTCTTTGACAACAAGTATTGAACAACCATAAAGCACAATACAAATAACAAACTGAATGTCACAAAACAAAATAATATCACACAAAACATAAACTTAATGTTCAAAACTAATATTTAATCAAACATATTGAATACTTTAAGTGTACCATGTGCGGCAATAAAGAATAACTATATCTGTCTACTGTACATAACTGCTGGAATACAAGCGCTTAAATCCCTCCTCTACAATGAAATCAAAGGCATTTCATCTTGATGAACACAATTCCCCAAAACAGTAAAAAATGTAACTCAACCAACAATGCAAAAATATATATAAAATAAAAACAAAGCAGTGAAGGTTAGTAAAAATGCTTTTAAACAAGCCGATTAATTGGACAACAAAAGATGGTGATTACATTTAAAGTGTACCTCAAGTAAAGAATTGCAAGAATGTATATTTTAGAGATTGGAAAATGAATCTCATTCATCCATCTCCATGCCATGACAAGGCCCCTTACAGAAACTGACACTTCTAAAAACCCGATGTGTGGGCCTCTGGTCGGGTTTTCAGCGCAATGTTTATTCTGGAGTTAGCACCTCAGCACATAATGCAGAGATGCTTATCAGGTTTGTGTAAACAAGCTGTGTGGTGATGCACTGTTTTTCTGTGTACATAGAACTTTTCTCGAGAAAGATAATCAGCTTAGGAGGGATAAGAACTGCTGGCAGGAAATGGAATAACTGGACAGAGGCCTCAGGAAATAAGCATTACATGTATGGCTGCACAATTTCTGTCAAAATCTGTAAGGGGCAGTGCCTGACATGTCCCATTTTCATAGCTTACTCTGTTGCTGAGATATAAAATGTTGAAATTTATTCCCTTCATTTGATAGTTGATTGCACAATAACTTTTGATGTACTTCTTGTACAACTAACATTACCTGCTATTGCATCCTTTTGAAATTAAAATATTTATAAAACCTTGAAAAATTAACTGTTTTCTTGCAAAGCATGTTGTATGAAAGGGGCTTGTGTATGCAAGTCATCCTATACCAGTAAGCCAGCAGCCACATTTTGGCACAAGGTGCAATGCTCTTCAAAAACACAAAGATGGTTATTTGAGTACTGTAAAACAAGAATGACATCACAAGTTATTGTGAAATCTACTGTTTTTAAGACGAGTGAATAAACCTCAACATTTTATATCTCAGCTTAGAAATGTCCTGTAAAGATGGAAGTTTGATCATTTGGTTGCATTTTTCAAGCTTTGTAACATATACCTGTATTTTGAAATTTTAGACTTTAGGCACACTTCAAGCATTTAAAACACTATTTCTACAAATTTTTTCACATGTGTATTAAACTTCAAAAAATTGAATCTACAGATGTAGTACAGTTCCCTTCATTTTAAGTTATCAACAGGCTAGTAAACTGGACATGCTTTTATTCAAAGTCAAATATCACATATCCGAAGCAAGGCCCTTGAGGGGTATGAGAAAGCTTGTGTTCTTCCTACATTCCTAATGTGCATCAAGTGCTCTACCTCTTATCCTTGTCCCAAGTCAATGATATCTCTAATACAAAGGCAGTGTTGTAATGAGTCACTCAATTTTGCAGTCGAGTCGAGTCATTTACTACTTTCATTGTGACTCGAGTCCAGTCAGTGACTCTAGCCATTGCATTATTTCTATGAGGAAAATTATGATACCAATGCTCGAGTCATTTCCCTTTTGAAAATTAGTGACTGGAGTCATGACTCGTTACAACACTGAACAAAGGCTGCTAATGTTCTAATGGCTGTTCCTGTGTAAACACCATTTTCATGACTTTAATGTGTAGTGCGACAGGGTAAAGATGCAAATTATGCACTCACCCCAGTACGATTCAACATATCCTCTCCCTCCCCCATGCTAATATTTATGAGGGATTGAGGGCTACAGGTCAGCAACTATGTGGCATAATTATTGGTGAACTGTTAAATTCATCCAAGAAAACACTGTGTCCTGTACCTGAAATATGCAACATAAGCCTTCTGACACATCGTAAAGGATACTTGTACGGGGAAATAAAAACATTTGAAAAATTTGGTTGATGTTGCAAAATCATGTTGGGGTGATGACTAATCAAACCCTTTCAGTTGTTGGTTTTAGGGTTAAAATTTTGCAGGAGATGGACACCCATGTACTTAAACTGTCTTCTGACCGTCTACAGGATACATGTATGCTTCCAACACCTGATAACAAGTTTACATATGTGAAGTATCATTGCACATCAGCTATTACAGTATTTCAGCCAGTGGACATTTATATTTTAAAACAACTGAAAAGAGTAAATTCAAACCTTTCTTTTAATATTAGAATCACAGGTACATGCCACATTTCTGTAGATTTGAAAGGTTGTATTTTAGTTGGCCTAGTTATAAAAGATTTGCGTGAGGAGAGATTTAACTACATAAACTATAACTCAACAGGATACAGGCTGACATAAATTACACAATCTGCAATGGTGCAACACACAGTGATTACTTTGTAGTTACTATGGTGATTGTGACACCAAATATGATAAAGATTCTGTAACGTGCAAGCAATAAACAAAAAGAGTATTTGGTAGAACAATTTGACTTTTGTTTTGCTAAGGTAACCTTTGTACATTAAAAAATAACAAGCGTATACACTAAACTAAAGCCAAAAAAAAAGAAAACAAAAACAAAAGGTCTTGACAACCTCAAATAAAGTGAAACCCTTTTAACTAAAGAAAGACAAGCTACAACTCTAGAAGGTGAAAAAAAAAACAAAAAAATTCTGTTAGAATATATCTGTGCATTGTGCCCATGCTAGATTCCTTGATTCAAGCACTGTGCAACGTTTACTCACTGCAGACATATAGGCAGGCATACTTGACCTGCGATCAGCAGGTCGAGACAATTTGGCACGAAACTGGATAGAACAAATCAAAACACATACATCAGCCATACAGTAGTTATATTTCAATAGAATGTTATCATAATATGAAGAGATGAGGAAAATTGGTAAATCACAAGGTAGTGACATACATGCACCTGAAAAGGCTATAAAAGATGTACACTATAATTAAAAAAACACTGTTAAGCAGTAAACACTGAAAAGGGACCAACTTCTTGATTATTTCAGGTTCATAGTATTAGTGACAGTATTGTAGACATGCCAATAGAACATTAGGGTCAGGGGGATGACACAATGAACTTCAGCTTTAAAATACTGTACATAGATCCAAGGAATGAAGTTACTGCATACATACTTGATTTTTAACTTGTGGGGTGATGTTTAGCTTTGACATGAGTTCTTCAGTTTGACAGATTGTGAATGATTCAAGAGGTTCTTTTCAACACTGTATGAGAAAGAGCACAATACTTAAACAATCTGGTCAATATTCCAACCAAGAATTGGGCAAGCCTCAATAACACCATGGGTGTGTACAGAAATGTACTAACAACCTCATATGCATAATATCATGCTATTTAATATAGTTTTGAAGTTTTGGGAATGATTTTATCAAATACATGGCTCAGCTGCTAATTGAAAAGGGAAAATAATTTGACCCATCTGTTCATGTTTAATTTACTGCTGTAAAAATATGAACACCTTTACAAACCTCTGGTCTTTTCTCTGTTTTAGCTCCAGGTTTTGGAATGCCCGAGGACTGAGGGGCACTGGGACTGGGGGTAGTAGCTGGAGAGCCTGGAGATCCATCTATAATAGTTATCTGAAAAGAAGAGAAAAATTAACAAGCCATCATCATTAATCCCAATTGAAAAGAAGGGAAGGTGGGAGGGCATAAATTAACAATGGAATATGAAAAATGTTTTAGGACTGTATGCTGATTTTGTCTTCAACCTTCAAAAAGTGGGGGAGTGTAAACACCTACGTGCTATTTCAACTTCCAGACTTACTCTTTGAACTGTTTACTCAACACATGAAAGGTAGAAAATCAAACCAGCTCCTTGAAAAAGAACTTTTGTATTTCAACATTTGTGTATCAGAGTCTGATACAAAAGTTAAAGAGCTTGACTACCTCATGCTGATACAAAATGCAGTACTGCAAATCTGTCCACATAACAGTGCCACTACTCATTTTTATCAGATATTTTTACTTTCTACTGAATGTTGCCTTCTTTCATACTGCATCATCCTATGGCTTTCCCACTGAGTCTGCTAGTATCCTCTTATACAACCTTCACATACAGTTTTTTTTTCATCTTCACAAGCTTACAAAACATAGGTTGGGGACAGTCAAAGATTCCTGTGTATGTTTTAAAAATACAATGAATGACAATGACTTTTTGATGAAATCATCATTTGCACATTTTTAAAAGTACCCACTGGGAGGTTTGGGGAGAGGGTATGAGGAAAGAATACATTTTGTACACTCATGAAAATGATTTTAAAAAGGCATAAGTCCTGAAGAGGAAAATTTTCACAAATTTGCATAATTGATCAACAAAAACATGCGAGTTGTTTTTTCTTTAACATACCTGTGATTGTCTCACAAAGATGCCATGGTTGTCTGGACAAGTAAAGTACTTCTTTCCTTGAACAACTCCATTGTTTTTACCTTTCGCATCATCAAGAATCACACCAATCCATTTACCCCTGCAACAGGCACACACACATAATAAACATTTACAATAATCCAAGGTTTTTAATTTTTCAAACTTTAACCTTAGTAGTTAATATCTCCCTTCAAATTGTTGATCAGCAATTTCAACACACAAGTAAGCCCACAATGCAGTAATGCACAAAATGTTTTAGTAAGACATAGGCCTAAATTTCATAAATTCTATAAGAAACTTATTCAACATCACTTATGTCATTGTAAATTCATATTACTGAAAATACAGAATAGCTTTCACATAACAAACATTAGTTTTAATTATAGGGAACTAAAAGTAGTATAAGTAATATACTCACGATGCAAATGATGTGACACCAACAAATGCGACTCTTCCCTGTAAGCCTTTCCCAGTTATTTCAACTCTTGTTCCTGGTTTTACTGGCTTGTCCGCCATTATCTATGTGTCGGGTCTTTCTGAATGGATTTAGATACATACAATAAGCTATGTAAGAGAGACATGAACAAACATTTCAAACACACTTTAAAACCACCATCCTTCTTCCCAGATTTGATTAGCTCATTTGTTTTTTTTTTCTTATTTCCCTGATGTACTGTAGCCTTGGTCTACCTGCAGTCTTGTGCCTTTAGAAGGTTACACAACATGCATGCTAATTTTCCCAAAAGATTGCTACAATATATTCACCCTCATTAATGATGTGAAAAATTGTTTCAAACACCTACCCAAAGGCCAACATTGCATGTTCAATCTTTGAAAGTATGCAATTTGAGGCTTGCTGTTATAAATAAGCAGAGGCATTTACTGTATCAAACCCATTTTCCACAAATGTAAAGAAAATTCTCTTTCATCATAATCATTCTCTCTACAGGCTTCCAGCTTGGCTAGTGTTACTGTAGGATTTAATTAGGGATAATTTGCCACAGGAAAAAGCACTGGCTTAGCATAATCAATGTCCCTAATTCTGCACACCACTGGGAACAGGAACCTAATACAAATTACTCCATATCACAGTGGCAATGCAAAAGCCTAGCCTTATAACTCTTAAAGCTGAATTGGGACACATATTTCATTGAAATGAATCCATTCAAGGTTGTTTTTTTGCTATACAGTACATCATTCAGAAAGTTGAAATTTATTACCTTATTTTCTTCTGCAATATTGTTTGTGAAAAACTGGAAGACATGTCAGAAATTCACAATTTTCTTGGGCAGACAAAGTTGCCAAGACTTAACAGTTAGCAGTTCATAGTGTTTACAAACATGTTTGTGCATTAGCTGTTCAAATGAACCAGTCTCCAAAATTACATTCAGGGTTCCCACTCTTTGCCAACATTATTTTTTCATGACTTTTCAGGACATTTTATTGAACTTTTCAAGGACTTCTCAAACTAGCTGTTTAAACGTATAGTAATGAGGATAACCAACTCTTACAGTATATCATTAGAGTCAATCTTGAAGCTTTATGAACAGTACAGAACATTTGCTTTTTAACAGCCCATTAAAAGGGCCGTTGATTTTAAGCTTCATAAATAAATAACAAAGTTCCCTTTTCAACTTTCAAAATTTTGGAAATTTCTGTTTCAAGCATAACCACCTGACTTTGAAATTATGAACAGGCGCTCTGTCCACTTGGGCCTTGGACCCTAATTTCCTGAACACCCTAAAGGTAGTACTATCCAAATATAATTATGACAAACTATCAACATTGTACAAGAGAATCTGCATAAGCATACAGGGCCCACATGGGACCTCAGACCCAAACTTCCAGGAAACCATAAACAGATTACTAACCAAGCATCATTACGACAGCATGTTAGCTCTGTTTAACATTAACGTAACTGGAGGAGGGTTTGGGTCGTCGTGTGGCAGAGTGATCTATTCCAACTGGTGTGCTCCAATGTTTCACATGTGCATGGGTTCGTATCCTGCTCGATGCATGTGGGTTTTTCTCCAGGTACTCCGGTTTTCCTCCCACTTCTTCTCTTCATCTCTTCATCTTTATCAAGTTTCACCCAGCCTATAAATCATTTTGCAATATTTCCCAAAATGGACCCTAAGGTACATCTTGGGCCTTGGACCCAAAATTTCTCTACACCCTTAAAGAATCAGTTGCAGAGTATCATTATGACATATTATCATATACTGGGGCCCACATGGACCTTGACCCAAAATTCAAGACTACCATAAACAGATCACTACCAAGCATCATTCAGACAGGCTGTCAACTCAGTTTAAACATGAAATGGAGAAAAAGTTAATCACTTTGCTATACTTCACAAAATGGACCCTAGGACGGATCTTGGGTCTTGGACCAAAAATTCCTGAACACCCCAAAGGTACCTCCAACAGAGTAACGTTATGACAAACCATCAACAGTGCTTGAGAGAATCTGTCGGAGAAGAAGCATTTTAAAGAATCATATACAATGGGCCATAGGGCCCACATGGGACCTTGGACCATGCCTTCCTGAACACCATAAATGGACCACCACCTAAGGAACATTGTGCCCAAGTTTAAAACAGATCAATGAAAGTATGTGGGAGGAGCAGCATTTTGAACAATTGTGGATAGATGGATAGACTGATTGATAGAGTGATGCTGCATATCACAATAGCTCTCACCAAGCATGATGTTAACTCTGATAAAAATAATGAATTTTACATTTTGGTCTTAAAAATACCTTTCTTGGTCAGAGTCATCTTATCCAGGGGAAATTATGTTGAAAAGAAGTGGTTAACATGTCTGGTTACGATCAAGAACCCAGCAGATACTTGTTACACACAAGCGACCTAGCCTAACACACTATAGCCTAGCACAGGCAAGATCGGAGCCTATACCGACAAAATTTTCCCGATTCTCGTCAAGTTTCTACTCTTTTTCTGCTCGTAATTTTAAAGGATTTAAATAATTTGAAGGTAAATTTGCCACCATTTCGGAGGGAAAAGCATCTGCATATGTCTTTGATAAATGCAAACATCCGTTTAACATTATTTTGGGCAAATATAACTCCATTTTCTGATGTAAATTTATATGTATTAAGAGCTTGATAATTTTTGCTAAATTCTGTGAAGTTTCGTGCAGAAAACTCAATTCCATTTTTGCGATCGCAAAAAATCGAAAGCCCTACATCAAAACTGCTTTAACAAATATATTTTTGTTGAAAACAAGAGAATTCATGACTTTTCAGGACCACAGACCATTTTTGGTGAAATTTAAGCACTTTTCAGGCCTGAATTTTGGTGCATCAAAATTTAAGCACTTTTCAGGTTTTTAAGGACCTGTACGAACCCTGACATTACAAAAGTATGCCATCGCTAAAATCTGGGGTAAGCAACATTAAGAAAAGTAAAAATCTGAAATCTTGTCTAAAGAGTCCATCTTTAATTCATTATTACTTCCTAGTTCCTCACTCTCTGTCCCACTCAAGCATGTCTTATGTCAAACTGAAGTTGACAAACCGAAGTTAGGAGTAACTATAGAATACAGGACCACTTGAGGGATGTATGTGGGCATCCGGATGCTCAGTCAACTTAAACTCTCTGCCTATATGTCAAGCCTTTTTGAATTTTACACTCCTTGTATCTGCCCTACTGGCCAGTGTGCATTTAGTGCACTATACGCCGAAGATCTTCGGCGTGGCCATACGATTTCGGTCGGCGTGGCAGCTTAGAAACTAGCCTTTGTTGGCGTGCAAAATGCAGTAAGTTGAGGATTGCCGGCGTAGTTGGCGTACTCCCCAGCGTAGCAGCGGGCAAACGGTACTCCCGGCATACCGGCGGGCCGATTCAGTCAACTCCCGCTAGTATGTTCACGCACAGTACTGTGCTATACATACCTGTAGGCCTACTTGTATTGCCAATGAATGGTGTATGCATTACGTACATGTATACATACGTACATACAATCACTTACGGATTGCCTCTGACTTAGCTATAATGTGTGTATACTATGTGGCTGTGGTTGTTTTAACATGGCACATTTTAGAGAGAAAAATGAGAAAATTTAAAATTCAATGTAGGGATTGTACATCAGTGTTTATTAACTTTAGACACAATGTAATTTGTTAAAATGAAAGGATTGGAGCTTAATCTTGCTCTGTTTTTACATTACATTTATGACTATTAGGGAAAAATATGCATTTCGAGTAAAATACAGTGAAATTTGAAACATTGCCTAGCTGGTGTTAGTCTACACAATCTGTATACAACATCCAGGTATTATTAAGCACGCAATATGGCTGAAATAAGCCAAGTTTCTTATACCAAATGTTACAACTTCAGTTTTTATAGCCAGATGAATGAGGAAAATGTACAATTTTTAGGTTTTTGACTTGCAAAAGTTCAACCAAAACCTTCAATAGAAGTTCTATCTATTTGATACTTCATGTGAGTATTCAAACAACTGTAATAACTAACCACACAGCATGATTTCAAAAATCACCTCTGCATGTTAAATTTGAGTATAGACCTTACACTTGTTGCGGACGTTACACATTGTCAACATTCATGTTGCAGAGCTAAAATGCATTGTATCCTTAAAACTTCTTGTGTGTCAGTAAAATTTTCCACTCAGATAGGTACTTTGTACATATTTTCTGGAGACTGACTGTTTACAGATGTAGCAATTTTACTTTATAATCATTTTCTACTCAATTTTCTTTTTGTAAACTTCAACAGCAACAAATTTAGAACAAAGAATTACACAGAAAAGCCTATTTAAAGATTACAGTGTAAAACCTTTCAACATTTTGAACCCTTACTATAGTCTTTTATGTCAAAAAGCCTGAAACAAATTATTCTTATTCTTAAATTCCATTTAAAATTCAACAAGGTGAGTCATGTTGCGGACGTTACATAATGTCAACATTAAGGTATGCTCCAAAGACCTGTAATGTTTGATAATAATTCAATTTATTTGGAAGTTTATTGTACAGTAGTTGTTTGAATCAGTGGCATTCTCTTCATAAGTTACAGACACTTCCTTGCTGTTATATTATCTTTTTGGGTGGGGTATACACTCGTAGTGGTAGTAAACTTATAAAAATTGTAAACTGCAGTAATGGTAACGGTTTCAGAGTGAACGTTGCATAACTTCATAACAAATGATACTTTTTAAAACATGTCAATTTCAACAAAGTCAGTTCTCAATGCAATAAACAAATACATGGTAGCAAAACTTGAATTTGTGAAAGCAATTCTTTAAAATATAAACTTGAAAAAATGTTGCGGACATTACAGTCACATGCCCCACTGTGAATTGACCAATGATTTAAGTGGCATCACAGTGCACTTTTCTGCTGATTGATGTAAAAAGCAGCAGTTATAAAACCTCAGTGAAGTCCTTGTTTGTAGTCACATGTTTGTACTTAATGGCTATTAAGATAGGCATTCATGATGGTTGTAATCTCTTCAGCAGCAGTTTGTGAAAAGGAAAAAAACCGCTGCGAGACAGGCACTGGAGGTGTAGGAATAGAACCCAGTATTTCAGTCTTTGCCACTTCTTGAGTGTCAGGATTTTCAGGCCAAATAAATTTATTATAGCCCACTGGTTTCATGAAGCTTATCTTGCACGCATTTTTAGTCTCAAGAACAGCCTGTATCAGTCCTGGCCACCACACGTCATCATATATGACTGCAACCCATGAATTCACACCAAAAGCTGATGTTGAATTAAGGAAAGCTTGTACAGGTATTGTAAAATTACAGTTAAAACTTGAATTTTAATTTTATTCGAGTTAATCGTCTTATTTTTTTTTTCTTGGGGGGGAGGGGAGAACAGAGAGATTTAAGATCAATTATCTACACTTTACAGTCTAGCCAGTAAAAGCAGTGTGCAGTAAACACTACATCATAAGAAAGAGTAGAGACTAAATTATGTACAGCTGTGCAGAAGGAGCATCAGTATGTATGGGAATAGCTTGGATACAGTACATGTGCTGATTTTTACATATTTCATCGATATTTGTGATGATTGTACCTACTTGGTAATTTGAGAAAAGGATACAAGTAGATGATTGTTGCTCTGTTATGGATTTATTCTGCATTTCTTGTGTAGTCATCATGTTTCTTCCACCCATTGGTTGTTCCTGCTCTGTGTTGATTGGTAGGGCTGAGGTTACAGTTGCTGATTCAGTAGCTTGTTGAGTTGTAATCTCCTGTTCATCCTTGTTGTTTCCCTGTGGTGCAGTAACAGACTTAGTGTATTTCTGTGTATTTCTGGGGGTGCAATCTTGCCGCTGCTTTAGTTTCCTCACTCTCCACCTCCCAACATATTCTGGATTGGAGCACAATTCAAAATTTTCTGCAAGGCATTCTCTGCAAAAGCAAGACTTATCTCTGGTAGCAACTTCATATTTTTTCCCTGTAGACTTAACACTGTATACTCGACGAGTTTGTGGTAGGGTGATCATTCCGCTTGTTCTTTGTCTTGACTCAGGTATGGATGTATGAGGGATCAGAAAGAAAGTTCTTCGACTTATTTGATGGATGCTTCCTGATCCTGGTTGAGCAACATCACACAATGTTGAACAGCACCACTTATAGAGTCCAGCAGCATTATTTACAATTGTACCCTCACCTCGTATTGCCTCATCTAATTTTGATTTAAGGACCCCAGTTTCACCATCAGATTCCCCCTTTCCATGCTCTGACCCAAAAAAACACCTGTGAATACTGAAGTTGTAGTCATCTTCTGCAAAACTTATGTCACTAAAGGCAGCAGCACATTTGTATTGGCTCGGGGCACCATCACTGAAATGAATTTGGGTTTTAATATCAATACCCCTTTCTTTTATCAAATGCATATTAGCAGTTTTTACAAATTCATTTACAGCATGATGGTCATGTTGAAGATTGTCAGTCAACATTATCATTGCTTCTCTAACAAGCAACGAATTTTCTTTGTAGTAACAAACTATAGGGTGGATTGTAATTTGATTTTTTGCATAGTGGGCACTTTTAATTTCATCTTGAAATTTTGCTGTAACATTCTCCCCAAAATCGAGAACCATGAGCACTGTGCCATCACTAACATTTTTTTTCATCTCATTGTACTGTTCACATTGCCAGTCAGCAATTAGAAGGTGTTCACAAATAGTGGTACCTGGGAGTGGTGATACAGCATCTCTAGCCAGTTCATCAATTATTTCTTGCAGGGTTCCTGTCTTTACAACAAGAACACGTCGAATGGTAGAGATGTTTTCCTTAAACTTGTTCACCCTGGTTGTTTCCCTCCTTTCCCATCTTCTCCAATTAATGCTACCCGTAACTTTTGAGAGGGGTGCATAGTGTTGTTTGATTCTTTGTGTTTTGTCTTTGCAGGACAAGCAGGTATTATTGATACATTCTGCTTTATGATACCTACAACTTTCTTCCTTTGAGCACATCATTACACTTAAAAGTTGATACACATCACCTATCTTTTGTTTGTCAGAACACTGGATGTGATCTTTATTCATTGCTATTTTGTTGTTTATAGCAGCAAGTTTGAATTGTATGTTTAGGCAGTATATACACTGGCATACAAATAAATGAGACTTTGACAATTTTGTTATGTTGGTTGGCCTGTGTTTTCTAAAAGTTGTCCAACACACTGGATTCAACTGTCTTTGTTTGTAGTTTCTGAATGCACCTCTAAGGGATGTCTTCATCAATCTCTTCCCCTTAAATCTTTTTTCTGGTCTTTCAGTGGAAGAATTTGTGAAGGCAGTTTCAATATCACTCATTGCCTTTGGAGGGAGATATCTTGAAGGTTGTTTGGTTGGAATTTCAAAAAGTTTGTTTGTATCATTATTTCTTCCTCGAGACTTTGTACCAAGTTGCTTCAATGCAAAGCTTTTCAGCCTGTATTTTTGCAGTATACCTTGATGTATTTGATGAAGAACATTTCTGGTGGTTCGTGCCCCCTTAGATTGCTTTTTTCCAATTTTGTGAAAGGTTTCTTTTACACCTTTGGTTATTGCTTGTTGCATTAATCTTTCTTTTTTGCTGCTTGAAATCCCAATTTTGTTGAGCTCTTTTACTTTACGTGGTGAAGCATTGTGTATGATGTAATCTACAGATGATGCATACTTTGATGGGGAATCATTTAGGTCTATGCGCTTTACTGATTTTTTCTGTTTGCTGGAGTGTGGTGTATTGTTACAAGAAATACTAGACTGGGCTTCCTTTCTTTTTCTGTCTTTGATTTTTTCTGCAGATTTCTTCTGTCTTGTCATAGCAGCCCTTTTCTTTTGTTTGTACAATCTGTGGTACTCCCGTCTGCTGTTTCCACTAGTCATTTGATTGTCTATGTTTGGCGCACTAGTAGATGGCTCTGCTGCATTTCTCTGTGATGTTTCCTGTAGTTTTTGTCTCTTTCGCTCTCTGTAGTGCCTAACTCTAATGGCTGTATCCTCCTTTTCCTTTTTACGTTTCATTCGTGCTTCTCTTGACGAATCAAGCTTACTTCTTCTCCTACTTTCCTGTTTGCGCTCCCGGTCTTTTTTCTTATCCAGTTCATGTTTCGTTGGATTTAGTTCCTTTACTTTCCTTCTCCATGTTGTGGAGCGATTAACAGTCTGCGAATCTTTCAGCTTAACCCTCAGCTTCCAAGTGTTTTGTCTTTTACCTGACCTCATACTGTTCTCCCTCTAAAACACTACAGAGAAAAAGACACACACACATACAAATTAGGACAATTCATTAAAATCTTGGTGCAATTCCAACACACCTAATTGCTTACAAGTGAGTTTTGAGTTATTTGTGGCATGAATCTTAAATTAGCACAGTCCAGAGCTATGATACATATAACTCATCCACTGTGGATAACTACTTAGAGGTCCCTTAGTATAGTTAAAGCTATACAGTGGTAGATTGATCTTGGTGTAACAAGGAACTTTCAGTAAAAATTCATTGTAAGTACAGTATTTCTCCTGATGGTGTGCACAATACTGTAGCTAAGGTACAATAGTAAATAGGATGTTCAAAATAGTCCATTATCTCAGTAAATAAGCTGTTCCAGTACTCTTGTAATGTAAGTTCATGAGTATCTGGGACACCCATGAACATACCTCAGGCCAATGATTTTCACAACATGTAACATACTGTACATAGGCCTACAGGTACTGTACTGCAGGCTTACAGCAGTCAATGCATTTTTGTCACTTATATTGGTGTCTGTATGTACCAACAACTATTAAATTTACAATTTCATATCAGCTATGAATACACAACAGTAGTTTGTAGCAGACTGCTGTGAATTTACTTGTCCCACACATCAAATAATTTCTTAGCTATGATTCTACAGTGCATAGGCTTAATGATATGTCAGTACATTTGCTGCTAGGCTACATTGTGAACATGTGGTGAAATTATTTGAGTTGAATACCTCGAGTTCTACATTGAATACTGACAAATAGGCCTGTGTAGTTTGGTTTTGAAGGCCTATACAATTAATTCTTTGTAACTTGCCTTTATCATGCAGGTTTTTCACAGCTTCTGAGCACATTGTTGGTTACTGGACCATCAGCCAAGAAATCAGCTACACAAGATATGCCTGCTATTGCCAGATCAAATTTTTGCATAAACACAATATTTCCAAATGAACTTTAAAAATATTCAAAAAGGTTTAACTGTATATTAAATTGTCTTTTTGTATTTTTTCTGCATGCAACTGCACACATAAGTCCTTTTTGTTATTTTCTTAGAGCAAAGAAATGCAAAGCAACGTTTAAGTGGGGGCAGTATCCACATGTAATTTTATCTTGGTTCTTGATGTATAGCCTAATATACAAGAGGATCTTAGGATGGAAAAGTGAACTTTACAGCCTTCAAAAACTTTGTTTTCCATTCAAAATGTGTCATAAATATTTGTCAACAGTTTCATGTAACGTCCGCAACGAAATGACAATAGTGCTATAGATTATAGGGAATATGTTAAATCCACCTTACTGATGCAGGTATTGAGTAGTTTGGTTTGCCTATGTTTAGAGAACTATTGCTTCTTCAACAAAGATTTTACAATGATACAGCAGTCCAGATTGTTCATGCATGAAAGTGGTCACACTTCATCATGGACCATCTGAAAAATGCAAAACAGAAGGCTTCACCCATTAAATGTATATATCAAAGTCATTTGAATGACTTGAAAATTACATATTTACAAAAGCAGGACTGCATTTTCAAAAAAGGGGTGCAATGGAATCAATTCTACCATAAATCATGATGTTGCACTCTTATTTCCCAAATAATTTCCGTCAACAATTAGGAATGTAACGTCCGCAACATGTATTTCTAGATAATGATGTACCAAAAATGAATGCACATAAAATCATATTTTTGTTAAACATTATTAACAATGTTTATAAATTTCATACACACAACATCTCACAACAGCTCATTATTTGTCATTCATTTTACAAAAAATCACATATTTCGTTGCGGACGTTACACTGTGTTGCGGACGTTACACGTGTTGACGGAAATTAGTTTTTGCTTCATACCACTAAAATATAATATGTAAAGGAGAATTGATTCATCCCTTACAAAGGGTATAGGAAGCTCTTGTACTAAATGCAAAAACAAAAATAAAATTTCACTGTGGCTACAAGATACTTGGGTCAAAGTTTTGTTGCGGACGTTACAAAAGTGTTGACGGAAAATGTTATTTTTTTTTCAAAATCATGTATTCCTGAAAAGACGGATTATGACAAGCTATTTTGTTTGCGGTATTAATTAGTAAGACATAGTATCCTGTATATACATGTTTGTCATTCTAGGTTACCTTCTTATCATACATTGAAGGACATGTCAAACTAGCATGCAAATGTTGACGGAAAATGTAACGTCCGCAACACCATCTTTGAATACCCACTGACCTAAAATGTGGAAAGATTTTGAAGATCATTGCATATTGCAATAATCCCCTTTCATCATGTTTTAATTTCATAATCATGAAAGTCTTATACATTATTTATGGTTGAAATGGGAGCCCTTGCAATTTACTGCCCATTTTATGTTGCGAAATTCCGTCAACAATTTCGGTCAATATCGGCACAAATGGTGCATCAACCAAAATGACCTAACTTTCATTATGCTATGGTAGCTCAAGCAATACCTATACACCATAAATATAATAATATATTTTGTTTAACATAACACATTTTTTCAAAAGGATCTTTCAACATGCATTTTGACTTTTTGTACATGTTAAAACAACCACAGCCATATACCTGTATACATGTGCGTTGCCAATGTATGGTGACTGTGTATGTATCACGTACATGTATACTGTACGTATGTAAGCACGCCTATGGATTGCTATGTACATGCATTGTATGTGCACAGTACAGAAAATCCTGGCGTACGTCCCGGCGTACGGTCACGAAAACCTCGGCGTACCTTCGGCGTAGGCTTTACATGGAATGCACCCTGGCCTACTGGTTTAAAAGACTCAGATGCCAAGTGAATGATATTTAGAACAAAAAAACTTAAATGCATCTCCAACCTTTCTGAGTGGATGCGCAGATGCTCGGATGCTGAGTCAAAGTTTAGGGTGCAAGACAAACAGTGTCACATTGCATTTGCGCATTCAGATGGTAGGTGGTGTTCAAGAGTGGTTCTATATTCTTTAGTTGTACCCAAAGTTTTTCCAGGTTATAACTTTTTGATATAAATGGTGAGATGAGGATATTTATAAAAACCACAGACAGTGTGCAATACTTTATTACCGTGCTACCCAGTCCCACCCCAAACTCACCGTAGGAACAGACTGCCCTACCAGATAGGCCTACACTATATTGGTATGGCTGCAGTGATACTAAGCAATCATAACTGTTTGTTGTTGCAGCTGCCATACTGTACAAATATGCAGTCACCAATGTATAGTATGCCTGCCATACGAAGTAATGACCAGTACAACTATAGAATACAGGGCCACTCTTGAACACCACCTAGCATCCGGATGCTCGGATGCAGTGTGACAATGTTTACTTGCACCCTACACAACCATTCACTCTGCATCCAAGCATCCACTCCAGAACACTGCTTTCAAAGTCTTAGTATGGAATGGACAACAATCAGTCGTCCTCAAATTAAACTTACCTACTGTATGCATATTCCCATTTTATTATTAAATCTTTCATGTTTATCTAACAGCCCCAACTTTACCTCTGCATCCATGCATATGCACATCCACCCAGGAGATGCCCGGAATGGACTTAGAAAATTTTCAAAAAGTTTCATTTTGACTCCGCATCCAAGCATCTGCACATCCACCCAAAAATACTTGCAGTGGACTTAGAAAGAAAAATATGGAAAGTTCCGCATCATCGGTATGAAGGTATTCTTGCTAAAAATTTTGACTCCGCACCCACACATCCACCGAATGGATTTTTTCCCAAAAAATTTCTGCATATACCAACACATTCTTATAGGCTAGGCCTACAGATTTCCCAAAGGTGGGGCCTATTCGCATGTCGACTAGCTGCCGTGCGGACAAGATGCGTTGACTGCTTATTCGCACGTCGACTAGCTGCCATACTTTACTACATACAACTATGTGATATTTTCTGTTGTAGGTAGGTATCACGCATGGTGATATGTACGTACGTAGTTGAGCCTATGTGTCGTGTTTTGTAGGCATTGACCGGCACAAAGCACTGACCGATGCAAGTCAAGGTACACTATTCTGTATTTTTTAGAAGTTTGAAGGGCACATGCTTAGCCCATTTGCTGTTCCCTCTGTTGTCAAATCCCTCCAAACAAAACGCGTTATTTTCTTCATTCATTCACCTCCATATTATTGCACTGCTTGCGATATGCATTTGAGCAGCGCAGAAATCATGCCTCTCAGTATGCATGTGCGTATACTACTGCAACCGCTACCGATTTGTACATGCTGTGTCCCTCAATCTTACGCGTACGTATGTGCGGTCAGTGGGCCGTGTGAGTAAGCAGTCACTGCATCTTGTCTGCATGGCGGCTAGTCGACGTGCGAATAGTCACGACATTTCCCAAAACTTCAACTTCGCATCCAGATGCTCCGACACAACCCTCAAGTGGCCGTGTGTTCTATAGTTACTCTAAAGTAAAGCACTTCTAAGTTGCCTGACCTTAACTGCATGGGAATACCATGCCCCCCCCCAAAAAAAAGCAACCTTGAAAAATCATAGAGTCACACATACACACAAACTCTCTCTTTCAGTGTTCCTCTTCCTACTTTTGGAGTAACTGCAGAATACAACGCCCTTCAGAAATGGAACCATTAAATATCATGGAGTCGCACGTGAAGACAAAAATGAAGCTCTCTCTTGCATTTATTTGTTAGTGGCAATTGACCCGGCTGCCCCCCTTCCCCCCAGGGCCCCCACCAAACCCTTCATTTCATCTTTCGCAAAACCGGTGTATGTACAGTATTACCACTCAGTAGTAAATGGCAACATCGCAAATCCGCAACATCAAACTGCATAGGCCTACAAGGTTACACTTCCAAGTTGAGGGGGGATAAAACTAGCTGAACCTTACCCCAACGAATATTTCGGAAAAAGGAACGAAAAATTAACGATACATTCGTCACCATATTTCTCACCTCAACAGCAGCAAATCAGTTTTCCGTGCCGAATGAGAACCTTCCACACAAACAGCACTAAATCAGTAAAATTGGGCGGGTGGTACAAAGCTGAATTTCTTCCCATTCGCGCTCCAGATTCACGCCACACGACACTCGTACACAATGAGAAATTGCGCTGGTTACATAATGCGTCTGTTTGGTGATCGTTTGCCTCCGGCTCCTGCATCGACCAAGTACCAATATAAACGTCTTTTCTGGATCAGGCCATTGAGAAAACGGGCTGAAATTTTGTCTTGCTTGCTAACCAAACGACCCAACAAGTAGGCTAACCATCATGTCTTCGACAAAAAATGAACAGAAGAAACCTGCGTTTCTCTATCCGGGCGAAATGCCACCAGAGCTGAGAGACTGGGAGCCGCACAAAACTAAGGGGTTCAAGGAGAAGTTTGTTGAGAAAGTGAAGCAAAATCCATTTGTCCCTATAGGTAATGCTTAGTTACTGTTTGCTGTACATACTAACGTATTTAAGCTGTCACCAACTATAATATTGCCAGTGTACATGTCGCGTTGGAAGACAATGAACTGTAAGGTTAGGTATTTAATATGCCAACAGTAGATGTCATGACCACAGCAGTTTACTGTAGGCCTATACTGACCGGTGTTGAATGCAACCCTACCATTGCAAGCTTTTTGTATGGTATGTTATGCTAGATGCGCACTCGATGGGCCCGCGCATTAGACGGCCACCCCATTATACAAAGCTAGGGCCTAGGCTAGGGCACATAGACATACACAATTGGTGAATGCAGATAGGCTTAATATGAATTGATTGCATATGCTTTATATTTACATAGGCCCTGGCCCCCAGCAGTTTAAAGCTTTGACCCACATTATGACATCCAAAGTTAAACCCATTGACTCATTCACACCTACAAAATTCCCACACATTGTTTGCATGACAGAGTACTAGGCCTAGTATGTATGAAAGACAGGATTAGACAAAGTTTTATTTGCAGATCACATGATGTTCTCCTCATACTTCTGCAAGACATAATAAACATAGCTTAATAATTCAGCACTTGTTTAGGAAAAGCATACCCCAGAGTAATCACAGAATGCCTAGCACATGGAAGCTTTGGGAAAACGCAAGGCTGCAGAAGAGCCAAACTCGTCTTTTGCACCACTATTCTTGGCTATGAATGGTATCTTGCTAGGTTACCTTTTACGAGGATACGTAGACAGTAGTCAATTTGTTTTTGTGAGAATCCAAAGCGATATGCAGTAAAAATTCAATTTGCCTCACTAGGATACTCCTCGTTAATGTTTTCAAGATGCTACGGGGATACTGCAGTTATAATTTTCCGAGGCAACCTCCTTTAATCTAGCCTATGAAGGTTAACTCATAGTCTTTGAGAGGCTACAAGTATACGCAGTCAAGATTTAGGTTGTGTTTTTAGGGCAGCAATGATATGCAGTCAGGATTCAAAATTGTGTCTTAAAGAGGCTACAGGAATATGCAGTGACTGCATTGTGTAGCCCTGTAGCCTCTGAAGAACAGGGCTTCAATCTTGTGGGGTATTTTGCCCATACTGTACCTCATAGTCCTCATAATTTCTCATTACAACTTCCAAGTTCCACAAGTTTGGTCTGTACTAATGTGACCATTCTCACTCAGACTTGGCCTAGGTAATCTGATTTTCAAAATTTTGTATCTCAGTAATCAAACATGAAATGAAAATGGGAGGACCAGGGGCTCTCATTTCAGATTGTCTATCATACATTTTTAGAACTTTTGCATGGTTTTCCCCCTCACATCTGTCTTGATATGGAGTGGAATTCACATGTTTAACTTATTATGTTTATTTTTGATGTATTATTGCTTGTAAATTTAACTCTCTTTCAAAGACTCAAGTGGTACTGGTACCAGTGTGTTATAGCAAAATGAATGACATCAAATTCCCAGCTGGCACATCTTTGAAAAAAAGAAAAAAAAAAAAAAATAAAGAGTCATTGCATGGCAATGAGGAAATGAGCAGACCGAGTTGCCAATACTTGTAACATAAATGACTTGAGATTCCAAGTACTGGAAATTGTAGCATTATTGTTTTGAAAATTAACCCTTTTGCCAAAGTTCTCTACTCAAGCCCTGCAGCTGGTGTTGTTGTGTGAGAAGTTTGAATCCTTGAAAAGTTTTCACAGAAGAGAAATAAGGACAGTCAGAAAAAATAATCTTCTTGACTACTGTATGTAATGTTACACATTAGAAATAGTATTCATGTTCTCTTGAAGGGTGCACTGCCACTGCCATTGCTTTAACCTGGGGTTTGATCCAGTTCAGAAGAGGCCAGACCAGGAAGTCTCAGCTTATGATGAGGTTTCGAGTTGCTGCACAAGCATTCACAATCGGTGCTATCGTCATTGGTGTTGCAGTACAAGCAGCAAAAGGAACATCAAGTTACACCCCCAGCCAAAGCACATCATTGCCCGCTACACCTCAGAATAAAAAATGAAGAGCAGATGAGGACCCTTAAAGTAACAGACGGGCAAAAGTGTGAATTATCAAAATATCCAGAACTTTTTAAAAATGCCTTGAATGCACCCTACTTTAAAGTGCAATGTCTGATTTATGATTGACCTGTGGCTGTCACTGTGGATTGGAGAAATCTTGAAGTTGACTTATTGGTCATGCCCCACTGGATGATTGTAGTCATGGGCATCAAAAGGCAGGGACTGGGGAGAATCCCTCTCCCGGCCCTCTCCACCTTTTGCATCTTACTACAAAATCCATACACTTTATACAGTACTCTGACATTATTTGTAATGGTCTTTCCATCATTATTTGATTGGGGTCCCCAATCAAATAATGATGGAATGACCATTACAAATAATGTCATTTGGGGTGGATGCTTATAGCTCAGAGGAGTGACATAAGGCAGCTAAACTTACTTCAAGGGCAACAAATATTACCTGAGATAATAAAAATTCCTCTACTAAGTTTATTTAGAACCAGCCCCTCTTTCAATTTAAAAGAAAACACACTTCTTGCTAACCTCCTGCTTAAGCCACAGTAGCCTCTACTGAGTTAAAATTGCAAATAAAGTGTATATCAACTTACCACTGTGTGTGAGCTGTGTGCTATGCAATGAATACTACACTGACAGCACAAATCATTATCAGTGACCAATCACAGTGATACCATTGTTTGAATGTATGTTAAAGTTTAGCTAGCAATTGTGAGTTCAGGTATGGGGATATTCCTACATGTACATATGTTTGGGGAATGCAGTGCTCAGCCCCTTTAAACTAGGCAGACTTTCTTCCCCCTCAATGTATGTTCACAGTACCATTCTTCAAATTTATGAACTGTACAGTAATGCATGAAAACCAAACCAGCGAAAAGTGAAATGTATTGTACATTGCACAGCAGCATGGCCTTATAAACAAGGACAAGTTTTTTTTAGGTAGACACATATCACCCCAATTAAATTTTAGTAGAGGGCAATCCAACTTCACAATTGGTGACTGCACTGTGATTGACACATTTAAGCCACTCTCTGATTGGTCAATGATTTGTGCAGATCATGTACTGTACCTCTGAAACTGAAGGGGACACTAGAAATAAACTTGACAGGAGTTCAACTGTCTGGGATGAGAAGTTCAGCCTTCAAATTAAAACAGAATATAGAATAGATTGGAAAGAGTAAGGGAGCTACTGGTTGCATCATTGACCTTGGGCAATGAAACTATATTGTGGGAGGTGCTCTTGAGACAGTGAAGTAGATTTTAGGATGGGATAATCGGTAAAATTTGCGTAGGGAGTTGAACCTTCTGAGGCAATGCATGTCTGCCTGCCTTTAATAAAAAGGTTAAGGTCAATATTACATCACTGCAACCAATTTGATATTAAACTTAAGGGGTACTTATATGTAGTGTGATGAGGGTTTGATGGAATTCAATTTATTCATTTTTTTAAAATACCCAAAGCAACGAAACAAAATTTTATCCATCAAGTAATAATTTCCACATGTCGGCCAGACTTCACATTATTTCAAGGCTTCTAACTATGGATATTTTGTTTGGGGAGTTAATGTTGAAAAAGTTGTGGAAATGTATCCTGTATTACGATTTTGAGCAAGTTGAAGACACTATAGTACAGTAGTGCAAGCTTGAACCTACCTGTCTGTACACTTACGTGCAGTAGCTCAAAGGTTCAGAAAAATGTCAATAAAACGATTCCTGTGACCCTGTGCTTAATGCAATCTGAAGAGGTTTCTAGTCACTCTGTGTATCACATATAAAGCAAGTTTTGAAAAAAGGAAGGAACAAAAGAAAAGAAATGGAGGAAAGATTTGAAGTTCTTGTGCAAAGCCTTGAAAATGTGCACAAGTGTGAAGGCTTGGCTATCTTGTCTGAGGTGCAAAGAGCATTATTTGAGGCAGGAAGTATACTCATGTACAAGTAGTCTTAAGTGGTTAGTCTATATTTAAAATAATGATAGCAGACATATTTTGAATTATTTTCTATTCACAGTTAACAGTATGGATTATTGTAATACAATACCAAAGACCACATGAATATTCATAGTCTGTTTATCATGAACTATGTTATCAGTGGTGAACAAGAAGACTTAAATAATGGTAATGGTAATGGATTAATATTGACTGCTATGTAGTCTGAAAACTATCAGAGACTATGCTGAATATTTAATATTTTAAATAAAATCAGTGCAACTTTTGTAAGGGACTTTGGTGCAGTGCTCATGAGTAGGGTACATACAAGTGTCACCTTACTACTTCTTTTTAGGTTGGGTATTATACAAAGTTTATTCCCTTACTGATGGCACTGCATTTGAAAAATAAACGTTTGAAATTAAAAGATTCCTTTTCAAAGTTTTCTTTGATGAAATCAAATGTGCCATTTGTTTTGTGTGATGTGGAGGCCTCCGATTGGTGAAGTCCTGTTAAAAATCCTTCGCATGGCTGACCATGGAAAAAAAATTGACATCGTCAGTTTTAACTTAATCAACATGATTACAGATATATGAGGTGGGTTTTGGCACCTGCAACCTACCCTCTCCCTCACCCCACTCCTCAAAAAGATGTCAATTTCAGGTCTGTTTTAAGGCAAAATTGATGTCATGGCTGTTTGCCAATTGTGGAAACTCAGGGCAAGCATCTCATCCCCTCCCCTCTCCCTCCTGTTAGGTGTGAAACTCTTTCACATACCCCTGTGTTGACAATGTTGAAAGGTTAACCAGGCATTATCAAGGAGTAAAGAGGAAATGTATCTCTGTCCTATGCCATGTTGTCTTGAGTATTCCTAAGGTTCAGAAATTGGAGTTCCTTTCAAAAATACAGAGACCAGGGGGTTATTGGAAGGAGAGGGATGGGGTGGGGTGGGGAACAGGAGATCTGGACAGGCTTGTCTGTCCTGAGGGCATCTTTCAAATCCAAAGTGTGTAAAACTGGGTTGGGAATGTTTCCTGCCCTGAAATATCTGAACAAATTTCCATGGGTAAGGTGCCTGAGTATGAAACCCCAACACCTCTCCCTTTGACATTCTCCAGAGTTAGTGTGGAGCATTAGCAGTGTTCTACAATAGCAGTTCATTATCGCAGGCATAGATATGAGATGGACTGGGGCGGGGGGTGTGCTCAAAGTTTGGAGGGTACACTGCCATGTGCCAAGAATACCCCTTTTTACTTTGATGGTGCTACACAGTACACACTCATGTACTGCCACTCATAAAAAATCTTAAAATGTTATGAGGAAGGCATTGTTTAATCTTTGTATGGTGACATTACAGTTGAGAAGTTAGAATTCTAAATTCTATTTGCACAGAACTGCCTAACAGTGGTGGTTACATACCTTTTGTGCAGATGTTAGATTTGTGTAGAACATGTGCAATACAGTTGTCTTGTGTTGCATAACAGGGAAGGGGAATTTACAGACTGCATTGTCATTAGATCAAACTCTGTCCCTTGGAAAGACAAAGACTTAAAACAGAAAAGTCACAGGAAATGAGTTGGTAAAAGAAAAATTTTAAATCATCATCACAAGACATAAGTTATTGACTTTGCTATTGTCTTCTGACATCTGGTGCACTTTATTACAACAATATTGTAACTACACTATTACATAACAGATGACCAGAACAACTCATGAATATTCAAAACTCCAAACAAAAATGACAAAAACTGAGTCATCAGTGTACTCTACAATTGCACTTCAATACTGTATAAAATTGAAACAAAAATTTCAACACAATAACAATTAAAACATGAGACAACATAAAAACAGGATAACTATAGTAACAGGTGTTGCACCAACATTGATGATCATTACAAATATATAGGTGGCAATTCTTTATTATTTGAAATTTTAGATGAGAATACCACATTTGACAATCTTCACAGCTTCTTCCCAGCATTCTATGATATATGGTATGTGAGCAGTTGAAATAACTACAAGCTACTGAGCTTGTTCAGTCTAAAATAAAAGACTGGGAGTGACTTAAAATACCTGTGTGTCTAAGCCTATCACTTAGGTGACTAACTTCCACAACACAATGTGCATAGACAAACATCTGGCTAGTTACGTTCATCCCAGCAGCAAGACACTGCAGTGTCTTGCTGCTGGGATGAACGTAACAGCAGCTGGTCATACTCCCCCCTCCCCTCCAACTAAACACATCAAAACTTTCACTAGAGAGAAACTTTTATTGTATAGTTTCAAAGCGCTATTTTCTGTAAGTCGACATGCGCACTGTATTTGTGACTTGCAACAACAAGTTAAAAGTTCTTAATGCTCTGTCTCCCTCACACCATGTTCCCCATGAAGGAAAAATAGAACATAACTATGAACTTAGCAGTGTGACAATATAAAAAAGGAAAATCTTTTTGGTCTTCTGTGAAGGTGCTATGTGTAGCAAAGAAGTGAATACTATACTCTATGAGTGACACTTCAAGTTTCTGTTGAAGCAAGATGGAAGGTTGTAACATAATGAAACTAAGCACAGCTGGAATGTTGCGATTTTAATCAGCACACTTTTAACTAAAAGGTGTTGTTAACTACAAGGTGTTTTAGTACATATTATTCTTATCATTTCCAAGTTCTCTTCAATTAAAGCAAAGAACCAAAATATTTCCTGTTAGTGACATCTTTGCAACTACCACAGATAATGTAATGGGTAACTTCAATATGAAGAACAGTTGTAGCAGAGATGAGCCAGAAATATTTTTAATCATATAGTCCAGAAAATTTGAGAAAGGCTAGTATTCAATCCTGGCGATATATGTCAAACGATGCATGTACTCTCAGCAAGGCAGGGGACAATTGTGCTGTATGATGGCATCTTAATTTTTGTAGACATTCAATCATTGGTACAACCATGCAGTTCTGATTATCTGAAGTTGAATTTATCCCTATGATGTTTTTCTTGCCCAAAAGCTCTTACAGGATATTTCAACTCATATTATGTAAGAGAAATCATGGGTACGAACATCCAAAGCAATGCAGCCATGGATAATCACATCACATGTTTGAGCTGGCCACTGTACTGCATACGCAATGATAGTCTTAGGCTCCTAAAGTATACAGTCTGCACATGGCTGAAACAGAAATGCAATCATTACTGCTTGAAATAAAGTTTATTGCTCCTGCAGAAAACTTTTCATACAGCAGCTTCAATTAAAGAAAATGCTGTAATAATATGTATCACTGAGCACCACAAGCTGAAGCATACAGGAAGACATTTCAAGAGGAGTTTGATAGATGTTTGTCCTTACAAATTTTCCTGATTGGCAAAACATTATGACCTCAAAAATTGAGTGCCAGTGCCCTAAAATCAGCAACTTTTTCTTTTTTGCAGCCTTTTTTTTTTTTTATTTCGCAAACCATATATTTGCTCTGGGGAGAAAGGGCTGCTGCTTCCCTAACTCATATGATCATGAGGTTTATAACATAGGAGTATCTTTCACTGTTGTTTCTGTCAGTGGTGACATACTCATTTTACACATCACCACTGCTCTATGTAGACATGACTAAATTAATACCACCACAAGCCTATGCTGCATAATCACACCGATACCTGAATTATAACTGAACAAGGCTGTGATATATAGCCAAACTAACCACAGACTCTTATACCTAAAGGAGAACTAATAAATCTTCTAAGTAACAGTATATATCAAATACAATTTCTAGAATGCTAACAGAAGTGGTTCCTCAAGGTTTATCAGCTTGGCAAGTACTTCACCACACAAAAATCAGAAAAATTAGTTCTTGAAAATAAAAGAATAAGATCTATTAAACTTCAGCCGAGAAATTGCTCTCAACATTTAAATTCCCTCCCTTTGTAAATTCTACATACAGTAAGAAGCATTGGTCTGGCAGAGATAGATACCAATTATCATCTCTTTGCCTTTTGTCCACGACCTGATTCTTGCACAATTAAAGGGCTTGCCAAACCAGGAAGTGAATCAGGGGACATACACCCTTTACTTGGAAGCAACACTTTTAAGAAGACATCCCCTGTCAACATTGGTCATGACTTACATTCAAAATACATAGGAATGACAGGTAATTTCCCCTCCCATCAGCCAAAATCACAACCTCCCGATGTCGCAGAGGGCAAAAAAAAAAAAAATGCCAAATGCTGCAGAGATCATCATACTGCCCTTCCTCTTCTCCTTAATAACTTTCAGCAAAAATAAACAAAACTCCTGTTGACCTCCAAATACTCCCTATTATCTTTTGCAAAAAGTAACTTTTTTCCAAAAAAGATTTACAATGAGCCCCTTTGAGCCGTATTCATGACCACAATGTGGCCTTGCTATGGCAATCTCAACCTCACATTCTCCACCAGTCCTTCTAGAACTAAGAAAGTTTTTAGATGGCAGACCCCCAGCACCAAGTATCAACCATGCCTCAGGCCTCCCAAACCCCAACACCATTTCTATTTTACACCATTCTAATGTCATCTGGCAGTCCCCCCCCCCCCCCCAATATTATCACAAGCCCCAAAAAGGGTCTGCTGCCTCTTGTTTCCAGACCATGGATCTAAAGAATGTAAAACCTTCTTTGACCACTATAAAAAATTTATATATGTAACCACTGTAATTCTATAATACAGTAACTATTTTCATAATCTTCACAAAAGATATATGTAACAAACCAGGGTCCCATTGCTCAAAGAGTTATGCTCCTCTCAGTTTTTGATTTACATAAGATGGCATGTAACTCTTTTTGCAATAGGAACCAGATTATATGAAATGTTGCGACCATTAAAATGCATTCTGCAGTTCTGTATCTACCAGTACTCTCTGTATCTATGCTGTCAAAGTTTAATATCTCTTCTGTAAGACTGCCAATAATTTTTCTCCAATTCAAAATATAGAGCCTTGGAGAGAATATTCCTCAGATTTTGAAAAGCATTAAGGAGGAGCATACATGTAACTTAAAGTCAATGCATATGATAAAGCAAAAAGTTATGAACCAGTTACCCAATCATTATATCTTGTTATTTTTCACAAACTGTCCAGAATTGTTGTCACAGGAAGTGGCCATCTGCCAAAATAATGACTTTCAGTAAGTCTACTATGTCAGAGTGCCTTCCACATTTCTCACATCGTCTCTTACAAAGAAATCTGCCTCAACAATTTTCTCCAATACAAACAATGGTGCTACTTTCCGCAGCTGCCTTTACAGATACATTTTGTGAAATAACCATTAACCAGCCAGCCTCCTATACGCTGATTTTAAAGTACACATGTCAAAAAAAAGAAAAAAGAAAGCTGTACATTCTCATTTTGCCCTATTGTGACTTACTCTTTTAATGAGACTTCAGACTTGTTTCAGGTCTACACAGGTAATCTTTACAAGCTGATAGCTCATAAACCAGAAAACATATTTTTCCATTTAAGGAGTCTTTTTCCTTTTTTTAAATCATTAGAAGAAAACTTTACTCTGGGATCTATTTATTACCTTTATCTTCCCTCCTCCCTTTTTCAAATAACTCCTAATATCCATGAGGCTTTGGTGCAAACCCTTTAAGGCCCGTCTACACAATCATACATTTTTCCATGAACCTCATCATACAAATGTTTGAACACTTGTTGGGAAGATGAAACATGCAGCTAAAAGTTTGAACACCTTCATAAATGTGGTTTTCAAATTTGTTGGGAAAGCAGTCCACAAGTGCATACGTTTGTCCATTAGCATACTCATAAAAATGTATGATGGTGTTTTTGATCAAATGCATGATCACGTAGATGGGGTTTTACATAAATATGCAATGTAGTGGCTAGTTTCCTTCTGAAATGGAAGTGTTTCTATGACGTAATATTTCACATAACAACTTTAAGCTTCCTCTTCTACCAGCTAAGTATTCTTTTAAGACCTTTTGATTGAGTCTACTTTACTTTTAAACCTTCATTATGAGTAGCACCTTTTGAAACTGGACCAGTTTGCCTGAATATCTACATCTTCAATGCAGGGCTTCACGTTAGTCACAAAGAGAGCACAGGAATGTTGAATCTGAGAGAAGGGAACTATCAGCAAATTTTACCTCTGCCTGACTCTTGATGGCCATCATGACATACATCAAGGGCACCACAACTTTTTGCCATCAGATTCCACCCAGTTTGTCAAGCCTTATCACCACATTTATACACTAAACCAAAATGCAATATTGGGTGCAATATCACAAATATCCACATTTTCTCCACATCATATATATAAAAAACAACATCACAATATATCACTATGAAAAGACTAGAAGTTCTAAATATTTGGCTTACTGTTCACAAGACAACAAAGGCTAGAAAAAGTTATAATTTTTCTAACCCCCTTGATATGATACAAAGACTTTAAAATCTCCTCCAAGGTGTAAAACAAATTTACAACAACCTGAAAATGTCAACAATAAAATAGTAAACTAGAAAGATGATAATAAAATGAAACTAGTTTAAATTGCTAAACCTAAAAATATTTAAGTCTGCAAGTCACTAACCTTCGCAGTATTCTACAAAAGTGCAAAGTATGAGATAGTAAAGAATGTGACAGATTTCACAATGCTGTGAATGATTTAAAACTTTCAACCATGTGTCCAGCATCAGCAACCTTACAAATAATGGGACTTGATAAAGTAACAGCTTGGTTTTAAATAAACCCATCATTTTTTGCTTCATGCCTACCAAAATGTTAAAACAATCATGAGTCTTTGGTAATACAATTCCATCAGAAGACTTCATTTTCTCAGACAAGTGTATACCACAGGGATTTTTAAGTGTTTTGGACAGAGGGCCACTTTTCCTCCTGTTTATACTTTACAATAATGTCTGTGGCCAGAACTTACAGTTCGTCTGCTCATAAAAATTTCAAGCTCCTTGAATGTTCCACAGGTCATTTTAATGTACATCACATACCTCCTCTAGAGAACACATGGTACATTACAACATATGAACAACAGTCCCCCCAACATTACAAAACATGAAGGGAAAGCAAAAAGTCATCCTGCATAGATTCAACAATTTTTTAACAGACTAAAAACAAATGTCATATGAATGCACAAACTCTTTCTTATTCATTGCACCCACATATGAAGATCCAATTTACAATGAAAACATTTGCCTTTGAACATAACTTCCAGAAAGGATGCCTCTTACATCATAGATGGGTTCCATATTACAGAATTAGAGTGTATGCTGGGAATTATCTTTTGTATCATAACAACAGTGCCTCAACTTATCCAAGACATATGACAGCAAACATAATAGGCATGCCATGATATCATCTTTTGCAAAGTATCCTGCTGTTGTACGGTATCTGTCAAACCGGTCTGGAATTTTGGTTCACCAGAGCACACTTCATGCTCATTAACTGAATAACTTCCATGGGCCCATTCTCATTATTCTGGTTTGGAACTGTCATAAAAGGGCAAAAAATACCATGTTGTGTATCCTCAAACTTAATGAGAACAAACAATATTTACTGACTCCAACCCAATCAAGACAAATCTTTTCAGCATTTGAACAATTGCATATTTCTATACCTAGATTTTAGACCTAACAGGTTTTCACTGTTCTCTCTAACGTGGCCAATGTCTCACCCATTCACTTGGAAAGAACAATTCCCTCCTAAAGTTAAACTTAACAGGAATACAAAGTGGGAGACCGATTCAAACTTTCAATCTTTAGGCCAAAGTGTCCTCATCATGTCCTTGAGTTTCTCAATTTCTTCCAGACTTGCTGAATCCTCTGCTGTGTGTGTTTCAATGATGTGAACATCCCTCTCTGATGTTTCTACTTCCATTCCCAGGGCCTCAAGGATGTCTCCCCCTTGTTTGGCATCTGGTTGGTCCTATCAAGGCAGACAAAAAAACAAAAATAAACTAATGAAATGGAATGAAAAATAAGAATGACATAAAGGATTTCACTCTTGATGAACTAACTGAAAACCTCTGACTGGAGTGATTCAAGATGTACAGCATTTGACTTGAAATACTTTAAAAACTATCTGAAACTTAAAGACAGATCCTCACCACTTCAAATGATTAAAATTCTACTAACAAAATCTACATTAAGTCTCTCCAGGGCCCTCCATTCAGAGATGCAACTTCTATACTGTATTGACATAACTGATGAAGAAACATATGCCAGATCAGCAATAAACTATTGATTACTAGCCAACACCAAGATATCTACACTACAGGCTTGTCAAAGACTGAGGTGCTGAGCTGTCAACTTTGGAGAGCTATAGTGATTGAATAAAGCAAAAACTTGTGAATGAATATGGGGAAACACCAAAAGAGCAAGTTTTGCTGCAATACTTCATTAAAGCCTGCCACAAAACACAAATGCTAACCCAAAAATATGACTTTTGTGCAAGTTTTGGACAATATCCAAATTCCCTACAGGAATAGAGCATTGAAGGAAAGCAGAATTGTTACTTGACAAGCAGCCAGAAGTCCCAACTTGAGATTCAGGTGACCTGCTTAGCCTTTCACAGAGACCCTTGCTAATGACCTTTGCAAAGTGTGGTCAGGACCTCCAGTTAGCACACTCCCCTTCACACAATAACAGTACTGCATAACACATCAAGTCTAGGACACTTAACATACATGAGATCAACAGGCCCGTAGCCAGACAAGGTGCTGAAGGGGGGCGAAAACTTTTCCAGAGGGGGCGAAACATACTAAAATGCATTACGGCAATAGTAATTTTTGATCTTCGGGGGGGAGGGGGCAAAAAATTTTCCAAGGGGGGCTTGGCCCCCCTTGACTATGGGCCTGGAGATCAATCTTCTTGAAATTTGCTGGTGTGTAAAGGAAGCTGGGACAATCATAGCAATTACATCACTTTTCAAAGGTGAAACACTACCTTCCACTTGTAATACCAGACAGACAAAACCTACACAGTTAGATGTTTAACTGGCATCTGCAAGGTTGGATCACACCTTCCTGACTTTACAAGGGACCTACTGATTTAAAGGGACAGACCACAGTAAACGTCCAGTTTTACAGGCAACTTCTGTATATTGTCACAGGGTACTATGGCTTAATTCCAGAAACCTTGAACATTTGTAAGATTCATGAAAGTAAACACTACATCAAGGCCAAGACAGCCATTTTCAAGACTCAAGAAAAAAGTATGCCAACAGGGACAAATTTGGACATTTGCTTAAGTTGCGTTGGGTGTACAATATAGTCTCATGATTTGCAAAGCCTCCCAACAGGATCTTTAATTATATACCCATGAAACATTTCCTGTAAACCAAGTCCTACATAAATGCAATAAATGTGTTTGGTAATTAATCCCTAAATTCACCAAATTTCACACTTTTCCAGATTTATGGTTACAACTACTTATACATTGCAAAGCAAAGTCAGCAAACACTTTCAATTTTTCCGCCCATCCAGCATTTTTTCCTCACCAAAAGTTAAAGGGCCAGGAAGAAAAAGCTTCCAAACTTTGCCACATTTTTTTAGATGAGAATCTTGCCAAAAGAAACCAAATCACACAATTCTCACGCAACTAACCTGCTTGTTTGCGACAACAACAACAGGCACTCCTTTCAAAAGTGGATCAGCTAAGAGCTTCTCTAATTCTTCTTTGGCTAGTGAAAATCTGGCTTCATCCGCAGCATCCACCACATATACCAGGAGTTCTGTTCCCTGCAAGAAGTTTTCCCAGTAAGAACGAATAGTTTCACCACCACCAACTGAAAATTATAAACAATTTTAGTCTGTTTAACAAATGTCTTTCATTTTGTGCTGTCAATGAAGTGCATACAATTTAAAACACTTTAACCTAATCTGCTTCAGGTTTTCCTTTTTCTCACCTGACATCAACATACTGCACCACATGCACTAACTCTACTTCCATGGCAATACATCTGTGTTAAACAGGATGTCAAATGGTTCACAAGTTTTCACTTTGGTACAGCAGAAATGCCAACATTTACATCCAGAAATCAGGGAGGTTTCACACAGAAATCAGGGAGGTTTTTAGAATTACATGCAACTTAATAGGAGAAAGTCCTTCTTGAATCATGGAGGTTGTCATATTTGTTAGTCAGAATGGACACAAATCCATGAATTTTCAGGGAGCCACCCTGAGAATCGGGGAGGGTTGGCATCTCTGGTACAGTAATTATTTTCTTTGGTCAAGAGAGAAGGTGTCCAACAACACTATAAGAGCAGTTTGCACACAGAGCAGAAACTGAAGAGAGTGTACTGTCTCATCTCAATGTACATTACTACCAGGGTCCACCTAAATTTCTTTGTATATAGCAAAACTTCTAGATGCAATTCTTGTTTGTATAGCAATTTACAAATTTCACATACATGTGTAGTTTTGTTTCGGATTTGTATTAATCTACATGAATTTTTTACATAACTTGATGTATTGAGTGGTACAACTACTTTACATGGGTGGGTAGAAGGCTTTTAAGGCTTTTAAGGTATGAAGACTCTTTTTTCAGGTGTCATGTATGTGAATAAAGAAGTAAGCATGGACAAAAATAATGCAGACACTGCATCATGGACATCATGATTAATAAGTTGAAATTCAAATAAATGGAAACAGTGGAGTTTCCAAGTGAAAACGTTGTAAAGCAAATTAATTCCAATACATGTTCAAATTTGCCTCACTGTTGTGCTTCATTGTATCATAACTAAATGGGATACTGGCTGTTGCAGACCCTGGTAACTAATAGCTGTTGTGGACCCTGATAAACTATGTACAGTATACAGGTACTTAAATGTTAGCACTGGCATGTCAAATACCACTGCCACATTCAAGTACTGTGCAGTATTATCCCAAGAGAATGCAATGCAGTTCACCTTGCTTATGTGCACTGAATACCTTCTCTACCAACAAGGAGAATGATCAAGTACAAGCCAGAAAATGTGTCGCTAAAAGTTTATTGGGTGATCTTTTCAAATAGATGCATTATCTTGGAGTGCTGTAAGTTGGATGTATGCAGCTATACTTGCAGCGAGGACGAAGAAAGCTGTACAGTAAAACCCTGTCTATCCTAACACATCTTGAGTCAGGAGCAAAGGTTGTGTGGATAATGGAAAACTTCAGATTAACAGGGTTTAGAGTTTTTGCCTCAAGTACAGTAGTACACTGGGTCAATAAGAAAGAGTGTCAAAACATTTTCCAAATAATTCTGAAATGGCTGGCAAAATTTCAGACCAAATCCCTGAAAATATTTGATTATTATTTTTTGTGACTGATGATATGATAAATAAATTTTTAGACTTCTAAAACCTGGAGATTTTATTCCCTAAATTTGTACCTACAGTCTCCTGAATGATCAATGCTTTGTACAGACTAAATGTGTGCATGTGCTGAAGAGAAGCTCTAACGATCTTAAAAGGCATCTTGAGTATAAATTCAGCATAAATTTCGAAAAACATTAGTGACACATGTGTAGGAGACTCTCAAACAGCCAGTCACAATGTGGTTTAAGAGAGTGTGAGGTGGTATGAGTCCATGGGGGTAAAATGATGCCAGCTTTGGCACCATCAGTGAGTGAGAACTATCAATACTTCCATAGCTATGTGGCAAGTATAGCAAATTTCTGTGAGGTGGCCGTCTCATAAAAAGAGTGCCAGGGGAAACCCTGGTTATGGTTACGTATGAAGCCCACTACGATACTTACCTGTCATATTTAGTAAAACTAGTTTTTATGCTTTCCTAAGGTATATTAGTATATAGGGGATATCAAGTCCACATCGACTCATGACACGCTGTAGCAAGAATTTCAAAACAAATGTGATAGTGTTTCTTCCAAATTTGACAAAGAGTTAACAAATTGTTTCTTATGCCCAGATGCATGCTGTTTTAGCCATGATTGTCACATCTTACCATGACTGTTAAAGTCCTGAGAAAAATCAGTGCATATCTGCTGAAATTTCCCTTGAGTTTTGCCTTTTAAAGCACTGAAAACTTGTGGATAATATCTTAATCGTGTTGAATATTATTCTGGTTAAATCCAGAGGCCAGTTCCTACATTATAAACAGGATTTCGGATATAAAAGGGATAAACGGGGTTTTACTGTACACACAATGTCTGGTACAGATCAGAATCTTGGTATAATAATGCATCACAGCAGTGCATGCACAACTCGGGTAGTAGCTACAGTATGCCCTGTTCATAATCTTTTAAAACAAAGCTCATTAGTGGTACAGTACAGCTCACTTGAGAGCATAAGTAATGTTCACCATTATTCAATCTCCACCCTCAACCCACAAAAAATTGCAAACATCAAAAAATAATAAAACTTGTTCTTCACTTTGACAATCAGTACTTTACTGCTTTTTTTTTCATAGACATATACTACAGGGTATTATTTTCCAGGGGCTACCCTCTATGCCTGAGACAAACTGTATTACCAACAAAACTTACCAGAATGCTTCCCAATCTTCCAGGTACATAGGTTTTTCCTGAACTCTCCCCCTCCCTCCCCCTTCAGATCCCCTGGCTTGTACATGCCAATGATCTTTTTGAAAAAGGTTAGCTTGGAAGTTGTGCAGCTGTGAACTTTACCTTCCCAAATATTGAGAGCAACCCCTTCATTCTGAATGCTGATGACACTAAAACCATTTGTTGGTTTCAGGGCACTTGCTGAGTCACCACTGTTCATGTGTTGTAAAAGACTGCTTTTACCAGCTCCATCCAATCCCAAGACTAAAACTCTCTTCTCTGGTGCCTCCTAGGAATGAAAATACAAAAAGAAACAGTTTGTGAGAAATTCATGATGTTAAGGTGGCTTTTGGGAAAACACAGGGAAAGTCTTAAATATCCCAAATTTTAAAGAGACAGTGGCAACAACTGGTTTATCTGAAAATGCAGTATTTACGAGCAACAGATGATGTCACTGGAAACTGAAATCTGTTTGAGGGCTTACACTAAAGAGCTGCTACAACAAATTTGAAACTTTCATAGAACTTTACATGTTTGATGTATTTATAAAAGTGCAGTTCTGCTAGATATTTTGCATGAATGGCCATAAGAATACAAACAAAACACAAAACACAAAACAAAAAAAGTCAACACCCTCCCTATTTATGAAAAGTTAGGACAAAAAACTAGTTTTTGTTTGGACATTTTATTTGTCCTTAAAGGGAATATGCAGCCACCCCCACTTATTTTGACACATCAGCTATTTCACAAGTCTATTGTTTTCCTTGCTGACCCTAAATGTTTCAAAACATAGATATGGCATAATCAAGGAATCAGTGTTAATTTACTAAACAATTCTGCTACAAAATTAAAATAACTGGGTATAATTCAATTCGAAGTGACTACTCAGCCTGTTACAGTATGTTCAACGATACTGATGTAAGAGCAGGCCTGCACAGCTGTCAGCTACGTACAGTAGCTGATCTGTTTGGTACCTGGCCATACAAAATACAGCTAGAAACAATATTACCATGCATGTGGAGCAATTGACCACTGTTGTGGGCAAATATGCATAAAATGCAAAAAACATGCAATAAAAGAAATGCTCATTATGTCACATTTTAAGCAGTGGAAATGCTAAATAGTGTGTAAAAGTAATTAAAACTCATCAGGAGATACTGTACAGTATACATAATGTTCTTTCCTGCTGTTTTACAAGGATAAGACTCTCATAGAGCTGTCTATAGACTCTTTTCCAAATAGGAATTACAAAGGATCATGGGATAGATTTTTGGTGTGCATCATTTTTTGCCACAGCAAAATGCCATTGACAAAAACATAGTGTACCAGAACTTATCCCACAAGCCATTGCAACTCACATTTCATCGGTCGAAATTCAATTTTTTTGCTGCTTTTCCACAGAACAGCGCTTTTTCCAAAATTACTGTTCCGGATCAGATTTTACTGTTACGGAGCACAGTGCCTCAGCAAACGTACAGTTCGTGCACACTGCAAACTGCAAAGGTGCAAACTGCTGTTAACTGTATTCGAGTGGTATGACTGCACGACTTGACCGTGACTTGGGGAGGGTGAATTTTTGCCTGCAGCAAGGACTAGCCAGTGGGATATCCTGATTTTCTTTTGGTTCTTACTGTAGTTTTAAGCACAAATTTATCGCCAATAACCTTGCATTGTCCTGAGACCTAGCATTACAGTGTCCTAAAACCTACTGTAGGACTCAAAATTGATGCAGAAGGCACAGCAAGCAAGGCAAGTCGTATTTGAGTGAGAGCAAAAAAGTTCCACAGGAAAGGAATATTTTTGCTTGATTCATCCTTTGCATTGCGGATTACTGCTATAGCATAGCAATGAGTGGGTACTCCAACACATGAGTGCACATACTGTTGTTATTTTCTCGCAGCAAATTTACGTGAAATCGTTCTAGTCGTATCCTTCGCCATAACCTTGATTCAAGTATCATTCCACACAGTAAGTCAATGGGAAGATCTTGCAAGGAAAAGCAAACACTTAGGACCCATTGACTTTGGTTGCAAGATACTGTATCAGCAGTCAGAATTGCTTTTAGTCGTTTCAAGTTTCCGTGCTTAGTTGCTAGCTTAAAGGGAATATTAATACAAAACCCCCTAAATACACAATAAAATGGAGGGAATAACAAGGAACAGTTAAGAGGTCATTTGGAACATACCACATAAGACAAGGGGTGATGCAAGATGACCTTCACTTGCAGGGCAATAAATGACTTACTGTACTAAACGTTTTTCTGCATTTGGTAGTAAAACTTCAGTATGTGCGTTTACACAGTATTGTACCATGCAGCACAGGAAATAACACATGCAAGTGTAACCGACTTTAATTGATAACGGTGGCAGGGGTCGAAATTTATTTTTTTTGCTGCTGTTCCAGGGAACAGCGCTTTTTCCAAAATTACTGTTCCGGATCAGATTTTACTGCTCTGGAGCACAGTATCTCGGCATACGTACAGTTCGTGCATGCGTGCAAACTGCAAAGGTGCAAATTGCATTGCTGTCTACTGCATTTGAGTGGTATGACTGCACGACTGGACCGTAACATGGGGAGGGTGAATGTTTGCCTGCAGCGGGGATTAGCCAGTGGGATATCCTGATTTTCTTTTGGTTCTTATTTTTTAAGCACAAAGTTATCGCCAATAATTTTGCATTGTCTTGAGACCTAACATTGCAGTGTCCCACAACCTACTGTAGGATGAAATACACTCAAAATTGATGCAGAAGGCACGGCAAGCAAGGCAAGTGGGATTTGAGTGAGAGCATAAAAGTTCCATGGTAAAGGAATATTTTTGCTTGATTCATCCTTTGCATTGTGGTTTATTGCTATAGCAAAGCAATGAGTGTGTTCTCCAACATATGAGTGCACATACGGTTGTTATTTTCTCTCAGCAAATTTATGTGAAATTGTTCTAGTCGTATTCTTCGCCATAACCTTTATTCAAGTATCATTCCACACAGTAAGTCAATGGGAAGATCTTGCAAAGAAAAGCAAACACTTAGGACCCATTGACCTTGGTTGCGAGATATCAGCAGTCAGAATTGCTTTTAGTCATTTCAAGTTTCGGTGCTTAGTTGCTAGCTTGGAGGGAATATTAATACAAAACCCCCTAAAAACACAATAAAGTGCAGGGAATATCAATTAATAGTTAAGAGGCCATTTGGAACATACCACGCAAGACAAGGGGTGATGCAAGATGACCTTCGCTTGTAGGGCAATAAATGACATGCTGTACTAAAAGTTTTTATGTGTTTGGTAGTAAAACTTCAGTATGTGCGTTTACACAGCACTGTACCATGCAGCATAGGGAATAACACGTGCAAGTAACTGACTTTAATTGATAACGGTGGCACGAGATTGCATTTCACACTTAAGCCAAAATTTACAGGGATTTTTATATTCACGGCGTCATTACTTTATCAGAGATTAGCATGGGCATATATTTATATGCACTTTGCTTGTTGTGGAAAAACACTGTTCCACGGAACAGTGGCTTTTGAAAAGTTACTGTTCCGGCACTAAAAGCACTGTTCTCGGAACAGCGGAACAGTGGGAATTTCGACCCCTGGGTGGAACGAGATTGCATTTCATACTTATGCCAAAATTAACGGGGATTTTTTATATTCACGGCATCGTTACTTTATCAGAGGTTAGCATGTGCGTTTATTTATATATGCACTTTGCTTCCTGTGGAAAAACACTGTTCCACGGAACAGTGGCTTTTGAAAAGTTACTGTTCCAGCACTAAAAGCACTGTTCCTCGGAACAGCGGAACAGTGGGAATTTCGACCCCTGCATTTGGAAAAGGGTCTATGAGTGGAACAGTCTGCCTGAGTGGGTTGTTAACTCCACTTCGGTCAATTGCTTCAAGATAAACATTGAAATGTTCTGAGGTGTTGGGAGTAGACTTCCATGAATGTTTTTATCACTGCTGTGAGGATACACAGTGACTGCACCTGATGCAGCAGCCTGTTCCAAAGCGAGCTTTGTTCTTGCAGGGTATTCTGCAACTGCACTGACAAGTGTGCAGACTGCAGAATCTATATTAAAATTTAAATCACAATCTTGACACTAACATCAGCCCCCTGAAAAATGCATGAGAGTTGGGAAGCGAGGTACATACTAGAGAAAAGGCTGAGCCTGCTTTCACTCAGCTGTTATATAGTGACATGACCTAATAAGGCCACTTTCAAATGTCGTGCATCGATACAGTCAACAAAGCGTGTCAAAACTGTCACAATCAGTGCGTCAATTTTTGATGCAGCACGTCCATAGCAAATTCCCTAGCAAATGCGCGTGAACCTGTTTAATATTTCAAGCATGGGCACTCTAAGATATGCAGCTCAAAATGGACGCACAAACTGCCTACACTGAACCCGTACATACAGCTCTGTACAAAAATTGTAAACAGCGCCAGCTGGCCTTATTAGGTTACTTCTGATGTTAGGCTTGAGCTGGAAATGCTGAACTTGTCGTAATGGTATCTCTTAAAAGGAAAAATCTGTGGTAAAGATTTATAGCTCTCAAATAAGGTCAAGTCCGGCAAAAGATTTTCAGGTACAAACAGATTCACATTCTTTTGTCTTGTTTTACAAAAACTAAAACTTTCTTAGAGTGGCCTTATAAGGTCGTGCCATCATATAAGTATTGGCCTAGCCTACTCTGCTACAGTTTGCTACTTAGCTGGCCTGTAGGATACTATAATGTCATAGAAATAAAAGTAAGGGAGAATGACGTCAGCCGCTCTGGACTGAAGCCATTGATTTGGCCAGTCTGTATGGCAACAGAGCACCTGCGCGTAATACAAATATCGCGTCACTGCTTTTGCCCCAAGTATTGGCAAAGAAACTATAAGTTTTCAAGTTAGGAGTATAAACAAAATACTTAAGGCACCATGACTTATTTCTGTTGTGAAAATTACTCCAAATCTTTCGAAAAACGCATAAAATAAGCTATAACTTCTGCAGCAGAATGCACACTGTACGTACGGAGAGGCATCAATCAACCAGTCTTTTGCCATACAACGAAAGCGCCCTCACAATTTTCGTGGCTTCACAGGTTAAACATGCATGGATGCATTTTGTTAGCGTTCTCCCTTACTTTTATTTCTATGTAAAATGTAAACTGCACTAATGTGGGAAAGTGGTGGCCTAACCTTACTTAACTTGGGCTAGTTCAGGGAGCAAAGTGTACGTGAGAACTAGGCCTAGGTACCCTAGGCTAAGCCTAACGTAGTAACTGGCAAAGATAAAATAATAACAAGAACTTAGTCAATACGTTACGAATAGGACTCAGACTCGGAGCAACAATTTCTTTGTGGGCGGAAAACCATTTCGTCATAAAAATCCAACTTACTCGCAGCATTCTCTGCCTCTGTGCGATCTTATTCAGCCGGTATGCCGTATACAGTGCGGTTCCTAAGACACCAGCCGCACCGACGAAAAGCCAAGTTTTCTTACTAAATATTATTTCTTTTGACCAGGAGAGCGCCATGTTGAGTGGTGTCGAAGAGGTGAAGCTAATTCATCTATACATTCAAGACTGGATTCATACCACAAACATACGACTGTGGCAAGGAGTTGGACCTGATAACATTCATCCTTGGGTCCTTAGTGAAATTGCCTCTGACTTTGCTCCTATGTTAAGTCACTTGTATCAGCAATCCCTTACAAGCGGAAGGATACCGGCTGATTGGAAGATGGCAAACGTCTGCCCTGTTTACAAAAAAAAAATGACTGTTCTCTCCCTAGTAATTACCGGCCTGTTTCGCTCACTTGTACGTATTTGCTGTAAATTGTTAGAGCATATTATAAGTTCCGACTTGATGGACTTCTTTGAGGCAAACAATACACTTTCAACAAAGCAGTATGCTTTTAGAAAGTCGCATAGTTGTGATACCCAACTAGTATCAGTCGTCGAAGACTGGGCTTCGGCCCTGGACTCACAAAAGCAGGTTGATGTCTTCATCTTGGACTTTGAAAAGGCCTTTGACACCGTGCCTCATGAACTGCTAAAAACCAAACTGTTTAGCCTTGTTGTTTCCAAACAGGTTCTTCGGTGGGTCGACGACTTTCTCTCTGATCGTAAGCAAGCTGTTGTAGTTAATGGTACTCGGTCCCCTTTTGATGATGTTGTCTCTGGTGTTCCTCAAGGATCTGTCCTAGGACCCATTCTTTTCCTTGTTCATATTAATGACATTGTAAATGCTGCCTCCTCTAATATTAGACTTTTTGCTGATGACTGTGTCTGTTATCGGGTCATAGAGAATGTTCAAGTTAATGATTGTTGTTTGCTCCAGAAAGACATACATAATCTAGGTCTTTGGGCCAAGACTTGGGGCATGAGATTCCAGCCCTCTAAGTGCAACATCATTACTCTCGCTAGAAAAAAAAATCCGGTCAACAGTTCGATTATGTCTTGAACGATGTGAAGTTAGTTAAGGTTGACTCGATAAATTAAGTACCTAGGTGTCACGATTTCTAACGACTTAAACTGGGATAAGCACATTCAATCTATCTGCAATAAGGGTAATAAGATTTTGGGCATACTTTATAGAAATTTATCATTTTGCTCTCGCGATGTGAAGTTAGCTGCCTACAAGGGTCTCCTTCGGCCTGTTTTGGAGTATGCTTGTTGCGTATGGGACCCACATCAGTCTTATTTACAAGATAAGCTAGAGAGCATCCAGAGGAGATCGGCTCGTTTTGTAAGCTCCGAATTTTCTCGCGAGCCAGGGTCGATGACATCTATTTTGAAGGACCTTGATCTCCCCACGCTAGCAGATCGTCGCAAGCAAAACAGACTTATTCTCTTCTCGAAAGGTTTTTGGTAAGGCTAATATTCCCATGGACAAACTCAGTCATCCAACTCGGAAAACTCGTGGGATGCACAACCTCCATTTTTGTCAACTCTACTCTCGGTCTAATTGTTATAAATTTAGTTTTCTTCCTAGTACTCTGAAAGATTGGAATAACCTTCCTGCTGCTTTGATTGATGGTTTAGACAGTCATAGAGATCCTGTTCAATATATTACCAATTTTATTAGGGCAAATTAGGGCACCCCTGACGCATGTGCGGTGTAGTAATGTCCTTTGGATGTGTCACCGTGATCCGAAAGAAGAAGAAGAAGAAGAAGAAGAAGAAGAAGAAGAAGAAGAAGAAGAAGAAGAAGAAGAAGAAGAAGAAGAAGAAGAAGAAGAAGAAGAAGAAGAAGAAGAAGAAGAAGAAGAAGAAGAAGAAGAAGAAGAAGAAGAAGAAGAAGAAGAAGAAGAAGAAGAAGAAGAAGAAGAAGAAGAAGAAGAAGAAGAGAAGAAGAAGAAGAAGAAGAAGAAGAAGAAGAAGAAGAAGAAGAAGAAGAAGAAGAAGAAGAAGAAGAAGAAGAAGAAGAAGAAGAAGAAGAAGAAGAAGAAGAAGAAGAAGAAGAAGAAGAAGAAGAAGAAGAAGAAGAAGAAGAAGAGAAGAAGAAGAAGAAGAAGAAGAAGAAGAAGAAGAAGAAGAAGAAGAAGAAGAAGAAGAAGAAGAAGAAAGAGAAGAAGAAGAAGAAGAAGAAGAAGAAGAAGAAGAAGAAGAAGAAGAAGAAGAAGAAGAAGAAGAAGAAGAAGAAGAAGAAGAAGAAGAAGAAGAAGAAGAAGAAGAAGAAGAAGAAGAAGAAGAAGAAGAAGAAGAAGAAGAAGAAGAAGAAGAAGAAGAAGAAGAAGAAGAAGAAGAAGAAGAAGAAGAAGGAGAGCCTGGCGGGATTTGATTTTTGAAAGTGGGCATAGCCCGGTCAGGAGGAATACCAGGGCCGTATAGCCTGCGGGGTGGGCAGGGGGAAAGTTCCCCTGAGATTTCCAAATCGTAACTGGTTGGCCCCAGGCGTACTTGAGAAAAACATACTAACGAGCGAACGATTTTACTCCTGCAATATGCACCACTTGCAATATGAGTACACCAGGGGTCGGCAAACTATAGGTCGCAACCCTTTTGAGGGTCGCGAAAATATTTCGGAGGGTCGCGAAAAGGATTCCGGAGCGAAATATAATTACCAAATTTCTCATTGAAAATAAGTGATGGGATTGATTCTAATCTGAGAACCAGTGATCTGCTTTATTAACACTCGTCAATTTGAGGGCCACTAATAAGATTCCGTACTAAAAAGTTCGAGCCATCAAGCAAAAAAGTTTGAAGGCCCCTGGAGTACACCAGCCTATTATAGGCAAGGCGCTGTGTGGCTACTAGATAAATAGCTAAAAGGCATTCAGGGGCGTAAATACGGGGGTGTGGGGGGTGTGACACCCCCGTGAAAATCAAAAGTCGGTCTCTGAGCGCCAAAAAGTCGGTCTCAAATCCACTTAGTCAGTTAAAAAGTTAATTGATCTTTCACCTGCCCTGATTTTCGTCTGTTCCCGTGGAAAAGTAGGGAAGTTGTAGTTGGTCCCAAAGTAGTTCACAACCCCCTGCGAATTCATGTATATACGCCCCTGTATGCATTACAATTCAACTAAACTCATGATGAGCTGGTAAAGAAACTTTTTAATAAGGAGCATAAGCAGAGCTAGTTACCGCAAGCGGCCTATTTTGAAATAACAGCTATCCTCAATTCAAGTATCTTTCTTGATATGTTTATAGTGCATATTCAAGTTAACCTAATTAGAGTTACCCTATATACGTGAATTTCACATCTCAGTGAGAAACATACTGTATCATGATCCCCGGCCATTCATGAAATAGGATACCCGGGTAACTCATTCAAACTGGTGGTGACTACATTTTCCCAAATCTGGCTAACTTTTCATCTTGAAATCTAAACTTGTTATATGAAACAGGAGCGGAGTGAGCAGTCGAGCAATCGGGCACTGCCCGAGGGCCCACACAGATATGAGGGCCACACTTTCATTCGGAAATTTTAATGAAAATCGGAAAATTGGGAAATCCAGGGTGAGGTGAGGGAAAGTTGATTCAGGCTGGGAAGTAGGAGGGCCTCATACCCATTTCCCCCCGGGGGGCAGTTCATTGTCAGTCCGCCCCTGATATGAAATCTGAAAAGTAAAGAATGCTTAATGAGATGCAATATTAAGGTCTAAAATGTGTCACTGAATCTCCCCCCCCCCCCCATCTGGAAGACTTCGACCGAACAGTTTCTTGCAGGCCTACGCTACCGCTACGCACCAGAGCCGATGGTGGTTCCCCCCCCCCCCTCCAGTGTTTACCCTAGCAGGAAAGCTTAGAACAAGAAAAATTTCTCAACGAGTAGAGGTGTCATCCCTCCCATGGGGCAATATCCTCTTTAATTACACCAGCCAATTAAGAAAAAATTACTAAATTAATGATGATTCCTCAACATATGATCAATTCGACGCTTTACAAAGCTATACCAACGATAGCAACATTTTCCATCCAATTGTGTGATAAATTAATAAAACTATTCTCATATAGCTCAATTATACTTATAAGAACTAAAAAGGGAGGGGCGAACTGGGGCTAATGAGAAGATCAGAAGGTCTGTTGGGGACTGGGGAGAGAAGCTCTAGTAAATACCATAATTGGTAGAAATAGCTTGCGGTTGAGTGTTCTATAACATGGTAAAGGTCCCTGGATCATATCTCTATGGAACCAGTAGGAAATTTTCTGGTGAGGCAGTTTGTTTTTTGGGCATAGCCATTTACAGTGCATGATACTGAAGGAAGTTGGGTAGCTGGTTGTCCGCCTCACTGGAGTTTTCCGTCTAAGGAAGTTGCTTTACTCGGTAAAGTTGTCCACTTTGTTCAATTTAGCTGTCAAGTATGGTGTAGACCAGCCTTTGGTAAAGAAGTGGCTAAAAACTGGGCATACACAAACGTATGTTGGATGGAAAATTGCATGGCGGTCCCGGGAGCACAGGTTCGGAGAAAGCTAGCACACCCCTGACCCACCCTCTCGAGCACAAGTCGAGTAGAAAAGGTGGATCCCTTCGGTGTTCATCCACGATCAATCTGGTACAGGGTCCTTGATAAGCCCAAGAGGCTGACCATAATGCATTAGACATAAATCTAATTGTTCCTGTTACGAATTCTCCACACATGTGAACGGAAGTATACTGATAGGTCTCCGGCTGTTCTACTTAGGCGCCATTGGGTTTGGAGCGCCCTCTGCAGAAGGCGTGGGGTTCAGCCTGCTATAAAGGTAAAGGGTGGGGTATCATTGTACATGTCAAAATTATAAGGAAATATATGGTATTATTGCCCTAGCAACTGTTATTTTTTATTACAAATTTCCTGATCTCGGAACCATTCAGTGTCCCCCAACCAGTCCAATGCGTTCTGCATTTTTCGATAGCAAAAGATTTTTTGCATGATCAGCGAGTATGCACCACGGACTTCTCATATATATGGATACAGGATCACGTGACCAATACGGTCGTCACCGTTCGAACGAATTTAAGCTTATCAAGATTGCCGTCGGACTATTTGCCCAAATTGACGATGAAACTGCACCATTTCAGACAAAATATGAACATAAATGGAAGAAAAATATCGCAGTTCTTCATTCTATTTGTTGAATTTGATTTGAGCATGCATTCTTTCGAAAATATTACAAGTTTCTGACACAATCTGTCGGTACTTAGCCACTTGAGCAAGTCCAAACTTTTACACACAAGGCTATAGCAGGCAACCATATTGGAAAGCCTACGTTCACGTACGGTGGCGACAATTAACGCATAAGACGTTAGTGCAATATGCTCTATGTACTTAAATTTCCATGTATATGAGAAGTCCGTGGTGTGCACCCAATACATGGGCGCCAGTCATGGAAAGGGAAAGCGGGCGACATTCCCACCTTTTGACGGGTAGGGACCCAAAGTCAATACCCCTCCAGGATTGTAGTAAATAGCTCTTGTGTATGGGGCTATAAGGCCTCTCATAGGTCTAATATATCTCATAACGAAGAGAGTAAAAACCAGTCATGTCTGAAATACTTTTTCATTTTCGAGTACTATTTTTAAGAAAACACAATCTTATTCAAGCCCGTAGCCAGGCCGGGGCACGAGGGGGCCGTGCCCCCCGTGAGGACCACTGTGCCCCCTATATGGAAAATCGATCGAAAATAAAATTTTAGTACATGTAAACGGTGGCCCTGGTATGACACCAAGCGATTTGTAACCAAAAATGATCCCAAAAGGAGTTTAATAATGAACGTATTTTGTTCTCTGTAACATACGCGCTACGCGCGCTTTCATCGTCAGTTACATACAGCTTTAACACCCGTTTCAGATATGTTTGCTTAATTTATAAATGTACAGGTTCCACAACTAGGCTATGTTCTTTTGTGTAGGTGTGATTCCCGGAAAAACACAAAACTGAATCCATAAAAAGTTCCATCCTCTTTCTCTTACGATCGGGAAGATTCTTAATTCAGACTCAACATCATGTTAATAATTTTTGTATGAAACGCAGTGTCTCAATGTCCAGGGGTGGTGGAAGGAGTCATCCCCTCACGACCAGTCGCCCGGCGTCTTGGTTTTGTACTTAAAGACAGACACTCATCACCCCAAATACATTTTGGTTGGGAGAAAGAAAAATTCTCAATTGGTCATAGGTGAATGCTCTTTGATTGACATCAAAGCTCACAATGCACAGCATACGCAGAGAATGTTCTGGTTACACATTATGGCCTTGTACGCCCAACAGGATATGCCCTTAAGCAATAAACTAGGTTTGTGTCTGCACAAGGAGGGGCTCAACACAGTTTTGGAAGGAGTAACTTAGTCGGGAGAATTGGAACTGTCTAGGACGAAGAGGGCAGATTCTTCCATAGAAACCCAAATTTTCTAACTTTTCTTAACAAGAACCAAATATTTTCAATTTTTCTTCAACAGAACCCCAAATTTTTCGCCGGTCGCCCACAATTTCGCGTTTGGTATCCAGTCTGTAACCCATTGCTTCTAACGGGGCTTCGGGTTGCTGGACCTCTTAGGGGAGCTTGGTCCCTTCGTCGGGCTTATCTTTCCACCACCCCTTGCTGAGTCTGTATGCAGGTTTTACCGTGGTACTAATTTTCCTGGCTTCTCGCGCATTTCTCAAAAGCGGAGAAATATCACCCATGAACATTATTAGTACAAAAATTCAAGTGAACTCTTCCAGCCAAAGCTAGGTGAAGTCTCAAAGTTAGATCCCGGACATCAAGGGGCTTTCATGTAGTAATCTAGTACCTTGAGTAACATTCGCTCCGCGACGACTAAACGGTTTGAAGCTAAATTTACTCGTACCAAAAACTTATTCCAAAATTTACTTTTTCTGTTTTTTCTACATGTAAAATTTCGTTCAAAGTAGAAATACGATAATGACCATTCGAATTGTGAACTATGAAGACATTGGTGTGCTCTCACTGTCATTCAAAGTTCTGCTCAAAGCTCCATGCTAGTGTTCCCATATTTTTAATTCGCCACATATTCGGGAAATTTCCCTCTGGGTCCTAACAAAATCATACTGGATCACACCAAGCCTGCCTAATGGCAGCCCCTGGTCCCGCCTCGCCGTTCACAAAGTACTTAACCGGTTTCACCTGAGCTTGCTGAGCTGAAGATATATCGTGATTATAGTCTTGTTCCCTTCACTTGTGGAGAATTTCTACGTCTCTGTATAGCAAGAGGAGGGGGAAAAAAATTCCATCAGAAGAGTGAAATTTTTGCGCGCTTCGGCGCTCGTATGTGCACCTGTAAAACCGATACCTTTAAGCTATGTGTGGTAAGCTTGAAACATAATCCCCTGTAGCTCCGTCAAACTGTAATCCTGTGGTGGTACTACTGACAACAAACATAATCTTCTTCGGTGCCCCTCTATGAGGTGTCGGTGCCCCCCTATATCACAATTGCTGGCTACGGGCCTGATCTTATTTCGCTGTTTAATTAAGTAGGTGTTATGTTATATTCGTTCGTTGATGAGCTTAACATTCCGGCATTACCTTAATAAAGGATTGGTTTTTAGAATGTGTGCAAACATTCATTGCCAGTGGCGTAGTTATGGCTCTGGAAGGGGGGTATTTCACCCACAAAAGGCCTCCAAAGTCTGTGTGGGAACTTTGGGCACCTTTCAGGGGCGGATCCAAGGGGGGATTTTAGGGGTTTAAACCCCCCTTTGATTTTCGAGGATTTTTTTTTTTCATTTTGTAAAATATATCGTTTATTTTCCCCTGTATGTTTTGAAGGTTATTTTCAGCTACAACAATGCAATTAACATGCCATAATCATAAGCTTGCTGACAGCGTATTTTTCCTTCTATCGTCCCGATTCTCTCTCGTTCGAAATCCTTATAGAGTCAGTGAGTCCATCAAGAGGAGGTCCAGCTCTATGAATAGCTCACCAAAGAAACGTAATGTTTCCATGGAAATGACAAACATACAAAACATGAAACATGAAGATGGCCTAAGTGTAGATTGTAAGGTCTGAGAAGGGTCAATTGTTCTTGGTTCACGCCGCGCCGACCGATGGTCGCGCTCCGCTTAGATAACGAGACAACCAAAATCCTTTGCATGCGATCAAGCCTACCAGTTGAATTTTGAGGCCCCAATACCAAAATACTTGCAGGAGATTACAAAAAGAGAAACCAAATTTTCTTTATTGAGCACAAGCGAGCAACTTTCAGTGAGTCATTGTGAGTGCCTAGAGAGAGCACAACAAATGACTCAATGCTTCTAACTCCTGACGCCCAAGATCGTTATCGGCATTGGCGTAGCCAGAGGGGGACCACGGGGCCATCCCCCCCCCCCCCATCGAATTTTGAAAAAAAAAAATTAGGAATTAAAAACAGTTGTCGGCTCTCCAGAACTCAGTGACGTGACTGAAGTGATGATATGTCGGGATATACAAGATACCTATAATGTATCCTACCATGGTATGGTAACTAAAATAGGACTATCATCATACCAGGGATGGGTCTGGTTTAAATGGTACAGAGTGACCTTACTTGGTAGTAAGTCATAGCTGGTATGCAATTGCTAGACGCGTTTTGACCATGGAAGATAAGTACCGGGTCTCATCAGTAGCGTTAGGGTAAAGTCGGCGATAGAATGCCAACGAGTTGACGTAGAAATTTGGTGAACCAATCGTGAAATCTGAATTCTATTTTTCGATAAGGTGGTGCATAGCTAGCAATGGAGAAAAACAAATATCGGTTGCATGATAACGACAAGACCCCCTCCCAAAAGCAGTACTTCACTTGATGGAATGATTTAAGAGTGTTACGATTCAATGCTTCTTTTCGGGTACTGTATGTCGAGTTTGTGCCAGTAGCGGTTAGAAATATCACGGGGTAAATGGATATTTACGTAGCACAAGACTGCGTCTATGAATGGCCTACAAAGGATAAAATTGAGGTGAAAAGCAAGGATGTAACCGACTGGATGTAAAATTATTTTTCCAAAATAAAGTAGAGCTAATTCTTTGTAGGTGTCGAAAGTTTTCTGAATTTACAGAAGGATATGTTTCAGTTTTAGGATGTTTCTCGAGTGCAGATAAACCTTGATAGGTTATCTCCCTGGTAAAGTATAAAAAAAATTCTTTTGGGATTTTTATATTAGCTTTGATAATAAAAAAAAAAATTCCAGAGAGGCGAAAAATACTCATGATGTGAATTTCTCCAGATAAACAAAGCACACCTCCAATACGAGTGATGTTCCGATGAAAATAGAAAACGCCGTTATTAAGTGTATTTGTATTCGGAAGAGATTTGGTAAAGTTGCTCTGACACTTTAAATGAAATTGTTACAAACGCATAGAACGACCAGTGTTCCGATGGGTTGGAAGCGTAGTGCGCGTAAGGACAATTCTGTGTTGTTAAAAGGCAAAAACTTTAGCAATAGCCAAATCGCTATAGCTTACTACTACGAATAGTCAACCAACTACATAAAGTAGACCCTACACTGGTTTCCTTAAAATTTACTCCTGTACACTATGAGATATAGATTGACTATTTCAAATTATTTTATCCCGATATATCACTACTTTGGTCACGTCACTGAGTTCTGGAGAGCCGACCATTTCCTCTAATTATGCCAGTGCTCAACCCATGGCTTTATTAACATTCTGAAGCGAAAACTATTGGCTATGTTCAGTTATAACGCTAATGACTTTTGGTAATTTCTTTGACATTTTCTTATGACTTAGTTACACCAACACCCCCGGAAAAATCTGCATATAGGCTAGTGCCTACCTCGAGCAAGGCCTGACTACACAACTACACCAATGTACCGACAACCTTTGATTTGCTAAGCATAATTTTTCTTATGACAGTTCAGGGCCGGATCCAGGGTGCGTGCGCATCCTCCCCCCCCCCCCATTCTTTGCAGAACTTTTTTTTGTAATGGAACAAAAAATGACTTCAAATGATGCTAAATGTTGCACCAGATTGCATCTGAGGGTACTTAAATATTCAAAAATTTCTCAAAGGGGAGGGGTTTGACCCCTCCCCCAGGCCGGCGATCAGGTCCTGCGGTTGCCCACCCAAATCAAAAATCCTGGTTACGCCAATGGTTATCGGGCTGTAGAGCATGCATCTCTCACAAAAAAAAAAGAAGGAAGAAAAGTTTCTGACAGGACTATTATCATAAAATTTCTGACACAGGGAATTTCAATGAAAGCTTGTTTTTATAGGTATCAAAGAGCCTAGGAGACGAGTGGGAAATGCCATTTCCTGCAATCTGGGGGTCTTTTGGACCAAAAATTTTTTCTGTACGCTTCGCGCCAACTCATGGTGGCGCTCCGCTCAGATAGTAACTATATTGCAAAACCCCCCCTTCAGTCAAAACCTGCATCCGCCCCTGCCTTTATTAACACTTTTGTCTTCAATACTTGATCGCCGATTTGGGGGATGAGTGTCTTAGCCTTTTTTGTGACCTGGAGCCCTAAAGTAATGGTCATTTGAAGAATTCATGAAGACCCTTGCCTATAGCATCATCCAGATTAAAACAAAACGTTTTGCTTCGCGCGTATGTAAAAACTCGTGTCATTATAACCGTTTTTTTGCACAAGCACAATTCTTTCATTATCACTTTAGGCTATTTACCGGTACGATAACAGTGAGAAGAATTACTGTTTCGAAAACCATTGCAAAACTTATTGCCATCCACTTCCCAAACCAACTACCATCCCTCATTTATACCGGACCGAATCGTTAGTCTAGACTAGGATTCTTAAGTGGGTTGAGTTGGCTTGGGGGTTTAGTGCACTTCCTTGCATACTTGTCCCTAGATCAAATCCTGGTGGAACCGCTTGAAAATTTTCTGGGGACTAAATTTACTACGTCAGCATAGCTGTTCACAATGATGGTGAGGGGTTTAAATTGGTGAATTTTAATTGGGTATCTGATTGTCCGTTTCAGGAAGCTGTCCGCTTTGCTCAATCCAGTTTTCAAGCAGTTGTGCAGAACAAGGAACCTCCACCGCCAAGTCTTTGGGAAAGTGGCTAAAGACTGGAGATACACTCATGCACGTCCGTCGGATGGGGACATTAAATGGCAGTCCCGGGAGCAGGATTAGGAGCGATTAGTATATACACACCTGCCTCGTTATCCTCTGAGCACAGTCGAAAAGATAAGGCAGGCTCGCCGGTGTTCATCCACGCTCACTCTGGTATAGGGTCCTTGATGAGCCAATTGGCTTCCTGACCCTCAAACATTAAACATAGACATCATGTGTTTCGGCTGCGGGCTACATGTCCTTGGGTTAATGCATCACTGTTGTAATAGCCAGCAGGGACGAATACAGGATTTGAAGAAAGGGGCTCACATAAGAGTTTGGAACGTGCATGCACAGCAGGCAGTGACGACTCTTGGGATTCTTAATTTGGGTGGTGATCTCTCAACGGGGTTGTTGTACGGGGTCAAAACCGACCTCATCCCCATCAATGTTGGGGCTGAGGTGAGAAAATTTGACATTCTAAACGCGCTAGATAGCAAGAAAACGCACTCTATAATGCAAATTTTCCACGACGGTTCCTCGTCTCCCAGGTAGTTGTATCGCTATTGTTGGGAGATGATTTGGCATCCTAACCTTCCTTTAGGGCCTATTGTAGAAAACTGCACTCTCAAAACCCATGTTTATTTGTTGCATTAAAACTCTGCGCCTACCATATGCGTGGGTCACCAGCCACTGCGGGCGAAAAATGGGCTTCCCAATGTCTCTAGATTGGAGGAAACTCCACTTTAAATATGAACTTGTAACTAGGCTTTTGGCAGAGTTGGCGCCTGGTGTAATTATAGTATGTATTTACGGCTTATCAACTTAACAGGGGCAGCCATTTTGCTGTTTACAGGACTGCAGCATTAAGGTGCAATTGCAATACCTAATTAACTTTAATGGTAAAAGTCTGCTCTGCACACGGTACTCAAGTTTGGTCTGATTTTCCATACCCCTTGTTATTGGTAATTTTTACAGCACGTCACTTTCAGCCAATCAGGACCCTCGGTCCCCATCCCAAAGAAATAACTTACTTCTTGCAGAGATTTTAGCCACTGACAACGCCCACACTCGTGCTAGAGATTTCTAAACGTAAACATTTGTAAATATTGTACATAGTTAGTACATGAAACACTCTTCTGTTTGTCAGCTCAATGTATGCAAATAATTTTGCCTTTTGTGTTCGCGTCATTTGCCTTTTGTGTTCGCGTCTCGGTCCCAGTTTTGGTTTAGTACTTTCCGTTCCGTTCCATTCGTGTCCGTTTCCGTACACGTTAAAGCGCACCTATATCGTGTTCCCCATCGGCTCTTCGCCAAAGAGTCAATTACCAGGCTGGAGTCAACTGCATGAGGACACTTTGGGAAAAGTATCTAATATCATGTTTCTGGAGCATGCAGCTCCCAAATCATTTCTCTTACAACCGGGTAGTATAATAAAAAATAATTGCCAATCATCTGTAAATATAATTCAGTTTGAGGAAGAATACGGTAATTCATCGACTAAATCAAGGGCAAATTATTTGAAACTTTGAACTTTCCATGATAGTTATGGATCCCCGTACCGAAGCCTTCGCTTGAGGGATTCGCTCTATTCCTACATAACACTAGCAATCCAGCAAGTTTGCCGAAAAACTATAATGATCATATCCGGTAAACACATACAATAAAAGCCAGTCAAAAATAAAAATATTTCATTATTTATTTCAGATAAAGACAAGCAACGTATCTCTATCCGTATTAACATAGATGTGTGTAGAATTTGGTTTAGCTCAAAAACTTTCTTTCTCATTGCCCAAATCAGTTGTTCTCAAATTGTCGCACGATACGGTAAACTTAAAAACTCAATCGGGAGGTTTGCCCATTGAGTCTTGCAGACGGTTGTGTGGTTGTCTATATGGAATGAACGTAATCCTCTTTAAGAATCAGTCTTCCCAACAGTTGATCTGTTCTGCTCTCAATATTTCATCTGGGCTCAAGATTTCATCTGGACTCTGGATTCAACGGGGCTCCGAAATTTCCCAACCCCAGCCTCAGTTCCTTCGTATCATCACTTTCTTTTCAAATGAGACATTCCCAAAAGCTGCACTACAAAGTGTGTGTATTTATCTTCATTATTAGTTGAAGGAAAACCGCGACTAACAGTGTTCAGTTTCAAAATTTGGAGGAGGCCGGATCTCCAGATCTGTCTTGTCTTGACCAGTTTGATGGATATGATGATCACTATACTGGCTATCCTATTCCAAACCAGCTGTGTGGTCACACTGCAGTACGATCATAAAAAAATGTTTCTTTGTGTACCGATATCTTAGTTCTCAGAACGTCAGGTCATAATCGCATTCACCAGAATTTAATTTCATAATTTTGCTGGGAGAAGACCCCACCTCTCTCCAGTTTATAATTTTTACCGTCGTGCTCTTGCGGGTTACAGTATAAAGTTGCGGTGTTGTAAAATTCAATCTGGATCTACACCTACATTCTTAAACAAAAATGGTCTGCTAAGCGATTTAAAAATCAAGGTTTCAGTGGAAAACATTAAACCAAATCCAATCTCTATGCACACAGAGCCAATTTGCAATAAAACAGAATTGTGGTAATCTATTGTATAAAAAGTTTGCCCCGCATCTTCGCCCATGTATCGCCCAGCTTCACCACCGCCCCGGTCCCGAATACGGAAATTTTAAGGGATGACCTCCGATTAGAAGTGCAATCAGGAAAGATTCTTGTCCAGTGTCTCCTATTGAAAACAGTCCTGGCTACGCCACTGGAAAACACTGGGTGTGATGGTAAAAATACAGAACAATCCAACCACCGCCTTTCGTGTAATCTTGGCCAAATAACATGCACCTTATATCAATGGTTTAACAATTTCACATCTCTAAGGTATGGGCTGTGTGGTAATCAAAGACATTGTAATATCTTTGGTGGTAATTTCAAATAGCGCCACTACATACTTACTTTCAACATGGCGCCTGCTCCAGTAGCCGTGTCTCCATTAATTAAGGTATTTTCATACAAAATAAGACGTTTTACATGTGAAATTTCGTTTGATAAATTATTTTAAAAGCTTAACTTTTCCGAAAACATAACTTACCGCCGTATAAAGTTGTACGATCAACATGGAATTACGCAGCCTAAGCGTAGGACTAGCCTAACGTTACAAACTAAGTGACAGGCCAAGGCCAAGGTTGGTGTTACTGTTAGGCCTAGCCTAAGATAATCCTTCACATAAGCCTGTACGGTACCCGGTCATTTCGCCCCCTTGCCAGTTCGCCCCCAACCAGTTCGCCCCAGTCGTTTCGCCCCTTTGCCAGTTCGCCCCAGTGTGGAAGTCGTTTCGCCCCCCGAGTACCTAGGCCTACCAGTTCGCCCCCTCGATTTTACTAACACCAGGCTAACTGTTAGTTGTTGTAAAAAAAAATCAAATACAATTAATTTTCTTTTTCGATTATATCTTTTTACGACAGCAGTAGCAAAATGGCATGAAATGTGGAAACGAAAGTGATGAGGGACTCACTTGAAGTTGAACTGAAATACCACTTTACCTACATGAGGCCACAGGCGCCCCTTAACATTGTGTAGTATACCATATACTATGTATTATATAGACGGAAAGGTATGTCACAAATCTCCTAGCTCGAACAAACAACTTACGTTTCTGGCAGAATTACTGCACTTTTCTCGCCAAATTTGTCTGTGTCGAGACTTTTGATCATAAGGTACCTCAAGGCAGCTCTTTTTCCCGAATAATTTCACTTGGCATTGTCTGAAGGATGAAATTTCGATGGAGTAACAGTCAGAGGATGGTAGCTGCTGATAGAGAGCATTCAGCACTTCCACACTATATAATAAAATACTCCTAAAATATTCTCTAAAGTTCTCTTAACTTTCTGAATTTCTTTCAAAATTTGTCTAATTATGTTTTGCTTTGATTATTACAAATCTTACAGATACATATTAGCATTTATATGCAAGATTTTTGAACATACAAATTCATAAAATTTGAAAACCTTTTGAAAAGTGGAAGGGCTTGCATTTACTATGACTCATTCTGGCAGTTGAAGACTGTAAAACAGTTACAGTTCAACTGTCACAAGTGCTTGTAGAAAATGCTAGCCCTTCCACTTTTCAAAAGGTTTCTCAAATTTTATGAAATTTAATGTTCAAAAATTGTTCATATTGATGCTAATATATATCTGTAAGATTTGCAAAATAAAAAGTGAACCATAATTAAACAAATTGTGGAAGAAATTTAGAAAGTTAAGAGAACTTAAGAGAATATTTTAGGAGTATTTTATTATGTAGTGTGGAAGTGCTGAATGCTCTCCTATCAGCAGCTACCATCCTCAGACTGTTACTCCATCAAAATTTCATCCTTTCAGACAACGCCAAGTGAAGTTATTCGGGAAAAAGAGCAGCCTTGAGGTACCTTATGATCAAAAGTCTCGATACAGACAAATTTGGCGAGAAAAGTGCAGTAATTGTGCCAAAAACGTAAGTTGTTTGTTTGAGCTAGGAGATTTGTGACATACCTTTCCGTCTATATATACTACATAGTATATGGTATACTATACAACGTTAAGGGGCGCCTGTGCATGAGGCCAGCCCATCACATCTTTGTGCAGGTTGAAGTCTAACCTTAGTGGTTTCTTAGTGTTAAGTTTTGTTAAGTTCGTGATTACATTTCCACCTTGTCATGAGATTGGTATATTGGAAAACTGTTTTTTTTAATATATTTTAAGAATTGCATGGAATTATATTTGGTAAAATGCCTTCAAAAACTAGCACACGCAGAATATACTGTTCCATACTCGCTCACATGTGCAATCAACTAAGAACAACCAATCAGGTATCATGTGCGTGGTATTCCCTGCCACGTCCAAAGTGAATTAGGCACTACAACTCTTTTCTGATAATTTTCTTGTGTAATTTTCGATATTTGCATCAAAGAATGCAACATAAAGGAAGAATAGGCACAAAAATGCCCAAAATAACAAAGGTTTATCGTCAATAAATTAGGGGGCGAACTGGTCAGCACTTGGGGGCAAACTGGTAGGTCTTTGGGGGCGAACTGGTCATCGCTTGGGGGCGAACTGGCAAGGGGGCGAAATGACCATTGACCGCCTGTACAGGCTGTAGTACCAGTACAGTAGTAGGCCTAGTAGTACTAGGGCCAGGGATAGCCACAGTAGCTAGGCTCTACTGTGTAGGGCCAAGATTGCATAGTTTCGTAATTGCACGCGGAATGTAATTGTAAAGTTCGAAATTGCGCGCCAATGCCGCTACAAACTGAATACACACAACACATTTAACTATATGTGTACGTATATATACATATACGCATATGTATACTATATTTATGTATACTACATACTATATGTACGTATACTGTACGTACGTACGCTACACTTATACATATCATACGACTGCCAAAATTTATGTACATTTTTCCTATTTGGCAGAAAATAATCATATTTTGTGTGGTACTCAGTGGGAATTAAGTGGAGGCACATTACAACACAAAATTGCATGGCTGCCGTGTGTGTATTGGATAAGGCTAGTTTGCATTGCACAGTACGCCGACAGACCGAGGTACTGTAAAGGTTTTGCCACCGCTATGCCGGGATGGAGTCTTGCTCAGCGCGCCGCACACCAAACTGAATTATTGCGCGCCAAATTCGTGGTAAAATCGGTATGTAAACTGAAAATGCGCGCGGAACTTCTTCTGCGCGACTTACAAATTATGCAGCCTGGTGTAGGCCTAGGCCTATAGCTGAGGCCAGAAGAATGAAAGTCATAGATTTGCATCTGAGAAATTGTTGAAAACACATGCGGTAATTTTACATTTGGCCTAGCGTACAGCACAGGCATTCGGAGCATTGTAGGCCTAGCCTAGGCCTGTATACATACATGTACACACTATATATTAACAAGGTAGGACAGCTTCAGTGGTCGCTACGCGGCAGTTGCCATTACCTGTGTAGCTATCCATTCAGTCTCTCTCACAGAACGCATAGGCTAGGCCCAATGCATGCAAGGTAAAGCACAGCAGAAGGCAAGTCTGCTTTGCAGGTGTGGGCTTCGTCATTCGCCAATCACAACGCACATCAGTGCAGCGTTGTGAATCACAGCTGCCGTGTGGAGACTGTTGAAGCGTCCTTCCTTGCCTGTGGCCTACAGTAGGCCTATGTGTACCAATAGCGTGAAACACATTTAGGCCTATTGATTGTATTTTTCAGAACTTATCAAATTGTACATCAAGTAGGCTATATCATCCATACTCAGTACAAAGACAGAGTTTTTCATACAGCATTAAAGTAATCTAGCAAAGTTTATTACAGTAAGATATCAGTAAACACAGTTTTATAGGTTTCACGCTATTGGTACACATACTGTAGACCTGTTCATTACTTGTCATTGGTCATTATTAGCCATTTAGCCTAGGCCCTAGCCAATGCATAGGTAAAATTAAACATTGTGGCTATTTGCCCGACAGTTGGGTAAATTAGAAGTTTAGTTTCCTTGTTTTCCCGACAGCAATTGACCAATCATATCTCTCCTATGAAGTTGTGACGTAAGAGATGTTAGGTGGCGTGGTGCAGTTCACTATACTGTATGTACGTGTGGTTACTGCATATAGGCCTAGATCACCGCACAATGGAGTTTGATAGCTTCGATGATTTCTCGGAGTACTGTATGTTAAGAAATTATGAGAAGAAACATTTTCCTTGTTTAGTATAGTTGATTGTAGAACATTACAAACAGCGAACAAGAATATAAAGGAAGGAAACAATATCTGTCAATGTGTGTTGCGGGTTGAAATAAAAATTAAACCCATATCTGGGGTACCAGTGAGATGGGGGACCAATGAGATGTGGGACTTATGAGACGGGACTAATGAGACGGAATAATAGGGTGTCAGATAAGTACTTGAAACTCAATTTGGCCATCCTGAGGGTCGCTCGTTAGTAATTTGAGATTAGAAATTTTTAACAAATTATTTAACTGTTTATTGCTCTCAAAACAGAGCCAAAGCATAGGCTACCTTTTCAAAGTTTCACTTTTTTTGAAAGGAGTCAAGGACTCATTAGGATAATTTTACAACAATTATGACTTTGAATGTTTCACAGGGTTAAGGAACCTTTCCTTTTATGTTCCTCCATCTCACTCAACCCATCTCCCAAAATGCATTATTGCTGGTTCTGTGATTGGAGCAATTTGTCACTAATATGCTACCATACTGGGAGTACCTGAATTTGAATTTAAATCCATAAAATCCAAGAGCTTCAAAACTGTTCATTTGTCTAGAGTCTAGAGCCTGGGTTCTTAAATGGCAGGCTTTGAACCACATCCAGCCTGCCTGCTGCCAGGTGTTTCAGTTCGGTCCACCAAGCAAACAGATAAAAAAAAATTAAGGTTTAGAAAAAGAATCAGCAATTGTGATCAATCTACATATGTGGTGGCATACAGTATAGTGTATACTTACAGATAACCTTTGTAATGTGAAATAAAGTAATACTAATTAAAGTTCAGTTTCTTGGTGTGCTTCGCAAGCACCTACAGTATCATTGCTATGCATCCCTCCTTTACTTTATGTAGGACAAGTTGGGTGCAGCTCTAGTTCCAAAGCCTCATGCAACCAGAAAAAGTGAAAGTTGGAAACTTCGACAAATGTACTTCAAATTCCTAATAAAGAGCCTTCTTATATATTTCCTATAAGCAGGGCTGCAAAACTTGCAAAACTTCGCAGGTGGACATACTTTGAAAACCAAAATTTCTAGCTCACCTGGTCTACTTAATTTGGGACTAAGATGAAAATCTCTAGCTGCAGCATGATTTTCGCAGACGCAATGCGTCTTTGTGTCCAGCTTTATGCAGGCATGCCTATAAGAGAAGAAATTGGGTCAGTGAATTGAAAATTGTGACTGCCTAAACTAAAGCCAACATTTTTCCGTGGTTCGGGAGATGGATGGAATTCATGGAATTGGTAATAGAACACGGAATTCGCGATTTTGACTCACAATTAATAAAAACATTAGGAATGTGAGCAAAAGTTGTAAACTTTCAGTTTTAGAACACTCAAGCAGAGAACAATATATGGATACTGTTTCTGTTTATCAAGGTCTACTAGACTCTACTATCGTTACTCTGCTATAGCTTAGCAGAGTGAAAAACATGTATACACACATACGTGGGACCCTGAGACCCTGTCCACAGCAACTTACCATACAGAATTCATTGTAAAAAATTATTTATTGAAAAACTGGACAAAACACGGAAAACAGGAAGATCAAGGAAAATGAAAACTTAACAAAAAGGAATCCCGAATGTAGAAAACGGAAAAATTTTGGCTTTAGCCAAAATTATGTTCCATTAAATCCTTCTCAACTTGGTAATATCTCAGAGCTTCCTAACATTATGTTCTCTATATTCTTATGTGCATTTCTCTCGACCCCCACAGGGGTCCTACAGCAGAACCTTAGATGCCACGCCAAATGAAACCTCGCAAACAAAATCTTGAGTATGGGCCTGTCTATAAACCGGTAGACTTTCTCATGGCAGAATATGGCCTGCCAATGAAATAATTAAGAACCCCTGGTCTACAGCCCTCCAACTTTTCTCAAATGGGTAAATTTGCATAGGTATAATTATCATGTGGACAACTGTATTTCTGTTTTGATTTGTGATAATCTTTCTTTTTTTCTACAGTTTGGACGTTACTCTGCTTTACTCCTTGGCATTGCATATGGTTCAAGACATCACAGTAAGTTGATGTGATGTCATATCTGTATTCAATGTTGTCACTTTTTTCACAAATCTCAGGTGCTAATTTTAGAGTCTGTCAAAACTGACAGTCATATAATAAGTCATTCCATGGCACCTGTCATACTATATATCAGAGGAAAAAATAATCGACGGCATCGACGTCAAAAGCCGCTGTAGCAGCTGGTTTTGCCGCCGTTTATACCTAGCAACGGCGGCACTTTTTTGCTGTCGATCAATCTCAACATTGTCAGTCGATCAATCTCCACATTCTCAAATCACTATCCCAATTTTTAAAAGACAAAATCCAAGGTAAATTTCTGCAGAAATTTACTAATGTTTCACGGGACTTTAAAAGTAACGGTAAGATGTTGTGATGGCTAAAACAGCCTACAAATGGGCATAGAAAATAATCTGTTATCTCTTTGTCAAATTTGGAAAACAATCGTACGTATTTGTTTTGAAATTCTTGCTACTGTAAGCGGTAAAGATGTTCTTTGTCTAGTTTGTACTCAGTGTTTCTCATTCTAGTTTTGTGTTCTCTGTTAGTCACCTGTAGAGTTAGTCAACCTCTCAAATAGTTATGTCTTTAGCTTCAGACTGCTTTAGTTTGGTTATAATTTGCATTTGAATAATTTAGGTGTGTCATGTATGTATATGTTAATTTGAGGTATGAGTTGGTTAGGAAGGAAAAAAAGAAAGGAAAGGAAGGAAGGGCAGTTAAGGTGGAGACCGAGTGGAGAGACGAGGAAGAAGAGGTTAGTTCGAGAAGGGCGAAAATAAATTGAGTGGAAATGTCGAGTCCTTCATCTTTGTACATTTTTTGACCCGCGTCTTTCCACGTTACACTAGGAGCCATGAGTCGGAATAGGCTCAATATCCCCTCACACTAAAAAGCGTTAGGCTAGTGTAAGTCCTACGGTAGTTTCACTAAATCTGAAAAGTTAGTTTCGTAATTAGCTTCATACCTACAAATAACGAGAGTAGACCTTACAAAAACATTGCGAATTGCTGTTTGAGAGTCTCCTACACATGTGTCTCTAATATTTGTGGAAATTTATGCCCAATTTATACTCTAGAATTTTTCCATTATCCGTTCTAACTTCGGTCCCGATGTGTTCGAATTAACGGGGTTTTTACTGCCCGTCATGTCTCGGAAATTACCCGCGGGACTGTATTACCATTGCAGGCCTAATTTCACTGAATGTTTGGGGTGTTTATATGTCCGCCCACTAAATCTCATTGGTTGTACAGAACATCCGATGAAATGCACTGTGGAACATCAACTGAACAGTGCAGTGTAAGGTAGACTTATTCTCTCATACTTACAGGGTCGGGTACTTCCTCATTCTGCTTACAAATAAGTATCAAATTCTTTGTAATGAGTAAATAAAAATTTACATCATCTGGAGTTGCAAATGAAGGATTCTGCATAATGATTAGAGCACCCAACCACTTTTTATGGTGTAAATAGGACTTGCTGAGGCCATGAGAGGGAATTTTGAAAATGCTGTGGAGATCCTATAAAATGCCGTGGAGAGCTGCTGTCTCCACAGCATTTTTTTACAGAAATTGCCGTGGAGACATCTAGGGGAATTTTTTGGCCTGTATATGAACATTTTTATCCTCAAATTTACATGTTAAACAGAAACAGGTAAACAGATCACCTGAATGTCTTTTTAAGGACCATTTAGATATTATATGTTCATTTCTCTATTGCAGTATGACATGTGAGCCATGCTACAATCCTCGACAAAAATGATGGGACAAAACAAGTAAACCAAGCAATGAGGAGATCACCATCCTTTTATCTGCACCCCATTCCCCTTTTCAATGTTGCGGCAGCCCAACGTGTTCTGAGACTTCAGCATTGATACGGGGAACGGGGTTTGTCCCTGTCCCATGTACTTTTGTCGAGGATTGTCTGAAGCCTGTACAAAGGTATAGGAATTTCCAAATTTTGGATTTATAAAACGAGGAGGTTGCGGGTTTAGTTTTCAAGTTATGGTAAGGGAGTAGAGTTGAATTTGTCCGGGCAGAATACTGGCTTGTCACAATGGGTGGGTGCTTGAGTAAAGGAATGTTTTTCTTCAACAAGTTCATATGAGGGAGGGGGCAGGGGAGATAGCACTCGGGCCGGACAGTGTTTCCATTTACATTTAAATATTAATGTACTATAATGGAAAGAAGCCAAAGAGATTTTGCATCTTATTTTCTTTGATGGGGCGGGGGGGGGGGGGGGGAGGAGGAGGTTGTAACACATTTCACAATATACCGAACGGTTAACCACAAAGTTTTCTATTTTTCGTATAAATAAACATTGAATGATGATTGGAAACTACAATCAGGTTATAGATGAAATTCTGGGGAATCATTTCGAGTAGAAAACATGACAATTTACTTCAGGATTACACTAAATTGAAACAGTTAACCATTTTTCCACAATAAAAGCTTTCTATACACAGAGAGATTTTCTGTCGATTGGACGGTTGACCATCGACATATGTTGTAACAGTGTGGAGGTCAATGGTTAACCGTGTTGAGGTCAATGGTAAATCGTGACGCTATTTTTATACTATGAGAAATAGTAAAGCAGTGACAACGAGTTCTACATTGAGATAAGAATAAATTTAGCATGATAAAGCCCTCATGCAGGGCTTCCTCTCGCAGTTCGGTTTCCGAAATTTGAACACCTTTTTGCCTGTAATTCTTTAAGTATATCTGCATACCCCCTTCCCTGAAAAGTAGTTCGAATGCCCCCTCCCCGAAAAAGTATTTCTCTCTTGGAAGCTCTCTCTGTCCCCCTTTTGATACCCTACCTGGCCACGGGCCTTCCGAAATGTGTAACGCCGAAAATTAATACGCAAATCTTCCATACCCGATTTATTTTGTTCACTCTGTCATAATTTTACCAACGGCTATGGACACAAGTTACTTTACTACTAAATATGTTACCCTTCTTACCGTTGATGTTTTTAAAAGCGGCTTTTATTATATTGTCATTCAGCAATTACTTCTTTACTATGTGTACACCACGGGATTTGTCATAAAAACACTTCCTTCAAAATATGCAACTTTTTTCACCAATTTTCATGCGTTGCCTAAGTCCGTTAAATTCTCCCTATACCTTTTTACAGGCCTCAGACAATCCTCGACAAAAATGATGGGACAAAACAAGCAAACCAAGCGACGAGGAGATCACCATCCCCGTATCTGCACCCCATTCCCCTTTTCAATGTTGTGGCAGCCCAACGTGTTCTGAGACTTCAACATTGATACGGGGAACAGGGTTTGTCTCATGTACTTTTGTCGAGGATTGTACAGTAGATATACTTTGATAAGAACTTCTTTGGAAACCAGACTTGTGTAAATTTTGCTAATGCAGAGATGGGACCAAGTATGGGAAATGTCTTCTGATCATTGATGTTGAATTCTGATCATTGGATCGAAGGTACTAAAAGTGAATAATGATCAAAGCAAGATCAAGCTTTTCATGTAGGACAACCTATTAACATAATTTGAAAAATGCTCTTTTAGAAACATTACAGAAGAAAGAAGATGTGATATTAGCAAGGAAAGAAAAGATGAAGGCAGAGGAGGAGAAAAAGAAAGCTGCTGCTCAAGAATGTAAGCACCTGACTTATTCACAATGTATTGTAGTGCAGGAGTTTTATATATATAAAAAAAAGAGAGACCAAGCTTGCCTGGTGTGTTGTTGCAATGAGTAAAAAATGTCAGCAATTGGTTTGGGAAAAAGAAATGCTACTTCTGAAGAGTTGTCTCAGCATAAATGGGTATACAGTATATGAGAGTCAACCTTTTCCTAAACCAGGGAAAAAAGGAACTATATGTGGTTTAGTTTTATGTACTTGCCAGATATCACAGTTTTAATGTAAGAATCCTGGTATCAGTATTTTGCTTATATTTAATTGTAGTTAAAATTCAAATTCTCATCAAATGGTTTAACTTTTAGCCTCCCCCTCAATTTCAACAACTGCATCATTGACCAAGCAGCCTTTTGTCTGTGTAATCAACTTTATATTAATATGCCAATTACACTCAAGTGCCTCAGTCTATAGCATCACCACAGCTCCCATCTTTGATGGGGAAAAGGGTGTCTGTGTCCCATGGAGGGAGTGTGTGATGTCCACTGCTAAGAAAAGCATTCGTGTGCAGTGTTCGATTTTAAGGAATTTGCAATGGTTGTCCAAAGGACTACCATTTTGTAAAATTTGGTTGTCCTGCACAAAATAAGGTAGTCCCACTTCTACTCTTTGTAGCAATCATGGAATTGGAAGCACATCACCATGTGTCCCCAAATTTAGTGGCTTTCACTTTAATACACCGCATAAGAAATCCCAGATATCCATGGAAGTGCTCTCTCAATAGCATCTACAGCAGTGTGTGATTACTAATTTTATGGGGCAAGCAGCTAGCACCCAAAACAAGACATTTGCATTTTCTGAAAGGTTGAGGGGAAGGGACCGGTGCCACGGAGGGGAAAAACAATTCATTAATTGCGATGAGATCCCCCTCTTCAACAGTACTGGTCAACATTCACAGGCCATACTAAAACTATAGTGACAATACCCAATGTTGTGGAAAATTGATGACATTCTGACAGGGAAAGGGTCGTTGGGGGACATTGACCTTAGCAAGTTGGATTTTCCCCCATCCCCAATTGTATGAACTCATCTATGATTGATTGGAAATTTGAGTATGATTGATAAGGCACTTGAGTAGTATCAGGTTCCAACAGCTCCTTTGGTTTTAGATTATAATGGAATCTTGAGCTTGTGCCACTCTCTCTGCCACTCTCTCATAACACTAAGGTATAGGCCCCCCTTAGGAAAAAATGCTCTTTAATATTAGATTTATTGTGAGAACCGTTGACAAGCAAACAATGCTCAGCAACACGTAAGAAAAGACGCAGAATATTAAGGAACGGCCTATAAATGGAAAAAGTAAAAAACATTAGAAAATGGTAGGCTATGTTCTCCTTTGGACTAGTAAAGTTCATTGTGATAACCCTTCAGAAATACAGCCTTAGGTTAGGTTGGTAGTGTAGACCTGTACATATATATTACATGTTAGGCTAAGGCCAATTGCAATGCCACTCTTAAGAAAAGCACCTCGCAAGGAAAACCTGCTGGAGTAAATCTTGCGAATATGTCTCTGATGGTTATTTCAGAGTCATTTAAACATGCCATCCAATTATTTTTGGCCATATTGTCCATTTAAGGTTTTTTCTTTCGAAATTTCTGACGAAGGGTCTTGGAAGTAGTGATGCTATAGCCTATGCCATATGTGTACAGAGTGCACTAGTTAAAGTGATCCAGAGCTCTGTAAATTTCGGGATTAAAATGTCCTCATTTGAGGACTACAAAAAGTTTTGTACATGATTACTGATACAATGAAACTATCACTAAGGAAATACCAAGAGCTTAATTTACTTTTTCAAACTATTTTCAGCTTAAGTACGTACATGTGAAATCGGGATCAAAAGTTAAGTCTTTGTAATTTCTGCATTCTTTACCTATGAGTGTAAAGGACTGCCTTCGTAGCTTAGTTTCTTGTGGTGGAAACATGGCGTGCATTAATACAAAATGGTGAACAAAGTAAAGGTATAAGTTCAAATTGCGGGTTAATATTTGTAGCTTCCACGGAGAAATTCACCTCCTTGGTGTACAGTGCAGGCCTGATGGAGTTCGTCCGGGGCACTCTTCAATAGTCACATTTCGATGCAGTGACTATGTGGGAAGTTGTAGTATGCATGCGTGATCACCGTATTTTGCAAGTACAATTTTGTGATTGGATTTCTAAAGTTCCTTGTTCGCGCAATTTACTGCTCTGCTAATGTAGACATGAATGTCTTTCAAAAGATTTGGTTGTCCCGACGGACAACCTCACACACTTGTTTTTGTAGCATCTGGTAGTCCTGCAGAATTTTTGGTTGTCTCGGGCACCAGGACTACCGTTAAAATCGAACACTGGTGTGTATGGACAAATGGGGAAAGAATTTTAAGTGATTACATGTGTGTCACTACGTGGAGGTGCCATTATTTATGCCACTTAGAGCACCCTTGTTTGTACTCTATAAATTGTCTTGACCCGATATCATATTATTGGGGTTATAACTTGTCAAGTAAAATTTGTCTAGGATTATTACAATACCCCGCAATCTATAAATTTCTTGATTCATTTGCATAATGTCACTCTTTATTCTCTGCAGCAAAAAGTGAAGGCTCCATTTTTGATTAGCTCCGGAAAAGGGAAGTTCTGTGGTGTAATACCATGGCCAGCAACCTCATTACTTCCGGCCCTTTTGGATTTGCTGTGTGCTCATCTCTTCACATTTGAAGGACCTTTGTCTAAATTAAGGATCATTTGAAAATGCTGTTTCACATGGAATGCATATCCTGACATTTGAATTACAATATTGATGAAACTCACCATACACAAAAAGTAGAAAATGTATTACAGTAGATCTTGTTGAAAGAGGAAACTACTTTAGCATTTAAACTTGTTATTTCTGGTCCATACTGGAAAGGAAGCTCCCTTTGAAATTTAAATGTGATGATAAATCAAAACAACATAATTGATAGTTTGTGGCTGCTCTTGCCTAATTCTACTTGTGGGCAGTGATGATTAAAAGCTTTATTGTTTTAATGTTAAGACAGAAACATTTATCAAGTTTCTATATATTTTGTCAGCCAAGATAAGCATAGGTGGATGTTGGTCCATAGTCAGTTGAGTCCTCCGTACTTGGTAGAGTGATTTTCATGCCCTGGTTATGAGAAAATGATAGTTAAAAACTTAATAAATATAAAGAGACTAGAGTAAGATACCACAAGCATACATAGTACACGTCATGTTACTCTCTCAGAAGTAATGGTTTGTATTGAGGGTTTTCTGAAGTGGCCAACAAGTATGTATGAACACCATACATGTATGCATCTTTGAGGTCTGTAATATACATATGATATATGAGTATTAAAAACAGCCAAGGTGGCATAACAGAAATTTAACCCTCCTTGTTTTGCTTTGTTATTATTTGTTAAGATGTCCAAAAGGAGTTATCAAAATAATCGTTTTGACCATCAGTAATGACTGGCATACTCATCAAAACTTAAATTGTGATTTACTAGATCTTATTTTGGTATTGTATAGGGTTTGTTGTTTCACGTCTCTAGTTCTTGCATACAGCCATGAAAGTAGGTACTGCTCAGATATTGAGTCTTGAGATAGGATATCTAAAAGGGGTGAAAAATGGTGACTGTCGCAAGAAGAGATCCCCTGTCAATGGGTTTTCAGGGGTAAAACCCAGCTTCTCAGAAAGATGACTTAAAACTCTTGATTAATAGCTCTACAACCTAGTGCATTTTATGCCTCAATTATTTGACCAACCCAGGGAAACAAATAACAAGGCTAACAAGAAGGTATTCCATGGAGTTGCGAATCTCATCTCCCCCATATTTTCTACATATCTTGTGGTTTAAATTAGATTTACCAACATACTCATAAGCAAATAAAAAATGACAAAAGACCACTTCTAAGTTATATGAAATTTGATCTCGACCTATAGCAACTAGAAAGTACTATTTAAAAATGTGTCTCATCTTGCTCTATATATCATGAGGTTTTGTAACAATTTCTAACATCCTGATATTCAAATAGAGGTATTTCATGTGATGTCACTTGATTGGGATTGCCCAGCAGTGCCAGGCACAGCACGTGCAGTAAGTGTATTTACAGCATATGTGCACGGCATAATCATAGATACTACAGTGACACAATGGATGCTTGGCCGGCAAAATGTCCAACAACCAAAAAGACGCACGATCAGGTGCCTGCCGTCAATGAAACACCTCTATATTGGGTGAAAACCAATTTTTTTTTTCTAAATTTTTTATCTATAATGTCATGGATGATGCAGAAGTTTTCATGGTTAGGCACCTACCCACCAACTTTCATGTTGATAGGGTATGTTTTGGCAGGAATTGATAACACACTTTTTCACAAAATTTTGGCATAAGTTGACCATTGACCTTAATTTTGACCTTCGACCTCACACATTAGCAGTCAAAGAAATAACACTTGTTTAGAATTTATCTCATTGTTCTCAACATATCATGTAGTTACTGACTTTTACAGAGATACTGATAGCCAAATAATAGCAAAAACTAATTTTTAGATAATTTGACCTTTGACCTGTGATATTTATCAGTTACACATGCATAGGTTATCATGGTCAGGTACCTATCCCCTATGAAGTTTGAACTTGACTGCACTTAGGGGTAAGGAGGACCTCCTAAACACTTTTTTGCAAAATTGAGGGAAATGACCCTCACCCTTATCAATCCAAAAGCACACCGTTAAGAATTATTCTGTCAGTCCTAACATATGTGGCTTAATGACTTTTTATAACATAATGGTAGGCAAATAAATGCCAAAGCCAAGTTTTAGCTCATTTGACCTTTGACCTGTGTACTTTGACCAGTGACATCATCAATTACACATGCATACATTATATGATCAAAAGCCATTGGCTTCCAGGCTTACGATAGTCACTATATGACAGTATGAGAACTCACTCTACTAGGACGCACGCCGCAAAGTTCAAGAAGTTCCTAGCGGCAAGGAGCTGGTAATCCATCTCCCTGCTTGTAGGAACAGCCTGTAATTTGTGGAGGCATTTGTATTATGAAAAAAGCACGAGAATACAAAGGAGTAAAGTTACCATTCATGTATTCAGATATTATGACACAGTTCGGTAACAAAGAATAGTTTCCTCGCGGAGCGGACTTTGTTAGGACCTCCAAAATGGGATATCACTGAACAAGGAATATGCTAGGAAATGTTAGATTCCATTTCAGGAAAAATGAATTAAGAGTGTGGAAGCAATATCTGCAGTGCCTTCAGTATGTAAACATTCTCGCTACGATCTCAAAATTCGAAAACAAAACATCCCATAACATACACAATAAAGGTCAGGTGCTAATATTTTTATCATTATATTGCTCTTTTAGACGTAATTGAACATTCCGACCATAAATTTTTCAGAATGTTGCAGAGATGGCTTCAATTTTAATAGATTTGGACTCTAAATTTTTTGTCTCTGGTGGTCGCCGTTCGCGTCAAACAGAAGCTACGTACAAGTCATGTGACCAACTTCACGCGTGCTGAGAATAATATACCTGCTGCAGGCGCAATTTTTTTCCCACGAGGTTATGGGCAAATCATGCCTATGGACCAATCAGCTTCTTGGAAATAGGCCACACCCCTAATTCCAAAATGACAGCTTTTGAACCATATTTTTGTAATTCTGACGCCAGATTATGAAAGAACAGGCCAAATAAACCCAGTTCACGTAACCCTAACCTTAGAAATATCCCCAACCATGATTTAGAAACAAATTTGAAAAAATTTTGAAAATCAGATTTGCCCAAAACCTCGTGGGAAAAAAAATTGGGCCTGCTGCAGACTTACTAACAGGTTCACGTAGTGCCCTAGTGAAACCAGTACACAACTGCAAATCGTTAGCGGAATAATACATTAAGTGTCCTTTTTAAGTCTCCTAAGTTGTGTTTTCAGCAAAATTTTGAATGATTTTAACAATTTCTTCCTACCTTCCTTTAAATGATCAATTCCTTCTTGCAAAAGGGCATTGCAAGTTCCACAATGGGCACTGTCAATGGGGACACAATTTGGTGCTATTTTTTCTTTTGTCGTAGTAACATTCTTCGACATGGTGTGAAGCGAAAATCCGCGATATCTTTTGTATTTTATTGTTTGATGACGTCATAGAGCTCCAAAAGTAACATACGGCAACATAAGCTTACGATACTATCGTAAGCTAATAAGGTACCTACACACCTACACTCAAAGGTTGAATTTATGCATATTTGGCCCCTACCCTTTGCAGCCCATTAGCACTATTTTAAAATTTGTCTGGTTGTTCACAACATATCATGTGGTTTAATAACTTTGTAGCTCAAACCAGTTGTATATAGCTGTTTGAGCTATTGCAATCAGCCACCATTGCTCTTTCCATCTTATCTATCATGTCTGTCAGCAAATGTTGAACAAGCTCTGTGCAAGGGTGGCGCCAGCGGGGGGGGGGCATGGCCCCCCCCCCCCGTCGGGGAAATTTTTCTGTTTTGTCGGGAAGCTGTTATGTATACGATAAAATATGTAGTCCCCGACAACGCCCAGTCGCCCCACGATTTACTTAATTTTGGTCTAAATTAGGGCAAATTCTTCAATAAAAACCCCAAATTTTCCAATTTTCTTCTTCAAAGCCCCATTTTTTCAAATTTTCCATGGAAAATGCCGGCAAATTTTTCAAATTTTCTCCAAAAAGAGCTCAAAATTTTCGGCGCGCTTTGCGCGCCAAAATTTTCCTTCAGACATTGTTTCGGCACTTTATTTCCATCGTTGAGACTTTGGGTTCCTGGCCCCCCTATCAGGGAGCTTGGCCCCTCCTGTCGGGAAAATCCTGGCGCCAACCCTGGCTCTGTGGCAAACATTCAAAAACTTGAACACAATTATCAATAGGTATGGGGTGACTTTCGAGCAACGCGAACTTGGAAGTGGAGGTCCAGGCCACTTAGGGGTCAGTACAGGCTACTGTGTAGTGGGAAATTTTCACGGGTTAAATTTGCGCACTTTTCGCGACCAAGTATCTAATCGCAGATTTAAGACCCGCGAAAGTGCTTTAATTAGTTTTTACAAGACTATGGTTGGTGCCTGTAACAGCGAATTCTTCACTCAGCAAATATGTGAACAAGTTACAGATTCGCCAAAAATTAGCCTCGCCGTAATTTCCCGCTATACAGTATTATGTGTATTTCTCAAAAGTGAATCTCCTTTTTCACCAAGCCTGTTATGTCCTTGAAATTTGGTCATAATGTTCAAGTAGTGCTTCTTTCAGAGTGTACACAGACTTTGGATACAAGTTCATTTAAGGTCATTAGAGGTCGAAAGGGGGGAATCTTTGATTTGGAATTTTTTTGTAACCATTAAGCAGATGGAACCCAAACTTGCTGTGTGTAAACACCACTTGGTGCCATATAATGTAAAGGTCATTTGGAGGTCATTAGGGGTGAAAATCCGGGATTTTAAATGTCTTTGTAAGCAATATTAGGACTGCACTCAAACTTGGTAGATCTGTAATTGCAAGTTTGCTCCAATAATCTGAAGGCCATTTAGAGGTCATGTGGGGTCATCGGAGGTCAAGTTTGCAGTTATTGTTCGATTTACGTGAAACTTGGAAGATGGAGTCAACATTAAGTGTCAGAAATTTTGGAGGTCAGTTAGAGGCCATTCGAGGTCAAATTTGCGAAGATCATTGGATATACTCTAAACTTGTAGATCATAGGTTAGTCACCATTTTGTGCCAAAACTTATGGAAGTACTGTACGTGGGGTTCATTGCGGTCATTCCAAGTCTCATTAAAGATATACAGATGCAAATATAATATTTGGTGCCAGAAAATTTGATCATGACGATCATACGAAGTTTGCAAATTTTCAAAGGTCACTCAGGTCCATAGGCTAAAGGAAGCTTAGTGCCGTGGTTCATGATTAATTGTACATAAGTATTAAGCAAGCTGATTTTAATTAAGGCCTCAAATTTGAGCCCTTCTGTAACCGAGTTCCATATTTGCTTGGGATTCATGGCATAATACCAAATGTCACCTAAGATAATACCTTCCTAGAACAAATGTTGGCTTGGATTGTGTTTCGACAGGTTTGAGCTTCTGCACCGTTGGTGCTGTATATACCGTTAGCCAAGAAAGGGCAAAAGAGCATTTTTTACCTTATTTGACCTTTGACGTCTGACCTATGATGTCATCAATTACGCATGCAAACTTTTTATGATCAGGTACCTACGCACCAAATTTGAACTCGCCGTTAAGGAGGAGTTTATGGCAAGTCAAATGCCCAATAATTTGAAAAACTTGGTGTGCTAATCTATAAAACCGGTTTATCATGCAGCCGGTAAACCAGGTTTATCGGTCAAAACGCCAAGTTTTGTTTGATAAGAGAAGTTTATCATAAACCAGGTTTATTGAGTTTCTCATATACCATGTTGATAAATCTGGTTTATCAAGTCGATAAACCAAGTTTATTATTTGTCTAGTGATGAACTCGGTTTATCGAATTGATAAACCCGGTATATCAATTTGATAAACACAATTTTTTCAAAAAACTTGGCTTATCAGTTGACAAACCTGGATATTCACTTCAAATGCCCAATAATTCGATAAACGTGGTTTATCGGTTGAAAAACCACGTTTATAAACCGATAAACCAAGCATATCGCATTATTGGGTATTTAGCGTCTCAATTACATGACAAATGCCCGCCCAACAATTCGACAGAGTTGTTTTTTTCGGTAGATAAACTTGATTTATTGAGTTTGTCCCGTAAAAAGTCCAAAAACCTGGATTATGAATTCGATACACTTGGTCCATCAAGTTGATAACCTGGATTTTAGAAATATTGATTGTCTGTGTCGAAAAACCTGGTTTATCGACAAATAAACCTACATTTTCAATTCAATAAACCAAGTTTATCGTTTTCTAGTGATAAACTTGCTTTGTCAAATTGATAAGCCTGGTTTATCAATTCGATAAACTAAGTTTATCAAAAAACTTGGCTTAACAGTCCTGTTTATCGACGCCAAATGCCTAATAATTCGATAAACCAGGTTTATCGATCGACAAACTTGCTTTATCGGTTGATAAATTTGTTTCGTTGGTGGAGAAATACCTCAGGAATGCAGTTGGCACCTGTATGTAGACTACTAGCTGTGGGAAGGAACCAGCTGATTTGGAATGTTTATTTGCTGGGAAGGAAGTCCATTATTTCATAAGTATTTTTATGAACAAAAAAGGCTAAATTTCCCGTCAGTTGCCAAAATTTCCCATATTCCCTCCAAATGTCCAGATTTCCCAGGAAAGAGCCTCTCAACTTTCCATCTAAGTTCCACCCATGGGAAGGGACCAGTCCTTAAATTTTAGTGTGACTCTTTACTACCACAGAAATGACATTTGAAGAAGGTTTATATCCCAACGTTTCAAACAAAGAAGTAACTCCGTGAACACTCTTCCAGTCTTTTCAGATCGTTTACATCTCTCTGTGCCGACGTAGCTATCAATGTAGACGTCGGATGAGAGAACAGTCACCAGACCTAGACGAACGGCAGTCATCTGCAGAACCATGCACACTACACATTGACAATGAGATATCCAGGCTGATTGTGCCGAAATACTATTTCCAAAGTCCTCTCGACCCTCTGGCGAAGGACAAAAGGGCGAAAACCAAACGTCCGACCCGAAAGGAGCTACGTCCCCAAGGCAGGCGCGGATGCAGGATTTTGAGAAAGGGGGGAGGGGCGCACACACCATCGGCCGAAGGCCGACGAGCGAGTGCCGAAGGCGCGAAACCACGTCGGGGAGGGGGTTGGGGGTCCTCCCCCAAGAAAATTTGAATTCTAGATGCGATTTCCCAGCATCTGGGAAGCATATTTTCCATATCTATTTGCTCATTTTTTTCGGAGTATTTAAATAGTTGGTGCAAAAATCGTTGGTCAAAAAAATCGTTGGTCATCGAAGAAAAGGGGGGGGGGGCATGCGCCTGGTGCGCCCCCACCTGGATCCGCGCCTGCAAGGGACACTAAGACTTTAAGATGATTGTGCTGCGAAAGTCATTTGTAATTAACAGTAGACCTGCGATCTGTAGGGGAAGGTGTTGGACCAGATTAGGCCTAAATGTTTATTATGTTCTTTACACTCATTTGGAGTTAGAGAGCTAGATGAGGTTTTACGGCTCAGTTTCTAACCCATTGGTTTAAGTTGGGCCGACCACGGCCTTTTTTCCAGTTGTGGCTCACTGGCTTGTTTGTCCTACTCCATTGCTTATGCTGAGCACCAAGCACAATGGCAGTAGGTTCCATTTTTAAAGTCTTCGGTACAGACGGTGGCGTAGCTGGATATTTTTCTGGGTGGGGTACAAGAAAAAAATTTCCGACAGATTATTACCTTGAAGTAATGATGTACTAGCGTAGCGACATCATCATCTGGCGTGTACCGCGCGGAAAAAAAATTACATTAAAATGCTTCCGAGATTGCCTTAAATGACACTTCCAGGCCTTGTCAGTAACCATTTCGATGTGTAATTCTGCTTAAAAACATAAGAAGTGTTGTAAGTAAACCCCTAAGAATATAATTTTAGCTACTAATTTCCGTTGTAAGGTAAAAATTTTCGATAGACTAGAAATTTCCGACAGAGGCCATCGAAGGCTTTGTGGGGGGGGGGGGACCGCCCCCTTCCCCTTCTAGCTACGCCACTGCTTCCGTATGACCCGGCCAGGAGTCGAACCCCAGACCTTCCGGCTACAAGTTGGATGCTCTAACCACTTGACCATGCAGTCTCATTTGGATGACAGTCTATTGACTTCTTTCTTGGCTTGCTATTTAAACAGACCGCTGGTCTCGCAAAAAACAAAAAAAAAAAAAAAAAAAAACAAAAAACAAAAAACAAAAAACAAAAACAACCCCCCCAAACAAAACAAACAAAAATTACAGCAGTGGGGCATATTTGTTTGGGTGGGGCTACTTAGCACCCCAGGGCAGCCGGTGCAGAGTTGAGAGAGGGCTGGGGGCTACAGCCTTAATAATTTTAAGTTTGAAAATTCCTCTTAAAAACTCCAAAATGATCACTGAAAAAGCCAAAAAAAAAACACCGGCAAAGTGAATAGCTCAGGCTGCTCAGCCCCCAGTCTCAGATTTGAATGGTTGATATCCCTCGATCCCTCCCCTTTTTCCCATGAAAATCCAAATTTTTCAAAATTTCTTCAATAACACTCCCAAATTTTCATTTTTTTTTTAAAAAAAAAAGGCCGAATACTTTTCGGCGCGCGCACAGCGCGCCCAAATATTTTGTCTTCCTCATCCTTTTGTAAGCTCATCGCCTTTATCGGGGCTTTGCCAGTGGATTTCTAGCCCACACCGTCGGGGAGCTTGGCCACCGGTTGGGCAAACCCTGGCGCCACTATTATCCGAAAGGGTCTTCCAAAGGGTTCCCTTTGAACATCATATGGTATTGCGCCTAAAGATCTTAAAGAAAATTTTCAGTTGGGATTGCCAAAAAAGTCATGAAAAATATAATATAATGCTTTGCTTAGGCAAACCCGTACGTACCCCGGGGATGAGCAAAAAATCCCACCGACCAAAAAAAAAAAGAAAAATTCATTGCCTTAAAGCACTTCAGTACATTCGCCTCTCTACCTAAAACCACATTTCACCCTAGCCCTCAATCAGTGCCTTAGTATAATACGCTCCGTTAGACTACGCTCCGAATACGCGGAGCAAAGTGCCAATGGAACGTAGTGTGTAGGGCCTGACTGAGGACTAATTTCACCCCCCCTCCCCCTTCCCCTCCTTCATCCCGGCCTATCTCGATTCTCTAGTACCTTGTATGGCCACGGGCCTGGGTTAGGGTCATGTACCAGTTTTACCCATTCGTGGCAAAGGGAACCTACGCAACCTGTTGCATGATTGACGCGCGCACTGCAGCGTTCACGTGCGTTCAATTTCAAACTAAAGGCTCCGGCGCGGCCAGTGCAGATTATACGGCGTTCGCGTTCACATGCATTGAGTAGGCGTTTGGAATCGGGCGGTATGTCCTATCAATATAATTTCTAGGTGTCAGACTTAGAGATGGAAGTTGACGAAGATGCCAGCTTTTACGTACATCAACAACTCCAGGATGTGATAAAAGCACAGAAGGAAGTGTTCGCACATTTAAATGAAAATGTAATTTCTTCACAAATTTATATCTTTTGATGAGTTTCGTGGAACTGGTAAATAATGTACGCCCAGGCTAACAATAGCCTTGGCCTATACTATAGCCACATATTATTATCCTATATGTATATCAGGGGTTCTCAAGGGGGACTGCGCAAAGTACCGACGTCTCAATATTCCGACAAGTTTATATTGAGGTCAGTGTTAGGATAAGGGGTAAGTTAGCCAAATCGTTCTTGAGTGCTTCTGGTCTTTTAATGCAGATAAGTGCAAAGTCCTTCACATCTTCACATTTGTCCCAAAAATTTCAGCTATGGTTATAACATGAATGGAAGCCAGATTGGAAAGCTTGCAGTGGTGCACGGGGGATTATAATAATGTTTGGCCAAGACTCAAGAGCCAATACTATCTAAACGGAGCGCCACCATCGGTTGGCACGGAGCATACGGAGAAAATTTTGACAAAAACTACCTCCTATGTTGTAGGAAATTGCTTTTCCTAGGCAACTTGCGTGGTTGCTGCCAATAAGTTTGCACGGTTGCAGTTGTCAGTTGTTAAATTTGCACGGCTGGCAACTTTGAGATTCATATTTTTGTGCGGGGGATAAATCCCCCGCGCAGGGCAAACTTTCCAATCTGGAATGGAAGTATGCTGAGTGATGTGACTTTTGAGAAAGATCTGGGTGTAGTTATTACAGGTGATTTAAAGCCATCTGTGTGCAGCTGCTGCTGCTAGGGCTAATAGGGTGCTTGGATTGATCAAGAGGAATTTCAGTAGTTTTAGTAAAGAAATTGTGCTAAGGCCTAAATCTGTATTTAAGCAGTTGATAATAAGACCCCACCTCGACTATGCAGCCCAGGCTTGGAGTCCCTTCTATGAAAAGGACAAGTTTCTTTTAGAGCAAGTTCAGAGGAGAGCCACTTGCCTTATACCTGAGGTGAGACACCTACCTTCATCATGTTAGACTTAAGCATCTTGGGCTTACCACCCTGGAGTTGAGAAGGATTAGGGGGACATGCTTCATTGCTTCAGGTGTACAAATTTCACTCTGAAAGGAATCCTTTGTCATCTTGTAGTTATTTAAAGGGTCAAAGTAATTCCCAGGTTCAAGGCCATTGTAAGAAGCTAGTAAAGTGTTTTGCAAGGCTTGACATACGGAAGTTCAGCTTCTCTCAGAGAGTTGTCAACGAGTGGAATAGTCTGCCTGAGTGGGTAGTTAACTCCACATCTGTGCACTGTTTTAAGGTTAACATTGACAAGTTCTTCCATAACTGTGGTAGAATCTAATTGTGCTGGGCTCATTTGGTGTTGGTTGGTTGTTTGTTTTCAGTTAAGGTTGTATGGACCTCAGAGCATCTTATGGGGCCTTAGCCCTCCATTGCCCTTTAACCTGTTATGTTAAGGGCCACTTTTCTTCATATTTTTGCTTTAAATTTAGACCCAGGTGGACATTTTTGACTCAGATATCTGTGCCCGCAAGATTTCCTCTTGGCTAATGGACACAGATTCTATTCCCCCAAGATTTTCTCCTTGCTAATAGACTTGGGTTCATGCCCACAAGATTTTTCCTTGACCAGTGGACACAAATTCAGTGCCTGCAAGATTTTGTCCCTTCTTATAGACATGGATTCTGTACTCACAAGATTTTTGCTTGGCTAATGGACAGCATTCCATCATCATCATCGTCATCATCTATAAGACGTTGTTGGCTGGAGGCCATTTCATCCCTAATGATTAGTTAGCTGTCATGTCTGCCTTATAGTCAAAATAAAACTCGCTTTTTTCCAAACTTTGTCAAAGCTTGACTTGAATCCGTTTAAAGATGGTGCCGTAATGATGTGCGCTGGCAGCAAGTTCCAAACATCTACGCTACGCAGAGTAAAGGATCTCTGTCTAACGTTTTTAATACAATGTGGCTTAACAATCTTTAATGGATGCCCTCGAGTACTGGAGTCTACCACCCTTTAAAAAAGTGTAGCATTTCTAGCCATATCGCCAGTCAAATATTTATACATATAAATCATATCACCACGCAGCCTCCTGTACCTAAGACAAGGCAAATCCAATCTGCATAATCTCTCAGGAAAAGGAAATTCCCTAAAGCCAGGAACCATTTTGGTTGCCCGCCTTTGAACAGACTCAATTTCATCAATATCCTTCCAAAGGAAGAAGGACCAAGCTGGAATACCATACTCAATTACAGGACACACCATAGATTTATACAGCAAGAGTAAAGAGGAGCAATCCAAAAAATGGAAGGTTCTTCTAATTATACCTAAGACTCTATTAGCTTTAGCAACAATACCAGAAATATGGTCTCGAAAAGCTAGCTCATTATCCACAAAAACACCAAGATCCTTTTGACATGAACTAATTTCAAGGTTATGTCTATCACCACCAGCATAATCACCCATAGAATAAGTGAAGGATGGAGCAGACCTACCTAACCTTAAAATTTGGCACTTAATGGGATGAAAGCGAAGCTGCCAAGTAACTGCTAGTCAAAAAACCTCATCATTAGCTAATCGCAGTAACTCACAGTCCTCTTGCGATCCAACTTCTTTATAAAGCTTTGTATCGTCCGCAAAAATCTTTACCCAACACCCAGATGTAATATCCGTCAAATCGTTAATATAAGCTAAAACAAGGTCGGGCCCAAAACACTCCCTTGAGGTATACCACTCTTAATATCAGCCCAATCTGAAAAACATCCTTCAACATACACACATTGCTTACAATTTAACAGAAAAGATCTAATCCACTCAAGGCATTCCCCACCAATACCATAGTTTTGTAACTGGAGCAATAACTGCTGATGGGGCACTTTGCCGAATGCTTTCATAAAGTCTGTGTAAACCACATCAACATTAAGACCCTCATCTAATTTCAATTATTAGATTTCAATTAGCTGGGAAACACATGACCTACCTGCTACAAAACCATATTGATCTGAAGTAAGTAGATCATTCTGAAGCATGTGCTGTACAATCATATCTCTTACAAAATACTCACAGATCTTACACACAATAGAGGTCAGGCTTACTGGTCGATAATTTGAAGGGTTGGAACGCTTCCCTTTCTTGAATAACGGAGTTACATGACCCACTTTCCAATCCTTAGGAAGACAGGAAGCCCTAAAGGATTTCTTGAAGGTTACATCTAAAGCATCACAAATTACACAGCGAGTCTCAAAAAGCACCCAAGGATGGAGTCCATCAGGACCTGGAGACTTAGAAATTTTTAACTTGCTCAACTTCTTCAGGACATCATCTCTATGAATCTCAGTATTTGATGGCAGAGCACCATCAAACCTAGCTGCAATCAATGGTGAAGAACTCAAATCCTCGTCAGTAAAAACACTACTGAAGAACTGATTGAGGACATTAGCCTTACCCACAGCATCATCAACAAGTTCCCCCTTACTGTTACCATCATACTCAAGAACATGGACAGGATACTTAACTGAAGTTTTATTCTTGACATAATGCCAAAATACTTTTGGGTTTGTCCTGACTTACCAAGCAATATTATGCTCGGAGCTACTGCCTTCCTGGTATACCATCTAGCTTCGTTCCTTAAACGAGCATACTGTACTATTGTAATCATCCTGAGATTTTGAGTTCAAAAATTTTCTCCATGCCTTTTGCTTTTCCTTAACCTTCCTAAGAGCCTCACCTGTCATCCAGGCTGGCTTCAGCCTAGTACTATTACCACAACAATGAGCTTTAGGCACAAATAGCTCAACAGCTTCGATGACCTTTGACTTAAAATAATTCCAAGCTTCTTCAACATCCATATTGTGTAAACTAGCACCCCATTCTGAATCTAGAAATTTAGACATGCCCACATAGTCACCCCTGTTGTAAATTATACTTGACCGCCTCACAGACCTCAGGGATACCAGCATCCTTGTAAAAAAGATCAGAATATCGTGGTCACTATTTTCTAAACCAGGAATTTTTTTAATATCAGTCAAGGCCTCCTGGTCTTGAGTTAGCACTAAATCAAGCAGAGATGACTCCTGACCCATCCTATGACATGTGTAGGACTCAACTGATGTTGAGTCAAGAAATTTCCCTTAACAGAATTTAGGAAAACCTCTGCCTCGTGATGAGATGCAGTGAGGGAATGCCAATTAATCTAGAGTTAGAAGCTTCACGCAGCACACCAGCGAGACCAACCTTATCAACATGCCGCAAGATTTTTTTTTGCTAATGGACACAGTAATCATGCCTGCAACATTTTCTCTTGGCTAATGAAAACAGATACCCTGTCTGCAAGATTCATCATTTGAAGAATTTTCAGGTGGTTTGAAGGTACACTGGTAGCTTTGTATATTTTTGGGGCACGGGAGTGAGGGTGTTCCTTTTTGTACTGACAGACTTTTTAAAATATATTTCTTTGGAATTAGAGCTGTACGGTATAGGCAAATATTAAAAAAAAAATGAGAAATTGGGGGGGGGGGGGGGTTATTTGATCGGATACCCTAGCTTTTGAAGTCGGTACAAGTTTAGTAAGTAATATGCATAGTGGCGTATCTGGATGGTGTGGATGAATTTTGCTACCGTATTTGGACCAAAAATCTGCATCATGCATATGCCTATGTACAGTACAAATGTCCTGATCTCTTGTGGGGTATCATAACATGTACAATCCTTTGTTAGCAACTTTAATTGTTTCCAAATCTCTTCTCTTGTATGTCAAATATTTAACTGCAGGAAATTTGGTAAAAACTCTCTAAATTTGGCCAAGAATCAAACTCGTTTATCTCTTTCTTCTGCAAACAGCACTTTGTAGCTGTTCAATGGTCGCCCTGACATGCAATGTGACATCTTGCTAATTCACATCGATTCGTTGTCCTTTTAACTCCCTGATTGGTCATAAATATCTGTGCCCCCAAGATTTTCTGGCCCCTTATTGACATGGTGTCCGTGCCAGTAACGACTTTGTTAAATTTATTGTACATGTAGTAGCCAGGGCTGCATTCAACAGCTTTTGTTATTAAAATTTCCTGTTCCTTGAATTTTCTACAGGCCATTTTGGTGCACGTCCTGGGCCGCCACTTGAGAAACTAATTACAGTAGAGTCTAGGCCATGTTTTGTGTGATTCACATCTAGCCAAAGGTCCCTTGGCCTGTTTCTTCCGGTATGTCCACTTTGTTCCCTGAGCTAGGCATAGGCTATATAGTACTTATTTGGTACAATTATACAGAATACACTGCCTTCAAGAAGGTCTTTTTTCCAAGTACAGTTGAGATAATCAAAATTATTAGAGGACACAAGCCACCTTCCATCATAACTCTGACTCCACTCAGACGGGAAGTAGCTGCTTTCACTGCGACTAAGACTCCAGCAGCAAGTGCAATTGCATCTTCACTGCTTCTCTGGCTCCACTCTACTGTAACCATACCAGTAAACCATAGATGCATTGTTTTCAACGAAAAAAAAAGAGAAAGTGATTGATCAATTAGAAGTATTAAAAGACCCAGGCCAACTTCCACCATGAATCCGAGTCCACAAAAAAGGGAAGTATCTGCTCTCATAGTGACTCTGATTGCAGCAGTGCAATTGCATCTTCACTGTGACTCTGACTCGGCTTAGTAGGGAAAACAAGCCAGTGAACCGGAACTGGAATAAAGGCCATTGCTGGCCTGACTTAAACCATTTGGTTAGAAACTGAGCCGTAAAACCTCATCTAACTCTGGCTCCATTTTTCACTGAGACTGTGACTCCTCTTGGAGTCACTTACTCCATTTTCCCATTTCATTACAGTGTACAGGGAATGACTTTCCTCTCCCACCTTGACTCCATCTCCACTTGGAAATATGTCAGGTCCACCCAGAGATGCTTGTTCTGGACAGGATATCCCAGCCTGCAGTGGCTGTCCGTTCTCACCATGACTATGACTCGTCACAAAAATTACATGCCCCCCAAAGAAATATATGAAAGCAGTGTCTCTCAAGAAGGAAGACTATGAAGCAAAATTAACTTATAGGGTAGGGATGTGCCCTGATGGCATAATTGCACAGGCTACATCTTCCATTACCTTGACACATGAAGCAAATTTTTCACCAAACAATTATGAAAATACAAATTTAAAGCAAAGAATGATACATGCTTTAAAATACTAGAGGGTACAGTGCTGACAAAAGTGACTATAGTCATGTCGTTATAAGTGTTGTACCGATATTGCTAGTAGCCGATATTACCGATACCAGTGTTACAGTTCTCACCATCTCAATATCGGCCGATACCAATCTGATACCGATATTTGGGAAATACAGTCAGCATTATGCAACTACAGCTACAGGACACCACAATGAGAGTGTTTCATCTTCAGGCGCGAATCCAAGGGGGGGGGGGCTTTCCCAGCCTCAGCCCCCCTCCCCTTTTTCGCCACATCAATAATAACAAGTATGCGAAAATTAGCATAATGTAAATCTAGGAGAATATTCAAGGGGGCTTGCAGTCCCCCATTTTCAAAATGTCTGGATCCGTGCCTGATCTTGATGAGGTAAAATATTAGAACTTGCAGTCAAAAATGCTCAAATAGTTTCCCATTTTCATGACATGTGGGCAATTAATATCATTTAGGTAATATCAATTTTACTAATACTGAAACAGGATGAAAGTGGGGAATATTGGTCAATACCAGAGGTGAATACCAATAATCATAACAACACTAGTCGTAATAGCAATTTATTGTACAGTCCCTCCCATAAATACGCATTATTTGAAACATATTTTCTACATCTTTGTAAATCTATTACTCTCCATAAAACTTTGCTTTTCCATTCTTGCTTTCAGAAGAGTAATGGTGATAAGTACAGGGTGAGCAGAGAGGAATATGATACTGTTCTCAGTGAACTGGAGGTAGGTATTATTATTAATTCACAAATCATTTATTTTTCCCCAAATGAAAGCTGTCAGAATGTTTCATGTGCTGTAAAATTACCATAACATGGCATGGGTATTCAGTTACCTGAAATGCTACCAGAGTTTTGACTTGCTACAAAATTACAAGAACACCATGAAGTGTAATTGATGTAGTGTCAAGGATCTTTTACAATACAACACTTAACTAACACTATTGTAAATATTTGTGAAATAGTTTTAACACAAAGATAAGAATGTACTTGAATTTTATGTACAGTAACACATCCTATTATTTTGGTCTCTCTGTATGTGAGATACATGTACAGGTGAATGATTTTTAAGGGAATATATCTTGGAAAGGAAAACCATCTAAATCTTATGAATCTCTCCCTATATTACTTACAAGTGTCTTTTGCGGAGAGTGTGACATTATTCAGCATTTACATGAGAAAGAAGAAATATTTCAGATTTGCATCAACTGAATATTGATCTGATAATAATTGATTAAAACAGAGCTTTGATTCTGAACAGTTCATATTCTAAAACTCCTTAGTACCCAAACTGGTAGTAGAGAGTGTTCTCATGCATCTTTCTGAATTTTCTGAATAAGTGGTGTGCAGTCATTTGGGTAAGGGACTCAGCCAATACTTCTTGTTTTTGAAGTGTGAATTACCATAATGGACTAGGCAAAATCATCAGGAACAAAATAGCTGGTAAAAAAGTTTAAGAGACATCAGGTTTTTGTGATTAAGTTTGTATTTGAGGCAAAAGACTGCTTTAGTCAGATACTTCAGTACCGTATGTATGGTATGTTTCATTTAAGGGGCAGTTGCATCACTCTAAATATATTAAGGAATATCCCCATATCTTTATTAACAGTTCTGAAGTACACTTTGATTGACATAAACATAAACTCAGAGAATAGCTTGACATTGATTTGTTCATGACAATGTGTGAAGTCAGACAGATTGCATACAGTCAGGCGCGGATCCAGGGGGGGGGCCTGGGGGGCCCGGGCCCCCCCCCCTTGCCACGAAAAAAAAACGAAAGGAGAAAAAAAGAAGAAAAGGAAAAAAAAAGAAAAGAAGAAAGAAAAATTAAGAGCAAAAAATAAATAAAAGTGTCTAAGAACGTATTCAAAGTATATGTTTCTGTAGGGGTTGGGTGGAGCTATCGCTGGACTATCTCTTTATATGTCTTTCAAAGTAGTTGGCGACGAAAGGAGCGCTACAATGTTCGAAAACAGGTGAATAGCTGAGCAATGATCCTTGACTTAAGATCTAAATAAGTAAACATCGTGACATATGTAGTAAGGGCTCGGCTAGCTGCACTGAAATTTAGTAACAATTTTGTTTTAAAGAGTGAAATTTTTTGTAATCTAGAGGGATTGAGACGCAAAGTTTTCGCCATACAGACCTTGCAGAATGAATACAGAAGACAAGCTGTCAGGTGACGTACTATTGTGCACAGTAGCACCAGCTGTTGCAGGCAAAGAAGCGGCCCTATTCGATTTCGAAACTGTCTGAAAAGTTTTAAAATGAACTCAAAAGGCTTTTAAGCTACAGACAGTGGCGTCGGCACAGTGGGCAATGGGTGACGTGTGTCCCCCTCCCCCATCGATTCTTGAAAATTTTTAAAATGGTCCCAAAAGTCGTTTAAGCTTCAGATTTCTGTGGAGGGTGTAGGGTGAGATGTATTATTGATGACTGGTTTATTTGTTCTGACCATTTTCTTTCACAAACTGTTCTCAAACTATCATAAGTTTTGGAAATTCTTGACAAATTCCAAATTTTCGCACGCTCCGCTAGCGTCAAGCCTTGTGTCAGAGTTGTCCTTATTATCAATAGCTTTCGGTAACTACTCACGGGGAACAAAAGAGCAAAAGTGCTTTTTAAGAATTCTCAGTCAGAAGATTCGTTTCTGAATAGCATAGGTTGGTGGGAAAGTGACAGTGTCCGATGTAGGTTCTGAAATGCAGGTTTTGTGATGGACTAATATTTTATTCAAAATTTCGGCGCGCTTCGCGCGCATACGACAGGGTTTACACTCGATTTTATATACCGTTGACAAAGCTATGACGCAAGAAATTATTCCAGTGCAATATTTTTCTAAAAACTACATCTCCTTCTCTGTAGGGCTCTCATCATTATGGGATCTTTGACTAATCTAGTCTAGCACATGATTTGAAAGATTGTAAGTACGTAATTGCCGTTGCTTATTTTCCAAACATTTTACCGCGACGTTCAATAATGACGAAAATCTTTTTTGAAACAAATTTTGCCTGTCCACCATCCCTCTTGCTTTACCTAAAAAGAAGGTGATATATCATATCTCCTCCCATATGGATGTCGGGTAGTGAGAATCCCGTTGGTCCCTCTTTTTGTGTACTGTAACTGATTCAGAGCTCCCGAGAGGCTCTATACTGTTCTCTGTCAACCTTGGATATCCTTTTAAAATGTAAAGGAAAAATTTTATTATAGTCCAAGAATGTTTCTGTGGACTCCACGCAAGTATAATTGCGTGTGCAATTTTCCCATGGGCGTGGATCATGCGGGACGGGGGGACGCGTCCCCCTCACTTTTTTGGAAGGGGGGACATCGTCAAAAAGTCCCCCTCACTTTTTCAAAAATGATGGAACAGACTGCAATTATGCCTAGGAATACGAAAATTTTAGAAGAAAAATAACCTAAAATCGTACACTTTTGTTGCACCAAATCGCATCTGAGGGCATTCAGTTCTAGAAAATTTCCCTTAGACCCCTCTCCCATGCCGACGATCACAAAACTTATTGCCTCCCCGTGACGCAAATTCTGGCTACCACCAGCTGCTTCTTCCACGCCACCAGGACGGCGATTCACAAATGTGAAAAAGCCCCCCCCCACACACACCACACTTTTGGAGATGGATCCACGCCTATGATTTTTCCTGGGACTTCAGGAGGTTTGAAGACAATATGTTAACTGTCTCTTACTCCCCTTTTTCACCCGAACAAAAGTTAGAATTCACTCAATTGTGGACATTTTCTTAACATACAATCACTTTAGAATGACCCAAAGATACCACCATTTTGCATATAGGACCCCTAAAATAAACAAAAATTTCTCAAAGGGGAGGGTAAACCCCTTCCTGGGATTGCACTCTCATGTACTAATAAGAAAAGGCTCTCCTACTCTTGTATATAGCGTATACAAAATCCCACTGCCTAAAAAGGCACGGCATAGCAGTTATCTGCGGTTCCTCCAATCACCAACTCCCGCCGGCACCATCGGTCATAGATTTCTGAAGGGTATACTCTTCAGAAGTCCATAAAGAAGGTGATATATCATCTCTCCTCCCATATGGATGTAAGGTTGTGAGAGTCCTGTTGGTCCCCCTTTTCAGTGTACAGTTAATGCAGAGCTCCCGGGAGTCTCTATACCGAAAATTTTCGGCGCGCTTCGCGCGCAATTGTTTACACTTATGGAGACAGGTACGTTTTTATTGAGTGATGGATTTACTTTTCACCAAAAAGTCGTTTGAAATCTTTCACGATTTTTGCAAAGTCTTCTCAATATTTCTTGATTTTCGCTTGATCTGCGCACTTTTAGCCTTGAATTTCTGCTTTTACTATCAATAAGGTGCCAAACGTATTCGCACTACTCATCGGTGGGGTTCTACCATAAGCCAATTATTCGTGTGCATAAACGTGATTTCAGAGGAGCCAGCATTGTAAGGATGTGAAGCAATTGATATTCATTTTTTCACCCTCCTCTTCTTATGAAAACTGAAAACTTAGTATCGAACCCACCTTCTAATTGATCACAAAAGGGAATTGACACCTTTAGTCATAGCAATGGTTTTAAATGTAAATTCAAATTTTCGGCGCGCTTCGCGCGCAATTGTTTCATCTGACTTCCTAGACCCGAATACCGTACAACGAAAATAAAACACTCATTATGGCATAAATCATTTCAAGGTACCTGCAAGGGCTCATAATGTTGGCGTGTAAGTTTTAAGATAACTTAGATTCTCCGGAACTTCTGCAGGTACATATAGTAACTCTGAGCCATACACATCGAATTCCATGCAACATGAAAAGGTATAAAATCTCACTGACATAAGAACTGGAGCCGATTTCTATGCTCTTAAAAATGCAATATTGCGAGAGCTTCCGGGGGCTTCGCCCCCTGGACCCCCACCGGGGCTCCGCCCCTGGACCCCGCCAGGGGCCCTAACGCGGGCCCCTGGACCCCACGCGTAGGGACTCGCGCTTCGCGCTCGTGGTGCACCTTCGGTGCACATGAGATTTTCCATCTTGGGCCCCCCCCCTCGAAATTTCTGGATCCGCGCCTGCATACAGTAGTGTGTGGATACAGACTTATGCAATTTGAACTCAGTAAAAGCTTTGTGCCTTTCTCCAGGAGGTGCACTATGTAGGGATTTTACAGTATTTTAAGTTGAGAACTAGAAAAAACTTAGTAGGGAGCAGTTTTCCTTTTTGCCAAGACAAACCTTTTGGGTCATGACCCACACTTTTGTACAATAAAATCAAGATAACCATTTGGCTATCCTTTTTCATTTCATTCCAGAAAGAAAGAAATGACCATCTTGAGTGTCAGGCTTTGTTGAAGGCTGAGAGGTTAAGGAGAGAATTTGCTGAAGGTGAAGTGGAAATCTTGAAAGCACAGATGGAACGAGAAAGGAAGAAATATGAAGAATGGTAACACCTTCTCTTTATGCTTATCACCTTGAGATTGCAACCTCAGGCAACTGTATGACTGCAATGTACTACACACACCGTGTACAGTGTTCTTGTGAAACTACTGTGAGGCAATTTTGATGCAGTGGCTTGCCAGTTTGCTGCTCTGATTTTCAGCGGAAACAAAAGGGTTTGCTTTGCTCCTAAAATTAGAAAAATGCAAACGTCAAAAAATATCTGTGAAAGATTCTCAAGTTTTGTCATAGGTGATGCCAAATTCAACTTCCTGTATATGGCACCAGTAAGCACCACAAAATCCCAGAACCCCCTTGGCCCTAAGCTGCCTTGGACCCTAGCATTAAGGACTTTGCACAGTATGCTGGTATATGGGTATGGCATGCATGCTCTGCAAGTCAAACTCTGAAATGATGAGCAATTTGACTCATAAGGATAATATCTTGGAGGAGACTCTGCTCATGCATATGACAGGTTGCAGTGTGATGTGAATTATTTTGAAACAAGAGAATTTGCAATTCTCCAGCAACATTTGGAGTCTACATGTTTATAAACAATTGACATCATGGCTTACTGCCAAAAAATTGATGTGGCACGCTAATACTGTCGTCACAATGAAAAAGTATATTTTAAGTCGTCTACTTGCTGTGTGCAATTGTGCCAGCATTTACATGTACAAACCCTAACATGTACGCATATACCCCTGAGCATGCTGTGTGCCGACCGATGTCTACAGGGATGGAACGTGAAAAGTCTTATTGTATGAAAATGTAGGGATGTGCCTATTGATTGATTCTAAGTGCTGGGTAAATTCAAACTATCCTTTAAGGAAGGGTCCAAATGGAGAGAAGATGGTGTTTCACTCCCCTGTAAGAAAATTGCCTTTTTTCTGGCCTCCTAGATTCAACATAGTACAAGAGTAAGTTTCTGCAATCTTCACAAGTTATTGTTATTGTGCAGAGTTGAAAATGATGTGAAATAGTGCTTGGTAAATTTGGCTATTTTTACTTGAGTGCCAGGGTTATAACTGAGTGTCAGGAGTCATCATCCGGCCCCATCCACCGTGGGTACATCCTGAACTGTTGCTCATTTCAGATGTAGTGTGAATATGATATATACAGACTTAGTAATGTTGTCTCCTGTTTATTTTTGAGCAGCTTCCAAAAACTCAAGAACAAGGCAGTTGAAGAGTCAGCAAGAAAATCAGAAATTGAGTCTCAGTGCAGCAGTAAGTTATTAATGTCTTTATAAAAGTAATATTGTTTGAAGTCCCATAATGCATAATAAATCCCTTTCGAAATTGGGTTCAACTTTGAATGGGCACATAACTGCATCAGCATTTACACAGGTGCTAATTGCTACTGACAAAGAATATGTTTGTGGTTATAAAGATTGGGAATGCTGATGTTTTTGTTGTTGATATAGAATATAACTGTTTGAATGAAGAAAATTGTTTCATTTACAGTATCTGTAGTTAAATTGAAATTTTTCAGTTTTGTATGTTTGTTGTATGTCATGTGGGCCATCCATCATGACACAAAGCATTTACAAGATTTTCAGAAATTTGCCCCTGCTAACCTCAGAATACCTTTGACCCATGCACCATAACTATAACTACATTATAAACACACTATTGATGTTGCTGAGGTTTCAGATGGATTCAAATCAAGGTTTCGAATATCTTACAAATTTTTAGAGGTTTTGCTCTGCCAGTGTGCACCAAACTTAGGATTTGATTATGGCATAAATGGTTCATGATTAGGTGGTCATGATTATCTAAACACATCCCCAACAGGTAATCTGGATGAGTTGCATTGGATCACCTGTTTTTGCAGTATGCCCCTGCCTGTAGAAGCAGTCACTTTTTGCCAGTTGATTTAAAGAATAAGCAGTATACATTGTGAAAGTTGAGCCTGTTGTGTAAATATCCTTCTTGTTTGGTCAAATAGTTTATTACCTCACTGGCCCATAAGGCCAGTAGAAATGCAGTCTTAAGTCAAACACTGCAGTTAGGTCTTCATTGGCATCATAACCTGTGGTAGGTGGTAATTTTGTTTGATATACTCAGTGTAAGGTTAGGCTTAGTTTTCAGAACTCTTCTTCTCACATTCACTTCAGTCATAGCATATGAGAAGCAGCAGAAGGAAGATCTTGTTCACCTAAATGAGTCTAAAATACATGACCTGAAGAAGCGTCTCTCTAAACAGAAGAAGAGTCACCAAAGTCAGATGGATGAGATAAACATACGAATCCAGCAGGAAGCATACATCAACAAGACGCTAGCGGAGAAGGAGAAGAATAAAAAATCACGTTGATGTAAGGTTAAAACTAACACATGCAAAGATAGCTTTGCAAAGAAAAACTGAACTGCATTATGGAAGGTTTCATAGAGTAACCTCAGCAGAGATGTACCCAGGATTTTGTGAGTTGTGTATGCATTGATTGTTGTCTTGGGGAAGGAGTATAGGAGGAGGTGCTTTTTGCATGTAGAATTTTATCCCCTTAGAACCCATACCAACTGAGTGCAGCACACTGCCTATCTAGACTGATCCATTGTTATAGGATAGATGTCATATTTTGCTCTGTGACAGCCTGCTAATAGTATTTTCTCATTGACTGGCAAGAAAGCTCTTGTGACCTAATTGAGTTTTGAGAGTTGATTCTGGGCCTTACCATTTCGAAGAAATTCTAAGGCAAGTTGCAGTTTGCCTCCTTAAAATATGCCTTATCCTTTTCAAGTTTTTGTTCAATGTCTAGTGAAAATGAGGCTATATTTAAGTGCAGTTTGAAAGGAGCTAAGTGTATCCCAAGGCAAAAACACCTGTTTTCAATTTAAAATCAACCAGCAATGTGAAGGACTTTGTGTCCTTTTGTAGTCTGATGCTCTGCTGGTTTTATAGGGTTAAACCATTTCCATCACATTTTGGGAAATTACTCTCAGAAGAAAGATACACTTAGGCGTGCCTGTTGAGACAAGCATACTCTTCGTTTATAGACTCTTACAAACATGCTGTGACTTTGCAATCAGTGCATACTTTAAAGACAGATTTGCATCCCCCCATGTATGACTTTTAGTTGGGGTAAGCAAAAGTCTCAGTTGGTGACTACTCTTTGACTGACATCAGAGTTACAAAATTAAAAAAATGCAGAGCAGCTCGTATTACACAGCTTGCACACAGAATGTTTTGATTACACATGGGTCTTTTATGCTCACCAGGATGTGGCCTTGAGCAGTGAACTATGTTTGTGTCTGCACAAGGAGAAGCAGTAAAAACAATTATGGGTGGGGCTTACCACCAAGTAAAAGTCATACTTGGGGTGATGCAAGTCCCTCTTTAAAGGCATCTTGTTCTCATCATCATAGTGTGTATTGCATGCAGTCCTCTAAGGAAACGTTTTCCATAATGCCTTCCCCACATTGGGACTTGCAGAATGTTTTAATGGAAGGGGGATCCAAAATTTCAAACTTTATGATACCATCTAAGTAGATTACCACCTTGAAATGGCAGTCCATGTGCTAAGAAAATTTTACTTAAACATGCCTCCTGGGTCACCAGAAATGGAATATCCCAGGCCTTGCCACATCCAAAGAAACACCTTTCCCAGCCCTTTTGAAAATTGTAGATGAACACATTTTAAGCAGTTTTGAAATTTTGACTTACATACCAGGGGATGGAAGTGGGGCAAACAGGGGCTTAAGCATCATGAATTTTCGTGGGTACTCCACTTCTTTCCCTAAAGGAACTTTGTTATCCTTGTCAATTTTTGGGACATGAGGAGGATACAGTTCTTTGATGTTATAAAATTTGCAGTGAGTCATGGTACCTTAGGTGATTCTTGGGAAGTAATTGTAAGGCCAGAGAAGGCTTCGACCTTAAAAATTCAGTAACCTAGAAGAGAGACAAAAATTATTGGAGTAGTTCATTGTAAGGAAGGATATATTTTATTCATATGAAGACATTACTTAGAAATGGCAGCGTTGTGACGAGGCTGTGTTTTAGAGTTCTGAAAGATAAATTTTTCAGAGTATACGTCAAACTGAGCATTTGCTGGGAAATTCAAGGAAACCTTAATTTGGTAACTCTATAATTCATAGCTACTTTATAGTGTAAGTATAATGTGTTCTGACTATGAGTACAAGGTCTGGTGCTTCTGGTTACTTAAGTGAATTCATGATTAGGAAGCCTCATGGGCAAGGGCAGCAATCACATGGGGGGATGGGGGGACATGATCTCCCCAATAATTTGGTCGGGGATGGTTTGGTCGGGGATGGATCACCTTCGCCCCCCTCCCCCCGATACTTGGTCAACGACCATAATATTTGCTAATATTATGAGTTGGAGACATAGTCTGCTCCAGTAATTTGGTTGAGGGGGACTGAATATCTATGATATTTTGGCAGAAATTGTAATAATCACTGATTTTTGTGTGAATATTAGACTTTCTGATGACTTACAAGTCATGAAAAACTAGCACATTAGTTTAAACCCAAAATTTTTCCGTTCTCTAAATTCAGGATTCCATTTTGTTAATTTTTTATTTTCCAAGATCTCCCTGTTTTCCTGTAGTTTTTCTGTGTTTTGCTCGTTTTTCAGTAGATAAGGAATTTTTACTATGAATTGTGCACGGTCTTCGGTGGAGAGGGCCTCGGTAGTCCTGTGTATGTATGTAAATTTTTCGTGCTGATAAGCTGTAGCAGAGTAGTAGTAGAGTCTAGTAGACCTTGATAAACAGTAACAGTATCCATTGCTTTCTACTTCGAGTGTTCCAGAACTGAAAGTTTACAACTTCTGCTCACATTTCTAATGTTTTTTCACTGCCAGTCAAAATCGAAAATCTCGTGTTCTTTTACCAATTCTGTGAGTTCTGTCCGTTTTCCGTAACGCGGAAAAATGTTGGCTCATATTTGGTTACCAGCATTACATAAACGTGTACCTTTACATATACGTTTACATATACATATGCATATACTGATACAAGTAGTTTTACATATATGTGCGTATATGTACGCAAATACATATTGATCATTTCGAGATTTCTGACCCACACCCCCCCCCCTTTTAATTTCCAACACAAATCGCCACCCTTGCTCATTGGCTTTTTGAGGACCCTATTTCTGTTCAAGTATTGATGAAACCACAAGTTTCCCCATCTCTTTTCACTAGTACTCAGAGGGTTTATACAGTACCAGACAAGGATGTCCTTACGAGTATAGTGCATGTCTCTTTCACAACTACGAGTACAAATACTGGCATAAACTGCAATATGTAGCTTTAACAATGTATGTGAGTATGAGTAAAAATCTGTTTCCATGATTACAAGTAATTACATGTGTGTCAAAGCATGATTATGAGTGCCGTTTTGAGTACAAATCAATTCTCACAAGTATAGACTAATCCAAGCAGCCTAGTGATGGTCAGATTAATGTTGGCCATTATTGGGGGCCACCAGCCTTAATCTTCCTAATTCAAGTTTATCTGTACCATGGATGGCTGTACGCAATTTGGAACCTCAACATAAGGAGAATAAGTGCAGATTTTGAATTGCGAGTAACTATCCATGATACAGATAGATGAAAGGAATGGGAAGATTTAAGCTGGTGGCCCCGCCCCCAGTTATGGCCGACATAAATCTCACCATCAATTGCCTACTTGGATTAGTGTATAAGTGCAGGCAAGTATGTCAAGGGGTGAGTACTAGAGTAAACTTACTGTAAATCAGATCTGTGGTAAATTGGTTTATGCTTACATAAGGGACTGTCAATACTATTGGACCAGATGTATAGGACCAAGTATATGTTACATCTTAGGACCATGCCAGTGCTTGTTACATTTCATGTTTATATTGGGTTCAGTTTGACGACAAAAAATGCTTTAAAACTTGCTTTGTCAAAATTATTTTGTTACAAAGAAATTCTGACCTGTGACAACTGTGACCAGCAAATGACATTACGTTTGTGTATAAAACTTGATGTACTTAATATCATGTTTACATTCTTTTTCTGGCTTTATTTGTTATACTGGGACAGAAGCCAGCACTCCCAGTGGATAGCCACCTGTGACATAGCCTGTGTAGCCAAATTTGAACAAGGCTTTAAGCCAAGTCTTGTTGCAGACAAAATATCTGCCAAGTGCCAATGTGAAGCCATACAAGGTACAATATAGGAAATGTAGTTTAAAAGTATATTTCAATGACTGTTTAAAGGGGATATGGCATCCCCCAAACCAGGGAATTGCTAGCAACTCTCTGCCCAAACATATTTAGGAATGGCCCTTGAGTTCCAAATAGGTAACTTCACTTTGATTGACATTCATTCAAACAATACAGTTCACTCTGGTTGGTCAACAATGACTTATACAGTCAGTTGTGTTCCCAATTCAGCTCACACATACTGTGTTTGACAATATTGCCTCGAGCAATTTAAACTCTGTAGCTCTGTGTTAGACTGTATTAGACAGGAGGTTTGGTTTGAATTGGAGGAGGGGCTAGAAGTTAACTTAGTAGGTAGAATTGTTACTGTCTGGGGTGAGATTAGAGAGCCTTTAATGTTTCTACCTCTGTTTATTCCAACACTGGGGCAAGGGTAAGGTGGTAAGGGTCATGCAGATGTCGGAACATACAAGTGTTGGAACACAAATGTATAACACATGTTTCAAATATTAAAATTATGGAAAAACACAGATATTTCCTAAACTTTGGGAAATTTTGGGAAAGTACAAGCACTGATACTTGTACAAGTTCATATCCTCATAGGTGTACGTGGGTCAATATTTCTGGGGGGTCAGGGATAATTTTTGCCCAAATTTAGAATTTTGGACCAAAAACCACAGTGTCGGTTGCAAAAGGGCATAATTTATTTTCTTGGCTGCCTCATTTGCCCGAATGGATCCCCTATTTTTGCCCCCCCCCCCCTTCACCAATTGAAGGTTCACAGGTTGCTTGTGAACCTTTAATTGGTGAAGCAGATCACTTTTCCCCACCTCTAGGTTTCTGCAAATATACACTAAAAAGCATGTCTACATGCCAATTGACAAGCATAATGTGATGGTTGTGCAAAGTATTTCGTTAAATAACATTTGGGCCTTCAAAGACCATTCTACTTTCTGACTCGTAAATATTAATCTGTGTAAACTATAAATCCAGACAATTCTTATTATATTTTTGAAATGTTCAAAGATGTCCAGTCACACAAATCCAGTATAAAACTGTTTATCTGGGAATACCAGGTGTAGGGAAAATGTTAAGTATACAGTGTGACCTGCCTCATTTCTCAGTTTAATGGAAGGTCGCTGGACTTTTGAATTTATTCTGGCCATTTTGTGAGTTTTGCATTAATCCGTGCAATTATCTTGAATTATTATCGAGGGTAAGCACTTGATATGTTTTATTTAAGATATTCAAGTCCAAATATTGTAAACTGAAAATAGCCGATTCTCTGCTTTAAAGGCATTTAATTTATAACAATGCAATGAAATATATTTAGTTACAAATCTGTGGTTGGATGTCTAGCATGGTTTTCTTTTTGTAGTCTTATTTTGGTTTCAAACGTTATTGCATTAAGAAAAGCATAAATTAAGCCAAAATAGTGGAGTTTTGATGTTTTATCCCATAACAGTGAAGTAGCTGACAAGTATGAAGGGTGGGGGAAAGAGGTCCCCACCCTGGTTAGTAATTACAGCTCTTCCCTCCGTATTAAACTTAGTAAAAATTCAGGTTATTGTCTTACTAGCCAAAAAGTTCAGACCATCTTTGCTCATCCCTCCCATTTTCACCCTTTTGCGCTCCCTTCCCTCGACACAAGATCAGGGTATACTATTGATTAATGTTAGCTAGTTGGTTGATGAGTCTTGAGCGCGTTTAGAGACAAGTAAGTTTTTAATTTTAGAAAGCCCAAGATCCTTAAAGCTGCTCAAAACACTTTCAAAAAAAAAAGAAAGTTGACAAAAACGATGTGAAAATATAAAAAGGAATTTAAAGTAGAAAATTAGGAACAAAGTAGAAATTTAAAGTGTTAAACAATTCATAAGAGGGCATTATATAATGGCATAGATTGCTTCCAAGGAAAAGATGAAAAGGTATGAACAACTATAAACTGTAACGAGAGGCATGTGAAAGTAAACGTAAATATGTGTTCTTGTAGCGTATAAGGGCTCGCGGAAAGATTTTCCCAAAGTTATTTCTTATTTAAAATGCGTAAGAAATTTTTTCGACGTCTAATGCTCCAAAGATGCAATTTTTCAAATTTTGCACCAAAATTAATAGCTCGTGAATAATCTATAAACTCATAAATCGGCAACTAATAACCAAAAGAAGCGGCCATTGAATACATCAGTGATAATGACTGCAGCGTTGAAAAACGAACAAAAACAAAAATCTGAATATCGGCCGATGCAAAAGGAAATCATGTCGGCATTTTCAAAAGGAGAGTTCTTCCCAATACACCCGCAACTCGGATGACAGCCGAAGCGTGACCCAGTTACAACACTCCAATGATATTGAAATGACTGGCATTTTTTAGTGATCCTAAAAGAAACAAACACTTCATCAGAACATAGTTTTACGAAGGATAAACTTGTCAAATTCTCTGTTTCATTTCATCAACGATAACGAACATAAAACATTTTGTATTTGGAAAAGATCAAGTTTAAACTATCATTCTGAGATCGTCAGGACGCCCCTCCCCTTTGAGAAATTTTTGTTCGTTAAGGTGGTTTAGATGTGAAATGGTGCCACGCTGTTTTGGGCAAATTTTCGGACTGATCAAATGTTAAAAGATACGCATAATTCAGTGAATTTTTTTTGGTTGGGTGTAAAATAAGGGTATGTTATCTAAGTGGAGGGGTAGCGACTCCTTCCTTTGAGTATCTTTTGTTTGTCTTACGTGACTTAGATGCAAAATGGTATTACCGCCTTGGCATATGTCTGAACTACAATAATTACATCCTTAGGAATTCTTTTTAATTAGTGATTTTGTGTCCGTGGCACGGTTCTGCAAAAATGTGTAACGACAAATACATACTTCACATCACCCTACAAGTGTTACTGAATAGGCTACTCGTGATATAAGATTGCTCTAGGATCCTCCTTTCATGCGTTGTCCTTTCTGTACAAAGGTTGGAGATGTTGGCCTACCTCTGTTTTTCGGAAGAGGGTATTGTGGTCATGAGATGTAGAGTGCGAACCGTGATGAATGCGCGCAAAGCGCTCCGAAATTTTGCATTAGAAGTCTTTTCCATGACAAAAGTCCCATGCATACTATTCACCGAGGAACTCTCAATCCCCTAATAAAATTCATCTACCAATTAGACGGCTAGTGTTTCTCCTGATTATATGTAAACACTTTCAATCTTCATGAAACATGTTTATCTTGAATTCCCATGTTTCGCTCTTGCCATGCTGTGCTCCTCTATAATCACTCCTACGGACAAGAACAATCGGCCTAAAAGCCCTCACCATTGAATATTACGAATATACGTCTGAGACGGTATTGATATTAAGCACAGCCATAAGGCGTTTCTGGGAACGCCCGAAGCGGGCAAAAATTTTGATGGCTTGATGAAGATTTATAAAAAGTTCGAAAGTTTCAGAACAACTTGTGATAGAAATTGATTAAAAAATCCATCACTCAGACAAAACACACACCTCACCCCATCCCACACCAACAGAAATATATGACTTAAACGCGTATAGGGCCCATTTGAGAAAAATGCTCGGAAATTTTCAGAAATCGATGAGGGGGTGGGAACGTTCCTCCGTGCAGACGCCATTAAAACAGTATACGTATTGACTACCTAGTCAGACAAGACGAAGTCGTCTCAGCTCACTTATCTTCTTCGCCATTCGGTCTATGGCCACTGTGAGACCGACGTTAGAAACTTTCTAAGGTCTTTTCAGTGTAACGCAGGGGTCCTTCCTTGGCAAAATTCTGAAATTTTGATTGCCTGGGATTTTTTAGAAATATTAAAATCTGCCATGACCCCACACGAGGGAGGTGGGCGGAGGGGGAGGCACGATGTTTTTAAGTTACTAATCACTGATGTTTCCCTAAGCCTTCTCAAAGATCAGGGTCAATGAGAATGAAGTAATGGCCCTTTGAGATGTTGAACCTGATGGGGAACCTGAAGATGCCCCAAGCAGCTAGTGTTGAGGTTTTCCAGCATTTATAACCTCAGCCCTAACTCTCAGACCGGAATATTGCTTAGTTTCAACCTCTTGGTTTCTCATTTTCGTTCATTGGTCCAAACGTCTTAGAAGGTCCACCCGTGAGGCAGGGGATTAATATAAGGAGCTATGGGCCCTCAGGAACACAATCAGTTCCCGAGCACACTGCATTACGATCCTGTGTTTCACCTCCTCTCCATCTTTCACGATCTCTCTTTTCCCTTCCTTTCCTTAATTTGTCTCAACTCTCTTTCTTTCTCTCCCTTCCTCCCTTCTCTCGTTTTTCACTCTTTCTTTTTTTCTTAGCATCCCGCCCAAGAGAGGCATAAACGAGCGGCCCCTGTGGCGATCGCCACATCGCACAACGGCCAGTCCGCCTATGGTCCGGGGACCTCCCCGGGAAACTTTAGTGGGGAAAAAAGAAAAAGAAACTAGTATGCGATTTCCCAGGTTTTGGGGGCCTTGAAATCATAATTTGGACAGTGAGATTTCAGCATTTTCAGTATGTTTTTCTCAAGTCGGTCAACTTTCATATACGATTCAGTTGGAAATCTCAGGAGGAGGAGCAGTTTCCCCTGCCCTCCCCTGGCTGCGGCCCAGGCTGGTAGAGGGTCGGGGATGTCCTTATACGCCTAGTAAAAAAATCGGTTCCTGTCTTTTTTTTTTTACAAATGATATGGATTCCTGGGGAATATTAGCAATCGATGGACGGGTTATTTTCATCGAAATGACGACAGGGACCGGCTTTTTCAGCACCAGTGTTTAGGAAAATGTTGGTAAATGTTTAGGGAAATTCCCGGAACGGTACATAGTGATCTTTCCCTAAAGAACGTGACTCATGCGATAGCACACGGTCGAGTTTGTGTATTCGCTTTGTGCACTGTCTACTGTGACAATCGCCCTGTATGACGTCATATTATATGTTGCGCTGTATAGCACTGTTGCTCAGTTCCTAGGATTGGTCAACGAACGTTTACAAGCAATATGAGCAGCCTTTGCTGTGTGAATTTTAGGATTCTTAATAAGTTTTGTTGAGATTGAAATAGTACTAACTACTGCAATTTTTCAATGAAACGTCTTATTATTCAAATATTGCTCCATAAAGGATTTAAAATGTGATCCGACTATTTTGGGGGTAGAGTATTATTGATCTGTACCAATATCGATTAGTACCAATAGTTCCTGTGTCGTGAACGATCTGAAGAAGCTGAAGTCCAGAACGCTGCCCATGATTGCCATAGATATTTCGTAGTGATTCTCCCTTGAATTTTCAAATGTTTCCCGAAAAGATGGATACCAGTACTATGAACGAAGATACAATACCAGATGAAATGGTGAGAAAAGCTTGTCTTTGTACAGTATTCGCAGTATGCTGCTGTACTGGCTTCAGTTTTGTGATTGTTATAGGCCTACTCATAGTCATGGCCTATGCAGTTTTCTTTGATACATTATTACTAATAACTGTAACGCTATGCAATGGAATAGGCTAGATACATTTGTGTAGGCCTAGGCTACGTACACTGTAGCCTGTAAGCCTAAGTTAGGCTTGGTTTACTCACAGGCAGTCCTAGGCCTAGCGTTATATGGTAAATAGAAATACCCTACATATATGGGGTATCCAGTCAAAACGTCCCTAGACCAAAACGTCCCCGCATTTTCGCTACCAAAACGTCCCCGCTTTTTACCAAAACGTCCCCGTACTATTATACATGGGAAGTCAAAACGTCCCCGCCATGGAGACTTTGAACATGATTTTAGGAATCCAAATTAAAACTTTCGGTTGGAAACTTGAAGAAAACTTGAGACATGTTAAAAAAATTGAGTGTATGAGGATCGATAACGATAAAGTTAGGCAGGCCTAGGCCTACAATAACGTTAGAACTTACCAACGTTAGAACTGAAAACTGAGATGCTATCCGACTAATGTTAGGCCTAGGCCATAGAAATAAAAGTAGGCCTAAGGGCCTATGCCTAACTGTTAGTTTTACTATAGACGAACGTGGAATGATTACCACAAACACTTTGGAATTTAACATAAAAGGTTAAATTTTCCAGAAAATTTCCATTTCATTCCAATAACTGTACTTTAAAAAATTATTTGAACTTCAGAGTAGGCATACTGTAAGGGAAGATAACGGCTACCAAATCCGGGGACGTTTTTACACGGGGACGTTTTGACCAATAGCGGGGACGTTTTGGGACGGGGACGTTTTGGTCAGGGGACGTTTTGACTGGTAAGCCATATATGGAAGGTAGCGCCCTTCACGGCCTTTTGGTACCAACTGAATCACGATTTTTATACCATATTCTCCATAGGCCTATTTCCTCTTTTCAATAGCCTACACATGAATGTTCCAATCGTGCATTCCAGTCAGTTGAATAACGTTAGTAGGCCTAGGCCTATGATGATTCATTTGGATCAAAAATGTCTTCAAAAAAGAAACATTTGTCAGCAAAAAATTGGTTCCCTCACAGCCATGTTCAGTGGTAGGCGATGGTGAAGTAATATTACGTAATGGGACTAAATTTCCCCTTTTGAAATCCGGTTCTCCCATTGCATAGTTTGGCCCCTCATCATGCGAGGGTAACTTCGTCATGACAAGGGGCTGCACTATCCGATGGGAGAACCGGATTGCAAAGGAGAATATTCCCATTTCCCATTATGTAATGTGACGTCACCATGTTTACCTGTGCCAATACTGCCTTTCCGATATTTCTGATCCTAAACTTCATAAATGTGTTACATTAAGTAAGTTTGACTGTAAATTCTTATCTTTTGACCCATGACAAAGATTGTTTGCATGGGTACAAAAGCAGGAACCTGTATGCTACAGTACATGGTGGAGATCTTTCCTTGAAAGGCTCCGTGCATAGCATGCAGACTGAGCCAGGAGTATATATGGCTCTGCCCCTTTGCCTGCATGTAAAATACTAGTCCTTGAACAGGACCGTGTACTGCGTTAACAGTAGAACCTACTCCGTACCACGGTCCTTGTCCTGCCTACACAAAATTTGCGGTGGTTAGCCGGTCTGCCAGCAGACCGGCATTCCTCACAGCTTCAAATATTCACCTATGATTACCATACTTTCCATAAACGTTCTTTGTCATTACATCTATGCTTCTTGACCAGTTTTTCGTGGAATAGAGAGGAGCAAGAAGGTGAAATTTGGAGGTAAAAACTGACCTTAACACTAAGTCAGGTACAAGATTTTAGAGTGCCCGTGCAGTCACATGACTGACTTCCCTGTTAAAAGTTGTAACCAGGGTAGTATGCAAAAGGATACAGTATGTCGTATAGATGGACATTTTTCGACTTTGGAGGAAATATTCGTATGTTAGAATTGGACGTTCACCTCAAACCGGTATATATTGACTTCAAAATCTGAAACCAAGAAAACGTAACAAAATTTAAGGAAATCCTGCAATTAATTTCAGGAAATTGGACAAAAACATGTGGAAGCGCTACATGAGCCATTCTGACAATATGGCTGCCGTTCTTTGAAGAACAACGAAGCGGGTTCTGTGAGTTTTGACCTTAGAACACACCTGTGAGCTGTGTGAATGCATATTTTTTATACAATATAATGATAATAAACTGAATTGCATTGTTTTAAAATCAAAGAAATGACAATTAGTGTAGGAACGATCAAGTTCTGATAAATTTTCCTCCCAAACCTTAACTGAGGGGTTTTTTGTTTAGGCAGGACAAGGACTCTAGTGCGGAGTAAAACAAAGTGTACGTAGCATAGAGTCCTGTTCAAGGACTAGTAAAATACACTCTAAACCTCTAGTTTATCCATTCATACTGCCAACTCATATAACTGCCTTTTGCGGAAGTCTCTATATGCTTCACATGCAGCAGGCCCACCGATCTCCGTATGTACGCATCTAGCTCGGTCTTCTACTACTGTAATCAGGTCAGGGTAACCCTGCTGTAAGGTAACATGTTTACATTTGGTCTTTTGAGCTATACCTCGACATCAGGGAGCATTTTGTACTAACTTTCCCTTCCAGTGAAGGGTGGAGTTTCGAGTCTAAATATACATATTTATTAGGAGTGCTATTGGTATCGTACTTGTACTGTACTTGTACTTCATAGGCCTTTAGGAATGGCCTTACCCAGAGGCATTTGTAAGGAAGAAAACTTAAGTGAGAGAACTTGCGTACTTTAATATGAACATGGAAAAAACTGATTGGCATCGATGCTTTAATTCATTGCATAATTTTCTGTATTTAACGAAAGAATTCAGTGGCTAAACTGGTTGAAGTTGAGAATCATCTTTTTTTGGGAAAACCCAGCTTTGGGTTAGTCTGTTTCATTTTTTGGTTTCCCTTTTTGATGTATGAATTTCACCACTAGTGTGAATGATGTAAAAGTCACACTCCTTGTTTTACCTACATTGTAGAGTGAATTTGCGTAAGGCATAATTACGTATATGGGCAACCATCCCCGCACACTTGAATAAAAATACAAGGATGATACAGTGAATCTATGGATGTGAATGAAAGTACTATGGGTAGGGCCATAAATATTTTTTTTAGATGTTGCATCCCAGAGCAATTTTTTTCCTGGCAAAAACACTCCAGTTTTCTCTTTATTTATTGTGGAAATTTGTCATTGGTGAAAATATTGGATACTTCCCAATTAGCATTGAACAATGCTGAGCTACTTTATCAAGGATGACATAGTACATGAAGGATGAAAGTAGATTCCCCTCTCAGAAAATGTCATACTTTCTTAGATGTTGATTTTAAAGGAAAAATGCAGTCCCCCAATTTGAATTAGTGTACCGCCATCCTACGTAATTCAGGAATGGCTCCGATCAATCATGTGACAATATGTTTATTGCTTATTTGTTAAATTCATGCAGAACAAGTCCTTGGTTTACCTTCAGTAGTCAATGTTTTTATACAGAAACGGAATGAAAGATACTTGTGAGCAAAATAAGTAGAGATTTGTAAGATTTTACTAGATTTTTGAAAATAAACTTGGGGTGACTGCCATCTATTTCTAAACAAACACAATTTAACACATCCACCCCATTTTAGAGTGACAAAAACATTTGTTTAGCCACAAAGCTTTAACGTTATGGCTATGCAACAAAAACTTGTACCAAAATTACTATTCAAACCTAGGAATTACTGTGCATTTCCATGTTGATAAGAGAAAGAGATGAGCTAGACTGTTTAAAGAAAAAGGAACATATTTCATGGCCTCTTAGGAATGACAGGAACTGAGAGTGCTAACATTTTTATGAGTCTCAGCATTTGTTATGAAAGCAGTATCCTGTAGTGCAGGATGCGAGAAGAAACTTTCTGGAGATGCATCTAAAGCATGAGAAAGTTACTGAGGTGTTTCTGCCAAGTGCTTGTTTTCCTCAGTCACCGAATCTTACTTCCTTGGCAATACACACTAATAAATAAAACAAACATATTTTGATTTGATTTGATTTTTTTTTTATAACTTCAGTCCGTTGACTCCATTGACATGATAATCACAACAAACCACAGGGTTCCATTTTAAGAAAATTTTATGGTCATCCATTGGACAACCTGTGTGCTTCTTTTGGTTGTCAAAAAGACAATCCAGTAGTCCACAAAGAAATTTGCAGTAACCCTGGAAGCAGTCTGTTAACTTATTGCATGAACTTTGGTTGTCCAATGGACAACGAACCCAGCAATTTTTGGTTGTCTGTAACAACTTTTGGTCATCACGGGTGACCAGACGACTGTTTAAGTTGAGTCCTGAACTAAACATCAACATAAACAAGCAGGTCATCTACTACAGTATAAAAGTGACAGAAAACAAACACAATCTAATGAGAATATGGAGTTACAGTTTTGGTAACTTCAACTCTGAAACTTGCAGAAATAACTTAGTAGGATGGATTGTCATTTTTTTTTTTTGCCTGTCTTAGAACAGGTGCGTCTTCCTACCTCTCATATCTGCTCCACATAATCAAATTTTGATGTTTAGATCTGTACAGTATGTATACAGATGTATGGAAAACATTGCAAACTTGTGTGTAGCCAAGTTTTACTGGTGACCAAATTTACCATCTGGAGATACATTCACAATCATTGCTGCTCATGTCACTAACTCACTATAGTATTAAATGGCTGCTTACAACATAAACTAAGATTGCTTGCTTCCATTGGATACAGAAGTAATGTAAGGAATAAAGGTATATTTATACAGTTAGTTATGTCATGCATGATAAGTCTGTATTCTTTCACCAAGTATCATGGGGAAAGAGTCCATGGTATGATGAGCCCTATGGTCAGCATTCATGTTTAAGCCAAGCTTTGTTTACACTTTTCTCACTATGGATTTCTTCACAGACCAAAATACGGACAATATCAAAAAATAAAGATCCATCACCGAACTTTGCAGAGGAGAAAGATTCCTGCCTAAAATATTTTGACCGATGGAAAGAAAACGAGCAATTAGAATTTGTACAGACCCTTATTTCCCATATGTGCCATTATCAGCACGGACAGATCAACTCCTATCTAAAGCCTATGCTTCAAAGGGACTTTATTTCAGCTCTTCCACGTAAGTATTTTTTGAGTTAAATGTTTTTGTTGGAATCTGACTAATTAACGGCCATCACAAATGTTGATATAGCTTTTTAAATTGAAGTTTCATCAAGAATACATAGGAACATTTCACATAGAGTGAATGAAATTGAGGACTGCAATAGTTCACACATAAAAAGGTGTGATCTATCAGTGGGTATTGCTTCAGTACATTTCTACTAGCATTCATGAATAGTGTGCACCCTTATTCAATAGAGGTCACATTTTCTGTGTGGGAAATGCTTGCATAATGGTAGTTTACAGTAGGGAGGTATTTTTGTACTACACATCAGATGAAACCTGATACAGTATTAGTTTTGAAACACCCCCTGTTTTTTAACAAGCTGGTAGCATACTACAACTCACGTAAAGTTATAGGAGAAAACTTGTATAAAGTTATAGGAGAAAATGTTTTCAACTATGTCCTTTATTTTTGGTTGTTTTGTCTGAGGCACAGAAATGTATGCATTTTGAAAGGGCACATACAATGTGCACATGGTGTTTTTGGGTATGTTTACAAATATTCGATCTCAAAAACTCAAAGTTCAGTATCTGTCAAAGATGGCAGGTAGTTCTCCTTTGTGATGTCTTCATCTCTGTTGCTTTGGCTGCACATCATCTCAACACAGTATGGGTGAGGATTGTATTTTATGTGTGTTTGTTCAACCCCGTCCTTCATCATTAAAAATTTACTAGGGGAGTGCGGGAGATGGGTGCTGCTAATTACAGCATTGTAATAATCTGGTTATGAAATGCAATGCACTATAATGTGGGCATTCCGGGAATGAACATTTTGGACTATGTGTGCCACATTCAAATAAATGTGCAAATTGAAAACAAAACTGTGCATTTGTATAAAATTAGAGTTTGTAATTTTTTGAATGATTTTATTAAGTGTGAATATTGTCAAAGACATGTTTCCATAGTGTCTTTCAGATGTTTATATGTAAATAGGGACTGAATTTGATGGAACTTTTTTATTTGTACCTCTGCACATGATGTATCTCCTGTGAATGATTCAGTAGTTTTATACAGTAAGATCAGTTACAGACTATTAGCAGGCACAATAAAAAGCCACGTAAATCTCAAGGTGTTGCCATGGTTACACAAATTTATGGACCTTGCAGGATGGCATGATAAATAAATTTCACAGAATCACATATGCAACCAACATGTAACATGCATATTTATGCACTCATTAAATGCAAATGAGCGTCAGAGGTTAGCTAAGAAGTTTCAAACTACTGTACGTCAGGAGGACTCCTAAAATGGAAGGTACCAGACTCCAAAAGTATCAGTTATCCAATCCTATTGATTAGAGTCCTTTAGGAGCTCCCTTCATGAAAATGTCTAATCAGTAATGCTTTTGATGGGTGTACTTTAAAACAAAGAGCCTGTTGACCAAAGACCGTGACAAAAAGTGGGTAGCATTATAATTTTATGAATCATAGAGGGCATTGCTTAAAGTACACTCATCACATCTTGTACCATTATTAAGCACAGTAGACATTATGTAAAACAAAAGGTTACATATTTCAGCTTGCCTCTTAGCAAGGTATAATTATTCACAGGTCAGTAAGAATTAACACACTACCAGTATTTCGGTTTTCAAACAAGACACAGTATCTGCCTCTATATCGTTAACACAAGCAGCTCACTGAAAGAACCGTACACCGCAAAGCAAATGTTGTTGTGTAAGTATTAGTATCCTGGTTTGCTTACCCCTTTTTGAACCATCCAAATAATCTTGCTCGTAGTATCTTGCTCATTTATGTACAGACCGCTGAGACCAGGCAGCCAGCTGTATAGATTACTTGAAGTAAACTCAAAAATTAGCACTAGGCTGAAATTGAGAAAGAACCAATTTGATTAATTATGGAAATTTGTGTTTTCTTTGTTTTGATGAATTTTGGTGACAACAGTTTTTGATTTGTTGCTGTAGGCCAAAAAAAAAAAAAAACTATGTGATGCAGGGTTCAATTCTACAGTACATAATTTACTTTCGTGCTCCAGTGTTCGATTTTAAGGGTAGTCCTGTTGCCTGAGACAACCAGAAATTCTGCAGGACTACCAGATTTTGCAGAAGCAGGTGTGTAAGGTTGTCCGTCGGGACAACCAAATCTTTTGAGGAAAGTGATGTTTACATTTAGCAGCTAGATGAATTGCGCAAGCAAGGAACTTTAAAAATTGCATCGAAAGATTTGCAGCAAAGTGCAGTGATCATGCACGTTCACCACAACTTCCCACACAGTCACTTTATCGTCGAAATGTGTATAGCACCATCAAGCCAAAATATGTGTCCCGTACAAACTCCACTAGTAGGCCACTAGGCCTGTACTGTACATAGAGAAGCTGAATTTCTTCATGCAAGCTAAGAATTTTTAGTGATGATGTTGCAACACCAGTGATTTTTATCTAGAGATGTTTAATTTATTAACCCGCAGTGCGAACATCATAACATTAACTATGTCCACTATGTACACTAATGCACGCCACAAGACTCTTATACAGTAGATACCTGTTTATGTTTTTTTTTTGGGGGGGGGAGGGGGGTTGTCTAAAAAGTGAAAGCCACTTTAGAAGACTGGTGATAATAGGGCTTTATCAATTCCATGGTTTCAAAAATGTTTACACTTGGGACTACCTTATTTTGAGCAGGACAACCAAATTTTACAATGTGGTAGTCCTTTGGACAACCATTGCTAATTCCTTAAAATGGAACACTGTGCTCACTTGCCGAGTTGGGCACGCAGCCTCTGAAATTCACGTGCCCTGGCACTTTTTCATTTGCCCTTTGTGCATTGCAAATAAAGAATAAATTTCTCAGTTGGTTCCATTTATATAGTTACACTAACTAGTTACATTAGTGACAACAATCCTTGAAGTTATTGTTCACTCTACATGGTTGTACCCTTCTTTAGCCTAACCAAACAAAAAGATTTTACACAAAATTTACATTTTATAATAGTCTCAAATTTTACTCTTCTTCAGCAAATGCTTGCACAAGCTTAAGTGGGTGCATTTTTCAATGTGAACTGGGTTGATGAATTTTCAGCCATTCTTCAATGCCTCTGCTTAACCCTCCTCATTCATACTTCCCCTTGATGAGCCATGTCATGTAGAGCACTTAATAATGGGAGCTGGGGTTAGATGTGAATAATTGGTCGAATAAGAGTTAATATTAATGGTTGTTTCTACTCTTTCTTCATGTATATGTCATACAGCTCTGTTTTCCAAAATGCCCACATTTGACTTAGTACCATGATCTGCCAGTACTCTTCTTTAGCATAGGTTTAATTCATTAATTTCATTTGGCTCCTGACTTAGCCATGCTGAATGATCTAAAGCAGACAGTTCACCTGCAAAATTTCTGTTTCAGCTTTGTTTTTCAGGAGGGGGAGGAGAGGGGGGGGGGTGGCACAGTGATTGTGAACTCTGAACCAGTGTTTCCTCAAGAAATTATCCTTTGGGTCAATGTACCCAATATGAGAAAATTTGACTCAATAGAAATTTTAATGCCATGCATTCACACCATATCAATTTTAGGAACAATTGAAACCTCTATTCTTATTTTTTACCATGAAAATCAGTGTGTCAGATCGAAAAGTCAATTGCGTCAAAATCTTGTCATAGCGGCTTAGCAGAAACACTGCCCTGAACTGAGTACAGTACTCACCCAGTTTACATAGCCTGGCTACATGTAGAACCCTGTAAGAGAATGTTGGGTGACATGATATTCTTCCCATGAATACTTGTGATTGCAGGGTATACTAACATAGCAGACTAGTTGCCTACCATTATGTCTCTTATGGTATAGAACATGAGGATCTCTCCCTACAGTAGCTGTATTCTTGTACATTAATCCAAGGCCACAGGCCCAATGAGAAATCCTTGAACCTTACCTATATTTAATCTATGTCTTCCCAGTGTAGCTTTCTATACCTTTTGTGTCCTGTCCATTTTAAGACTAATGTCTGAAAAGCTTAGGATATGGTACAGTAGTTTGAATATCAGGTAATCAGATGAGGAGTACAATCTCCCTGATCAGATGTGACTTGTTCAATACAGTATCTGACAAAACAGTATACTCTACCAAAAGAGTACATGCTGTGGTGTGACAAATTTAGCCATCATTTACTGTATTTGATCATTTCTGTATGAACTTCTTGCAACATAATATCATAAGTTTTGACTAATACTGTGAAAAATTTCCAGTCAGAAAACTTACAAGTACGTTGTGGATTCCTGGAAATGAATCCTCATTGTGTGGATATTCTCAAAAGTTTCTATACTATTAGTGTGGATTTTACAAAGTTTATAGTGCATACAATGTGGTGTGTAATAATGGTAACTGTTTGACTTAAATCCAGCCAGTGATGTACATTGTACTACATAATAGTACTGTATGTCACTATTATGACTGTTCAACAAAACAGCACAATAAATTGTGAATTGATATTGTACATCCTTCTGCAGCTATGAGCAATAATCAGTTCTGCTTGATTGGTCCTTTTGAGTGCTATGTGAATATTGACTTTTTAGCACTCAACAACAGTTGACAATACCATACAACTGTATTGTGTGGCTTTATTCAATGTTCAAAAGCAAAAATGGCTTCACAACTTGTACATGTATGGTTTAGTGGGGGCTTACACGAGGGTAACAAATATAATGGCAAGTGACCAAATTGCTAGATGAATGTCCTGTGCTTGATTCTGTTGATGAAGAAGTCAATCACCAGTGTTTAAAGTTTACAGAGGGTAGTTGAGCAATTTGCTCTTGCAGTCCGAGCCAAAATCACCCTCAGAGAGGGGTGTTATGGAGAGCAAAGAATACTCTAAAGGTCAGTGACATTTCACCAAGATCACACTTCTCCTCAGTCCTCACTTGTTTAATTGTCATCCAAAACAATAGCCCCTGTGGACCTCAAATATATAGTCCCTTGTGAACTGTGTAGGGGGTGAATTTTACCAAACTACTTGAAAACAGCCTCTCCCCCCTCCCTTTCTAAGCAAAAAGTATGAACTCTACTATAAATCATGATACTCCCCAGTGGCACATGGTCATGGTGTTCCCAATATGTTTGCAACTGTGGAAAGGCAGGCCTGCGGATTTCACGCGAACGATCGTTCGCGGTCGCGTGTTGGTTACGTGACCGCCAATCCACGTAACCGAAAAATCGGTTACAATGTCCCATTTGACACTCAAATTCAACTCTTCTGTGACCTAAAATCTGAACATTCATTAAGAGGCATTTTAAATTCGATTAGGAGACATTATCTGATAAAGTACAGACTACCAATTGCGACATTTTTCTCACATTGCTCTTGCCTCATATCACAAACCATAAAATAGATCGCATGAGGCTCACACCTTGCAGCACGTGCTATCGCAAATTGCAATTGCCGACTCCACCACTAGGTGACTGGTATCACGCACTACGGCGACCAGTCCAGCCATGATTCTCGGTTGTACACAATGCGGATACACTGCACAAGCTGTGATTACGGCCCCACTGCTTTGACTTCGCACATAGCTCGATATCATGAACGTTGTTTCAAAAATCATGCCACAGTTAACATACAGTATGTCAGTGGGGACTCATTGAGTGCGCGAAGATTTCTTCGTAATGTTTTTGCAATGACGATGTCAAGGAAACTTCTTGCTTACGCAGCTAACTGATACGTCCTGGAGATGATAAAATAGATGTGTCAGACTGATATTGGTTTTATCTGTACTCAGTTCGATCATAAAAGAAATGAGAAATCAGCGTGTCCTTCAACAGTAATTTACTATGATGCTACGTGTACAGTAAAGCCCCGTTTTTCGGAACTGGCCATCAGATTTAACAAGAATAATATTCATCACAATTACGGCAGAATCCACCAATTTTTTAGGGCTTTACTGTACAAGTCAAAATTCAACGTAAATTTCTGCAGAAATGCACTAATTTCCTCGGGACTTTAAAAGTCACGGCAAGATGTCAGGAGGGCTAAAATAGCCAACATGTAGGCATGGAAAACATTTTTTTTTATCTCTCTGTCAAATTTGGAATAAAATTAGTTCGTTTTTATTTTTAAATCCTTGCTAGGATCCATGAGTCGGTATAGGCTCATTTTCTCCTTATACTAAAATACGATAGGCTAGTGTAAGTCCCTAGTTTCACTAAATCTGAGTTAGTTTCGTAGTGAGCTTCTTCCCTAAAAATAACGAGAGTAGACCTTACAAAAACATTGCGAATTTCTGTTTGGGAGTCTCCTACACATGTGTCTCTAATACTTTTCGAAATTTATGCCGAATTTATACGCTAGATACCTCTCTAGATCGTTATAGCTTCTCTTCAGCACATACACTCATTTAGTGTGTACAAAGCATTGGTCATTCAGAAGGGCGTAGGCTCGAATCTTGGAAATAAAATCCAGGTGTTTTAGAAGTCTAAAAATTTATTTGTCGTATGATCGGTCACCAAAAATAGTAACCAAATATTTTGGGGGATTTTGTCTGCAATTTTGCCAGCCTTTTCGGAGTTATTTGGGGAATGTGTTCACACACTTTCTTATGGATCCTGTGTACCGTACTTGAGACAAAAAGTTGAAACCCTGTACATCCGAATTTCACCTATATTCGAAATACATTCGGTCCCAATGTGTTCGAATAAATGGGGTTTAACTGTACTCCAAACCATATGCTGATACCTCACGACATGGCCTCAGCACACACATTTACAGCATCATGTCATTTTGAAATATTGTTTTTCGTATAAGTTGGACACATGTTATGCACTGTGGCATTGACAGTGCAAGTGATCGCTCGTACACCTGTCACAGAGTCGTGTTTTCTTTATATTGGGAATACGCAAAAACGGGTTTTTGAGACTCAACAAAATGGGTTATGTTAGGTTACGTGGTTCAAAAACTACGTAACCTAAAAAATGGTTACCATGAAATCTGAAATCCTCAGGCCTGGAAAGGTTTTGAAAGGTCATACTGTAGAGTGTAGACTAAGGATTCCCTGAAATTGGCTGCCATTTCAGAGTGCTTTGAAATATGGTGGTGAAGTCTTATAGCCAGGTATTATTTGGACAGAAAGTTCACAAAAGTTCACAGGCTCTTTCAGCCTTTTAACCAAGATCATGTCTACAGTCGTATCTGTTTTTGTCATCCAGCCTGGAACAAAGCCCGGCATGACAAACCCATGATGTAGACTAGAGGTCTTAATTCAAGGGGTTGGCCAATTGAGTCTCTGTCACTTCTGGGGACTTAGCTTAAATCTGGGGGAGTAGGACCCCTTTGGCACATCCAGCCAGAGGGGCTTTTGCAAAAGTAGTAGGTAGAACTGTGTGCAGGGTACAGTATATGTACACAAACGATTATAATTACATGTATGTGTGATATGTATTATTTTGGCAGCATGTGTGAAAGTGGTCTACTGTTAAACAGCCCACTCTATAGTAAATTGTATCAATATCATGTTGACTGTACTTGTATAAGCACTTCAAAAGAGTCCTGCCAAAATTCTCAGTAAAATGGTTGGTATTCCTGGAAATGTTGTTGTGAGTTCTGGTGTTAAAGTAGAAAGTAAATACCACTGGTGTTTACTGGAAGTATTAAGCTCATGTTTGGTATTCAAGTTCAATGTACGGGAGTGATATAAAAATGTTCCAATAGATCAAGCTAGGAAGACCTCATGTCACATGATCATGTTACCTTGACAGGGTAAGTGCTTCCTAGGATTTCCTTCCTTATTAATTTGACAGGAGTCAGGTTTAGTGATTTCTTTCTGTGAGATTGGTGAACTGATATACTTGGAAGATATATTATTGATATTGACTTTTAACATGAAAACACCCCAAGTCTCCTGTGGAAATGAGTCCGGTTACTTTGTTGTTCGAAAGTTTTAAGGGACAAAATATGACATACCACATTGGATTCAGTGCCTGCATTAGCTGGTGTAATTTAGCAAAATGCTCCTCATATGAGTGTGATTACTACACAATTTTTGAAATGAACAGCAGTTTTTGTACACAAAACCATATGCAGAATTCCATTTGCCCCAAATGACACCAGAAATTGCTATGAACAAAACTTTGACACTAATGCAGACTCTGATTGGTTTCATTTATTGTAACTTTTTTAATAATAGTTTGAGAAGTGACAAGAAACCTCAGCTTGCAATGATTAAAGTAACAGAAGCCCAGTGCTTGGTTGTATTTTTCCTGGCAACTGGTTGTACATTAGCATGATGAGGAGCAGGAATTCCCCCTTAATAGTCACTATTCAAGACTAAACATCCATTAAATTTTCAATGTTACTTTGAGGAAAGTACTGACAGAAAGTACGCAGTTACCAAACAAACCATATTTGTAATGAATTAATGGGCAAAACTTTATACATATTTATGTCCAGTGATTTGTTGGGGGTAACAGGTGTGTTTAATATTGTACTCTGTATTTTGTCCAGTACACCTGGATGACAGTGAGAGAATGCCCACCTGTACCAGAATGCTGAAGTTAACCTTTATTTTAACCCTTAACTTACAGTTCATTGACTTCCCGTAGAAGTTAACTGGAAAGTGAACAATCTATTTCACTCCTACTTACCTCATCTATTATATGTGTGAACAATCCCATCTATCATGGAATTAGACTTGGTAAAGTTAATTGGCACAGAGGTGGTGCTATGCTGCCTGAGATGACCTTCAACCTTCAACCATTGAAATTAAAGTAAGGGAGAATGACATCTGGTGGTCCAGACTGAAGTCATTAATTTGGCACTCCACATGGCAGCAAAGCAATGGCGGGTAATACAAATGTCATGTCATTGTTTTTGTCCCAGTTAGTGGTGGAGAAACTTAAGTTTTTTCTCAAGGCACCATGGCTTATCCGTGGTGTGAAAATTAATCCTGATCTCTCACAAAATGGATAAAATGACATTGAACTTCTGAAGTTGAATGCTCACTGTATGTACGGAGACACCCCAGCCAACCAGCTTTTTGCCGTACAGCTGAAGTGCCTTCACAACTTTCATGGCTTTGCTGGTTAAACACTCAGTGATGCACTGTGTCAGCGTTCTCCCTTACTTCATTTTCTGTGCCTTCAATATGCATTCAGTAAATTCTTAGGGCTGTAGAAATACTGTAATGAAACTACCAGTGTTGGACTATGATTGAACATTACTGAAGGCATGGGAGACTGTTCCCAGCTGAGGGAAGGGGGTAAGGCAGTCTGTTGGGTTTTCCGTTAAGTGGAAACCGGTTTTTCAGCAGACCAAAAAACTGACTCTTAGTCAAAACCGGTTTTATGTCTTACTGTAACCAGGGCAACTTTACGCACATACACATGCAGCACATACACACAATGACACATACCATCATGCACACTCACTATAATTTCACGTTATAGCGGCATATAATGTAGTTGCCCGCAAACGCTGCTGAGTGATAATAAAAGAAATAGACTGCTTAAATGAAAATCCTGTTAACAAAATGTAAATTAGCAAGTTAATTAGTGGTCAAAGTATTACCATTAGTGCATGTTAAAAATTATTATCGGGCTTGGGAAAAGATTTACTGTCAATAATGTTTTTGACTTCTTCAACTTGAAATCATACGACAGAAAAATCAGGCGCCCTAAGTGTGATTTTCGTTTGCCATATCCTGTCCATTTTCTAGACTCTCCGATGAAAACTTAAACAATCATTACTCAAATATTATTCAAGTGCAAAATGGAAAACCTTGCAAGTTCCCATAACTTTGTCGAATTGAATTTAGGAGCATTTTCTGGTGTAATGAGAAAGCCCAACTCGGAGAGTAGAATGTTACAGTAGAAGTCCCTCAGGCTTTAACCAATGCGGGGCTGCCACATAGGGTATTCTCTTTCACGTAATTTTCCTAGTCAGGGTAACCTTGTATCGAGGGATAAGTGAAAAGACCAAATCTAAACAACATTCCCTCTGACTGGAAGGGTTACCCTGAGTAATGCACATGCTTTTCTGAGCTACTCTGAAATAACATTGTGTGGAGAAAAATGTATGTTTTCAGCGAAAACAAATTTCATAAGCTGCGTTGATTATGCCATGCCCCCGCACAGGCCCGCGTGCCTGCTCAGACGTGTTTCATTTTGTGAAAGTAAAACTTAGTCCTTCGCAAGCTTCCATGAAGGGTACTTTACCAAGCTTGCTACTTTTAAAAGAGTCTCAGTTTTTTGTTACTCCAACGAACAAGTTTAAGTGTGGATAGTTTGTTCAATTTGTCACATAGAAAAGGACTGATACTCGCTGTAAAGGCAAATTTTATTCCCAAATCAAGTTGTTTAATGTTGGTATGTTTGATGGTCTAGTAATGTTAGACTTTGCAGTGAAACTTACAGTAGGCATACCCAACCCTAGGCTATGTGCAAACTGTTCTTGAAAACGGTAGCCATAAACACTGACGCATTCAAGTTTGCAGATGTCTTACGATCGTAAGCATGAAAGTATGATTACTTACGATCATAAATACAATGGATTGGTGCCAGAGTTGACTTCATTTGATGTTTTTCCATTTTTAGTTTTAGAATATTGGGGTTGAAGTGGCTGAAATTTACGAATTTATACCAATTGTTGGATTCGTAAGTTTACAGATTTGTGGGTGAGTTACGTCGGTTCGGTTTTTTGGTTTCCACTAACTGAACCGAAATTGGTTTTAACTGGTCTTTCGTGTAAAACTGGCACAGCCTTGGGGGAGGGGGGGGGAGAGGACATTCCAGATTGTCATCCTGGGGAGGGCTCAAAGAGGGAGTTCCACCCCTATGATAACATTTTGAATTATTTGAGCATCTTAAGATGAAATATGTGCTACAATTTGTGCAGTTTTGAAGTACATTCATTGAAACAGTTGATATACAGTATTATTGACAAAGTTTAATGTACAGTATGTCAAATTAGCATGATTAATGTCAACTGATCCCGATACTGAACATCTACAATTGGTCATAAAACTACTGCACATATATACATGTTGGCGGTAGGCCTTTACACTTGTACTTAGCAACATGTGTTCCCTCCATTTTCTCTCTTCATCTTTTTATTTCCTTCACTGCGGTAGTGAGTGTTTTTGTTACTAAAGTAGTTTTGGCAGTATTTTCAGGAAGCTACTGTGTACTTCTACATTGTACCATAGTTGAACCAGTGTTGTACTGTATAGTTAGTATAGAGACTGACTATTATGGTCTGTGTGTTTCCTGAAACATGGTACTTACTGTAACCCCGTAATAAAGTGTAGGTAGTTTTTCCTATCTGGAAATGTGATTTCTAGTGACAAATTTTGGTCTTTGTTTCAAAGAGCCTAGAGAAATGTATTTTTGCCCTTCACCAAGGCCTACCATACTGTTGGTCTTCTTTGCTTATCAGTTGTAAATAATGTGTACTATTAAGCATACATGTATAAGTTATATTGCTGGTAGTACTTTATTGTGGAGCAACATTTTATGATGTAGACCAGACATTCTGCTGGTTTGTTTTCCTGCACTGTCTAAGGATGTTAGTGCTACAGTAGATACTTCAAGAATATTAGTTTGTTTCTCGATTAAAATTTGAAAATTATGCATTTGGAAAGCAAGTCACATTTCCTGCCATTTTTAACATTTTTCTTGTGCAAGAAAACTCTTATATAATTTACTTTGAATTACAGTAGGAAAATTTTCACTCCAATACAAAAGTTGCTATTCAAGGAACTTCCCACATTCCTGATTTTTGCACCCATGTCCATACTTGCTACTGTACTCATACCATATTGGCCAATAGCCCACTCTTATTCTTCCAATCCCTCAAAACATGAGAGCTTCAGAAATTTTGGGTCTGGTTAATTACCAGAACAGTGTACAGTTTTTCTTAAAGGAAAGATGCTGATGCAGTCACCCAAATTAGGATTTAGGTATCCCATCTCATGAACCACTCTTGAGAATGAGAATCATGTTTGTTTTTCTCACTGAATTGTGAAATTTATGCACGGTAACTTCCTGGTTTACAGTACCTTGAATAAGCAACATGTATGTACTGAAATATCATGAAAGATACTTACCCAAGTGAAATTGAGGACATTTGTGAGATTCAGCAGTTTTAGAATATTTTGGGGGCAACTATTTATGCCCTTAAGTACCAAACTTTGTATGTCTTCAGGAGTTTGTCCAGAATTAAAGGGAAAGGTTCAGTACTACCAGTACCATTATAATGCATCAGTGTCAAATTACTATTTACAAAATGCCAGTTGTACAACATGTATCATTGTTGGTTTACAGCATGAAAGATATATACCTGTAATTTATACTGTAAAACCCCCATTGTTTAATAGTAAATTACTGTTGTCTTCAAACCAGCAGGATGTGTGGTACAGTAGCATTGTATACCATATTTTTAAAAAGAATATTATTATTTGTACAATGTTTCTACAGTACAGTATTCTGCTATGAAGAATACCAATTCAATACTTTAGTAGTCAAGTTCATGACTCTGTAAAGGTTAAACCAAAATACAATAATATTTGGGATTAAGATGGTCAATATCAGTGCCAATTTTAACTTTATAGACCATATTTTTCCATATGACAAAGTGACCCCTGCCAAAGTTCTGAGAATTCAATTAGACAGTGCACTCTATTTGAGATACAACTTGGCAAGTCGCCTGTTAATTCAATCAAACTCAGTGTTTGAAGAGTTTGTATCATAAATACTCTATTTTTAAATTAAAGCTGGATGTCATATTGATAGTTCTCCCCCCAGAGCTGGCACCACATCACCCCCATGGACTAATACCACCTCAGGCTCACACTCTCTAAAACGCAGGGGAAACCCTGATATTGATATCAGATTTACTTTTAAAGTACCAACTTCAGTGGTTTGATATTTTGAAAACTTAAGAATGGAAACATATAAGCTTACTTCTTCCATTGAAGTACCGCACAGTACTTACTGTACCTTGGGCCCAGAGTCATTTGTGATATCAAATTTACAGTATTGACATGGCTGCTATCAAATTTCTAGTATTAACATGGCCAAAATTTCCTTCAGCAGTGCTAAGTGATATGGTATTGTCAAATAAGCACACTGTCACCAGAGTGTAGCATAAAGCAGACTAAGATGATTGGTGGGAAAGCACTTTTTTTCATTTTTTGCTGCCTCAAAGTTGTTTTCTATGGCAGACTGCAGTACATTCATTTCATATTGAAGTTAGAATATATAGACTTCAACAGAAAGAGGCATCACGAGAATCCTAAACATTTAGTTGGACCCTAATTAACAGGAGTCTATGTACTTAGTGTCATTACTGTGACATGCCTATCCTGACATACTGTTGGCTCATCCCGTTGTTGCCTTAGCAGGAAAATATGTGTAACTCTGATTTGTTCATATACAGATCTAGAGATTTATTCTCTGTGAGGCAGGATATTGTGTACAGTTGCTTTTGTTGACAAATATTTTGAACTTTTTATGAAGCAGTAATACAATGAATGAACAACACATGCATTCCAAATGAACAGAAATTTGGAAAGCCTGAGAGATTCAAAGTTCACCTCTACCTCATGCTTTACTTGCAAACAGGATTTTGAGTATTACTCAGTTTGACATACTATTTTTTCTTCATTATCACTTTTTTCTCCTCAGAGAAAGGTTTAGATCATGTAGCCGAGAAGATCCTCTCATATTTAGATGCCAAATCATTATGTGCAGCCGAGTTAGTGTGTAAAGAGTGGAGAAGAGTAATATCAGATGGGATGTTGTGGAAGAAATTAATAGAGCACAAAGTACGGACAGATAGCCTCTGGGGAGGATTGGCAGAGAGAAGAGGATGGTGAGTAAAAAGTTGTGTTTCCTGTCGTGGACAACTGTAAGGTTGTCAGGACAGATGTAGAATTGCAATGCTTCAATGGGTAAAAGTAGGCCTTCATCTTTATTATAATTATGACTCAGGCCAGACATAGATGGATGCAGTTTTCCCTAGATTCTATTTTAAGATTTCCCCATGGATGGTACCTTGGAATTTTGTGCATTTATTAAGTGGCAGGTTGTCGTTTTGATGGAAAAGTTTCAAAACATAAGCTGTTTCTTATGAGGTGGCTTGCAAGGTGTTCAAAGTCAAGATTAGAAATTAGAAAAGGTAAAAGAGAGACCACCAGCTCAAATCTCAGATTAGTTCAAAAGTGGCTTTCAGTTACCACTTGACAAGAATAGATAGGTTGAATGTGTTTGTTAATCACTTATATCAAATCTTAGCTATCTGTTAGCTGAAGAGACATCATTCCTCTGATATTTGTGCAGAGAGCTTTTAAATGAACAGTAGGACTTCAGGGATGCAGTCCTGGCATTGTTGCATCCAGGCATGTATTATGGGCCATGAATTGCATTTCCTTAGATTGTAGATAATCTTTCTGAGAAGTCCACAGTGATATTGTTTGGTAAAGAAAGAAGGATGTAGGGGAGAGGAAGATGAAGGCTTGTCTTGTCTTTATTTGTTCCCTATACATGAGATTGGGTGATGAAGGAGGATGGAATGTCAATGAGTTTGAGAAGTGGGCTTGTAATGACCATTAACAGGGTGCTGTGGAGGAAGGGCAAAAGATGATTGATACCCATGATGAAGAGGAGGAGAGATGAGTCAGAGTTGGAAGTCCTCTGTTGCTGACTTAGCAGTAGTCTGTTTGCTCTGTAGGTTCAAAGTTGATTGTATTTGCCCTTTAAGGGAAGAATACTGATTGCTTCAGGTGTTGCCATGCTCATGACGTGAGTTGAATGCTCATAAACATCAAATAAATAAATAAACAAACAAACAAAAAATAAAATAAAAAAGCACTTGAATCCTGAAGTTTAAGCTCAGATTGAGAAAACAGTTTTGGTTTTGCTCCTGAATTAGCTTGGTGTGGCAGGGAATTATCATTACTGGTTTCTGGTTGGCACAGACACTTATTCAGTTGTTTCCTTGATTGTTTTGTAAATTATTTTATGAAACAAGCTTTTTTCGTTTAGAGACAAATTTTTAAAACAATAGTTTCTTCTTTTTGTTTATGACATACATGGAAGGTACTGTATAAAACTTTAAATTTAAAATTATCTTTTCTTTTGTATTTCATGTTGTCTGACAAGCATGCATGTAGGACTCAAGTGGGTTAAAGTGGTGGCATTTGAAGCAGTGGGGCTTAGAAATCATTCTAAGATGGGGTTCTCATTATAAAAAAGAGCAATTTACAGGATTTCCATCTGAAATGACCTTCTTGATTAGAAGGAATTCAAATTTGAGTGGAATTTTTGTAATCCAAAGACCTTGTACTGTAGGTTTCTTTCAAGTCATGGTTGTGTAGAATTGTAAAATAAAAGCCTGAAGACCATGTTAACAGAATAAGATTGTAATGTAGTGTTTAATTGTAGGACTACAGCTGTAAGTCTGTACTCTGTGTGCTTTAAAAAACAGAGCATGCCTCCCTGCACAAAATATGCAGGTTAACCATGATAATTTTAGCTTATTACCATATCATGTTGCATATTTGAAGTAATGTGAAAGTTATTTTTGAGGTCATGGTGTTTTAACTCAAGTTTTGAGATAAGATAAGGCTTGTCTAGGGGTGTTGTTTTGTTTTAAAGTGTAGCTTGTTTGGAAAATGTAAAAAAGAAAAGTTTCTTATAAAACCAAAACAGCCACTGTAGTAAAGTTTATGATGCTTCAATTAAAGAGTAATTTGCACCAGTCACAGAGCAATATAGAGAGAGCCACATAAGTAGTATACCAGGAATGATGTGACCTTGAGGAATTGAACAACAGCAATCCTCCCATGTTTGATGATATGGTTGAATTTTATTCTCATAGTCAAGCTTTTGTGGAGTAACTGTATTGCATTTAATACTTGCAGATGAATGCAAAAGTATAATTGTCTCGTTTCAGGGGTCGTTACCTGTTCAGACCAAAGCCTGGTGGTATTACTCCCAATGAGGCCTTCTTCAGAAGGCTGTATCCAGAAGTAATTCAAGAAATTGAGGTAAGATATTGTGTATTTTCTTCAGTTTATCTTTCCTAACCACTGGGAGGTCATTATTAGCTATATTGAGTATTCCCTTAAGTTTATAAACATTGTCACCAGAGGTGGCTCCAGAGAAATGAGGCTACAGTGGCAACGTTATGGTTCCCCTAACAAAAAAAAAAAAAAAAAAATTGCAGTTGACAGGTCATTCCTCAGACATGTAAAATTTTATAGCTGACTGTAGCATATCCCTCTTTGTGATAATTTTGTCCCCACCCCCTCCTCCACTCCCCCACTTGAAATCCCTAATGCTACCAAAGGTTACCACCTGAGCCTAGAACCAATAATAGAATTGTCTTTTAACAACCATCTTAACATCTTCAGAGAGTAAAGGGATGGGTGCTGGTTACAGTCCTTTAACTGTTGGCATCAGGTCTGAAAGTAATGCTTTCTTTACTTTTAATGAAAAATTATAAGGAGAGGAAAAATGCATGAGCAGGATTTCATGACACAACTTTTTCTCAAAGTAGTAAACGGATATGATCCTAAAGCTGAAATAATGATTGGTGACAAACTTGTGGAGTGTTAGCCAATCATGTTGTAATAGATTATGGTAGTAAGCAGGCTTCAAACATTGCAGGTGGGCTGGAAGAAACATGATTAACCGGAAGTACAGTATGAACTTTTCATGACACAGCTAAGATGTGTGTGAAAGGCACAGGCAGCAACTTGAACTATTATGTAGATGCCCATTTGAGGGCACCACAGAAGTTATCAAGGGCACAGTGATTTTTTGCCATGGATGCTATTGGTTACAGTATATCAAGCCTTGGTTGTGTACATGACTAAAATGACAAAATGGGAGTAAATATGTACTCCGCCCACTTGTAAAAGAATTGATCAAGATTTGACAGTGTGTGGTATTTAGTAACTTACTAGCTAGAATCAAGGTTCTGGAATGCTGTATACATATGGTAAACAAAATGCTGATGATGTAAGTCAGAGTGTAAGCATTTGCTATGTTTTGTTTGTTTGTGTGTATGTGTCTGTGTATGTGTGTGTTATATACAGTTTATGGGCCACACCTGGCATGTACAGTCATTTTGGTTTATAGGTCTACAAGTTGGTACATTAGTCCTTTGCTATGTGTCTTTGTATTAAGTTACATATACAGTGTGTTGCTCTATCCAGTGAAGGATGGTAGGATGTTTGTCGTAAAGTACAGAGACACAGTTCAGGCATCCCAGTTGTGTTTCTATAGATGTTATGAACATGATGTTACATGGTCGTAAAGACCAGAGGGCACCTACTCAGAGGGCATGTATGTACACACTGTTGCATACCCACTACTGCAACATGTCCTCTAAGATTGTGGTTAAATCAAGTAGGTAATGAATGAATGTCTGTTAGGAGTTACAGTTACATAGGAGTTGTGAGTCTGAGTGAGGTCATAAACTGATTCAGAATATTACAGCAGCTGCAAAATATATACTGAGTTTTGGCCTGTGGATGAGTCTTAACACATTTAGGTCTAAACATCAAAGTCTGAGGTGCATAATTTCCAACATCAGAGAATCATTGCAGTCAGCTGAAGGGAAAACTGTAAGGAAAAAGAGCCAGTATTGTTACAATACTGCATTAAAATTTTTTGGCAGAACACAAAGGCAAAAGCCAAGTTAAAAATGTTTTTAATGCATGCTTTTGACAGTGCTGAAAATTTTGCATGAGTCGTGGCTACAAGGAAAGTGGAGTTGCTGCTTATAACGTTTAGCTGTGTGATTCACAAATCTGAAACAGAGTATAGTAAACTTGCCAGGTTTATGTGTATATTTTGACAGTTAAAGTAATAAGCAATATGCTGTCCAGGGCAAGCTGATGTTATGGTAGATTGCATTGTGGCATGACCCATTAAGGTGTGAGTACAGCCACCTAACACAAAAGCGTTTGGATGGCTGTATAGTGTAGCTTCCATACTGACCTCGTTATAGTAAACTGTGCAGCATAAAACAGTGTTAAAAGCATGGCATGTGCATACTATTCTAATGACCAACTGCTACTTTGCCAGTTGTATGTAGATTTGTTTGGTGTGACATAAGACAAAAGAAACATGAAAATACTCATTGTTTTGCTGTGAAATTTTTTGACCACCAGATGGAGTATTTAGTTTGTTTACTGTTGCAGCTGTGTAGTGAAACTCAAACAGTGCTCAACCTGCAGTAGTCAGTAACATATTGAGGTAATAAATGCTTCATGAAAACATGGCAGAAGTACTGAGTGTTCAGCTGACTTGGAAAATGTTGATTTCCTAGAAAGCAAGTCGACTTTGCTGCAATGGCTTCATGTTTTCATGTATCAAAAAAAACAAACTTTGCCGTAATTTTCTGGAAGGAAGAATGTCTGTCTTTATTTTTTTTTTTTTTTTTTTGCCCACCATGCTTAGGAAAGTAAAACATGAGTTAAAAAGCACTGTTGTTGTAGACATAGAAAGTACAAAGCTGACAAGCAGGCATGAAGTATTAAAGGATTTATTTGAACATTTGGTTATATTTAAATTAAACATTGGAACTGAGTGTTTGTCTCATGTTTATGCCTGTATGTGTGAATATGAAAGGTTTAACATAAATAAAAACTTTAACTTTGCATGATGTGGATAAATTGTAGTATCATCTTAGAGCAAATTCAGCATCATTTAGCATGTAGACTGGCTTTACATTGACATAATACAGACAATGTGAACAACAGCATTCAAGCTGTATACATTGAGATAATACAGACAATGTGGACAACAGTATTCAAGCTGCGTATACATTGAAATAATACAGAGAATGTGAACAACAGTATTCAAGCTGCATATACATTGAAATAATACAGAGAATGTGTACAACAGTATTCAAGCTGTACTGTACATTGACTTTAATACAGAGAGTGTGAACAACAGTATTCAAGCTGCATATACATTGACATAATACAGAGAATGTGAACAACAGCATTGAAGTTTTGCTTGACTTGCATTTTGCCCCTTCCCTTTTCCTATTTCAACCCACCCTGCCCTTATAAAAGGAAAAGAAAAAGATTTAGAAATTAAGTTTACTGCTACATTGTATTCCGTGAGACTGATCAAATGAATCTTTGGAACTGTATGTTCCGATGGAAGCATTGTTTTCTAATATGAGGTTTAATTTTGGGGTAATACATTCCATGTAGGTGAAATAATCCATCAGCATCTGAGGATGACAGTGTAAATAAGGATGGAAAAACTTGAAGTTTCTATCCACATACTGTAGTGTACACCCTAGGCCAGGGTTATTCAAGCATGATTTTTTTGGCATAGCCAATTTGACTTGAGTAAAGATAGTACTTCATAATAATTATAGTAGTCAGAACCTGTAATTACCGTTATAAAGTTTCAAGTTCCTTGAATCTTTTGTGGGCAATTTTAATCTATGTTTTGTTCCAGTGGTGGGACCTCAAATAGTCTGCAGGCCACCACTGGAGAGTTTATAACCTAGGCAGTGTAAACTGTTACAAGTACCCTATAGACAGATGTCATTAAACTCATGTGATGCACTTGTGGACTCACTAAATCTGAACATTATTGTCTGTGTTAGCCACAAAAATTGCGTATATCTTTTGTGTTCATAACTGTGTTTGCAGGATTCATAACACCTAGAGAAGGTCTGAGAATTCACAGGAACTGCACTGTTAAAGCCTGGTGACTCATAACATATTCCACCTATATTATTGTGTGTTTTGTAGTGAATTGTTTTTTATTTGGTGGTAAGGTTAAGACTGTATGCACAGGTGCACATATTTTATTGTTACAGTAAATAGATCATTTCCCTACACAAAATTGCTTGGGGAAGTCGACTTTTCCCCTTGGCTGTGTTCCAAGAGATGGTTTAGGCAACATCATCATTATACCCACGAAATGTTTTAGATGCTGCCAGGATCAGTATGTAAAATATCAGACCAGTATCTATGCAGTCATGAAATAAGAAGCTTGTGTCCATGACTGCCCTCCTGAAAAAAGTAAATACAAAAAGAGATTATTGCAATTGCAAATATGTAATGTTGACTTTGATGAATGCACTCTGGACTCTTCTGTATTTAAGTAGTGATACTACACTGCTTAATATAAGTATTCTTAATAATTAGTGCTGGACTTAAGATGTGTCATAAGGAACATATTCCATATAAAATTGGTGGTTCGGATGGGGAATCCCCGGGCCATCCTTTTGTATGTATATTAAAGAGACATGCCAGTATGGATGCATCTTGTCTGTGCAGTGGATAACTTATAAATATGAAAAACTGCAGTATTGTACCGAGTGTGAAATAAATTTGTCAGAGTGGTATGAAGTGTGATAGATGAATCCTATCATGCACAATGCTGAAACTTTATTGTGATATAGTTACAAATGATACTAATTACTCTACACCATTGCATTTGCATTATAGACTTCAAGACACATGGAATCGTTTATATTCTGTAAAGGTCAAATATTGTCTATTGAAAAAGTTAACCTGAGACTGCTTTAGCAGAGAACTTGTTCCTTTGACATTCAGCCCCTTTCCTGATTTCTGAGTATTAAAATCCCAGTCCTAAACTCTGGGGTCATTAGCTAACAGAGATCTGCAGAGTTACTTCAGTAAGAGATGGCTAGATTAGATTGAACTGGACTTTAAAGGATATGATGGATTATAGACATGTCAGGCAGTTAAATTTTCTGTGACTAATTGTATCATTAATCTTTCATATTTGTTGACACATTAACAGTAGAATTGCAACTTCTGTGTTGGACTTGTCTTGTACTGTACAATTGGGATTGTTCTGTGGATAATTCAGGACTGCAATCACCTGCCTGTGTTTTCTATACAAATTTCCCGAGAGGCTTTCCATTGATGTCACTGAGTGGGACACCTCTTGATTTGTTGGACATTGTGACTGTGTTCGTTTCATCACAATTGTTGATTTGTACTTAGATTGGATCCTTTGTCTGTGTGTATGATTAACACACCTTTGTATGAACTGTAACAAACTGTATTGTAGTGGGAAACGTGCTGACGTTTCTTGAAAAACTCAAAAAGTGAACTGAATTTTGGATTACAGTATGAATTGCATTCAATTACACAGCAAACTGCTGATCAATTCTTGCAGTTATACATGTTTTATAATGTTGAAAATAAACTTGTAGAAGTGTACTGCACAGTGGTTCTACATGTTGTATTGTTTCGAAGATGAGAAGGATGTAATTATGTGAAATATTTGGTGATTCCCTAATTACGACTTGCTTCAGGGAAAAATTGAATGTTAATTTCAACTCCTCAGTACAGTTTTACAATTTTAGTGACTCAACATTAACGTATGCAGAATACTTAGCATTAATCCTCAATATCTTATAAACTTTGGAAAGCAGCAGGGGCAGATTTGCTTCATATCATCTGAACTATGGCATATTAGTTATTTTTTACCAGTAGGACAAAATATTTGCAGGACTTGTATCTAATTTGCTGGTTCCTCCCATAAATTTCATTCATAATAGTACATCAAAAAAAGGCATTTTTCAGGTGTCAGCTTTTGGAGAAGGGGGTAGCAGGGCTTGACAAACATGCTCGCCAACTCGCCATTGGCGAGTTACATTTGTTAAACGGCGACCAATAAATGCACTATGCTCGCCACATTGGCGAGTTACTTGGCTAGGCCTATGACCATGCATTGTCCAGTCTACATGGTATGTAAAGCCTAACTAAATGGCCGACATTAGTATTTTGTTTTTATCTGTTACCTACATTATTTGCCCAAAATTTCTAAACGATGATAAATGTAGAAAAAAATATGCTGTTGGTTCAATGCACATCTAAACACCCCTACTTTTAACATACGATCACTTGTACTCACGCAACGGCAACAAACTATTATTTTCCGACTGTAGACACTAGCTTTGGTAGTTAGTGTGTATTTAACATTACTGAGTATAGCCAAAGCTAAAAACGGAGTTACAGTATTATTGACATTTTTGACTGTGAACAGTGACAGGTGATAGTTGACAAAACTTTTTGCTGTGATCGATACATGATATGCACCTGTACGCTTAGTATTACGTACAGGGTGTGAGACTTATTGTGAGTTAGTGTCGTTATCGATCGCTACTTTAACCTAGATAGGCACTGGAGTTAGGAAACCAAGAAATGGATTAACATTGGATTTAGCTGGTGATTTGTGAAATCATCCTTCCCTCTCTGATTAAAAAGTAACTAAAATATCAATTAACTGAAAATCATAGGCTCTGCTTTAGCTAAACACTGTCAGTTACTGGCCTAACGTAACGTTAGGAGTAGTGTAAGTGTAAAAGTTAGGCTACAAACCGGGGCCTTAATTGTAGACCATATTGTTGCACAACATTCTGTTATAGTTGGTTTTAAAATTGGCGAGTGACTTTTGCAATTTGACGAGTGGATTTTTCCTCACGCTCGCCAAATGGCGAGTTGTTTTGAAAATTTTTGTCAAGGCCTGGGGGGTAGGCAACCCTGGGGAGGATTCTAAGTAGAAGGGTATGCAGTACCTGCCCTTTGTGAAATGTTTATTCATTTAAGGGGGCTTACACAGAAAAGGTGGTATCATGTGACAGAGCTTTAAAGTCTCAAACACAAATGAAAAGACGGCAGAATTGTACAGTCCCAAAGTGTACTTTCTGGGAAAAGTTTAGGGAAGGTGGGTTGGGGTAGCTATCCCAGCCTACCCGTGCTGGCTGATAGGAAAAACCCTGACCAAAGTCACAACTTGAAAAAGACTTCACATCTGCAGAAGAAGGACAACATTTACTCTGCATTAAGCTAGTACTACATTAACAGTATACATACTGTAAACCACATTGTAATTCAGTCATTACCTTTGCAACATTTTTTAATATTGAACTGTGTTTTGCACCTTGTTGTGGCGAATGCCTTTGTAAGTTTACAAATGATTTAAGAAGTAGTCAGATGTAATGTCTGCATTACTAACTGATCATTGATGATGATATGTCCCTTTCCCCACCCACTTCTAGCTTTGGCTTTGAGAATATGAAATATTTAATGACTACTGTTGATCAGCTTTTCTCAGGATATTCTGTACTTGAATATGAAAAACAGTTGGTACATTTACCACATTAAGCCTTTTGATAGGTACTTAAGGCAGGGGTCCATGGCAACTCCTTGCTTAAAATGTGCATTAAAAGTGCTGGGACAGCTGCACTGTTCCTCAAGATGAATGTGGTTTTACAAAGAAATGAAAGAAAAAAAATGCTGATAATTTTAGAAAGTCATGGAGGATCTCACAAAATCTGTTTCTGTATGTTAGATGTCATACTGGTCATAATCATACATCCCTTCCAAGAATTTATGGTATCTGTGGTTGTGTCCCTAGTAAGAACTAGAAGTGCTCTTTCTTGGAAGGATTAGGGCAAACAGCAGTGTAGACGTGCTTCACACGCACAGGGAGACAAACACTCAAAAAAAAAAAAAGGGAAATGACATAAAATTTGCATGCAGGGCTTATAATATACATGAAGCTGCCTCACAACTTTCTCAATTTCCCATCAAAATTCTCCCAAGTTTCAATTGTAAACAGAAGTAAGGCTTTCTATCTGAAAAGTTAGGCAGAAATTAGATTAAATATTGCGTGCATATACCTTAAAAATGTAATATTTTATGGAGCAACCCTTACTCCTTGAAGGGCCAGTGCCAAATTAGTGATCACTTTGCTGTAGCAAATTAGGATTTTCCCAAGACAGAGTGTTAGGTCAGATACTTTTATGTTGCATGTGTGCATGCATAACTGCATGTATGCAACATATCTTAGACCTTGCATTCTAGTACAGTAGTATGAGGAAGTATTAGTATCTTCCATATCACCATCTGGTTTTCTCATCAACTTAGTGAAAGTATTTTTTCATCTTTGTGTCTTCTTTAAAAGTTTCCCTGCCCTTTATACAAATGTAAATAATGTAAGTTTTGTATAAAGTTCAACCCTCTAATTCTTGTTTTTGTTGATATTTTGTTGCTTTATAACTTTTGAACATTTTCAAATCTTGGATGGATTTATGCTGATAGGTTGACTTGTTTATGATCAGTATAATAACCCATTTGAAGGTATACAGTACATGACTCATGTCTTTAACTTTGATTTTTTTTTCATTTTTTGTTTTCCAGAACATAGAGAACAACTGGAGGTGTGGTCACCACAGGCTGGACAAAATCTTATGTCACAGCGAGAGCTCCAAGGGAGTGTACTGTTTGCAATATGATGAAGAAAAAATTGTTAGTGGCCTGAGGGATAACACAATCAAGGTGAATAACCTTAACGTGTTGGATTGAAAGTAAATTTTACAGGCTGGAAAAGGCTCTAATGGTTAACTGGTAGAAATGTTTTGATTTGGTCCTAGAATGGTTGGATAGAAGCTTCGTGATATAATCATCTAAGGAGTTTGGTTAATCATAAAGTATATCTACTGTATGGACAGTGCTCGAAACAAGGAGAGAAGACGGGTGATTTGCTCTGGAAGTCTGCAAACTTACCTGAATTTTTGTAATACTTAAAAAAAAATGTATATGTTTTTGTGTGATGGGGGATTTTTTTAGGGAAAGTCCAAAAGTAGCCTTTCTAGAAAAAACTTACATTCTGCCCTGCCCAGAGGTAACAAAGTGTAAAATGTTACTTACATGAAAAAAAATATACTATCTTGTTAAAGCTCTTCATTTTGCCTACAAAATGAGTGTACTGTAACTTGTGATAAGACTGTGAACATTTTTCAAAATAAAACTCATTAGAATTTTGCCATGTGGTCCTTGAAGAGACATCCATGTAATGTATTTGAAGATGTAAGCATTGGAATTTGGTACTGATACCAAATGATGATGAAATTTAAGCAGATTGATTCGTAATAAGGCTGTGACTATGCATAAATTAATCCCAGAATGATCGCATGTGGAGTAAACTTTTAGTAAAATGCTTCTTGCCATTAATGACAAAAGGGTAGTGTTTCTGTCTCCCTCTCCATGATCCACTTCAGCATTTGAGAATTTCCCCATTCTGTACATCTTACCTTCTCACATATCATTTTAGTTTCATCCTTGCCATCTATTAATCTCTGTTTTTTTTCTTTGGTCAATCTTTCCCAAGTACAGTAGGCCTCCATGTCCATGAAACATAATACAGTAGGCCCAAAAATTAAGTTCCAGAGGTTCTGCACACTGCATATGGGGCCTGAGCCCTCCTTTGCCCTTTAACCTGTTATGTTATGTTATGTTATACGCAATAATGGCGATTAATTAGTAAATGGTCGCCAAATGTTGCAATTTAACATTTAATAGTTTTGCTACACATTCACAGCCCTACTAAAAGGTAGTTTTACAACTTGGTTTGCGTTTTGATTGAAAAAGGTTCAATAAATTTACAACTGTATGAGATCATGGATCATATTGTAAGAGGATTGCAACATTCTTAGTTTTTAGGCTAGTATGTGAGGACCTGGGTATGGAGGTTTGTGCAACATACCATAAAACCTGGTTATGTTCAAGTCTTAAATAATCAAGAGTCATTTCTTTATATTCTCTTTTCTTATACTTCAGATCTGGGATAGGAAGTCATTAAAGTGTTTGGAAATATTGAATGGTCACACAGGATCTGTGCTTTGTCTGCAGTATGATGAGCGAGTGATTATCACTGGGTCCAGTGACTCCACAGTGAGGTCAGTAGATCTGTCAATGTGTTCTTGGTGTATTTATTGAGGGTATCTACAAAATAAAACTTAAGAAACAGTGGTGTTTGCTGCTTGGTCCAAAGTTTGTTTGTTTCTTCCACAAAGTCTTTGTTTGGGTTTTTCAGAACACACTCTTGTATATGATGAGGAATGGAAGTTGTTTAGGTTACTATAAAAGAAGGAAATAAATGGACATTGTGTGGATAGACTTCATGAACATGACATCACAAGGTCAAAGAAACCAAGGTACCCCCTCAGCCAGATGGTAGCATCTCCATAAAATTGTATGTGATCCATAGATATTAAAGTAAGGAAGAATGACATCTGGCAATCTTGACTGAAGCCATTGATTTGGCTCTCTATATGGCAACAATGCCACAGTGCGTAATACAGACATGTTGTTGCTTTTGTACCAGTAATTGGCAGAGAAACTGAAACAAGTTTCAAGTTAGGAGTGTAAAACAAAACACTTAAGGCACTATGACTTATTGCTGTCGTGAAAATTACTGCTAATCCTTCAAAAAATGGATAAAATGACATTTAACTCTTGAAGTTAAATGCACACTGTACATACAGAGACATGCCAATCAACCAGCTTTTTTCCATACAGCAGAAGCACGCTCACAGTTTTCATGGCTTCACTGCTTAAACAGGCAGTGATGCACTGTGTCAGCTTTCTCCCTTAATTTTATTGCTATGATATAATCAAACTTTTCTAACACTTTGTTTTGGTAGTAAAATATGTAAATTAATGAGCACTGTGTTAGCTTAAAACTATCTTTGTGCTGTATTGTCCTTTTATCCTATTTTCGATTATAAAGAAGAAAGCTAAAGCTGATGAGTAACCATTACAGGTGGACAACTTGATGTTTGTTCAACCTGCAACTGTTCAGTGTATCATTTGTGTGAAATACATAACCATTGCTATGGTTCTGGCCAGTATTGTGAGAGTAGTGGCAACTTTTTTTCCTGGTTCCATAATAAGGGTTCACATACAAGCTGGGGAGCAGGTTGGCTTACACACCAAATAGGTTGGGGAGGTAATTTCCAAAGATGACAAACTTTCAACCAAATAAACACAAGAAAATACACCAGACTTATACATTCCCAGTGACTTTGGCAAACACTTTTGTGCCCTTCATCAGAACAATTTGATCAGTGTCGTGGTGGAAGGGTGTTTGTGAAGAGCGAGTGTGGAGAGTGTTTGTCAAGTAAATATCAATGTCAATGCATTGGTCTTTTGTAACTTAAATTAAATTAGGAGTGTTGCTATGGCATGCATTAGTAAGGCATATTGCTGTACAACAATGATTCTGATCAAACTAAAAAATAAATATCTGTGTAAGACACCCAGTTTGCAAATTGTGATGTGGACTTAACTACTGTTGTTCCTTGAGAACTATGCATTTTTTGTGTAGTGAATATTTCTTTGATCACAGAGCAGTTAAATTAAACAGAAATTTCACACTGGTACTACAGACAAAAAAACTTTTGCTTCCTTTCCATCATAAAACTTCAGAGCCTTAACTTCAAAATTTTAATCTTAATAGCAATAGAGTTTAGCTATAATTTTGTGGATGTGGACAGCTTAATCAATAGACCCTTCTCAGGAAAGAATCTTGCAGTTTTGGAGCTAATTCTTACAGAAAAACAGCAATAATGTGCTGTATCTGATCCTTAGTAGAACATTATGGTGTAATATCACAGAATATCATTTAACATACTGGTTATCTAACGTCAAATACAAAATCAACACAAAATGAAAATCATGTAAGCCAGATTTTAAATCTTTGGTTTCCAGGGTTTGGGATGTAAAAACCTGCCAGATGTTGAACACACTCATCCACCATTGCGAAGCTGTCCTTCACTTACGCTTTGCCAATGGACTGATGGTGACATGTTCCAAAGATAGGTCTATTGCTGTGTGGGACATGCGATCACCAACAGACATCAACCTAAGACGTGTTCTTGTTGGTCATCGGGCAGCTGTCAATGTTGTAGACTTTGATGACAAGTACATTGTGTCAGCGTCTGGTGACCGCTCAATTAAGGTGAGATATGTACTTTTCTTCTCTAGAGAGAGAAACTGAAAGGTTAGTGCAGTGGTTTTCTCTTGGGTTACTATTCACTGAGCCCCCCATCCCCACCAACTCCAAACACAAGGTATTTAGAACAGAAGATTTGTGATTATGCAATAGTGTGAAAGTTACTATCATCTGAAATTTCAGAGCAGTGACTCCTCTTGAGTTCCCCTTTGCTGACCCCTTTTCTCTTGTTGCCCCAACAGTCTTCTTTGACCCCCCTGCCCCCATCTAGAAGGATGATATCACCATTTTGGGGAACCATTGGTTTAGTACATGTGAAAGAGACAGTGTTGACTTGACAGAATAGAGTAACTTTTGATAAATAAGGTTAGCATTTCATAAAGGGCATGATGAGGGAGACATTCTATGATCTGTTGTAAATTGTTTAGGGTGGTTCACACATTCATGTTAGATCAAAATGTATCGCTTGTTTTTATCAGGTTTGGAATACATCAACCTGTGAATTTGTGCGAACGTTGAATGGTCACCGTCGAGGTATTGCTTGTTTACAGTACAGAGACAGACTAGTTGTCAGTGGATCATCAGATAATACTATAAGGTAAGCTCTCCATGAAGATAGCAAAGATAATTCTGAAAAATGTGTAAGAATGACCCCTATTTTATTTATTCAAATTTTTGTATTCTATTGAATTCACTCAAAAAGTTGAACTGTACTGGTTCTACGTGGGAAAGCCTTTTACTCAATCACTAACCATGTTTCATACTACCCTGTTTTCACTAGTCACACAGTAATCAAATAAGACTATTCTGGCAATAAACAGAAAACTATTTTAGTCATTTACTCATCCTTGTTTAATGATGTCCACCTCACATTGGTCAAAAAAACACACCAAATTAAACTCTATTGGCCTCACATAGGGTAGCATTTTACTAATCCACTATCCATGATTATTTCTTATCAATATTTACTTGATAAATGTGTATACTATTGTTAATCAGATTAATTGTACCAATTCTCCTAGTTGTTTATTTGCTCAAAATGTGTTTGCCACTTACCAAGAAGCACTGTGGGGTAAATGAGAATGTCATTAACTTGACAGGAATCTTGTGTTAATTAGTTTGTTGGATTATGTCAGTAGAGTTACAAGAAGCAGTTGTAATCACTGAACTGTGAAGATCTAATGCTAACTATATGTGACTCATGATTGATGGACTCTCTGTGGTAGCTGGGACTAATTCAAATGTTAACAGTCATGAAATCAAATCTATTGGGCATTAGTCAAAGCAAGGGAGTGTTCCATCATGTATTGGTTGTAACTGGGTTTCTTACACAGCCTTGAATTAGAATACATCGTTTTCAAGGTCTTGAAAGTGCTTGGAATTAGTGTTTGTGTTTTGATTATAGTACAGTTGTTGGATACCATTGAAAGAATACAGGGTTTACCTGTTCTATTGATTCGTCTTTTACGACTGCTTAGAACTAAGGTAATTATCTGAAGGGCTCTGGGGATATAACATGCTTGAGACTAGAGAGAAATTAATGGCCAATTAAAAGTGCGTGATCGTATTCTACAAGAAAAGTGCATGAACCTTTTAGCGAAGAGGTAAGCAAAGTGCTTTGTATAGATTACTACTCACTTCTTCTGCAAGAAGGTACAAAGAGATTGAGAGTCATTAGTACTGAAATATGACGCCAACAGCATGAGCCCATGGAAACCCCTAGGAAGCAGAGGGGTGTGGGGGGGGGATTAGGATAACCACTACTTATTTCAGCTTTTGAGAATGGCAATGTGCACTGTACATCTGCGAAATACATGCCTTTCTGTATCCAAAAAATCTTTATAGCAACAATTTTGGGGGGGAGGGAGGGAGGGGGAAGGGGGAGGGGGATGGGAAATGAAAGGAGAAGATGCTTCCTGTCTTGCTTTTGAAGAGGTCTGAAAAGATGATTCCACCCCCTTGTTAAAACTCTGCTATTGTAGCTATCCAAATCAAACATTGTAAACAGCAATTTTTTACTTTGACTTGTTCTTACCGACTGCAGTGGCCAAGTGGTTAGAGCATCCGACTTGCAGCCGGAAGGTCTAGGGTTCTAATCCTGGCCGGGTCATACCAAAGACTTTAAAAATGGAACCTACTGCCTTTGTGCTTGGTGCTCAGCATAAGCAATGGAGTAGGAAAAACAAGCCAGTGAGCCACAACTGGAAAAAAGGCCGTGGTCGTCTCGACTTGAACCAATTGGCTGGAAACTGGGACGTTAAACCTCATCTAACTAACCCAAATTGACTTGTTCTTACAAACCTATTGAAGAATGAAATGTTGTCTGATAATTATCAAGTTACAAGGTTGACTTGAAAATAATTAAAGTGAAACATTCTGAATGAATTCGGTAGGCTTATGAGAGCATTTTGAAGGTGGATGAGTGTCTTCTGGTTATAGCAAACTCTGTTTCTTTATACCAGATTATGGGACATAGAGTGTGGAGCTTGCCTACGTATCTTAGAAGGACATGAAGAACTTGTGAGGTGCATTAGGTTTGATAACAAACGGATCGTAAGTGGAGCGTATGATGGGTAAGTTAGTCACTATTACCACTCCTCTACATTAAGGTAAACTGACTTAACTGTTCTCCTGTTAAAGGATTGTTAGCAAAGATTTTCTCAATTTTGGATTTATTATAAGACAGCTTATCTGCCTAGCAGAGCATGTCTAAATGAGGTGTAAGATAGTAGGATTTATGGCATGGAAAGTGAGATAGCTACTGTTTGAGAGTTTTGAAAATTCAGCCCGAAATAATCCAATGCATTAGCCTGCAAAGCTAGATGGTGGTCTTTATGGTACTCGGGAAGGTCTTTTTGAAGTCAGAAAGATTTGAACAATTTTTTGGGCTGCTGCTTAAACAACTTCTGTTCCATCATGTAGGGTGTTATCACTGAAGTGCAGATGTTATCAGCCTGCTATTAAAACCAATGGATATTGTTTCTGCCTTCTTATTCATATGATTAATGTGCCTGCTGATCTGTAGAAACAATCAAACATCTAGGTTAGTGATTTGACATTGGTAAAGTGTGGTACTGCATGATGGAAAATTTTTCTAATCAGAAGCTTGTATGAAAATTAAAGTCTAATGATTTTTGCAGTAGAATTGAGATTTAAGAGGTTCAAAGAAAGAAATGGAAAGCTTTCAACTATAATGCTTATGTGTATGCTTGTAGATTATTGCTAAAGCACTATACAAAAATGGTGGACTCCTGCTTTGGGTGTTGATGTAAATTTGCTTTAAATAAGCAGATTAAGACATTATACCACTACAAGGAATACTGCTCAGACTTCAAGTTTTTGGTAAATGTGTTTTCTTTAAGCTGATAGTAGTCCTTCCTTTCATTAAAATGTTTGTGGACTAATTTTGCCTCTTTTATTTGTTTTCCTCTAGTAAAATCAAAGTTTGGGACTTACAGGCAGCCCTCGACCCTAGGGCACCAGCTGGAACTCTTTGCCTACGTACTCTCATTGTAAGTAAAGTGATATACTAGAATGACATCAGGGTAGTTGCTAGTTTGGCCTTTTAAAGGCCACAGCCTCTTAATTTGGCATTTTGGAAATTTCTTTGGCTGAAAAATGGTATTGTGGTATTTTCTTCAGAAAATAAATGTTTTCCCTGATAATTCATTGAGTGCACTGTGGCAAAATGGCCCTAGCTCAATCATTGTCACCAGCATTTGAGTGAATAATGATAAATGGTTGAATATAACAAAAGTTGATTATTTTGAAACACATTCTTGATTGTGCCTATTATATTTAGGAATATTCACACAATGCATCCCAAACATGTTTCCATCATTCATGTGTCTTTTGCTTGAGTTTTGGGACACATGACCAATCTTTCTGTTTATGAGTTCAGGTCTCCCCCCCCCTCTCCCCTGTGACTGAAGTGTTCACTAAGCATGTGACTTATTCTGCCCTACATGAGTGTTGGGTTGTCAGGACCTTTTGATGTCACATGAAATTAGAACGTGTCATGCTGGATACGACTTTACAAGGGTCATAAATCATTTTGTCTTGGGTACAATACGGAGGGTGCATTTTGGACATGTTTCTGACTTGCGCAACAGACGGTTAGCGTACTTAAAATACATCAAAATCATATTTGGCATTTTAAACCTAGTTAGGATGCCAAATTTTGTTGTTTGTCTCACAGAAAAGCTTCTAACCCTGAAAAAATTTCAAGATGCTTCTCATTTTCTTTCTCAAAGTTAGACAGTACTTTAAGAGGTGGTAAACACTACTCTATTTTTTATCCTTCTTGAAGAGGAAAAAGGATACACTTATTTGTTATGGATGTGTGGGAGGAAATTCCACAGGTCATGGTTTGTTCACAGCCTTGAAAATCTTGAAAACACTTGAATCTGGATGGAACATTTTCAGGGCCTTGAGAAAAGTATTTGAATTTTTCCATTTCTTGTGATAGTCTTAGAACTGTGCTTATACTTTGCTTGTATCTATCTGGAAATATAAAAGTGTACTTTTCATTATAATCTTCTGATTTGACTAAAAACTTCAGTAGTTCATCAAATACTGTCAATAATGATTTTATTTAAAATTGTTCATGGTCCTAGAAAACTGCTTGGTTTAGTTCAAAAGATAACCGTAGGTAATTATGTTAAGCTTTTTGTTTCGTTAGAATCTTTCAAACTTCTAGGGTTTGAAGATATATTTGAAAAGTTACTTTTTCCATATCATTTTTGGTTTCGATGAAAAGAGAAACCTATGCGGTCATGATGGCGTGTGTATGTATGTGTGTATGTGCGTGTGTGTGTATGTGTGTGTGTGTGTATGTGTGTATGTGTGTGTGTGTGTGTGTGTTTGTGACACTTTGCTCGTTAACACGATATCTCAAGAAGGGAAACTCTGACAGTTTTCAAACTTGGTACATAGATGCCCCATATTGAGAGGAAGAACCCTATTGTTTTTGGTGGGGGTCAAAGGTCACCTGGGGTCACCAGGGGTCAAAACCTGAAAACCTTGTTAACACAATATCTCGAGGTAGGAAGCTTGGATGAATTTCATACTTTGTATGTAGATGCGTTACGGTAAGAGGAAGAACCCTATCATTTTTGGTGGAGGTCAAAGGTCATCTGGGGTCACCGGGGGTCAAACCCTAAAAACTTCGTTAACACGATATCTCAAGAAGGGAACCTCTGACAGTTCTCAAACTTAGTACATAGATGCCCCATATTGAGAGGAAGAACCCTATTGTTTTTGGTGGAGGTCAAAGGTCACCTGGGGTCACCAGGGGTCAAACCTGAAAACATTGTTAACACAATATCTTGAGGTAGGAAGCTTGGATGAATTTCATACTTAGTATGTAGATGCGTTATGGTAAGAGGAAGAACCCTATCATTTTTGGTGGAGGTCAAAGGTCATCTGGGGTGGGGTCAAACCCTAAAAAAACATCGTTAACCCGATACCTCAAGAATGGAACCTCTGACCTTTCTCAAACTTAGTACATAGATGCGCCATATTGAGAGGAAGAACCCTATTGTTTTTGGTGGAGGTCAAAGGTCACCTGGGGTCACCAGGGGTCAAAACCTGAAAACATTGTTAACACAATATCTTGAGGTAGGAAGCTTGGATGAATTTCATACTTAGTATGTAGATGCGTTATGGTAAGAGGAAGAACCCTATCATTTTTGGTGGAGGTCAAAGGTCATCTGGGGTCTCCGGGGGTCAAACCCTGAAAACTTTGTTAACACGATATCTCAAGAAGGAAAGCTCTTACAGTTCTCAAACTTAGTACATAGATGCTCCATATTAAGAGGAAGAACCCTTTCACTTTTGGTGGAGGTCAAAGGTCACCTGGGGTCACCGGGGGTCAAACTCTGAAAACCATGTTAACATGATATCTCAAGAAAGAAAGCTCTGACAGTTCTCAAATGTAGTACATGGATGCCCCATATTGAGAGGAAGCACCCTATTGTTTTTGGTGGAGGTCAAAGGTCACCTGGGGTCACCTGGGGTCACCTGGGGTCAAACCCTGAAAACATTGTTAACACAATATCTTGAGGTAGGAAGCTTGGATGAGTTTCATACTTTGTATGTAGATGCGTCACGGTAAGAGGAAGAACCCTATCATTTTTGGTGGAGGTCAAAGGTCATCTGGGGTCACCGGGGGTCAAAGCCTGAAAACTTTGTTAACACGATATTTCAAGAAAGGAAGCTCTGACAGTTCTCAAACTTGGTACATGGATGCTCCATACTGAGAGGAAGAACCCTATTGTTTTTGGTGGAGGTCAAAGGTCACCTGGGGTCACCAGGGGTCAAAACCTGAAAACATTGTTAACACAATATCTTGAGGTAGGAAGCTTGGGTGAATTTCATACTTTGTATGTAGATGCGTTATGGTAAGAGGAAGAACCCTTTCACTTTTGGTGGAGGTCAAAGGTCATCTGGGGTCACCGGGGGTCAAACTCTGAAATCTTTGTTAACACGATATCTCAAGAAGGGAAGGTCTGACAGTTCTCAACGTGGTACATGGATCCCCCATATTGAGAGGAAGCTAATGTTTTGGTGGAGGTCAAAGGTCACCTGGGGTCACCGGGGGTCAAAACCCTGAAAACATTGTTAACACAATATCTTGAGGTAGGAAGCTTGGATGAATTTCATACTTATTATGTAGATGCGTTATGGTGAGAGGAAGAACCCTATCATTTTTGTTGGAGGTCAAAGGTCATCTGGGGTCACCGGGGGTCAAACTCTGAAAAACTTGTTAACACGATATCTCGAGGTAGGAAGCTTGGATAAATTTCATACCTTGTATTTTGATACCTTATAGTAAGAGGAAGAACTCTATCATTTTTGGTGGGGGGTCAAAAGTCATCTGGGGTCACCAGGGGGGTCAAACCCTGAGACAGAGCTCCCAACCAGCACAGACTTTCCATATTCAGTACGGAAAATCATTGTCAATATGGGAATACGGATTTTTCCTTGATAATCCAAATTTTGAATGACTAAATAGGTCCTTTCACGAACTTTATTATTCTTTAGCCAACATATCAAAAGACTGAGAATAGACTACAGTATTTCACTTTTCTGTACAGTACTGTAGTGTATTTATTTGAGCCCAGTAATCTATGCTGTTATGTTATTGGTTAAATTTTTGTCAACAACTTGATGTTAAACCAATCAGTAGATAGTTTGCAGCAGATCCATGACATTCCATAAGCTACCATATCATTGGTTGATCAGTTGTAAACAGATCCACTTTCAACCAATCAAAAACTGTGTTAAAAGCTAGTTTCTGAGTGCAATGACAGACTCCTGCCTAGGTCTGTTGAGCTGGCTGAGTAGCCCAACGTTAATGTTAGATTTGACTGTAACTGAATTGGAAAAATAGCACCAAGAAATCGAATAATAAAAATTACAGCAGGAATATCACAGTATGTTGTAATATGGCTCCTCTTCAGAGTAGCAGAGTAGTATGAGTAACTTTAGTGGAAAATTTACCAGGCAGATCAAGTTTTAACGTAGGCCTAGGCCTAACAGTTAGGGCCTAGCCTAGGCCTAGCCTAAGTGTTGTTACAGAACCAACAACTTTACATTAGCCTACACACACAATAACGTTAGACTCAGTACATAAGCAGAGTTCCAGGTTTATGGGCTAGGCCTAGACAAACTTCAAAGTCCTAGTCCTGTGACTAAGTCCTAGCCTAACTGCCACAGTACAGGCTAGCCTAATTGTAGTACAGTATGTATGGGCTGATATTACTTATTAGAGGTAGGCCTAGGTTACTGTAATAGCTGTGGCCTAGGCTAGGGCTAGTCAAAGCAGTTATTGCCTGTCAAATGTTGGTACCCATCATCTAAGTTTGTAGTATTTACAGAGAGATTTCTGTGACCAGCTGTGCATAGGCCTAGGCTAGGTTTATACTTATAGCTAGGCCTAGGCTAGACCTCGGCTAATGTTACTTAGGGCCTTGCCAAGTATTTAGCATAGCCTCTAGGCTATACTGTAACGTTAGGCCTTGGGAATACTTGGGATATTTTGCATTTTGTCCTTTGGTGACCCTGATGACTATCTTGGGAATTCTTGGGAAATTTTGCTTTTTGACCTCTCGTAACCCCAGATGATGATCTTGGGAAATTTTGACCAGTGACTGAAAGATATGGGACATCATGGCATTATTTGGAATAGAACATATATCATCGAAACCTCAATGCATTTTTGCATTCTGGTTGATTAAAATTTTTTGTCTTGCTTTTTGTCATGTTCTCTTTCATGTTGTTGTTATTGTGTTTCTTATATTTTACTTTACTTCTGTTTTTTGTTGGCTTTGTGTTTTATCTGTACAGCATCTTTGATTACACTTTCTACATAGGACACTTAAGAAATCTTTTAATAGTGATTATGATGATAATGATAATGATAATAATCTTTATCTCTACCTTTGTAGGAACACACAGGACGAGTATTTCGACTACAGTTTGATGAGTTTCAGATCGTTAGCAGTTCTCACGATGATACTATCCTTATTTGGGACTTCCTGCCAGAGAAACCAAGTTACAACCTGAACAAATGTGTGGAACCTAGTAACGATATGAATAACCCCAACGGAAATAGTGCCAGTAACACCCGTACTTATACTTATGTATCCAAATAGCAGCCTATCTTAGATTTGGAATTGTTAATATAACTTTGGAAATGTTTATGAAAGGTGAAATGAAAGTCAATTTGGGATGTGACAAGACAAGAAACTGTTAGGAGCAGAGGTTCATTGTGTAGGTCGGAAAGACCATGCTTGTTACCGTTCCCCTGATGATGTCGTTTCTTTACTTTGCACTGCATCTCAAGAACATCCTCGCAATCCATGCCAAATTGTTTGAATTTTGTTTGGAAAATAGATGAAAGGAACGGACTTTGGTTTTCATATCCTGTTAATAAATCAACTGTCTTTTTTGGATACTTTTGTATTATTGCCAGAAAGAAGTTGTCATCTTAATAGTGTGTGTGTGCATAGCACTGCCTACCTGATGTATGGAGGCTCAGTTTCCCATGTGTTGTGTCTAGAGAAAAGTACAAAAATAAATGGGAGAGAGAGGAAATATATTAAAGAAAAAAAAAAATCAGAGTGGGGAAGGATTTGTATTGGGTATAACCACTTCTGTCTTAATGGCTTAAGACCTGTTTGATGGTTCCTGGTCATTGTCGTTGACTTGTGTCCAATTTACTTGAAGATTTGGAGTCATTTTACTATGGTGATTTTGGTAATGTTTGAACATGTTGGAACAGTTAATACCAGAATTGAGCATCTGCAGTTAGAAAAAAAAAATAAATGGAGAGGCAAAAATATGTCAGTGGAAAGAGAACGAAATGAGTACAGAATAGTATTAGGAATTGTTGTCTCATCTGCAATACGTCTTTTTTGCAAGTTATTCGGGGTTCATGTATTATTTTCATCATTGTCACAAACTAACAAATGTTCTGTCCCTAAGGATTTCCAGAGCATACCTTAAGAAATGCTACAAAGAATTATTTGTGGCAAAATATGATTTATTCAGTTTTTGGAAGAACATACGTGGGTCTTTAACCCCCTCTCCCAACCATCATTTTGTACTCTTGCAAAAATGATGAAAGAATTAGTGATACTCCAGAAGGCAAACTTATGAAGTATTGAAGGTACATGCTTTGATCATTTGGGGCTCAAAACTTCATTTCAGCGATGTGCTGTGCAGATGTATTCAGTGTGTTTTCTTTCCATGTAGGTTTCAAAAACCTGTCAGGATACTGTAAGATTTTTCAAGGAATTCGATGGGAAAACTGTTGTGAGTTTGTGATGTGAGCATTTTTTCACCAAAACTGGGGTAGCTGTCACAAAGGAAGTGTCATATATGGTGGTTGCTTTGTTTGTTTGTATGTATGATTGGCGTATGGCTTTGTACTTCATAAATGAAACATAATTGATTGAAAATGTGACTAAAGGGAAGTATTAAATGCAGTGGATGGCAAAAGGGAAAGTTGTTTGTCATAAAGTTTTGACTGTAATGATGATACCATCATGTAAATCTTGTGAAAAGAATTCTTACAAAACAAAAAAAAAAATGGAAGAAGAGAAAAAATGTCAGAAGCAACTTGCATTATGTAACAACAGTTTAATTGGGTAGGAGGAGTGGAATAAGGGGTTGGGGATAATTTCCAAAATAGCTGTTGAATAGCTGTTGAAAATATATCACATGTGTGCACAAGTAAAGATTGAAAAGATTTTTTTTCTGTCAGTAACTTGTGAAAGAAGTCTTGTTTTTTGTATTTTTGTGTTTGTTCCATGTTGACACCTTTCCCAGAGAGCTGTCTTTTTGATTCAAATTTCATTTCTAAATTTATTATTGACATGACAAAAGCATTCTAATTCAGTTAGATTTACTTTTTGAGTTGGCATCTGTAACTTCCAGAAACATTTTCATGGAAAGTGGTCAGATTGGAGTACATAAGGCAAATTAGGGCCTTGTTTCATAAGACGGATGCTCAGTGTTGAGTTGGATATATGTAGGGGTCAAACTTAGATCCAGAGTAACTCATTATGGGAAAGGGCTTAGGAGTATTATTTACGTGATAGATACGCACTTTGTTTTGGGCCAAGTTCACATTGGTGTACACTTTCAAGATCAGGACCAGACAAGGTGAAAGTAGTGTAAATACCATTGTTTGCCTGAGGATGTGCGATAGTAATTGTCAGAGTGGGGGGGGGGGGGTAGGTGGCGGGGGTCTGTGAGGGTGACATTCCTGCATCTCTATAGCTAACTAAACCTGCCAGTTATACAACAGAGACACGTACAAAATGAAAAATACCACAGAACATTGAAAAAAAAATTCTGCACAAAAATGAGAGACCCCACCCCTTTTATTTCGTTTTCTAACACAAACACTGGTGAACTTGAAAATTCATGAAGGTCAAGAAATGATGGAAAATAATTCTGAGACCTGGGGTCATCTTGTGGCCCACAAGTTTGCATTACTAACTGTGATTTTCAGTCTCATCCTTCCCAATAGTTAGATTATAGCTGCTGGGTTTGACCCCAATTAGGAGAACATTCACAATGGAAAGTGGACTCACTTCGTCCAGTCAAATCTGCTTTGTGTACCCAATCTTGACACAGCCCCATGGAAATGATGTCATTATTATAGCTAGGAGTTAGACTACATGAGATTTAGAGAGGTCATTACTTCCATGTATAGTTGAACTGAAATGATGGCTTGTGGCAATCTACAGTACTGTAGTGTATTACCATAGAGATTAAATGTAAGGGGCCAAGGACATACTTAGGGGGTGTCCAGTACTTTGATGATCTGGTTATGCTTACTTAAGATTGTATAAGACACCATTCACTAGGGGATGGGGAAAGTTTAAAGCAAGCATTGTAACTCAGCAAATATCAGATGCTTTTGCAATATGTAGATTTTTGCCATGAAAAAAAAATTGTTTCTAGGTTAAATTTTTTTTTTTAGCCTTGTCAGTGCTTTCCTTTTACATAAGACTACCTTAACTTGCATAGAATGATACATTTCTATAAAAAAATATTTTTGTTTGCTTCTGCTGTCCATATATGTTAAAGGGAGAGCAGTTACAGAGTTAGGTTGTTGAGAAGCACTTTTTGAAAATTTTGTGAGCACAGTGTGAAGTTGTGAGACCTCTGAGGCAGTTGTCAGTAAGATTTTTGTCAATCTTTGTGTGGTAAGGAATATGTATAAGCTAAAACATCTTTGATAGATATCTTCCTATACCCTGTACCCCTCTCTTATGTCAGCCTTGTACTCCTCCATCATGCCTGACCCTTTCATTACCATTTGAATCTCACCAAAGACCATCTGTCTTGTCTGCATTTTGTACACAATTTAAGTGTGTACTGGCTGCTCATATACACTGGATTGTTGATACTGCAGCAGTATATGAACTTTATTTGGGAAGTCATTCCATCCTTTCGAACAAGGTGTTCATCAGTTTGAGTAAATGACTGGTTTATGATTCTGTAAGGAGGAAGCACCTTTTGAGAAGACCTACTACATGTCTCAAGAAACAAGTCCCAATTTTACTAAATCCCAGGTTCCTGTAGAAACCAGTAAATTCATTGTCATAATTTTTGAAATTAAGAATACAGTCTTCATCTCAGAACTTGAAATTTTTGCTTGGCAGCCTTGATGCCAAAGTAGACCTGTAGGCAATAATCTGATTATTGGGGGAGGGGGGGGGGGGAAGGAAGGGGGCACACTGTAAAGGGAGGCGCCAACACATAGGGTGTAAATTGTCTTTGTAACAGATTTGTCAGATTTTATCAAATTGGGGGGGGGGGGGTGTCTTAGTTATCTGCATCAGGAAGGGGTTGCAAATCCCCTGCAACATCCCATTCCCCATTCCATCTCCTGGCTCTAGCCTGGTGGGGGGGATTTGGATAATCAAAAACTTTGCCAGGTTACTATCAACATGGGAAGTTGTAGAAGGTGTGGTTGCAAGCCTCAGGTTGGTGTATGTCTCTTCAGATTCAAAAACCAATTTTAGCCTAGCCCCTTTTCCCTTCACTTGCCCATTCTCTACAACTGACTTCAAATATGTTTGTTAAAAAAAAAAAAAATTTTGTTGCTTGAAGTTCTTTCTTGATGTTTAAGTATCTCTTACATTGTGCTGACTCGAACATGAAGAAAGACAATAGTTTGAAACACCTATTTGTAAATACCAGGTTATTATTATGAAAACTTCTCATCTTACACTTACCCTTTCCAAAGAAGGATGAATGTTTCATAGGTCAAATGTGTTGATTTCCTAAGTGAGTATGGAGTGAGATATAGTGTGTTTCAGCCAGTAGTGATGATCCATTGTCAAACAGTGTTTTGTTTAAATAAACATGTGCAAAACCTTTTTCTATTAATATTCAAAAATAGAGAAAAACGAGTCTTAAGGAAATAAACATTTTTTGTGATTTTATTTCAGTTTGTTGTAATGTGAAGTGTTTTTGTGTGACCAGTCATGGCAATATTATAACCACGTGTAGATCAGCGTGACCGGAAAACTCCCTGGGACAGTTCCCTCCAGGAGTATCTCCCCACCCTCAGACAATTTTTCTCCAGACAATCCCTACCCTGGGGAATTCCCACCCATGACATTTACGTGTGATACAACTTCATCACCATAAAATTGGAAAGTGACCTGGGTGGGAATGGTCCTAGGGTAAATTGTCCAGGTTGGGAATTGTCTGGGGGAAAATTGTCCTGAGAAGAGTTGTCCCAGGAGGTGAGCGAGTTGTCCTTGAACCATAGATCTGGGGGAATGCAGTTGCACAACTAGCCGAAGTCCTCAGCCTTTTCTTTTTGACATCTTTAACAAATGCATACTTAACAATTTTCTTTTATTTTGCATCCACTGTCCTGATTATGATTGAAGGCCTTCAGAACCCTTGAAATCATATGCAAGGGTTTCTTTCCAGATTTCTCCCTTTTCCATTCCTGTGCAATAAATGCAGCATTTTCCTCGCAAAGCCCCCTCCCCCCCCAGCTTTCTCCAAACATGGGATCTTGCCCTGATTATCCTAGGATTATTCATTTGTCACATCTGGGATCACCTTTATAGCTCAGAAACCAGTGTCACAAACTTGATGCACAGTTTATCAGCCATTTCAGTGCATCAGAGCACCCTCCAGTGGATTTTTGTAGTCCTGCATCGTATAACAAGAAGTGCCTCAAAATATTCCCCCTCTGATAAAAATTCGTTATGACTTCATACATTACCACCTTTGTAAGAAATTTAAGGGCGATTTCAAGCTATCATGGGGTTATTCCATAATGGATCTGCAAGGGCCAGTGTTCAGGGGTGTCATACAACCCCCCTTCCCCACCATAATAACCTAAACCTTTATAAATCGACTAAGCAGACTTTATCCTCTTGAGTCTCAACAGGTTTCGGCTAGACACATTTTCTTAGCAGCAACAAATCAAATTTTTCTTTTTTTTTTTGCTCTGTACAAGCAAAGTACCAAATGAATCTGAAAATATTGTTTTAGAACTGAGGTCTGATTACCTGTAATGATACTTTGGGGTCCTAAAGAAGTGTCCTAAAAGCAGAAAAGCAGTCAAAGCAACTATAATTAAAAAAGACATTTGACAAGAACAGAATTTTAAAATATTTATTACATATTTACAAAAGCACAAAGATTAAGCTTGTAATCATTGAAATTTTAAGTCTTATACTGAAGTCTGGAATATTAGGTTAAATATAGTTTTCTTTTGAAAGTCATTTAGACTTGATGCAAGCATATAAAAATTATTCCATCACAACCCATCCCCTGGCAACATACTACATCATTTGCAATTCAGTTTTGGTGGTTATCTTACATTCAAATCATTTTTTTGACAGATCACAAATGGTACCAAAAATAAAGCCACATTCAAAAGACCTTCATATGTTAATCTGTTTACTATCATGCACAGTGAATGGCCAAAGCAAAGGCTAGCACTTGTTCATACAATGGGTCAAGCCTAAGTTTGTTTCTGGTATGACAAAGAGGTTCGTACTGATAACATTTTGGTGCAAGTTGCACTCCAATGGTTATATTTGGTTCTTCAAATGTTTAATACCACTTTATCCCATTTCTATCCAAAGTGAATTTTAGGCATGCTGGCGTGATGCCATCTCCGCATATTGATAAACAATGCTCTGCTAAAACTTGCCCATTTCAAAACTCACAAAAAGGGCTAGAGGTTCAAGGACTGTATCCTTCATCCCTAAACTCATCCAGATAGGAGTCCTAGCAGTTCTTCTAGACTTACCTGAATAATTCTATGTCATGAATGAATTAAACTAAGCTGATCAGTTAAAGTTGCTATTTAAACTCTCTGCTGAGTAGTAGCAATCCTCTTCAATTCTATCTTGATGCAATTTGTAACAATTCCTCAATCTCATCAGAATATACCTTGCGTGGGGAAGAGTCCTTCTTTCATAAGAGGCTAATAGGGAAATATTTCAAAATTTATTTAGGCAGTGTTAATTCAAATGTGCACTACCTGAATGTGTTATATATACACTGCACAAGAACTATATCATATAAGGACACACATTATAAGACACAATAGCACAAATTTCTTGCCTACATACTGGATAAACATCTGCCATTTCAAGGGTAAAAAGTATTTCCAGAAGTATAAGACTTTTTAAGTCTCTTTGAATTCCAGGACAATACTAGAGTTTACTAGAAGGTATGCATTTGATGTCACAGAACCAAAGAACCGAAGTGCACCCACGGCCGAGGTAAGCCTTAACTAACTATAGTATATATTATATACATCAAAAGAATTAATTGCTCTAAAGTACAAGACTTCTGGTGGTAGGTCAAATGATTAAAACTGGTGAGACACACCAAACATTTCCAAATATTCTCTAACTTTGAGAGGAAAATTGTTTCCATAAAGTTTGTCTCAGAGAGGGTATCCTCCACAGAAATGAAAATGCACATTCTCCTTATCAGTGGTACCTGCTTCAGAAAGAAGAGATAGTGACGTCAACTATTTTCATCAGTTAATCCAACTACTTGTATTGCTGTCATTATATTAATCAAAGTTTTCAATCTTTTGCGTCCTTTCATTCTTACTCAATAATTCCATATAGTTCTTCTTTGATCTGTAACGACTAATTGTATAAACTCTCACAATGACAAACCATCCACAACCATTTAAATATTATTGCAAGAAGGGAAATATCAATCTCTGACCACTTTTACACTGTTTTATACCTATAATACACTGCTGTCACATTTTCTGACTAGGATATGCGATCTCTGGGTATTTACAGTGGTAAAATGACCTCAAAAAAAAAAACAAAAACAAAAACACTTGCTCATGGAAGGAAAAAAGGAATACCAAATCAGTTCTTATTACAGGGATGATGCCCCTAATCCTATCTTTATGCATATTAATAAGAATCACAATTTTCAATCCTAATGGAGTATTTGGCACTATGTCAAAACCTGCTAATCCAATGTGAATAGAAACAAAAACATGGCTGCAGCTACTGCAGCTTAGCTGGGGCAGCCACAGCTTGGCTATTTCAACATGATGCCCATGATGTAAGTTTTAATTCTCAAAAAGAGTTGCACAATTAAGTTCTGCAAGTAGAGCTAACACAATATAAACCGATATTTCTTGGTATTTTTCATGAAGAAGAACCATCATTCTGGTGGGTGAAATCTTCCAGTTATTACCTCAAGATCATTCAAAGACATGAAATGATGTTCTATCAACTCCAACAGTTTAATGGACAAGTGTTATTTAATCTTACACATATAGTTTCATCTCTGATTTAAAAATTGCAAATAAAATTTCATATGGACCACCCTACTAAATCTTCTTTCCTACAGTTCAGCATTTTAAGTGCTGTTCAATATTCATGAAACTGAAGAGAATGGACTCATATATGCTGAAATATTCTGACTAAAGTTTTAAGTTTAAATTACACAAGATATGATAATTATCTTAAGATGCCAGAATAATTTGCATGTCAATAACATTCACAACAGCTGAATACTTTCATTACAAATGGTAAAATTTTGAGTAAACATTGTCATTTCCTTTCTGAATGTTTCTGGTCATCTGTGTAGCCTTGCCCTAGAAGAATTGTTCAAGTTCCATTTTTTCTGCATATGAAAAAGGAACTTGACCTTAGTATTCTGGTGAAATTCACATTTAATTATGATATCAATTGGGGATGTCACCTTTTTCAACCCAGCAGGACTGATATCAAAGCCTAAGGATGGCACAAGCCTGTATTTTATCTAAAATATGTAAATTTTAATTTCTTCCTCCATAATTAGATGTTTTCCTAATGTTCAAGAATAAATGAAATTGAAAATTACCAATTTCACATAGCCCTCAGGTGCACTATGTCCCCTATTTGATTAAAGGTAAAACAAACTAGATTAAAAAAATTTGTGAGATGACATCCCTCCCACTTGCTTCACTGTGGGTGGAAAATGTGATAATTGCAACTGCTAATATCTCAAGAACCTCACCTAGAAACTGATTGCAAATTTCACAAGAATACTTAGAGAAACTTCCTGTTTTACATATCCAAAAGAAGGTATGGCTAGAACCATGCTTTTAAACAATGCAGGCTTTGCAGGCTTCTGAAGGGTGTCTTCTTTACAAACAACATATGAATCTAAAAGTTATGACACAGATTACAAAAGAGAGTTCTTAACCCTCATCAAATTTCAGTCACTCTTTTAGCAATGTTTTCACATTATCAATGCTGCCCTCAGTTACTGGTTTTCTTGGTTCGTGACCTCAAACTTCTTGTGACCCTCTGGCCTGTTTCAATGGTTGAAGCATCTCCTATTTTGACAGTCTGCGAAGACAAAAACACGAATTAATGGTAACCACAGGTTTTTAGAGTAATTTGAAAAGCCACTCACACTTGGTATTAAACTGTACTCCTAACACTAAAACAGGCTATAACTTGCCTAAGTGTATGACATGGCAATAACGATCTATCATTTCATGTGATCACAAAAAGACGAAAAACATACCAGCAAATTATTCCATTTTTTAAACTTTCTCTCACCCTCTCTCTGAGTTTTATATGCTTTGAATAGACAGCCAATATTAACCTTTTTCAGAAACATGAAATTGCAAAATAAAAACTTTTTCTTTCATTTACAAGTGTCACAAGCAAAATTAGTTTAAATTCCCTCTGTAGTTCTTGCTTCTTCCTTGAAAACCTCTGTATTTTCAATTCCCCATCCCCCAGCTCCCTCTTCCCCATCCCACATCTGCATTTCACCATTGCTTGCCTGTTGTTACCCTCACTGATAATTCCTCACCTCAAAAGGAGAACATTCGAATGGTGCCGAGATGTCCGTCTTGAAGAGCTTCCTCTTACGGCGTTTCCCCTCCGTCTGAATCTCCACCACCTTGGGTGGGGACTTTGCTGCGGGTGATGTGGTATTGTTTACCAATCTCTTGGCTGTATATTTAGTAGGAGATATTGAAGAATGTGGAGAATGGTCACTAACTCTCTGGAGTCGTATTTCCAGTTTTTTGGTTTTAATATCAGAAGTGAAGAGGTGAACTGTTTTAAAAGAAAATGATTGAAGGAATAAAGCAAGAATGGTGTGCTATGTTAGTCACCTACAGAAATGAAATGCTTAGCTTTTTCTTAATTTGTGAACTTTTTTGTTAGATAATGTCCAAGATTGACTTCTTTCTTTGTGGGGGTAGGGGGGGGGGGGGATTTTCATGAGGTTACACTTACCACTTCAACCACACATGAGTTAGCCTTAATGATAATTTTCATTTAAGTAAAATGTAATTTTTCCACTTTGCATTGTTAGGACCCTTTCTCAGTCTTCAACTACAGTCTGTTACATTATTTATGGGTTACACCAAGTATTAAAAACTTTCCTTTCACCATCCTTCATGTGCCCAAAATGAGACCCAATTTGGAAAGTTTGAGAACTTAAATTGTTTTAATTTTCTTTTTTTTTTTAGACAGTTTAAGGCAAATCTAATCAGTCACCTTGTCAAATATTTCAGTTAGACAAAGCTTACTTGCAATACTGTTTGTTTATCACAACATGACATTTAATGAAACTACAAAGCTTTTAATGACAATTAAGATGCCTTGCAATACAAGAAGTAAAGCAGTAGTCACGTGACGGGAAAAGAGTGCAGAGGATAATGTACTGAAAATATTAAAGAATACTTCAATCACAAGTTTGTTTTAAAATAAAGGATATTTTATCAAAGCAGTATAAAGAAAGTTGGATTCAATTCTTATATGTTGTGTTTGAGACAACTGGAAGTTACATTTTTTACAGGGAATGAACTTGAAGCAAGCAGGTGTGATTTTATAGCTTCATGTGGATGGTAGGAATGTGATAATTTCAGCTGCATATCTTATAGTGATACAATATCATTTAGTAGCTGCACTAGAGCGGAGATTGGGGAAAGGAACAAAATGGAGAAACTTGTTATGACTGAAAACTGCAAAACTATATCAAAGCAGTTCAGACCAGCAACATGAAAGATATTAAACCACAGACACCTTGTAAGGAAAACAACATGCAACTATTGATTAGTTGATTCACAAGAAAGTTGAGGATGAAACCAGCTTTTTACAACTGCTTTTAAGTTTGACTGTTTGTACACACTCTCTTAATATGGCATGTATTTTGAACTTGGAAAGACATCCATACAAAAAACAGAAGAAAAGCTACTGTTGAAAACCACTGTGTCGGTAAAGATGGTGGTACTATAAGCAATAAGGTTTGGCATTGAGGGATTTGATCCCCATCCAGACCATAGTTGGGTGGGTTTTCATCTAAGAGCAATCCATGGTTTTTACAACTGAAATGACATCCTCAAGTGAAACAGTTCAACATTTGAGTTGAAAACGATAAAACTGGACAGCCAAATGACTTGAAGTTGAAATCCATGAGCTGTTATCACTTCTACCACATTTATAGTCTGTTTCATAAATATTTCAAATAAGTTTTGGCAGACCATACTTGAAGGATGTCATTGAAAAATTTGGCGTATCATATTTAAAATTGGCAGGATCTATTCTTCATAGCTAACAATACTCAACTTGTGAGCAAAGTGGTAAGAATACTGTACAAAGCTACTTTTAACCCCAACATTCAAAAGCATCAAATAAACACTTCAATAAAAATGAAAGAGGATTTCTATAAGAACAGAGCTCCCAGCATTTCATGAAAACAAGGTTCTTTGATTGTTCTATGAGTTTTCCATGATGATTTCCAGGAAAACTGTCTTCTATTTCCAGTTTGATATGATAAAACAGCCACCACAGCCAATAATCTATGTTACTTGGATATGAAATAGAGTGTAACAAAGTGACCACTTTCTCCTCTGGACCAATCAAATTCCCTGATTAGAAGTTTCCTCACATTTCCTGACTTTTCTCTAACTGGAAAACAGGTACCTCACTTTCCAGGTTTTTCCCTCATTCCTAGAATTGCTGGGAGCCCTGAGGTTTGCAATGAACCAGGAAGAAGGAAGAAGACACCAAGTTAACAATCAGACCAAGTAAACAGCAATAGCAGACACAAACGGTAGTCAAAGATGTGACTTCATTGAAAAAGAAAGCTTTTGAGCAAAAAACTTTCAAAATGAGTGTCTCAAGTGGGGGTCAGCAACCTTGCAGTGGACACTGGTCAAATTAGGCTCCTAAAGGGCATATGTAGTGGTGGTAATAGTAACAACATTAGCAACAACCTGTGATTGTCCATTATATATGGAATTGATGGAATCTTTTGATTGACTTGTTACTACAGGTATAATTTAAGCATCCCTCATGGTGGGCCGGATCTGGCCAGTGGGCCATGGGTTGCCGACCCCTCGTCTAAAGCAACAACAGGTTTCAATGTGCAGAACATGTGCTAAAAATACAAATTTGTTAGTTATTAACTCTTACAACATTATTAACCCTACAAGAGATCATGTACATGCAAAATAATAGGCCAAATTTTCGATTTATATCAGAGAATGAAACAGAGTACACATCCAACTTTGAAACCATCTTTTGAACATTTATAGGGCATTTCATCTTTTAAGTATGTGAGATGTTCCTATGATGTCACTGATACTAGAAGACTTTAAGCAAGTCGACATGAGATTCAAATCACATGACCATTTGAAATGTGTTTATTTCATTGCACACTGTTCTGCAAAAGTTTTGTCTGGTTAACAACACTGAATCTCTTCAAGCAATCCTCCCCCTTTAATATTATACACTTATCAATTGAATGATGCACCCCACTACACCAGTCATTGTCAACAAAGTTGCTGACAAATCATTACAATAACATACCCTTCAGTTACTTCTGTGACTGGCAACATAAAGGGGCTTATTGAGTTGGTTCAAAACATTCATACTTTTTGTCACACCTTTTGAGTTTCACTCACATCTTGATAGTAAATGTCAAACTAAGAGATTCTGAACATCTAACACACAACTGAAACGTCAATAATAAGGTAAATTAATGAGTAAAATCATTTATTAAAAATTGAACAGACACATTTACCATCAGGTATTAATCATATGCAACCCCTGTCCACAAAAACTACAATTTCTTAATTTTTGGTAACTACAGGAAATGAAACATAAGTAATGAGGCTAATTAGAAACATTGTCATGCAATGATTTCCTTCAAACTCATCACAAAATAATGGATATCAACTCAATGAGCCCCCTTAATGTAAAATGACACACCCCTCAAGTCAAAAAGTTAATGTACAAGTTTTCATTTTGATGGACATGTGGGCCACCAAATTGACTAAAAAATTGAGGACAATGACAATTGACATCAATGTACAAAGTGTAACAATTGAAATAACAATGATCCACCCCTTCGTCACTACAGCGACTGACAATTGAGGTAAATGTGGCTAACCTCTCTGTCTCTTGGGAATGAAAATATTGGTTTAATGAAGGACACGTGCATTACACTGTTATTGTTCAATGACCCACATTTGACTGACCATGCCGGGGGGGGGGGGGGGTCAGTGGGTGTTCATCAGTTAATTGATAAGTGCATTATTTGAATTACCTGGTGTATTTGTACCCCACATCCTCCAATATTTCTTCATTTTTAGTTCCAAAGTTGCCTAGTTAGCAACCTGGGCCTAAGGTTTATTACACCAGCCTTGACAAGCAATACCGATGTCATGCACTTGCTACCAAACACACATAGCACACCATTCACCTTGGCATCCATATTAACAGGCACAATTTTTACCAATTTAAAATAAAAAGAAATCTTCAAAGGTTCCCAAACTTTTGAGACACTGAAATTCAAGACTTTTGCCACACCAAGAGAGCCATTTTGCAAGACCCAAAGCTAATAAATGAAGTCAAAAAGGGAAAGAAATTGCACTTGTTTTGACACATTTATACACTGTGCTCACATGTAGAAAAATGATCTCAAGTGCAGTAAGAGGTCTTCACTTTTCCAGACAATATAGCAATTTTTCCAGACCAAAAATCGAAAATTAAAAGACTGAAGACCAAACAAAATGTCAGACTTTTCCCCATTCTCGGGACTGCAGGAAAACCTGATCCTATTTAACAAAAAAACAAAATCTCAAACCAAACCTCAGAGACCAGAGAAAAACCTTTTCCTTATCCCCATTTTGATACCTGAACGTCCCAATGGAGAGTTCTGCAACATGTCTCCCAACTTTGAGAAGGCACCCCTCTTGTTGGAGCTGTCCATACTGGCTGTTGAAACCGCCCCAGGGGAAGGTCTTTCTTCTGGTATATTTTCCTGCTCCTTGAAAAAACATGAATACATACCTCTAAATTAAGTACATTCAATGTTAGTTAAAGAAAGACAAGACTGTGAAAATGGAGGACTGAAATAAATTGTATAACTGAATTGCATGATTCCTAAACTCTACAGATACTTAAATTCCATGACTTACTTCTAAAACCAAATTATGTTAAGTTTATGACTACATGCTCTTCTTTGGTTACAAAAATCTGCATAAAAACACACACTGGTCATTCATTTATATTGTAAAAAAAATGCTGAAACAGTCTTTTCAAAATTCACTGACTTTTTTCACATTTTACAAAATTATACCATTTTTCCAGTGAAAATACCACTTCATGACTTTTCCAGGCCGCATGAACTCTGATATTGTTGACTTGATCTATCACGGCGAAACTGACTATTCATTCACAATTTGCACCTGAATATTATCCACTACAAAAAAGGGGGTAAGGGTGCAACATGTGAATTGGAATATTCACGGAAAAGTCAGTTCATTACACAGATATCAATGCTGTGTGTCTGTGTGACCATGGTAACGAGGTCCAAGGCTCAGAACCAAGCACTAGCTCCAACAAATTTGCACTATTTTTCTCCCCGTTTACAAAAATATGGGGCACAAATGTTGAATTTGAGATGTATTGAGTACATTCACAATGACATATTTATTACAAAAATGGTGCTATTTTGGGTTTCTAATTGAGGAGAATTTGTCAATGTAAAATTATGTTTCTTGCTACCATACTGTGTAAGACATGGAGAATTTGGTGTCAGGTAAATGGCAGACACCAACATTTAGAAAGTAGGCATGACCTTGGGCAGAAGTGACACCACAGTTTTTCAGGTTTCACTTTGTACACCCCCATCTCCCCCCCACCCCTCCCCAATACAATAAAATGTTTTCCTTTCCTTCTACCTTCAACAAGAAAAATACAAAATACAAATAGTAATGTTTTCCAAAAAGTAAGTAAATAAGAAAAGCTCCCCCCACCTTCCAAAAATAACACAAAACATAAAAGATAGAAAAAAATAAAATAAAATAAAATACAAATAGAAAAAGGTAAAAAGAAAGTGACCTTCAGGGCTGCAAAACTTGCAAAACTTCGCAGGTGCACATAATTTGAAAACCAAAATTTCTAGCTCACCTGGTCTACTTAATTTGGGACTAAGATGAAAATTTGTAGCTGCAGCATGATTTTCGCGAACGCAATGTGTCTTTGTGTCCAGCTTTTTGCAGGCGTGTTGACCTTATTCTCTCATAATGTTCAAGATAAGTTAAATCAAATGAAAACACATTCCTACTAACTGCTTCAAGTCAACCTTATTTCCAGTTAATATCCTTTTACTCTCTATCTGCTTCAATGGTTTTGCCTCACCTCAAAATGAACAGGTACAGTTTTAGCTCTTCTGGCTCGACTCATTCCACGTGTCTGTCTACGAGGGGCGACGTCTTCCTTAGAAGGCTTCTTTTTCTTCTTTGACACAACCATATCTGGTTCCTTTATTGAAAAACAAAAAACTTATAAAATAGCTTGGAGCAATTGGCATAAGAATACGGATCACTCCCAAATTCTATACCACACAAAGATGACATCCATTTATGAAAATACAATATTTAAATACTAAAAAATTAGCAATAACAGCCCAAAACAGTTGTACCAAAAACTTATAACTTTGCATTTATTTTACAAATTTTCCACATGATGTGTGTAGCTACATTTCAACTTACTTATATTCACCTTTTGACGAGTACTATTGAATAGGCTTAAAACACCAAAACAAGACCTTTTAGTAAAGTAGTACATTTCTACAAAGGACAGTATGTGGTTGGGGTAATATATCTGTGCACACGTCTACATATCTATTCCACTTATTTTAGAAAACATTTTTATAGAAATTTCTTAAATAAGAGGCTGCTGAAATACCTAAAGCTGGACACTCTTTTTGGGGGTGGGGGTGGTAGGTGGGGGAGGGGGAGATGCCCATCTGTACCCTACCAGTGCCTTACCCTGGGATGAGCACCACATTTCTGGTCATATGAATCCCAAACTTCTATAAGCATCTGGCAAAACTACAACAGCAACTCTATGGCCACTTCTCATTTGGAATCATTAAATTCTGACTAAGCTGAACTAATTTTCAAGAGTTTTTTACAGACATTTAATCAGGTTCCAATAAAGTTAACGTTTGTACTTTACTAACTAACAGAAGCCATCTACTAAACTTTGAGAATCAAGCCCTAATTTTTGTTCAAAGTCAGCACAAATGATAGTACCCTTTTTTAACTTACATCATCCAGCATGTCAACGCTTTTCCTCTTCTTAGCCTTTGCCCCCCTCCCCTTCTTTCGTTTCATCAGAGGGGTAGCATCTACCTCGACCCTGCTGGTGTCAGTGCTGGCTGGCTCAGCAAAAGAAATTCGTGACAAGTCCTTTTGTTCATCACTCTCTTCAGTTTTTGTGTCAATTTTTTGATCTACCACCTCATCACCTCCTTCTAAGCCATCCTCTAAATCATCCAGGGTGTAGGCTTCACAATTTTCCTCCTAAGTGAAAAGCAAATTATCAGTTTTAAATAAAATCCTCGACAGAAAGAAACACTTATAACAAATTATACATCCTATATTTGGTTTTGAAAGGTAATTATTCCACAACACCAAGCGAGTAGAAACGAGGCAGAAGGCTTCTCAAACTATTGATTAAACATTCAAATTGGGTGGACTCAAAAATTAAGATCAAATTTTGACTATTTTTACTGAATAGGTCAGTTCTAATGGGGAAACAACAGACTGGTCTCAGATTAAAAACAAAATGCACGTTGATGTTTTTTTTTAGTTTAAAAAGACCATACACAACAATATGGCTATGCACTTCTTAATATGGGTCTCTTTACTTGGTAACACATTTGCAGGCACAAAAACAAAGAAGTGAAAGCTTCACAATCTTTCAGTCAGAATCAAATGAATTTACCTCATCCACTTCATCATCTTCTTCCTCATAATTTTCTTCCCTTATTTCTGGTACATCCTGCAGCTGCTGAGATCGTTTTTCTACCTTCTTTTCAACCTTCAGTTCTTCTTTTGTAGCTTTTAACTTTTCTATATTTTCCCTTTCTTCCACAAGTTGACCTTTGACCTTCTCCATCTCCTCTTCCAAGGTCACCACCTTGGCCGCTGCTTCTTCTTTCTTCTCAGTCAGGGCATCTATTTGTTGTTTCAAGTCTGCAATTTCCTCAGCCACGTCTGTTTGTTGTTTAAAGAGATCATCTCTCATAGAATTTTCTCTCTTCAGAGTCTGGTCGAGTTCTGCATTCTTTGCCGTCTTCATGGAGATTTAAGAAATGAGCAAGAGAATGAAAACAAAACCACCAAACTTTCAGTGTTACTTGCATGTTGAGGACCACAGGGAATAATTCAAATTTGTGCATTATTGTGGCTAACTAAGGTCTTTAAGGTTTGTGAGAATGTAACCAAGACAGCTGTTTAACTCAGCAATGACAGATTAAGATCCTCTGATGAAATAACAGGGCTGGAAATAAGGCATCATGATGGCAAGGTCATTTTCATATTTGCTTTTAAGGCTCATTTAATGCATATAACAGGGTATCAAGGCCACACAGAAGATTTTGTGTTATCTGGTTCATGTTTGGATGTATTTGGGTATGTTAGCTAGGGCACGGAGGCCAAGGTAGCCTTGAAAAGTATGCTGTTTTGTAGGCCAAGGCCTTTGCCAAAAGTACAAAGGGTGGCCTCTGTGGCCTTTGTTTATTTCCAGCCACTGAATTATTTGAATATCTTTTACCATTCTCAAGATATACCTCTTCAAAGGCTCTTTCTAGACATTTCTCATTTGCTATGCAGAAACTGTGAAGTGAAGTGTTCCACAGGGTGTGTATTTCTTTTGTTAATCTTTTAAAAATTATTTTTTTTTATTACTTATCAGCTAGTTTCTAAATTGGTGTTTAATCTGGACATTTTCAAAGTAGTCAATAGGTACTTAAAAAATAAACCCCTCAGGACATGCCAACATTAGAACTGTCCTTGGAACAGAGAATAACATAAAATGTATCTCTTTCCATGTAAAAATATGCATATTTGGCTCATGTTTTTTCATGAAGTACATGCAAAAACAGTAATGTCTTGTAAAATAGTCAATATTTGACAGATTTTGATGGAAATTGGGACTATTTTTAATGTTTGTAATGCTTTTTACATCAAACAGGCAGGTATCACATTCACATGTCCACAGATCTTTCGGATGAAATCAATGATACTCTCGGCTAACATGTACAAATACAAGGGCAATTGGCCCAGACAGATCATCCTTAACTTTCAGGCTATTTCACAACGTGGCTAATTACAATCTTTGACCTTGGTGTATGCTCTTGGACCTCAGTGACATATTAAGGTACTCATGCTGAATCTGACTTTAATTTGGTTTTAAATCAATTTCAACTTTTCAAGTGAGAATAAATTTCACATTTTCATGCTATTGTGCCATGTGGCTTTCAATGACCTTTGACCTTGGTATGTGACCTATGATCTAAGTGAAAGATTGAAAAACAAGCATTGCTCATTAGTGTGAAGAGATGACATCATTCCCACTTACTTCATTTTTGTTTATAAATATTGTAACTTGATCTACCCTCCCATAAAGCTAACATAAACATTGGTACGAATTTAAAGGCACAAAACAATTCATCTACTTACCAATTCATTGTTTTTCTTTCTCAGAGGGGCAATCTCATCCAAGAGATCATTCACTTGTCGTTCAAGAATAGGTACCTTGGCATTCAACTTCCTGTTCTCAAGGCGGACCTTGGTAGATTCCTCTGTTTCCTGCAAATAAAATGAAAACGTTACAGCAGGAATATTTTCCCTGCGCTGTCACTGACACTTATCAGCGATACTTAATACACTAGCCAGGAATACAACTGGCATCCTTGGATGACACATCCATGGTCTTGACCACCAGTCCAAACGTTCCTTTAAGTTTACCTGTCATCACGTTTATCCAAACTGGTCTTATAAAAGCTGCAAATCTAGAGTGACTTTATCTTGGATCTAAACCCATAATCAAAGGCACCACACATTTAACCCAAGTTCATCACAACCTGTCCCAGATCATGACCCCCAACCTCACCCATCAGATGAATTTCCCTAGACAACCACATAATTCCTAAGGGAATAATTCCCACCCATAACAAAAGCCCCTTGAACAACTCCCCCCACTCTTCCAGAGAATTTCTGAATTGTCCTGGGTGGAAATTTAACGAGGGAAAAATTGTCCGCAAGAGCATGTCCACGCTGGGAATTGTCTTGGGGGGGTGGGGCGTTTCAAGGGGGAGTTGTCTGGAAACCATCCCAGAGACAATCTTTCAAGGCAGCTACAGTTGTACTATGCCTATCTTACCAAGCAGGTGTATGAGTAACACCTGGGTGTAGAGAGGTCACTGAGATGAAGCAGCTTGATCAACGATACAATGTAACAAACTGGGCAGGAGTCAAAACAGCAATTCTAGAATCCCAAGTCCAAAACGTTAACCACTTATTCCCTACACTTAATTACAAAATTCATACACTCCACTGAAAAATTCACCCACTCAACTCAAAACATTCAGTCACTCAATTCAGAGACATGTTTTGAAAAGTAAAACCTAATTTCCTATCATCCCTTATTTAAAGTAGAGCCCACCTACCTGCATCTTTTTAGAGGTCAACTCAATAGCCTGTGTGGTTAAATCTACTGTCTTCTTTTCAAGTTCCTGCAAGTTCTCTGACAGTTTCTTGTTTTCTTCCATTATATTTTTACATTCTTCTTGACCCTGAATAATAGTGACAAAAATCAAAATAAAAGTTAAAATTTCTTCTTTGATAATTCCAACGTAAGATTTCCTCACAAAACACCTCATCAAGTTTTGATGTAGGAAAACTATTTACCTCAATATTAAATGATAGAATTACCAGCTACCTGGATCAAACCGGTGTAATTGGTGATGAACAAGCTGGATTTAGAAGTGGTTTTTCCACTTTAGACCATATATTTGTGCTGCATTCAGTAATCAATTATTATCTTAGCAAGAAAAAAACGAATTTATTGTGCATTTGTGGACAATAAGAAAGCTTTTAATCTTACTGACAGGAAATTCTTGTCGAAACTATTAGCTAATAATATCAATGGTAAAATGTTAAATGTTTTTCAAACGTTGTACAATAATGCTAAATCGTGTGTTGTGAGCAATGGAACTAACTCTGATTTTTTCACATGTAATGTAGGTGTTAGGGAAAATTTGTCACCAGTTGTTTTTACCATATTTCTGAATGATTTTGAAAGGTTCATTAGTAATTACTATGGCAATCTTAGCCAATTGTCATCTTGTCATCACAAATTAGCTTTGCTAAACTGTTTCAGTGCCTCTCATGCAAGTACATTATAAAAGTATAATATTACAGAGGAGGCAACTTTTTTAAGGAAAACAAAACATGTTATCGATGTTCGGAGATGATATCACTTCTGCTTGCTTCATTGTCACTCTGGGTAGAAAACTGTTGCAAAAGTTCAACAGCTAAAGCCTCGATTACTGCAAAATATGCTCAATTCAACTGCTCACGTCACAAGAACTACGCATGGTAATTAAATGCAAAATTCATCAGACTTCCTAAGTTAAGCTCCTCTATTAGATCCCTCAAAAGAAGTTTTAGCTTTAAACCCTTCCTATCATGAGTTCATAATATAAGCAGCTTCAAAGAATTCAAAACCATTTTTTGGCCCTCTTTCTCCCTTAATATAATCTAAGTCATCTTTTTACATGAACATGCCTTTAATTTTAAAAGTCTGAATGGTAAAAGACCAAAACCAAACAAGTAACCCCCCCCCCCTCCCCCTGAAGCAATTCTGCTCCCAAGTAAGCCATACCCCAGAAGGAACACGTAACTGAAACTGACTATACATCTATTTGTTAGGGCTGTGACCATTTAGCGATTAATTGCTAAACAATCGCATGTGTAAAAAACGTTTAGTACAAAGCTACCAGCAATTAATCGCAAAACCCGTTTTTCTGTACGAAATAAAAAACAATCTACAGTCATTACAGAAAATTCGATGTTCACTTTAACTCTTTTCAAAAAGTGAAATACATAATTATACAAATGGCACACACATAAACATATGACATCAAAGTTTAGCTTCTACGAGGATTCGTGTTTGAGGTTCATGGAAACTATGTCCCCCGGATGTCACTAACGCATTTTGCACATTCACCATGATCAAGAGCATGTTTAAAGTCTCTATGGTGATCATAGGTACTTGCGATTAATCGCTAAACGATTGCAAAATTTTGCGATTAAGCATCTAGTAATTTTGCTAAACGTTCACAGCCCTACTATTTGCGTCTGAGTCACTTACCTCATCAAGCTGCCTCCTAAGTTCCTCTGAGGCAAGTTCCAGGTCTTTCTTATGTGACAGTAACTGTTCATTTTCTACAACCAGGGATGCAACTCTGTTCTTGTATACCTGGAGTTAAATGAGAAATGTCAATAAGAATGGCCAATGTTTGAAAAATGATACCAATTGAATACAATAGTCCAGTTTGAATACAATGAATGCTGGAAAGGGATGAACTTTTGTTGTACCAAGAATAGAGACTGTTTTTAGTATTTTATATTAGCACATACGATGTTTGGGCTGAAGTTGTGGTTTTTGACATCATTGGCATGTTAAATCAATTGACTTGAAGGAAAATGTTATCTTCCAATTTAATCTCTCAAACTTAGACTGAAAAAAGATGAATAGGGTAACGTACAAAGAAAACAGTAACCTGAAGGTCTTGTATGAATGTGCAAGAAAATAAAAACAAAAAGGTCAACATTAATCTTTTGGTACAGTAAAATGGTGGGGAATGTATTGTAAACCATTAATATCAAAGTTGCGTTCTATATCAACTATACATATAGCCGACTGCATGGTCAACTGGTTAGAGCATCCGACTTGCAGCTGGAAGGTCTGGGGTTCGACTCCTGGCTGGGTCTTACCAAAGACTTTAAAAATGGAACCTACTGCATTGTGCTTGGTGCTCAGCATAAGCAATGGAGTAGGGAAAACAAGCCAGTGAGCCACAAATGGAAAAAAGGAGGTGGCCAGCACGACTTTAACCAATTGGTTAGAAACTGAGCCATAAAACCTCATCTAACTCTATATCAACTATAGCAATGAAGATGAAGTCTCCTTTAACCTTACTTGTCTGCATCACTCATGATTCATGTGCTACTTATCTATAACCATACCATCAAGTGTAACACAGTACTATCAGTGTTATGGAGTCTGCAGCAATTTAAATGTTTGTCATGGTAACATTACAATTGTATCTGCTACTCCATCATTTCTACCCTGTACCATGAAAGGAAAGACCAAGGGATACTGTAGAGTGGGAAATTTTCACAGGGGTTCAATTTTTGCGCTTTTTGGGACTAAGTATCCAATCAAGAATTTAAGACACACGAAAGTACTTTGTAGTTTGTACAAGATTAGTTGGTTGCCTGCAACAGCAAATTCTTCACTCCACAAATATGTGAACAAGGTACAGATTTGTCAAAAATTAGCCTTGTGGAAATTTCCCACTATACAGAAGACCAACATGCAACATGCAAGGAAAATCAGAAATGACAAAGATGCATCAGGGGTCAAAGGTCTGAGACTTCAAGACTGCCCTTGAGATGATACTGTCAATATGAGTCTTGCAGTTTAACTGTGAGAGTTGGCAGGTGTGGGAAATTATCAGTCATGGGGCCTGGGCCATTATGCATGAAGAAGACAATACATGTTGGAGATAATGGAGTAAATTTGATTTGCCAGGCCTTTAATTTAGGTCCCTCCCTCAGGGTTGCAGCCTGAACTCCTTCTCCTCTTACCTCTAATTCTTCAAAACGTTGAGAATCATGCTGCTTCTCTTTCTCTGCCTGTGCTTCCAACTTGGACTTCAACTGTTTGTTTTCATCTAAAGTTTTTTCCATCTCAGCCTTGATGAAAAAGGTAAAATTTTTAAAACATTTAGTGCTGAAAATTTTTGATGGCAAGGCTTCTTCCCAGACAACTCTCCCTGAGCAATTGCTTCCTGGGTAATTAGCCTCTAAACAACTCCTGGGACAATTCCCACAGCAGACAAATCCAATTTATGTGGCTGGGGAACTTCTCTAAGGGGTAATTGTCGTGGTTGGGTATCTGGTGGGGGAACTTCTCCAAGGGGAAATTGTCATGGTTGGGTATATGAATCATCCAGGGTGGGAAGTGTCCAGGTGCAAAGTGTTCTGTGGGGAATTCTCTGATCCACATTTAAAGTGTCATAGCACAACAATCTAAAGCAAGGGTGGGGACCAAAATTGCCCAAAGGTCCCAAAAATATTCGGTTAGGCTGGGGTGGGGGGGCAGACTTGAATTGATTCATTTACTAATAAAATAATTTTTCCCTTAATTAGCAGATTTTGGGGTATAACATTCACTGTATATGTCAAACAACTGTTTGAAAAACTTTCAGCAAAAGGGGATTTTAAGGACTTTCTTTTCTGCCAGATGCAAGCAGTGGCATACGTAAAGAGGGGGAAGGGGGTAAGAATTTGGAGCTTCCAGCTACCCTCTAGTAAAAACTAAAAGAAAGAAAAATACTATTATCCCAATTCTATACTTAAAGCACTTCCAACTCCCTCAAATGAAATCTGTTATGGCTATGCCAATGAATGCATGCAGGCCACAAGGGTTTCAAAATAACTGTGGGTCACACAGAAAATGGCATCAGACTGTACTCTGCCCACCTATGATCTATAATAAGCAATAAGTACAGTGTTTTCCCTACCTTCAATTCTTCAGTTGTTTTAGAAGCAGTAGATAACCTCTCCTTCAGTTCTGCTTCTGTCTTCTGGAATTGTTCTGTGTCTTTTGAAAGTTTCTGGTTAGTATCCTCAATTAACTGTAGGTAAAAATAAAGAAAAAAACATTAAGAGCTATCTCTAGGTATTCCCCACAGAGAAATATATATCTTCTATAACACTTCTCAAGGACTACATTGTCACATTGTTAATTTGCCAAATGTTATATGTATGCAATTCATTCTGCTGAGAGAAAAAATTTAAGTCAAAATCAGGGGTTTTCCTTAACCTTTCTCAAAGATTCTCTTTTCAAATGTTTAGAGAAAAAAAAACACTCCTTCAGGAAAGTTTTTGGGGGCTAATGTAGGGGGCACAGAGGCTTTTGTTTGACTTTTGTTGACAACTATTTAAGAGGGGAAGATGGCAATTTTTGTGACATTTGGATATTTTCCTTTTGTTTTTGCTCTTCCCAACCTCTTTCTGGAGAGCATTTTGGCTACTACAAGGGCACTAGTAAAATTTCAATTGCCACTATGACAAAATGTCTGGACCTAAACATATCTGTATCTTTCTTTTCCTCTTTGCTAATACCTTCCCTTTTAATAATTTCAGTAACACAAGGAATTCAAGTTCATGAAAGGGAAGGAGAAATAGTTCTGACTTTAGGAAAAAGTTCATAACATTCTGGCAAGAAAACTGCATTTCAAATTCATGAAGTTTGCACAATGGCCAGTCTGCTGTTTAACATTAACAACCAGAAAGCCAAAAGGCTTTGTGATTCCTTGCCGAAAGGGGGGTGCTTTGTTACACTGAGGTTCATCCATGAAATTTATACTTCTCTTCTAGATCATTCTTTTATGATGTGGTCACAATTTGACCCCTGCTCACACTAGCTCATGTCACATGACCTTTGAACCGAAACTTGAATAACCAAAAATATGAATAAAAAAAAACATATGAGAAGGGATTTATCTGTGCTTCCTCCCTTGTAATGATATGTTTACAAAGTTTCAGTTTTTGACCTCTGGTGACCTCAAATGGCTTGTGACCTCCACCAAAAACAATAGGCTTCTTCCTCTCACCACAACACATCTACATACCAAGCATGAAATCTATCCAAGCTTTCTAACTTGAGATATCGTGTAAACATGGTTTTCAGATTTTAACCCCCGGTGACCCCAGATGACCTTTGACCTCCACCAAAAACAATAGGGTTCTTCCTCTCACCACAACGCATCTACATACCAAGCATGAAATCTATCCAAGCTTTCTACCTTGAGATATCGTGTAAACAAGGTTTTCAGATTTTGACCCCCGGTGACCCCAGATGACCTTTGACCTCCACCAAAAACAATAGGGTTCTTCCTCTCACCATAACGCATCTACATACCAAGCATGAAATCTATCCAAGCTTTCTACCTTGAGATATCGTGTAAACAAGGTTTTCAGATTTTGACCCCGGTGACCTTTGACCTCCACCAAAAACAATAGGGTTCTTTCTCTTAATATGGGCCATCTATGTACCAAGTTTGAGAACTGTCCAACTTTCCCTTCTTGAGATATCGTGTAAACAAGCAAAGTCATCACATACACACACACACACACACACGACATCACCATCGCATAGATTCCTTGCCTGCCTTCGGCAAGGAATCAAAAATGAAAAATCCAAATTATCAAAAAATGTGATTGTCATTTACACTGGAAACATTCATGTCATACTTTTTATGAACTGTGGATTATTTCTGACAGCATGTGAACAACTGAACCTGTGACCAAAAAGCAGTCAGCTCAATCAGGCATTGACAAATTCTTTTTTTTTATTATTACTGTATTACTGTCCATTGAGCTAGCTGTTGTCTAAATCTACTTTCCCCGTGAATATCTACTTCCAGTATGATTATGCTTAACAGCTTTTGAATTTGTGGAGGATACTTCACTGGGTTACAAGCCTGGCTGGCTACGACTGTGAGCAGTGCACTTGCCTGAGTGGTTGTCAAGCCCTCCAAATTCAATGCATAACAAAAAGCAATTTTCAGATGGCTTTCTGTAAGTCTCAATACTAGGCATACTTTAATGATTAAATGAACAATACATAGAAAACTACACACTGCACTTACTTCTCCTGCTTCTTTCTTAAATCCTGCTAAACTTTCTTCCAGTGTTTGGTTCTTGCCCTTCAACTGTTTATTTTCTTCCTCAAGGATGGATACTTGACTCTTCAAGCTCTACAAAATGACAGAAAAATTACTAATTTTAATGATCAAATGACAGGTTATTACAACTAACAGAAATGACATTTAAAGTAATATCCAGAGATGCTACCAGCATTTACCCAAAAAATCTGAAAATTTTGTAAAGGTGTCAAACTGTCGGATACACAATCACAGTAAACTAGTATACGAGGTCTGTCCAGTACTTAACGATTCTCCATGCTGTGCCATCTGCATAAGGTACTTGGTACAACAAATGCATTTGCTACTATCACTGGTTTATGTTGGACTAACTCTCAGATCATGCAACAGAGCCGACCTTTTCTGTAAATTCGATCAAAAATATGGGCATCAAAAAAGTGTTTTCTGATGTCCAAAAACTCTGAATTTTGATGGGCATTCCAAAAAAAAAAACTGATTTCAGACTAAAATCTGAAAAGTGGCATCTCTGAATATCTGACAGTGGATGGGGGAGGGTAACTCATGTTCCAGTACACACTGCCTTTTACTTTACAGACTGGTCTAATTGCCAAAGAAATGGAAAATGCTGAGCCTTTTTTTTTTTTTGGAGGGGGGGGGGGGGGAATGGGAGGGAGGCAAGAGTGATACCACAAAATGCAAACAAAGGGGGGGGGGGGCAGGAGTTCTGGAGAACAGTTGACACAATATGCTTGGGGCTGCCCTCTAGATAAGTCTCTCAACAGCTAATGTAGACAATTTCTCTTAGGCAGCTTGATTCCCCTTAAATCATTCACACACTATTTCTTGAACATGTCTGATAGACTTACCTCAAGTTTGTCCAAATTTTGGCTTGTCATTTCTTCCATACTCTCAGTCTGTTTTTCTGACTGACATTTCAAGTCTGCATTCTCTTTTTCTAGTTCTTCAAATTTACTCTGGAGTTCCTAAAATAAAAATGAATTTAGTGAAAAACTGGTTGGCTCCTTGCTTATCTCAACTATGTTTGGATAAAAGAGTCACTTTTGTCAGTTACATTTGTAAAATACATGGCCTATCATTAGCTTTCCTCGTCAAGTGACAGCACAAACAAACACAGCATCATGTGTGAACATACTTGTAATATGAGAACAATGTTACAAGTACATTTCATGTTTGTGAAAATATGCACACCTGATTATAGGACATATACACTAGATGTTTGTAAGTACCACAACATTACACCACTTTCTTCTTTAGGTCAGCCACATTCCCTAATTTTTCCCAGCTTAGAAAGTGGGGAAACTCACTTTCCAAGTTCACCCTTATTTCCAGGATGACTTGAAACCTTGCCGAGGTGCTTCTTTTAGCATTCCTTTTACTCTACCATTAGAGCTTTTCAATAATCTTACCATTTTCTCATTATCATGCTCCTTTTTCATTGATTCCATCTGTTTTTCTAAAACATTAAGAGATGCCACCAGCTGGTTCCTCTCTTTGATTGCTTCCTGGAAATTGTCGTCTGATGTCTAAAGCAGAAATCAAGAGAGCATGAGAAGAAAATATAAGTCTTTTTGCAAAAAGTACAGACTTCCAAAGTTTTTTGCTTAGCAGCACCTCTTAACTTCCCAAATTCAGTTAGTGCAATGAGCATGTCCCCATACTCAGTCAACAGCAGGGCTGTTAAAAATTTTCTGCTGGGAATGTGTGATTTATTTAGATCCTGCTATACCAGTAATTTGATGGCTCTTTAGATGGGATGCACGTTGTGAAGAATGGGCTGAAAAAATCATCCCAAGATTTACAGGAAATTAGCTGGGAAAATGTGGGGGGGGGGGGGATTTATACAAACTTTCAATACCAGTACTACACATAGATTCAAAATGCTGCCTGCTATGCTGAAACTTTGGAAAAATATTAGCAGGGACGTGTAGAAAACTAATGCCCTGCCCTTCCAGGATTTATTTCAGATTTATTTGAGTGTGAAACACTTGTTACATTTCCATAAAATCACATGCCCTCTTACGATTGAAGTTCCCACTGTGTCCATATATGGGGGAGCTGTAGTTACTTACAATTTACAAGTGCACAAGTAATTCAGCAGGGTTGTACAACCTTTAAACTGCAATGAAATAATCACTCAAGGACTGATTCCCAGTTCATCACAATTTTTATTTAGTCTGTGCAAATGAAATATGTATGTATGCTATTATAGTAAATACAGCTCCTTCTATGGACTAGTGTGTCTTTGGAAACTGGTGACTGTAACACCAGATCTAGGTCCAACAAAATGTGGGCATCCCCAGACTATAGGCTCGATGTCATGAGTGCATGTGCAGGCAAATTTTGTCAAAATAAAAGTTGCATCCACCAGTGTTTTTTTGAGCAGTAGGAGATTGAATTTCTCAGAAATAATCTCACCTTTCTCTCATTTTCATGTTCCTTTTTCATTGCTTCAATCTGTTTTTCTAAATGATTAAGAGATTCAACAAGCTGGTTCCTCTCTTTGATGGCTTCCTGGAACTTTTCATCAGATGTCTATGATGGAAAATTGAAGAAATGAGTTTGAATATGGAAGTTCACATTGCATAGTAAATATGGTGAGTCCATTGGCTAATATTATAAAGTCCATACAAACAAATTTAGTTTGCACAACACTAATCTACTTAGAGTAGGGGTGGGGAACCTTTTTTTCCTTGAAAGGCCATCTTGATCGCCATAATACTACTCGCAGGCCAGTGGCGCTGTATTTAGCGAAAAAGTATGAAGTTTTCCCATTAGGTGAGTGCCCAGGTGCCAGAAGGCAGGCCCCAACAAGGACCAGGGGCAAACCCCTGGAGTATGCCTAAAGTTGTGGGCATTACAAGGAACCGTTTGTCTTCTATCTTTAAAAGGTATTGGATGAACAAAGTTTAACAGATCACAAATACCTCAATTTGACCCTTTGTTTGCTTAATTAATATGTATGAAGTAATAATGGACAAGAAGCCAAAAAAAGTGTGTGCTAAGCATGCCGAAAAATAATGTTTGAGAAGAAGTTTTAGTTCTTTTTTTGTGGTTACTTTACATAGCAAAGTTATTTACTTACAACCTGTAAGTAAAGGTGAACTCACTTCCCACGTAATTTTTCAGGTGGTTTGCTTCTGAGGGGAGATGTGAGACAGTGACAGTGCACTTCTGTTACTGAATTGCAGCTCTTTCACATATTGTTGCAATGTTATCACCAGTAACACAAGGGTTCTTCACATGCTTTATGCATACTGTGGGCTGAAGGCACTACACTAGTGGCAGTATTACTAGTATTTATCTAATGGTAAGCAGGATATACGGTGGTGGGTTTAATATTATTATCACAGGCTTCAAAGTGGTCCATCACAGAAATATAGGAGGTTTTACAGGAAGGATACCGATGAATATATAGGGTTTTATAGGATTTTTCCAGGAAAATATAGAGTAAATATAGGAATGTCACACACTAGTGGTTCTAAATATCTTCAAAATTCATCCAAGTTGTAGATTAGGAAAACATGGTACCTTAGGAAACTAATGAACTATACTGTTTAAATGATACAAATATGATTAATAGTATCACAAGTGGGGGCTATGTGGCAGAAAAGTGTGGTTCTACCATCAACATGGAATGAAGAAAACCACCTAAATATTTTGGTGGAAGGGAAAAAGTTGAAATCCCTTGAAGGTGGTGTATTTGCATAGTTTGACCCCAGAATGAAGTATCCATAAATCTTATCATTTGTGCATACCAAAAAGGCACCAAAATTTGCAATATCAGAAGGTGAGAACACAGAATGTGACCATGATGGTGCTTTGAATGGATGGGTAGTTAATGTGGACAATAAACTGTTGCTTATGTCCTTAAGTACACAGACAGAATTCACCTCAGCTCCAATACTTATGGGGTTAATGTGAGGAAATTTTTGAATTTTTTGCTGCTCAAATAACAGGAAATGGTCTCTCAATACATTTCACAATAAAGTAGGCCTATAAACTATACACTGTATTGCTACAGTAGTCAATCTTGATATAAAGTGTGACATATGGGTGTTGATAGACCAAGATCACAGGCCTATGACAACTATGGTCGCTTTGAATACCTTCCAACTCACTTTCCCAGTGGCATAGCCAGAACTTTCGCATGGGGGCCATGCAGTTTTTTCTGTGATTACCAACATGGGGAGGGGTCTAAGGGGAGGGTTCCCCCTCCCCTTTGAAAATTTTTTGAATGATTGGGTGAACTTACATACAATCTGGTGCTAAATATGCTAACTTTTTGAAGGAAAATTTATTTCCAAATTAAGATTTTAGGTTACTAAATTAAAAGAGAAAAAATCAGCATTAGGGAAAGAAAGTGGTCATGGCCCAATGGTCCCTCAAACTAAAATGCCACTGCTCACTTTGAATCTGTACAACTTGGTAGAACAGTGTAGTCCACATATGTCAAGATGCCTACAGTGTGCAAAACTGTCTGTGCATTAACATACTTAACATCTAAAATCTCAATTGAGGAAATTACATGACAAAATTAGGGAAAGGGCAACTTGGCAAATGCCCCTACTTGTCACCAATGATGGGCACAGCAGCATCCAACCCATACATGGATTACATTTTCCACTTTGGCCTGTTGGACAAATTGATATGGCATCCAGAGACCTACCACAGAGCTTCTAGCAGAGTCTAGGGAAAACCTCCTTAGAATTCTGCACATTGTAAAGTTGTAAACATTCTTAATTTTCTCAAAGGACTAAGTTCTTTTGCTTTAGGGAAAAATTTTAAATTGTACAACACTTTGGACAATCAGCAGATCTAATGGTTAACAAAGTTTGAGGAAAGATGGCAGATGACAGGGAAAATATTGGTATTTCAAACCATTGTACTACAATATTTTGAATGAAAAAATCAGTTATATAGCAGACCAGCTATCTGTGCATGCAAAGCATGGTTTTAAAATCAGGAAGATTGCATGACTACAGGGGATGCCAGGCAAAGGGCTCTAATCCACCCCCTTACAATACCACTACTGAAAATTCCCTCAAAGAGATGAAATCACAGAGTACTTAAAATCACAGGTGTGAGAGTGGAACATTTACAGGTGATGAAGTAAGTGTTCATTAGTGCCCAATGCTGTTTCATATGAGAATATTTCTGAATCCTATAATTGGCCATTGTGTACTTGCATCTTATTAAGATACTTGACATCTATACACTGCTACCAGTCTGAATAAGCCACTCTGAGTCTACAAAACTATCTTGGAAAAAGAATCCATCTGAAATTTTCACCCCAAAACACCCTATCAAAGAAAAATGTTTTTTGACAAGATCAGAAAAATATAGGAGAATATAGGAAAACAAGCCTAAAATCATACAAATATAGGAAATATAGGATTTTTTTAAATTTATAGGAAATTATAGGAAATATAGGATCACTTTGAAGCCTGTTATCAGTACAATTTCATGTGTTTTTGATATTATATTAATGCAGTACCCATGGGCCAGATCAAATATGGTTTCGCGCATGGTATGTGGCCTGCGAGCCGAAGGTTTCCCATCCCTGGCTTAGAGTATATTCCTCTTTCACTCATCAAACATAGCTTTCTCGGTTTGAGGTCCTTCATTTTTCACATCATTTCCACAAGAGAGCAAACTGCACTCTTTTTTGGAACTGCCCCCTCCCCCCATTCTCATAGTGTACTTTAATAAATGTGAAAGATACTGATTTTCTGCCAAAAATAATCATTTATTACACTTTGAAGAAGCATACAGGGGTCTTTTACCCCCTTTCCCCCCTCCCACAGTGATCTGCCGCTGCCGGTCGGGCCCGACCAGGACGCAGCATTGCCGACCGCCACAATCTGCCAAACTAACTTTTCCGACCGGCACTTATTCCTTATAAGAAACCAAATGAAATAGTCATGTGGTCGAAGGATCGACTGAAAAGAAACTGTTTGTCATAATTTGAAACTGGATGAAATCCAGTTCATAATCGTTCATGTCCAAAACACACCTCGTGAAAAATACTATAGGCTAATTTTGCATTCCAGAGCAATGACTCGATGCTTGATCGTCGCGCTGTAGTTTCAATTATTAAAGGGAGCGATGTACCGGCAACCAGCATGCCAGAAGTATGGTTTTTTTATTGAAGTACGTACAACCACGAACCTAAGCAGGGCTTACAAAATCCTATGCGCCGGGTGCCTGGGGCTCCTTTTTCCAATGCTCGGGATTGAAACTTAATGATTTAAAAGCCCGTCACGCTACTGCCATGAATATTGCAAACCCTTAGTAGGCCCTCCACTTAGCAGATGAGAACTATAAGGAGTAAAATGATGCTGCCATACCCCTTGCCTATTGTGTTTCTTCTTAGTTTACGCTCAGAATCATAGCCAGATTCGCTAACAAAACTAACGGTAAACAGAGACCATCAAAGCACGCCGTATTTCGATGCAAGTGCTTAGCATACATAGTGCAGGCTATCACGAGTAATAATTTCTTACAGCAGTACGCAATGCATGCACGTACTAAATATCCGTACGTACATATGTTCACTACTTTGCGTAAATCAATGGTGCTTATACTGTACCACGGCCATATGCTAGCACATACGAGTGTAACAAACTGTCATGCACAGCCATAGAGCAGGATATAGGAACTTGCACAGCTAGCTCACTGGGCTACTTTTCAGGTATTGTTATTGCATAAATCATAAATGCACAAAGCACAATTTACACCATATGAATTAATATCAGCGTTTCCCCTGGTAGCCAACTTAATTTACGAGACGGCTGCCTTGCTGCTTTTTTGCAACTGCCTCACCTTTAAATTACCGCCTCTTACTTTTTCTCCCTTGAAAATTATTTGGAAGGCACGGACTAGATCTTTTCCTTACACATGGAGAACATTTTCATGTTGACAATGAAACCATACAGAACTCCTGAGACATTTCCCATGCTTTTGCAATTGCCTTTAAACAACTTGAATTTGCACCCAAGTTCTAAATTAGCCAAAAAAAAAAAATATCCTCCAAAATCTAAATGGTGGGAAAAACTCTCGTAACAAGAATTAATTTGAGGCAGACTCTTGAAAAAGTGACAAGAAATATCGGTAAGAAAGTATAATTACAGGCCATAATCAATGAATTACGTTTTGTTTTGCCAATACATAGATGCAATCTTAAAAAATGATTGTGATTGGCTACAGTCCAAGGCTCCAAACTGAAGCATGGATAGTAAGTGAAACCATCAGACCTCGATAAAAGTGTTGACTGTATCAATTTGAATTGACTTCAAAAAATGACTTAAATTGATATTATTTTAGAGACAGTGTTGGCACATGGCTAATTATGGAAACAAATTCTATTTTAATCCAAAAAGGAAAGGATTTCAGTCCTGAACACTGGTTCGACCCCTAAAGCAAGCTAGCTACAGTCCTGTGCATAAATTTTGTACTGTGTAAAGCACAGGAAGCTTATTTGATCGTCAGAAGAATAAAAAAAATAGCCCAAATCATTAAAAATGCCAAAAAACATTTTCCTGACATGTGCAAAAGACCCCAAAACAACAGTTCGCATGATAATCGCAAGCTCTAGTCAAACATGTTTTCTCTACCGGGTGTCTTTCTTCATAGTGGCTTAGCACATTGGCTGTTGCCTAACGTGTAGTAAGTGTATACTGAGAACCTAGCCTTACACATGTGTAATTTGTAGGACCCCCTTTACAAGTTGAGCTACATTACCAAAAATTTGGATAAAATTTCGTTCCAGAGTGCTTAAAAATATGTAATGTGTTCCAGAAAAGGTTGTTTAACATAGAAGGGGTGATATACTGACAGGATGGCTTTTTTCCTTGTGAAAATGACTTTCATGAAATTTTAATTTTATTACCATATACAGCCTGTATATAACTGTTACGTGGAACAAACTCATGTCTCATGTCTCCAAGTCCATTTAAATGCAGTAGAGTTGCTGCAACCTACCCCACTCTTAATTAAAGATGTGTCCAAAGCCATGAGAGGAGTATGAACAGAGTCGTGGCCCCTGCCCCACCCCTTCCCCCACAAAGGACCCTCATATTGCTGTTACTAGAAAATAGTACTATGCCATGCATGATTCCAATTAGTCAGTGATCCAAGGGCAACCACAGTATGCATTTGTTCAATGTTAAAAACGAATGCCATAAAAGAAAATATAAATCTGGACAGCAAAAAGAAGAAAGGAACCAATACAAGGCAAATAATTTCACATTTTTTTTGCAAGCATACAGAACATCATGCTTTTGAATTCTTACAATTGTATAGAATCACAAGAAAATTATTATGATAAAAATAATTTTGGAGATATTGCCCAAACTTAGGCCTCAGCGCTATGTACGGCATTCAATTGCTTCAAATCAAAACAAAGTTAGCAAAAGTTTGAAGTAATAACAATAAAAGGTGGCATCTTGTTTTTCTGCATATGATAAATATTACAAATTTTTCACAGATTTTTTTGATAATTTGAGAAATTTTAACAACATGAGATCCCTTTTTCAAGGCTGTGTACAGACAGCTTAAAACACTCGGGAAGTGCCGTTTCCGGCCATCTGGGGGTCTGTAAATTTCAAAGTTTTTCTTGTACGCTCCGCGCCAACTGATGGTGGTGCTCCGCTTAGATAGTCCTGCCGGCACTCAAATCATCCTGGGCAGAACCCTGCTCCCACTCTGCAAATTTTGTAAACTTGTGAAAATAATGAAAACCAGATGATCTCCACACTTCTTTTGAGCAGCAATAGTCCAAGACACTAGTAGAATGTTTAGACAAAATCTTACCTTTCTCTCATTTTCATGTTCTTTTTTCATTGTTTCCATCTGTTTTTCTAGAACACTGAGAGATTCCTCCAGCTGGTTCCTCTCTTTGATGGCTTCTTGGAACTTCTCCTCAGATGTCTATGATGGAAAAATAAGCACAAAAAAAAAAAAAAGAAAAAAAGAAAAAGAAAAATGAGTATGAATACACATACAAGTTTTTTCCTAAAGTACAAGGAAAATATTCAGTTACCACAGCAACACCACTTAAAGAAGAATCCTTTGTTCACTGTGCATATTAAATTTTCAAACCTTTAAAACAATGACTTACATGTATAGTATGATGGGCAATTCCACATTAGGTTGTTGGGTAACTTTCTTTCAGATAATAAGGTTCTTACAGGAAGAATCATTAAAAATTTGTTGGCTCAAATTTTCAAAAAATGCAACACTCATCATAACTCTTGTAATGGGTAACACTTTGGGGGTCTAAAAGTATTAAGAGAGGTTGCTGGAGAGACTGAATGACTTTGCCATGTTAATGCAATACAAAGGCTTTCTCTGCAAATATCACAAAAAACCATACATAGAACTATAATTCACTGGAATGCTTACTGTTCCTCTTTTACATGTCCCAAATAGCTTTTGAAATGTATACCCTTCTTTCAAGCGGCAGAATACCAAAATGGTTGCGGTTTTAGAAATTATCTCACCGTTCTCTCATTTTGATGTTCTTTTTCCATTTTTTCTACATGTTTTTCTAAAAGATCAAGAGATTCCTTTAGCTGGTTCTTCTCTTTGATAGCTTCCTGGAATTTATCATCTGATGTCTACAGCAAAAGAAACAAAATATTAATGAGTGGATGGATGGATGGACTGGCAGACAGACCGATAAGTAATTTACAAAACAATTTCTCACTCCTACAGAAGAACATCCCACCACACACTTCCCCATTGATTTAACAAAATTCACAAAGGTATAAATTGGACAATAAAACATGTTTGAAAGAAAAAGTAGACATCTTTAATACTGAATGATACATTTTTTTTTACTTTCCATAACTTCTGTGAAATGAAAAAGTGTCTGGTCAAGTTTCTGCAGGGTTTGACAAACCCAACACATAAATGCCCTGGAGTTTGACAAGACATCTACCAATATTCAATAATGGAAAAATTAACACACACAATATAAAGGGAGGCTGCTGCTCATCTGTAATGTTCTTTCAGAAGACAAGGCTCACAAAGAGCAGTTTTAGTGTGCTCTTTTTGAAATTTATATCCAATACCCTTTCCACACACCCCTACCCCCCCCCCCCCCCACACACACACACACTTCTAATCTTCCCACATAAACATAAGATGACTTTTCTGATTTTTATTTTTTTTTGTACAATCTAAATACAATTTCTAAAACAGTGCCAAAACCAACACACCTTATTCCCCATTGATGGCATGTTCAAGAGGTCAAAGTTCACTCTTGTTTAAATACACTTTTAAGTTTAGGATGGGCAGAGAATTTGCCTCCATTGCAAATACATCTCCATCTCTCTCAGGAATTCTCATATCTTTTGTTACAGCAATTCCGTGAATTTTTTCTTCTTTTGAAAAAATTGCCTAGAAGAAATAACATGTTCATAACTTTCAGAATTTTACAAGTTTTTTTTTGTGGCCACATGAACCCTTTTCTGACCAAATTATCTTTACTCAAGAATTCTACCTTGACCAAATAATCTTGACTTTACCTGTTTTTCTGAGTTGGACTCTTCTTGAAGTAAGTTCAACTGTTTCTGCTGCGATTCCAAGGTTTCAGCTAATTTGTTTCTTTCCTTCATAACATCCTCATATTTCTCTTCTAATACCTAGGATATTGATATAGATAAGTCCGTATCAAACTATGATAACAGTATTTCCACAAAGACATTATGTTGTTTTCATCATGTCTTACAAAAGGACAGACTTATGGGAAGAAGAATATCCATTACACAACTTATAAATTACTGTTTATTTCATATTTGAATGAGGAGCTGACAGTTACTAATATTATTGCAAAATTTAGAATATATGATTTCATTAGCTGGACACTAGCTGTATCACCAAAAGTACAAGAGTTCCACATCATCAAGGTTCATATATCACAGGGACAATACAATGACATGACTTTCTCATTACCAAACTGTGAAATATCTTTGATTACACATATTTTCTTGAGCACAAAAATCCATGATAAAAGTACATATTGTTTCTTGCCATTTAAGAGAGGTTACACAATCTTAAAAAAATTCCATCACTTTTGTCATTTTTAAAAATTCCATGACCCAGGGTTCCCAACTTTTGAGAAAGAAAAATCCTGATTATTTCCTGACATTCCCCTCAAGAATTTTTAAAATTCCAGGATAATTATTTTGTCCCTTTTCTAGTTTATTGTCTCTTCATACTTTTTTGACATGAAAGAAAATGTACTAGACAATCACTTCCTTTCTCTAACTGAAAAAAGGGAAACCTTCCAGGGTTTTCCCCTCATTCCAGGTTGGTTGGGAACCCTGATCTATTCCAAGTCTAGGAAGTGACAATAGATTTCTGTGATTTCTAAAGGACACAGCAACCCTGGATAAACGTAATATATGGTGTACAAATTCACTTTTCTTAGATAAGTATTGCCAATTTACAATAATAAGAAGTTGTAATGACCTGCATATTACAGCTGGAAACCTGTATCAATCTTACAAACAGTCAACTTCTTCAAACAATTTTGTCAACTTTATCTAAACATTTCATCTCTTAATGCCCTCATTCTTACCTGTTTCTCTTCACTTGCAGCTGTAGTTACAGAAGTAAGTTGTTCTTCTAGGTCTGAAATGAAATTCTTCAATTTTTCCTTCTCTTCAGATAAAGTTTGCACTTGCTCCAAGAGTGACTGAAATAAACCAAATAAAAGGCTGAGTTAAACCAGTGCCAGAGATAACGTGACCTATGCAGTTACCATATGGCAAGGGCTGGAAAAAATGTTCATTTCCCAGGTAGTCAAATTTTTCACAATTTCCTCCCATATTTTCATGTACATGAAGGATGTAAATTTCCCTCCAATGACAAAAATTTCCCTCCAAATACCCAAATTTCCCAGGAAGGAGCCTCCCAGCTTCCCTACTTTTTCCACCCGAGCATATGGTTAGCCACACATAGATGAAGCAAGGGAGATGCACAAGTCAGGTACTGTATGTACTAAAGGAGAGAAAAAGCATCACCTGAAAATGTAAGTACACACAGAAGATGATCAAGTGTACTTTCCCATGTAATTCTGATGTGTTGTGTGATTACATGGAATAGACCACTTGAAAGAGAATTTAGACTAGCAAATATCACTTTCAAATAAGTTAACAAAGCAAAACACAAGATAGAAATGCAGTTTGTCTTGTTATGAGTATTGGTACCAAACTAACAATGTGAGTGCAATATCATGAGTATGTGTACAAGTGAAGTAGTCCATGAATGTATGAGTACCATACTTATAGTGAGAGTATAATGTCATGAGTGTGAGTACAAGTACAGTAGTCCATGGGTGTGATTATGAGTACCATACTTATAGTGTGAGTACAATGTCATGAGTATGAGTACCATACTAATAGTGTGAGAACAACGTCATCAGTATGAGTACAAGTACAGTAGTCTGTGGGTGTGAATATGAGTACCATAATTATAGTGTAAGTACAATGTCATGAGTATGAATAAAACTGCAGTGTCTCTCATTACAAGTATGAGTGTAAGTACACATCCTCACATGAGTCTAAGTAACTGATAACACCAGATCAGCAAACCAGGCTGTCCCAATCTTATTCAATGTCCTGACCTTACATATAAGTAAATCCCTCCCACTTCCCCCTCTTCAACCCACCCACTCCCTCCACAAATACAAAACTGGCATACTGGCTAATAGCCCTGTTCCTCCTAAAATGATTTTGTACCTGGTGTTTGCTATCTGCATCTGTCTGAAGTACTGCTATCTGTTGAACCAATTCCTGGTGACTATTAGTTAGTTTCTCTCTTTCCGACAAAACTTCCTCCAACTTTGTTCTTGATGTCTAGAAGTAAATAATGACAATGTAAAAGCTTGCCATCAAGGAAGTCACTTGCAACTGGAGTTGACATGTGTGGTTAATAAGAAAAGGCTAAAATGGTCACAGAACATATAAAAGCACCCACTGCCATTATCTGTACTTTGCACTCACTGGATGATAAATTATGCACTTCTATCCATGGCCATTGGCTGAAAATTGCGAATAAACAATTGGGTGGGCATCTGACATTGCAAGTTACATTTTAGCGAAACAGATAATATTTAGATTACATGCCTTGTTCTTCCTTGGTTTCCCTAAAGCCACTGCACATTGTCCCAAACTATGACCAGTGTCTTAGTTTCGTTGGGCAGTGGCTCTAAACCTCTTTTGTCTCACTTCCTTCTCTACTATCAGACATTACAGGCATTTCCCACATCAACAATTCAACATGAGGAGAGTCATCAATATCAATTATTCAATATTGTTCCAAGTACCAATGAAACTTAAATTTTCTCCCAATTAAGAACCATTTTTATAGAGAGGACTGACTACATAAGGCTGCTTTTAACAAAACGCACAGAAAGAAATACTAAATTTTGCCTAGACCCTACAACAATCAAATCAGTTTTACTGCAAAACAAAAAAAGGAAATGGCTAAAGTTCATAGCCAACATCACAAATTGTTTCAACAATTTTTAAACTACAATGAATAAACCTAACATTTAATACCTTCCCAATGGACTAACCTCTGATGATGCAACAGTTAGAGCAAAAATGTTTCATTTTTTTATCTTTCTAGTATACATTTTTGTAATTTTGAACATTTTAAGGTTACGTTTTAACAGGAAGGATTGTAAAAAAATATAATTTTTCTATTTTGTAACACAAATATAAAAACAAGACAAGCACAATATACCTGCTTCATATTATCTAATTGCCTGGCAGACTCTGACTTGATATTCTCCAATTCTTCCAATAATTCTTTTCCTTTGTCCTTTTCAACCGTCACTTCTTTCTCCATGGCCATTTTCTCCGCAACCAATTCTTCTATTTTCCTTTCTGCCATCTGTAATTCCACATCAAACTTGCATTATAACCCTGAAGTCTTGTATTGATGATGCGTATCAATAATAACATTCAATCTGGTTTTACAAACGCTACACTCACAATTCACATACTGACTAGACAATAACCAAATAATGTTTTATTCAGGACTAAGAAGAGTATTGTGGTAAGAGAAAATGAAGAACAGCAGCTGAAATAAGGAACAACACGGAGAACACAGAAAATCTTTGAAACTGACACATGCACGTTAATAAGTCACAAACGTGAGGATAGCACTTAAAGTAACATGTTGAAATGCTGTTTTGATTCATCTGAATGAAGTACAAGGATAACACAATGGAAAAATAAAGAATTGCTAAAAGCAAACATGGCACTTGACAAATATGAAAAACAAGCAATAACAGCACTGAAAAGAAGTGATACTGGCTACCAATGACAGCTTGCAGTTTTTAGGTTGAGAATGATACATGGGGATTAATATTACATTGAATCTTGTTCAGTTTTTATTTAGTCCAAAAGATGTTTCAATAGGAAACATTTTCACACATGATATACAGACTTTAAGAAGGTTTAACATAATGGTGGCATGCCACCAAAATGACCTGTTTTTACATGGCATTTGAAGAATAAAATCACCCAATGAAAGATCTGCTGGAATCACTTCAATATCTTTTACTGTTCTTAAAATATACCTATTTAGAGTTTGATTGCCTGTGCAAAACTAATGATGTGGAGTGTTGCACAGTGTCAGCATTTCTTTTGTTAACCCCGTATAAATTACCTCAGAATTACTGATCAGATGGCTTACAGTTTGGTTAGTGACATCAATATTTTTCAGGAAATGCTTATTAACTTTTATAATAAACCCCTCAGGGAATATCAATGCTACAAGTGTTCTTGAAATGATGGACAGAAAAACAAAGGCTTACATTAGCCTTACTTGGTAAGTCCATCTTTCCAAGTCACAAATTTGCATGTTTAGCTCATTTAGTCATGAAGCTAGTGTGAAATAGAAATTACCCTGTAAAATGGTCAATATTTGAAGGATTTTGATGGAAATTGTGGCAGTTTTCTGGGTTTTTAATGCTCTTTGCATGAAATATCCAATTACGTAATTTTCACTTCACCAGACCTTTAAGTATTGCACCATCTACACACTTTTTTCAGACTGATATTATATTGTTCAGCACAATAGTCAGCCATTCACACTTACAAACTTGAGGAAGGCCTTTGGCCCTAGGAAGGGAATGGTGGGGGGGGGGGCATTAAAGGGTGATGACCCCTCAAATTTAAATGAATTCCCATTATTTTTCTTCAAATTTACTGTCTCAACTAATGATCCTTACTATGAATCTATCTAAATCCTCTTAAAGTGAGATACTTGTCTCTCAACCAATACACTGAAGTTCCTGGTGGGGTAACAATAGAAAGGGGGGGGGGGTTATTCCTTCTACTGTGTAATCAAAGGGGGCAGGGTGAATGGGAGTTGCCAATATGCTTCAATCTATATAACTGGCTGACTGAAGATAGCCAAAAAGGAGCAACAAACATGTAAATTAATACAAAGCTGATTCCCCGATTAGAGTATTTAGAAAAACATTACCTCAATCTGTTCTTGTAACTTGCTGGTGTCGTCCCTCGCAACACTTTCCATTCTGTTCCTAGATTCATCGTCTTTAGACTTCTCCAGCTACAGAAGATCAATTTTACAATTCAAATAAATGTCTACTTTGAACCAGCAAGCTTTTCCTCTAAAACGACTTTCAACTTATTTTCTGCAACTTTGCAACAGAATGCAAAATAGGATTCCAAACAGCTTATTTTTCTCAACTCTAATGCTCCGCCCACACCAGCAATCCTTCTTCCCATGGAACCATGGTTAAGTCCTCTGGCCAATATTTGGGCTATTATGTTTTGGTGATTAGATTTTCAGACCTTACTTGGGTAAAAATATAATAATTCCAATAAGAGTTGAAATAAGAATGGAAACAGTTGTTGACTAGTGACAAATATCTAGGAAAGGGCACATTTGGCAACCAGATATTGCAAGTTGGATTACTCTAGTCACCAGATATGTGTGAAGACAACTGTCCAAGGCAGTTTACGATACACCAGCCTCCAGCAAAATACTGTGCAATTCTGCTGTGACTTCCTACACTGTACCACAGCAAGCTCATCCACCCAATACAATATCATGCACTAAAGTGTGCAGTGTGTCAGTGATATGCTAGGCTACTCGCCTACAACTTGAGGATGAGGCCTATCACATCTCATCCATAGTGCATCAAAGGACTTTGACCATGTTCAAGAAAGGAACACATTCAAAGGGCTGTAACCTAACCTCATGTAGCATTTTCACTAGCCCTTCATTTGATTCTTAAGGAAGTTTCAAACATGCACCTTAGCTTATTTATCAACCATATGCTACCTAAAAAAATCCCAGAAAACAGAAGAGGACTCAACTCTGATCCCCTCACCATCACTGAATCATACTGGATGAATCATTGCAATGACTAGAAAAGGTGCAAATTTACCTTTAGTAAAATGAATTTCGAGAGGTCAGAGAAAGCATGAAGATTTTGGGCATATCATTTGCATATCAATAAGTAGCATGGTTAATTCAACACTGTATTAGGCTACTAGCCTGGCCACACAACCAGTTTTGTGATAGTGCTATGTAGGTCATTATGTTGCTTGACAAAAGGAATCCAGCAAGTCTATGCACATCAAACAATCATTCACAAGTGTACACTGTTTCTGCAGCATCGTGGTGAATTGTCAATGCCAACTGCGACTGCACATGGAGACTCACATTTTGAAGTGTTTTGTGATTTTGTAGCAAAACCATATGCATAAATCAAGGTCATCATATGGTTTCAGGGTGAAATCATCATAGCTTAAACGCCAATTCATACTCTCAAATTTTCACACGCTTTGCTCTTCCTGGCCAATCCCAGACATAGCTCCGAGTTGAACATTGTTCAACTTTCATAGCTTATAGAGCTATACTGAAGAAAGAATGGGTCTTAAGGGTTAAATGTCCCTTGGCTTTGTGATCTTTTCTGATAAAACAAAACTTTACTCCACCTTTGATATTTCTGTAGCCCTCCTCTCCAGCTCTTTGGTCAATTCTGCAATTTTCTCCTCTTTTTCCTGTCCAGAAAAGAAGAAAAAATTAGTGTCAAAGCTGACATGTGACTGATGAGAATCTGACTCATGAGAGTGTTAGAGTTAGATGAGGTTTCCAAGCAATTGGTTTAGGTCGGGCCGGCCACGACTTTTTTCCCAGTTGTGGCTCACTGGCTTGTTTTCCCTACTCCACTGCTTATGCTGAGCACTAAGCACGATAGCAGTAGGTTCCATTTGTAAAGTCTTCGGTATGGCCTGGCCAGGAGTCGAACCTCAGACCTTCTGGCTGCAAGTCAGATGCTCTAACCACCTGACCATACAGTCAGTCGACTCAAGAGAGTAAATAATGAGTATGTGTACACAGTATAACTCAGGTATTTAACTTTTATGTCTACAGCAATTCTTGGCATTCAATGTTTTCTTTTACTACAGATTTGTTAAGGATCACGGCCGCTGTACATAAAACTGATTCGCACTTTTGCAACCCTATGGGATGATTTACACATAACCTTCAAAAATGACCCATCTCTTGCAAAGAGTTTTGTAAGAAATGGACTTGAGGACTCAAACAACTCACCATTCTTACTTTGACTATGTTTTCAAGTACTAAACCCTCCCCCTTCACAGCATTTTCTTATCATATTACAGTGAAACAGTTTGCCGCAAAACAGATGCAAATAAGTTACAACCAATAAGCTGTTTTCAATTCCCTCTTTACAATTCCCTGGGACAACCTCTCTGGGACAACTCCCACCCTAGACAATTCCAAACTTTCTAGTGGGGAAAGTTGCCTGGGGTAATTTTCATGGGTGGGTACTGTCCCTGTGGGGAGAGGGAAGGGGGTTTTCTGGTCATGCAAAAAATAGCTAACAAACCTCCACTTTGGCTTGTAGCGAAGCATGTACCATAGCCGGCACAAAATCTTCATCATCTTGTTGGGTACGAGGTTTCTTTGAGTGGGTCTTCTTCACTGACTTGGTTAAAATCTCCATCTTCTTCTCATACACTTCTTCGACCATTTCCTTCTCCTCTTGCAGTCGTTCACTGTCAAAAGGGAAAAGACACTTCATTGGAGGAACTATTTGAGGGCATTGTCAGCTATGGCCCTCTACATGCACAGTGAGTAGGTTGCTACTTTAGGTAGAAATTTCTTAAAACTTGCAGTTTTCAACTTTCACAAATGCAAAACTAGCACAAAACTGATTCCTCCCCCTCCCAATAAAGCATCAAACAAGCAAAAAGTAGATGCACCCAATAAGTCTGTTCACTTTATTTCCTTAAATATGAAAAAAATATTGACACAAGAGAAAAATTATGAACTGGGAGCATCTGCATACTGGGAAAATGCCTGGCAATAATTGAGATCATTCATCATCGAATGGGGGCAGTCTTTTACATAACATGTTGCTACTTTCAGTTTTTAAGTTCATGGACTGTTAGCTACCCAAGAGTTCACTGCTATTACATATCTGCAGCTTTACTCAATAGTTACTTAGTGGCTTCAATTTGAAGTTCCCTATTGGTCACATGTACAAGATAACTTTCTTGCACATACCTACTTCACTTAAGCTATTACATGTTTAGTTTCATTTAATTGTACCTTACTATATGAAGTAAGTTAATAAAGTGCTCATCACATGTACTCTGTTTCTTGTGGTTACCTCACATTTCAATCTACACAGGGATTTTTTTATAGGCTGGAAGAAACTACTACCCCCACAAAATGGATTTCCACCCCCTAACCTCAAGCTTTTCTAAAAAAACAGTTTAAGGTTGTCTAAGTTTCAGTTACTTGAGTTCAAAGCTTTGCAATAAAAAACCACTGTATATTCCTTTAAAATTCTACAGAGAGAGACCCCCTCCAGGATGGCCTATCCTCTCCTGCCAGAACAAATCTTCTACAAATCACCTAATTGCAAATAACGTTTCTCATACCAGTAGCTAGATTTTACATGAATTTTTGTTTCAACAGTCATCATCAGTACATTCACTTACTTTTAGCTAGCTTCAATTACTTGTAGTTAGCTTCACTTACTTGTAGCTAGCTTCAATTTCAACCAACTGCTTAGCCATCTCTTCACAGACCTCTGCTCGAATCTGAGTTTCCATTGTTTGAAGCTGTTTCTTAGCTTCCACCAGCTCATTCTTGAGGACATCTACCAAACCGATAAGAGCCTGCCACCATAAATTGAGAAAGATGGAAACAAGAAGTAATGATAACAGAACAGATAGACAGTTTACAGGAACTTAAAAGGACAATTATTGTAATGATCAAAGGGGGTGAGGTTTATAAAAGTCAATTTTAGTTTAGTGTTTCACAAACAACAAATAACAAATATGCTTGAGTAAGTTTAATCTCAATTTATTGATAAAATGTAAACTTTATACTTTAAAGAGGACCTCAGGTCTAATATTATTTTATTTCACACATATATAAAGAGTTAATGAATATTGTCTCCCTGAGCAAAAATGCAAGATAAACAGCTAGGTCCAATCCCATTAAATCAGGGCTTCCAGCCATGACCAGTGTGCAGCTAGACAAGTTTAAGTGGTGAGCTCCAAGTAAAGTGCATCGAGCAAACAGCATTAAAGTTGAACAGAGTGGGTATACTTTTGAAATGTTGGCCTTGTATTGGTGTATTGCGTTAGTACAACTTAGAAAATCAAGAAGTAGATTTTTTCATTATCCTTCAGAACAAGTTAAGATCTTCAAATTTACTGCATGTGGTAGCTAAAATAGTACCAGGCAGTGTTGGGCATTGCAAGACTAGATGTCAGGTGCAAGTTAACAGCACCAGGCATTACCACACAGCAGTGCCAACCATAGTCATGACTCTGGCCACAACCGAAAAATGGATAAACAAGCTTCAGCCTTCAGCCGGCGGTTAAGGGCTGTGTCTGAGAACACGAAAGAATTTCCACCCCGAGAAGAATATACTCTATGTTCAAGATGAGTGTTCATTAATTAAGGCCTACAACCTTATGATGTAATATTGTAATTAGAATGTACCAATGTGGCACACCAAGAAAACAGCAGTGACCATTAGTAAAATGGTCTTGCTAATAACTTAAACAGTAGTTTTTCTTTTGCCAAGTTTCTGCAAATACAGGAGTTAGGGATATTGAATGATTTTAAAATTTGGAAAGTTTGGGGAACAAATTACTCATGAGCTATAAATTAGTACATTCTCCTCTGTGAACACCTTATTTGTTGTAAATAAAGCTACCCAGATGCCCTACTTTGAATTGCCTATTATTCTGTATACATCTATAAATCATGGTATAACATACTGTATATGAAAATTTTCTGTAAGACAAATACAACATTTCCCTTAAATACTTACATTTTTCCCCAAGCTTTCAACCATCTAATATGACACCAAAATCAGACTGATGTATGTCCAACAATGGAGGGTACACTAACAAATTTAGGATTCACAGGATTTCATGAAAACATAATTCCATTATTTTTCCCTGAAAAATTTCAAAATTTTTGGAAAAATTAGTTCAATCTATATTCATTTTGACATGCTTTTACCCAGTGTGGATATTAGACAAGATACAACAAACTGACCACTTGCCCCTTTGGAACTGTCACATTCCCCAACTTTTCCTTAGTTGGAGGCATTCTTTTCAAATTCCTTGGCTTTTTCAGAAGTGGAAAAATGGAGACTCATTTTCCAAGTTTTCTTCGAATATATTCCAGGATGACTTGGAACCCTGATTCATATGTATCTCCACAAAAGAGTGGGTCATTGCTATAGCATGGAATAAAAAAGATTATAGGTCATATGGGGAGCACCATATTAAAAATGATACCAACCACTCTTGAAGCACCAGCTACACCACCTTCATCAACAGGGGTGCCATCATCATTCAGTGTCTCTTCCAACTCATCTTCCTCCTCATCATCTTCATCTTCTTCTTCGATCATGCTCTCATCAATCCTCGTCAGGTCACTGGCCCTCTGCACCTCACGGGCCATTGTTCTAGGGGTGGCCCAAGGTATTGAGGTCCTAGAAGTATTGGAACTGAGGGATTTGTCTACAACTAGAGAAAGGGCCCTGGCTGAGATAAGTTTATTCTTTACTTTGGGCATCTGCCACTTGTTATCGAGTTTAGACGTCACTGTTGTTACCTGCCAGGGAAAATGGAATGGGAAAAACATTGTTTTAGTATGCACAATGAAGTAAAGTGATAAACATTGTAAGAAACAAAGTCTTACCCCAGACAGTTAAAAATGTCTCCCTTCTAAAGTTTACTTCTAACTCCTAATCCAATTTAGAAACACAAACATCTGTCTAGTGCCTCTCAGAGACAAAGCCTACAGTAGCCTGTCTACTGAATTGCTCAAGGCTATATCCACTTTATAGTGTGAAAGCTGTCTGCTACCCATTGGATACATTACTGATTTGCACAAACCATCAATGACCAATCAGGGTGAGGCCACAGTTTGAATTTATGCCCATTCTATTCACGTACACTCACCAATAGTTAATAGGGGTATCTGAAGATACCCAAATATGTTTGGGGTGATGCAAAAGCCCCTACTAAGTGCACCATAAGTCTAACATAACAAGAAATATGTAGCAAGTTGGAAAGTTAAATGATCTCATAGGTCTTGCTTAGGCTAGAAACAGAATTGTGAAATTTATTCTCCCATTGGGAAATAATTTACAGTCAAATGAGCACTAATTTATGTACTTCAAGTACAACTAAACATTATATGCCTTTGTTTACTCTCACAATCAAAATGTTTTACATGGCCTTGAATAAATTAATCATTTTTGCAACATATGTTGTGAAGTTCCGGCTTGTAAAGTCAAGCCATTCCATAACAATAATGAAGTGATCATTGGTTGTAGCACGTTTCAATGGTTTTAGGAAAAGGTACAAACCTGAGTTCATTTTAACACAAAGATAGCCAGAAGGTATTTATTTTCATGTGAAGGTTGTCTAAAATTCCTTTACTTTTTCCTTGAGTTATGAATTATAAGTTTTCCATGACAGCATTTAAAATCATAAAATGGCAAAATTCCATGACTTTTGCAATAAATGGGTAAAACATAACTAACCCTTGTTTGTGCCTAGATCTAAGAAGATCATTGTTTTCAAAGTTTTAAGCATGAAGCAGAAGAAGAATCACACAGTTACCTGTTTAGCGATAGCAGAGAATTTAAGAACATGCATTGTCTCGTCAAACATTGATGCACACTGGTTAACATTAACAACCATTGATGCTAATCCTTTCCCGAGGAAAAAACTCTGGAAGAGTCTTGTCAGTTTGCTTTCCCTAAATGGAATGACTTTGGGGTGTGTGCTTTAGGAAAAAGGAAGAAACAAAAAAGTCTTGATAACATTAGCAAACAAATGAAATCACTAGGAAAGACATCAATAAAAGGTATCCAGCTTTGAAAAGATTCACTTTGTTGAGCATACTCCCATGATTTCTGTTGGCAGACTCAACCTATGAAGAGATTTTTTAAAGGTCTGGTGACACAAAAGTGACACAATTTGTTATTTGATATAAAATGCATTGAAAATGTACAAAACAGCTATATTTCCCAATAATATCTATCAAATGCTGACCTTCCTCACAAGGGTACTTCTACGTTACACCTTCACCATGAATAAACATGAGCTAAATATGCAAATCTGCAACATAGAAGGAAGGACTACCAAGATATTTCTAATGTTGTCTTTTGTTTCTTCAACCTTCATTTCAAGAACAGTTGTAATATTGATGTTCTCCAAAGGATTTTTTTTTTGGAAGTTAAAACTGCCAACTTCAATAATATCCATATCCCTTACCAAGGTGTTAATTATCTGGCAAGGAATTAAGAGGTAATTTATAAAGGATTAATAAAAGCTTTACAAACACCGTGCAACACTCCACAATGTTAATTTTGTGTCAGTTATGACTTGCTTCAAAAGTGAGCAAAGTTTGAAGAGGTATATCTTCACAAGGGTAACACATATTGAAACAAATCCAACAGATCCTTCTTTAGGGGATTTTTCTAATTGTTAGGTAAAAACAGCTTTTGGGGGTTCCACATCACCATACTTTTAATAAACACTGTTGGCTCAAAAGAGTTGGGCCCAGATTTTGGATTCAGGACTAGGGAGAGGTACATTTACATAACATAAATATCTTGAGGCTTAAAATTAAATTGCATAATATCCATTTCCAACAGAGCTTATCTAAGCATCATGGTGAAAGCTACTTTTATTCTTGCCTTAGATTCTCAAGAGATTACCAGCTGAAGTCATAACAATTTCTATCAAAAGAATTCTTGAACAGAGCAGAACAAACATCATATCTGCACATTTATGAGCAATGGTTTGTTTCTATTTAAAGCTTACCTAAAAATTTTCTGTTTCAAAACCTGATGAATTCACATCATCACCACGAATATAACAGTTGTAACATTTTTTACCGAAAATGCCTGCCATATTGCCAAAAATTGCCTTTTTAGGTAGCATCTTAACATATTACTAGAAAGGACCAAACTACTTACAATTTCGTCAACTCCAAAACAAAGCTTAAAATATAGTTTCTAATTAAAAACAATACTTTTCATGAAAAAAGCTAATATTTTGTTATATTTTTCTGTAGAGGAGATCTTTTGGCCAGGGGACTGAGGAAATTAACCTCTACGATATGGCCCTGAGTTCTACTCACTTTAAACCTAGACGCCCTGTGGACAAGCTAATTACCCTGATATAAATACATCATACGACATCCTGCTTCCTACACATCAACTTACTTAGAATGGTTCTGGTTGTATCGCAAGGCATGAATGCACTTGCCAAGGGTTAGTAGGGATGTGTTGATGTTTCCTGCTTCTTTCAATCTGTCTCCCTCGCTCTGTGTTTTCGTCGACCTTTCGGACCCAGCGAGATCACAGAATGATATTTTGCTGACACGAGCGATGTGAGGATCTGCTACATCAACAACCCTTAGGATTTTGATGCTAAATATGCAATGACTGAAAGGGAAATGAGAAACACAAAATGAAAATATGTTGTACCAAAGAGTCAATTTGATATTTACCCTTCATAGGGTTTCCACTAGTGATGTACCAACATTACAACTTGCTAATATTAATGAAAATGCTATTTCAATTCTAAACATTGGCTGATATTAATCCTATACAGATATTTGAGTAAAGACGGTAAAGAACTGTTCACCAATCATCTATGATCTAGCTATAAGGGACTACTACGAGTTGTTTCATTTTCCTGAGGCAAAATATTGGGACATACAGTCTATCATATGAAATATATGACATTTTTATGAAGTATAGGACAAAATATATCAGTAAAGAAGAATCAGCATTTGAGGAAAATTTTACAAATACAGAATGAAAATAGAGGACTATTCTCTGATACTGATATTGAGTACCACTAATCAGTCTAACACTTATTTCTACACTCTAGAGACATAGAAAGTCATGATTTTTCAACCATAAAGGTCATGTTTATGACTAAAGAATAAAGCTAAAAAGAAAAGATTGCACTTGGTTTTACAAATTTACCACAGATGCCCCCTGGATTTTCTGAGTGCCCAAGGCACTGATCATAATTACCAGGAAGGAGTCTTTATGTTGGGACTGAGGGGGTCTGCATTCTACATGTACAATTTTGAACCTTTTATCTAGACTTTACAAAGAATTGCCCATGGCAGATGGCATAAACTGCCAGGCAGGATTCACAGTTTTGTAATTACTGCTGGGCAGAAATTTTCAGTTCCAAGCGGCCAGTTAGCATATCCCTGATTTGTTTATTGTGGACAATGTGTCAACACCCTCTCCAAGAAGTAAATGTAAGATTCGCTTTCCAGTCCAAATTGCAATTGGACCATGCCAAATATCCAACATTCAATGACTTGGATAAGCATTTAGAAATAAGTCTACCTCCCATTTTCCCTACTGCATGGGAAACTTGTCCTTTACATGCTCACTTACTATCATATTGTCAATGTCAGTTTTCTATCTCAATTGCTACCTCAAACAAGGTCTGAACACTTTTCTGACGATGGAAATCAGAACCAAAGCTCTCTTCCAAGCATGATTTATTTGCCATTATTTTGAATACTTGATAATAACTTCAACAGAAAGACAGATAACAAAACCTTTAACGAATACCACTACATTCAAATCCAAGCACCTTATAAACGTTTCCAAAGCTGCCAAGGATGTGATGAGCCCTGATGAAGATTGTAATCGGACAATGCCCACCTGAGAAAATTCCCACCCAGACAATCCCCAACCATGAAAATTATCCCTCTGACAAATTGTCCCAACAGAAAATTTGGCATTATTTACAGCAGGAATTGTACACGCAGAAACTGTCCAGTGGCTAAATGGGGTGGGGGGGGGGGGGGAGTTGCCCAGGAACCAATTAGGATGCACAGTATAGAATAGAGATTCTCATGAAGTATACCCAATGGATGCAATCAACCACTTACCTGCGACTAGAGTTATGATTCAGCTTTGTTGCAGCAATGCTAAGGTTCTTTTGACCAATCTTAAGTACTTTATAGGCTTCATCAGCATTAGACACTTGGATTTCTTTCAGGCCTGATGAGCAGAAACATCAAAACAGAGATAGTGAAAGATATCTTAGGAACACATCTGTAAGTAACGGAACTTTCAACTTCAATTACCAGGAACAGAATGTAAATTAACATTTATCTTTATATTTCATTTACAAAGTCAAAGGTTGTGTGACATGCCACCAAAAAGAGCTGTTTTACTTGTCGGTTAAAGAATTAAGTCTTCCAATGGAAGATCCATTGGAATTATTTCAATATTTTTTGCGATTCTCAAAATACATGTCTTCAAAGTTTGATGGTTTCTAAGTAACTCATTGCCTATGCAAAAATAATGATGTGGAGTGTTGCACAGTGTTAAGATTTCTTTCATTAACCCTACATAAATTATCTCTTAATTACTGATCTGAGAGTTTACAGTTTGGTCAGTGATGACAAAATTTCTCAAGAGAGCAATTTTAACTTTCATACTAAACCCCTCAGGGGATAACAATACTAGCAGTATCCTTGAAATTATGGTTGAGGAAACAAAGGCTAACATTAGCCATAAAACATAGTATGTCCATCTTTTGATGTCATATATTTCCATATTGTAGCTCATGTATATTCATGCTACAAGTGTGAAACAGAAATTTCCCTGTAAAATGGTCAATATTTGATGGATTATACTGGGAATTGCTGCTATTTTCTGGATTTTTAATGCTTTTTACATCCATATCCAACTATGTAATTTTCATGTCACCAGACCTTTAAAGAAACATGTATTACCTTTTATAAAGATGCTTCCATGCTTGTCTTCAGAGAGTTTCAGTGCTTGTCGTCGGACCTTTTTCCCTTTCGGTACAGCTTCTAGGAGGTCATAGATATATTCATTGTATATCTCAGCAAAGGAGACCCAAATAGAGAACTTGATTGGGCCCTGGGCCTCAACATCCACAGATGTGTCATCTGGTATCCGTGACCTGATGTCGTTGATGAGACACTGCGTAGCTATTGTTGGATAAACAAACAATACTCATTCATCTTCTTTCAAGCCATCTGTAGCATGCTTGGGATATGTTCACCCTGGGTGGTACTGGGTAGCCTAGCCCAGCAGTAACCATTTCTGCCTGCACTAAATAAAGAGTAATGAATTCCACCCAGATCTCCACATGGCATGGACAAATCCCTACATATGTCAGAGAAAAGGTTCAAATGCTACATGCAGAAGCAGACACCCCATACCCTTATAATCATATTCCAAGATGTTGATAAATGCACCCAGCACTGATAAAGTCCTGGGCACATCCCTTTTTTCACAGGACAATTTCTAATATCTTACCGCTTTCTTTCTGAGAAAACTTATTTCTTGAAAATGAAGTAACCCTGAGCACTACCTAATTTAAATTGCCTAGCATTGTATAGTATACAATGTTACATAAACCTTGGTAATTAAGGTATGAACATTTTCTGTACCACAAACACACTACCATCCTTTAAATTTACAAATATAAAAAAATAAAATAAAAAAATGAAAGGGAATATAAACCTATTACTTCAAGATTTTGCATTATTCATCAAAGATTTATCGAAATATTACAGAAGACCTTGGCTAAAATAATCCTGCAATAAGAATTTGTTTGCTACAGTTGCTGATGACAAAGGCTCTAGCAATACTTGTCCCAACACCCAGAATTCCCACTGACCAACTTGCATGTTTGGGGGAGGGGGAATCTGCAGTTAACCGACCAGCACAGAATAAAGTGAAAATTCCCTTAAAAACACATGAACAACCTTGGTATCGACATACAGAACTGCCATCTTGTACGTTCTTTCCATGCTTGATCTCAGAAAGTCAACATTTGGAATGGACTCCACCAATGGGCCTTCGGACCCCAATTAGCAGGCACTCAATTTGGCCTAGCTAGAACCAAACTGATGGCACTTAAGGCCAGTTCATATGCCAGTATAGCACTGTGGAGCTATGAAAGTTGAACAATGGTTAGATTTGAGCTATGTCTGTGATTGGCCTGAATGAGCAAGGGATGACTATATATGGTTCTTATAGCTTTATAGTGCATGAAAAGTTGGTAGAATGAACTGGCCTAAAATTTATAATTCTACAGAGCAACTTGGGGTCATGAGCATTGACTCCAAAGATTAACTAAAAGGAAACCACATGCCATGAAAATGCCCATAAGCCTACAATCCCGAGTAGTCCCCCACAGCCCGGGAAAGTCTTATTAGTGATGGTCAGTAACTTTCACATTCTGTGGTTTTAGTCCAGCCAGTTGTATCTTCACAACCGTGCTCAATCCGGACATATGATACAGCCAAGCCCTAGTAGCCACTGGAACTACTTATTAAGCACCACAAGGCATTATACCCTTGAGCGCACATTGCCCTGATAGAGCTGGAGTTGTTACCTTGTTATGATACAAGCCTGATTAACTGTGGTCAGCTTCTACAAGAATTTGGACTAAAAGGACTTTCATGTCATGCAAACAGAAAAGGTAACATTTTACAAAGTGTAAATGAAACTGGACAAACCATCAGCATCGTTGACAGTGCTTGTGTCAGAGGTCATCAAAGAATCTTCATAAACCGTCGAGTTATTGGATAGCTTAGACGATTCAATGTCACTGGCCTCTAGACTGTCTGGTTCAATTCCCTGTACATAAATAATAACATATTTTGGGGGATTGACTTATGCCTGTACAATTACATAATATTTAGTAATGCTAGTCTCAATGATACAAAGGGGCCTTGCACACTCATCATTTCATAAATCTTATTATCTGTAGCAGCATTCCAATAGCCAGTATCACATTATAAAATGTGATACACATTCTTGCAGATGTGATGCAATTCTTGAAATCTATAGCTTAAAATTGCTATGCAGTATGATTGAATATTAAATAAATCTCTCCGAGCAAGATTTAGCTCCAAATTACCTTGAGCTACTAGGGTTATGGCATCAAAAATTCCATGGATTATACTCTTTTCCACATTAGGGCATGAGAGAAGCAACTTTACCGTTTCTGTGAGGGCAATTATGCCTTTAGTAATAGCTGTTTGGCACTTTTGGAACTTTATGTCCCTGCTTCTAGTTGCGGGTCTCAATTTTTCCCAAATCAGCTGGTTGACTTTCGTCTGCTGAAGCATGTCACAATTTGAAGGTCTACTGTACTTTTTACACTTTTCTTTAAATTTTTCCTCAGACATTTTATTAGTCTGCACTTTTGTAACCATATCTGCCACTTTTTGCTCTATTGGCGGACCAGTGTCCTCGCCATCTAGTTCATTTAGCACAGTGTCCAGAATATTGGGCGACGCTTCGATTTCATTGGCAGTATGAAAGGCATTAAAGATACTTGAAATATCGTCGATGTCTTCTAGTCTCGCCCGTTTGGGTGCAGGGCTAGGCACATTGCCTACCTCTGTGGCCGCTTTAACAGCCTTCATAATAAAATTTGCCATTTCTGGCGTCACTCCTGCCGGCAAATTGTCATGATTATCATTTCCAGCACCACTTTGAGTGCAGTCGAAGGACCAGCCTTACTAGCCGGTGAACAGTCGAGGACTTCCCCGAAGTCAAGTTCTTCTTCCATGTTAGCCCAAATATATTCAGGCACTTATGCCTTTAGTGAAGGAGTATCGCCAATTGTGTCTACTCCTATAACCCAATAAAGCGACAAGCGAGAAGACAATTATGTCTTACAAGTGCTGTATTGATGCTTTCAAAGCACACTCACACAGTTTTACGTGAGGAGGCTGCTAAGTTGATGTTGCATCAACGATGTCAGAAGGCACAATGAGACTGTAGTCAGTGGCGCGCTCTCACGTAGTTCTGGAATGCATTGCATTGTGTGAGATAGAATTGTACACAAATCACATGAGAATGAGTAACCACACCACCATGAGATGAAAACTGATACACCTAAATGAAAACCTGCTACAGAGAATCAATTTTGTACAGGGGTTTTTGCTATGCCCGAAAATGCAAATTAATTTGAATGCTGATCTGTAGTTGTTTCAAGCCAGTGGCTTCACCAGTCTTTGTCTTACAAAATGAAGTCAAGGTAAGAATCCAGCTTTTGTAATTTTTCTGGAAGGGATTTCTTGCAGTTATGCAGGATTTTACATTTTAGATGTTTCTGTTGTGTCGTTGGCTAGTTTAAGCAGCATGGCAGATGACATATGTTTACTTCCACTCTTTATTCCAAGTTTTTACAGGAAGTGACATCACAGTTAAGGGTTTCCATACCCAGTCACCAACACTATCTGAAAACTAATAAAACCAATATGTCAGTATTTTCTATGCAAAGAATTATAAAAAACCAAAGATTTTTTGTGTGTCATTGCAGTGGATTGCTGTTCTCCAAATGGTATGTCCAGTTAACCTTCTACATCTACAAGGACGAGCCCGAGGTGCAAAAATATCACGTTATGTGTCAGTGAAGACCTTTAAAGGGAAATACTGCATTTATGGTAGAGAAACTTTTAAGAGAGTTAAAGGTCTGGTGACATGAAAATTACATAGTTGGGTATTTGATGTAAAAAGCATTAAAAATCCAGAAAATAGCCGCAATTCCCATTAAAATCCATCAAATATTGACCACTTTACAGGGTAATGTCTATTTCACACTTGCATCATGAATAAACATGAGCTAAACATGCAAATATGTGACATCGAAAGATGGACCTACCATATATGGCTAATTTTAGCCTTTCTTTTTTTAACCTTCATTTTAAGGGCACTAGTACAGTAGCATGGTTGTCCCCTAAGGGGTTTATTAAAAAAGTTAAAATTATTTCCTTGAGAAATATTGCTATCACTCACGAAACTGCAAACTATCTGATTTGTAATTAAGAGATAATTTATATTGGGTTAACAAAAGAAATGTTGACACTGTGCAACACTCCACATCATTATTTTTGCATAGGCAATGAGTCACTTCAGAAACCATCAAACTTTGAAGTCGTTTATTTTGAGAACGGTAAAAGATACTGAAATAATTCCAACCGATCTTTTATTGGGGGATTTTATTCTTCAAATGACAAGGGAAACAGCTCTTTTTGGTGGCGTGTCACCATAACTTGGTGGGCATCAGCAGCAGGAGCAGTAACAGTAGCCGTTGAAAGGGCTGTGCATTACATAGGGCCACCGATTTTCCGCGATCATAGAAATTGCCACGGAATCGCGGAATTTTAATTTTTTCACGGAAAATCACAGAACTTCAAAAATCTCTCAGAATGCTAAAGAAGTCTGCAATCAAGAGGGCAAAATGAACAAAAAAGTTGAAAATGAAAAAATCTGTATGTAACACTGGATGGCTCTAGCAGACTACAATCTGATAGAAAACTGTTGAAATTCACCCCCTCCGATGCTTACTGTATGTGGGACCAGGTGCGAGTTGCGCATTTACTAGCCTTCGGTAGGTCTAATGTTGCTCAGTCTTGCAAAGTTTTCCCGCGATCCCGTTGCCCTTATAGCTGTATCATGTACTCTATGTATGACCTATGCATGAGTGCGTCATAACAAACTGTTGCGCACATTACTCAAGTTTCATGTTTTGCTCTGTTGTTACGTTTATGATCGAACGATCATAACGTTCTGACTGACAAGTTACACTTTCCATTGTGGAATAATTATCGGATTTAGTACCTGCATATCATTTGGATATAATTTTATACAGATCTTTTACTATGTAAGAAGAAGAAGGGACCCACACTCAAACAATGGTAAGTCAAGTTGTTTTGGGTTTTTTCTGTCCATTACATATATGTGTAGACGTTAGGCTGGTGAATGGATTTTAGTCTGGTTAGGCTGCACTGGCCTAACACACTAATCAATGCAAAACAGAAAGTCACGGATTTGGCAAATTGCTTGCACGGATTTTCACGGAATTTGAAATTGCTGTAATGGAAATTGACTCTTTTTTTCACGGAAAATCGGTGGCCCTAATTACAAAGTGAAAAACACTGATTACATATGCCACGATCAAACAGAATGGTTTGAATTAAATTTCCAAGTCTGCCTTGCAACAAAATTGAGAGGGAAAATTCTAGTTGTGTTGTGTAACATTGTGTTGCATTTTTAACTGTTTACTAAGAAGTCAAGGCATTACCTGTTGAGGTGATGAATTTGCAATCGCTAGGACAGAAGACTTAACAGCCTCCTCAGCCTGCATCTGCTTTTCTGTCAACCTCAAAACATCACAAAAATACTGTGGTTTTAGTTGCATGCTGTCATAGTGGCGTCCATCAATGCTGTTGAAAATAACATCAAGGGTCCTTGGTAGGATACCCCCATCTTGAGGCAATCCTGCAAGAAGATTAGCATTATTTGTTGCATTCCATTCAGTTTGTTTTATGCTTATTTTCAATTGATATGGCAATTTGTCAAAATTTAACTCATTAAATTGATATAACTTTTTTCCACAAATGCATATGTCCCAAAATTTATACCCAAGATCATGGGTGGAAAAAGTTGGGAATGCGGGGGGCTCCTTCCCTGGAAATTTTGGTACATGAAAATAATTAATTGATAAATCCATGCAAACACCCATCCTAACATAAGATCCTACGCCTAACGTTAGGCTTGACTTTTCACTGCAAGGATTAGCTCAATTTTTAGCCCATACATGATAATTACGTACCGTTTTAAGATGTCACCGTATCTTCAGAAGTATTCGTTTATGTGCATCGTCACAAGCCGTTAATAGACATGAATAGTCAGTAGCCGTGAACACCATGTGACCTTTTTATGAATAATAATCTATCCCACATTTTGGGGATTTGTGTAAATGAAAACTGGACGAAGGTTTGCAGACTCTGTATAGAATGTATAGAGGGTGTATGATGATTTCTGAGAGAGCACCACCTTTTGGAAGGCTGCTACAGAGTCTGCTCCGAAGGCTAGAATAGATCTAATCTTGCTTGGCCTGTGGTACCCTGACAACTTTCTGCCACCCAAAGGCCATTCAGCATTGCTCTTTCCCACTCATATTTTGAGCCCTGCTACAGCCTTCACTCACCTTGAATGGTGTATGTCTTGCCAGCATTTGTGACACCATAGGTGAAGACCAAACAGTTCTGCCCATCTATCACACTTTTCACAGATGACAGCATTGTATCATCGAAAAAACTCTTCTGACTTGTCTCGGGTCCGTAGATGCCAGTGAATGTAAAATTATGTGTCATTTCTTGACATCCACGCATGCTGCTCTTGAATGCAAAACTGTCCTTTGGAGCTCGCATGGTAAGGGTAGTCTCCTTTGATATGTGCATGCAATCCTGGCATTAGAGAGGAGTAAAGGAGGATAATTACATGAGGTGCTGAATGGAAGTAAGAAATGGGATTTCCAGCAATGAGGTTTGGCAACTGGGAGTGTAGGAGTTAAAATTTTCCTAACAGCACCAACTGCCAAAGTACCAAGGTGGGCTGTCCATTGATGAGCAATCTCTGGTTTCCCCATCTGAAATGAACTACTATGGTGTAAATGGAAACTGATTCCAAATTTTCAGCTAAACTGTTGATACAAAAGGTATCTCTTACCCCACAATGCAATGTAATAAGTGCCCACAAGGGCCCCCTACTCCAAAATGTTTAAAGACTAACTGCAAGCAAATGCATGAAGAAGATTAAGCAAATGGATTAAAATCTGATTTTCGGCCAAATGCTTGTACAGACAATTTCGAAGACATTGTCTTTGAACTAACTTGAACGATAGCTTTACTTTCAGGGGGAGAAGGAGCAGTAAAGGCATACAAACACCTCAATGAGCAAAACTTGCATTACAAAGACCTAGAGGACTTTAAACATTCTCAAAAGATTGCAAGTAGTCCAGATGGAAGTTCACAGTCTGAAACATTGTCACTTGTTAAACATTCTACACAGATTGAAAATGGGCATTTCATGTATGTAAGATGCCATATTCTGCCAGACTGCTTTTGAGTGTCTTGTTTAATTTGTTGACACTACTGTAGTTCTTAGAGGTTTAAAAAAGGGAGTCAAGTACAGTATGAATGTAACACTCTCAGTCTCAGCCCTTTTTAATAGATTCACTTACAACTAAGGCAAGCAGGGTCCACTAGATTAAAGGTTTACTATGATCCTTCTAATCCTAATCTTAACCCTTATCCACTCCTACTGTAGGCTAATCCTCACCCTAATTCTAAACCTTATCCAACCCTAGGCTATATCTTATCATAATACTATTTAAAGTCCCTTATTCTACATCTAGACTTAATCTTAACCCAAGCTCAAACCCCAGGATAGATTTTTTGCTTTGTGAACCATCAGTCTAGTGCAGTGAACATTCCATCTACTGGAATGTCCCCACAATGAAAAAGAGCCTAATTTGAGTTCTAACAACCATGGAACTTAAACTGCATTCACAAGGACTTCACTGTACTTCATCACTTTGACCTAGTTTGTTGATAGTCTTGAGGAAGGAAACTGCACAGTTGCATTGTTGGGCTGTGAACGAGTAGTAAAATCTGTATTAACATTTAATCGCAAGATTTTACGACCACTTAACAATAACTTGTCATTATCTCTTATGCACTGTCAGGCCAAAGGAGATTTATTGATTGAAACAAGTTCTACACAAGTGCAGAAAACCTGATGACCAGTTGACCCTTGCTTTCATCATTGGTCACCTTTGTATTTACTGTAAGGATGTGAAGAAGATAAGATGACCAGAAAACAAGCAAATTGTTAAATAGTGAGAGGGATAAAAAACTGGGACAGAAAAAGAAGCCATTTTGCCAGCACTTTGTGCCATTTTTGTCACATTATAAACAAAGCAGGCCTGTCATCATACAAAAAAGTTCTGATGAGCAAATTCTGCACAGGTTTTGCATAACTTGCAAAACTTTGCGGGCGCACATACTTTGAAAACCAAAATTTCTAGCTCACCTGGTCTTCTTAATTTGGGACTAAGAATGAAATTTTCTAGCTGCAGCATGATTTTCGCAGACGCAATGCGTCTTTGCGTCCAGCTTTTTGCAGGCGTGGTAGTGCAATTCTTTCACGGATTTATCATCACAAAATTCTGAATTTCAATCCAACTGTAGTATGCCATATATCCCATTCCCATTCACAATTATAAAATTATGCTAATTTTTGGCAAATACAGTATTTACGAAATTCTATTTTTCCACCAACCCCGTTCTCCTTGACCACTTCTTTGACTGTTCAAGGCCAATGATTTAAAATGTTGCATTGGAGAATTGATCTGGCTAAACCTCTGAAAGAAGAGTTTGATAATGAACTGCAAGCAAGTAGCTTTTTACTGGTTATTATATACAACCACTTTGTGATAAACTGCTAATATGTCATTGTCACAGCCCTAGAACATTGGTATAAACTCTGGAGTGTAAACTAATTAACGTTTCACTCAACCACCGAAATACAGGCACGCATAGTAATTATTCTAGTGACAAGTACCTTGGTTTTCTCATTTGTCCCCCAGATTATGCTAGGGGCATGGATGGCACAATCTGTAAAAGGCTCATTTTGACCCCTGAATTAGAGTAAAGATCTAGAATACTTTACCTGCTCTTCTCCATTACTAATCTCTTCTCCTGTAAAAGGTCTAATTCGGAGAAAGACTTTCATGTGCTCCCTTTTGTGATTAATGCTTTGTCGTGTGAGCTTCATGGGTGTTTTTGCTGTAAACTCATCCACCAGATTCTTCCTAATGTCAGTGGAGAAGAGTTCTGGTTCTTTTTCGTCAAGCATCTCTTGTTCGTCCTCTTCATCGGACAGACAAAGCTGCTGCGGTATAATAGACATTCTGCAAAACAAAAGGCAAACAGCTGATTCAGCAGGGTCTGCAATAGCCGGTATCGCATCCCTGTTTGCGATGCAATTGAAGCACAGTAGCGATACAAAAATTTTAATGCCTGGCAGATTTGTGACACAACTCTGCAAATCAATTGAAGTTATTTGAACAGACACAGGCATTCTGACATCCACACAACGATTTGACTAGACTTCATTTCACACCTCATTTTTACAATTCCAACCTAACTACTATCATTAAAATGAATCAATTCCCTGTATGAGTATTTAATAATTCAAGAATTCTAGGACTACAAATTTCCGTTTAATCTCCTAAAGGGACCGAATAAACTTTCGTTTACCATTAAACGATGTCCATGTCTTGAAAATATGCGTGTACTCATAATATATTCACGAGAAAGAAACGACTGGCGCAAGGCTAACACGGTGATTTTGTTGTGCAATCATCTTTTTCTGACGAATACTTCTGAGCGCTCCGACCTTGCAGAAATTCATCTTATTTTCAAGCTAGGTAGTGTTATTTTGTGATTTTTTTGCATAATCTAACTAGTTTTGTGAAAAGGAAGAACGTATTGGAAGAATTTCTGATATGATTCCGATTTGTTGTAGGCTAAATATCATGAATTTTCTGGTTTTTGCCCTATACCTGTAACACTAATTGTCCCTATGGTTTGACCAGATTGGAAAGTATGGCACTTTTCGCCGAGATCTCGGGTGTGCATGAAAAAAATTGAAGTGTGCAGTGTGCAACAAGGTGTCAAATGCACACTTCAAGTGTGCACACGAAAAGTCAAGCGTGAAATAAATACTTGGGAGCAATATTACATGGGATCGATACCAGATCATAAGTTCCAAATATGGCTCACTCCAGCCTCCAGGGGTCTTGGCCGAGTGATGGCCAACACTGAATAGGCTACATCATTTAATTAAGTCATCAGCACATCATGATCACAACTTGTGATCATCCAATAGGTCAAGTCAATATAACATATACCTAGGGTTATACCACAGGCGCCCCTTAACATTGTATAGTATATCATATACTATGTATTATATAGACGGAAAGGTATGTCACAAATCTCCTTGCTCGAACAAACAACTTACGTTTCTGGCACAATTACTGCACTTTTCTTGCCAAATTTGTCTGTGTCGAGACTTTTGATCATAAGGTACCTCAAGGCAGCTCTTTTTCCCGAATAATTTCACTTGGCATTGTCTGAAGGATGAAATTTCGATGGAGTAACAGTCTGAGGATGGTAGCTGCTGATAGAGAGCATTCAGCACTTCCACACCAGGGCTGAAATTTAGCACTCGTCCGATCGTCCGTGACGGGTAAAACTTGCATCGGACAACCACTTTCTCTCTTTGAACTTGTCCGATGGACGAGTAGATTTTATTTGTAACTGAATAGTTCCCTACATTAGCAGGAAAGTATGTCATAAAAATCTCCTTCAGAAGTGGCATTGAGACAATAGTATTGACTACCATTTATCATTGTATCATGCTAATAAATATGGAAAATTGCAGAATTTAAAGTAAATGTTTGTTTTCTATGGCAGAGACAGGAAATAGAATTGTTCATCTCTTGTTTGTCACTTTCATTCGCACAACCAAAAACTATTTCGGACAACCTAAATTTAGCTTCAGGTTGTCCGATGGACAACCTGAAAATTTCCTTAAAAATCAGGCCTGCACACTATATAATACAATACTCCTAAAATATTCTCTAAAGTTCTCTTAACTTTCTGAATTTCTTCCAAAATTTGTCAGTTATGTTTAGCTTTGATTATTACAAATCTTACAGATACATATTAGCATTAATGTGCAAGATTTTTGAACACAGAAATTCATAAAATTTGAAAACCTTTTGAAAAGTGGAAAGGCTTGCATTTAGTATGAGCATTTGTGGCAGTTGCAGACTGTACAACAGTTACAGTTCAACTGTCACAAGTGCTTGTAGAAAATGCTAGCCCTTCCACTTTTCAAAAGGTTTTCAAATTTTATGAAATTTAATGTTCAAAAATTGTTCATATTGATGCTAATATATATCTGCAAGATTTGCAATAATAAAAATGGAACCACAATTAAACAAATTTTGGAAGAAATTTAGAAAGTTAAGAGAACTTTAGAGAATATTTTAGGAGTATTTTATTATATAGTGTGGAAGTGCTGAATGCTCTCCTATCAGCAGCTACCATCCTCATACTGTTACTCCATCGAAATTTCATCCTTCAGACAATGCCAAGTGAAATTATTTGGGAAAAGGAGCTGCCTTGAGGTACCTTATGATCAAAAGTCTTGACACAGACAAATTTGGCGAGAAAAGTGCAGTAATTGTGCCAGAAACGTAAGTTGTTTGTTTGAGCTAGGAGATTTGTGACATACCTTTCCGTCTATATAATACAGAGTATATGGTATACTATACAATGTTAAGGGGTGCCTGTGGGTTATACAAGGCAATCGCCGTCACCTTAAAAAATCAGGTGTGCAATGTGAATTTTCAAGTGTGCAATAAAAATCTAGACAAAAATCTTGGGTGTGCAATTGCCATACTTTCCATACTGGTGGTTTGAATTTCGGTTGTGCCCTAGGCCTATAGGTAATACACGGCAGGAATGGTGTGAAATAGCCAAGTAACAGCATTGAAAATTGAGGGCATCTAAGTATTTGTTTTTCCGTTTGCTTTGTGAGAGACTTGGGCTACAATTATGGTCTAAAGTAAACCGAGAAAATGTGAATCAATTTGTAGAGCCCTATTATGTAGTAATAATCAGATCTGTTCTAGCCTACTGCTACAAATGGGATATTACAGGCAGGGCTGGTCATGAGAATTTTTCAGGAGGGCAAGCAACTGCCCGCCTTGCTTTAGCTGTTACACTTCAAGGCGGGCAATTAGTTGCCCTCCCAAGATTTTAGGCGGGCAGTTGTGTAAATATAAAATTTACATTTAAAATTATCTTAGCTAAAAGCATAACAGTATTGTACAAACTGAACTGCAAAGAAACCGTGTTGCATAATAAAAACAAGAATGAGGATGAACACTTTCATGTTAAATTGCAAGAACTGCGCAAAACTCAGGCTTGACTCAACTACCCCATGTAACCAATGGGGAGGTTTTGACATGAGCAAAGGGCAGTACGTACCACAAATCACCCGGAGCACAAATCATGGGGGTCATGGGGCCATAACCCTCTCTGAAAATAAATGTTAGGGGGAGCAGCCCCCACCCCCACCCCAGCCAGATCCAAACTTAGATATGCAACACTCATAACAAAAACAGTGGTGCCATGTTTTCTAAAATCATGTTATAAATCAGTCAAAAAATGAAAATGATTTTATCTCACCATGCCACAAATACCCAAATTAGCAACATCATGGCACCCTTCAAGGTAGAGTTGGTGCTCTATTCCCTTCTACCTTTTGCACCACTGTGGACACTGGGTGGACCAAGTCCAGGGTAACATATGGCGGAGCCACTCCATGAATGGTGCCAGTAAGGGTCCAAAGATCAACTGACATCCACACAGTTGGACCTATATTCCTTCTTCAATGGTACGTAATGTAGTCCAGGCACAGATCCAGAAATTTCGAAAAGGGGGGGGGGGGAGGGGCTAACAGGCCCCTTCAGTATTCTAGCTCCTACATTAACATGCTAATTTTTGCGCATTCGTTATTGATGTGGCGAAAAAGGGGGGGGCTGAGGCTGGGAAAGCCCCCCTTCCCTTGGATTCGCACCTACTGTAGTCGGGCCCAGGCCTGCAGTCCGGAAATGGCATGCAGTGACAAGTTAGATCTAATCTCAAAGCTTTGTGTCCTTCTTGTGAGTAATTAAGTGAAGTATGCACAAAAATCATACTTGTTCCCCTTTAATATAATGGGTATATACTTTGACCATTATCTTCCGACAGGAGTGGGGGAGCTAGGTTGGGGCCATGGCCGGGCCACAATGTTTTTGTCTGGTGGTAACTGATGAATCCTCCACCCCCACATAGCAACAAAATGAGGATTTAGAGTGTTATGTTCATATCACTTTAAGGACTTCAAGAGACTAAAACTATTTGCTTCTCGTAACAGTAATATGTATGGCAAAAGGCTTAGAAAATATTCAAGTTGGTTTGACAAGCAAAGACCTATTCTGGCCATAAATATGTCTGAACTCTCACATCAACATCTCAGACAACATTTGATAACACTTTCAAACAAAAATGATGGGTAAATTTTAGACCCTGTAGCTCTACGAGTAAGCAGACACTACTTCTGCATATTGCAGCATCCTAGTAGGCCTATCCATCTATTTTACACGTTAGGCAACAGCAAAATTGCAAAGCCCCCCTAGAGAAATTTGCCTCGTGGTGAAAACCTTCCAATCAAAAATTGTCAGTATTATATAGATACTTGTTTGAGAGTCTTTTGAACATGTCAGGACAATGGGTTTGTCATTTCTGACAAATTAAGTAATGTCTGACAGTGAATTGACACTCAAAAACGATGTATTTTGAAATTGTACTCTCTGCAGTACAAGATGCATGCAGCAAGCTGTAGCTTTCTTGTGCAACTGAACCATGTAAAATCAAGCTGTGCGGCATGCTAGTTTGTGCGGCGCCGGCGTTGTCAAATTGTACGGCTGGCTGTTTTCGCTAGGGAAGTTGCCGAATATTTTGGCGTGGAAAGTCATTAAATTTGGGTCTTTAAATGTACTAATTTGGATGTATTTTGATGGTTTTAGCATTGTATTTTCACACGGGCGATCATATTTTCTCAAGGTGGGCTGTTTGTTGCCCGGCACACAATTTAAGGAGGGCATTTTGTTGCACACCTTGGCAAGTGTTTTTGCTTCCAAGGCGGGCGTTTAGGAGGGCACGGGCGATCGCCCGGGTCATATGACCAGCCCTGATTACAGGTATTGTACACTATTTTGTTTTGGGGGAATTAGCAGGTGAGAATCAGGGAGTATTCTATGAATGACAAGTCACCAACTTACGAAATTTTACAGTAAGCCTAGCCTAGAGCCAGTCTGGAAAGTTTGTATCTGCTACACTGAATTTTTACGCCAGTCACCTGTTTTCTCAACTTTTACGCCACGCCAAATTGTTGTACTGTGTTTTAAGTACAGTGTGTATGTAAAAGACAAGAAAATCACGCCATGAAACTGGCGTATAAGGTCTTTACTGCACGCCGAGGATCTTCGGCGTAACATACATGTTTTCCGGACGGGGCCTAGAGCCCTGTAATTCAGAATTTCTGGAGACCATCTTGCACAGGGCAGTGTTGGAGGAGTATAGGCCTAATGGAATTAAACACAGTCCTCTTCAAGGGCTAGGGCTAACTATGTCCTAGCCTTAGCCATGTAAATATTCTTAATGCCGCAATATTATTAAAATAATGGATAAATTAATGAACATAATATTATTACTTTGGCTATAGTATCGTGATAACATTAGGCCTAGCCTAGGCGTAATACTAGCCTAACGTGACGTTTAGAAAGGCTGGCTGAGTTGCGTACAGAGTTAAGGACTATCGCAAGGTAACGTTAGTCATAGCTCACAAGCTTACTAGGCCTACTAAGTAAAAACTTTTACGATCATACTCACATAATCACTTAAATTTGGGCTATCGTAAGTAGTTCATAAAATCTTTATTCTTCCAAAATCTGGTTCACTTATATGATTTGCCCGGGACTTTTCGGGACTGAATCATCACTTTCTTTATGGTGCTACTGTTACACTGTATATCCCTGTTTGTTCAAAATTTGCGCGAAACGGACCAATCAGGATTGCAGACTTGTGTCAAGTCGTTTATTTGTTAAAGTGTGGAGGCAGTTATATTATACCAGGGAGGTGATAAGACCCTCCCTGATTATACATATATGATAGAGCAGGATATTGGAACCTATCCTGCTATGATTATACACAAATTCGATCTGTTGAGATCATAGAAGAACCTTACTTTTATTTCTATGGTTGAGATAGACTGTTTGATCGTATGTTTTGCACAAGAAATGAACTCATTCCTCAACGGTGTAAATTTTGAATGAATCGGAAACTGTATAGCCTACATGATATGTATCACGTGAATAATATATCGATTGCTTCATTTTCTGGCTACTCTCTTACTTCTTTCCATGCTCTTTCTTCTTCCTTGCCCTTTAAGCTTTGTTCCCCCTCTCCGTCTTTTTTCCTTTGTTTACGCCTTTCATAACATAACAAGTTAAAGGCAATAGGCAGTCGCCCCAAAATTTTCTTTGAAAAATCAGCAAATTCTTGCAAATCTCCTCTTATTGCATTACAATTTACAAGCACCTCTGAAGATGTTTTGAACACAACTATTACAAACAATAGGTAAAGCAAGGCGAAATTCTCTTTGAATCCCACAATTCACTAACAAAAATATTGCCACATGATCAAAATAGGCCATTCATGAACTAGAGTGACAGGATACACTCACTCTGTTTGGGGTGACTGCCTACTGCCTTTAAAAGGAAAAACGAGGGCTATAGCCCCTTAAATTCTCCCCTCAGTGCAGACCCAAAACCAAACAGTAAACCAAACCAAACCCAGCAAAGCCGAGCACAATCAGATTCTCCCACGGTTTCTAACTTGTCAATGTTTATCTTGAAGCAATGGACTGCAGTGGAATTAATTAGCATTTTCAACTTACAAGCCAGGCTGGGAGAAACTACTTTTCATCCGTTTTGATCTTCGTTGGGTTTTGATTTTTGCAACGTCACTATAGCTCTCAAGCGAGTGTCCTTCATATGTACGTAGTTTTTGCCATGCATGCTAGTTTCTTTAGGCTGTATAGCAGTAACCTTTTACACACAGTGTAAAAAATGAAAAAATAAGTTTTGAAGTGAATTAAATTGAATTTCGTTTGATGGCAGACCACATTTTCATAAGTTTATGAAGCGCGAAACCCAGAAGGGAGGTATAGGTTTCCCGTTTAGGGAAATTAAGAAACTAAAAGTTAGATGCGAAGTTCATGGCATCTGACAATAGCGCACAAAGTTTGTATTGTACTTTACGGTCTGTTAGGTACGTAAGCAATGGCAAAAATGTCATGCCAAGATGATTCCACAGAACTGACAGTCGTGAGAGTTGGCAATGAATAGGGAAAGTTTGGCAACGAATTGGGAGATATGCCCTTCAATACCACTTTATTTTATGGACTTTCTCAAGGTTGACTGGTAGTGGCTATATTATGACACAGGGTTTTCTTCAAAAGTACACATTTGTCAATAATATTATTCTAAAAATCAGATTCTATGGAAAATTTACACCTTCCTCGATGTGATTTTTGTCAAATTCAAGCCCCCAGAACGTTAAAAATGATAGAAGAAAAGTAAGCAATAAATCACAATAGCTTGACAGCCGAGCGACAGCTGTTCGCCAGCTATTAAACTTACTCCCTGCTGTCAAGAGAGTTAGCACCACAGAATTCTGTGGTAAATAAAATGGGATATTTGTATAAAACGATCTTTAAGGTCAATAAAACTCAGTCAAGAGAGGGAGCGGGTGCAGCTAGGGAACACCTCGTTTATGAGCTTTGCTTTATGACTAGATATATTTTAGGATGACGGATATTTTATGGGACTGTACGACTGTGTCTTCTGTGGGATCAACTTCTCATGGTTGCCCGCCTGGCGGACGTGTATTACCCCTGCACCCACACTCTGACTGCAGTATGTACGTCAAAGAGGAGTACATATTCGACACCTGCTATGAAGGTAAGCAAAAATGGGACTTGGGCCTGGAAACACCCCTTCCCGATCCTCGCCTATAGCTTACAGGCAGTAGGCAGTCACCCCAAACAGAGTGAGTGTATCCTGTCACTCTAGTTCATGATTGGTCTATTTTGATCATGTGACAATATTTTTGTGAGTGAATTGTGGAATTCAAGGAGAATTTTGCCTTTCTTTACCTATTGTTTGTAATAGTTATGTTCAAAACGTCTTCAGAAGTGCTTTTAATGCAATAAGAGGAGATTTGCAAGAGTTTGCTGATTTTTCAAAGAAAATTTTGGGGCGACTGCCTATTGCCTTTAAGTTAACATGGACTTACTGTCGGTTTGATGATATGGAACTTGCGTGTGGTCAGTGGCGCAGCCACGGGGGCCTAGGCTCCCAAAATTCCGCCAGGCCCCCCCCCCCCAAAAAAAATTGAAGATTATGTGTTAAATGTCTAAATATCAACGACGGATGAGGTCTATCATTTATATATCTATCTCTCTAAATTCTCACGCATTTCAAATGGTCAAACTTCCCGATCTAAACAGGCTAGTAAAATTCTTAGGCTATAACAGGTTTCTGTTTCCAACCTTTATCAGGTTGATACGTCAACGCTGGAAGTATTTTTCACAACGAGAAATAGAGTTCTCTGTTTACTATAGGTTGAACTACTATGTAGGGCTGACAATTCTAGACGAAAGCACAAGCTAACAAAAACTAGTCACGGCTGCTTGTAAGTGGAATATCTGTACTCTTTGTATGTTCTTTAAAAAAGACCATTTGAGTTGATTAACATAACATAACATAACAGGTTAAAGGGCAAAGGAGGGCTAAGGCCCCATAAGATGCCCTGAAGTCCATACAACCTTAACTGAAATGAAAACAAAGAACCAACCAACCCCAAACGAGCCCAGCACAATTAGATTCTACCACACTTATGGAAGAACTTGTCAATGTTAACGTTGAAGCAGTGCACAAATGTGGAGTTAACTACCCACTCAGGCAGACTGTTCCACTCGTTAACAACTCTATGAGAAAAGCTGAACTTCCTAATGTCGAGCCTTGCAAAACACTAGCTTCTTACAATGGCCTCGAACCCGAGAATCACATTGAACCTTTAAATAATTGCAAGATGACAAAGGATTCCTTCCAGAGAGAAATTTGTACACCTGAAGCATGTCGCCCCTAATCCTTCTCAACTCCAGGGTGGTAAGCCCAAGATGCTTAAGTCAAACATGATAAGGTAGGTGTCTCACTTCGGGTATAAGGCGAGTGGCTCTCCTCTGAACTTGCTCTAAAAGAAACTTGTTCTTTTCATAGAAGGGACTCCAAGCCTGGGCTGCATAGTCGAGGTGGGGTCTTACCAACTGCTTGTACAGATTTAGTATAATTTCTTTACTAAAACTACTGAAATTCCTCTTGATCAATCCAAGCACCCTATTAGCCCTAGCAGCAGCCGCTGCACACTGTCTAGATGGCTTTAAATCGCCTGTAATAACTACACCCAGATCCTTCTCAAAAGTCATATCACTCAGAATACTACCATTCATGTTATAAACATAGCTGAAATTTTTAGGACCAAAGTGAAGGACTTTGCACTTATCTGCGTTAAAAGACATTTGCCAAGTCTGAGACCATGAAAATAACCTATCCAAGTTTTTTTGCAGTAATGAGGCATCATCCTTATCACTAACCTTCCTATAGAGCTTAGTATCATCAGCGAACTTACTAATACTAGATGTGAGAGAGCTATCAATATCATTGATGAAAGTTAAGAAAAGAAGCGGGCCAAGAACAGAACCCTGTGGAACTCCACTTGTAACTTCTTTCCAAGAAGAGAAATTACCATTAACATTATCAATTCAGCAAGCCAATTTCTGGTCGTCTCGGATAACTATAAAACTTTGCCCCTGCGTTTCTTACATTTAAAACACATCGCAGCTCTTGCAAAACTTTAATCCAGGGACGCACATCAGTAACTGTTAATAGGCCTACTAACTTTGTGCTCAAATTAGCTTTCTTTACAAGTCTGAATACTAAAACTCAAAATCATTACACTAGGAAATTTCCGTTCGAAATAGTTTTCCTGAGGCTTCTGAAATACTCAAACCCAGGAGCTACCGGGGACTTCGCCCCCTGGACCTCCACCGGGGTTTGCCTCTGGACCCCAACAGGGGCCTCAAAGCGGGCCCCTGGACCTCACCCATTTGGGCTTCGCGGTGCACGCCACGCGTGCACAGTTTGGCCCCGCAAAAATGTGCTCTGGCCCCCAAGTTATAATTTCTAGCACTGCGTGTGGTAAGGGTGGACGATATTACGGATTGTATCGAGCTTTATAACAACAACAACAACAACAACAACAACACCACCACCACCAACAACAACAACACCAACACCAAGGCTAACAACAACAACAACACCACCACCACCACCACCAACAACAACAACAACAACGTACAACAACAGGAAGTAGTAAGGCATACGTCTACGAACATGAGCGCAAATCACATAGAAACTCATGGCCGCTGTACATAGTTGAGCAGGGAATTACTTCGATCTTTGAAATCTTTTGTTAGTTAAAATGCCAAATAACTTGTTTAAATACAACTTGTAAGGCACGAAAAGTAGGCTGCCATTTCCCGCAAAGTGAGAATCTTTTCGTTCTTGGTACTCTAGACGTCTCCTGATGGTGGAGCTCTTCTGAGCCTGTTCTCTGTATATGGCTCTGCCTGTTGCCCCTGTCGAAAAAAGTCTGCGAACGACCATGCGCAGAAATGTAACATCATCTGAATTTTAATTACATTTTATATCACTTTACATTGCTGAAGTTATCTATTATAGCGTGTTTTTCAATAAAGATGGTGATATTTACAGATGGCCGGCGATTCTCGTTAATTTTTGTGGTTTCAAACCTTAAGCTTTTAATCATTAAGTTTGTTTCGCAGGCTGGACTGGGTTCCCGGAGGGTCAGATGTAGCCCTCTAGCTGCCACGCCAGCAGGCGCGGTTTTACGGGGGGCTTTGGGGGCTCAAGCCCCCCCCCCCCCCAAATTTTTAGAGGTTATGTTATGCTATTTTGCGTGTACTGAGAAAAACAAAATCCCCCATACACCAATGTGCACATCATGGTCCAGTGGATTTAATTTGTCAAGGGAAACTGTCGTCTGTGTCTCGAAATCACATATTAGGTTCACGATTTCATACAATAGAAGTTGGGTCAGATAAGTAACATAAGTAACATCTATGATAGTATGTACGTACATGTAAATCAAGTTAACGGATTAATCATCTATTGGAAGTTCAAAACGATTCATTTCGTCTCTGATCTCGTCAAGCTGTACTAGCAGTCCTTGACGAGATCAAGGACTGCTAGTCCTGCTAATGGGAATCGTTATTCCCATTAATGTGGTCCAGTTGCTCGTATCTCGCAGTAAGGTTTGCTACATTCTTCCAAATAAAAAAAACATATGCCTGTATATACGTTACATCTATGTCATGGTCAGGGGCGGTGCCACTCGGGGGGAAGGGAGCCTTTCCCCCTGTAATTTGCAGGAAAAGAGAAAAAGAGTAGGAAAAGAAGACGGAAAGGAGAAGAAAAGAGGAGGGCGGGGTAGGCCTATATCTGATCCATATAGTTATCCAGAGCTTCCAAGAGACCATATTCCGGTTTCTACCAGCCTTTAGATACGATTTTATAATGCACAAATGAAGCAAGGCAAATTTTCTTAATAGTTGAGAATATTTCTGTGGACTCCACGCACGTATTTTTGCGTAAAACTTTTCCCGACTAGAAGGCAGTAATTTGTCCAAAAGGGGACTTCAGGAGGTTTGTTGATACAAACCCTTAGACATAAAGGCTCCTCTTTCACCTAACAAAAAATATTAAGAATGTTTTGAAGCCATATAATCGGGTCCAAAAATATCCCAAAGACAACACCATTTTTACATCTAAGTAACCTTCAAGTAACCAAAGTTTCTCAAAAGACCCCTCCCCTTAGACCTATCCCTAGAACAGCCCTCTTTTACCCAACCAAAAATTAAAATTCACGAAGTTATGAACATTTTACAGCCACATATCTGTCAAAACTGTCCTGAAGACCGCACCATTTTGCATCTCAGTAACCTTAAAGAAACCAAAATTTCTCACAGGAGAGGGGAACACCCCTCCCCTTAGACCTCTCCCCTAGGACAGCCCTCTTTTCCCCAACCAAAAATTAGAATTCACAAAGTTATGAACATTTTCCAACCATATATATCAGTCAAAAAATAACCCAAAGACCGCACCATTTTGCATCTTAGCAACCTTAAAATAGCAAAAATTCTCAAAGGGAGGGGAACATCCTTCCTCTTAGACCTCTCCCCTAAGAAAGCCCTCTTTCCCCCAACCAAAAATTAGAATTCACAAAGTTATGGACATTTTCCAGTCATATTGTCAAAAAATTACCCAAAGAATGCACCATTTTGCATCTTAGCAACCTTAAATTAGCAAAAATTTCTCAGAGGAAGGGGACGACCCCTCCCCTTAGACCCCTTCCCCAGGACGGCGATCACCCAACCCATGCCCCTATCAAAATAAACTTGCGCCGTCCCTGGTTATGGTACTGTTTTTATTATCATTGATTTCAGCGTGCGCGTGGCCGATTTACATATGAGAGAAAATTTTATGATTCTTCCGTTTCAAGCCCCCTAAGCCCCCCCCCCCAAAAAAGTCTCGATCTAGAACCGCGCCTGCACGCCAGAGCCCCTGTCTTAAGCTTATGCACTAGACATGTGAAGGCTTGAAAATATGTAAATTCTTCAATTGCAGTCCCAATTTTCTTCCTCAGCCATAGGCATAGTGCCTACTTTGTCGATGAGGGGGAGGGGAGGAGGATGCCCAAAGTCTTTCGGTAAATCCGTCAATGATTCGTAGTGAATAGTAATAGTAAACAGGGGTGTTAATTTGGAAGGAGGCAGAAAGGAAAGTTTAATTTATGCCAATACCCCATGAGCCACTCAATTTCCAGAAGATTATCAACCATAACCTATTTATTCTGCTTTCGGGGATTTCTTTTCTCTATTCATTGGCTTTAGTTTGGAATTATAAGCAGCCTGGGAATCTCTGTGTCGTTAACGTCTACAAATCTTCCCCAAGTGTCTTACTCAGAACAATGCTTTGATGAGTAGGTTGGCGCCTTGAAAACTTTAAAAGGAATATGCAGTTACCGCAATCAGAATTAGTATACCCAATTATTCCAATTCATGAATGGCTTTTTTGATCATTTTACAATATTTTGCTACTGAATTGTTAAAATCATGGAGAATAAGTCCTTGTTTTCCCTTTTTTGGCCTGTTGCCTTTGAAGGAAGTTGCTATAAAATTAGAAAGAATGTTTAATTGAGATAAATCAATGAAGTTTGCCTCGTCTTAAAAACCGTGACGGACCTCGTACAGGTAGCTGCAAAGACAGAAAAAAATCGGTCACAACAATGCAGAACGGTTTCCGGAAGTTTCCTGAAACGACCATGTAGAATCAAGTTCACATTCTTACATAAAACTTAATTGATACACTCTCATGTACATGTACGGAAGCGCCCGAAGATGCAAGTTTTATTTCCCTGACGATTGGCAATGCTATATGATAGCAGTGGCGAAAACCCCCAGTCTTTACTCTTTAGGCCGGTTCATACTTGCAAATCACTTCTCGCGGTATGAAGCCATAGGAACCATATATGGTTATCCCTCGCTCTTCCTGCACAATTGCGGATATAGCTTTGAGTTGGGCAGTGTTCAACTTTCATAGCCTTATAGCGCTATACGGAAGTATGGATCGGTCTTTATTGTAGATGTAGCAGACGACACATTCAGTATTAGATGGTGTACGTAAGTCTTATAGTAATATCAAGAATAATACAAGAGACAGATTACTGTCTGACCTTGGCAGTGCAAACCTCACTTTAAAGGGATGTGTCATCTCCTTCCAGTAACAACTCCTTGGTCATAGCATCAAATTCTAACGGTGTTATAATTATTTGCCAGACCGGGAACCAGAAAAAGTGACTGGTGTTCAAAGATAGTCTCATTAATGTTAGGGTATGGCAAAGATTCAGTAGGCTAATCTGTAATGTTGCCCGGCCTATCAGATGTTCAGCTGCAATAAATCAGAGGTCACACAAGTGGGGCCCAAAATGCTCTTACTCAAGTGAACTGGACAACGGAGTAGTAAGATAATGACTGCTGGCTGAAGATGCTGACAACGTAATCCAATACATAAGACCAGCCGGTGTTTGCGTGATCTAGTACGTAAGACCAGCCAGTGAAACAGTGTTCTGATACATAAGACCAGCCATATTTACTTTATTTTAGTAGTCCATTTTGCGGCTTGTCTCTATACTAATTGCGTCATCTGTTTTCGTTCCTCTACTATACGTTGTGTTCTAGGACATAAGAGTACGTACGGGATATTTATTCCATGGGGTTATAGCCATTTTTCCAGGAGAAAAACCTGTGTAACCTGAAAAAGTGTTTTGCCAGCAGCCCGTCAGCCGCTTGGCTGGTAGTCAATCCCTTTAGCTTTTCTTACTGTATGGTTACATCAAACTTCATATTAACTCATGTTTTCTAGAGTTGGGACTTAGAATTGTCGGACGTCACGTAGCTTAACTCTGTATTCTGCGTTAGTTCGTAATTCACCCTTAAAGGCAGTAGGCAGTCACCCCAAACAGAGTGAGTGTATCCTGTCACTCTAGTTCATGATTGGCCTATTTTGATCATGTGACAATATTTTTGTGAGTGAATTGTGGAATTCAAGGAGAATTTTGCCTTTCTTTACCTATTGTTTGTAATAGTTATGTTCAAAACGTCTTCAGAATTGCTTTTAATGCAATAAGAGGAGATTTGCAAGAGTCTGCTGATTTTTCAAAGAAAATTTTGGGGCGACTGCCTATTGCCTTTAAGTCCGAGTACCTAGCAGAGTTTGTACTCACAACAGATTTTTGACTCAGGTAACAACTTCCGCTACACTGTGTAGTCCTAAAGGAACATGTAGCGGTGTAACTTAACACCACTTCCATGTTTGTCATCAGAAAGCGCCCTCAGTTTATCTTTGTATCGTAACCTTTTATCTTTGTCACTCGCCTGAACTTCTTGACACTTCGACCTTCGACTTCAATCGCTCAACGCAACAACTTAGATCGCTTAAACATAAATCGCATTCTTTCGCCTTTATTCTTTCGATCGGATATTTTCATGTTATTAGAAAAAGTCATTATCCGTCTCGATAATTATTCTACTTGGATTACGTTCAATTCGACTTCTATTGGAATTCAGAATTATCCTACTTTATAACTTCGACGAGCTATACTTTCACCACTGTCAATGATATCATTTATCGCATTGTGGTGGAATCCTACATTGATTTAATTACCTCTTCATATCGTGTATATATTTATCTTTGGAGTGAAAACTGCATCGCATTTCTAATTCAACAAACCTGCTGAACCGGACCTGAGTTTCGTGCTGGGCAAGAAGAAATACATAAATTGAAGATATTTATATAGCGCTTTCCCCACGAAGGCTCAAAGCGCTCTACAAAAAACAATCTTAAATTAAAGTGACCCAAATAAGTAAGTTTTTAGTCTAGACTTAAAGCAATTAACCGTTGGCGAATTACGAATCTCAAGTGGGAGGTTATTATATGATTTACAGGCAAAGACAGCAAAAGACCGATCACCATAACTAGTAAAGGTTCGAGGTACTAAAAGAAATTGTTTGCTTGCTGACCTTAGACCAGGTCTGGTCTGGTACGGTTGAACCAGTTCTTTGATGTAGGGAGCATTACCATTTAATGATTTATACAATATCAACATTACTTTAAACCGAATATGAGACTCAACTGGGAGCCAGTGTAGAGAATTCAACAAAGTAGCAACATTGGTAAGCTTTGGACATCTGGAAAACACACGAGCAGTAATATTAACAACCCTTTGAATGGGCTTTAAAGTAGACACAGGAAGACCAGCCAACAGCGAGTTACAATTATCAACCTTGAATGTAATCAAGGCATGGGCAACCGATTTTGAAGCGTTGTTACAACCGATAATGTAAAAATCAACCGATAATGTAAAAACAGCCGATAATGTAAAAAAATTTACCGATAATGTAAAAAACTCTTTGAACCGATAATGTAAAAAAATTTACCGATAATGTAAAAACTCTCGTCTACCGATAATGTAAAAAAAATTACCGATAATGTAAAAACTGATCTAAGGACGTTTTCATATGGAATTGGAAACGTGGAATTTTATCCAAAAAGTCATACGTTAATTCATAATGGTCGTAAGTCATACCCCAGGGGAAGGGGCTCTCACCCCTTTTTTACAGCGCCCTCTTGCAGGTATATTTCCCTCAAAAGGGTATATTGAAAGACAGCAGAAGAATTAAAGGTCACTTCTTCTCAATTGTCAAGGCCAAATACATAATGCTATTGTATTTCTCCTTCATATACTTAAAGCGCTCTCACTCTATTGTTCCGCAAGCTCACCAAAAAGAACATATCTACGATAAAAATATCATGAAAGGACTGTAACATATTTTATTACATAGAGGTGGGTCATATGGATGGCACAGCTTATTTGCATAGGTCTTTGGCCCAATAGAGGGCGCCCTCTAATAAAACCAGATATTTCAAAATCTAAAGGACTGAAAATTATATTTTTGAAATGAGCATGTCAGAAAACCCAGGAGTGTTATTATCCTTATTCTGAAACTGGACGAAAAATGGTGACAACATTTTGGTGCTTTTCGCAACTTAAGGAGAGGTATATTCTCCCTCGCAATTCCCGAAGAGTAAAGGAACAGCAGTCCTTTAGTTGCTGTAGGAACACTGTTAACCTTTAGTTTGAGTAATGTAAGAGTTGGCGCTGCAAATTAGTGGCATGTCGTCTATATCTGAGATTTATTTTAAACTTTCAGAGCCGTAAAGCGAAGGTAAGAGATACTCATGGGCGTAAATCCGGGGGGGGGGGGGATGGGGGTATATCCCCCAACATTTGATTAGGGGGGATGGCCCATGTAATCATCCCCCAATGTTTCAGTCTACAGATACGCGTAAGATGGAAAGTATATTTTATTCTTCATTTTCGTAAGAAATTTTTTCAATCTCGCTTCACTTTCTATGACAAATGTTTCTCAAACTATCAGAATTTTAGCAAATCGTTGGCAATCTATCAAAATTTTCGCGAGCTCCGCGCGCAATTCCAACCTTACGTCAGTGTCACTTATATTATCACTATTTCCGATAGCAACTTTCGGAGAAGGACAGCAGCAAACTGTTGAAAGTTTACGAATTAATAGGTAAAAGACTAGCTTATGGCAGTGGTATGTAGGTTTGTTGGGCAATTGAAAGTGTCTCGATGTAGAGTCTGAATGCAGGTTTTGTAATGGAAATATTATTTGTCACTGTTTACACTCCATGTCATGACCATTATTAAGGTAATAATACACGAAACTGTTCTGATCACGACACTTTCCGAAGAACAGATATACATCTCCAAACATCTGTGGGGGACCTCGCACCAATATGGGATCTTTCAATCTAGTATATAGCATGATGTAGAAGGCTGGAACTACATTTCTGCCGTTATACATTTTTGAAAAAATTTTACCAGAGCTTCGCCAGTTCGCGCTGAGCAATTATCGGTATAGATGGTGATTGTTAACACACTTATGACGAAAACAGCACTCTGTAACGCTCTTATCAGTCCTTCACCCCTTTTGCTACACCTGTCAGGGAGGTCTAATATCACCTCCCTTCACCTATACTCTCCATCCCTCTCATTTTTCATTGCTGGCAGCTGTTCGTCCGGATTTTAGTTCAAAAGTAGTAAAAATACGATAGTTGTAAAGTGTTCGGCGTCGTACTCTATATTATCATTTGGATGTCAGGTAGTACACGCATTATTTAATTGCTCCCCCCCCCCAATTAATATGATTAATGCAGAGCTTTCAGGAGGTCCTATTCAGGTATCTGCTAGCCTTAGATGCCCTTTCACAATGCACAATGAAGGAAAGGACATATTTCGTAATAACTGAAGAATGTTTCTGTGGACTCCACGCATATATTTTTGTGTAAAAAATTTCCCGAAATAGAAGGCAGTAAAATAGACAGAAGGGAGGGGATTCAGTTGTTGACAACGTATCTGTCTCTTAATAGACAACATATTCTCCTCTTTTATCTTACCAAAAATTAACATTCACTAAATTATGGACATTTTCCGGCCATATATGATCAGTTCCAAAAACATCCCAAAGATAGCACCATTTTGCATCTAAAAGACCTTAAATTAATAAAAAAAAAATTCTTAAAGGGGAGGGGGAACCCCTTCGCCAGGACGACACCTTTATGTAGTGACAAACGAAAGATCAAAACTGCTGCAAGCGAATGCAGGAACGCATGAAAAATAAAGGTGTAATTTACTCAGACTTGGGGGAAGCAGACTTGAGGTATTATTACGACATCATCTATGGGCCCCCAATCACAAAAAATCTGGCGACGCCACTGATCTCAAGCCAACTTGCAGGTCTTGCAATGATCTCCGAATTCAAAATCTAGTTGTCTGGTATGACCCTATATGTTGATCCCTGCCTTTTAAGCTTAACAGGACATTGTTGCTCTTGTACAATTTCAATCCAGTGCAGCTTTCCAGTGCAGTTTCGTGCTCAAAATAGTAGGCTATTTCCTAAATGCATGAATATACCAATAGCCTACCAAAGAACATTGCCACTGAAAATAACCTCTTAAAACAGTCTTCCTGGCACTTCTGAGACATTAAAACCCAGGAGCTTCTGGGGGCTTCACCCCCTGGACCCCCACCGGGGCTTTGCCCCTGGACCCCACCAGGGCCCTAAGGCGGGACCCTGGACCTCACCCGTCATGGGCTCTCGCTTCGCGCTCGCCGTGCACGCTTCGCGTGCACATTTTCCACATTTGCGATAGTTCACCCCATCCCCACCCCCCAAAGTTGAAAAGAAATCTCCGCCCCTGGAGATACTAAGATGCCTAATGAGCCGCCTCGCTTACGCATAGACTGTGCAATCCTTAACGTCAACTTCTGTCTACGTTTGACACATTACTAACGCATACAGCGCTAATGTAGCGCTAAGGTAACAAATCGTTACCTTAGCAACAGGATTTACTACTATAATGAATGAAAGCTTTAGTCGTGTAATGAAGATAATATACACTGGAATGAATAATAAGCACTTACCTTTGCGTGTCTCCTTGAACTACAAATCCTAGGCGAAATATCTAAAGCGCCAAACGTACAGAAGTTCACAACTGACTTTAGACAAGTAAAACTGCTTGTAAGATCAAACTATACGCAGAGCATATTTGAACGCGAACGCAACTATTGCTATAACTTGTATGTAGGCTATAAGTGCAAAACAGAGCGCGTTCGTGAGCGCGTACTGTACTTTGGCGTTCATAGCCTGACACGCGTATTTTTGTTTTGTTAAGGACGCGCACGTGTGCACGCACTAGCGTTATCCTGCTATGTAACGGGCGTCGATGCGCTACACATAGCCGGCTATGTACAGCGCGTCGACGCGCTGCAGATGACCTGATAACGTTTGTGCGTGCACTAAAGTACTTGTGCTGTATTTGAGGGGGAGACGCGCTGCGCCGTACGTTGAGGTTAATCCTGTGCACTGCATACGCAGGCTAGTATGGAGCGCCAATCACGCAAAAAGTCGTCGACGGTGGTGGAAGGTACTGAAGGTATCGATGGCAACGTCATCGATGGTAAACGCTATCGACGGTAATGCTATCGACGGTCAACGCTATCGACGGTCAACGCTATCGACGGTAAACGCTATCGACGGTATATGCGAACGATGATAGCTCAATCGGTGGTTTACTTTATCGATGGTGGCGGTGAACACACTATCGACGGTATACGCAAACGTTGGTAACTCAATCGATGGTTTACTTTATCGATGGTAGCGGTGTACACGCTATCGACGGTATACGCGAACGATGTCAACTCAATCGATGGTTTACTTAATTGATGGTGGCGGTGTACACGCTATCGACGGTGTACGCGAACGATGGTAACTCAATCGATGGTTTACCTAGTCGATGGTATACACGAACGATGGTAACTTAATCGATGGTTTACTTTATCGATCGTAGCGGTGTACACGCTATCGACGGTATACGCAAACGATGATAATTCAATCGATGGTAAACGCTATTGACGGTAATGCTATCGACGGTAATGCTATCGTGATAGACGCTATCGACGGTAAATGCCATTGACGGTAGCGCTGTAGGTGGAGAACTCGATCGATGGTTAACTAGGTCGATGGTTAACACGGTCGATGGTCAACGCGATCGATGCTACACTCCATCGAAGGTGGCACACTACATGGTCGATTTTTATTGCCACGGGGTTAGGGACAAATCGTTTTGAACGAATTTGAACAGCCAACGGAAGTTAAGTAGAGCAGGTGTTAACCGTTACACAAGAGTATAATCCAATACGGTAGTTCGGAATGAACACAATGAGCGAAGGTCAAAGGTCAAATGAGGGAACCTGCAGGGAACGGACGAACTTTTTGCCACCGTCACTGTGTAGCTAGAGCATATACACAGCCAATGAGAGCCGCTACGCAGACACTCGGCTGATGGCGGGATGTAAACATTCAAAAATTACATGTACGTACATGTATATGTAGGTACGAGATACGCATAGTGTATACTGTACACATAATTGTATGATTGTGCACGTACAAAGCGTTATTGTGCAGAGACAGGTAGCTAGCTGCTACTGGACTCACAAGCCTCACAGTCAACAGTAGTCCGCAGTCTGCTGACCTAGTATTTGGGAAGCTTTGGGGCTTCCTACAGGTCAGCAATATACCCATTGTCAAAACTGGGCTACCGCGACTTCAAAAATTTTGAATGGTCTCGATCTTTCTCAAATTCACGTATACTCCTACATAATTGACCTCTACGGGGCCTTATATGTTTAAGACCCTTCATTCTAAGATTATTAGCACTTAGTGTCCAAAAAAGACCAAAAATTTTGATTTACACAAACGATCCTGTTTTGTTTTTTTTAACATTCTATGAAACTGCCAAATCGTGTAACTAGGACGTTCACACTATTGTATGCTAAATAGCACGCACTACTGTTTAATTGTGACATAGTCCATAGCTATAGTTACGTTCATACACGCGCATTCGCGTATATAGCAACAATCACTGCAGCAACGCACGCAGACGATATTACTCTCACAGTAATATGCGGTCAAAAGTTTGTGTTGCAATAGCCTAGGCCTAGTTCAGGGAACAAAGTGTACGTCAGAACTAGGCCTAGGTACCCTAGGCTAAGTCAACAGTACTCTGATCGACACGTTAGCAGTTTAGGGAAGGTTGCAATGAGTTAGGCTCACAAAATCTAGGCTATTGAGATTAAAGAAGATGATGATGTATCTACACATTTAATTTGATAATGGTGAGTCGAGAAAACGGGGACTTAAACTAGCTTCGCTCTAAGTTCGTTAAGTTAGTCTAACGTTAACGTTAGTGTTTGCCACAATGAAAATGCCCGAACTCGAAACGCTACCGTTAGGCCTACAGCACATTTCCATTTAGAATAGAAGAAATGCATGTTATAATGATCACTTTTCCGCGTTTTCCGCGTTTTCGACCTGGCCGTACGAGAAGGTCGAAAACGCGGAAACACGGAAAAATGTTCAATTTGTTTCTGATACAAGTGAACTAATGGAAGAATAACCACTGAGATGAGTCAGGCATGTAACCGGGAGGGGATTTTTGGGGCCAGCCCCTTCTCCTTGACTTGGTCCCTGCTCTGTCCACATAGCCATACTCGTATATAGTAGCATACTTTCAACACCCCCCCCCCCATAGCTTGTTTTGACCCCTGCTCTCCAAGTCTGGTTACCGGCCGGTAAGCAGTGGCGTCGTGCCCATTGGGGACCGGCGGCACAGGCCCCCAAATTTTGCCAAAGATGTCATAAAATTTTGTGTAAAAAACATTTGAAAAAGTAGGCCTATGATAAGTTGACTGTTTTCGAAATGAACAGCTCAATTGAGCTATGTTTACCCCTCCAGTATGATTTAATCTTCTGGGAAAGGCTGTTCTTTCAATTTATGCAAATTTTCCATGGCTATTAATCGTCGATTATCCGTCAATCAAAGTGTTTAAGTAAGTATTGGCTGATAACTAAAAAACCAAGTATGTCATCGATGTAGCCATCGTTGAACAATATTATATACACGTGGTATCACAGTAAGTGCAAGTGGACGGAGACCATGGGACTGCGTGTAGACTTCACCATATGTAATGAGGAAAATTTGCTAAAACGCACAGCAGGAAAAATTTTCTTCATCATCTGATAGGTAGCTTTCGAAAAATGTAAAAAATAGTACTCAGTTCAAATACAGTCACAATGACCTCATGATTACAATATAACCTGGAAAATAATCAGTTTGTCATTACACAACCCCCTTTTGTGTGACAATGCTGCATAAAAGGATGCAATTGTCGCACAAAAAAATCTGACAATCAATTCTACGCGATTGTGAATTTTGACTGAATCAGTCTCACCAAAATAATTTTGCCAGTTGCTTTGTTCCAGCATATCATATTTGTCTGCTTTAATTGAGACAGGACTTTCTAATTCACAAGCTTTCATGGTTTGACCTTCGAACCCCTCTAGCATGGCCAGAATAAATGCAAATTTCCCTGGAATGCAACTCAGATTTCCCGCAAGAACTGTTAGTGATCACCGTCCTGAGGGGTGCAGATATAAGGGAAGGGGAACACGGGGAGGGCGTCTCCTTTCCCCGTTTGAAAAATATTGCTTTCAGGGGGACTTAGATATAAAATGGTGCTATCTTTTTCATTGTTTACATGCATGCACTACAAATTATCGTTTTTGTGACAAAGTCAGAAATAAATGGTTTCAAGTTTTCAACTTTTATATTTGTGACTGTTTCATGCTATTTTTGTCTTAATTTGCATGAAGTGGGATGGGATTGAAAGGTGGAACATACAAATACAGTATACACCTATAGAAAAAATATTGAATACTGGTATATTTAACACTGCCGCGATACTATTACTTTCTGTTCTAGACGCATGTGTGTTCTTTTTTTGCCATATATTTAGGAAACTTTGGAAGTAAAAATTTTGCACGTAGTTCGAATAGCAATAAAAAATTACGAGCAATATAAAGATAGGAACCATTTTAGTATGTAAGGTAGTACCATGATAGAAGTAACAGAAAAGATTTTTTTCGTGCACACAGCGCACAATACACCTTGAAAGAATGTGTACGATTTTAAATCTGATGGCGTGAATTTTGCTTCAGAAAAAAGTTTCTCCACCAAAAATACGAAGTTTTGGCGATTGATTCGAGACAAAAGAATGTCATTGTGGTTGAAATAAGTGCATACCCTATGTAGACATAACTGTATTACCAAAATTTACTTCTTTAGATCATGAAATCATGTCATGTTAATTTTACTGATAACTTGACAAGTATGAAACCTAGCAACATCGAAAGTGTAGCCACGTGCCGTATATCCATTTGGGTATGTGCAAAATATATCGTGGAAAGCTCACGCCTTGTAAAATTCATGTTTACAAAGTAAACCAGTTGTTCCCGAGGAATATTGCAGGTCGGTCGTCCTGTCCTACCAGCCGCCATTTTGCAAGATCAAACTTAACTTACGATATCTTTGTGCAAGTATCCCATGCACTATTCCATCGATAAAACTATCAACATTTGCGTATACCATCGATAGCGTGTTCACCGCCCCCATCGATGAAGTAAACCACCGATTGAGCTATCAACGTTCGCGTATACCGTCGATAGCGTGTACACCGTTACCATCGATGAAGTAAACCACCGATTGAGTTTTTACCGTTTGCTTGTACCTTCGATAGCGTGTACACCGCTACCATCGATGAAGTGAACCACCGATTGAGTTATCAACATTCGCGTATACCGCTGCTAGCGTGTACACCGCCACCATCAATTAAGTAAACCATCGATTGAGTTGACATCGTTCGCGTATACCGTCGATAGCGTGTACACCGCTACCATCGATAAAGTGAACCATCGATTGAGTTACCAACGTTTGCGTATACCGTCGATAGTGTGTTCACCGCCACCATCGATAAAGTAAACCACCGATTGAGCTATCATCGTTTGCGTATACCGTCGATAGCGTTTACCGTCGATAGCGTATACCGTCGGTAGCATTAGCGTCGATAGCGTTTACCATCGATGACGTTACCATCGATACCTTCAGTACCTTCCACCACCGTCGACGACTTTTTGCGTGATTGGCGCTCCATAGGCAAGCCCTATAAATAGCAAAGTGTTAAAGAAAGTACACGCAAGGAAGAAACGACTGGTTGGTCGAGACACTGCAAATTTGGACCTAAATTTGCCTCCATGGGTGGGACATTCCGCCATTTTGACCTTGGTCTCTAGTCAATAAATACTCTTATGGGCCATAGACCTATGCAAATAAGCTGTGCCATCCATATGACCCACCTCTATATAATAACTATGTTGCAGTCCTTTCATGATATTTTTATCGTAGATATGTTCTTTTTGGTGAGCTTGCGGAACAACATAGTGAGGGCGCTTTAAGTATATGAAGGAGAAATACAATAGTATTATGTATTTGGCCTTGACAATTGAGAAGAAGTGACCTTTAATTCTTCTGCTGTCTTTCAATATACCCTTTTGAGGGAAATATACCTGCAAGAGGGCGCTGCAAAATAGGGGTGAGAGCCCCTTCCCCTGGGGTATGACTTACGACCATTATGAATTAACGTATGACTTTTTGGATAAAATTCCACGTTTCCAATTCCATATGAAAACGTCCTTAGATCAGTTTTTACATTATCGGTAATTCTTTTTTACATTATCGGTAGACGAGAGTTTTTACATTATCGGTAAATTTTTTTTACATTATCGGTTCAAAGAGTTTTTTACATTATCGGTAAATTTTTTTACATTATCGGCTGTTTTTACATTATCGGTAAATTTTTGTACATTATCGGTGGTTTTTACATTATCGGTTGATTTTTACATTATCGGTTGTAACAAGCGTCATTCGATAAGTACGGGCGAATCTTACCCAAATATCTAAAACAAGTCATAGCAGAAGAGCAAACATTCTTAACATGGGCAGTCATAACCATGTGATTATCGAAAATAACACCGAGATTACGAACCTGATCCGAGGGAGTGATACACACATCACCAATATGAAGGTTTAAATCTTCAGGTACATTAGCATGTCTACTTCTAAATATAATAAATTCAGTTTTGCTATGATTTAATTTTAGTCTGTTGGAAAACATCCAGTCACTAACTTTCATGAGACATGATTAAAGGGCCTCGCAGGACCTCACAGAATCAGAAGGACAGCAAGGGATATACACCTGTGTATCACCAGCATACATATGATATTTCATGCCACATGCCCTGATGATATCACCCACAGGAGCAGTGTATAAAGAAAATAACAAGGGCCCCAAAACTGAGCCCTAGGGAACTCCACACTCAAGACTGACAGAAGAACCTTGCACCCCATTAAAGTGAACACTTTGACATCGATCACGCAAGTAGGATTTGAACCAGGTAAGGGCAGAACCATTTACACCATATCTAGAAATTGACCTGTCTAGCAGCATACCATGGTGGACAGTGTCAAATGCGGCAGAGAGATCCAAAAGTGACATCATGACAATCTTTTTATCATTAAGAGATGAAAGAATGTCATTTTGCACTTTGGTCAAGGCCGTCTCAACACTGCACCCGTATCTGTAGGCGGACTGAAGAGGTTCAAATAGCTGGTTTTGAGACAAGTAGGTCTGAAATTGAATGGACACAATTTTTTCCAATAATTTAGCCAAAAAAAAGGCAAGTTTGAAATAGGTCTGTGATTCTCACAAGAATTCTTGTCAAGAGATTGTTTCTTAAGGATGGGTCTCACTTGAGCGCTAACAGGGAAGGTACCTGTACTTAGAGACATATTGATAATGTTAGTTAAAAAAGGTATTAGGGGCTCAATGCAGCCTTTCAGGTATGGGATCCAAACCACATGATTTAGATTTCATGCTTAGCACAAGTTTGTGAGTGTCAGATTCAGAAATGATAGAAAAACAATCAAATTTGCTAGTAAGGCTGAAGGTGTTGAGGTTCACGTCAGAACCATTGAGATTATTACTTAGCTTATTATCAGAGACATGTGTAAAAGCTGACTGTATCTTGTCAATTTTCTGTTTAAAAAAGTTACCAAAGTCATCACAGAGGGACTGCATGGAAACGTGATTTGGTAGGTCCAGCTGTTTGTCCCGAGAGAGCAGTTGGTTGACTACTCTGAACAACTTTCTCTGATCAGTTCCACAGTTGTGTATGAGTGTGGAAAAGTACTCTTTCTTGGCAGAAGTCATTAGCTCATTAACAAGCTTGCCCTGAGAGTTATACAACTCCTTGTGGACATGTAAACCCAACTTGCACTACAATCTCTCATACTTCCGTCTCAGAGACTTCGCCCGTCGGATGTCGTCGTTATACCATTCAGTGTTTGGTCGAAGCCGCACAGACCTCGAAATGAGCGGGGTGTGTTTGTCGAGGATGCTTTTAAGCACACTGTCGAAAATGTGGACGAGTTCGTCAACACCAGTCACAGACATAACCGGTGAACAGAGTGTTGAACTTTCAATGTCTCTGATGAAATCGGCAACCTTGATTTTATTTAACTCCCGATATGAGAAATTATGTAAAGGATGGGAAGGCTTTGCCATGTTCAGTTTGCTCAGGACAGGGTAGTGGATCGATGAGTAATTATAATTTCGTTAGAATTTAGTTACCCGCCAAAAACACACTGCTGTTTAGAAACCCATAAACCTTGACTTACTTAAACAGATGAGTCAGCTTCATCAGGGCTGGGAATGGGTATAGGTTTCACCCACGGTTTCGAAAGAAGGGGTGATCAATACAGCTTTTCCAAATTAATTCAAAAGTTTTCCGTGCAACCCAAAATGGACCTCAGGTTCGAGGCTTTCTAAAACAAACTATGAGCTGACATTATGGGTGTAAATCCGTCTCAGTCAAAAGTAAAGGGACCGGGGGCACACCAGGGAGCTAGGATTATGTCATTGGGTGAATTCCGGTTAGCATAACCAAATGGAACCGAACTGCGAAGAGTCCGTCTTCTAGAGGGCATGAGTTTTCTCCCCAAAAAGTGACGGGATCTGTCCCCGCCCCGTGATCCATGCCCATGTACGGAGTGGGGTTGGATGGGAACTCCAGCTATGACAAAAGTTCGATATTGAAATATTCGAATATCAAGCTTCACTTCTTCGCCGAACTCACTCGTTGAACACTCGCCGAGTGTATTCGGGGCAGAGTTTAACAATCGTTCATACTTAAGCGCTTTGCGTGTACTCGCCGAGTGTAAAACGGACACTTTCCACTACCGCACTCCAGCGTTTCAGTTCATACTTTGCGGTCCAGTTGCGCAAAATCCGCTCTGCACAAACAGATTCAAGATGGATCCGATGAGGATGTTTCTATCCTAAGTCTGGAGGAATCGCAGAAGGAAGAGATAAACGACACGGCAGTGGTACTGTACGTAATGCCACTAAATATTTCCCGGACGTACACAAAGGCGATTATCGCTCTCCCGTGGCCAATACGCTCAGGAGTCACAATGATTCAATTCACTTCAGATAGTTTCGAATTAACCCAACCGGATTTGACCATTTTTCCACCATCTCTCCGTTGGTCATTCATCAAAGCAAGCCCGTAGCCAATGGGCGGGGGGAGTTAGGACCCCAGAAAATTCAAAATTACCATTGCCTTAATGTATTTTAGTATTTCTCGCCCCAAGAAATTTCTCCCCCGGAAGTTATTCCACCCCCTTCAGCTGTTCAGTGCCTTTCCTGGCTACGGACCTGCATCAAATGATGGAGAAAGGGGGCACATTTACGCAGGAGGATCGACATCTAGGAGGAGGTATTGAATGAGGGGTGTTTTGACTTTTTTATTTCAGGGTCTTTAATTAAGTTGTCAAATGGTGTAACATTTTCCACCCTTTTGCACCACCGTGACATTTGTATTCATTTCTCTATGTGTTTAACTCCAGTTATTGAAAAGATGGGAAGTTTTGCGCCCCCTTATGCCACTTCCCTCATGATGGCTAAGGGATGGGGGGTCGCTAGATTTGTAGTTCAGTTTTCGTGAATAGATCTCTCAAGTATTTCCCCTTTTTTACTTTCCTTCACGTCTGGTCAATCATAGGCGAAGGAGCGGGGTAGGGGACTGAAGGAAGCACCCAATCACAAACATGAGAGATTACGTGTGCTTATGCCACCCTTAGCATGAAATCGTGCCTAAGGACCCTCAAGTGGGAAAAGATCCCTTCCCTTAATAGACACCTCCCAAGGACGGCGGTCTAAATTCAGCTCCCTCTCAGCCGAGAATAGTCTGTAGGGTCAGTGACGGTGTACAAGTGGCCTACGGCAAGCTCCATCTGGGGTCTCTATAGTCAGTCAGACTACGTGACAATTTTAGGCTATACACAAATTCACGTACTGTCTCATTTTTTCGATCAATTGTTCATCCTCCTGTGAGGAAATGCTTTCTTCTTGGCAGAAACGTAGCCTCTTGAGCCAGTATATTGTAGTTATTGCCAATGTAGAAACACTTGGCAAGCCCGTTAAGGGTAAGCGCAAAGCGGAAAAAGATAAAATGAATTCACCTCGACAGGATCTGGACGGACTGTACGCTCGTACAGTGGAAACGGGCTTCCGCACTCAATACGGATCCAATTTAACGCGAACAGTTGCACTTTGTTGACGTACCTACTCGCCGCACGAGCGGCGGACAAAATTTCCGTTCCGGAAGTTAGATCGCTGGGTAAGTATGAATTGGGCTTTGTTCGCAACGCAATATGATTATTCTTGATAAGAAATCATTTTTGTATTCCAAGGGTACAATGCTGTGCAAATAAAACGAGGGACAAATAGGCATGTCATATGTATATTGCGTGTTGTTTAAAACAGGGAGTTGTTATTAAGGAGATAAAACGGCAGCTCTCTCCTTTGTACCCACCTTGTTGCCGCCAAGGTCACTTGTTTGTCTAGCACTTGAAAATATAATGGGCTTAAAACTATTGTTAGTATTTAAAAAAAGGTTCATGTTGTCTGCTACGTTGGAAAGAAATGTCTATTTTTTATTAATATGCTATAGCATTGCCAGTCATTCTCCTTGAAAATTAATTTGCAGCTCCCATCGCGATCCAGCGGTTGTCACAATAGGCTAGTTAAATTTTATGTGACATGTTGATCATACACACATCTTTCGCAAATTGCGGAAGTTTGCGGAAATTAATACAATATTACAACAACTTATGGTCATAAATCTCTCTTTAGTCATACGCATTGTGCCAGTGTAGGACCTTCTTCTTACAAGTTAGTTTTTCTAGATTAGCAGCCGTTTTGATTAATTAGACAGAGTTTCTTACTGGACTGTCGGTAACAACGTCTCGATGACAGCATTGTTCCCCCTAAACTTAAGGCCTGTATACACGAGCAACATTTTTAAAACATTCTCAAAACACTTCACTTGCAACAAATTGACAGGGCATTTCTTCTGCAACATTTTCAAAACATTTTCGACACATGTTGTATACCCTGTCTACACTGTGCAACAAACCGAAAACAAGCATGTTTTTGGATTTGTGTCAGTGGATGTTTTGAAAGTGTTTCGGGAATGTTTTGCAAATGTAGTTGCTCGTGTATACAGGCCTTGAAGTTTACTTCGGTATCATGTCTCAATTGAAAAGGATCAGACAAAAGAAGTGGATATCCTAATATAAGATAGTTGAGCGTCCGCGACTCCATCCATATCGTATTGTGGGCCAATCGCGGCTGCGAAGGCTTGGGGGTGAGCTCCATTACAAAAGAGATGAGGCTGTTTCACAAATTATACCAAAACGCAATTGATTTGATTACAGTCCATTCGTCTTGTTTTATTGATTCCTCTCTATCCTCAAATCACGTTGAAAAAAAAAATCAGGAAAAATTAAAGGCCGGCCATATTGATAATCAATTATAAATTCATCATGTACAGGGTTGACTACATGTTTCGTCTGAGAAGTCTAGAACACGAGTGGCGTGGGATCCAGGCTTCCGACTTAAGGTAGGAAGTCTGCTGCTACAGAATAAGGTCTCTGATTGGCTGAAAGTACTATGCCATCAACAAGGGCCAATCACAGGGGAGGGGGAAACCAGACAGACTAGGTGTCGTGTGCATTGTCTCAAAATTATGTAAATGAGGTATTGCACCATAATCTGCAATCTTACTGAGAAACGGCAAAATGGCGGTCAGCATCAATTTATACTGAAGGGCCTATTATACATACTACATGACACTAAGCCCGAACAATCATGCGTGAATTAAAACTCTCGATGAGGTGGCTCTATTAAGATTACCACTAATTAAAGTTTCCGATGTATCTCCTTCTTAATAGCAACTCCCTGTTTAAAAGACGGGCGAAGCTTGGGCAGTATTATAGTGGACAGTGGAGTGTCACACATCACTATAAAGAGAGACACGAAAAAAATTAAAAACACGATAGAATTGGCCAAATCTAGATGCTCCGTTCGTCAGGTCTTTAGAATCCTCTGTTTATCATATAAAAGAATAAGGATGGTTTTCTCAACCTTATTTTGAAAAATCATCCTGGCAAATCTCTTAAAGCCCTAACAATTTTTTAATGTTGTAAAGCCGGGGTTGATAACTCCCCGAGTTGATTTAGAACTTGCCTGGGATTTGTTAGTGGAACGTCACGAAATTGGAAAGTAGTTCTCCAGTTACACTCAGACCGACTGCGTGGTTAAGTGGTTAGAGCATCCGACTTGCAGCAGCAAGGTCTGGGGTTCGACTCCTGGCCGGGTCATACCGAAGACTTTAAAAATGGAACCTACTGCCATTGTGCTTGGTGCTCAGCATAAGCAATGGAGTAGGGAAAACAAGCCAGTGAGCCACAACTGGGAAAAAGGCCTTGGCCGGCCCGTCTTGGACCAATTGGTTAGAATCTGAGCCGTAAAACCTCCTAACTCCAGTTACACTCGGCGAATATTAATACAAGGGTAAGTTTTTCTTGAAAGTCTCTTCGGCTAAAGGCTGGAGGGCGAAAAACAGACATTACCGAAAGTTAATACAAGGGTTGGTCCGACGCCATCACACCTTCGAGAATCCGCCGGAAGGGAGAAGAACTTAAAGACAGACAGTCATCACCCCAAAGTATATTTTTAGTGTGGGGGTATCAAAATTCTCAGTTGGTGACTGCTCTTTGATTGACATCAAAGTTTCAAAATTTGAAAGATGCAGAGTAGCTCACATTCCACACAAGGCAGAGAGAGTGCTTTTATTACATTTTATAGCCTTGCATGCTCACTAGGACATGGCCTTAAGCAATAAAACAGGTTTATTCCTGCAAAATGAGGAGCTTCATACAGTTATGGAAGGAGCTAGAAGTTGCATATTTGGGAGAATTGGAACTGTCTGGGATGATGAAAATTCCCCTTTAATGAGACTGCAAAGATAACACACTGAGAGAATACAGAACTGCCTTATTTACAGAACAAAAAGAATCATTTACAGGGATTGCCTCAGTTCCTGAAACTGAGAATTCTCAACGTACCAGTCGATATAGCAACTTGAAGGGAAAGCCAGGATATGCCTAATATCAATTGAACAATTCAGTAACAAAATCACTTACCAGAAAGAACCAAATCTGAGCCCCATATGATATTAATCTCTGGGTAACTTAATACAGGGTATAACGAGGTGCATATTCTAATCGCTTTGACCTCTGATAATTGCCTGCTTTGATTGTTGTTACTTTTTAAGTAAGAGGTCTGAGGGTCGAGAGGTTGGTCAGTTTGTTGTCCTTTCGGGGACGTATCCCTTACTCAAAATCCATATCTGGCTTTATATCTGGAAATATCTGGTTGATTAAAGACTTTATATGGCCATATAAAGCCAGATAGATATAACTTGATTAAAACACAACCCAGATATGCATATAAAGTTTGATATGGCCATATAAAGCCAGATATAACTTGATATAATCGTGATCCATATATGTATATAAAGTTTGATATGGCCATATAAAACCAGATATAACTTGATAAAACTGTGATCCAGATATGTATATAAAGTTTGATATGGCCATATAAAGCCAGATATAACTTGATAAAATGGTGATCCAGATATGTATATAAAGTTTGATATGGCCATATAAAGCCAGATATAACTTGATTAAAACATAACCCAGATATGCATATTAAGTTTGATATGGCCATATCAAGCCAGACATAACTTGATAAAACTGTGATCCAGATATGTATATAAATAAAGTTTGATATGGCCATATCAAGCCAGATATAACTTGATACAATGCAATTCCAGATATGCAAATAAAGTTTTATAAGGCCATATCAAGCCAGATATAACTTGATATGCTAGATATGCAAGTGAGCATTTTGTTAGTTTGTTTTATTATTTATTTGATTTGATTCTTGGATTATGGTTGTTACAAATTAACACATGTTTTGGATACAGCATCACCTTCCCAGACATTGCAGTTATTTAGTGGCTACACTTCTGTTAATACCGCAGTGTACTAAGTGAACTTAGGCAAATAATTTGCATATTTGGGCGGAGCTTGTATCTAAACCTACATTTTTCATGATTTAGGAAGTTGAAAGTAAAATATGCACCACGCAGTAAACAAAATTTAGAGTCAAATACGTAATTAAGTTTAAAATAAGAAGCCTATATCACTGTGACTACATAAAATAGGAAATTTCAAGGCATTTTTCTGTTCACTGTTATGAAATAAGTTGAATTTATGTACTTAAGTCAATTCAACCTAATACTTACATTAAATTCTAATTCATGGGGCACTTAAACATTGTTTTCTGGTGTTCCTTCGGGAGTATTGTTAAATTACCTTGTTAAATGTAGACTACAAGATTCTGGCGAAAGCCCTTTGTAACAGGCTAGGCACGGTCATGCCGGATCTTGTAGGTTCGTTCCAGACATGTGCGGTGCGGGGACAGAGTATTCAGCAGAACCTCTGGTTGATGCGGGACTTAGTTGAATATGTGATGGACCGTGATCTTCCATGTGCGCTTGTCTCCCTCGATCAGGAGAAGGCCTTCGACATGGTTGATCACGGATTCCTCTTTAAAATCCTGAAGAAGTTTAGTTTGAATCCAGTTTTTGTTAAATTGACCTCTTTATTGTATAAAAGTGTATATAGTCGGGTAATCGTTAATGGCCTACCGTCGGATCCCTTCAGAGTTCAACGCGGGGTACGGCAGGGGCGTCCCCTGTCACCTTTACTCTATGTATTGTTTAGTGAATCCCTTGCAAGAGCCTTCCAAGTTGAACCTTTGTTTCGACCTTTTCACATACCCGGTGGAGCTGAAGTCAAGTGCCTCCAGTATGCTGACGACGTCACATGCGTAGTCTCCGACCTAGCTTCCTTCAGAGCCCTTACTGGCACGCTGTCTACCTTTCAAAGAGCGACAGGTGCCACACTGAACCCCACCAAGACCAAAGGACTCCGTCTAGGTAAGTGACGGTCGAAACAACTGCCCTTCGCGGCATCATGGGTGGACGACGCCATAAAAATCAATGGCATATGGTTTGGTTACGGTTCACCCGAGTCACTTACCTGGAATGAGAAAGTGGACCTGGTGGAAGCTAGGTTGAAGGACTTCGGCGATCGCTACATTAGTCTGTTGGGGACGGTAACAATTATTAATCGTTTCGTTTACCCTCTCTTGTGGTATCCGGGCACTGTTCTGGCCGCTCCAGAGGGTGTCCTGGTGCAACTCGAGAGGGCCGTGTTTAGGTTTCTTTGGTCAGGGAAAACGGAGCTGGTCAGAAGAAAAGTGGTGTACCAGGTTCCTAGGCAGGGGGATTGGGCCTCGTGCACTTTCCTTCAAAGCTCCGTTTTCTCCTGACCAAATGTGTTTTTAGTGCCGTCGACAGTCAGATGCCGTTTGCCTACTTTGTTCGTTATTGGGGTGGATTATCATTCCGTTGGTTCTTGCCTACCCTGTTTAGCAACAGTGTACCTCACAGCTGGAGGCCCACGAAGGCATACTGTCAGATGAGGGACACTTTCCGTATCATGTCAACTGTTGGGGACATTTCGCAGTCCAGTGCGGGGGACCTGTACCGGTCCATTTTTGATTACTTAGTTGGTCAGGTCCAACCCAACGACTATGCGTCAGGGCCGGAAGTGTGGCGTGTAGTCCACAGCAGGTCACTCGATCACCGCCGGCGTGACCTGCTGTGGCGGATCGCACACGACGCCATTGTAACGAATCTCAAGCGCCTTCGGTGGCGTCTTGGAGATGGCATTTGCCCCCGCACTGGATGCACAAGGTGGGAGAGTGTGTCCCATGTGTTTTGGCAGTGTGGCTTTGTGGCCCTCCTGTGGGAGTGGTTTCAAGTCCTGGCTGATCGCCTCACGTTTTGCAACACCTGGGCGGTCAGCCAGGACTACGCTTTGTATGGTCCGTCACCCCCGCGATGCAATACAAGTGTTCGCGGGATACTTACCTTTGTTTCGGCCTCCATAAAGCTGGCCTTATGGAGAGACCGGTGTAATATTGTATTTAGGGGAGAGGGGAGGCCCGCGGACGTCCTCCTGGCGTCGGTGTGGACAGAGATTAAGCTCAGGGTGGAGGCTGACTTCGTTCGTTTGCCAGGGACGACGTTCGGCAGGCGGTGGGGTCCACTCGTTTCGGTAAGGGCGGGCCGGGTGACGGTTAACCTGTAAATATTGTGTTGCTTCCATTAGTTTTTCCTTTGTAAATAGTCCTGTGTGGTGGGTGGGCTGGGGGTGATTGTACATGTTAGCCACAGAATTTTTCGTTTGCCAGCTTCATGTAAAATAGTTTTGTAAATAGTTGTAAATAGTTCACAGTTGCGTTTTTGCCGGTCCGGTTTTGGGTCTTTCTGTTTGACAAGTGTCCGTTTCTATGCGCTTAAAAAGCACCCCCCCCCTTCGGGAGTATTGTTTGGTTTTCGCCCCTGGCTCTTCGCCAAGAGAGTGAGGGGACTTTTGGAAAAAAGCTCAAAGTCTCCATGAGGAGTGTGGACTATAAGTCCTAACTATGATTCATAACTACAGCAGATCTGTGCCATATAAAGGCTTGATCCAGATAGAACTTTATCTGGGCATAAATGTTTTAGATCTGGTTCTGTTTTAGATCTGAGTTATATCTGCCTAACTTTTTATCCGATCTGATATAAATTCCATATCTGGTGCAGATATGGGCCAGATATAAATTTCCATATATGGGCCAGATATGGGCCATAAAAAGAGTGAGCCATATAAAGTTTTATATGGGTCATATATGGCACAGATATGGGCCAAATATAAATCTCTTTATATGTGGCATATATGGATTTTCCATATATGGGCCAGATATGGAGTAGCCATATATGGGGCATATCTGGGCCATATAAAAGTAATAAATTTACCTGGGCCATATATGGCCATTTATGGCCTTTATATTATATCAAGTTATATCTGCCCAATTTTGTACAAGCCAGATATGAATTCCATATCTGGCCCAGATATGGGCCAGATATGAAATCCCATATCTGGGCCATATATGGATTTTGAGTAAGGGTAGCTCCTTTGGGGAGCAGAACTCCTTCGGGGATAACGTTTGGTTTCGCCCCATGGCTCTTCGCCAGAGAGTCGAAGAGACTGGAAAAAGCACTGTAAGCTACCATAAAGTGTGCACCACTTGTTAGGTTACGTTGTTCAAGGCCCACGTATGAAGGATTTTGTATCAGGGGGCGTGACACCAACTTCAGTTGACAAACGCCGCTGTGATGACAAATGGGAGAGTGTATATCAACTTTTTTCTCAACCCGTGGAGCTCAACACCCACCTCCCTATATACGCGCCTTTTGTTAGATTATTCAAAGTACACTATGTCAGACATAGAATTCAAGGTCAAGGGTCACCGCAGGTGCAGGTCGCACTTTCAGTCAGCTCTGGGCTCCCAAATTTTATCCTTTCTGTTAGGTTGTACTTTTTAGCCATCTGTTTTCTCTGTGTCAGTTTTCTGATGTTTTATGGATCATAGCCTTCACCGAGCCGTGTATCTTGTAACTTTTAAACTTTTACCCGTGTCTTTTCAGAAGTTTTTGATTGTGACGCAGTGTGTGTTTTATCTGTGGATTTTATATGTGGTTTTACTACTTACCTAACTGTGCAGCTCACTCTGACTAGGATTATTTTATCGCGGTATTTTTGAATTCCTCTTATTGCAATGGGAAATTTCCAGCTTTCTATCAACATTATTACCTGTTTAGTGATTATTAAAATTTTAGTGGTTCCCGTGGATTTATCGCAATCTGTTCGTTTCATCAAGCCCCCATTTTTAGATTTCCTCCACTGGGCGTGCCCAACCCATTTCACCTTACTCTCCGTGTTGACAGAAGATATGCCTGTGAGTATGTTCCATGTCTCTCTTGATCTCCTTACTCGTTCCAGTCATGACTTTGCTTTCAAAATCACGAAAAGCACATCCCACCTAAGCCTACTTCTCGTTCTCTTATCTGGTGACGTTAACATTAACCCAGGTCCTTATACTCCCAGATACCCATGTAGGGTGTGCAGTAAAGCAGTTAAGTGGAATCAACATGCCATTGAGTGTGAAGACTGTTGTATATGGTATCATAAGCATTGTATTGAGATGAGTGATGACATTTTTGAAGTTTTGCAAAACCATATGTCCTATAATATATATAACTCTCAGCGCAAGCTTGTTAATGAGCTAATGACTTCTGCCAAGAAAGAGTACTTTTCCACACTCATACACAACTGTGGAACTGATCAGAGAAATTTGTTCGGAGTAGTCAACCAACTGCTCTCTCGGGACAAACAGCTGGACCTACCAAATCACGTTTCCATGCAGTCTCTCTGTGATGACTTTGGTAACTTTTTTAAGCAGAAAATTGACAAGATCCAATCTGCTTTTACACATGTCTCTGATAATAAGCTAAGTAATAATCTCAATGGTTCAGACGTGAACCGCAATATCTTCAGTGCTACTAGCAAATTTGATTGTTTTTCTATCATTTCTGAATCTGACACTCACAAACTTGTGCTAAGCATGAAATCTAAATCATGTGGTTTGGATCCCATACCTGTAAGGCTTCTTAAGACTTGCATTGAGCCCCTACTACCTTTTTTAACTAACATTATCAATATGTCTCTAAGTACAGGTACCTTCCCTGTTAGCTTTAAACGTGCTCAAGTGAGACCCATCCTTAAGAAACAATCTCTTGACAAGAATTCTTGTGAGAATCACAGACCTATTTCAAACTTGCCTTTTTTGGCTAAATTATTGGAAAAATTTGTGTCCATTCAATTTCAGACCTACTTATCTCAAAATCAGCTATTTGAACCTCTTCAGTCCGCCTACAGATACGGGTGCAGTGTTGAGACGACCTTGACCAAAGTGCAAAATGACATTCTTTCATCTCTTGATGATAAAAAGATTGTCATGATGTCACTTTTGGATCTCTCTGCCGCATTTGACACTGTCCACCATGGTATGCTGCTAGACAGGTTAATTTCTAGATATGGTGTAAATGGTTCTGCCCTTACCTGGTTCAAATCCTACTTGCGTGATCGATGTCAACGTTTTCACTTTAATGGGGTGCAAGGTTCTTCTTTCAGTCTTGAGTGTGGAGTTCCCCAGGGCTCAGTTTTGGGGCCCTTGTTGTTTTCTTTATACACTGCTCCTGTGGGTGATATCATCAGGGCATGTGGCATGAATTATCATATGTATGCTGATGATACGCAGGTGTATATCCCTTGTTGTCCTTCTGATTCTGTGAGGTCCTGCGCGGCCCTTTAATCATGTCTCATGAAAGTTAGTGACTGGATGTTTTCCAACAGACTAAAATTAAATCATAGCAAAACTGAATTTATTATATTTAGAAGTAGACATGCTAATGTACCTGAAGATTTAAACCTTCATATTGGTGATGTGTGTATCACTCCCTCGGATCAGGTTCGTAATCTTGGTGTTATTTTCGATAATCACATGACTATGACTGCACATGTTAAGAATGTTTGCTCTTCTGCTATGACTTGTGTTAGATATTTGGGTAAGATTCGCCCATACTTATCGAATGACGCTGCAAAATCGGTTGCCCATGCCTTGATTACATCCAAGGTTGATAATTGTAACTCGCTGTTGGCTGGTCTTCCTGTGTCTACTTTAAAGCCCGGGTTGTTAATATTACTGCTCGTGTTGTTTCTAGATGTCCAAAGCTTACCAATGTTACTACTTTGTTGAATTCTGTACACTGGCTCCCAGTTGAGTCTCGTATTCGGTTTAAAGTAATGTTGATATTGTATAAATCATTAAATGGTAATGCTCCCTACATCAAAGAACTGGTTCAACCGTACCAGACCAGATCTGGTCTAAGGTCTGCAAGCAAACAATTTCTATTAGTACCTCGAACCTTTACTAGTTATGGTGATCGGTCTTTTGCTGTCTTTGCCTGTAAATCATATAATAACCTCCCACTTGAGATCCGTAATTCGCCAACGGTTAATTGCTTAAAGTCTAGACTAAAAACTTACTTATTTGGGTCACTTTAATTTAAGATTGCTTTTTGTAAAGCGCTTTGAGCCTTCGTGGGGAAAGCGCTATATAAATATCTTCAATGTATGTATGTATCTATAATTGGATATGTACCTTGTGTGGCTTACCCAACTTTGCCTCGTCTTTTTTCGATTCCAAGAGAAGCTTAGAAATGTCAAACTCTTTTGCCGCTTTGACTGCATCACCTGACTCCGTTTCCAAACTCTCCGATTCTGAAATTCTGGAACCTGAACTTTCACCATTTACCACTTCTAGCTCTATACGCAATGTATCTAGCCAACGTCGTATTAGGAAACCTATGTCTAAGTGTAAATCAATTAAAATTGTAAACGTAAACTGTCAAAGTGTCAAAGCTAAGCGTGACCAGTTTCATGTATTGTTGGACACTGAGTGCCCAGATATTGTTACGGGGACTGAATCCTGGTTGAACAGTAACATAACTACTGGAGAAATTTTCCCCCGGTCTACCAGGTCTTCAGAAAGGATAGGGGTGGGGGTGATACGCATGGGGGTGTTTTCATCGCCGTTAAGGACTGTCTTATTGCTAATGAAGAGACTGATCTTGAAACTGATTGTGAAAGTCTGTGGATCAGCATTCACATACAGGGAATGTCACCTATGTATGTTGGAGTCTTTTACCGCTCACAAGCTACCAATGTGGACTATATCAATAATGTTGACTCTGCTTTGAAGAAAATACCTCCTCATGCTTCAATTTGGCTTCTCGGGGACTTTAATCTTCCCGATATTACTTGGGAAAACTTTAAATTTACAGCTGGTGGATCTTATGCTGGCCCAAGCAAAGCAATGATAGATATTGCCTTGGATCACAACTTACATCAGCAAGTGAAAGAGCCGACAAGACAAGGCAACATACTTGATTTGTGTTTTACAAACTCCCCTTCATTTGTGGAAAGCATTGAGGTCACACCGGGCATCAGTGACCATGACATTGTTGTTGCAAACGTCTCTCTCAAACCTAAATTAATACGGCCTGTTAAACGAAAAGTTTTCCTCTACAAGAAAGCCAATTTTGAGTCTATCAAGAACATAATAGATGATCTGGATGTGAAATTTTCTACACACTATGTTAGGGATAAATCTATTAATGAATTAGCCACCGAGTTTAACCATGTCATCCTGAAAGCCATGGATCAGTTTATTCCTTCCAAACTGTCTTCCTCTAGATGGAAGCTGCCCTGGATTACCAGCACTATTAAGAAAAGTATTTGTAAAAAGAAGCGCCTCTATAGAAAAGCCAAGTACCGTAATTCTTCTGAAGCGTGGAATGCTTTTAGGAAGCTCCGCCGTCACACAGATAGAACCATTAGGATAGCTAAGCGGAATTATATACATGATATTATCGGTGAAAGTTTACAGAGTAATAACACTAAGCCTTTTTGGAACTTCATTAAATCTAAGCGCCAAGAAGTGTTTGGGGTTCACTCTTTAAAAACACCTGACGGATCCAAAGTTTGCTCCGCCAAAGATAAGGCAAATGCACTTAATAATCAATTTTGTGCTGTATTCACTAAGGAGGACATGAAAAATTTCCCCGATATGCCTGAGTCAGTGTTTCCTGAAATGCCAAAAATTTGTATTGACCAAAAGGGTGTTGAAAATCTTTTGTTAAACCTTAACCCAAACAAAGCTGCTGGACCGGACGCGATTCCTGCTAAGATCCTCCGTGAATGTGCATCCTCGCTTGCTCCAGTGCTCACAAAGATTTTTCAGAAGTCACTTGACTCCGGTTGCCTTCCAGAGGCTTGGTTGGACGCAAACGTTACCCCACTGTATAAAAAGGGCGATAGATGTATCCCTGGTAATTATAGACCTGTTTCTCTCACTTCAATTCCTTGTAAGATCTTGGAACATATTATTCATCATCACATTATGGGACATTTTGATAATAGTAAGATTTTGGTGGATGTTCAACACGGTTTTCGTAAGGGTCGATCCTGCGACACTCAGCTATCTGCGCTTATTGATGACCTCGCAAAAATCTTGGATAATAAAGGTCAAGCTGATCTGATCATCATGGATTTCAGCAAGGCTTTTGACTCTGTGCCTCACCGTCGTCTCTTGGGAAAACTTCATAATCTGGGTATTAGAAGTAACACTCTAAACTGGATTGAATCGTTTTTAACTAACCGCCACCAACAAGTTGTGCTTGAGGGTATATCTTCCAATAGAGCTAAAGTTTCCTCAGGTGTACCCCAAGGAACTGTCTTAGGCCCTTTGTTGTTCTTAGCTTATATTAACGACCTACCTTCAAAAGTCCATTCCAAAATAAGACTCTTTGCAGACGATTGTATTCTTTATAGTAAAATTAACACTACTGAGGATTCCAAACGGCTCCAAAAAGACCTTGACTCTTTACTTAGCTGGGAAAAAGATTGGCAGATGTCTTTCAATGCTTCAAAGTGTTTCACTTTGAGAGTTACTCACAAAAAGGTCCCAATCACAAACAACTACATGATGGGCGACACTGTCCTTGAAGAGGTGAAACATCATCCCTACCTGGGTGTGGAACTCAGCAACGATTTAAAGTGGTCCACCCACATCAGCCAAATTACCACCAAGGCTAACAAAATGTTAGGGCTGCTGAAAAGAAATATCTACTACTGCAGCAAGAGTACTAGGTCTATAGCATACAAATCATTGGTAAGACCGAAATTGGAGTACTGTTCCGCTATTTGGGATCCCAAGCATAAACTGGATAGGGACAAATTAGAGAAAATTCAAAATAGAGCTGCTAGATTTACGGTTGGGGATTACAGCAGGGATTCGAGCATCACTAAAATTCTCGCAGACCTTGAATGGGAAAGTCTACATGTTCGTAGGACTAGATCACGCCTTATTACCATCTACAAGGAAACGCACGGTCTTATCCCTAGCAATATCAAGAGCTTTCTCCAACCTCCTCGCTCTGAAATGCACCCTCACACCAGGCAAACCGGATATCTGAAATATAACTTCATCACAACTAATAAGGATTGTTACAGGTACTCTCTTTATCCGAGGACAATTCCCGAATGGAATTTGCTTGATTTGGACACTCGCATTGCCCCTGATGTCAATTCTTTCAAAGAAAAATTAGACTGTTTGGATATTAAGGCACTTTCTGCCAAAGCCCATTTTGAAATTTAGCGACCTGCTCCGATCATGACCCTTACGTACGCGACAACCTTTCTTTATGGTGTTTGTACGTTTATGGACAGATACAGATACAGACTAAAAGTAGTGAGGTTAAAATTTCGCCAACACTGGTTACGTATGGGGCCGTATGGTACCCATGCTAGCAAACTTTGTACCGATTTACCAATTTACGAACAGTTCCAGGAACAGCGCCATCAAAACCATCTACTGACAACTTCAGCAAAATATGCTGCTAGCAGAATATCCTGCTAACTTCACGGAAAAAATGCTTTAGACAGCACACCACTAATTCAAAGGGAATCCCCGCGGAGGATATTACCATACGAAATTAGCAACCTGGAAAACAAATTGGGGGACAGTTTAGACCATGTTGCTGAAGTGATGTGTTCAATTTGTGATGTGTATCTGGTAGGAAAGAAATTGAAGTAGGCCTACTCAACCTGGAAAAGTAAAGAAAACTGATTCAGGTATTTCAGGAACTTTTTTTGTAATATGTCCTTCCGCGAAGCAAAATGGCATTTTGAACGAAGTAAAAAAGCAGAAACCACCACCCAGGCTATAGTATTAGGCTATTAAACATTAAACAAACTCTCCTAGCTCAAAATCTCAATGGTCATGGTACACAAATTTGAAGTCATTGTGAAAGGCCTACTCGTGAGCTTTCATATGAGGGGTAGCTTGTGGCAATTGAAAACTTCTACAAGGGTCCAGGGGCCACGAAACGGACCAAAATTAGTGTGTAAGTCAATGGAGGAATAATAAGTGGTGCGCTACCTGTAAGCAGAATATCCTGCTAGCAGAATATTCTGCTAACTTCAGGTGGTTTTGTCACAGCCATTGACGGCAAACTGCGAGGTAACTGACGTCACTCTACACTACAGTCAGACAGTACATGTGTTGGCTATGACAACACGTAGGCCTACATACTAACATCAGAGAGGTGTTACTTTGACAGGAGACACATCTGCCATACATTCTTTGAACCGAGCTAGTTTCCGACAGTAATCCATCTTGTAGTTATCTTCCAGATATAATACGCTTAAAGGTAAACGAAACTAAACACAAACGTTCACGTCGTCTGCATAAATCTTGAAGGGGGCAAAGGAAAATTTGTCCATTTTTTGTACTTTGCCAGTCGTTTCAGTCGCAAATTAATTTGCACCTATTTGGCCCTTTGTGGTCCTTTTAAATTTACTCCATTGTCATTTCGTGTTAAATTTTGAACACGAATACACCGCCTTCAAGTTGCGAATTAATGCGCAAATTGATGAAGAATCAACACTAACGTATAGCCTCATACCTCTTTTCCGCATTTGCAAATAGCATAAGCAGTATTTTTATTACCAGGATCTTTAGGTTTACCGAGAGAAACAGTCGTTTTGAATGTAAAAACATATTGTTGTTTATACTAGGCTGTCACCAGCTTGCTACACATCAAACCATTGTTCCCGATAGTGCTATTTGTCAGCACAGTAGAGTCATTAAAGGAGCTGAGTAGTGACGTCTTCCAAAATAAATACATCATACCAAACGAGATGATTACCCTCTGTGCGAGGCTAATTTTAAAAATATTAACCCTTATGCGTTTTATATTCTCATTTAGAATAATCTTGCAAAGTAATTTTGCCATAACGTTCTTATACTATTTCTTGGGTTATTTGATTTTACACTTGCAAGATATTTTACAATTTGTTTTTTGAATTTCTAGTTCGTTACTTTTTCTTCTGGCACCGGCAATTTTGAATCGTTTCCACTTGTATTGGTTCTGATCGATGCATCTACCCAGGCATGTAGTACACTCACAACATATATACGTACGTATGTAGTATATTAGCGTTAGTAGTGGCAAGGCACACGCCTATTTCGCGCATCATCTGCAGGAGGTTCATGAAGAACATTGTGGTTTTTGCAGGTATTGAAACTGTTTTTTCGATCAATGAGTTTGTTTTTCGTGGTAGACCTAGGCCCTAACGCTAGCCTAAGTTAGGCTAACGTTAGTACTGTTAACGACAGTAACAAGTGTACTGTTACACCAGACACACTGCATGCACGGCTTGGATAAGTATATCTGTATCGGATCGAATCGATAAACCAAGAAGCATAACTGGATGTGACGTAACGAAGTCGGCGGGTCCGAGAATTTGTTCTACTTTGGTGGCTACTCAGCTCCTTTAACAAAGGTTGGCTGGGACAGAAAGTAGCAGTTGTAAGTAATAGACAAGAGAATTGAAGGCCCTAGTCTTATGATCCGTCACTTAATCCGATCAAACAGGATTAGAATAAAATACATTTTGTATAAATCTATAGGCCTACTGTACCGACAGCATTGTACAACGTTTGTGTAGTGAACGAGTCGTTTATATGACTTCTGTTTTGACATTGTCACATTGCAAAGTAACACTTTCGGCTTCAAATCACACTTTTTTAAGACTTTTAAGACTTCTGCCGTGTAAAGGTATTTTCAGCGAATGCAACAGTTGCAAGGGAGTTGATGGACAACTTTTGGAGAGAAAATGGTGATTTTAGAGCTTATGAAATCCCCGGACAGTATTACGGGAGGTGTGAAAAATTTGTACACTCTGCACAAGGGCTGTGATGGAAGAGTAGTCCTATCTCGGAAACAAACAGAACTGTTCGAGGACTAGGTTTCATTCCCTCTCAATAAAGGTTTTTGGAATTTTTTCCCCTTTGGTTTTACATTCTCGAGTGTGAATGCCTCGCATTCTGGTTATCATTGTCATGTACTCCGTGCAGATATTTTTAAAAGTGTGGACAAAATGTCGGGGTTTCTTTGTTGTATAAAATCACGCTTAACATGTACTACTCACCATAGGATTCGTATCATGATACGGCTAATGAAAACGTTACTCTAACCAGTGAATAAACATTGAATCTTGTGAGTCAAATATCTATCAAACCCAGTCAAATCTAAAACACGCCCATCGGCTGCAAATTACAAACACTTAAGCTCAAACGTCGTATCAAAATTAAAATTGAAAATCAGTATGAGCCTCCTTTTATTACATGATTAGCAAGCGTCTACATGCACTTGACTCGTGTCTTAGGATTAACTAGCAAAATACTACAGTGAGGAAAATCTGTTTGATCTCAAGTGAACCGAGCAATGGGTCTCCGAGGATTAATCTACTTAATCGTAAGTAATTTGGAATAAATCATTGCATAAAATCAGTTTATGGTGGCAGTGAGTGTTTCGTTGTCCCTGCTAAATCACAATTATTATGTCAAAAGGCGATAACAGTCATTTTTACCATAGGCTATCGAAGCTTTTATTAGCAAAAGTGGGTTGGGCGACTGAACATTTTGAACCACCTTCCCAAGGGCGTGGATCCATCTCCAAAGGTGTGTGTGTGTGTGTGGGGGGGGTGCTTTTCTCCATTTGCGAATCGCCGTCCTTGGAAGGTGTCTAAGGGGATGGGGTACCCCCTCCCCTTTGAAAAAAAAAAGGAAATTGTAAGGTGCCTATATGGCAAATGGTGCCATATTTGGGCGCAATTTAACTTTTAAAATGTAGTGTCAGTTCGTAATTTTGTTATATTATTGAAAAAGTGGGGGAACTCTTTGGAGATGTCCCCCCTTCCAAAAAAGTGAGGGGAACGCTTCCTCCCCATGATCCACGCCCATGTTACATTCCTGGGAGAGAAATCTAAGGAAAGTGGTCTGACTTCACTTGATAACTTGTGAATATTTGAGTGTTCCTACTTGCAATTTGATGCTACATTTTTTGGAAACAGGTTTATTGAAAAAGTTTGATATTGTATCAAAAAATTTGAAAAGTGGGAGCCGAAGCATACTTTTCTTCCCACATATTTGACTGGGAGGTAAAGCCCTGCCCTGCATTTCCTTCCTACTCGCGACTATGCTTTTCACAATTAGTGCAATTTAAGGGCTAAATTCGAAGAGGCTACAATTATAACCCATGTTGAACTAATTCATATTTACATGGTTCTTTGGATCATGTGACAGATTATTTTGCTTCTGAAATGCTAATTTCATGCAGGATGACTCCCTTTATTACCTGTCATATTCAATATTTATGCTTAAAAATGTAATGAAAGGTAATTGTAAGGGGACCAGGGCAGCTTTGAATGTTTTAGCTCTTGCATGCAGCAGATATATGATTAGGTGATTTTTTGCAGGCAGGCAAAGCTTATACATTTTGTGCAGGTGTTCTTACAATAATTTACTTTGTATCAAATACTAAATTATCCCTCTTAAAGTCGCAATATGATCCCTCCCTAATGAAAAGTAAAGAAGAAGAATACGAATATAAGATACGGTAACTGCTTAAGAGAAATATTGTGTTTAATTTTGACCAAAATGACACAGACAGAAGACAGCTTTTATCATTATTACGTCATTCGGTCGTATAAAACAAACTCTACCAACAGCGTGTCTCAAAAGCATTACGTGTTATAAGGGTTACAAATGTTGCATCATTTGAACATCTGAAAGTTGCATGGGGCCATCAAATCATTCATGAGCTACAAAGCAATAAATTTATTTCTGTGATAATCATATTATTGAAAAGAAATTAGCTCACAGGTTAACGTTTAATTTTCTACAATTTCATAGGATATATATAAATCATGGTTCTAAAATATTAAAAAATTTCTGTACAACAAACGCAATATTTCTCTTTCGTATCCTTAGAAAGCTATATGGTGCAATGTCGTTATTTGCATAAAGATTGAATAAACTCAGATTTTAGAATGATGGCAGTTCGGGCAAAGTACGTTCATTTTATGTTAAAATTCATTTTGCTCTAAAGTTCATGTTAATTTGATCGCAATAAAATGTGGAAATAGCAACTGAATGAATCAAAGATAAGTAGTAATTTGAATAAGGAGTACTGTAATGGAAGAAGATCGACCGATACGTATGTCAAACGGGCCCATTTACTCAAGATTTTGAAAATTAAACAAAAGAAAACTAAACAATGAAACCCCAAAAGGCAAAATAGCCTACGATAACATTTTACGGGGTGTTGCAAAGAAGGCTGATGAACATAATTATCTGAAAAACCGAGTTATCATGCATATTCGATCTTCCGATAAAACAAATAATAATTAATGAATGAACTAATTATGGGTGAAAGAAAGAACGACCGAAAGACCGCAGAAACAAACGAACGACCGAATGAATGAACAAATAGATGAATGGATGCACGAACGGACGACCAAACGAATCCGTGTCTTCTAACAATTTCTCATCTAATAATCACGTATAACGCTACTAATCTTGTTTTACAGGGAACGTTCGGTTTCCAGACTCTGTTCTATCATGGAAGTATTACCCTGTACTTCCATGCTTCAAGTAAGTAAAAATTCATTTCAGCTACACTCAAAAAATGTGGTGTGCAATTGAATACCTTTTTTGCCCCACCTTGTTAGCGCGGTAAAAACTTTAAACTCTTAACATGTTTAAAAATTAAATTCTACCCCATATTCTTTAAAGCTAAACCCGTTTTAATACAGAACTTATGGAAAACTGACACGGGTGTTTAGTAGCTTAAACATTTTACAAAGTAGAGGCGGAAGTGTGTAAACAAATGGGTATTTATAAACACAATGTTATCCGATATTATATTGGCTAGTAGCTTATTAGGTAACTATATTGATCAATCGATCGATCGATCGATTGATTGATTGATTGATTGATTCATTCATTCATTCGATTCATCGATTCATCGACTCATTCACTCAATCACTCATTCATTTACTCATTTCCTCACACTCACACGTTCACCCACTCATCTACTTATTTACCCATCTAAACTTGGTACGAAAAAATAGGTTTCTGTTGAACAAGGTTGAAATTTTGCCGTTTTTCATTGTAGAAAATGTAAAAGGATGGGTTTTTGAGGTAAACTGGAAATTTTGAGGGTTTTATTGCAGAATTATTTAACCCTACTTGAGATCAAAGTCAAGTAAATCTTCTGAGCGACTGGACGTTGTAGCGATTACATATTTTATCTTACATATTAAGACTCCCCGCAAAAACTGTGAAATTTCCTTAACGGGGGAGGGAGCCTTCCCCCAAACAGGAGGTGGGAGCATAGCCGAGGTGTTATTGTATGGGGTACTCAGAAGGAACCCTGTCAGCATCATTTACTTACAATGTATTATGGAGTAGTCAGTTTTCATATTCGTTTTACCGCCTTTCAGTGGCTTGAGTAAAAAAGAGGGTAGAGGGTGCACTATTCCCCGGGAGCCGCCGGCCCCGTTTTGGGGACCGTTTTGGGGGCTTTTCTGGGGGTCTCCTGTTTAGGTGTGAGGTATCAATGAGCCTCCGTGTATGGTCAGTGGAAGCCTCATGGGAGGCCTGCGTGATTGGTCAAACCGTATCGATGGCTCAAAGCTGGTAGCCACGCAGGTTTCCTTTCTTTCTTTTTTTTTTTTGCTCCCACCAAAGAGATCTTCCCAAGAAAGTAAATGCTACGCAAAATGCAGCCTCATCAATTCGCTTGATTGAACAGTACGTGAGTTCCCACCACTCAAAGAAAGTGTCAATACAGAGGGAATATGCACTGACTTAGTTATAGTATAAGCTTTTGCCTCGCATATACTAGTAGGCCTATCTTCATTACGTAACCGACCTCGAAGATGGTTCGGTAGAAGCCTTAACCAGTAAAAGTTGCAAAATCGGCGGACGACAAGTGAGTGTGTAATTAGAAGAGTCATAACAAACCAGCAACAAAGCAACACATCTTTTGGTTTACATTAAGATGTGCGTTCACCGTTGTGGGCTATGACGTATTTTACTGCGTGTGTGTTTGAGAGTTCCTCCACTCAAATGAACTAAAAGACATTGACATAGGCCTAAAGATCATCGTAAGAGAGTACATCCTACGTACCACCTACAATCCTGGACAAAATTATTGGGACACTTCCGGACCTTCCCCTCCACCCCTTGTTCAATGTTGAGAAAACGAAAAGCGCGCTCTTTTCTTCAGCGCTCAACTTTAATTCACCTTCGAAACCAACATTGAGGTGGGGCGCCGGGGATTTGTCCCAGATAATTTTGGCCAGGATTGTAGGATGTGGACTTTGTATTGAATTGTTGCTCACGAGACGTTTGCCTTTGTCAGGGTTTTTAAATATAGGTGGGTTACCTCAGTTGCCAGGACTTCCATAAAGAAATCAAGGAAATAAAGCAAGGGAATAATTTTCATATTCAATTTAAGTTTTTCTACTAAACTCGAAAGCTCATGGGTGGTTCCTTTGTTGAGTAACGGTCAGTATGTGTCACCTTTATCAACTTGAAGAGTCTTACGGGCTATGTTTGCAGGTAATCGTTCGTAAAAGAGACTTTGAAATTGCCTTGCAAGTTCGGCCTTGTAGTCAGAACAATGGAGAGTATCAGAGCCGATCTGCTTCTACTGGATGGCTTGGTTTATAAGGGACTGTCGTTTCTGATTGCTTTGATTGCAAAAGTCCCGTTGTTGTAAAGCTTTTTGCATTTCAGAAAATTAGGCTATTTACGTTACTTCAATTACCTTTCCTTCAAGTTAGTCTTTCCGGCTTTATAATATCGGGACACAAAATACAAGTAAAGTGGGGGTAGGCGGTTCACTATCTGACGCTACCAAGTCAGTGAACTGTAGCTGGGCAGAGGGCATTTGCATGGTGGGGCAATATGAGCAGCCTGGGAGTATACCTAGTGGCAGTGGCGCCGCCAGGCTTGGGTTATGGGGGGGGGGGCACAACAGATGATGTCGTATTGACACTTCAGTTGACCTTACAAATCTGCGCAAAATGCGTTTTTTCTCCTGCGCTCCCTGCTTTCTTGTCAGGTGTCAATGCACTAAGGGGCCGTCCTGGGGGAGGGGTCTAAGGGGAAGGGTGAAATTTTTGTTTATTTAAAGTTGCTTAGATGCAAAATGGTGCTATCTTTATGATATTTTTGGAGCTGATCACATACTTGTATGGCTGGAAAATATACATAGTTTAGTGAATTTTAATTTTTCCGACTGGCTGGATGTTTTTTCCAATTGAGTGGCGACGCTTAAATATTCCCTTTTTTATGCGCCCTGCGTTTTTGAATACAGCAGTGAGGATCTTTCCTTTGTCACTACATAAAGGTGCCGTCCTGGGGGAGGGGTCTAAGGGGAGGGGTCCCCCTCCCCTTAGAGAAATTTTTGCTTATTTAAGGTTTCTTAGATGCAAAATGGTGCTATCTTTTGGAATATTTTTGGAGCTGATCATGTATAGCTGGAAAATGTCCATAATCTAGTGAATTCTAATTTTTGGTTAGGTGAAAAAGGAGCCTGCATGTTGTCTAAGAGAAGAATACGCTGTCAACAAACCTCCTGAGACTCCCTTTTGGCTACATTACCGCCTACTATTGGCAAAGTTTTTACCCAAAAATACGTGTGTGGAGTCCACAGAAAAATTGTTGGACTATAACGAAATTTTTCCTCCCCTTCATTGTGCATTACAAAAAGGCATCTACGGCTGGCAGATACCTGTATAGGGCCTTCCGGAAGCTCTGGATAAAGTACATAAAATGGAGCAATGACATAATGCTTATTACTTGACATCCAAATGATAATATAGAGTAGTGCACTTTACAGCTATCGTATTTTTATCAATTTTGAACGAAAATCCAGATGAACAGCTTCCAGCAATGGGGAGCTGGAGGGACGGAGACTATTGGTGCAGGAAGATGATATCAGACCTCCCTGATAGGTATAGCAAAAGGGGTGAAGGACTAACAAAGGCGTTTTCAGAATGCTTTTTTGTCGTAAGTGTATTAAAAATCACCATCTATCAAGGACGTAGCCAGGAATTTTTCAAGGAGGGCGAAGCCTATAGGCAGACTCTCAGCGCTTTACGCTCCATGGTTTGGGGCAAAGCGCAAGAAAATTTTGACCCAAAGTGCCTCCCAGATCGCTGGAAATGGCACTTCCCAAGCCTATTTTACTGCATATAAATTGGGAAAACACTAGCAATATTGTAATAAAAACATTAAAAAATACCAAAAATATGCTCAAGGGGCGGCTGCCCCCTTCACCCCCATGGCAACGTGCCTGCCATCTATACCGATAATGGCTGCGCGCAAAGCGCTCGGTAAACTTTTTTGGAAAATATATAACGGCAAATACGTAATTTCAACTTTCCAAATCATGCTACAACAACTTAGATTGAAAGATCGCATATTGATGCTATCCCCCTACAGATGTTGTGATTATAGTTCCATGTATTATTATGTTAATAATGGTCATGAGATGTAGTGCAAACCGTAAAGCATGCGCGCAAAGCGCGCGAAATTTTTCATTAAATGAGATTTCCATGACAAAACCTGCATTTAGAATCTGCATCGAGACACTTTCAATTGCCCAACAAACCTACATGCCACTCAAAAAGCCAGTCTTTTACCTGTTAATTCGTGAACAGCTTTCAACTTTTTCTGCTGTGCTTCTCCGGGAGTTGCTATCAGAAGATATTGATAATAAGAACACAGTAGTAAGGTTTGAAGCGCGCGGAGCGCGCGAAATTTTTGATAGTTTGGGAAGGATTTGCGAAAATTCTGATAGTTTGAGAAACATTTGTGATATAAAATGATTAAATAGATCTATGACTCGGTTGAAGCACACCTCACCCTACCCCCTACAGAAATCTATAGCTTAATCGCCTTTTTGGATCATTTTAAAATTTTCAAAAAAAATTCATCGAGGGGCACGCGCCCCCCCATGCCCCCCCGTGCCGGCCCCACTGCCTAGTGGTTTATTCGGAGCAGCGGAGCAACGTATGGAGCGTCGGAGCGGAGCAGCGTAGCCTACGTCGGTGTATTGCAAGCGAGTATGTTTGTGCGAGCTATAAGGCAGTATAGACTCGTAACGTCAATCTAGAAGTACATTTGACCCTACATGGTGGTATTTTATCCACAAGAATCCTCTCTCTCAGTCATAAATCTTTCGCTTTCTCAATACTTCTTCAACCCACACCACGGTGAGCTCTTCTCGACACACGTACAAGACGCAGAGGTTATGACAAAATTGTCATGGCGTATTACATCCCAAACAATGACATGCCGTTAAGACCTCGATTTTGGTTAGCTTTCTACACAGAGGCTTTATTTACATTCTCATCTATAATCCTGGCCAAAATTATCTGGGACAAGTCCCCTGCGCCCCACCTCAGTGTTAGTTTCGAAGGTGAATTAAAGTTGAGCGCTGAAGAAAAGAGCGCGCTTTTCGTTTTCTCAACATTGAACAAGGGTGGAGGGGAAGCTCCGGAAGTGTCCCAATAATTTTGTCCAGGATTGTAGCTCAAAGTTACCTTTGGTAACCCGATCGATATTCAGAAAATTTGCTGGTTATCTGAGTAAGGTTTTGTTTCATTTGCTTGAGTGTAATGTTAGGGTGAGAGACCAACAGGATAAATCGGTCTCCCTAACATTTGCAAGCTCTTGCTTTCTTCGTCTTTCATATAGGTGTACTGTTTACTCTCTTAATGTAAAAGTGAAATTCACTCTTCGACGATTGCCTACAGTAACCACACTTTTTCGAGTGGAAATCGACTGAAATTCCACTCTGCCGTGAGTGGTAGCTAACTCTGAAGGAGTGAAAACGCCACTCGATGGAGCGTGGGATTCCATTCGAAACAGAAAGTGGTCACTGTAGTCAATCGTTTTGGTAGATTTTCACTCTTTTACATATAAAGAGTAGGCGAAGCAGTGAGGTCGAAAGTAGAATTGGCTTAAAGGCTGTCTAAGCTCACCTCAGACAGTAACAATTCTCCCTACTAAGTTAACTTCTAGTCCCACCTCCAATTTAAACCAAGCTCTCTGTCTATTACACCTCTAAGACAGAGCCACAGTAGTCTTCACAGTGGTCACAGTGGTGACTTTAAAAATGACAAAAGTGGTGAATTGATTACAAAAGTGGGTGAATTTATTACAAAAGTGGTGACCTTTATTACAAAAGTGGTCGAACCAATTACAGAAGTGGTGACCTATTCCAAAAGTGGTTGTTACAACTTTATTTTCAAAACACCATTCAACAAAACTCGCTGCATTGTGGCTATGAAAAGTTTATTCAACTAAACTTATAAATTTTCAAATGTTACAAGGTTCACATTGCTCTTGTAATATGCGATAGTTTGGACAGAAAGTATATTGCCAGAGATGATTAATAAAACTGAAGGATTTTATCACGATGAATGACATCTTCCATTTTCTGCCATTTTCGTGTGATTGAAAAACAGTGTTTACCCTTTAAAAGCACTGAACAGCGATGAACTCCACTGCAAATTACAACTCTGCTCACAACTGGCTTATCAAATATCAATTGTCGTTCAACTGTCAATGTTTTTGTCTTGAATTTGTATTTTGCACATCCTGAGTTTTGTTCTCTTAAATTAAACCTACGTTGCTAAGGAGATGTATCTCTTAGCAAACAGTAACCAAGGTAGGTCACTTGTTCCATGTTGGAAGTTTAAAGTCAAATCACAAAATGGAACACCTGGGAGTTTGGGCTTAAAGGATGTTGAATCAATACAGGTAAAACTAATCATTCTTTATATTTGACTAACATTTTTTATCTCTTTTTATTTGAAATTTTTCCTCCTTGACCTTGACCTTTGACCCCAGATGACGATCTCGGAAATTCTTGGAAAATTTTCAATGCTTTTGACGTCTGGTGACTCCAGATAACGTTTAACCTCCACCAAAAGCAAAAGGGTTCTTCCTTTAAACATGACAAATCTATATACCAAATATGAAAAGTGTACATCACTGCTATCTTGAGATATGGTGTTTACAAGCCAAATGTCACATACACACACCCACACACACATATACGTACATACGACATCCCCCTCGCACAGATTCCTGCCTGCTTCCGGCAAGGAATCAATAGTTATATCAAAACGCAGATGGCAAGTAAAAAAAAACTTGTTACGTACTTTCTTGTGCAATTGCAAGACGCATGGCTCCAATCCAGTTTTGCCACATGTAGATGGCTTATGCCAGGCCCGTAGCCAGCTTTTACCTGGGGGGGGGGGGTTCGTCATGCGTATGTGCGGCAGGACTAAGCGGAGCGCCACCATCAGTTGGAGCGGAGCGTACAAGAAAATTTTTGGTCTCAGATGGCCGGAACCGGCACTTCCCGAGTGTTTTAAGCTGTATGTACCCAGCCCTGAAATATGAATCTCATGTCTGCAATTTCTCAATTAATGCAAGAAAAAAAAAATCAATCTATGAAAAAGTTAACATATATTTCTAAGCTGAGCGCCACCATCAGCTATCGCGGAGAGTACAAGAAAAATTTCGGCTTTACAAACCCTGAGATGGCCGGAAACGGCACTTCCCGGGTGTTCTAAGCAAGAATATGTTCAGCCCCCACTTTGAAATTCTCCCCTCTTCTTGGAGCACTTGACAAATATTGGGGGGCTGAATGGAAGGTTTATTACCTTGTATCAATGTTTTCTTTATTCCCTTGAGAGTTAGTGTGTGGCTGTATGAGAGTTACTGTACGAGTCAATGGGGCCGGGCCGGCCCTAGGGAATTGTGTTGCACTGAAACAAAAGAACTTCTCATATTAGGGTCACTTGGGGGCGGGTCTATGCTACCGTTGACTTTAATTATGCACATTGCTGCCATACCTCGTGTGTGTTTGTCTCCCTGTAAGACCATGCTGTCCGGTAACGCTGTACTCATTGTACAGTACAACAGTATTTGATCAGGGAGGTGATAATTGATAGGTGATTTGATAGGTTAGCGCGATGCATTTTGCGGTCGCTACAAGTGAATTACTTCAACTTACATATATATGTGGGACCTGAGTACGGGGAATCTATAGTCGTTGTATTTGTGAATACGAGGTATAGGATACCGTTAGTTTTATTTCACTATTCACGGCGTCGGTATAGGCCTATTACTTGGTCAGACCAATAATACGACCAATTAAGCTTTCAAAATATTTAGCCCGCAAAGCAAAATTAGGGAAAACCCGTCAGATCATGTGAGAAATACATGAAATCCGGACACTGTGGGCAATTTTACAAACCCGCCCGGACGTCTGGCAACCCTAACTCATAGGCCTACGGCTTACATTGGCTAAACCAGCGGAATTGACATTTTGCCCCGAAAAACGCCAAAAACTCCATTTAGGCCTAAATAAAAAAATACAAAAATTTTGGTCTGGGCGAGTGGGGTTCGTGCGAACCCCCTGAACCCCCTGACTACGGGCCTGCTTATGCACTCTTCATTTCAAGCTGCCACAATTCTGAACAAGTGAACACGAATGGGTATAGTCCAAAGTTTTTCTGAACCTCTGTCTTGATAAAGGCCTTAAAGCTTATTCAAATCAGAAAAAATCAAGCCAAAACGATTAAATTAACCAAATTACAGAGTCCAAAATTGACAAAATACGGTACAAGATTTTTAACGTCTTATTACCAAAGGTATGAATATAACGGGAAATTTTGTAAAATTTTGTGGCAACCAGATGCACCATACAACCATGTTTCTTGATCTAGTAATGAGCAACCGTTGTTATAAAACGGCTTCAACCCCTGCCGCTACAAAGATACTGCAACTCCTGAAGTTACTCTGTGTCAAATCACTTACATTTATAAAATTAATAGTCTGGGAGCCAAATCTCAAATGAGCTCTATTTTTCGAGTTCGCTTCATCCCCGAGGTGGAAAAGGTTTGGCAAATTTAATTGGTAGAGGGGACCCTCCTGGTCATTTTGAGACGGAGTGTGGAGATCCATTGTACCAGCAAGGTACTGAAAATCTCAGATTTGTTAAGTTTCCACTAGTGCTTTTTCATGAAAAATTAGGGGGTAGGGGAAATTCAAATGCACTTTTCATATCGATATCTTCCATAAACCAAACAATGTTTAGTATCATTGAAAAGTATTTGAAGCCCAATGTGTGTTGATGACATCACCGATGATGTCATCAGAGGTCAAAAGGTTATCAAACTTGAGTCAATGTGGAAATTTTCGACTTTCCAAAGTTAGTGGGTTAGTATTCATAAGTAGTATATGATGGGGTTTTCAACCCCTTTTAGGGTGGCGCAAATAGGGTGGCACGGTTTTCTTGAAGTAGGGGTAGGCTAAATTTCACTCACGTGTAGGTATGGGTGAACTATTGGTTGCGAAGCAACAAGGCTTTCGATGAAACAAACTTTATATATAGGCCTATATTAATATTAAATAAGATAAGGAGATGGAACACACCCTATCATGGAGTAGGGACTGAATATGTTCGCCGTCGGTTATCAACCTCTGGTTTGGGTAGAAGGTGAATTGCTATGGGTGACATAATCAGTTGCTAGGCAACAAGGACTCCTCTCAATGTTCACTTTAGCACGACTGTAGGAGATGTAGGCTCGAGAGTGAAGACTTGTGGGACTTGAACCCACGATCCAACTGTTAGATAACAGATGTGATACTCCAAAAGTCTTTTGTTTCTGAGAGCGCTACATCATATACTATACAGTCGGCTGTAGTAAGACAGTGAAAATGTATGGGTATTACAAGGAAACAGTTTTCAGCGGACGGTTTGGGTCATGATATGGGTAGATTGGTAAGTAGTATGAGGGAGAATCATTACTAGGCAATTGACCAGACATGCTGAAAAACAAATAACAACGGTGTGACGGTGTGACTCGTATCATAACCGTGTGTCAGCACAACTATATGTCATGAAACGATTGGGAGTAAAGCCATACATAGGAGTCGATCGCGTGAACCAACTGTAGATGTTACAAGTAATATCCAATTATCTTTGTTCTTTTTCGAGGGGGGGGGGGGTACTCACTAATATATTGTGGGCTGAAACTAATAAGACACAGAAAACATAAGGTAAATACTGTCAGTTCACTGGTCTTCAGGCAGAGCACAGTTCCCTTGGAAAAATTGTTATCACTAAGCCGCAAAAAATCGAAGCACTCGTTTGCTGACCGAGTAAATACACGTCCTTCTTTATCTGAGATTTACTATTGTAAGGAAATGTATAAAAATCAGAAGTAACGGTTACATATACCAAACAGAGAGAGAGAGAGCTTGAACAAGAAAATATCCTACGTAAAACCTAGCCTAAAGTAAGTTACGAACAAAGTGACTTCAATCAAGTCTCATGGTGCCTATAGTCTAAAACAGTAGTAAGAAATGTTTCGAAGAATAGCTGTAGAAGTTTTATATGTTTTTATTTTATTTTTTTTTTAAGTAATGAAGTAACATGGATATAAAAGTTTTTATGAATCATTAATTATCTTTGTGCCTTACAAAAACGTTAAATTTACACATAACTAAAAGGCGGCTTGACATTTCTTTTTTAAATATTTTCTCTTCTTACCAAGAAAGCATCACCAGGCTAACGACCTCTTCATTTGTCGTAAAAGTTCGTTGCCCTAAGACAATCTCGTAATACATGCACCTATCTCAGAATAACAACTGATTGTGAATAAATCCAGTTGTAAGTCATCATTGATAGATACTGCGCTGTATCTTTTTTTCTCTTTACATTTCCACAATGAAGAAAGGTAACCCAAGCTTGGTTACTTTCCAAATCGGTGATATGTACAAAATTTCGCGTATGAAACGACCTCACAACCAACTTAACAACCATGCACAGCACGAGAAAGGTTACTTTTAAGCAACAACATCGAGATAAGGTTGTCTACATCTTTAAACAGTATTTATTATTTACTCGTATAAACAATGGAAACGCTGTTCCAATGTATTATGATACCGTGTAAGTCACAGACTTTCTTTTAGAAGCATTCGCATAAGGTGAACTGTGCATTCTTCAAGGTGTCATACTGCTGACATCCCGTTTTAAATAATTGTATTTATTGTTGTTACTCCTGGGGCAACCCGCAAAACGTTTTTACCTTGTGAAATTAAAAACAACGAGCTTTGAATAAAAACCCAGGCGTTCTGGATTTCTTAGTCTTTTATCGTCTTATCATTGTCCTGGCTTTACGCTTAAATTGACTTTCTTGGGTAATCACTCTGAAAAGTCTTACCTTAACCTGAAGGTAAGTTTTTACTACAACTTTTGAACAAAGATAAATTGTAGTGAACTTGTGAATTTAGCACGTTTGGAAGACTAAATTTTTCAAAATTAAAACAAAAGTGAACTAATATTTACAACAATTGAAATAAATGCTTTCAAAACAACTGTTTCAAATATCAAACAAATATGAAAAGGCAATAAAATTACTTTAATAAGCCCTTACTTTGGCCACACACACACACAATAAAATAGATTGACTGTTGTTTATTACAAATCTAAGTAAGTAGTTTAAATGCCCTCATTCAACACTTTGCGCTTTGGATAAAAATATGTAAAGGCGTCTTTTCTTTGAGTGTATGTAAACATACGGTTTCTCTTTACACGAAAACCTTTATTTTTACATGTATGACAGTGTGTTCCCCTCAATGTTTCATAATATATTTCTTTTCTGATATCATTGCGCTTTTTGCTGACTCCTTTGCAACTAAATTTGTCCTTATTGTCATCATCGAAACAATAATACATCTTGCTGTTTAGTGCCACGATACCCTTTCCTTCCCATTCTACTTTGAACAATCCGGGGGTTCTCTTGTCCTACTGTTTACGTTCTTTCGTATCCGTACGCGGGAGCCAATTATGTTTACCACTTTCATAGACTTCACGCAGATGAGGTTTAAGAATATCTTCCATTGTATCAGCGGCGATTGCAATGTACGCGGAATCCGTATCCATCTCGACGAATTGCCAAAAATCTCGATCAAAATATTTGTCTAAAAAGTCGTAGTAAAATTCCAGCATGCGCCTCTTTGCATATTGGTAAACAAAGAAACCGATCTGTAATGGTAAATCCATTGCAATCGAGCGCTTAGCCATTCCAACTTCATAGCAACTGTCAGAGATTTCGTTGACATCTCTAAAGGTGACGTCATTGATGTGTCGGGACGCTTTCTCTTCGGAGACAATCTTCACGCTGACATGAGCTTCTTTGTTGGTAATGGTCTTCCCGTAAGAGGAATTACCAATCAGCTTCATGGTGTCTGCGATGATGGCTTTAGAGGGATCAACGTCCCCTGCTCGTCTGGCATCTGACACTGCCTCTCCAAACCGTTGAAAACATCGGCTGGGTCTGAATTCGATAATTTGATACACACGTGTGATTTGCAGTCCGTGATCGAGGTACCACTTGATAAGCGGTGTGGCTAGTAGTATCTTCTGGCCAAACATGCTACCGATAAGACTGCGACGAGGTTGCATCATGATATTTCTCTCCTTTGCATAAGTCTGCATGTGGTCACCGATGTCTTCAACCGATACAGCCGTATTCTTGAAAATGGGACACATTTCGGCAAAAGCAGGTTTTAGTTCATCCGACACGTGAATGTCACATTCCACGGCCCCGAAGAGATTGTCATTCCGGATGGCGTCTAGGATCTGAGGTAAAGTCATCCCATTTTGGTGTTCCAGTGGAAACTTTAACGTTTCGAGGAACGCTTGGAGGGCGGCTGATGTCTTCAACAGATGTCGATACTCACACTCCCATATTTCCTCATAACGGTACCCTAACGATTGCATGTACTGGCGAATATCATCCTTACTTTGTCGACGTTGTGCACCTTTCCCTTTCTCCGCCTCAGTGAGATTGCGATGTTGATACAAACGGCAATCGTGGTAGTGCCAGTAGCAGCCATGAAATTGGTACACGGTGTTAGGGGATTGACAATAACCGTCCTTGAGGAACACGCCTTAATCCCACGCGCTTTTCTTTGTCGTTGCCTTGGTGACGAATGTGGACACCGTCTTCATGAGCACGCCATACTAGCCATTCGGTACTCATGGGCCGAGTTTTCTCCATTTTGAAGCCAGTGTCCTCTCTGCGTCTACTATAGGCACCTGCCGGCATATCTTGCATTATGGCCCACAAATAGAGGATGTTGGCATCGAAACCGATCACTTTTTGACAAACATTTTTCGTATTCCGTATCTGTGTTTTACCTCGTTCGTGGTAGCGATGGAAAATAATGGATGGTCCACCGACAAGGTTCGAGCGGAAGGTATAGTAAGCATCCTTATCTTTCTCTCCGAACAAAGCAAATGGTTGCCCTTTAGACATTTGAAACAGATATTTCATGATGAGGCTTGGCACCGAGAGTCCATCTTTGAACACATCGATTTCCCTGTCCTGATAGAAGAGAGCCATTTTCTCCAGCGCCTCCAGAAAAGGAACTACATCCAAGTTGTTGTACCACACCAAAAAGTCTCTCATGCTTAACATCTTTTCGTCTTTCCAAATTTTTGACAATAAGCATATTCCTCGGCACTAATATTACCTCGCTTCAGGTCACTATCGAAACTCTCGTGTGATGGTAGTTGAGGATCATCCAGGTTGTTGAGATTGATCCATTCGTATGGAAAATAACCTTTCTGTTGTGAACAATCGTACGCTTTCAAAAACGCCTCGTAGCTAAACCCAGGAGCAATGTAATTCTTGATGTCTAGAAAGATGAGCTGCTTCGACTTGACACACATGTACGTGTTGATGCGCTTCACAATAAATTGAATAGGATCATTCTTCACCAGCCATGGGAACAAGTATTCTTTGACCAAGTTTAGATCGTAAGCACCAGAGTTAAACCCAAGGACGGGTAGTTCTGAAAGATAAGCTTCTAACTTCTCTTGAAGCCTTTGAAGGTAATGTTGTCGAGGTCGAGAATGTTTGCTTCTTTGCAAGCAGAGTTCATCCAATGCCACTCATCCTCTTGGATACGGGTTTCAATGGCCTTTATGTATGGCGCAAACTGCTCCATTAACAAGTTTTTACTCCCGTGGGATATTTCCATTAAATATGCAAGCATATCTTGTAGCAACTCATCGGGTTTTCCTTTTGAAATGAAGCATAATAGTTTGTCGAACTCAGGCACGTTACTACAAACACTAACACTGAGCAGGGCTGTAGTCAAGTCCACCAAGCTTGAGTCCAAGTCCGAGTCCAAGTCCATAAGGTCAAGTCCGAGTCCAAGTCCAAGTCCGAGGGCTCGAGTCCAAGTCCAAGTCCGAGTCCAGTGTTCTCGAGTCCAAGTCCGAGTCCAAGTCCAAAATTGTAAAATTTTCCGGTACTTGGCTCTGAAAGCTTACTGCTAGCACTAAGCTCAATATGCTACGACAAACTGACCAAACAAATTAGAAAAACCTCATGTCAAACTGAATAAAATTATGGTAAGAAACTGATCAATTACATGTTCACAACAGTACCATAAACAATGTAGCTTATGATGTCCTCCATAGGCCTAACCCAGGTAAAACAATGTAGGCCTTAATTGTAGCCTATGTAAGAGGGGCTTGCTTTAGTAATCAGGACTTACTATTGGATTCAGTCATGCCTTTGCTAATCCACCTAATCTACGGTCCCCCCCCCCAAAAAAACTACAAAAATCAGCGATCTTCACAGATTTTCAAGAGAGGCGGTCAAGCGCAAAGAGCACAGGCGATGGCGAAGCAGGTTATTATGTGAGGGACTCCGCTGACTAGCTGTCTTTTGCAAGTTGACAGATCCTACCCAGTACTCATGGGTACCATTTTACAAATTTATGACTTCATTTGTTTAAAAATATGTGCGGATCGGCCTTCATTTGAAAAAAAAGCAGTAGCCTATTGCCAACTTTTTTTCGGAGACGGGGCGGAGCAGAGCGGAGCTTTTGTAGGGGGGCTGGATTTTTTAGGGGGCAATTTCCACTCGGGGGTGGACCCCCTAAAACTCCTTATGGAGAAGACTGAAAACATAGTTTCAGATACTAACAACTTCGCCTTTCCCACCCTGTTTCCACACAAAGACAGACACATACACACACACATAAAAGAGTCAGCATTCAGTATTATCATAGCTGTATGAACATGCATGCAATTACTTCCTGATGCCCTTACATACTCTATCACAGACCAAATTAAGTGGTTGTAAAGATGCTGATAGGGAACTAATAAAACTTCCAAAAGCTAAGATCTTTTCATGGTACAAGTCCTCATAACCTACAGTACAGTAGACCTACTACATCAAAGAAAACTATGGGCTTTAATTTATTACATGTCAAATGTCATTGCTTTTGGGAGGATTATGAAATTTAAATTAATATGATGAAGAGAAAGGCTGGACTTGATGGACTCGACTTCAAGTCCAAGCCAAAGTTCGAGTCCAGAAGGCCCGAGTCCGAGTCCAAGTCCAAGTCCAGAAAGCTCAAGTCCAAGTCAAAGTCCGAGTCCAAAAAAAGCGGACTTAAGTCCGGACTTGAGGTCAAGTCCGGACTCGAGTCCTCCAGCCCTGACACTGAGCGGAACGTGTTCTGCATTCCACGTCAATTTGTCGGTTGCAGAAGTATGGTTTGGTTTGAAGAAACATTCAAAATCGAAAACAGCTCTATACGGATGATAGCGAAGATGATCTGGAATGGCAATATCTTCTTCATGTAGTAATTCGAAAACTGTTTTGGGGTGTGTGTACACCCCGCCCGGAAAAGTGTGCTTGACGCCGGCTCCTTCACAGGTTGTCTCGTGTCGTTGCAAGTGATATCAATCCTTCCACAGTTTCAAACATTTTTGACACTGGAACGACTTGGTGTAGGTGTCTGTGTCCTGAATGTATGAAAAGTGATTTCCAAAAAGGTTTAAAAAAAGGTATTTTTATACCGTTGCAAAGATCGACGAACCAGACAGCATTCATTTCATTTCATTTCATTTATTTTCCACAAACATCATAAAAATATAGACAGATACAAATTTATAGAAAGCGGTGGAGGAAGCCTGAAAAAAGCAAAACGCTTGTACAAAGCAGGCCACCTTTATATAAAAAAGTTAACAAGAAATACAGACACAAAAAAGAAATCAAATAACACAGACATAGTAACAGCCCCCTTCCCTCCCACTAAACTCCAACCACCCATTACCCATGACAGAGCCAAATAAAAAAGATCATAGGTAACAAAATGACATTAATACTTATCAATTAAACATAATTTGAATTGTTTGGTAAATAAGGGAAGTGAAGAGATGCGTTTTAGCTGGGGAACAAGGTTATTCCAGAGTTGAGAGCCAGAAGTAACAAATGACTTTTACTGACATCAGTATTAAGTCTATAAGTGATAGTTTTCCAAATGCCTGGTACAGTAGTTGTGGACAGTTTTATTAAGATGAAAGATATTCTGAAACATAAGAGGTAATAACTCGTGACTAATTTGAAACACAAAGATACCCATCTGGTGCTTATAAATGTCGAAAACATTCAAAATAATTAATTCTTTAAAAAGGCTAGCTGTCACGGTGTTAGCCCTATAGTGAGAGGAAGTATTTAAACGAATGGCCCTTTTTTGCAGTACGTACTTGCTTTTTAAATCAAAGTGGTTTCGAGTGACTTCCCCCTCTCTCATTTAACAAATAGGTAGGTCCACAAGTATATGTGACTAAATATTCAGTTCTTTCTATCGTATCTCTCCGGCCAAGTCACCGGTCGGAATTGCACATGGAACATGGAAATTCTCCATAGTAGGTGAACTTTAACTACTCTTCCTACGTTTTGTTAGTTAGGCCTATATATGACATCCACACCATGAATGGTTTCCTTTAATTAGATTAGAGACTAAAGGAATGAAAGTAAGTAGGCTAAATTTTAAGGTAATCCCCTGTACCAGAGCATTGTGTAGACAAGCGTCCGTCATATTATCTGAAAAATATGCGTTACACTGAAAACATTTTTTTTCTGAGAAATGTGAGAGACTGCAGCCTCCTTTCTTTGTTCTTAAACTGGCTTTTGACCATATGTCTATCAAGTTTCAGAACGCTCAATAACCCCACTTGTTTTGAACAATTAAGTCTCCTAAAAAGGTTTTTCTAGCTGACTCTGAATTGGTGGAATGAATTTATTTAACTTCTTCATGAAAAGAATAAGACCGCAGAACATGAAATAGCGGCATGACACCCTCACACAACTTCAGTTTATTTGGAATGAAACTTAGTGTTGACAGGGAGTTGCCTCGCTGAAATAGCTTTATGATCTGGTGACATGTCTCTATGTACTTCATAAACAGTGCAGACCTCTCCCATAGTACTTACAACATCATACAAATGGTCAGTGTTCAGTATAACGTAAGGAAGTAATGCATTGTCAGAGTGTGCATTAGAGTTTACCTCCGGCTTCTAACAATAAACCAATCGATAGTCTGGGAAGCAGATTCTGTGTGTATTCTTTGGACGATAAAGAACATCCCATTTAGAAGCTATAGGGCTTACTTATTTGCTATTAAGTGTGATCGATATACTTTTGTTCCCTCTTTTGGCTATGTGCTATGAGTAGCCTACTGTACCCACGCAATGCACATCTAGGTAGATAAAAGGATCTTTGATAAGTGGGAACTTCTCTTTTCATAAAAAAAAGTCTACGAAATTGTTTACATAAAAGTTATATAGCGAATGCCGGTGACATTCTGTGTCCACACAGCTTGAAAGAGTCGATTATTTTAGGGCAACGAACTTAACAAATGAAAAGAGGTATACGTAAGCTTGGATATTAATCTTCGTTTTTTTACCGACTTTAACCAGTTTTAAATTCTTTTTGAGAGGTTATAAATGTCATTCAAAAAAAAACATATTGCAGGGTTAATTCTTAAAACCTTTCAATCGCATAATTAGAAAACGTTTATATTCCTGTTACTTCATTACTTAAAAAAAAATAAAATAAAAACATATAAAACTTCTACAGCTATTCTTCGAAACATTTCTTACTACTGTTTTAGACTATAGGCATGCACCATGAGACTTGATTAAAGTCACTTTGTTCGTAACTTACTTAATTTAGGCTAGGTTTTACGTAGGATATTCTCTTGTTCAAGCTCTCTCTCTGTGTTGGTATATGTAACCGTTACTTCTGATTTTAATACATTTCCTTACAATAGTAAATCTCAGATAAAGAAAGATGTGTATTTACTCGGTCAGCAAACGAGTGCTTCGATTTTTTGCGGCTTAGTGATAAAAATTTTTTCCAAGGGAACTGTGCTCTGCCTGAAGACCAGTGAACTGACAGTATTTACCTTATGTTTTCTGTGTCTTATTAGTTTCAGCCCACAATATATTAGTCAGTACCCCCCCCCCCCTCGAAAAAGAACAAAGATAATTTGGATATTACTTGTAACATCTACAGTTGGTTCACGCGATCGACTCCTATGTATGGCTCTACTCCCAATCGTTTCATGACATATAGTTGTGCTGACACACGGTTATGATACGAGTCACACCGTCACACCGTTGTTTTATTTTTTTTTCAGCATGTCTGGTCAATTGCCTAGTAATGATTCTCCCTCATACTACTACCAATCTACCCATATCATGACCCAAACCGTCCGCTGAAAACTGTTTCCTTGTAATACCCATACATTTTCACTGTCTTACTACAGCCTTCTGTATAGTATATGATGTAGCGCTTTCAGAAACAAAAGACTTTTTGGAGTATCACATCTGTTAACTAACAGTTGGATCGTGGGTTCAATTCCCACAAGTCTTCACTCTCGAGCCTACATCTCCTACAGTCGTGCTAAAGTGAACATTGAGAGGAGTCCTTGTTGCCTAGCAACTGATTATGTCACCCGTAGCAATTCACCTTCTACCCAAACCAGAGGTTGATAACCGACGGCGAACATATTCAGTCCCTACTCCATGATAGGGTGTGTTCCATCTCCTTATCTTATTTAATATTAATGTAGGCCTATATATAAAGTTTGTTTCATCGAAAGCCTTGTTGCTTCGCAACCAATAGTTCACCCATACCTACACGTGAGTGAAATTTAGCCTACCCCTACTTCAAGAAAACCGTGCCACCCTATTTGCGCCACCCTAAAAGGGGTTGACAACCCCATCATATACTACTTTCATAGACAGAAACTCATTCAGATACCAAACTAGTACATACTTGAGAGGAGGAATCATAAAAGTTTTTAATATGAAGAATGGTTACATCTGTTGAATCAGCATCCTGTTTATCTCTCAGGTCCGAAGGCCAAATATTGAAAAAAAAATCAGAAAATGGAATTTTCGTATTTTGCCCAAAGCATTTCTTCTTCGAAAGATGGAACGGAATAGATTGGAAACTATCGATATAGGTACTGTAAGATACAGCAGTAGCTAAAATGTTGTTCGTCAATGGTATTTGGCACTGCAACCTTTGCACATGCAAACATTAACAATTAAAATAGTTCCCTGACCTGACAACATCTGAAAATGACAACAACTGCTGATAGTCAAAAGAAATAGTTTCATCTATAGTTCCTACCATCTGCTTCATATAATCGAGCAACAGGGTTCCATTAACCGGAGGTAAGGCCAGTGGCGTACTCAAAAAATTTTCCCTAGAGGCCTAGTACGTATGGGAAAATGGGCCATGCACTTTCATGGGGAAAGGGTGAGAGTACCAATTAGGTCCGATTTTCAATGGGAATGTGTACTTTTCATGTTTTGAAGGTTCCAGTAAGGGGGGGGGCGGGGAGGTCTGGAGGACGTAATGGTTCTGGGGCGTCAGCCTCCTTCCAAGCTCCTCTCCTCTGGCTACGATCCCCATCTATAATTCCGTGGTGTTTACTTTTACCAAACACACGGAACCCTAACTCATTCATGGCTTAATTTATCCCCAAACAGGCCATGTACCTTAATGAAGAATTTCCTGCTGATAAGTCAAGTTTCTGAAAAAATGGCCTTGTTTTATACTGTCCTGAATGTTCATTTCTCATTTTTACTAGCACACCCTCTTGTCCAAAGCTTTCTGTTGCCAATAGAAACTGCTAGCTTGCAACCGAACCGTTCGAGTAGATCTCGCTTGTAAAAAAGGGCTGTATTTCTAACAGTTTCAAGATTCACGAATAATTAAATTAGCTTTTTCAATGCTACTTGTAGCAGGCTACTAAATTAGTCATCCCCTCTAGTTTCAATGACTCTGGTCATGAGTCAATGAACTGTTTATCTCCTGTTTCCTGTCCATCAGCACCCTTATCCATTTTTGTAAAAGAACATAACTGATAGGTTGGCTCAACCAGTCTAACTGATCTCTGGTAAGTTTCTTTGTCTTACCTAATTAGCAGGTGGGTTCATTACCACAGAGGTGTTAGTGGAGGTATGCAGTACCTCAGGTTCACAGGGAATTTTTTAACTTTCCCTTGTAATGGTCGACTAACCAAAGTAATGCTGTGGTTGTAGAGCCCTTCCTCAGAGCTCTCTGTAGAGACTAGCTAGCACCTGGGGCCTATGTAAGTTCTTGTCGTTAGGGTGGGGAAGCAGCAAAAATAGAAACTATCAATCGTCTGGACACTGACAAGGGGTTCCATGTAGGAGAGATTTCTTTGTTCTTGGGTGGTGACCACTACCCTTCCTAAGGCTTGAGTAAAGAAACTGTCTAATTAAAAGCACTTCTCTCAACTGGACTGCACCACTCATCTGCTGACTGTTCCAGCTACAACACCTGTTTGTCTTGAGTGTTTTCCTGCTCTTGAGAGAGTTCTATTTCTTAAACTGCGTGATCCTCCCCAATCATTCAGGTAAGAGTTACTATTTATTTCTAAGTTGCTTCCTAAGTTAGACCCTGTAGCTATGAGCTTGTGGAGACATAGCAGTGCAGTAATTAATTAAATGAGTTTATTGTAGAACCCTGTAGTTAACTGCTGCTGTACATATAATGGTAATTTATTTATGTTACAACTGTAAAGGAATTATTGTATGATATGACCATACTGTACTTATGGTAAAGCTAATTCCTCGCATTTATTCTATCAAAAGTTTTCTCTAGTGCTATTCAATTTCTGTACACCAGGGGCATAGACTCTGAAGAAATAGCCTTTATATGAATTTAAAGGGCCATGTTCATAATTTTATTAAGGATGCGGTAGGAATGGACTGATTCCCCAGTACCTGCAGTCTAAACCTTAAATGACGGTGGTATTCTATTGCTGTATCACACGTTATGTCATGCTACTTTGTTAAGTTGTATATATTCGTTCTTCAGTTAACATTATTCAAGGCATATGCTGCCTTGTTAGTTTTATTGTCAGGGTACTCCCTGAAGGATGTGCAAGGTTGCCGTCTCTCTGTAAATATTCTAGTTATTCTAGGGTGAGGAAATGGTCAAGAGTACTGACCATAGGTATCCCAAGCCCTTATAGGTTATAGTTTACAAAACAGCCAGTAAAATATGACATGTATATATTCTCTATCCTAAGTAAGTGCCCAGGCAGTATGGAATTACCTTGCCCTTTATGCTGCATGATCCATTCTTTATGCTTATTACAATCTATGCTATGTTCTGTAAATAGTTAACTTTTTTGCATACTCATGATAATTTCGTTGCCTCGTGAGTTCAGTCGTCAGGGAGGCTGAGCCTTAGAAGTATTGCAGGTCCCCTTAAGTTGATGACATGGGCACTGGGCCTTTAATTTATTTGTTGCTTTGAGTGTCTGGGCTACTAATTTAGGCATACGCATTGGCTGCCTAGGTTGTCAAGTCTAGCGACCTTGACAGTAACCCCCCCTTTTTCGTATAGAATTAGGCACTGGCTTTTAGTAGTTTATTGGGAGAGGGCAGTGACCCTTCCTTGAAACTGGCTTGTATTTATGGGCAGTGGCAGTCATATTGCATTGGTATCTTGTTATTATTTTACTATTTCTGTTTTATATTTATTATTTTCGTTATTATTCTAAGTAGCATTAGATTTTACTTATTTAAAGATAAAATGAGGTTGTACTGTACATTATATTAGACCACTCATCTGCTGACTGCTCCAGCTACAACACCTGTTTGTCTTGAGTGTTTTCCTGCTCTTGAGAGAGTTCTATTTCTTAAACTGTGTGATCCTCCCCAATCACTCAGGTTCTCTAGCTGTCAATTACGCCACTTGCACTTGCGCTATGTGTGACTGAGGGCCGTGGGCTGTGACTGTCTGGGTCTGGGAGGCTAGATGCCACCATCGTAAGGTCCCCCAAGGTCGGACGGGCTAGGGCGCTGGCAGAGACCTTAGACGCCGGAAGGCCGGGGTTGGTGACTTAGGGCCGTAGGACGTACACCTCTGAGCTACCACGTCAGAGACGCTGGGTCTGCTTGGACTGATGCCACTGGGTTCCAGGACTGATGTGTTTGTTGGGCCAGAGCTAGCTATTGTGTGACTATTTCTTTTTATGATCAGTTTAGAGAAGTCTGTACTTGTATTATTGCCTCCAATAGCCAGGATGGAGCAGATCTGAACACTTTCATCTAGTGTTCAAGTTGTTGTCATGATTATGCTGTATTTATGTATTGTTTGTCTCATATTTATGTGCCAAGAAGGAATGAGTGAGGGCCAGAAGCCAGGGCCAATAGTTGTAATATATTTTGAGAGCTATGGTCAACCTCAACCAGCTATTATCATGTTGTTGTTCTTGTACTTAGTAGTAATCAGCTTATGTTGTTAGAACAGCCAAGCAATCCACATCCTGCTTTATTAGTCTGTGTGCTAGGGAAGTAGGGTGAATGCCCCGTACCCAACTGCTACCAAGTCGTAGGTGCTTGCCTAGTAGTGTTACACTACTAAAACGGTAGCATCGAATTTATGATACATTATTTTCATCAAGCAAAGAGGGGGAGGGGGACAATGAGTCACCCAAAAATTAACGGACTAGGAATGCAACCGCGGAAGCTAGAGGCGTGGCTACGGGAGGCTTGGGGCTCGAGCCCCCACAAAATCGTCGCGCTCCCCATGCGCACCCCACCGGCGATCTGGGCCAAAACAAAATCACCCACTCTGAATAATTTTGAATAAATCCGGATAGAATGTGACGAACTTAATGTGTTTGAGAATAAAACAAAATCAAACTTTACATTTTTCACAAAAAATGAACATCTTAATGGCTGCTATCAAGCCTGGCAAGTGCCATTTCTGGCGATGTGGGATGATGTATTGAAATCTCAAATTTTCTTGGTATACTCCGCGCCAACCTATGGTGGCGCTCCGCTTAGATAGTAAACGGGATTCAAACTTGCACTCCTCGGACCAATGTCCGGCCAGCTGAGCTAATCCGTCCTCGCAGAAATGTGTTTGAGAATAAGATAAAATCAAATTTGACATTTTTTCACAAAAATTGCACATCTTGATGGGCTGCCATCAAGCCTGGCAAGTGCCATTTCCGGCGACCCTGGTTGTATTAAAATCTCAAATTTTCTTGGTAGGCTCCGTGCCAACCTATGGTAGCCCCACAAGCACCACCACAGCCCCCCATACAGAAAATCCTAGCTACGCCACTGGCGGAAAGCGGGGCTAGGCTGTCTACCCTAACAAACTCATATCATTATGTCCTGTTTGGAATATATACTGTAAATCGTCGTTCGTTACGATCCTTGATATGATACACTGATTACATAGACATGCGTAATTATGTCATTTGCACACAAACAGTGAATAATGATTCTGTTATCAGATGAGCAGTTATACAATATAAAATCCCGAGGCTTGTGCTCGGAATTCATATTATGAATCGCCCTCAGTATGATATACTGAATAAGTAGACATTTGCAGGACTAATATTTCCTTTAGTTTCACGTGATGGGATTTGGATCATGGATTAACCCAACACAACCCTCGCCACCCCATCCCACTGGGTCAATGTTCAAGTAGACCTAGTAACAACTTCTGCCCTAGCTTTCTCAGTAGGAGGGGCACGACCTTCAGTGGGTGGAACGACCTTCATGAATCATGAGCCCTGAACTCTAATGCCAACAAAGTGAAAACATAATACCGTAAGATACAGTTTCGCATGCTCCGCATAGCAGATGAAGGATGGTAAGTCGGTCCAGCAGCACAAGTCAAAGAGATGTTCAGGATACTAATCTTGAGTTGTTTTAAACGTTTGTAAAGATTCAGTTTAGTGACTGGTTTCCAAGCCGGTGCCATAACGCAAACACTAGTTCCGTAGGGGATTGTCTGAGCCATGTAGTCTATAGAACGGAACTCGACCTCTTCTGGCTACGCTCCTGCTGATACTGCCATATTAAAGAAATCTGGCACGTGTTTAACTTAAAATATGCCGTCTACTCAAAGGTTTTCCTCACGGTTAAAAATATTTCGCTTCCCGACACATGAATGCTCCCTCTGCATTCAACTAGTTCTAATGTGATATCAATCTTCCATAACACCACGAACCGCTTCCGGTACCCTGAATTTACCCGGAATCCTCCACATTCAGCACTCCGTTATCATGTCTTTTCCGCCCGCTTCCTCGCCATTGTGTAGACGCGTCCGTGACACGTACCTGAATATGCGTTTTACGCAGTGTCAGATTTCAATCAGGAGAACTCTGACGTATGATAATAGTATTAACATGTCGGTGGCGTAGGAACCGGGGCGCTGGGGGACATACCCCCTCAATATTTTTGTAGGGGGCCAAATGTCATCCCCCCACCCAGGATAGCGGTAGTGTTGAACACACACAAAATAGATATGTATACAGACTCTCATAAAGTAGGCCCTGTCATCTGCTCATCTGATGTCATGAACGCACAATTGTGCCCGTACCATACTCTAAGTCTAATACAATGAAGGATTATTTTACAAGAAAAATACCATCAATAACACATCTTTCAAGGTCAATATTGATGTTATAAAAAGTCAGTATTTCAACTTTCAAGGAAATTTCCCCAAAACTGTCAATTTCGGGAATTCACGTTGAGTTCGGGATATTTTTTTAGGAAATCGGACATTTTTGGTAAATAACTTGCAGGAAACTTAATTAACCCTAATACCCAGATTAGTTAAAATTATTTAAGTGTATTATGAAGTCAATTATTACTTTTCGATTTTCAACGAGAGATAAAATGTAGTAATCAGAGTTCTGCGCCCTCCTTTGTGCAAATACGTACCGTCGACGACCGTCATTTTCTCGAAATCGGGAAATGTCTCCTCTGTTCAAGTATGTAGTGACAAAGGAAGGATCCCCACGGATGAATACAAACGCAGGACGCATAAAAAGGTGCAAATTAAGTGCTGCCTCTCAGTTGGAAAAAATATCCTGAGTCGGAAAAAGTTGAATACACTTAATTATGGACATTTTCAAGCCATACGGTATATCATCAGTTCCAAACATATCCCAAAGATCCCAAAAGAAAGCACCATTTTCCATCTAAACAGGGAGTGTCAAATAGCAACTCCCTGATCTAAGCAACCTTGAATTAACAAAAATTTTGAAACCCTCCCCCTTAGATCCCTCCCCAGAACGGCACCTTCATGTGACACATGACAACAGAAGGGTCCACACTGTGTATACGAACGCAGGGGCACATGAAAATGCTGCAAGTTACGCAGACTTGAAAGATCTGGAAAAGAAATGTTCCTAGCTTAAATCAAAAAATCATTCTTCGTCGTTGTCAGGTATGGTGCTGATGTTGTTGTTGTTTCCTTTCTTTTTCTTTTTGGAATATTTTTTGTTTGCTTAAATAAAAATCGGAAAAATCAATTTGATCAAATATGATGTTTCAGTGTGGGAAGGGGGTCAAGGTCAAGAAATCGCGTCTGTTTCCCCCCCCCCTCCCCAATGTCAAACATCTTCCTACGCAGCTGCATGTTATATGCGTTTGTTAGGGAGCACATCCTAGTCCCACTTTCGCGGTTGCATTCCTAGTCCTTTACTTTTTGAGAGACTCATTGTCCCCCTTCTCTCCTTGCTTGATAAAAATGATGTATCTGAAATTCGATTCTTATTTTTCAGTCGCATTGAACGCATTATTCGTGGAATCTTGAAACTGTAGAGATACAGCCCTTTTTTAGAGGCGAGTTCCACTCGACCGGTTCGGTTGCAAGCTAGCAGTTCCTAGTAGAAATAGAAACCTTTGACAAGAAGGTGCACTCGTGAAAATACGAAATGAACATTTAGGACAATATGAAACAGTTTCGTTTTACCAGGAACTTTGATTATTAGCAAGGAATTCTTCATGGGAGGATATGGTCTGTTTGGGGATAAATTAAGCCATGAATGAGTTAGGGTGTTAGGGTGTTTGTTAACTGAAAACACCACGAAATTCTAGATGAGGAACGTAGCCACTGGTGTAGCAAGAGGAGTGGAGATTGGAAGGGATTGATTCCCCAGAAAAGCAGTCCTCCAGAACCCCCCACTGGAACCGTCAAAACATGCCATTGACAATCGGACCTTACTGGCACTCTCACCCTTCCCCCATGAAAGAGGCCCCATCTCCCTACATTCTGCGCCCCTAGGAAAAATTTTCTGGGTACGCCACCGGCCTTAGCTCCGCTAAATGAACCATGTTGCTCGATTATATGAAGCAAATGGATAGAACTATGTAGATGAAGCTACATCTATTGACTATCAGTAGTTGTTGTCAATTTCAGATGTCGTCAAGTCAGGGAATATTCGATAGTAAATGTTTGCATGTGCAAAGGTTGCAGTGCCAGGGTTGATATGAAAAGTGCATTTGAATTTCCCCTACCTCCTAATTTTTCATGAAAAAGCACTAGGGGAAAACTTCACACATCTGAGATTTTCAGTACCCTGCTGGTACAATGGACCTCCACACCCGGTCTCAAAATGACCAAGAGGGTCCTCTCTACCAATTAAAAGTGCCAAACCTTTTCCACCTCGGGGGTGAAGCGAAACGACAATTTTCGCTACTTGGCTGCTGGACTATAAGACATTGCTAAGGTTCTTAACTGTCCAGCTAAAGTAATTTGTTGTAACCTACTGGAGATGTGAAGTAAAACAGCTGACCATTTAGGAAAAGCTGGAGAGTTTAGCAAGATCAGTTTGTGATACACTCGGCAGGTGGATTTTGGTACTGAGTAAAAGAATCGTATGGTTTTTATGGAGGTCAAAGCTTAGTTGAAATCACTAGAGCTTAAAGGTAGCGCACCACTAATTATTCCTCCCTTGACTCACCCACTTATTTTGGTCCGTTTCGTGGTCTCCTGACCCTTGTAGAAACTTTCAACGGGCACAAGCTACCTTCATATGAAAGCTCACGAGCAGGCCTTTTACAATGATTTTAGATTTGTGTACCATGACCGTAGAGAATTTGGGCTAAAAGAGCTTGTATAATAGGGTGGTGATTCCTATTTTTTTTACTTCACTCAAAATGCCATTTTGCATAGTGCAAGAATATAATGCAAGAAAGTGCCTGAAATACCTTCAATAATTTTTGTCATTTCGCATGATGAGTACTTCAATTTCTTTCCTACCACATACACATCACAAATTGAACACATCATTTCAGCAACATGGTCTACAGTGTGCCCCAAAAGTTTTTCTAGGGTGGTAAATTCTTAGGTTAATAAATATTCTCCGAAGGGATTTTCCTTGAATGGTGGTGTGCTGTCATAAAATGTGAAACAAAATGGCAAATCCCCCTCTCGAAGACTGCACCGTTTGTGCATGGGGTAATACGAAAGAGTCTGCCCAGGTGAAATTTATCCTAGGTACACCACTGACTTGAAGTCTGTTAATGGGAAATATTTTTTCTTAAGTAAAACTGTAGCAAAATACTGAGCGAAAAGAATCCTTGATAGTTACACCTGTTCTAATAAGTTTGTTTGTCGCCCATCAGTAGAGTTGTAGACTCGATTTTGCAACTTGCATTCGAGTCGAACTCTTATCGCTCTGCGATAAATGACTTGAGATTTTGGGTCTTACAATAAATGACTTGTTACCAGCGAAAGTCCGAAGCTTGTTAAGCGACCCGACATACACATTGAAGCCAATCTTGAGTCAAGGTGAACTCATGTTGGACATTTTTGCTTTGTTCTTTGGTTGTGTGTGTGCCTTTTTTCAAAATGGTAACTAGTTTGCTATCTAGAATGTGATTTTCAGCAATCTGGGGCGTTGCATAAGTTCCAACTTTTCTCACATACTGGAGACCCACACATTAACTGTAGACACAAATTTGTATTTGGACGATTCGGGGAAACGCTGTTATGTACAGCTAATCTAAGCTGATGAAGTACAGATCAAGGGTCTCAAACACAAAACCTGATAATTCCCTACTTCGTGTTTTCAAAGAGAACGAATTACTACGCTTTCGTGGAAAGCTTTCGGGTTCGCACACAAACTGCGACGGCAATATTATCAGCCATGGCCAAATACATGTTAAATCTGTTCTTCTGAACTGCTGATCTGTTAGAAATAAAACAGCTACAATTTGTGACTATATTACCGACAGTTCCCTTGACACAGCTGTTCTAACGGAGACATGGTTTCAGGAAAGTGACTCTGTAATTGAAAATGAGATAACACCCCGGCTTTTAACTATCACGTGTCTGTAGGAGCTCGCGTGGTTACGTGGGAGTAGCTGCTGTCTGTCACGGACTTAAGTCCAGTAACAGAACCATCTCCTAACGTTAAGTCATTTGAAAGTTTGTGCATACGTGCAACGGGTGCTGATTGCACTTCCCTCTCGGAAGAATGGTCTTACTTTATCGCTATTCCAACAAGAATTTCAATGTTTTTTTTAAATATTTGCACAACACAGTGTACTTAACTAATCTGCGGGGATTTTAATCTTCATGTGGAAACCCCCAAGACTCATCAGCAACCAATTTCCTTCGAGCTCTTGATACTTTCGATCTTCGACAAAATGTGGCTGATCCGACTCATGTTGGTGGTCATACAATTGACCTTATTACTAGAAGTGATCAAAATTTCATCAGTGGAATTTCTGTACAGAATTTCAATGTTAGTGATCATTATGCTGTACTTGCACCTTGGACTTCTCCAAGCCCACACCGAAAGAAACCTACATCGTGTCTCGAAGTTTTAAAGACTTTCCTTTGGATGCCTTTAAATCGGAGCTCCAATTGGCTTTTCCGTTTCCCGAAAAGGAGTAGTGGAGTCGAATTCTATAATGATTCATTGGGTAAGCCCCTGGATAGTTGTGCTCTACCCAAGAGAAGCAAGATTGGTCGTCACCCCCCTACTCCGTGGTTTCCTGATGAAATAATTTTCGAATGGAAAATCAAAAGAAAGCTTGAAAAAAGTATCGTACGTCCAAATTAAACATCGACGAAGAAATTTACAAGGCCCAATGTAGGAAAGTTGCTCCCTTAATTTTCCAGTCCAGAAAGGCATTTTTCAGAACAGAATTACTGAGTGCAGTAACAATTCAAAAGCACTTTTTGTCATAATCAACTAACAGATGAATATACACTATCACGATCACGTTTTCCTAACAGTGTTCCAAAAACAGAGTTGCCGGATCAGTTCGCTCAGTACTTTAAAGTGAAAAAAGTTGAACACATCCGGGCAAGGATTTTACCATCTAGTTTTGCATCTTATCATAACAAATGAATGCCCGCCAATATTGCAGCAGATGATTTCTCAGTCTTTCGTGAACTCTCTACAGACGAGGTTGTGAAAATAGTCTTGGTTCTCTCATTTAAGCATTGTTGTCTTGACCCTGTACCAACATGGTTGGTCAAGGAGTGTTTAACTAAAATAATGCCTTTTTGTCCTTAATTGTTAATAAATTCCTAGTTAGTGCTGTTTTTCCCAGTTTATGCAAACAAGCAGTTGTAATACCAATTCTAAAAAAGAACGAACTAGACGTTAATGCCTTGAGTAGCTACAGACCAGTGTCAAACCTACTGTTTGTATCAAAGGTTATTGAAAGAGCTGTTCCTAGTCAAATTGCAGCTCATTAAAAAAGTAGCCTAAGTGCCTTGATCCCTACCAATCTGCCTACTGCTTAGGTTTTCGTACAGAAAGAGTTTCTCTTATAGTTAAAAATGATATTCCGTGTGCCATTGACAGTAGGAAATGGGTTCTTTTGGTTTTATTAGATTTATCTGCGGCTTTCGTCACGGTAGACCATGGAATTCTTCTCCATAAACTGGAAGTTGATTTTGGTTTTACCGGAATCGCTTTGCGCTGTTACCTGGAAAATCTATCACAATTTATCTCATTGTCTCACAATATGTCTGGCAATCACAATCTGCACTATGGTGTACCTCAAGGGTCAATTCTCGGTCCTGTTCTCTTTGGTCTGATATGTACCTCTTCGTTAGGAAAGATTATTAGCTTATATGATATCACCCACAGGTTGTATGCTGATGATACCCAACTTTATGTTTCCTTTGATTCAAAAGACCTCAAATCAGCCATATCTAAGATAGAGTCTTGCATTCAGGAAGTCATGCTACGGATGACCAGTAACTACCTTAAGTTAAGTGATGATAAAACTGAGGCTATTGCTTTCCGAAGATGTTGTAATGATTTACTGGGGTATAATCATATTTTTTTAAAAATGGTAAGAAACTCAAAAAGTCTGTTCCCGTTGTGAGTAATCTTGGTGTGCACATGGACACCCATCTCTCTATGAATCAGCAAATTAATCACATATGCTAATCGACAATGATCTTTATTAGGTGGGTGAACTACTAAGGCAATATCTCGACAAGCTTGCAACTGAAAAACTTATTCATGCTGTAATTTAATGTAGGCTGGCTATATTAATTCTCTTCCAGTCTGTTGGTGTGGCTACCTCGCAGTTAGCAAGATTGCAAAGGATTCAGAACACGGCTGCTTGTATAGTCCATAGGGCCACGGGTCTACTCATATCACTCCTATATTGAAGAACTGCACTAGCTACCTTCCAGACTTCGTGTCGACTACAAACCCTGGTACCCCAACATATCTCAATGCCCTATTACATCAGCAAGCTAATGTTAGACCAGTACCGTCGCACTATCAATTTCAGCTGCAGGTTCCTATGTCACCTACAAAATCTTTCGGTGACCGTTGCTTTCTGAATGCTGCGGCCGGTTTATTGAACTCCTTCCCTCGATAACTTAGGTCTTTGGATTCCATTGTTCAATTCAATCGTAGTCCTTTTCTCTCAAATCTCGTAATTTTTGCATCTTTCAGCACTCGTAAAGCGCATTGAACAACTCGTGTTGGTGTCTGCGCTTTACAAGACTAGTCGTCATCAATCATCATCGTCGTCGTCATCATCATTATTATTATTTTAAAAGACATGACGGATTGCCAGAAACCAAATGTTTTCACACCAGCTTTATCCCTTATGATACATGATGTACATTTATCTCAAATATGTCTCAGAATGGTTGGATGTTGCATTTGATGTAGATGGGATGAAATTACAGTAACAAGATATGTGTATGGTTAAAAGATAAATTCCACGATATGTTTCAAACTTTGATCAGCTTTGAGACAAACGAGAAAATATAGGCTAATAAGTTGACGCTTGAGTGGATGTTACAGCAGGGAGTTGTTAGGAAGGAAAGAGGCACCGCAACCACATATGTGAAACAATGTGTACCTGAAAATGATGTAAATACTGTTCAAGTATCAACATTCGATTGACAGGTCTCATGTTTGTATTGTTACGCCCCCGATGACTTAACTCTCTGAACGATGATCTACTCCTTTCAAATTCAAGTAATCGTGCGACAAAGGCAACTCTGTAGACATGCTTTGAAGTTAGGTTTGTTTCCGCCGATGACCAAGCTTTAATCAAGATGTTTAGTAAAACGACTGTCAAAAACGTTTAAATTTTGTGCTTCCTTTGTGTCCCTACGGTTTAAATATGTCATCTACTTGAAACATTGTTCAAACCTATAAATTTTTCTAGGCTCCGTTTTGGCAAATTTCCCGATCAATAAAAAACATATTCGAAATGTGAGTTCAAAGGGATTTCTTAACTGAATTCAACTGAACTGAGACTTATCCTGACGAATAAGGACAAAAGTTTTAACTTTCAAATTTTCGCATGTCGCCTGCCAATGGAAAGTTAACAAGCTTAAGTCAATAAGTGGTCCTTATCAGTGGCAGTCTGAAAAAAACAGCACTGATCCTAGTCGATCTCAGTATTAAGACAAGGAGTTAGAGGAGGAGAGGAAGAGTACTATCGAAAATGAACCTTAATTCAAAGAGTCTGTTGAATGTTGGATCTGTTCCCTTACACCTCCTGGTTACAGCTCAACAAATGTACTTCGACCAAGAGACGGGCTTGCACCAACGGATTCGTATATTGACTTGTGATATTTTGAACTCTATCCTCATGTTTTGCAATATCTATAAGCAACAAGCTGATAAGAGGCAATCGTTTTGGAAAAGATCACCATTCTAAGAAAAAAAAAACAAAATGAATGAGGAATTGAAACCATCATTTAAACTGAGTATTATTGATGAACAAAACTTATCAGTGTGTTTGTAAATTATTATGTCAACAGGTAAGATTTAAAAGGTGGAAATTTTTCATTATTTACGGCACGAACAGCCGTTGTACACGTAAAAAAAAGGAAAGCGTGTATGCAGCATCTTTGGTATCAAAGAGTAGAATAATAAACATAACCTTCATGTTGCCGTAGAGGTAGTAAAATGTAGTTTAATTGGTCTAATCTAGCATCCTTTTTTCCTTTGCATTTAGCTATTGAAGCAAATCCAGTAAGTACCGTATTTTTATTTTTTTTCCCTTCTCTGTTCATCCTCTTTTTCCTTCTCCGAACCCTGGTTGTCCTTTATGCCCCAATCCACGCCCGAAAATTCTTCTAGTTTGCTTTTTCATCTCCTAAGTCTCGGTCTTCTTCTCCTAACTCTATTACCCTTCTCCTTGTATTCTCAGTGGCGTGTACGAAGGCAGGGGCGCGACAAGGGATCATAGACCTCGTCCCAAAGGCTGTCCCCTGAAAAATTTTTGATGTCGACGAATAGTGGGTATGATAATTAACGTAATCCTAGACTGGGACCAGAGTCTCCCTGACAGTTTACTTGTTTGGGTTTTCAAGGAGGGCAGAGTCTTCGATAAGACCTCCCAAATCGTCCATAGTACCCTTCAGAATTAAAGTTTTTTCCTTCAATAAAGACCACTTACCTCCTAAGGTTCTATATTATATCCCTACATTTTTGAAGTTTTGTTAAGAAAAACCCCAGATTTTTTTTCAATTTGAATTCAAAATTGGCTGCTCACCAGCCCAATGAAATTCATTTGCCGTTCATTCGAAAACCCGTCGCCGTAGTCGAGGCTTCGGATTGCCGCAAGGATGCCCCCTCATGGGACAAAACCTGAAGCCACAACTCTTTAGGGTAGTGGGGCATGCTCCCATTCCCTGCCGTCAGTCGGGGCGAAGATTTAGTCAGTCATGAGATTTAATTAAAGACTCAAACGAATTCCTCATAATATGTTGGCTATTAGCTCTTCACTTTTACGTTAAACACTAAAAAAGTAACTGTCTTTCTCATCTCCACCGAAGCAGATAGCCCTGTTAGATTTCTTTTGCACTTTTCGCGGTTCTCGATGATGGCAACCTACAATCAAGACATAAGCAACTTACCTAGTAAAATTGAAACTGGTCATCTTTAACTACGAGAATCAGTTGTACAACTTATCTCCTAGAAGTTCACTTATACCACACAGCTTGATGCCTACTGATTTTGAAATGACAGGATATTAAGTCGCTGTATTCCGACTACCGTTTCCTTTCGTTTATTTGTTTTCCTACATCATTGAAAAGTACGGATACATGATAATATAATAATTACCAATATTTGGTAAAAGGCTGCGCATGAAACAATAGGTGAATGAAGCAATGTTAAGGTTGATCCTATCGAACAGTTTCAAGAGATTAAAAGACTTATACAACTCGCTGGTGTGATCACGGGGTCCGGATAAAGAGATGTAGCGAATACTCTTTTTCGCAAAAGAATCAGTTTGTGAAGGTAGGAGGTTTTTTACATGACCAAACTGTGGAAAAAACATTAGGTGAGGATACACAAGAGTAAGGTAAATTGTACGGAGAATACCTTTTGGCAACAAATGTCTTAATCTAACTTTAATGGCAACCATGCATATTCGAACGTGCATACTTGAGCATATAACGAACTACCGTAACTTCAAAGCACACTGGGTCTTGTGTGAACTAGAGCATAGGCACTAAATTCAGACATTTTTATCTTTCCTTTCTCCATGGCACAGACTTGGTTTAAGTACCAACAAAGAGCAAAGAAAGATCTTTCCAATGATAATGTTTTCTTATCAGGGTATTCGTAATAGGAATTTGTCCAAAAATGGGGAAAATCTTTATTTATATTCAATTGTGATGAATTTTGACATAAATCCTGGACCCGAAACAGAAAAAATCCTGTGGGACCAAGCTATGTCCCCACTACACAACAGTAAGTTTTTCCGGTGCCAAAATACTTCCTAAAATGGTGAAAAGCTTGAAACTCTACTTGGCTGATACCGTCAGCTATTATGCAATTTTTGTCTTCAAATATGTCAAATTTTCCAAACTTTTTACCAAGAAAGCCTCTCTTTAAGAAATATACTCCTACATGCTAGGGCAAAGTGATTGCAGTTTTGGCTTTCTCACGCAATACACCCAGATGATTTATTTGATTTCTTTAAAGATGTGTACTCCATAAGATAGCCAATTCATGCCAGCCAAGGATTCTTGGTGTTCAGTTCTTTGGGTTCACACACTGTTCAGTCTGTACAGCTGTATGGTAACGTGAAGGAAAGCCCTGCAGTTTCCTTGGCAACACTTTGTTCACAAAGCATCAGGGCATCAGAAGGGGGATTCACTTACATTTGCGTAAGTTCTTGCGTAAGTCAAAATACTTACGAACTGCGTAAGTACTTTCTCAAATGGTGTTAACGAAAACAACTTACGCAGATCTTAAAGATGCGCAGCGTAATTACAATAAATGCACAAGAGCCAATCGTGTGTGCCGTTTAATCTTGCTTTGTTACATTTGGAGCCAATCACATTGACTGTAATTGTTAAAACGACTCACACGGTCTTCTGTGGCTACACACGCGGTCCTACGCTCTACACAAATATGCACAACTCGTGCTTCTGTATGTGTTACTATGGTTATTTTGTACTTACGACAACTCTGAAGCTTGCGTTAAGTAACGAAAAATATTTAGGAACTTTTCTCTTCGTGAAGTCGGATAAAAGCTGTCTGTCGATGTGACGTCACGAAATAATTAGTTACATTTCATTTACACAGTCCTCTGATACAGATCAAATATTTACACACGTTGGCAAATTTTTGGTTCCCTCCGACCGGAGATGGAGAAGATTCTAACTAAAACTAAACAAAATCGGACCGTAATCCGATCCGAAATCGCTGTAGTTTAACCCACGCCTTAGGCTACTCCCGAAGTAGTATAAAGACTGCGTGAAGGCGTGTGTGGAGCTGTGGAAAGTGTGGCTGAGGTCATTTGCATAGCTGTGCATGAGTCAATAGAAATTAGGAGACAGAAGTAGAACAAAATAGAATACATCTGGGACAAAATAAGTTCTATTGAGACAAATTTGGTCGCAATTTCCTCTCCTTCCCTTAGACCCTACCCTCATATCAGTTTGTGTGTGCGTGGGGTCCCCCATGCACCCCACCTCACGCCACTGCCTGCTCCTAGTGAGTTGTCACTAGTGGCAACTCTCTGCTCTACATCCCAATTCCAAACCCCGTTTCTGTTTCCTGCCCACTTGTTATTCAGCCTTTTCGTATTTTGCAATACACTTAAGTGACAATCATGCTTCTTCATTCTTGACTGCAGGTCGAGGCAGTACTTGGGCAGCTGATCGAGGGTTTTGAGGAATACACTAATGGACTGACAGACGCATGGAAGGTTAGTAGGTGCAGCATGTATGGGGTTCTACTATTCCACACCCGGAAAAGCCTGACCATGCCCTACCAAAAAGCCACGCTAGTAGGATACTGAACATAAAAACTAAACTGTAATGTAATCATGTATTTTGCTCATGTTAATATTGACCATTTTGTAATTACCACTCAGCTTACTGGAGGCCCTACATCGGTCTGTACCGGTCTCGCAGGGGGTGACCTGCTATAGCCAAAATATCACTAATGAATTAGAATTTCTAAGCATGTAATTAGTTAAGTGATTTGCCAAAGATAGCACCACTTTGTATCTTAGCCACCTCATGTTCACACAAAGTCCTTAAGGGGAGGAATTGTCACCCTCCACTTAGACAAAATACCAGCTAGTGCAAACTTTGTAAGTAGTGCATGTACCACTTAATATTGCCCAATTCGCTTACTTACACAATAAATAAGGTTAGTTTTCCGCCCCTACCAGATCCTTGTAGAAGTCACATGCCACCCCTCTGGTTAATGCACACAATGCACGCTCTCATAGCACTTTCAACTTTTTATTCCATGACCATTGGAGTTTCGAGCATATTTTCAGCCCGATCCGAAATCGCTGTAGTGTGACCCACGCCTTAGCCTACTCCCGAAGTAATATAAAGACTGCGTGAGGGCGTGTGTGGAGCTGTAGAAAGTAGTTTTCCGCCCCTATCAGATCCTTGTAGAAGTCACATGCCACCCCTCTGGTTAATGCACACAATGTACGCTCTCATAGCACTTTCAACTTTTTATTCCATGGCCATTGGATTTTCGAGCATATTTTCAGCCCGAACTGCTTCTTAAATACGGCACTTCACAGAGCTGATGAGGGTATCAAAAGATGGCACTAAAATTGGTAGAAATGCTTGAAGAATGCACAGTGCGTATTTTATCTCATTTACTACAACAGTTTCATTAAAATTTGATTGTATTTAAATAGTAACACAGTCAGAAACTAGAAAACTGGTTACGGAGACCGTTACCCTTGTTTGTGGAAGCCATCGAGGGTTTTGAAGTTTCTCTCGTTAGTTATGAATAGCTGCATATACAGTATTGCATCTCATCATGTGAAGTGGTAAAGCTGGCAAAGCAGCAAGGATAAGGTTTAAGTTTAATTAATTTTGTGTGGTGTGCCCCTCGATGTAAGTTTACAAATACCAGTACAATATTTTTGACGACAGAGATTTCAGAAAATTTCAAAATTACGGACATCGACAACCATTCTTGATTTGAATGAACAAAAAAAAAATATTTTCCTTTTCTTTCTTGATCAAGGCAGCAGGTGTGGAGCTGAGCGAAGGTTTTAACGAATACCTTAATGGAACAGACTCGTGGAAGGTTAGTAGGTGCGGCATGAATGGAGCTTTACTAGTATTCCAGAGCACGTGCGTATAAAAAAGTACAGATCATAGTGCGACAACTTAACTGGCGGAAACGTATCGAATAGGTCACTTCCATGATTTTTCGTGTGTACGTTAGGAAATAGTAGGGAGTTGTTCATGTTTACAACAGAGAAAGCCTTACTTTTCTCTGGTTTACAAACAAATGCCATCAGAGCCGGTTGTCAAAATAGTTGATTAGGTGCGTCACAACGACGTCAAAATGAAAAGGGAGACTCGTATACTTTCTGCGTGCAATCAGGCCAGGTTTTACCCGCGCAAACCCTAACATGAATGTGTGTATCCTTGCGCATGCTATATGCAGGTGATATTAGATGGAGATCCATCAAAAACTCTTTCTTAGAACCCTACTAGTCGCCTCTCTGGTTGAGAAGACGGTGCGAATTTTGTAAAAAATGCATTCTAGGGCTAATCTCTAACGCTTTTTATCATTTTATGGATTAAGCTATGAATGTCTTTAGCTTATTCGGACGTTCGCAAGTATTCCTCCCGTCATTAACATCTAGCAGGAAGCTTTTTTCTTAATACCGGTATATTTACTCTTGATCTGATTCTAGAGTGGGAATTTACAGTAAATTAGGTTATTGCAACACCTAACATTCAAATAATAATTATTTTTACAGGATGATCAGGTTGGCCTGGTTGTGAATATTTACAACATTTTAGAGGATCTTCTGGACACCAACTTTACACTCCCAACAGGAACACAAATCAGGGTTACACTAGGGCCCACTGCAGGTAAGCAAATGTGACACATTAGAAGCTTACATTGCAGCCAAAAATTTAAGCACAGCACAGAGGGGCAAGAGAGGTCCGATAGACCGAAATATATGGGTTTGGGATCTTGGGGCTGCTTATAGTGTGATGGGTTTCTTCATTGTCTGAGATAAATTCAGATTTTAACCCATTACATGCATGTTTTAATCAACTAGTAATCTCAATACATTTAACATTTAGTATACTGCACAAATCTGATGCACAACTACCCATTTGATTTACAACTGTACAGTCAGGGATTTACTGTATAGAATAAACCACGTTGCAGAACTGATTTTGTATCCTTTGGATCCTTCTCTTTAAAATGATGTACGGTGCTTTTTTTAAGTATGTAAAGAGGTGTTTCGATTGACGTCAGCGCGTTTGCAATTGTCTTGTTTCCAGGCACAGCATGCGCAGTAGGAGTTTTAACGGTACGGCAAGAGGGCACAACATACTCTTAGATACTATTGAAAACACAGATACCCTATACATCTAGACAGAGCCTACCAAAATGGGCGCCGGGGTCACACTGTCGTTTGCGTTATTTGTGATGAATCTGCCAAATTCTAGACAAAAAACAAACATAAATAGAAACAAATTTTGAAGTACTTCATTGTTCATGGTAAACTTTATCCAGGGTTTGCATTTGTTTCGAAATTTCACACGTTTCTTGCACAACCTGTCGATACTAAACCATTCAAGCCAGTCCAAACTTTATAGGTAGCGCACCACTTATTATTGCCCCATTTTCGCTTATTTACACAATAATCAGGTTACTTCTCTGCCCCACACTTAGATACTATTGAAAACACAGATACTCTATACATCTAAACAGAGCCTACCAAAATGGGCGCCGGGGTCACACTGTCGTTTGCGTTATTTGTGATGAATCTGCCAAATTCTAGACAAAAAACAAACATAAATAGAAACAAATTTTGAAGTACTTCATTGTTCATCGTTAACTTTATCCAGAGTTTGCATTTGTTTCAAAATTTCACACGTTTCTTGCACAACCTGTCGATACTAAACCATTCAAGCCAGTCCAAACTTTATAGGTAGCGCACCACTTATTATTGCCCCATTTTCGCTTATTTACACAATAATCAGGTTACTTCTCTGCCCCACTCCCGATCTTTGTCACATACCACCCCTCTGGTTAAAGCACACAATGTGGACTCTCATAGCACTTTCAACTTTTAACTCCATGACCATTGAAATTTTGAGCACATTTCCAGCCCGGACCGCTTCTCAAATACGGCACTTCACAGAGCTGATGAGGGTATCAAAGATGGCATGCACTAAAACTGGTAAAAATGCTTGAAGAATGCACAGTGTGTATTTTATCTCATTTACTACAACAATTTCATTAAAATTTGATCGCATTTAAATAGTAACACAGCCAGAAACTGAAAAACTGGTTAGGGAGACCGTTACCCTTGTTTGTGGAAGCCATCGAGGGTTTTGAAGTTTCTCAAGTTAGTCATGAATAGCTGCATATACTACCCAATACACATAGCATGTCCAGTTTAAGTATTGCATTCATCATGTGAAGTGGTTAAATTGGCAAAGCAGCAAGGATAAGGTATAACTTAAATTAATTTTGTGTGGTTTCCCCCTTGATGTAAGTTTACAAATACCAGTACAATACTTTTCGAAGATCGGGATTTCAGAGAATTTCAAAATTACGGACATTGACAACCATTTTTGATTTGAATGAACAAAAAAAAAATGTTTTCTTTTTTTGTTCAAAATCCAAGTTTTCTCTCTAAAACCTCCATAACATAGTGTCCTTTTCTTTCACCTCAGAAGCCTACATTTCTACGGGTTAATAATTCATCTATCCTCCTCACTCCTCAATGGATATAAATATATATATATATATATATATAAATATATATATATATATATATATATATATGTAACCCTAGGTTCGATCAAAGGAACACTGCCCTCTACCATCGATAGCGAGCAATTCCAACATCAAAAGATACCACAAGAAGATTCTGTATTATATTTCATCCCAACAGGGAAAACAGTGTATTTTCACCCCAAACTCAGGTGACACCCCTCTCTCTCTCCTCTGTAACAGCATATAACAAGAAAACTAGAAAATCCGAAATACTGTATGCACTAGATGACAAGGCGCACTTAACTTACGCCCCTTTGATACTTAATCACTAAAACACTAAGCCTGCTTGAGTATCTTCCTACACTTACAGTACTCACTCACAGCTACTACAGTCTGGCCAGACCTATGCTAAAATATAGACGGTCTATACCAACAGGCTCCTCTTAAGCTACAAATAACATTAAAGATCTACCCATCATGAACTTCAATCACAAACGAAACCCCCCTTTTTAGTGCACTCGCGAATATATCACCGATCGGTCGCGAATAGTCCTTCCAGCCACTTCCAGAGGGGGTCTTGCTACCTCAGCCACCGAACCTGGATAGCTTTCCGTCGCTAGTAGTACCACAGCTCTGGACAAGGTGACGATGATACCTTCAACTGGAAAACCGGAGAACCGGAAAACGGGCGAACTGGAGAGTAGGCAAAAAGTTATTTGCGTAGCACGAAAAACATAACTCTCAGGATATGATATTTTAAATACAAAGAATACATCTCACAACAAAACATGCATAATACCATAACCAACCAGCACAACTGTAACTCTCTCATCGCACAGAGGATATCAACATTGTCTCACCCCTAACTTCACTGAATACAACTTAAACATTTACACGGGTTAACCATCATTGATAATCTGAAGACTGGCCACATCCAACCTAGCAACTTCTGTACAACAGAAAACTTAGTTGCAATCAATTTCTAAAACAACAATACATAGATTTTTAACATGCAGTTTGCTCTAACCAAGCTAAGCATACTTAGGGCCTTGCTAACATACTCCACTAGTCTTTCTGGACTAGCGCCCTCATTTTACATCCCACACATGCCGTCGCACGCTACTGAACAATTTGATAACAGTAACCTGGTTACCCTATGCAGTGTAGGATTCCTAAATCCTGTGAATCACTCCCCAAAACTTCCCTACAACCACGTTACCGAAACTGAGCTCACAGAGGCCAAAATAAATACATTCCCATCATAACCATTTACCGAATTTATGTGGCTAATCTACTATTTCAGTGATATAAGTTTAAACTCACAACACTTCGAACTGGCACTCGCTAAAAGTTTACCACAAACTATGTGCCTCACACGCATTGCTCGTTACACAGAACAACAACCCACACTACTTGTACATTAGCATTGCAGACGACACCTACCATAACATCAAATGCAATAGAGGTTTCTTTCAGTACAAACCCCAGCAACATTCCATGTCCTTAAAATGAACCATGTGAACTCACCTGGAGAGCCATCGAGCATTTCAAAATAGACAGCAGTCTTGGGAACTAACCAACAACCCTTGCTGTCACCATAAAGTAAGCAACTGGTTGACAAAACTTCAAGCAATAGCTCAGCAAACTTAGGAGCATGACATGCGAGCAGACATCTTGACCACATGTGATTACCGCGCACAGTCTCAGGTACAAAAAAATATTTATCTACGGAAGCGCCCTCAGTTGGCCCAATATACCGGGGGCTACATATATATATATATATATATATATATATATATATATATGTACATATAATCGAACAGATTACTATTTCTTTTCCTACGTATTAAAGGCGTTGCTTCAAGTTTGAAATGTTCGTGTCTCTCGAAACCACCTAATTAAATAAGTTAACAGAAAAGGAACCCTCAGTGTCATGAACTTGAATAATTCCTGCTTCCCTAAATTAAACTAAGTATTCACTGTTTCACTGTGTAAATTCAATTAACATATATCCCTCTCACATTTCTCACAATTTTAAGACTTGGTCTTTTTTGAAACCACTTGCCCACACTCTTTGACACTTGCAAAAATACCCCTGGGATGGGATGCAATTAGCATGAACACTTCTTAAACAGGGGTGATTGTCCTAAACTTTCGACCACATATACACCTGTTGGCTATTGAGACGAACCACAACTTACTCGTATTTTCTATAATTTTTCCATAGTCTCATTTCTCATTCTACCTCGAATATTTAATTGTTGAGGGTCTTTTTAACACCCTAATACTTTTAATATCCATTCTTCATACTAGCAATCTCTTCCAGCGCCCATTACATGTATAGTACTAAATCTTCAACTTACAGTTTGATATAGATCACCAACTCGGACATATTCTCATCTTTCTGCATAAATGGCTCATACGGCCTATCATACCTTTAGTGTCGTAACAAACAACTTCGAAACAATTCGACTGGCGACTGGCCTTCACTGAATTTCGCGGCTGACACTCCACGAATGTTTTACGGTAGTTAACCAACCCCTTCAGAAAACACGTTTTACTCTTTCGGAGTCTATCTTGCTATATACTTTCTTACATTAACAACCCATCGTAACAAGGATGGGCTTCCCACATCACATACTCAAATATTCCTTTAACAATGCGTTTCAGTTTAAAGTGGACCTAAAGTCTAGAATTACAAGAATATATATAATAAAAGTTGGAAAATGAATTTCATCATCCAACTCCTAATACCATAGCTTATTCCGTGGATGAGATAAAAAATGTTGAAATTTATTGACTTAATTAGAAATAGTCGATTGCTCAATAATTTGTGAAGTCCTTCTTGTACAACTCACATTACCTGCTTTTGTTTCCTTTTAAAATTAAGATGTTTACATTACCTTGAAACAATTACATTTCCCCTAATGGTATGCTGTATGGAGAGGACTTATATAGCCAAATCACCCTATAACAGTAAGACAGTGATCACATTTTGGCACAAGGTGCAGTGGCTTTCAAAAAAACAAAAAAAAAAAAAAAAAAAAAAAACAAAGACGGTAATATGAGTAGTACCAGAAAGACATGAGAAATTATTTCGCAAACCACCTTTTTTAAATTTGGTGAATGGGTTTCAACATTTTATATCTCACCTCAGGAATGTCCTAAGAAGATGTAAGCTGGACCATTTGGATGCATTTTTCAAGCTTTGTAACATATATTTTAGTAATTTTAGACCTTAGGTGCACTTTAATAATAAATCAGACCTCCTACTCATTTTTGATTCCTTGCCAAGGCAAGGGGAATCTATGCAATCACGCCGGCTATTGTGTGTATGCGTGTGTATGTATGTGTTTGTGACGCTTGGCTTGTAAACACGATATCTCAAGAGAGCAATGGTGGATCATTTTCATACTTGGAATACAGAATTATTATATTAAGAGTAAGACCACGATTGTATTTGGTGGAGGTCAAAGGTCGTTTGAGGTCATCAGTGGTCAAAAACAGAAAACCTGAAAAACATGATATTTCAAGACAGGGATGATGGATCCTTTTCACACTTGGTATATAGATATGTCATTACAGATTTCGTCGGCTTGAACTCTGGACATTTACACTTTGACCTTGGTTTCCGAATCAGGCTGGGTAGTGACGCATTTTTGTGGTTGACCTGAAGACACCGGGTATCCGCCTTCAATAGATTTTTAAGGATCTGTTTGTATTTCTACGTATGATGTGACTAGAATCTGATTCAGTGGCTAAATTAGTCACCAAATAAATTTTAAACCATGAAAATCGGTTCAGATATAGTGAAGTTATGCAAGGAATTAAATTCAACAATTTCTCAAATAAAATTTAATAATCTGTCAAATTATTGATATTTCAGGGAAAAAAAGCCATATCAAATAGGTACTACATATTACGAAATTAACGAATAGCGTGCTTATCATTGCAGACGAGCATTATTTCTTGATATTTTCAGCTTTGTACATCCCTAGTCTTTGTTCGGGCCGTGGATAGCTGGTAGAAATACCAAGGTCAATTTGTTGTTTTCGGAGCCCGTGAGGGGACATGCAAAAAGAAAAAATTATTTCGTTTATTCGAAATATTATTTCGTTTATTCGAAATATTATTTCGTTTAAACGGGTCGTTTCATTCAAAAGATAAACCTATTGATTTTGGTAAAGGCCAAAGGTTATCTGAGGTCACAGGAGGTGAAAATACGAAACTCGTAAAAACTGCTTGTAAACACGATATCTCAAGATAGCAATGATAGACAATCTTCATACTTGGTTTATAACTTTATCATATTGACAGGAAGAAACCTGTTGTTTTCAGTGAAGGTAAAAGGTCGTTTAAGGTCATCAGAGGTCAAAAACGGAAAACATTGAAAAAACACGATATTTCAAGACATGGATGATGGACCCTTTTCACACTTGGTATAGAGAAATGTTACTTTAAGAGAGAGGGAAACCTATGGATTTTTTGGAGGTCGAAGGTCATATGAGGTCATCAGAGGTGCAACTACGAAAACCTCGTAAACTGAATAGACATTGGACGGTACCTCCAAATTATGAACTAGTGAAAAGGATTTTGTGGCTATAGCATAATAGAAATACCATACGCTGAACGAGTTCTTTGATGGCCTAGTGGCTTAGAGCTCGGTTTCTCACGCAAACGGTCCGGGTACGAATCCCTCCTAAGACATCTTTTTCTTTTTTCACTTTTTGTTATTCACTTTTTGGTGGGGTTCAAAGGTCGAACGAGCTCAGAAGACGTAAACTTGTGAAAACGTGGTAAAATATGAAATAGTCAAGAAGTATAAATTTGAGTGATAAACCTCAGTGCAAAAAACACCCCTCTCAGCATGGAACCACTAAGCCTTTGGGCTTCGGTTAAAATTGAAAGTTGACAAAAGGCTGCAAATGTTAGGTAGTTCTCCTTAACCTTGTTTTGAGAATATTTAAGGAAGTTCAACTCACAGCTTTTTATTTCTTTTGATAAATTTGACATTCTTTTGAAGACGTGACACTAGCTTCTGTGGAGGTTGAAAAACTGGCAGAGCAAGGTTACAACTTTACCAGCTTCAAAGACGATAGTAAGATCAGCGAGTCCGAGGAAAACTTTAACGTCTACGGCAAGATCACCGATCCCGAGGAACACTTAAAAGACTACATCAAGATCTTCGATCCCGAGGAACACTTAAAAAACTACATCAAGATGTTCGATCCCGAGGAATACTTTAACAACTACAGCGAGAACATCGATCCCGAGGAACACTTTAACAACTACGGCTTTGATTCCAAGGAATACTTTAACAACTACGGCGAGAACATCAATCCCGAGGAACACTCTAAAGACTACTACTTTGATCCCGAGGAACACTTTAGCAACTACGGCGAAAACATCGATCCAGAGGAACACTTTAAAGACTACCGCTTTAATCCCGAGGAACACTTTCCCAACTACAGCAAGATCTTCGACCCCGAGGCACTCTTTAACTTGTACGGCAAGAACAACCTTTCCGAGGCAAGCTTTAACGACTCCAGCAAGAGCGGCAAGTTCGAGGCAAGCGTCCAAATTCCTGTCGGTGGAATTGTATGGTCGAACGGTAAAACTCTGCAGTTGGAAAGTAATAATCATAGGCAAAGTTTCTTAACTGAGTTAACTTGTCAGCAAATTGTCTCTCGAGTAATACTTGCACTGTTAAAAATTTCTGCAAAACTTACTGAGATGTTTTGTTTGCAGTATGCTTACGTTATGTGGCCTGTTTTAAATAAATTTAGTATTATCCGATCACTATTCATTCTGGTTTTAATAAAATCAGTAACTTAGCAAGAAGATTTGGTCATTTAAGAGAGAAAAGTCATCTTCTATTTTCAAACATACATTTTTGTAAATTAAATATCTGTACATCTACAGCTTTTATGATGTATGGAACATGAAAACTTGAGTGGACGGAGGTAATTTTGCATACGTTTCTTTGCAATGATTGTTACTTCCCTTCATACGTATTTTGCATTCATTTTTATGAGAAACTGAACTGGTAACTGTTTACTTCACTTAAAATGCTTACAACTGATATATTAGTTCTCAGTATAGGACGTAGTCTGTAAACAATGATAACATTTACGAGAGTTGTTCGTTTTCCAATTATAAACTTTTAATAGGCCCTTTTCCAAACAGAATTACAAAGGATTGTGGGATTGTTTTGATGTACGTCGTTTTTCGTCACAGTATAATGCCATTGGCAAAAACGACTGGTACCAAAGTTCTATCCCCTAATGCTTTGTAATTTCTATTTGGAAATGGGTCTATTTGGTAAAAAGAGGTGACACAAAACAGAAATGCCTATTTTGCATTAATCAGTTTTTGGCCTTCAGACCAAGATTTCGTTTAGTAATATGAAAGGCTGAGAGGCTGGTCAAGTGACCCTTTAGGAGACGTAAATGCCTTTCGCAAACAAAAGAGTTTTAAAATTTGCATAGGATTTTTTTGTATACATGTGATTCCTGCTCATGTTTGCACAAGTCTTTTTTTTTACACACAAAAATCGTAATTGAGATTTACAGAAATTGTTTGAAAACTTTGTTACCAAACATTTTCTGCCAATTAACAGATTCTGCGTACAGTTAAAAAGAATCTGGAACATGACTTCACTCCTCATAATTCCACCACCATCAAGACTTTTCGGGGTTCGCTTTTGCAGAACCATTGTTTTAGGGAACAGCTGAATGTAAAATATTAGAAATTTGCTTATAATTGGAGTTAGAGAATTTTATGTTCAAACATAGTTTGAAAACTTTGGTCGTCAACGTATTCTGACGTAGGATACGTTGTTCTGACGTGGAATACGTTGTTCTGACGTAGGAGACATTTTCACTACATGCAGGTACTGCACCAGAAGTACTGATTGCAATCTCAGTTGTTCGCCCAAACGAGAGTGAGGAACATGAAGGCGTAATTGGTGAGGGGAATCATCTTTACAACCTTGCGAGTCCAATAGTAACTCTCCGTTTATACAGACGGAATGTTGCCGGATATGGGGATGTGCCAGATATTAAGAAGACGACAGTCGCCATTAAACACCAGGTAAATCACTTCATATTTCATATCAGTGCGTTTCCACGGTACTTGGCAATCGACAGGATCCTTTCCTTTTTTCGATTTCGACGACATTTATTTGAGTCACTTTTTAACTAGATTTCATACAATAACAAAAATAACACAGCTGAGATAAAACTGGAAAAAGACTCGGGAGGAAAACTCAGAAAAGCTCCATGGAACTTGTGGAAAGAGCCCTCCGTAACAGTACTTTACAACAACATAGAGACAATGTTTACCAAAAGGAACGAAAAGAATAATACAAAAACAAACAAACTAGATGTGAAAGAAAAGTCAGCTACGTTTACTCATTACAAAAAGTTTGAGAGATTTTTTGAATAAGTTCAGAGAGTGACAACGCTGAATGTCAAGTGGGAGGGAGTTCCAAACAATGGGTCCAGCGAAACGAATTGTTTGTTGGGAAGATATAAGCCTAAATGAGGGAGTAGAAAGAGAATTCATGCTACGTGTAAGGTGTGTGTGTGTCTCATGTCGAAAGTGAAACATGGATCTGAAGATATTAGGAAGAGTGTTGTTACACCAGGAGTACATAAAAATACCAATTTGATAACGATGAATATCGAAAACGTGGAGAATGTTGAGTTTTGCAAACAAGTCACGGGTTGTTTGAGACGGGTGATAATTAATTATGAGGCGAAGAGCTCTCTTTTGAAGGACTAAGAGGGGATAAACCCTGGAACAATAAGTACCACCCCAGAAAGGGCACAATAGGATAAGTGGGGATTAATCAGACTATTATACAGTGTAACAAGGATCTTACGAGGAAGATAATGACGCAAGCGCGCTATAATTCCAACGCTCTTTGAGATGGTTTTAGAAATGGCCTGGATGTGATAATTCCAAGTAAGGTGCCTGTCTATAAGAACACCGAGAAACTTTACCGATTTACAAAGGGGAACCTCAGTACCACAGAAATCAATGCTACGGATAGGTGGGACTGGCAACCTGTTAGGAGCACTAAAAAGAATCGATGCAGTTTTGTTTACATTAAGTAATAACTTATTTGCACAGAACCATGTGCGAACCTTGAATAATTCATTGCTAACAATGCAACCCGTGTAGAGAACTTACAGAAGGGGAACCTCTAACCGTTGAGAAATTTTTGTAAATGTTAATTGGCGTAAATGAAAAATAGTGTTGTCTCCACCAAAGTGTAGTGAATGGTTATCTTTATTTAGGGCTGGGTTTTAACGCTAATGACATTTTTGTTCTGTCTAGTTTTAGGGTAGTGTTCCCTTTTCCTTTGAGATATTTTTCATGCTGGTTGGCTCACATGCCAAATGGTGCCACTGTACTTATACTTTACAGCGGAGTTTTATTATACTTCTAAAAGGAAACGACTCTGTTTGAAAAATATGGAGTTGTTCTCCACATGCAAGAAACATTAAGTTTGGCTAGACACCCATGCTGTTTTACATTACACGTAGTCATGAAGGATAATGAGTTTAGCCCCGGTAAATAGAAGAGCTCTGGGTCAACTCTTAGTTAGCAGGATCCACTTCTTACTGGTAAGAGACGGTCACCAATCACGACCATGACTGTAAACTGTAAAACTGAAAATAAATAAAACCACAACATCTGAATTTTTACTACCTGAAAACCCGAGTAGCATATCTGAACAGGCATTTACGTTATATCGACTAAATTTGCTAAGCGGCAAAAGCAACTCTACCCCATCTCATATCTATTCACTTGCAGAGGACAACGAGAGATCCGCAGCCATATTATTTTGAAGAGGACAACGTCGATTTATCAAAAGGGTATTTAAATCCTTTTTCGCCTCTATTTTAAGACCTACAAAAATAGGTATACATAAGAGTGTATTAACAGACAGACAACGGGAGACAAAAGTCACAAACGCATTTGATCAGTAACAATGCAAGACAGAATTTAGTTCGGGCTTCCTATCCACAACAGACCATGGCAAACACCTGAGGAACATCCCCCTAACCGTTTGAGATGCATTACGTTGTAACTCACTATATTTGGGAGAGACCAAACGTCGTCTCGCAGACCGAGTCACTAAACACCTCAGGTCCTTCAAACAAAACCCCCAAGGTTATCCGGTAGCCACACATTTCAATCCCCATGCAGTCACCATGCTCGATAAGGGACTTCGCCGTTGCCGCAGCCATAATGTGCAGAGGTTCTGACAACGATCGTCTATAATTGCCGAAAACCGGCTTACCAAGAAGCTTGGAACTCTCTCTCCGCACTTAACTTAAGGATGGACCTTATTTAACTTGTTCCTTTTTGAACTCATTTTAACTAGTTTAACTCGGTCTCTGTTCCTCAGTTTTCTCGTTGTGTTCCTTTCTTCCAACCGGTATGTTCGTGCCCAATTTTAATGTGTTTTCTCTACTTCTGTTTCATTGTTGTTCAGTTGCATTTTTGCCATCTGATGAAGCATTTATACCCGAAACGTCGTGGAATTATTTTTAAGCACTTCTTACCACTTTATCAACCTATAATATATATATATATATATATATATATATATATATATATATATACCATATATATATATATATATATACATATACATACATATATATATATATATATAATATATATATATATATATATATATATATATATATATATATATATATATATATATGAGTGTTCGTGTGCGTTTGCGCGTGTGTGTGTGGGTATCGGATAAGAAGAGATCAAACGTCAGTAAATATCAAAATCTGTAATTACGAAAGTTTAAATTTATTCCTCCAAAGATCACGTAAGTGGTCAGTCTTCCTTTATCGGCTAGCAAAAGAATGCTTGTAATTTCAGTTTCCTGTGAGTGAAAATTCATTTCAATTTGCAAAAGGATTACAAATTTCACGGGCAAATCAGATAAATGACACTCATTTGGAGGCTTGCCTACGTAGCAAGCTGTACGGTTTATTCCTTCTTCATTAGGTAATTGGGAAGTCTTAAAGAGGGGATGAGCAAACAAGAGTCCGCTCCGCAGGGTATTTGGAGGTTCGCTTTCTGCCGAATTTCACTCTTATACATTTAAAGGGCGTGTTAATTCGCCACAAATTTAACTTGATAAATGTTGAACTTTTGATAAAATTTTTCTTGTTTACTCTCGTATATCCTACATGATGACTTACGAATTGGAGAGGTGACCTCTGCTCTCACAACTCAAAGTTGGTATGAAAACAAACCAGTTGATACGTCACAGTTCAGTACCAACCCTCGTGCGACACATGCTACTGAGACTATATTGAGTGTGACGTCAGGCTGTGCCAAGAGGGTTGTTTTCATACCAATTTCGAGTTGTGACGTCAGACGTCTCCTCTCTCATGCTGCATATTACAAGTCGATGAGGAAGTTATCTTGTAAATATATCATTTCATCAACAAAAAAATTATATGACTAATGAGATTCACTCCTGGTTAAGTGTAGTCGGGTATGTAAATTCAAATAATTACGACATTTGCCTCACTAACTTTTTGTAAGCGAACATCCATGTACGCTTAGATCTCGGAAAAATAACAAACTTCTGTTTTCCCCTCATATTTAATATAGAAAAGGCCTGGAATGGAGTTCCGTTGGGTGTCATTTACAGTGTAACGAGACAGAGAGTATCTGCGAAATGACTTGCAACCACACCACCAGCTTTGCAGTTCTGCAGCTCTTGGGAGAGAGCAAATTATCAAACGTAAGCCGCTCCACCACGCCACTACCACAAAAGAGAAAACCAAAAACTAAGTGATTCCTTGCCTCTGAACATATTTAAGTACTCTGACTTTCAAATTAACATAGCTTGATTACGAATTACTTCTTATGAAAAGTCTTGAAAGCTGACTCCCACTGCAGCAAAAAAGTTGCTGCTATTGCCAGAAGGAGTTACTATCTTATGTTTACTCAAAACACATTAAGATCCCATCACACATCCTTTCAGTGCTTTGGCCGAATTTGGCTAAGATCATGTGTAGTATCTGTTCTTTTCAGCTAGTTGAGAATGGAGCCTGCGCATGGTAGACCCATGATGTAGAGGTCTGAAGGTCAAAAGGTTGGTCATTTTAGGTTTTGTTGTCCTCTCGGGGACGTGGCTTCTGTGAGGAACAGAACGCCTTCGGAAGCAACGTTGGGTTTCGTTTACGGATCTTCGCCAGAGAGTTAAGGGGAATGCCCAAGGGCAGAGACCAACTCCACAAGGAGACCTGTTCCCTGAAGGAAGTATGTCCGGTGGTGGGACACTATGCCTTAATATGACCCACTCTCACCCACCGGACCCTTACACCACAGGTTTGTCATTAGTGAACATATTCTACACTGACTGCAAGAAACAGGTACCAAGCTTAATCAAGCCATCTGACCCTTCATCATAGGCATGTCAGGCATGGCGCTGTTCCAGACAGATTGTGAAGAACAGTACCTTTTCAAAAGCCTCTTCAACTGGCTATCGGAGGGCGAAACCAAACGTTACCCCAGAAGAGGTCCTGCTCCCCGAAGGAGCTACGCCACCTGAAGCGACACTAAGACTTACCAACCTCACGACCCTCAGACCTCTGCATCATGGGCAGAACTGCAAAGAACACTTTTTGATTCCACCCAGAAGGCAAAAGGAATCTATGCAATCACGGGGCGATTGTGTGTGTATGTGTGTATATATATGTGTGTTTGTGACGCTTGGCTTGTAAACACGATATCGCAAGATAGCAATGATGGATATTTTCATACTTGGAAGATAGAATTAGCATATTAGGAAAAAGATCCCTAATGTTTTTGGTGGAAACCAAAGGTCATGTGAGGTCACCAGAGGTCAAAAACCGAAAACCTTTTAAACGAGATATCTCTAGGTAGGAAGCATGGATGCTTTTCAAACTCGGCGGGTGGATAAATTATAGTAAAAAAATAAACCCTATTGATTTTGGTAAAAGTCAAAGGTTATCTGAGGTCACCAGAGGTGAAAATAAGAAATTCATAAAAACTGCTTGTAAACTCGATATTTCAAGACAGGGATGGATCCTGTACATACTTGGTATATAGATGTGTTTTACTTTATGAGAGAGGGAACCCTTTGACTTTGTTGTGGGTCGAAAGCCACATGAAGTCATCAGAGGTGAAACTGCGAAAAACCTCATGAACTAGATAGGGGACGGTAACTCCAAGTTGTGATCGGCGTTTCGTGACTAACGAAAAGTTAGGACTGAATTTTTTTTACCATTCCGAAGATAAATTTTTAAAAAGCAATATTTATTTTTTCACAAGCACCACTGTCACAGTAATAATACTAATCTAAATTACCTAATGATGAACACGTGAAAAGGATGCTGTGACTATAGCATAATAGCAATACCATAGCTGAAGAGTTCTTTGATGGAACAGGGGATTAGAGCTCGGTTTCTCTTGCAGACGAACCTGGTACGAATCCCTCCTAAGATTTGTAATTTTTTCATATTTTGTTATTCACCTTTTGGTGGGGTTCAAAGGTCATATGAAGTCAGCAAAGGTCAAGTTGTGAAAAAAAACGTTAAAATGATGCAGTCAAAATGTATAAATTTGAGGGACGAACCTCAGTGCAACAAATCACCCCCTTTCAGCAAGGAATCACTAAACCTTTATGCTTTCTGGCTTGTTATTAGCATGACAAAATGTCCGTAAAAATTGCTCAACAGAAGGCCTGGTTTTGTTCCAGATTGGAGTTTTCAAAGTTTTGAGAATGTGTCCTAGTGCTTTCGACTACGCTAAATCCGAATTTGTGTGTTAAATCTCTGAAAACATAAAGACTTGAAAGAAGAGGGTAGTTTTAAAAAGACAGTGTTGTTTAACAAAATTAATTTGAAGATGATGTGAGCTAAAAATGTTTGAAACACTGCTTGGAATATTTATATTCCGATGCATTCCAGGACGCTGAAATTTTTGGGTTCAAATTCCATCGGACATTGAAAACTCCTCTGTAACAGCAATAAAGTGAGAGCTGAACCGAGTTGGTTTGAAACTGTATGAAAGCAATATGAAAACCGTTTCCTGTACATGTGATTACCTTGAATCCAATTTTAGACATCCAACCACGAACAATATGGAAAAATTCGATCAGTAGGGCCCCACTAACCCCAAAGGTGGGGATATTTTCATTTGAAGGGACATTTTGTTAGTCATAAAACAGTCACTGGCCAACTTAACCCCTTGGTATTCGTCCAGAGGGCACGGGGCTTTCTCCATATGGGAATTTAACAGTACACTACCATGGAGTGGTACTTCCCTGCCTTGACGCATTTCGTCCCGGCAAAAGTGCAACATTAGTACAAGTCCAAGAGTTCTGCACCTAGCCTGTCTGTAGAACATCCACTACTAGTAGTATATTTACTTAAAGTATCTGGAAAATGTTAACACGAGTAAATTGTGGGTTAAGGAGCTGGTTTTAAAAGCTTTGCCTCATGTTTATTTTGATATATAAGTTGAAATCCCCCGCCCCTCAAGTTTACAGTGATCTGTCGGTAAGTTTTACGTGGTGAAGTACGACGCTTGATGCAGGGATCTTACTCTAAAAACTAAACTGAAAATATTTTTACGTGCTTTTTCTATTGAATTATAAACTCAATACCGAAGCATCGGAAGCCAAACATTGTGAAAAGTAAAACTTCTGCATGGACCTAGAAGTTTTATTCTTCACAATGTGTGGCTTCCGATGCTTCGGTACTGAGTTTACAAAACTGGTTTTAAAAGCTGTTGCCCCATGTTTATTTTGATATATAAGTTGAAATCCTCACCCTTTAAGTTTACAGTGTTCTGTCGGTAAGTTTTACGTGGTGAAGTACGACGTTTGATGCAGGGTTCTTACTTTAAAAAAAACTAAACTGGAAATATTTTTACTTGCTTTCAAGAAGTGGAAAGGGGAGTTTCAAAAAATTAAACTTCTCTCAACATTTACATATGGAAAATTTGGTTCCATTTTAAAACAGCTGTTGGAGGAGAATAAACCTTTCATATCACATGTATATAAACTACCAGGGATGGCTGAGGGGGATTTTTGCTTCCTTCTAGTAACTTGAAGATTTCTAGGTTCATGCAGAAGTTTTACCCTTCACAATTTGTGGCTTTGATTCTTCGGTATTGAAATGTCTGTCTTGTCCATCATTCCTATTCTGATATATCGCATTGATAATCTGAGCGTTACAAGTTCACACACACGTGCATACACACACCACGTAGATTAATTTTGCCATCGGCAACGAATCAAAAAGATAAATGCACTTACATTTTACAGATATTTTCCATTTTCGTGATTACTTAGTTCGTAGCTATGGACACGTGGGTAGTACTTCAAGGGAGTATGAAATTGACCTTCCCATACCCCAGGTGAAAGTTCAAATGAGTTAAACCTGGTTTTTCCCATTACTTGCACATCAATAAGAATAGATCATAAAACTACATGATATGTAGAGAGTGATGAGTCATTTTTAAATAGTACATTCTAATTGCTTAAGTTCGAGATCGAAGTTTAAATGACCGGAAAGTTGTCATTTGTCATCAATTGCTTATCAGTATGTTTGGAACTTTCTTTCACCCCAAGGTATGCATAGAGAACATGGGGGCGGGAGATAAATTTGGAACTCCATGGATTTCCTTCTTGATATTACTTGCATTCCTCATCAGGCAAAATCCGTGTAATTTTACATGAAAGGTAGATCAGTTTACTTTCTTTTTTAAATTTGTGTTTTAACCATTTGTTGCTTTGTTCGCCAAACAGAGAGGAAAACAAGCTGCATTCGTCCTGACTACCACTGGCTGCGTGATTTCTATTATATCATTGATGACATCACTAATAATATACTTTCTTCTACGGTAAGCACCCAACACAAATTAAACTATCGATTTCCTATCTTTGAAGCTCAAGTAAAATGAAGGGGAGGAGCTCCAAGGTTTCGGAGTACAGCCTTTCAAGCATCGAGTATTAAAACCAAGACTTTTCTAATAACTGTGTACTCACTCGTAATCGTAAATTTTAGTACATTATTTATACTCGCCAAGCAGAGTCTGCTTGCTCAGCCCTTTTTAAGGCTTCCCAAACTAACGACTGAACAAGAAATATGCCGTGCAGCCACTACTTAGGCAAATAATCGTTCTTATGCTTTTGAATAACTGTGATCCTAGAAAAAATGTATCCGTGCTCAGTTCTTTGTACTTATAATCGAAGTCTTGTACTGGTAATTGATTTTGGTGTACACATACTACAAATCTGCAATAACTTTAACAAATATCTAATTTGCAGCATCTGCTTTGCTTCATTTCTTCTCTATTAATTTCGCCTTCACAGTGAAAGTGAACAACAAAGTATTTACAAGTAGTTTTGTTATTTTCTCACGGGCATTTTCTCTCAAAATATGAATACCAAATTTTATTTTAAGGAACCAATTATCCGTTAGGGCTAGATCCAGCCAAGCCATGAAGCTAAGGGCTCCACAATCTGAAGGGCCTCTCATTATGCCAAGTCTTTCTCTTTCCGTTGTGGCATCAAGTTTCTCATGAACGCTGGCGAGATTCAGTGGGGCAGGCACGTGGAAAGGAGACTGGAACAAGGGATTTCGACTACTATGAAAGATGATCCCAAATGCGTATTTCTTTGTACAACCACCCCCCTACATTTTTGTCACTGGCTAGTAAACTTATAAGAAATGTTGTCATTTTGAATTGATTCGGAGCAAAAATTTCATTTTGTGCTTATTCTTGTGCATTTAGATCCAGTATTGCCACCGAACAGTATGCCATTCACTCCAACCTGATGGTATCCCTGCTAATATCACTCTGCATCTTTATGACTCTGTCGATTGAGGGAAAAAAACAGGTAACTAGACTAAGATTCCTCTTCCCCCCTTTGTCGCTGGCTTTGTGTATTTGCAGATATCTTTTCCTTTCAGGTATCGCATCACTAATTATTCTTCCAAGGACTGACACATTAAATTTGGTCTTTACGTGGCCTCCTAGAACTGTGTGCAAGTTGTCAGCTGGTACAAGTTACTCCTCTTATGATAACTCACAATTATAGGCCATTACCACTGTTTCCAATTTACCGATGCACAATGACAATTGAACGTTTGAGCTAGAAGGACTTTTATAATGGGATGTGGGTTCCTTTTTGAAGGTTCATTTAAAATGCTATTTTGTACAGGGCAAGGGCAAAGTGCAAAAAACCAATTCCTGCAACGCCTTGAATTCCTTTTAGGTTGGTCAGTGAGGTTGGTTCAATTCAACTGTGTGTTCCCTCTGAATCCTAGCTACTTGGGAACAACTTCAGATTCTTCTGGAGGAGAATGAGCCCAACATGCCTTTCCGTAAAAAGAATACGCGTATAGTCAAGGATGAAGGGGGCAGAGGGAGCCATTCCTTAATATTTTCGCCACTACAAAAACTGCTTTTACTTTAACACATTTTAACATAGCTCACCGGGCCTACAAAAGGCAGGAATTCTACCCATCCTGGAATTGCCTTTTGTTCATATGGACCTTATCATATGATGTCAAAGAACAGAAGGTCCTCCCTGGAGGTAAGCGCGCATCATTGTAACTTGCACCAACACATGCAGACAGCTGATTTGTGTACCAGTCGGATACGCTCGAGAGTCTACTACGCGCGCTTGCGAAGTCTACGTCGTGCACTCATTGTGTTATGATTGCCCTCCAAACTAAGCTTTTGCTAAACTGCAGTACCTCGACAGTTTGCCATGATCCTGATCTTCTTCTTGCAAAAACATGTTGCGAACATCTTGCATATTATTACGAGCACCTCGCTTATTATTGCAAACACTTCTTTGTGACATATGTATTGGTTATATTTCATAAGCGGGTTTGGACATTACGTCACTTTTTGCCAGGTAATAATTTTGACAAGTTCATCTTTCCAGTAATGCAGGTTACATAATGTATGACTTAAAGTGTTTTTGTTTTGTCTATATCTATAGCTTTTCTGCAAATTTAGACAGTTCCTTTTGCAGTATTTCTTCTTAGCAACATTTTGTTGGATGCTTTGTGAGGGAATACATCTCTATCGAAAGATTATCACCGTCTTCGAATCTGGCGCTGGACACCTCAGAATGTATTTTATTATTGGATGGGGTAAAAAGACATCTATTGATTTATTCGTTAGTCCGTTCGTTTGTTAGTTTTCGAGTTCATTCGTTAGTTCATTCATTCGTTCTTTCGTTCGTCCTTTTGTTCGTATCACCTCCGAGTGTGACTCTGACCTTCTCCGTCTCGAACCAATGTGTAAAGTCGTGACCAATAACAGTTAACAAAAAGCCAGATGGGACATACTGTAGATGTTATGTATGGTATTTAATCATTATGTGGCATACTTTTAAATGCCACATACTATATAATAACCTGTTATGAACATAACTGGAACATTGCTCTTTTGGCCTTCCATACAGATGAATTTTTTAGGTTTCGCGCCACAAATACAAAAGCATTTCTACGAAAAGAAGTAGTAACTCACAAAAAATACAGTCCTTAAAAATTTTGTGGCACAGTCCTAAGCATGTCACTATTGGTGTGTGCTCAATTTGTGACGTGGAAGGTACAGTAAATGAGTTGAAGTGACCAATGAGGAAAGAAGTTGAGTTGAAAGTATTTGGGGGGTCACGAAAAGAAACAAATCAGTATAGACATAAATGGGTAAGTAGTTAGTGCTGCCTGAAGACTAACTTATGGTACTATGGCTTTGGTGGTCTAACATTTACTAATGGGTAGAATTAATAGGAAAAGGATAGCAAAAGCAACTTTTCCTAACGGAGTTGGGCAGTCTGTGGGTTTATTTTCAAAAGGTTCTGGTCAAACGTTTTGATCATACTCCCATGTTCGTAGCCTAGTTACAGATATATTTTAGGGAGTTTCTAACCATGGAGCTTGTGCAAAGTAGCTCCATGTTCTAATTTCTTCTTTCCTTATTTCTACAGTTGTCCCACTCATATTGGTGTTACTATCCATCGTCGGTGTTACATTGACGGTGCCAAAAAACCAAAAGCTGCTTCAAAAGAAACCTAAGCTGTAAGTTGAAATTAGCCTTACATTTTATTGTTACTCCAGATTAATGGTATTCTAAATGATTTCAGAAGGCAATTCATTTTGTCTTCTTTTTGAGAGTAACTCTTAAATCACTTCCATACATTTTGTAATACGAAGTATTTGGAATCACCATTGGTGATAACACTACGATAGACATGTGCAAATCATTGCAAAGGATATTTCACAATTGTGAAACCTTCAATACACACAGTAGTGTACTCAACTGAACATGGCCTTGGGCAATTTAACTACATGCAGGTCTAGCCCTTCGTTTGTTAGATGTCAAAGACTGTAATTTTTTAAAACTACAGGACGGGCTAGGAGGCAGAATTTAAATTGCCTGGGAAGAGGAAACCGGGCCTATAAATGGTCCACTATGTTCAAGAATAAGATAGAAACTGACCAAGTCTGGTGGTTCAGACATACGCGGAAGTTCCAATAGTTAAGTAGGGAGAGCAAATTTAGAGGAACACTCTGTCTGGCGTGAAATGGATAAACTTCATCTCACATGTCACTGTTTTGGACATATCGATCGTTGGCCAATCAGAGTAGTTTGTACCATACCTGGCAGCTTTTTCCACGGGTAGTTTTTACAGGTGGTTTATCTGGTTAAACGATCCTGGTAAAACCAGGTTTTTGGAAAATGGGCAAAATAATGAAAACATACTCTTCTACGTTATAAAAAATTGATGTTAACAACTACTAATTTCATTTATTTTTCAAATTCTCAGGCAGAAAGTCATCAAGATTAATCATTTTAGGCAACATTATTTACCATGTGAGAGTCAAGATTTGGTTATTTTTGATTTGGTTCACTTTTACCAGATTTACACTGTTTTTTTCCTAAGTGTACATATACCAAGTATCTTTATTGCAGACAATAGAAAGGAAACATAGGAGATAATCAGAGGATCTATTTTTTGTCTGATGTAAAACTTTCCTAAGAATATTATTACCAATTAAGTTGCTTACGCCACCCTTGCATGCCCTTTCAAGGCAACAGCAATTTTGTTTATCCTACAGTAACTTAATGCTTTACATTGACCTCCAGTAATGTTAGGGACTATTTCTTGTTTGTGATGGAATCATCTAAATTTCTTCAACAGTTCTCTTTTTCTAAATTATGAAGAAGCCAAGTGCCGGTGTAAAAGGAGGTACTGCCTGGTGTCTGGATGTCTTGAGGAAATCCTGGGATAAAACTGTTTGTCTTGACACATTCTGCCTAGGAGAAAAAGTCCGAGACATTTGTGCCTCGATAATTTTCCGCATCAATTGTCCCGGATGGTGTGGAAACTGTCTCCTTTTACACCGACTAACACCTAAGTCTAATTTAGTCACACACTGCACTGGGACATGCTAATTTTTCTTTGGAAAAAAGAGGATTACGTTTAAGTAGGCTGTTAAGAAATAGTCACTTTGCATTTGGTTGGTCTAACGTCACCAGTTGTGAACGCAGGTTGCCCCAGACCTAAAATGTATTTGAATTGGGGCAATGACGCCTTTGACGCTAGCAAGCAGGTTTTTGGCGATGGAAGGTAGGTGATACTCAATAAGTTATTTTATATATGGGTTACAGTCATAGTCCTGTGAATCCGTACATCGATTATGAAAACGTTCTATAACATAGTTAAGCTTTATCCATTTTACATATCGAGTGCCTGAGAAATATTGGAACTTCTCATTTTTCTGATTTTTTTCCATTTTGCTTTCTTTTGTAGTTGTTTCTTTACGCATCATGATGGTTCCATTTGGTATTTTCTGGTACCTGTTTTGATAGTGATTTTGGTAAGTTTCTAAAAATTACGTTACAAGCATCCTATTCAAAAGATCGCATGCACTTGCTTGACACTTTCATTTCAAACAGTGATATTAACGTTCTTGTCCTCTTTCCCGCGAAAAATAGATGTATCATAACTGATAATATCAAATGACATTGGTGATATTCACGTTTCCCCAGTCTAGTTGCATTTATATATCCTTCTACTTAGCAAAGTCGTAGTTAGAGCGAAAGGTTAAAGGGCGAATCCCCACATTGTTGTAGAAGCTCCCGTATATTAAAATTTCAACTGCCATGGTAGGCCTACACAAATTTGCAAAAAGTAAGAAAGAGCTGCATAGGTGCTTTGATGTGTGGGATAGCTTGTACCTGATGCGAATTTCTACAAGGGTAAAAAGGCCATGAAAAGGAATACATTTAGTGTGCAGTAGGTCAATAAGGAATGGAGGAATAATTTATGGTGTGCTACCGTCACCGCCTTATGATGTTGGCGGTGGGTCATGTTATCTTCTCGAATTAAAGTAGAACATATAAGCGACTGTAGAAAAGACAGCAGGTACGCCGTACACCTAAGAAGTTATATGATACTAATCATCACAAGGATCTGTAAAGATTTGTTTAGCAGATAATATTTCTTCCTACATTATATCTAACTTACACAGATTAACGTTGGGATCATGGTGAGAGTTAACATCATTGTCGTCAAGGCGGCCAAGCTTCAAGCTGGGAGAGACTCGTCACCAGCATTATACCAAGCCAAGTAAGGGCAGGGTCTAAGGCCCTTGGGCAAGGGGAAAATGCTAATGCCTCATTTTTTGCTTAGTTGGGTTCCATTGGCCAATATTGATGTCCCTATCATAAAGCCCTCTCTAAAGGTGCTAACCTGTGTCGATTGTCTTTCAGTTCTTTAATCTGTACAAAATAGACCTTATGCATTGACGTTACGCGAAGTATTTTGGAGGGTAAACAATGAAGCACGCTGCACGTAGACTTTGTCCACGAGCGTAGTAGACTCACGCACGTATCCGACCGGTACACAAATTAGCCGTCTGCGTTTGTGTTGGTGCAGTTGCAATGATACGCGCTTACCTCCACCAGGTACTATTTCTGTTCTGTGACGTCATATGCAGAAGGTCTATACTCAATTCCTGCCAGTTGAGTCGGCTCAAAGTGACAAACCTGGACTGACGCAAACCTAGTTAACCATATTATCTATCCTTACAATTTTAAAGACACATCATCCAAAGTCCATTAATTAACACCAATGATAAAATTTGTCACGAGTTTTTGTTTGCCAGTCCAGAAAAGGAATTTCGTTATTTTTCATGTTTTCTGACGATGCAACGGCATTGAAACCGACGTAATAACGTCAGTGCTATGAAAAGACATCTTCATATTCACTCCCTCATATTTCTTAAGTGAAATACATTCACCTTTAATAAAATTCACCAAATTCAATTTGACTTGACAAGAATTCCAGTCTGCTTAAAGGGAGTTCTGATTTATTGAAGTAGAACTGGTAAAGTACAATCCATTTATGTAACATGTGATTAAATTGTAAATGTGTGATACTGACAAACACTTTTTTTGCACATTCATATTGCAACCGCTTTAAGAAGTCTGCATATAAGTGAAATACAAGTCTGCTTAAGGAATTGTCATTTTACTTACGTTAAATGCAAGCTGAATTAGATCTAGCTTAAGGAAAAAATAACGAATTCCACTTACTTAGGAATTTAATTCAATTTACGTAATATTGAGTCAAAACGGAATTTTACGTTAAGGTACGTTAAGTGAAATTCAGTTTTACAAGAGTGAAATAATATTATGCTTAAGTCGAATTCAATTCTACTCGATTTGAAATCAGTTCTACTTAAATCGAATAACCACTCATGTAAGAAAAAGAGGTCATGTATACTTATCATATAAAAAAATGCCACTTCAAAAATGCGTGATATTTAATTTGAATTAGTGAAAGAGTAGTATGCTTAATTAACTGCAATTTTATTTTTTCTTAAGTGGAATATGCCCAGTGTTTTACTAAGGTAAATGCCATTTACGTTAAGTGGTATTTAGTAAAGATCACTTTCACTTATAGGAAGGCTTAATTGAGTGGTGTTAAATGAAGCTTAGGTGGTACACATTTTCCTAAAGTCAAGTATTTTTTAAGACTTTAAATGCTTATTAGCTATGCAAAAATTATTGTGTGAAGTGTTTCACAGTGTTTGATTCTCTTCTGTTAATGCTATGTAAAGATCAATTTATTAAGAACAGTTAGTTTCTGATTTGGTGCTGAAATTTTTGAAGTAGACTTTTGCTACTTCCAAAATAAACCCTCAGGGCCTACCAATTATTACGACTGTCCTTGGAGTGAAGGATAAAATAAAATATATTTCATGAGTTCCTATGTCCACATGACAAATTTGCATGTGTAGCCTACAATTATTCACTACGTAGCAGAAAGGCATCAGTTTGGTAAAATGGTCAATATTCATAGATTTTGGAGGTAACTGCTGTTATATTTGACGGTTTTAATGCTTACCTCATCAAATGAACAAGTGTGATTGTTACATGTAATATAGCAACAGGCAAAGTAATTTAAAAGGGAAGAAAAGTCACCCAAATGAGCTCAATTTTACTAATCTCTACTTATTCTTCTTCCCAATATCTTTCATGTCATTAGTTATTTCTTTTACACCCATCGATTCATAGCCAAAGAGTCGAGGGGACTTTGGTAAAATCTTTCGTTTATTACAAGTTACTTTTTCCAAAATCCTCTCGACTCTCTGACGAAGAGCCAAAGGGCGAAACCAAACGTTACTCCCGAAGGAGTTCTGCTTTCTATAAGGAGCTATACGTCCCCGAAACGACAACAAACTTAACTGACCAACCATGGGAGCTCCGCTCCTCCGTGATCTTTCATGATGTTTCGGAACATAAAACTAGCAAATTACTCTGCAGATTTTAACAATTCAGTAACAAAAAGTTGTTACATTGTGAAAAAGAGCCATACATGAATCAAAATACCTTGGTACATTAACAATATTGGGGTACCTGGGGTATATTAATTCAAATTGGGGTGCCTGAGGTACAATGATTCAAATTGGGGTGACTGCATGCCTTTTTTATTAAAAATTTGAGGACATGTAAATGTCACACCTGCTTATTTGGTGCAGAAACCGTTTAAAGCCGCGGTCACACTGCAACGAATTCGGATCGGATTCCGATCCAATTTTTGTCAGTTTTTATGAAAATCTTCTCCATTCGGGGTCGGAAAGAACCCAAAATTTGCCAACCTGTGTAATTATATGATTTTTATCGCTGGACGACGAAAATTAAATTTATACGAATTATTTCGTTACGTCACATCGACAGACACCTTTTATCGGACTACGCGTGTCAGATAAAAGCTGTCGTCGGTGTGACGTCACGAAAAAGTCAGTTAACATTTCATTTTCATAGGCCTCTGATGCAAATCATATATTTACACTGGTTGGCAAATTTTTGGCTCTTTCTGTCCCGAAATAGAGAAGATTTCAATAAAAACTCACAAAAATCGGATCGGAATCCGATCCGAATTCGTTGTAGTGTGACCGCGGCTTAAAACATTAAAAACTGTAGCAATTCAAATCAAAATCAGTCAAATATTGACCATTTTACAAGACAAATACTATTTGTGCACTTACATCATGAATAAACATTTGCTATGGATGCAAGTTTTTGACGTGGAAATAAGGACTAATAAAATATGTGTTATGTTATCCTCTGTTTAACCTTCATTCCAAGGACAATTCTAACGTTGACATGCCCTGAGTGGCTTATTTTGGAAGAAGATTTTGACTCCTTGTAAAATGTCTACATGAAGCATCAAACTAGAAACTTGTAGCTGAGTAATTGACAGAAAAGAAAGTATTAACACATGAAAAGCAGTCGTAGTGCAACACTCCACATTACAATTTTTTCCATAACTAATGAGAATTATTAGAAGTGGTCAATCCTTGGAGAGGTAAAGTTTGATAACGGTTAAAGATATTCCGATAATTTCAACAGACCTTTCCATCACGGGATCTTAATCTACCACTGTAGTACGTTGAGCAAACCAGCTTTTTCGTTACTCGTCCAAATACCTTTAAGTCCTGCATAGGTTCGCCCTGTTCAAAGTAATTTCAACCTTTGAAGTCCAAACAATCATACGTTTGTTCATGCAGTGTATGCGTTGTTCAAAACGATTTTTGAAATGTAGTAGGAGTAGGACTTTTTAAAATAGTTCATTGCACGTTAATCCGTTTGACGCATTTGTGTGGTAAAGCGTTTAAAACCAGACCTACGAAACTTTGAATACGGTAACGTTCGAATGAAGTCGATGAAGTTGAGCCCTATATTATAGAAAAATTGGAATTCGTGTATCGTTCTGTAAAGATTTCACATTTTATAGTCAGTGTAATCCTGTCAAGCATGTTCCTTTGTAAAGTTGACCTAAGGTATAGAATTACAAAAGTACTTATTTTAGAGGTTGGAAAATGAATTTCATTCATCCAACTCGCTTTTTCACAGCTTTCTATTGCTGAGGTATAAAATGTTAAAATTTATTTACTTAATTTGAAAAAGTCGATTGCGCAATAATTTTTGATGTCCTTCTTGTACAACTCACATTATGCGTTTTTTGTTTCCTTTTGAAATTAAGATGTTTATGTGACCTTGAAACAATTACTGCTTCCTTGCGTAGCATTTTGTACGGAGAGAGATTATATAGCCAAGTCACCCTGTGACAGTAAAACAGTGATCACGGTTTGGCACAAGGTGTAGAGGCTCTCGAAAAAACAAAGAAAACCAAAGACGGTTATTTGAGTAGTACAAGAGCATCTTAAATTATTGCGCAGTATACCATTTTCAATGGAGTGAATAAACTTTAACAGTTTATATGTTAGCTCAGTAATATCCTGTGAAGATGAGAGTTGGACCATTTTGAAACATTCCTCAAGCTTTTTAATATATATATTTTTGAAATTTTAAAGTTTAGGTTTCCTATAAGTTTTATCACCTATTCCTACGACGGGAAAACGACAATTCTAAAAGGAATAACGGCCATTCGTGGCATGGTTACACTTATTGCGCACTCCTATAAATTCAAAACAGGAACAATTCCTACCTCAAAACACCATTTGTATTTCCAACCTATTGATAACTTTGTCTCAATTTCATTTCCTCCACGTATAGGGCTGGACTGCGTAGCGCACTTCTCCTAATTCCTCTGTTGGGAAGTTCATACATTCTTGGTTTCCTGACATCCATTCATGGAGTGTTTGAAATTATGTACAACGTAATAAACTCACTGCAGGTAGGTTTATCTGAGTTTTTGCCTAAGTTGAGACTATTGTTCAGTAGGAATTGTTAGTTGTTATGTGGGGTAACCTCTACATGTCTCCTTTCTTCATGGAAGGAGCGTACAACCAAAAATATGTAGCCATCTCCATGACGACGACGACGACGACGACGACGACGACAACAACAACAAAGAAAACGCTTTTAAAGTATGCTATAAGTAGTATGATTGCACTTACTGATAGACCAGCTGACGTCAGTACCCCTTACACCACCAGGCAGATTACATCATCGAGGTTTGAACATCTAAAATCATCTACAACTCTACTAGTTATACAAAAATGACAGCTTTAAGAATTTCTTTTGTTTACTCTTTATAAGGTGATACACCACTAATTCATCATGCTTTGGCTTACCCACTAAATTCGTTCTCTTTCGTGGTACCTAGGTCTCAGCAGATACAAGATTTCACCTCATGTGGAGGCTTACAAGTACTCCTTCCATACAGTTTCCATACTTGTGTATCATAACCACTGAAGTTTTGAGCTACGAGAACTCGTTCAATTGGGTGGTTGTTCCTGTTTGAACACTTCACCCAAAATGCCATTTTGCTTTAGCGGAAGATAGTTGCTAGCAACTCCCTGGTTTGGGGGATGCCATATCCCCTTTGACTGTTTCTTCAAACAAAAGCCCCCCCCCCTCCCCTCCCGAGTATGTCAAATTACAACTTTCTTGGAATGGAGGTTGAGTTAAAAAGGTTAACATGAGAAATATCTTTTGAGTTCCTCTTTTCATATATCGATACAAACAAACAGCAAACAATCATGCAAGTATCAAAACATCCATTTCACCAAATCTTGAGCAAATTATTTAAAATGCAGTCATCTCATCTTCCTAAACCTCTTCATCCTCCCCACCCTTACAAAAAAAAAGGTGTGGCAATTTGTTCCAAATCCTCAGGTTTTCACCTTTGTACGCCATGGGTAACCACAGGTATTTTGCGTGGAAACCCGTATTTTCCCTTGACATTGACACAGGTTGGGCAGTTGCCACACTTTGGCACAGGTTTGCCACAGGTTTTTACAGGTTTTACATGCAAAATGTGTGGTAATTAAAACCAAAGTTAACAAAGAATTCTGAGACAAAACCTGTGGTTTGAAATTATAGGCAGAAAAGGTGTGTTAAACTGTGTCAAATCTGTGTCAAACATGTGTACAGAGCGTTCCAAATATGCAGGTTGTCACCCAAGAAAACCCTGTGATTTCTTTTGTTTTTCACGCGTGATCACGCGTGGTTACAGTCACAGGTTGACACACCTTTTTTGTAAGGGCATCCTCCTCATCCTCCACATCCTTCCCATCCTCCCTGTCCTCCCCATCCTCCTCATCCTTCCATCCTTCTCATCCTCCTCATCTTTCCCTTCCTCCTCATCTTTCCCTTCCTCCTCATCCTTCCTATCCTTCCCATCCCTCCGTTCCTCTCCATCCTTCCCATCTTTTCATTCTTCTGTATCCCCTCATTCTTTACATCTTCCTTATTCTCTTCATGCTTCACATCCTCCTCCCCCATTCTCGCCGAAATCCTTTCCATCCTCTCCATCTCCTTCTCGCCATCTTCCTATCCTCCTCGTACTCCTATCCTCCTCAATCTCATAATCTTCCTCATCCTCTCAATGATCCTCATCCTCCTCAGTTGTTTAGTCCGTCTCGTTGTCAGGGCACGGGGACGTGTCCAACCCCTTCATGCAGACCACTGTACCCATATCTGGAAAATTGATCGCAAAATATAACTTTACTACCTACGAACTGAGCCACAGCCACAGGATACTGGGGCACATATCCCCAAAGGAGTTACAAACTTTCTGTAGTGAGACGTTCTGTAGTGAGTGGATGAGTTGACTTCATGAATGAATGAACGAACGAATGAATGAATGAATGAATGAATGAATTATTAATTAATTAATTGGTTGATTGATTAACTAATTAATTGATTTATGACGGACGTATTTCAGTTGGTTTTGTCACAAATTTTTCGTAAAGTACCAAATTTTTACGCGGTTCCACCTTCAGTTATATTTTCTTGAAGAACGCTTCACAAGTATTGCACTTTATTCAACAGTAGTGGTTCTACAACTATTGTTCTTTGGTTCAGGCGTGATTACAGAGAAACACATAATTCCATAGATGTTACAAAAGTATCAGAGTTTGCTCGGGAAAAGATACTGTCTTGTTCTCTATAATTTTATCTTTGGAAGGGAAAAAAATCAGCCCTCATATTTCGGTGTCACGAAACTACCCAATTTGTAGGTACGGCCCACTGTCTATTCTGTTTACGAGGTTTTCGTAGTTTCACCTCTGGTGACCTTAGATGACCTTTGACCTGCAGCAAAACCTGTAGGCTTTTCTCTTTTGATATGGCAAATCTACATACCAAGCATGAATAGGATCCAATATCCCCGTCTTGAAATATCTTGTTTATTTTTTATTTTTAAATAGGAGAGGGAAAGTGGGGGTTGGGACCAGCAGGAATTTGGCAATTGCCCCTGTACACTGTATACTTTTTTCAGGAGCAGAATGGGGAGCAAGTGGGGGAAAGGCCTAAACAGCGGGAAAATATTTCCTCGTGCCCCCATCAATGGCGCGCTGGTCAAATAGAAGCCCATGGACCTCTTACAGCTTGAAAAGCACTTCACCCTCCAACTTCTCTTGCGAAACTGAAGAAACATGATTATAGCCTCCCTCCTTCACCGGTTGATCCTGTGCCCCTGCATTGCAGTAAGAAGGAAATTTGCTCCTTAGGGATGGGGAATTTATAAGGGTATGTGCACACTTAATATTCTGATGTAGATGTATTTTGATGCTATGTGGGGAGGGAGTTGGCTTAAGGGATCTGTGCTTGTGGTTCCTCTAATAATAAAGGTTTTCTATACCTTTAGCTAAAAATAATTATCTTCGGCAGTGTTCTCCTTTGCAGTGCCACAATTCCTGGATACGAGCCCGTGCTGAGCCTGGTCCCCTGTCTATTCCTTTCAGGTCCTTTTATTCTTTTAGACAAAAACTGAACTGATTGTTCCTGTGGAAATGATGAACTCCTAAAGTTACCAGACTATAATCCGATGACTAGAGAACAAATATCTTTCATGCTAACTTCCGATTTCTTGAAATAATAAGTAAAGTTATGGTACCAAGTGATGTCTATCTTGAGAAAAATGTTTTGTTTTGTTATTTTTTTCAGGGGTTTTTCATCGCTTTATTTTACTGTCTAATGAACAAAGAGGTAAGTCATGTTAGACCCACAGCATATCAAGAAAATTGTGCATAGTAATATTACTAATTTTTCTTTTTATTTCTATTTATCCTGTCAATGTGAATTTCGGATTATAGATAGTAACAGTACTAATTACAACATTACTCAGAGTAAATTAGTCGAATACAGTAACTTAGCCATATCATAAACGATACTGACTAATTTTTATTGCATATTCACCCCCCATATAACACCTTAACGTTGTTTTGACCAACAAATTTTTTTTAGGACAACTATAACTCCGAGAAAGTCACATATGGTAACATTACTAACAACAGTAACTATTTCTTTTAAGAACGTCAAGGAATTTAGGAGTAAAGATAGGAGCTCTACTTATGACAGTATCACTCATTATAAATTAGTCAAATCACACTCATCTATGTGGTACATGATACTGACTAATGTTACTGAATGCAATAACGGCTAGTTGTTTTGACTATTTGTATGACTATATGCATTTTAAGAGTGTAACTACTTCACAAGATCTGAGAACGGTGTCGGGTGCATGATACACATAAATTGCGAGCTACTCTCAATAATTTAGTGTAATATTGCATCTATTTATTCAAATATTAAATTAAAAGTGACATTTCATTGTTTTGATTGATTTCAATTTAATTGCCTATGTGATAATATTGTAATAGAAAAACTAGGTGGAAAGTATAATAGTGGAAGTGACAATCAAAAAGGGTAGGCGGTGCACTATCTGGCGTTACACTCTGTCGGTGAACCTCGCACATTTTTTAGGAAAGGCCCGAAATCATCGTGCGTGATTTCATGCGAAAGATTTAATGGCTTTTTAATTTGCCGTGTATGAATATTTTAAAGGCTGGTTCTTACGACCAAGCTAGACCGGTTTCTGTTGTCTCGCTCATATTTGATATGGCAACTTCATCAGTAGCGAGCCGTCATTCGCGGCATGGGTTTAAATATTCTTGCTTTCAGTAGAGCAATGAAAAAGTATCTAATAGTACCTCTTTATTTTTCCGATATTCTCAAACCTTGGTTTACAAGGCAATCTTTTAGATTTTTACCTTCTGGTAGGCAGGGTGAGATTTTCGGAGACAAATATTTAAACCCATGCCGCGAATGACGGCTCGCTACTGATGAAGTTGCTGCCATATCAAATATGAGCGAGACAACAGAAACCGGTCTAGCTTGGTCGTAAGAACCAGCCTTTAAAATATTCATACACGGCAAATTAAAAAGCCATTAAATCTTTCGCATGAAATCACGCACGATGATTTCGGGCCTTTCCTAAAAAATGTGCGAGGTTCACCGACAGAGTGTAACGTCAGATAGTGCACCGCCTACCCTTTTTGACTTGAACCAATGTACTCAATTTTCAAATACTTCTCACCTCAAAAAATGTCTTGCTTTGGAAATCAAGAACATCTGAATTTTTTATTTCTTAATGGTAAAAGGAGACATGGCTTCATTTTTGCCAGGAAAAGCATAAATTTGGGCAAATTCACTGTACGCTTTGTTGCGGAGGGGACAAATTTTGCCTAATTTGCCATCTTCCTGTGTTTTATCTAAAGATGGTGGAAATTGAACTTGTGTGTGGCTATGAAGGAGAGACCAAGGGGTATATGTAAGTACTGAATTTAAGATGACTAGAGAAAGGGTAATGGAGAACAGAGGTAAAACATTGCACAAATTCCTAGTGAAATGTCCCCTCCGAAACATTTTGCACATGGTTTTTCCTGTCATTTTTCAGTAACGTACTGTTTTAGATTGAAATTGTGGATTCTATTATAGTTGATTGACTACATTGGGTAAATACTATCTACAAAGTTTACAAGTGCTGTAGACACGTTGTGGTCCAAGTCAACTTTTGTTGCGGAGGGAACATTCAGCATAGGATAACAGAGGTTGGGAGAGTAAAGGTACAGTTTAAAAGGAGGATTTTGGTACTTGGTTTAGTCAAATTTATCCTTGGATCCCATATTAAGACACTTCCATGCTTTTAGAGGGAATGTGTGTAGCAATGGTATATAGTCACACAGACCCTTAGTAGAGACCGTCCTCTCCTCTAGAGACCAACACACAAAAGCAACACACAAAATGATTTACCTGCTATTTCGTAGTCATCATACTGTCTTAGGAAAGCGTTGTGGATACTTTTAAAGTGGACTGACAGTTTATACACGATATTTTCCAATTATAAATTTGTTGTTGATTACGCACTTAAGACCGCAAGGTCCAAACTAACTGTGTGTTGCAGATATAGCAGTTCTGACTAGGGATATCACAGCTTTTGTTTCCACAAAATTTCTGTTTTAAAGTAGTTATATTTATCAATAAATCTTTTTTAGTGCAATAACTTGAAAAAGCTTTATGGAAATGGTATAAATTATCCTTGTGCTTGGAGAAAATCCTCTGTTATGACGTGCAAGTATTTCTCCAAATATGGGTAAAGTTTAATGCACTTGAATAAGGAGTTTCGATGCCTTATATAGTCTTTGTATACATAGGCACTATGAATAAAGGCACATCAATTAAAGTCTGAGACCGGCATGTATATACTGTACCTTGAAAATACAAAGTTTTGAAGGCTTTCTTTTTGGACTGGCCCTAATCAGTATGGTTATTTTTGTCAGGTTTAGTAAAATGTAACATCTTGGATGAAGTATTCTTCTCTCCTTGATCCGTTTATCCACATACTACAGTAGTTTGCACACAAAGATTTACAAATGAATGCAACTTTTCCTGCTCTTTTGGGAACTAAAAGGAGTACTATATCTCCAGAAACAGTGTTAAGTACAACAAATTTTGATCAAAATAATTTCAACACGGAAAAATCGAGCAGTAAGCAGTTCCGTCTGTTGAATAATTCAAAATGGTGTGATGATGGTCATCGGCTTCATTTAAGTCAAAAAGAAGAATGGTGTGCAGGAATGGTCAATAACCAAAATAAAATTATACTATTGCAATATTTCAGTGAGTTAGCATTTCATAACACGTTCAGAATATGGTGAAACAGATCTATTATTTGCACTCGTCCCCTCCGCAACATCAAACTGTCCTCTCCGCAACGCTGCACCCTCAATTTTAATTAACCCTCTCATCATTATTGAGCAGTGTGAAAAGTTTTTAGCTATTTGTGGTGGAAGAGTATAAATAAAATAGGTTTAAAGATGTGATACTAGTTTCAGCTAGCCACTCTTCACAAATCAGACAACTTTTACTTTGATGCATGTTCGTCTGTTGACACTGATTTGTGCACGTCCCCTCCGCAACGTGCAGAATATTCGACCAATGGAAATTACTGCTGAGGTAATTAAGAAAATATTTTTGTGTGATGGACCAAGTATCACTAATACTTGCCACTGGAGTAGGCATATCATTACATTTACCTCTTGTACTAATGTACTGTAGATATGAATGTGTGCAAATGTCCCCTCCGCAACAATTTGTTAGTGTGGAGTTGCCCGAAAGTAAAGCTTTTCTTTCTTTTTCTTCTTCCGTTTGGGGGAAACCCAAAATTCTCCCGAATGGGGAAAACTTATGCAACACATTGTATAGGCTCCCTAGCCTAACAAAGACAAGGTTAAGCAAGAACGAAGAACACTCAAGAAATAACATTCTTCTCAAAAACGGCGTGGTAAACCATCGATCAGGACGTGGCTTTTTGGTAGATATGACAATATACCTACCGAATATATATTTAAAGGGAAATATTGCGTTTGAAAAGATATCACAAAATGACACCAATGTAATCCTATTGTGGTCTTTTTCCCTTTCCAAACATGAATCACAAATAACTTGCAACAGATCAACACTAATCTCACGAAATATGGTCAAAAAGAAGCAACAATTTTCTAATCGAACAATCTCATTATCTAACGATAAACCTTGCCCACCTTGCAACGTTTTGTATTGCTGCATATTCAGAGCGACTAGGTGTAGTCATATTTACACTCATTACGCAATACGTGTTATTAACCTTGTGCTTTATGCTCACAACAAACTATCACAGCAGTTTCCGGACGGCCTGTGCAGCACTGTTGGATATTGCAGCCCACCCAGGGAGATGCAGTGTCATCTCCCTGGTTCACCATACACAGTTCACCTCTCACACAGTGAGCACTATTCACAGGACGCTACAAAAATGGTATTTTATCAATGGAAGTACTACCTCGGAGCAGCAGCTCCATGATCTGTTGATGGCTATGTCGTACTGTTTTTCGAGTGGCATCACGGGTTCGTAGTTTTCGTTTTCTACCAGGGCCTAAACCGATAGCACCAGTTAAGCACCAAAAATCTCTTTTACATCCTATTCTTTCGAGAGCGAAGCAACCTGCGAAGGACAAAGGGCTTCAATTCGAATAGCAGTAGCCTACTTTGGGAATAGTATACCAGTGAGGTAGTAAAACCCCGTAGTATACTTACCGTTGTTCAATAGAGACAATGTAGCAATAATTCTCAGTAGTTCGTAATTTAGGCCTACGAACATTTTGCACATGCCCTTGAAGGCTTCTGTTATTGTCTGACGTACGTGATAGAAAGGATTTGATTGGTGGATTTCAAATCAGGGGTGAAGAAGGTGTGGTTTTGCATGCATAATTGTTTGCGTGAACAAATTTATCAGTTTTCACAAAAAGGTTAATTACTTCTTAATCAGTGCTCACTGGGTAGAATTTTTTCCCAGTTACCTCTCTTTCATCGAACGGGACCTGGCCGTATGTAAAAGAGGTTAGGTTAACTAAAAAGTCTAACAAACGCAATATTTCCTTTTAATTCCGTTACATTAGATGGATAAATTTTGTAAGAGGGTTCCAAAACCCATTCGCCACTGACAATGTTTACAGAGAACGAGTGGAATTGTGGGGAAAAAGCAATTGGCTGCACACATGACGTATGTTTTCTCACGATGGGGGAAGACTAGTTTCTCCCAAAAGGAAAATTTCCCGAACTGACATATGCAGCGATACTCTAGGTTAACAACTTTTAGGTCGATCTCATTAACAAGTGTCGATTAAAAAGTAAAATCAATGGTTTATCATATGACCAGACCGTAAGACGTTTTGACGTTTTGCTAAATACAAGAAAGAACGCAACGTGAATGCATCATCAGAAGGAGATGCAGAAACGTCTGGTCTGGGGGTGGGTAACTTAAGTGTTCCGAAAGTGCACCACAAGCGCAAAGCGCGAGTTTACACCACACGGGGGATTCAGGGGTCCAGCTCTTGCAATATTACATATGGAGATCGCGGAAAATTTGCTCAAGTTACTCTAATAAATAGGTTGCTACTCAGGTAAAGAGATTTTATATACAGGTTACTAAGGGCAGCCGAAGGATCCAGGGCGAATTTGACGTTTTTGCACAATTTGGACATTAGCATTTAGCGTGAGATATAGGCTACATAATTTTCATGCAGAAAGATATATCTATTGAATACGTTTTTAGTCAATTTTGTAGCTTCTCATCTTTCTTTCTTTGGTTCCTTACGGAAGGTAAAAGGAATCAATGCAGTCACAATGGCTTGTGTTTGTGCATGTGTGTAGGTGAGCGTGGGTGTGTAAGCGATTACGACTCCTGGCTTGTAAACACGATATCTGAAGATAAGAAGGATTCATACTTTCCATACTTGGTATATGGATTTATCATTTTAAGAGGTCAACAGAGGTTAAAAAACAAAAACCTTGTAACCACGATACCTCAAGGTAGGAAGTATGGATACTTTTCATACATGGCATGTGGATGCGTTATAGTCAGAAGATGATCCCTATTGGTTCTGGTAGATGTCAAAGGTTATCTGAGGTCACCGAAGGTGAAACTTTAAAAGCCTTGGAAATTGCTTGGAAACATAATATCTCAAGATAAGAATGATGGATACTTTCCATACTTGATATGTGGATTTGTCGTATTGAGAGAAAGATTCCTATTTTTTGGGTGGAGTTCAAAGACCATGTTAGGTCTCCAGAGGTCAAAAACATGAATACATTTCCTACCTGGCATGTGGATACTTAACAAATTTATTATCAAAAGAGAAAGAATACGAAAGATTTGGTGGAGGTTAGAGGTCATGTGAGGTCACCAGAGGTCAAAAACTGAATCCATGCTAACACAATAGGTCATTTGACATAACCAGAGAACAAAACTGAATCCCTTTTAAACATGTTAGCTCAACTTAGGAGTTGGTCTAACTTAGAGGTTGATCTACATTTCATACTTAACAAATTTATTATCAAAAGAGAAAGAATACGAAAGATTTGGTGGAGGCTAGAGGTCATGTGAGATCACCAGAGGTCAAACACTGAATCCATGCTAACACAATATCCAAAGATAGGGAGCTTGTACACTTCTCATACCTGGCTTGTAGATGCGCTATAGTCGGAAGATGAACGCTTTTGACTGGTCAAATATTTTATGAGGTCACCAGAGATGAAACGGCAAAAACTTGGAAATTGATAGTAAATGTAATAGCTCAAGATTCAAAAGATAGATACATTTCATTCCTGCAGGGAATGACTAAGCTTTTGGGTTTTCTGCTTCTCTTTTGCTCTTCTTTTCCTTCGAATATTGTTTTGCGGCGAGGGGGATTCCCCATTGCTTCCAGTCCGCGGCTGATCATCATGGGCTATCAGTAGGGAGGAGGGACTAACTTCGACTGAAAGTGACGTCACACGACGACGTTTGAGGGTTTAAAACAGCGGTACTTGAAGTCTCACATCTTGCTGATATAAGATTAGTTTTGACGTAGTCATGGCGCCCTCTTTAGACTATGATTTTGATTGTTATATCGCGTTCACTTTGCTATCAATTTTTGCCTCACAACAGATAAAAGCTGCCATCAGATTGTACCTACAAAGGTCACAAGACATGAACACAATTCAAGCTTCTACAGCAAAAACAACTTTGGTAAATCGACCCATCAGAATACTTTTCATGCATAGGAAAGTAGAGCCAGCGGCACAACCTTTGGATATTTTTGAGGAAGAGTATGCGAATACGCCACAAGACAAGCCTTCAGGAGAATCACTGGGAGAATCTAGTCAGGTATCATTGGAAGAGCCACTAGAAGAAGTGACATTGGAAACACTGGAAATTGTTGCAGATGTACCCGAGGAAACACCTGTGGAAAAAATGCTGGAAGAGTCCTTTGAAGAGCGATCGGAAGAATTTACGGAACAGCCTGGCAAAGTAACAACAGAAAAACTGGCCCTGAGATCACCGGAAATGGTACCAGATGTACCCATGGAGGAATCACTAGAGGGTACTCTGGAAGAGCGATTGGAAGAACCTTCCGAACGGCCAGGCAAAGAGCCAGTAGAAGAACCCGCGGAAGACCTTGATGGTAAGCAACTGGAACAGCCTGTGAAAAGTTCTGTGAAAGAGCTACCAGTGAAACATCTGGAAATTGTTGCAGATGTACCCGGGGAAAAGCCCTTGGAAAAATTGCTGAAAGAGCCATTGAAAAAGCAATCGGAAGAATTTACGGAATTACAGCCTGGCAAAGAAACAACAGAAAAACTGGCCCTGAGATCACCGGAAACGGTACCAGATGTACCCATGGAAATGCTCGTGGAGGAATCACTAGATCATACTCTGGAAGAGCGATTGGAAGAACCTTCCGAACTGCCCGGCAAAGGGCCGGTAGAAGAACCAGCGGAAGACCTTGTTGGCAAGCAACTGGAACAGCCTGTGAAAAGTTCTGTGAAAGAGCTACCATTGAAACATCTGGAAATTGTTGCAGATGTACCCGGGGAAAAGCCCTTGGAAAAATTGCTGGAGGAGTCATTGAAAGAACAATCGGAAGAATTTACGGAACAGCCTGGCAAAGAAACAACAGACAAACTGGCCCTGAGATCACCGGAAACGGTACCAGATGCCCCCATGAAAGTGCTCGTGGAGGAATCACTAGAGGGTAGTCTGGAAGAGGCCGAACAGCGATTGGAAAAACCTTCCGAACGGCCCGGCAAAGAGCCGGTAGAAGAACCCGCAGAAGATCTTGTTGGTAAGCCATTGGAACAGCCTGGAAAAAATTCTGTGAAAGAGCTATCAGTGAAACATCTGAAACCCAAACGTCAGAAACGTAGGCGACAAAACGATGGAAAAAGTTCACGAATTCAGAGCCATGGCACATTTGAACTCGCAACCCTGCGAAATTATAAGAGATAAAGCCATCGGAAAGGCCCGCAAATACAAGCTATACTACGAACGGGGTCGGGTCGATATTCTCAAGCTTCGTTATTCCAAATATATACTAAAGATCATTATTCCGCAGGGCCGTTGCTCCGAGAGGTGGTTACTCCTAATTTAACTTTCCGAAGCGATAATACGGATGGTTATTCCAAACTGAACATAAGGGCTCTTCTTCTAATTCTTATTGAACCCTACTAGTTGCCGACAATAATCTCTTTCAGTGTGATGTTCTTGATGAATCAACAGGATTAGAAAGTTAAGAACTAAATACAATTATTGCACGTCGTCTGCTATATCCCGAAAAACTTATCGGGAAATTTTCCCCTTACCATAACATTGCCAGTCGCAATTTGAGGGTATCAACGCGTTTCAACGCTATTTCCAACATACTTGTTTAATTCCGTGCAGCTTGCTCAATACGGATGCGCCTTCTGAAATATGCGAGGGAATACAGAAATTAATCAAAACCCGACAGCGAAGTTTAGTTTTATACTGCGTTTGTTCATTTGCATAAATCATTAGTATTGGTTTCCGATCTCGCAGTTGGATGTGGTTTACACCAGATTTACATCATGGCGACTGCATATTGCACTTAATCACCAAGATCAACCTAAGCATAACTTTTATTCATTTTTCTAATTCATCATTTAATATATGTATTAAAAAGGAAGTTACCTGTGATGTGTGCAAGATTGTCAACTTATTTGCAACCACTTTGTTTACTAGCATTAGTTCACAAACCATTTTCGCAACTGGTAATTCTAACATTGAATTTTGTGATTGTTTAATGTAAGGAGTAAATTTTTGAATTTTGCGTTCCACAAGAACAGGGCAACTTTTTAACAGGTCTCACCAAGCAGAGTTGTAAATGAGGACCAGATAAGTTCCAGATGGGCAAAAATCTTTTTAGGGGGGCAAAATATCGTAAAAAATGACGAATGGATTTGTACTAATACTCATATAATTTGAAGTATAGATATTGCTGCTAATGCAAAGTTTCACACTTATGCAAAAAGTCATTGGCTCATACTCACAACGGAGACAATACATTTGCACTTGTACTCACGTATTGGCACATTTACCTGTGCTAGTACTCCTGAGAATGGATTTATTTTCACACTAGTAGTCACACTCTTTTAACCTGAAAATGTTTTGTATTTGTACTCATGAAAAAATGTGTATACTAGTGCTCGTAATTAAAACCAAGGATACACTACACTTAGTACTCGTATTCATGACATTGTACTCACCCAACACGTCTTTTTCAGTTGACAATAGAGGAGTAAAACTACAAACACAAATGTTTTCTGTCCAGATAGTGTCGTTTACATAAAACCTTTGGAGGTCTTGAACTTGCTTAAAGTCAATAATGTAAGAACAGAGTCACAATAGGGTACAATTGCAATGAAGATCTTTTTCTATTATTCCTTTCGCATTAAAGAAATAAAACTTTACAGGTTGTCTCATATTTTTTTTTAAATTTTGCATCTTTAAGTAGAAACTGTTTCAAGTTTTTATTGCTAGTCTGTGGCATCATACCCGGACATGATTCAACTAAATTGTCGGTCTCACAAATGACGGCCGCCTGTGCTTACAAACAAATTGTTATATCTCAAGAATGAAACAAGTAAGATGGTGATACAGTTATACGTTATAATTATATATATATATATATATATATAGGTAGGTAAAAATGAAGTAGTAAATAGTGCTAAAAGTTTGTGAAAAATTCCACGACGTTTCGGGTTTAAACCCTTCATCAGATGGCAAAAATGCAACTGATCGTTGACACGGCCAAACGTACAATTTAAAAAATACACAATAAAATTGGGCACGGTAAACCTCGGCTAGGAAAACAGACAGTGTTAAGTGGTTACCACAAGTCAAAAAAATGCAGGAATTGCTGCGTTATAACAGTTCAAGTCTAACGTTCAGACCATGTGGGGACAGGGTTCTAAGTTTCATGATTAGGCGGTTTTCGGCAGCTAGGCGGTCATGATCGGAACCTCGACACGAGATGGCCGCCGAAACCATCAAGTCACGGATCGAGCATGTTGACGGGGGATTGAAGTGGGTGGCTACCGGGAACCCTGGGAGGTTCTGTTTGATTGATCTCAGGTGCTCGGTGACTCGGTCAGCAAGACGACGTTTTGTTTCTCCCACGTACAGTATATTACAGCGTTTACATACGAGAACGTAAACAACGTTGGCTGAAGTACAGGTGAAATGCTGATGAACGTTAAACCGGTTGTTGTTGGGACCTACAATGGAAAGGTTTTTGTCATAACTGACCACCGGGCAAGTATTGCATCTCCCACGGTTGCAAGGAAAAGTTCCTGGGGTGTCAGGCACTACTGCTTGAGGTTGAGAGGCACGGACCAAGTGCTTAGATATGTTCTTTTCAATTCTGAATGCCGTGATGGGGGGATCAGGGAAATGGTGACGGGTGGATGGGTCATGACGGAGGGTCTCTACATTCCTGTAAATGGCACGTACAATGGGGGTTACAGATGGGTGAAAGGATAGGACCAACGGGATACGTCTGGTGGGTGTATGGTCAGTTTTGGGGGCAAGGGCAGAGGCTCTATCAATTCCTTGTATGCGTTTCAGGGCATTAGAGAGCACTCTTTGTGGATACTGGCGTTGTTCAAAGAAAGAAATAATCTGCTTGGAAACTTTAGCGAAATCCTGGTCGTCGGAACAAATCCGTCTGGCCCGTAAAAGTTGTGAGAAAGGAATCGAATTGGTACAAGATCTGGGGTGGTTGGAAGGGTACATGAGGTAGTTGTGAGAGTCAGTGGGCTTAAAGTGGAGATTGGACTTGATTTGACGGTCGGAGATGGATAGTTCCGTGTCTAAAAACACTACTGAGGAGTTGGAAATACAGTGAGTGAATTTCAAAAACGGGCAGAACGTTTCAGCAAAGTTAATGAACTTTTCCAAATCGTTTCGAGGACCCACTGCGACCCCAACAATATCGTCAATGTACCTTTTATAAAGTATGGGCTTGATCCCGGTGTATCGTGAGAACAACTGCTCCTCAAAGTGGCCCATGGTGAGGCAGGCCACAGAAGGTCCCAGTTTAGTGCCCATAGCTACTCCTTTAATTTAGCGGAAAAAACGACCATTGAACTGAAAGCAATTTTGTGTGAGGACTAGTTCAGTCAAGCGAAGAAAGGGAGATCAATCAAACAGAACCTCCCAGGGTTCCCGGTAGCCACCCACTTCAATCCCCCGTCAACATGCTCGATCCGTGACTTGATGGTTTCGGCGGCCATCTCGTGTCGAGGTTCCGATCATGACCGCCTAGCTGCCGAAAACCGCCTAATCATGAAACTTGGAACCCTGTCCCCACATGGTCTGAACGTTAGACTTGAACTGTTATAACGCAGCAATTCCTGCATTTTTTTGACTTGTGGTAACCACTTAACACTGTCTGTTTTCCTAGCCGAGGTTTACCGTGCCCAATTTTATTGTGTATTTTTTAAATTGTACGTTTGGCCGTGTCAACGATCAGTTGCATTTTTGCCACCTGATGAAGGGTTTAAACCCGAAACGTCGTGGAATTTTTCACAAACTTTTAGCACTATTTACTACTTCATTTTTACCTACCTACTTCATAAGTGCTACGCAGTACTTTGACCTTATATATATATATATATATATATATATATATATATATATATATATATATATGTATGTATGTAAGTGTGCGTGTGCGTGTACTTGTTACTTTAATTGACATTTCATTTTAAAGTTATACCTTATGTTGCCCGGCACATACTCATGATATGTAACTGACTCACCACCGTTTTTTTTAAATTGGTCCTAGCAGGATTGGACACTATGACAACGTTGTCTTGAAGATGGCAGAATGACCATCATTATTACAAAATATACCACAGATTAAATGATACAAACAGGATACAAATTGGAATATACACCTATTTTTACCTTTAACACTCGTAAAAGATTGGACATTAGAAATCTTTTTCTTGAATAAATGTGACTTTTATTGTGGTTACTTGAGAAATCTCTAATTGTATGTTTTCGGTGAAAACGGTGAAAAGTATTTCTAGGCGAGTCAACTAGATCCTGCTACTCAGTAGCTAGCTACCGAAAGTGTGTGAAGTAATAACCAGAGTACATTCAAACTCCACTTACATCACAGTCCCCTCCCCCAGCAAAGTCCCACCTCGGACAATTTCCACCCAGAACAATTTCAACTTTTCTGGAGGGGTGAATTATTATGGTTGGGAAATGTCCACGATGGGAATTGTCCGTGTGACAGTCGTGCGTTCACGTTAAACTTTAACTAGAAGCTATCCTCTTTCTATACGACAGCAGAAATGATTTATACGATTTACAAATCAATACTTCTCATTTGTTTATCAAATTATAGAATTACTGAAAGATGCATTTGGGTAGTTTATTATTTGGAATAAAAAACCTTAACTAAAAGACGTTTAAAGTCCTTCAAAATAACATTTGCTTTTACTACTCAACATGATAAGACTGATTTTGGTGACAGATTGAGCTTGTGAGACTTAAATTTAAAATAACTTTGTGACTTAGTAAGGCTTTACCAATTTATGCTGGATTGAATGAAGATTGTTCAGGCAGTCGCATGTGGTATTAACGGTTCATGCATCGAGCCTTCTTCAAGCGTAAAGAGCTAAAGTCTTGAAATATGTTTATTTTCGTTCAATTTTATCTGGACTTATATTTCATTGCATATTTAGGGAGGAAATTTTCTCATTGCAGTGGCGGATCCAAGGGGGGTTTAAGGGTTCAAACCCCTCCCTTGAGTTTTTAAAATAGCTTATTTTTGCATATTTTTAATAACTTGCTACCCGGGACGGCCATTACTCTTTCAAAAGTCATCGTCAAACTCCCCCTTACAGTAAAACCTGGATCCTTACCTGCATTGCATTTGGTAATCATAAAGATGGGGACAAATATTTTGGTGACAATTTGACTGAGAAATACCTTCAGAATCGCAGACTTTATCTTGTCCTCAATTTGTTTAAACAGGCCTACTTGAAAAGTCGAACAGTACATGACGCATTTATCATTGCTAAATGCTACTGTACTAGGAAACTTATCAGTCTTTACTACTTTATTATAGCCTTAGTGCATGCATTGAACAATTTACTCTCGTAAGTGTGACGTAATAGTTTTAATATGATATATTGCAGTAGATGATATGACCTTGTACTATGCACGACATTCTCGGCAGCGCAAATGGACAACTCCTTCGGGACAACTCCTACCGGAAAATATCTCCCCGGACATTTCCCATCCTGGACAATTTTCACCCATGACATTTACCCCTCGGACAACTCCCCCCCCCCCCATAAGATTTCAGTAGACGAGTTGGGAAATTCGGTACTTCAGGTCGGGTCTCAAGGTCAAGTTTACCATGACAATGGCAACGTGTTTAACTCCGCGTGCTCAGTCAGCATGCAACGACCGCGCTGGGACACTATAAGCGTGGTACACCTTACCTTTGACTCATTACCATAATGCATTGCGTGGAAACATTTTCCAACACGTCTTTTGACTTGGGTGGGAATTGTCGGGATGGAAAGTGTCCGGGGGGCTGTGCGGGAACCGCAGGACGGTACAATCATCTGCCATTATGTTCCGGCTCTGCTCCTATGTAGTGTGTCAGATCATATCCTTTGCAATGATATGAGCATCCCTCCACTCCATCCATTCGTAACCCTTGACATAAAATCGTAGTCGGTATACAAGATACTTTCACTTACCCATTTCCGTCACTAGATAAAGCAAAACGAAAACAAAATCCATTCATTTACTAATAATGGCTTTTTAAGGGTTTAATTGAATACGTTAGACTTATCAAATACCATGCAGCATACTTTGGGCTTACTGGCCATGAACAGTATTCTTTGACTCCTTTGGTTGTGTAGCGTGAAAACACAACCACCGTTAAATTTTTACCACTCCAGGAAATCGACTTACAAATGTGGTATAGATTTAAAAGGTGGTTACGTTTCCACGCTACACTTACTTGCTTGTAGTCTCCAAGGAACAAAACGTAAGGCAAGCTTTCACTTTACCTTTTGCATGGAGAGAACGTCGAACACCAATCAATAAAATGAGGGCACTTTCCAATGTATACAAACAGTGGTTTGGAATAATACATAGGAAAGCACTGCTAATTTATCATATCAACTGATCTTTACATGTATCTACTATACCGTCACCGACTGGTTTTGTATTTGTTCTAGGCGTAAGCATGAAAATAAACATACTATGTAATTGTCTATTTGAAATTATGTCAAATGTAAATTTCCTTTCATAAAAGGGGAAAGGTGAAGGATATAACTTTTACCCAGAAAAAGAAAATAAGAGAAAATTATTAAACTTGATAAAAAATTGTCCGGAGCTTCCAGTTAAGGGCTTATTGACATAATATCTCATAAACCTGTCTGACCTTGGCTATTTAGCTGTCATATAGAAAATGAAACGCCACCCAACATTTAAGGTCACTGAGAATCATGTGAGTTTTACATCTGAGATTCATGGCAACGAAGACTATGCCCCGCCCTCCAGCTGCGAAAGTTAAACAATTACCAACAGACTTTAGCTTTAATCAATTTCAGGCAATTTCAACGTCTGAAGACACGATTATTAGTATTGCCAGGACATGACAGTACTTGTACCTTAGTTGAACTACCAACTTATCACTACAGAATCTGTTTAATCCCTAGTAAACGGAACAAATGGATTTCAGGAGATTAATCTGCGTATTCGTAAGTAGTTATTAGACTTGATCATTCCCTGTAGAAGGTATTATGTTTGGTCAGTATGTGGACTATACTCGCTTTATCATACAGTAGTTTTCACAGTTATAATTACATTCAGAACAGTAAAGTAACTTTAACGTTTGAGGGTCAGGAAACCACTTGGCTTATCGAAGACTCTATACCAGATTGATCGTGAATCAAGACTGACGAGATTCGCCTGCTTGACAAGTGCTCAGAGGGTTACGAGGCAGGGGTGTACAAATCACCCCTACTCCTGCCTCCAAGACGGCCGTTTAAGCAGGCCATTTGCAGACAAGGCACTGAAGGTGGCGAGATTGCTTCCAGGGGGAGAAATATTTTTCGGGGGCTAGATGTGTAAAATTGTGTTAAGGCAATGCATGATAACTTGAAATTTTCTAGGGGAAAAGTTTTCCAAGGGGGCTCCGCCCCCGAGGGGGGCTAAGGGCTTGCATTTAACGTCCCCATCCGACGGAAGCGTGTGTATTCCTAGTCTTTAGCATCTTTTCGAAAGGCTGGAAAGGCAGGAGGATACTTGCTTTCACCACTGGTCGACACTGAGCTGAAACGAGCAAAAGGACGACCTCCTGAATTCGGACAATTTCTTGAGACGGAAAACCAGATACCCAATTTTAATTCACCAGTTTAGATCCCTTATTCATTCTTCAAAAATTACGGTAGAAAATTAAAAAGTTAAAATTAAAATTCTGAAAGACGACCGACATGGTTTTACATTCTTCCATATCTCAGACAATTTACAGTATAACATTATGTAAAGTCCCATTTTCTCCCAAAAATAATTTTATCGAGTATTTTTTTCTAACTTTCCCTTTTTGGAGAAAAGTTTACTTCTAAAATATGAGATCTTAAAAGAAAGAACTAAAACATGAGATCTCAAAAAAGGACGTTAACATACAATATGTAAGGCATGGGAAGTGTAATATTTGGGAATCTAGGAGGAGAGAAAAACTATTGATGAACTGGCCGCAAAGATGGTGGCGCTCCTCTTACGTAGTGTCTTATCATTTGGGTGTCCCCACCTCAACTAGTCCAACCGAAGTTCTCCCAGCGGCTATACATTTGCACTAGATAAGCTTAAATTACTCTCACCGATGAAAGAACTTTATGTGGGCAGGGAGATGTTATTAGCTGGAGATCCATTGAAAAATATAATTTATGCTAATCCAATTAGATTACCATCAGAGTGGAGACTAAATCCTTTAACTGGGGATTATTGAACTAAAGGGCATTGAATTCCTTTGTCTAATATCTAGGCAACCTCATTCATACCTACAGCGACCCCAACAAAAAGGATTATTTGGAAAAATGCTTTAATGTCTAACTAGTTGCCGACAGTCAAGTACGAAACACTGTTCTGAAATTCAAAACGACTGTTTATTGCTAAGGAACCTAATGATGCTGATTATAAACCAATGCTCATGATTTATGCAAATGAGCAAAAGAAGTATAAGACTAAACTTTGCTTTCGAATTTTGACTAATTTCCGCATTCCCTCGCATGACTTAAAAGACACACCCACATTGAGCAAGTTACAGGAAACCCTCAAATTAATTTACACTGGCAATGTTAAGGCAAGGGACAAATTTCCCGATCTGCTCTTCGAGATGTAGCAGACGACGTACCCCACTTGTACTAAGTGCCTAACAGCTCTTAAGCCTATTAAATCATCAAGAACAAGTCCCAGTGGCGGATCCAGGATTTGGCAGAAGGGGGGCCCAGGTCATAGTGGTTTGTATAAAAATCCGATCTGGGGGAGGGATCTAAGGGGGGAGGCAGTGCGCCAGGGGTGGTGCCAGGGTATTTTGATAGGAGGTAAAGTATGTGATGAGTGATCACCGTCCTGGGGGAGGGGTCTAAGGGGAGGGGTGCCCCTCCCCTTTGAGAAATTTTTGTTAATTTAAGGTTGCTCAGATGCAAAACGGTGATGCCTTTGGTATATTTTTTGGAGTGATCATACATGACTGGAAAGTGTTCATAATTCAGTCAATTTTAATTTTTGGTTGGGTGGAGGATGCTTTACTGGGGAGGGGTCTAAGGGGAGGGGTGTCCCCTCCCCTTTAAGAAAATTTTTGTTAATTTAAGATTGCTTAGATGCAAAATGGTGATGTCTTTAGTATATTTTTGAAACTGATCATATATGGCTGGAAAATGCTCATAATTTAGTGAAATTTATATTTTTGGTTGGGTGAAACATGTTTCTCTGCGGAGAGGTCTAAGGGGAGGGGTGTCCCCCTCCCCTTTGAGAAATTTTTGTTAATTTAAGGTTGCTCAGATGCAAAATGGTGATGTCTTTGGTATGTTTTTTGGACTGATCATACATGGCTGGAAAGTGTTCATAATTCAGTCAATTTTAATTTTTGGTTGGGTGGAGGATGCTTTACTGGGGAGGGGTGTCCCCTCCCCTTTAAGAAAATTTTTGTTAATTTAAGATTGCTCAGATGCAAAATGGTGATGTCTTTAGTATATTTTTGAAACTGATCATATATGGCTGGAAAATGCTCATAATTTAGTGAAATTTAAATTTTGGTTGGTTGAAGAGGAGAGTAAGTTGCCTTTGTTGTCCACATATTAGGATGGCAGTTTCCCGAATTGAAGTCTCCTTTTCCCTTATATTACCCTAAATTCGAAGTATATTTCATTAAAGTAAATTACAAAGCTTAAAGAAGATGCTAACGTTGCAGCAAGTTATAGTTAACTTAAGAGCCTGAGGTTGTTGAAAATATTCCTCTAAATATTAAAGAATTCTGAATTTCCCTTGAAAGTAGAAGCAGTGTTTCCAATGATGTGGGCCCGGCCGGTAATAGACTGAAGTTAGCAGTCCAATGCAGCGCTCATGAGTAACTCCTTGCAATGCCCGGAAAACGTTGTTGTGACAATATAAGCCAAAATGTTATCAGCCGGAGGTCAGTAACAGAATTATTAACATAAGACTGATTTTCTGAGGTAGAAATTTAAATAATGAACAAATTTGAATTTCACTCTGACACATCACAAAGGCCTATTTAATTGGAAATAGGGCCTAGTCATTTGTTGAAAAAACTTCAAAAATTTTTGGAAGGGGGGGCCCGGGCCCCCTGGGCCCCCCCCCCTAAATCCGCCCATGCAAGACACAAAAAAGATTATTGTCGGCAACTAGTAGGGTTCAAAGAAAGAGTTTTCGATGGATCTCCAGTTAATAACACCTCCCTGATTTGGGCAGGGAGTTGTCCAAAGTAGCACCTCCTGACGTGAGCACTGTGCTGATTTGCATATTCTGAGTTATTTCTTGCAATGACTCATGTCGTATAATGCTGTCAAATTTCCCTCCTAGAATAACAGTCATGATCCCTTCCCAAAGGATATTTCTTTCAAAAAATTTTGAGTTTGTTCTGCATTACTTTTAACTGTTAAAGAATTAAGGTACTTGTTATTGTACTTCAAGTGAACAAAAAAGAGGTAGAGCTTTTTTTCAAAATCAAGCAAAACAATTTTTAGAATTTAGATGGAAGCAATGGAAACAGAAATTAGCCAATCATTATAAGTTTGACCCTCTTCTCAAGGTAGAGAAAAATAAACGAAACAGAAAAGAGGAAAAGGACAATTTTGATGTAAATGATAGAGTTGGTTTATTAAAACTTGCATTAGGCAAAGTGACTTACAACGAAGTGTTGCTTCGATTTACTGTAACAAAGTTCTGATGGACAAGTTCCCGCGAGAGCGACTAGCCAGGCATGCACCTTGACGTGAATGAACGAACGAAGAAACGAAAGGACGGACAAACGAACGAACGCAGGAACGAATAAATGAATGCAGCTGGTAAAAAGGTACAATAATGCCATCAATGTTCTTTACAGGGAAGTTTTGCTCTCATATCTCTCTCAAATTGCTGTTGGGGTGGTTCCTCCAAAAATACCGGTAAGTCTTTTTTTTTCTTCTTTTAAGATCAGGAAACATGGACCAATCGCCTCTACAAAATTCCCTTCCTGACGTATCCTGGATCACTGTTTAAATTGAAATAAGTCTATTAAACAGAATGTGCTAAATGTTGGTTCAAGGCCGGGCTATCAATGACGAACTTCTAAATTTAACATTTTATAAGGTGGATTACTTGAAGAGAAGTTGTCTTACAGTGCTACGCGGAAACGAATGTCAACGGCGCCTGTTGTTTTTACACTACAATTATATACTTCGAGAGGCTGAACAATACAACTTAGATCGAATTGGCTCCGAAAGGTCAGTTTCGATGGGGAAAAACGTACATTGTCCTGGATAAAAGGCCCAACCGAGGTTCGAAACCTAAACCACCGGGTTGCCATAGCTGTTGCCATACCGAGTAGAATGTTAGTGGACCATTTTACAGCCAAATTATTCTCTGAAGGTGGACTGAATAGCTTATAATTTGACGATGCCTTTTTCAATGCATTGTTCTACCGTTTTGGCTCTGATGGCTGAGTCGCCTTAGCCTATAATGAAAAATTAGAACCCTGAAGGGCAGTTACCTTAAGATGTGAGCAACCACATGTCATTGTAGGGAGAACCCCCACCCTTTCCAAGAGCTTGTAAGTTACAGATTCACTTCGTTTGGCTACCAATTTGATATTTTAGCTCAAATTTAGATTCGTTTTAAATAATAATAGTATTGCAAATGGATTATTCTTGGGTTGCAAAAACCCCACCTTACTATCACTGGACAAAAGATTAAACTACACCCAACGCATTAAATGAAAAAAGTGTCGCCGTGGTTTAAGTGGAGGGGAGAGGACACTTGGAACGAATCTTCCGGGAGTACAATTCGTTCAATGATCCAGACAGAAAATAAAAAAAATATTGTTATCAGATTTTGGAAGGCGCAATGTTTTGAGGGAGAACGTGCCTCCAATGCTCTACTAAAGACCTAAAGGCGGGGAAAGGGCTGCCCCCATTCTAGCAGAAATTTGCCATTTTCTGGCCAAATATGAAGTTTTATGGGAGCAGCCTGCTTGAAAGTTCGTAAAAACTAATTTAGAGCTAGCGAAGTAAGAGAAATGACTGCCACTGGTATTTTAAAAACCTTGTTGAAAACATACTACAATTTTTAACTTATTTTTTTTGTGGGGAATCTCATTGGAAAAAATTCAATGATTACCTGTGCTTCGTCTCGTTTTTATGAAGGCCACATGCACAGGCACTGAGAAATAAGGACCGATACAAGGGAACTAGACTGACATCTTCGACCAATAACGGGGCTGTGTGACAGACTGCGAATAAATAAATAAATTGGTTCAAATCAAAGTACACCACCTTCCTAGTTTGAACGGGGTAGTCCCAGTCTCCCCAAAACAGTTTTGTCGTCCCGGTGTTCCAGATGAAGGCAGATGATGACTGAACAGCTAAATGATATTGACAATCTTATTCGAATCGAAGTTAAAATACGACGCGCTTTCCGAAAACAAGGGAGCAAATCCGAACGGGATTTTCAGAGAGGGAGGGGGGGGGGGGAGAGATCCAAACCAAAAAGTACCATCATTTCTTCTCAAAGCTAAAAAAATAATTGAAGTAATCAAAATTAGTAGAAGGGAAGTTTAAAGTAGAATAGAATAAAGTGGAAAATAACTTAAATGCCCGGAACCAAGGTATCAGAGTAGCGGTTGAGAGGATGTAGGCTTTGTTGAAACAAAGGGTCATTTTACCTTTGCCTCCATGAGGTAACTTAGTCCCTGGTACGACATGTGCCTCCAGCCCCTGACAACCTTTTAATGAGCGTCTGCACGTGATGTCGTTCAGTTATTCGAAAACCCGTCAAGAGACATATTCAGAGTACAAACACATCTCCAAGACATCTTGACTCCCCCCCGAAAAATCAAGTAACGAAACACTGTGCATTGTCTCTTTCCTTATTGGTATCATACTGTTAGCGAGGGATACTTTTTCTTTTCTTTTTCACTTTTTTGGCAATTATCTCCTCTGACGTAAGTGTCAATTTGTCGTGGGCATATATTTTATTAAATTATGAAGTGAATGAAAATCAACCAAAAAGCAACTGCATTTAGTGTAAAGAACAAGTTTAGACCTGTGGCACTCCAGTATGTTTCTTTGTATTCGTACTCAAGACTTCATAGTCGTACTCGAAGCCTTGTAATCATTTCCCATCTGATGTGGGCCTCTTTCAAGCTCTGCGGGAAATTTAGGGAGATTTAACCTAGGAAAAACCTGTGATACACGAGAAAATTGCCCAAGTTTTTCCTTTTTTCAAAACGTTTCTCGAGAAGTCGGTTTTCCCAACGATTTCGCCCCCCCCCCACGCAAGGGGCTGCATCTTCTACCCCTGGCTCATAAGCCTATCTATATTCCACAAACACTTAATCATTATCTTCCGTATTTTTTATACATCTACATTAGAGCATTAACTCATGAACGAAGATTTGTAACTAATCTAAAGAAAGAAATAAATTTTTGCATTTCGTTTTTGTTTTTTGAAACCTTTATATCTCGTATTTGTTTTATATCTTCTCTTCATATATGTACCATGTTAAATGAATACCATACTTTAAAACTGCCCTGTATCAGGCGAGGATCCAGAGGGAGGACTCTCTGGCTACTGCCTTCCTTTCGGCATCACTTTCTTTTTTGAAACGGTTCCAGAGTTGTACTACAAAGTTTGTGTATGCTAATTTTGATTGCAAGATGCCAGGAAATACTATTTAACAGTGTCTAATTTAATTTTTTCGTTAGAACCCACCCCGGCCTCCATCGAGGCTTCATACAGTTGACGATCGTAGCTTCGAATTTTGCCCTCAGGAAATTAGCCCCCTCCCCTTTGTAATATCCTGGATCCGCCCCTACCTATAGCATTTTTTTGCATCATTTTGTAACGGCTAGTTGTACCATCGATGTAATCGTTATGAAAATAAATTCTCAAGAGTTTTAGAAAACTTGTAAAACGGAATGAGCCTCTTACCGTATGAAGACTTCTTGCTCAAAGGCCTTTAAAGCCCCTTTTATTTTGCTATATTTATTTTTTATTTTTCTTTCTTTTTCTGTAAAAGAAACAAAATAACCGAAATTTTCCAAGCACAAATGTTGCATGATATCTTGCATGGCATTATGGTATGAAAAAATAACTTGAGATATTTGTAACCAGTCTAGACCAACCCCATTTACCTCTCTTTTTACACTTTTCCCTTAATTTACCATCCCTACAAAGTTCAGTAATTAAAATTGTAAGTAAATTTCACATCTTGACCTCTGTCGACCTCATATGACCGTTGTACCTACCAAAAAGTGAATAACGAAAAAATAAGAAAAAACATGTCCTAGGAGGGAATCGCACCCGGGACCGTCTGCGTGAGAAACTGAGTTCTAATCCACTACGCCATCAAAGAACTCGTTCAGCATATAGTATTTCCAATCATCCTATAGTCACAGCATCTTTTACACGTGTTTATAATTAGGTAATTTAGATAAAAATTATTACTGAAATAGTTATGCTTATGAAAAAATAAATGTTTTTCTCTATGATTTTATCGTTGGAATGGTACAGTATTCAACCTTAATTTATCGTTTGTAACCAAAAGCCGGACACAATTTGGAGGTACAGCCCACTGTCTATTTAGTTTACGACGTTTTCATAGTTTCACCTCTGATGACCTCATATGACCTTCGACCTCCTTCTCCTAAAGTATCGCATCTAAATACCAAATATGAAAAGGATCCATCATCCCTGTCTTAAAATATCGTGTTTTTTAAGCTTTTCGGTTTTTGACCTCTGATGACCTTAAATGACCATTGACCTCTACTGAAACAATAGGGTTGTTCCTTTAATATGATAAAGTTATATATTAAGTATGAAGATTGTCCATCAGTGCTATCATTAGATATCGTGTTTACAAGCAGTTTTTAAGAATTTTGTATTTTCATCCCCTGTGACCTCAGATAAACCTTGACCATTGCCAAAATCAATATGGTTTTTCTTTGGACTATATAACGCATCCACACGCTAAGTATGAAAAGCATACCTCCTACCTAAAGATACATTAGAGAATTCGTTCCCTTGAAGGAAGGACAAAATTGCCTTCATCTGCTTCAAGGATTATACCTTCAGATGTCACATTTTTGCGGTTAACTTACTTGTAGTGGACCTTAAGTGGCTTGAAGAATAATAAAGTAATTTTCGCAGTTATACAAAATAATTCGCTGGAACTGAACTTTATGAATAAATTGACGTTAAAACAAATTTTAAACCAGAAAAATCGGTCCAGGTTTGGTGGAATTATAAATAATTGTTAGCATGAAAACTGCAACAGAACAATGGTCAGTTCCTGGCTCTCGTGCAGGGTAAATATTTGCTCCGACTAAGCAAACAATCCTTTGTGGTCAAATGACGTCAAAAAATCGGTCATTTCGTGCCGTGGTCGGCCAGTTCGTTCCGCCGTTTTTCAAGGGGAAAGATTTTCTCATGATCGTGTTTACAAGGTTCTCGGTCTTTGACCTCTGGTAAACTCAAATGACCTTTGACCTTCGCCAAAACAATAAGGATCTTCGTCCTAATATAGTATGAAAATTATCCATCATTGCTATTTTGAGATATCGTGTTTACAAGCCAGGCTGTCCTGGGTATGACATTAAACTGCATCCAGGTGGGGTGAGGAGGTAGTGCGTGGCGAGTAGTTTGTCCCCAACTCTCGCCTATAAAATGCGCACATGATACCGTTATTACTCATCCCATGACTGGCGGGTTGTCGGCGCCACAAAACTGAGCAAGCCCCCCCATGGTTGACCCCCCTGTAGGCTGGGGGTTGTAGAATATGCCCACGGTATTCCCCGCCTGTTGTAAGAGGCGACTAAAGGGGAGGACTTGAAACGAATTTATCTAGTTGACACTATATAACACATTCGTATTGGTGTGTCGTTAAATATTATCTAACTAACTAACTACAAGCCAGGCGTCACAAACACACATACATACCCACCCAAAAACACACACACGTAATCGCCCGCATGATTGCGTAGATTCCCTTTGCCTTCGTCAAGGAATCAAAAGTGCCAATGTAGCCAATGAGATAAGGCAAGGCATTTCTAGACCCATTTCACTTGACGTAACGTTTTGTTTACGACTCCATGTTAGTGGTGCACGTGAAAGAACTTGTATCGGCGTTCGAAATATACGGGACGATGGATAATACCCCCCCCCCCATGTGGACGAGGGCGAAGTTCCAAAAATGTACTCCTCTCTTCCCTAACAATTGTCAGCAAACATAATGAAAATAGCCCATTGAGAACCCAAAATACCCCTCTTTTCGATAACATTTGATATGTGCTCCCTGACAAAAAATTAAAATTTCCTCCCTGACTCATATGTGTTTTGCACTTTTAAAAGTGCGTATACAATGATATTATGTTGTATACGTACCACTACCTGGCTATGATAGCTAGTCAGTGTGTGTATCTGTACCTCTCGTCTATTTCCAACATGACGGTTTTTGCATGACTATTAGAGAGAAGACTAGGTAGGTCTATATCATGCAGGAAATCACTTATAATCGTCAAAATGTTCTATAAACGCATGCTTCAGAATCCCATAGTAGCTGAGTACGGGTAGGGGAATTTATGTTATAAACAGAAAAAACAGGTTCATACAGAAATCCTGGTGACCTTCGAGTTTTGCACTTTGTAAGAAAAATTTCCTCAAATTGAAAACGTGTCATCTTTCTCATACACATTGAACAATAAAAGGCTGCGTCAGTTAAATTTACTCCAAGTTTTTTGCCTGCTTGTTGAAAACGTTGCCTTCTATCTCTTTATTTAATAGTTATTTGTAAAAAGAGCCTTGCGATTCTCTAAAAATAGCTTTTAAATAGGTAGTATTTTATGAGTGGACAAAGACATATACGTCAGTACTGTTGACACTATGTATGCTGTTTGCAGCAGTTGAATGCACAGCTGACAATTACGTCTTCTTTCGACTATGTCGATGCATGAACATAGTTCACATAAGAAAAATCAATCATCGATCAAACAAGACTCAGTTAAAACTGCAAACAGCTAAGATTCGATATTTATTTATGTCAAAGATTTCGCGGCGATATATATTCCGTGAACAAAGCTCGTTTAACACACTGTGCCTTAATATATACGGCTGTCTTGTCAGAATCAATATTAAAATTAATTTTCAGTGAAAAGTAACTTTCCACTCTGGCACGGGTATGTTACACTGTTTAAACTTAATTTTCCACACAGGAAATATAGATGCAATAATTTAGCAATTCCCCCTTCCAGTGGTAACATACAGGAAATGGTTTTTCACTGAAAATTGTCTATTTTCTTCCTTTGAAAGTGACTGATGAATGTTACACTGCTGGGACAGTGTTAAAAACTTCTGTTTGGTCTCTCGACACGTCACTTGCCAACGACTTATCCAAAACGTCGGTATATTGTAAGTTTATTTATCGGCAAAGACTCTGGTCAACTCTTCATTTAGAATCATTTCTGTGCAGTACTTTAAGGAGAAGACTAATTACACAAACATCCTCTTGAAAAGGTACATAGTTATAGGTCAGCATGCACTCACAATTATGACAAGCATATCATTTTTAGAGGAACTTGTATTCACCAGCAGTACTAGACAGGTAAATGTACAAGGCTGAGGAGAGGCTTCTTTGCTTAGTACCCCTGCATGACGTCACAAAGGATCTCTGCCTCAAGACCATCAATCTGTGCAACAGGAGCCAATAGGAGGCTTGCAGAACTTGGCGTAAGCCCAAGAGATTAAGAGAAATGGGTAGCATTTTTTCCCTGTAATTTTCATGCACGTTTGCCCGATAATAAATATTCTGTCTGTATATTTCCCAGCCCCCTCCCTTGACATCGTCCCAGCCCCCTCCCTTGGCCTCGTCAGGCACGTCTAAGACCCCTAATCTTGAATATCAGGGAGTTCTTCGTTTCAATTACAGTGCCTAGATTGCACAGTTCAGCAGTCCAGCTTAAACCCGGCCAGGCTTAATTGTATGGGAAGTACCGTATTTTTAAACAGCAGTTCTTGCGGAAAATTACCTAAGCAGACTTTTGACAACACACCATTTATATTAGTGTGAAACAATATCATATTTGAAATTGTGAAGTGGAAATTTTAACAACTTTGTTACAGTTAGGCATATTCTGTAAATCAGTACCTGAAATAAACATTTTTTAATTTTGCTTTTGACATTAATGAGGGACAAATATGGGAGACGGTGGGATATTCAAAAGCCCAACCCATGGCTATGCCAGTGCTCTCGAGAATCTTGCTACCAGATCAACTGTATCAAGTTTGATGTTACTGTCGTTATCTCACAGGTAAATGATTTTTAACTAACTCCTTATCCCTCCCCTTGCAGGAGGGCTGAGGGCTCTCTTCGTCGGTGAAACCTCAAGGTTGAGCCTTTGAGCTCTAGTGGTATTTAGGGTTCAAAGTCCAGGTGGAGTTCCAGGGGTATTTGTATAATTGTTAACTTGAGAATAAATCTTGAACAAATGCATTTAGTTTGTTTAAACACGACAAGGAAATAACATGACATGTAATTATCACATACAATGCAACCTGTCGGTAAGGGAACTAGAATTCTTCAGATTAATGAGCACATGGTAATAAAATAGAATTTATGAATTTTAGTGTACTTATGAAACTAAAAAGTGTGTTTCCGTTCAGGGGTGAAGCGTGCTTTGCAAATGAGGGAGGGGGACGGGACGGGCTGTCCCAACTCGGCGCTGAGAAAGGACAAGACTCTTGGTTGTTTTCTCAATGGCGTAAAGTGTAAGGGCCTGCTTTAGGACTGCCGTTGGGGGTCAAGGAATAACCAGGGTGTTGGGGTCAGAGAGCGAGACACCCGAAAACCCTGGGCTATTGCTTATTTTTAACGGTATGGACATTACAACGAAGCGTTCGAGTACGCTTAATGTGCACTAAACAGACCCCCAAAATCATATTTTAAACACTTTGGTAATAGCTTAACTCAAATTAACAGCAGGTAGAGTTGATGATTTAAGGGAATTTGTAAATGGGGAGAACGGATGATGGTAGAGGGTATATGGGTTTTGGTACAGGAATATCACACTGTCACTCAAGCTGCCCACGGGAAGGAGGTCATGTCTAATTGTGACAATGTACCAGGAGATGGGTGTTCGAGAAGTGAGCGTAAAATGCATCTTTAAGACATTATGTAAACCAGAGTCTAATAAATCACATTAGAAACTGTTTCTAATATACAAACGATTAGCCTGGCGCGCGCTCTCTCTCTCTCTCTCTCTCTCTCTCTCTCTCTCTCTCTCTCTCTCTCTCTCTCTCTCTCTCTCTCTCTCTAGGCCTATATATAGTTTGGGTAAGTGTAAGTAGCAAAATTCGTTGGGGAAAGTGGGAAAATAGGAAAAATTTGGGGGGGGGGGGCAAATGCCCTCATTCCCCATAGAACCGCCACTGGTCACTGGTTGGTTCCCTCTTCAACCAGAGGCATACCAGGTGAGGAGTGGGGGCTGCATCCCCCACCCCATTTGGGAAGAATATTTGCTTTTTCGGACGAAATGTACGATATTTTACAAGGCAAAATATCTGCTATTTAAATAGGTTAATGTGCATAAAAGTGCTCAGCCCCTAAATTTGATTGGTTCCTCGACCGGAAATGGTGGGATTGTGGTAAGGCGGGACAATATTTGTTATTTCCTCCAATCCTAAAGGGTGTTTAAGATGTACTGTTTCCCAGTCCCACACCTTTTGTACAGTGGCTGTAGAAAGTCGAAAGGACGGGAACTACTTAAAAGAAGGGTCTAAGCTTTAACCAAGTTTTGATATATTAGAGAGCTACCCATTCTAAGTATTCTGGTGAAATTTGCATTGAATCGGAGGTGTGGTTATCGGATATAAGCAATTAAAGTTGTCACATTTTCAACACGAAATGAACTCGAAGCAAGCACATATGACGTAACAGCCTCACATTAATGAGAAGTCTTTTGTTTTTCTTTAAACTTTACATCCAATTTTCTCCTCCACAATCCCATGTTATCGGAATGTGATTGCATGAGAGGCACGGGAATTTTACAAACTTTACAATCCCCATGGGAGGTCCCATCCCTATTAACTTCAAGGTCAGCACAACACACTGAAAAAAACAAAGGAAACAAAGCATTTCTCATCAATGTGAGGAAGTGATGTAACCTCTGCTTGCCTCAAGCACACTTCGGGTCACAAATGTAGTAACTTCATTTGTTGATATCTCGAGTACTGCATGTCCGATTTGAATGAAAGTTTCACCAAATTGCGTTGATTTAGTTCCTTTTTCAGATATGAAAATTAATTTTTGGCTTTCACCCTTCCTTTAAGTGGTTCAATACGTCACTGCTTTCAGAACAAACAGTTGTAGCACAAGTAACGAGAATTGAGGTAAACTACGTAAAATTTCCTCAATATCCGTATTGAATGTAAGTAAGATAGTTACCTGCGCTAACATAATATGTTTCTCTTCTTTGCAACAGGTGCAGGTACGGAATCACCGATCGTAATTATATTTAAAGGGAAAGAGCACTCGCCCCAACTTCCCAACTTTATTTGGAAACATTAGCCAAATCTTGCAGATTTCCTGTTTATATCCTGTAGAAATATCTTTCATGATTATCTATACATAAGTATTGCATATTAGAGGTAAACTAAGTAGTTATTCTGCATAAATTAAGCAATTCAGTGCTAAGCTATTATCACCTGACTTAAACAGAGTCACTCATGAATTAATATACCGGGGTATACCAACTCAATACTTACGTGACTGCATTTTCCATTTAAACACTTCCTCTTCTCCTTCTCCCTCTCCTTCCCCTGATCTCAGTCCTCTTCGTTTCTTCCTCCTAATCTGAATGCTCATCTTAATCCGAATGCTCCTTCTCTTTCTTCGAACGTTAATACTCCTTCTCTTACTGACTAAACCTTGTCGCAGTCTTCATCCTCCTCCGTCTCGGCCTTCTTCTCCTGTTCTAAATCCTTATCTTAATCCCAAAGCTCGTTTTCTTTCTCCTAAACCTAATCCGGTTTCCAATCTTCCCTCTCCGCGTTCTTCGCTTCCCTTTTCTTAATCCCAAATCTAGAACGATTCCTTTCCTTGTACTATTACTTATCCTAATTTCTATCTTTTATAATCCCACTGTTCTTCTGCTGCTTCTTCTTTCCGTAATTATTTTTAATTCCTTGCAGAAGGCCGAAGGAATCTATGCGATGGTGATGTGGTGTTTTTATGTTTGTGTATGTGGGGCTTTTGTTGTAAACACTCTTTCTCATTACAGAGGGATCTCGTACTTGGTATGTAGATTGTCCATATTAAGTAGATGATTCATATTACTTTTGGTGGAAGTTAAAGGTCATTTGGGGTCACGAGAAGTCAAAAGGTCAAAAGCTTGTAAAACTATATCTTAAGAAGGGTAATGTGAGGGATCTCATACTTACCATGTGAATTGCCCATATAGAGTAGAAGGCCGTATTGTTTTTGGTAGAGGTCAAAGGTCACCAGAGGTCAAATGGTAAATACCCGGAAACTGCTTGTAAACACGATATCTCCAGAAGGATACCTATGAGGGATCTCATACTTACCATGTCGATTGCCCATTTTAAGTAGATGATTCCTGTTGTTTTGGTGGAGGTCAGAGGTCATTTGGGGTCACTAGTTGTCAAAAGGTCTTAACCTTGAAAAGACTATATCTCAAGAAGGATAAAAGTGAGGGATGTCATACTTAGCTTTTGGATTGCCCATATTAAGTAGACGATCACTATTGTTTTTGGCGGAGATCAAAGGTCATTTGGGGTCACAGAGGTCAAAAGGTCAAAAGCTTGTAAACACTATATCTTAAGAAGGGTAACGTGAGGGATCTCATACCGTGTGGATTGCTCATATTGAGTAGATGATCCCTATTGTTTTTGGAGGAGGTTAAAGGTCATTTGGGGTCACCAGAGGTCAAAAGATCAAAACCTTGTAAACACTGTATCTCAAGAAGGGTAACTGTGAGAGATGTCATATTTAGCATATGGATTGCCCATTTCTAGTAGATGATCCTTATTGTTTGTGGTGGAGGTCAAAGGCCATTTGGGTCACCAGAGGCAAATGGTCAAAACCTTGTAAACACGATATCTCGAGAAGAAAAGTGCGAGGGATTTTACACTTGACATGTGGATTGTTCGTATTGAGTAGATGATCCCTGTTATTTTCCGTGGAGGTCAAAGGTCATTTAAGGTCACAAAAGGTCAAAACCTAGTATACAAGATATTTTAAAGAGGATAACTGTGAGGGATCTCATACTTGGCCTGTGGATTGTTGTATTTAGCATGAAGGTCATTTTGACTGACAAGATTTCAAAAGGGTTTGACCTTTTTTACATGATATCTCAAGTAGGATAACTGTGAGGGATCTCATGCTTGTCATGTGGGTGATTCATGTATGTTACAATATATCCATATGGCAAGGAATCACAAAGCCTTTTAGCTTTATTTTTTAATCGACATTTGTGTTTCATTATTCTCGTTTGCAGGCCATGGAGGTACAAGAAAAAGTAAATGAAGAGTTATTGAACAAATCCAGGAATGGAACAGGTGACTTCACAAAGGTAACAGCATATGAACAATTTGGCATTGGGTACCTTTAAATATGTTACACTGCCATAAGCTGGGGCTGGCGATTGGAGAATATTGCAGTAAATAGGTTGCTCACAGTTTGGCTTCCAATTGTTAATACGAATATAACACATTGAGCCTCTTTTGACACCTTGCTGTTTGTAACACAAAAGGGTAAATATTTTATTGGTTCAAAAGACCAGTTTTGAATGTACCCACTCCCCCAGGGCCGTAGCGAGCGGGGGGTGTGGGGGTGTCACACCCCCATATTTGGTCGCCCGTCGGCAAATTTTCGGTCTGTCGGCAAAAAGAGGAAAGGGAAAGGAAAAGAAGAGGAAAAGAGGAGAGGAGGAAAAGAAGAGAGAAGAAGAGAAAAGAAAGGGAAAGGAAGGGAAGGAAAGGGAAGGAAAGGGAAGACGGAGAATGAAAAGAAAAAAGAGAAAGAGAGAACGGGCCAGTCTGTTATCGGCTATTTCGATTTTCGGCTCTTCATCTAATTGGTCCATTCAAGTTGAATTCCCGTCGGCAAGCTGAATTCCCATTATGCATATGACGGCCTTATACGGCCGTATCAACGGCCGTCGGTGTAAATGGGCGAGTGACTTAGTCCGTCGGGAACTCGGGAAAAGAAAGGAAATTAAAGGCTTTCGTATAGGTGCACTATTTCTGGTCATATGACATTCTTGAAAAACCACTTTCTGCACATTATTCCTCACTTTTATCATCACCATGGGGAGCAGCACCCGATTTCCCATGAAGAGGGTACCCTTAACCCGTCTTCTAAACATTAACCTTGACTTCAAACACATTTTGCAAACTTCTGAGGATTCGGTTTACCCACAAACATCCCGGGAAAAAAATGCGTGCCACGCTTGTCTTCCCTTCACTGCCATCTGAAACAGATACAGAACCCATCTTCAGGTTCTGGTGTTCAAAGCATATTTTGAACGCTTGTGTTAAGATTCTGAACACTTTTTCTCCTTTTTTAACGCCGGACGCCTATCCACTTATCGTATTTGAACGCCTGACGCGTCTAGTGTCCAGATGCTGAACACAAAGTGTTCCAGTTCTGAACGACAGGTTCAGCTCCTGAAGTATAGTGACATGACGGGAGGAATAGCCTAACACATAAGAATTAACCGGAATCTTTGCATTGGATAATGCATTATGAACCAAAATATACCAATCGTGCATGAGACTTAATTTTTTACCTAGAGATTATGCTATAACCTCAAAACTTCCGGGGGGGGGGGAGGCCCCCGGACCCCCACCAGGGGCCCTAGGGCCGGCCCAGTGTTTTAGCCAGCCCGTATTTGTGGGACACTGTCGCATGAACGGCGACAAATGTCGCACAAAAAAAAAAATCTGACACGCAATTTTTACCCGCCGGGTGCAAATTTTTAGGTTCCTCATTATGCCAGAAATCCACTCAAATATTGCACCATTTGCGATCTAGGTACCTTTCAAATTCCAAAAATATCCAAACGGGAGGGGGACACTCCCTCCCCAGGCCACAGATCAGTAAATGTCAAATTGAGAAAACGTCATAGCTAAAGCACTGGCGGGGGCTCTTGATCCCAACCGCCTAAAAAACACTGGCGGCCTGACGAGAGGGATATAGCCTAATACACTAAAATTAGTGGGGATCTTTGCACCTTTTATGATGCATCATGAACCAAAATATATCCATCCTGAGACTTAATTTTCCACCCAGAGATATACTTAAACCTCAGAGCTTCCAGCGGCTTCGCCCTCCGGAATCCTCCTTAGGCGGCCTAAGTGTTTTAGCCAGCCCCTATTTGTGCGACAATGTCGCATGAACGGCGACAAATGTCGCACAAAAAAAATCTGACAAGCAAAATTCTACCCGGGTGTAAATTATGAGGTTCCTCATTACGGCAGAAATCCACTCAAATATTGCACCATTTGCGATCTAGGCAACTTGCAAATTCCAAAAATTTCACCCCCTCCCCTTAGACCCCTCCCCAGGCCACAGATCAGTAAATGTCGCATTGAGAAAACGTCCTAGGTAAACACTGGCGGCCCTCTTGATCCCAACTGCTTAAAACTATAGCGGTCTGACGAGAGGAATAGCCTAATACATTAAAATTAGTGGGATCTAATGTGTATTTGATGATGCTTTATGAACCAAAATATATCCATCCCGAGACTTAACTTTTCACCCAGAGCTTCCGGGGGCCCTGGACCCAACCAGGGGTCCTTAGGCGGGGCCCAGGACCCCACCGGCTAAAGCTCGTTGTCGCACTACGCATTACCAGATCCGTCAGCAAAACATAATCTCCACCCCCCACCCCCAAAGATAACACCTTCGCTACGCCCCTGTCTGCACTCCCCCATAAATGTAAATACATAACGTTGTGTTTACATCATCCCTTGGACTTATCATCATTGTGCCATTGTGTGTCTGTTACACTAACTTATTAGTGCAGTCCGAACGTTGCCAAGATTGGAGGGGTAGAATCTTTTAAATCCCGAGTTTTGACATATTTTCAAGTAATTTTGGACGTTTTAAGAAAAAAAAACCTTCCAACTGAAAATCACCGGGTCAGCAGTTCCAAAGGCCCTGCATGCTACTAAAAAATAGATCTCACGGGCACAAAATAATGTTTGCATGTAATGTGAGGACTTCACCCCCTGTGCTTGTTTTTTTCCTCAAGCCCTTACCCAAATAACAGAATTCTCCTTGTCAAACTTTAATTTCGGCTTTGGACCATGACGTATTGTAACTGTGTAGAACAGAAGTAGACACACGCCTTTATCTTGATGTCTTTTCGATATTTAGTACGTTATGGTTTATTTTTTATGTAGGCTCATTCACTTCAGTTTTGCTCAGCTTAGTACTGTTAAGGTAGATAAAGGGCTCTTTTGGAGCAAAATGAGTCGTAACCGTCCTTAAAACGCAAGACCAATAAAGGGAAACTTGCTGCAGGCGAAATCGAAAATCGAGGTTTTGTCTTTCAACAACGAAAGGCTAAAATCGCCCCCTTAAAGTCTTTATTTTAAAATCCGCCAAAAGTGAACCTTAAGTCTAAAATAACAGAAGCACGATACAAGATCCACATGTGTGCGAGGTACTTTTCTGGGGGTGGAACCATTATTCAAGGTCACACCTGTACTGCCCGAGGAAATTGCCTGGTTTTGTCAAGAAATATACCCAAGAAATAGATTTTTCTCGAACTTCGAGGGACCAAAACCCCAGCTCTGGCTCCTTTTTCATTGTAAAGGATGGCCTAACGGCCACCTTTACAGAACACATGCGTTATGAGCTGTAAAACGATGAAGTTTGTTCAGGCAATTCAGGTGGTACTAGATTGGGCACTAATTCGTGAAGTTCAACCTTGACTGCTTAATTTTTTTTTTCAAAACTACAGAAAGCTGTATGAGTAACTTAGCCATATAAGCCCTCTCCTTGGCCTAAAACCGAGTTTTTTTGGCCCAGAGTTGGTGAAAGACAGTGTTGATCTGGGACCGGATTGGCTGAAACAAAGTTGACTTGGGACCGAGACGGCCTTCTACCCTCCTTACAACATTTTCTCAACATTTTTCTTTGTCATGAAAATTTTAATGTCAAGAGGAAACAACAGATTTTAAGTAGCACAAGGAGGGGATAAAACATTGTGCAATCGAGTACTTGAAATTAAGTAAATAAATTTCAAACTTTAACATCTCGGTAACTGAATAAGCTATGAAGATGAGAGATGGATCAGAGAGATAAATCTTTCAGCCTCTGTAACAAGGGCGATGAAAGGATTAAGAAAATATTTTTACACACTCTCGCTACAGAGAATAATTCTTTGTGACGTAACGTTTGACAATGATAACAGTTCTGGCGCTCTCTTCCCACCCTAATAATAATTACCATTGGGTAAAGTAAATGATACTTTTTCAGTTCCACGAAATTCACATACTCGTAAATAGCAGGTGCTTATTTACAACTTATTAGTTATCTAGTTCGCATCTTTTATTTCTGTAGGACAGGTAGGCAATTAAGAGTCATTTATGACTGTAATGATACTATGCTTTATTATGCCTAGTCACTCGAGCCCACCCCCCCCCCCCCCCACCCCCCCCCCCCCCCACCCCCCCCCCCCCCCACCCCCCCCCCCCCCCACCCCCCCCCCCCCCCACCCCCCCCCCCCCCCACCCCCCCCCCCCCCCACCCCCCCCCCCCCCCACCCCCCCCCCCCCCCACCCCCCCCCCCCCCCACCCCCCCCCCCCCCCACCCCCCCCGCCCCCCACCCCCCCCCCCCCCCACCCCCCCCCCCCCCCACCCCCCCCCCCCCCCACCCCCCCCCCGCCCCCCGCCCCCCCCCCACCCCACCCCCCCCCCACCCCCCCCCTCCCCCCCCAGCCCCCCCCCCCCCCCCCCCCCCCCCCCCCCACCCCCCCCCCCCCCAACCCCCCCCCCCCCCCCCCCCCCCTCACCCCCACCCCCCCCCCCCCCCCCCCCCCCCCCCCCCCACCCCCCCCTACCCCCCCCCCCCCACCCCCCCCCCCCCTGCCACCCCCCCCCCCCCCAAACCCCCCCCCCCCCCACCCCCCCCCCCCCCCAATATTTGTAGAAGGGGCATGTAATTCTCTAAAAAAGCTTTTAATTAAGTAGTATTTTATGAGTGGACAAAGACATACACGTCAGCACTGGTGACACTGTATATGCTGTTTGCAGCAGTTGAATGCACAGCTGACAATGACGTCTTCCTTCGACTATGTCGATGCATGAGCATAGTCTACATACAAAAATCAATCATCGATCAAACAAGACTCAGTTAAAACTGCAAACAGCTAAGATTCGATATTCACTTATGTCAAAGATATCGCGGCGAAATATATTCCGTGAACAAAGCTCGTTTAACACACTGTGCCTTAATGTATACGTCTATCTTGTCAGAATTAATATCAAAATTAATTTTCAGTGAAAAGTAACTTTCCACTCTGGCACAGGCCCTGTTACAGTGTTTAAACTAAATTTTCTACACAGGAAATATAGATGCAATCTTTTAGCAATTTCCCCTTGTGGTAACATACAGGAAATGGTTTTTCACTGGAAATTGTCTATTTTCTTCCTTTGAAAGTGATTGATGGATGTTACAGTGCTGGGACAGTGTCAAAAACTTCTGTTTGGTCTCACGAGGTCACTTGCCAACGACTTATCCAAAACTTCGGTATATTGTAAACTTATTTATAGGCAAAGAGTCTGGTCAACTTTTCATTTAGAATCATTTCAGTGCAGTACTTGAAGGAGAAGACTGATTACACAGACGTCCTCTTGAAAAGGTACATAGTTATAGGTCAGCATGCACTCACAATCATGACAAGCATATCATTTCTAGAGGAACTTGTATTCACCAGCAGTACTAGACAGGTAAATGTACAAGGCTGAGGAGAGGCTTGTTTGCTTACCCCTGCATGACGTCACAAAGGATCTCTGCCTCAAGACCATCGATCTGTGCAACAGGAGCCAATAGGAGGCTTGCAGAACTTGGCGTAAGCCCAAGAGATTAATTTCAAGTGAGGGAAATGGGTAGCATTTTCCCTGTAATTTTCATGCATGTTTCCCCGATCATAAATATTCTGTCTGTATATTTCCCAGCCCCCTCCCTTGACATTGTCCCAGCCCCCTCCCTTGGCCAGGCACGTCTAAGGCCCTTAATCTTGAATATCAGGGAGTTCTTCGTTTTAAGTACAGTGCCTAGATTGCACCGTTCAGCAGTCCAGCTTAAACCCGGCCAGGCTTAATTGTATAAGGGAAGTACCGTATTTTTATACAGCAGTTCTTGCGGAAAATTACCTAAGGAGACTTTTGACAACACACCATTTATTTAAGTGTGAAACAATATATCATATTTGAAATTGTGAATCAGAAATTTAACAACTTTGTATGTTAGAGTAAAGCCCTGGTGGGGGCTATGGAGGTGAAGCTCAAGTATTTAGATTTTTACACGCCTTGAAAGGCCCGAATATTCGTGATCAATTTCATTGTTTTGGCCAACTGGTACTCTTCACAAAGAACAGATGTGGAGAACAGGCGTGACGCCTGACGGAAATCGGAGTGTGCTGGAAACTGGGCCATAGGAATTTCTGTCAATCAAGGATTTTAAGAGGACTGACACGAAATTTCAGTGGCATAAATCTGTATGAAACGTTTGGGCGGGATGATGGGTCAGAGCGAAATATGATCACGGTGACGACAATGTGCTGTCAATTGATTAAGTTGTCTAACTGGAAAGCATATAGGCAATAAGGAAAACTGAAAAAATTGACAAAATATCATCATGTTACAAAGAAGTTTTCCAACACAAGTATGAACTGAGGTTTTCATGTGAAGGCATTTTCCAACTTGAAAGTATCAAGTACCTTGATGTAGCTAATCAGGATTGTTTTCAATCATTGCGATCACAACATTTTCTTCTATTTTTACCGTGTTTCCCTGTATGCATTTTCAAATCTCACCTCAAAGCTCATTTGTTTAGTATTGCTTATAATTGATTGTTACTATTTGGTCTTACTATTTCTATATATGTCTTTTCCTCTCAGCGCTAAGAGGCTTCAGCATTTTGCGCTTTATAAATTCCTATTATTGTTATTGTTGTTGTTGTTGTTGTTATTGTTATTATTATTATTATTATTATTATTATTATTATTATTATTATTATTATTATTATTATTATTATTATTATTATTATTATTATTATTATTATTATTATTATTATTATTATTATTATTATTTTCATTATTATTATTATTATTATTATTATTATTATTATTATTATTATTATTATTATTATATTATTATTATTATTATTATTATTATTATTATTATTATTATTATTATTATTATTATTATTATTATTATTATTATTATTATTATTATTATTATATTATTATTATTATTATTATTATTATTATTATTATTATTATTATTATTATTATTATTATTATTATTATTTGCATTATTATTATTATTATTATTATTATTATTATTATTATTATTATTATTATTATTATTATTATTATTATTATTATTATTATTATATTATTATTATTATTATTATTATTATTATTATTATTATTATTATTATTATTATTATTATTATTATTATTATTATTATTATTATTATTATTATTATTATTATTATTATTATTATTATTATTATTATCCGCATGGATTCCACCTTAAGGCGACAGTTCATGCTAATTCAACAACATTAAGGCGACACTTGGAATTAAGGCGACAGTTTATGTGTCGCCTTATTTCTCAGGTACTAGATAGAAAAATAATTTTATTGTCGGAAATAGGCTTAAATTGTTCGTCCTCCTCTAGAATGTATCTCTACAAAATTTGGTTAGGGTAGGGTTAGGGGTAGGGTTAGGGTTAGGGTTAGAAAAATTCAAATTTTTGTACACAAGTCAAGGTAACTGTCGCCCTAAGTAGGTATCCACGCTTATTATTATTATTATTATTATTATTATTATTATTGTTATTGTTATTGTTATTGTTGTTGTTGTTGTTGTTGTTGTTATTGTTGTTGTTGTTGTTGTTGTTGTTGTTGTTGTTGTTGTTGTTGTTGTTGTTGTTGTTGTTGTTATTATTGTTATTGTTATTGTTATTGTTATTGTTATTGTTATTGTTATTGTTATTGTTATTGTTATTGTTATTGTTATTGTTATTGTTATTGTTATTGTTATTGTTATTGTTATTGTTATTGTTATTGTTATTGTTATTGTTATTGTTATTGTTATTGTTATTGTTATTATTATTATTATTATTTTCGAAGTTCGAAATGGTACACTTTGAAAATTCCTGGGAGCAATTTCCCCCCTGCCCCGGCTGTGTACGGCCCTGATTGCGGGTCATGTATTGCATAAATATTTGTATACACTAGAGGAAAATAGTTCCGCGCTAATCTAATGTTTTCCCCGGAATCTAAACTGTAAGAAAATTTTTAGGTAAGCCTAGACTACAAAGAATCTGTACTTATTTAAAGCTTATATACAGGTCAATTTTCCGAGCAGTTGCATGGGCCCTGTCGGGCACAACTAACATTGTACTTCCCTCGTCGAGTCACTAGCCGTACCGCACCACAGACACAAGATAACATTTTAGTTTAGCAAAATGAGATGAAATTCCCGGCATTATCATAAATCGATATATTCTACTAAGTAAGTTACTTGAAAAGATAAAAAAGGTTTGTGCTACATTAAGCTATAAGTAACGGAACTGAGGAAGAGAGCCTCAGGGCATAGTGTCCGAAAATGTTAGGTTTTATCGCAGAAATGACCCTTTTGAAAGCCAAAATAGGTAAACCGACCATGGGTGGCAACAGAAAATTTCCCGACAGGGGGCCGGGCCATGCCAGAGACCCCGACTTCCGACAACCGCTATGTCGACGGGGTGGGATAATGGAGAATGGGATATGGAGGAGCCTAACTATCCCATGCCATTGCAGGACATATTTTGCATAGTATCGCTTAAAACTTCAAGAGCCGAGTTGTGCACTGATAGTGTTCTTTTGAGTCTGAGTTATGAAATTGCAAAGCGCGCGAAGCGCGCAAAAATGTTTGGTAGGCTTCCACAAAAAAGCATATGTAATCATTAAGAACAAAAAGAAATAAAATAGAAACTTTAGGGGTTGTAGACCTTATCGAGGACAACATACATTGTGTCGAAAGCACCTGAGCTACCCGATGACACACCCAAACTTTGCTAGGTGAGTGGCTCACGAACTGACCGTACCCTACTACCACTACGACGGTGCCGCAGAATGTTAGACACACTAACTAATAGGGTTAGGGTTAGGGGTTTGGGTTAGGGTAAGAGTTAGTGTTAGGGTTAGGGATAGGGTTAGGTATTTAGGGGCTAGGGTTAAGCCTAACCGAAATCCTGAACCAAATTCCAAATACCAAATCATGAAGTTATTGCTTCTAACATTCTGCGGCAACGTCACCCTCCTACAGAACAGCAACTAGGCTTTGCGATATGTGATGACATTTACAACCTCTACATAATCTGCATACCCTGCCGACATGTTGCATGGTAACTGTTGACAGGACTTATGCTGTCTAGCTTTGTGGAATGAAACTATTGAAGAAACTTGAGTCACTTTACAGGGCGCAGCGCCCCGAAAATTTTGGATTTTTATCACAGAAATTGTCCTCTTTTTTCACTTTGCTTCCTCTTTTTTTTTCCTCATGTTTTCTTCATTTTGCCGACTAGTGCAGAATTTACCGACTCAATGTCAGAATACCACATTACCATGAACGATGAACTCCTTTAGTATTTTTTTAGTCTTTAGTCTTTCCTCTTTTCACTTTTTTCTCTTTCTTCTTCCCTCTAATTTTTCTTTGTTTGCACTTCCCTCTTTCCTTCATTTTGCCGACTTTATTTTGCATTTTCAGATGTTAAGTGGTCCCATTTTCCCCCATTCGGGAACATCTCGAGGGAACAGTATCTTGCAAGGCCACTTGGTGCTCCGCCTATGACACTGCCCCCCCCCCCGCCCGAGATTCGCTCAGGCGACGGCCCTGTGGTTATTAAGAAAACTTCCTAATAGTACAGAAAAATTGAAAGATTTCAAAAATACTTCTGACAATTGTCATAGTATCACGTTGCAAAGCCTGGAAAGGACCATTTCCGGTGATCTCGGGGGTATTTTTGGCCAACATTGTCTTTGTTATAATCTCGCCAACTGATGGTTGCGCACCACTTAGATAGTGCCACTGATCACCCCCCCCCCCCCACACACACACACACACTTTCAAAGACGGATTACCGCCCATGCTCACAGACAGGGTAGTTATATAGCCTTTGAAAATGGAAGTTGAATGCTTCACTCACAAAAAAGATACTCACGAAGCGTCGCAAAAACATGGTTTTGAAAACATTTCAAGCAATTTACCCCCTCTCCTTTCTCGAATGACTGGTAAAGTTAGAGTGGGTCCTCTTGTCAAATTCTATATATATAAACGATGTTCGTGAATAAGTTTTTTAATATCAAAAAATTCATTTGGGGGAAGGTGGAGGGAGGGCGAAATTTTTTCTGGGCGGGGAGGGGGAAAAAGGGATAGTACAAGCTGGCCTTGCTTTGGCGACACCACGCTGTGTAGCAAGGCCAAAGATGGTGTATATTACAACCAATTCCTTTTTTTTTGTTATACAACGAGCGTAGAAATAGCCAGAGAGCTAGCTAGAGAGGATACAAAGGAAGGGTTTGACACCTTATACCTCATCCACCCATTCAATTGGCAAAATTCTGTACCAGGCGGCAATATGAAGAAAAGGGAAAAGGGGAAAAATTAGAAGAAAAGAAAGGGAGAAAGAAGAAAGGAAAAGAGTAAAATAAAAAAAAGAGAAAAGAAGGGAGAGAGGTAAGAAATAGATTAAAATACAGATGAAGGAAAGTGGGTTTAGGAAGCAGAAATGGGTATGTTTGCGTGGCTGTAGACATCTCCCATCATACAGTCATAGTATTTCAGAAATCCTGTCAGTAACACTTGAAACAGGCGAGTTAACCGACTCAGTCGGTCTCTGGAAGGTGGGAGCGGGGGGGGGGGGGCAAACTGAAGATGATTGTCCGATTTCATAGTTTTCAACTTAATTGTCGAGGGATAATAGTGTGGGCATTACAATGTGGCCATAAATTATCTTCAAATGACCATACATGCGATAGTAGATTACGATGATTGCAGTCTTAGCATTTCTGATTCCCTGCCGAATGCGAAAGGAATCTAAACAAAAGTGGTGCGCTAGCCTAGAAGTGGGGTAACTGGCTACATCTTGGTTAAATTGAAGTCTATAGAATGACCTGTATGGACTCAATTGGATTTATCAGGCTTCAAACCCACCTTGAATTTCATCTCCAACATACCGTCACTAATCCTTCTGCTACACTCCCTGTGTAAAAACCGTACTATAATCCAATAACCCCCACCCACCCACCAGTCCCACCCACCCACCCACTGACATACATGTTCACTGCAGTCAAATCGACGGGTAATACGCCTATTGTTTGACGTATGTAATCCAGTGGTAGTGAGGGGGAGCTAGGCAGGCCAGTTGTAATGAACTTACGAAATAATAGGAGACCATATACCATTTGATAGAAATATGCATAGGCCGAATATTATTTTCTTTCCTCTTATTTGCATTTTCCTATTTGAACTGTGCATTCCTAAACAATAATATTTCTAATAATCAGTTTTGTTACCCGCTCTGTCAGGCCTGGGTAGGGCCTAACGGTCAAATTTTGGTACTTGTGATTATCAATTGAGTGTTCATTCAATACCGTATATAACTGTTCAGGTGTATGTCCATTATTTTCTAAATACACTCAGAGCTTCCGGGGCTATGCCCAAGCTTTTCATCCCATTCGGTACTGCTTTGAACCCGGGGCCTTTCGACGGATCCCAAGATACCACACATTCAGGTGGAAAGCTAACCAGTGGCGCAAATCCTGGGGAAGGGGCCTTGCCCCCAGTGAAAAAGTGAGATAGCGAAACCGTAATTTTGGCCCCCCAAACTGTTTATAACAATGCTCAAATATTTTCAATACTTGGTCATTTTTTTAAACAAAAATAGCTCTCTGCCTAATACCCCTGAAACAAGGCTGTTAATTTTTATTGATAAAACTATTTCACTTTTAACATTCCTTTGCTGACAACAAACACAATTATACAACGGACATCGTATTTAGATGTCAATGGATCGAAGCTGTACGAAATTATTTTACATCAAAGGCTGAGCCATTGTGCATGGCTGAAAATTTCTAGACGAAACACAAGCTGACAAAAACAAGTCACGGCATAGTCAAGGATGCTTGTAAGTGGAATATCTGTACTCTGTGTATGTTCTTTAAACAGGAGCATTTAGAGTTGATCATCAATTAAGCAAGCCAATTTCTGGTCGTCCCAGATAAGTTGAACTTTGTCCCTGCTTTTTTACATTAAAAACACATCGCAGCTCTTGCAAACCTTTGTTCTAGTGAAGCACATCACTAATGTTAAAATAGCCTTTTTTTACAATTCTAAATGCACGGTACTAAAACCCAGGAGCATTACACTGCAAAATTTCCGTTCAAATCCGTTTTCCTGAGGCTTCTGAAATACTAAACCCAGGAGCTTCCGGGAGCTTCGCCCCATGGACCCCCACCGTGGCTTTGCCACTGGACCCCATCAGGGGCCCTAAGGCGGGCCCCTTGACCCCAACCATTTTGGGCTTCGCGCTCTCGGTGAACGCTACGCGTGCACAGTTTCATGTTCACGCGTACGTCATATGCATTTTGCCCCCCCCCCAACCTCAAACAGAGATTTGCGCGCCTGACGCTAACCATTTCAGAATGAGGCCTAAAAGCAAAATCATGGTTACGCGTCTGGATGAGGCCCCATGAGGTCTTCTCGATTAAACATATGGGTCACAAACGAAAAATTAAGGACCTCCATGTACATTTTTACCAAAGGACTTTTAAGAATATCATCTACTTTATATTGCGAAGACGTAGAAATCGGGTGGAGTTGTATAGAAACTTCAGCTATCAAGGTCAATTTGCTATGTGACAACGAATTCATTGCATAAAAGTGATTCCAAAATTATGCCGGTCTCGAGCCCGTTCTCGGGAAATTTAGAACCGAGTCAAGAGTCCGGACTGTACAAGACCGAGTCCGAGTCCTTGCCTTCCGAGTCCGAGCCACGAGTTCGAGTCCTAATATCGTGAATCGAAACCAGTCTCGAGTCTGATACCGGTCTCGAGTACTAAAGTACTAGTAATCAACTGTTTATAGCAGCTGCTATGTATATATGGTCATGTGTCAGTTAGGAAGTCATTCTAGGAGTCGAGATTCCATTAAGAGTCGCGACTAATAGTACCGTTGGTACCTGAACCCTAAACATGTTGGAGTTGCTCAAGGCTAGTCTCGATTATTAAAATGTCCTACAACGTATAATTATTTTCGGCACGCTTCGGGCCTACCCATTACTGTTTCCACCGTACTTGACAAAATTAATTAACACTCACTTAAAGTAGAGCACCTTGGGTGATATAACTCCTCAAACCCGCGGCAACCTCTTCCATTGTCCGTGCTCCCCCATTAACAATCCCCTTTCGTCATCGAATAGACCGGCCGTTAGTGTTGAGTTAGGCTAGTCTGAAAAGGTGTCCAAATCGTAACTTTGGTGGTCAGTTGAATGCACATAAAACACCTTTTTCAGATAATTAAACCGATTCATGCTAATGTCCATAATTTTGGAAAATTGAGCTCAGGCTTCCGGGGGCTCTTGTCCCGTTTCCCCACCCGGGCGTTGCCCTGGGCTTCTTGATCCGTTAAGGAGCTTTCCGCATCCTTCGGTGTCGGTGTCATTCCTTGTGAATTCCTCCCAATATGTTCATCTGAACATTATTTACCTCCACTTTCAAAACTCCAATGCCGCCACTGCACATAATAATGGCTGGAAAGGGGTGGGATGAGGGCTGGGATCCACGTCTCCCCCAGTATTTTTCGGTTCGAAGATTTTTCTCCAAAAGTTTTTATTAAATGTACTTGAGAACGGCCAAAAATTACCTAGAAGAAAATTTTGAAAGTCGGAGCTCTTTTATGATGGGTCTCAGCCCCCACCCAGTGGCGTCGCAAAGGGGCCAGGGGCATGTTCCCCCAGAGTTGGGCTGTTTGCCCCAATGAGATTTGGGTATGCAAAAAATTATGCACAAACACATCATTCACGTATATGTCGGCATGAGCAGGGGGACTTACTGGCACTTAACATACGACTAAAATTGCATAAACTGCTCTCAGAACTGCAATTTTGCGGCGCCCTTCGCGACCATCTTTTCATTTAATTGTATAAAGGACTGCCTCATTGGGAGATATAATCTACAGCAATTGTTTCACTGTTTATTTTCAAAAGCTATAAGACTACTGCGGCCTTGAGTCCTCTCCTTTCAATATAATTTACGCAACAATTTTCTTTTTGCCAGATCGTATGTTCGAAAACTGAAAAACAAAATGCGATTTTCATTGCCTTTTCAACGCGCATCCAGTACATATGAGGATAATTAAATAGCTTTAATCTCATAAGCTAACGTCTGTTCATTTTAGATACTAGCTCCTTCAAATTGCATGGCGAAAATTTGCTCTCCTGTATCCTCGCCGAGGTGCAGCGAAGCACCGTACCATGGAAAATAAAGTGGTGATACCTTCGAAAGGAGTAAATGAACCTGAACAAACTTTTTTATAGATGCTCAAAACCAGAATTTTCGGCCACTTCGCGCGGGCACCAGGTATGGTCGCAACAGGAGGTAGCCGCCTTTTTGCATTTATTGCTAAGGAAAATGCAGAAATATCTTTTGGTCATAGTTATAACTTTGAAGCACCAAAGGCCCACTGAGCAGCATTCAAGGGGCTTTTTTTCACATTTTTCCCGCCAGCCCCGGATCTGCAGCCGTCAGATGTACCTTGCTTGCTCCAATTTGAAGGCTTTTCTCAGTGGCATACGTGGAAGGTAGTTGTCACAACACCACTCCCCATTGGGCAACATGAGTGGATTTATTATTAAGCTCTGTGCAAACATTATCATGATCCACTGTCCGCATTCGCCCCCGTCATTAAAGGGAAAATGCAGTCACCCCAATCAGAGTGAGTATGCCCCGTCACTCTAGTTCATGAATGGCCTATTTTGGTCATTTGACAATGTTTTTGTTAGAGAATTGTGAAATTTATGGAGAATTTCTCGTTGCTTTACCTATTGATTGTGCATATGTTCAAAACTTCTTCAAAGGTGCTTGTAATGCAGTAATAGGAGATGTGCAAGAGTTTGCTGATTCTTCAAAGCAAATTTTGGGGCGACTGCCTATTGCCTTTAGATCGTTAGCGCGAGCAAGGCTGACACAATGGTCAAATTGCGATTTCTATTTTTTGGCCCTGTTTAAGTGCGCTGCGATGACATTTTGAAGATAGTCAAATGCTTCACTCTAATGGTCACATATTTATAAATACCACAGAGCCTCCGCATGAGCTGCACTCCTGAACCCCCAGTAGAGTGTTGTCCCTGGACCTCAAGAGCCCTACATATGCTTACAGAGTATTGTATATCTGCTACGTATCCAATTCCATTCGAAGATGGTTAAATGCTTCATTCTAATGGCCACAATTTTGTAAAACCTCACAGCTCCCGAAGTCTTCGCTTCTGGTCTTCCACGGGGCGTTTTCCCTCAACCCTACCGGGCCTGGACCCCACACCCACAAGGGATCGATTTTCGCCGTTACGGCGCCTTAGACCCAGCTCTAATCGTACATGTTGGTTTGCCTGTACGGCGGAACGTTATGCCTATTTTTGAAAAGTTTGGCTAGGCCACTGGCTACCCACAACTTTTGCTCGTGCTTGTGGCTCGTAATCGGGGACTCGTAATCACCCGTATCACCCAATTGGCGTTCCATAAACTTGTTTAAATATCTGACCATGTCAACATCCTAAATTAGGATGTCGACATGGTCAGATAAATTATATCACCATGTCGACATCCTTTGCTTAGGAAGTCGACATGGTAAGATAAATTACCTTGCCATGTCGACTTCCTGAGCAAAGGATGTCGACATGGTAAGATAAATTATCTCACCATGTCGAATTACTGAGCAAAGGATGTCGACATGGGTAAGATAAATTATCTCGCCATGTCGACTTACTGAGCAAAGGATGTCGACATGGTAAGATAAATTATCTCACCATGTCGACTTACTGAGCAAATGTTGTCGGCTTGGTAAGATAAATTATCTCACCATCGTGATATGCAGACTGGCACTTTAGGAGCTCCGTAGGAAACAAAGCATTTCTCATCAATGTGAGGAAGTGATGTAACCTCTGCTTGCCTCAAGCACACTTCGGGTCACAAATGTAGTAACTTCATTTGTTGATATCTCGAGTACTACATGTCCGATTTGAATGAAAGTTTCACCAAATTGCTTAGATTTAGTTCTTTTTTAGATATGAAAATTAATTTTTGGCTTTCACCCTTCCTTTAAGTGGTTCAATACGGCACTGCTTTCGGAACAAACAGTTGTAGCACAAGTAATGAGAATTGAGGTAAACTACGTAAAATTTCCTCAGTATCCGTATTGAATGTAAGTAAGGTAGTTACCTGCGCTAACCTTATATGCTTCTCTTCTTTGCAACAGGTGCAGGTACGGAATTACCGATCGTAAGTATATTTAAAGGGAAAGAGCAGTCGCCCCAACTTCCCAAATTTATTTGGAAACATTAGTCAAATCTTGCAAATTTCCTTTTTATATCCTATAGAAATATCTTTCATGATTATCTATACATAAGTATTGCATATTAGAGGTAAACTAAATAGTTATTCTGCATAAATTAAACAATTCAGTGCCAAACTATTGTCACCTGACTTGAGCAGAGCCATTCATGAATTAAGATACCCTGGTATACCAACTCAATATTGGGGTGACTGCATTTTCCATTTAAACACTTCCTCTTCTCCTTCTCCCTCTCCTTCCCCTGATGTCACTCCTCTTCGTTTCTTCCTCCTAATCTGAATGCTCATCTTAATCCGAATGCTCCTTCTCTTTCTTCGAACGTTTCTTCTATTACTGACCAATCCTTGTCGCAGTCTTCAACTTCCTCCGTCTTGGCCTTCTCCTTCTCCTGTTCTAAATCCTTATCTTAATCCCAAAGCTCGTTTTCTTTCTCCTAAACCTAATCCGGTTTCTTATCCTCCCTCTCCGCGTTCTTTGCTGCCCTTTTCTTAATCCCAAATCTAGAACGATTCCTTTTCCTTGTGCTATCACTAATCCTAATTTCTATCCAGTTTAATCCCACTGTTCTTCTCCTGCTTCTTCTTTCCGTAATTATTTTTGATTCCTTGCAGAAGGCCGAAGGAATGTATGCGATGGTGATGTGGTGTGTGTGTGTGTTTGTGTATGTGTATGTGGCGCTTTTGTTGTAAACTCGCTGTCTCAAGAAGGGTAACTCCGAGGGATCTCGTACTTGGCATGTAGATTGTCAATATTAAGTACATGATTAATATTACTTTTGGTGGAGGTTAAAGGTCACGAGAGGTCAAAGGTCAAAAGCTTGTAAACACTATATCTTAAGAAGGGTAATGTGAGGGATCTCATACTTACCATGTGGATTGCCCATATAGAGTAGAAGACCGTATTGTTTGTGGTAGAGGTCAAATGTCATTTGGGGTCACCACAGGTCAAATGGTAAATACCCTGGAAACTGCTTGTAAACACGATATCTCCATGTCAATTGCCCATTTTAAGTAGATGATTCCTGTTGTTTTGGTGGAGATCAGAGGTCATTTGGGGTCACCAGTGGTCAAAAGGTCAAAACCTTGAAAAGACTATATCTCAAGAAGAATAAAAGTGAGGGATCTCATACTTAGTTTCTGGATTGCCCATATTAAGTAGATGATCGCTATTGTTTTTGGTGGAGGTCAAAGGCCATTTGGGGTCATCAGAGGTCAAAAGATCAAAAGCTTGTTTACACTATATCTTAAGAAGGGTAACGTGAGGGATCTCATACCGTGTGGATTGCTCATATTGAGTAGATGATCCCTATTGTTTTTGGTTGAGGTTAAAGGTCATTTGGGGTCACCAGAGGTCAAAAGATCAAAACCTTGTAAACACTATATCTCCAGAAGGGTAACTGGGAGGGATGTCATACTTAGCATATGGATTGTCCATTTCTAGTAGATGATCCTTATTGTTTGTGGTGGAGGTCAAAGGTCATTTGGGTTACCAGGAGGCAAATGGTCAAAACCTTGTAAACACGATATCTCGAGAAGAAAAGTGTGAGGGATTTTACACTTGACATGTGGATTGTTCGTATTGAGTAGATGATCCCTGTCATTTTTCGTGGAGGTCAAAGGTCATTTTGGGTCACAAAAGGTCAAAACCTAGTATACATGATATTTTAAGGAGGATAACTGTGAAGGATCTCATACTTGGCCTGTGGATTGTTTATATTTAGCATGTAGGTCATTTTGGGTCACAAGATTTCAAAAGAGTTTGACCTTATTTAAAGTAGGATAACTGTGAGGGATCTCATGCTAGTCATGTGGGTGATTCATGTATGTTACAATATATCTATATGGCAAGGAGTCACTAAGCCTTTTAGCTTTATTTTTTAAAGCTAAAAGCGACATTTGTGTTTCATTATTCTTGTTTGCAGGCCATGGAGGTACTGGAAAAAGTAAATGAAGAGTTATTGAACAAACCCAGGAATGGAACGGGTGACTTCACAAAGGTAACAGCACATGAACAATTTGGCATTGGGTGCCTTTAAAGATGTTACACTGCCATAAGCTGGGGCTGGCGATTGGAGAATGCTTGCAGTAGATAGGTTGCTCACAGTTTGGCCTCCAATTGTTAATACGAATATATCACATTGAGCCTCTTTTGACACCTTGCTGTTTGTAACACAAAACGGTAAATATTTTATTGGTTCAAAAGACCAGTTTTGAATGTACACACTCCCCCATAAATGTGACTACACAACGGTGTGTTTAAATCATCCCCTGGACTTATCACCATTGTGCCATTGTGTGTCTGTTACACTAACTTATTAGTGCAGTCGGAACGTTGCCAAGATTGGAGGGGTAGAATCTTTTAAATCCCGAGTTTTGACATATTCTCAAGTAATTTTGGACGTTTTAAGATAAAAAATTTTCCAACTGAAAATCACTGGGTCCCCAGTTCCAAAGGCCCTGCATGCCCATACTAAAAATAGATCACACGGGCATAAAATAATGTTTGCATGTAATGTGAGGACTTCACCCCCTGTGCTTGTTTTTTCCTTAAGCCCATAGCCGGATTAACCCAGTAATCGAGGTAACCTACAGGTTATGCCCCCCCCCCCCCCGACTTTAAGGGGCCCCCGAAAATTTCCATAAACGAGTCACTCTTTTTAACTTAGTTTCAAACCTGCTTCTGAGTTGAAACAGAAATCTTTACATTTCTTCGTACAAAAGTATGTACTCTGAAGCCCTAGTGGTATTAATACTGACAAGTGGTTATACATGCGTGCTTTAGAGGTTCGTTTAAACTTTTTCATATTGGCTGTATTATTGACAGTTTTAAAGAAGGTTTAGCCGTAATTTGTAAGTCACGGAAAGTTCCATTTCTGACAAACGAAGCAAGCAGTGGCGTAACTCCTATGGGCTCGGGACGTGCTGAGCCGGGGGCCCCGACCGAAAGGGGCCCCGTTACTCTGATGCACAGAAAAAAATCCATAAGGTCTAAAAATTGGCAGTGTACCCGCAACATTCCTTGCTTCAAGAATGGAAAGAGCATTGAATTCTTTGGACATATCAGTACTTTGGGCATATCAGTAATCAAAGATTAAAATTTTAGCGCGCTTCGCGTGCATTCAGCCTCACCACCTAAGTCATCTTGAATTTACAAAAATGCTCAAAAATGCACAATTTACACCGACCGTGTGGCCAGATGTATCTAGAGCAGGCTTGAAGCACCATCTTCTATAGTGTCCCTAATTGCCAAACTCTGGCAGCGCCACTGGACCACCTGATAGGGAGCCCTTTTGGGTCCAGGAGCCGGGGGCCCCAGGCTCATCGATACGCCGCTGGTAGCAAGGGAGGCAGGACGACCGTTCCGTCCTTGAGGGTATTTTCTTATTTTCTATTACCTATGTCGCTAGAAATTTCTGAAAAAATGTCATTTTTCGGCGCGATTCGCTTTCTCTAGGATTAATCCCCGGAAAATTTCACAATAATCCAACCCCCCTTTCTTTCTCACTCTCTCTGTATCATCATTTCCTACTGAATGTTAATCAGAAGGAGTGAGACTACATTTCGGTCAAACAGCATTTTTATTTCAACATTTTACTGGGGAGACCCGTGGCTCTCTTTTGGACACTTTTTGCAGTTATCTTCACTCTCACGAAGTAAGCCATTAACACCATTGCAACAACTTTTGTTCAAAATCGTGTATCCGTAACCAACATTTAAATGAACATAAAGTGAATTGAATTTTCGCCTTAATTCTAGTATGGGAAAGAAAACGATTGAGAAAAAAGCATGATAAGATTTCGTTAATATATTCGGGGAACGGGTAAGGAATAGTTTTCAACCAAGTAGGAAATTAGAAAGAAAAGTAGGAGATTAAAAAAGAAAGGGTTTAGCTGTTTAGAAGCACTACCAGCTAGTTGGTGCAGTGCCGTCTATGCAGTAGGCATCTATTTGCTATAAAGTTTCCTAAATACCATTCTCGACCCACCTGGTCAATCCTCTTAGCTCTGAGACTGAATCATGAATGTATTTGGTTAATTTTTAATAGTTAAACAATCAATTAAACTATTTTGTATTGACATGACAGGTAATTGTCTTGCGCCGAAAGGTTACATCCTCGGTGTAGATTATCATATGCTTCGGCTACCATCAGCATGCCCAAGTGCACTTCTGTGTCGGTGGTTATTGATGAAACGATTATTGTAATACCTACCAGATTGGCCCTCTTGATGGAATTGAAATAAATTGGGATTTCAAACACCATACTTCAGATTTCTTTGCCAATGACATGTGCATGCATTACCTTCTTTTTCCTCTTTAACTCATAACAGAAATGAACACAGCAAAAGTTATATGTCAAGTTCTTTTTCTCCTTTACACAATTATGTAACGGAATAAACTGTGTGTCCGAGTTAACTCTCTTTAAGGAGGATAAAAATTTCTAAATCATAAAAGGTGGCACAGTCTTATGCAAATTGACAAGCCTGGGAAGTGTAATTACCAGCATACCACCGACATCGGCACTTTTGCCAAAAGTTTTTCCGTAGGCTACACGCCAACGGTGGTGGCGTTCCACTTTGATAGTGTCACGTATTAGTCCCACCCACAAATAATGTCACCAAGAATGATACTGAAGGGGCCCCCCTCACATGATAGGTTACGGGCCCCACTGAGGGTAAATCCGGCTATGCTCAAGCCCTTACCCAAATAACAGAATCTCCTTGTACAAGTACACACACGCCTTTATATTGATGTCTTTTCGATATTTAGTACATTATGGTCTTATTTTTGTGTAGGCACACATTCACTTCAGTTTTGCTCAGCTTAGTACAGTTTAGGTAGATAAAAGGGCTCTTTTGGAGCAAAATAAGTCGTAACCGTCCTTAAACGCAAGACCAATAAAGGGAAACTTGAAGCGACAGGCGAAATCGAAAATCGAGGTTTTATTTTTTTATTTTTTCAGCAACGCAAGGCTTAAATATACCCAAGAAATAGATTTTTCTCCAACTTCGTGGGACCAAAACCCCAGCCCCTGACTCCCTTTTTATTGCAAAGGATGGCCTAACGTCCACCTTTACAGGACCCATGCGTTATGAGCTGTAAAACGATGAAGTTTGTTCAGGCAATTAAAGTGGTACTAGATTGCGCACTAATTCGTGATGTTCACGCTTGACTGCTTAAATTACCATCTTTTTCAAAGCCACAGAAAGCTGTATGAGTAACTTAGCCATACAAGCCCTCTCCTTGGCCTAACACCGAGTTGTTTTGGCCCAGAGTTGGTTAGAGACAGTGTTGATCTGGGACCGAATTGGCTGAAACAGAGTTGATTTGGGACCGAGACGGCCTTCTACCCTCCTTACAATATTTTCTCAACAAAAGCGTTCATTTTTCATTGTCATGAAAATTTTAATGTCAAGAGGAAACAAGAGAATTTAAGTAGCACAACGAGGGGATAAAACATTGTGCAATCGAGTACTTGAAATTAAGTAAATAAATTTCAGACTTTAACATCACGGTAACTGAATAAGCTATGAAGATAGGAGATGGATCAAAGAGATAAATCTTTCAGCCTCTGTAACAAGGGTGATGAAAGGATTAAGGAAATATTTTTATACACTCACGCTACAGAGAATATTCTTTGTGATGTAACGTTTGACAATCATCATAACAGTTCTGGCGCTCTCCTCCCACCCTAATAATAATTACCATTGGATAAAGTAAATGATAATTTTTCAGTTCCACGAAATTCACATACTCGTAAATAGCAGGTGCTTATTTACAACTTACTAGCTATCTAGTTTGCATCTTTTATTTCTGTAGGACAGGTAGGCAATTAAGAGTCATTTATGACTGTAATGATACTATGCTTTATTGTACCGAGTCACTCGAGACAATATTATCTATGCGCACGAACACCTGAACAGTGAGTATTCTCTCCTCGCCCATTGCACCATATAGTCAGGGTGCTGGTGTAATTTTGTGAGAAAAGCCTGCCTAGTTTGATTTTATTGCATTTTCGTAATAATTTGCTGAATACAAAAATGCAGGGTTCCATTTTCTTCCGACATTGAAAAGTCGGCCATTTGGAATTTCAAAATGACCACCATTTTTCACATAGAGATGACCATAACTTCCTTATTCTAGAAGCAATAGAGAGATTGTGATGGCTAATCCCATGTTTTCAATACCAACTAATCCATTGATGATATCGCCACAAAGCATAAATGGCGGCCATGTTGAATTCCAAGATGGCTTCCATTTTTCGTTAAATTTGCTCTGAAAATCGCTTTAAATGTCTAGCTATACAGGTCTGGCCATCTAGTTAGTCTAAAATTCTGTTTAATCTACAACAACTTATTCATGAATGAATAATTCCATGCGGCAATTGTGACGAGCAAACTAAATTTCAAGATGACACTCATTTATTGATTATAGTCTGGGTAACCATGTCACAACGGGCATGCTGTCTTGTGGTCCCTTCACGTATCCCAGGATGTTAAGGATCATATCACGCTAATTTTTCCTCCCGATGAAGGTGCTGGGGGGCTTCAATAGTAAACATGAAAATATTTATTAATACTGCTAGGATATTGGACACCTTTAGAGTTCCAAGAGCATTGATATCATGGTATGGAGGCATAGTGAGTAATGGCATCAGGGTCGTTACCAATCGTACAAATGTGAATTATTTTCACAGTATTAACCCTCAATGATATAAACTTAAGCTTTAGTAATGTATAACCCTTTACCAAGTTGAGGATACGTGAGGAGATCAAGAGAGAGCACGCCCTTTGAACAAAGTTACCCTGGCCAATGCAACAGCTTTGCACATTTTTCTCAAGGTTTGTGTAGTGGTTTCAAGCAGGGAGGTGATGTTACTAATATCACCTCCCTGCTTGAAGCCACTACACAAACCTTCCGATATCAAATCACAATGTTAAGCATGTAAACCTTAGCATTCATCCGTCCTAGCCTTAGGAAGGGGATCTTGGTGGCGATTTTAAACATGAAACGGACTAATCACGTTACATACCCATAACCACGGCATCACAGAGTGTCGCCTAACATTACTGTGGAGACACTTTAAATTCATAGCTCCCACAGGAAATGAGATTGCAAAGGTAACACTGAGAGAATACAGAACTGTTTATTTACTTATTTACATAACAAAAAGAATTATTTACAGGGAGTGCCTCCCTGTGTCTTCGAATTCCCAACGTACCAGTCGATGTTGCAAATTAAAGGAAAAGCCAGGATTTACTTAGACTTGGCCAAGTCTCTCTGGTGTCGTCTGTTCTCTCTGCATATAGTCGTGTTCACTGTGCCGGTTACTTATTAGAATCTCTTTGGAAAGAGATACTAATAAGCAGCCGATAGGGGGCGTTTTGATCAAAAAATAGGTAGAGGCCCTATAGTGGGAGAGATTGGCCAACCATTGTTCTCAGATACGCTTTCTGATTGGACGAAATGTATGGGCACCATTTTGGGGCCAAAGTACGAGCTTGCAAGATCATGTGTAGCCTATGTACATTCGAGAAGCAGTACAGATTGTACGTACGGCCGGACGTATGCATCCTATGTATGACAGACATGTTTTGTTTCCGAAATTGCGGCCGGGTTGTGCTGCATTTGGAACACGAACAGACCAGAAAAGGGTTACAAGTTGTATAGATTCCCATCCTGTACAAAGAAGGCTTCGGTGGGTTGTAAAAGTTAGAAGGTTCAATTGGAATCCATCAAATAGCGATCTCTTATGCGATGTAACTTTACAGTATACAACTTGGTAATATGTACTCCTAACGTTAGAGCAGGCTTAGCCTTGGGCCTAGAGTTAGATTACGACGTTCTGTACAAGGCCTAGCCTATACCGTATAAGGCGGTTCCATCTCTATATTCCGAATGCTTGATATTCCAACACATAAACCCATATACAACTCCTAACCCTTTGGCCTAACCAACAGGCGTAGGAAGCTTTTCGAGACGGGGGGGGGGGGGCTGAACCTTGTTTCGGATCGCCGTCCTGTGGGAGGGGTGTCCCCCTCCCGTTTGGAAAATTTTTGGGTATTTGAGGGTCCTCAGATGCAATTTGGTGCAACATTTTGGACAAACTTTAAGGAAAATTACTGCAAATTTTTGACATTTCTTACGGAAGAGACAAATAAGAGGTTTTTGCCCTTGGATCTTGGGGGCGGAAACACACTTCATCCCCCTCACATTTTTGACTGGGGGCTAAAGCCCCCCAGCCCCGCTTCCTACGCCTATGGCCTAACCGGCTAACCCTAATCCTAATAGCAACCCTATTGGAGAGTTGTCGGAACATCCCCATAGAGACGTTGGAATACCAGAGCTGCAGTCCCCAGTCACAGGAGCAGTGGCGTATTTAGGGGGACCAATGGGCCATGCCCCCACCCCTCACTGATTTTTTTTACTTCCTAAAGATACGTAAATTTTTAACACAAAGTTTACTGCAAATGGTAGCATATGTGGCACCAGATTGCTTGTAAGGACACCTAATTTTTAAAAACATTTCAAAGGGGGAGGGGCACCCCATTGGGCCATGGCTCCCCCTCACTGATGCCAATGTTTTTGTTTTAGTTCCTAAAAATACGTCAATTTTTTAACACAAATTTTACTTCAAATGTAGCATAGGTGGCACAAGACTGCATGTAAGGACACCAAATTTTCAAAAATTTTCATAGGGGAGGGGGACACAATAACAGATCAAACATTGCTCCTGGCCTTAGTAACATGAGAAAACTGAAACATTTGCGTACCTTTGACTTTGATGTAGGTTTTTACATGGAATACACCCTGGTCAGTCGCAATTTTATAAAACCTAGGCCAGCTAGGCCTTTCCATAAAATAAAAAAGTCTCACTAGGAAGTGCTCCCCTATATTTACCCCTTCCCCCAGACCTCTCCTGAAACTTTCACTAGATAATGTAAAATCTTAAATGATTTGTTCAACTTGCTTACAACTTTCCATAAAAAGCGCCATTTTGCATGTATGCCATCCTTCATTAACGTACTACTAGTTTCCTTAAAAGGAAGGGGTAGACCCAGCCCAGAATAGACCCGTCCCTCCCCGTCCCTTACCAGCACAAAAATAAAACACAGCTAAAATGAGATTTGTTAAATAAAATCACTTTTAACACTGTCAAAATAGCATACACCATTCTGCATTTTCCACACTTTCTATTAGCAAAAGTTACTCAAAATGGAGGGTGTTATCCCCTCCTTCTAGACCCCTCCCAGGACCGTCTTTTCTTGCACCGGGTGACAAACTAAAGGATCCGGCAGACAGTGTCAGCCAGAGTCAACCAATACGAATGATTGTCACAAGAGAACAGAACGCTGTGACTCACTTTGTTTTACATTTTGTACGGAAAACTGTACGCACACAGTGTATATGATATCTGGCCATAGTTAACATTTGGCTCCAAAATGGCGCCCATGAAATAAGTTGGCCAATCTCTCCCGCTATAGGGTCTCTGAAGATCGGCACAGTGCACATCACGAGGACATCAAGAGAGACTTACTCAAGTCTAGGGTTTACTAAGTATCAACTCAGTAACAAAATCACTTACCAAAAAGAACCAGATTTGAGCCACACACGAATTGGGAAATAGGGTACAATGGGGAACATATTCTAAACGCTTTGACTGTTGTTACTTTTTAAGTTAGGGATCGTAAGCTACTAAAGTATGAAGTACTTGTTAGGTTATGTCGTGCACCCGTGTATGAAGGAATTTTTACCCGGGGGCATGACACCAACTTTTCACAAACGCCGCCGTAGCGACATATGGGAGAGCGTATAACAACTTTCTTCACAACCCAACACTCTCCTCCTTGAATACGCGCCTTTTGTTAGATTATTGAAAGTACACTTACTATATCAGACTGTAAAAATCTCGCCAACGCTGGTTAAGTATGGGGCCGTATGGTACTCATGGTAGCAAACTTTGTAGGCAATTCACGAACTTTTCCAAAGAAGGAGCGTCATCAAAACATCTGCTGACAACCGTCAGCAAAATATGCTGCTAGCAGAATATCCTGCTAGCAGACTATCCTTACGAATACAGTTGGTGACTTTAACACTGGAGTCGGGCTTCCTCTCTTGTGTCAGCTCCTTGTCGTCCCCATTCAGTTGATGGCCTTACCCCTACCTCGTCTCGTCGCACGTTTCAACACAAAAAACATAAGTTTGCAATTCTTACAGTGATTTTACAACCAAATTCTAACCAGAACTGACAAGTAAGTGTGGGATAATGGGCCAATCGCTCCTGCGAAGGCTTTGTACGGGGATCTTGGGGTGTAACTCCAGACAGAAAATTAAAGACAGTTCAAGTAACGTGGATTTCCAGATGATTGTTGATTTATTTCCAAAAAAAGATGATTTAAATAGAGAGGCCGGCCAAAAGAATTAACTATATACAAGATAACTACGTGTCGTTTGTGTTTCAAGGTCTGCAGCAAGAGTGAGAGCTTGCGGGCTGGGAGCCCTTCACGTGCTTTCAAGCCACGAGGGTTGTGGGAAGACCCAGGAACTAAAATGAAGTCTCCTGATTGGCTTAAGGTTGTGACGCATCCTAAAAATAAATATTAATTAATGTGTCGGTACTGTATGACCAATGAGGAGGCCACAGAAAGTGAAATTGGCCGCGCCTACAAAATATGGGATGGGGACTTTCCGGCGTGGTATGAGACGTGGAAGTAGTCACGTACACCAAAATACGTGGCAGGAAACCGGAAAGACTGCCAGGTGTGCTAGAAGCGTGGGAACAACTAAATCTTGTGAGATAAACAAGTTTGCGTGGCGTACCCTGTAAATTACTTGGAAAAGGATAGCATGAACTAAGTACTATCTGACATAAGCATAGGCGTACGAGGCGGGGGCAGGGGGACATATGTCCTCCCAATTCGGACAAAGATAGTGGATCCAGTCGGGCAAATGAGACAGCCAAAAACTCAATTATGCCCTTTTTGCGGGCCAAAACTGGGGCAACTTGGTCCAAAATTCTAAATTCGGGTAAAAACTATCCCTGCCCTCAGAAATATTGACCCCCGTACGCCTGTGCAAGTAAGCCACCGTTGTTCTCGTCGTAATCATTGTGGAACACACTGAGTTCAACTTCACCCTGGATATGAACGACAAATGAATCACGGTCATGCAAATTTGGTAGGACAGTCCAGTCGAAAAAACCCCCTTTTACTTGAACCTTGCAATTTCGTCCTAAGTTTATTTTTTTATTGGTATTGCTTTCATGGTACTCAGTATGAAAAAATTAGCTGTTGGCACTCTGCCAGTGTTGAGCGTTTTTTGTAGATAGCATAAACGTATTGCTCAACAGAGGGCCTTACATGCAGATACTACCTGAAGCTACCTGATAATACTTTTGTTTTATTCTTTTTTATTATTATCAATTTATTATGTACTCCGTGCACATGTTTTAACACTGTGGAAATATTGTCTGGGGTTTCTTTGTTGGTATAAGACACGCTCGTTTCATGACACAGATAATGAAAACGTCACTCTAACCAGTGAATAAACATTGAATATTGTGAGTCAAATGTGAGGAAATTCAATCAAAGCTAAAACACGCCCATCGGCTGCAAATTACAAACATTTTAGCCCACGTGTCGTATCAACACTAAAATTGTAAATCAATTAGAGCCTCCTTCATGCCAAGATGATTCCACAGAACTGACGGTCCTAAGAGTTGGCAATGAATTGGGAAAGTGTGGCAACGAATTGGGAGATATGCCCTTCATTGCTACTTTATTTTATGGACTTTTCAAGGTTGCCTAGTACTGGGTATATTATAACACAGGGATTTCTTCAAAAGAACACACTTTTCAATAATATTATTGAAAAAAATAGATTCTATGGACAATTTACATCTTCCTAGATATACTTTTTGTCCCATTTAAGCTCCCAGATCGTTACAAATGATAGAAGAAAAGAAAGCAATAAATCACAATAACTTGACAGCTGTTCGAAACCTCTTCGACAGCTATTAAACTTACTCCCTGCCGTCAAGAGAGTTGGCACCACAGAATTCTGTGTTTAGCAACGACTTAGTAAATAAGTTGAATATTTGTAAAACGATCTGCTAGGTCAATAAAACTCAAGTGAGGGAGTGGGAGCAGGTAGGGAACACCTCGTTTATGAGATCTGCTTTATGACTAGGTAGATTTTAGGCTGACGGGTATTTTATGGGACTGTATGACTGTGTGTTCTGTGGAATCAACTCATGTTTAAATACATGATCAGCAAGCCTCCAAGTGTAATAGTCTCGTGTCTTAGAAGGAACTAGCGAAATATCAGTGCAGAGAATCTGTTTGATCTCAAGTGAACCAAGCAAATGGGTCTCAGAGGATTATCCTACTTAATCGTAAGTAACTTTGATTAAATCGTTGCATAAAATCAAAAGTTATGGTCCAGATTAAGGTTACGTGGTCCCCGCTAAATTACAATTATTACGTTAAAAAAGGACGATCACAGTCATTTTTACCATTGGCTTAGGAAGCTGTTCTTTGCAAAAGTGGTTTGGGCGACTGAACATTTTGAGTTAGAGTTAGATGAGGTTTTACGGCTCAGTTTCTAACCAATTGGTTTAAGTCGGGCCGGCCACGGCCTTTTTTTCCAGTTGTGGCTCACTGGCTTGTTTTCCCTACTCTGTTGCTTATGCTGAGCACCAAGCACAATGGCAGTGGGTTCCACCGTCCTGGGAGAGGCGTTTAAGGAAAGTGGTCTGCCTTCACTTGATAACTTGTGAATATTTAAGCGTCCCTACTTGCAATTTGATCCTACAATTTTTTGAAATAAATGTAGTGAAAACTTTTGATATTGTATTAACAAAGTTGCAAAGTGGAAGCCGAATGATACTTTTGCCCTCACATATTTTACTGGGAGATGACGCTCCCGGCCCTGTCCTCCCTTCTCACGACTATGCTTTTCGCAATAAGTGCATTTTAAGGGCTAAGTTTGAACAAGTATACTTCCCTGTCCCACTAATTCACGTTTAAGTTGTTTTTTTGGATTATGTGACAAGGTATTTTGTTTCTGAAATTGTTTTGTGCAGATGTTTCTTGCAATACCGTGCTTTAGTATGAAATACTAAATTATCCCTTTTAAAGTCGCAATATGATCACTCACTAGTGAAAAATAAAAAATTAAGAATAAAGGATAACTGTTCAAGGGAAATATTGTGTTTAATTTGCCCAAAATGATACAGACCGAAAACAGATTTTCTTATTATTAAGTTATTCAGTCGTATGAAACCAACTCTGCCAATAGACCTTATGCACTGACGTCACGCGACGTCATTTTAGAGGCAAAACAAGGAAGCACACTGCACACACTTTTAGACACCGCCACGCCTGTAGTAGACCTGCGCGCGAATCCAATTGGTTCACAAATCAGTTGTCTGCATTTGCTGATGTAACTTGCAATGATACGCGCTTGCCTCCAAACGAGGGAGCATTTTCTGCTCTGTGACATCATATGCATAAGGTCTATTAAAACATTTCTGTACCACAAACTCAACATATCTCTTTCGTATCCATTGTAAGCAACCAAAAGAAAATGGTACAATCGTTGTTTGCATAAACATTGAATAACATCAGATTGTAGAATGATGGCAGTTCGGGCAAAATACGTTTCACTTCATGTTAAAGTTCAAAGTTCAAAGTAGTAATTTGAATAACGAGTACTTTGATGGAAGAAGAGCGACCGATACCTAAGTCAAACCTGTCGGAACGGTCCATTTACTCAAGATATGGAAATAATAAACAAAAGAAAACTAAACAAAGAAACCTCAAAGTTGCTGTAATTTTTTCAAATAATGCTCAGAGCAAAATAGCCTATGATAACATTCCACTGGGTCTTACAGAGAAGGCTGATGAACAAATTTAACTGAAAAAGTGAGTAACCATGTATATTAGATCTTCCGATTAAACGAATATTAATAAATGAATGAACTAATGATGGATGAGCGAACGAACGAGCGACCGAACGAATCAGTGTCTTCTTACGATTTTTCATGGATTAATCACGTAATGCTACTTATCTTGTTTAACAGGGAACTTTTGGTTTCCAGGCTCTGTTCTATGTTACCTGTGAGACCTCCACGGCCTCTTCGAGTAAGTGAAAATTCATTTTATCTACACTGTAAAAATGTGGTGAGCAACTGAACCCCTTTTTCCCCACCTTGTTAGGGCGGTAAACATCTTAAAATTAAAACATGTTTTAAAATTAAAGTCTACCCCATATTCTTTGTTGCTAAACTCGTTTTAACACAGCGTCTTGGTACAGTTAATACAGCTTGAGATGGGCTCAACAATGGCACTATATGAAGTAGATTTTAAACAGGAAATATTACGTTTGTCCTGGAGAAAATATCTCTGACATTTAAACCATGATTTATAGGTATATAATGATAGAATTCAAAGTAAGGTAGCTAGATTACTTAATTTTCAAAACATATTTTCCCACAGAAAAAATCACTGCATTAAAGCTATGAAAATTTTATTCAACTAAACTTTTAAATTTTTAAATGTTACAAGATTCATAACTTGTAAGTTGAATGTGCAATATTTTGGACAGAAACTTGTACATCTAACGAAAATAATGAAAATTGTACATCTAACGTCTACTTGCATAGTAACCCTGTGAGTATTTGGACTTCTGAAAAATATTTCCTTGCGGGTATTTTTTCTTGATACTTTCGTGTGTGCAAACTTATGCAATTAAACTTGCTTTCGTACTCTAACACAGGTATACATCGAGACTAAAAAAGGAGTGTGTATATATACATATATATATATATATCAATAGAAGTTAACAAAAATACGCTTCCATGTGTCCCAATTTTGGTCAAAAGTTGATGGCTGGTTATTTATGCAACACAAATATTTTTCGAAGATGAACTGATTTTTAAGATTAAAGAGAAAATTATCAACCCTTAAAAAACCTACTTTTGACACTTTGTCATATAAATATAATATCTTGCGTACATGAGATTTTGTTAAGGCCTGAAGTCAAGCTATTTCTGACAGAATATCCAAAGATTAATGAGTTCGTGAGAAGAAACTAAAGTCATGTCCACATCGCTCATTAATAATATTGAGGAGCTCGTTAAAAAGGCCTTACTACATTACATGTACTAAGGAGATGAGTAATTGTGTCCACATACTCATTACAAAAGGTACAAAATCTGCTATGCTTACACCGATCTTAGCAGCAAAATATTTAGTAGTGAGAATACGATTAAATACTCTTTAGTGAAAAGATCTAAGCCTAGAATCGATAATTACTTTAAATGGATTTGTATTAATATCATACCAATACTGGTCGTTTTAGCTACTTTCTATGTCCAACTCCCACTTATACCGAATTATAAAGCAGTTATCACTAGGCAAATCAAAACTACTCCGGAAATTGCTACATCCCTTACGATTTCTAATTAAAAGAGTAACCTGATACGGGAAAATAGGCATAGGTGCCTTACAGGTATTAATTGTTGCGTCTATAAAATACATGAGTTAAAGAAAAATGACAAAAAGCAAAAACTTGTCTGTCACTTGGCAATATGTGTGGATCATTTACATGAGAACCACAGATGTCTCAATTAACTGTAGCCTAACAACTAATGATAAAACTCAAGGGGGGGGGGGGGGCATGAAGACCATTACTGAGCGGAATCCGTCTTTAAGTTCTTCAAGGCAGGGAGTTTAGATAGATTTCACACTAAGTAGGCGGATTTCACACTAAGGATTTCGGTGAAGGTCAAGGATCATTTGAGACCACCGGAGATCAAACTCTGAAAACTTTGTAAACACGATATCTCAAGGTAGGAAGCTTGGATGGATTTCATACTTAGTATGTGGATGCCTCATATGGTAAGAGAAAGAACCCTATTGTTTTTGGTGGAGTTCAAAGGTCATCTGAGGTCACGGGGGTTAAACTCTGAAAGCCTTTTTAACACAATATCTAAAGTAGAAAACTTGGATAGATTTCATACTTAGTATGTGGATGCCTCATGGTAAGAGAGAGAATCGTATCGTGTTTGGTAGAGGTCAATGTTCATCGAAGTCAATGGGAGTCAAACCTTGGTAAAAGTGTCTCAAGATACGAAGCATGGATACCTTTTATTCATACCATTTGGATGCATTATATTAAGTAAAAGAACCCTATAATTTTTAGCTGAAGTCAAAGGCCATCTGGTGTCACCGGAGATCACTCTGAAAACCTTGTTAACACATTACATCTTGTTCAAAACCATAGATATTTTTCATACTTTGCGTGGTGATGCGTAAAATTTAGTAGAAAAAACCCTATTAGTTTTTTTGTAGGTCAAAAGACAAATTTCCCAAGAGTTCCCAAGGTCAAATATGAACACAAAACTGTACTTTGCCAACACATTACGACTGCATTCAACCAGTGAACGGAAGAAATGGGACATCTTGGCATCATTTGGGATTACGTATTTATGTTCGAACCATCGAAAACACAATGTATTTTTGCATTCTGGTTATTGTCTATGATTGGGGCTACGCTAGAGTCATTTACACATTGGCATCGAGCCAAAATTGATAAAATGCTATTCTAAAGCAAAATATAGTCGTATAAATCTTTTAATCATTTAGGCCTCCACGCGAGTCTTGCTTGATTTCGTGGCCATCTATCAGACTCTTTTTATGATTTGACTTTCGGTGACAAGTTTGGGATCAAGGCATTGTTCTTCGCAATCCTGTTCATATGACAGGTGTGAATAGGGTAATTTACTTGGGTATCATGAGAAATGGCAAACTCTCAACATGATATCTATCGGAATACTTCGCTACCATGCTATCATGAGAGATGGCAAACTCTTAACATGATATCTATGGGTTTACTTGATTATTATGAGAGATGGTTAAGTCTTCACGTGATACGCTTACTTGCGTATCATGAGAAATGGCAAACTCTCAACATGATATCTATCGGTACACTTCGCTATCATGAGTGATGGCAAACTCTTTACATGATATCTATGGGTTTACCTGGGCATCATGAGAGATAGTAAAGACTCAGTGCCATACCCTATAATACGTATATTATGATATCATTTAAAATCATGAGAAATGTTAAAGTCTCAACGTAACATAGTGTTGGATATTGTGAGCCAATCGTTTATGCGAAGGCTTCGGGATGTAGCTCGGTACGCGAATCCAAGAATAAAGAAAATTTCTGATGTGATTGCTCTTGATTTTATTCCGTGATTATTCTCCTCAAATTATATTTACAGATTATTGCTGATGAGTCACAAGTTAAATCATACTCTAATTATTGGCATGGACGTAAATCCCAGGGGGATGGGGGGGGATATATCCCCCCAACATTTAACTAGGGGGGATGGCCCATGTTATCATCCCCCCAATGTTTCAGTCTACAGATACGTGTATGATGGAAAGTATATTTTATTCTTCATTTTCGTAAGAAATTTTTTCAATCTCGCTTCACTTTCTATGACAAATGTTTCTCTAACTATAAGAAATTTAGCAAATCGTTGGCAATCTATCAAAATTTTCGCGCGCTCCGCGCGCTTCCAACCTTACGTCAGTGTCACTCATATTATCAATATCTTCCGATAGCAACTTTCGGAGAAGCACAGCAGCAAAATGTTGAAAGTTTACGAATTAATAGGTAAAAGACTGGCTTATGGCAGTGGCAGGTAGGTTTGTTGGGCAATTGAAAGTGTCTCGATGTAGAGTCTGAATGCAGGTTTTGTAATGGAAATATTATTCGTCACTGTTTACACTCCATGTCATGACCATTATTAAGGTAATAGTACACGAAACTGTTCTGATCACGACGTTTTCCGAAGAACAGATATACATCTCCAAACATCTGTGGGGGACCTCGCACCAATATGGGATCTTTCAATCTAATATATAGCATGATGTAGAAGGTTGGAAGTACGTATCTGCCGTTATACATTTTTCAAAAAAATTTACCAGAGCTTCGCCAGTTCGCGCTGAGCAATTATCGGTATAGATGGTGATTGTTAATACACTTATGACGAAAACAGCACTCTGTAACGCTCTTATTAGTCCTTCACCCCTTTTTACTACACCTGTCAGGGAGGTCTTATATCACCTCCCTGCACCTATACTCTCCCTCCCTCTCATTTTTCATTGCTGGCAGCTGTTCGTCCGGGTTTTAGTTCAAAAGTAGTAAAATTACGATAGCTGTAAAGTGTTCGGCGTCGTAATTATCATTTGGATGTCAGGTAGTATACGCATTATTTAACGTCCCCCCCCCCAAAAAAAAAATTAATATGATTAATGCAGAGCTTTCAGGAGGTCCTGTTCAGGTATCTGCTAGCCTTAGATGCCCTTTCACAATGCACAATGAAGGAAAGGACATATTTCGTAATAACTCAAGAATGTGTCTGTGGACTCCACGCACATATTTTTGTGTAAAAACTTTCCCGAAATAGAAGGCAGTTAAATAGACAGAAGGGAGGGGGCTTCAGTAGGTTTGTTGACAACGTATCTGTCTCTTAATAGACAACATATTCTCCTCTTTTACCTTACCAAAAATTAACATTCACTAAATTATGGACATTTTCCGGCCATATCTGATCAGTTCCAAAAAATCCCAAAGATAGCACCATTTTGCATCTAAAAGACCTTAAATTAATAAAAAAAATTCGTAAAGGTGAGGGGGAACACCTTTCTCAGGACGACATGTAGTGACAAACGAAAAATCAAAACTGCTGCGTGCAAATGCAGGAACGCATGAAAAATAAAGGTGTAATTCAAGCAGACTTGGGGGAACTGAGGTATTATTACGACATCATCTATGGGCCCCCAATCACAAAAAATCTGGCGACGCCACTGATCTCAAGCCAACTTGCAGGTCTTGCAATGATCTCCGAATTCAAAATCCAGTTGTCTGGTATGACCCTATATGTTGATCCCTGCCTTTTAAGCTTAACAGGACATTGTTGTTCTTGTACAATTTCAATCTAGTGCAGCTTATCAACGAGTTTTGTGCTCAAAATAGTAGGCTATTTCCTAAATGCATGAATATACCAATAGCCTACCAAAGAACTTTACCACTGAAAATAACCTCTTAAAACAGTCTTCCTGGCACTTCTGAGACATTAAAACCCAGGGGTTTCCGGGGGCTTCGCCCCCTGGATCCCACCAGGGGCCCTAAGGCGGGCCCCGGCCTGGACCCCACCCGTCATTGGCTCGCGCTTCGCGCTCGCCGTGCACGCTTCGCGTGCACATTTTCCACATTTGCGATAGTTCACCCCATCCCCCCAAAGCTGAAAAGAAATCTACGCCCCTGATTATTGGCCGGCAGTTCAAAAAAAGATATGGGCTCCTGGAACTCTAACAATATGCATGAGGCATTGTTTACACTTCGAGGTCTGCGACCCTAGTGTCGTGGCCTTGCGGCCTCCAACTTTCTACAGGAAGTAACTAATATGGGATAGCTTTGTGACTTGCTAAAAGCGATCACCATAAATACTTGACCAATCACAGAGGAAACGGGGAACCAGACACACTAGGAACTGTGTGCAGTATCTGGGCGTCGAACCTTCCTGCAAAAAAGGCTGAAGTCCTAGCTTTAAACAACAAAGTGGCGGTCCTCAATTAAGTTGATAAGCCTAAAATATATACTTCATTACAATATTATGCGTTTACTTGGGTATCATGAGATAGCATGGCAAACTCTTAACATGATACCTATAGGCTTGGCTATCGTGAGTAATGTCAAAGTCTTTACATGGTATCCTATAGGGAATACCTTAATGATCCTTGCAGGAAGTCTTTAAGCGGCATGGGATATCTGCTCTGCAACAGCCATACTAGGAGTTATCATCAGCATATCTAACCATGGAGTTGTTATCTAATTAGCAACTCCCTCATCTAACAAGTATAATCTATACCCCCGTCAAGGCCGGTAGCCAGACTTGGCCCTAAAGGGGGGAGAGATAGCTTCCAGGGGGTTGAACATTTCTTAGGGACGAGCGAGATGTGTTACGATGTGTTAAAGCAATAGTATTTTAAAATTTGGTAGGGGATGAAAAATTTTCAGTTCCCTGTCTCCCCCCCTCCGATGACGCAGTACTGAATTCGTTTGCACATAATAACTACATGACTAAAGAAACATGTTTTGGATTAAAGAAGAGGAGAGTGGGTTTTTGAAATGAATATAAACTCTCTCTCTCTCTCTCTCTCTCTCTCTCTCTCTCTCTCTCTCTCTATATATATATATATATATATATATATATATATATATATATATATATATAACTATAAACTAGTCTGCTGTTTGTTACGATAGATACTACTCTTCCTGAAATAACAGCTTCTGGAACCGCAAAGATATTGACCACCAAATTGCATGAAGAGAACGGCACTATACCTCACAATGCTAGCATACAACCTGGGCAGCCTGGTAAGTCTATTTCAGTTTCTACCTTACTAGAGGCAGTCATGATGGCAAATGTGTATGTATACGCGTATATCACATAGCTTGGAACGCCCAGCTGTTACCACGATACCTCAAGATAAAATGATATGGATACTTTCCGTAATTAATATACAGATTTTATTACGATGACAATAACTCTTTTCTTTAAGGTAGAGATCAAAGGTCAGCTAAAGTCACCAAAGATGAAAATTGATGGGTAATCACCATATCTCACTTTAGGAAGTATGGACACTCTCCATACTGGGCGAGTGGATGTATCAAATAGCAAGTATATTATCTTTTTGGTCGGTTCAAAGGTTATCCGAGCTGACCAAAGGTGACAACCATGTGAACATGATATCTCCAAAAAGGAAAAAGTTCAATGAATCTCAAGGGCAGGTGGTAGTTGGTATGGTAAAAGGTCACAGGTCATGGAAGGTCACCAAATGTAAGACTGGAAAGTTCTCAGGGAAATATTGATGAATCTCATAGTTGGCAGGCAAGTGAGTGCCTCGTTGTGAGCACCAGGAACCTATTTTTTCATAGGGCTCAAAGGTTGTCGCTATCTGTCAAAATGTGAAAACCTTGTAAACATGACACGCCCAAGAGTGCTTTGTGATGTAGTATTTTTAATCATATCTTGAAACCAAGGACATGCAGACTTTCCCGTATTCAAGGGAGGAAATTCTTTAATATTTCGCAAGCGAGTGTCCCATAATGAGTAACAGTCATTTACTTGTATTTGGTCGGGTCACATGTCATTTGAGGTCACCATATGTCAAAAACGTGAAAGTCTCGTAAACACAATATGTCCAGAATGGAAACATTGAAAAATCTCATACAAAGAGGGTTGTTGCTCCATGTTGAGTGAAAGAAAAAATTCTATTGCTTCAGGATGAGGTTCAAATGCCATTTGAGAGAAAAGATGTCAAACTGGGAAATATTTGCTTTGCAAATAGGAAATTCGCAATAGCAAAAAATGAGCATTATACTTGAAAGGTGGGTCATATATTTACTAAAGGAACGCACGTCATCTGCATAGTTTCCTTGTGGTACGGCACAGGATGGGGAACATCTGCAGTTTCAGGAAATCCTTTGTTATTTCCTGTCATCAGTCTTAAGGCCATGCACAAAACGATTTTTTAAAGGAATTTTTTTTAAAGAAATTCGTAACTGAGAGATAGCCAAGTATACTTTATTGTTTGCAACTAATACGTGCATGACTTAAGAAACACCGGTATTGTTGTCGAGTAGATAAAGGCGGTGGCATTTAAAGCGATAGGGTTTAGTAACCGGGAGGTTCGTGGATGGATCCCTGACCGGGCTAAATTTAGGCGGGGTTTCATCCAAGAGCAACCTACGGTTTTCCCATCTGAACTGGCCTTTCAAAAGAAACCAGATTTGATCTACATTGTTGAGTTGGTTGCCACTGAACGCGAAGTTGTAATTCATAAGCCACAGGCTTCTTCCACATTCGTGGTCGCTTAGCGTTGTAACACAACTGCCTTCATGGCCTGAATTATTAGTTTGGGCTTTAGAAGAGAAGACTTGTTCTTGAGCCAGGGAGTTGTTATTTAGGAGATAAAACGGCAGCACTCTTCTTTGTACCCACTTAGTTGCCGCTAAGGTCACTTGCTTTGTCTAGCACTTGAAGATATAACGGGCTTAAATATATTTTTAGTATTCAACAAAAGGTTTACGGAGTCTGCTACGTTAGAAAGAAATGTCAAAGTACTTTTACTATATGCTATAGCATTGTCAGTCGCTCTCCTTGAAAATTAATTTGCAGCTCCCAACTCGATCCAACGCTTATAACGATAGGCTAGTTAAATTTTATGTAACATGTTGATCATGCACTCGCCTTTAGCAAATTGCAAAAGGTTGCGAAAATTAATATAATATTACAACAAATTATATAGTCTTACAGCTCTCTTTAGTCATTAACGCATTGTGCCAGTGTAAGACCTTTTTCTTAAAAGTTAGTCTTTCTAGACTCGACTCCGTAGAAATTAGCAGTCGTTTTGTTTTATTTAACAGTGTTTCTTACATGACTGTCGGTAACAACGTTTGGAGCGAAGCATTGTTCCCCTAATTGTATTCATACGGTATAAGCTAGGTTTATATAAGGTTTACTTGGGTATCATGGTATCAATCGAAAAGTAACATACAAAAGAAGTGGGTACCCTAGGCTCTGATCATCACTCATGAATTGAAACTCTCCAAACGATGAGGTGGATCTACTCAGATTACCATAAATTAAAGTTTCCGATGTATCTCCTTCTAAATAGCACCTCTCTGCTTGAACTAAAAGTAAACTAGTTATTTTTTGTTGAATTTTGATAGGTAAAACTGTTTCTCAAAATCAAACTGCTGCTACCGCGAAGATACTAACCACCAATTTGCATGAAGAAAACAGCATTGTTCCACAAAATGCTGGTACTCCCTCCGGACAGCCTGGTAAGTCCATTATTTTTTCTTTCATTTTGCGATAGAGGTGAAGGAATCTTTGCAGTCATGATGCCGTGTGTATATTTATGCGAATGAGTTTGGGACGGCGAGCTTGTAATGACGATATCTCAGTCAAGATAAAAATGATGTAGGCTAAGCTTTCCATACTCGATGTAAAAACTTTAATTCCTATTTAAAATAATCTCTATTGCTTTTGGAACAAACCAACGTCCATCTGCACTGACCAAAGGTAAAATTGGACACCTTGTAAACACCATATCTTAGGTAAGGAAGTATGGAAACCTTCTATACTTCGTATGTGGATTTATCATAGCTAGTAAAAGAACGCTATAGTATTGGTGAGTTATGATCAAAGGTGAAAACCATGTGAACCTGATATCTCCAGAAAGGAAAATCGTCAGTGAATCCCATGGGCCAGGTGGATGACTAATGTACATTTTCACTAGCGCTCACAGTTTCTTTTTCGCTTATTTTACAACGAAAAACATAACAGTGCCTACTTTTTTTTATCAAGTCCCACCTTGCATCCTATTCAATAATTATATCAAAATGCAGATGGCAAGAAAAACTTGCTGTGTACTTTCGTGTGCAATTGCAAGACGCATGGAGATTGAAGCCTCTAATCCAATTTGGCCACATGTATATGGCTTATGCGCTCTTCATTTCAAGCTGCCACAATTCGGAACCCGTGATAACGAATATATACAGTACAAAAATTTTTTTCTAAACCTTGGTCTTAATAAAGGCCTTAAAACTCTATACACCTTTCGCATTAGTAAAAACGTGTAAGCTTGGTCTGATGATTCACTAAAACAAAACGAAAACAAAACAACCCCCCCCCAAAAAAATGAAAAACCACAACACACATCAAAAATGAATCGTAATTGAAATCACAGAAAGTCATTTAAATTAGAAAAGATCAATCCAAAGCAATTAAACTAATCAAATTACAGAATCCAAAATTGCTAAAATACAGCACAAGATTTTTTAAGGTCTTAATACTAAAGATATGAATATAACGGAAATTTTGTGGCAACCAGATGCAGCAAACAACCATGTTATTTGATCTAGTAATGAGCAACTGTAGTTAGAAAACGGCTTCAGTCCCTGCCGCTACAAAGATACTGCAATTTCTGAAGTTACCCTGTGTCAAATTACTTTTCTTTACCAAATTAGGATATATTACATGTCATTACTAGGATCTTAACTATCCACCTTTAGAAACTTGTTGTACTGAGGTTATGAAGTAAAACAGCTGACAATGTAAGAAGAACTGGGCACTGTAGCAAGACTATTTTGTCATATACTCGGCAGGTGGGTTTTGATATTGAGTAAAAAAACCTTACGGTTTTTACGGAGGTCAAAGTTTATTTCATATCACTAGACCTTAAAGGACTTACACACTAATTTTGGTCCCTTTCGTGGTCTCTTGACCACCCTACCCTTAATATGAACGCTCACGAGTAGGCCTTTCACAATCATTTCACATTTTATGTACCACGACCTTTGACATTTCGAGCTAGGGGAGCTTGTATAATAGGGTTGTGATTCCTGCTCTTTTACCGAAATCCATTTTGCATCGTGGAAGAATATAATGCATAAATGTGCCTGAAATACCTTCAGTTTTCGTTATTTGTGCCCGATGAGTACTTTAATTCCTCTACTTACCACATACAAATCACAAATTGAAGACATCACTTCAACAACATGGTCTGCACTATGCCCCCCAATTTTTCTAGAGTGTTAAATTCTTAGGTTAATAAATAACCTCAGCGGGGTCTTCCCTTTAATAAGGGTGTGCTACCACCTGAAGTGTGAAAAAATCACAAAGCACGGCAGCCATTGTGCATGGGGTAACATGAGAGGGATCCGCTCAGGTGTAATCTACTCTGTAGCAGAACAGGGGACGAAAATAATTCTTGATAGTGACACCTTTTCAACCACGTTTGTTTGTTCCCAATCAGTAGAGTTGTAGACTCCGAGTTCCAACTTACATTCGAATCGGACTCTTGTCGTTCTTTCTGTGACTTGACATACACGGTCTAGCATTGATATGCGACTTGACCTTCACTTGCAATAAATGACTTGAAATTTGATTTGTTCTCACTATAAATAACTTGTCACCAGCGCGAGTCTAAACCTCGCCAAGAGACCCGACATACACATTGACGCAATGCGTGAGTCAAGGTGAACTCGAATTGGACATATTTGCTTTGTTTGGTTTTTCAAATTGATAACTAGTTTGCTTTCTAGAATGTGACTCTCTGCAATCTTGGGTGTTGGGTAGTTTCCAAATTTCAAGTTCCTCACATACTGGCGAACCACACATTAATTGTTGAAACAAAGTAAATTTGTATTTTTAAAGACGTGACGGATTGCCGGAAACCAAATTTTCTCACACCAGCTTTATCCCTGATGATACATGATGTAGATTTATCTCAAATATGTCTCTGAATGGTTGGATGTTGCATTTGATGTAGATGAAATGACATTAACAAGATATGTGTATCATTAAAAGATGAATTCCACAATATCTTTTAAACTTTGATCAGCTTTGAACCAAACAAGAAAAGCAGTATAGACTAATAAGTTGACGCTTGAGTGGATGTTACATCAGGGAAGTGTTCGGAAGGAGACACAACTACATATGAAAGGCAATGTGTACTTGAAAATGATGTAATACTGTTCACATATCAACATTCGATTTACAGGTCTCTTGCCCCTGTTATGCCCCTGTTGACTTAACCCTTTTAACGATGAACTACTTCTTTCAAACCCAAGTAGCCGCGAGGCAAAGGCCATTCTGTGAACATGCTTTGAAGTTAGGTTTGTTTGATGGCCAAAGGGTTTTGGTAAAACAACTGTTAATAAACGTTTAATAAAGGTACTTCTTTTTTGTGTCCACACGATTTACATATGTCATCTACTTGAAACATAAATTTTTCTTGGCTCACTTTTGGTAAATTACCCCATCAATAACAAACATATTCGAAACGTAAGTTCTAAGGAAATTCTTCACTGAATTGAAGTGAAATGAGATTTATCCTGACGAATAAGGACGAAAGTTTTAACTTTCAGATTTTCGCATGGCGCCTGCCAATGAAAAGTTAACGAGTATAATTAACGCAAGAAGTGGTTCCTATTAGTTTCATTTTGACAATGCAGCACTTATCCTAGTGGATCTTGGTATTTAGATAAGAAGTTTGAGAAGGAGAGCAAGATTCCCATCAAAAACGAACTTTAATTCCAAGAGTCTATTGAAAGTTGGATCTGCTCCCTGACACCTACCTGGTAACAGCTGAACAAGTGTACTTGGACCAAGAGACTCACGACTCGACTTGGCATGGAACCAAGTGACTTGTGACTTGACTTGTGATATTTTGAACTGTCTCCTCATGTTTTGTAATATCTATAAGCTATACGCTGACAAGGGGCAACGTTTTGAAAAAGATAACAATTTAAATGGGACGAACACACGTTATAAGAGGAAAGCGTATATACAGCACCTTTGGTATCAATGAGTAGAATAATAAACATAACCTTTTTGTTGCAGTAGAAATAGTAAAATGTAGTTTTATTGATCTAACCTAGCATCTTTTTTTCCTTTGCGTTTAGCTACCGAAGCACCTATAGTAAGTACCGTATTTTTATTATTTTTTTCCTTTTCTACCCATCCTCTTTTTCCTTCTAACCCTCGTTCGCCTTAATATTCCAATCCTTGCCCCAAAAATTCTTCGCTTTTGCTTTTCTGTCTCCTAAATCTTCTTCTCCTAACCGTAACTCTTAACTCTTCTTCTTCTACTCATAGTGGCTGTCCCGGGAAATTTCAATATCGACGAATAGTGGATAGGATTATTAACGTAATCCCAGTTTGGGACCAGAGTCTCCCCGACAGTTTACTTGTTTTGGTTTTCAAGGAGAGCAGAGTCCTCAAACCCCCCCCCCCCCCAAAAAAAAATCTCTAATACTACACTTTAGATTTAAAGTTTTGTTGCCTTCACTAAAAAAATAATTCCAAAGTTCCTTTAACCCCTACATTTTTAAAGTTTTGTTAAGAAAAACCTCAGATTTTTTCAATTTAAATCCAAAATTGACCCCTCGCCTAGGACAGTGAAATGCGTTTGCCGTCATCCGGAAACCTGTGGCTGTCGCCGAAGCTTCGGGTTGCAGCAAGGATGCCCTCTCATCGGGCAAACCCTCGAGCCACCACTTTTTAAAGGTAGTGGGGCATGCCCCCATTCCCTGCCGACAGTCGGGACGAAGATTTAGTCAGTCATGAGATTTAACTAAAAACTGAAAACGAATAACGCATAATATGTTTGGCTATTAGCGCTTTACTTTTACGGCGTGCAACACTAAACGAGTAAAGTTCCTTAGTTCCGCCAAAACAGATATCCCTGTTATATTTCTTTTGCACTTTGCGCGGTTCTCGATGATGACAACCTACAATCAAGACATAAGCAACTTACGAAGTAAAACTAAAATTGGTCATCTTTAGCAACGAGAATCAGTTTTGCAACTTACATCCGAGAAGTTCACTAATACTACACAGCTTGATGTCTTCTGATTTTAAAATGACATCATATTAAGCCGCTATATTTCAACTAATACCCGAATTTCACAGCAGCCACATTCACTTACACAAAAATATACGTAATTTGGTTTGAGAGATTCGACAAACGAACTACCGTAACTTCAAGCACACTGGGTCTTGTGTGACCTAGAGCATAGGCACTAACTTCAAGTTTTTTATCTTTCCTGTCTTTATGGCACAGACTTTGTTTAAGTACCAACAAAGAGCAAAATTTAAGAAAGATCTTTCCAATGATAATGTTTTTCTAATGAGAGTGTTCGTAAAGAAATTTGTCCAAAATGGGAAGAATCTTTATTTATATTCAAATTGTGATGAATTTTGACCAAAATCCTGTACCCAAAACAGAAAATAACCATCTTATTAGAGTTTGTGTGTGCATGGGGGTCGTTAGTCTGACCCCACCTCCGAAATTTTGTGCACGCAACGACCTGCTCCTAAGGAGTTGCCACTATTGGCAACTCTCTGCTCTACATCCCAGTTCCAACCCCACTTCTATTCCCTGTGCTCTTGTTATTTCGTCTTTTCGTATATTGCAATGCACTTAAGCGACAATCATGCTTCTTCATTCTTGGTTGCAGGTCGGGGCAGCACTTCTGGAGCTGATGGCAATTATAAACGGATCCCTTAATGGAACAGACTCGTGGAAGGTTAGTACGTGCAGCAGTTATGGGGTTCTACTATTCCAGGCCCAGAAAAGATTGAGCATGCCCTACAAACTAAGTTACGCCAGCAGGATAATGAACACAGAAAACTAAATTATAGAGTAATCCTATGAAACTAAACTATTACCCGGCTTAGTCTAGTGAAGTCTCATTTTGTCGAAGTAATAATGTCGACGTCGTGCGCTTTTTATTCCTTGTCGAAGGCCCAAGATATACAAGCAATCGCACTGGCGTGTGTAGGTCAGCGGCGTCACCAGGTGGGGTATGGGGCATTTGTCCCCGCAGTCTTCTTACCCCTCCCCCACCACCCTAGCCCCACCTGCCTCCAGTCCGCTCCTGTACAGAGGTCAGTGTGCGGTGTGGTGAGTTATGTGCCCATTTTTATCAATATCTTTTACAAATTGTTCTGAAACTATCAAAACTTTCTCATATCCTTCGCAAACTACCAAAGTTTTGGGGAGCTCAGCGCCCTTCCAGCCTCACCTCATTGCGGTGCTAACTATTATCATTTATAATATCATCTCAAGCGTATTCAAATTATTTATCGGTGAGGGTCTTACAATAAGGCAGATTGCTCGTTTGTATAGGAGTAATTTTGGAGGAGCACAGCATTGCAGGAACGCGAAGCAGGGGGATTAAGGCAAGACACTTTTATGAAAACTGAAAGTTTAACTAAGTACCAGGCAGAAAACTCGTCTTTTGATTGACAGATACCTTTTTTTAGGGAATCAAAAGTGTCTCGGTGCAGAGTCTGCATGCAACTTTTGTCATGAAAATGATTTTAAATGCAAAATTTTGTCTCGCTTAGCCCGCATTCGTCACGGTAGGCACTCCATATCTCATAATCATATTAGGACAAATATCCACGGAATTAAAACAAATTCCCGAAAAATAGAAGAACACCGCCATAATCCCAAACCTCCGTTGGGACCGCGCATATACAGGAGGATCTTAGAGCAATCTAATATCATGAGTCGCAATACGGTATCATTTGTATAATGATGTGAAAGATTGGAAATATGTTTCTTTCTTTATAATTTTTTGAAACATTTTACTGAGCGTGTCCAACGCACCCATTAACGGTAGATGGTGAATATTATAATACGCTTACGTACTAAGAAAAAGCATTGTTAGTCCACCATCTTAATTTGGTTATTTCTGCCACTCTCTCTCGCGCTCATTTTCCGTTGCACGCGGATCCTCTGCATTATCATTCCCCATGTTAATATTGACAATTTTGTAATTGCTACACAGCTTCCAGCTAGGAGGCCCTAGACCGGTCTGTACCAGCCTTGGGGTCACATGCCATAGCCAAAATATCACTAAATAATTAGAATTTCTAAGCTTGTAATTAGTTCAATGATTTGCCAAAGGTAGCACCAATTTGCTTGTTAGTTATCTTACATAAACAACAAGTTATTAAGGGGAGGAGTTGTCACCCTGACAAAGGTATGCAGCTTACAGGAACAATGCGTTAGTTAGTTAGTTAGTTAGATGGAGTTTTACGGCCCAGTTTCCAACCTATTCGTTCAAGTCGAGCCGGCCACGGCCTTTTTTCCAGTTGTGGCTCACTGGCTTGTTTTCCCTACTCCATTGCTTATGCGGAGCATCACGCACAACGGCAGTAGGTTCCATTTTCAGAGTCTTTGGTATGACTCGACCTGGGAACCGAACCCGGGCCTTCCGCCTGAGAGGCGGAACAATGCGCATACACAGCATTCCCCTACCCAATGTATTACTTGCCCCTTCTTGCCTCCAACTTTTGAAATCCTGGTGCCCCCAATTTTGAAATCCTTTTGGCCCACTGTGTATAGAGGTCGTGTATTGACGTCATAGCACATGGTTTTGTCGATCATTTTGGACGGCAAAAAAGAACTGCCTACTACAGCTGATTGCGAATTTCTTCCGTTGTCTTTCCAAATCTTGAATTTCTTTAGGTGAAACTTTCTTTTTCTGCTCTTGGAGACATGTGCAACAAATGATAAGCAATAAATAACAATTTTGGCCAAAAGTATTATACACCAGCGAGGTAAAACGCCCTTTTTTAACCAGCCTTGCGTGGTAAGTCAATGTAATAAGGAAAGGTTTTGCAGTCCAGAGAAATTAACCAGGTGGTATAAAATACGTCATCTGCACGTTCTCTATAGGCCTACGTTTGAGGTGGCAGCTTACATGTAAAGTTTAGGGGCTGTTCGGAAATCATGGACACCTGAGTTTTCAGACAAAATCTTGAGAGAGATAGTCTTCTTTGGCCTGTCTCTAAACAGAACAAAATATTGACGAATGTAAAAATTTGAGTATGGACAGCTGCTTATTTACAAATTTAATGCGCAAAATGCTCTTAAATTATCTAATTCGACATTTTATTGCAGATTACGGCTAGTGGTTAAATGCCCCGGCGAGTACACGCAACATACGGACGGACCCCACCGAGGACAAAACAAATGCCAGGCAACCCACGTGCGTATGAAAAACAGTACACACCATAGTGCGATAACTGAACTGGCGAAACGCATCGGATAGGTCACTTCTATGGTTTTGTGTAGTACAGAGTTATACTTGTTTACAACAGAGAAAGCTTAGCTTTTCTCTTGTTTACAAAAAATGACATCATAACCGGATGACAAAATTGATTAGGCGCGTTGCAAAGTAGACTTTAATTCTTATACATTCTGCGTGCAATCGCGCCAGCTTTTACACTTACAAAACCTATCATATGCATGTATCCTTGCCCATGCTCTATGCAAAGAAGTACTTACTGAAACGTAACCGTGAATGGTGGCGGGCTTGTTTGCCCTGGTAGCACTTGGCTGCATAGCAACACGTAGCTAACCTTGTGCTTCTACAATCTTGGACAAAACTGTTGGAACACCTAACACCGTTGTACCATATACAGTATGATGTCGTGAACAATTTACGAAACCGCCGTCCACCAGTACAATGTTGTGTCCAAACGAAAGCGGTGCATCCCGAATTGACATCACTATCTCCAACATTGTACCGGGGAGCCGGCGTTCCAACGAGTTTTGTCCAAGATTGTAGATCGGCACTGTCAAGGCCCCCCATCCTTTCGACGAACTGCTTATCTCTAACACTTTTCATCACTTTATGGACTAAGCTAGGAACAGACCTACCTTTAGTTTACTCTGACGTTCGGAGCCTAAGTATTACTCACGTCATAAGCATCTAACAGGATGCTTTTTCTCAATACGTGGATATTTACTATTGATCTGAATCTAGAAAGTGATATTTGTCGTCTATCAGTTTATTTCAAGCCCTAACATGCAAATGATGATTATTTTTACAGGATCAGGTTGGCCTGGCTGTTGGTATCTACAACATTTTAGAGGATTTGGTCACCAACTTTACACTCCCAACCGGAAAACAAATCAGGATTACACTAGGGCGCACTGCAGGTAAGCAAATTAGACACATTACAAGCTTACATTGCAGCAGAAAATTTAAAGGGAAAATGCAGTCCCCCAATTTGAATTAGAGTACGCCGTCATCCTAATTCAGGAATGGCTCATATCAATCATGTGACAATATTTTTGTTACTTTTTTGTTAAATTCATGCGGAATAACTCCTTGGTTTTACCTTCAATACTCAATGTTTCTATACAGAAATATAATGAAAGATACTTTGTGAACGAAATATGGGAACATTTGTAAGATAAGGCAGAGTTTTGAAAATAAAATTGGGGCGACTGCTCTCTCCATTTAAGTACAGCACAGAGGGGCTTAAAAGACCCGATAGGCCGAAGTACATCCAGAAATTGCAATTTTTCCAAAATTTCTCACGTTTCTCGCACAACCTGTCGATACTATACCATTTGAGTAAGTCGAAACTTTATAGGTAGCGCACCACTCATTATTACCCCATTCGCTTACTTACACCATAAATGAGGTAAGTCCCCCCGATCTTTGTAAAAGTCACATGCCACCCTCTGGTTGAAGCACACAATGTGGGCTCTTATAGCACTTTAAACTTTTTATACCATGACCGTTGAAATTTGGAGCATACTTTCAGCACGGACCTCCTCTCAAATACGGCACTTCACAGAGCTGATTAGGGCATCAAAAGATGGCACTAAAATTGGCCAAAATGCTTTGAGAATACACAGGGCGTATTTTAATCCATTTTCTACAACAACTACATTAAAAGTTGATCACCTTTAAATGTAACACAGTCAGAAACAAGCTCCCAAAAGTTTTAAGGAACTAAATTTGTCAGTCAATATTTTTTCAGCGGAAGTAAAAGTTTTTATTAGTGGTGAGCTACGTTACAAAGAGAGTAGCACACCCTCGATAAAACCTACGATAACCTTGATTTAGACACTAATTCCAAAAAGCTGAGTGGGCTCTTAAACCTTGTAGACGTTTTCGACAGGTTAAAGCTACCTCTCACAAGAAAGATGATAAGTTGACCATTCACGACGTTTTCAAATTACCATACCATGTCCATGGAGCGTTTTTGCAAGCAGAGTTGAAACTTTTGTTACCTTTACCAAGACCTTTTTACTTAATCGAAGCTTGATTACGTCCGTCAGCTTTTAAGCCCATAATTTCCCCAAAATTGCTTCAATGACCCCTTTCCCCCACTGATACTTTATTTTGTCTACTTTTATATGAGTGTTACAAAGGACTCCATCACATTTCCTAACAGATCAAAAAAGGTGCCCAAATGCTTTCCTTTGGGTTTCTTCGAGAAGATGAACAAATGAGAGCATTAATACCTTCTGCGTTGGCATCACACTGACGTCATTTTGGAGGAAAACAATGAAGCACATGGCACGCACCCAGTAGATTTCGCACGCGCGCGTAAAATACTTACGCGCGTATACGATTGGTTCACAAATCAGCCTTCTGCATTTGTTGGTGTAACTTGCATTGATACGCCATTTTTCTCCAAACGAGGGAGCACTTTCTGCTCTGTGAGATCATATGCATATGGTCTATAGTCATAGGTGGGAACTGTCCGGGAAAGATTGTACGGTTTAGAATAGTCGGAATGGAAATTGTCCGGGGGCATTATCCCGGGGAGTTGAATAGGTGGAATTGTCTGGGACAGTTGTCGGTAATATTGCACCTTGTTTATGTCAAACCACCCTGCTCTGTGTGTGTCGAATTCGCATTTGGCAGCAGGATCGCGCGATTCCCGCACTCTTCTAAACAATCTCGCAAATTATAAAAGCGCATGCAAGAATTTTCCGCACCTGTTGGGAAGATTTATAGGCAAAAAGTTGACTTTTAAAGTTGCAAATTTATCAAGATCCCCAGGGGGTCAACAGGTGAGGGACATGGGACATGTCCCCCAGTTTTGAAATTGGTGGGGATTGCCCCTCCATTTTTTTCCAAATACCTATCAAAAGTAGTAGGCACATATTTGATTCCATCGAAATTAAACTCGAAAATGGTGAAAACAGCCATCGTATGCATCATAATAGTAGGAAATACCTCATATTACACTACAGATCACCTAGAATCCAACTTTTTTCCAAGGTCCTTAAGTAAATCCCTTGCTTCTAGGGGCTTCACGATATGCTCTTAAAGTTGTTCTGGTAAAGGTTACGTACCCCACTTTTAAGAAGCTGTTTGGCATTCTTGGAGATCCGCCCTTTGAATCAAACCAAAATCCCCCTCAAAATATTTTGGAGGAGGGGAATTTTTTTCTCCCCAGTTTCTGTGACCTAGTGCAAACACTGGCCTACTGTGAAATAATTAGGCCTAAACAAATCTAGATAACACCTAAATATGAATTGCGTAAAGGGTATAATGGCCCCAAAATGTACAGAAGACATAGTGAAAACGTCATGTCAGTAACTTGTGGCATTTGGATAAATAAATTTGAAAGACATGTTATTTTTGTCAGCTATGCAATACTTAACAGTATGTGAATTATAAACTGACAGATAGATTTTACATTTTACTATAATGTTGACACCTTTGTGTGGGAATACCCTCTATATCACAGTCTTACCCCTCATATCACAGTTTTAATAATCCAGGTATTTACGCTGAATTCTACTCAGGCGTTTAAATGGTGTCACATTTGATGGCCAAACAGGTTAGTAACATTTTATGAACATCGCAAGGTTTTGGGGGTTTGATTTATTCCTTCTATGGGCACCTTTTACACAATTTATCCTACCGGAAACTGGAAATTCTTTGAAAAAACAACAAAAACTCCTTTCAGTCAAGATGATCTTTTAAAAAGGGTTTTCTTGCTCTACAGTTACGGAATATTACCCCTTAGTTTTTCATAAGACCTCTACTGTCAAATGACACCAGAAAATATCTTGAAGAAAAAAGAAAGGTTGCAAATGGTTGGTAGTAGTCAATAACACTGTTTTAAGAAGTTTTAAGAATATTTCATAAAATTTAACCTTCACCTACTTATTTATTCTGAATAAATTTGGCATTCTTTTAAAGAAGTGACACTCGCTTCTGTGGAGGTTGGAAAACTGGCAGAGCGAGGTTACAACTTTACCAGCTTCAAAGACGATAGTAAGATCAGCGAGTCCGAGGAAAACTTTAACGACTACGGCAAGATCAGCGTGTCCGAGGCAACCTTTAAAGATAACGACAAGAGCAGCGAGCCCGGGGAAAGCTTTAGCAATACTAACAAGAACAGAGAGTTGGTGGCAACCGTCCGTATTCCCATCGATGGAATTGTACGGTCGAATGGTAAAATTTCCGCAATTGGAAAGTAATAATCACAGGCAAAGTTTCTTATTTGAGTTAACTTGTCAGATAATTGTCTGAGGAGTAATACTTACATTGTTAAAAAATTCTGCAAACTTACAGAGATGTTTTGCAGTATGCTTGCGTTATGTCGTCTGCTTTACATAAATATACTACTATCTAACCATTATTCATTCTACTTTTAATAGAGACAGTAACTCAGCATAAAGGTTGGGTTATTTAAAAGAAACAAAAACATTTTCTGTTTTCAAACATACCTTTCTGTAAATTAAATATCTGTACATATACAGCTTTTATGATGTATGGAACATGAAACTTAAGTGGGAGGAGTTATTTTTAAATACGTTTCTTTGTAACGATTGTTACTTCAATTCATATGTATTTTGCATTTATGAAGAACTGAACTGGTAATTGTTAAATTCGTTATAATGCTTACAACTGATATATTGGTATGCAGTGTAGAATGAAGACTGCAAGCAATGATTACATTAACGAGAAGTGTTCGATTCCCAATTATAAACTTCCAATAGGCCCTTTCCCAAACAGAAATTACAAAAATCGTGGGATAGAGTTTTGGTGTGCGTCGTTTTCGCCACAGTAAAATGCCACTGGCAAAAACGACTCGTACCAAAACTCTATCCCATAATCATTTGTAAGCAGTGGCGCCGCCAGGATCTGGTGATTGGGGGGGGGGGGCAGGCAGAACACATGATGACATAATGCCACCTCAGTTTTCCCCCCAGCCTGCTTAAATTGTACCATTTTTGTGCGCCCCTACAATTGTATACAACATTGTGGAATCTTTTTTGTCACTACATAACGGTGCCGTCCTGGGGGAGGGGTCTAAGGGGAGGGGTTGCCTAGATGAAAAATGGTGCTATCTTTGGGGTAATTTCTGAACTGATCATATATGGCTGGAAAATATCCATAATTTAGTGAATCCTAATATTTGGTTAGGAAAGAGACCAGAGTATTCGTCCCTGCGATGGTACACATCCAGTGTGGAATCCTTGTCACTACACAGGTGCCGTCTTGGGGGAGGGGTCTAAGGGGAGGGGGTGTCCCCTCCCCTTTGAGAAATTTTTGTTAATTTAAGGTTGCTTAGATGCAAAATGGTGCTATCTTTAGGATATTTTTGGAACTGATCATATACGGCTGGAAAATATCCATAATGTAGTGAATTTTTAGTTAGGGGAAAGAGGAGAGTGTTTTGTCTTAGAGAAAGGTATGTTGTCAATAAACCTTCCCACCCACCCCCCTTCGGCAAGGCTTTAATGCCTTCTATTCGGGGAAAGTTTTTACGAAAAAAATACGTGCTTGGAGTCCACAGAAACATTCTTGGACTATTACGAAAATTTTGCTTTGTCTCATTGTACATTATAAAAGGGTATCTAATACTGACAGACACCGGTATAGTGCCTCCTGGAATAGGTGCAGGGAAGTGATATTAGACCTCCCTGATAGGTAAAGCAAAGGGGTTAAGGACTAATAGGAGCGTTTCAGAATGTTTTTTCTTCATAAATGTATTAACAATCACCATCTATACCGTTAAAGGCTGCCCGCGAAGCGCTCGGTAAGAATTTTTGAAAAATGTAGAACGGCAAATATACGCACTTCCAACCTTCCACATCATCACAAATTAGATTGAAAGATCCCATTGGTCCCTACATATGTTGGGGATATAGTTTTGTTTTTCTTAGAAATGTTGTGATCAGAATAGTTGCATGTATTATAACCTTATGATAGGTTTAAATATATATGTCATGAGTTGGAGTGAAAACTGTGACGAATGCGCGCGAAGCGCTTCGAAATTTTTCATTAAATAAGATAACTATGACAAAACCTATATTCATGCTCTGCTTCGAGACACTTTCAATTCCCCAACAAACCTAGTTGCCAATCAAAAACCAGTCCGAGTTTACCGGAGAATTCGTAAACAGCTTTCAACTTTTGTTGCTGTGCTTCTGCGGGAGTTGCTACCGGAAATTTTGATAATAAGGACAACACTGAGGTAAGGTTTGAAGCGCGCGGAGCGCGCGAAAATTTTGAAAGTTTGCGAAGGATTTGCGATAATTCTGATAGTTTGAGAACCATTTGTGATAGAAAATGGTTACAATAGATCCATCACTCGGTCGAAAACACACCTCACCCTACCCCATACAGAAATCTATAGCTTAAACGCCTTTTGGGATCATTTTAAAATTTTCAAAAAAAAAATCGATTGGGGGGCACGCGCCCCCCATGCCCCCCCCCCGTGCCGGCGCCACTGTTTGTAGGTACTATTTGGAAACGGGTCTATTGGGTAAAAAAAGATGAGTTTTCGGGCTTTAGGCTAAGATTATGTTTAGTAATATAAAAGGCTGGGAGGATGGTCACGTGACCCTCCAGGAGACATCAAGCTCATCGCAAACAAACGAGTTTAAAAATTTGTATAGGATTTTTTTTATACATGTAATTTCTGCTTACTTCGCACGAAAGTCATATCTTTTACACACAAAAATCGTAATTTAGATTTTCAGATATCGTTTAAGAACTTTATTACCAAACATTTTCTGCAAATTAACAGATTTTTCTTACAGTTATAAATAATTTAGATACATCGCCTCACTTTTCATAATCTCAATACCATTAAGACTTTCCGGGGTTCGCTTTTGCAGAACCACTCTCGTATGGAACAGTTGAATGTGAAATTTTGGAAAATTTGCTCATAGTTGGAGTTACAGAATTTTATTTTTAAACATAGTTTGACGCATTTGATCGTCAGCGTGTTCTGACGTGGGATACGTTGTTCTGAGTGGCAGACGTTTTCACTACATGCAGGTTCTGCAGCAGACGTACTGATCGCAACCTCAGTTGTTCGCCAAAACGAGAGTAAGGGACATGAAAGCGTAATCGATGAGGGGGAACATCTTTACAACGTTGCGAGTCCAATAGTAACTCTCCGTTTATACCGACATGACGGACGGAATGGGGACGTGCCAGATATTAAGAGGGTGACAGTCTCCATGAGACACAATGTAATCCACTTTATATTTCTAATCAGCGTGTTTCAGTAACGTTTCCACAGTACTTGGCAATCGGCAGGATCCTTTCTTTCTCACCCCGTGTAGATACTGACGCCCTTTGGGAAGTCTAATACTAGGGGAGCCCCTAACCGTTGAAAACTTTTTGTAATGTTAATTGTCGTAAATAAGAAATGGTGCTGTCTACAAGTTAAGTGAATGCTTATCGTTATTCAGGGCTGGTTTTAGAGGTCAATGGCCTTATTTTTTAGGTTCTTTCTATTTTTAAGGTGTTCCTTTTCATTTTGAGAATTTTTTTCATTTTGGGTGGTTTATATGCCAAATGGTGATATCCGTACTTATATTTTACAGCAGAGTATCATTGCACTTCTCAAAGGAAATGACTCCCTTTTCAAAATATGGATTGGTTCTCCACATGCAAGAAACATTAAGTCTGGCTAAGCACCTCATGCTGTTTCGCATTATTAAAACTTAAAAAGTTAAATTAATTTAATAATTAAAAAGAATAATGAGTATTGCGCTATCCAGGCTGCATGTAAGAACTCTGGGTCAACTATGGTTAGCGGGATCCACTTCCTATGGCTACGAGACGATCAGCAATTACGACTATGACTGTAAACTGTAAAACTGAAAAATAAAAACACAGCATCTGAAATTTCAGAATCTGAAAACCCTTACAGCATATCTAAAAAGGCATTGCCAAAAGCATCTCTGGCCTATCTCACATCTATTCATTTGCAGATGACAACTAGGGACCCGCAGCCATATTATTTTGAAGAGGAAAACGTCCATTCATCAGATGGGTATCTAAATTCTTATTTCGTTTCTATTTTAAGACCTGCAAAATATAGATATACATGGGAGTGTACCAACGGACAGGAGGGGGTTAAAATTCACAAACGCTCGTGATTAGTAATAATTAAAGATGTGGGTAATGTGGGGGATAAGAATGAAATACCTGACTATATATATATATATATATATATCTGTGTGCGTGTGTGTTGTTCCGCATAAGAAGAGATCAAAATGTTAGTAAATCTCAAAATTTGTAATTGCGAAAGTTTAAATTAATTCCTCCAAAGTTCACGAAAGTGGTCACTATTCCTTTATTGACTCGCAATAGAATGCGTGTAATTTTTCTCTCCTGTGGGTGATAATTCATTCCAATTTTCAGAATAATTTCAAATTTTACTGGAAAAAGAGATAAATGGCACTCATTTGGGGCTTATCTACGTAGCAGGCTGTACGGTGTATTCCTTCATCATTAGGTTATTGGGAAGCCTTAAGCAGGGGCTGAGCAAACAGAGTCCGCTCCGCAGGGTATTTAGTGGTTCGCTTTTTGCCGAATTTCACTCTTATACATTTAAAGGGCGTGTTAATTCGCCACAAATTTAACTTAATGAGTGTTAAACGTATGGTAGAATTTTTCTTATTTACGCTCGTATATCCTACATGATGTTTTACGCATTGGAGGGGTGATCTCTGAACTCACAACTCAAAGTTGGTATGAAAACAAACCAGTTAATACGTCACAGTTCAGTACAAACCGTCGTGTTACTGAGTTTATATTGAGGGTAACGTCAGGCTGTGTCAAGAGGGTTGTATTCATACCAATTTCGAGTTGTGACGTCAGATGTCTCCTCTCTCATGTCGCATGTTACAAGTCGATAAAGGAGTTACATTTCATCAACAAAAAAGTGATATGAGAAATGAGATTCACTCCGGTTAAGTGTAGTCGCATATGAAAATTTAAATAAGGACGACATTTGCCTCACTAACTTTTTGTGAGCGAACATCCATGTACGCTCAGATCTTGGAAAAATAACAAAACTTCTATTTTCCCCTCACATTTAATATAGAAAAGGCCTGAAATGGAGTTCCTTTGGATGTCATTCACAGTGTAACGAGACAGAGAGAATCTGCGAAATGACTTGCAACCACGCTACCAGCTTTGCAGTTCTGCAGATCTTGGGAGAGAGCAAACTATCAAACGTAAGCAGCTCCCCCACGCCACTCCCCATTACAGAAAGCAAGAAGACTATGTGATTTCTTGCCTCTGAAAATACTTAAGTACTCTGGCTTTCAAATTAACTTAGTTTGATTACGAAATACTCCTTATGAAAACAAACTTTTGACTGTGATATTTAATCTTGTTCTTGACTCTGGTATTTTTCCCACAGACTGGTCAATAGGATTAATTAATCCAATATTAAGGTAAAGGTTTGGTCGATGATCCTGACATTTATAGAGGTATTACGCTTTTAAGTTGTATTGGTAAATTGTTTACTGCTATTCTTAGTGAAAGAATTCAGTAAGTGCGGTCAGGAATCTTAGGAGATGAGCAAGCTGGTTTCAGAAGTGGTTTTTCCACCATAGACCATATTTTTACACTTCATTCAATTATTGACCTGTATCTCAAGGGTAAGAAACGGGTTTACTGTGCATTCATCAATTGCAGTAAAGCTTTTGACACTGTGAATCATACTTATCTCTAGCAGTTACTCATCGCGAGTAATATTAACGGTAAGATCTAAAAAGGAATTCAACGTCTCTACAGAAATGCAAAATCTCTTTTAGAAATAATGGGGTTAAATCTGATCTTTTTATTGCAATGTTGGTGTGAGACAGGGAGAAAACCTTTCCCCAATCCTTTTTGCTTTATTTATAAATGACTTTGAAAAATTTATAAGTAGCAATTATAAAGGATTGAATGACTTGTCTACTAGTATACAAGGTCATTTAAGTGATGAAGATATTGGAGTCTATGTGAGGATTTTTTGTTTACTGTACGCTGACGACACAATTGTTTTGGCCAAAAATGAAAATGATTTACAGACAGCTTTAACTTCAGTGAAACATTATTGTGATTTATGGCACTTAGCCGTTAACACTAAGAAGACTAAAGTTGTGATATTTTTTAGGAGAAAGGTGAGAAGAACACCTGTTTATTATTTCGGCAATGACAAAGTTGATGTAGTGGATGACTGTACTTTTTTAGGAACTATTTTCAATTTTAATAACAAGTTTAAAAAAGCAAAAGCTAAGCAAATTAATCAAAGACGAAGTGCTCTTGACAGCCTTCTCTCTAAATGCTACGATTTACATTTACCAATAGATTTACAACTCCAGCTTTTTGATCAAGTTGTTTTTCCCGTGCTTATATACGATTGTGAAGTATGGGGGTTTGAAGACACTTCGGCTCTTGAAAGTTTCTATATCAAGTTTTGTAAACAGCTTCTTAAAGTGAACAAATATACCCCTCACTGTATGGTTTTGGGGGAACTGGGGAGGCCAAAATTGGCAATGTTTACTGAATTGAGAATGGTTATTTTTGGGCAAGAATTGTAAGTGGTAGTCGTTGTAAACACTCCCATGTTGTATATCGATTATTGCGTATACTGTACCAAAAAAAATTTTATTGTTCCAAGTGGATTCTCAAGACAAAAAATATTTCAGATAACGCAGGAATGTCTTTCGTTTGGACTAATGCCCAAGATCACTCTTCCGTTAATGTAAACTTACTGAAACAGACACTAGATAGACGGTTAAGCGATATTAATGAACAGCAATGGCTTTCTGAGGTAAATAATAATTCTTGTTGTTGAAACTATACTTAAAACTATATTTAAAACTCGCTTAGTCCTGGAAGATTATTTTCAAAAGCTGAATTCCAATGTCAGAAAGATTATGTGTAGATTTCGTTGTTCAAATAGTGTGTTACCGTCAGTCACTGGGAGATATGAAAATGTTGATTTTAGCCAGAGATTTTGTACTTTATGAAATGAAGAAAAACTTGGAGATGAATTCCATTACTTATTTCAGTGTACTGCGTTGACATCAAGTAGAAAAAAATTCTTAAAATCTTGTATTCGAACTAGGCCAAACACTTTAAAAATGTAACAATTATTCCAAAGTAAAAACAACAGTACCCTTCAAAACCTCCCAATTTTTGTAAAGAAATAATGAATTTGTTTTAAAGTAAGGCTTTCTGTTCTTAACTTAAGTAAGACAAAGTTTCGGAAACCAATCTTGTTTCCTTTTATCATGTTTTTTCCATTCTCTAAATGAAGGGCTGATGCCATTTCTTTCTTTCTTTTTCATTCTTTTCTATTTGTTTCGCTTTCCACATTGTACTTATATGTTTGCTGATTTTGTTATTGACTTGTATACTTCTAAAGAGGTGAAAAAAGAATAAAAGAACAGAACAGACAGGGAGGTGATATTAGATGGGGATCCATTGAAAACTTTACTTAATGCTCATCCAATTAAATTGACTTCAGATTGGAGATGAAATCCTTTAATTGGAGATTATTGAACTAAAGGGCATTGGATTCCTTTGTCTAATCTCTAGGCCACCTCATTCATACCTAGAGCGACCCTAACAAAAAGGATTACTTGGAATAATGCTTGAATGTCTAACTAGTTGCCTACAGTCAAGTACGAAACATTGTTCTAACATTCAAGACAACTGTTTATTACTAAGGAACCTAATGATGCAGGCAATAAACCAATGCTCATGATTTATGCAAATGAGCAGAAGAAGTACAAGACTAAACTTTTCTGTCGGATGCAGCAAAAAGTTGCTGCTATTGCCAAAAGACGTAAATTCAGGATGATCCTAAATTTACACCAGATTCATTAAGGACATCACACATCCATGCATTGCCTTGGCTGGATGCCTTTTGGCCAGGATCATGTGTAGGAACTGTTCTTTTCAGCCAGTTGAGAATGGAGCCACGCATGACAGACCCATGATGTAGAGATCTGAAGGTCAAGAGTTTGGTCATTCGAGACGGTAATAATTTTGTAACTTCCAACATAATTTTTTATTTCAAACCCCTTTTGTTTACTCAGAACTACCAATTTACAATGCTTTGTGCCCACGTTCTTGAAGGTTATATCATACTGGTGCTGTGAAGCCGAGGTAAAGCTTGAATTGCTACTAAGTCCTTACTTTCAACCTAATTTGTCTTTAAAATATCAAACACATCTTCAATTTTCACCTTTGTATCAAATTTTAGCCCGATAGACGAAACATGGTAAACAGAGTTCCGTTCATTGCTTCACTTTCTCGATCCGAATAGTCCAGTCGCAAAAAAACATTTTTTATTCCTTGCCTAAGGCAAAACGAATCTATGCAATCACGCGGGTGATTGGGTATGTATGTGTGTATGTGTGTTTGTGACGCTTGGCTTGTAAACACGATATCTCAAGATAGCAATGATGGATAATTTTCATACTTGGGATAGAGAATTATTATATTAAGAGAAAGATCCTTTTTGTTGGTGGACGTCAAAGGTCATTTGAAGTCACCAGAGGTCAAAGACCGAAAACCTTGTAAAGACGATTCTCTAGGTAGGAATCATGGATGTTTTTCATACTTGTCATTAATTGCTTATCAGTATGTTTCTAATTTTGTTTCACCCCAAGGTACGCATAGAAAACATTGGGGGCGGAAAATGAAACGTGTAACTCCATAGATTACTTTCTTGATATAACTTGTATTCCTCATCAGGCAAAATCCGTGTAATTTTTCCTTTTTTGAATAAATGAAAGGTAAATCACTTTACCTTCTTTATTAAATTTGTGTTTTAACTATCTGTTGCTTTGTTCGCCAAACAGAGAGGAAAACTAGCTGCATTCGTCCTGACTACCACTGGCTGCGTGATTTCTATTATATCATTGATGGCATCACTAATAATATACTTTCTTCTACGGTAAGAACCCAACAGAAAATTGAACTATCGGTTTTCTCTATCTTTGAAGCTCAAGTAAAGGGAAGGGGAGGAGCTCCAAGGTGTCGGAGTGGAGCCTTTCAGGCTTCGAGTATTACAATCCAATCTTTGCTAATAATCGTGTACTCACAATCGTAAATTTTAGTACATTTATTAATACTTGCGGAGCAAATTCTGTTTGCTCAGCCCATTTTAGGGCTTCCCTAAAATGGTTTGCAATCGGAGTCTTGTACTCGTACTTGGGTTTGTGTACACATTTACTACAAATCTGTAATAACTTTAACAAATATCTCATTTGCAGCATGTTTTTTTCCTTTCTTATTTGCTAAGTCCACCTTCACAAAGAAAACAGACAGAAGTTAACTACAAAGTAATTTATTAATTAACAAGTAGTTGTGTTATCTTCTTATGCTTATTTTTCTCTCAAAGGTTGAATTCCAAATTTTATTTCAAAGAATTAAGGAACCAATAAACCGCCTGGGCTAGATCTATGCAAGCCATGTTGCTCAGGACCCCAATATCTGGAGGGCCTTTCATTATGCCAGGTCTTTCTCTTTCCGTTGTAGCATCAAGTTTCTTATGAACGGTGGTGAGATTTAGTGGGGCAGGCACGTAGAAAGGAGACTGGAACAGGCGATTTCAGCTACTGTTAAAGATGATCCCAAATGCTTATTTCTTTGCCCAAAGCCCCCCCCCCTAGATTTTTGTCATTGGCTAGTAAACTTATAAGAAATGTTAAATTACACTTTTAAATTGATTCGGAGCAAAATTTCATTTTTGCTTATTCTCGTGCATTTAGATCCCGTATTGCCACCGAACAGTATGCCATTCACTCCAACCTGATGGTATCCCTGCTAATATCACTCTGCATCTTTATGACTCTGTCGATTGAGGGCAAAAATCAGGTAACTAGACTAAGATTTCTCTTCCTCGTCGATCGCTGGCTTTGTGTATGTGTAGATATCTGTTCTTTTCAGGAATCGCATCACAAATTATTCTTCAAGGGACTGACACACAAAATTTGGTCCTTACGTGGCCTCCTAGAATTGTGTGCAAGTTGTCAACTGGTACAAGCTACTCCTCTTATGAAAACCCACAAGTATAGGCCATTATCACTGTTTCCAATTTACCGATGTACAATGACAATTGAACTTTTGAGCTAGAAGGACTTTTATAATAGGATGCCGGTTCCTTTTTGAAGATTCACTTAAAATGCTATTTTGTACAGGGCAAGGGCATAGTGCAAAAAAACTAAATTCCTACAACGTCCTCCAATTCCTTTTAGGTTTGTCAGTGAGGTTGGTTCAATCAGGGTCTCCCAGTTCCCTGGTTCAATTCAACTGTGTGTTCCCTCTAAATCCTAGTTCCCTCTAAATCCTAGCTCCTTGGGAACTTCAGACTCTTCTGGAGGAGAATGAGCCAGACATGCCTTTCGTAAAAAGAATAAGTGTATTTGCCAAGGATGAAGGGGGGCAGAGGGAGCCATTCCTTGATATTTTCGCCACTGGAAAAACTTAAAGAATAAAAACTACTGTTACTTTAACACATTTTAACATAGTTCACCGGGCCTACAAAGGGCATGAAATCTATCCACCCTGGACGTGCCTCCTGTTCATATGGACCTCATTATATGATGTCAAAGAACAGAAAGTCCTCCCCCTCCCCCGATGGAGGTAAGCGCGTATCATTGTAACTTGCACCCACAAATGCAGACAGCTGATTTGTGTACCAGTCGGATACGCGCGAAAGTCTACTGCGCGCGCTTGCGAAGTCTACGTCGTGCACTCAATGTGCTATGTTTGACCTCCAAACTTATGCTAAACTGTAGCACCTCGACATTTTGCCACGACCCTGATCTTCTTCAAAAAGTCCCACCTTGCAAAAAACATTTTGCGAACACCTCGCATATATTATGAGTACCTCGCTTATTATTGCGAACACTTCTTTGTGACATAATATGTATTGGTTATATTTCATAAGCGGGTTTGGGCATTACACCACTTTTTGCCAGGTAATAATTTTGTCAAGTACATCTTTCCAGTAATGCAGGTTACATAATGTATGACTTAAAGTATTTTTGTTTTGTCTATATCTACAGCTGATCTGCAAATTTAGACAGTTCCTTTTGCAGTATTTCTTCTTAGCAACATTTTGTTGGATGCTCTGTGAGGGAATACATCTCTATCGAAAGATTATCACCGTCTTCGAATCTGGAGCTAAACACCTCAGAATGTATTTTTTTATTGGATGGGGTAAAAAGACATCTATTCATTTATTCTTTCTTCCTTTCGTTTGTTAGTTTTCGAGTTAGTTCGTTAGTTAATTCATTCGTTTTTTGTTTGTCCGTTTGTTCGTATCGCCTCGAAGTGTAACTCTTACCTTCTTCATTTCGAACCAATGTGTAAGGTCGTGACCAATAACTTGGCTCAGGTGACCAGTTAACAAAAAGCCAGATGGGAAATACTCTAGTAGACAGAATTAATAGGAAAAGTAATATAAAAGCAACTTTTCCTAACAGATTTGGGCAGTCTGCGGGATGACGTTCAAAAGGTTCTGGTTAAACGTTTTGACCATACCGACCCATATTCGTAGCCTACTTACAGAGATACATTTTAGGGATATTCTAACCTCGGAGCTTGTACAAAGTAGCTCCATGTTCTAATTTCTTCTTTCCTTCTTTCTACAGTTGTCCCTTTCATATTTGTGTTACTATCCATCATCGGTGTTACATTAATGGTGTCAAAAAACCAAAAGCAGTTTCAAAAGAAACCAAAGCTGTAAGTTGAATTTAGCTTTACATTTTATTGTTACTCCAGTGTCATGGTATTCAAAATGATTCCAGAAGGGAATTCATTATTTTTCTTCTTTTTTGAAAGTTACTCTTAAATCACTTCAAGAAATTTCGTAATACTGAGTATTTGTTATCACCATTGCTGATTACACTACGTTTGACATGTGTAGATCATTGCAAAGGAAAAATTACCATTGTGAAGCCTTTAATGCACACAGTAGTGTACTCAACTGAACATGGAATTGGGTAATTTAACTACATGCAGGTCTAGCCCCTCGTTTGTTAGATGTCAAAGACTGTAAATTTTTAAAACTGGAGGACGGGCAAGGTTGGAGAATTTAAATTGCCTGGGAAGAAGAAATCGGGCATGTAAATGGGCCATTATGTTCAAGAATAAGACAGAAATTGAACAAGTTGGGTGGTTCAGACATACGTGGAAGCTTCAGTAGTTTTATACGGAGAGCAAATTTAGAGGAGCACTCTGTCTGCCGTGAAAGGGATGAACCTTATCTCACATGCCACTGTTCTGGACATGTTGATCGTTGACTAATCAGAGTCTCTTCTACCATACATGGTAGCTTTTGCCACGGGTGGCTGTCACAGGTGGTTTATACCGGTAAAACCGTCCTGGTAAAACCAGTTTTTCTCCGAAAATGGGCAAAATGGTGAAAACATTCTCTTCTACGTTACATAAAATGATGTTAACAACTACTAATTCTATTTATTCAAACTCTGAGGCAGAAAGTTATCAATATTAATAATTGTAGGCAACAGTATTTACCATGTGAGAGTCAAGATTTGGTTATTTTTGGTGATTTGGTTCACTTTTTGCCAGATTTACACTGTTTTGTCGTAAGTGTACATATACCAAGTATCTTTATTTTTGACAATAGAAAGGAGACTCACGAAATAACTAGAGGATCCATTTTTGTCTGATGTAAAACTTTCCTGAGAATACTGCCAATTAAGTTGCTAACGCCACCCTTGCATGCCCTTTCAAGGAAACTGCAGTTTTGTTTATCCTACAGTAACTTAATGCTTTACTTTGACCTCCAGTAATGTTAGGGATTATTTCTTGTTTGTGATAGAATCATCTACCTTTCTTCAACTGTTCCATATTTTTTCTAAATTATGAAGAAGCCAAGTGCCGGTGTAAAAGGAGATACTGTCCGGGTGTCTGGGTGTCCGGAACAATATCCCTTGAGGAAATCCTGGGATAAAGCTGTCTGTCCGGACACATTCTGCCTAGGAGAATAAGTCTGGGACATTTGTGCCTCAAGAATTCTCAGCATCAGTTGTCCCGGACGGTGTGGAAAATTTCCCCTTTCACACCGGCTAACACCTAAGTCTAATTTAGTCACAAATTGAGACATGCTATTTGTTCTTTAAAAAAACAGGATTAATTTTAAGTAGGCTACTAAGAAATTGTGAATACAGGTTTCCCCAGACCTAAAATGTATTTGTTCTAGTGCAATGACGCCTTTGACGCTAGCAAGCAGGTTTGTGGCGATGGAAGGTAGGTGATACTCAGTAAGTTACTTTATATATGGGATACAGTCATACCCCTGCTGAATCCGTACATCGATTATGAAAACGTTCTATAACGTTGTTTAGCCTTAACCATTTTTAAATATCGAGTGCCTGAGGAACATTGAAACTGCTGAATTTTCTAATTTTTTTTATTTTGCTTTCTTTTAGTTGTTTCTTTACCCACGATGATGGTTCCATTTGGTATTTTCTGGTACCTATTTTAATAGTGATTTTGGTAAGTTTCTAAAAATGACGTCGCGACCATCCTATTCATAAGAAGGCATGCACTTGTTTGACACCTTCATTTAAAACAGTAATATTTACGTCCCTGCCCTCTTTCCCGCGAAAAATGAATGCATAATAACTAATAATATCAAATGACATTGGTGATATTCACATTTCCCCAGTCTAGTTGCAATCATATATCCTTCTACTTAGCAAAATCGTAGTTGGAGCGAAAGGTTTCTATTTCAATTTCAGTTTATTTTCCACATCAACAATCATAAAAATCATACAATAGAATTGCGACAAGAAGGTGGAGGAGGACTGAAAAAGCAAAGTCTCCCTGACAGACTAATTGACATAAATATAGGCAACGCAATACAGAACATATAACAAGGAAGCAGGTACAACAAACAGAAGCAGCAAACAACTTAGAAGCAATTATAGTGATTAAGTAGATGATCCTTAAACCTTCTTTTAAAAGAGAACGCATTCTTTGCGGACTTTATGTCATTATCTAGACTATTCCAAAATTTTACAGCACTATTAAGAAAAATCTGTAGGAAATATCATTGTGTGAGAGATTTGGACGAAAGTTTCTAAAGGGCAAACCCCACCTAATTGTAGAAGCTCACGAATATTAAAATTTTAACTGCCATGGTAGGCCTACACAAATCTGCAAAATGTAAGAAAGAACTACATGGGTGCTTTCATATGTGGGATAGCTTGTACCTGATGCAAACTTCTACAAGGGTAAAGAGGCCATGAAAAGGAATACATTTAGTATGCAGTAGACCAATAAGGAATGGAGGAATGATTTGTAATGTGCTACCGTGATCGTCTTATGATGTAGGCGGTGGGTCATGTTATCTTCTCAAATTAAAGAAGAACATATAAGCGACTGCAGTAAAGACAGCAGGTATCGTATACCTAAGAAGCTATATAATACCAATCATCACAAGGATCTGTAAAGATTTGTTTAGCAGATAATATTTCTTCCTACATTATATCCAACTTTCACAGATTAACGCTGGGATCCTGGTGAGAGTAAATATCATTGTCGTCAAGGCGGCTAAGCTTCAAGCTGGGAGAGACTCGTCACCAGCATTATACCAAGCCAAGTAAGAATTGTCACCAATTACATCATGAAACTGTTGTACGGTATGGGCAGGGCTTAAGACACTTGGGCAAGGGGAAATGATTGAGCGTCATTTGTTTCTTAATTAGATTTCATTGGCCAATATTTACCGCCCTATCATAAACTCTTCTCTAAAGGTGCTAACCTTTGTCGATTGTCTTTCAGTTCTTTAATCTGTACATAATAGACCTTATGCAATGACGTTACGCGAAGTCATTTTGGAGGGTAAACAATGAAGCACACTGCACGTAGACTTCGCACGCGAGCGTAGTAGACTTACGCGCGTATCCGACTAGTACTCAAACCAGCTGTCTGTATCTGTGTTGGTGCAGTTGCAATGATATGCGCTTATCTCCACCGGGGGAGTGCTTTCTGTTATGTGACGTCACATGCGTAAGGTCGATACCCAAGCCCAGTCAGTTGAGTCGGCTCCAAAGTGACAAGTTAACCATATTCCCTATCCTTATAGTTTTCAAGACACATCATCCAAAGTACATTCATTAAAACCAATAAGAAAAATAGTCAACGAATTTCGTTATTCTTCTATGTTTTCTGATGATGCAACGGCATCGAAACCGACGTAATAACGTCAGTGCTATGAAAAGACATGTTAATATTCACTCCTTCATTTTCTTTAAGTGAAATACATTCTCCTTTAATAAAGTTCAACTCTATTTATTTCACTTTGATGAGTGTAAGTGAATGTTACTCAAGTCAAATTTTTCTATTCTTGTGTCAAATGGTATACCACGTATGTAAACTGAATAAAACTTAAATCAAATTAAATTAAATTTCAGACAAATTTAATTTGACTTGAGTAGAATTCAAGTCTACTTAAAGGGAATTCTGAATTATTGAAGTAAAACGGGTCATCTATTTCACTTTTGCAAGGTAAAATTCCATTTATGTAAAATGCGATTGAATTGTAAATGCGTGATACTGAAAAACACATTTGTTGCACATTTATATTGCACTTTCAGAAGTCTGCCGCTAAGTGAAATTCAATTCTGCTTAAGGAATTGTCATTTTACTTACGTTTAATGCAAGTTGAATTGGATTCAACTTAATAAAAAACAGATTTCTACTTACGTAGGAATTTAATTCAAGTTAACTAACACTGAGTTACAAGAGTGAACTAATATTATGCTTAAGTCAAATGCAGTTGTACTAAATTTGGAATCACTTCTACTTAAATCGAATAATCTTTCATGTAAGTAAAAGAGTTAATGTACACTTATCATATAAAAATGTTTAATATTAATTTTGCATAAGTGAAAGAGTAGTATGCTAAATTAATTGCAATTTTATTTTGTCTTAAGTGGAATATGCCCACTGTTTTACTAAGGTAAATGACATTTACGTTAAGCAGTATTTAGCAAAGCTCTTTAAAAATTACATATTATGTGAAGTGAAAAAGTAAAATATAAGTAAGTGGTGTTCAATGAAACTTAGGTGGAACACATTTTACTTAAGTCAAATTCTTTTTTTTTTTTACTTTTAATGAAATCGACTTGACCAGAATGTATTACACTTAAGTAGAGTTGGGAGAAAAATTTAAAACAACTTGCCGTATACTTTCACATTTTTCGACTGGATAAGCCTTAAGCAATAAACATAATTGAATGTTAAAGTGTGATTTTCATTCGCTCGGCCATATTAAAACATTTGCTACACCGTAGAAATGTTGCATTGACACCCTTCCTGGCTAAGTTCCTACACTAATCAACTCAAGAGCTAAAGGTATGTGGATATGTAACTAAAGCAGCTGTTTTATTCATCAGTGGTAGAACAAGATCCCTTGATGAATAATTAGTTAGAATTATTTGAATATCTCTCAATGTTGACAAGTATACCTCTTCAACGTTTGACCATTCCTGACACTGTTTACTAGCTATGCAAAAACTATTGTCTAAAGTATTTCACGGTGTCTGTTTCTCTTCTGTTAATTCTATATAAATGATCAATTATTTACGTAACAGGTAGTTTCTAACTTGATGCTGAAATTTTTAGAGTAGACTTTTGCTGCATCCACAATAACCCCTCAGGGCCTACCAACATTACGACTGTCCTTGGAGTGAAGGATAACATAAGATATATTTCATGGGTTCTTCTGTCCACGTAACAAATTTGCATTTGTAGCCTGCAAATATTCACTACATAGCAGAAAGACAGCAGTTTGGTAAAATGGTCAATATTCATAGAGAGGGGGGGGGGGGGGATTGCTGCTATTTTTAACGGTTTTAATGCTTTCCACATCAAATAGACAAGTGTGGTTGTTACATGTAACCTGTGTAATAGCAACAGGCAAAGCAACTCAAAAGGGAGGAAGAAGTCACCTAAAAGAGCAGTTTGGGAGATGACCGTTTTCGGGTGACAATAAATTTTCACCTTATTGGGGGAAAATCTTGCCATGGGTTGCGCCATTTTCAGATTTCTCCCATAAGGCACTGATAGTCTACCACGCAAATTCAACGGAGATGGACGTTTAGAACAACCTGGAAATTTTCGTCGATTCCAGGAAAAAGATAAACTGGCACATTTAGATACTTCGTAGCTAGGAGAACAAAAAAACCGAGTCGTGTTTGGTTGTTCACCGTGCAGTTTTTTAGACGAGCAATTTGGCTGAGCCCTTTGTCCTAAGCTTAATTTATAGACTGGACACAACCGCAAGTTGTGTGCAATGTTTTCCACACAAGGGTGTGTAAGTGGATCATGCTTGTAATTGTGTTCATTAACGCGCAGTGGAAGGGTCCTTTTGTTTCTCTCTACGGGCGTGAATTATTATGTCATGCCTGAATAAACGCACATGTTTTAAACAGATAAACGGCTGTGAAGAGATAGACACTAGGCGCTCATAGATATTCATGTTTTTAGCCAGGAAAACTTTTCCAGCTCTCGAGTGAATTCTCATTTTCACTCGAAAGCGGCTATCTCCCGAAATGATGAACTCACTTTACAAATCTCTACTTATTTCCCTTCCCGATATCTTTCATTACATTATTTATTTCTTTTACACCCATCGGCTCGTATAGCCAAAGAGTCGAGGGGACTTTGGAAAAAGTCTTTCGTTCATTACAAGTTACTTTTTCCAAAGCCCCCTCAACTCTCTGATGAAGAGCCAAGGCGCAAAACCAAACGTTACTCCCGAAGGAGTTCTGCTCCCCAAAGGAACTATACGTCCCCAAATAACAACAAACTTAACTGCCCAACCCTAGGAGTTTCGCTTCCGTGATCTTTCATGACGTTTCGGAACATAAAACTAGCAATTACTCGCAGATTTGAACAATTCAGTAACAAAAAGTTGTTACATTATGAAAAGAGCCATACATGAATCAAAATATCTCGGTACATTAATTCAAACTGGGTACATTGATGTGACTGTATTTTGTCCTTTCTATTAAAGGTTTGTAGACATGTAAATATCAGAACCTGCTTATTTGGTGCAAAACCGTTTGAGACTTCAAAAAACTGTAGCAATTCAAATCAAAATCCATCAATTCAAATATGACCATTTTGCAAGGCAAATACTGTATGTGCACTTATATCATGAATAAAAATTTGCTACGGATTGCGAATTTGTGACGTGGAAATAGGGACTCATAAAATATGCTTAACCTTCATTCCAAGGACAGTTCTAATCTCGGCATGCACTGAGTGGCTTGTTTTGGAGGTACCTTTTGACTCCACTTAAAATGTCCACATTAAGCATCAAACTAGACAGTAGCAGCTGAGCAATTAACAGATAAGAAAGGATTAACAAAAGAAATACAGTCCTTGTGCAACACTCCACATTACAATTTCTAAATAACTAATGAGAATTATTATAAATGATATAAATGATCAATCTTTGAAGAGGTAAATCTTGATAACGAAGAATTTCATACGCAATTCATACGTTTCTCTCATACGCTATAGTGTGACAGGGCCTTTACTTGTCCAAATACCTTTTAGCCCTGCTTAGGTTCGCCCTGTACAAAGTAATTTCAACCTTTGAAGTCCAAACAATCACACGTATGTTTATACAGTGTATGCGTTGTCCCAAACGTTTTTAGGAGTAGGACTATTTAAAATAGTTCATTGCACGTTAATCCGTTTGAGGCATTTGTGGGGTAAAGCGTTTAAAACCAGACCTAGGAAACTTTGAATATGGTAACGTTCAAGCTAAGTCGATGAAGTCGAGCCCTATATTATAGAAATATTGGAATTCGTGTGTTCCGTTCTGTAAAGATTTCACACTTTGTAGTCAGTGCAATCCTGTCATGCATGTTCCTTTTACAGTGGACCTAAAGTCAAGAATTACAAAAATATATATTTCAGAGGATGAAAAATTAATTTTATTTATCCAACTCCCATGTTCATAGCTTTCTATTGCTGAGATATAAAATGTTGAAATTTATTAACTTAATTTGAAAAAGTCTATTGCGCAATAATTTTTGGTGTCCTTTATGTACAACTCACACTATATTTTTGTTTCCCTTTGAAATTAAGATGTTTATGTGACCTTGAAACAATTACTGTTCCCTTGCATAGCATGTTGTACGGAGAGAGATTATATAGCCAAGTCACCCTGTGATAGTAAGACAGTGATCACATTTTTGCACAAACTTGTGCAGTGGCTTTCAAAAAAACAAAGAAAACCAAAGACGTTCATTTGAGTAGTACCAGAACGACTTCACAAATTGTTGGGCAATTTCCCATTTTAAATTGAGCAAGAAAATTTCAACAGTTTATATATCAGCTCAGGAATGTCCTTTGAAGATGAGAGTTGGACCATTTTGATGCAATCCTCAAGTTTTGTAAGATGTAATTTCGAAATTTTAGACTTTAGGTACAATATAAGTTTTATTACCTATTCTACGACGGGAAAATGACAATACTAAAAGGAATAACGGCCATTCGTGGCAGGGTTACACTTATTGCGCACTCCGGTAGGTTCCAAATAGAAACAATTTCTACCTCAAAACACCATATTAATTTCCATCCTATTGATAACTTTTGTCTCAATTTCATTTTCACCACGTATAGGGCTGGACTGCGTAGCACACTTCTCCTGTTTCCTCTATTGGGCTGTTCATACATCCTTGGTTTCCTGGCATCCTCTAACGGAGTATTTGAAATTATGTACAACGTAATAAACTCACTGCAGGTAGGTTTATGTGAGTTTTTTGCTTAAGTTGAGACTATGTTCGGTAGCAATTGTTTAGTTGTTATGCGAGCTTACCTCTACTTGTCTTCTTTCTTCATGGAAGGAGCGTACAACCAAAAATATGTAGCCATCTCCATGACGACGACGACGACAACAACAACAACAACGACAATAATAAAAATGCTTTTAAAGTATGCCTTTAGGTAGTATGATGGCACTTACTGATAGACAAGCTGAGGTCAGTACACCTTACACCGCCAGACAGATAACCTCATCGAGGTTTGAACAACCAAAATCATCTACAATTCTACTAGTTATACAAAAATGACATCTTGAATAATTTCTTTTGTTAACTCCTTATAAGGTGGCACGCCACTAATTAATCCTGCACTGGCTACCCACTAAATTCAGTACCTTCCGTGGTATCTAGGCCTTTGTAGAAGTTCTCAGCAGATACAAGCTACACCACATGTGAAGGCTCACAAGTACTCCTTTTACACAGGTTCCATACTTGTGTATCATAACCACTGAAGTTTTGAGCCACGAGTGCTAGAGCTAGTATATTAGGGTGGTTGTTCCTGCTTGGACATTTCACTCAAAATGCCATTTTGCCTGGCGGAAGAATATAATGCTAACAGGTGCCCAAAATACCTCCAGTTTCCTTATCTTACACCTATTTTCTACAATATCTACATCACAAATTGAGCATAACCCTTTATGACACGGTCTAAAGCAAGTGTGGCCAAAGTGTTTTTGGCCGAGGTTACTTTGCATTGAGACATTACTTCATTATTATTGTATTCTCCGCATTTTTTTTTCTATGTATAATTTATGCTCCTTAAACTCTTCATGGACCATTTTTTGCGTTAGTCGCCTTTGTTCCATCGTCCCACTTGGAAACCCAAGGTCTTCGCTGCGCCCTCACATTTTCCTTTGAGAATTAATTGTTCAGGTAAAATGTCCGTTCATAATTCCCGTGCATTGAAGACGTGCTGCAAATAAGTTAAGTAGGTCTACTTGCCAGCATATTTTGCAGTTGTGTGAGTGTGTGTTTGATTGCTGTGTGTTTTAAAGGCTCTCTAATCTCACCCAGACAGTGACAATTCTCCCTTTTAAGTTAACTTCTAGCCCCTACTCTAATATAAACCAAATCTCCTTTCCAGTACGCCTCAGTAGCCTGCACTGAATTTAAATTGCTCCAGGTAATATTGCCAAACATTGTGTGTGAGCTTAATTGAGAACACAACTGACTGTACAAGTCATTGTTGACCAACCAGAGTTAAACTGTATTGTTTGAGTGAATGTCAAAGTGCAGTTACTACCTGATTGTATTAAGAACTCTAGGGTTTTTTCTAAATATCTTTGGGTAGATAGTTGCTAGCAACTCCCTGGTTCGGGGGGATGCCATATCCCCTTTAACTCTTTTTTTTTCAAATAAAAGCCTGTCAGAGTATGTCAAATTACAACTTTCTTGGAATCTAGGTTGAATTAAAAAGGGGTAACATAAGAAATATCTTTTGAGTTATTCTTTTCACATATCGACACAAACAGCAAACAAGCAAGTATCAAACATCCATTTCACCAGATCTTGAGCATATTATTTAAAGGTAATACGTCGTCTCCAAAAACCGGGAACCGCCTATGACTTTGAATTTTTTCCAATTTTTTGATTGGTTGAAAGTTGTTGTGGACATACTGCAATACCTGTAATTTGTTTTATTCGATTTTAATTACAGTCATTTTTATTATTTCCGAATGATTTAACTACTGCTTCATCATGTTACAGTGTTTTAATGCCACAAATAAAAAAGTAAATAAAGCGTTTGAGAAAATGTATACATTTTGAGAAAAAAAGTCCTAATTTTGTGTACCTGGCACATTAAAACCGGAAACACCGAAGTAAACTATTGCGCTTAGAGACAAAAACCGGGTATATCGCCTGATAGAAACAGTGTATGCTTGCTACAGTACTCGTAAGTCGTGTATACATGTGTACATCTAGCATACGTACTACATGTACGTTTTGTGCGACAGTCCCGTACACGCTGGTCTCCCGATGAAGGTGAAAAGGGAGCTACACTTTCCCTCCTCCATTACACCCCAAACATAAAAGTACTGATCGATCTGTGGGTAGGAATGTTGAATGTTATTTGCATCTGAAGAGACTGCAACGCTCCGCGTAAATTCTGGTGATTGGGCCCTGCTAGTTGCAAGTTTCGGTGACGATCCAAGATGATCCAAACCCCTCCTTAACTATGGTAAGGTGACGTTCCATGCTGTATTGAACCCGTTAAAAATGTTAGATTTTCGACCCCACAAAATTGGACTTTCGTGGGGTATAGGATTTTATGTCACTCTCTAACGCCCGACACTATCTCCATCGCCGAGCCAATTAATTATCTCTTTCCAACAATCTGTATCACATGTCATTATCTGGACATTGGCAACATCCAGTCTTGAGGCAATTGGTGTAATAGAGAAGGGGAAAGAGGTTTTTAGTAGTTTTAACGAGACCAATACCTCATGTCTCTCCCTAGCCTCATCTTCCAGTCACCTACTAAACGGTAATTCAACCTACCCTAAGGGGTATACCCCAACATATTTTACACAAAATTACAGTTCTGCCTTTATAATCCTAACATTCCATCCAGTAAACTGTTTGAGTCGACGTAGGCCTATATACTGCTTATAATTAATATTGCTACCAACGAAGTGCCGTGGCAATAAACTATCGCAAGTACTAAATGCACGATATTTAAGTCATGGTCACCCACCGAAGAAAGGGATGTGTTTACTTTCGTTAGAGGAAAAGTGAAAGGCCAAAGAAAGTACGTTCCTAATATCAGGGCTACCCTGACTACCATCCACCAAGTCGGCCCTTGACCAACTCGGCTAGTCTAGTACTATACTGTATATGTAGGCTGCATGGTAAGCGCCGGGCCGTTTACGTACGGACGTACCGACACGGTACAACAGGCCAGGAAACTGGGAGTCAACAGCTAGGCGAATACTACCCCGCGGAGCGGACTCTGTTTGCTCAGCTCTTCAGCTTCCCAAACCACCGTCCGCCAAAGCGAAGAGGACTGCGTCCAATTTTAGACGCAAACTTCATTACCATAATATGACTTATTCATGTGCTCTCTCATTATTCTTGATATTGTTTTTGAGTGTGAGTGTGTGAACTCCTGTAGTCGTAAAATGAAAGCCTCGACTGAAACCTGAGACGAAGTCCTATCATTACTGTATTGCATAACCACCTGTGCAGTGGGCACTAACAGGATCGAAGTGGCTATTACAATGACGTACCAACTCTGTGGGTGGCATATAGGATACTGCAAGATTTAAACGGGACCAGATGTTGCCTTAAATATTCACTAACATTCAACCAGTCCTGAGGCCAAATATTTCTATGAATATCCAAAAGAATTGGTTCGGTGTTCACTTTGGCAGGCGTTTGGGATATGACTGAACAAGGAATATGCCTTACATCCTGCTACGTAGGCAAGGCGAATACCGACGATTGCAGACGTATCAGTTGCAACAGAATCGCGCATGCGAAATTAATTTTCTGTACGCCTCCCACTGAAAATGACGACGTATTACCTTTAAAATGCAGTCATCTCATCTTCCCCATCCTCCTCATCCTCCCCAACCTTCCCATCCTTCTCATCCTCCCATCATTCTCATCTTCCCATTCTTCTTTATCTCCTCATGTTTTTACATCTTCCTCATTCTCTTCATACTCCCCATCCTCCTCCCCATCCGCCCCTTCATCCTTTCCATACTCCTAATCTCCTTCTCCTTATCTCCCTATTCTCCTCATACTCCTATCCTCTTCAATCTCCTAATCTCCCTCAAACTCTCCACTGTCCTCATCCTTCCCCAATTGCTTAGTCAGGCTCGTAGCCAGAGTGCACAGGGGCGTGTCCAACCCCCTCACTGTACCCCTATCTGAAAAAAATTGATTGCAAAATATAACTTTACTACCTACAAACTGAGCCACAGCCACAGGGTACTGGGGCACGTACCTCCAAGCGAGTTACAAACGTTCTGTATTGAGACGTTCTGTAGAGAGTGGAATAAATGAATGAATGAATGAATGAATGAATGAATGAATGAAGGAAGGAATGAATGAATGAATGAATGAATGAATGAATGAATGAATGAATGAATGAATGAATGATGGACGTACTTTAGTTGTCCATAAACTACCAAAAATTTTCATGCGGTTCCACCTTCAGTTATATTTTTCTTCAAGAACGCTTCACAAGTATTGCACTTTATTCACAGAAATGGTTCTACAACTATTGTTCTTTGGTTCAGGCGTCATTACAGAGAACATAATTCCATAGTTGTTACAAAAGTAACAGAGTTTTACTTGTGAAAAGGTACTATGTCTTGTTCTCTATAACTGTACCTTTGGAATGGTAAAACTGGAATGGTAAAAAAGAAATCAGCCCTCATATTTCGATGTCACGAAACTACACAATTTGTAGGTACGGCCCACTGTCTATTCTGTTTACGAGGTTTTCGTAGTTTCACCTCTGGTGACCTTAGATGACCTTGACCTGCAGCAAAACCCTTAGGCTTCTCTCTCTTGATATGACAAATCTTCATACCAAGCATGACTAGTATCCAATTTCACCGTCTTGAAATATCGTGTTTATTTTGAAATAGGGGAGGGAAAGTGGGGGTTGGGGCAAGAAGGGATTTGGCAATTGCCCCTGTACACTGTATACTTTTTCAGGGCGGAGCAAGTGGGGGAAAAGCCTCGACTGCGGGAAAATGCTCCCTCGTATCCCCTTAATGGCGCCGCTTGTCAAATAGCGGTCCATGGACCCCTTATAGCTTGCAAAGCACTTCACCCTCCAACTTCTCTTGCAAAGCTGAAGAAACATGATTATAGCCTTCCTCCTTCACCGGATGATCCTATGCCCCTGCGTCGCAGTAAGAGGGGGAATCTGCTCCTGTGGAGGGGAAATTTATGAGGGTATGTACACACTTAATATCGGTGTTCTGATGCTATGTGGAGAGGGGGATGGCTAAAGGTATCTTTGCTTGTGGTTCCTCTAATAATAAAATCTGTCTATAACTCTTGCTAAAAGAATTATCTTCAGCGGTGCCTTCCTTTGCAGTGCCACAGGTCCTGGCTACGAGTCTGTGTTGAGCCTAGTCCCCTACCTATTTCTTTCAGGTCCTTTATTCTTTTAGACAAAAATGGAACTGATTGTTCCTGTGGAATTGATGAACTCCTAAAGTTACCAGACTATAAACCCGATGACTAGAAAACAAATATCTTTCAAGCAAACTTCTGATTCCTTTATTTGACAAGTCAAGGTACCAAGTGATGTCTATCTTAAGAAAAACTTTTGCTTTGATTTTTTTCAGGGGTTTTTCATCGCTTTATTTTACTGTCTAATGAACAAAGAGGTGAGACATGGTAGTCTTCTAGCATATCAAGGAAATTGAGTATTGTAATATTACTACATAGTACACTATTTCTTTTATTAAGTCAATTTTAATTTCGGATTATAGATAGAAACAGTACTATTTATAGTATTTCTCACAGTAAACAGTGACCTAGCCGTATAATACATGATATTGATTTTTTTTTAATATACAGCGTCATATAACTGTTTAACGTTGTTTTGACTAATATAATTTATTTAGTGTAACTATGACGCCAAGAAAGTTACATATAGTAACATTACTAACAACAGTATTCTATTTCTTTTTAGAATGTCAAGGAATTATGCAGTAAAAATTGTTAGTAGTAATACTAATGACAGTATCACCGATAACGAATTAGTCAAATCACACCTTTCTATGTGGTACATGATATTGACTAATGTCATTGAATATAATTACTGTTACGATAAATCCGTACGATCAATAGGACCGCCAAGGGTGTTCATGATGATCTTTGGTAAAGTTTTGAACTGATCATGTGTTGAAAAGTTTTCACAATATTTTGAATTTGGTCCTATTTTGTGTCAAGTTGGGCACAAGGGAAGGGTGTGTGATGTAAGTGGAGGGGGTGATAACTCTTCTCTCCCTCTTTAGGTTGTTCTTTATGTAAGGTGGCTTAGATGCAAAATGGTGCTTTCTTTAGCAAAGCTTTGAACTGATAACATGCTTAGAAATTCTCATGATTGATATTTTGGATGTCGCATGGCACCAAGGCTGGTACCATGAAACCGGCATTGGGAAGCTTCAGATGGCGATGCTAACATGAGCAACGAGAAATCTGACGATTAGTGTGCATTGGGGAGCGAGCGAGAAGGGAGTAGAAATAACTGAAAGGTCGTGGACTAAGCAGTGTGTAGATGTATTAGTAGCATTCACTACTATTGAGTCCTCGAGAAGCTCGTCGCGAAAATGCTTTGAAAAATGTGTAACAACAAATACATACTTCCAATCTTCGCAACATACTACAAACCCGGCAAATGTCGTCATGGGCTACTTATGATGTAAGATTGCTAATTGTTCTATGCTCCCCCTCTTGATGCGCGGTCCCTACTGAGGTTGGAGGTTTAGGCTCTAGATTTTGGAAAAGCGGTTTGGCAAGAATAAGATTCCCTGGGATAATTACGAAGCCGAAAGTTTTCATTAAAATAATTTGTATAACATGGTTGCCTGCAGACTTTCTACTATGAATTTACACAAAAATATGCCTGCCAGTTAGAACGCCATTCTGCTGAGTTCTAATTTGTTAAAGGTTTCAATTTTCATAAAATATGTCTTCCCAAAAGTAGGGGAAAACGAATAAAAAAGAAGCCCCTTGCTACGCTAAGTTACGATTCCGCAGTGCTGCCCTGTTGTTACGCACACGATCAATTGGCCTAGCGGTAAAACCATAACAGATAAATTACGCGAATACGTTTGTGACCGTGTAGCTAGTAAGCACAACAACGAGGCTAAAAGCCCGCGGAGGTCGCAAATGTTTTGATAGATTGCGAAGGATTAGCGAAAATTTTGATAATTTCCAAACGATTTTTAAGAGAAAATGATTAAAATAAATTCATCATGCTGACGAAACACTCGTCCCTGTAGCCCACTCTCTGCAGAAATCTATGGCTTAAATGCCTTTTGGGTTCATTTTAGATGTTTTCGGAAACTTTCGGAAACGGATTGGGGCACGCGCCTTCATGCCCTCCCATGGCCTTGTCCAATGTGCACGATAGCACGTCCCCTTGTCTGGATGGAGTTTTGCATTATCCGAGAAGGTCTTTATGAAGGAAATCTGGTACATCAATTCCCCTATAGGTAACAGAAATTTTCATTTACACAAATTTGTTACATTTCAATTCAGCAAGCCCTGCCATCTCCCCCTACCACTGATATCATTGTGTTCGCGTCCATATATCTGTAAACTACAGTATAATTGTTCTACCATTCTGCTGTTTTCGCACATTTTAGCCCCCTCTTCTCGTCAATCACTGCAGTGAATTTGTAATAGAGATGATTTCAACTAGGCTATAGAAGCTCCACCAACCCCTGCAGAAAGACATATATTGGATACGCTTTTAGAAAATTTTGTAATTTTTCTTTCTTTCTTTCTTTCTTTCTTTCTTTCTTTCTTTCTTTCTTTCTTTCTTTCTTTCTTTCTTTCTTTCTTTCTTTCTTTCTTTCTTTCTTTCTTTCTTTCTTTCTTTCTTTCTTTCTTTCTTTCTTTCTTTTGGTTCCTTGCGGAAGGTGAAAGGAATCAATGCAGTCACGATGGCTGTGCATGTGCATGTGTGTGGGGGTGCGGGGGTTTATGTGATTATGACTCCTGGCTTGTAAACACGATATCTCAAGATAAGAAGGATGGATACTTTTCATCTTTGGTATATAGATTTATCATATTAAGAGGTCACCAGAGGTCAAAAACCAAATGTCTTGTAACCACGATAACTCACGGTAGGGAGTATGGATACTTTTCATACTTAGCATGTTGATGCGTTATAATCAGAAGATGAGCCCCATTGGTTTTGGTAGAGGTCAAAGGTTATCTGAGGTCACCGAAGGTTAAACTTCAAAAGCCTTGGAAATTGATTGGAAACACAATATCTCAAGATAGGAATGATGGATATTATCCATACTTGATATGTGGATTTATCGTATTGAGAGGAAGATTCCTATTGTTTTTGGTGGAGTTCAAAGATCATGTTAGGTCACCAGAGGTCAAAACCCAAAGTTTTTGTTAACACTATATCTCAAGGAGAAAAGCGTAGATACTTTTCCTACCTGGTATGTTGATGCATTGTACACGACCCCTATTGTTTTGAACAAAGGTCATAGGTCATTTGAGATAACCAGAGAACAAAACGGAATCCCTTTTAAACATGGTATCTCAGCTTAGGTATGGTTGATCTACTTTTCATACTTAACAAATTTATTATCAAAAGAGAAAGAATACGAAAGATTTGGTGGAGGTTGGATGTCATGTGAGGTCATCAGAGGTCAAACACTGAATCCATGCTAACACAATAGGTCATTTGAGATCACCAGAGAACAAAACTGAATCCCTTTTAAACATGATATCTCAACTTAGGAGTTGGTCTAACTCAGGGGTTGATCTACATTTTATACTTAACAAATTTATTATCAAAAGAGAAAAAATACGAAAGATCTGGTGGAGGTTGGAGGTCATGTGAGGTCAACAGAGGTCAAACACTGAATCCTTCTTAACACAATATCCAAAGGTAGGAAGCATGTATACTTTTCATACTTGGCTTGTAGATGTGTTATAGTCGGAAGATGAACGCTTTTTTTGGTCAAATATTTTATGAGGTCACCGGAGATTAACTTAACAGCAAAAACTTGGAAATTAATAGTAAATGTAATAGCTCGAGATTCAATAGATAGGTACTTTTTATTTCATTCCGGCAAGAAATGACTAGTATAAGCTTTTAGTTTTCTGCTTCTCTTTTTCTCTTCTTTTCCTTTGTGTATTCTTTTGCGGCGACGGGGGTCCCTATTTCCCCCCAAATCCGGGGCTGATCATCGTGGGCTATCAGTAGCGAAGAGGGACTAACTTCGACTGAAAGAGACGTCACACGACGACGTTTGAGGGTTTGAAACAGTGGTACTTGAAGTCTCACCTCTTGCTGATATAAAATTAGTTTTAACGTAGTCATAGCGCCCTCTTTAAACTATGATTTTGACTGTTATATATTGTTCACTTTGTTACCAATGCTTGCCTCACAACAGATAAGGGCCGCCATCAGATTGTACCTACAAAGGTCACAAGACATGAGCACAATTCAAGCTTCTACAGCAAGAACAACTGTGGTAAATCGACCCATCAGAATATTTTTCATGCAGAGCAAAGTAGAGCCAGCGGCACAACATTTGGATACGTTTGAGGAAGAGTATGTGAATACGCCACCAAACAAGCGTTCAGAAGAATCACTGGGAGAATCTAGTCAGGTGTCAGTGGAAGACCCACTGGAAGAAGTGACATTAGAAACACCGGAAATTGTTGCAGATGTACCCGGGGAACAGCGCTTGGAAAAGTTGCTGGAAGAGTCATTGACAGAGCGATCGGAAGAATTTACGGAACAGCCTGACAAAGATACAACAGAAAAACTGGCCCTGAGATCACCGGAAATGATATCAGATATACCCATGGAAATGCTCGTGGAGGAATCACTAGACAGTACTCTGGAAGAGGCCGAAGAGCGATTGGAAGAACCTTCCAAACGGTCCGGCAAAGAGCCGGTAGAAGAACCCACAGAAGACCTTGTTGGTAAGCCACTGGAACAACCTGTGAAAAAGTCTGTGAAAGAGCTACCAGTGAAACATCTGAAACACAAACCTCGAAAAAAGTGGGCAACAAAACGAAGGAAAAAGTTCAGGAATCCAGAGCCATGGCACATTTGAACTTGCAACCCTGTGAAATTACAAGAGATAAAGCCATCGGAAAGGCCCACAAACACAAGCTATACTACGAACGGGGTCGAGTCGATATTCTGAATCGTCATCCGAATATATACTAAGGGCCATCCTTCCGAGGGGCCGTTGCTCAGAAGGGTCGTTACTCCGAATATAACATATCGAAACGATAATCAGGATCGTTATTCCAAATGAAATATAAGGGGACTTATTCCGATCTAAAGGTCGTTATGCCGAACGGAGACTAAAGGTAGTTACCCTGAAGGGTTACCCTGAAGGATCTTTAAAGATAAGCGTCCTTGTTACGATTTGAGCTTTACCGTTGTTTCGAATTTGTAATAATGACATGAAAGGGTAAACTAAGTGCGGTAATCGGAAAATAGTTTGTACCATAATTCATATTCTAATTAGCAGGGAGGTGATATTAGATGGAGATCCATCGAAAATTCTTTTTTTGAACCCTACTAGTTGCCCACAATAATCTCTTTCAGTGTGATGTTCTTGACGAATCGATAGGCTTAAAAAGTGTTAAGAACTAAGCACAATTGTTGCACGTCGTCTGCTATAATCCGAAGAGCACGTCGGGAAATTTTCCCCTTACCACAACATTGTCGGTAGCAATTTGAGGGTTTGGACCCGTTTCAACGCTATTTCCAACATACGTGTTTAATTTCGTATTCCGGAATACAGAAATTAATCAAAGTCTGACAGCGAAGTTTAGTCTGATACTTCGTTTGCTCATTTGCATAAATCATTAGTGTTGGTTCATTTCCAGCAATATTAGGTTCCCTGACAATAATCAGTCGTTCCGAATATCAAAACAGTGCTTAGTACTTAACTGAAGCAATATTTAGACATTAAAGCATTGTTCCACATAATCCTTTTTTTTTTTGGAGTCGCTGTAGCTATGAATGATATTGCCTAGATATTAGACAAAGGAATTCAATGCAGTGTAGTGCAAAATCCATCATTATAGGATTTGGTCTACGTTCTGAGGTCGATCTTATTGGATTACCATAAATTAAAGTTTTCGATGGATCTCCATGTAATATCACCTCCCTGATCGGGGTAAGTTCCGCAACTTTTAATTTTGATTTTGAATGTTTGATTGTTTTATAGTAAATATTTTGACTCTCTTACATTTTATGCTAAATCAGTTTGTCTACCAATATGAAATATTTTGACATATTTCTAATGTAAACAGGTGTTTTGAAATGTCTTAGTTCTGATTAAGAACGATACAATTGTTCACTCAAGGAAGGAAAAGAACAAACACTGATTAAGAGAAAAAGGTTGCTGGTTCTCAGAAATTTATAAGTATCAAACCTTGATGCAAAACCTTTTTGAAATGAAGTTGGTCCAATTTTGCAATTTTACATGTAAAACGCTGATCAAAAACCTCAGCAAATAGCAAACATTTAGTTAAACAACATTTTTTTCTTGACGGGTGTCTGGTATTAATTCTAATTTCTAAATGCTTTACACATTGCATGTGTCCGAAATTTCAGATAAAGATTTTACCATAGAGAGTCAGAAAGTAGTGGAGTAGCTAAGAGGAGGTTTTGAGGCCGCATGTCTTAGTACCTTACGAAAGTCTCTTTCCTGTTGACCGTACTTGGAAACTGGACAGTGAATATTTGAAGCCCAAGTGAAATGATCAAGCCCTTGTGCCTCATGGCAAAATTTCTGGCTGTGACACTGCATGTCACAATTCCTGCTTTGGAAACTTCCGATCTCACAGTTGAATGTGGTTTCACACTAGATTTACATCACAGCGACTGCAACTTGCACTTAATCATCAAAGATCAACTTTATCATAACTTTTATTCATTTTTCTAAATTCATTATTTAATAGTTGTATTAAAAAAGAAAGTTACTTGTAATGCGTTCAAGATTGTCAACTAATTTGCAACCACTTTGTTTACCAAAATTAGTTCACAAAACATTTTCGGAACTGGTAATTCTGATTTTGAATTTTTAGATTGTGACTTTTTGAATTTTGCGTTTCACAAAAACAGGGCAACATTTCAACAGGTCTCTTCAAACATAATGCTGAAGGGGGATCAGATAAGTTCGAGGGGAGCGAAATATTTGTAGAGGACAAAATATTCAAAAAATGAATTGAAAAATAGTCATTTTTAAATTTCTAGGAGCGACTTTGTTCTGGGCGCGCCTCCACCTAGCCCCCAGGCTACAGGCCTGCATTTCAATAAATTTCAAACACGTTATACTGAGCAAATGACTTGATTGACTACAATGGACTCTCGCCGGTCTAACACGCAGTGGTGATATCTTGACGATGTAGCTTGAGGATGCGTGTAACTAGAATGAACCATACCACAGCTGTAATTCCGAGCAGATTTGGACTTTGTATCTAGTCACGTATTGAAACAGTTGCCTGTACTAGTCCCCTGAGATGGATTTGCACTCATACTAACATATTTTAAAAGTATAAACATTGCTGCTAATGCAAACTTTTGTACTCACACTCATGCAAAAAGTCATTTACTCATACTTAGAACAGAGACAATACATTTGTACTTGTACTCACGTATTTGTGCATTTACCTGTGCTAGTACCCCTGGGAATGGATTTATCCTCACAATAGTAGTCACACTCTTTTAACCTTAAAATGTTTTGTATTTGTACTCATGAAAAAATGTGTATACTCGTGCTCGTAATTAAAACCAAGGATTTACTACACTTAGTACTCGTATTCATGGCATTGTACTCACCCAACACGTCTTGTTCAGGTGACAATAGAGGACAAACACAAATGTTTTCTATTGAGATCTGTAAGTCTGTAATGTAAGAATAGAGTCACAATTGGATAGAATTGCAGTAAAGGTCCTTTTCTATTATTCCTGTTGCATTAAAAAAAAATAAAAATTTATAGGTTGTCTCATAACGTTTTAAAAAATTTTGCATCTTTAAGTAGAAACTGTTTCAAGTTGTTATTGCTAGTCTGCGGCATCGTACCAGGACATGATTCAACTAAATTGTCAGTCTTACAAATGGCGGCCGCCTGTGCTTACAAACAAATTGTTATATCTCAAGAATGAAACAAGTAAGATGGTGATACAGTTATATGTTATAATTATATATAAATATATATATATATATATATATATAGGTCAAAAAAGAATTAGCAAATAGTGCTAAATGTTTGTGAAAAAGTCACAAAGATTTAGCACTATTTACTACTTCTTTTTTGACCTACTTACTTTATAAGTGCTACGCAGTACTTTGACCTTATATAAATTTGTGTCTTCTTGTTTCTCTAATTGACATTTCATTTTAAAGTTATACCTTATGTTGCCAGGCTCATACTCATGATATTGTAACGCTGGCGCGTTATATGTGTCAGCTCTGGAGCCTTGCGGAGCTGTGTGGAACTCCAATGGATTATGCGGAGCCTTGAGGAGTACTTTTGGGATTATGTGGAGCTCCCAGATTCCTGTAGTTAAGCCTTGCCTACTACTTAGATTATTTCATTGTGTACGAGTTGAGCCTCTGTGGAGCCATTGCCTGCTGTTAGAGATTATCCACAGAGTAATCCCTCCATTGTTAGTGCCAATGATTTGTATCTGCTGTTTTGCATATGTGATGTAACTTTACGTAATGTTACGCAATGAGGGATTCGCTTTACAAAGAGTTAGATGTACTTTGACATTTTAGGGTTTGCATTGAATGGTCCTCCAGCTGTGGATTATTTTAGAACATTTTAGCTGTTATTGTTAGCTTAATCTTATCTTTATGTTGTAAGGGGCGATTATTCTAAAGCCTGTTATTAAATGGATCATTTAAAAGAGGTGCACGTAGACAATCCTACAGTCTAACTGTCACAATCTTACAGTCTAACTCTCACAGTCCAACAGTCTCACTCTCATATTCTCAGCACACCAGGACAGCTAGCAGCCAACAGAAGGACAAACTTAGCAAGGTAGCTTACACTTTTAGTTGTTAGCAGGCTGACGCCCTGAAGCTATACAGCAAGTGTTTAAAGGCGCCTCTGAAGTTAAGCTTGCCAACTGCTGCTGCTATATCTTGCCAACTACACTGTACTTTACAATTCCAGCTTATTTTACTATGTGCCATATTTTACCTTGTCGGAAGTCGTTTTTTAATCATTGTGAATACACCGTTTGAAGCCTCAGTCTACCGTTGTTTCTGTCGTCTTTGTGTTGCTTCCTCGAAAGTCGTGAGTGGCCAATCAAAATACACCATCATCGGCCAAGGATCCCAACCTGCCGGCCTCACGCTACCTCATCTCAACCCCCCCCCCCCTTCCAAACGTTACAATATGTAGCTGACTAACCACCGTTTTTTTTTAAACTGATCCTGGTGGGATTGGACACTATGCCAACTTTGACTAGAAGATGGCAGGACCATCATTATTATACAAATAATGAATGTTTATGAGTGCTATAATATAAATAATTTCATGAGTTGAAAGATTGAACGTTCTATTCAACGAGACGAATAACACGATTGAAAAAAACATTCATTATTTGTTTTATATAACACCTTATAACTATCTATCGTTACCTTTATCTAGTCGTTTGTTAAAGTTGTGTTTTGGTGGTCACCATGGTTCGCGTTTGTCCGTGTGGTAGCTACAAGGTTTGTCGTTTGCTAGCTACGCGTCTATGTGCCTATTACGTACGATATGCAATGTGCGATCCCCAAAGCTGCGTTGATTTATTGAGTTGCGGCACAGTTCGTACGTACCGCAGTGATAGTGACGTCACAGCGGTGTGTTTTACTAGACTATTCCACGACCGTGTGTTATACTAGACTGTTGCACGATGGATAACACACGACACTGATAACAGTGCCGAATCCCCATGGCATGTGACCACCAATCCTCCAATCAAATGGAGAGAAATAAAAAAGGTGTTATATAATACAAAATATATCACAGATTAAATGATACAAACAGGAAACAAGGTGGGAATATACACCATTTTTTACCTTTAACACTCGTAAAAGATTGGACATTAGAAATCTTTTTCTTGAATAAAAGTGACTTTTATTGTGGTGACTTGAGAAATCTCTAACTGTATGTTTTCGGTGTGAAGGGTGAAAAGTATTTCTACGCGAGTCAACTAGATCCTGCTACTCAGTAGCTGGCTACCGAAAGTGTGTGAAATAATAACCAGAAAACATTCAAACTTCACTTCCAGCACAGTCTCTCACCCCCACAACATTCCCAACTCGGACAATTTCCACCCAGAACAATTTCAACTTTCCTGGAGGGGTGAATTATTATGGTTGTGAAATGTCCGCAATGGAAATTGTCCGGGTGACAGTCGTGCGTTCACGTTAAACTTTAAGTAGAAGCTATCCTCTTTCTATACGATAACGGAAATGATTTATATGATTTTCAGTTGCGAATTTACAAATGAATACTTCTCATTTGTTTATCAAATTACAAAATTACTAAAAGATGCATTGGTGTATTTTATTATTTGGATTAAAAAACCTAGCTAAAAGACATTTAAAGTCCTTCAAAATAAGATTTGTTTTTAACACTCAACATGATAAGACTGATTTCGGTGACAGATTGAGCTTTGAGACTTAAATTCAAAATAACTTTTTGACTTAGTAAGGCTTTATCAATTTATGCTGAATTTGCCTGACGATTGTTAAGGCCGACGCATGTAGTATTAACGGTTCATGCATGGCACAGTCTTCATGCGTAAAGAGCTAAAGTCTTGAAATATGTTTATTGCGTTCAGTTTTTTCTGGATTTATATTACATTGCATATTTAGGGAGGAAATTTTCTCATTGCAGTGGCGGATCCAAGGGGGGGGGGTAGGGGTTCAAACCCCTCCCTTGAGTTTTTGAAATAGCTTATTTTTGCATATTTTTTTATAGTTTGCTACCCGGGATGGCCATTACTCTTTCAAAAGTCATCGTCACCCCCCCCTTACAGTAAAACCTGGATCCACCCCTACATTGCATTTGGTAATCATAAAGATGGGGACATATATTTTGGTGACAATTTGACTGAGAAATACCTTCATAATCGCAGACTTTATCTTGTTCTCAATTTGTTTACACAGGCCTACTTGAAAAGTCGAACAGTACATGAACCATTTATCATTGCTAAACGCTACTGTACTAGGAAACTTATCAGTCCTTACTCCTTTATTATAGCCTCAGTGCATGCATTGAGCGATTTACTCTCGTAAGTGTGACGTAATAGTTTTAATATTCATGGCAGGAGATGATACGACCTTGCACTATGCACGACATTCTCGGCAGTGCAAATGGACAACTCCTTCTGGACAACTCCTTCCGGAAAATATCTCCCCGGACAATTCCCACCCATGACATTAACACTTCAGACAACTTCCCCTACCATAAAATTTCAATTGAACTGAGTGGCAATTGTCGGGATGGAAAGTGTCCCCCCACTCTCCAGTGGGGGGGGGGTCTGTCCGGGAACCGAAGAACATTACAATGTGCCATTATGTTCCGCTCTGCTCCTACGTAGTTTGTCAGATCATATGCTTTGCAATGATATGAGCATCCCTCTACTCCATCCATTCGTAACCCTTGACATAAAATCGTAGTCACCCCGTTGCTATACATGACACTTTCACTTAGACCTACCCATTTCCGTCACTAGATTAAACAAAACGAAAAAATCCATTTATTTATTATTAATGGCTTTTTAAGGGTTTCATTGAATACGTTAGACTTATCAAATATCATGCAGCATACTTTGGGCTTACTGGCCATGAACAGTATTGTTTGACCCCCTTGCTTGTGTAGCGTGAAAACACAACTACTGTTGTACCGTGGTATAGATTTTAAGGGTGGTTACGTTTCCACGCTAAACTTACTCCCTTGTAGTCTCCAAGGAGCAAAATGGAGTTAGAGTTAGATGAGGTTTTACGGCTCAGTTTCTAACCAAGTGGTTTAAGTCGAGCCGGCCACGGCCTTTTTTCCAGTTGTGGCTCACTGGCTTGTTTTCCCTTCTCCATTGCTTATGCTGAGCACCAAGCACAATGACAGTAGGTTCCATTTTTGAAGTCTTTGCTATGACCCGGCCAGGAACAAAATGGAAGGCAAACTTCCACTTTACCTTTTACATGGGGAAATTTTCGAACACCAATCAATAATGAGAGCGGGCACTTTCCAATGTATACATACAGACTGCAGGGGTTTTGAATAATACCATAGGTAAGCATTGTTAATTTCACATATCAACTGATCTTCACATGTATATACTATACCGTCACCGATTGGTTTTGTATTTGTTCTAGGCGTAAGCATGAAAATAAACATACCATATATTTTTTTATTTCAAATTATGTCAAATGTAAGTTCCCTTTCATAAAAGGGGAGAGGTGAAGGATATTACTTTTACCCAGAAAAAGAGAACAAGAGAAAATTATTAAACTTGATAAAACTGTGTCCGGAGCTTCCAGATAAGGGCTTATTGACATAATATCTCATAAACCTGTCTGACCTTGGCTACTCAACTGCCATATTGAAAATGAAACGCCACCCAACATTTAATGTCACTGAGAATCTTGTGAGTTTTACACCTGAGATTCACGGCAACGAAGACTATGCCCCTCCCTCCAGCTGCGAAAGTTTAGACAATTACCAACAGACTTCAGCTTTAATCGATTTTAGGCAATTTCAACGTCTGAAGACACGATTATTAATTAGTATCACCAGTACATGAAAGTATTTTACCTTAGTTGGACTGCCAACTTATCACTACAGAATCTGTTTAATCCCTTGTAAACAGAACATATGAATTTCCGGAGATTAATCTACGTAATCGTAAGTAATTATTGGACTTGATCATTTCCTGTAGAAGGTATTATGTTGGGTCAGTATGTGGACTATACTCGCTTTAAAATACAGTAGTTTTCACAGTTATCATTACATTCAGAACAGTAAGTTACCTAATAACGTTTAAGGGTCAGGAAGCCACTTTTCATTTCATTTCATTTGTTTATTTTATCTATACATACATAATTTACAAAGAAACAAACCATGATGTAGTATTCATTCATTCATTTATTTGTTTCTCCACTACAATATACAATATGACAAAAATTTACATATTATACAGTTACGGGGGCAATTTGTCGTAGTAGTAGCAGGAGTGAACTGCAAAACCCTGTTGGGCTTGACATAAAAGGCAGAAACACTCCCCTGAAAAAATAGAGTGAAGTACTAAAAAAAAATAGAGTACCCAACCACCCGTCCCACCACTAGCTAGAAACCTATAAGCCATGCCTCTAAACCAGATAAAGGAGCAAGCCTAATCATAAAGGATTCATAATAAAAAATAAGTAATTAATACATTCCGATGAAATAATTGTTCCACTTAAAGCTGAAAATAGGTTTCTGTTTTAAAATATCTGGAAGTAAATTCCACAAGGTAACTGCACGGAGTGTAATCCCCTCATTAAAAGGCATGTGCGACAGCTAGGGATATGCAAGTAATCAGATTGTCTAGTACAGTGATTATGTATTACAGAATTGGTAATGAAAAGATCGTTCAAAGAAGGTGGCAGTTGATTGTGTTGAGAGCGATAAACAAACTTAGCCATATTCAGGCTTATGAGGTCAGAGAATTTGAGCAGATTAAGAGACTTGAACACAAGGTTGGTATGATCATAGTATAAACAGGACCCTAGAAAAACAAAGAGATGTTTATCAAGCTCATCGAGGACTCTATGCCAGATTGATCGTGAATCAACACTGGCGAGATTCGCCTGCATGACAAGTGCTCAGAGGGTTACGAGGAAGGAATGTACTAATCACCCCTACTCCTGCCTCCAAGACCGCCGTTTAAGCAGGCCATTTGCCAGCGGATAAGGTACTGAAGGGGGCGAGATGACTTCCAGGGACGATATATTTTTCGGGGGCGAGATGTGTAAAAATTATGTTAAGGCAATGGTAACTTGAAGTTTTCTAGGGGAAATTTTTTCCAAGGGGGCTTCGTCCCTCTCCCCCCCCCCTTGTCTAAGGGCTTGCATTTAACGTCCCCATTCGACGGAAGTTTGTGTATCCCCAGTCTTTAGCCTCTTTTCGAAAGGCTGGGAGGGCAGGAGGATACTTGCTTTCACCACTGGTCGACACTGAGCTGAACCGAGCAAAACGGACGACCTCCTGAATTCGGCCAACTCCTTGAGACGGACAACCAGATACCAATTTTAATTCACCAGTTTAGATCCCTTATTCATTCTTCAAAAATTACATTAGAAAGTAAAGCCTCTGTCAAATTCTAAAAGACCACCGCCATGGTTTTACATTCTTCCATATCTCAGACAATTTACAGTATAACATTAAAATAAAATAATTTTATCGAGTGTTTTTCCTTACTTCCCTTTTTGGGGAAAAGTTTACTTCCAAAACATGACATCTCAAAAGAAAGAACTAAAACATGAGATCTCAAAAAAGAACGTTAATATACAATATGTAAGGCCTGGTAAGTGTAATTTTTGGGAATCTAGAAGGAGAGAAAAACTATTGGTGAGCTGCCCGCAAAGTTGGTGGCGCTCGTCTCACGTAGTGTCATATCATTTGGATGTCCCCACCTCAACTAGTCCAACCCAAGTTCTCCCAAAGGCTATACATTTGCACTAGATAAGCTTAAATTACTCTCACCGATGAAAGCCCCTTATGTGGGCAGGGATTTGTCCAAAGTAGCACCTCCTGACGTAAACACTGTGCTGATTTGCATATTCTGATTTATTTTTTGCAATGACTCATGCCGTATACTGCTGTAAAATTTTCCTCTTAGAAAAACAGTCATGATCCCTTCCCAAAGGATATTTCTTTCAAAAATTTCTGAGTTTGTTCTGCATTACTTTTAATTGTTAAAGAAAATACTTGTTATTGTACTTCAAGTAAACAAAAAAGAGACAGAACATTTTTTGAAAATTAAACAAAACAATTTTTAGAATTTAGATGGAAGCGATGGAAACAGAAATTAGCCAATCATTACAAGTTTGACCCTCTTCTCAAGCTAGAGAAAAATAAAACAGAAAAAGAGGAATATGACAGTTTTGGTGTAAATGATAGAGTTGGTTTATTAAACCTTGCTTTAGGGAAAGTGACTTACAATGAAGTGTTGCTTCGATTTACTGTAAAAAAAGTCTGATGGGCAAGTTCCCTCGAGAGCGACTAGTCATGCATGCATCTTGACGTGAATGAACGAACGAACAAACGTAAGGACGGACAAACGAACGAACGAACAAAAAAACGAATGAATGTATGCAGCTCATAAAAAGATGCTATAATGCCATCAATGTTCTTTACAAGGAAGGTTTGATCTCATATCTCTCTCAGAATGCTGTTGGGGTGGTTCCTCCAAAAATACCGGTAAGTTTTTTAAGACCAGGAAACATGAACCAATCGCCTCTACAAAAATTCCCTTACTGACGTAACCTGGATCACTGTTTGAATTACAATAATTCTATAAATAGAATGCTCTAAATGTTGGTTCAAGGCCAGGCTATCAATCAACATTTTATAAGAAGGACTACTTGAAGAGAAGTTGTCTCACAGTCCTACGCGGAAACGAATGTGAACAGCGCCTGTTGTTTTTACACAATGCTTCGAGAGGCTGAACAATACAATTTGGATCAAATTGGCTCCGAAAGGTCAGTTTCGATGGGAAAAACGTACATTGTCCGGAGTAAAGGGCCGATCGAAGTGCGAAACCTAAACCCCCGGTTGCCATAGCTTTTGCCATACCAACTAGAATGTTAGAGGACCATTTTACAGCCAAATTATTCTCTGAAGGTGGACTGAATAGCTTATAATTTGACGATGCGTTTTTCAATGCATTGTTCTACCGTTTTTGCTCTGATGGCTGAGTCGCCTCAGCCTATAATGAAGAATTCAGACCTTGAAGGGCAGTTATTTTCAGATGTGAACAAGTCATCGTAGGGAGAACCCCCGCCCCTTCCAAGAACTTGTAAGTTACAGATTCACTTCGTTTGGCTACCAATTCGATATTTTAGCTCAAATTTAGATTCTTTTTGAATGATAATAGTATTGCAAATGGATTATTCTTGGGTTGCAAAAACCCCACCTCACTATTACTGGACAAGGGATTAAACTACACAGTACGTATTAAATGAAAGAAGAGGTGTCGCAGGGGTTAAAGTGTAGGGGAGAGGGCACTTGGAATGAATCTTCCGGGAGTACAATTCGTTCAATGATCCAGACAGAAAATAAAAAAATATTCTTATCAGTTTTTGGAAGGCGCAATCTTTTGTGGGAGACCGTGCCTCTCATGCTCTATAGCGGCGCCACCACAGACCTAGAGGCGGGGAAAAGGCTGCCCCATTCGAGCAGAAATTTGCCATTTTCTGGCCATAAATGAAGTTTTATGGAGGCAGCCTGCTTAAACGTTCGTAAAAACTAATATAGAGCTAGGGAAGTAAGAGCAATGACTGCCACTGGTATTTCAAAAACCTTGTTGAAAACCTACTACAATTTTTAATTTATTTCCTATGTGGGAAAATCATTGGAAAAAATTCATTGATTACCTGATGTGCCTCGTCTCGTTTTCATGAAGGCCACATGCACAGGCATTGAGAAATAAGGGCCGATACTAGGGAACGAGACTGGCATCTTACACCAATAACGGGGCTGTGTGACAGACTGCGAATAAATAAATAAATTGGTTCAAATCAAAGTACGCCACCTTGATAGTTTGAACGGGATAGTCCCAGGTGCAGTTTTGTCCTCCCAGTGTTCAAGATGGAGGTGTAATTTTCCCAGATGATGACTAAACAGCTGAATGATATTGACAATCTTATCGGAATCGAAGTTAAAATGCGACGCGCTTTCCGCAAACAAGGGAGCAAATCTGAAGGGGACTTTTTCAGAGGGGAAGGGGGGAGGGACCCAAACCAAAAAGTACCATCATTTCCTCTCAAAGATAAAAAATAATTGAAGTAATCAAAATTTGTAGGAGGGAAGTTTAAAGTAGAATAGAATAAAGTGGAAAATAACTTAAATGTATTTTTTCCCTCACGTGTATATAGATTTGCGCCCCTGCCCGGAACCAGGGTATCAGAGTAACGGTTGAGAGGATGAAGGCTTTGTTGAAACAAAGGGTCATTTTGCCTTTGCCTCCATTTGGTAACTTAATCCCTGGTATGACATGTGCCTCCAGCCCTCTGACAGCCTTTTAATGAACGCCTGCAAGTGATGTCGTTCAATTATTAGATATCCTGTCAAGAGACATATTCAGAGTACAAACACATCTCCCAGACATGTAAATACTCTTCACTCACCCCTCCTCCCCGAAAAAAAAATCAAGTAACGTAACACTCAAAACTTTTTTAATGAAATATGACATAATAAGCTCTCACTGACCTGAGCAGTCACAGTCAACTACTGCATTACAGTTAAGAGACAGACACACTTTCAATTAAGAAACCTTATACTACAAACAAAACCCATTATTTACTGTATCACATCTCTTGTTTTAAGAAAGACTTGTACAGTATGTGAATGTGACCACTGGCAGAAGACTTGCTTCAAGTCTTTCTTACAACTCATTCTTTGCAGTTGATCTTCACATTCTGCTTCAAATTTCTTGTGCACAAGTACCACTGTGTTTGGCATGTATTTGCCAAGTACAAAATCTACACATATACAGCACATCAGTTACTTCTGAAACCACAATTTCAGTTTGCATGCTACAATGACCAAAAATAAGAAACATGACAATGGACTATTCCTGTACTTCATTGATGATGTGACTACTATGTGCTCCAACCACTGGCAACCAGGATGAGCTGAGTCCCCCAGACCTAGGGCTGTCAATTTCCGTTTAATCTCCTAAACGTTTAAACGGTCGAAATAAACGTTCGTTTACCGTTTAAACGGTAGGCCTATCTTTATTCTGAACCAACAGTGTAATGCATTAATGGCCTCATTGATCATTCACTTAACACGATATTCACAGTACGCGCAAGCTTTTAAAATCTGTACGTAACAATCTAGCGATCGTTTCAGCGATTTCTTTTTAATTTAATTAAATTTGCCAATGAACAAAACCATTACCAAGCATTAAATTCGCAGTCAATGATCATAAGTTTGATACAGGGCGATACGTTTGATATCAGGCCGCAATGTACGCAAACACCGATGTACATAATATTAGGTCATGTCCGTACACTGTGCAAATGCAGAATTTCAAGTGACACGCAAGAAAAAAGTCGAGAGTTAAAGCACGTGTATAGGTCCGTTATTACATGCAAACAGTAACACATTAGGCTACGCACCTGCTCTGTACAAAAGTTGACATACATCGCAACAACATTGGGCATGGTATGGAAAATAACATTTTTCGATAGCTGCTTGTACCGCTAAATTACCGGTTGTTTCATCGTCCTTTGTAGTAATTTACAATAGGTACTTTTATGTTTATAATGCATGTTAATTTGTGTGAAATAAACGTGTGCCTTTTACTTTTGTGATTTAAACAAAAACGATGTCTAGAACATTACCCCAATGAACGAAAGTTTATGATAGATTCGTCCCATGCTACGTACTATAGCTCTATTGATTTGCACACAGCAAGCGGGCCGCATGGCGCTAACATGACTCAAACAGATATTTACGTATGGATATATAGTACGTGCATGAATTATGTACTGCTATATGAAACACTCAAAACAAACACATGTGCGAGCCTACACTGTCTGTTTACGTATAGGTAAAGCATGGTAGGATGGTGTGAATGCTGCATTGAAATACTGCAGCAATTTTCGGGCTTTTAAGTAAGTCTGTTTTAATGTTCGTTCTGTGAGCACCTTGAGCTACAAATACGATGTAAACTGAGAGAGAGTGAATTGTGGTAAAGGCGATATTGTGTACGCGTCCTGATAAGCAGATTTGGGCTACTGCTTCGATTGGGGATGCGGGCGCTGCGTATTGTTAGGGGAATTAGTAGGCTTACTTAAGGTGTAGCGGTATTGCCAATACAAAATATCGATATACCGACCTGAAAATATCGATAATATCGATAATATCGATATTTTCGCAGAATGGGTACGCACACTATACATATGAAAAAACGAAGTATGGGAAGGTATTACCATGTACCCGGCCCCTGACGACTTAAATGCAGAATTTTACTACGTTGGTAGCGAAAAATAAATCAAGATTTGTGCAGGAAAATTAAAAAAAAAAAAACTGTGTTTGCATTTAACATCTGAGTATTTGCAGTCGCGAAGTAACTTTCAATTACTTCTTTGGGAATATGTCTTATATAGCTTTTAGTGTTACTTCAGCATCACACCAGACGATCAAATATCCCTCCATCTCGCTAAAGCAACAGCCATGATCTATAAAAAAATCTGTAGGAGGTCTGCCCCTAAATAACTACAAAATAGTTTCAAAATCTGTGACTATTGGTTTCACTGACCATACAAACATTTTCAAAACGATGGTCCAAAACATCGTAATTCCCACCCCTTACTAGCATGTGCTACGCCGATCCCTTCCACTATCAACAGCTTGTGTGTTTAAATATTTTTCTTTCAAACAAAATATGGCATATTTGATTCGCAAGTTTTGGGATAAGTAAAAAAAGTGTTCCTTCTGGACTTACGTAAGCCAGGGGCCTTCTCCGTTTGTCACAAAGAAGTACCTCTTCACCTAACTCTCGTAAAATACCTCGCAAGTAGTTCACTATGCAATGCTGCATCAAAACGGCTTTGTTTAGTTAGTCACTATATATCTAAAAATACCGGCCGATATTTTCGATATCAACTATTCGTCGGTATTACACTCAACTATAACCACAAAGTTACTAGCAGTCGATATTTATACCTAGCTGATCTCTTGTATTCAGACATTCCAATAATCTATGAATGCCGTACTCCTCGTAGTGAAAATCCAGGCACCGTTGCAGTCCGCTGCAGGTCTGCAGCTCGCTTCAGCTTCTCGGCCACTCTCGCACGTGTCCGGGTACCTGCGGATGTCAGAACTTTCCCGAAACTTTCAAGCGCAAGCTAGAAGAAACTTTTACGCAGCTACTTTTGCAGGATTATCCCCATCGTAGCGTCAGCGATCTTTTTTTAATGTATGGAAAAATATTACAGTCGAAACTACTCGCAAATTTCCGCCCCAAACAAACAAAAATATACATCCCACAAAATAGTTAAAAAAACCCTCGTATCAAAGTACGCTGATCCAGTCAAAGGTCACAATACTCCTATGTATGCTGCTGCATAGTTTGTTTGGAAGAGTCCAAACTAAGTATTTTCTACAGTACTACACTTGTTGCATGTACGGACTGATTGCGGCGTGTTCGTACATGTTTGCATACATTCATGTGTCAACAGAATTAACGTAAAGCTTCCCCAACGAAAAAATTACGAAGCTGTACTAAACCCTGTGGCCTATAGTATGGAATCACATGCGTAGTACAGTATGTGTACCAACACTGAACTTCTAACGAATGTATTTGCGAAAATATTACGTTTATTTTCTGCTTGTGGAACTTTACTCTGTGAGATAGTCTCAGATAGATCATCCTACAGTAAGTCTGAATATCATGAAAAATTAGTTTTTACTTGTTCTAAGGTCTCGGAATAAACTTGCATGCAGTAACCAATTCGATCTGTACAAAAAACTTTCGTGTCACTGATACAGCTCATGAGCTAGCTCTGTACATATTCAGCCATTTACGCCCCACGTGTACTTTGGCAGTCGATCACCAGTCTGTACCGAATCTACTGTGTACACAGTCCTTCATTGAAGTATTCCACTGCGTATGCAAACCGCAGCAATAATTCATACAGCATGCCTATGCTCGTAGCATTGTGATGAACAGCTCAGTATTGTGCTACGAAGGTCACAAGAGGTGAACCTAGACCTACATAAGCTAGGCCAAAGATTCGTTGGTAACTTGACTCTATCGATGCTTAGGTATCGGTTTTTAAACTAACACTCGTATCGGTTATGAGTCACTGCTGTTAAATATCGATATTTGTGTTGAGTGTCGCTATTTTAGAAGAATCGGTATCCAAGTGAATAGTAGAATATCGATATTAGCACTATATATAGACTTTACTATATATCGATATTTTTGAAAACGCATATCGACGATATTACTAAGGAGCAAATATCGACTAATATCGATAATATCGATATACCGCTACACCTTAGGCTTACTGTGAGTAGGTGGAAGTCAATTCAATCACAGAATTATATACTATGAATGGAGAGACACGGACAGTTTATTTTTGAAGCTTTATTTGGTCATTGAATTTGCAAATAAACATCGTTGTTAAATGAGAGATATCAAAGAAAACATTGGGGAAGAAAACTGCTAAAACTTTTGTTGTATTTTTAAAAGGAAAACCGTTTAAACGTTTAGCTGAATTATGCACCGTTTAAACGGCCGATCGATCGTTTAACCGTTGAAACGTTTAAACGTGACAGCCCTACCCAGACCCCATCTATATTATAATAATACATTGGACTTAATATAGTGCCAAGTCAGGAACAAAAACGTAGCTGCTCTAGGCGCTTGACAAAGAATCAGACAACTTGTTAATTACATTCAAAGGAACAAGTAAAGAAATGAGTCTTGAGGTTATGCTAAAAATGCAGAGAGATCAGTGCAGAACTGGATATGGTCAGGTAACTGGTTCCACAAATTGGGTGCAGCATATGCAAAGCATCAATATCCATAAGACATAGAAGTTCAATTTCAAACAAGAAAGAAGCTTTAGGCCCACATTGTACTAAGAAATGAAAAAAACACAAGAACACAATTTCCTTGTGAACAACGACATCATGAACATCAGCCCTTTATAAAACATGGGCCAATATTAAAAATGTCATCAATCAGCAACTGCTTGGAAAGCAGAAAATGGATGCAAGTTTTCTTTTATTTTTTTGTCTATAATGTTGAATTTTGTTAACTTATAATGCAATTTTCATTTGATTTTGTTAACAGAAATTTGATATTTTACATATTTGATGGGCGACATGAAAATGTTGAAATGTTTAATGGAGCTGCTAGTTCCACCTTGAGATCTGAACCTTTAGCTGATGTATTCAAAAGGTGTATTATAAATTAATTTAGGGACCTGTATAGTCTTGAGAATACGGAAATAATTCTGGTGTAGGGATAGATGTTTGTCAGCATGTTAAGGTGTTAAGTGGTTATCTGTTTATTACGAATGCCACAAACTGTGCTCTACAGTACATTATATTACTTCACATATGGCTACTTATTCCTACTAACTGAACCCAACCCCTAAAAACTGCCTTAAACCTGACCATTGACTCTAACCTAACCCTCAATGAAATGCCTCTCAATACTGTATGGCCTAACAACAAAAGAGTTACATACTGCCTTTATCAGTTCAGTATCTGGTCTAGTCTGGGTTACCCCCCCCCTCCCCCAGGGATGAGCTTTAATTTCATTTGGTCTTTTCACTCACAAGGGGAGGGAGGGGCAAGTGACAGAACAATAGAGAAAACATATCCCCCCTCCAATACAAGGTTATCCTGACTGGGCAGGTTCACTAGATTGAAGGTTCACTAGACCCAAAATACTACCTCTAACCTTAATTTTAACCCTAACCATAATCCTACAGGGTTCTCCACTGGTCTGTTTTTTGTCCAGGGGCTCTTTTGATCGCCATCCTGGGGGAAGGGTTTACTCCCCTTTGGGAAAATTTTGACAATTTAGGAGGGCTTAGATCGCAAATGGTGCAATCTACGCCTTGTTCTTAGCCTTCCCTATGTGTTCAAATCTGGGCATTTTGTGGTCACTTTTTTTTTTTTTGGCAATCACTTTTTTTTTTTTTGTCAAATTGCATTTTCTAAATATCTTTGACTTTACTTGCAGATCTGAAGCTCCAGTTTCCACTTGGACGTATTCAAGAATGAAGTAGTTCACTTTAATGGAAATTTCGGGTGAAATCGGGAAACCTAGGGGCCAGTTCAGTTGAATGGTTTCGTTTAATGTACGAGTTTGATGGTAACGGATTCCTACTGTAGAAACATATGAAAGAAATGCAGTAGGCTAAGTGCATATTGAATGATATAAGAGCTCAGGTGCAAGTAAGCTGGGTTTGCATCTCCGATGTTTTACTATACATTGCTTGTCATGAGTATTTGAAATCAAATATAGAAGGCAGTTAAATGACTAAGGTGTAGTGTTTGTGATTGAGTGTACAGACAACTTCTTGACCGGGCGGGTCAATTTTCTGTGCGGGCGGCAAATTTTTGTCCGGGCGCTAAAGTAGTGTGGCAGATTTTGTTCGGGTGGAGCCCCCGGACAAAACAGCTAGTGGAGAACACTGTCCTAACCAAACCTTACTCCTACCTGAGGCTTACACTTATCCTAATCCTAATTCTGTACCTAGCCCCACCTCTAAACTGAAGTACAATAGAGTTTTAGTCAAGGGGATCTTTGGTCTAGTGAACCTGCAATCAAGTGAACCTTTACTCTACTGGATATCCTCATCCTGACTACTTTAAAACTGTTTCATTCAATTAGCCCCAAATTTGATGGACTGAACTTCTGCATTGTTCCAAGAAAACCAATAAGTGGGCCCACCTAAATGCCATATATATACACTATGATTTGAAGTGTGCAAGGATTGTAGTAAATATTTATAATTTAAACCACTTTGTCATGTGACTTTAAAATTGACTTAGTGGACAGGTGCTTTGCCGTAAGTGCTGGTGGTGTTAAGGTTGAATCTCAGTCAGTGGCATGGAATTACAAGAAATGTATTCTTCCCTTCCTGATTTCACTTTGTGCCTCAGCCTACTTTGTATTTATCATCACCAATGTGTTCAAGGTCATCTGTGGTTTAGGCTATTTTAATTGGTTAATTGCAGTCACTCTAATTTGAATTAGGCCTAGTGCATAGTGAAGAAACCTAATAAGGCCATGTTCAAATTTCTTGTACCTATCAAATCAACAATACGTGTCAATAACTTCTGTCGCATACAGTGCATCAATTTTTGATGCAGCACGCTTACCACAAGCTCCCCTGCAAATGCACGTGAACCGTCATATACTTCAGGCATGCATACACAAAGGCATGCAGCCTCAAATGTAACATGCAAAACTTACACAGAGCCGTATACATACAGCTCTGTACACAAATTGCAAACAGCGCTCACTGGCCTTATTAGGTTCATTCCGGATCTTCGGCTTAAGCTGGAAACTCTGAACTTGTTGTTCGTGTATCTCTCTGTAGGAAAATTCTGAGGTAAAGATTTACAGCTCCCAAATAAGATCAAGTCCGCCGAAAGATTTGCAGGTACAGGTTCAAATTCTTTTTTTCTAATTTAAAAAAATGAAAACTTTCTTACTTAGAGTGGTCTTATTGGGTTTCACCATCATACCCACTCAGTATCCTAAGACCCAACTCTACAATGTTAGTACTGGCATGAAAGTTTGCAAGTATGCATACTGTTTGTACCTGTATTCTATAATGCTTAAAAACTTACTTAAAACCACTTCATACTCTACACAATGGACTTATTTAGGTTCTGACAGGTAAACCCAGACGTTATCCTACCAATCTACTACACGGGGAGTTTGACAGGCCTACTCTTGTTGTCCGAAAATCACACTTACATTTGTTTATACTGTAATTATCATACGAATATGTTACCCAAAGCTTTTTCTGATGCTGTGTACTACCATCATGTTTCAAATGATCATATTACTAACCGAAATAATAACTTTTTCAGTGTAACTCGTCATAACTCCCATAAAGGTACGGTAAATTGCTACTTATAATAATTACTGTTTTTCTCTGAGGCAGTGTCTGCCTTCTTCAGTTACAACTGCAGAGTCACTTAGATCTTTTCAAATGAAGCTCAAAATGTATCTTTCATACACATGAAAGTAAACGTCCTTTTTCTCAAGTATCGTGCTCCTCTTCTTCCCTTCTTCCTGTCTCTCTTTCCCTTCCTACTTGCTTTCCCTCTCCTGCTCCACTCTCCATCTGCTATGTTTAGTTTTTTCTATGTTTGTGCTATTTAAGTCTGTTGTGTTTCTTGTTGTGTAAATGTATTTACTACTGAAGTTGGTCACTAGCTTCAATACTGTATAGTGGGAAATTTTCACGGGGGTTAAATTTTCGTACTTTTCGCGACCAAGTATCTAATCGCGAATTTAAGACCGGGAAAGTACTTTCATTAGTTTGTACAAGACTAGCGAATTCTTCACTCCCCAAATATGTGAACAAGGTACAGATTCGCCAAAAATTAGCCTTGTGGATATTTCCGGATATACAGTAACAGTGTTTCTCTGTTTTCTAGTGCCCATCATATGTTTTGCATCCACACATTTTTGTTTTAACTTTTGTAACTTTCGTAAAACATATGAGAAATAAATCTGAATTGAATTAATGTGTTATGTCAAACTGTACATATTCTTCAGATTCTGTATGGAGCATGTAAGACCTAGGCCTAGGGACCACTGCCTAAGGCTGAGGGAATGAAAGTCATAGAATACTGTCCCAGTGATTTTAACACATGAGGCTTTTTTCATCATTCATTATTTTGCAACAGTTTCAAGCAAACAAAGGGGTTGGCTTCTGAAGACTACCTCATGGTACATATGCGATTCAAAACAAAAGTTACATTCACAGAATTGAAATTTGTACACAGCTGAGAATGGTTTTGAGCTGTCTATTTATGAGGCTTATACGATGACGACTGGTCAAGTTTTCATTTTCAGAAAGCGTTGTTAGCAAATTTTGATTAAATTCATACTAAAACGTTTTAACAGATTGTTTTTTATAAAAAATTTTCTTCAAATAATAAAAATTTTCAGCGGCACATTTCAGTGCATGCAGTCGGTGGATGGAACTATGACTTTCATTTCCTCGGCCTAAAGCCAGTGATGCTGCAAGGCCTCTGGAGAAGGAGAACATGAAACATCAACCCTCGTGCCATATCAACATACACAAGATTGTACTCCTTCTTTCCCAAGTTATTTTTTTATATATGACAGTGTAAGTGTTATAATAAGCTAGGCCTAGTTTGTGTATGAGCGGCTTTGCTATGAATGATTAGCCTCATTTGCCTAGGCCCTAGGCGGAACGTTAGTAACAATAATACTTGTAATAGGCCAGTATTAGATTAGAATCTTACTTATCCTCGGCTGAGAAACAAAGTCTCGTGTAACTGCTAATGCATGTTCCCGTGCGGCTTCCACATCGTTATTCATTGTCCCGTTGTTCATTTTGCCAACTTCAAACTAACCGAACCATGAAAATGACTGGAATCTAGTTTGGGAACCTTCGTATGAGGAAAAGATGGTACAATTTCTGCCCGGAGATGATCAAACCCTTGGTTTCGAAATGAATAATTAGACCACGGTCATATGATTGATCACATAGGTTACAAGGTCCAGTCGTTTAGTTTGTGAATTGATTATTCGTCACACGGTCATATGATTGATCACATAGGTTACAAGGTCCAGTCGTTTACTTTGTGAATTGATTATTCGTCACATTTAAAACGCCGTACCCGGTCCGTTCGAGTAATGTTTGTTTGTCGATGGGCTACACAGAACCTGCCTGGAAAACAGTAAGAATTCAGTATTGAAGCGCATAGGCGTAGGAGACAGGGGGGGGGGGTGTGCTGGGGTGCTGGGGGCTGCAGCCCCCTAAATTTGCAGCCCCCCTAAAAATATTTCTGTGAAAAAATTCGGGCAGTATATAAAAAGAAATTCTGGAACTGGAGGCAAAAATGCGATAATAAAGTTTTGTTAAATCAGTAATTTAAACTGATGTTCTAAGCATGCCCGACTGCCTGCCCGAAAAAAAAATAAAAACAGTGGTTCCTGCCCGAAAACAAAACAATTATATAGTAGAAATTTTACCACAGGCGATGCTCCATGCATCTCTCATCTGCCGTAGACGTTTTCCTGTTTCGGTGTTTTTCGTTAGCACCACAGCTCACCATTTTCTTGGATGCTTCGCAAAGTACCAAAATTTGCGCGCGCTCCCCGCGCTTTCAATGTCATTGATTATTTATTACCAATAGTGTCTTAAACGTATTCCACACTTTTCATCGCCCCCAATTAGGTTGATTGCTCGTATGCATAGGCGGATGGGTGTGGTTATGGAGCAGCACAGCATTCAAGAATGCAAAGCAGGGGAATTCTTTTTCCATTCTTTTTTCCATGCGACTTTTATCATGGAAATGAATGATTCCTATTGCAAATTTCCGTGCCCTTGTTACGATTCGCACTATGTATCTTACCACAGTTATATTTTAGGGAAATAAAATTACACGAAAGTTTTCTGGCCCAAGACACTGATTCCGAAAATTAGAGGTATATCTCCGTCCTCTGTCAGCAGGGGTACGGTGAGGTGTCGTTTTAAACGTATAATGGATGTATTTTGATAGTTTTCTATCAAAGATCTTTCCCAAGTAATCAAACTTTTCGTGCGCTTTGCTCACTTTTATCTTCAGTTCTGTTGTTATATTCTTTAACACCGTCTCAATCACATACACATTTTTCAACGGTCATGGGTTCTACAACAGTTGTAACGCAAAATTTTGGCCAGCGTCGCTCGCAAATGCCACGTGTTTACACTCCATGCCTCAGTGACATGGAGGAACGGAGCGCATGTCCCCCGTTGAATCACCCCAAAGGCGTTTAAGCTTTATCCTTGTAGTAGTGGGGTGAGGTGTGTTTTCGACTGAATCATGTTTCCATTCATCATGTTTTATCACAAATAGTTCTCAAGCTATCAGAGTTTTCTTTAGACCTAACCTCAATGTTGTCCTTATTATCCGCCGCACTACCTTGTGATAACAACTCCCTTACCCGGAGAAGCACCGTGACAGCAGCAAAAGTTAAAAGCTTTGTACGAATCATCAGGTAGAAGAATCGCCTTGTGATTTGTAGATAGGTTTCTTTGAAGAACTGAAACTGTTTCGATGCAGATGCAAGTTTTGTCATAAAAATGATATCTCTGTCATGCAAAAATTCAGCGCGCTTTGGACGCATTCGTCATCGTTTGCACTCGTTAACCATTATTAAAGTATAGTACAGTTTAAACCTTTTTCTCAAGGATAGCACCAAATCCATCTAGGCCACCTAAACTTAAGAAAAATTTCTCGAAGGGGAGGGGAGTTTGGGCAAACACGTTATCTGCCTCCTCATCCCCTCCCCCCGCAATACAGAAAGTTGTGCTCGTGTGCGAAGAATGCGAAAAATTTTGGTCACATTTTTCGGGCAAGTCGTTACAGCCCCCCCCCCCCCCAAATCAAATTAGGCTCCTACGCCCATGCTGAAGCGTCAACTACGTAGATGAATGCTGAGCATGCAATGCCCTTTACCGACAGGCCATAAACACACCCCGTATTAGCATTAATGAAACGGTTGAGTTGGCCCTGATAGAGACGACGGAACGTTCTTTTTTAGCGTTTGACGGATCACAAACAACTTATCTGAGTTTGAAATAATCCGAAAGATGTAAAATAATTTTCACCTTGAGAATGAACAGGATCCAGTCTGGGTGGATTAAACAATAAGAAGAAGCCCAGCCGGAAGACTGACTTGGGCTCAAGCTAGGGACGGAACCTGAGTGCCGTGAGAAGAGAGTGTCACATTCACGGGTGGCACCAGGTTGGGGTCCCCGTCGGAGAATGTTGGCCCCAGGTCAGGAAAATTTTACAATTTCGTTGGGGAACGACGAAGAGAGAAACAACGGGTAGCCTATACTGGCTTTTGGGCCAACTCGCCGGTCCTAAAACAACTTGATCCCAACCGACTTGGTTCCAGGCCAACTCCGTTCCAGATCATTAGAGTTTGACAGTGCTGGACCGATTATCGAAATTCGCCATCGGTATCTGTCGAGGCCCATTTTCGTGCTGTATCGGTATCGGTAAAATTTACAAATGCCTATATTAGGTTACCTAACCGATATATATATATATATATATATATATATATATATATATATATATATATATATATATAATATATATATATATATATATATATATATATATATATATATATATATATATGACTACATGTCATGAAAACAATACACAGTTTGAGGCTTTAATGCAATTTGCAATATTTTAGCTCATCAAGATGAGACAACACTTAGTTGTGGTGCATGGTTGCCTATGGTTAGTTTGCAGAATGGTTATCATCCCAAATACCGCGGGTATCGGATGGGTAAACTTTGACTTAGGAAGTCGTGGAAATCATTTGACTACCTATGTAAATTTTTCTTGTGACATGTTAACTGTTTTGTGACTAATCAACTTTAGACAACAGTTTTACAACTCATATCGTTCATCTGCCAGTGGCGCCTCTAGGAGAATGGGCGACAGTTTACATTCTTTTTGTAAAAAAAAAAATAAAATAAAATAAAAATAAACTATGATCAAAACTAAAAATCAGATAAAATCATATACTGTGAATGCAACATTTAAAAACCAAGAACAAGTTTCCTGTATTTTTCTTTTTAAATTTTGCGCTGTTTTGTGGACCATCAATTAAATAACCATGATGATAATCATGCATCCAAATTGAAAATATGTTACAAATTTCCAGTTTATTGCTCTCATTCATAATATACATGCCCAGGCTCTAAACGATCAACTGCCATCAGAAGTAATTATTACAATCTGTGTGAATGAAAGGAAATTTTAAGGCAACTTGATTTTTCATGAAAGAGAAAAAGTTGGGCTCAAGTTGGCGTGGGATGGAGTTGGCCTGCTCCCCCTAAAAGCGACCATGCCAGTCGCCTGATGATTTTCTTGGTTTGCTCCCTTGGCCGTCCAGAGGGCACTTTTTCGATAAAATTTTTCAGAACTTAATTTTCGGAACACTTGCCTCGTCGCCTTTTGCGCCATCCTTCTACCTGTCAGTCGCTTTTGTCGGGGTTTCGGTTGCGGCCCCCGTGACCCGTAAGGTAGCTTAGCTTAACCGTCGGGCAAATTCCTGCGCTACCCTGGAGTAATTTGAAGCTCATGGCTCTATCGTATCATTTGCATCATTATAGCACTCAGTGACTTAAGGGGTGCCCAGGGCTAGATTCCCAGTTAAAGTCTTTTGGGGCACTAAGCAGAATTTCATTTGAGGAACCCAACCACCGTCCCGGGACAGCCAAAAATTTTCAATTGGACTTCTGAAATGTGATCAAACTTTCAATTTGAGTCAATTTGATTTTTCTTATCATATGACCTGTGTAGACTGTAAGTGAAGGCAGCTATAGTCCTCCAAAAAGCCGTAACCGGCCTAATATAGAGAGAACACTACAAAAGGAAAAAAGAGACAGATTGTAACAAAATTTTCAAATTATCTACAATTACTAGCAATGGCTACGCAGGAAAAATAACCAGGCTACGATTTCGCCTCCCTCCCCACCCCTTCTCCGACAGTCCTGGGAAAGAGGACTGTACCTGTGTACGGTACCGTTACAAAACCCGCTGAGATCCTTCGGTTTGGCCGGCGAGTGCATGTCATACAGCAAATTTACTACTGAATCTTTCAGCGTTCCAAACACACGTCATGGCATTATGCCCACGAGAAGCGGGATGTCAATGGAAAACTAAATCTTCACTGCCATTACTGGTTCAACACTATTCAGTCAAACGAATTTAAAGCCCGATTGCCTTTTCACTTAATTAAAACAGGTCGGGTGGCAAACAGTTTTGTTGAAAGCTGTTTACTAGTGTTCCCTACTGTTTGCTCTGCTTCAACTTTAAAAAAGCTAAGGTGTCTTTTTTATTTGTTTAAGATAAAACCCTCCCACCTTTATCTTTTTTTCATTAGGATTGCTTGAAAAGTTTGATATCCGATGACACAGTACACCAAGAGCCTATCATTCGTTTTGTGTTGAGTTGGTTTGACGATAGCATTGCATTTAAGAGGTCCCGAGATCATATACCCCGGAGGAATCACTTATCTCACCTGGCGCGTTAGAGACACCCGCCTGTAAAGCATAAGGATCTCACCTGGTGAGTTGTAGAGACCTGTAGAACTTGAGGGGGATATGCAAGTCTATCAATGAGGAGTTACCTGAGAAAATGCTCATTACAAAGTTACCTGTAGTATGCAGTAGTGTTTAATTCACCTCAGAATTTCATTAACACCGGCGCGGATCCGGGGGAGGGGGGGGGGGGGGCTTTCCCGGCCTCAACCCATTTTTCTCCACATCAACAATAACAAATACGCGAAAACTAGCATAATGTTAATCTAGGAGAATATTAAAGCCCCACCCCCCTTTCAAATGTCTGGATCCGCGCCTGAATAAAGATAATCATAGCTACAATCTTGGACAAAACTCGTTGGAACACCCCTCGACCCCCACTCCCCCGTACAATGTTGGAGGTAATAATGTCCATTGGAGATGAACCGCTTTAGTTTGGACACAACATTGTACTGGGGGGACGGGGGTTTCGTAAATCGTGCGCAAAACTGTACTGGGGGACCATGGTTTCCTAAATCATGCACGACATCATATTGTACACGGTACAACGGTCGGAGGTGTTCCAACAGTTTTGTCCAAGATTGTCTGAGAATTAGCAGCACATTTTTCAAAGGTTTTCGGAGAAATTAGAGCGATAGATTAAGTACTTCAGTTTATATTTTCAAGCGTTATGATAATTATTCTCTTAGGATGTAATCATTATGGCAGATTCGCAAAATATTAATAAAAATATAATCATCCATCAACGATAAACGGTATTCACTGCAAAGGAATCAAGTGAAATAAGTCGACGCAATTACTTTAAGGTTGACTCTGAGAAGAGAAAGAGTCAACTTACTGCCGGAGAAATGCACATGAAGTCTTTGCTTCCCCCCCAAAAATGTGTACACCAATTTTAAAACCCATTACAAATAAGAGTAAATCAGTTTCAAACGATAAACACTTAGTTGTTCACAAAAGGGTCAATTGTCCAGGGACTTTTTATTTGTACTGTTTATCGTGGCGCTATTTCGTTTTGAAAGTCCTACTGAATGGTTTTCTTCTCCCTGTTGTTTAAGAGTACTGTAAGGAATATATTACATAATATATATATATATATAGTATAATATATATATATATATATAAGTAATATATATATAAATGATTAATATATAGTATATATATATATATATTATAACTATATATATATATATATATATATGTAATAGTAAAGCTCTTCTCTCTAGTTCCATCGCACCTTATTCAGTATTCCTCCCGTAAGCGGTGGCAATCAGACATTCAATTTTTCACTGGTTGTTCGGCCCAAACCCTTTTCAACGTGGAGAGCCTACTCTATTGAGGATACCAGTGTTCTTTGAACGTGAGAGAGCTCGTTTCCTTCGTAAGTAGACTGATTAAAAGCAATTTGAGTCCTTCACTGAAAACGATGTCTGGGGGCCGGGCAAGAGCTGATTAAAATTTACCTTTGAGAGGGCATGCGATGGCCAGTCTAGATCTTCGAAGGGTCAAACTGTTTGCTGTTTGTTGGGAGCGCAGTGGACACGCTTGGCGTCCGTAAAGTACCTCACCTTCGCTGTGATTTGTCACCACAGGGGGGAAAAATCAAAAACTTCCGCAAGGTACAGCGCCCTCAAACTAAATAATGTCTAATTAATTTATGTACAATAGTGGATGTCTCTGCACCATTTGGGAGAAATGACGTCATAGGACATTATAACAAGTGGCCCCCAGTTTGTTTCCATACTCTTTGTGTGACACAGGTCAAAAAAATATCCATGCTTTAGGCTCCTGAGCTTAGGAGCCCTTCTTAAACTCAGTTACATATCTTGGACAAAAACTCGCGTTGGAAACACCCCTTCGGGACGCACACCTACTCCCCCGTACAATTGTGTGGAGGTGCTCTGGGACAAACTAATGTCCTATTGGAGATGAACCGCTCTTAGTTTGGACACAGACAATTGTACTGGCGGGGACGGGGCCGGTTTCGTTTAAATCGCTGCCGCCAAAAAACTCGTTACTTGTGGGGACCCACCATGGTTTCCTAAATCATGCACGCGACCATCAATATTGTACACGGTTACAAAACTCAATACCGAAGCATAGGAAGCAACACATTGTGAAGAGTAAAACTGCTGCATGGACCTAGAAATCTACAAGTTACTGAAGGAAACAAAAATTGCCCTCAGCTATTGCTGGTAGTTTACAGACATGTGATAAGAAAGGCTTATGCTCCTACAACGGCTGTTTTAAAATGGAACCAAATTTTCCACATGTAAATGATGAGAGAAGTATAATTTTTGAAACTCCCCTTTCCACTTATTGAAAGCAAATAAAAATATTTTAGTTTAGTTTTTTTTTAAAAAGATCCCTGCATCAACGGTCGTACTTCCCCACGTAAACCTTACCGAGAGATCACTGTGATGGGTGGGGGACTTCAACTTATATATCAAAATATACATGGGGCAACAGCTTCTAAAACTAGCTCCTTAACCCTCATGTTTTTCATGTTAACATTTTCCAGATGCTTTAAGTAAATAATACTACTACTAGTGGATGTTCTACAAACACCTAGGTGCAGAACTCTTGTCCTTGTACTAATGTTGTACTTTTGTGGTTACGAAATGCGTCAAGGCATTGAACAGGAGTGTACTGATAAATTCCCATGTGGAGAAGGCGTCGTGCCCTCCAGACGAATACCGCGGGGTAAAGCCGGCCCGCGAGGGTATTATGAATATCAAAATGTCCCTTCAAATGAAAATATCCCCTCCTTCGGGGTAAGTGGATCGCTGCTGTTCGGAGTTTCCCATATTGTTCGTGGTTGGATGTCCAAAATTGGATTCAAGATGATCACATATACAGAAAACGGTTTTCATATTGCTTTCATACAGTTTTCAAACCAGCACTGCTCAGCTCTCTCTTTATTGCTGTTATAGTAGAGTTTTCAATGTCCGATGCAATTTGGACCCAAAAGTTCGATTTCAGCGTCCTGGAATGCATCGGAAAATATAGATTTCAAGCAGTGTTTCATACATTTTTAGCTCACAGCATCTCAAAATCAATTTCGTTAAACAGCGCCCCCTTTTTAATACCACCGTTTTCTTTCAAGTCTTCATATTTTCAGAGCTTTAACCCACAAGCCGGATTTAACATAGTCGGAAGCACTAGAATACATTCTCAAAACTTTGAAAACTCCAATCCGGAACAAAATCAGGCCTTGTGTTGAGCAATTTTGGCGGACATTTTGTTTATGCTAATTACAAAACAGAAAGCCCAAAGGCTTAGTGATTCTTTGCTGAAAGGGGGTGATTTGTTGCACTAAGGTTCGTCCCTCAAATTTATACACCTTTAATATATCATTTTTACGATTTCTTCACAGCTTGACCTCTGTTGACCTCATATGACCTTCGAACCCCACCATAAAGTGAATAACAAAATATGAAAAAACTACAAATATCTTAGATTCGTACCAGGTCCGTCTGCTGGAGAAAACGAGCTCTAATCCACTGCTCCATCAAAGAACTCGTTCAGCTATGATATTTCTATTATGCTATAGTCACAGCATCCTTTTCACGTGTTCATAATTAGGCAATTTAGGTTAGTATTATTACTGTAACAGTGTGCTTGTGAAAATATAATTTTATCTTTGGAATGGCAGAAAAATTCAGCCCTAACTTTTCGTTAGTCACGAACGCCGAACACATTTTGGAGTTACCGTCCCCTGTCTATTTAGTTTAGGTGGTTTTCGTAGTTTCACCTCTAATGACTTCATGTCGCTTTCGACCTCCAACAAAGTCAAAGGGTTTCCTTTCTCACAAAGTAACACATCTATGTACCAAGTATGTAAAGGATCCATCATCCCTGTCTTGAAATATCGAGTTTACAAGCAGTTTCTATGAATTTCGTATTTTCACCTACGGTGACCTCAGATAAACTTTACCAAACTCAATACCGTTTATCTTTTGACTTTAACTTACCCACTCGCCGAGTTTGAAAAGCATCCATGCTTCCTACCTACAGATTTACAAGGTTTACAAGATTTACAAGGTTTACAAGGTTTTCGGTTTTTGACCTCTGGTGATCTCACATGACCTTTGGCCTCCACCAAAAAAACAATCTCCCAAGTATAAAAATTATCCATCAAGCCTAACATGACCAACCTCTTGACCTTCAGACCTCTACATCATGGGTCTGTCATGCGCAGGCTCCATTCTCAACCGGCTGAAAAGAACAGAAACTACACATGATCTTAGCCAAAATGCATCCAGCCAAAGCACTGCAATGATGTGTGATGAGATCTTAATGAGTCTTGTGTAATCGTAGGATAGTAACTCCTTCTGGCAATAGCAGCACCTTTTTGCTGCAATGGGAGTCAGCCTGCAGGACTTTTCATAAGAAGTAACTCGTAATCAAGCTATGTTAATTTGAAAGCCAGAGTACTTAAACATGTTCAGAGGCAAGGAATCACTTAGCCTTTTGGCTTTCTGTTTTGTGGTAGTGGCGTGGTGGAGCGGCTTACGTTTGATAATTTGCTCTCTCCCAAGATCTGCAGAACTGCAAAGCTGGTGGCATGGTTGCAAGTCATTTCGCAGATACTCTCTCTCTCGTTACACTGTGGATGACATCCAACAGAACTCCATTTCAGGCCTTTTCTGTATTAAATATGAGGGGAAAATAGAAGTTTTTTATTTTTCCAAGATCTGAAGGTATATGGATGATGTTCTCTTACAAAAAGTTAATGTTGCAAATGTCGTCCTTATTTGAATTTACATACCCGACTACACTTAACCAGGAGTGAATCTCAATAGTCATATCAATTTTTTGTTGATGAAAAGATATATTTACAATATAACTCCTTCATTGACTTGTAATATGCAACATGAGAGAGGAGACGTCTGACGTCACAACTCGAAATCGGTATGAAAACAACCCTCTGGCACAGCCTGACGTCACACTCAATATAACCTCGGTAGCATGTGCTGCACGAGGGTTGGTACTGAACTGTGACGTATCAACTGGTTTGTTTTCATACCAACTTGAGTTGTGAGATCAGAGGTCACCTCTCAAATTCGTAAGTCATCATGTAGGATATGCGAGAGTAAATAAGAAAAATTTTGTCATAAGTTCAACATGTATTAAGTTAAATTTGTGGCGAATTAACACGCCCTTCAAATGTATAAGAGTGAAATTCGGAAGAAAGCGAACTTCCAAATACCCTGCGGAGCGGACTCTTTTTGCTCAGCCCCTCAAAAGGCATCCCAATTACCTAATGAAGAAGGAATACACCGTACAGCCTGCTACGTAGGCAAGCCTCCAAATGAGTGTCATTTATCTCTTTTGCCCGTGAAATTTGTAATCCATTTGAAAATTGAAATGAATTGTCACTCACAGGAAAGTGAAATTACACGCATTCTATTGCTAGCCGATGAAGGAAGAGTGACCACTTACGTGATCCTTGGAGGAATTAATTGAAACTTTCGTAATAAGAGATTTTGATATTTACTGACGTTTGATCTCTTCTTATCAGGTACACACACACGCACACGCACACGTATACACATACATTTATGTATATATATATATATAAACAAACATATATATATATATATATATATATATATATATATATATATATATATATATATATATATATATATATATTATATAGGTTGATAAAGTGCTTAAAAAATAATTCCACGACGTTTCAGGTATAAACGCTTCATCAGGTGGCAAAAATGCAACTGAACAACAATGAAACAGAAGTAGAAAAACCACACATTAAAATTGGGCACGAACAAACCGGTTGGAAGAAAGGAACACGACGAGAAAACTGCGGAATGGAGACCGAGTTAAACTAGTAAAGAATGAGTTCAAAAAGGAACAAGTTAAATAAGGTCCATCCTTAAGTTAAGTGTAGAGAGAGGGTTCCGACCTTCATGATAAGGCGGTTTTCAGCAATTAGACGATCATTGTCAGAACCTCTGCACATTATGGCGGCGGCGAAGTCCTTTATCGAGCTTGGTGATTGGAGATTAAAATGTGTGGCTACCGGATAATATTGGGGATTTTGTTTGATGAACCTGGGGTTTTTTAGTGACTCGGTCTGCGAGACGATGTTTGGTCTCTCCCACATATAGTGAGTTACAACGTTATGCATCTCACACGGTTAGGTGAATGTTCCTGGGTTTTTTGCCATGGTCTGTTGTGGATAGGAAGCCCGAACTAAATTCTATCTTCCATTGTTACTGATCACGAGCGTTTGTGACTTTTGCCCTCCGTGGTCTGTTCGTTGATACATTCTTATGTATATCTAGGCTATATTTTGCAGGTCTTAAAATAGAAGCAAAAAAGAATTTAAATACCCTTTTAATAAATCGACGTGTTCCTCTTCAAAAAAATATGGCTGCGGATCTCTCGTCGTCCTCTGCAAGTGAATAGATGTGAGATAAGCTAGAGTTGTTTTTGACGCTAAACAAATTTAGTCGGTATAACGTAAATGCCTTTTTAGATATGCTCCTGGGGTTTTCAGTTACTACAAATTCAGATGTTGTGGTTCAATTTTTTTATTCAGTTTTACAGTTTACAGTCATAGTCGTTATTGCTGACCGTCTCGTACCCATAAGAAGTGCATCTTGCTAACTAAGAGTTGACCCAGAGCTCTTACATTCACCGGGGTTAGCGTAATACTCATTATCCTTCATAACTACGTGTAATGCAAAACAGCACGGGGTGCCTAGACAAACTTAGTGTTTCTTTCATGTGGAGATCAACTTCATATTTTGCTAACAGAATCCTTCCATTTGAGAAGAAGAATGAAACTCTGCCGTAAAATGTAAGTAAAGACAGCACCATTTGAAATGTAAACCACCCAACATGAAAAAACAATCTCAAAAGGAAAGGGGACACCCTTAAACTCGACAGAACAAAAAATACCATTAATTTAGCCTTAAAACCCAGCCCTGGATAAAAATAACCATTCACTACACTTTGATGGAGACAACACCATTTTTCATTTACGCCAATTAACATTTACAAAACTTTCTCACCTGTTAGAAGTTCTCCTCCTTTTAGACTTTCCCTAGGACGTCATCATTGTCTACACGAGATGACAAAGAAAGGATCCTGTCGATTGCCAAGTACTATGAAAACGTCACTGAAACACACTTATAAGAAATGTGAAGTGAATTACCTGGTGCGAAATGGCGACTGTCATCCTCTCAATATCTGGCACATCCCCATATCCGGCACCATTCTGTCTGTATAAACGGAGAGTTACTATTGGACTCGCAAGGTTGTAAAGATGTTCTCCCTCACCAATTACGCCTTCATGTTCCTCACTCTCGTTTTGGCGAACAACTGAGGTTGCGATCAGTAATCCTGGTGCAGTACCTGCATGTAGTGAAAACGTCTTTCACATCAGAAGAACGTATTCTACGTCAGAACACGTTGACGAAAAAAATTTTCAAACTATGTTTGAACATAAAATCCTGTTACTCCAACTATAAACACATTTCTCAAATTTCACATTCAGTTGTTCCCTACGAGAGTGGTTCAGCAAAAGTGAACCCCGGAAATTCTTAATAGTGGTGGGATTACGACAAGTGAGGCGATGCTTCCAAATTATGTTTAACTGTAAGCAGAATCTGTTAACTGGCAGAAAATGTTTGGTAACAAAGTTTTCAAGCAATTTCTGTAAATCTCAATTCCGATTTTTGTGTGTAACCAGAAAACCCAAAGGCTTAGTGATTTCTTGCCGAATGGGAATGCTTTGTTGAACTGAGGTTTACCCCTCAAATTTATCTTTCTTGACTACATCATTTTACGATGTTTTTACAATTTGACCTCTGCTGACCTGACATGACCTTTGAACCCCACCAAATATAACAAAAAAGAAAAACAGAAGTGGATGGATCTTGGATCTTGAACATTCTTGGGAAATTTTGCTTTTTGACCTCTGGTGACCCCAGATGACGATCTTGGGAATTTGGGGGAGATTTCGCTTTTTGACCTCTGTGACCCCTTAAAACAATCTTGGGAATTCTTGGAAAAATTTTGTTTTTGGACCTCTGGTGACCCCATATAACGGTCTTGGAATTCTTGGGAAATTTTGCTTCTAAGTTGTCAATTGGTGACATCAGATGACGATTTTGGAAACCTTGTGAATTTTTGCTTTTTGACCTCTGATAACCCCAGTTGACAATCTTGGAAATTCTTGGTAAATTTTTTTGACCTCTGGTGACCCCAGGTGACCTTAGACCTCCACCAAAAACAATAGGGTTCTTCCTTACATCATGACAAATTTATATCCCAAATATGAAAGTGTCCTTCATTCTTATCTTGAGATATTGTGATTACAAGATTTCCGGTTGTTTGGCTCCGGTGACCTAAAATGATCTTTGACTTCCACCAAAAGCAATAGGGTTCTTCCTCACAACATGAGAAATCTATATTTCAAATATGAAAAGTGTCTGTTGTTGCTATCTTGAAATATCGTGATTACAGTTTAACCTCTGGTGACCTCAGATGGCCTTTGACCTCTACCAAAAACAACAGCATTCTTCCACTTAACATAACAAATCTATTTCGGCCATTCCTATCTTGACATATCGCGATTACAAGGTTTTCGGTCTTTGACGTCTGATGACCTCAAATGACCTTTGACCTCCACCAAAAGCAGCAGAGTTTTTCTCTTAACATGACAAATCTATATACTAAATATGAAAAGTGTTGGTCATTGTCATCTTGAGATATCGTGATTACAAGTTTTTCGGTTTTTTACCTCCAGTGACCTCAAATGACCTATGACCATGACCAAAAACAATAGGGTTCTTTCTCTTAAGAATCTACAAATCTATATACCAAATATGAAAAGTGTCGGTCATTGATATCTCGAGATATCGTACTTACAAGCCATTTACGAGATTTCCACAGTTTAAGCTCTGTTTACCACAGATGACCTTTGACCTCTACCAAAACAATAGGGTTCTTTTTCTTAACATGAAAAATCTACATACAAAATATGAAAAGTGTCGGTCATTGCTAACTTGAGATATCGTGTTTACAAAGTTTTTGGTTTTTGACCTCTGGTGACCTCAAATGACATTTGACCTTCACCAAAAACAATGGCTTCTTTCCTTTAACATGAAAAATCTATATACTGAATATGAAAAGTGTCAGTCATTGCTATCTTGAGATATCGTGTTTACAAGCTAGGCGTAACATACACACATACACACACATACACACATACATACACACACACGACATCACCATCGCAACGATTCCTTGCCTGCTTTCGGCAAGGGATCAAAAATGACTTTTGTGCGAATATGAGCAGAAATTACATGTACAAAAACAATCCTATACAAATTTTAAAACCCTTTTGTTGCGAATGAGCTTTACGTCTCCTAAAAGGTCACTTGACCACCCTCTCAGCCTTTCATATACTAAACGAAATCTTGGCCTGAAGGCCAAAAATTGATTAATGCAAAACAGGCATTTCTGTTTTGTGTCATCTTGTTTACCAAAAGGACCCGTTTCCAAATAGAAATTACAAAGCATTAGGAACTTTGGTACCAGTCGTTTTGCCAATGGTATCTTACTGTGGCGAAAAACGACGTACACCAAAACAATCCCACAATCCTTTGTAATTCTGTTTGGAAAAGGGCTTTTTAAAAGTTTATAACTAGGAAAAGAAAGACTCTCGTTAATGTTATCATTGTTTACAGACTACGTACTACACTGAACACCAATATATCAGTTGTAAGCACTTTAAGCAAAGTCAACAATTACCGTTCAGTTCCACATAAAAATAAATGCAAAATATATATGAAGTGAAGTAACAATCATTGCAAAGAAACAAGTTTCATGTTCCATACATTATAAAAGCTGTAGATGTACAAATATTTAGTTTACAGAAAGGTATGTTTGAAAATAGAAAATGACTTTTCTCTCTTAAATGACCAAACCTTTATGCTAAATTACTGATTTTATTAAAACTAAAATGAATAGTGGTCAGATAATAGTATGTTTATGTACGACATAACGTAGGCATACTGCAAAACATCTCTGTAAGTTTGCAGAAACAGTGTAAGTATTAATCGAGGGACAATTTGCTGAAGTTAATTCAGGAACTTTGCCTATGATTATTACATTTCAATTGCAGAATGTTACCGTTCGACCATTTAATTCCACCGATGGGAATACGGACGCTTGCCTCGAACTCGTCGTTCTTGCCGTCATCGTTAAAGCTTTTCTCGGTCTCGCTGATTTTGCCATAGTCGTTAAAGCTGGTAAAGTTGTACCCTCTCTCTGCCAGTTTTTCAACCTCCACAGAAGCAAGTGTCACATCTTTAAAAGAATGTCAAATTTATTCAGAAGGAATAACCACTACGCCATCAATAACATCGCTTCACGTTAGGTTTTTCCAATAGACGAGTTGGAAAATTGGATTTTAGAGTACCATATAGCACCACAGCTCAAGTCAATGGATATTTTCTCACAGATGCAAAGGCTTGTATAGAATGTTTTCTTCTGCAGTCTACAGTCATACTGTCCAACCTTTCCGGTCAAATCAAAGACATTAACTTTAAAAAGAACTTTTTTCTCCAAAGAAAATTCTCTTTGACCAGTGACTAATTTCTAGAGAACCATGATTTTTAAACTCGAAAATTGTGAGTAATTATACAAATTTTCTGTCTTGCTCAGCTCAGCCTCTGTTATGGTACACTTTCCTTTCCAGCATGCATTGTAAATCGAAGTTTCCCAACTCGCTTGTTATGTTATAGCCTAGTCACAGCACCTATTTCATGTGTTCATAATTAGGTAATTGGAACTGTGTTATTATATTTCAGATATCAAATTTTGATTGCCAGGTCTCTTGGTCGTATTGTCTATCCTCGTTGACTTTCCCCTTCCTTATAATGATCTGCCCCTTTCACACCCAAGTAATCCAGAAACAATTGCCTTCCTAAAAGTATGCTTTGATCTGAAGTTTGTTACCGACGGAGGCCAAGCTTTAATCAAGATGTCGATGAAAGTTAAATAATGTACTTCCTTTGTGTCCCTACGAATTTGATAGGTCGTCTGCTTCAAGCATTGTTCAAGCCTAAATCATTTTTCCCAATTTTGGTAAATTTTCTCATCACTTAAAAACTTGTTCGAAATGTAAGTTGTGTGGAAAGTCTTCAATAAAGTTAACAGAAATGACATTTACTGCGACCAATAACGACAAAAATATAAAATTTCATATGATTGTGTGACGACTGAAAACGAAAAGTTAACTGTTCAGTGTAAGAAATAGAACTATTCGTTGTCATTTTAACAATAGGTCACTACATCCTAGTTGATCCTGGTTATTGTAATAGACATTTTGAGGAGAAAAGCAAGGTTACCATCGGAAAGTAACATTGCTTCAAAGTATCCACAGAATGTTGGATCTCCTTCCTAAAAGCTCCCTGATTCTATACAGTAGACCCCTGACTGTGCAGTTGTAAAGCAAATGGGTAGTTGAGCATCAGATTTGTGCAGTATACTAAATGTTAAATTTATTGATTTACTATTTGATTAACACATGCATATGATGGGTTAGTTAACCTCTAAATTGCTCTGAATTTTTCTCAGATAATGCAGAAACCCATTACACTTTAAACAGCCCGAGACCCCATATCCATGTAGTTCGGCTTATCGGAACTCTCTTGCCCCTCTGTGCTGTATTTAAATTTTCTGTTGCAATTTAAGCTTCTAATGTGTCGCAATTGCTTACCTGCAGTGGGCCCTAGTGTAACCTTGATCTGTGTTCCTGTTGGGAGTGTAAAGTTGGTGTCCAGAAGATCCTCTAAAATGTTGTAAATATCAATAGCCAGACCAACCTGATCCTGTAAAAATAATCATCATTTGAATGTTAGGGGATGAAATAACCTGACCGACGTTAAATTGTCACTCTAGAGACAGATCAAGAGTAAATATCCCGTAGTAAGAAAAAGCGTCCTACTAGATGCCTATGACGTGAGGAATACTTGAGAACGTCAGAGTAAACAAAAGGTATTCATATAGTTTAATCCATAAAGTGATAAAAAGTGTTAGAGATAAGCCCTAGAATGCATTTGTTACAAAATTCGTACCGTTTTCCTAACCAGGGAAGTGATATTAGGTAACTAGTAGGGTTCAAAGAAAGAGTTTTTGATGGATCTCCATCAAACACCACCTCCCTGCATTGAGCATGATACATACATGCGTGTTACGTTTTGTCATTTGTTTGTAAACCAGCGAAAAGCTAAGATTCCTCTGTTGTAAACATGAATAACTCATTACTACTTTTCCTAATGTACACGCGAAAAATCATAGAAGTGACCTATTCGATACGTTTCCGCCAGTAAAGTTATCGCACTATGATCGGTACTGTTTTTTACGCACTTGGGTTGCCTGGGATTTTGTTTTGCCCTCGGTGGGCCCGTCCGTACGCTTCGTGTACGCCCTGGGACACTAAACCACTACCCGTAATCTGCAATAAAATGTCAAATCAGATAATTTAAGTGCATTTTGTGCATTAAGTTAGTGAATAAGCTGTCCATACTCAAAATTTTATATCCGTCAATATTTTGTTTTGTTTAGAACCATGCCAAAGAAGACTATTTCTCTCATCTCTCAAGATTTTGTCGGAAACTTTAGGTGTCCATGATTTCCGAACAGTCCCTAAACTTTACATTTTGAGTTTGAGTTTGAGTTTATTTCCACATAATGCAATCTTTGCAAAATGAAACAATAACTTGAACATGGAGGTGGGGGAGGACTGAAAAAGCAAATAGCTTGTACAAGCAGCCCCCCCCCCTATGACAAAGTAAAGTGAACACAAGATGAATCGAGATAAAGCAACAAAATAACAACAAACAGACAACCCAGAAAACATAATAATTCTAAAGGTAATAATGAATTTACAAGAGGTAGTTATAAAATAGACGATTTTGAGTCTGTTCTTAAAAGAGGAAATGTTGTTCATATTTTTACTGTTCCAAAGGGTAATACCACTGTTTGTAAATAATCTGTGTGTATTAGCTGCTACCTCAAACGTAGGCCTATACACAGTGACGGTACTGGGATTTCAAAAGTGGGGGCACCAGGATTTCAAAAGTTGGGGGCAAAGGGAGCAAACAAAGCATTGGTGAGGGAGATGCGGTGTGCGCATTGTTCATGTAAGCGGTATGCCTTTTTCAGAGGCGCTGCCAGGAGTTGGTGATTTGGGGAGGGGGCACCGCAGAAAATGATGTCGTATTCCCACCTTTGTGCATATGTGCACCTGGCATAGTTTGCACACGGGGCGAATCCTTTGATCCATTGTGACCTTGTGCACGCGCGGTCCTTGGGATGGAGTCTAAAGGGAGGGGTGTCCTTTCCTCTTTAAAAGCTTTTGTTCATTTACAGTGGCTTAGATGCAAAATGGTGCTTTGTTTGGCGAATTTTCTACCTGATTTTAAGTTGAAAAATTCTCATAATTTAATGAGTTCTTATTTTCGGTTTGGTATGTTGCTTAAGTGGAGGGGTGACAATTCTCCCCTTAAGAACTTTTTGTTAACTTAAGGTGGCTAAGATGCGAAATGGTGCTATCTTTGGAAATCACTAAACTAACTACATGCTTGGAAATTCTAATATGTTAGTGATATTTTGGCCATGGCAGGTCACCCCCTGCGAGGTCGGTGAAGACAGGTGTAGGACCTCCTGTAAGCTGTGGGGTAATTACAAAATGGTGATGTTAAAATGAACAAATATAGGATTACATTACAATTTAGTTTTCTATGTTCAGTATCCTACTGGCGTGGCTTTGTACGTAGGCCATGGTCAGGCTTTTCCGGGTCTGGAATAGTAAAACCCCATTCATGCTGCACCTACTAACCTTCCACGAGTCTGTTCCATTAAGGGATTCGTTCAAACCTTCGATCAGCTTCACAAGTGCTGCCTCGACCTGCAGTCAAGAATGAAGAAGCATGATTGTCGCTTCCGTGCATTGCAAATACGAAAAGGTGGAATAACAGGAGGACAGGGAATGGAAGTGGGGTTGGAATTGGTAAGAAGAGCAGCAGAGAGTTGCCATGAGTGGCAACTCCCTAGGAGCGGGTAGTGGCGTGCACAAACTTTCGGTGGTGGGGTCAGAATAACAACCCCCCTCACGCACACACAAACTGATATGACAGTGGAATCTAAGGGAAGGGGAGGAAACCGCCGCCAAATTTGTCCCAATAGGACATAGTTTGACCCAGATGTATTGTATTTTAATATGCTTCTGTCTCTGTAATTTCTATTGACTCATACACGAATAGCTATGCAAATGACCCAGCCACATTTTCCACAGCCCCACATAAGCCTGCACGCAGTCTTTATATTATATTGGGACTAGCGCTTAGTTTTCGCAATTCAACTCTGCGCCATGGAGACTAGGTGAACTTTGATAAATAAGTTTCAAGGGTATTTCCATCATTATCACATACAACAAAAATAGATTTTTATCCAACATAATTAAGTATAAATAAATAGTACATTATGCGGAGTTAGAGTTAGATGAGGTTTTACAGCTCAGTTTCTATGCGGAAATAGAACAGATTCTTAACAGATCCTTAAGTAATGATGAAGTACGGTACTTTGTAGCTGTAATTCAGATAGTACAGATTACTAAAATGTGATACGGTAGAGAGAACCAGAATCAAAACTTAATTGTGAGAAGTTTCCCGAAACTAGTTTAAGTTGGTGTTGACATCTTATAGAGGTCAACCCTTTAGTACTGAAAATGTTGTTTTACTTACGTTACCTTTCAATAGGCTGTACTGGTATTTACGTAACTACCCATGAAAAGGCTAAAGGGATACACAGTCAGGTGTTGGCAGAAACAGTTGATACTTTATATGTTAAATATTTCTTATTTGAGAACAACTCATTGTCAATGGGAAGAGGCTACGAGGATATGCAGTCGTATTCAAGATATAATCATAAGAGGGTACGAGGATATGTACTCACAATCATGCAGGATATAATGAAAGAAGCTACAGGCCGGCAGTTGGAATTTCAGGATAAGGGGCTACAATGATACATAGGCCTAGTCAAACCATCCTTTTAGAAGGCTACGACGATATGCAGAGGGAATGTCGCGTTTTTTTTTGAATAATGGATAAAAAAGGAAAACTATCCTTTAAAAGGCTACGAGGATACGCTGTCAGAATTTCTTTAAAAAAAGGATGGCTATCCTTTTGAAAGGCTACTAGGCTATTCTTTTAAAAGGCTATGAGGATACGCAGTCAGAATTTCTGTAAGAAAGGATAAAGTTCTACCTTTTAAAAGACTATGAGGATAGGCAGTCAGAATTTCGAGAAGGCTACGACGATATGCTGAGGGAATGTCGCGTTTTTTTTTGAATAATGGATAAAAAAGGAAAACTATCCTTTAAAAGGCTACGAGGATACGCTGTCAGAATTTCTTTAAAAAAAGGATGGCTATCCTTTTGAAAGGCTACTAGGCTATTCTTTTAAAAGGCTATGAGGATACGCAGTCAGAATTTCTGTAAGAAAGGATAAAGTTCTACCTTTTAAAAGGCTATGAGGATAGGCAGTCAGAATTTCGAGATATAATTTTAAGAGGCTTCGAGGATACGTGACTGTGTAGCCCGTTAAAAAGCAGAGCTTCAATCTGGTGGGGTATTCTGCAATTGTGCCTTACCACAGCCAATCAGGTTATTACAGTCACAAAAACAAAGGCCTGACAATATTGACGATATTCCTAGTCCCAAGCTAGCCACGAACCAGTCGCCAATAAAGTTTATACGGTTACAATTACAGTTACAATATAGTGACGATAATATAGGCCTAGCCTAGGCAGGAGTGGCAGCTCCCTGTATACTTAGGTAAGGCTACAAACACGGACTTCAATACATGGACAGAGGATTGCGCAATCAATACGGTCGCCACCGTTCGAACAAATTTTGGCTAACCAAGATGGCCGCCGGGCTACTACCATTTGCCCAATTTGACGATGAATCTGCAACATTTCAGACAAAATATCAGTATGAATGGAAGAACAATATCACAGTCCACCATTCTATTTGATGAATTTGACCTGAGCTTGCATTCTTTCGAAAATATTACAAGTTTTTCACACAATTTGTCGATACTGAGCCACTTGAGCAAGTCCAAACTTTTACACACAAGACTGTAGCAGGCAGCCATATTGGTAAGCCTACTCGTGTACGTACACGGTGGCGACAATTTACGCGTAGGACGTTAGTGCAATATGCTCTGTCCATAGACCCTTTTCCAAATAGCAATTACAAAGGATTGTGGGACTGGATTTTGGTGTGCTTCGTTTTTGGCCACAGTAGAATGCCATTGAGAAAAATGCCCCACTTCAAAAGTGTATCCCACAATCCTTTGTGACTGCTATATGGAAAAGGGTCTATGTATAAGAAGTCCGTGGCTACAAATAACGAGTACACAAGTGGCTACAAATACAATGCCCACTTTAACGGTTACAGTGTTAGTCTCAATCTGTAAATGTTGACAATACCCTCTTTTTAACGGTTACACTACAGCACTTGCGTTAGTCTCAATCTGCCAATGTTGTGAAAACTTTCGTAGGCTACAGTAGCCGAAGTAAGTTGGCCTCACGTTCTATCGGCCTAACGTTAACTGAACAGTGAAGTCCTCTAGGACTACAGTTCTAAAACTTCTAGCTAACTGTACTTCTTACGAGCGATCGAATTACGTTTTTCACGTTAGACCTAGGCCTGTGTTCATTCAATTATAAATCTTTATTAATTGTTGGTGAAGGATAATTGACGTAAACTTGTCGTCGTAAGCTGACTACCGAAAATTTACCATCTCTGCTTTTCTTCACGACGAACGTCGTACGGTATAGCTACCTATAGCGGTCGAGTTTATAGTCAAGGCATTTCATTCCATCCTCGAATCTTATAACGCGCCTACAAATCAAATAAGCCCCGCCTTCTTTCTGTTTTTCGAACGTCATCTTTCAGATAATTCAACGTTGTACCGCCTACTTAGGAATGAGACACCTTGAATCTAACACATGCTGCTAGCTAGCAGTGCAGCTCGATCCCCAAGGCTGGGAATATTTTCCGGATGTGTGACCCTATTAATATGTACATATCTAACACGTAAACATGTAGGTGTCATATGCAGACTGGTCCCAAAATACAATTGCACAGTTTAGTTGCACTGCTCAGCAATTCGTAATTAGATTAATTAGAAGACATTAAATATTTATTTCATGCATTTATACCAACCAAAATGTTTACTTCTCAAAGTAAACACATTACTTGAGACATACCATATCCAAAGAACCTCTCCGTTCATAATGGTACGGGCAGAAAGTAAAGAAAGACGTTGGCTTCATACACGAAGCCAAATGTTCAAAGGTTAGAAAAAGAAAGTTTCAGTTTAAAATAAGGCTGGCACTATAGTTGGAAACGACACCACAATGCACGAACCTACACTTGTTTTGCAAAGGTTACGTCTGCACGACTACATAGGTATTCCCTTTCGGGAAACCAATAAGCAGAGCTTTGCAAGTCTGATTCCTTCTAAAAAAGCAACACAATAGTGGTGTAACAACAAACTAACAGCGACAAAACAACATAGAATAGGTACAGAGTTATAATAGGTGAAATTGCGGAACAAATTATGCACAAATATATACCCAATTCTGTCTCTCTGTAAATGCAATATATACTCCCTTCACAGAATACATGTTTACACGCAATAGTACTATGATACATGTATGTAACTACGAAAATATTTCCTTAAGAAGAATACTAGCATTAAGCCAATATATATTTGAAGATACTAGCTAAATTTGATTAATGAAATTTGAATATAACGAGTGATGTTTTAAAATAATGCAAGGATTTTAAATCCTTTATGTTGTTTGGAAGAGAGTTCCAGAAGAAAACTCCATACTAAGGCTCTAATTTTTGTCTGAATGCCATGACCTAGAAACAAGCCAGAGGCGTGATGCCCTGATGCTTGTGAATTAAGCGTTGCCAAGGCAACAGCAGGGCTTTCCTTCACGCTACCATACAGCTGAATATACTGAACAGTACTGTGTGAACCCACAAAACTGAACACCAAAAAATGCTTGGCTGGCATGAATTGGCTATCATATGCAGTCAGGGACGGATCCAGGATTTTTTTGCAGGGAGCCTGGGTCTGAATGTTTCATACAGGGCCGGATCCAGGATTCAGGAAGGTGAGGGATGCGGCCTCCAGTGATTCTAGCCCTAGGGTCTAACTTGAAGGAAAGTGGGTAGCCCCCTATCCTTTGAAAAATTCTCTGATATTTAAGTACTCTCAAATGCAATCTGGTACAACCATTTAGCATCATTTGAAGTCAAATTTCTGCTCTGTAAAAAGTATGGAGCCTATACCCCTTCTCGGCCCTGGATCCGGTGCTGTGATAGAGGGGGCGAATGATTACCGTCCGGGAATGATTAAGGTCCGGGATATGGGAAAAAATGAGCATATAGATGCGCTCAGATGCATTTTCCCGGCATTTAAGAGCAGTATAGGGTGTGTGATTAAGGGCGGGTCAATTGTGTAATTGATGCAATTAAAGCTCCGAGAGTTCTGGGGAAAGTGGCCCAAGGACTGTGTCACCTAATTTTGGGACATTTGGTTCGGATTAACATGTATCCACAGTACTGGGGTACTTGTACGCTAAAACACAAGAAAGGAATAGAAGACTGTTGAAGCTATGTCTTTAATTAATTACTGTTAAGATAATGCATGAAAAGATAATGACATTAATTCAAGTTTTCTGTTTCTTTTGGCGCCTTTTCCACAAAGTACAACCCAAAATTTCTTCCCCTAGACCCGATCAACTACATCAACAGTTACAAAATGAAGTATTATCCCAAGCTGTTGACTGATGCCGGCAAAATACAAGTACTCTAGATACAAGTATACAAGTCTAAATACAAGTACTCTAGATACGATAATGTCACGTGACTCTTCAACCCCCCTAGACTACTCAGCCTTGCTAAGGTCAGGTCAATGTCTTTCACACTGACGTCGTCTCGCTCGGGTAGTCGCTCCGGCTGATAAAGCTCCTTGGTTGCTTCTGGGTGTGGTCACGGTATGTAGGCATGCAACTCCAGACCGGAAGCATGTAAGTGTAAGCACGTAACAATTTTACAGATGCTATACAACTCGACATAATTTGCATGACTCCCCAATATTCCCAAATACATCTCGTTTCCTAATTCAATCATTTTCACAACAACTTCACACATTTAATTATTCTCGTTTACATGCGGACTCAACTGGGAATTAGAAGTGATTTTTACTTCAGTCTTACACCTAAAAATCTTAACATATTTTCTTAAAAAAAAGGTGACAATTTTCATTAGCTCCTCTTGCTTTCAAAAATCTTTCACTTTTCTTCAAAATTTTCTGGCTTCGAAAACTTCCTCCATTCAGTTTGAAACCTTTCATCTTTTTTTTTCCTTTTTGTCTTATTTAAACAATACTTTCGAAATTATATCGGTACGTGAGAGACATGTCAATTTACTCTCTCTGGCACTATTTCTACGAATTTCAACCGTCCTCGGCTTACGAAAACTTATGCAATAGCAGCTCACCTTTAAGAAATAGGCTAGTCATTTATCCTGGTTGCAGGTTTAGAAATTGAATCCGTTTCTACCATGAGAGCCATTTCTTATTGATACTAAACAAAGTATTTTGAATAAAATGCTTACGATGCTGCCAACTATCACATGACTACATTACACATTTGTCATCACTGAAAATTTGGTGTAGTACCTAGTGACAACATTACTTCGACACTCTTGTTTCATCTAAATGCATTTCCATACAATTAGTTTGCCTTTAAGTATCTCACTTACTCTTACACTCGCAGTTTTTCTCGAATACACGATTCATACACATGGGTTACTTTTCTCTTTTCACGCCTTTTACTACGAGAAAATAAACAATGCTCTCTTACCATATAACATGGCGTTCGAAGGCTTGAGCAGAGTGGTAGCTGGCCTCACGCTCCCGGCTGCATGCGGTTTAGTGTCGTATGCGCCTCCTTCCTACAGGCTTAAGCAAGAACTTCAGTCCCTTCACAGTATAAAATATGGTTAAGTCTTACACGGGAGGCGGGATACTACGAACACACACACGCACCTCTCGGGCCCAGCACACCTGTTTGGAGTCTTGTTCTGTACTGCCTAAGAATTTGTCTTCTCTACAAGTTGACCATCCATCCCAACCCAAGTAAGGAATGCGAGGCTTGCCTGCTCCATTGTGCGCTCTGCATTGATATGCCTAATTGTATTATCTCCTTACGCGAGTGCATAAATTACTACGTCATGCCAAGGATGAAACTTTTCTCCTATCACTCGTGACAGACTGGTCCCGGGAGCAGGTCCCGGAAGCAGGGTGGGATTGTGTACACGCCTGCCTCATCATCTGGGCACGGATTTTCGCCGACGTTCATCCACGATCGGGTTCCTAGATGAGTCATAAGTAACTTCCTGAACCCGTGCCAATCAAATCAAAACAAAAATAAAACCAGAGTGGAACAATTACTTCACCTAAAAAAACAATCGCTCCAGATTTTGGAAAGTGTTCTCTCAAGAAATTGTTGTGGTCCCATACACCCTGAGAGACAATACGTCTGTAAACTCTTGCCAGCTTACTCGAGGCATGTCATTCCTGTGTTATTTAAGCCAGCCTGCACTCCCGTACAAGAAAACCCATGGAATTCCCATGAAAATCCTGTGGGAATTTTCCTACGGGATATGCTTCCCACGGGGAATACTCCCCATGGAAAATGCTTCCCATGGGAAATACTTCCCGTGGGAAGCGTTCCCCATGGGAAGCATTCCCCGTGGGACAAAATTCCTCGGGAAATGTTTCCCACGGGAAAGTCTTCTTGCGGGGATATTCCACATGGGAAATATTTCCCATGGGATTTGTCATGTGAGGAGTCTGTTTTACTCATAAAATATCATATCTTTCAAAATCCATCATGGGACAATCTCTTTATATCCATAATGAACATGGTAAAGCTGGAGTTATATACTCTGCCTGTGTTTAGTGTGGCCTTCAAATGATTCCAATACTGCATGTAATTATAGCAGTTGAAGAACATAAATGGTCAAACTCATTCGTCCTTTTCACACCTTTTACTTTAATTTTAAGTTCATGGATGCAAAAAACAATACATTCAATGAGAAGCATAGTCTTGTGTGAACTGAAAGTCACAATATCTCCACATCCAATTTGCAAAGATGAATTGTTTGATTTTAATATCCACATGCGGTGTCCCACATACAGAGATCTCTCCACATATGCTCAGGCAGCTAGCCTACGTCCATGCACAAATTTACCACTGATATAGCAGAGCGTACAAAAATGTATGTTTACACTGTACACTGAGTACTGTATAAAGTTTTCACAAAAACAGTCCATTCAACTGAAGTTGAACCAGGGAGCTGTTATTTGGATGGAGATAGATTGCTTTGAACTGGGGTTTGTACCGCCAAGCTCACTCAGTAATCCATCTCTTGTATCGTTCTTGACATTTCTATAAGACTTTAGACCGGATTAGGAAGTCAACACAAAAGGGATTTGTCGTCTGCTACATCTACAGTAAGACTGGGGGGGGGGGGGGGTTTCGTCCATTGCCGAAGCATTGCCAGTCGTCAGGGAAATAAAAAAAAATATTGCACCTTGCGACGCTCGGTGACACGCATGACAGTATATCAGTTAGGTTTTATGTCGAAATATGAACAAGAATCTATTTCTGGTTATTTCAGGAAACTTCCGGAAACTTTCTATTGTTGTAACAAAAGTTAGACTTCTGCCTCGTCAAATAATTTGCATGCGGTATCTTGTAAAGGAACGTGCTAGCTGTATTCTTCAGTCGTTTCGAGTTTAATATCAACTGCTCTAAACCCGCTGGCGGCGCAAACCTACACATCAAAGAATTGTTCGGGGCACGCCACTTGTTAAAGAATTACGTGACTTAAATGATGTTGCTAGGTGAATGATATCAAATTGGAGCCAGCAAACAAAGGAAAGAAATTCCCCTTGTGCCAAACAAACGGCTTATCGTTGATAATCTCACCTCGATTAAGTGGGTCTTAAAGTATTTACATAAATTTAAGTGTTTGATAGATCTCCATCCAAATAACAGCTCCCTGGTCTAATTCTTCAGTTCCTTGCACAGTATAATTGTTTCAACAGATACCATTCACCCTAACAGTACAGCACTGTCAGTGCAAGTTAGTAGCTACTCTTGTACACTCAGTGTACCTTGCAGCTGTACATTGATATGTGGGTGCAGCCCAAACAATGGTGTTTATTTGAAAAGCCCTCTGCATATATCTCATCAACCAATCACAATGAGCCTCTTTCAGAGGGTGCATCACATACACTGTGATGCAACCACACTATATTGTAGGCCTTCTGTAGAGCGGCAGGTGAATTCTAGGCTCTATAGGCAAAGTGTTGTGTAAAATACGATAAGGTGCTTAATGAAATTTAGTAGAAGACAGAAGACAGGTAAAGTATATTGAATCATGGTAGTTAGTTATACTGTATGGTAGATATATACAGTAGTGTAGTAGATATAACAGTAGTGTGCTAGGGCAGGGAGTTGTTATTTGGAAGGAGACACATCGCTTTGAAGCGAGCTTTGACACCGCCAAGGTCACACGGTAATCTGTCTCTTGTATCTTTCTTGGCATTTCTATAGGGCTTACAGGCTGGATTAGGTAGTTCATACAATAGACATTTGTCGTCTGCTACAGCTACTCTAAGGCTCTGGGATTTTCGCCACTGCCACAGCATCATATTACCAGTCGCTAGGAAATTAAAAAATATTGCACGTTTGGACGCTCTTTGACGCGGATGAGAGTATGCCGGCAAGGTTTTATGTATAAATGTGAACATTATTCTACACCTGGTATTTCCGGGAACTTCTGGGATACTTTCGAGATTGTTGTGACAAATAATAGACTTCTCCATCTGCAATTCATTTGCACGAGGTTTGTTCTATAGGAAGGGGCAAACCTTATTGGCTTATTTCAAGTAAACAGTCGTTTCGAGTTTTGAAGCACCTGCCCCTAAACTGGTGGTAAACTTACGCATCAAAGCATTGTTCTGAGGTTAATTGTGACAGGATTACTAGACGTGAATGAAGTTGCTAGGCTATTGATATCAACTTGAAACCAACGAATAAAAGAAAAAAATTCCTTTAGCCGAATGCATAGCTTATCATTGATACTCTTCTCAGGATGAAGTGGGTCTTAAGGTATTAGCATAAATTAAAACTTTCCGTTGTATCTCCTTTCAGATAACAACTCCCTGGCTAGGGTATAACATTCTAGTTGCTAATTAGGAGTACAAACATACATGAGAAATCGCATGCCAGTATTGTGAATTATGAATATTGTTGAAAGTAGACCCTATCACTTAATTTAATTGTAGCGACATACAATTTTATATGGGCGTGAGCTGCATTTATTAAAGCCATTTACAACAACTTGAACTAATGAATGGTTAGCATACAGGCACTCATCATGGGGGAAGGCTAATTGCCAGCTCCTCCGTTAACAATTTTCAGTCAGGATATAGTCCTACTAAGGATCAAAGGCTATTCAATTTGAAACTTAAGGAGAGTCTGAGGAAGAGACACTGAGGGAGCAAACTATTTGTCATTATCCCGCAATGTTAATGAGATCGACACAGATGAGGTACTGTATCATAGTCACGCCTTGTACTGTTGTGTCAGCCCTAATGTTCACAAAAGTAGCGTGATAGCGCGATAACCGCGATTACCGCACTCTTCGGTTTGGATCAAGTGATATTAATGGCCCCCTTTTTTGCTTCAAGTTCACCCATACGCACCCTCGCTTCCTTACCGGGACACGAGAAATGTCCCGATAGGGAAAAGGCTGGAATTGCCCAGCAGCGGAGCTGCCAGAGATCTAAGCGATCAGAGGTGGGCTCTTGAGGGCGTGCTGGGGTGCCGTGCAAGCACGTGCAGCCGCGCGTGAGAGCTCGTTGCAGTGACGGAATTTTCGGACAGCTACGTCAGTTTCGAGCCGCGCGTGAGCTAGGAAAGACGTGCGAGAGCGGAGCTCTCCGCTAAGGCCACGTGTCCCGATGAGGACATATTGATGAGTGCACCCATGCCATGCCCATAGCACACGTTACACACCACGGGTGCTTGCAATGTTCACTCTCACTTTACATATACTGTTTGTGTCCAAATTGCCATGGGTGTCACCGACTGTGACACCCCTCACAGTGTAAGAGGGGGTTAGTCTAAAGTTTAGACTCTAAACTTTCATGGAGACTGTAAGCAGAAAAAAATACCAGGTGCTTCATTGATATGAAACGTAAAACACATGCAAAGCGTATAGGGTGTTTATGGTAAGCAGGCCTACATGGGTCTTCAAGCATGGTCATGGTGAGATCACAAGTGCCATGGGGATTTGCATGTGAAATTGATCACGCATTCCACCAAGAACTGGACATTACCCACAAGAGAAACTTACAATTCCCGTGGGCACTTGTCACTATCCCATGTGGACTAACAAATGTCATGAGAAATTGTCATTTTCCCATGAAAAAGTGGGAAATGTTACGGGGCATTATCATTCCCCGTGAAATGGTACAATTTCTCACGGCGAATTACACCTTCCCGTGAGAAAGGAATCAAATCCCGTGGGGATTTGCAAACTTCTCGTGGGAAATATCCATTTTCCGAAAGAAAATTTCAATTTCCCTTGGGAAGTCCATGGGAAATGGTACATTTCCTATGGTGATTTTCAGATTTTCCGTGGGAAGTGCATGATTCCCATGTAATTCCCACTGGGATCCAGTGGCGTAGCTAGATATTTTTTGTGAGGGGGCAAAAGCAAAAAATTTCCGACAGATTATTATCTGGGGACCTTTTTTTTTTGCTTTCCGGGCAATTTGAGTCCGACTTTTGATTTTCACGGTCACATTTCGATGTTTAATTCTCTGGGGACCTTTTTTTTTTTTTTTTTTTTGCTTTCCGGGCAATTTGTAATTCTGCTTAAAAACATAACAAGTGTTGTAAGTGTTTCAAATGAATTGTTTTTAACTTATTTCCGACAGGGACTAGAAATTTCCGACAAAGGCCTTCGGAGGCTTTGTGGGGGGGGGGCCGCCCCTGCCCCCCTCTAGCTACGCCACTGCTGGGATCCTTGACTTCCTGTAAGAAATGGGCCACTTCCCGTGGGAATTGTATGGGTTTTTTTTTTTTTTTTTTGTAAGGGCTTATTTACCCGTCCTCACAAAGAATCAGCAATAAGTATACTTTCGATAAGTATATTTTTGTGTGAAGCTTTTAGATAGGCAGCCAGCAGTGGGCTTTCGCTTACCTCACCAAAAAATGTGCAATCGATATACATGTACTAAGTACTATATGTGACCCGTGCTAGCAAAATGACTCAGAATTTGCCAAGTTAGACAGATTGTTTGCTGATTCCAGTGTTTTGTCTGCTCTTTGTGAATCTGGCCATGGGGTTTTCGTACGTTTGTTCAATTCTTTCATCTCTGGTGTCATTTTCGGTTTTCTTCAGAGCGCAAATGATCGGACTCATTTTGCCAGATAGTCACTTGATAATGGTTAGCTTTACCTCAGTAAAACTGAGTCATCATTTAAGGTAAAGTTTTCGCCATGCAAAACAACTACAGAAACTCACTCGAAATATATCTGCATCACAGTGGCGTAGCTAGATGTCTTTTGTGGGGGGGGGGGGGCAAAAGCAAAAAATCTCCGACAGATTATTATCTTGAAGTAATGATACCATCATCTGGCATGTAGCCATGGGCGTATATTCTTGATTCGAAATTGTGGAGACCGTTTTTTTTTTTTTTTTTGCTTTCCGGGCAATTTGAGACCGACTTTTGATTTTCACGTTCACATTTTGATGTGTAATTCTGCTCAAAAACATAAGAAGTGTTGTAAGTGTTTCAAATGAATTGTTTTTATTTATTTCCGACAGAGGCTAGAAATTTCCAACAGAGGCCTTCGGAGGCTTTGTGGGGGGGGAGGCGGCCACCCCTGCCCCCCCCTCTAGCTACGCCACTGCTGCATCAGTAAGAGTTAGCTAGAGTTTCATTTATGAATCATGGTAGATTGGAGAGAACAAACGCCGTGGATGTTTCTCCGATGTTTCGGACCACTTCGTCAGTGTCGATAGGGGTGTTGTAATACGTGTTCATGAGAACAAGAGCTGTGAGACGTTCCTCCTATTGTTGATCGGAGTACAGTTTTATGAATTCTCACTGAAGAAAACGATCTCTCTGTTCGAACTAGCATATGTAGCCCATACGGTAATTCAAACTGGTGGGAGTATATAGGCATGAATTTCGAAAACCTCAATTTGGAAACTTTTTGGTCAGAAAATTAAAATTTTTAGGCACTTTTGGCATGTGTAACACGCGTGCACGGTACAGTTCATTTGGCGGGAAGAAAAGGCACCTAACTTGTAAGGATAACCGCCCTTTTGACGTGCATGTTTAAACTTGGAGTCTAAAAATTTTTGGTGGACAAGAGCAGGGAGGGGTCCGGATCCCCTGGACCCTCCTCTGGATCCGCGCGTGGCAGTATACATCTTTAAAGAAATCCAAAAATCATCTGGGTGCAGAAAGGTGAGAAAGCCAAAACTGTAACCACTTTGCGCTAAAATGTAGGGGTGTGATGCTATGATTTTTGAAAAAAGGGTCTTTTTGGTCAAAAGTTTTGGAATATTTTGACATATTTGAAGACAAAAGTTGCATTATAGCTAACAGTATCACCTAAGTAGAGCTTTAAGCTTTTCACCATTTTTAGGAAGTATTTAGGCACCGGAAAAAGTTATTGTTGGGTATAGTTAGGGCATAGCTTGGTCCCACAGGAATTTTTCTGTTTTGGGTGCAGAATTTATGTCAAAACTCATCACAATTTGAATATAAATAAAGACTCTCCCCATTTTTGGACAAATTTCTTTTACGAACACTCTCATCAGAAAAACATTACCATTGGAAAGATCTTTGTTTGCTCTTTGTTGGTACTTAAACCGAGTCTTTGCCATGGAGAAAGGAAAGATTAAAATGTCTGAAGTTAGTGCCTGTGAAGTTACGGTAGTTCGTTTGTCTTACTTTTCAAAGCAAATTACGTATATTTTTGTTTAAGTGAATATGGCTGCTATTTAAGTTGGAACACAGCGGCTTAATATCATTTCAAAATCAGAAGGATCAAGCTGTGGGAGTATTGATGAACTTCTCGGAGATAAGTTGCACAACTGATTCTCCTTGCTAAAGATGACCAATTCTAGTTTTAGTACGTAAGTTGCTTATGTCTTGATTGTAGGTTGCCATCACCGACAAACGCACAAAATGAGAAGAAATTTAACAAGGGTATCTGTTTTGGCGGAGTTGAGAAACTTTACTTGTTCAGTGATGAACGTAAAAGTAAAGAGCTAATAGCCAACATATTATGAGTAATTCATTTATAGTCTTTAGTTAAATCTCATGACTGGCTAAATCTTCGCCCGACTGACGGCAGGGAATGGGCGCATGCCCCACTACCTTTAAAAAGTTGTGGTTCTAGGGTTTGCCCGATGAAGAGCATGCTTGCTGCAATCCGAAGCCTCGACGACGGCCACGGGTTCCCGGATTAACGGCAAAGGCATTTCATTGCGCTGGTGGGCCGACAAGTTTGGATTTCATTGAAAGAAATCTGGGGTTTCTCTTAACAAAACTTCAAAAATGTAGGGATGTTATAAAGAAACTTTGGAACTAAGTGGTTTTTACTGAAGGTAAAAACTTTAAATCTGAATCGTACTACTGGAGAAAATTTGGGAAGTTTTATCGAAGACTTCCTTCCTTGAAAAACCAAACAAGTAAACTGTGGAGGAGACCCTGGTTCCAGTCTGACATTATGTTCATTGTCATACCCACTATTCGTCGATACTTAACATTTTCCTTGGGGCAGCCTTTGCGGAGGGGTCTATGATCCCTTGCCACGCCCTGCCTTGTGCACGCCACTGAGATTAGAAGGAGAAGTGTTATGGCTAGGAGAAGAAAACCGAGACTTAGTAGACGGAAAAGCAAAAGAGAAGAATTTTCGGGCGAGGATTGGGGTACGTAGAAGAACAAGGGTTAAGAGAGAAGAAAAAAAGGATGGGCAGAGAAGGAAAAAAGGTAAAAATACGGTATACTTACTACAGGTTCTTCGGTAGCTAAATGCAAAGGAAAAAAGATACTAGATTAGATCAATTAAAGTACATTTTACTATCTCTACGGCAACAAGTAGGTTGTGTTTATTACTCTACTCTTTGATACCAAAGATGATGTATATACGATGTCCTCTTATAACTTGTACAACGATTGTTCGTGCCTTAAGTAGTGAAAATATTTCCCCCTTGAAGAGCTTACCTGTTGACATAATAATTCACAAATACACCGATAAGTTTTGTTCGTCAGTAATACTCAGTTTAATTCATGTTCAAATCCCCACTCATTTTTCAGTAGAATTGTGATCTTTTTCAAAACGATTGCCCTTATCACCTTATTGCTTATAGATATTACAAAACATGAGGAGAGAGTTCAAAATATCACAAGTCAAGTCACAAGTCACTTGGTTCCATCCCAAGTCGAGTCGTGAGTCTCTTGGTCCAAGTACACTTGTTCAGCTGTTACCAGGTAGGTGTCAGGGAGCAGATCCAACATTCAATAGACTCTTTGAATTAAAGTTCGCTTCCGATGGGAATCTTGCTCTCCTTCTCAAACTTCTTATCTAAATACCAAGATCAACTAGGATCGGTTGTCAAAATGAAACTAATAGGAACCACTTCTTGCGTTAATTATACTCGTTAACTTTTCATTGGCAGGCGCCATGCGAAAATTTGAAAGTTAAAACTTTCGTCCTTATTCGTCAGGATAAATCTCATTTCACTTAAATTCAGTGAAGAATTTCCTTAGAACTTACATTTCGAATATGTTTGTTATTGATGGGGTAATTTACCAAAAGTGAGCCAAGAAAAAATTATGTTTCAAGTAGATGACATATGTAAACCTTGAGGACACAAAAGAAGTATATATATCAAACGTTTATTAACAGTCGTTTTACTAAAAATCTTTGGCCATCAAACAAACCTAACTTCAAAGCATGTTCACAGAATGGCCTTTGCCTCCCGGCTACTTGGATTTGAAAGAAGTAGTTCATCGTTAAGAGGGTTAAGTCAACAGGGGCATAACAATACGAGCAAGAGACCTATCAATGGAATGTTGATATGTGAACAGTATTACATCATTTTCAAGTACACATTGCCTCACATATGTAGTTGTTGTGTCTCCTTCCGAACACTTCCCTGATGTAACATCCACTCAAGCGTCAACTTATTAGCCTATACTGATTTTCTTCTTTGTCTCAAAGCTGATCAAAGTTTAAAAGATATCGTGGAATTTATCTTTTAATGATACACATACCTTGTTACTGTCATTTCATCCCATCTACATCAAATACAACATCCAACCATTCAGAGACATATTTGAGATAAATGTACATCATGTATCATCAGGGATAAAGCTGGTGTGAGAAAATTTGGTTTCCGGCAATCCGTCACGTCTTTAAAAATACAAATTTACTTTGTTTCAACAGTTAATGTGTGGTTCGCCAGTATGTGAGAAACTTGAAATTTGGAACCTACCCAACGCCCAAGATTGCAGAAAATCACATTCTAGAAAGCAAACTAGTTATCAATTTGAAAAACCAAACAAACAAAGAACAAAGCAAATATGTTCAATTCGCGTTCACCTTGGCTCACGCATTGCGTCAATGTGTATGTCGGGTCACTTGGCGAGGTTTAGACTCGCGCTGGTAACAAGTTATTTATAGTAAGAACAAATCAAATTTCAAGTCATTTATTGCAAGTGCAGGTCAAGTCGCATATCAATGCTAGACCGTGTGTGTCAAGCCACAGAAAGAACGACAAGAGTCCGATTCGAATGCAAGTTGGAACTCGAGTCTACAACTCTACTGATTGGGGACAAACAAACGTGGTTGAAAAGGTGTCACTATCAAGAATTATTTTATTACTTCATAACTTCAGTACAACAAGTTTCTAAAGGTGGATAGATAAGATCCTAGCAATGACATGTAATACATCCTAATTTGGTAAAGAAAAGTAATTTGACACAGGGTAACTTCAGAAATTGCAGTATCTTTGTAGCGGCAGGGACTGAAGCCGTTTTCTAACTACAGTTGCTCATGACTAGATCAAATGACATGGTTGTTTGGTGCATCTGGTTGCCACAAAATTTCCGTTATATTCATATCTTTAGTATTAAGACCTTAAAAAATCTTGTGCTGTATTTTGCCAATTTTGGATTCTGTAATTTGATTAGTTTAATTGTTTTGGATTGATCTTTTCTAATTTAAATGACTTTCTGTGATTTCAATTACGATTTATTTTTGATGTGTGTTGAGGTTTTTCATTTTTTGGGGGGTTGTTTTGTTTTCGTTTTGTTTAAGTGAATCATCAGACCAAACCTACACGTTTTTACTGATGTGAAAGATGTATAGAGTTTTAAGGCCTTTATTAAGACAAAGGTTTAGAAAAAATTTTTTGTACTGTATTCATTCGTTATCACGGGTTCCAAATTGTCGCAGCTTGAAATGAAGAGCGCATAAGCCATCTACATGTGACCAAATTGGATAAGAGGCTTCAATCTCCATGCGTCTTGCAATTGCACACGAAAGTACACAGCAAGTTTTTCTTGCCATCTGCATCTTGATATAATTTTTAAATAGGATGCAAGGTGGGACTTGATAAAAAAGTAGGCACTGTTATGTTTTTCGTTGTAACCTAAGCGAAAACGAAACTGTGAGCGCTAGTAAAAACGCCCTTATAAGGTAGGGTTTGTGACATCTAATACCCAGTAGAATAAATGAAAGGTGAGGTTCTAAATCTGCTTTTGTAGTGGTATCAGTACAGCATGTATGAGATTCAAGTTTCATTTACCATGCATAGATCGTGTTTACAAGATTTTTACAGTTTGACCTCTGTGTCCTCAAATCACATTTGACTTTCCTTCAGAACAATAGAATTTTCTGTTTTAAAGAAACATGGGACATGAATCTTCTATGTATGAGATCTATCAATGTGTCTTTTGTGGGTATGTCGTGTTTAAAAAGTTTTCAAATTTTGATTTCTGGTGACCTGAAATGACTGTGGACTCCTGCCTAAGACAAGAGGTTCCTGGTACTCAAATATGGGGAACTCACTAGTCTGCCAAGTATGATATTCATTAAGACCTCCTGTGTGAAAACATCGCGATTGTATACGGCTATTAATTTTTACATATTCAGACGTCACTTGACCGTTGACCAAAACACAATGAAGGCCTTAAACTTAATATGAGGCATCCACCTGCCAAGCTTGGGATTCACTCAACTTTCCACTCTGGAGATTTATGTTCACACGGTCTCTAAAGTTTTGAATTTCGTCATCCCATATAGCCTCAACTTTAAATCCATATGCTACCTGAGGGAAGTGTCCATACTTCCTAAGCTGAGGTATAGCGTTTACGACCATTCCAGTTTTACCTTTGGCGACCTCAAATGAGTGTTGCTTTCTTCCAAAAACAATGAAATTTAAGCTTTTTACATTAAATGTCCATATTTCTAAACTTATCAATTATTTCTGTCTTTGATATATCGTGATTTCAAGGCAGGTGTCCCTAACACATCGTTACAAGCCATCATGACTATGCAGATTTCTTAGCTTCTGCCAAAAAATACCAAAGTTGACCTACCAGGTTGCCCTGAAGAAGTACTACCAGTATGAGCAACAGTGCTTTTCTCCTCATGGAATTTGGTGGTCAATATCTTCGTGGTGGTAGCAGCTAATATTTGAGGAACAGTTGTATCTATCGCAACGAACAGCAAACTAGTTTTAGTTCAAAACTTACTTTTCTCTTCGAAGCACCAACATATGTTCCCTAAGTTATGTACGTATTATTTCAAGCAAATTCAGAACATCTTATTAACCTTCAGTTACAAGATCCGTGAAAGAATGCTTTTAAAATAATTGGTCTCAAGACAGATGACAGTAGTAATTAGGCTTTCCTGATTATATAGATGTTCCCCTTTCTGTATCGTACAACGAGGAAACGATTACTGGGGTTCTTTTACCAATCTAGGACCCACCTTCCAAGTTGTGGGCTCATTTTTCCCTTTGTAGATTTCGTGTTTAGAAGAATTTTGCAGTTTGACATGTGTCCTCTCAAATGATAGAGCAATTTGACCTTCATCCTCAAGGAATAGAAATCTCTGTTTTAAAGCAACATGGAGTATCAACTTTCTTCGTAAGAGCACTTTCAATGTGTCCATGTTTACAAGGTTTTAATACTATGACATATTGTGACTCCAAATGACCTTTGACCCTTAACTAAACAAATAGGTCACTGGTGCTCAATAGGAGTACTTCACTTGTCTGCTAAGTATGCCATTCATCAATACCTCATGTGTGGAGATACCCAGCTTGCAAGGTTTCCATAGTTTTACATTTCGTAACCTCACATGACCTCTGGCCTTCACCAGAACAAGGTTATCCTTTTACTTTACATTAGTCACCCACCTGCCCCATGGCACTCATTAAAGTTTCCAATGGTAATGATATCATGTTTACATGATTTGCACCTTTGCTCAACACAAATTACTTTTGAACTTCCCCAATACGACAGGAATGGATTCTCCTACCTACTGTTATAAATCCACATGCCAAATATGGAGACTGTCCATTCTTATTGATCGGGGATATGATGTTTACATGGTTTAGAGTTTTACCTTTGTTGAACTCAGATGACCTTTGGTCTCCTCCTACAACAATGCAGTTTATTTTGTCAGAGGTAAAGTCAACATATCTAGTATGAAAGTATGAATCAGTTCTATTTTGATATACCGTAATTACAAGCTTGGACGTCCCAAACTGATAGGCATATTACGATATAGATGCACACGCCGTAATGAATGCAAAGAGTCCTTCGCTGCTCTCAAAGAAAGTAAAAATAGACTTACCAGGCTGCTCTGAAAGTGTACTAGCAGTATGAGCAACAGTGTTGTTCTCTTCATGCAATTTGGTGGTTAATATCTTCGTGTTGGTAGCAGCTAACATTTGAGGAACAGTTGTATCTATCGGAACAAACAGCAAACTAGTTGATTTTTCAGGTAAAAAATCTACCCTCCCATTTAATGACCCAAAATATGTTTCTTAAGTCATGTACGTGCCATTTTCAACTAATTCAGTACGTCTTAGTATCCTCCAGTAACTAATTCCTTGAAAGAACTTCCCTTTTAATTAATTGGTCTCGTGCATGGCCTCAAAATTGATCACTGGAAATAACATGGCTTTCCTGATGATATAGACGTCCCCTTATCCGTACTGCATCAGAAAGAAACTATGCAGGTTCACTTTTCATATTTGCAAGAGGTTTTCCCAATTTGACATCTTTTCTCTCAAATGTCCTTTGACCTTAATCCTCAAAAAATTCTCTCAACATGAAGCAACCTCTGTGTGTAATGTTTCCCTTCTGGACACAACGTGGTTACAAGGTTTTCACCTTTTTGACATATAATGATTAGTGACTTCAAGTGACATTTGACCCCTGTCATATACAAATAGTTGACCATTACTCATTATATGACTTGCTTGCTCGCAAAGTTTGAATCATTCTACAATTTCCTCCTTTGAATACGGGAAAAATCTTCATGTCCTTGGTTTCAAGATGTGATGACAAATCACTGCATTTTTGCTTTTAACACATTTACAGTGGACAACTATTCACATAATTTTTAAGGATTAAATCTTGTAGTTATAAAGTAACGTTTTGTTAAAACTCAACCCTGTAGGTGAATTAGCATTAAAGCAAACTTTCAGACGGTACAGCAAGTTCAGATTTGGTAAAAATTAATATGGATGATAGCCTACTTTTACATAACAAATGCCAAGCAGGAAACTTACAAACAAAAACCAAAGGCATTCAAATGCTTGTGGTTTCGCGACGTTAAAGAATCAGCCTCCTCATACCGTGGCTGCTCAGGTCGATGTGCCGGTACTCAAGGAGAGAGATTCTCTGAAGTTCTGAAATCCTCTTGGGTGAAGATGCCTTGCTTACCCGGTCCACAGACTTACATTTGGTGGCCACACATGACCATTGACGTTCACCAAAAAAATCCGGGTCCTTTTTAGTGACTCCTATACAACGTACATTAGTCATCCACCTGGCCCATGGGATTCACTGACGTTTTTCCTTACTGGAGATATCAGGTTCACATCGTTTTCACCTTTGATCATGAACTCACCAATACTATAGCGTTCTTTGACTAGCTATGATAAATCCACATACGAAGTATAGAAGGTTTCCATACTTCCTTACCTAAGATATGGTGTTTACAATGTGTCCAATTTTACCTGAGGTCAGTGCAGATGGACGTTGGTTTGTTCCAAAAGCAATAGAGTTTATTTTAAATAGGAATTAAACTTTTTATATCGAGTATGGAAAGCATAGCCTACATCATTTTTATCTTGACTGAGATATCGTCATTACAAGCTCGCCGTACCAAACTCATTCGCATAAATATACACACGGCATCATGACTGCAAAGATTCCTTCACCTCTGTCGCAATATGAAAGAAAAAATAAAGGACTTACCAGGCTGTCCGGAAGTAGTACCAGCAGTTTGTGGAACAATGCTGTTTTCTTCATGCAAATTGGTGGTTAGTATCTTTGTGGTAGCAGCAGCTTGTATTTGAGAAACAGTTTTACCTATCAAAGTTCAACAAACAGCTAACTAGTTTACTTTTAGTTCAAGCAGAGAAGTGCTATTTAGAAGGAGATACATCGGAAACTTTAAGTTATGGTAATCTGATTAGATCCACCTCATCGTTTGGAGAGTTTCAGTTCATGAGTGATGATTAGAGCCTAGGGTACCCACTTCTTTTGTATGTTCCTTTTCGATTGATACCATGGTACCCAAGGAAACCTTATATAAACCTACTTATACCGTGTGAATAAAATTAGAGGAACAATGCTTCGCTCCAAACGTTGTTACCGACAGTCATGTAAGAAACACTGTCTCATAAATCAAAACGACTGCTAATTTCTACGGAGTCTAGAAAGATTAACTTTTAAGAAAAAGGTCTTACACTGGCGTTAATGACTAAAGAGAGTTGTAAAACTATATAATTTGTTGTAATATTATATTAATTTTCGCAAACTTTTGCAATTTGCCAAAGACGAGTGCATGATCAACATGTTACATAAAATTTAACTAGCCTATCGTTATAAGCGTTGGATCGAGTTGGGAGCTGCAAATTAATTTTCAAGGAGAGCGACTGACAATGCTATAGCATATAGTAAAAGTACTTTGACATTTCTTTCTAACGTAGCAGACGCCATGAACCTTTTGTTAAATACTGAAAATAGATTTAAGCCCATTATATCTTCAAGTGCTAGACAAAGCAAGTGACCTTAGCGGCAACTAAGTGGGTACAAAGGAGAGTGCTGCCGTTTTATCTCCTTCTAAATAACAACTCCCTGGTTCAAGAAGAAGTCTTCTCTTCTAAAGCCCAAACTAATAAATCAGGCCTTGAAGGCAGTTGTGTTACGACGCTAAGCGACCACGAATGTGGAAGAAGCCTATGGCTTATGGATTGATTACAACTTCGCGTCCAGTGGCAACCAACTCAACAATGTAGATGAAATCTGGTTTCTTTTGAAAGGCCAGTTCAGATGGGAGAACCTTAGGTTGCTCTTGGATGAAACCCCGCCCAATTTAACCCGGTCAGGGATCCATCCACGAACCTCCCGGTTACTAAGCCCTATCGCTTCAAATGCTACCGCACTTATCCACTCGACAACAACACCGGTATTTCTTAAGTCATGCACGTATTAGTTGCAAACAATAAAGTATACTTGGCTATCTCTCAGTTACGAATTTCTTGAAAAAATTTTTCTTTAAAAAATCGTTTTGTGCATGGCCAATGATAGCAGTTTGGGCAAAGTACGTTTCATTTTACGTTGAAGCTCATTTTGCTCTAAAGTTCTTATCAATTTTATCACAGGAAAATATGGAAATAGCAACTGAACGAATCAAAAAGATGAGTAGTTGTTTGGATAAAGAGTAGTTTAATGGAAGGAGAATGACCGAATAGTACGTCAAAGCGGCCCACTTACTCAATATTAAAATAAACAAAAGAAAATTAAGTAATGAAACCTCAAAGCTTATATAATTGTTTGAAATATTGCTCAAAGCAAAATAGCCTATGATAACATTTTACGGGATGTTGCGAGGGCTGATGAGCGAATGAACGAACAACCGAACGAAGCAATGTCTTATTAAGATTTGTTTCGCAATAAAATCACATTAGAAAACGTCAACCACTAAAAAAAAACAACTCACCTACTAATCTTTCCCTTACAGGGAACGCCTTCTTTATTTTTGTTTTTTGGTTTCAAGGACTCTGTTCTGTGTTAACCATGTCGACGACCCCCTCCCACGAGCCAGCATTCGCCGTCGAGTAAGTAAACAAAATTCATTGCATCATGCCACTCCGGATAAATGTGGGTGACTCACCTTACCACAATTAACAACACCTTTTTGTCCCATCTTGTTAGCGCTGTAAAACTCTTAAAACATTAGCATGTTTAAAAAATTAAATTCTACCCCATATTCTTGCAGCCAAACCCGTTTTTATATAGAACTTATGGAAAACTCACACACGATTTTCTTAGTTCTTCAACATTTTTACAAAGTAGAGGCGGAAAAGTGTGTAGACAAATGTGTATTTCTAAGCACAATGTAATCGGATATAATAGTGGCTCTTATTATTTAACAATATTCATTCATTCATTCATTCATTCATTTGTTCATTCATTTGTTCATTCATTCACTCATTCAATCATTTATTTATTTATTTATTTATTTATTCATTCATTCATTCATTCATTCATTCATTCATTCATTCATTTCCTCACACCCACCCACTCAACCACTCACACGCTCACACACTCATTCACTTATTTACCATTCTAAACTTGGTGCAAAAAATTGGGTTTCTTTTCAAAAAACCCGTTTTTTATTGTAGTAAAGGTAAATGAATAAGTTTTTAAGGAAAAGTGGAAATTTTGAGGGTTTTATTGCAGTATTTACCCTACTTGAGAGCAAAATCAAGTAAATCATCTGGACGACTGGACGTCGTCGGGATTACATATTTTATCTTACATATTAAGACTTCCCGCAAAAACAGGAAAATTTCCTCAACGGGGGAGGGAGACCTCCCCAAACAAGGGGTGGGGCTATGACTGAGTATGGCTTAGGCGTTATTGTATGGGATACTCAGGCGGAATCCTGGCAGCAGCATTTAATAATAATGTATTATGGAGTAGTGAGTTTTCATATTCGGTAGAGGGTGCAAGCTTACCCTTCCCCCGGGATCCGCCAACCCCACGTTTTGAGGGACCCTTCTGTCGATCTCCTGCTTAGGTGTGAGGCATCAATGAGCCTTCCAATGTGGTCAGTGGAGGCCTCAGGGGAGGCGTGCGTGATTGGTCAGACCACATCGATGGCGCAATGCGGGTAGTCACGAAGGGCTTTTTTGGCTCCCGCTGAAGAGATCTTAGGCAAAATGCAGCCCAATCAATTCGCTTGATAAACAGTACGTTAGTTCCACTCAAAGAAAGTGTTAATATAGCTTACATGAAGTAGATTTTAACAGGGAAATATTGTGTCATTAAAACCATCAAGCTATAGGTATAAAATGATAGAATTCAAAGTAAGGTAGCTAGATTACTTTATTTTCCAAACAGAATTTTCCCACAAAAAAATCACTGTATTGGTATGTCACGCCTAAATGTAAGTTAATTCAACTAAAACTCCCTTTTATACTCTTTCACGTGTTATCCAAATTCATCAAGCTCATCTGTAACATATACAACAGTTTGGACAGAAAGTCTATTGCCAGAGATGATACGTAGGACTGAATGATTTTATCATGATTAACGACATCTTCCATTTCGTGCCATTTTCGTGTGATTGAAAAACAGTGTTTACCCTTTAACTGCACTGAACAGAGATAAACTCCACTGCAAATTACTACTGGCTTATCAAATATCAACTGTGTTTCAACTGTCAATGTTTTTGTCTTGCGTTTGTATTTTGCACAGACTGAGGTTTGTTCTCTCTCTTAAAGTAAACCTCCGTTGCTAAGGAGATGTATCTCTTAGCAAACAGTAACCAAAATGAATTTCCCTTTGACCTCAAGTGAATAAAAATTAGTTTATAAAATTGTACATCTAACGTCAAATTGCAAGGTAGGTCACTTATTTCCATTTCGGGATGGTAAAGTCAAATCACACTAGAAATGTGGTTACGGGAACCGTAACCACTGTTTATGGAAGCGATTATTATATGTGGAATTTTCACTTCACTAAATTATTGAACTGAAAAAGAAATCACTTTACAACAGATCAGTTTAACAGAACAGTCTTGTTTCAAAGATGCAGACTACAAGATATACTAACACACTATTGCCATGGTGTAGGTGTACAAGGCAGTGCAGGTATGAAAACTGTGTTGCTCACAAGGGTGATTCAGGGTTCATAGATTGGGGCCCACTGAGAAAAATGATCTTGCCAAATTACTACTATTTCTACGATGCCCGCACGCCAAACCTCTCATGATGGTTTAACCATCACTCAAGATGCCATCGTTTCCTTGTCCGGGCTATGCAACAACATCACTGCGTTATAGGCCTAGGTACTAGGCCTACAAATACAAATCTCTTTACATTTATCGTACAACAATACTTTCAAAAAGGGTGATGTAATGAACAAGCCCCGACCACATACTCTCGCTGCAGACCCATGGCCCTTACGGCTCGACTGTGTATTCTCAGGACACTACCAGGGAGGCGCGGTGAAGTTTATCGCCCCGACTCTGAGAGTCGTGGAGCGTAGGCCTTATAGCATTGTCTAACTGATCCAGTTTCCCGCCCGACTGCAGAAAACACCAATATCTGCCCGATTTAGTCCAGTGATCACTCCAGGTGTCCAATGACATTTTCGGGCGAACGCCCCCTTCCCCTCTGGCCCGCACGGCACATGCTGGCCAGCACATTTCAAAAAAATCCTCGATAGACCCCCCCACTAGGACAGTCTCTGCATGCCATACCTATATACAACGAGAGTAAGGCCAACACAAAGTGCATGGTATCCTTTTTGACTGAAGAAGGCTATATATAAGTCCTAACAATAAACAGGCCTGAGTTGGTTACAGTTGTTTATTTCTGTGTCAGTTACTGCAGGGGTCGATAACATAAACTATACATGCCGCTGAAATGGCTTGTTTTCGATAGACGCGGCTGTGATTATGGAATAAGATAAAGGAACGTTCCTATAACTTGTTCTATGGCTGTGAAACTGTAGTCAGTGCTCTATGGCTGTGTGATACGGAAGTAAGAAGAAACTAGAAATTTGAATTTGCATGGCAAATCCGACGTAGCCTCTCCGAGAAAGAGGTGTGGGAGTTATTTTTCAATCGGGAGAAAGGAGATGGAACATAAGGCATATTAATTAACCGCGCGCCAGAGACATTCTAATTTTTATAAGCAAGCTCATGGAACAGTGGAGAAGGGTTCATGACAGGCGGTTATGGAGTTATTTTACGTAAATAAAATGTCCCTGAAAGTGCAGGTAGCTAAGCATGATAAAACATGTGGGTGAGCCGGGGGAAGGTGCGTAAATGCATGTATCATTAAAGATATTATTATTCCAGTGAACTCAGGATTATACTTTTATCAAGTAGCTTCGCGTGGAGCCAGTATGAAGATTAGTGGTTCCTCAGCGGGCCGGAGGACTTCACATCGAACGCAAACATGCCTGAGTGTTCCTCACCCTTGGCCTGTATTGAGCGAACGCGTAATACCCAAATGATCTAGAGTGCTAGTGCCCAGTAGGCTACTTACACATACCAACAAGTGGGTGTTTTAGACGATGGACGTGAAGTAGCATTCATTTTACATTGACGGCGGCAGGATAGGTCCCCATTTTTTCCTCCAACATCTCAAAGTTCGTAAACTTTCTGGCAATTTAATAAAGGTCGTGTCCCCCCCCCCCCCCCCATGCCGATTTTACTATCTCAAAATTAGACGCATATCAGCCTAGTAAGTTTCAAGTTTCCCGACGAAAATCGCCCGCGTCTAAATTACATGGATCGTTTGCTAAGGAAATCAAACATGCTTTCCGCTGCCAGCTTCCCAGGCCGGATCCCCTGCCTGCTCCTGCTGGAATTAGCGCTTACTGCGAACTCGCCTTCTGCAACTCCAGCTGTCTAGTGACACTAATAGCTGGTAATACCTTTCTCAAAGTGCTGAAAAAAATTTCGTCTGTATTCGGACGTGACAGAGAATCACTTCTTAACGATTGGTCATTATTTAAACTCATAAAAGTGTACATAAAGTCTAAAATTTTAAAAACATATGTTTCAAAACTTGGCTAAATACACTCACTCCGTACAATATGCTTTGCAGAGGAACATTGAATGTTTCATAGTTATGTAAACATCTTAATTTCAAAAGGAAACAAGAGCAGGTAATGTGAATTGTACAAGAGAGACTTCGCAAAATATTGCGAAATCGACGATTTCAAATAAGTGAATAAACTTTTATTTCTCGGCAATGGAGTAGGCTATGAAAACGGGATTTGGATGAGTGAGATTCATTTTCCAACCTCTAAAACAAATATTCTTGTACTTCTTGATTTTAGGTCTACTTCAATTTAGACGAATTACAACAAACTGAAATATTTAATCAAAGAGTCTTAGCCAAGGAAGCCAATATCTCACCCAAACATCATAATCCATATTTGCAATAAAATATACTCCCACAATCTGAACATAACAACAATCAAAGAATAAATGACAAATGTTTTTTTGATGAAGGATGCTTAAAGTTGCACCAGCTGGAATGTAATATCTTTATTGTGTATAGGTAGGAGTTTTGTAGGGATAATTAGTGAAGCGGTCTGGAGAACACTGACATGGCACAAGATAATACAAGGACCATTCCTTACTTAAAATCAGAACATCTTTACACCACCTTACATAGGACTTATGCTTGTGTTTTAATGATTTCATGAATGCCTGCACACATATTTGCTCGAAAGCTGATCACTTCTCAGCAATATGTTTAAACAGACATTAAATGGTCGTCTGACGCCATCATGAAAGTTTCGAAGTAAATTTGGCCATGAGAACTGAATGGAGCTAACAATTCCATATTACTCTAAAAAGTGAATAGGCACCTGAAAATTATGAACAAATTCATAAAGTGTGAGAAAATTATCCCTATGAGACTGTATGACGTAAAAATTTACTCCTCTTTCAATTCAATGGCTGTAACAAACGGGTTTATTCCCAACTTGGATTAGACCATTGTTCCATAAAGAAAGGCTTAAAATAAAACCTCCATCAATGAATGATTGTGAAACCAGGGAGTTGTTAGGAAGGAGATACCACAGCCAAATCTGTCAGACAATACGTACTTGAAAATGATTTTAATTCTTTTCAGGCACGGCTATTTGATTGACAGGTCTCTTTGTTCCTATTATTAAATCTCTGTTGACTAAACCCTTTTAATGATGATCTCCCCTTTTCTTTGCCAAGTAATCCCGAGACAAAGGCTATTGCCTATACATGCTTTGAAGAAAGATTTGTTTCCGCCAATGAAAAAAATTTTAATCAGGATTTTCAGTAAAACGACTGGAAAGAAACGTTAAAATAATGTACTTCAATTGTGCCCCCACGATTTTTATACGTGGCCTGCTGGAAACATTGTTCAGGCCTATACATTTCTCATAGTTTTTAGCAAATTTTCAAATCATTAGGAAATATATTGGAAAAGTAAGTTGTAAAGAAATTCTTAGGTGACTTTAAATGAAATGATATTTAGTGTGAAGAATAACGACGAAAGGTTGAAATTTCACATTTTTGCATGACGGCTGGCAACGAAAAGATAACGAGTTCATCGTAGGAGGTGTGTCTTCTCATTGTCATAATGACAATGCACCACTGATCTTAGTTGATCTAGGAATTGAGACAAGAATTTTGAGAAGAAAAGCAGGATAACTGTTGGTAACGAACATTGCTTCAAAGAGTCTATAGAGCATTGGATCTCCTTCCGAACACTTCCCTGGTAAAACATTGCGTGAGTAAGAATACGTTAAAGTTTCAATACGACTTTGTATACGAATTTGGATAAGAGAAATGAATGGTGCTTAAGGTTACTTAAACCCAAATATAACCAGGAAAATGATTTGTTTGAGAAAAAAGACATTTACGAAAGTGAAAGGTTGTTTTAAACAAATCATGACTGTAAGTGTAACGGCTGTTTCAATATGCACAAGGTTCATCACGGTGGGAAGTTCTAGATCATTATGAATATTTATTACTCAGCTCCTTCGAGATCACATCATATCGACGACTGTCCAACACGCGAGACAGCACGATGCAGCCAGTGTACATCTACTGCATACGCACTCGCTTACCGTATTTTCATTGTGCACTAATCACCGACGAATGCTAGGCTACGATGTGCTTGATGCACGAAGAATGTAGCTATAGGGCCGTAACACACAAGCAGTCAACTTGCGTGACATTAGCGGCCGGACTGCGGCTGTGAATGTTCGAACAGCCTGCCTGTATTTTGCCTCGCTGTGCCAGGCAACATCTTGGTTAGGATTTCAGGTGAGGTTTTCCTCCTTTTTCATGTTAGTTGTGCATCAATTTTGTTGGCGTGGGTAATTATTTCTAACAACTCAATTCTAAGCCTACACTAACCTGAGTATAGTCCTAGGCTGTTTGTGTAGTCCATCCGTCTAATATACAAGCAAATGCTCTGCTTTGCTTACGTGCGTACATTTCACTACAGTTGAGCATGTAGGCAAGGCACCTATAGTTGTTTATTCATGAATAATCATAAACAAACAGGCTTGCATTGGTTCATACTCCTGACTGATAGGCTCATTACGAGGAGAGAACTCGAATTTCAGTTGGCAATCCGAATTCAAAATCTGCATTTCGGACAAAGATTTACTCCCGAAAGACGCTAAGACTGTTCTTCTAGGTATGTTAGAACCTCTTAAACTGTTACCAACTTCATATATCTGGCTCTCGTGCTACGACGATTTTAAGCGGTTTAATTATTTCTTTATGCAAAGTCGTATTGGGACTTTAATCGAAATATTTCTTTCAAGAAAGGGTTCATTAGTTTGGAGCTAACATCGTTGGCAAAAAGGTAAGTCTCCCATCATAAACAGATTATCAAAATTTATGCCATAGCAAGTTTGTAAACATTAAGAAAAACTGTCTCTGGTAGCCTTTAAGAAGCGAGCAAAACAACCTAATTTTAAGTCTGAACAATAAGCAAAAAAATCAACCATTTTCAGATCACCATTTGAATAATTTTGTATTAGCTGATTACGACTGACACGATTAAGTTCATTGGGCCAAGCAAATCTAAAAAGTAGCGATTGACCTTTGGCATAATATCTTCCCCAGACAATGGTCTGGACATAATACTTAAACAAGGAAGTACGGTTATATTATGCCTTAACCAAATCTTGATCAAGCAAATCGTTTTTCTAAAGCATTATCGTAATACTTTTTCCCCATGCTATACATATCTACCTCAAATATTATTCCCTGTAGCTTAAAATCCTCATCACAGTTCCATCGTATTTTGATATCACTATTAAGGATTATAGAACACCCTCGAAGAGGTCCCATCCCCAATAAAAGGAACTTTCCCAAATTTATCTTTAAGCCAGACAATACCCCGATATTTGACAAATATAATTCAGGGCTGCCAAACCTGAGTGACAGTTTGGAATGAAATTTTGACACTGTCTAAGCGGAGCACCACCCTCGGTTGGCGCGTAGCGTACAATGAAAATTTTGCACACAGTGCCTACTAGATTGCAGGAAATGGCACTTCCCATACCATGTGAGTTTCATTTGAACATTTATTGTTGGATATCTGATGGTTTGAAAAAGGGGCTTGTGAAAAAATATTTTCTTGCAGTTCTTACTTGTTTGTAACTACATGAATAAAAAAAAAATAACAAAGAGCAAAACTTCTGTTACTTGACAATATGTATGGATCATTTACATGAAAACCATAGATGTCTCTATTACCTGTAGTTTAAAGCCGAACGCACACGGACGACAGAAAATGCGAGACAAGAAACAGAAAACACGTTTCATGTTTTCTGACGCCCGTGTGAGTTGGACAAAAAACAGAAAACAGCGTTTTGCGAAACAGCGTTCCGCGAAACAAGCTCTGCTTATTTCGCGAAACAAGTGTTTAGCTAAACAAGTGTTTCGCTATTTTTTGCTTTCGTCCAGCGCACACGGAAGTCAGGGTAAGAAACACGTCTGTGTTTTCTGTTTCGTGTTTCTCGTTTTCTGTCGTCCGTGTGCGTTCGTCTTTAAACTACAGGTAAAAGAGACATCTATGGATTTCATGTTAAAATCAAGGGGGCGTGAAAACGTCTACTGAGCGGAATCCGTCTTTAAGTTCTTGTTACGTACAGAAGTTCCAAGTATTGCCTAAATTATTATTGTTTCGATGAAAGACAAACATATGCAGTAGTGATGGTGTGCACTCACCAACATGTACTTAGCGGGACACGGGGCAGCTCGCCGCTCGCATGGCTCGCACGTCTTTCCTAGCTCACGCGCGGCTCGAAACTGCGAGTAGCTACCCGGAAATTCGGCCACTGCAACGAGAAGTCACGCGGGGCTGCACATGCTTGCACGGCACCGCAGCCCGCCCTCAAGCAACCACGTCTGATCGCCGAGATCTCTGGCAGCTCCGCTGCTTGGCAATTCCAGTCTCTTCCCTACCGGGACATTTCCCGTGTCCCGGTAAGGAAGCGAGGGTGCGTATGTATGTATGTATGTATGTATGGATGGATGGATGGATGGATGGATGGATGGATGGATGGATGGATGGATCGAGGAATGGATGGATGGACGGATGACAAACATAATATATAACATAACATTATACACACACCATCATGCACGTACGCACGAAGGCACGTACGCAGGTATGCACGTTTGCATGTATGTGAGTGTGTGCTTGTGACGCTTGGAGGAAGCTTCCACTCTTCTCATACTTGGTGTATGGGTGCCCCATATTAAGAGGAAGAACTCTCGTTTTTGATGGCGGTCAAAGGTCATCTGAGGTCAACAGAGGTGAAACCCCGAAAATCTTTTAAACACGATATTGCAAAAGAGAAAGCATGGATACTCTCCTTGCTTAGCAAGTGGATGGATTGCATCTAGAGGAAAAGTGCATTGTTCTTGGTGGAGTTCAAATGTCATAAGGATCACCCGAGGTCAAGCTCTTAAAACCTTGTTTAAACGAAATCTCCAGATAGAAAGTACTGAAAACTTGTTATACTTAGCTTGTAGATGCATTTTATGAAGAGGAAGAACGCTATTGATTTGGTGGAGATCTGGTTCACCTGGCGTCAAACTCTGAAAACCTTAATAACACGATATCTCAAGGTAGAGAGCGTTGATAGATTTCATTCTCAGTATGTGTATGCCCCATGGTGAGACAAAACCCTATTGTTTTTGGTGGAGGTCAAAAGTCACTGGGATAAAACTCTGAAAACCTTGTTAACACGATACCTCACGCTGGAAGCTTGGATTGATTTCATACTGATTTCATACATCGTGTTGTATTTGGTAAAGGTCAGCGGTCATTTGGTGTCACTGGGAGTTAAACCAGCTTGTTGAAATATCTTTAGGTAGGAAGTATGGGTACATTTTATTCGTACCGTTTAGATGAATTAAATTAAGTAAAACAACCCTATAGTTTTTGGTGGAATTCAAAGGTCTACTGGGCCCACGGGGGTCACTTCAGAAAACCCTGTTAACACATTTTCTCTTGTTAGGAACTATAGATACTTTTAAACCTTTGAGAGGTGATGCATTAAACCTAGCAAAGAAATCCTGTTAGTTTTTTGGAGATCAAAACACAAATTTTTCAAGAACTTCCTAGGTGAAATATGAACACAAAACTGTACTTTGCCAACACATTCAAAACTGCATTCAACCAGTGACTGGAAGAAATGCAGTGGCGTAGGAACCGGGGGGGGGGGGGGGCCAGGGGGCTATGGCCCCCAATATGTTTTGAGGGGGGCAAATGTCATTTTGCCCCCCCCCCCCAATAATTGAGACAGTTTACAGTTTCGTTTTACCCATTTTTGCTCTTAAGAGGACAATTTCTCTAATAAAAACCGAAAATTTTCGGCGCGATACACGCGCAGGACATATATTTTGGTTTCTTCAGTAGTTTCATTCTACATCACTAGATATCGCAAGTCCTTTCCCCCTTACCATAACACGTAGGGAAAGTACACAGTTTATGTAGAGCACGTAAATTTCATCCCATATTGTAAACTGAAGCCTAGCTACTGTTCTCTTGTGTGACATGCGGTACGGCCAGTTGGTGAAGGACTCACCGAGCAATGTTTGGCTATTTCATCGGATAGTCAAGGTAGTTTCGATACAATGCATATTATCTCCTATACGGTCTAGAACCCCTACAGCTTTTCTTTCTTATTGTTTTTAATAATTACATAGGCCTATGTTTTTTGTGAAAAATGCCCCGAAAAATTTTCCCGCGCTTTGCAGTTTTACAGTTTAGATTCCGGAAAAAAACATTTAATCAACTCGGAACTTAGCTTCTCTAGTATATACAAATTTTATGCAATATATGACCCGAATGAAATGGAGGCTAGTAGACAGGCTTTCTTCAAATCCCACCTCACCAATACTCGACGGCATTGGGGCTGTCGGAGTTTCGGGTCGTTGGCCGTTCGCCGGGCAAATCGTGGGGCTACCTCCACTCAACTTAATAAATTGACAGACTCTGGCTGTAGAAAATCTCAGTTCCAACTAATCCACTGAAATCCATGGGGGATTACTCAACGCTTAACAATTTTGAATTAAGTCGGATAGATTGTAACAGACTTAAAGTGTTAAATTCAAATCAAACTTTAATCACATTGAGCAAAAGTGTTTTAGTGTGGGAAGGGGATTCAAGGTCGAGAAGTCACATCTGGTCTCCCCCCCCCCCCATGTCAAACATCTTCCTACGCCACTGAAATGGGACATCTTGGCATCATTTGGGATTACAAATTTATGTGCGAATCATCGAAACCACAATGAAGTTTTGCATTCTCGTTATTGTCTATGATTGGGGCTACGCTAGAGTCATTCAATATTTGGCACGGAACCAAATTGGATACAAAGCAAAATGCTAGTCGAAATGAAAATATAGTCGTATAACTCTATTAATCGTTTACATCTCACGCGAGTCATGCTTGATTTCGTGGAGATTAAACAACCACTTTCTTATTTGACTGTCGTTATATGGATGGGATCAGACCATTGTTTCTTGCAATCCTGTCCACATCTTGACACCAACCATATGCAGACTTTTCCTATATTCAAGGGAGAAAATTCTGTAAAGTCTCATCCTTTGCAGGCAAGCGAGTGTCCCATAAGTAACAGTCAATTATTTGTATTTGGTCGGGTCAAATGTCATTTGAGTTCACTAATCATTATATGTTGAAAATATGAAAACCTCGTAAACAATCTATGTCCAGACGGGAAACATTGAAAAACCTCATAGGTAGAAGGTTGTTGCTCCATGCTGAGTGAAAGGGAGAATTCAATTGTTTGAGGATGAAGTTCACATGTCATTTGAGAGAAAAGATGTTGAAATGGGAAATGTTTGCAAATGTGAAATCTGCAATAGTAAAAAATGAGCATTATTCTTGAGAGGTGGGCCATATGTTTATTGAAGGGACGTTTGTAACCTGCATAGTTTCATCGGGTACCGTACAGGAAGAAGAACATCTGCACTTTTAGGAAATCCTTGTTATTACCCGTTATCAATCTTGAGGGCCATGTGCAAGAACAAATATTTAAAGGAAAATTCTTTCAAGGGATTCGCAACTGAAAGATAGCCAAGTGTACTTAATTGTTTGCAACTAATACGTGCATGACTTAAAAACATACCGGTGCTTTTGCCGAGTAGATATAGGCGGTGACATTTGAAGCGATGAAGCTTAGCAACCGGGAGGTTCGGGGTACGATCCCTTGCCGGGTCAAATTTAGGTGTGGTTTCACCCAAGAGCAACCAACGGTTTTCCCATCTAAACTGCCCTTTCAAAAGAAACCACATTTAGTCTGAACTGTGAGTTGGTTGCCACCTGACGTAAAATTGTAATTCATTAGTCACAGGCTTCTCCTACATTCGCCGTGGTCGCTCAGCGTCGTAACACGAATGTCTTCAAGGTCTGAATTATTAGTTTGGGCTGTAGAAGGGAAAGAGTGGTTCTTAAACTGAAAATAAACTAGTTTGCTGTTTGCTGAACTTTGTTCCGATAGATACAACTGTTGATTATTTACCACCTGCTGCCACCACGAAGATATTGACCACCGAATTGTATGACGAAAACAGCAATGGTAAGTCTATTTATTTTCATTTTTTGGCAGAGGTGAAGGAATCTATGCAGTCATGAAGGCTTGTGTATATTGATTGGAATGAATATGGGACGGCGAGCTTATAATGACGATATCTCTGACATGATAAATATGATGTATGCTTACTATTCTCGATATTAAATTTTTAACTCCTATTAAAGATGCACTCTATTGCTTTTGGAGCAAACCAAGGGTCATCTCCGCTAACTAAAGGTAAAACTGGACACCTAGTTAACACCATTTTGCATGTAAGGAAGTATGGGAACCCCCCATACTTGGCATGTGCATTTATCATGGCAAGTAAAACTATAGTATTAGTGAGTTCATGAGTGACCAGGGTTGGTCGGTTTTAACCAGGCGATTTAAACAGCCCGGTTTAAACCGGGGGTTTTGACCACCTAAAAGTGGTCAAAACTGTTTTATTACATATGTTGACTGTATTGACTTGTCGGTCATCTTAATGAGAGTTTATCATCTACTTCAAATATCCAAAACAAGTATGAAACAATGCCTAAAGGACACACATGGAATATAACACAGATAAAAGAACACTGACACACACCACACACACACATATATATAGGGTCGAAATGCTGTGTAGGTCGATAACGGTGGTAATACGTGTTACTGGTTTGGACCCAAATGTTGGTGTTCATCAACATTTTAAACCACCCTATATTTTTTGGTGGAATTCAAAGGTCTACTGAGTTCAACGGGGGTCACTTCTGAAAACCCCGTTAACACATTTTCTCTTGTTAGAAACCATAGATACTTTTCGACCTTTTAGAGTTGATGCATTAAACCTAGCAAAGAAATCCTGTAAGTTTTTTTTTTTGAGATCAAAAACCAAATTTTCCAAGAATTTCCTAGGTGAAATATGAACACGAAACTGAACTTTGCCAACACATTCAAGACTGCATTCAACCAGTGACTGGAAGAAATGGGACATCTTGGCATCATTTGGGATTACAAATTTATGTGCGAATCATCGAAACCACAATGACGTTTTGCATTCTCGTTATTGTCTATGATTGGGGCTACGCTAGAGTCATTCAATCATTGGCACGGAACCAAAATGGATAAAAAGCAAATTGATAAAATGCTAGTCCAAATGAAAATATAGTCGTATAACTCTTTTAATCGTTTGCATCTCACGCGAGTCATGCTTGATTTCGTGGAGATTTAACACACACTTTTTCTGATTTGACTGTCGTACCAAGGATGGGATCAAAGCATTGTTTCTTGCAATCCTGTTCACATCGTAAAACCAAGCACATGCAGACTTTTCCTATATTCAAGGGAGGAAATTCTGTAAAGTCCCATACTTTGCAGGCAAGCGAGTGTCCCATAATAAGTAACAGTCAATTATTTGTATTTGGTCGGGTCAAATGTCATTTGAGTTCACTAATCATAAACAAGCTCTATCCAGACGGGAAACATTGTAAAACCTCATAGGCAGAAGGTTGTTGCTCCATGCTGAGTGAAAGGGAGAATTCAATTGTTTGAGGATGAAGTTCACATGTCATATGAGAGAAAAGATGTTGAAATGGGAAATGTTTGCAAATGAGAAATTTGCAATAGTAAAAAATGAGCATTATTCTTGAGAGGTGGGCCATATGTTTATTGAAGGGACGTTTGAAAACTGCATAGTTTCATCGGGTACCGTACAGAAAGAAGAAGAACATCTGCACTTTTAGGAAATCCTTGTTATTACCCGTTATCAATCTTGAGGGCCATGTGCAAGAACAAATATTTAAAGGAAAATTCTTTCAAGGAATTCGCAACTGAAAGATAGCCAAGTGTACTTAATTGTTTGCGACTAATACGTGCATGACTTACAAAACATACGGTGCTTTTGCCGAGTAGATAAAGGCGTTGACATTTGAAGCTATGAAGCTTAGCAACCGGGAGGTTCGGGGTACGATCCCTGGCCGGGTCAATTTTAGGTGGGGTTCCATCCAAGAACAACCTACGGTTTTCCATCTAAACTGCCATTTCAAAAGAAACCACATTTAATCTTAACTGTGAGTTGGTTGCCAACGTAACATTGTAATTCATTAGTCACAGGCTTCTCCTACATTCGCCGTGGTCGCTCAGCGTCTTAACACAAATGTCTTCAAGGTATGAATTATTAGTATGGGCTGTAGAAGGGAAAGGGTGGTTCTTTAAAGTGATATTACCTGTTCAAGAAAAGGGAAATACATACGGAGCAATGTTTTTCTGTATTTGTCAATACACTAAGTATACTATTCATGGATGGAATTTTTTTGTGTAGTGACTGAAAATGGTAGTGTGAATGGCAAAAAATTGAGAAACAGTACGAAAACAGTCAAAATCTGCAGGCTATTTTGAAAAAAAAACCCTCCTCATTACAAATAGCTCAAAACACGCCTTCCACAACACTACATGAATATTCAATAATCACGCAGCTATGTGTACCGAAGTACTGTACATGGGCTTATATTCCCTCGGGTATTCATGCATTAGCTGGGAATAGAGTGATTTCGAAGGTTGTATACTGCACAGCACATTTGAGGTTTTGAAACAAAAGCACATTTTTTCATCATAATACCCGTGTTAGTGAATTTCACCCTAACAGTATTCAAGAAGACACTTGCATACTAACGCTTGTAACGGTAACCAGTTACACCTCTATACACTTGCTTACTTACCCGCATTCCAAGTATTTGTCCTTGAGCGGTAGACAGCTAGGTCTACGTACATATCACTTAATGTACCTAAACTGGACAACGATTCACTAATCGACCAAAAATGTGTCGAGTTTGTACAAGGGCACTAACCTGAAGTATGACAATAGTCGTAGTCGTAAAATCGTATGTCTCTATTCGATTTCCTCTGTGAGCAATGTGTTATTTCCCTGGGTCAACTTCGATTGTTGTAGATGGTTTCTCCAAGGGTTTCCAACATGTAAAAGAATTTGTGTCTGTTGTATCAGAACTCCCTGGTTGAATCAAGACAACTGTGTACATTTTAGGTGGGAAATGTAACAGGGAAAGAATGTCCAGGTAGTAGTAGCTCCATGGTATGACCTTGCGACGGAGGGTAAGCACCTCAGATGTCAGACTCCAGCTGACACCGTTGACCATCGATGATCTGAATGACTCAAGAATTGTTCAATAATATTCGTCGGAGATTAGCACTTACATATCATATCGATGGCCAGTCTCGTGGTTAAATTGAGTTAGATTTACTCGTATTTTCTTGCGTCTGCCTTCAGAAACATGCAAAAAACACTCTTCGATGATCAAGAAAGCTCACTAACTACACAAATTTTAAAGTCCTTTCCCTTCCAGATAGCAACCCATGCTGATACTTAGTCCCCAGCTGTGGTGTTATCGAGTAGCTCACGAGGGCTGTAATTTGTTCCGAAATTGGTCGGGGGTGGGGGGGGGGGGCTTCAACAGAAATTTCTCCTTTCCATTTACTATCATGAAGCCAATGAAACCTTTCGGATATCAGCTCCATTGTACTATAGGCCTACGGTCAGTTTTCAAGTACTTAGGCTATAGCGTGAATATCATATGTTCAGTGTTCGTTCGCTGGCATATACGTGGGCACCTTTCGTTGTGCTGCCTTTTGCATATTCATATATTAGAGCACTCCCATTGGTTTGTTTATCCAGGGGTGGGATTGAATGGAATAAAGATTGTGTGGAATCATTTTCGATTTGCATAGTTTTTGTCGTTATTTTTATGGTAATTGAAACAATATTTGGACCAACTACTTCTGTGGGGGATCTTTATTTATCTTTTTTGTTCGGATGGACTGCTTAAACGTTATTCCATCACTTTGGACAAAGCAGTGTTATGTATTTCCCTTTCTTAAACAGGTAATATCACCAGGTAATATCACTTTAACTGAAAATAAACTAGTTTGCTGTTTCCTGAACTTTGTTCCGATAGATACAACTGTTAATTATTTACCACCTGCTGCCACCACGGACATATTGATCACCGAATTGTATGACGAAAACAGCTATGGTAAGTCATTTGTTTTCATTTTTTGGCAGAGGTGAAGGAATCTATGCAGTCATGAAGGCTTGTGTATATTGATTGGAATGAATATGAGACGGAGAGCTTATAATTACAATATCTCTGACATGATAAATATGATGTGTGCTTACTATTCTCGATATTAAATTTTTAATTCGTATTAAGGATACACTCTATTGCTTTTGGAGCAAACTAAGCGTCATCTCCGCTAACTAAAGGTAAAACTGGACACCTAGTTAACACCATTTCTCAGGTAAGGAAGTATGGGCACCCTCCATACTTGGCATGTGCATTTATCGTAGCAAGTAAAACTATATTATTAGTGAGTTCATGAGTGACCAGGGTTGGTCGGTTTTAACCGGGCGATTTAAACAGCCCGGTTTAAACCGGGGTTTAGACCACCTAAAAGTGGTCAAAACCGGTCAAAACTGTTTTAGTGCATATATTGACTATATTGACTTGTCGTTCAACGTAATGAGAGTTTATCATCTACTGCAAATATCCAAAACAAGTATGAAACAATGCCTAAAGAACACACATGGAATATAACACAGATAAAAGAGTATACTGACACACACACACACCACACACACACACATATATATATATATATATATATATATATATATATATATATATATATATATATATAGGGTCGAAATGCTGCGGGGCACTATAGAAATGAGTAGGTCGATAACGGTGGTAATAATTGCTACTGGTTTGGACCCAAATGTTGGTGTTCATCAACATTTTGGGTCCAAACGGCAACAGATTTTCTGTTAACCAACACTTTACTTGTACCTCCACGAATGTGGTTTACATTTTACTTTGTGGACGTTGCAACTGTCTGTACGTGGGAGAGACCAAACGTCGCCTCGCGGACCGAGTCACTGAACACCTTAGGTCAATCAAACAAAACCTTCAAGGTTATTCGGTAGCCATACATTTCAACCCCATCACTGTGAGCGATAAAGGACTTGGTCGTTACCGCAGCTATAATGTGCAGAAGTTCTGACCGTGATCGTCTAACTGCCAAAAACCGGCGTATCATGAAGCTCGGAACCCTCTCTCCACACGGTCTTAATGTTAGGATGGACCTTTTTAACTCCCCCCTTTTGAAATCACCTTTTACAAGTTTTACTCAGCCTCTATATCGCAGTTTTTCCACCGTGTTCCTTTTTTATGATCGGTTTGTACGTGCCTTCCTTTAACGTGTATTTTCTCTACTTTTGATCAGTTGCATTTTTGCCACCGGATTAAGGGTTTATACCCGAAACGTTGTGGAATTTTCCTCAAACTTTCTCGGACTTATTACCACCTTTATCGACCTATACATATATATGTATATATGTATAAATTAAACAATTTTTGTTTTTCATGAAACATGCAACAATCTTAACTATGATGTACAGTTTAAACTGTGGTGGAACTTGGAACAACTGACTACCAGTACTACAGCTTAAACAAGACTACTGTTGATTAATCAATACACATAATCAATACCATTAAACACATTGTCAATCACCTGATCTGCTATCCACCTCGGCCACATGTCAAAAAAATAAATTAGGTTACATTTCAGTCAATTTTGTGGTGCTAGCCATTTTTGTTGTGCTGGAGTCTGGGGTGCGTCCTTTTTCTCTGATTTTAAGGTAAATAATTGACAAGTAGTGGGCCAATTTCCAGGATTGTAAATCATCTGAGTAACTGTGGTGTGCGTCAATGTACATGGCTTGTATGACCCTCATCAGACAATGACTCACTTTGTTCCGGGAATAGGGGGTGGGTTGCATAATTGACAAGTGCGTATCATATACAAGCTTTCTGATGAGTTAATAGATTAAGTTTCCATCATCCATTTGCAGTCCGCCTGTAGAAATGTCTACTCCTGTTCCCCACTCCTGTTCCCCTAACAATAGACAGCATCTTGTACGCATTGTCATTGGTTGTATCTTGACAGCATGACAGTTTATTCATCAGGAAGAGAGGGTCAGAATTTTATTTTATGCTTAAGATGTTCTCACCTCCACAGATGATCTAGTGTGTTCAAAAAATTTATTACACAACCCTGTGAAAGATAGGCCTATTTGATTTTAATGCAGTCTGTCTGTGGTTGAGAGAACAACTGTCTTGGGTAGTACTTTAGAATGGTGTACCTAGTAAGAACATTTACAGTTGAGGCATAGTCAGAAATGGTGACATTTTTATTTGCTTCACATAGGCCTATTTGTATTTGATTTTTATTTAAAAAAAAAACCAGCCAATGAATAAATACCTCAAAAGATATCAGGCCTATGTACAATTCAATGGTATAAATAGTACTTTGCACAATCCAAGACCAATTATTATCCTGTAAAACTTTGTCTGTAACTTTCGAAATATGATTGAGTTTTGACCGGTTTAGACCTGGTTTAAACCGCTTTGTGGTCAAAACAGGTTTTGACCGGTCAAAACCCAACCATCTGATCTGTTCAAAGGTGAAAAACATGTAAACCTAATATCTCCAGTAAGGAAAAACAGTGGGTCAGGTGGATGACTAATGTACGTTACAGTAGTACAAGAACCAGGGTGATTTGGTGAAGGTCAAAGGTCATGTGAGTCCACCGGATGCAGGTCTGTGATATGGTAACCACGAGATCTTCACCCTAGAGGTATTGAACTTCAGAGAATCTCTGTCCTTGAAGACCGGCACATCGACCTGAGTAGCCAAAAAATTATGCTGGTGATGCTTTAACGTCAAGAAACCACAGGAATTTGAATGCCCGTGGTTTTTGAAAGTACTTTTTTCCTGCTTGTCATTTAAATGTAAAAGTAAGCCATCATTCACACTACTTTTTACCAAATCTTAACTGATTTTACCGTCTGAAAGTTCGCTTTAATTGTAATTTACCTACAGAGTTGAGTTTTAAAAACATGACTTTACAACTACAAGATTTAACTGTTAAAAATTATGCTGATAGTGGTCACTGTAAATGTGTTAAACGCAAAACATATAGCGCTTTTCATAACATCTCGAAACCAAGGATATGCAGACTTTTCCCTTGTTCCAGGGAGGAAATTCTAGAATGTTTCATACTTTGCAAGCAAGCGAGTGTCCCATTATGAGCAGCAATCATCTATTTATAATTGTTTCGGGTCAAATGGCATTTGAAGTCACTAATCATTATATGTCAAAAAGGTGAAAACCTTGTTAATACCTTGTGTCCAGAAGGAAACATTAAAAAATCTCATACACAGAGGGTTGCTCCATGTTAAGCTGATGAGAGAAGGTTTTGAGGATTAAATTCAAATGTCATTTGAGAGAAAAGATGCCAAGGTGGGAAAATTCTTGCAAATATAAAATCTGCAAAAGTGAAAAATTAACACCATACTTGGGATGTGGGGTCATCTATTGAGCAAAGGAACCCAAGTGACCTGCATAGTTTCCTTGTGGTATGATTCAGGAAGGGGAACGTCTATATCGTCAGGTTAACCGTGTTATTTCCTGTCATTAATTTCGTGGCAATGTGCAAGACCAATTACTTAAAAGTGTAATTGCTTCAAGAAATTCGTTACTGGAGGATACTAAGAAGTACTGAATTAGTTGACAATAACAGGTACATGACTTAAGAAACATATTGTGGGCCATTAAAGAGGAAGGTAGGTTTTTAGTCGAAAATAAACTAGTTTGCTCTTTGTTTCGACAGATACAACTGTTCCTCACATATTAGTTGCTGCCACCACAAAGATATTAACCACCAAATTGCATGAAAAGGACAGCACTGTTGCTCATAATGCTAGTACACCCTCAGGACAACCTAGTATGTCTACTTTTAATTTCTTTGACAGCAGCAAAAGAATCTGTGCATTCATGACGGCGTGTGCGTTTATTTCGTTATCAGCCTGTGAGTTCGGGACGTCCAAGCTTGAAATTACAAAATAGAAATGATGCATACTTTCCATACTTAAGATGTAGACAAAACCTCCGACAAAAACAAACTCCCCAAGATCATCTGAGGTCAAAACATGCACAATTGAAAACCTTGTAAACATCATATCCCAGATCAAGAAGAATGGAAAATCTCCATATTTTGCATTTGGATTTATAATAAAAAGTAAGAAACCAATCCTCTCGTATTGGAGAAGTTCGAAAGCAATGTGTCGTGAGTAAAGGCGCAAACCATGTAAACATTAGCATTTGAACTACAATGAGTCCCATGGGGCAGGTGGGTGACTAATGTAAGTAAAAAGGACCCCTTTGGTCTGGTGAAGGCCAAAGGTCATGTGAGGTCACCAAATGTAAGACTATGGAAACCTTGCAAGCTAGGCATCTCCACACATGAGGTGTTGATGAATGTCATACTTAGCAGAACTACTCCTTTTGAGTACCAGTGACCTATTTGTTTTGTTAGGGGTCAAAGATCATTTGGAGTCACAATGTGTCAAATCTTAAATCTTGTAAACATGGACACATTGAAAAAGCTTTTACGTAGAAAGTTGATACTCCATGTTGCGTTAAAACAAAGAATTCTATTGCTTGAGGATGAAGGTTAAACACCATTTAAGAAAACACATGTCAAACTCTGAAAATTCTTCTAAACACGAAAACTGCAAAGTAAAAAAAGAACCCAGTGCTTGAGAGGTGGGTCATATATTGGTAAAGGAACCCCAGTAATAGTTTCCTGGCCGAAAGATACAGACAGGGGAATATCTGTGTCGTCAGGAAAGCCTAGTCACTCCTGTCGTCAGTATTGAGACCAATTGTTTTAAAGGAAATTCGTTCAAGGATCTCGTAACTGAAGGATAATAAGCTGTACTGAATTTGTATGAAAATAAAACGTACATGACTTAAGTTGAGGAACACACGTTGGGTCTTCGAAGGGAAAGATAAATTTTGAACTGAAAATCGACCAGTTTGCAGTTTGTTCCGGTATACAGAACTGTCCCTCAAATATTAGCTGCTGCCACATGAAGGTATTGACAACCAAATTGCATAAAGAGAAAATCTGCACTGTTGCTCATACTGCTAGTCCTCCTTCAGGGCAACCTGGTAGGTCAATTTTGGCATTTTTTGACAAAAGCGAAGAGATCTACATAGTCATGATGGCTTGTAACTATGTGAGACGCGTGGCTTGTAATCACGATATTTCAAGATATTAATTATTGAGAAATTTAAAAATACAGAAGTTTAATATAAATGGGAAGAGACCAACATTAATTTGAGGTCACCAAAGGTAAAACTGGAAAAGTCCTAAACGCTATACCTCAGCTTAGGAAGTATGGTCAATTTCGTCAGGTAGCGTATCGATTTACCATAGAAAGTAGAGGCTATATGAAATGACCAAAGGTGAAACTTTCGAGAACGTGTGAACATGAAACCTCCAGGGTGGAAACTTGAGTGAATCTCAAAGTTGGCAGGTGGATGCCTCATATTAATTTAAGGACCTTCACTGTGTTTTGGTCAACGGTCAAGTGACGTCTTAAAATGTAAAAATTGAAAGCCGTATACCATTGCAATGTTTTCATACAGGAGGGGTTAATGAATATCATACACTACAGGGAAGTGAGTTCCCCAGATTTGAGTACCATGAACCTATTGTCTTAGGCAGGGGTCGACATTCATTTCAGATCGTCAAAAATAAAAAATTTGCAAACTTTTTTAAACATGGCGTGCCTACAAAAGACACATTCAAAGATCGTATACATAGAATATTCATGTCCCATGTTTCTCTAAACAGAAAATTCTATTGTTTTGTATGAACGGCAAATGTCATTTGAGGTCACAGATGCCAAACTGTGAAAATCTTGTAAACACGATATCTGGTGAAAGAAACTTGAATCTCATACATGCTGTACTGATACCACTATAGATTTTGAAACCTCACCTTACTTTTATTCTGCTGGGTATTAGCTGTTACAAACCCTATCGTATAAGGGCGTTTTTAACAACTCTCAGTTTCTTTATCGCTAGGGTTACAGAGAAAAACATAACAGTGCCTACTTTTTATCAAGTACTTCTTTGCATGCGGCAGTATTTAATAGTCATATCAAAATGCAGATGGCAAGAAAGAAACTTGTTGCGTACTTTCTAGAGCAATTGCAAGATGCATGGAGACTGTAGCCTCCAGTCCAATTTGGCCGCATGTAGATAGCTTATGCGCTCTCCATTTCAAGCTGCCACAATTCTGAACCCCTTTTTTCCTGACCTGTCTTAATAAAGGCCATAAAACTGATTTAAATCAGAAAAAAAATCAAACCAAAACGATTAAACTAACCACAGAACCCAAAATTGACAAAATACGGCACAAGATTTTTTAAGGTCTTATTACCAAAGTTATGAATATAACGGGAATTTTGTGGCAACCAGATGCACCAAACAACCATGTTTCTGGATGTAGCAATGAGCAACCGTACTTAGAAAACGGCTTCAACCGCTTACTCTCCAAAGAAACTGCAACTCCTGAAGTTACCCTGTGTCAAATCACTTGTCTTTGTAAAATTAAAATGTATTACATTTCATTGCTAGATTCTTAACTGTCCAGCTAAAGAAATTTGTTGTAGCCTACTGGAGATGTGAAGTAAGACAGCTGACCATTTAAGATGATCTGGGCACTTTAGCAAGATCAGTTTGTTTTATACTCGAAGGTGGATTTTGATATTGAGTAAAAGAATCGTACGGTTTTATGGAGGTCAAAGTTCAGTTGAGATCACTAGAGCTAAAGGTAGCACACCACTAATTATTCCCTCCCATGAATCACCCACTAATTTTGGTCTTTTCGTGGTCTCCTGACCCTTGTAGAAAATTTCAACGGGCACAAGCTACCCTTATATGAAAGTTCACGAGCAGGCCTTTTACAATGATTTCCAATTTGTGTACCATGCATGATCGTTGAGAATTTGGGCTAAAAGAGGTATATAATACAGTGGTGATTCCTGTTTTTTAACTTCATTTAAAATGCCATTTTGCATCGTGGAAGAATATAAGGCAAAAAATCCTGAAACACCTTCTGTATTTTTGCATGATGAGTACTTCAACTTCTTTCCTATCACATACACATCATAAATTGAAGACATCACTTGAGCAACATGGTCTACAATGTGCCTCAAAAGTTTTTCTAAAGTGTTAAATTCTTAGGTTAATAAATATTCTCCTCGGGGATTTTCCTTGAATAGTGGTGTGCTACCAAAAAGCGTGAAACAAAATCGCAAATTTCCCCCTTTCGAAGCACAGCACCCATTGTGCATGGGTGCATGGGGTAACACGAGAGGGTCTGCTCAGGTGAAATCTATCCTAGGTACGCCACTGACTTGAAGTCTATTGATGGGAAATACTTTTTCTTAAGTCTGTTGAAGAATAGGGGACGAAAAAATCCTTCATAGTGACACCTGTTCTATTAAGTTTGTTCTTTCCCCATCAGTAGAGTTGTAGACTCGAGTTGCAACATCAGTTCTAATCGGACCCTTGTCGCTCTGCGATATGTGACTTTAGATATGGGGTCTTACAATAAATGACTTGTTACCAGCGGAAGTCCGAAGCTCGTCAAGCTACCCAACATACACATTGACGCCATGCCTGAGTCAAGGTGAACTCGTGGTGGACATTTTTGCTTTGTTCTTTGGTTGTGTGTTTTTTTAAATGATAACTAGTTTGCTGTTTAGAATGTGATTTTCAGCAATCTGGGGCGTTGGATAAGTTCCAACTTTTCTCACATACTGGTGACCCACACAGTAATTGTAGAAACAAATTTGTATTTTGACGATTCGAGGAAACGCTGGTGTGTACAGTAAATCTAAGCTGATGAAGTACAGATCAAGGGTCTCAAACACAAAACTGACAATTTCCTACTTCGTGTTTTCAAAGAGAACGAATTACTACGCTTTCGTGGAAAGCGTCTCCCACCCCACCCCGTGAAAAAATATTTCTGCCCCTGGAAGCTTTTCGCCCCTTCAAAACCTTGTCTAGCTACAGGCCTGGGAGGTACTGTGTCTTGTACAAATGGGAGCACGGGGGATTATGGCTGGGTTTAGGTATGTCATTTGCTTGGTAGCCTCACTTGTGTGCAAAGGTCCCAGCAGGTTTACTAGTTGTGCCAAGCACGCAATGAGTCTCCAGACTTTTCGAAGAGGGGGCACTAAGGTTCAAGCGTCCTTCAAAAAGGACAACCCAAAATGAAGGACCGAGCTCCTCTGGAAGCATCGTATTGACGGGCAGGGCTCCTCTGTAGGCGTTGGGCCCAGGGTCCCACTGTAAGGTCCATAATGGGTCCAGGGACAATGCTCAATTGGAGGTTTAAGGAGCGGAAACCCCGGAGGCGCTAAGGTATTAATAAATTGTTATCATTCGATTAAAGCATTTGACTATCTCCAAAATGGCATTGGATGTGCACTAAACAGGCCACAAAGATAGAAATAAAAAATTGACCATTTTTGTTGGTCTAATCGCACAAAAGAATTTGCAATTACATTTAATTGAAAACGGGCATTTTAGAAGTCAATTTCATGCCCTGGTTTAAATTGTATTTTGATGAACTGTTTGTGATCATTTATATGTTGAACTGTGCATCAATAACAATGTAGCCCTAGGGAACAAATAGCTAACTTTCATTTTTGTAGACTCGGCTGGAATCGGTTCCGAGTCCGAGTCCAGGTGCAGTCCTTTCCGGGCCAATTCCGATTCCAGAACCTCCGATTCTGAGCCAATTCCGAGTCCGACGAAGCACGGACTCGAGTCCGGAATCGAGTACGAGTCCGGACTCGGACTTTTCAGCCCCGTTGCATTGTGTGGAATGTGAGCTGCTCTGCATTTTTTGAATTTAAATACTTTGCTGTTAATCAAAGAGCCGTCACCAACTAAGAATTTTGATACCCCTACACTAAAAATGTACTGGATGACGAGTGTATGTCTTTAAGTATCCCGAAAAATCAGTAATAAAAACTTTAGCTTATAGTTCCCTCCGTCTCCTTCTCCCACATTTTCTGCCTTTCTTCATTGTTCCTTCCTCCTATTCAGGGCCGGATCCAGGAATGTTGAAAAGGGGGGCAAAACCATCTGCAGAAAGTGCATGATGCAATCAGATGGGCTTTGAGGTGTAAAGTTCTGTCACAAAAATTATTGCTTTGCTGAAAATAGGGGCCGTAAGCTCCTTACGCCCCCCTTGGATCCGACCCTGTCATTACTCCTTACCTCTTTTTCCCGAAATTCCTCCTGCTAAGTTACATCTTGCTTTCCTGACCGTTTTTCCCCGCAACTCACCTTTTAATGTTCCTTCCCTTTCTTCTCTCTCCGCTCGTGATTTTTCTCCCCCTTGCAAAGTCGGTCTTCCTACAGCCCTTGTCCCTGTTACATTCTTCCCAGCCATTCACTCTTTCAGCCTATTTCGTCCGGATCGTTTTTTCCACCATCCGTATAGCCCTGTCTACCACAGAACTAGTAACATCGATATTTCCTTAAAAATTTACCAAGCCAATTTCCTCTTTCCCACCTTCCCTAAATTCAATAATCACCCCATTCATATTATTTCTTTTCTTGTCTGTCGTTTTGATTTTTTTCCTTTATTTTACTTTTCTTCTCTTTTCTTTTAATTTTTCTCCTTTCTCTCTCTCATTTTTCTTTTTCCTGCTAACCCGATTCTTCTTTATTTTTTTTTTCTCGGCGGTGCAGTTTTCCCCACATCCCTCTGGCGCTGCAACCTATAGGTCAGGGAATGTACAGAGAGTCAAAGATCTGGGCGGGAATGTCACTGAAAGGTGTTTTGTATGCGATACAAATCTTTCTTCATCCCTGCAGGTAGTCAGGATGTATACTTAACAACTCAATCTAACCTAATGTTCTGACCAGGGAGGTGTTAACACCCGAGTCCTTATTCTGAGTTAACTAGACAATCCTATACTCAGTGGCGTAGCCAGGACGTCTCTCACGGGGGCCACGCAGTATTTTGTGTGATCGCCTGCCTGGGGGAGGGGTCTAAGGAGAGGGGTCCCTTCCCCTTTGAAAATTTTTGCAAAATTAGGTGTCCTTACATGCAATCTGGTGCCATATATGCTACCTTTTGAAGTAAAATTTGTGTTAAACAATTTACGTATTTTTAGGAACTTAAAAAAAATCGGCATCAGTGAGGGGGCCATGGCCCAATGGTCCCCTAAATACGCCACTGCCTATAGTACCACATTTGACCATTTGTTTGCATGAAACTCTGTAAAGTCAAGACTGACTGCATTATTTTATAAGCCTCGGTCTGTCAAAGCAGTTTTACCGGTTTTCAATTTAACCCACGAGGGTCCCAAATTACATGTGATACTCTTTGCAACATGCGTGTATCCGAAAATTCGACCTGAAATTCTGAAATTTCATGTACATTTACTCTTTTTTCTGCTTGTAGCCCCCTACTATTGAAACGGATATTTTTGTCCTATGAAATGTTCGTTGTTCGTGTGTATTTTGGTCTATAGGCGTCCCAAACACACTGTCTGCCTTTTCAGCTAATGGTGTGGGCGTGTTTGTGTGTACTACTTCAATGTATTGAGAAGCTACCCGTTTAAAACACTGTAAAATACTTTACTCTAGTACCACTACACACTACACCATGTGGAAGAGTATTAATAATCAACCAAATCAAACCAAATCATTTCATAAGTTCCCTCTGTTTTCAATGGATTCTAGTCTATCCCATTGTGTAATGGTATAACCAACGATCCTTGGATTTGATTGGTTCATGCTCTGTTTTCTACGCGTTGAGTTCAGTCCGTCTTATGTCCACCGCGGCCAACCATAGAAGCTGTTGACTGTTCCACGGACTAAAGTCCAGTGATTGAACCATCTCACAGCTTTGAGTCGTTTGAAGTTTGTGCATACGTGCAACCGGTGCGGTTTGCACTTTCACCCTGTGGTTTACTTATCATCCTCCCCCATCTCGGAAGAATGGTCTTACATTATCGCTATTCCAACAAGAATTTCAATGTTTTCTTGAAAACTTTTGCACAACACAGTGTACAACACTAATCTGCGGGGATTTTAATTTTAATGTCGAAAATCCTAAAGACTCATCGGCAGCCAATTTCCTCCGAACTCTTGATACTTTCGATCTTCGACAAAATGTGGCTGATCCGACTCATGTTGGTGGTCATACGCTTGACCCTCTTATCACTAGAAGTGATCAAAATTTCATCTGTGGAATTTCTGTACATGATTTCAGTATTAGTGATCATTATGCTGTGCTTGCCACCTTGGACTTCTCCAAGCCCACACCGAAAGAAACTTACATCTTGTCTCGAAGTTTCCCCAACTTTCCTTAGGATGCCTTTAATCAGAGCTCCAAGGCCTTTCCGTTTCCCGTGAAGGAGACATCAGTAGTGAAGTCGAATTCTATAATGATTCACTGGGTAAGCTCCTGGATAGTTGTGCTCCACCCAACGGGCGCAGGATTGGTCGTCACCCCCTACTCCGTGGTTTCTGATGAAATAATTTCCGAACGGAAAAATCAGACGAAAGTTTGAAAAACGTATCGTAAGTCCAAATTAATCATCGACGAAGAAATTTATAAGGCCTTATGTAGGAAAATTGCTTCCTTAAGTTTTCAGTCCAGAAAGGCATTTTATCAGAACAAAATTACTGAGGGCAGTAACAATTTAAAAGCTCTCTTTGTCACAATTAATCAACTTACAGGTGAATATACACTATAACGATCATGTTTTCCAACAAATTTCAGAAACAGAGTTGCCGGATCAGTTTGCTCCGTACTTTAAGGTGAAAAAAGTTGAAGACATCCGGGCAAGGATTTACCATCTAGTTCTGCATCTTATCATAACCAATGAATGCCCGCCAACATTGCAGCAGATAATTTCTCAGTCTTTCGTTAACTCTCTACAGACTAGGTTGTGAAAATAGTCTTGGTTCTCTCATTTCAGCATTGTTGTCTTGACCCTGTACCAACATGGTTGATCAAGGAGTGTTCCACTGAAATGATGCCTTTTTGTGCTCAATCGTTAATAGATCCCTTGTTCGTGGTGTTTTTCCTAGTTCATGCAAACAAGCAGTTGTAATGCTAATTCTAAAAAGAACTAACTAGACGTTAATGCCTTGAGTAGCAACAGACCAGTGTCAAACCTACTGTTTGTATCAAAGGTTATTGAAAGAGCTGTTCTTAATCAAATTGCAGCTCATTTTGAAAATAGTAATAGTCCCTACAAATTGATCCCTACAATCTGCTTACTGCTCAGGGTTTAGTACAGAAACAGCTCTTCTTAAAAGTAAAAATTATATTATGTCTACTAATCATGATCTGCACTATGGTGTACCTCAAGGGTCAATTCTCGGTCCTGTTCTTTTTCTCTGTATACTTCTTCGTTAGGAAGGATCATTAGCTCATATGATATCCCCCAGGTTGTATGCTGATGATACCCAACTTTTTGTTTCCTTTGATCCAAAAGACTTCAAGTCAGTCATGTTTAAGATGGTGTCAGGAAGTCATGCTATGGATGTACAGTAATTACCTGAAGTTAAATGATGAAAAACTGAGGTTATTGTCTTCCGAAGATGTTTTAATGATAAACTGGGGTAATCATATTTCTTCAAAAATTGGTGATAAGATCATAAATTCTGTTCCCGTTGTTTACTATCTTGGTGTGTACATGGACACCCGTCTCTCTATTAATCAACAAATTAATCAGATAAATCGACAATGTTCTATATTAGGCGGTTGAGGCAGCTAGGCAAATATCTCGATAAGCTTGCAACTGAAAAACTCATTCATGCTGTAATTTCGAGTAGGCGTGACTATGATGGTACTTCTCTTCTGTTTGGTGTGGCTACCTCGCAGTCAGCGATATTGCAAAGGATTCAGAACACGGCTGCTCGTATAGTTCATATGGCGAACAGGTTACTCATATCACTCCTATACTGGAAGAACTGCACTGGCTACCTATCAGGCTTCGTATCGACTTTAAAATCCTCATTCTAGCCTTTCGGTTAATTAAAACTGGTACCCCAACCTATCTCAATGCTCTATTACATCAGCAAGCTAATGTTAGTTCAGTACAGTCGCACTATCAATTTCAGTTGCAGGTTCCTACGTTACGTACAAATCTTTCGGTGACTGTAGCTTTCTGAATGCTGACCCTGTTTATTGGACTCCCTCCCTCTAGAACTTAGGTCTTTGGATTTCATTGTTCAATTCAAGCGTAGTCTTAAAACTTTTCTTCTCTCCCAATCACTTAATTTTTGCATCTTTCAGCAAACGTAAAGCGCATTGAACAACACTTGTTGGAGTCTGCGCTATACAAGACTAGTTATTTATATTATTTTTATATTATTTTACATAACGGATTGCCGGAAACAGGCCAAATTTTCTCCCATCAGATCTATCCCTGATAGTACATGATGTCCATTTATCTCAAATACGTCACTGAATGGTTGGATGTTGCATTTAAAGTATGGATGGGATGAAATGACAGTAAAAAGACAAGGATATGATTAATAGATAAATTCCACGATATGTTTTAAACTTTGATCAGCTTTGAGACAACGAGAAAATCAATATGCTTGAGTGGATGTTACTGCAGGGAGCTGTAAGGAAGGAGACACCACAACCACATATTTGAGACAGTGCGTAACTGAAATGATGTAAATACTGTTCAGGTATCAACATTCGATTGACAGGTCTCATGTTTGTATTGTTACACCCCTGATAACTCTCTCAAAGATGATCTACTCCTTTCTAATTCAAGCAATCGAGAGACAAAGGCCACTTTGTAGACATGTTTTGAAGTTAAGTTTCTTTCTGCCGATGGCCAAGCTTTAATCAAGATGTTTAGTAAAACGACTTTCAAAAAACGTTTAAATTTTGTACTTCCTTTGTGTACCTACGGTTTAAATATGTCATCTAGTTGAAACATTGTTCAAACCCATAAAAATTTTTCTAGGCTCAGTTTTGGCAAATTTCCCGATCAATAACAAACATATTCGAAATGTAAGTTCAAAGGAATTTCTTTATTGGATTCAACTGAACTGAGACTAATCTTGACGAATAAGATAAGATAAGTTACACTTTTTGTCCACATAAAATGGAAAATTGCCTTCTTGGCAGCAGAACATACAACAATTAACAAAAAAATTTAAAATACCAATTACCGAAGAAGAAAAGAACAAAAAACCGAGAAAATCGAAGAGAAAAACACATTAACGAGTTGCATTATTGTTATAAATTGAAATGGAGTGCGGTACAAACGAAAACCTGTATCTGTTAGTGTTTACCCCGGGCAAGCGAATTCTTTTACCTGAAGGGCAGAAATCATATGAAAGGAAAAGCGGATGGGATGGGTCTTTTAAAATTTTTAAAGTTTTGGGTTGGATAAAATCTTTAAAGATACAAGGAATACTAGGAAACAATGATTTGTTGCTACATATACGACCAGCCATTTGAACTACTTTATCGAATTCCTTTTTTGATTCAATAGAAAGCAGCCCATAAAAACAAATAATGTTAAAAGTTAAAATGCTCTGAATAACGGAATAATAAAAAAGTTACATAATTGTAGTATCTACATGAAACTTCTTCAACTTTCTAAGGAAAAACAAACGTTGGTGAGCCTTTGATTTACTTAACTTAACATGATCAGAAAATGTAAGCTTATCATCAATTCTAGTACCCAAATATTTGTAAGAATGAACTTGTTCTATGGTTTTGCCATTTTTGATTCCTTGCCGTAGGCAGGCAAGGAATCTATGCGATGGTGATGTCGTGTGTGTGGGTGTGTGTATGTGTGTGTATGTGTGTTTGTGACGCTGCTTGTAATCGCAATATCTCAAGATAGGATTGACCGACACTTTTCAGATTTAATACATAGATTTGTCATGTTGAGAGAAAGAACCCTATTGTTTTTGGAGGAGGTCGAAGGTCATCGGAGGTCACCAGAGGTCAAAAACCGAAAACCTTGTAATCGCGTTATCTCGAGATAGGGATGACCGACACTTTTCATATTTGGTATATAGATTTATCATGTTGAGAGAAAGAACCCTATTGTTTTTGGAGGAGGTCGAAGGTCATCGGAGGTCACCAGAGGTCAAAAACCGAAAACCTTGTAATCGCGTTATCTCGAGATAGGGATGACCGACACTTTTCATATTTGGTATACAGATTTGTCATGTTGAGAGAAAGAACCCTACTGTTTTTGGAGGAGGTCGAAGGTCATCGGAGGTTACCGGAGGTCAAAAACCGAAAACCTTGTAATCGCGTTATCTCGAGATAGGGATAACCGACACTTTTCATATTTGGTATATAGATTTGTCATGTTGAGAGAAAGAACCTATTGTTTTTCGTGAAGTTCAAAGGTCATTTGAGGTCACCGGAGGTAAAAAGCCGAAAAGCTCGTAATCGCGATATCTCAAGATAGGAAAAACGGACACTTTTCATATTTGATATATAGGTTTGTCATCTTGAGAGAAAGAATCCTGTTGTTTTTGGTGGAGGTCAAAGGTCATTTGAGGTCACCAGAGGTCAAAGACCGAAAACCTTGAAATCATGATATCCCAAGATAGGAGTGGCCTGTATGGATTTGTTGTGTTGAGAGGAAGACCGTATTGTTTTTGGTAGAGGTCAAAGGTCATCTGAGGTCACTAGAGGTCAAAAACCAAAAAACCTTGTAATCGCGATATCTCCAGATAGGGATGACCGACACTTTTCATATTTGGTATGTAGATTTGTCATGTTGAGATGAAGAGGCCTATTGTTTTTGGTGAAGGTCAAAGGTCACTTGGGGTCACCGGAGTTAAAAGCGGAAAAGCTCGTTAATCACGATATCTCAAGATAGGAATGACAGACACTTTTCATATTTGGTATATAGACTTGTCATGTTAGGAGAAAGAATGCTATTGTTTTTGGTGGAGGTCAAAGGTCATTTGAGGTCACTAGAGGTCAAAGACCGAAAACCTTGAAATCGCCATATGTCAAGATGGGAATGGCCTATATAGATTTGTCATGTTGAGAGGAAGAATCCTATTGTTTTTGGCAGAGGTCAAAGGTCATCTGAGATCACCAGAGGTTAAACTGCAAAAACCTCGTAAACGGCTTGTAAACACGATATCTCCAGATAGCAATGACCGACACTTTTTTTATTTGGTATATAGATTTGTAATGTTGACAGAAAGAAGCCATTTGTTTTTGGTGAAGGTCAAAGGTCATTTGAGGTCACTGGAGGTAAAAACTGAAAAGTTCGTAATCAGGATATCTCAAGATAGGAATGACCGACACTTCTCATATTTGGTATATAGATTTGTCATGATGTAAGGAAGAACCCTATTGTTTTTGGTGGAGGTCAAAGGTCATCTTGGGTTACCAAAGGTCAGAAAGCAAAATTTCCCAAGAATTCCCAAGATTGTAATCTGGCATCACTGGGGTCAAAAAGCAACATATCCCAAAAATTCCCAAGATTGTTATATGGGGTCACCAGAGGTTGAAAAAGCAAAATTTCCCAAAAATTCCCAGAATTGTTATATGGGGTCACCAGAAGTCAAAAAGCAAAATATCCCAAGAATTCCCAAGATTGTAATCTGGCGTCACTGGGGTCAAAAATCAACATTTCCCAAGAATTCCCAACATCATCATCTGGAATTTTCAGAGGCCAAAAAGCAAAAGCAAAATATCCCAAGAATTCCCAAGATTGTTGTATGGGGTCACCAGAGGTCAAAAAGCAAAATATCCCAAGAATTCTCAAGATCATGATATTGGGTCACCAGAGGTCAAAAAGTGAAATTTCCCAAGTATTCCTAAGATCGTCATCTAGGGTCACCAGAGGTCAAAAAGCAAAATTTTCCAAGAATTTTCAAGATCCAAGATCCATTGGAGTTGAATCCCTTTCAAGACACTTCAGATTTTCTTTTTTGTTATATTTGGTGGGGTTCAAAGATCATGTGAGGTCAGCAGAGGTCAGATTGTTAAAACATAAAATGATGTAGTCAAGAAAGATAAATTTGAGGGATAAAACTCAGTGCAACAAAGCATCCCCATTCGGCAAGGAATCACTAAGCCTTTGGGCTTTCTGGTTAGTAACTGAATTATGAACATGGGTTTTGTTCCTAAAATCGAGTACCAACTCATTTTTTTCTTCACATTAAGTACTAAGTGATTTCTTTTGCACCAGTTTACAAATTTTGGATTTCATGGTTGTAGTAATCTAAAGTGTCATTGAATAAGTAACCCGTTATAACCGTGTCATCTGCATTCTTTAATAATTGAACAATTGTGATCAATACATCTGTAATCATTGGCATAAAGACAAAACAAAACAGACGATAAACAACAACCTTGAAGTGCACCAGTACTGAGTGACCTTTTATCAGAACATAAACCTTTCAATTGAACAAACTGCGGTCTATATCTGAGGTAGTTTAAAATCCACAATACTAATTTACAATTAACACCTTAAAGCAGTAACTTATCGATTAATAAATGGGATTGGATACAATTAAAAGCACTTGAAAAATCGATAAATGCTGCTCTGACAAATGAGTTACGTTGTTCTAAGTGTGAAATTTCTGCCGATGGCCAAGCTTTAATCAAGATGTTTAGTAAAACGACTGTCAAAAAACGTTTAAAGTTTGTACTTCCTTTGTGTACCCTTCCTTTGAATAAGGACAAAAGTTTTAACTTTAAATTTCAAATTTCGCACGTCGCCTGCCAATGGAAAATTATTGAGTTTAACGCAATAAGTGGTTATTATCAGTGCCATTCTGAGAAAACAGCAAATTGATCCTGATCCTAGTTGACATTGGTATTAAGAAAAGGAGTTGGGGAGGAGAGCAACATCACTATCAAAAATGAACCTTAATTCAAAGGGCCTATTGAATTTTGGATCTGCTCCCTAACACCTCCCTGGTTACAGCCGAACAAATGTACTAATTGGACCAAGAGACTCACGACTAGACTTGGGCTGGCACCAACTTGAAGGGACTTGTGACTTGACTTGTAATATTTTGAACTCTCTCCTTATGTTTGTAATATCTGTAAGCAATAAGGTGATGTGGGGCAATCGTTTTGAAAATGATTACTATTCTAAAAAAATGAGTGAGGAATTGAAACCATGAATTAAACTGGGTATTACTGACTAATAAAACTTATCAGTGTATTTGTGAATTATTATGTCAACAGGTAAGCTCTTAACGGGAGAAATTTTTTCACCACTTACAGCAAGAACAGTCGTCGTATATACAGTTTGTAAGAGAAAAGTGTATATACAGCATCCTGAGTTGGGTAACAAACATAATTTCTACTTGTTGCCCTAGAGATAGTAAAATGTAGTTTAATTAATCTAACCAAGTATCTTTTTGTTCTTTGCATTTAGCTTACGAAGCACGTATAGTAAGTACCGTGTTTTTTACTTTTTTCTTCTCTGCCCATCCTTTTTCTCCTTCTCTCCTAACCCTTGTTCTCCTTAGAACCCCAAATCCTCGCCCGAAAATTATTCTCTTTTGCTTTTCCATGTTCTAAGTCTCGGTCTTCTTCTTCTAACCATAACACTTCTCCTTCTACTCTCAGTGGCGTGCACATAGGCAGGGGCGTGGCAAGGAATCATAGACCACTCTGCAAAGGCTGCCCCCAGGAAAATTTCAACATCGACGAATAGTGGGTATAGTAATGAACGTAATCCCAGACAAGGACGAGAGTCTCCCAGACAGTTTACTTGTTTGGGTTTTTAAGGAGGCAGTCTTCAATAAAACCTCCCAAATTTTCTCCAATAGTACACTTCAGATTTAAAGCTTCTCCTTCAATATTAAACACTCAATTCCAAGGTTTCTTTTTAAGATGCCTACATTTTTTGAATTTTGCTAAGAAAAACCCTAGAATTTTTCAGGTTAAATCTAAAGTTGTTGGCTCGCTAGCCCATTGAAATGCCTTTGCCGTTAATCAGAAAACCCGTGTCTGTCGTCGAGGCTTCAGAAAGCCGCAAGGATACCCTTCATCTGGCAAACCTTGGAGCCACAACTTTTTAGAGGTAGTGGGGCATGCCCCCATTCCCTGCCGTCAGTCGGGGCGAAGATTTAGTCAGTCATGAGATTTAACCAAAGACTAAAAACGAATTACTGATAACATGTTTGGCTATTATTTCTTCACTTTTACTTTCAGCACTGAACAAGTCAAGTTTCTCAACTCCGCTAAAACAGATATTCCTGTTAAATTTCTTTTACGCCTTGCGCGGTTCTCGATGATGGCAACCTCCAGTCAAGACATAGGCAACTTACGTAGTGTAACTAAAATTGGTCATCTTTAGCAACTAGAATCAGTTGTGCAACTTATTTCCGAGACGTTTACCAATACCACACAGCTTGATGCCTTCTGATTTTGAAATTACATGATATTAAGCCCCTGTATTCCAACTTAAAAAGCAGCCATATTCACTTAAACAAAAATATACGTAATTTGCTTTGAAAGTTAAGACAAACGACGAACAATCGTAACTTCAAACGGTCTTTTGTGACCTAGAGAATAGGCACTAACTTCAAATATTTTTATCTTTCCTTTCTCTATGGCACGACTTGGTTTAAGTACCAACAAAGATCAAAGAAAGATCTTCCCAATGATATTTTTCTATAATGAGAGTGTTCGTAAAACAAAGTTGTCCAAAAATGGGGACAATCTTTATTTATATTCAAACTGTGATAAATTTCGACATAAATCCTGGACCCGAAACAGAAAAAAATCTTGTTGGACCAAGCTGGGCCCTAACTACACAACAATAACTTTTTCCGGTGCCTAAATACTTCTTAGAAATGGTGAAAGCCTTGGAGCTCTGCGTAGTTGATACTGTTAGCTAACATGCAACTTTTGTTTTCAAATATGTCAAAGTTTCCCAATTTTTGACCTTAAAAGACCCTATTTAAAAATCATACATCAAACCCTACATGCCAGGGCAAAGTGATTGCAGTTTTGGCTTTCTCACGCAATACACCCAGATGAAAGCCCTGCTGTTGCCTTGGCAACTCTTTGTTTGCAAAGCATTAAGGCATCACGCCTCTGGCCTGATTCTAGGTCACGGCATTTTTAAACAAAAATTAGAGTCTAAGTGTAAAGACTTCTTTATCAAAGTCCACCTCGTCTCTATGGCGCTCCCGAAGTAATATAAAGACTGCGTACAGGCTTGTGTGGAGCTGTGGAAAGTCTGACTGGGTCATTTGCATAGCTGTTTGTGTATGAGTCAACAGAAATTACAGAGACAGAAGCAGATCTAAATACAATACCTATGGGTCAAAATAATTCCTATTGGGACAAATTTGGTCGCGGTTTCCTTCCTTTCAGTTAGACCCCACTCTCATATCAGTTTGTAACTTTGCGTGGGGGGTCGTTAGTCTGACCCCACCTCCGAAATTTTGTGCACGCCACTACCTGCTCCTACTGTCCTAGGGAGTTGCCACTCATGGCAACACCCTGCTGCTATTCATCCCAATTCCAACCCCACCTCTATTTCCTGTCCTCTTGTTATTCCGCCTTTTCGTTTTTTGCAATGCACTTAAGTGACAATCATGCTTCTTCATTCTTGACTGCAGGTCGAGGCAGCACGTGTGAAGCTGATCAAAGGTTTGAACGAATCCCTTAATGGAAAAGACTCGTGGAAGGTTAGTAGGTGCAGCATGAATGAGGCTTTACTATTCCAGACGCGGAAAAGCCTGACCATGCCCTACATACACACCCACGTCAAAAGAATACTGAACATAGAAAACTAAATTGTAATGTAATCCCATAATTTCTCATGTTAACATTCACCATTTTGTAATTACCACACAACTTACAGGAGGGGTGACCTGCCGTAGCCAAAATGGCACTAAAGTATTAGAATTTCTAAGCATGTAATTTGTTAAGTGATTTTCCAAAGATAGCACCATTTTGCATGTTAGCCATCTTACGTCGACAAAAAATTCTTAAGGCGAGGAATTGTCACCCTTCCTCTTAAACAACATACCAAATCGAAAATAACAACTTTAATGAATTATGAGAATTTTTCAACATAAAATCAGGTAGAAAATTGGCCAGACATATACAGCATCATTTTGCATCTAACTCACCGTAAATGAACAAAAGTTCTTAAAGAGGAAGGGATACTCCCCTCCTTAGAGTCCATCCTAAGGACCGCGCTTGCACAAGGTGACAAAGGATCGAATGTTTCGCCAAGTGTGCATGCAAAATATCACGCAATTTACAATGACGTCATGGTTTTGTCTGAGTTGGGATACGTCATGATTTTCTGCGGTGTCCCCACTCCCCAGATTACCAATTCCTGGCAGCGCCTCTGAAAAAGACATACCTCTTACGGGAACATTGTACACACAGCATTTCCCTCCCCAATGCTTTGCTTGTCAAATCTTGCCCCCCCCCAACTTTTGAAAGCCTAGTGGCCCCACTTTTGAAAACCTAGAAACCGTCACTGTGTATAGACCTACGTTTTAGGTGGCAGCTAATATGTAAAGTTAAGGGACTGTTTGGAAATCATGGACACCTAAAGTTTCAGACAAAATCTTGAGAGAGATAGTCTTCTTTGGCATGTCTTTTAACAAAATAACATATGGACAGATGTCAAATTTTGAGTATGGACAGCTTATTTACTAACTTAATGCCCAAAATGCTCTTACATTATCTGATTTGACATTTTATTGCATATTACGGCTAGTGGTTTAGTGTCCCGGAGCGTACACGCAGCGTACGGACGGACCCCACGAAGGGCAAAACAAAATCCGAGGCAACCCACGTGCGTATAAAAACAGTACGGATCATAGTGCGATAACTGTACTGGCGGAAGAGTATCGAATATGTCACTTCTATGATTTTTCGCGTGTACGTTAGGGGGAATAGTACAGAGTTATTCGTGTTTACAACAGAGAAAACTTAACTTTTCTCTGGTTTACAAACAAATGACATCAGAGCTGGTTGGCAAAATAGTTGATTATAGGTGCGTTACAGCGACGTCAAAATGAAAAAGGAGACTCTAATTCGTACTGTACTATGCAGCGAGGTGATATTATATGGAGATCCATTAAAAAGCCTTTCTTTGAACCCTACTAGTTGCTTAAGATCTCCTCTCTGGTTGGGAAAACGGTAAGATTTTTGTAACAAATACATTCTAAGGCGTATCTCTAACACTTTTTATCACTTAATGGATTAAGCTATGAACACCTTTAGTTTACTCTGACGTTTGCAAGTATTCCTCAGTTCAGAAGCATCTAGAGGGACGCTTTTTCTTAATACGGGGATATTTACCCTTGATCTGATTTTTTGCCATCAATCAGGTTATTTCAAACCCTAACATTCAAATAATGATTATTTTTTACAGGATCAGGTTGGCCTGGTTATTGATATTTACAACATTTTAGAGGATCTTTTGGACACCAACTTTACACTTCCAACCGGAAATCAAATAAATGTTACACTAGGGCGCACTGCAGGTAAGCAAATGCTACACATTAGAAGCTTACATTGCAACAGAAAATTTAAGTACAGCGCAGAGGGACAAGAGAGGTCCGATAGGCCGAAATACATAAGTATGGGGTCTTGGGCTGCTTAAAGTGTGATGGATTTCTACATTGTCTGAGATAAATTCAGAGCAATGTATAGGTTTAACCCATTACATGAACGTGTTAATCAAATAGTCATCCCCATGCATTTAACATTTAGTATACTGCACAATATCTGATTCACAACTACCCATTTGATTTACAATTGGACAGTCAGGGACTTACTGTATAGAATAAACCACGTTGCAGAATTGATTTTGTATCCCTTGGATCCTTCTCTTTAAAATGATGTACAGTGCTTGTTAGCTTACGATAGTATCGTAAGCTTTTGTTGCCGTATGTTACTTTTGGAGCTCTATGACGTCATCAAACAATAAAATACAAAACATATCGCGGATTTTCTCTTCACACCATGTCGAAGAATGTTACTACGACAAAAGAAAAAATAGCACCAAATTGTGTCCCCATTGACAGTGCCCATTGTGGAACTTGCAACGCCCTTTTGCAGGAAAGAATTGATCATTTAAAGGAAGGTAGGAAGAAGTTGTTAAAATCATTCAAAATTTTGCTGAAAACACAACTTAGGAGCCTTAAAAAGGACATTTAATGTATTATTCCGCTAACGATTTGCAGTTGTGTACTGGTTTCACAAGGGCACTACGTGAACCTGTTAGTAAGTCTGCAGCAGGTATATTATTCTCAGCAAGCGTGAAGTTGGTCACATGACTTGTACGTAGCTTCTGTTTGACGCGAACGGCGACCACCAGGGACAGAAAGTCCAAATCTAGTAAAATTGAAGCCATCTCTGCAACATTCTGAAAAATTTATGGTTGGAATGTTCAGTTACGTCTAAAAGAGCAATATAATGATAAAACTATTAGCACCTGACCTTTATTGTGTATGTTATGGGATGTTTTGGTTTCGAATTTTGAGATCGTAGCGAGAATGTTTACATACTGAAGTCACTGCAGATATTGCAGTGCTTCCACACTCTAAATTCATTTTTCCTGAAATGGAATCTAACATTTCCTAGCATACTCCTTGTTCAGTGATATCCCAGTTTTGGAGGTCTTAGTTTAGAGGGGTCCTAACAGAGTCCGCCCCGCGAGGAAACTATTCTTTGTTACCGAACTGTGTCATAATATCTGAATACATGAATGGTACGTAACTTTACTCCTTTGTATTCTCGTGCTTTTTTCATAATACAAATGCCTCTACAAATTACAGGCTGCTCCTACAAGCAGGGAGATGGATTACCAGCTCCTTGCCGCTAGGAACTTCTTGAACTTTGCGGCGTGCGTCCTGGTAGAGTGAGTTCTCATACTGTCATATAGTGACTATAGTAAGCCTGGAAGCCAATGGCTTTTGATTTTAACTATGTAAAGAGGTGTTTCAATTGACGTCAGTGCGTTTGCAATTGTCTTGTTTCCAGGCACAGCACATGCGCAGTAGGAGTACTTAAGGCACGGTAAGAGTGCACAATAGGACCTTAGTCCTAAGAAACTATAAAAACCACAGATACCCTACACATCTAGATAGAGGATCACGTCGTCGAAAGTGTCGCTTTTCCGTTAGAACAAATTTCGGCCCACCAAAATGGGCGCCGGGGTACTGTCGTTTGCGTTATTTCATGATGAATCTGGAATATTCAAGACAAAACAAAAACTTGAATAGAACCAAATGTTGAAATACTTCATTGTTGCTCGTTAACTTCATCCGTGAATAGCGTTTTTTTTTTTTGCTCAACCATTTGCTCCCTGGTAGCAGTCACATGCCCCCCTCTGGTTTAAGCACACAATGTGGGATCTTATAGCACTTTGAACTTTTTACGCTATGACCGTTGAGATTTCAAGCATATTTTCAGCCCCGACCACTTCTCAAATACGGCACTTCACAGAGCTGATGAGGGCATCAAAAGATGGCACTAAAATTAGTCAAAATGCTTGAAGAATGCCCAGTGCGTACTTTAGGCTAACTTCTTTCCTACAAAAACTACATTAAAATTTGATCGCATATTAATACTAACACAGTCAGAAAAAACTCCCAAAATTTTTAAGGGACTAAATTTGTTAGGCAATATTTTTCAGCTGAAGTAAAATATGGTATTAGTGGTCTGCTACATTTCACAGCAGGTAGCACACTCACAATTAATCCTACCTTGACTTAGACAATAATTCCCAAAAGATAAGTGGCCTCTTAATCCTATGTGGAAATTTTCCGCCAGGTTAAACTACCCCTCACAAGAAAGGTGACACGTTGGTCATTCATAGCACTTTCAAATTACTATACCATTAGATTTTTTTAAAGCCTTGCTCAAACTTTTGCTACCTTTACTAAGGCCTTTTTACTTATTCAAATTTTGATAAACGTCTTTAGCTTTTAAAGCCCATAATTTCCCAATAATTGCTTCAAGAGCCCCATATTTTACCCCTGACATTTCATTTAGTCTTCTTTTATATGAAAGTCACAAAGACCCCATCTTATTTCCTAACAAGTCCAAAAAGTAGCCACAGTGCTTCCTTTGGGAATTCTTTGTGAAGGTGTACAAGTGAACGCATTAATACACGTTAAAATGGTGGCGTTCTACAAGAAGACATTAGGACACAACAACCATATTGATAGGGGGTGGCGACACTCTACGTGTGGGATGCTCTTTACATATTTTGAGGGAGTCCGTGATAGACCTTATCCACATGACGTTACAATGTCACAAAAACTGAAGTGCACGTGCTCAGAGGACACGCATGTACACACTTTCGTACACCCAGTAATGCAGCATGTTCCCTATGGAGGGCGTTTTTCAAGTAGGTAATGAGGTCAGTGCATAAGGTTTATTGTGACAGAATGAGTGATTGACGGGACAAAATGTCCAACTTGACAGAAACACATGACGCAGTGAAGTTGAAGTAACACCTCCACTCACGGTTTTGGAGGGCATCATGTGTATGTAGCAATGGGTACACATACATCCGTCTTCGTGCTCGAAAACTTGTATATCGATACATTAAACCAAGTTTTTTGCAGTCCAGTCCAGATTAGAGCTTCCAACGACAGACAAATTTATGGTGCAATTGTTGTTGGCAGATTACTTCACACGTTATACCTTTTTGTCTGAGGGCTAATAGACCTTATGCATGGACATCACACTGACGTCATTTTGGAGAAAAACAATGAAGCACATGGCACCCACGCAGTAGATTTCGCACGCGCGCGTAGCAGACTTATGAACATATACGACTGGTTGACAAACCACCTGTCTGCATTTGTTGGTGTAACTTGCAATGATGTCATTTTCCTACAAATGAGGGAGCACTTTCTACTATGTGACATCATATGCATAAGGTCTGTAGTCATAGATGGGAACTGTCCGGGAAAGATTGTACGGTTTAGAATAGTCGGAGTGGAAATTGTCCGGGGACATTATCACGGGGAGCTGTATAGGTGGAATTGTCTGGGACAGTTGTCCGGTAATATTGTATCTTGTTAATGTCAAACCACCCTGCTCTGTGTGTGTCGAATTTGCCTACCGCAGTGTTCGCATTAGGCAGCAGGATCGTGCGATTCCCGCACTCTTCTAAACAATCTCGCAATTTATAAAAGCGCATGTTTGTAGGCAAAAAGTTGACTTTTAAATTGTCAACAGGTGGGGAATATGTCAACCAGTTTTGAAATTGGAGAAGATTGTACCTCCACTTTTTTCAAATACACCTATCGAAAGCAGAAGACACATATTTGATTCCATCAAAATTTAACTCGAAAATGGTGAAAACAGCCATTTTATGCATCATAATAGTAGAAAATACCTCAAATTACACCACAGATTACCTAGAATCCAACTTTTTCTAGGGTCCTTAAGTGAACCCTGAATCCCTTGCTTCTAAAGGCCTCACGCAGGGACGTATGTATATGAATTCGCAGGGAGGTGAACTTTTTTTGGACAGACTACATATCTTGGAGACCGACTCCCACTGACACAGTTGTGCAACCCGAATTTCAGAGACTTTTCTGCTGTTTTGCACTTCAAACGTTGTTCATGTCTGGTCTACTGTTACAAAGGCACACTGCACTGGATTTGAGACCGACTTTTTGGCGCTCAGAGACCGACTTTCAATTTTCAAGGGGGTGTCACACCCCCTATTTACGCCCCTGACCTCACGATTTGCCCTTAAAGTTGTTCTGGTCAAGGTTATATGTCTCCCAACTTTTAGAAGCTGCTGACGTTCTTGGAGACACCCACTTTGAATCAGACCAAAATCCCCCTTAAAGTATTTTGGAGGAGGGGAATTCTTCTCCCCTATTTCTGTGACCTAGTGCAGACACTGGCCTACTGTAAAATAAATACACAAATCTAGATAACACCTACATGTTAATTGCTTAAGTAAAGGGTATAATGGTCCCAAAATATACAGAAGATATAGGGAAAACAGCATGTCAGTACCTTGTGGCATTTGGATACATAAACTTTGAAAAAACATGCTACTTTTGTCAGCTATGCAATACTTAACAGTATGTGAATTATAAACTGACAGATAGATTATACATTTTACTATAATGTTGACACCTTTGTGTGGGAATACCCTCTATATCACAGGCTTACCCATCATATCACAGTTTTAATAATCCAGGTATTTACGCTGAATTCTACTCAGGCGTTTAAATGGTGTCACATTTGATGGCCAAACAGGTTAGTAACATTTTATGAACATCGCAAGGTTTTGGGGGTATAATTTATTCCTTCCATGAGCACCTTTTACACAATATATCCTACCGGAAACCGGAAAATTTTTGAGAAAAAGACGGAAACCCCTTTCAGTCAAGATGATCTTTTAAAAGGGATTTCTTGCTCTACAGCCACAGAATATTACCACTTAATTTTTCATAAGACCTCTACCACCAAATGTCACCAGAAAATATCTTGAAGCTAGATGAACGGTTGCAAATTTTAGGTAACCGAAATTTTAGATTACCTTCTTTTGAGAATATTTCATAAAATTCAACCTACAGCTATTTATTTCTTCTGAATAAATTTGACATTCTTTTAAAGAAGTGGCCCTCTCTGCTGTGGAGGTTGAGAAACTGGCACAGCAAGGGTACACCTTTACTAGCTTTAACGACGACGGCAAAAACAGCGAGCCCGAGGCAAGCTTCAGCGACTACGGCATGATCAGCGAGCCCGAGGAAAGATTTAACGATGGCGACAAGAGCAGCGAGTTCGTGGCAACTGCCAGTATCCCCATCGGTGGAATTGTATGGTTGAATGGTAAAATTTCCGCAATTGCAAAGTAATAATCATAGGCAAAGTTTCTTAACTGAGTTTACTTGTCAGCAAATTTTCTCTCGAGTAATATTTACATCGTTAAAATTTTTTGTGATCCTACAGAGATTTTTTGCAGTATGCTTGTGTTATGTCGTACATAAATATACTATTATCTGACCATTATTCATTCTATCTTTAATAGGCTAAAATCAGTAACTTAGCATGAAGGTTCGGTCATTTAAGAGAGAAAAGTCATCTTCTATTTTCAAACATACCTTTCTGTAAATTAAATATCTGTACATCTACAGCTTTTATGATGTATGGAACATGAAACTTAAGTGAAGTGGGGTTATTTTTAATACTTTTCTTTGCAATGATTCTAACTTCACTTCATATATATTTTGCATTTATTTTTATGAGGAACTGAACTGGTAATTGTTCACTTCACTTAAAATGCTTACAACTGATATATTGGTATTCGGTATACTGTAGTGCGTAGTCTGTAAACAATGACAACATTGATGAGAGTTGCTCTTTTCCCAATTATAAACTTTTAATAGGCCCTTTTCCAAAAAGAATTACAAAGGATTGTGGGATAGTTTTTTGTACGTCGTTTTTTGCCACAGTAAAATGCCATTGGCAAAAACGACTGGTACCAAAGTTCTATCCCCTAATGCTTTGTAATTTCTATTTGGAAACGGGTCTATTTGGTAAAAAGAGGTGACACAAAACAGAAATGCCTGTTTTGCATTAATCAGTTTTTGGCCTTAAGGCCAAGATTTCGTTTAGTAATATGAAAGGCTGAGAGGCTGGTCACGTGACTCTTAGGAGACGTAAAGCTCATTTGTAAACAAAAGAGTGTTAAAATTTGTACGGGATTTTTTATATACATGTAAGTCTGCTCATTTTTTCACAAAAGTCACGTTGTAGACACTAAAATCGGAATTGAGATTTACAGAAATTGTTTGAAAACTTTGTTACCAAACATCTTCTGCCAATTAACAGATTCTGCTTACAGTTAAACATAATTTGGAAACATCGCCTTACTTGTCGTAATTCCACCACTATTAAGAATTTCCGGGGTTCACTTTTGCCGAACCACTCTCGTAGGGAACAACTGAAAGTGAAATTTTAAAAAATTGCTTATAGCTGGAGTTACAGGATTTTATGTTCAAACATAGTTTAACGAATTTGGTCGCCAGCGTGTTCTGACGAAGGATACGTTGTTCTGACGTGGAAGACGTTTTCACTACATGCAGGTACTGCAGCAGAAGTACTGATCGCAACCTCAGTTGTTCACCAAAAGGAGAGTGAGGAACTTGAAGACGTAATTGGTGAGGGAGAACATGTTTACAGCCTTGCGAGTCCAATAGTAACTCTCCGTTTATACAGACGGAATGGTACGGGATATGGGGATGTGCCAGATATTAAGAGGATGACAGTCGCAATTTCGCACCAGGTAATTCACTTCATATTTCTTATCAGTGTGTTTCAGTGACGTTTTCACAGTACTTGGCAGTCAAAAGGCCCTTTCTTTGTCAACCCATGTAGAGAATGACGTCGGGGAAGTCTAACAGGAGGGGAACCCCTAACCGGTGAGAAATTTTTGTAAATGTTAATTGGCGTAAATGACATATGGTGTTGTCTCCACCAAAGTGTAGTGAAAAGTTATCTTTATCCAGGGCTGGGTTTTAAGGCTAATGGCATTTTTGTTCTGTCTTGTTCCCTTTTCCTTTAAGATTTTTTTCATGTTGGGTGGCTTATATGCCAAATGGTGCTATCTGTACTTATACTTTACAGCAGAGGTTCATTATACTTCTAAAAGAAAACAACTCTTTGTAAAATATGGAATTGTTATGAAGGATAACCCATGCTATTTTTCGTTACACGTAGTTATGAAGGATAATGAGTGTTAAGCTAGCCCCGGTGAATGTAAGAGCTCTCGGTGAACTCTTAGTTAGCAGGATCTACTTCTTACGGGTAAGAGACGGTCAGCAATCACGACTATGACTGTAAACTGTAAAACTGAAAATAAATAAAACCACAGCATCTGAATTTTCATTACCTGAAAACCCCTGCAGCATATCTGGAAAGGCATTTACGTTATATCGACTAAATTTGTTTAGTGTCAAAAACAACTCTAACCCATCTCACATCTATTCACTTGCAGAGGACAACGAGAGATGCGCAGCCATATTATTTTGAAGAGGAAAACGTCGATTCATTAAACGGGTATCTAAATCCTTCTTCTCTTCTATTTTAAGACCTACAAAATATAGATATACATAAGAGTGTATCAACGAACAGACACGGATGGCCAATGTTACAAACGCTCGTGATCAATAACAATGAAAGATAAAATTTAGTTCCTGCTTCCTGTCCACAACAGCCCATGGCAAACACCCCAGAAATATTCGTAAGTAACGGTGTGAGATGCAGCACGTTCCAACTTACTGTATGTGGAAAAGACCAAACGTCGTCTCGCAGACCGAGTCACTGAACACCTAAGGTCCATCAAACAAAACCCCCAAGGTTATCAGGTAGCCACAACATTTCAATCCCCCATCACCATGCTCGATAAAGGACTTGACCGTTACCCCAGCCATAATGTGCAGAGGTTCTGACAGTGATCGTCCAACTGCCGAAAACCGGCTTATCATGAAGCTCGGATCCCTCTTTCCACAGGGACTTAACTTTAGCATGGACCTTATTTACCTTGTTCCTTTTTGAGCTAACTTTTTACTCCATTCCAAAGTTTTCTCTTCGTGTTCATTTTTTTCTAACCAGTTTACCGTGCCCAATTTTAATGTGTTTTCTCTTCTTCTGTTTCATTATTGTTTAGTTGCATTTTTACCACCTGATGGTGGGTTTATCCCCGAAACTCCGTGGAATTTCGGCAAAAGGTTAAGCACTTCTTGCCACCTCCATCAACCTATATATATATATATATATATATATATATATATATATATATATATATATATATATATATATATATATATATATATATATATATATATATATATTTATATAACGCTAATTCCCACCTTAAGGGGAAATTGTTATATCTGCTTTTACATAGGGCGAAAAAATGATAATAAAATACATAAGAAATAAATTCGCCCTAACGTCTAAACATATAATTAACGTTATTTCAATGGCCAGCCATCCGTTCGTGTTAACAGGTAGGTGTCCGTAAATTTGAGAACTTTGAAGTAATGGCATCTAGTTTGTAAATCTAAGAGTAAGTTTACGTATTCCTATAGAAAAAGTGTGTGGAAACGTTAAGGCGAAACTTATATTTCACCCGAAAAATTTTTTCCCCTTAAGGTCGACTTTTTAACAACAACTGTCCCCCTAAGTGCCGAATTAGAGAAATATATTTATATATATATATATATATATATATATATATATATATATATATATATATATATATATATATATAATATACACATATATATATATATATGTTAACGGAAATACTGTATAACAACAGTGCTACAGAAATGAATGGCTGGATCTCAAAGGAGATACGTGACAGCAGTAGAAGCTAGAAATTTGGTAAATACAACAGCCATAAAAGGTTTTTGCAAAGCTTTCGAGCAATACTAGCTCTTCTTCAGTGCTTGATCACAAGAGTGACAAGGAGTGTACGGGACTTACAGCTTTTAAATTGTGAGGACAATGGTCCCCACTGATAGTCAATTAGGACTATCGTTTTTGAAAGAGGCGAGACTAAGTAATTTGAGTAAGCCTATTGAAATAGGCGTGACGGAGATACTCTAATAGGATTACTTAGGCCTAGAGTGTAATCCCTTCAATCAGTATGCTGGTAAGTCGTTTCGGATATTCAGGCCGAATGGCGACGTAGTCTTGAGTTGACATTCCCAGAAATTTTCTTTTGTCTTACGGCTTCTATTGTCCCATGAATCATTTTGTTCGATAGCAATGACACGTAAATTGTCTATCGAATGATGCGGTAAATTGAAATGGTTGGCAACAGGTTGATCAATTTTTTTTGGTTTTAATTGCTGACCTGTGCTGTGTCATTCTCATCCTGAGGGAGTTTTTTGATTCCCCCACGTACTGCGTTCCACATAAATTGCAGTAGATGAGATATATGACGTTTTTGGAAAGACAATTAATTGATTGTCTAATTTGGAAAGTGCGTGCAGTTTGATAGCTCTGAAAGTATTTAGTTGAATCAATCAGAGCGCACGTCTTGCAATTGGACGGGCAAGGTGAACAACCAAAATTCTCGTTGTTAGCCTCGACTGAGGTTTTGTCCTGAAATTTTGCCCGTACCAAAATGTCCCGTAAATTTGGGGGGCGGGAAAAAGCAACAACGGGGGGAGCGGGAAAGATAGACTTTAGGCGAGTCGTGCTTTGAAGTATGGGCAAATGTTTTTGGATGAATTTGGCGAATGGTGGTAGACCGGGATGGTACTCAATTACCAATGGCACTCTATTAGAATTGGGCTGACGGTTTTTGTATGTCAGAGTTTCAGAACGCGGGGTGTCCCTTGCCTTTTTGACGGCATTTTCAATTGAACCCCGAAAGTACTGTCTATTTTGGAGGTGGCTAGACAGTTCGTTAGTGCGAGTTTCAAAGTCTGTCTCAGAGGAACAGACACGTTTGATGCGAAGTGCTTGGCTATATGGAATATTATATATATATATATATATATATATATATATATATATATATATATATATATATATAATTAAAGAGGAGAGTTCCACGTGTACTCCGAGAAAGTAAATCGTAAAACAGGAAACAAATAAATGCATCACTAGTTGACTTAAAGAGTACAAAATAATCCAAGATTTAATTCGAAATTTTCGGTTCCCCTGGAACCTTCGTCAGCGAGATCAGACAGTGAAGTGAGTACAATAATTAACTTAGCCAACAGCGGTGATACAGCTTAAAAACACAAGATGATAGGTGATGAAAAGGTGTAAATAAGTGGAATAAACAATTACGTTGTCTGATGGAAAGTGTACTGATTCAAAACACCGAGGTCTTTGTTTAGCCCCATGATGTGTGAATTTAGTTTCAAAATCCAATTAAGTTCGGCGGACTTGCGGTGTTCAGTACAAACAAAATTGCTTGCAATGAGGGTGACTTTAAGATTTTCAAGGGAATGTCGGGGAAGATTAAAGTGCTCCGCTACGGGGAAACCTGGAGTGTTATCACGAATAGACTTTTTATGGTTGTTAAACCTAAAGCGAAAGGAAGTCTTGGTTTCACCTACGTAAAGACCCTCATTACATAAATTACAGTGAAAAATGTAAACCACATTACAAGAGTCACAATTTAGATTAGGGGGATTCATGGCAAATTTTACACTGGGGATGTTGACATGTTTTCCAAGGGTGATGTGTTTGCAGATCTGGCAGCGCTTTTTGTTGCAGCCAGTGTTGCCCTTAATAGTGTGACCAGGTTTGGGTAATTTGGCGGAAGTAAGGAGTCTTCTGAGATTAGGGGGTTGACGGAGGGCCAGGAGGGGAGGGTTGGAAAAGATAGTCGGGAGAGTGGGTTCGTCTGTAAGGGTGGCAAAAGTTTGTTTCAAGGTGCGAGCAAGTCGCGGGATTAGAGGATGAAAATTGAAAACAAGGGGGATACGTATACTAGGAGTTTTAACTTTGTAGGATAGAAGATCATGACGCTGGAGGGCGGCAGCTTTAAGTACACCCTGTTTAATAATATGGATTGGGTAGCCATTTGAAAGAAAATGCCCGGTGAGAGAAGAAATTGAGCGTTCGTAGTCGATAGGGTCGGAACAAATGCGTTTAACGCGAAGACATTGGCTATACACAATTGACTTTTTAAGTTTGTAGGGGTGGACACTATCAAAATGAAGCAAGAGGTGTTTGTCAGTAGGTTTGCAGTATAGGGAAGTAGAGAGGGTGCCATCCTTCAATTTAACTAGCACATCGAGAAACGGAATTTGGGTACTTGAAACTTCAAAAGTGAACTTAATACTAGAATGAAAAGAATTGACATGATCCTTAAAAAGTTCAAGAGCTTCCTTGCCATGTGTCCAAATAAAAAAGATGTCATCAATATAGCGGTGATAGTAAGATGGTTTTAAAGGGAATTTACTCAACATATCAGCTTCGAGTTTATGCATAAAAATGTTGGCATAACAAGGTGCCATTTTTGTGCCCATGGCGGTACCTTTGACTTGTTGAAAAAATTTTCCATTGAAACTGAAAAAATTATTCTTAAGAATGAAATGAATAATTTTGGACAGATCACACGCAAGTTCAGTATCAGCGGTGTGATCGAGAAGAAATTCCTTACAAGCAAGAGCACCCTCCTCATGTGGAATGTTTGTGTAAAGTGAGGTATATTTAGACGATTTTACCAGGCGGATAAGACTTCGCGAATACTTCGCAGATTCCGAGGATTCTACTCCAACTCCCACTGGGAACACCTCTAAAGAAAAATTCAAATGGACCCCGCCCGAAGGACGCAACATTCACATTGACAATTTTGCTAAAGCCGCCAAGAGGCATCTTGATGCCTTTTTAAGGAGAACACATCCGCAGGCAATCATACCAGTTTAACGAAAGGGGAGTTTGGTGCCATCAAGAAGCTACAAAACAACAAATCTATCATCATCCGCCCTGCAGACAAAGGAGGTGCCGTTACCGTCCTCAACACCAAGGACTACATCAACGAAGCCGAAACCCAATTGAAGGACAGTAGATTTTACGTTCAACTTAACTGTAATCCCATCAACCGTTTTAATTCTTTTACTAAGGAACTCTTGGATGATCTTTCAGAACGTATTTTTTGTACGGTAAGCAAACTACTCCCCCCTAAACCTAGAATAGGCTACTTTTACACCCTGCCCAAAGTTCACAAACTTCCTAAGGTTCTCCACAGCTATTTAGCTGGTAGATATGAATCCAGTTCCCCCGCCCCTGGTTTTAAAAATTTAACAGTTCCCGAGATTTGCCGCCTAGCTAGGATTCACTCCGTTGAAGTACCAGGCAGACCTATTATTTCGGGTATCGGGACCCTCACTGAAGGCCTTTCTGGCTATGTTGATAGTATCCTCAATCCCCTACTTCGTAAAATTCCTAGTTACCTTCAGGATACCACGCACTTTCTTAGGACTGTTTCCGATATAGGCACCCTCCCAAAGGATGTTCTCCTTGTTTCTATGGATGTTACCTCACTTTACACAAACATTCCACATGAGGAGGGTGCTCTTGCTTGTAAGGAATTTCTTCTCGATCACACCGCTGATACTGAACTTGCGTGTGATCTGTCCAAAATTATTCATTTCATTCTTAAGAATAATTTTTTCAGTTTCAATGGAAAATTTTTTCAACAAGTCAAAGGTACCGCCATGGGCACAAAAATGGCACCTTGTTATGCCAACATTTTTATGCATAAACTCGAAGCTGATATGTTGAGTAAATTCCCTTTAAAACCATCTTACTATCACCGCTATATTGATGACATCTTTTTTATTTGGACACATGGCAAGGAAGCTCTTGAACTTTTTAAGGATCATGTCAATTCTTTTCATTCTAGTATTAAGTTCACTTTTGAAGTTTCAAGTACCCAAATTCCGTTTCTCGATGTGCTAGTTAAATTGAAGGATGGCACCCTCTCTACTTCCCTATACTGCAAACCTACTGACAAACACCTCTTGCTTCATTTTGATAGTGTCCACCCCTACAAACTTAAAAAGTCAATTGTGTATAGCCAATGTCTTCGCGTTAAACGCATTTGTTCCGACCCTATCGACTACGAACGCTCAATTTCTTCTCTCACCGGGCATTTTCTTTCAAATGGCTACCCAATCCATATTATTAAACAGGGTGTACTTAAAGCTGCCGCCCTCCAGCGTCATGATCTTCTATCCTACAAAGTTAAAACTCCTAGTATACGTATCCCCCTTGTTTTCAATTTTCATCCTCTAATCCCGCGACTTGCTCGCACCTTGAAACAAACTTTTGCCACCCTTACAGACGAACCCACTCTCCCGACTATCTTTTCCAACCCTCCCCTCCTGGCCCTCCGTCAACCCCCTAATCTCAGAAGACTCCTTACTTCCGCCAAATTACCCACCCCTGGTCACACTATTAAGGGCAACACTGGCTGCACAAAAAGCGCTGCCAGATCTGCAAACACATCACCCTTGGAAAACATGTCAACATCCCCAGTGTAAAATTTGCCATGAATCCCCCTAATCTAAATTGTGACTCTTGTAATGTGGTTTACATTTTTCACTGTAATTTATGTAATGAGGGTCTTTACGTAGGTGAAACCAAGACTTCCTTTCGCTTTAGGTTTAACAACCATAAAAAGTCTATTCGTGATAACACTCCAGGTTTCCCCGTAGCGGAGCACTTTAATCTTCCCCGACATTCCCTTGAAAATCTTAAAGTCACCCTCATTGCAAGCAATTTTGTTTGTACTGAACACCGCAAGTCCGCCGAACTTAATTGGATTTTGAAACTAAATTCACACATCACGGGGCTAAACAAAGACCTCGGTGTTTTGAATCAGTACACTTTCCATCAGACAACGTAATTGTTTATTCCACTTATTTACACCTTTTCATCACCTATCATCTTGTGTTTTTAAGCTTTATCACCGCTGTTGGCTAAGTTAATTATTGTACTCACTTCACTGTCTGATCTCGCTGACGAAGGTTCCAGGGGAACCGAAAATTTCGAATTAAATCTTGGATTATTTTGTACTCTTTAAGTCAACTAGTGATGCATTTATTTGTTTCCTGTTTTACGATTTATATATATATATATATATATATATATATATATATATATATATATATATATATATATATATATATATATATATATATATATATGTATATGTATATAAATTAAACTCTATTGAAAAGAGCATCACACCAACAGCAAATAACTAATATAATAAACGCTTGGCGAAACAAAGAGTAGGCGAAACAAAGAGTAAACGAAGAGTACAACAATAAAGCGAAAAGCCTGAAGCCATGGGAAAAGAAATGGCCAAGTGTTTAAATGGGTCAGCGAAAATTTGCAAAGTCCTATCTAGTGCGTGCACGGGACTTGCGGGCCGGAACGCGGAAACCGTCATCGATGTCAAGCCCGTATACCCTAGGGGGAGATTCACTCCTGGTTATGTGTAGTCGAGTATGTAAATTCAAACAAGGATGACAACATTTGCCCCATTAATTTTTTGAAAGCGAACATCCATGTACGCTCAGATATTGTAAAAATAACAGAATTCTATTTTCTCTCATATTTAATATAGAAAAGGTCTGAAATGGAGTTCCGTTGGATGTCATTCACAGTGTAACGAGAGAGAGCATATCTGCGAAATGACTTGCAACCATGCCACCAGCTTTGCAGTTCTGCAGATCTTGGGAGAGAGCAAATTATCAAACGTAAGCCCCACGACACTACCACAAAACAGAAAGCCAAAAGGCTAAGTGATTCCTTGCCTCTGAAAATATTTAAGTACTTTGGCTTTCAAATCAACATAGGTTGATTACAAATTACTCCTTATGAAAAGTCCTGCAGGCTGACTCCCACTGCAGCAAAAAGTTGCTGCTATTGCCAAAAGGAGTTACTATCCTACGTTTACACAAGACTCATTAAGAACCCATCACGCATCCTTGAATTGCTGTGGCTGAATGCAGTTGGCTAAGAACATGTGTAGTATCTGTTCTTTTCAGCCAGTTGAGAATGGAGCCTACGCATGACAGAAACGAGATGGAGAGGTCTGAAGGTCAAGAGGTTGGTCATGTTAGGGTTTGATGTCCTCTCGGGGACGTAGCTCCTGTGTGGAGTAGAACGCCTTCGGGAGCAACATTGGCCTTCGCTCTACAGATCTTCGACAGAGAGTCAAGGTGAATAGCCCAAGGGTGAAAACTAAAGCCCACAAGGAGTCCTGTTCCCTGAAGGAAGTACGTCCGATGATTGGACACCATGGCTTAACTTGACCCACTCTCACCCATGCATCAGACCCTCATATCACAGGTTTGTCACTAGTGGACATATTCTAGACTGACTGCTGGAAACAGCTAACAAGCTTAATTAAGCCATCTGACTCTTTATCTTAGACCTGTTAGGCATGGTGCTGTTCTAGACAGACTGTAAAGAACAGTACTTTTTCAAAAGTCTCTTCAGCTGGCTATCGAAGGGCGAAAACCAAACGTTACTCCAGAGGGGATCCTGCTCCTCGAAGGAGCTACGCCCCCTGAAGCGACACTAAGACTTAACTTACCAACCTCACGACCCTCAGACCTCTACAACATGGGCAGGACTGTAAAGAACACTCTTTGATTCCTTGCCGAAGGCAAAAGGAATCTATGCAATCACGCAGGCGATTGTGCATGGGTGTGTTTGCGTGTGTATTTATGACGCTTGGCATGAAAATACGATATCTCAAGATAGCAATGACGTATAGTTTTCATACTCGGGAAATAGAATTATCATATGAGGAGAAAGATCCAAATTGTTTTTGATGGAGGTCAAAAGTCATGTCAGGTCACCAGAGGTCAAAAACCAAAAACCTTGTAATCACGATATCTGTAGATGGGAAGCATGGATGCTTTTCAAACTTGGCAAGTGGATAAGTTATACTTAAAAGATAAATCCTGTTGATATTAACTTTGGTTTCAGCCATCTTGACTCCAATAATCAGAAATAGGAAATACAAAAAGAGTTGTAGTTTCATCTTGTATTCTTCAAAATATTTTCGATCTTCATCTAGATCATCCTCAGTTAGACTGACAGTTAGAAGCACTTACATATATACTCTGTAACTAAACCACTTGGACTGTATCATTCGAGCCAAGCCAACCAAATCTAATCCTAGGGTTTACCAGTTCTAATACAATTGAAATCTATTATGGTATGCTTTTTGCTAGGAGAGACATCTAGGCTTGGTATAAGTTCATGGTTGGTGGGTTCTGACAATAAGTCTCCCAGTGGACCATTCTTCTTTTCTGTTTAGTAAGGGCTTAAGCTCTTCAATGCAGACACCTTCTGCTACCTGGCGGCGCATAGGGTCCCCAGTGTGGGAATTAATTATGTGAACATTAAACTTTAAATCTTTTCCCCCATAAATATTTACTTTATGATTATAGAACACTGAATTGGTATCATCTGTATCTTTAAAGCGTTCCAAAAATTTCATGATCGAACTCCGAACCTGCCGGTTGCCAAACTTTATCGCTTGAAATGCCACCGCCTTTATCCACTTGGCTACAGAACCGGTTAGATATCTTCAATTTTCGTGATTGCTTAGTTCGTAGCTATGTACACATCAGTAGTACCTCAAGGGAGTATGGAATTGACCATCCCATAGGCTAATCCAGTGGTCTACAAGGTAATTTGTACCAGTAAGGTTAGTATCTCATCTCATTTCCATACATGTAATATATAGGGGGATGAGATACAGTACTTCGCCTTACATCAGGAGTGTGAAGCTGTGTCTGAATTGGTGAATGTGTGTGCGTGTCACCTGTGTCAGCAAAAAGTGTTTGGCGAACTCCTCCTAAGTCCGACCAAGTTCAAACTTGCTTGGTAGGTACCTGACCACAAAAAATTTGCATGAGTAATGTATAACGTCATAGGTCAAAAGTCAGAACTCAAAGGTCAAGTTGGCTAAAATTAGTTTTTGCCATTATTTCCCTATCAGTGCATTATAAAAAGTAATAAAACCATGTTCGGACTGATAATATTATTTTTAAAATAATGCTTTTCGGTTGCTATGGGTGGGGTCAAAGGTCAAATTTGCCTAAATTTGTTAAAAGGTGTCCCGAACTCCTAAGCTCTAAGTCGGATGAAGTTCAAACTTGGTGAGTAGGCACCTGACCGTAAAATCTTTTTTAGGTATTATTGAAGATGTCATGGATCAAAGGTCAGATTAGATAAAAATCGGTTTTTCGCCTTTCATTTCCTATTAGTATGTCTTTAAACCACATGATATGTTTAGATCGATAAAACAAAATTTTAAACTGTGCTCTTAGGCTTAGGTTGTGAGGTCAAAAGGTCCAAATGTCGGTAAAAGGTTAACATAATTCTGTGAAAATGTCTATTTTCCTCTCCTCAGAAACCATATCTGATCAATTCAAAGTTGGTGGATAGGTAGCTGACGATGAAAAGTTGTGCAAGCGTATTCATTGACGTCAAAAATCAAGAGGTGAAACTTCAAATGAGCTAAACTTGATTTTTCCTGTTACTTGCACATCAGTAAGAATATTTTAAAACCACTTGATATGAAGAGAGATAGTGAGACTTTTTTATTAGTGGATTCTAGTTACTTAAGTTCGAGATCGAGGTTTAAATGACCTGAAAGTGGTATTTTGTCATTAATTGATTTTCAGTGTGTTTGGAACTTTGTTTCACCCCCAAGGTACGGATAGAGAAGATGGGGGCGGGAAATGAACTTTGCAACTGCATGGATTGCCTTCTTGATATAACTTGTATTCCTCATCAGGCAAAAGTCTTGTAATTTTCCTGTTCTGAATGAATGAAAGGTAAATCAGTTTGCCTTCTTTATTAAATTTGTATTTTAACCATCTCTTGCTTTGTTCACCAAACAGAGAGAAAAACTAGCTGCATCCGTCCTGACTACCACTGGTTGCGTGATTTCTATTATATCACTGATGACATCACTATTAATATACTTTCTTCTACGGTAAGGACCCAACAGAAAATTGAAGTATCTATTTCATATCTTTGAAGCTCAAGTAAAGTGAAGGTGAGGAGATACAAAGTGTCGGAGTGGAGCCTTTCAGTAGTCGAGTATTATAACCCAGACTTTAAAATTGTGTACTCCAGGCGGGTAGCCAAGGGGGTGAGGCGAAGTGGGCAACCGCCCTCTTGAGCATATTTTTGGTATTTTTTAATAATTTTTTTTTATAATAAGCCTAAACATGAAATTTTAAAATAGAAAATGTTCAGATGCAGCTTTCAAGGCCTGAGAAGTGCCATTTCCAGCCATCTGGGAGGCATTTTTGGCCAAAATTTCCTTTTACGCTTCGCACCAATCTATGGTGACCCTACACGTAGAAAGTTTGCCTGCGGGCTTCGCCTTCTCCTTTGCAAATTCTGGATACGCGCCTAGTGTACTCACTCGTAATTGTAAATTTAAGTACATTATTTATGCTCGCCGAGCAGAGTCTGCTTGCTCAGCCCCTTTCAAGGCTTCTCAAACTAACGACTGAACAAGAAATATGCCGCTCAGCCAATACTTAGGCAAATATTCGTTCTCATGATTTTGTTTACTGTGATCCTACTCAGAGACTAGAAAAAATGTACTTGTACTCAGGTTTTATAGTTATAATCGGAGTCTTGTACTCGTACTTGGGTTAGTGTGCACTCACTACAAATCTGCAATAACTTTAACAAATATCTCACTTGCAGCATCTGTTTTGCTTCATTTCTTGTCGTCTAATTCCACCTTTAAAATGAAAATAGAAACAAATTTACTACAAAATATTCTGTAAATTTATTTTCTTATGGGCATTTTTCTCTCAAATTATGAATACCAAACTTTTTTCAAGGAACCAATAAACCTTCAGGGCTAGATCCAAGCAAGTCATGTAGCTAAGGACTCCACAGTCTGGAGAGACTCTCATTATGCCAAAATCTTCTTTCTCTATCCGTTGTAACATCAAATTTCGTATAAACGGTGGCGAAATGGGGGGGGGGACAGGCACATGAGCGGCGATTCCGGGGGACAGGGGGACATGTCCCTCCAATATTTGAGAAAACCCCCATCGACTTTGAATTTTCACACAGTAAATATTTTGAAAATGGGCCTATGCCCCTCTCCCCCTCCCAAGACTGAGAACAAATCGCCGCCGTTGGTCAGGCTCATGGAAAGAAGACTGGGATAAGCGATTTCGACTAACATTGAAGATGATCCAAAATACTTATTTCTTTGTCTTAAACCCCTAGATTTTTGCCATTGACTAGTAAACTTTTAAGAAATGTCAAGTTAACTTTCGAATTATTCGGACATTTTTTTTTTTGGCTTTTTCTCGTGAATTTAGATCTCACATCGCCAAAGAACAGTATGCCATTCACTCTAACCTGATGGCATCCCTGCTGATATCACTCTGCATCTTTATGACTCTGTCGATTGAGGGTAAAAATCAGGTAACTAGACTGAGATTTCTCTTCCTCCTCGATTGTTGGTTTTGTGTTTGTCTAGATGTATGCTCCTTTCAGATATCGCACCACTAATTATTCTTCCAGGGACTGGCACACTGGGACACTTGGACATGTGTACAAGTTGTCAACTGGTACAAGCTACTCCTCTTACGAAAATTTACAAGTAGGCCTTTATCATTGTTTCTAATTTGGCGATGTACAACGACTGTTGAGCTTTTGAGCCTAGAAGGACTTTTATAATAGGATATTGGTTCCCTTTGGAAGGTTCAGTTAAAATGCTATTTTGTACAGGACAACGGCATAATGCAAATTAAACAAACAAACAAACAAATAAATAAATCCTAAAACGCCCTCAATTCTTTTGGGATGGTCAGAAACGTTGGTTCAAGTCAACTTTGTGTTCCCTCTAAATCCTAGCTCCTCGGGAACAACTTCGGATTCTTCTGGACTAGAGTGAGCCACTCATGCCTTTCCATAAAAAGAATACGTCCATAGCCAAGGATGAGGGGGTGATGGCAGATAGAGCCACTCCTAAATATTCTCGACACTAGAAATATTATTAGAATTAAAACTACTGCTACTTTGAAACATTTTGCATAACTCACCGTGCACCCAGTGTGCTTCATGTTTGCCCTCAAAAACGACTTTGCTAGACGTCAGCGCATAAGAGCTATTGTGGGTTCATTCTAAGAATCGAAAGTAAGAGATATAGGCTTACACTTTAAGTAGCGAAATTGTACCTAAAGGTTTGTAATCCTACCCTGCATAATTTACCCCACTCAGGATTCCTGTGTTTGGCTGCACACGGTTTATAGTAGAAATTAGTTATGCTAAATTGCAGCACCTCAACAGTTTGTCATGACCCTGATCTTCTATATACAACAAATCCCACGTTGCAAAAAAAGTTGCGAAGACCTTGCATATTATTACAAGTACCTCGCTTATTATTGCGAACACTTCTTTGTGACATATGTCATATTACATAAGCGGGTTTGGGCTCTACGCCACGTTCTGCCAAGTAATAATTTTGTAAAGTACACCTTTCAAGTAATGCAGGTTACGTAAGTTATGACTTGTGGTATTTTTTGTTTTGTCTATATCTACAGATGATCTGCACATTTAGACAGTTCCTTTTGCAGTATTTCTTCTTGGCAACATTTTGTTGGATGCTCTGTGAAGGAATACATCTCTATCGAAAGATTATCACCGTCTTCGAATCCGGTGCTGGACACCTCCGAATGTATTTCTTTATTGGATGGGGTAAAAAAAACATCTATTCATTTATTCGTTCGTCCGTTCGTTTGTTATTTTTCAAGTTCTTTCGTTAGTTAGTTCATTCGTTTCCTTCCTTTGTCCTTTTTTTTCGTATCGCCTCCGGATGTGACTCTGACATTCTCAATCTCCATACATTGAAATCCTACATACTAAAAAATAACCTGTTTTAAACATAACCGGAACATTCCTCTATTGGCGTTCCATACGGATGGACTATTTAGGTTGCGCACCACAAATGCAAAAGAATTTCTACGTAAGAATGTAAACTCACAAATAAAATCCTTCAAAATTTTGTGGGGCAGTGTTAAGCACGTCACTGTTGGTGTGTGCCCAATTTGTGACGCGGAAGTTGTAGGAAATGGGTTGAAGTAAGCAATGAGCAAAACTGAAGACAGTTGAAAGTATTTTGGGCACATTGTGGGCATTAGCCTAAATCTTTCGGCCATTCAAAGTGGCATTTTGAATGAAGGCAGGTACCACCTGCCTGTTTTAAAAACGCTGCTAAAACTGTCATTAACCATGTCAGTTTCACAAATTTGTAACAATGTGAAAAGCCTACTTGTAAGATTTCATATATGAAAGATAGCTTGTTTCTGCTGAAAACTTTTACAAGGGCCCACTGGTCACGAAACAGACCAAATCAGGATGGATACAAATGAGTAAGTAGAAAGTGCTGCCTGAAAACCAACTAATGGTATTATAACTCTGGTTTTCTAATATCTACTAATAGACATAATTAATACGAAAAAAATACGAAAGCATCTTTTCCTAACAGATATTAGGATTGAAGTTCAAAAGATTTTGGTAAAGCGTTTCGGCCATACGCCTATATTGAAATCCCCCTACAGGTATATTTTAGGAGTATGCTATCCATGAAGCTAGTACGAAGTAGCTCCATATTCAAATTTCTTCGTTCCTTTTTTTCTGCAGTAGTCCCACTCATATTTGTATTACTATCCATCATCGGTGTTACATTTATGGTGTCAAAAAGTCAAACACAGTTTCCAAAGAAAGCCAAGCTGTAAGTTGAAATTAACCTTACATTTTATTATTACTCAAGTTTCATGGTATTCTAAATGATTCCAGAAGGGCATGCATTGTTGATGTTATCTTTTCTTCTTCATTTTGAAAGTATTTCTTAAATCACTTCAATAAATTTTGTTAAACGGAGTACTTGGAATCACCACTGGTGACTACACTACGATTGGCATGTGCAGATCACTGCAAAGGAAAATTTACAGTTGGATGCTTTCAATATACACAGTAGTGTACTCAACTGAAGATGGACTTGAGCAATTTAACTACATGAACGTCTAGCACTTTGTTAGGTTTCAAAGACTGTATTTTTTTTAAAACAGGAGGACGGGCTAAGTGGGAAAATTTAAATTGCCTGGGAAGAGGAAGTCGGCTCTAGATAGAGACTTGCCAAGTTGGGTGGTTCAGAAAAACGCTGAATCTCCGGTAGTTTTGAAGGTTAAGCAAATTTAGAGGAGCACTCTGTCTGCCGTGAAATGAATGAACTTCAGCTTACTTGTCACTGTTCTGCACATATTGATCTGTGATCTATCAGATTAACTTGTACCAATCTGGCAGTTTCTTTCCGGGGGGGGGGGTACCGATGGTTTACACCGGTAAAACCATCCTAGTATAAACAGGTTTTTTCTAAAAAGAAAAAAATGATGAAAACACATTCTTCTACGTTGCATAAAATGATGTTAACAAATACCATTTTTAATTTATTCAAAGTCTGAAGCAAATTCTGTAAAAGGAGATACTTTCCGGGTGTCCGGGACAATAGCTCCTTAGGAAAAAGTATCTGGGACAGGATATGCTGGAATAAAACTGTCTGTCTCGACACATTCTGACTGGAAGAAAAAGTCAGGGACAATTGTGCCTCATGAATTTCAGAATCAAGTGTCCCTGTCAGTGTGAACACTGTCTCCTTTTACACCAGCTACCACTTAAGTGTAATTTATTCACACATTCAGACATGTTAATTTTTAAAAAAGAGGATTAAGTAGGATTCTAAAGAAATAATCACTTTACGTTTGGTTGGTCTAACGTCCTGTTCAAGCGATTCTCAGTCTGATGGACTTGAATACACAGAGGAACTTCCTTAATGGAACTCATTCCCTTTAGCGTTCCTGCTTAGTAAACATGTATGGTACTGTAATTTGATCCTCTGCTGCGCGTATACTTACAGCAAATTTTCGAAAGGATTGTTTTTCAAGCATAAGCCTCTCCATTCCCAGGTTTTTTCTTCTCCGTAACAGATATGCTTCAACAACTTATTGGTTGAAAGCTCATATGTAAAGGTTCCATTCAATACCATTTTATTTATCCTTGTTTGATACTCTGTTCATGTTGTTCACAACTTTAATTTTAGGCTCTTTGTTAGCATTCAGTTACAGTGTTTTTGTTCATCACTGAAAACTTCTGGCTTACTGTAGGTTTTTTAGCATTTTTTACTCTTCACGCAATATTTGGCAAGTTTTAGTCCAATTTGTAAGCACAATAGAAAGTTAACTTAATGTTAACAATTCTATCTCTACTGGTTTATTCTTAAAGTGTGGGATGAGCTATAGAGCAACTGTAGGCTCTCAAGTGTCATAAAGCTTCTCCATTTTCTATCGCTCTTAACCAGTTATTAACAGTTTTTACCACTGTCCCAGTAAAAAGGTTTCTCCTCCGAAAACCCAACCCTGGCTGTAATTGAAGGTATAGTTTGAATATTTCCACTTTCTGTGTCAACCAACGTGCAGTCACCAATTGTGAATTCAGGACCACCTGGCATAAAATGTATTTAGATTGAAGCAAGAACGCCTTTAACGATAGCAAGCAGGTTTGTGGCGATGGAAGGCAAATGCTACTCAAAAGTGTTAGTAACTTTACATATGGGATACAGTCGTAGTCCCACGAATCCATACATCGGTTCTGAAAAGGTTCCATGACATTGTTAAGCCTTACCCTTTTTTAAGTACCGAGCTCCTGAGAAACATTGAAACTTCTGATTTTTTTCATTCTGCTTTCTTTTAGATGCTTCTTTAGGTACGATGATGGTTCCATTTGGTATTTTGTAACACCTGTTTTGATAGTGATTTTGGTAAGTTTTAAAAATTTCATTGCAACCATCCTATTAATAGGAACGTATGCACTTGCTTGAAACTTTCATTAAACTGTGATATTTACGTCCTTGCCCTCTTTTCCTCTAAAAATAGATGTATCATAACTGATAATATCAAATGAAATTGGTAATATTAACATTTCCCCAGTCTAGTTGCATTCATATATCCTTCTGCTTAGCAAAATTTTGATAGGCGCAAAATGTCAAAAGGTAATCTCCAACTTATTATAGAAGCTACCGGATATTAAAATTTCGATTGCCGTGGCACTCAGATCTGCATAAAAGTGAGATAGACTTACATGGGTGCTTTCATGTTTGGAATAGCTTGCAGCTGATGCAACTTCTACAAGGGTAAAGAGGCCATGGAAAGGAATATATTTAGTGAGCAGTAGGTCAATGGAGGGTAATTGGTGGTGTGCTACCTTAACCTCTTGTCAGCTTGTGATGTAGGCGTTTGCTCATGATATCTTCTTGAATGAAGGTTTATCATATACGCGACTGCAGCAAAGCAGCCTGTACCGTATATCTAAGAAGTTACATGATACCAATCATCACAAGGATCTGTAAACGTTTGTTTAGCAGATAATATTTTCTTTCTCGTATATCCAAATTCCACAGATAAATATCGGGATCCTGGTCCGAATAAATATCATTGTCATCAAGGCGGCTAAGCTGCAAGCTGGAAAAGACTCGTCACCTGCACTACACCAAGCCAAGTACGAATTGCCACCAGTTACATAGTTAAAGTATTGTACAGTATGGGCGGGGCCTGAGACACTTGGTCAAGGGGCAAATAATTATGCGTCAATTTTGTTTTATTAAATGGGTTTCATTGTCCAATATTGTTCCCCCTCTCATAAATTCCCTTCTAAAGGTGATACCCTGTGTCGATTGTCGTGTCATTTTGGAGAGTAAACAATAAAGCACACTGCACGCACGACGTAGACTTCGCACGAGCGGGTGGAAGACTTACGCGCGTGTCCCACCGGTACACATATCAGCTGCCTGCATTTGTGTTAGTGTAGTTGTAATGATACGCTCTTACCTCCACCGGGCGTACTTCTGTTCTTTGACGTCATATGCATAAGGTCTACATCCAAGTCCTGTGAGTTGAGTCGGCTCCAAAGTGACAACCCTGGTAACCAAATTCTCCATCCTCACAACTTTAAAGGCATTTTTTCCAACGCCCATTCGTTAACACCAATAAAACAAATAGCCACGATTTTTTCCTTTTCCAGTCCAGAAAAGACATTTTGTTATCTTTTTACGTTTTCTGATGATGCAAGGCCATCGAAACCGACTTAATGACGTCACTTCTATGAAAAAACATCTAAATATTCACTCCCTAGTATTTCTTAAATGAAATGCATTCTACTTAGGCCTAGATAAAATTTAGCTCTTTTTAAATGCAGTTAGTAGTATTTCACTCATAAAAATATGTGTTGTGTTGTCCCTTGTTTAACTTTCATTGCAATGACAGTTATAGTGTTGGGGTTTATTTTCTAAGTACCTTTTAACTTCTCTTAAAAAATCCACATAAACCATCGAAGTAGAAAATAGCAGCTGAGTAATTAACAGATAAGCAAAGGTTCACAAAAGAAACACAGTCCCTCTGCAACTCGCTACATTACAATTTTTTCATAACTAATGAGAAGTCTTGGAAATGGTCAATCTTTGTAAAGGTAACTTTTGATAAGGGTAAAAGATATTCCGCTACTATCAAGAGATTTTTCATCAGGGGATCTGAATCTATCACTGTTGAGCAAACAGCTGTTTTGGTTACATGTCATAATACCTTTAAGTCCTGCTAACGTTCATCCTGCACACAGTAATTTCAATATGAGAAGCCCAAGAAACCACACATATATACTTAGTTATTTACCGTGTATGTAGTCGGAGTACAAATATTTCCAATAGTTAATTGCACCTTAATACGTTCAGTTCTTTGTACGGTTAAGCGCTTAAGACCAGATCTATGAAACTTTGAATAAGGTAACGTTCTAATGAAGTATGAAACCTTCGGAAATTACAAAAGCTGGCAAAAGTACTTGGAATAACTTTAAACAACAAAATGGAGTGCCGTGATTATTAATAAATCAGTTTTATTGAATATTTATCGATGAAGTTGAGTCCTATATTATAGCAATATTGGAATACGTGTGTTCCGAGCCATGGTCTGTAAAGGTTCCATAGTTTGTCTTCAGTGTAATCATGCCATGGACAGTGCATGTACCTTTTTAAGTTCTATCACTTGTTCTACCACGGGAAAGTAACAATACTAAAAGGAATAACGGCTATTCGTGGCAAGGTTACACTTATTGCGCACTCCGGTAAGTTTCAAAACGAAAAAATTTCACCTTAAAATACCATTTTGATTTCCAACCTATTCATAGATAACATTTGTCTCAATTTCATTTCCTCATTTATAGGGCTGGAATGCGTAGCGCACTTGTCCTAATTCCCATATTGGGCTGTTCCTACATCCTTGGTTTCCTGGCATCTTTTCACGGAGTATTCGAAATTATGTACAGCATAATAAACTCACTGCAGGTAGGTTTATGTGAGTTAATTACCTAAGGTGAGACTAATGTTCAGGTAGCGATTGGGGCAAAAGAGACAACAAATTTAAAAATGTTTTTTCTTATTATTTATAATTAAAAGCTTTAGGGAAAACATGGCTAAGTGAAAAATAAAATATTTCAGTAGCAAAGATATTAAATTAAGAAGAAAGTTGTACCAAAATTGAAAAATATGTTCGCACAAGACAGTTACTGGAAAAGGAGATTTATCAGAAAGCAGCTTAATCTTATATATGCCGTAAATGTTGAAATTTTCATTTCAAACCAAAGTGTAGGCTACATAGTATAAAAATGTTTGAAGAAAAGTGCTTTATCCAACGTAGCGTACAGAAAAAAAGCAATCCAAAAATAGAATAACATACTTCTCCTAAATTTTACCAACTGTTAAGGTAAAAATTCATTTTCTAGACTAACCAAAAGTAAATACAATAAATTCAAATAACTAATTTTGCGTGTAGGTTTTGTTTTTCAAAATACCAGTAAATACTTTACAAGAATGTCAAACTGTAAGAAAAAGAAAGAAACTTCTTTCGAAGTTTCACAGAGGGAAAACTACCCCAAAATTTGCTTTGTTCCTATCAAAATAAGAAATTTTCATGCCAAAATAACTTTGTGAATGCCAGAATAACTTTGTGAATGCCAGAATAACTTTGTGAATGCCAGAATAACCTTGTGAATGCCAAAATAACCTTGTGAATGCCAAACAACCTTGTGAATTCCAAAACAAGTTTGTCCCCGAAAATAAGTTTGCCCCACAAAAATAGTGACATGATACAAACCAAGGGTGGCCAACGTGTTTCGGACCGAGGTCACTTTGAATTGAGACATTACCTCATAATTATTTCATTCCCCAAAACTTAAATAATTTGTTTTCTTATGTATATTTATGCTGCTTAAATTCTTCTTGGCCTATTTTATGCACGTCGTTAGCCGTTAATGTCCTATTGACCCACTTGGAAACCCAAGGTCTACGCTGTGCCCTCACTTTTTCCATTGAGAATTAATTTCGCAGGTAAAATGTCCATTAATAATTCTCATGAATTGGAAGGGCGCTGCAAATAAGTTAAATAATTAGGTCTACTTGCCAGCATATTTTGCAGTTGTGTGTGCAATTGTTGTTTGTTTTAAAGGCTCTCTAATCTCACCCCAGACACTAACAATTTCCCTTCTAAGTTAACTTCTAGCCCCTCCTCTAATATAAACCAAACATCCTTTCCATATACACATCAGTAGCCTGCACTGAATTTAAATTGCTCAAGGCCATATTGTCAAATATTGTGTGTGAGCTTAATTGGGAACACAAATGACTGTACATGGTCATCGTTGACCAATCAGAGTAAAACTGTATTGTGTGAATGAATGCCAATCAACGTCTAGTCATCAACTGTATTTAGAACTCTAGGGCTATTCATAAATATGTTTGGGTAGATAGTTGCTAGCAACTCCCTAGTTTGGGGGATGCCATATACCCTTTAACTGTTTCTTTAAATAAAACCCCCTCAGAGTATGTCAAAATTACAACTTTCTTAGAATGCAGGTTAAATTAAAAAGGGTAACATAAGAAATATCTTGTGAGTTTCTCTTTTCACACATCGATGCAAAACAGCAAACAATCATGCAAGTATCAAAACATCAATTTTACCAGATTTTGGGCATATTATTTAAAATGCAGTCATCTCATCCTCCCCATCCTCCTCATCCTCCCCATCCTTCCCATCCTTCCCATCCTTCCCATCCTTCCCATCCTTCTAATCCTTCTAATCCTCCCCATCCTCCTCATCCTGCCCCACCTTCCCATTCTCCCCTATCCTCCCCATCCTCCTCTTCCTCCCATCCTCCTCATCCTCCCCATCCTTCCCATCCTCCTCATCCTTCCCATCTTCCCATCCTTCAATATCTCTTCATTCTTTAAATCTTCGTCATTCCCTTCAGGCTCTCCACCCTCCTCCCCCATTCTTCCCTACATCCTTTCCATCCTCCCCATCCCTTCCCCTCATACTCCAATGGTCCTCATACTCCTATCCTCCTCAATCTTCTTATCTTCCTCATCCTCTCCATGGTCATCTTCCTCCTTTCCCAATTGTTTAGTCAGGCTCGTAGCCAGAGGGCACGGGGACGTGTCCAAACTCCTCATGCAAACCACTGTACCCCTATCTGGAAAAACTACCTACGAACTGAGCCACAGCCACAGGGTACTGTAGCACATACCCCCAGGCAAGTGTGGTGACATAAATATAAAACGGTGCCAAAAAGGGAATGAATGAATGAATGAATAAATGAATGAATAAATGAATGAATGAATGAATGAATAAATGAATGAATGAATGAATGAATGAATGAATGAATGAATGAATGATAGACGTGTTTCAGATTTTTTTGTCACATATTTTTCCTTAACTACAAAATATTTTACCCGCTTCAGTTATATTTTCTTGAAGAACGTTTCTCAAGTATTGCACTTTTTTCAACAGTAGTGGTTCTACAACTAATGTTCTTTGGTTCAGGCGTCATTACTGAGAAACACATGATTCTATAGATGTTACAAAAGTACCAGAGTTTTGTTTGTGAAAAGACATTATGTCTTGTTCTCTATAAGTCTATCTTTGGAATGGGAAAAAATTAGCCCTCCTATTTCACGAAACTACACAATTTGGAAGTACGGCCCACTGTCTATTCTGTTTAGGAGGCTTTCCTTGTTTCATCTCTGGTGACCTCAGATGACCTTTGTCCTGCACCAAAACTAGTAGGCTTCTCCCTCTTGATATGACAAATCTACATACAAGCATGAACAGTATCCAATGTCCCCGTCTTGAAATAACGTTTCATGTTAAGTAAGGGTAAAAGTCACTTTATTCATCCAAAAGAGGAAATTGCGCTGCTCGCGTTAGAAGAGTAAAAGCATAATAAATAATAAAGTAACTGTTAAGTTTGAACATAAAAAGTAAAGTAACAAAACAAGCATACAATACGTAAAAAAGAAGAAACAATGAAGCAATGTAAATGTAGATAAATGAATTAAAAGTTAAAGAAAGGCATAGAATAATAAGAACCTTTAACAAATCAACGTGAAAGGACGAAAAATAAAAAGAAAGTTAAAAACAACATGAAAACAAAACAAAATAAACAACAAAAAATATGAAACGAACGAACCCTAAGGTAAATAATCAACGGCCTAACGTTTGAAATTACTATTATGCATTTTAATTGTCTGGGGTAAAAATGACAAGGGATACCGGGCTTTAGTTGTGCAAGATGGTTGTCTGAGTCTACAACTGCGTGGAATCACTTGTTGCGTAAGCTGAGCATGGAGAGGGTGATCACTGTCAGCCCAGAGAGACTCAAACTTGCTACTTATCAGACAATGGTCTGCCCAGTCTACTTCCTCTTGGAACTCGCAGATCATCCATCCCGCCCTCCTAATACACTTATTCACACGTTCCTTTTCGGTTCTGGTAGCATTACCTCCCCACGAAATAGGGCAGTAAAGCCAAACCCCACTCACTACAGAATTATAGAAAATTTGCAATAATTTTCTTCAACATTAAAAGATTTTAGTTTCCTCATAATACAATCAAGTGTTTAACTTCTTAATAATGCTGTCAATATGGATGGACCAATTCAGTTTGACATCCATATGAACACCCAAGTACTTAAAAGTATCTACACGTTCAACACTACAGTCTTTAATTACAACAGAATCCAGTGTGGGCCTATTACGACGAAAGTCTATCAACATCTCCCTCGTCTTTTCAAATAGGGGAGGAAAAGTGGGGTTTGGGCAATCAGGAATTTGGAAATTCCCCCTGTACACTGTATACCTTTTCAGAGGAGGACTGGGGAACAAGTGTGGAAAAGGCCTTGACTGAGGGGAAAATGCTCCCTTCGCGTTCCCCTGAATGGGGCCTCTGGTCAAATGGCGGACCATGTCCGGACCCCTTAAAACTTGCAAAGCACTTTATCCTCCAACTTCGCTTGCGGAGCTGAAGAAACATAATTACAGCCTTCTTCCTTCACCGGTAGATCCTATGCCCCTGCATCTCAGTAAGAGCTGAGGGGAATCTGCTTCTAGGGAAGGAGAAATTTCTGAGAGCATGTGCACACTACCATCGGTTTTCTGATGCTATGTGGGGAAGGGCGTTGGCTTAAGGTATCACTGCTTGTGGTTCCTAATTATAAAAGTCTGTCTATGCCTTTGGCTAAACAAGAATTATCTTCATCGTTGCCCTCCTTTTCAGTCATGTATCACAATTCCTGGCTACGAGCCTGTGTTAAGCCTGGTCCCCTATCTATTTCTTTCAGGTCCTTTGATTGTTATTATTATTATTATTATTATTATTATTATTATTATTATTATTATTATTATTATTATTATTATTATTATTATTATTATTATTATTATTATTATTATTATTATTATTATTATTATTATTATTATTATTATTATTATTATTATTATTATTATTATTATCTTATTATTATTATTATTATTATTATTATTATTATTATTATTATTATTATTATTATTATTATTATTATTATTATTATTATTATTATTATTATTATTATTATTATTATTATTATTATTATTATTATTATTATTATTATTATTATTATTATTATTATTATTATTATTATTATTATTATTATTATTATTATTATTATTATTATTATTATTATTATTATTATTATTATTATTATTATTATTATTATTATTATTATTATTATTATTATTATTATTATTATTATTATTATTATTATTATTATTATTATTATTATTATTATTGTTATTGTTATTGTTATTGTTATTGTTATTGTTATTGTTATTGTTATTATTATTATTATTATTATTATTATTATTATTATTATTATTAATATTTTTTGAAAAAAAAATGGAACTTATTGTTTCTGTGGAAATGATGAACTCTTTAAGTTACCAAACTATAACCCGACGATTAGAGAACATATATCTTCCATGCTATTTTCCGATTCCTTGAAATGACAGGTTATGGTGCCAAGTAATGTCCATCTTGAGCAAAAAGCATTGCTTTGATATTTTCTTTTCAGGGGTTTTTCATCGCTTTATTTTACTGTCTAATGAACAAAGAGGTGAGTCATGTTCGACTTTTAGCATATCATGGAATTTGTGTATTGTAATAATACTAAATAGTAAACTATTTCTTTTGTCATGTCAATTTGAATTTCGGATTAAAGATAGTAGCAGTAGTAACTACAGTATTACTCAAAGTTAATAAGTCGAACTCACTGACTTAGCCCTATTATACATGATATTGACTCATTTTTATTGAATATACAGTCTCATATAACTGCTTAATATTGTTTTGACTAATTTATTTAGTGTGACTATGACTCCAAGAAAGCTACATATGGTAACATTACTAACAACATTGCAGTCTTTCTTTTAAGAACGTCAATGAATTTAGGAGTAAAGATAGTAGCTGTACTTATGACAGTATCACTCATAATAAATTAGTCAAATCACACCTACCTATGTAGTATACAAATAATGAATGTTTATGAGTGCAATAATATGAATACTGTCATGAGTTGAAAGATTGAACGTTCTATTCAACGAGGCGAAGCCGAGTTGAATAGAACGCAAAAGCTAGCAACGAATGAAATTATTCATACTATCGCACGAATGAAGAACATTCATTATTTGTTTTATATAACACCTTATAATTTTGCTTGTAGTTGGTTAAATCTGTGTTTTGGCGGCCACTATGGATTCCTGTTTGTCCGTGTAGTAGCACCATGGTTTGTCGTTTTCTAACTGCGCGTCTATGTAGGCCTGCCTGATATAGAGGGATTCTTTGTGACGTCAAGCGCGTTGGATTCTCAGGCACTGAAGGGCAAAACACACATACGCAGTAAGCTATTTACAGCACACGCGCACGGCATTACCATAGATACTTCTGTGACACAATGGATGCTTGTCCTTCAAAACCAAAGAGACGCGCGATCACTTGACGTCGGTGAAACAATGTACGATCCCCAGTGCTGCAGTGATTTATTGAGACGCGGCATGGCTTGTACGGTAGCGCGCTCAACGCTTCGCTGACTCATTGCCGTGGGTTAGTATATATTATATAACACCTTATTAATTTCTCTACATCTGATTGGAAGATTGGTGGTCACATGTCATTCGTGATTCGGCACTATCATCAAGATTGTGGTGCTCAACCGTTGGTTAGTATATACTAACCCACGGTCGTTGGTTAGTATATACTAACCCACGGCAATGACGTCAGCGATCATTGCGGTACGTACAAGCTATGCCGCGACTCAATATATAAATCACTGCAGCACTGGGAATCGTACGTACATTGCATATCGTACGTACTAGGCACATAAACGCGTAGCGAGCAAACGACAAACCATGGAGCTGCGCTACACGGACAAACACGAACCATCGTGACCGCCAAAACACAACCTTAACCAACGACTAGATCAAGGTAGATAGTTAAAAGGTGTTATATAAAACAAATAATGAATGTTTTTCATTCGTGCGATAGTATGAATTATATTTCATTCGTTGAAAGATTTAACGTTCTATTCAACTCGGCTTCGCCTCGTTGAATAGAACGTTCAATCTTTCAACTCATGAAATATAATTCATACTATCGCACTCATAAACATTCATTATTTGTATATTATATAACACCTTATTAATTTCTCTACATCTGATTGGAAGATTGGTGGTCACATGCCATGCGTGATTCGGCACTATCATCAAGATTGCGGTGCTCAACCGTTGGTTAGTATATACTAACCCACGCTCGTTGGTTAGTATATACTAACCCACGGCAATGAGTCAGCGATGCATTGAGCGCGCTACGTACACGCTATGCCGCGTCTCAATAAATCACTGCAGCACTGGGGATCGTACATTGTTTCACCCAAAGATATTACAAGCATAGATACCAAACTTAAAATGGCGCGTTGACTCCCCATGGAGGCCAATATATCGGGGCGGAAGTGCTGATCACTGTTCAGTCGTTTTGAAAACAAACAGGCAAATGAATGTCTTACAAAAATATTAATACTTGTTATTTCGGAATGTTGTTGACTGAAGAACTACTACGCCTCAGTAAATTCCACTTGACCAAGAATAACTTATTTCTTCAACGCGGCATTCCACGTATTTACACTTGAACATGAATGCACAATGACTGGTTTTGCAAGTTCATGGACATTCATTGTCAGTTTCTATGGTATCTTCAAGTGACGCACTTTTTTATGCGCGTTCAATTACTAACGCGCTCACAACGGGAGAGCAACTAGCGCGTTTGTTTCCAGAGCGCGCAGAACTGTGCGGCAAGTATTCCGGATAATACACAGAGAAATGTATTCTGCGCGTATAAAACGCGTTGCAAAAGTGCACCCCCGTTAACCTCTTTGAACAATGGAATTTTTTGCAACGCGTTCCTATTTTTGTACGCAGATCACAGAATAGAACGGCGCACATGTCAAATTCACACTTCCGCCCCGACATATGCGTCTCCATGTGGAGTCACTGAGCGTAACAGTGTAGGTATAGGAGTTTGGAATCTATGTTTATAATATCTTTGGTTTCACCGACGTCAAGTGATCGCGCGTCTCTTTGGTTTTGAAGGACAAGCGTCCATTGTGCAGTTGTGTCACAGAAGTATCTATGGTAATGTCGTGCGCGTGTGCTGTAAATAGCTTACTGAGTATGTGTGTTTTGCCGTCTTCAGTGCCTGAGAATCCAACGCGCTTGACGTCACAAAGAATCCCTCTATATCAGGCAGGCCTACATAAACGCGCAGTTAGAAAACGACAAACCATGGAGCTACTACACGGACAAACTCGAATCCATAGTGACCGCCAAAACACAAATTTGACCAACAACTAGCAAAATTACAAGGTGTTATATAAAACAAATAATGAATGTTTTTCATTCGTGCGATAGTATGAATAATTTCATTCGTTGAAAGCTTTAACGTTCTATTCAACTCGGCTTCGCCTCCTTGAATAGAACGTTCAATCTTTCAACTCATGAAATTATTCATACCATCGCACTCATAAACATTCATTATTTGTATACTAACCAACGACCGTGGGTAAGTATACAAATAATGAATGTTTTTGAGTGCGATAGTATGAATAATTTCATGAGTTGAAAGATTGAACGTTCTATTCAACGAGGCGAAATCGCACGAATGAAAAACATTCATTATTTGTTTTATATAACACCTTACAATTTTGCTAGTAGTTGGTTAAATTTGTGTTTTGGCGGTCACTATGGATTCGTGTTTGTCCGTGTAGTAGCTCCATGGTTTGTCGTTTTCTAACAACGCGTTTATGTAGGCCTGCCTGATATAGAGGGATTCTTTGTGACGTCAAGCGCGTTCGATTCTCAGGCACTGAAGGTAATAAAACACACATACGCAGTAAGCGTATTTACACTACACGCGCACGGCATTACCATAGATACTTCTGTGACACAATGGACGCTTGTCCTTCAAAGCCAAAGAGACGCGCGATCACTTGACGTCGGTGAAACAATGTACGATCCCCAGTGCTGCAGTGATTTATTGAGACGCGGCATAGCTTGTACGTAGCGCGCTCAAGGCATCGCTGACTCATTGCCGTGGGTTAGTATATACTAACCAACGACCGTGGGTTAGTATATACTAACCAACGGTCGAGCACCGCAATCTTGATGATACTGCCAAATCACGCATGGCATGTGACCACCAATCTTCCAATCAGATGTAGAGAAATTAATAAGGTGTTATATAATATACAAATAATGAATGTTTATGAGTGCGATAGTATGAATTATTTCATGAGTTGAAAGATTGAACGTTCTATTCAACGAGGCGAAGCCGAGTTGAATAGAACGTTAAATCTTTCAACGAATGAAATTATTCATACTATCGCACGAATGAAAAACATTCATTATTTGTTTTATATAACACCTTATAACTATGTAACGTTACCTTTATCTAGTCGTTGGTTAAAAGTTGCTTTGGCGTTTGTCAGTGCGGTAGCTCCATGGTTTGCCGTTTGCTAGCTATACGCGTCTATTACGTACGGTATGCAATGCGCGATCCCCAAAGCTGCGCGTTGATTTATTGAGTTGCGGCATAGTTTGTACGTACGCGCAGTGATTGTGACGTCACAGCCATGTGTTATACTAGACTATTGCACGACCGTGTGTTATACTAGACTATTGCACGATGGATAACACACGACCGTGATGATAGTGCCGAATCACCTATGGCATGTGACCACCAACCTTCCAATCAGATGTAGAGAAATTAATAAGGTGTTATATAATATAAACTAACCAACGGTCGAGCACCGCAATCTTGATGATAGTGCCGAATCACGCATGGCATGTGACCACCAATCTTCCAATCAGATGTAGAGAAATTAATAAGGTGCTATATAATATAAACTAACCAACGGTCGAGCACCGCAATCTTGATGATAGTGCCGAATCACGCATGGCATGTGACCACCAATCTTCCAGTCAGATGTAGAGAAATTAATAAGGTGTTATATAATACATGATATTGACTAATATTGCTGAATATAATAACGGCTAGTTGTTTTGACTATTTGTATGGATATACACATTTTAAGAGTGTAAGAGATCTGAAAAGATATCTTAAAACGGTGTGGAGTGCATGATACACATTAATTGCACGCTACCCTCAATAATTTAGTGTAATATTGCAACCATTAATTCAAATATTAAATTAAAAGTGAAACGATGAATTTTAATGTTAACTATGGTTTGTTACATGGCATTGTTTCGATTGATTTCAAATTAATTGCAAATGTAATAATATTGTAATAGAAAAGCTAGGTGGAAAGTATAATAGTGAAAGTGAAAGTAAAGCTTTTCGTACTAGCAGTCCAGGAGATTCTCCCGTTCAGTTGATACTCAAAATTCTCCACAATGGGGACAACGCATGAAACACATTGTATAGGCTTGCTAGCCTAACAAATAAAAGTTTTAGCAAGAACGAAGAAAACTCATGAACTGGCTTTTTTCTAAAAACGGCTTGGTAAACCATCGATTAGGATGTGGATATTCGGTAAGTATATAACAATATACCTACCGAATATACATTTACAATCCCATGACATTAGAAAGACACATTTTGCAAGGGTGCTCCAAAACCCATTCGCCACTGACAATGTTCACACAGAAAGCGTGGAATTGTTGGTAAAAAGGCAAATGTCGGCACCCATGACGATTTTTTTTCTCCAAATCGGTTGAAGACTTGATTCTTCCAAAAGAGGAAATCTCCCAGAATGACCATTGATTCTCTAGTTTAACAACTTTTAGGTTAGATCTCATCCACATGTGCCGATTAAAAAGTAAAACCAATGGGCTACATATTACCAGATTGTATGCACTTTTGATGTTTTGCGTCATACAAGAAGGAACGCAACGTGCATGCACCATCAGGCTGGGATGAAACGTCGGGGTGGGCGGAATGGGTAATCTCAAGTGTTCCGAAGGTGCACCACAGCGCGAAGCGCGAGTTTCCACACGGGGGTGCATGGGTCCAGCTCTCGCAATATAACATATGGAGATCGTGGAAAATCGGCTCCAGTTACTCTGGTAAAGAGATTTTATATCATTTCATATTTTATGAAATTCCATGTTAACGGCTGAATACAAGTTACTAAGGGCAGCTGGGAAGTCACCAGAGGTCAAACACTGAATCTTTTTTAACCCAATATAGAAAAGTTGGAAGGATGTATACTTTCATACTTGGCTTGTAGATACGTTGTAGTCGGAGGATGAACGCTGTTTTTTGTTTGTTCAAAGGTTTTATGAGGTTACCGGAGATAAAACAGTAAAAACTTGGCAATTGATAGTAAATGTAATAGTTCAAGATTCAAAGGATAGATACTTTTCATTTCCTTTCAGCAAGAAATGACTAAGCCTTTGGGTTTTCTGATTCACTTTTTCTCTTCTTTTCGTTCGTTTATTGTTTTTCGGCGAGGGGGGAGTCCCCATTGCCCCCACATTCGCGGTTGACCATCGTGGGCTATCAGAAATGAAGAGAGACAAACTTCGACTAAAAGCTGAAGGCACAAGACGACGTTTGAGAGTTTAAAACAGTGGTACTTGAAGTTTTACCTCTTGTTGATATGAAATTAGTGCTTGACGTAGTCACTACGGATGGCGCCCTCTTTAGACTATGATTTTGATTGTTATATCGCGTTCACTTTGCTATCAAATTTTGCCTCACAACAGATAAGGGCCGCCATCAGATTGTACCTACAAAGGTCACAAGACATGAACACAATTCAATCTTCTACAACAAGATCAACTGTGGAAAATCGACCCGTCAGAATATTTGTCATGCAGTGCAAAGTAGAGCCAGCGACACAGCTTTTGAATACGTTTGACGAAGAGTATGTGAATACGCCACCAAACAATCCTTCAGGAGAACCACTGGGAGAATCTAGTCAGTTGTCAGTGGAAGAGCCACTAGAAGAAGTGACATTAGAAACACTGGAAATTGCTGCAGAGGTACCCGAGGAAACGCCTGTGGAAAAAGTGCTGGAAGAATCATTTAAAGAGCGATCGGAAGAATTTACGGAACAGCCTGGTAAAGAAACAACAGAACAACTGGCCCTGAGATCACCGGAAATGGTACCAGATGTACCCATGGAAATGTTCGTGGAGGAATCACTAGACGGTACTCTGGAAGAGGCCGAAGAGCGATTGGAAGAACCTTCCGAACGGTCCGGCAAAGAGCCGGTAGAAGAACCAGCAGAAGACCTTGTTGGTAAGCCACTGGAACAACCTGTGAAAAAGTCTGTGAAAGAGCTACCAGTGAAACATCTGAAACACAAACCTCAAAAAAAGTGGGCGACAAAACGAAGGAAAAAATTCAGGAATCCAGAGCCATGGCACATTTGAACTTGCAACCCTGTGAAATTACAAGAGATAAAGCCATCAAAAAGGCCCGCAAACACAAGCTATACTACGAACGGGATCGATTCGATATTCTGAATCGTCATTCCGAATATATACTAAGGGCCATCCTTCCCAGGGGCCGTTGCTCCGAAGGGTCGTTACTCCGAATATAACATTTCGAAACGATAATAAGGATCGTTATTCCAAATGAAATATATGGGGCGTTATTCCGACCTAAAGGTCGTTATGCCGAACGGAGACTAAAGGTAGTTACCCTAAAGGATCTTGAAAGATAAGCGTCATTGTTACGATTTGAGCCTTACCCGTTGTTTCGAATTTGTAATAATGACATGAAAGGGTAAACTAAGTGCGGTAATCGGAAAATAGTTTGCACCATAATTCATATTCTAATAAGCAGGGAGGTGATATTAGATGGAGATCCATCGAAAATTCTTTCTTTGAACCCTACTAGTTGCCGACGATAATCTCTTTCAGTGTGATATTCTTGACGAATCAATAGGCTTAAAAAGTGTTAAGAACTAAGCACAATTGTTGCACGTCGTCTGCTATAATCCGAAGAGCACGACGGGAAATTTTCCCCTTACCACAACATTGTCGGTCGCAATTTAAGGGTTTGGACCGGTTTCAACGCTATTTCTAACATACGTGTTTAATTTCGTATTCCGGAATACAGAAATTAATCAAAGTCTGACAGCTAGGTTAAGTCTTATACTTCGTTTGCTCATTTGCATAAATCATTAGTGTTGGTTCATTTTCAACAATATTAGGTTCCCTGACAATAAACAGTCGTTCTGAATATCAAAACAGTGCTTAGTACTTAACTGAAGCAATATTGAGACATTAAAGCATTGTTCCAAATAATCTTTTTTGTTGGATTCGCTGTAGTTATGAATGATATTGCCTAGATATTAGACAAAGGAATTCGATGCAGTGTAGTTCAAAATCCCTCATTATAGGATTTAGTTTACGTTCTGAGGTCGATCTTATTGGATTACCATAAATTAAAGTTTACGATGGATCTCCATGTAATATCACCTCCCTGATCGGGGTAAGTTCCGCAACTTTTAATTTTGATTTTGAATGTTTGATTGTTTTATAGTAAATATTTTGACTCTCTTACATTTTATGCTAAATCAGTTTGTCAACCAATATGAAATATTTTGACATATTTCTGATGTATACAGGTGTGCTTGAAGTGTCTTAGTTCTGAAGAATGATAAAATTGTTCACTCAAGGAAGGAAAAGAAAAAACACTGATTAAGGGCAAAAGGTTGCTGGTTCTCAGAAATTTATAAGTATCGAACCTTGATGCAAAACTTTTTTGAAATGAAGTTAGTCCAATTTTGCAATTTTAAATGTAAAACGCTGATCGTAAACCTCAGCAAATAGCAAACATTTAGTTAAACAATGTTTTTTTTTTCTTGACGGGTGTCTGGTATCAATTCTAAATACTTTACACATTGCATGTGTCCGAAATGTCAGATACAGTTTTCACCATAGAGAGTCAGAAAGTAGTGGAGTAGCTAAGAGGAGCTTTTGAGGCCACATGTCTTAGAACCTTAAGAAAGTCTCTTTCCAGTTGACCGTACTTGGAAACTGGACAGTGAATATTTGAAGCCCAAGTGAAAAGATTAAGCCTTTGTGCCTCATGACAAAATTTCTGGCTGCGACACTGCATGTCACAATTCCTGCTTTGGAAACTTCCGATCTCGCAGTTGAATGTGGTTTCACACTACAGTTACATCATAGCGACTGCAACTTGCACTTAATCATCAAAGATCAACTTTATCATAACTTTTATTCATTTTTCTAGATTCATTATTTAATATATGTATTAAAAAAGAAAGTTACTTGTAATGCGTGCAAGATTGTCAACTAATTTGCAACCACTCTGTTTACCAAAATTAGTTCACAAAACATTTTCGCAACTGGTAATTCTGATTTTGAATTTTTTTTATTGTTTGATGTAAGAAGTAACTTTTTGCATTTTGCGTTTCACAAAAACAGGGCAACATTTTAACAGGTCTCTTCAAACAGAATGCTGAAGGGGGACAAGATAAGTTCGAGAGGGGCGAAATATTTGTAGAGGACAAAATGTTCTAAAAATGAATTGAAACATAGTAATTTTTAAATTTCTAGGGGCGACTTTTTTTCTGGGCGCGCCTCCTCCTAGCCCCCACTCTACGGGCCTGCATTTCAATAAATTTCAATCCGTTATACTGAGCAAATGACTTGATTGACTACAATGGCACTCTTGCCGGTCTAACACGCAGTGGTGATATCTTGACGATGTAGCTTGAGGATGAATGTAACTACACTGAACCATACCACAGCTGTAATTCCGAGCAGATTTGGACTTTGTATCTAGTCACGTATTGAAACAGTTGCCTGTACTAGTCCCCTGAGATGGATTTGCACTCATACTAACATATTTTAAAACTATAAACATTGCTGCTAATGCAAACTTTTGTACTCACACTCATGCAAAAAGTCATTGGCTCATACTCACAATAGAGACAATACATTTGTGTACTTGTACTCACGTATTGGGGCATTTACCTGTGCAAGTACTCCAGAGAATGGATTTATTTTCACACTAGAAGTCACACTCTTTTAACCTTAAAATGTTTTGTATTTGTACCCATAAAAAATACGTATACTCGTGCTCGTAATCAAAACTACACTTAGTACTCGTATTCATGACATTGTACTCACCCAACACGTCTTGTTCAGGTGACAATAGAGGAGTAAAACTACAAACAAAGGTTTTCTGTCCAGATAGTGTCATTTAAATAAAACCTTTGGAGCTCTTGTTGTGAACTTGCCTGTAATGTAAGAACAGAGTCACAATAGGGTAAAATTGCAGTAAAGGTCCTTATCTATTATAACTTTCGCATTAAAGAAATCAAAATTTATGGGTTTTGTCACAACTTTTTAAAATTTTGCATCTTTAAGTAGTAAATGTTTTAAGTTGTTATTGCTAGTCTGTGGCATCATACCAGGACATGACTCAACTAAATTGTCAGTCCCACAAATGGCGGCTGCCTGTGCTTGCAAGCAAATTTTAATATCTCAAGAATGAGTTAAGTACGTTGGTGATATAGTTATATGTTACAACTATGTATATGTGCTGTTTACTTAAATTGACATTTCATACTCAGGATATGTAGCTGACCAATCACCGTTTTTTTTTTAAATTGGTCCTGGTAGGATTGGACGCCTATGCCAGGCTTGCCTTGAAGATGGCAGAAGTTCCAACATCATTACAAAATATACTACAGATTAAATGACACAAACAGGAAACAAGGTGGAATATAAACCTTCTTTCACCCTTAACACTCGTAAAAGATTGGACATTGGAAATCTTTTTCTTGAATAAATGTGACTTTTATTGTGGTTACTTGAGAAATCTCTAACTGTATGTTTTCGGTGTGAAGGGTGAAATGTGTTTCTACGCGAGTCAACTAGATCCTGCTACTCAGTAGCTAGCTACCGAAAGTGTGTGAAATAATAACCAGAATATATTCAAACTTTACTTCCAGCACAATCCCACCCCCCCCCCCACACACACACACACACACAAACACCTAATTCCCACCTCGAAGAATTTCCACCCAGAAAAAATTGAACTTTTCTGGAGGGGTGAATTATTGCGGTCTGGAAATATCCGCGGTGGAAATGTTCGGGTGAGAGCTGTGCGTTCCCGTTAAACTTGAATTATAATGGTTGGGAAATGTCTGCGATGGGAATAGACCGGGCGAGAACGGTGCGTTCACGTTAAACTTTAACTAGCAGCTATCTTTCCTCTATACTACAGCGGAAATGATCTATACGATTTTCAGTTGAGAATTTACAAATGAATACTTCTTATCTGTTTCTCAAATTACAAACTTACTAAAAGATGCATTTGGGTAGTTTATTCTTTGGAATAAAAACCTTAACTAAAAGACGTTTATTGTCCTTCAAATGACGTTTGTTTTTGAGACTCAATATGATATAACTGACTTTGGTGACAGATTGAGCTTGTGAGACTTAAATTTAAAATAACTTTGTGACTCAGTAAGGCTTTATCAATTTATGCTGAATTGCCTGACGATTGTTCAGGCAGTCGCATGTAGAATTAACGGTTCATACATCGAACAGTTTTCATGCGTAAAGGGCTGAAGTCTTGAAATATGTTTACTTCGTTCAGTTTTTCTGGATTTATATTACATTGCATAGGTAGGGTGGAAATGATCTCATTGTATTTGATAACCATAAAGACGGGAACAAAAGAATTTTGGAGGCAAATTTGACTGAGAAATACCGTCAGAATTGCAAACTTTTTCTTGTCCTAAATTTGTTTACAAGGACTTACTTGAAAAACCGAACAGTACAGGACGCATTTATCATTACTAAATACTACTGTGCTAGGAGAGTAATCCCTTTATTATAGCCTCAGTGTATGCACTGAGTGATTCACTCCCGAAAGTGTGACGTAATAGTTTTAGTATTTTATTGCAGTAGCTGATATGACCTTGCACTGTTCACGACATTCTCGGCAGCGTAACCGGACAACTCTCCTTGGACAATCCCTACCGGAAAATTTCTCCTCCGACAATTCCCTCCCGGACAATGCCCACCCATGACATTTACCCTCAGAAAACTTCCCCACCATAAAATTTCAAATTGACTTGGGTGGGAATTGTCTGGGTGGGGGTGTCGGGGAACGCAGGACAGTACACTGTGTCATTATGTTCCGCTCTGCTCCTGTGTAGTTTTTCAGATCATATGCATTCAAAGATTTGAGTACACCCCATCCCTTTACTTCACCCATTCGTAACCTTTGACCTAAAATCGTAGTCACCCCATTGGTTTACAAGATACTTTCACTTACCCATTTTCGTCACTGAATAAAACAAAATGAAAGCATAAAAAATCCATTTATTCACTGGTAATGGCTTTTAAGGCGTTCATCGAAACGTTACCCTTATCAAATATCATGCTGTATACGTTGGGTCTACTGGCCATTCACAGTATTGTTTGACCCCTTGCTTGTGTAGCGTGAAAACGCACCAGCGTTAAATATTTACCACTTCCGGAAATTGACTTACAAATGTGGTATAGATGTAAAGGGTGGTTACGTTTCCACGCTACAATCACTTGCTTGTAGTCTCCAAGGATTCAAACTGAAGGCAAACTTTCACTTTATCCTTTGGAGAAAACTTACAATACCAATCAATAAGGAGAGAGACACTTTCCAATGTATGCAAGCAGTACTGCCTTGAATAATACCATAGGTAAGTATTGTCATTTTCAAACATCAACTGATCTTCACATGTACTATACCCTCACCGATTGGTTCTGTATTTGTTCTAGGCTTCAGCATGAAAATAACACACCATATAATTGTCTCTTTGCAATTATGTCAAATGTAAGTTTCCTTTCCCAAGAGAGTAGGGACGAGGGTTTAAGGAATTATTTTGACCCAGAAAAAGAGAACAAGAGAAACTTATTAAACTTAATGAAAAAGTGTCCCGAGCTTCTAATTAAGGACTTATTGATGTCACTGTGAATCCTGTGAGTTTAACCTCTCAGATTCACGGCAATCAGGATTCAGCTCCACCCTCCAGCTGCGAAAGTTTAAGCAATTACCAACAGACTTAAGCTTTCATCGATTTTGTGCAATTTCAATGTATGAAGACACGACTACCATCAGTTTATGACAGTATTAGTGTCTTAGTTGAACTACTGACCTAGCCCACGAGAAAATTCGTGTTGACACCTGTTGAAATTTCAACAGGTTTGAACTGGTATTAACGGGGATGAGCAGGCAAGTTTCCAATTACCTGTTATAGTGAATGAAATCAACAGGTGCCAACAAGTAACTTACTGGTTCCTTTTGGAACCTGTAGAATCTGTTAAATTCCTAGTAAACGGAACAAACGGATTTCGGGAGATTATTTATGTAATCTTAAGTATTTATTTGACTTGATCATTCCCTGTAGAAGGTATTGTATTTATTTAACTGTACCCACTTTCTAAAACAGTAGTTTCACAGTTATCTTTACACTCAGAACAGTAAGTGAACTTTAACGTTTGAGTGTCGGGAGGCCACTGGCTCATCGAGGACTCTATACCAGATTGATAGTGGATGGACACTGGCGAGATTCGCATTTTCGATTAGTTTTCAGAGGGTAACTAGGCAGGTATGTACTAATAATCACTGTTCCTGCATCCTAAACCTCCATTTAGGCAGACCCTTAGTCAGATAAGGTACTGAAGGAGGAGAGATGGCTTCCAAGGGGCGAAATGTTTTTCGGGGTGAGATGTGGAAAAAGTGTTAAGGCAATGGTAACTTGAAATTTTCTAGGGAGCGAAACTTTTCTAAGGTGGAGGGCTTTGCCCCTGCCCCCCGTCTTGACTAAGGACTTGCATTTAACGTCCCCATCCGACGGAAGTGTGTGCATTGCCAGTCTTTAGCCTTTAGGCTGGAAGGGGGGGGGGAGGATACTTGCTCTGCACCTCTGGTCGACAGCTGAACCGAGCAAAGCGGACAACCTCCTGAATGGGACAACTTCCTGAGTCGGACAACATCTTGAGACGGACAACCAGATGTCAATTTTAATTCACCAGTTTAGACCCCGTATTCATTCTTCAAACTTTACAATAGACAGTAGGGCCTCTGTCAAATTCTGAAAGACGGCCGCCATGGTTTTACATTTCTTCATATATCAGAGAATTTACAGTATAGACCTAATAGATTCTAATTTAAAGTTAGGGAAGTAAGAGCAATGGCTGCCCCTTGTATTTTGAAAATTTGTTCAAAACCTTCTACAATATTAATTTACTCCCTAACTATATGGAAAAAATCAATGCTTAGGCCTACCTGTGCTTCATCTTGTATTCTTGAAGACCACACGCATATGTAGGGAGAAATAAGGGCTGATTCTAGGGAACGAGGCTGACAACTACAGCCAATAACGGGACTGTATGACAGGTAGGAAATAAACAAATTAATTTGTTCAAATGAATTGGTTCAAATCAAAGTACGCCACCTTTCAAGTTTAAAAAGGGTAGTGCCAGGTGCAGGTTTGTCGTCCCGGTGTTTCTGATGACGGTATAATTTTTCCAGATGATGACTGAACAGCTGAATAGTGTTGACAATTCACAATTCAATTGCCACTAAATGATTATCTTCTTGCCAAATCAAGAGACCAATTTTGTTTGTGATCACTGTAATAAAATAGTTCTGGTATCAGTAGAGTCAAACAAATCAAAGTAATCACGCGACGCCCTCTCCGGAAACAAGGGGGCAAATCTCAAGGGGTTTTTTCAGAGAAGGAGGGGGAGAGACCCAAACCAGACATTACCATCTTTTCTTCTCAAAGGTAAGAAATAATTGAAGTAATCGAAATAAGTAGTACGAACGTTTAATGTAGAATAAAATGGAAAATTACTTAAACGTATTTTTTTCCCTCAGTCGTATATAGATTTGCGCCCCTGCCCGGAACCATTATATCAGACTAACGGTTGAGGGGATGTAGGTTTTGTTGAAAAGGAGGGTCGTTTTACTTTTGCCTCCATATTGCATCTTAGTCCCTTCTATGGCATGTGACTCCAGCCCTCTGACATTCTTTGAATAAAGGTCTGCACCTGAGATCGTTCAGTTAGGCCTATTCGAAATCCTGTCAAGAGACACATCCAGAGAACAAACACATCCCCCAGACATGTAAATACTCTTGACTCTCAATTAATGATGTAACGTAACACGGTGAATTGTCTCTTTCCTTATTGTAATCATATTGCTAGCAAAGGATCCCTTTTCTTCTCTTTTTCACTTTTTTGGCAGTTATCTCCTCTGAGTGTCTATTTCTCTTGTGCTTTTATTGTTTTAAATTATTAGGTGAATGAAAATCAACCAAAAAGCAACTGCATCTAATATAAAGAACAATTTTAGACCTGTGGCACTCCAGTATGTTTCTTTGTATTCGTACTCAAGACTTCATAGTCGCACGGCGGTACTCGTACTCGAAGCCTTGTAATCATTTACCACCTGGTTAAACGTGGGCCTCTTTCAAGCTCTATGGGAAATTTAGGGAGATTAACCCTATAAAAAACCTGTCACATACGAGAAAACTGCCCAAGTGTTTCCTTTTTTCAAAAAGTTTCTCGAGAAGTCGGTTTTCTCAACGATTTCGCCCCCACGCAAGGGGCTGCATCTTCCGGCTCCTGGCTCATAAGCCTATCTATATTCCACAAAGAGTTAATCATTATCATCAATATTTTTTGATACATCTACATTAGAATACAAACGCATGAACGAAGAATTGTTACAAGTTCAAAAAAAAAATGAAATTTTGACATTTCGTTTTCATTTTTAAAACCTTTATTTTTCGTACCGGTATTATTTTATATCTTCTCTTCACATATACCATGTTATAGATCAATACCATAATTCAAAACTGATCTCTATCAGGCTCGGATCCAGAGAGAGGACTTTCTGGCTTCAGCCCCTTCCGATTCCAGCACCTTCCGATTCCAGCACCACTTCCTTTCTTGAAACGGTGTCAAAGCTGTACTATAAAGTATGTGCGTGTTAAGTTTGATTGCTAGATGCCAGGAAGTACTATTTAACAGTGTCTAATTTAAATTTTCCTTAGAACCCCCCTCCCGGGCCTCTCGAGGCTTCATACATTGACGATCGTAGCTTTGAACTTTGCCCTCAGAAAATTAGTCCCCTCTCCTTTGTAATATCTTGGATGTGCCACTGCCTACAATATTTTTTGCTTCATTTTGTAAAGGTTAGTCGTACCATCGATGTAGTTGTTATTAAAATAAATTCTCAAAAATAGTAGAAAACTATATAAAAAAGGGCCTCATTTTGACCAAAATTTTAACCACACTCCTGCTACCCCCACTTTGCAAACCATATTGTTTCAAATGCTACAGCAATAAAGTGGATGTTGCATCCACTCCAAACATATTTAGAAATATCCCTTTAGTTATTGCAATTTGATTGACATCAATTCACACCATACAATCACCTTGATTGGCCAACGATTTCTTGTCCATGTCAGTATCATATCACACAGTTCACACTAGTCTTGTGTTTGTGTTAAGCAATATCCCAATATAGTTCAGACATTGCCTTGATATCAGTTTACACAGCAAGCCCTCATTTGCTTCTGTGATTTATGGCTCTCTGAATACAGGGCAAGTTGCGTTTGCCTTATTTTCAAGATGTGATGATTGCCAAATTAACAGTGGACATATATCCCACACTTTTAGGGCCGAATGTGACAGTAATAACACCATATTTGCTAACATTCAACCTCTTAAATGAATTAGCGTTGAAATGAATATCGTAATTCACTGGTGATTCAGCTTTCGAGAAAATATCGGTTATTAATTCATAGTAAAATTGCCAGGGAGTAATGGGCAAATTGAAAATAGCAATGTAATTCAATTCCTGTGATTTCGTTTCGTGTTGGTCCAGTTCGATATACCGTTCTTCAAGTGGAGATATTTCCTCGTCTTTCTTCATCCAGGGAGTTGTTCGGATAACAGCTCCCTGCTTCATCTTCTTCTTGTAAAAGCTATCTGGACATGTAAGGGGTTCCTTTTGAAATCAAGCGATTTTTTTTCCTTTTAAGTAATGGAAGGAATCAAAATATAGAGGTGTCGAATCATACAGATATCGTATCATCATGAAGAGTTCATCCCCTTAATTTTTTTCCATCACCATTACAGCAAAGGCCTAGGGCTAGATGTCATCCAACACAGCTAAAATATTACAAAGACAAAGAATTGACACAAACCACTTTCAGAAAAGTGCATATTTCTCTCTGCATCTTGCAATTGCTCACGGACATACAGCATGAGGTTTTCTATCATCCAGCATGCATTTTAATGTAACTATTTACTAGGGTGGCAGCAAGGTAAGCACTGTCGGTGTTTTATCGTTTGTAACCTGAGTAGGAAAAAGCCCTCGTGTGGCGATGGAAATAGCTTCGACGAGGGCTTTAAACTTGCTATACCTCAGTAGAAAAATGGAAAGTTGAGGTCTGGAAAGCAGGCTTTTACCGAACCGTTTCATCCTGTGGAGGAATTACCTGCTCAACTAAGTATGTAAACCAGCTTGACATTGGGCAATAATACAGGCGTCCAGACCTAAAAATAGACTCTTGCGTTACCGCGAAAATTGGCCTCCAGAAAACAATTGTAGTGAAGCCAGTTGTACGTAGCTATCTAAATTTTATTGTAATTGACTACAAACTCCTCTCTCATAACGACTGCAGGGACGTTGCAAAGAGCAACAGATGTATTGCTTGTTGAACCAATCGGTATAATTGTAAATACTTTTATAAACTGCTCAGTTGAGCTGCGTAACTGCCCTTCGTTCCTGCACTGCGTTAACTATGTGCTTTCTCCCCTACATTCCAACACCGCTTTGGATGTGCGGTGTTAGTTAAGCCCGCGTTGTTTACACTCGCTTTGTTACTCGTCTGTTGTAAAAATGTATCAATATTTTTCAATCTAACTTGAAAATAAATTCTTTGACTGATTGATTTTCGAAACTGACTTTTCATAATTTTGCCTTATCAAAGGCGAAACTAGAAAGATCTCTCATGTCGCACTTCTGCGTCCCTTAGAACCCTTTCTTTACCTTCCCGAGGCAGAGGCAAAAACCCGTCACATTGTGATGATATTCATGGGCATTGTATGATGCTAATAGTCACGTGGCTCAAAGTAAAGAGATTCCTAGCGACTTACGTACTACTTCATACTCGGTGAAACATTGGCCGCGTCATCTACTGATCACCTGATGCAAAGGGTAATTAAACCAGGGAGTTGCTATTTAGAAGGAGATATATCGGAAACTATAATGTAAGGTTAATATTATAAGAGCCACCCCATTGTTTGGAGAGTTTCAATTCATGAATGATTGTTCGGGCTTAGGGTATCCACTTCTTTTGTCTGGTCCTTTTCAATAGATAGATGATACCCAAGTAAACCTTTTATACACCTACTTATACCGTTTGAATAAGATTAGGAGGAACAATGCTTCGATCCGAAGGTTGTTACCGACAGTCAGGTAACAAACACTGTCTAATAAATCAAAACCACTGCTAATTCCTAAGGCGTCTAGAAAGACTAACTTGTAAGGAGAAGGTCTTACACTGGCATAATGCGTAAATGACTGAAGAAAGGTGTAGGACTATAAATTGTTTTAAGATTATAATAATTTTTGCAAAATTTCGCAATTTCTTAATGGTAAGTGCATGATCAACATGTTACATAAAATTTATCTAGCCTATTTGTGATAAGCATTGGATCGCGTTGGGAGCCGCAAATTAATTTTCAAGGAAAGCGACTGGCAATGCTATAGCAGACAGACAAAATTTGTTGACGTTTCTTTTAAACGTAGCAGACGACATGAACCTTTTGTTAAGGCTTCACACCCCCAATAATTCTCCCATTGACTTACACACTAAATTAGCTCCGTTTCGAGGCCCCTGCAGCCTTGTCAAATTTCACAGCTATTTCGAGCTACCCTTCATATGAAAGCTGAGAAGTTTGCTAATCATGGCACTACACACAAAATTTCTATACAATGACCGTTTACATTTTGAGCTAGAAGGAGTAAAAGTCTTGGTATGGTACACCCACCCCTAATTCTCTTCAACATAACAGGAAACGTCACTGTTTGATATAAATTTAAAAAAAAAGTCTAAAAAATATCATCTTCAGTTCACCCCACATTTTTAACATTCACACTTTTTTTGTTCTCTTTGAGGTTCATGTACTTTCATTACAGGATGGGCAGGTTATCATGACAAAATTTGGCCTCAACCGGAGTTAATAGTACTAGTTTTTTAAAGGTGTGCATTTGACGCTCAAGAACATTATTCTAATGGAATTGTGAGGCCCTAAATACTAACAATAGTTTTAAGCGCATTGTATCTTCAAGTGCTACACAAAGCAAGTGACATTGCCTGAAAGAGTTGGGTACAAAGGAGAGAGTTGCCATTTTATCTCCTTCTAAATAACAACTCTCTGATCCAATCATCCAAACATTGTTACCGACAGTCAAGTAAAAAACACTGTCTAATATTGTAAATCATAACGACTCATAATCTCTTAGGAATCTAGAAGGGGCTAACTTGTAAGCAAAAGATCTTTCACTGGCATAATGCGTAAATGACTAAAGAGGTGTAAGACTATAATTTGTTGTAATATTATATTAATTTCCGCACAATTTCTCAATTTCCGAAAGGCATGTGCATGATGAACATGTTTATTATTAATTTTCAATTAAAGCGACTGGCAATGCTATAGCAAATAGACAAAAAGTGTTGATATTTCTTTTCAACATAGCAGACGACATAAACCTTTTGTTAAATACTAACTGTAGTTGTGGAAAGTGACAAGCTGATACAGGTTACGCCTTTTTAGCGTTCACCCTATGGTGACCATTGACATGGTCACCATAGTAATGTGTCTTTGTTTGGTGAAAGTTTGCCGATTTTTAGGCTTTAGGACTGGTTACCTGTTATTTGCTTTAGGTTTTTCTTGTTGTGTACCTATGGTTTGTATGTGTTGGAAGGTCTAGACAAGATAAGGCACATTAAACAAGTTATTCATATTTCATTGTTTTATGTATTTCAGCTTGTCGAGTTCTCCAACGACGTAGGTTTCTTACAAACAATAGTTTTAAGCCCATTATATCTTCAAGTGCTGGACAAAGCAAGTGACCTTGGTGGCAAGTAGGTGAATTTAAAGGAGAGAGCTGCCTGTTCGGGCAGAATGTCTTTGTTGATATTTATATAGGGGGCGCATGTTAATTTGCAGAGCCCTTCATGCGTTGAGAGTCTTCTGTAGAGTTATCGCTGGCTCAGTGTCGTAAGTTTTACTTGAATGGTTTCCTCAGGGTTTTCTTTGGTGTAATCCTTAAGCATAATTACCTTAACACTTGGAGGGATATATTATCATTGTATTTTTTTTTTTTTTTGTCCTTTTGGTGTCTAATGAAGGGTTTTTGGCTAATCAAATGTGTTTGCACTGGAGTAGGACTTATGCGAAGTTTAGTGAATGTATCATACGTTAGGATAAACGTTTGGCTGCATATAAGAATTACGTCACGTGATTCATTAATCGTAGTGTGTGTTTGAATTGTAATATTTGGTCTATCCTTGTAGACTGAACCGACATCAAGAAAGGTTTAATCGACAAATGTCGCGTACAATACACTTTGCAAGAGAAGATCGAGAAAAGAAGACTTCTGTATTGTTTTGTGTATACCGTCAGCCAATTATAGGTTATTTGTATAGGTTAGTTAGATGAGGTTTAACGTCCCAGTTTCCAACCAATTGGTTCAAGTCGAGACGACCACGGCCTTTTTTCCAGTTGTGTCTTACCGGCTTGTTTTCCCTTGTTATTTGTATAGGCTATTGCAATTCGCCAACACATAGTTCAATGACAGCAGCTTATCACTTAGTAATAGATTCGTTGCCAGGGCAATTCAGATACCACTACCAGTATGACTTTGGAAAAGAGTGGACCAAAGGAGCTTGAAATTGAATTTCGAAAGCATAAAAAATTCCGAAGTGTGGTTAAAGGAAAGCTTACAAGGTTAGGGATTGAAGTAAATAGCTTGATGTTGGATGCAGAGAATGTCAAAGGGTTAGGGACAAATGCCAAGGTTTAGAGGCTGCACTCATTAAATTTAGACAAGCTCATGAAGATTATTGCAGCATTTTTAAGAAAAATGAGGACAAAGAAGAGGCTGAAATCTGTTTTAATTCTGTGGAAGCAGGCTCAAGGGTGGTTCTTGAAGGCGCAGTTATGTGGGTGCAGGAGTTATCCACAAAGGGTGGGGCGGCTGAAATTCAACCTGATGTTTCAGCAAGCCAAGTCGCAAAATCTAGTATTTCCTCTCTAGCAAAGCTGAAAGTTGCTACTGCATCCGCTGTTTCACAAGCAGAATCTGAATCACTGAAGGAGAGGCAACGGTTAGAAAGTGAAGAGATGAAAATTCGACAGAAGAAGGAGTTACTGGAAACAAAGACAAAGCTAACAGTTGCCAAGGTTGGGGAAGACGCTGCATCAGTCGTAAGTGGAGCAAGTGGCACAAGGTCCAAGGTGTTATCACAGCCAACTAACCTCAATCCTGAAGCGTCACCATGGATACCAAATTCTGTACCAAGCCAGACGTCTGTCAAGCCTGAGGAAAATAGCACAAGTAATATGCAGCAGCTGATCAGAGATAATCATAGGCACCAGCAAATGTTGTTACAAGCCATGCAAATACCTACTGCTGAGCTTATTGCGTTCAGTGGTGGCACGCTCCTAGATTGGGCATTCATGCGATCATTTCAGGATAGTGTAGACAACAGTTTTTGGACGAAAATGGAAAGCTGACAAGCTAATGAAGTACTGTAGTGGTAAGGCAAAACAGGTAATACAGTGTCGTTCTGTTATGTCACCGAAGGAAGGCTATGCTAAAGCATTGGCCTTATTGAAGGAGAGGTTTGGCAATGGCCACCTCATCACTGAGTCTTGGTCAATAAGGTAACAACGGGCCCAAGAATTAGCTCATATGATAAGGAGGGGTTGAGACGTACAGTTTTTGATGATCTGAGGTCATGTAAGGAAACCCTGTCAGCAATGGGCTTTATTGATGAGATCAATACACAAACAGTGTTGCTAAGTATCGTTGAACGTCGTCCAAGTTTCATTCAAAACAGGAGGGTCAAACAAGTTAGGAATATTAAGAAATCTCATGGTAAGAATCCACAGATAGATGATTTGGTTGCATTTGTGGCAGACATTGCTGAAGAACTTAATGATCCGGTATATGGGAAGTTAGGGACCTTCAAAACCCCAGCACATATTGGCCTCTATCAGAAAAGAGGGGGTTTAGTGAAGGAGAGTGAGAAGAGTAGGAGTGAGAAGAGTAGGAATTTTACAGGGATTGTCGAAATGACAGAAGCAAAGAGTTGTGTGGTATGCCAGGGTAATCATACATTTTTTAATTGCACAGAATTTAAAGATAAGCCCCCACCTGATAGGTTTCAGATTACCAGTGAGTATAAGCTATGCTTTGTCTTTTGCCTGGTCATGCCTCTAGAAACTGTAGGTTGAATAGGGTACGTGTCAGGTTGTGGGCGTAAACACACTAAATTCTTACATGAGAGTTACACAGCAAATGCACTGAAGGTTGTTACCCCTAGCTCCAGCCCAGAATCAGAGTCTGTAGAACCAGAGCAGGCTCAGAATGGTTTGGTTTATTCGGAAGGAGCAGAAGCTGCAACGTCACTGGGGCCGATGGTAAGACGCGAGTTGCACTGCCAGTTGTCCCTGAAACAGTAAGGGCAAAGAGGGTAAGCTCAGATCGACAAGTGTAGACTTATGCACTTTTAGATCGCGGATCTACAAGTTCATTCTGTGTTCCAGGTATCCTATCAGGCTTAGGCATTCAGAAAAGTGGCAAGCAGAAAGTCACTCTTTCATTGACAACATTAGGAAGTGAGAACAGTGTAATAAATTCAACTGCAGTGAACTTTAAAGTGTCAGGTTTGGGCAGAGGGGATACTATTGATCTACCATCAGTGTACACGAAAGAAAAAATCCTATCCGGGAAGAGGCCATGGCGACAAGTACAGATCTCAGTAGGTGGCCTCACCTGGTTGGAATTGATTTGCCACAGATAAGAGCTAGTGATGTTGGGGTGTTGATTGGACAGGATGTACCTGACGCTGTCATTCCTATGGAAATAAGGAAGGGCCCAAAGGGAGCACCTTATGCTATGAGAACTAGACTAGGGTGGACAGTATGTGGTCCGTTAGGTAACTTGAGTAAGCACAAGCCCACATCCACATCTGTAACCAATGAGCAGTTGAATGCTCAAGTGCAGAAATTTTGGGAAGTAGATAGTAATGATGTGCTGGATTCAGTCGTAAGAGGAATGTCAGTCAATGATAAGTATGTTTATTCAGTGTGGTCAGAGTCAGTTAAATACATTGAAGGCCACTAAGAGTTATCAATACCATTTCAGCAGCAGCCCCCAGGACTGCCTTATAATAACAAATTGGCTGAAGATCGCCTACAGTCTTTGAAAAAACTCCTTAATAAGGACAGTCACTTGCAGAGTCAGTACAGAGAGGAATTTGAAGACCTCTTATCCAGTGGGTATACTGAAATTGTCCCAGAGGATAAAACTAACAGTGCTGAGGACAGGATGTGGTATCTTCCGCACCACCCAGTTTATCATCTTATCATCCCCATAAGTTTGACAAAATACGTATCGTATTTGATTGTGCTGCTAAATATTGTGGGGTGTCGTTAAATAACGCAGTTTATCAGGGCCCTAACCTAACAAAGTACTTGTTGGGGGTACTGATTAGATTTTTTTTGTTGCCCATAGCCATAATGGGAAATGTGGATGCAATGTTTCACCAAGTTAGAGTTGTTCCTGCTGACAAGGATGCACTGAGGTTTTTTGTGGTGGCCGGGAGGGATATAAGTAAGTTACCTCGGAAGTATAGAATGAAAGTTCACCTCTTTGGAGGCACGTGGAGTCCAAGTTGTTGTACCTTTGCCTTGAGATATACTGCTAAGGAAAACAAGGCATTGTATAGTTGTAGTGTATATGATGCAGTGATGCACAATTTTTATGTCGACGATTGCTGGCCTCCTTTGAAAGTGAGAGAGAGAGGCAGGCAAGCAAATTGATCAGCTGTGTGAGCTTCTAGGGAAAGAAGGCTTAAAACTGAATAAGTGGTTAAGCAACAGTAAGGTTGTGCTTGAAAGTGTTCCTCCTGAAAGAAGGCCAAAATGTGAAAGAAATAGACCTCAACTATGAGGCACTTCTTGTTGAAAGGGTACTAGGAGTCAGTTGGGATGTGGAGTCAGATTGTTTGGAATTTGAGATCATATTAAGAGAGAAAACATTGACTAGGAGAGGTCTCCTGAGTATGGTGAGTGCAATTTATGACCCACTTGGTCTCTTAAGTCCATTCACTATAAGAGCAAAGATGATAATTCAGAATTTGAGCGTCAAAAATTGAGTTGGGATGAGTCACTGTCCCAGACAGATACTGATGCTTGGCTGAAATGGTATCATGAATTGAAGGATATTGCCGATCTTAGAATCAGCAGATGTTTAAAACCCAAGGGCTTTGGTGACGTCAAAGGGCTTCAACTGCATCATGTCGCAGGTGTATTTGACGAAGCCTATGGCGTTGGCTCAAATGCACGTTTAGTGAACCATGCATGTAGAATTCATTGTTGTCTTTGGTTGCAAAGTCACATTTAGCACCTTTAAAGAGGCTCAGCATACCAAGGTTAGATTTGTCTGCACAACACTTGCTGTGAAACTTGACATGTAGCTGCAAAGAGAGTTATGTAGTCACATAGATAAGGCCCTGTTTTGGTCGGACAGACCATAGTCTTGCAGTACATTGCAAAAAGAGATAAACGCTTCAATAGATTTGTTGCCAACAGATTGCCCACTATACATGCTGGTTCTTCCCCCAGTCAGTGGAAATATGTAGAGTCAAAACTTAATCCAGCTGATGATGTTTTGAGGGGCCTTGAGGGACGGGAACTGGTTGGAAAGAAGCGGTAGCTACAGAGCCCAGACTTTTGTGGGCAGGTGAAGAATTTTGGCCCATTTGGCCTGTCAAAATAGGAAATCTTGATGGCGATCCAGAGGTAAAGTACGATAAAGTTAGACAAAATACTTGCCTTGCTGCTGAAAGCACAGAAGAGTCAGTTGATGTAATTGACAATTTCATAAAGAGCTTTTCATTTTGGTAGAATTTGAAGAGGGCTGTTGTGTGGTTGCTTAGGGCAAAGGGTTTTCTTTTGAGTAAGGTTAAATGTGACAAACCACAAGATGTACACAAACCTATTTCAGTCGAGGAAATGTTAAGGGCTGAACAGGCTATCATTTTATATGTGCAACAAGGTTCTTTTCGAAGGGAAATTGATACTATAGATACAAGTGGGCATGAGGAGGGCAAGGTTAAGTACCTAAGGGGGTCCAGCTCTCTAAGAAAGTTGAATCCTATGATGTCTAATAATAGAATGTTGTGTTACGGTGGGCGTCTAGGAAATGCGCCAGTCCCAGAATTGGCTAAACGTCCTGTTATATTGCCCAAGGGTCATCATGTTGTGAATCTGATTGTGAGACAATACCATTGCAGTAGTGGTCATGGAGGTAGAGATAGCATGTTCTAGCTCTTCTTAGGGAGAGTTATTGGATTGTAAATGCTAGAGCTGCAGTAAGGGCAGTTCTTAATAGATGTTTTATTTGTAAAAGGGTAGCTGCAAAACCAATCACAAAAACTGGCAGATTTACCAAGTGACAGAGTCACCCCAGGGGTACCACCTTTCACAAATGTTCTGGTAGACAACTTTGGACCTTTCTTGGTTAAACAAGGCAGAAGTAAGGTTAAAAGATATGGTTGTATCTTCTCATTTTTGATAATTCGGGCAGCACTGTGTCCATTCTATGGACACAGAATCCTTTATTAATGCATTAAACAGGTTCATGTGTCGTAGAGGTGTGTCAGAGTTGATTCGATCTGATAATGGATCAAACTTCAAAGGTGCTAAGCACGAGCTCAAGGTTGCTATTAGGTCATGGAGTGAGAAGAAGATTCCTGTATTTTTACTTCAGAGGGAAGTCAAATGTGTGTTTAATCCACCTAAGACTTCACACATGGGGGAGCCTGGGAAAGGCAAATAAGAAGTATTAGGAGAATTTTAGAATCCTTCACAAGGAAACAGACCTTGACTGATGAATCGTTGTTAACATTAATGTGTTTGACAGAGTCTTGTATGAATAGCAGACCAATCACGATTGTGTCATGTGACAGCAGTGATTCAGAGCCGCTTACGCCAAACCATTTATTGCTGCTAGGGCAAGGAAATCTTTTCCCTTGTGATGTGTTTGTTGAAAGAGACTTGTACAGTAAAAGGCGCTGGAGGCAAATTCAATACTTATCGGACATATTTTGGCAGAGATGGACCAGGGAGTACCTCCCTAAATTACAGTTAAGGCACAAGTGGCAGAGGGGGGAGAACAATGATAAGGAACGTGACATAGTTTTGGTTATGGAAAAAACCTTCCTCGAAACAAATGGCTAATAGCCAGAGTTGTCGAACCTTACTTGGATAAGGATCAGCTTGTGAGATCATAAAAACTGAAAAATAAGATTGGCCTGTTAACAGGACCAGTACAAAAGCTTGCCATGTTGGAATCAGTTGGAAGGGTGATTAGTTGTGTAAAAGTGTGTTTTAACTTAATAATTTAGTTTTGGTGAGAGATAGCTGTTTGATTTCTGTAAAAAAAAATTAAAGGTGTTGTTACAGTTTCCCTGTGTAAGTATTGAAGAAGTTGTATTGCATTCTGCCCTTTATAAAATATTAGAGGTAAATGTTCTCTGTGGAGTAACATTTAGAGGCCGGTATGTTAGGGCAGAATGTCTGTTGTTATTTATATAGAGGGCGCATGTTAATTCGCAGAGCCCTTCATGCGTTGACAGTCTTCTGTAGAGTTATCGTTGGCTCAGTGTCGTAAGTTTTACTTGAATGGTTTCCTCAGGGTTTTCTTTGGTGTAATCCTTAAGCATGATTACCTTGACATATGGAGGTATATATTATCATTGTATTTTTTTGGTCCTTTTGGTGTCTAATGAAGGGTTTTTGGCTAGTCAAAATGTGTTTCCACTGGACTAGGACTTATGCGAAGTTTAGTGTATGCATCATACGTTAGGATAAACGTTTGACGGCATATAAGAATTACGTCACGTGATTCATTAATCGTAGTGTGTGTCAGGGATATAGTACTCGAGACCGTTCTCGGTCTCGAGACCGGTTTTTCCTGGTCTCGACCTCGGTCTCTACACTCTGTGGACTTGGTCTTGGTCTCGGGCTCGGAACCTTGCGGCCTCGGAATTTTTTCCGGTCTCGCTTCGAGACTTGCAAAAAACTTGTGGTTTTTTATATTCTTTTCAAAATAAACTCATTTATTTCAAACTATTTTTAGGTTCACTTACTTTCATTGAAAAAAAAATTCATTGAGAAAAAATCATTCATCCAGCGAGTCCATACCCTGTATCTAATATAGGTTGAACTTCCTTCTGTGAGCTAGTGAATGGGTCTTTAACTCAACTTGGCCAATGGGGATAATAGTGCACTGGACTAGCACACAGGTAAGGTTACTCAGTATAATCAGAACAGTGGCAGCCTGGTACTGCACTGCATTGGGTGTTCACTGTGTGTGTGTGCGTGTGTGTTGAAGTCCCCTTCTCAGTGTTTGTTCAGTGCCATCCATTTCTAGCTCTTCGGGATTGTCTGTTGGCCTTTTCATGACCATATGTAACCAAATCTTGCTACTAATGATCATTTGGCTATTGAAAAAATAGAATGAACTAATATACCAGTTCCATACATAAATATCTTAACTTATCGACCAGAATTCTCTCTAAGATGGGAAAAAGTGCAACTGCAAAACATTTGGTCACATGATTAGACATGATCCTACAGCTATCAGTCGACTCTGAAGGCTGTGAGTCTAGGCCTAAATATTACACTGTTAGCTGTAAATTATATGCTAGGCCAGGGGTGGGGAAGCTCCCCTTGACGGGCCGTTTTGATAGCCATAATCTACTCACGGGCAGCAGATAGTGGCAAGCAAAGGAGCCCCAAACAGGCCCTGGTGGGTTAGTTAATTAGATTAGGTTTAACGCCTCAACTTATAACCTGTTGGTTTAATGTAGCGGCGCCCAGGGTCTTTTTTCCAGTTGTGGGGTACTGGATTGTTTTCCCTTACTCCATTGCTTATGCCGAGCATCAAGCACAACGGCAGTAGGTTACATTTTTAAAGTCTTTGGTATGACTCGACCTGGGAATTGAACCCGGGCCTCCCGCGTGAGAGGCGGATGCTCTACCACTAGACCAAACACGCGGTCTGGCCCTGGTGGAGTTAGGAAAAAGCCCAGGTGAGGAACTAGTGCGATGCTACTGTACTATTAAGCTGGTGCAAATCTGTAGGCAGTAGAATGCTCCTACAGTAACTTTTAATGCCATTGACTGTGCAAGGCTACTCAGAACAGGAGTATCACAATATGACCATTTGTCTTCTTATTTATGCATGAAGCAACATTGAACGAAAAGTGCGCGTAAAGCGCGCCGAAAAAAACCCGCATATTGGAACCAACTTTATTTTTCTTCACTTTAAATTGCAAAATTATCTACTTTTTAACGTTTAACTCACTCTTCGGAGGGACACTTCTTGCACCCCCCCCCAATCTACTGGAAAAATACAGTACCCTCTGAGTTACGTACTGTAATAGATAGACCTATATATGTGATACTGCAATTCTGTTCAATGCTATGTAGCCTACCACTAGAAGTTTTAGGATTCTGCACCTGGTTTGTCTAACGAAACAGTAGGCATGTTATGTTGTGCATACTAGGGTTTAATGGCAGTATTACGTGAAACATCCAGAAATTGGTACATGCCGGATAAATGATGGACACCATACAAGATACCTTGCAGGATAAACGATGGGAACCATAGGCTAAAAGATTATTATCAATTGCTTTTTAAATGATTCTGAATTTGCATTTATGAATTGCCTTGCGGGCAGGGTAAAATTGACTCGCGGGCCTCTTACGGCCCTCGGGCCGTAGGTTCCCTACCGCTGTGCTGGGCCTACATAGTTATCTGCAATCCTATCCTAGGCTCGAAAACAAAATGTCTGGTAATTAAACTATGAGTACTCCATGGTCATGTTTGGTCCAAAGGGAAGGTTGGCACTAATTAGAGTTCTGTGACTCATTTTTCTGTAGGTTGGACAAACTCACCATGATGCATTAATTGGCACCAAGTTCATCAACACTGAACACTTAGCATTGACAGACTCAGATTTAAAGAGAAGGGCCGCATTAGAAAAATACGTGATTATGTTAAATTATTATGTTAACTATGTTTGGCATATGATAATAGAAAACAGGTGTATATATCAATGAGCAATGCACTCTTGGCACTATATAGGTCGTTTGTGGAGCATAAGGTAATAAAGTCAGGTAAAAAAGTATTCAGAAAGTTGGTCAGTTTGTTTCATTTTCTTTTACAATATGTACTGTCGGTCTCGGTCTTGGTCTCGGTCTCGGACCTTGTTGGTCTCGGTCTCGAATTTCTGTCCCGGTCTTGGTCTCGGTCTCGGTCTCGGTCTCGATACCCCCTGGTCTCGGTCTTGGTCTCGGTCTCGGATATGCTGGTCTCGACTTAAACACTGGTGTGTTATAATTGTAATATTTGGTCTATCCTTCTTGCAGATTTAACCGACATCAAGAAAGGTTTAATACGACAGCTGTCGCGTACAATACCCTTTGCAAGAGAAGAACGAGAAAAGAAAACTTCTGTATTGTTTTGTGTGTACCGTCAGCCTATTACAGGTTATTTCTATAGGCTATTGTAATTCGCCAACACACTGCCGTTTTATCTCCTTTTAACTAACAGCTCCTTGATGAAACTAGCAATTAGCAGCTGCAAGTACATTATTGTTTCACCTTCTTTGTTCGAACATTGATTTTTTCGTTTGGCAGTCCTTTTACGTCACTTAAATGACTCTTTTTTATCAGGGAATAATTTTTATTTCATTTGAATTGGTCGTGAATAGACCAAAGTGTGAAAGCAGAGATTTAAAGAGAGAACAGTCTGGTGGTGGAACTGGTTGAGACGCATACTGGCTACTGCTTGTTGGACAATATGGTTATATGCAAAGAGCAAACGGAATGGTTCACCAACTACTCCATGAAGGAGGGACGAGATTATCACCGTCATCCAATTCTGTTCGGTATAGAGGCGTTTTCTCTCCTCGTCATAATGACCCTTGGAATTGTAGCAAATATTTCTATTGTTGTCGCTATCTTGCGAGTGCCATCTCTTCGCCGGAACATGAACAATATTCTGGTTATCAATCTTGCCGTTATGGATCTCAGCGCGTCCCTTGGCAGTATGCCGTTCAGCTTATACGATCTCTTTGAGGAAGGCTATTTAATCTGTTTCCCATTGCTTTGTCAGGTAAGTTGTAAAAGTATCTAGCTAATCCTTTGGGGAGTCAATCGATACTGAGATTCTCTACCTTTTTAATTTGATATCAAATTAAGGCTGACCACAAACACTTGCATGTAAGGTAAGCACAGTTGGCACTGCAAGCCTAAAGTTTAGTCTTTTTAACTGTTGAACAGTGAACAAAATAACCTCGGATACTTGCAAATAAGCTTATATAAGCTGCATGATTCCATGAAGAAATTACTATGCACAACATGAAAAGTTCTTTGGGCATCAACGTTCCAGAACTAACTCTAACTAACTTTGTGGTTCCATTATCATCACCGGACGATAATCTCGTGAGAAACCTATATTCCCTGATTGTTCTTATGTGCTCGAATATCCCGCCATGTGTTTTTGTAGCTTCAAATGTCCATATATTAAAAAAAACATGAAAAGTTCATGTTTTCCTATGAAACACCACGAGTGTTTTTAGTTTGTCATGTTTGTCTTGTCCTATCTGTGTATATTTGAATGTCTTATTCTTGAGTTTTCTAGTAAAATTGTGTTGCTTAGGTTTTGTCCTATCAGCATATTTTTATTTTTACAGTTACACTATTTTTTTACTACACGTCTTCTCTAATTTTCTTTTGAGTATTTTAAGTGTATTGGATCGTTTTTGTTTTTACAGAACTTTTGTCTCGATAGAATTGGTTACATAAATGCATTTAAAAATAATAATTATAATAGTGAAAAAACAAATGATTGCATCTGACAATTAATTGTAGGAAAGGTGAATAATATTTTCCAATTTATATGTTGGGAGATGAAAGCGAGTATATTATCTTCCAGCCAAGTAAACACCTGCACTGTAAAGCTCAGTCTGTTTCCTTCAAATTGGTATACGAGACTTTAAGACCCCCACTCCCTCCCTCCGACCGCTGAGCTCAGGCTCTGCAGCTCTACCAGGTTGGCCACACCTAAGCTACACAGGGCTGTAATTTTCTATTAAAACTAACGAAGTAAACGTGGAAAACCTAGATCTTCGACTTTTGAGCAAGAACGAAGTATCAGTTTCTAAATTTTACACTTTTACACTTATGCCACAAACGCAGTAAGATCATTCGCCGGTACTAGCTGGCACACCAAATATCCCAGTACAAAAACAGGTAAATTTTACCTATTGATGATTAAGTTAAATGGCCTCTAAGCTCACCCCAGACAGTAAAAATTCTCCCAACTAACCTAACTTCTAGCCCTGCCTCCAATTTAAACACAAACAGCTGTCTACAGTAGTAGAACACTTCCAAGACAGAGCCAAAGTGGCCCTCACTGAGTTTCAATTGCTCGAGGGAATATTGAAAAACAAACTGTGTGTGACTCTGAACCTAATTAGGAACACAATTGACTGTCCAAGTTATCATCACCAACCAGAGTGGTGCTATTATTGTTTGAATGAATGCCAATCAAAGTACAGTCACCAACTAGATTTAGAACTATGGAGATATGTCTACATATATTTGGGGGTATGCCTTAGCTCCTTTAAAGGTATAGAAATGGGGTGGGGTTTGTAGAATACTTCATAATGAATTTGCATTTATCTTCATTGTGATATCTTTGTAAAGTTGTGTTTAACAACACAGGGTCTTTTCGACAGCTGAAATCAGACTTTCGTCATAGATTACATGTTTGTATTGGTCCTGTTCTCAAATAGGTTGTTTTGCCAGAAACTATAACGTGTACCACGTACATTGTGCAATATTTAGGCCTATAAGTGCTACATTCCTGGACAAATGATTTAAACACTTTTGGGCATGTGAGATGATTTTAGGAATGTTTTCCCCTGTACCCCAATAGTTTCTGAAAGTATTTTATCATCACCACCACCACCACCACCACCACCACCACCACCACCACCACCACCACCACCACCACCACCACCACCACCATCATCATCATCATCATCATCATCATCATCATCATCATCATCATCATCATTATTATTATTATCCGCATGGATAATGACTTAAGGCGACACTTCGTGCTAATTCAACAACATTAAGGCGACACCTGGAATTAAGGCGACACATAACTGTCGCCTTAAAGGAATAGGTACCATTTAGAAAAATAATTTTATTGTCGCAAATAGGCTTAAATTGTTCATAATAAGTATGTCTACCATCAATGTAACTGTCGCCCTAAGTTAGTATCCACGCTTATTATTATTATTATTATTATTATTATTAATATTATTATTATTATTATTATTATTATTATTATTATTATTATTATTATTATTATTATTATTATTATTATTATTATTATTATGATTATGATTATCATCATCATCATTATTATTATTATTATTATTATTATTATTATTATTATTATTATTATTATTATTATTATTATTATTATTATATTATTATTATTATTATTATTATTATTATTATTATTATTATTATTATTATTATTATTATTATTATTATTATTATTATTATTATTATTATTATTATTATTATTATTATTATTATTATTATTATTATTATTATATTATTATTATTATTATTATTATTATTATTATTATTATTATTATTATTATTATTATTATTATTATTATTATTATTATTATTATTATTATTATTATTATTATTATTATTATTATTATTATTATTATTATTATTATTATTATTATTATTATTATTATTATTATTATTATTATTATTATTATTATTATTATTATTATTATTATTATTATTATTATTATTATTATTATTATTATTATTATTATTATTATTATTATTATTATTATTATTATTATTATTATTATTATTATTATTATTATTATTATTATTATTATTATTATTATTATTATTATTATTATTATTATTATTATTATTATTATTATTATTATTACTTTTGTGTGTGTGTACAAACATACACACTGGTTGAACATGATCTCTTGTCTCTAACATAGGTATACATCAAAACTAAAAATAGAAATACATACATATTAATGAAAGTTAACAAAAATACGCTTCCGCATGTTCCAGTTTTGGTCAAAGCTGAAGACTAGTTATTTATGGAACACAAATATTTTTCGCAGTTGAACTGAGTTTTTAGATAAAGAGGAAATTATCAACCTGTAAAAATCTATTTTTTTGGCATTCGGTCATATAAATGCAATATCTTGCATACATGAGAATTTTGTTAAGACTCAGTTCAGGCTATCCCTGACATAATATCCAAACATAAAATGCAGAGGTGAGAGGAAACTAAGGTCATGTCCACATCGCTCATTATAACATTGAGGAGATGGTTGTAAAAGTTCCTTACTACATTACATATACTAAGGTGGTGAGTAATTGTTTCGACATCTTACAAAAGGTAAAAAAGCTGGCATTACTAACACCGACCTTAAAAGCAAAATAATTAGAAATGAGAATGCTATTATTTCCTATATAGTGAAAAGATCTAAGTCTAGATTCGATAGTTACTTTAAACAGATTTGTTTTAATTTATACCAATACTGGTTTGTTTAGTTACTTTCTATGTCTAACTCCCACTTATCCCGAACAGTTACTATAAAGCAATTATCACTAGGCAAATCAAGAATATTTCGGAAATTGCTACATTCCTTACGATTTCTAATTAAAAAAATAATCTGATAAGGGTAAATAGGCATATGTACCTTACAAGAAACATTTCCATCTAGAAAGTCTTTAAAAACTTTACAAATGCTAGTTTTAACGGTGGTAACTGAAATTAGATTATACATCGTAACAGTGAATTCCTAACAAGTCATGAAAGAGCCATTTGCATTTACAAGGTCATTTACAAAAAACACCCTTTTCAATCCGTTTTATGTACGGAATTATTTCTTTCTTAAGAGAGAACAACCTGTTATCCCAAATTGGTTGCGACAAACATTTCTCCCTTATATCAATTACTCTTTTTAGATTTCAAACATTTTCCAAGAGTCGATAACGTCATACCAAAATTTGTTAGAAGTAGATGGGATTGTACCAATTACAAAAAAGAGCCAATGCACTTAACAAAATACTCAAACAGATTATGCCATTCCCTTTTCCCACATTGAAGATAACGTCTCAACCAGGAGAGTTTGGACGCATACATTAGTGATTTAATTTGTATCATTTTATAACCCCCATACCTGTACGGCTGACTTAATTAAATTCTACTAATTCTCTCTGTTTTATCATTCAAAATGAATTTATGACATAAGGTATTACACATAAAGATCATATCTTCCGTTGGATTCGGTAGACAAGAAAAAGGTCATTTAACCTAGGAATTAGAAGAGATTTAACTACTGTAATATTTCCAATTAAACTCAAAGATCGTCTTTTCCAGAAAGATACGGTTCATTGAATATCAATCCGGATTTCATCAAAATTCAGATTAATCATCTCCTCAACATGTTTTGGAAACTTAATGTCAAGAAAACTAAAATAGCCGGAAAAATTCCAAAACAAATGATTCAAATCTGGCTAGAACCTTTCATTTACCAATTCAGGATAGAGAACATTTTGTATAATTAATTTTTAGACCAGAAATATAGAAAAGAACTTTAAAAGTTTCCACAGCGGCAGATAAAGAATTTGTGAACCATCTAATATTATACACTTGTCGTCTGCATATTGGGATAATTTTAAATGGTTATAAAGAATATTTACACTTTTGATTTTTGTGTCAGTTCCAATCAATGACCCAGGAATTTCTGCACAAAGGACAAATCAATATGGTGAATCTGGGTCTCCTTGTCTGCAGCCTTTTACGATATCACTTTTTCCGTAAACCAACCATTGACCAGCACATAAGAAGCCCAGTCGCAATATAGAATTTTGCAACATTTGATAATATTTCTTCCAAAACCAAAAAATGAAAGTACACCCCATATAAAATCGTGATCAAGTGAATGAAAGGCTTTTAAAAAGCCAAATGAAAAAATTGACCCGAAAGTTGTAAATCATCAGTAGCAATAGGAATGTCACACGAGATTCTAACATTTTCCCCTATGCACCTGTGAGGAATGAAGCCACATTGATCTGAACGAACCAAACTTTCCAAAACACACTTTAACCCATTTGCAACAGAGGCTGATATGATGATTTTGTAAAATACACTTAAAAGGGCAATAGGCCTCCAATTTGCGACAAAATTTTTATCTTTAGCTGGCTTTGTAATCAAAACAATAGCACCACGCCTCATGAAAGAAGGCAGACAGCCAATATCAAAGGAGTAAATTAAAGCACGCAAAATAAAAGGAGAATGCACTGTTAAAAAAATCTGTGTTCGTTTACAACAAAGTTGCTGTCAAATGGATTTCATACATGAACAACAAACACGTGTCTATGTACAGAAAGCTCCAATTCAGGTACAGGACCAGGCTGTATTCCTACAGAACTGCATCTCTGTTCGTCTACAACAAAGTTGCTGTCAATTGGGTTTCATACAAGATCAAGAAGCACGTGTCTTTGTACAGAAGCTCCAATTCAGATATACCACGCTGTACTTTTACAGAACTGCAGTACTTTACAAGATATCACATGCATACCTACAGAAACTCCTGTTTACGTACATGGCAAGCTGTACTGAAACCACGAAAATCTGGTTTACCGTAGTAAATTTACAATTTACACCACATGGTGTAACTGACTACATATAGCATAGTCTAGCCGAACATTCTCTCTGTCGATTTTGAGGCCTACTCTCTGACTTAGAAAAAACTTAGAATTCATTTTAAGCATGTTCCCAGAGAAAAGAGCCACTGTTTCGGATGAGGTTGGCGCTGTTGGTGCCCCCCCCCCCCCAAAAGAGCCTTTGGTTTACATAGCCTATCCGGATTACCTTCAGCGCCTGTTCGGGTGTTTTCTTTGGGCGCCGCTATCCGTCTTCCTCCTTGGCCGATGACCTAGCCTAGGAAGTTTGTCCAGCAGCTCCTTGGCCTCTAATCCTTCAAAGTTGATTTTCAGTCCAAATTTGCCCTGCCTTCGTTTACAAGGAAGCGTTGTCGTTGCTTTTTGGTTTGGCACTAGAATCTGCAAAGCACCCTTCCTGCTAGAAGATTCACCCAGTTCCATAACTCAGAGAATTTGAGGGACTTGGGAAGTCTGGGTGGGTTTCTGTGAATCCAATCCTTTTCTGAAGAGGGTGTTCTCTAGTCACAAGTTATTTTCTCTTCTTCAGATTGTGGAGTCTTTAAGCAGGGCAGATGTAAGTCTACGTTGAGCCAGTCAGTTGTATACGTACAATCGCTGTTTTGAAACTGAGCTTGACCAAAGCAAAGTCGGCTAGTAAACTGGTCCACCCGAGGGCGCTTCAGACCGGCGCGCAACCGACTTCGTCGGCTGGGCAACCGATTTTAGAGGCAAGCGTATGCCAAATGGGAGGAAAGCCGGAGTACCCGGAGAAAAACCCACGTACATCGAGCGGGATTCGAACCCACACATATGTGTAACATATTGGTGCACAGCAGCTGGAATAGTCCACTCTGCCACTCCATGACCCACCACTTGATCTAATTCAATTTTGTTAATATATGTCTTTCTGGACGTGAAAGAGAATACCACAATACTGAGCGCTGATTGGACGAAAGATAAAGTCGTGCTACATAAGATTCGGAGACTTCAAACACATTTGTGCTAGTTTGCAGTTCTTTTCAACTATTTTTAGGTGTTTAGAACCCCGTTTATGTGGGATGAAAGGATGAATAAGTATTTCTTTCGGTATACGTCAGAGATTCCACCCGGAATTCTCAGTGCATCTAACCTACGTCTCATTGATAATCATAAAAAATATTTTTGACACTAAAGAATGAAAGCAGATTAAACCGTACAGGCCTATGTAAAAATTATGGAGTCCTTCTCTGTGGAACATAGCCTACTTTGAAAGCTTCTGTGATTTTTAATAACAAAAATACCTATTAATTATAACAGGTAGGCGGTAGCATTATCTGATAATAAGAAGGCAGTCCCTTGTGTTAAACGTTTTTCAAAACAAGTGCCTAACGGTCGTTGCGTCTTTTAAGTAGACCAATGGCATCTTTGTGCTGTTGGTATTCCTACTGTAAATATCTACTTTCAGCCTATGGAAAGGTTATCGTCATTACAATAAACTGCAACCCAGTTCTATTCCTGCTAGTACGTAACTGTCACGGGTGTATCCCGGGTTCCTTTCAAAATTTAAGTGGAATGAGGTTTGGGTGAGACTAATTAAACAAACAAAAAAGACTGACAGAAAAATCTCTTTTAAATGTTTCTTATGTGTATTCATATAGGGTTCTCGTTCCCTTCTTTGTTCTTTCCTTTTCTTTTCCTTCTTCCTTTATTACAGTTTATTTCTCCCTTTCTCTTCGGTTCATTAAATGAGTGAACAATTATATAAAATTCCGGTATTCATGAAAATAACAGGACTCTTCCTCCACCTCAAATTCTAACAAACTTCAGTGAGTTCTCTGCATTTCTCTTTGAACAGTTTAATTATCTTTCGTTTTCTCTGCCTCGCTTGATTTAAACTTAACGTTCAATTTTTCTTCGTTCTGGATTCAAATTAGCGTTGGATTTTCTTTGTTCTGGATTTAAAATTAGCCTTCAGTTTTCCTTGATAATTTCGTTCGATAAATCTTCATTTTGTGGACTTCTATGGTCTACGTCCCCCTTTCCGTACTACACGGCTGAGCTAAGAGTTAACGGCCCTTTAATACGTAGCCATCTATAATTCAAGAAAAACCCAATAACTTGCCAGTTTCAATTCGATTTTTTTCCAAAGATGCCCTTATAAATTTGGTCAGTTTTTTTTTTTTGTCTTTTTTACCCAACTTTGAATAAAAAATTCTGCTTACGGTTGTATCTTGTTGATTTTGCCGTAGAGGCCGGACTGGCTCCGTCGTTTTTACTTGACGGGATTCACATGCACTGTGACCCTCCTTATTGAAACGCAGAGAACTCTCACTAGACATGCAATGCTGATAATTTCTTGATTACATAATACAATAAAGGGGTTGGTGAGGGAGAATTTGAAGAAAACCTGTGTACTAAACCATGTCACTGCTGGGCATATTTTGCATAAAATTTGTATTTAATAGACGAAAATAGTTCGAGCCAATTTAATAATTTTGCCGGACTCTAAGCTGTGAAGAAGCGTCCGAAGCACGCGAAATTATTTTGAGTGAACCTATACACTAAAAAGAATCTGTGCTTATTTAAAGCTTACATAAGTCAATTGTCCAGGCAGGTGGGCCCTATCAGGCAAACTTACATTTTAATTCCCTCCTCGAGTCACTAGCCGTACCTCAAGACAGATACAAGCAGACAAGAGAGCTTTAACTAAGTCTAGCGAAATGAGATGAAATTTCCGACATTTACGTAATTCCATATATTCTACTTATGAAGTTACTTGAAAAGATGGAAAGGGTTTGTAGCCTACTATATTTAGTTATAAGTAACGGAACTGAGGACCAGTGGATAAAACGTGTCGAAAATTTTGGGTTTTATCCCAGAAATGAACCTTTCTGGAAAGCCAAAATAAATAAATTGACCAAATGTGGGGACAGAACTTTCCCGACAAGGGCCCGGACCATGCCAGCGACCCCAAGTTCCGTCAGCTCCTTTACCGAGGGGGTGGTGATAAGTAGATATGAAGTAGCCTGACTATCCCATGCCATTAGAGGCATATTTTGCGCACTGACAGTAATCTTTTGAGTTTGAATCGCGAAATTGCAAAGCGCGCGAAGCGCGCCAAGCGCGCCAAAATTTTTTAGTAGGCTTACACTAAAACATGTAAGAACAATAAAGGAAAATAAAAACTGTAGAGGTTGTGGACCGTATCGGGGATACCATACATTGTGTCGAAAGCACCTGGACTGCCCAATGGAATAGCCAAACTTTGCTCCTTTAGTCGCTCGCCAACTAACCCTCCCGCATGACACACACGGGAGAACAGCAAACAGCCTTGCGATTTGGGATGAAATTTACGACCTCTACATAACCTGTGTGCTCTGCCTACATGTTACTTGGTAAGGGTGACAGGACTTTGCTATCTAGCTATGTGGAAAGGAACTATTGAAGAAACTGGAGTGACCCTACAGAGCGCGTAACGCGCCAAAAATTTTGGGTTCTTATTAGAGAAATTGTCCTCTTGAGAGCAAAGACTGATAAACCGTCAGGGAGACTAGAAGTCGTTCATACCGGGCGGATGTACCGACAAGATCAGCAAATGTACCGACAGACCATCCCAGGAAGCCTAGTAGGGCGACCGCCCCCCCCCCTGCCACTCCTTCAGTTACACTAGTGCCACTGACCACAGCTGTCCATCTCTTGAATACCCCACAGCTTCAGGAGGCTTGACCCATTAACCCACCAGAACGCCTGGCTCCTACTAAACCCTACATCGGCCCTTCGCCGCTAGAGGGGATCGCTTCATCCTTTGGCACCTTTCATTTCTACCCAAGTTAATATATACTATGTACTACCCTCATCATCGCATATATCGATATGCCACTAAGCTGCGTCGAAAAAAATCCTTTCGTTGTGGCAAATAAGCACTGAGGAACATGAGAGAAAACAATGATGCTAATCAAACGGTGCCTCACATGTTTGTGCTTAATTTAATCCTAACAAAGTGCTCAAACAATTGATTCACAATGCACTCAACAGAAATAGAGTAGTTAAATTCGTCGTATTTACCAGCATGAACGATTCTATCTGCAGCCTTATGTAATTATGTAACCGAAACCCACAATAAATATTTCTCACATGATGTATGGCACATAAAATTAATGGAGTGACATAAATTTAGCCATGGCCCTACAAACGCCTACACTTTGATTTTTTAAGGTCCACAATTAATAAGATGTATGCTTAAAAACAAACTGTTTCTCGGAGGACATAAAATTATTCTAATTTCACAAAAAATTCTCCAACCTATGGTTCGATCAGGGAGCTCCTTACAGCTCCCTGGTTCTATCGCAATTTTGTTCCCACTTAGAATTCACCTGTTTCGAGACAGAATTATAGTGTTGCATATATACGGTGACTACCATGGAGCTACTACCTAGACAGTATTAGCTCCATGGTAACTACTGTACGTCTTCCTCATCATAAAACTATTGTAATTTTACAATTTCTTTGTAATAAATGTTCCTGTTTCAAATTTGTGTCTTAACATGAAGTTTTGTTTTTGAACAGAAATTCTATTAATATTCTGCAAACATAAAAGTTGTGTTTATGGAAAGTAATTTGTTTTAGGAGACATGAAAAATTACTGTAAATTTACAACCATTGGTGGTAACGTATGCATCGTTTACAAGGTTGTTTCTCTACAGAAAGCAAATATTTTTGAATGGACATTCAAAGACAATTAAATAAACATACATAAACTGTAAATGTAGAAAATTTGACTTATAATGAGACATAAAGTTCTTGTAAATGTAAAATTGCAGTCCTTTGAAGTTTGTTTTTTAACAGAAAATCTGTGTTTGTAAACTGAAGTTGCCCTATATTACATGAAATATACATTTTTGTTGTAGAAGTACAGCACTTTCTTTTTGAGGGGACATAAAGTTACTGTAATTTTACAATAATTTTTAACAGTGATTCATCTCCAAAAATTTCACAAACTCAACTGTAAATCCATCCATTCCGGGTGATTTATTATTTCTCATATTATTCACAGCTTCTGTAATGTCCATCATGGT